>JBBBVM010000015.1:384798-3232298 GCA_037355625.1 Petunia x hybrida | reverse complement strand
GCTGGGAATCAAGCCCCAACACAAAGAGCTGTAGGCCAGGTTGCTTTGCTTTATCGGATCAATTAGTGTGCAGTGGGCAAGCTCTTTCCCAAGTCGCTGAGCTGTTTAACAGAGGGAAGGTCAAAGAGCTGTGGGACTAGGAGTGTTCTCAATCTTAGCATTCCGAGAGAAAGCCTGGGTCGTCGAACTAAAGAATCTCAGCATTGGCCATAAAAACGCGTTTGAAGGCCTCTTTCTGGGACTGATAGGGAGGGGTCTAAAACTTGAATTTCTGCTATATCAACCTTCCAAACCAAAAGGGGATTCTGCTCCTACCGCTAAAGCATTGTTTCGGCCCCTGCTTCCAGAAGAGTTGGTTCCCTTCATCGCTTGCCCTTAGTCCGTCTAGCGCCTTTCGGTTGGGGTCTGCCCTGGGGGTTAGGTTAGACCGCTTGGGTTTTTTTCTAGTATCGAAGGCAGTCAGCGTGTCAGCCATTCTTCCCCCATTAGACTTATCAATCCTTTGCTTTTTTTCCTTCTCTCTTCCAGTTCCCCCCCTACTTTATTTGACAGGGGCGGAGAATACTACTCTATCAATAACAAGAAAAAAGTAGCAATTCTCTTTCAAATGGTTTGAGCTTGGAAGCAACCTGCTATCTATCGATAGGTGAGAACAGGCTGCTATTGACTGCTTCGCCTATCTATTTTATTTATGGTCGGCTTGGAGACATCAGAGGAAGACCATCATCTCTATCCGGGTACGATCATAGCTTCATTCGTTCGTTGAACCTTGGGGATCACCATTAGCATTGAGGTCAATTACCACACTACCTCTATCATACATACGACATTACACGAAGCGAGAGTGCATGGTCAATACACACCTAAAGCGCCTACGTTCCGCTTGCAGCCAATACAACCACAACCTAACTTGCACGAGATTCAACAACCGAAGCTACTGGTAGTCCCGAGGGGGCAGCATCCTCCTATGATAGTTAGCAGTACTGAACCAGCGAATCATCAGTCCGAGGAAAGAAAAGGACCGCCTTTGAAAAAAAAAGGAACTCGCTAGGCCTTCAGAACAAAGGCGATTCTGTTCATGCTTCAGACGATCTGGCTAATTCTATATACAACTATCTAATTTTCTTCAATTATATATAAAGGCGTAAAGGCGAAGGCCTATTTAGCGCCTTTCCAAAGGTAACCGGTTAGGTTGACTTTGGAAAGGCTACTAAGGACGGGGTGAAGAATGAAAAACGTCCGCTAAAGCCCACGGGATAAGGTTTGCAGATGCGATCATGAATCCCTTTCCCCTTTCTCTAATAATAAGGTAAGGCTATGATGCATTTTAGAGTATTCCATTCCGTTTTTCAGCTGGATCCGGGTCTCTTGTTATTGTTCGGCCTGAAATAACTGTATTTAGTAGAGAGAGGGGCTTTTTCGAAAGGCTAGAAACTTAGACGTATATAGATATAGTGAGTGTGCGTGCGGGGTGTAGGTATACCACTTACGAGAAAGAACCCCAAGTCAGTAAAGTAGTTAACCAAACACAAGTAACAAGTTCGTCAGTCCTTCTTCCGATGCCTCCCGTTCATTCTTCTTCATTTCATCATTTTGTTGTGTGTTGTTCTGTTCATAGGTCCCAAGCTCTTCTTAGAAAGCCCTCTTCCCTCTCCTTAAGTTAAGAAAAAAAGAATGCTGCTTGATTGAACGAACATTGTAAGAACCTTTCTAACTGACACCCCAGTCATAATGCCACCCACGTCTTTTTTTCTTTTGAACAAGCCTTCTAAATCCAAATTTTTTGTCCTTTTATTTGAGTTCCTAATAAGAATAACTGGCGGGTTTCATTAATGAAAAGAAAAGCGGAGGCCCGCCATCTGCTAGCATTGTGGTTTGGAATCGATTCTTTATCAATGGCCCACCCTTTCTTTGAACCTTGTCAATGATCGAACTTAAAGATATGAACTGAGTGCCATTTGATGAGTAACTGAGAACAAAGGAGAGGGATATGGAAAGAATGAAGTAATGAAAGAGGAAGTCATTGCTAGTAGTAACGACTTGTCACGATCCATTGGTTCATATAGAATCCATGTCCTAGGTGTATCAAAAAACATTCTTTTCGCTAAGCGTATATAATAAAATAGAGTGAAAAGGTCCACCCCGAAACCAAGGGGGTACTAACTAACAGCTGAGTCCTCTCCGAACCGCAGGAGATAGTTGCCCATCATACGGCTCACCAACTTCACTTGCCTCTATGGGAGGCTCGCTCCGGGCAGGTTCGGATCACTTACAATACACGGGCTCTACGAAGGAAGGGGTTGGGTTAGGAGCGTTTTCAATATGATTCCTTTCCTGTATTTGTTCGATGAGAAATGCGAGTCTGTTTTGTCCACTTTCTTCATCCCCCTCTATCAAAATGATCAAAAAGGAAGGCGAGCTTGCTTCTTATTCCCGTCTTTGATCTCTTCCATCTCTGCCTGGCTCGTTGTCACCTATGTTGAAGAAAGGGTTGGAACCCTGTAGAGAATGAAGAGGGGCCAAGGATCTTCCTCTCAACAGTGCTTTTCGAGGCTCCACTCTCCCCCCTGAATAAGTAAGGCCCCGTTAGCCTGGGCGAAGATGGGGATAAAGAGTAAGGATTGAAGCCCCCTTAGCTCTGCCAGGCACTGGACAGGGGTTAGCTCTGTAAATGTGTAGAGCCAAGTGTAGTGTGGTGTAGTAGTAGGCACTTCTAGGCCCCTTCCCGGCTACTGGATCACTCCAGTGCTTCGGGTACTACGGACCCTCTGCCATCCATTGCAGCAGAGCCGTTTCATGAGCAGGGGGGCTAAGCGCAGTTCTTTGAATCAAACGTTGAATGAAATCGATTCTTTTTTAGATATCAAAATCGAAATCGGATAGGATAGATGGATGGATCAATCTTTCTATTCATATATATTACTAAAAAAATGGATTTATATAGTTAAGTAGCGTAGCAAGAAGCCCCAAATCCTTGATTTGGCCAGGAAAGACTGCACTGCTTTGGGCCCAGGAAACAACTACCTAAGGTCGTTTCAATTTTAGAAATGAACAGAAAAAAAAATTAATACAGATATATATTTTTCATGGCTCTAATCAGAAATGATGTGATTGAACATGCTGGAGCAGACAAAATCAAATACGAAACTTTTGATAATGTACTCCAAAGACTCATTTTTGTAAAGTATTTGTTGCACAAGGTTGCCAGAAAAGAAGAGTAAATAAATAAAAGAAGTATGAAGATCTATAAGGCTTTGAGACGCGAATAATTTTTCCCCACTCATAGTTTTCTATCGGGTTAATGATACAATTCTTCTATGATATCGTTAATTGTAGTGCAAGATCAATAGGTTTTAGTTGCGCTTAGATGAATTAGTTATTGGGAGAAAGTGGAGTTGAAATATTTTAACTAATTGAATGTAATTGATCTGTATGACTATACTTATAAGATGCGAACCGACTAACTTGTTACTCTAACTAACTAGCTATTTTATCTAATTCAGTAGTATATTAATTATTTAACTACTAAGTACATTCTACAACTGCCATATCTTGTTCTCACTAAGTCACACTATACATTTTAACACTCCCCTCATGCTGGTAGGGGTGAAGATGCTGAGAACCCTCAGTTTGGATCTTAACAACTCACATTGTGGCCTTCCAAATGCTTTAGTCATTATGTGTGCCTACTTTATTCTTGTGCCTAGAAATTGAGTTTTCATATATCCCATTTTAATTTTCCTCCAAATAAAATGATAATCAATCACAACCTAATTTATTCTTTAGATATCTCACTAGTTTTATTGTTGTTTCCATGTCTGAGTTTTAGGCTCCTGCATATGTCGATTAAGTGCTTGCACTGCAAAACAAATCTCTAGCCTGGTAAAAGTTAAGTACAATATTCTTCCAGTAAGTATTTGGTAGCTCCCAATATCTTTAAGCTCTTCATCGTAATACTCCACATACCTTATCTAATTCTTTAGTCAACTTCAGAATAATGTCAATTGCTGTGCATGATGGCTTACAATCAATCAGCCCCATGTCACCTATGAGATCCAATGCATATTTTCTCTAATTCATAAAAATTTCATCTCTAGATTTGTTGAATTCTGCTATCATAAATTATTTAAGGTTTCCAAATTATTAATTTTGAAAGCAGCATGTAACTCTCATTCTATCAGTTAAATAACCTTCTAATGATTTATAGTTACCAATATCATCAATATACACCGGTATAACCACTATACTACTTCCAGGTCTCTTAATGAATTATGAGTGATCAAGACTATTTTTCTCAAAACATGAATATATTAGTGCCTCAGTAAGTTTGACATTCCCTTGTCGGCTTTCTTGCTTCAATCCAATAAGAAATTTCACTAGTCGACATACCAAACCTTGCTTCTCCACCTGGCTAGTGAAGCCCCTATGGAGAATCATGTAAAATTAATCATATAGATCTCATTGTGTAATTCTACTAAAAAATTGGCATCTTCCAACCACCGGATTCCGACCGACATTCGGTAGCTGGAACATTCCGATGTCACGGTCGATTCTTCCCAATGGATCATATTAGGAATACCAGTAGTGCATTTATGAAGAATCGGCTTGATTTTGATGAGCCTCCACAAAGGCTGTCCGGAAGAGAAATTTGGGATATGGTTAAGGTGTATCCTACGGCAACTGACCAATGGCCATCTAAAGCATCTGGTTATGGTATTGACCATAATTGGACTAAACAAAGTATCTTCTGGGAGTTGCCTTATTGGAAGGATGATCTTCCTCGACATAACCTGGATCTCATGCATATTGAAAAGATTTTTTTCGAGGTTATCTTTAATACTATGATGGATGTCAGAAATAAGACAAAGGGTAACGTAAAGGCAAGGTTGGATATTGAGGAACTTTGTAGGCGACCTGAGTTACACTTATCTCAAGTCGGCAACAAGGTTTGGCTGCCCAAGGCCAACTACACATTCAGATTAGAACTCCCTCTTGTGGCTTACCCTGGCATGCCACTTTCTTCTCCAGGTTATGTTATTCGTTCGCATGGAATTAGCTCATCCATGCCTTCTCCATCTTCCAGTCCATCACCATCCCTTTCATCATCTACTCCTACTGTATCTAGATTGCAATTTGACGACCCTACATCATCCCCATCCATAGGCGCTTCTATGCCACCTACTAATCGGACAAGATACATTGGTGATATTGAAACATATGATGCTGAAGGGAGGTTGAGGATTTCCCCTGAGGGTAATCGTGGGTAAGTATTATTTTTTTTAATTTTTAACTATCCTTAACTACTACAGCTGATTTAGACCACTCAGGGGAACAGCAGAACGAAGCCTTAATACTAGTGTAAATTTTAATTTTTGAATATATTTATTAATACTAGTGAATTTCATCTAGGTTTGCTCCCTCAAACATGGTTGCACATATAGTTATGCAATGCATAAAAGCAAAATATGTAGAAGCGTGGCCATCCTGGGGTCAGGTACCCTACACAGTGAAGATGGCCATATTTGCCGATTTTGAGGTTTTAACTATATTTTATTTATTAATAATTTAGTTAAGTATCACTTTTTTTAATCTAATATTATTAATTATTTCAGAAAAAGTATATGTGGCATCCATCCTATGATGGGAAATGTGAAGCAATTTCCTCTTCAAATGCGCAGATAGAATCAAAGATTCGTTTTATAATTATTGGAGCAGCGGAAAGAAGCCCGATTGGATATACATGGGTCCTTGGGGAGAAACTGATGGAATACTGGGGGAGTGAAGAATTTCAGAAGAAGAGCGCCCAAGGAAAGGCAGTGCGAACCTCCGAAAAGGGTGGATCTTTGCACACCGGGGGTTCAGTTATTGCAGCGACTCAACGGATGAGATTGGTAACTTATTACATATGATATATATTGTTTAATTTAAATCTCATTAATATTTGTCTAACTTGTCCTCTTCCTAATTTTTTTGGAAAAGGAAGAAGTGCGCCTACTAACTATGTCCGAGCTCTTTAAGAAGAGACATATATATAAGAACAAAGAAGGTAAAATAATGTGGGTCTGCCTTTGTAGAACCACATTTGTAAGTTAATAAATTTAAACTTGTTTGTATAATTCTTCAATATTGTACATCTAATTCTTGTTATTAAATTTATATCAAGAAAAGTATGTAGCAGCCTCTGAAGCGAGAATGGCAAGTCAGACATCTGAATGTGGTATCACTACCGCAACTCTGATGACACTTGAGGAGGAAACGACACTATGTTTGGAGGTTAATGGTGGGGGTAAAGAAGTGCATATGGTCTTGGATCACAATATTCCTCGGATCGTCTGAATCCAGGTTTGACTGGCACTTACTCTTCTAGTTCTTCCATTAATCCATCGATGGAAGCCTCATTGCGCAATGAAATAGAAGCGCTAAGGAGAGAGCGCGAAGAAGATTGTAAACGTAATGAGGGAAGTATGAAAGAGATGCATGATATGATGAAGAACTTTTTGAATGAGAAGTCGAAAAAGGAAAAGGAAAAGGGAAAGAGAAAGGGCAAGGGAAAGAGCAAGGGCAAAGGCAAGAGCAAACGTCAATGCAGTTGGTCGTCCGAGTCTGATTTTGAGGAAACGAAGTAGTAGTAATGAATTGTTAATGTTTTAGGCATATGTTTTAGAATGGTAGTTGATTTATGTTTAACTTTTTTTATCGTTAGACTTGTGGTTGGTTATATTTAAGTTGTTTGATTGTTAGAGTTGTGCTTGGTTTTGTTTAACTTATTTGATTGGTATAAAGTGTTGATGTGATTTAACTTGTTAGACATTTTGTTTAAAGGAAATAAGTCTTGTTTAGCTTGTTGTTAAGACTTCATTAGATTTGTTAAAAAATTAAGGCTTGGAGAAGCCTGTTGTTTATTGCTTTCTGGATTGTTAGAATTGACAGATGGTGGAGCTCTAATTACAACTTTTATTTTACAAGTTTTACCCAAATTTCTGACCAATTCGGTCGGAAATTTGGATAAACAAATTTCCAGAACTTGATATGTCTGACCTCATGAAGAAACAAATTTCGATAAATTGATATGTTTGACCGACTCGGTCGGATACTTTTAAAGAAGTTAGTCACTCAAGAACAATGAACTGACAGTTGTCCGACCGTGCTGTGGTCACTGTGTCCGACTGATACGGTCGGAGTTTTATTCTGACCAGCATTTATCCGACCGCCCATTTTGGTCAGATGTCGATGGGACAGCCGACTGATATACGACCGTTTTAGGGGTCGGAAAACAGATAATTTCTAATAGTGAAAATACATTCATCTATTTGATGAATATGACAACGTGAAGCTGCAACAATGGACCTAATTGACCTAACAACTACAATTTCCACCATTTGTGAAAAATTACAATCCAAACCCTCTATTAGATAATTGCCCTTAGCCACCAATCTTGCCTTATATCTCTCCATAAATCCATCCACATTGAGCTTTATCTTGAACACTAATGTGCATCCAATAGACTTCTAGTTAGGAGGTAATTATAATTTCACCAGTTTTTAGGCTTGGATGTCTTCTATGACCTTAATCCCTTTCTTCATGGAAGTTACCCCTTTAGGATCAGTTACTACTTTAAATATTTTTTATATAACTATGGCAGGATATACTTTCAAATAGTTTTTTTGAAGTTGGTTTTATTGTATCATAGGACGTATCGGCCGATAGAGTTGATGTAGTTGTTTATAGCTAAAACTCTCACAATGTCGTTTATCTAAGAAGGATTTTTCTCTCTACAGGACTTACATAATTGTGCAATAATTGTTCAGGATTACATATAAGTTCTTTGCTTCTTCAATTAGAAATCCACATTAACTTCCATTTCATATTTAATGACAACTGCTTCAAAAGAAATATCAACTGGTTATTCAAGTGGAATAACAACTGCTTCTCCAAGTGGAACATTAGCTACATCAATACCAAGTTTTCGTGCTAATAAACGGACCATGTGCTAGACAATGTATGTGACGTGTGAAAAATCGTTATATCAAAATTAAAGCTTATACTTGTCGAGGATAGTATAAAAGATTACCGATGCCTTGAGGATTAGGATATTATTCTATTTTTTATCATACCAAATTACTATTTGAGAAAATCGACAGTTTGTGAAAAATTATTCTGAAAAACTAATAGTGAGTAAAACAAGGAAAAATCATGACACTTAAAACAAATATTAATACTTCAGGGAGATAAAGAAGTTGATCCATGAATCCACTTATGGAATAACTAGCTTTTATTACCTTTTACCGATACTAGTTAAAGTATGAACGTATCTCACGAGTACATTCAATCAGTCTATTCATTTCTAAAAACTATGCTCCTTTCAGTTATAAAATTAAGAGAAAGAACAAGATATATATGGATGAAAGGTAGTGTTCAGTGATTCCGTATAGATAAAAAGATATAGAATATTCTCGAATATCAATGTGACAATTTTCAGGAACTAACATTCAAAATGAAAGTGCGAGGTTATACAAGGAGCTATGAAGAATCTACATGATAAGAGGATCATCGATAGGAGCTTCGAACCAGATGAACATGTATTAATTTGCAACTCTATTTTGCATATGTTCCTAAGTAAGTTGAGGTCAAGGTCCTCTGGACCATTTAGAGTTGTTCAAGTTGCCCCTCATGGAGCCGTTGAAGTTGAAATGGATGATGGATGTCGAAGAAGAAAGGTAAATGGACAAAGTTTGAAGAGCCATTATAGGATGGAACACAAGATCAAGGTGATCTCGATCATGTATTTATCGACAATTAGGAAAAATTGGTATCATGCCGTGATAGGCACTCCTCGGGAGGCATCTCGATATTGTATGTGTAATGAAAGGAAATGAAAAGAAAATAAAAAAAATCGATAATCAAGAAAAACACAAAAGATGTCATGTCACGACCTAAAATAAAGCGAATGTTGGGTGCCAATCCAATTTTTCTTGATTTTCGTTATGTGTGAAATTGTGATGCTAATTATTCTTATCTAGTGTTGTATGGATGTTTACAAGGTTTTGAGAGCATAAAAGACATCAAAAGTGGAGGAAATATGCACCCTAGAGTACAAAACATGGAGTAGGAACAAAAATTCAGAACTAGGAAAGAGTTGAACCACACAGCCTGCTGCACCACATACTGCACGTTATGGGTCTTAAGAAAGAGCCACATCGTGTGGCCACTCGGATAAATCCAAAGATTGAATAAAATTATAGGTTCTAGATTATTTCGAAAAGCCCAACATATCGGCAGTGTGTGCAGCATACCATGTTCGTCGCCCTTTGTGTACCGGCTATTTTTTTTAAAAAAATATAAATATTTTCTAACATTTTATTTTAATTACCTCTGATCCCCCTAATAGCATACCCTTTTTATTCCCCTATTCCCTGTTTAAACTATTTCTTCCCCCTCTTCCTCTTCCCCCTCCTCCTCCTCCTCCTTCTTCTTCTTCTTGATGTAGCACCAAAAGGAAAATGGAGAATTAGGAGAAGAATAGAGATAAGGGAGAAGAATTAAGAGAGAAATAGCCATATGGTGGGAAAGGAACAAGCGCAAATTTGAAGGAGCATCCAGAGACCATAATACCATTTCCAAGGAATTAGCCACTGTCTGCAGTATTAGAGCCCCAGCCAGATGCAAGAGAAGATGAAGCAGTTTGTATTCTAAATAGCCATGACAGTTTAGTAGATTAGTACTTAGAAGCTTAGACTATATGTAGAACTTGTACTAGCTGCAGTTTAGTCTCTTTTGTGCGCAGTGATGTAATAGATAGATGATAGGATCGCTTGAGCAGTGATGAGCCAAGCTATGGCTTTGTATCGGTTACTTTGGTAGTTAATAAAAGTTCAATAATTACCAAAAAAAATTAAGAGAGAAATCAAATATCAACTTTTATTAATCAACTGAACTATTTAACAATGAACCAGCAAGACCCTATTTCTAGTAGGAGCCTTGCCATGGTAAATCCTAAAACTAGGTTAACATTATCTCTAATTAAGATATAAAAATAAAATAATCTAATCAAGATATATAATGATAAGGATAAACTCTATCACTAAATGATAATAATAACGTAATTACTAAAATAAATATTAAATTATCCAACTCCCTCAGGATCTACATCATTCTCTCTAGGTGGATGAAACCTCGATTCCGGTGAGTGTGACTGCAGATATAATTCCACAAAAGCCGAATCATGCATACAAAACTCATCCACACCAATCTATGTAGCATCATGCATGGGTTGATTCTTTCACGAACTAGGTATTTGCATGAACTTTCAAATCTCATTACCACATTATTTTTCTATACTAGTGGTTCCTTGTCACAATCAGAATATACAGCAGAGATAAGAATTGTAGTATCTCAAGGCATATCAGTAAAAACCTTGAAAGAACAATTATAAGAACTTCCTTCAAACACCTGAGCCTCAGACTTTGCAGAATATTGAGACATGTTTTTAAACACCTCAACATCGTAGTCTTGGTCTATTTTTTGCTCATCTTTTAAAGATCCAACAAAATTCGAAATATCTGGAGCTTCAGGTAACGCCTTGGATCTTGCAAACCACTTGTTCTCGATGTTGTTGAGTTGCTGGATCATACGAGAGGTCATTTCCATCATCTCCATTAGCACATTATGGATGACATTGGCTTCAAACTAGCTAATGGTAGAAGAGTATAAATTCATGGAGACAGAATCAAGAAAGGCTCTGATACCAAAATTAATGCAGCACCATGAGAAAAATGGAGATTTAGGAGAAAAATAGAGATAAGGGAGAAGAATTAAGAGAGAAATTAAATATAAACTTTTATTAATCAACTGAACTGTTCAACAATGAACCAGTAAGACCCTATTTATAGTATGGGTCTTGCTATGGTAGAATTTTAAAACTAGGTAAACTTTATCTTTAGCTAAAAGATAAATATAAAATAATTCAATATAGATAGATAAAAATAATGATAAACTCTATCACTAAAAGATAATAATAACCTAATTAATAAAATAAATATTAACTTATACAACTCCCTGGATCTACATAACTACTACTACTTACTCTTCCTCCTCGTCCTTCACACTCACGCTAAAAATTAAGCATAACCTTAGAAATATATTCCTTAATTTCCATAATTCTTAAGGCTTCTACCATCCTCCATTTTCACTTTCTCAAGCAAGTTATGTTTGTTTTTCTCTCTTTTCTTTCCCGTCATAGTTGTTTTATTGTCCTTACTACACCCACATCCCAAATCCTCCCATTTTAGCCCTAGAATTACTTGCATTTGTAGGATTTCATGTTTATTCTTTACTTGACTATTATTTTAAGCCTTAGTATCTTCTCCATTATTGTTTAAACGATAATTTTAGTCCTAGTTAGTGTAGTATTTATTTTTCCCAATCATTCTTTTTGGTACCTTCGTATGTTTGTTTGTGATATTATGGGGCGTTTGTGTCATTATTGATATTATAGGTCGTATGTTGGTGTTTCTCCTGGAGTTGGGAGGTATTTTGATGATGCAAACTGCATAGTTACTAGGTGTAATTTTTCATGTCCGCCACGTGCTTGCTAAAATGTCTCGATGGATCTATTCGTTGTATTTGGGAAAGCTGAGTACTCATGAATATGATACAACTGTTTGAGATAGCTTTGTAGAGTGGTGTGCTAGTTTTTCGTTTATATAGCTATTTTTATAATTGTATTCTTAAGTTGGAATGTTATAAATATTTGGATGCTAGTGGAGGCTGAGTAACTAGTAAAGGTGATACATGTTATTGTTGGTGACGCCATGTTGTTTTGGAATTGGCTTGGGTGATGACACAATTTATTTTGTCTAGTTTGGGTCATTTATATGTTTTGAATTTCTGTGAATGGGCTTGGATATTAACTGTGAGGTTTTCACCTACTTGATTTATTTTAATTTTATCTAAGCTAAAATTCGTCTTGTGAAGGAACAATGTCTCCAAATCGAGCCCATTATACTTCTGGCACTAGTTCGAACAAGTCTACAAAGTCTACTCCAGCGCCCTCTATGCAAATTGGTGAGACCGGTCAAATTTTGGGGAGCAGTTACTGCCATACTTCGGGCAAACTTTTTTTCGAGGCTATCAGCCTATCCAGTGTATGAGGTGGATGTTCCTATTGATAAGGCGCCATTGCGCGAGGTGGACCTGCATCTGCACGCCACTATTGACCACACGGGGTAGTGTTGGATCTACAAGGAGTTTGATACGACCAATATGAGCATGGTCATGGAATCTTATGCGTCACTGCTGTGAAACAGTAAAATATTCCCCGTGAATTCTAAATGAGTTTTTTAATGCAGCAGGTGTGGATCATGAGCCTCTTAGGGGAGCTATAATGCATCCACCTTATGAGGACATTCGTCGAGTTCTTTGTCCTGATAAGCCATCAACTTTCTAGGAACATGATAAGAAGTCAGGCAAGCATGTAAGTTTGCCTACGAAGTATTGAATTATCATGGCTCGTCAGTAGGTGCGCACATTAAATACAAAACTACTTCAGTCAACTTATAGATCTACTGGGGATAAGCATAGAACAACTGTTGGTTTCTTCTTGATATAGGGACGTGGTGTGAATGCTGGTAGTATTATGATCTATGATATGATTAACCTTAAGAAGAAACGAAAGAAGTGTTATGTCTATCCCTCTTTTATGACTCCTTTATGATGAGTAGGGTCATGTCTATTATACTTATAATAATTATATTTTGCCTATGCTAGTTGTATTTTATATGTCTTAGGTGTATTGATGTGGGAATGATACTCGACATAATATAGCTTTTGTTATAAGCTTAATAGCAAATTAGTTCAACATCAATGTAAATTTTACATTGATAGTTTAAATGATAGCGGCCTATTCTACATAAAGCCTAATATCAAACATGCTATTTATTTGCTTATGGAGGTACAACTATATTATGGCATTCTACAAATTAAATTGTTGCTGCAGCATCTTCAAATCATGAAGTGATAGTAGCTATTGTTGACACCCAATTTTGTCCCTCTTTTTTCCAAAATCGGCTATAATTTAACTTAAAAGGTGCAATATGACTATTTGTGCAAAATGTGCATTAGAAAACATGCATTTACGTGTGGTATCATCTAATTATATATTTAATACTTAAATGTGGCCATATTACGTAATTTTGCATCGTTTAGGCTATTTGTCAAAATATGATTACTTACGCAATTTTTAGTGCAGTTATAGCATTTAGTAATTATTTATGATTGTTTATGCTTAAATAATTTAGTTTGCATTTCCATTTGCGTTTATCTATGCATTTTATTATATTTTCACCCATTTTATATATATATATATATATATATATATATATATATATATATATATATATATATATATATATATATATATATATATATAAAATTTATTTAGCACCTTTAATTAATAATAATAGCCAAATACATAATTCATTCATTTCAACTTCTTAATTTGTCATATTTGAGTTCCTTTTGAATTTAAATATGTGCAAGACTTCCTTTTAAAGCGTTTATCTTGAAAACTTTCCTATGAACCTAGACAATAGTCTGTCTAGGTACGTCTATTCTGTTAGAAATCGATTGCTATTTTCTTCCAATTATTTAGTTTTAGTTTAGATATTCTCATATTCATATAATTATTATTTACATTTCAAAATATTTCTTTTACATTATTTTAAAATTCTTTTTGAACCTAGACGAGTGTTCGTCTAGATACGTTCATTATTTACACCTTACCTTTCTTTTCCCTCCTATTATATTTTTAATCAATTTCCAAAATATATCCTAATCTTATTCTTAAAGCTCCTCCAATGTCCCTACCCCACTTTTAATACCAAGTTCATCCCTTAAATCACTCTCCTACTTCTCCCATTTTGGAAAGAATTCAAAATTAAAAATAAAATCCAAATCATCCATAATCCCTCCCTAATCTCTTTCCATACATCACTCCAATCTTTCCAAATCCATCAATCAATTCCAATTACACCAATGGCTCTCTCTATCCCCTTTGTTAAAAATCACACATATAGTAGTACAAATAGACAAGCTCTCAGACTCCCTTGGTCTCCTCCTTTACACACATACACAAGACAATCACACATAGACGAGTGGACCCCATAGGACACACACCCACCTTCTACTTCGCCACACACACAACTCATAACCAAGGATTCTCTCCATTGTCTTCCCCATTTTCAATCAACAGTACTACACACAGACACGACCCCCTCCATTTCATCATCATCATCAGCAACATAAAAACATTACACAACCCCTAATTCTCCGTCGCCTTTCTCCAAAACCCACCATACATCCTTCACACCCACACACAAAACACAAAACAAAACCAGGGAGATCAGGGATAGGGTATGACAAAAATTAGTGAAAGATCGGGGTCGGGGTTTGGAGAACATAACCAGTGGCATCACCGGCCACCACCCCCTGGGAAATCTGCCTCACCGGCGACTTCTATTTTCCACTATTCTTTTCAAGCCGTTATTGGAACTGAGCAGAAAAGGGTGTTGGAATAGCAGCGATGCCGCTAGACGGCAGTCACTCCTCCTCCCTTTTCGAATTTGCTCTGTTTCGTTTGTTTCGCAGTGGTTTATTTGGAAAGCCATGGATTAACTATTTCTACTGGGTCGACCCGATTGAGAATCTGACCACTGTCGTTTGTCCGACGATTGATTCGAACGTCGTTGTTTGACCTTGCCCTTCGTGTTTGTTCTGAATTGGGCTCTGCTTCTGACCTTTATTAACTCTTAATATGTTGTTCAAGTCTTGCAAAGGGATGACCCTTTTTGCTGATGTTTATGTTGCTTATAGTTCTGTTTGTGTTCTGCTTATTACTAATTGGGTTCGCTCAGAAGTTTTGCAGTTCCCTCAACACTATTTGGCCTTGATCTGGACGGTGACTGTGATTAAAATAGCCTGTGAAAATACTTTTATTTGAGCTTTACAACGAATTGACGGATGTTATACCAATTACGGCCGAGGAGAATAATTATACACATTTATTTGAGGCCTATACATTGATTGGAACATGATACTACACTTAAACAATCTCATACCCGTGTCCCTAAAACAAAAAGGCTATGATGACTTGTATGAGCCATAATTGAAAAACGAGATGGCGATGGAGTGGTGGGACCGGCACTAGGCATGCCAACACGACCGGCCGGCATGTTTGCGGCAGTACCGACGTCCTTAACCTCTGGCCGAATCATATATACCTGAGCCTACACTTTTAAAAATCTCTCTCTCCTTTATGTTAAAACTATTATTATTATTATTATTATTATTATTATTATTATTATCATTTTCATTATTATTATTATTACTATTATTATTATTATTATTATTATTATTATTATTATTTTCATTATTTTTATTATTATTAATATTATTGTTATTATTTACTAACTCATTTCTTTATATTTTTGCGAGACACATATGGATATATACTCTCAAGACGATGCTTTGAAATGTTTTTAGATTCAATTTTTTATTGGCATTCTTTTAAATTTGTCATTACTAATTTTTTTTCGAATTACTAACTACTTGATTTTATTTTGCGACGTATAATTCTCCAAGGAAGAAGTCAATTAGCAAATTCATATCTTTTGTTTAATTTCACATATTATACGCATATTATTTATATCATTTTTTAATTAGTTAGTCTATTTTCTTATTTACTTGTATGAATCCCGATTATAAGTCCGGCCGGTACCCACTTTTGGTGGAGCTTGAGAGGTGCCTAACCCCTTCCCTCTCGAGTTAACTTGAACCTCTTACCTAGAAATTTTTGTTCGTAGATTAAGTTTTCGGAGTTAATTATAAAATTAGCTAGAAACAAAATAGGTGCCGTAATATACCTAGTTAAAAAATATGTTAGGTGGTGACTCCAACTCTTTACCCATGAGTTACCCATAACTCTTTACCAGTTCGGGTAAAAATAGGATGCGACAGCCATTCAGGAGAGTAGCCGATAATATGAAGATTGAGATCAATGACTCAACATATTGAGCAACAATGTGGTCTTTCTTTGAGCATGAAGATCCCAATAATATTATATAAAATATTACATGGATAAGTCAGCTAAAAGGAAGATACAACTAAAGGAGACAAATGGTCACAAAATTCTTTTTCAATCGTGATCTTTAATGGAATGATGAGATAAATATTGAAGGATTCATTTAAGCAATTCATTCACTAAGTCTACGCCAACCTCAATATTTGAGAAGCTGATTTACAAGATTGAAATGTTTCATCTTTAAGATATTAAATGATATTTTCATCTAGGAGAGTAAAATACGCATTATATTTTTTTTTTCCTTAGCAAAGTGTTCTCTCAATTGGGTTTTCCTTGTAAAGTTTTATCTTTTTCCTTCACTAGGTATTTTTTCAACTTGGTTTTTCTTGGTAATGTTTTAATGATACACATTATCTTCGAAATGAATATCCAAGGAGGAGTGTTATAAAACATGTAGAATGTGAATGTCCATTTGTCTTCCGTATTCATCACATTTCATGAATCATTGGTGACTTAATCTCCATTTAGTTTTACCCTTACATTTTCATTTAGTCACCACTTAAATCGCCTTAAGCGACCACTAACTTTTTTAACCATTGGAATATTTTCTAACTTCTCATATATTTTGTAGTCATATATATATATATATATATATATATATATATATATATATATATGAGTATATTGCTTAATGGGAAACACAATTGACCACGTGAAAAAATAAAAAAAGTTCTTCCTCTCCTTTTTAAATAATCTTGCAATCTCTCTACATTCCTATTTTTTCTTAACATTCATTATGAAATACATGAAGATTAAACAAAATCATTATTCAAATCAATCGAAGGAACTTCACTGCACATATTAATTAACACAATGAAATTAATCAATTAAACAGTAATATAAATAACACGGCCCGGATCTTAGACTAGGTCGTGCGGGCACCCGACTACTTCCCCTAGATTCGTCGGGCGAACCTTATCATCTAAATCCATTCAAATAATTAAAATTTACAGTAAAGTTTTCTTAAAAAAGAAATAGGATAGCCCAAGAAAACATAATGTATACAAGATATGCATACATACAAGTTGTCTGAAGAAATACAACTAGCTACCCACGTATATAGGTTTAGAGGTTTCCAGATCAGACATCTAAGAAGGTAAAAAGAATATCTACATTTCCCCAAGGGAAAAAATGAGATAAAACTATGATAACTATGGCTGGTGGCCTCAACGAACAAGCGGGCTCACAATAAATAACTTAAAATGTCTCGACTCCTCAATTGCGCTAGGTCCTGAAGTGGAATATGCTGAACGAAAAGACAACACAAGAGCATATAGGGAGTGACTGAAAAGGACTCAGTAAGTGGGGCTGGCTAGCCACCTCCAAGAACAGATAAACTAGCCAGGGAGAAGATAGGAGCAAATAACAACCAGAAATATATAAACAACCAGAGGCATATAGTACAAGCACAAATCACGATCAACCAGTCACATAATGTTCAACAAATATGTGCAATGAAGATGAGATGAATGCATTATCATGCAATGGGGTCACATGTGCCAAATGAATTGAGCGGAATCCTCTTGGCGTAATCCTCCTACCTTCAATATGATGCAAGGATTGGAATCCTCCTGCACTTAGGGTGGATTCCTCCTCCCTTGATATGATAAAAGCAACAGAATCCTCCTGCTCCTAGGGAGGAATCCTCCTGCCCTAAGATGACATAACAGCCCAAAAATAAAAATAACATAACCAGAAAATACATAACAAAGTGGTGGCATAATAAGTACGCCCTATCGACAGCTATTCATGTAAAGAACGCACGAATAGATTATCCAAAAGGCCAAAGGCCGTCAAAAAGCGGATAAAATCACTTACCTTAGGTGTAGGATCAGAATAACTACTGAACAACTTTCTTTCCTACCCGACGTCCCTCAAAATGATCCTTTTCTATGCCACAGAAATATATTCGCACTTATAACTGCCCGAACAATGAATACATAACCTTTATACGAAGAAAAAAGGAAAATTACCAAAATACCCCTGGGACGGGCTTAGCTGGAAGTCCATAAATTATACATTTTTGGACTCCTCATAATCCCACGAGTCCAATAGTATTCCTGATTTTCATATTCGAATTAAATTTCATCAAATTTCCCAATGTCATAATTTTTAGGATTCTAACCCAATTTTCCAATTCAATTTCAAGAAATTCTAGCTTAAGAATCATGAATTAACACAATTGCATGTTATAGGATTGATACCTTATGATTTTTAACAACTTGACACTTAGATTATGGCTTGGAACCGACTTGAATTGGCAGGAAATGAGTCAAACCCGAAATGGCGGAAAAATGTTGTATTTATACTATAAAGAAACTGCTATAGTGCAACTTTCGCACCTGCAACAGCTGATGCTGGTTTTTTGGTCCAAACGGGACTGTACAAAGCTCGAATGACCTCAGATTTTGTGACTATTTTGACATGCTCGTGAAGACAGAACACGAATCAAGTCCCTAGAACTCAAGATACGGCTCCCACGGAAAGAGGTCGATTTCATAACTTTTGGGATTTTAGTAAAACTGTTTGAACGACCTCGGAATTTATTTTTGAAAGTTCCTACAGGTCACATATTACCATGGAAACCTAACGCAACTTTTGAATTTCGAATAGGAGCTTATTTATTCAAATTGAGCTCCAAAAGCTCTTTTAAGCTTTACCAACAACTGAAACAGAAACCTTCTAAAAAATCATACCAAACGAGGTCCGAATAAAATCAAATTTTACACATAGGTCCTAATGAACCTTACGGATCTTTTAAAACTATTGGCACACCAATTAGAGTCTTAATTTCCAGAATGACTGCCTAAGGTCGTTTCACTTGACTGTTGGAAATTCTTACGCTAACTTTCAAGAGCATATCAACGAACATAATTATACCATACATAACCAAAAACATAAATACTAATAAAATCTTTTAAGCTTTAGAAATTAAGATCCTACCTGAGTCATCGAAGTGATGACTATATCTCTCATGCATGATGGACTCAAGCTCCTAAATGTCCTTCTCGTGATGACAGTTGCGCCATCGCACTCTAACCATTGGAACATGCTTCGAGTGAAGCTTCCAGAAATCTCAGTAAACTATGGCAATTGGAAACTCCTCATAAGCTAGATTCACATCTAGCTGAGCAGGATCTAGCTCAATCACTTCGGAAGGATTGGAGATACACTTCTGGAGCATCAGTAGCTGAAACACTGGATGAATCTGGAAAATTGAGCTGATAAGCTACCTTACCAATATGTTTCTCGATACAGAAAGGGCCAATGAACCTAGGAACGAGCTTCTCTTTCCTCCCAAATCTCTTTGCACCTCGCATTGGCGACACTTTCAAAAATACCATGTCACCAACCTCGAACTCAAACTCTCACTCTCGGCTCCTCCGATTCGAGTATGAAATTTGCTTGTTCTGTGCGGTCCGTAGACGATTTTAAATAACACGAACAATATCTAGAGTCTGCCGAACCATCTCTAAACTCATCACCTCAATATCTCGAGACTCGGACCAACTGATAGGAGAACGACATCCATGACCATATAAAGCCTAAAATGGTGCATCTGAATGAAGGACTGATAGCTATTATTATAAGAAAACTTCGCTAAAGCCTAATAATCTTCCAAGTAGCCTCCGAAATCTAATGCATAAGCTCTCAGCATACGTTCCAGAACCTGAATGGCAAGCTCAGACTAACCATCAGTCTGACGATAGAGTGCCATGCTAAGCTGCACCTACGTCCCTAAGCCTCTTTGAAAACACTGCTAAAACTGGGAAGTAAATTGGGAACCACAATCAGATATGATAGTCACTAGAATGCCATGTAGCCTTACCACCTGATTGATGAAAATCCGAGCCAATCTATAAGGTGAGTCAATAATCTTCGTAGGGATGAAGTGAGCTGGTTTAGTTAGTCTATCAACAATGACCCAGACTGAATGGCGTCGTAAGGTCTTTGGCAGACCAACTAAAAAATCCATAGTGATATACTCCTATTTCCACATTGAGAATAGGCAATGTCTGATCTAACCCTGCCGGTCTCCGGTGGTTAAACTTAACTTGCTGACAGTTCAAGCAATCAGATACATAATCAAATACATTTCTCTTCATTCCCTTCCACCAAAGAATATGCATCTCGACTACAAACAAATAATGTACCTGTAACGACAGCTGGAGATGCCTCGGTATCTTGCCTGGTCGGCAATGAATATCGCTGTCTCTGCGGCTGAGATGAGCCGCCATTATAAGATTCACATCTGGAGGTACCACCAGAACCACACCCACGGCCTCTTTCGAGTGCCTCGACCTGGCTGAGACCCTAAAGGGACACCCTGAGGCTGCTGCTGCATAGGTGCCGAAGGGCAAGAGAAAAGGAGGCTACTACCTTACTAATGAAGATAAGGGCAATCCTTCTTATGATGCCCTGGATCCTAACAGATAAAGCACCCTGGAGAAAATCTATGCTGATCAAACTGATACTAATCTCGCAGGCGAAACGGGAGCTGACCATGAGAAGAAGAAGCCGCGTTCTGAAAACCACGTGCTGGAAACTGAACTGGCCTAATCGGAGGCCTACTCGGATGCAGATTGCTCTTATATCCAGATGAGGTACTAGAATTCCCCTGACCAAGGGATCTCTTACTCTCTCTCTCTCTCTATAATTTATGATATGCATCATACCTCCTAACAATGTCAACGGTAATATCAAATGGAGTCCTGGCCTCTATCCCACGAGCCATCTGAGACCGCAAATATGGAGAAAGTCCATCAATAAAACATCTGACCCTCTCGAAGGGCTCTTGCACAAGATCGAAAGAATACACAGACATCTCCAAGAAAAAAAACTCATGCTCCGAGACTGACAGGTTACCCTGTCCAATCCTCTTAAACTGCCTCCTCATCTCATCTTGTTGACTGCGAGGAAAAAACTTCGCCATCAAACGGTTGGAGAATTCACTCCAGGTCAGATTTAGCAAGCTGCCTAACTAATCGGGGTATGATCCACCAAACTAAAGCTGGACCCTCAAACTGGAAGGCAGTATACTCAACTTCAAATAAGAGGACTCACACACAACGGGGAAAGAAAGAAAAGAAACTGCCTAAATACCACAATAGCCTCTCCTAGATATGTATAGACGTCTTCGCCCGATCAGTGAAACTCTATTAGACACTTTCATGATCAGAAAATACTCTAAACCAGTCTCTGATACCAACTAACACAACTCAGATTTTAGACTAGGTCGTACGGGCACCCGACTACTTCTTTTAGATCCGTCGGGCGAATCCTATCAGCTAAATCCATTCATATAATTAGAAAATACATTGAACTTTTCTTAAATAGAAATAGGATAGCCCAAGAAAACATAATATATACAAGATATGCATATATACAAGTTGTCTGAAGAAATACAGCTAGCTACTCACATATATAGGTTTAGAGTTTCTAGATTAGGCATCGAAGAAGGCAAAAAAAATATCTACACTTCCCCAAGAGAAAAATATGAGATACAGCAATGATAACTATGGCTAATGGCCTCAACGAACAAGCAAGCTCACCATAAATAGCTGAAAATGTGCCGACTCCTCAATCACGCTGCTGGCTAGGTACTGGAGTGGAATCTGCCGGACGAAAAGACAATACAAGAGCAGATATGGAGTGAGTCATAAGGAGTCAGTAAGTGGGACTGGCTAGCCACCTCCAAGAACAGATAAACTAGTCATGGAGAAGATAAAAGCAAATAACAACCAGAAATATATAAAGAGCCAGAGGCATGTATTGCAAGCACAAATCACGATCAACCAGTCACATAATGTTCAACAATTTGTGCAATGAAGATGAGATGAATGCATTATCATGCAATGGGGTCACATGTGCCAAATGAATGGAGCGGAATCCTCCTACTCTGGGGTGTAATCCTTCTACCTCAATATGATACAAGGAGAGGAACCCTCTTGCTCCTAGTATGGAAACCTCCTACCCTCAATATGACGCAAGGAGCGGAATCCTCATGCTCTTAGTGCAGAATCCCCCTGCCCTCAGATGATATAACAGCCCAGAAATCAGAACAACATAACAAGAAAATACATAACAAGGTGGTGGCGTAATAAGTACGCCCTATCGGCAGCTATTCAGGTAAAGAACGCGTGAATAGATTATCCAAAAGGTCAAAGGTCGTCAAAGAAGTGGATAAAATTACTTACTTTAGGTGCTGGGTCAGAATAACTACTGAACAACTTTCTTTCCTGCCCGACATCCCTCGAAATAATTCTTTTCGGAGCAAAATAGATATATTCGCACTTATAAGTGTCTGAACAAAGAATACATAACCTTTATACGAACAAGAAATGAAAATTACCTAAATACTTCTGGGCCGGGCTTAGCCGGAAGCCTATAAATTATATATTTTCGGACTCGTCATAATCCCACAAGTCCAATAGTATTTTTAGTTTTCATATTCGAATTCAATTTCATCAAATTTCCCAATTTCATAATTTTTGGGGTTCTAGTCCAATTATCCAATACAATTTCAAGATATTCTAGCTTAAGAATCATGAATTAACGCAATTGAATGTTATAGTCTAACAACTTGACACTTAGATTTTAATTTGTCTTGGAACCGACTTGAAATGAGAGGAAATGAGTTAAATCCAAAATGGCTGAAAAATATTGTATTTAAAATTTATAGAAACTACTGTGCAGCTTTCGCACCAACAACAGCTAGTGCTGTTTTTTTGGTCCAAATGGGATCTTACAAAGCTTGTAATAACCTCAAATTTTGTGTACAAGTCATAAAAGACTTTTGTGATATGCTCGTGAAGACGGAACTTGAATCGGATTTCCAGAGCTCAAGATACGGCTCCTATAGAAAGAGGTCAATTTCATAACTTTCGAGATTTTAGTGAAACTTTTCGAACGACCTCGGAATTCACTTTTGAAAATTTCCATAGGTGGAAAATGAAGTTACAAAACATAACACAACTTTCAAATTTCAAATAGGAGATCATTTACTCAAAGCGAGCTCCAAAACCTCTTTTAAGCTTTACCAACAATCGAAATGGAAACCTTCTCAAAAACCACACCAAAGGAGGTCTAAATCAGCTCAAATTTTACAGATAGGTCCTAATGAACCTTACGGAGGTTTAAAGACTGTCGGATGCCAATTAGAATCCTAATTCCTGAAATGACTACCTAAGGTCGTTTCAAAAAAGGCACAATATAATACACAATAACTAGGGAGTCTCTACTACTGCATTTTTAATGACATTGTATACGGAAAGTGAAAAAACCATTTTTAGGGAGCATCTGACATTTTATGATTTTAAAAAATGTCAAATAATTGAGGAAAAAAATATATTAACAGACTTCTTGATCAAGGACAGGTGCCATATCGCTTCATTTTAACCTAGAATTACAATTATATGCATACTTAGAAGCAATAAATTATGAGTGGGCATGCCACCTATAAGGAAAGGGATTATTCTTCGCTGAAATATTATATTGAACAAATAGGGTTAAATTTCTGCTTTATTAGTATATACGTATATTGTATAAGACATAAGTGAACTTCCAAAAAATTTCATCGGGTGCCCTCCATAACGAGTGATTTTTCATGTGCCCCCATTTATCAATGTTTGAGCAAAATACCCTTATGTTGGCACGGGACCAAGATTTCAAGGCACAAATTTGCAAGTGTTGTCTTTTAAGCAAGAGGTCAAAGGCAAGTGTTTTCTTGCCAACACTTCTAGCTTGTTTGGATGGTTGTAACCCATTATATCATATTATATTGTTATTATGAGTATGACGTTTGTTTTTATTGTTACTTTAATTACTATTGTATTGTATCATTAAATCCATGTTTATGTAACCATTAAAACTGTCACTTTATGCAACGACCGATTTGGTGGAATCGCATCGTTACCTATTTTTCCTTCCCATCATGCCCTCACTTATTATTTAATATTTTCATTTACCATTTTACCTTATATTCACTTACTTAACCACAACAAATAATACAGCCTATCCAAACATTGTACGGCACAATACGATATAGTACGATACAATACAATACAACTCAATACATTATGAAACAATGGATAACAACCATCCAAATAGAGCGTTCAAGTTATATAGGGAGAATATAGGAAGAGATTGGAAGGGGCAAGTGTTGCCTTTTTCCAACACTTACTACCAAGTGCTTGCAAGTATTGCCTTTTGCAAACATTTCAAGGGGTAGGTGTTGGCAATAGACAGGGGTCAAAGGCAAGTCATGGCCCTCTCCTAAGAGATTGGCAGGGGCGTTTTCATTCAGAATTGTTTCATTAAACTTAATAGGGGCATTTTTACAAAAACACTATTAAGCGCGGGTAATAAGACAAACCATTATTTACGGTGTCATATTTGTGCAAAAATTCCATGAACTTCTAGTGTATTGTTCCTTTCTAAATCCCTTGTTTGAATTTCTAGACCGACTAATAAAATAAAAAAATTTGACAAATTACAATGTCACGTATCAAAACCATTAATCTCCACAATTATTAGGTTCTATTTTTAGTCCATTCTGGTCGATTTTGGAAAAGTATGATTGCTGAATTAAAAAATTATGACACCATAGGCCATGTTTTGCTTTTTTGTCCCCATATAATAGTGGTTTCGCAAAAATATCCTCTGCTTGGCTTAATGAATTAAATCCAAATGGAAATACTGCATGAATCTTAGAATGATGCTTGCATCTGAACCCTTCTGTTTTCTGCAAGTACTACATAAAAGACAACACTTTGCTTGGAACCCTCTTTCATAGGAAACAATTACCATTAAATCTCACATTCTCCTACATAAAGTGTTGACTGGGCAGCACATGCTCCTTCAAATATCATTCTGGATTCTTCAAAATAACTTTAAGTATTGTATAGGTAACACTTACCACTTGACCTCTTCTTAATAGGCAACACCTGACAATTGATAACTTAAAATATTACCTACTGACCAAGCGGATGGCATTTTGCTAAAAACAGGGGGTAAACTCTCAAAATCAATCAATTTTGGGGATACCAAGTGAAATGTTTTGAGTATTTTAGTACTTATGATTCACAAAAAAACTCACAAATCGAAGTAAAAGAAGCATCAATTCACACAAAAATTAGTCTAGCAATACCATTGCAGCAAAAAAATTGCAGAAATATGGCACCATAGGCAATGATTTTCCATTTTGACCACCCCAATAATAATGGTTTGGCAAAATTGACCTCCGCAAAGTTTAATACATTCGGGACAGAAATACCCCTATGAAATTTTATAATAAAGCCCGTATCCCTGCCTGCTTTTCTCTTAAGACTTAAGAGGCTACACTTGTCCTTGACCCATTTCTTACATAAGCAACACTTACCCTTTAATCTCTTCCCACATTCTCTCAGATTACTTGAAATGGTGGGCAGCACTTGCCCTTTCAATATCTTCCCACATTCTCAGAGGCAACAATTGCCGTTTGATCTCTTCCTAAGAGGTAATACTAGTCGATTAATAATAGAAAATGCTGCCTACGGATAAAACAGAGGCTATTTGCTAAAATTAGCTTAAATAGGGACAAAAAGACAACATTGGTCAATTTTAAGGTTGTGTGGTGAAAATTTTTGCGTTGCAGCTTCGATTTTCACTATTTTTTTTTTTGGGATATTTAAATGGTATTAATGCTTATTAAAGCTATAAACATAAAATACACACATTATCATTTTATTATACATAATAAACAATTACAAAATTTAATGGACATTTTATGGACATTATCTTTTATGAAACATATAAAATATATTGTGCCTAGTTTTAAGGATAATATATTAATATATTTTACTTTATCTATATTGATAACCATATTTCAAATACTCTAAATATATGCATTGATGAGTATCAATTAATTAACTTCTAAATACTAGTAATTTTCTACTAAACATACACGGTAACATAGTAAAAACTACCAAATATCCTTATCTCTAATTTTAATTAGATCTTAACAACCATTAATAAGATAAACCTTTTCTTCTCCCCCTCCCCCCCCCCCCCAAACCTCCCCCAAACCAACACAGTCTTCCTTCTCCTTCTAAACACTATTTGTTGTTGGATACCTTTTAGATACTTTCTAAACACTATTTGTTGTTGGATACCTTTTAGATACTATCTGCTTATTCTGCTCATAATATTCTAAAAATATATTTTTTACTTTTGCATACCACTCCAAGTAAATATCAAATTATTATTTATAAAATATACCTCATATCTTTTGGATACTATCTGCACATAATATTCTAAAAAAAATGGTGCATTTGCATACCACTCCAAGTTAATATCCAATTATTATTTATAAAATATACCTCACACCTTTTGGATACAATCTGCACACAATATTGTAAAACTATATTTTGTGTCTTTGCATACCACTCCAAGTCAATATCCTATTATGATTAACAAAATATTCCTCATATCTTTTGGATACTATTTATCCATAATATTTAAAAATATATGTGGTAGATCGTACTAAGGTATCACTGTGATATCAAAATATAGTGTAGTACAAATTTGAGTGTGTAAAAAATATATTGTGGTATCACTATTTTACAAGGTGATTCTAAGTGTAATGTGCTTGTTGGATTCCTTTATAAATTGTGTTAGTTTTGTTACCACAATATCCGGTATTGTTATGGAACATTATCAGCAAATAGTTAAGAAATCCCTCATTAAATAAATATCCACTATTTCTATTTTCTTGGAATATTATCACCAAAGAATAGGAGATCTCTCCTAAATATAACTACTGAATAGCTATCCATTGTGTTTTTTACCCACGGCTAAAATGATGTAAGTGCCATATTGTTCATGGCCACTTACGTTTTTTACCCTTTTCTTTTCGCTTCCCTTCCCTCATCCATGAAATAGAAAAAAGAATAATAATAACTGTTTTTAAAAAATCGACATATAGTTTCTCTTTGTCTAGCTTTTCAGCCTTTAATTTTGCTAGGTGAACATCTGACGAATATGAAAAAGACCATCAAGATGACAAAATAAAGGTACTTTAATTACTTAGTATCTAGGAAACATCAAGAACTTTATTAAACCAGAATAAGCAAAATTATCAGAAAATCATTCAAAAGCCCAAGCATTCTCTTTACGGATGTCCTCCTCTTCCTCAGGGGTAAAGTCATTTTGATATCAAATTCTTAGACGTATTTGTTCTGGAGTTTTTCCTTTAATTCTATCAGCGACTTCTTGGCATATATCTAACAACTCTTTATCATTAAGAAAATTTGCAGTTAATATAAGATGATACAACTCCGCGTGATGCCCCTTCAAAAAATTCTTGTCAAACTCCTTCAACTCGTCTTTGGTGACGTCTTTCTCCAAGTGTTTTTTCCAGTATTCGATAATTGTTTCCATTGTTTTGCTTTCGACATTGGGCGGAGGAATATGTATATACATTGTGTATAACTGGTAAAAATAATTGCTTGTACAACAAAATTGAACGTTAACTTTATGTATACATGAGGATACTATTTGTATATACGGTGCCATCATCTATACACACTGTATATTAAGTTGATATATACTCTACGTAAGATCAAGTAAAAATAAGGCGAGAAAGCTAACGGACTATTTTAGTAATCATCCCTGTAAATACTTTTTTGATCAATGAACTCACATTCTCAAAATAAAATTTCCCAACTCCCCACTCATTTCATATTCGTTACTTACTACTCCCTCCGTCCTATTTTGTTTGTTGTAGTTCGGATTTCGAGGGTCAAACGAGTTTATTTTTTACCGTAATTTTTATATATATCTTTTAAACATTTGACTTGTAATTTGTTGTGACTTATAGTACTTTTCATGTAGTTTTCAAATATGTAAATTTTATTTAAGAAAAGTTAAAAATTTTATATTCTAATCTACGGTCAAATTTAAGAAATTTGACTCTCGAAACAGTAACTGTGACAAACAAAATGGGACAGAGGGAGCAGTATTTAATTTTATAGATTAACAAGCCTTTTCCACAACAGTTGCTTCACTCTCTAGTCTGCCGTCACTTTCCCGCCACATTTTCATCTCAGCCGCTTTGAGAAAATGGGTGTAGAGAATCCAGGAGAAGAGGCTCAGATTCTTCTCAGAAGCAGGCTTTGCAATCCCAATTTCATTTTGGGACACTTACAAAAATACCCACACAACATAAACTAATTACAAGCCTCTACCCACCACTTTTGATATTACCTGACCTACCCATTAAAATATTTACTCAAATACCCACTTCAATTCCCGCCATCTCCCAACCTCCAAAATCTCAGCAAATTTCCCCAAACCTCATCCCAATATCTCCAAACCTACGCTAATCTCTCTCAAACTCAAAGACTACTTCTTTAACCCACCCCCCACCCCTTAACCCCCATACCAGCTGACATCCTTTATTCACTTCTCTCCATATCTATACTGTGTCTATATGTTACATAACCTTTACATATATATAGATTTTGTCCCTCTTTTATAACTTAAAGTTTATATTTTTTTGTCCACTATTTCACAACCCTTGGTGGGTTTTCAGTTTGTTGAGGTAAAGTTTCATGCTTTATTAATTCTTGGTGTTTTCGTGGAAGTTTTGTGAATTTAAAATTAAGCTCATGTTGAGTGTTTATGAGAAAAGAAAAGATTGATTAAGGTTGCTTGGATGTATCAGATTTATTAGCTTTTTAAGTTGTTATTAATTATTTTTTAAGTTATATGCATTTAATGGTTTAGTGTTGTTAATCTTTGAAAAAAAAAAGTTGCATGTAAGGTTTATTTTTGTTCATTTAATTTTCTCCCTTGTTCTTTTTGAAGTTCTTGTAGTTTTTGGGATCTTGTTGAATATATCATTAATACTTTCTGAATTTTTTATAAGGTGGTGATCTTATTTGTGAGCTGTAGGAAAAAAATAGCAGATTATTTGGAAATAAAAAGCTCTCAATTTCAATTAGCTACTGATGTTTTTTTTCCTTTTTTTGTGTGTGTGGGGGTGGGGGTGGTTAAATTCTTGGATTTTTTACATTGCCTGAACAGTGGCTAGGATTAGTGTGAACAGTGGACAAGTCGAAGAAGAAGGCAACAATGGTTTTTGATGTTATAAAATTTAAGGTAATTTATCTATATAGTTCATAGCTTTTTAGTATATGATATACGTCATTAGTATATTAGTTATTTGCGTTTATAAGTAATGAAATATTTTTTAACTTAATAGAAGCCATATTTTAACTTTAACTGTATACCTTTTGAGTATACTGTATATTGCATTAGTATACCAGTTATCTGTGTCTATAAGTTACTAGCAACCATATTTTAGTTTTTACTGTATACCTTTTTAGTATACATGTTATTAGAGTTTTAATTTTATATAGTTTGCAGTATACGGTTTACGACGTTGGTTACCAGTTATTTATTTCTATAAGTCAATAGGAGCCATATTTTGATTATATTCCCTTTGGTTACCGGTAGCTTGTTCTAGTACTCAGGAGAGACAAGCCTTGAGTCATGATGAACTTATCACTCCGCCTAGCACTTTCAACAAAAGTTACCGAAGTAAGAATAGTGATGTTGCACCAACTAACATTGGTGTTGGAAAGGAAGTAAAATTGAGCGAGGACATAAAAAATCTACGCAACAAAGTAGGAAATGTGATCCTCAACCAAGCAATATTGGTGCCAATGTTAGTGTTGCAGAAATTAAGAAACTTGTATGTTTAAGAATTTTATTTTTGTTAGTTAACACTTCCTACATTATTTACATATTACATTTTTGCAACTTGCTTCATCAGATAGCAAGTGGGTCTCAATCTATGAAGATAGAATTGGAGAATTTAAAGCAATATTTTGCTGCCAAATTTAATGAGGTGTTTGCAGCTGTTGCTTTACTTGCCAAAGCTAAAGTTGCGCCGCATCCAAAGGTACTTTCTTTCTTTTGTTTATGATCCAAAGTTTTATACCCTTTTAGCATTTTTGTATACCTCAATGGTATACCAGCTTAACATCGTAGGTCCAGCCGTGGAAATATAATAAAAAGTTATTTTCCTATTGTATACCATTGCAGTACTCTGTATACCATAAAAGTATACTTGTTTAATTGTTTTGCAACAAGTTGACAAAAAAATTTCTCTACTGTATACGCTTTACTATAGAGTATACCAGATTCTTTTAGTGCACAATACTTAGGTTTGCTACTTTTTTGATTTTTTTTAAAGGATACGACTAGAGATGATCGCAAGGATAATGATGATAGTAATGGTTGTGCCGATGGGATGAATAGAGATCAAGATTGGTTTGCCCAGTATGACAATGATATCATTAACAAAGAGACTTTCTCACTTGGAGATGATCCATTTGTTTATCCATTCTCGAGTTTCGAGTGCGTGAATTTAAATGATTCAATTGATTCCAGTGTTTTGAAGAAATCTTCTGTCGATCCACTATCAAGTTCTGACTATATGAATACAAGTGGGCCTCTGACACAACCAGCCTTTGGTAGTCCGAGAAGTGCTGGTTGTGATACTCCTTGTCAAGATTCATTTGAAGACCCCTTGTCGAGTTTTGAGTACGTGCATTTAAGTGAAGATTCGATTGATGACTTGTTTGGAGCAATATTCTGTGGATCCACTTTCAAGTTCTGGTTATGTGAATACAAGTACTCCTACGACACAACCAGCCTACTATGCGAGTGGAAATGCTTGTGATGGAGACGCAGATGTTGCTGCTTTGGATCTACTAGTACGTACAATAATGAACTATGCAGCACCGGGTATGGTGTCATCTGAAACAACTGTTATCGCTCCTTCAAGGATAACAAAAGGTATACCTCTGACTCAGTCACCTCACATTTTCTGACTCAGTCACCTCACATTTCAGAATAGGGACCTGGTATATGTGTTCGACGGGCAACTAAATGGATTATTGTGTATGAATTGTACCCATTTAAAGAAAGTATTAGTACTGCTTCTATATACACTATCTTTGCGAAGCTGAAAAGGGACCTGCACAGAAAGCGGGAGGAGGATGTGCTCAAGCCAACATACAACTTTGAGGTTGCTACAATAGAAGATAAATAATAGTTTTGGAAGTTAACGAGGAGTACTGCTTCCTTTTTCGTTATGGTATGTCTAGTTTTGTTTATTATCGTTGTATACTTTTATCATATATAATATACTTTATAAGTATACTGCTTAGTTGATTTGAAGATCCATTGATTTCTTGGGTTTCTTCCCCCACCCCCCTCCCTTTTTTTTTTTTGGCAAACTAGGAATTCTCTGGCATTGAAAATTCAACAATATTATTGTGCAATAGGCAATCGGAATGCTGATATAATTGAAATGTATTTTTTAAATTGTCGTTTACTGTGATTCTTTGGTAGTTGTTACGAAAAACATAGCATTTTCTACTAGTGCAATTCCTGTGCATTTGGTAATTGTATACTTTATTGGTATATAGTATGTCTTACAAGTATACTGGTTTACTAAGTTTATAATGAATTGCCTTATTGGGGTTTACTGATGAGAATATGAACCGTCTTTCAAAGTCTAATCATTTTCCTTTGAACATTCCATTCATGATAAAATGAGAAAAGCTTGAAAAGACTGATGGTTCCTTTTCCGTTGTGGTTAGTTTTGGTTGTTATCAATGTATACTATTATGTTAGACTGTATGCTCATGAAATATAGTTGTCTTGCATCACATAGATATCATTTTCTACTACCTTCGGAAGAAGGCAAAGTATGGAGTTAAAGCGAAGATGACAACAACAAACAACTATTTTGACAATGCCATTCAAAGTTTATGTAAGAATTTCATAGGTGTGGAAGGGAATCAGGGACTAGTAGCAACAAAACTTGCTTGGTCACATGCTGTTATGTAACAGTTCATGGAAGAATATTGATGAGGTCCTCCTTCCTATGCATGTAATAGTGGAGTGGCATTGGATCCTAGGAAGGGTTTCATTTCGTGATAGGTGCATATACGTATATGACTTCCATCAAAACCCAGATGCTGCTGATGAAGTTAAGCAAGTAGTAATGACATATGCTTTCCAATTACCTATGTTGTTAAATGCCACTAACTTTTATGCTGAGAGGGATGCCATTATCTTGCAAGATGGATTTCACAATGAAAAGGCTTTAACAGATCCGTTTGAATGGTGTCATCTGGTAGTTACACGATGGATTATTTTTTTAAACTGTGAACGTGCAGTTTTTTCATGAGAAAGTGCTGATTTGAACGTGCATATTCTATTAATGAAACATGGTTTTATCTGCACTTAAGTTGACAGTTTTCACTGTCAGTTTTTTAAATATTGTGTACGTCCAGTTGTTATTTTAAATAAACGACAAAATAGTATGTTGTTCGTAGAGTGGTTTACTTAGTTAAATATCAATTTTTCTTTACCGTTTAGTAAAATTTGTTCAATATGGGTATTTCATTGTATACCTTGCTATTGTACAGTATACCCTGTACGTTTACTGGTTAACTTGTTTGTCTATACACCTTTAAATTAAAGTAGCATACCATCAGGGTATATTGAATACCAGAAAGGTATACATAAGAAAATATACCCCTAGCGATATGCAACTTGTTTTATAATTTATTTTTTTCTTCTGTATTACTTTATTGTATACAATATACCACATGGCAGTGCCCACTGGTAGTGGTGTTATTTCTGTATATTTTTTTATTCTATTCCTTATGCAGTGTATTATATATACGTTTGTAGTATATGGTTTACCGCAATGGTATAAAAGTTTGATTTGTCACAGTATACTTTTGTATTAAGAGAAAATCATGCTTCTATTGTATACCTTTCTAGTGTATAGAATACATGAATGATATACAAATATAATTTGTTACAATATATTTATGTATAAACTAAAAAGAAACTATGATTCTATTGTATACCTTTCCAGTATACAGTATATCTCAATGATATCCAACTTTAAAATGTCACAATATATTTGCCTATAAACTAAAAGAAAATGATGCTTCTATTGTATACCTTTCTAGTATATGATACAAATAAATAAATAAAATTCCCTTATTTTTCTTATTTATTTGTGATTGCAATTTATTTTCCATATCTGAAAATTTGTTGCAAACAAATTGGCACGCCCAGTGGGACCAATTCTGCCCTTACTCTCTTCTCTCACAAGCAAAAGCAAGTCTACAATAATGGAGGCAAAATCTGGGGGCAAGGTCTCCAATACTTCAAATCTTGTTTTCGCATCTCCAATAACTCAAACAAGACTTGAAGTGGGGGCATTTGTAGACACTGAAAATTTATCAGAATTAGGGCTTCTACAAGGTGGGCCTATTAGGTTTTCTTGGAGGCTACTCCACCTTCGTGGTACTTTAAGCATTGTTGGTAAGTGGACGGAATCACCTTATTTTCATGTATCCAAGGCCTACCAAGTAAGACATTATATGAAGTCTCAACGTCAATCACATGGAACCACACACTTGTTTTCATTTCTTCAATGACTATGTCCACATTGATGGCTCCTATGGCTCTTTGACCCGCATGGTTGAATCCTTGGATCAATAGGCGACCCATAGAAAGATATTCAGTAGAGAATCCAAGCTTCTTCATTGTGCGAACAGGAAGGATGTTAACTTCGGATCCGCCATCAATCAGGATTCTGTTCACCCTTTGCTCACGTACGAATCCAACCATGAATAAAGGGCGATTGTGATATGTTTCACCAAGCAAGATTACATCTTTGATTTAAGATTAGTCTAAAGATTGTAACCCGCATCACTTTGATAAATCAAATATTACTTGGGGATACTTTTTTATTGTCTTAATTATTTTGAGGCAATAAATTTATTGTCTACAAATTTGGCACGCCCTGTGGGATGATAAACCATTCACGGAAGTCGACGCACACTTCGCCGATGCAAAGTTTTACTTAAAGGACTACAATGTGAAGGAAACAAAAGTCGATGACATCGTGGTGGCGAAAAATGCTGAGGTAGTCGCTAGAAGAGCTGAGGTAGCAGCTGGGAAAGCTAAGGTTACAACCGACGAAGGTCAAGTTCACCTCAAGAAAAGACAAATCCACAAAGAGAATGATTTATCTCTAGGAAGGGGGATACCTCATGGATTCCGATATGTGCCAAAGACGAAGAAAGAGGAGGGTTCGTCATCTAGTCTCCAAGGAGATACCCTAGAGGGATTAACTCTTCCTATCAAGCGGATTGATGCAGTAAAGTTGACTTCAAAGTTACTTGGGAAGTTCGCGGCTTGCAATCCACCACAAAATATTTCACTCCCTGGGAAGCGAACAAAGGAAGGATTTGACCCAAATGCTTACAAATTGTTTGCAAAGGCGGGATACAATCCTAACGAGCCATCCAAGTTGGGTAAGCTCCTGCCCGAAGCTGGTGGGAGTAGAAGTGTGATTGACGATAAGGAGTATGTGCCAAAGAAATCACGTGAAGGCCTAGGATACAAGCGACCTCCGCCAGTTTGTATTTCCATAAGAAGAGCCAACAAGCACCTGGTGGGCAACAATTACATCACTGCCGAAGACGAGTCTATGGTCTCCATCAAAAGGCTTTCCGTCTTCGATCGGCTTGGAGAAACATCTACTCGGACTTCTGTCTTTGATAGACTAGGGCCCTTGAAGAAGGAAAACAAGCGCTAAAGAAAGCATAGAAGTTTTAAAGCACGCGCCACCAGAAAGTTCACCAAGAAAGATTTCCAAAGTCTGATTCCCTCTAGAATGAGGTGAGAAACACAACTTCTAGTTTCATGTGAAGAAGTGTTGAAGGCAAAAACTCGCACCATAATCCATACAAAGGAGCGCGAAGAGGATGAAGAAAGCATTGGTTCCTCATATCACATTGTGGCACAAGACGAGCAAGCTCCTCCACGTCTAGCAAAGGTCAATATGAAGTTGGAGGAAACCTTTTGTTGTCACCACATATCCTTCAATGAAGGCGACCCAAAAGAAGACGAAGACGCTAAGGATGCTCCGCCTGAACTTGAAGAAGGAGTGAAAGCAACAGTTGACGCATTGAAAGAAATCAACCTCGGTACTGATAATGACCCAAGGCCTACTTATATAAATGCTTCGCTAGATGGAGATGATGAAAGCGCTTACATAGAGCTGCTTAAAGAATATAGGGACGTATTCGCTTGGAGTTATAAAGAAATGCCCGGCCTTGACCCCAAAGTAGCAGTTCATCATCTCGCGGTCAAAGGGGGTGCTCGTCCTGTCAAACAAGCCCAACGCCAATTTAAGCCTGAATTGGTTCCTTTGATCGAAGGGGAAGTGAACAAGCTCATTGAAGCCGGTTTCATCCGCGAAGTCAAGTATCCTACATGGATTTCAAGTATAGTTCCTGTAAGGAAGAAGAACGGCCAAATTCGGGTTTGTGTCGACTTTAGGGACCTTAATAATGCATGCCCTAAGGATGAGTTTCGGCTCCCGATTCCACAACTCATGATAGATGCTACCACTGGATATGAAACAATGTCCTTTATGGATGGCTCATCCGGGTACAATCAGATTCACACGTCGCCGAAAGATGAAGAGCTTACAGCATTTCGGACTCCTAAGGGAATCTATTGTTACAAGGTGATGCCATTCGGCTTGAAAAATGCCGGCGCCACGTATCAACGAGCCATGCAAAATATCTTCGACAACTTGCTTCATAAAAATGTCGAATGTTACGTTGATGACCTGGTGGTAAAATCAAGAAAGAGCAGTGACCACTTGTAAGACCTGAGGATGGTATTTGATATGCTAAGAAGGTACCAACTTAGAATGAATCCTATGAAATGTGCATTTGGGGTTACTTCGAGAAAATTCCTTGGCTTCATTGTCCGACATCGGGGGATTGAAATTGATCAAGCCAAAGTAGATGCGATTTTGAAAATGCCCGAGCCTAGGAATATCCATGAGTTGAAGAGCCTCCAAGGGAAATTGGCGTATCTCAGGAGATTCATCTCAAATCTAGCGGGGAGGTGCCAACCGTTTAGTCATCTCGTGAAGAAAGGTGTCCCTTTCCACTGGGACCAAGCTTGCAGGATTGCCTTCGAAAGTATTAAATCATACTTGATGAAACCTCCAGTTTTAGCAGCTCCTAAGCCTGGAAAGCCGTTGATACTGTACATAGCAGCGCAAGAAAGGTCAGTTGGAGCACTCTTGGCTCAAGAGAATAGTGAAGGGAAAGAAAACTCCCTTTACTACCTAAGTAGAATGATGACGCCGAATGAGTTGAAGTACTCACCAATAGAAAAGTTATGTTTGGCACTTGTCTTCTCGATTCAAAAATTGAAGCACTACTTTCAGGCTCATGTTGTTCATCTCATTTCTAAAGCAAATCCCATCAAGTTCGTGATGTCAAAACCCGTCCTCAGTGACCGGCTTGCACGGTGGTATCTCCAATTTCAACAATTTGAGATTGTGTACATTCCTCAAAAGGCTGTAAAAGGGCAAATATTGGCGGACTTCTTAGCGGCTCATCTAATACCGGATGATTGGGAATTAACTGATGAACTCCCTGATGAAGATGCGATGGTCATCGAGGTTGAATCGCCTTGGAATATGTATTTTGATGGAGCCGCACATCGTGAAGGAGCTGGAGCCGGTGTGATATTTGTTACTCCTCAAGGAGAAGTACTGCCATATTCCTTCGCTTTAACGCAATGTTGCTCCAATAATGTAGCAGAATATCAAGCACTCATCCTTCGGCTTGAAATGGCAGTCAAAATGAAGCAGCTTCAATTACAAGTCTTTGGGGACTCGCAGTTGGTGGTCAATCAGCTCCTTGGTAGCTACGAGGTCAAAGAGCCTGAATTGCGTCCTTATCATGATTATTGGCATAAATTGATGGGATGGCTCGGTGATGTAACCATTCAACATGTACCAAGAAATGAAAATAAACAAGCTGATGCCCTAGCCACTCTTGCTTCAACACTAACTTTGCCTGATCAAATGTGTATTACTATCTGTCAAAACTGGGTAGTACCACCGCAAGATGAAGACCAAGATGAGGAAAGCAAGCTGGAGCAACTAATTGCTATTTCTGAAGCTGAGAGAGTTGATTGGCGACTGCCCATGATTGATTACTTGTGTCATGGAATTTTTCCCGAAGATCCGAAAAGAAAGACTGAAATTCGTCGTCGTGCACCTCGCTTTCTTTATTACAAAGATACATTGTATCGAAGATCCTTTGAGGGAGTACTCTTGCGATGCCTTGGAGAAGATGAAGCGACTCAAGCTATGCAAGAAGCACATTCTGGAGTTTGTGGATCTCATCAATCGGGGCCAAAACTGCACTTTCACATAAAAAGAATGGGGTATTATTGGCCAACAATGGTTAAGGATTGCCTGGACCATGCTCGAAAGTGCAAAGCTTGTCAATTCCATGCTAACTTCATACACCAGCCGCCTGAAGTGTTGCACCCAACTATTGCATCTTGGCCATTTGACACTTGGGGGCTAGATGTTGTTGGACCGTTACCAAAATCTTCTAGCAGGCAGTTGTACATCTTGGCTGCAACTGATTATTTCTCCAAATGGACGGAAGCTGTTGCTCTAAAGGAAGTAAAAAAGGAGAAAGTAGCAGATTTTATTCGAGTGAACATCATCTACCGCTTTGGTATTCCTCGTTACATAATAACGGACAATGGCAAGCCATTTGACAACAAGTTGATGACTAAGATTTGTGATCTCTTTGGCTTCAAGAAGCGTAACTCTTCTATGTATTATGCTGCTGCCAATGGTTTGGCCGAAGCTTTCAACAAGACTCTGTGCAATTTATTGAAGAAGGTTGTCTCTAAATCAAGACGCGATTGGTATCATCGCATGGAAGAAGCTCTATGGGCATATAGGACAACTCATCGTACACCAACACGAGCGACCCCTTATTCGCTTGTTTATGGAGTCGAAGCAGTTCTACCACTTGAACATCAAATACCATCGTTGCGACTCGCCATCCAAGAAGGGCTCACTGACGAAGAGAATGCCCGACTGCGCCTCGAAGAGTTGGAGGCCCTTGATGCAAAAAGATTGGAAGCTCAATAGAGTCTCGAATGCTATCAGGCCCGGCTATCTCGCGCTTTCAATAAGAAAGTTCGCCTTAGGTCTTTCCAAGTTGGTGATCAAGTTCTTGCGGTTAGAAGACCCATCATCATCTCTCATAAATCCAAGAGCAAGTTCACCTCAAAGTGGAATGGCCCGTATGTTATGCAAGAAGCTTACTCAAGCGGTGCTTACAAGCTCGTTGATGTGGATGGCAAGCAAATTCGTCCCATCAATAGAAAATTCAAGAAAAGATTCTACCCGTGAGAAGAGAAGCTCTCCTTGACACACGAGCTTAAACTGTATGTTACTCCTGGCCCGCATGAGTCTAAACTGTGCACGGCGGAAAAAAAATTAGGACGCAAAAAAAAAATGTCCGCTAGGTTGAAAACCTCGAAAGAGGCGGCCTAGGCAAAAATTAGGACGCAAAAAAAAAAAAATGTCCGCTAGGTTGAAAACCTCGAAAGAGGCGGCCTAGGCAAAAATTAGGACATATAAAAAAAAAAAACCTTTGGACCGAACTACGTAATGACTTGATCCTCTTCACCGAGATACGTAGGCAGCTTAGAGTTTCATTCTAAGTTCAGTCGCATAAACAAAAAAAAAGGGGGTTCGAAGCTGTGAAAATACGATGTCAAAATTCAGAACTGATTTCAAAATATAAACTGTATAAATATGGAAGGAATCAAAGTCTAATTTTGATATATGTTGTAGCCTCAGAAGTTAGCTTTCCAACAGCTCAAACGGCTTCTAGTTTTCCTATCTCCAGATATGAATTTTTCCGCGAGGTCGCGCACTGCTGTCAAAATAGCGCGACAATCAGCGCAGTCAAATTCAGAAATTCATTACAGCTGGCCTGAATTGTTTCTGAGTCTAAATTTTGGATATGTCGGAGTCCTTTGAGTTGCAAATCCTCAGGAAAAAAAGGCACGTCATTTGAATACTCCTATTTAAATATACACATAATTAGGTGAAGGGATGTGAAGCTGCAGAAATTGACACGCCAGCAACTGGTCGTGACTTAGAATCTCTTTTGCAGAAAATCGGGAGGCCATCTGATTGTGGTTTTCACATATTTTATTGCCATGTGAGCCTAGTTTTCATTGTTCCAAACGGCTTGCGTTTTGGACACTCATAGCTCAAGATATGAATTTTTACGTGTGCTTGCGCGAATCTGTGAAGTCAGCTCGACAGACATCTTGGTTGATTTCAAGCATTAAACTGTACCAATTGGGAAGGAACCAGCTTCTGAATTTCGGATAAGTTATAGTTCCATACATCCTCTTTAGAACGTAGAAGACGGCGTGTGATTCGGAGACTCCTAGAGTGAAATATGATTTTTTTTGGCATGATCGCTCCAAGCTGTCAAGCCAATGTGGCAGACAGCTTCATCAAATTTCTAGAATTAATTCTCGCTGATCCGGAAGGTGTTTTCCCCTTTTGATATGTTGCACCTTTTGAAGTATAATTTCTACAATCTTGTAATTTAGATCATCTGACAGCAAGATAGGGATCCTTTTCCTGAAGCATGCCAAGCGGTAAAGTATCAAAATGCAGAACTAGTTTCAGCAGCAAAATTGTACGAATCTGGATTGAATGAAGACCTGACTTTCGACTATGTTATAGTTCCGGGAGTATTCTTTCCAATGACATAAACGACTTGTGATTTGGATGCTCCTATCTCGAGATATGAATTGTTTGGCATGACCGTGCAAAGCTGAAAATCCTCCATGACAGACGCCTGGAGCAACTTCAAACATTGATTCCCGGCGATCCAGGAAGATTTTATATCTGAATTTTTGATATGTTGCAGAATTGCGAGTATACAATCATCAGAAACAACCGTCTGCTGATTTGGATGCTCACGCCTTGAGTAACAATTTTTTTTTGTGAGGATGCGCAAAGCAGCGAAACCAATGCGCAAGACTGCTGCATCCAATTCGAGAATCAGTTCCGGCTAACAATGAAGGAATTGTTCCCTGGTTTCCTGGCATTCCGTAGAACAAGAATATTTCTTTCTGATAGCGCAACAAGCACGCAATTCGGATGCTCATAGACCAAGAAATGTTTTTTTACAAAAGAGTGCACAAAGCTGTAATATTCAGCACATCAGCAGTCCACTTTGAAGAATTGTTTGTACAAATTCAGGAGGGATTGGAGCCTAATTTTCACGTACGTTGCAGAACGCAGAGTTCCCTTTCCAATGCCACTGACGTATTGTCAAAACGACATTCCTATGTCAACTTATCGCATCTGCAAGAAGATTGCGCAAAGCTGTAATCTTCAGCGCATCTGCTGTCCATTTTGAGGAATTTTCTGTACAAATTCAGGAGGAATTGGGACCTAATTTTCATATATGTCACAGATCGCAGAGTTTTCTTTTCAATGCCACTGACGGATTGTCAAAACGACATTCCTATGTCAACTTATCGCATCTGCAAGAAGATTGCGCAAAGCTGTAATCTTCAGCGCATCTGCTGTCCACTTTGAGGAATTTTCTGTACAAATTCAGGAGGAATTGGGACCTAATTTTCATATATGTCGCAGATCGCAGAGTGCCCTTTCCAATGCCACTGACAGATTGTCTAAATGATATTCCTATGTCAACTTATCGCATCTGCGAGAAGATTGCGCAAAACTGTAAAATCAACACGCAGACCTGCAAATTCACTAAAAAAATTCAGCTGATGCGGAAGGATTTTGAGTCTGAATATCTGATATTTAGTAGCCCATGAAGTCTGCTTCTGCTCAATTGAGTGGCTCCTTATTCAGACGCTCCCACAACATGATGTGAATTTTTCTAATGTGACGCGCACAGCTGAAAGATAATCTGCAACCAAGGAAATGGTACCGTGTGTTTTTTGGCCAGCCATGTACCTGCTGAGAACATAAAAGAGCTTTCCAAATAACAAAGAAGGGAATCTAAACAACCACAGGCAGGGAATTAACATTGAAAAGTGAAAGATAGATTTTATTGCTCCAAGAATGAAAAAGTCATTACATAGTAATAGCAATAAAAACTAGCAGTAACTAGAGCTAGCAGTAACTAAAACTAGCTGTGATGAAAGAACAAAAAAAAAAGTGTTCCTAAGCAAGAATCTAAACTATTGAAATGGTTGAAAACTAAGGATTTGTTGACGACTTGTCTCAAATTCTTCCATCAGTTTGGACAACTTCTCTGCTTCATCTTCAGATACTGGAGGGTTTTCTTCAATGGTCCGTACCTCATCTTAAAAAGTTGCGATGCTTTCTTGACTCTTGGACAGCATGATGTTCTGCTCATCTATATGCGCGAGGATTTTTTTTCTCCTAGCAGCCAAGACCTTCAGCTCGCTTTCAACCTTTGCAAGTTTGCCTTGAAGAGTCTTAATATGCCCACTCGCCTTGGTATTCTCCTCCTTTGCATCATGAAGTTTTTGTTGCGCAGCGGAGAGGGAATTTTGATGTCATTCTACAGTCATCTTCTGGGACGAGGACGACCTCAAAACATCATATTCCTCATATTTCCTAAAGAAAGCCTCAACAAGGTCCTTCAAAGCAGAAACATCAGTAACGTTGGCGTCCTCAATTTCTTTCAGAGTTAAAGCAATGCTTTGCTCTAACTTCGTAAAGTTTTCCACCGAATCCACAGAGAACTGTTTTATCCACTCACACAAAGCATGCCACACGCCAGACACATAGGTTAATTTGAGGTGGCTGATAGCCTTCCGAGGCTCAAAATTAGATGCACTAAGCTGCAACGGCCATTGAGAGGGCTTGAAGGCCTTTGGTTGCTTGGCTTGGACAGTAGAAACCAAATCTTCACTTGCCACAGCTGGTTGGGAAATTGCAGTGCTCTTTAGAGAAGAAGATTGTGACTTTCTTGGTTTGCCTAGGTCTGTCAAAGGGGCTCGATCCATGGCGCAAACCTCAGCATCATCCGGCGAATGATCGTCTCTCTCTACAGCTACTTCAGAAGCATTCAAATTTAGGAGGGGCCCTTCCATCTCTTCACTGGATATATCTTCCAAACCTAACTGCCAACAGAAGAAGAGCGGTTGTTAGTTAAAATATATATATATATATATATATATATATATATATATATATATATATATATATATATATATATATATATATATATATATATATATATATATATATATATATATATATATATACACGAATCAGTGAAAGCAAGAAAGAAAGAAGCAGGAGACGAAGGAAATAAAATTCAACTTGTTTTGCTAATTCATCCAACGGCATGGTTGAGCTGGGATCCCCGTCCACAAAGAAGTCAGAGTCGATGCTAATGGTTTCCAAGTCAGGAAATTCGTCATGGTGATCGTCCAACTTTTTAGATTTCTTTTTCTGATGATTCCAGTGTTGGTCTCCATTATCATCACTATCGGTTGAACTTAGAGGCGACTTTCCTTGGGGAGAGTTGCTAGTAGAATTAGGAGTGGTAGCAGCCATCTTGGAGACCAAACGAAGGCGCCTTTTCCCTTTGTTGCAAGGTGTATCAGTATCCTTTGAAGTTTCAGGCATGAGAGAAGTCTTGGCAGCTTGTGAAGAATCACTCAGTTTCGCCTCTGACTTAGCCGGAAGCTGTAGCTTTTCCTTTCGTTGGCTTGAACCATTCTTGGACGAGCTAGGCACATGATCTCGCTTTAAAGCTTTCATAATAATAGGAGTACTTTTCCTGGCAGGATCCACTCTACGTGCTTGCCACCAGTCCGCGTACTCACGAGTCATTAGGGGCACGACTTCGAACGGAGGAATAACGAATCCTGAAGAAGTACCGAGGTGAATTGAAGAATCCCAAAGCTGCAGTAATGCTTGCAAAGTGCCATCAAACGGTTTCTTCACAAGGTCGCCAGGTGCATCTTGACAAAATCCGAACTGACGACTTAACCTGTGGGGGCTGTAGGACTCGACAAACAGGTCGGACTCGTGCCTAAGGGTGACATAACTTGAACGAAGACATAATATAATCACTCCTCGAAGGTGATTGTTGCCCATTGTCGATGATGCGCAACTCCTTCTTATCATGCAGTAACGCCAAATGATAGAGATTTTATGCGTCGTCATTTTGAAACAGCTGGCGGGCGTCGGGAAGATTAAAAGACCTCGCCATCTTCTCACCAGAAATCTTATACATGGGCACACTACGTTCTAGGCGATTGGCACGATAGTGAGTGTCAAAATATTCTCCAATCCAGCCGTAAACATAGTGTATGGGAAAAATAGCACTGCAGGAGCTCAAATTGGGAGAAGTCGTAATTTCTCTCAAGCCACGATATATGCTTGCAAGGACTGGCACGGCCAAAGAGAATTTCTCCCCATGGGCCATTAAACTAGCAACCTTAAAGATACTAGCACGGATGCAGTTAATCTTCTTGTGCGGTAGGACAAACTTGCAGAGCCAACATGAAAGGAAAGCCGCTAAGTGAACTTCATCTCTGAGAGACTCCTCCACACCTTGCTCAATAAAGGAGGCATTCTCCTCTTCGGTTCGTGGTAAGAAGCCTATGTCAACAGCTCCAGTCGGATTGTTACTCAGCCTTGGCTTTGAAGTTCGGGTTTTGGATGATCTTTGAGGGGGTTCAGGATACCTGATTGGACCTTTAAACCAAAAGTGCACCCAGTCATGGATGGAGACTTCATTGTTGGAACCTTGGGCAAGCTTGTAGAAGGCGCTGAACAAATGTTGGCAACTTCCAGGAAGGAATGGCTCCCCTTGATTGTCCTCTTGCACTAACTCTCTTGCTGAGGGGACAATTTCATCAAAAAAGGATCCGTGCACGGGAAGGCCTCCAAACGCTTGCAAATCCCATAACGAGATGGAAAATTCTCTGATGAAGGTGGACAGCGTATTGGTGGATGAACGCCAAAGTTCGTAGAAGGCTTGCAGGACACTCCCGTTGTGGTCATATGTGAACAACGAAATGTACACGACATCATAGACCCTGATGCGTTCAAGAGCTTCCTTGTGGCGGCCAAGGACATCTTCTGTCCATTCCCAGTAGCGAGGAGTGTAGCGAATCTCGCCAAAGCCTGAAGGAGGAACTCTCCAAGTGCTGAAACATCCATCTTGACGGGAAGGATTAGTAGGTACACCCTGCTGATGGGTGGAGGACTTTAGGAGATAGACCTTCGTCTTGGCGGCCTTGCCCGAGAATCTGTCCATGACATCCTTGGTTTCCTTTGACGACCATTCTGAGTGAAAAGAAGGAGCAGGTGGCTGCTTGACAACTGAAAAGGGACCGGTGGTTGGAGGGTAAACCTTCAATGCAAGGATCTTGGCGCGTGGATTTTTTGCATCACTCACGATGTCAAGGTGAGGCTGTGGCGTCTTGCGGTCAATGAAGCGCATTTTGTCTGCTGGATAATGACTAATGCGTTTACAACCTACAAAAGACAAGGAGAAAAGATCAGAGTTATGGAGCATGCCCAAAGCTGAACTAGAAATTCAGATTCTGCTGTCAAGTTTTAAAAAATTTGCAGAACCTATTTCAGAGCAAGATAAGCCTCAATTTCTAGTGTACAAGTAGCCTCTGAAGTATGGTATTAGGAGGCTCGGGAATCACTTGATTCTGATCGTGATTTTTGGATATTCTGTAGCTCTATGAGTTTCCTTTCAAACGCCGCAGAAAGCTCGTGGTTCGGATACTTCTGCATCAAGATACAATTTTTTTTGTCAGGATGCACGAAAACCAAAACAAACAGTATTTTAGAACTCGCAGTCTGGCTTAAAATAATAAAATTTATTAATCCGGAAGCTACCTGATCGTGATTTTTGGATATTCTGTAGCTCTGTGAGTTTCCTTTCAAACGCCGTAGAAAGCTCGTGGTTCGGATACTTCTGCATCAAGATACAATTTTTTTTGTCAGGATGCGCGAAAACCAAAACAAATAGTATTTCAGAACTCGCAGTCTGGATTAAAATAATAAACTGTATTAATCTGGAAGCTACCTGATCATGATTTTTGGATATTCTGTAGCTCTATGAGTTTTCTTTCAAATGCCGCAGAAAGCTCGTGGTTCGGATATTCCTGCATGAAGATACAAATTGTTTTGTCAGGACGCGCAAAAGCTGAAGCGCGCAGCGTTTCAGAACTTGTGGTCTGAATTCAAACAATAAACTGTATTGATGCAGAGGTTTTTAGACCATGAGTTTTATATACATTATAGCTCTGCGAGTTAGCTATCCAACGCTACAGGCCGTTTGTTATTCGGACATTCCTACGTCAAGATATAGTTTTTTTTGTGACAATGCGCGTGTCTGGATAGCAGTCAGCTAAAGATGCAGAGTTCACTTCGGAAAGAAAATTACCTGAACGAATCAGTAAAGCTTCGAGCTGCGATTCTTGCTAACGTAGCTTGGGGGCAGATATCTTTCTATAGTATTGCACCAGTGCGCCAAAGCCGCGATACTGCAAACAGAGAACAATTAGTTTCGAGTTACAATGACTTCAATCAACGGAAGATACGAGTAAATGTTCACATGGTTCCAACATCAGTCGCATTAAGTACTGAGGGCAAAGGAAGAAAATTTACACCTCAGTGAAGACTAGAAAGGCTTGAGGCTGGTTGATCTTTGACTCAAAGGCAAACCTCGAGAATGTTTGAAGATACAATGCACCAGAAAGGGTCCTTATATAGACTCCTAGAACTTGTGTTTCACTCCTTATCGAACATGGTTTGTCTGAGCTCTCGCTTTCCTGGAAGGAATAAAACTGTGACACTGATGACATCATGTTCCAATGATTCTGGACTTGATAATGGTGTTTGTACGTTGAATAAATAATGTCCCATATTCAAGTGAATTATGTCAAACAATTGGCGTTCGTCGATTAGGATTCAAATTCATAAATTCTAGTTGGAGTCTTACAAATAAAGCACAACAGGAGTGTCATAGAAGGAGAGGTAACCTGAGACAAGCCATTTGTTTCGTTTCATAAAGGAAGAGGGAATAGGAGAGATGCCATGTCAGCTGTTGTCTGAATTCAAGAAAGGAAATTAAAAAACTGTGAACAAGTTTATTGGCTTATGATTAGTCATTGGGCTTCTTTGTATGCTGCAAATTAAAGAGTCCGACAAAAAGTGGCCCAATTCCAGTTTAAACGTTTGTCATCGTTTGACAGTTATGATGATATGCTATGCCTATATTTCAAAATTGTATCATGCCAATAAAGAGTCGAGATTGAAGAAAATACTACTTGTCTACACGAGTACTTCAAGCCTTGTCTTTGAAATTCTACAAAGCCTATATTCCAACAAGCCTTGAAGTAGGGGGCATTTGTAGACATTTAAATTTTATTTGAATTTAAATCCGTAAAATTATTGGATTATATGTTAATTCAAGAAAACATAGTCCAACAAAAAAATACTATTGGGCCAATATAATTAATTTATGTCCAAAATATATGGATTTAATTAAAGGCCTAACCTCATTGGGCTAGTCCATATTGTCGGACTTTTGAAATTCTGCAAAGCCTATATTCCAACAAGCCTTGAAGTAGGGGGCATTTGTAGACATTTAAATTTTATTTGAATTTAAATCCGTAAAATTATTGGATTATATGTTAATTCAAGAAAACATAGTCCAACAAAAAAATACTATTGGGCCAATATAATTAATTTAAGTCCAAAATATATGGATTTAATTAAAGGCCTAACCTCATTGGGCTAGTCCATATTGTCGGACTTTTAATGATAAGCCCGATTTTTTAGCCCAAGGTCCATGCCACGTGTCGTATGACGTGGCGCCAAGTCAAATCATGGACCAATACGGTCATACCACCTTGCACAAGCGATGTAGCATGCTAAGTTAATACAAGAGCCAATCAAATGTCGCCAAGTGTTCAAAATGACATGGCTTTTGATGATAGCTTTGATGACTCAAGCTGACCAATCAAAATGGAGGGAAAATATGTATATTTATCACATAACTCCTTCCCTTACAACTATAAATAGGAATCACAAGGTCATCAAAAGACAGAGATAGAAGTTGGACAATCTGCCAGAGATCAAGAAGCATTCCATACATAAGAAGCCTTCCCTCCTGGCTGTAACTAAGAAGTCTTCTACAAATCACTAAGCCTGTCCCTCCTGGTAGTGATCAAGAAGTCTTCCATACATCCTCTGCCGCCACGTTCGTGACCAAAGCTTCCCGCCACGCTCGTGATCATACCCGGCTGCCAAGTCCGATTTGCCAATTCAAGAACAAGCTGTAGAGCCCTTGAGTTGATGATCTGGGGAGAAGAATCAGAGGATTACATCTTTGATTTAAGATTAGTCTAAAGATTGTAACCCGCATCACTTTGATAAATCAAATATTACTTGTGGATACTTTTTTATTGTCTTAATTATTTTGAGGCAACAAATTTATTGTCTACTTTTTTTGTAGACACCGAAAATTTATCAAAATTAGGGCTTCTACAAGGTGGGCTTATTAGGTTTTCTTGGAGGCTACTCCACCTAAAACCCTAGATCACACCTATAAAAAGGGGTCACATATTCCCTTAGAAGACATCTAAGAAATTAGAAGAGATCACCTCAAATCCCATAAATCCGGGATACTAACAAAGAGAAAGACACCAAAACGTCTTTCTCAAAATTATGTAGCAATGAAGCTGTTCAACTTCCTAGTTCGAGAAATACGCTGCTAAAGCCCTCGAATTATGGAGAATTGTGGAGAGAAGAATCAAGGGATAAACAGAATTGTACCTACTGTTTTGATAAATAAAATTCCCTTATTTTTCTTATTTATTTGTGATTGCAATTTATTTTCCATATCTGAAAATTTGTTGCAAAGAAATTGGCATGCCCGGTGGGACCAATTCTGCCATTCATCTCTTCTCTCACAAGCAAAAGCAAGTCTACAACAATGGAGGCAGAATCTGGGGGCAAGATCTCCAATACTTCAAATCTTGTTTTCGCATCTCCAATAACTCAAACAAGAGTTGAAGTGGGGGTATTTGTAGACACCGAAAATTTATCAAAATTAGGGCTTCTACAAGGTGGGCCTATTAGGTTTTCTTGGAGGCTACTCCACCTAAAACCCTAGATCACACCTATAAAAAGGGGTCACATATTCCCTTAGAAGACATCTCAGAAATTAGAAGAGATCACGTCAAATCCCATAAATCCGGGATACTTACAAAGAGAAAGACACCAAAACGTCTTTCTCAAAATTATGTAGCAATGAAGCTGTTCAACTTCCTAGCTCGAGAAATACGCTGCTAAAGCCCTCGTATCATGGAGAATTGTGGAGAGAAGAATCAAGGGATAAACAGAATTGTACCTACAGTTTTGATAAATAAAATTCCCTTATTTTTCTTATTTATTTGTGATTGCAATTTATTTTCCATATCTGAAAATTTGTTGGAAACAATTTGGCACGCCCAGTGGGACAATCTTTACCTCTCATCTCTTCCCTCCAATAATAAAAGTTCAAGAACACTGCCATGGCTTCCAAGAAGATCAATTCCAAATCCACATCTGCTAAGCCTGTCATATCCAAATTTTGTGACATCCTAGATGTTACCAAAGGGGGCGTGTTTCCGGTTACACGGAGCCAAGCCAAGTTGCTAGAACAACAAACACGTCAAATGTCATCTGGCTCTACCCCTGTTTTTGGATCATCATCCCCAAAAGGTGCAAAGTCCTCTGTAAGCATGACAAAAGAAGGGTACACCGTTGCTGAAATGGTCGATAAGGTTCTTGTCCGACTCGACGCGTCTGGATCCAAGAATCCTCCTCCGCTGGCTGATGACGACATCTTGAGCACTGGAGCCACTCCGATCACTCCCCTTGACATGTCCAAATTCCATGTTCAAGAAAACCCATTTTATTCTCCGTCATCTCCAATGGTGATGCATGCAATGATGACCAACGCTTCTACAGTGGAGGAGCAACTTGCACAGTTGGCAAAGTCAATTGAAAGCCTGACAAATGTTGCCAAAGAACAAGACATTCGAATTGCAAAACTCACAAGCCTGATAGAAGGCAAGGTGGAAGGAGAATCAAGCCATGCAATTGGAAAGCTCCCTGAAAATCCTGAGAAGGAGTTACCCCAAGCAAAGCTAATTGAACCTGCCGGAGAAATTCAAGTTTCATCGGAAGGCCTTATTACCGTTGATCAACTGAAAGAGTTTATCATGGGAACTCTTAAAGACAAGTACGAGGTGGCCTCCAAATCTTCCGTTATTTATGCAAAGCCGTACACTGCCAGAATTGATAGCCTGAAGATGCCTGTAGGATATCAACCTCCCAAATTCCAGCAATTTGATGGCAAAGGGAACCCAAAGCAGCATGTTGCGCACTTTGTTGAAACATGCAACAACGCTGGGACTTATAGAGACTATCTTGTCAAGCAGTTCGTCCGCTCCCTCAAAGGGAATGCCTTTGACTAGTACACCGATCTTGAGGCTGGATCCATTGATAGTTGGGATCAACTAGAGCAAGAATTCCTCAATCGCTTTTATATTACAAGGCGCACTGTGAGCATGGTGGAACTTACAAGTACTCGTCAATGCAAAGACGAACCCGTGATTGACTTTATCAATCGGTGGAGGAATGCAAGCCTCAATTGCAAGGATCGACTCAGTGAAGCTTCCGATATAGAAATGTGCATCCAAGGAATACATTGGGGACTCCGTTATATTTTGCAAGGAATTAAGCCAGGGTCATTTGAAGAGCTAACAACTCGTGCCCACGACATGGAGTTGAGCATGGCCTTTGTAGGAAATGAGGTGCTTCCTATCCAAGAACCTCGCAAGCTTAAAGACAAGCAAGAAACAAAAATGTGGAGCAAGATCGTACCTAAAACTGAAACCAAGGAATCCATGAATGTCAATGCTACGCCCGTGAAGTTCACCACCAAAGTGAGCAAAAACCAAAGTGTAAAGACAACTTCCTTGGAAGACAAGCCAAACTGAAAGCTAACTTTGAAGGAGATGCAAGAGAAGGAATACCCATTCCTTGATTCTGACGTTTCGGCAATTTTTGATGAACTCTTTGTCTTGAAGCTTCTCGAGTTACCAGAAATGAAGCGGCCAAATGAAGCGGGGAAAACCAATGAACCTAACTACTGCAAGTACCATCGTTTACTTGGCCACCCAATTGAGAAGTGTTTTGTCTTCAAGGATAAAGTCATGGAGTTAGCCCGTGAAGGGAAGATTAAACTTGAAGATGAGAAAGCAAGTGCAAACAAAATCTCCATCACCTTTGGTTCTTTCGACCCTGTCGTGATATGCAGTACTTCAAATGAACCATTGTCTGGTCCTATGCCGAGTCATCCCACCTCTGAAGATCGATTATGGAAGAAGGATAAAACAAAAGTTGATCAACTCGATGATGGAGGCTGGATTCTCGTGACACGACGTAAACGCCGCAAAACGAGACCAACAAATGACTTGCCTAGACAGCTAACTAGAGGAAAGATGGTGAGGAAACCTGAGAAGGAAAAGGTAGTCAAGCACTCAGAAATAGCCAAAGACGAGGAGCATCACTGCCAAAATCCGCGTCGACCAATAACGTTGGAGGAATTTTTGCCAAACTGGTTTCACACTAGTTTTCCTTGCAAGGACAACAAAGCTTCATGTAGTAATGTTGATGAGAAAGGAGTGGAAAATGCAACTTCTTCCAGTTCAATACTAGAAGATCCTTCAAGCTCTTTTCACGAAACATCAGAAGCTTGCATGGCCAAAATCACATTCACTGATGATGATATCTTGCTTGGTGAAACATATCACAATCGCCCTTTATTCATGGTTGGATTCGTACGTGAGCGAAGGGTGAACAGAATCCTGATTGATGGCGGATCCGGAGTTAACATCCTACCTGTTCGCACAATGAAGAAGCTTGGATTCTCTACTGAAGATCTTTCTGTGAGTCTCCTATTGATCCAAGGATTCAACCAGGCGGGTCAAAGAGCCATAGGAGCCGTCAATGTGGACATAGTCATTGAAGAAATGAAAACAAGTGCGTGGTTCCATGTGATTGACGCTGAGACTTCATATAATGTCTTACTTGGTAGGCCTTGGATACATGAAAATAAGGTGATTCCGTCCACTTACCACCAATGCTTAAAGTACCACGAAGGTGGAGTAGCCTCCAAGAAAACCTAATAGGCCCACCTTGTAGAAGCCCTAATTTTGATAAATTTTCGGTGTCTACAAATGCCCCCACTTCAAGTCTTGTTTGAGTTATTGGAGATGCGAAAACAAGATTTGAAGTATTGGAGATCTTGCCCCAAGATTTTGCCTCCACTGTTGTAGACTTGCTTTTGCTTGTGAGAGAAGAGATGAAGTGCAGAATTGGTTCCACTGGGCGTGCCAATTTGTTTGCAACTAATTTTCAGATATGGAAAATAAATTTCAATCACAAATAAATAAGAAAAATAAGGGAATTTTATTTATCAAAACTGTAGGTACAATTCTGTTTATCCCTTGATTCTTCTCTCCACAATTCTCCATGATTCGAGGGCTTTAGCAGCGTATTTCTCGAACTAGGAAGTTGAATAGCTTCATTGCTACGTAATTTTGAGAAAGACGTTTTGGTGTCTTTCTCTTTGTGAGTATCCCGGATTTATGGGATTTGAGGTGATCTCTTCTAATTTCTGAGATGTCTTCTAAGGGAATATGTGACCCTTTTTATAGGTGTGATCTAGGGTTTTAGGTGGAGTAGCCTCCAACAAAACCTAATAGGCCCACCTTGTAGAAGCCCTAATTTTGATAAATTTTCGGTGTCTACACTTTATTCATATTTAAATACGTAAGTGGTTTATTTTTAGAGCCATTTACGTACCTATGCAATATTAGAAGCTACTTTACACAAAAATAGCAGTATATTACAACTGTTTCAAAATACAACAAATATACATAAAAGTTAAAAAAAATCCTAGATACCATGCTGCCCCATTCCCCAAATTACTACCCCCGCAGCCCCCATCCTCCCCTGCCGTCTATCGGCACATGCCACCATCGCCGGCGTGCTATTAAGAGGCGGATCTAATATTCATAAAAATGGGTTCACTATTGTTAGAGGCGAAGTTTCATCGACCCAAAAATGGTCATAAAAAACTTCTGTCAAAAAATTATATTGTGTATATAGGTTAAATATCATTATATATGATGATATAATAAAGAAAAAAATACTATAAGATATTTAAATAGGATCGATCCCTACTCCTTAGTATAAGTGAACCATCACTTGACAAAGTAAACTATTTAAGCTTTTAGAGTATGGGTTTTCGAACATCATATTAGATATTTTTAATAATATACACATAATACATCTAATTTTATGGAGAGAGTATGGGTTCACCGCTAGTATACTAGAACTGCCCCTGGTGCTATTTATTTTTCAGTTGAATCCTTTCTTTATAAATGAATAAACATGCATATAGAACTGTATGTGCAATTGTGCACAGTAATATGTCAAATGTATGTCCATTATTTGTACATACGCTATACATTTATACAAGGCTATATGCATACACAAGCCCTCTAGCTTGGCCCTAATTTTTGTCTTGACACCTTATCCAAACCCCATCCCTTTTAAGCATTTTAACCTCATCCTTGCTATGTCAATTAGCCACTTTTTGTTGACAAAAACATGTGTTTCACACTTACTACCGAGTAAGCGCGTAAGGTATTTGTTTAGGTCTAAATTGGATCATTTGAGTAAAATAATTAAATTATTAAAGGGTCACAAGCAATACAGCAAATACGCAGAAAAAGTAATTAAAATTGAGAGAAAAGTAATAGACAAGCAAGTAACAATCTTATTCCTTGACAATAGTCGGGTTCTGTATGAATCTCTTGATGTACAATACAATCTAAGGAGGGGTATTTATAGCTAAGATTTACCCAGTCCTAATTATGGTAAAATACAAGAATACTAAGGCTCGTGGGCCTATTTACTCAAGGAGGTGAAATATACAAAATCCTAACTAGGAGACTGCAAACCCTAAGGTGGCGGGATGTATATCTTGATTCCTATGCCCATGCCGGCTTGGCGCAGCCATGGCTTGAGAAGAAGGCGTGTATCCTCTACACCCAGTAACGTGTATGCTAAGTCCACTCTCGCCAGCTAGACTCAAATCCTCGTAATAATAGGTGGCGTATTTTTGCCCACATAGTCAGTCCCACCACTTGCTGAGTGATGTTGTAACTTGTAAGCAGTCAGGAAGTAAAAGAGATACCTCACTGACTCCTTGAAACTCGCAATCTCTTTGACCAAGACTGACACTTGATTTCTTCGGAAAACACATGTGTCTTCATCTTATTGGTTGATGTCAATTCCATGCGCTTTTCTCATAAATACCTTCTTTTTTGCGCCGAATCGTTTCATATCGTCAGATAATAATTACGCTTGTCCATTTCGTGCACCAGTCTTATCTCATTCCGCCTATAAATAACGGATCCATCATAGTTGAGAAATGAAAAACTCATCTTCAAATAAACACATCACTTCTTTTCAAAGCTTTCCTATGAAAGAACAATCTTTCTTCTCCAAAAGTATTTGTCTTTGATCCTGATTTGATACTCCAAGAACAACTCCTTCATTTAGAATGGATGGCGCATGAGAGCTGTAGGTATAAGATCATCTGCAGTTTTCTTCCTCTATTTATCCACCAATGATTGGATGTACGGAGTCCCACGAGTCATGAAGTTTGATTTCAGAATGTCTTCATTGTGGCACGTGTTTACTGATTACAGTCTGCTCATCTTCTAACATAACGGTTGCTATAATATTCCTCTTGTCATGCAAGGTCATGACTCTTAGCCCTCTCATCTGTCGTGAGGCTTTTCTTATAGGACACGAAGGGTGGGTGTGGGACTGTGTATTCTCTGTAGATGGAGCTTTTCTCATCACAGGTGCATACTAAAATTATTGTGAACTATATTGAGTTTTCTTCCTGGCTAAGATTTAACTCGAGCAACCATCTTTGGTGCATTGAGTACTCATTCTTCTTGTCTCATTTGGAATGAGCTGCTTGGCTGACATATGGAATCATATTAATTTAAACGAACATGCTTCCATTTTTTCATTAAATGAACTCTTCTCTCTTTCTTTTTAAATTTTATTTAGGTTCTGTATTTTTGATGAAATGAAGTGGAGATAATTAGTTGCTCGTGAAGTGTTTGATGAAATGCCCGAGAGGGATATGGCTCACACAATGAACAAATGATGCCGGATTGACGTCCTTTTATTTATATTTTGAATCTTTGTTTTTGGGCAAAGTGATGAAGTGAAGATGATTAGCTGCTCATTTATTTGTAAAATAGATATAGTATTCTGGCTCACTTATAAGTAAATGATGTGGAACTGGCATTGTTTTATTTTTATTTTAGATTTTTGTATATTGGCAAAGTAACGACGACTTGATGTTATTTTCTTGTAAAATAGACATAATAGTTTGGCTCACTTATAAGTAAATTATTCCAAATCCGCCTTGTTTTATTTTCACTTTAATTCTTGTATATTAGCAAAGTAATGACGATTTGTTGTCATCTGCTTTTAAAATAGACATAGTAGTTTTTCTTAGTTATGAATAAATACAGCCAGATTGTCTTCATTTTATATTTTTATATGTATTTTTATGGATGAAAAAGTGAAGACGATTTGGACTCATTTGTTTGCAAAATATACTTAATATTTGGCTCACATTATGAATAAATGCTGACGGATTATCGTTATTTCGAAATATATAAGCACTTGAAGGTATTTTTTGGAATCAATTAGGTAAGGTCTTTGGCATCATTTATTTACCAAATGAATATGATTTTTTGCTCATTGTATAAAATGATGCCGGATTGGTCTAGTGTTATATATTTCTTTGATTTTTTATATAGAGAATGAGGACGATTTGACTTTATTTATTCACAAAATAGTCGTGAAACACAGATACATTGATTTCTTTGTATATGAGTGAAACGTTGCCGATTTGGCCTTATTTTTTTAACAAAATTGAAGTGAAACACAACCAGGTTGACAATATTTTCTGCTGCGTAGGAAGCAGTGTTTTTTGTAATTTCGGACGTAAAAAGGTGATATTTTTGTAATTACATGAAGTTCACTTTTTTAACCTTCGTAAGTGTTTTTTAGGTTGGATAAAATTGTAATTTGTTAATCTTTTAATAATTTCCTTGTATTTATTAAATACTATCTCTAGAGTCTAGATTATGTTGATGGAAACTCCAGTTCTCAATTATGAAGAGAGGAACAAACTCCTATTAGGTTTAAAAGAGCTCATGTATAAATTTATAAAGCAATTGAATTTCATGAATTGACGGAGAAAGAAAAAAAGGGCCATGTCCATAGCTTTTTCATTTAAAATTATATTCTTTTTAAATAAATAATGTATAAATTTTTCATAGAAGTGAGATTAATGATGGTTTTGTTTTTTTATTTTTCTACACAGGCATTGATTCAAGATACAAAATATATTGCTTTGTGTTTCGGTTTTCTGCTACTTTATTTATGTGAGGCAAATCAAGCCAAGACACTTTTCAACGAGTGCCAAGCTTGTAGGATTCAAATGGCGAGAAGTCAAGAGCTTTAGAAGCGATTTGAAGAAGCATCAAGAGGACCCAGGTCCAGGCGCTCCGCCCAAGACCCTAGGCCCGCCCGCCGCCCAAGTTGCTCACTGGTTGAAGACCAGGCGCTCCAGCTGGGCAGTAGGCGCACCGCCCAAGACAGGTGCACCGCCCAAGGCAGGTGCACCGCCTAAGTAACTCAGTGCCAAGGAATTCAAACGCACCGCCTCCCTTGTTTCCATTCCGAGTTTTTAGTTTAGTTATTTACTAAGTTGACCCTGCGTGGTCTTATCGATTTTACCCAACTTGTGGAGTGTTTTAGGCTTAAGGAGAACTTTATAAATACCTCAATAGCCTCTTTATTTCTTCTTACCTAGTTTTTGAATATTGAAGAACAAACTTGAGAGATGAATTTCTTTGAATGAATGAAAACCCATTTGGCTTGAATCAGTTAGTAGAGCTAGTTGAACTTCATTCCAAACCCGACCGAACCCTTTGCAAGAGCATAGTATCTCTTGAGGACCGTTTGTATATCATAGGTGATCCTTGATAACGATTCGAGGGTGTATCGAGACAAGTTCCTCGATACTACCTTGAAAGTAGTTCAAGCCTCGCCTTGTTTCTATCTAATTTACTCGCTTCCGTAGTTTATCTGTATCAGTTTGGTATCAGAGAAAAGCTTGAGAATTGTTCTTACTAACCCTCGATCCTTGTTCATTGTGTTGACGTTAGTTTCTAGTTTAGTTTTATTGTTGTTTGAAAAAGAAGAAAATACAAAAAAGTTGAAGAATTTGAAAATCATCAAAAAAAAAAATTTGCTAGAACTTCTTGAATTGGATTACCCATTGATTAATTATTATTTGGGTTTGTTCTATGAAGAAAACCCGTTCATTTGGTACCACTTTTACGTGATTTGGAGTTGTGAAACAAAATTTGAAGATTTGAAGCCCAAATTTTTGAAACCCTTGTTATGAACTTCATGAGAATTGAATCTTGTTTGTTGTTGGTTGTTTGAAGCCAAAAACCATTGGGGATTGTTGGGAATTATCAAACACAAATTTGGGTACCTTTTGATTGCAAAAACAAGTTGAAATCGTTGGATTTTTAGGTTGAAATTGACCAAGAACACGTTGTTGGAAAAGCTGAAGAACAACTTAGTCGCTCCGTCTAAGGTTTAGGTTCTCCACCTACTTGACCTACTGCCTAGTATTTCAGGCGCTCCGCCTGAGCCTCTGGGCGCTCTGCTTAATGTTCTGAAGTGGGTTCCTGTAGTTTTCTTCTAGGTTTTCGTATTTCTTTTGATTGTCTTGCTTCCGGCTAGTACTATTAGAGTAATATTCATACTTGATTAGTACAAGTTTATTGAGGCTTTAGGATAATCGTACTTAGTGGAGAGCAGAATTCAAAGAAGATTCGTAGTACTTTCTTGCTTCAAGTCCTCACTTAAAGAGCCAAGCATCCATTGAATCCCATTAACTCCACTCGTCCTGAAGAGTGCTTGACTTGTGGATTGTTTGGTTGTTGATTAGGAATGTTGTTCAACTACGTTATACCTTTGGTTCAAGCTTGAGTGAACAAAAAAACCACCACTAAATGAGTTTACAAGAGTGATTCAAGTGAGGGTGTGTGAGAGGTTATTTCACTAATCATTTACTTGTTTTGTAGGTACCATGGCCGGTGAAGGTGATGATACCATTAAGAGTGCCTTGGCTACTATAATAGTCGAGTTGAAAGGCATGAGTTTGAGACTTGAAAGTCTTGAAGGAAGGACCCCGAGTGTCCAACTTGAATCCAGTGAGGGTACAAGAGATGGCTTCACCATTAACCTAGAGCAATTTGTGGAATTAGCCAAGCAACAAAGGTTAAAGGATGATCTTGCTCGTAGAGAGCGTATGTTGGGCATTCCCCAACTAGTGGGCATTCTCCACAACTTGGGCAATCCCCAAGGAAATGTTTCACTTCTTAGACCCCGTAGGAATGTTGCACCTCATGAGCGTGATGGTGTAGCTCAAGAAGGGGAGGAACCCGGGCTTGGTGATGATATTGTTGACTATGATGCTCCCTATCCGAACAGGAGGGCAATAAATGGAGGCCGGGGAATGAATAGGGGAAGACGTCAAAGTCGAGGACCTCAAGGGGGTTATGTTGGAAGGAATTTGAGAAGGGAATATGATGACTATGATGACTACTTTGGAGGCCAACCGAAGCCTAACCGAAGGGGTCTTGATAACTATAATCTCAATAGTGTGAAGATTCCTATTCCTACCTTCAATGGGACCAGTGTTTGAGTGGAAGGTTCAAATGGAAAGAGTGTTTGACACGAATGATATGCCCGAAGAGAAGAAGGCCACATATACCATTTCTTCTTTTGAGGCCTATGCTTCCACTTGGTGGGAATCGATCAAAAGGTCAAGAAAAAGAGTTAGTTTACTTGTGAACGTTACTTGGGATGAATTGAAGGGTGTAATAAATGACAAATATAGTCAAGAACAATTCAAAAGACTTTATGAGTTAAAACAAGGCTTCAAAATGGTTGATAAGTACTTCTATGAATTTGAGAGAAATCGAATGGCCCTTGACATGGATTCAGAAAATTAGGTTCAAGCCATAATTCGATTCAAGAATGGCTTAAACCGAGAGATTGCTTCTCAATTGAGGATGCACACCTATCTTTCTCTTGGAGATCTTCATGAAGCTGCGGTTGATGTTGAGAAGTGGATCAAAGAAGATTAGTCCACCCGGTATAGAAGTGTTACTTCTACTCCCGTGAGTCAACCAAATGATTGGTAGAGCCCAAACACTAGTGGAAACCGAGATATGAAGAAGCCATATGAAAAGCCAACACCAAGGAGTGACTTCAAAGATTTGAGAGGTAACTCTAAAACTCATGTGAATATTCCTAGTGCTTCTCCAATTCAATGCCATAAGTGTAAGGGATATGGGCACTATGCTAGAGATTGTTCCACCCGTAAAGCCATGATTGTCTTGGAAGATGGGTTGGTGTATGAACAAGAGAGTGAGCCCGAGAATGAGGGAGTTGAGGAGGGTGAGCTAGTTGCTTGTGAAGAGGCTATAGCTGATGGTGATGATCCTAACTTGTTCCTAGTGGTTAATGGGACACAAATCGACTTAGGTGCATTTAAGAGAATCCAACGCCAAAATGGGTGCTTTATTTAGTTATGCAACAAAAATGGGTTGCCCAACTAAAAATTACAAAAAGGGTTTATCGGTACAAGAAGTGTCGACTTACAACAATTGATAAACAGTGAAATTTGATGGAGTAACGGAGCATATCTCTCAACAAGTTGGCATTTGTTTCGTCGACTTAGTAAGTCGGCATAAAAAACGCCGACTTATTTTCTTTTTTTGAAAGCAACATACGCCGACAGTAGGCACACCGCCCAAGGCACTCCGCCCAAGGCAGGCGCACCGACCAAGTAACTCACTGCCAAGGACTTCAGGCGCACCGCCCACCTTCTAGGCGCTCCGTTTCCATTTTTTCCATTCTGAGTTTATCACTTAGTTATTTACTAAGTTGAGCCTGCGTGATCTTATCGTGTTTACCCAACTTGTGGTGTGTTGTAATCATTACTTAGGCTTGAGGAGAACCTTATAAATACCTTAATAGCCTCTTTATTTCTTCTTACCTAGCTTTTGAACATTGAAGAACAAACTTGAGAGATGAATCTTTTTGAATGAATGAAAACCCTTTTGGCTTGAATAAGTTAGTAGAACTAGTTGAACTTCATTCCAAACCCGGCCGAACCCTTTGCAAGAGCCAAGTGTCTCTTGAGGACCGTTCGTATAGCATAGGTGATCCTTGACAACGATTCGAGGGTGTATCGAGACAAGTTCTTCGATACTAACTTGGAGGTAGTTCAAGCCTCGTCTTGTTTCTATCTTATTTACTCGCTTCCGTATTTTATCCATATCAGTTTGGTATCAGAGCAAGGCTCAGAAATTATTCTTACAAATCCTCGATCCTTGTTCATCATGCCTACATTAGTTTCTAGTTTAGTTTCTTGTTATTGTTGTTTCAAAAACAAGAAAATACAAAAAAATTAAAAAAGTTGAAAATCATCAAAAAAAATTGCTAGTACTTCTTGAAATGGATTACCCATTAATTAATTGTTAATGGGGTTTGTTCTATGAAGAAAACCCATTCATTTGGTACCATTTTTACGTGATTTTAAGTTCTGAAACAAAATTTGAAGATTTGAAGCCCAACTTTTTGAAACCCTTGTTATGAACTTCATGAGTATTTAATCTTGTTTGTTGTTGGTTGTTTGAAGCTAAAAACCATTTGGGATTGTTGGGAATCATCAAACACAACTTTGGGTACTTTTTGATTGCAAAAACAAGTTGAAATCGTTGGATTTTTGGGTTGAAATTGACCAAGAAAAGCTGAAGAACAGCTCAGGCACTTCGCCTAAGGTTTAGGCGCTCCGCAACCTGAGCTACTGCCTAACATTTCAGGCACTCTGCTTGAGCCTCTGGGCGCTCTGCCTAAAGTGCTAAAGTGGGTTCGAGTAGTTTTTTCCTAGGTTTTGGTGTTTCTTTTGATTATATTGCTTACGGTTAGTAATATTAGAGTAACATTCTACTTGATTAGTACTAGTTTATTGAGCCTTTGGGATAATCGTGCTTAGTGGAAAGTAGAACTCAAAGAAGATTCGTAGTTCGTTCTTGCTTCAAGTCCTCACTTAAAGAGCCTAGCGTCCATCGAGTCTCATTAACTCCACTCATCCCGAAGAGTGCTTGACTTGTAGATTGTTTGGTTGCTGATTAGGAACATTGTTCAACTACGTAATTCCTTTGGTTCAAGCTTGAGTGAACAAAATCCAGCACCACTAAACGAGTATACCCGAGTGACATTCAAGTGAGGGTGTATGAAGGTGATGATACCATTAAGAGTACCTTGCCTACTATAATAGTCGAGTTGAAAGACATGAGTTGGAGACGTGAAAGTCTTAAATGAAGGACCCCGAGTGTCCAACTTGAATCCGGTGAGGGTACAAGTGATGGCTCCACCATTAACCTAGAGCAATTTGAAAAATTAGCCAAGCAACAAAGGTTAAAGGATGATCTTGCTCGTAGAGAGCGAATGTTGGCCATTCCCCAACAAGTAGGCATTCCCCAAAACTTTGGCAATCTCCAAGGAAGAAATGTTCCACTTCCTAGTCCCCGTAGGAATGTTGCACCTCATGAGCATGATGATATAGCTCAAGAAGGGGAGTAACCCAGGCTTGGTGATGATATTGATGACTATGATGCTCCCAATCTGAAGATGAGGGCAATAAATGGAGGCTGGGGAATGAATAGGGGAAGAGATCAAGGTCGACGACCTCAAGGGGGTTATGTTGGAAGAAGTTTGAGAAGGGAATATGATGACTATGATGACTACTTTGGTGGCCAACCGGGGCCTAACCGAGGGGGTCGTGATAACGACAATCTCAATAGAGTGAAGATTCCTATTCCTACATGCAATGGGACTAGTGATCTGGGAAAGTTTCCTGAGTGGAAGGTGCAAATAGAAAGAGTGTTTGACACGAATGATATGTCCGAAGAGAAGAAGGCCACACATGTCATTTCTTCCTTCGAGGCCTATGCATCCACTGGTGGGAATTGATCAAAAGGTCAAGAAGAAGAGTTGGTTTACCTGTGAATGTTAGTTTGGATGAATTAAAGGGTGTAATGAATGAAAAGTATCATCAAGAACAACTCAAAAGACTTTATGAGTTAAAATAAGGCTTTTAAAATGGTTGATAAGTACTTCTATGAATTTGAGAGAAACCGAATGGCCCTTGACATGGATTCAGAAGATGAGGTTCAAGCCATCATTCGATTCAAGAATGGCTTAAACCTAGAGATTGCTTCTCAATTGAGGTTGCACACCTATCTTTATTTTGGAGATCTTCATGAAGCCGCGGTTGATGTTGAGAAGTGGATCAGAGAAGATAAGCCATTTGGTATAGAAGTGTTACTTCTACTCCCATGAGTCAACCAAATGATTGGCAGAGCCCAAACACTAGTGGAAATCGAGATATGAAGAAGCCATATAAAAAGCCAACACCAAGGAGTGACTTCAAAGATTTTAGAGGTAACTCTAAAACTCGTGTGAATACTTCTAGTGCTTCTCCAATTCAATGCCCTAAGTGTAAGGGATATAGGTACTATGCTAGAGATTATCCCAGCTAGGAGAATTCAATGCCATAAGTGTAAGGGATTTGAGCACTATGCTAGAGATTGTCCCACCCGTAAAGCCATGATTGTCTTGGAAGATGGGTTGGTGTATGAACAAGAGAGAGAGCCCGAGAATGAGGGACTTGAGGAGGGTGAATTAGTTGCTTGTGAAGAGGCTATAGCGGAAGGTGATGATCCTAACTTGTTCCTAGTGGTTAGAAGGAGTTTGAGTACTATATTCTTTGAGGAGGAGAAAGAAAATGTGGAACGGGAGAATCCTTTCCATGCTAGATGTCATGTGAAGTGGCAAGTGTGCTCAATGCTTATTGACTCGAGAAGTTGTGCTAACATAGTGAGTCAAACATTGATTTTCCAATTGAAATTGCCCACTCTAAAGCATCCAAGTCCCTACTAATTGGAATGGTTGAGTGAGTGTGGGGAGTTGAAGGTGATGAAGCAAGTTTTGATCGAGCTTAGCATTGGGAACTATTGAGATAAAATCATGTTTGATGCGGTGCGATGCATCCTTGCCGTCTCTAATTTGGAAGGCCATGGCAATATGATAGATGTGTTATTCATGATGGTCGAACCAACACCTATACAGTCAAACATGAGGGAAGGAAGTATGTGCTTAAGCCCTTGACACCGCGGCAAGTAAGTGCTGATTATAGGCATATGAGGGAGTTGAAAGAAGAGGCTAAAGCTAAGTCACCTATATTGTTTGAGGCCGAAGCCAAGAATCTTGTTGTCATGCCATTGCAAGTTGAAAGGAAGAGTCACTCTACTCCGAATGAGGACAATCTTGAATCTCATTCCATTGTACTTGAACATGAGAGACAAAAGAAAGAGAGGAGTGAGGGAGTGACCGCTGACAATTGAAGAGAGGAAAAAGGAGAGGATGTGAGGAGTGACGTGAGTGGATTGTCACCACAAACTGCACTTGACCTTGAGTGCAAAATGGAAGAAAGTAGCGGTGAGGAAAGAAAAATTGAGAGTGAGAGCACCCATTGTTCTAACCATTCTTTATTTTCTTCTACTTCTTGTATTAGATTTGGTGTGGATACTCTTAGAAGTGAGCCATTAGAGCCTCAACCATGTGTTTTAGAAGGAAGACAAGATAATGAAGACCTTCATTGTGAACTCCATGACGGAGGGGTTGAACGTGACACTTCAAGTAATGTGAGTACTCAAGGAAGCAACTCAAGTGTAAGTGTTTCTTCACCTTCTCATGAGGATACTAGTTATTTGTCTTGTGACGACTCAATGCTAGTTGGTACTTGTAATGCATCCATTGAAAATGCAACTAGTGAAGAGTAGTAGTCAACTTATGTGTGCTTGTGTATCATTAGTTGAGAGGGATGATAAGCCACATCATGATGTGAGCCCGTTGTTCAATGAACCTCTCTTTAGTGAAGAAATTACAGTTGACCATGCTTGTGGCCCTTGTTATGACACACCACCAATCTATGACAAAGGGGTAAATAAAGAGTTGATTGATTATGCCCTTGTTGATATGATTGTCTTTGGTGGACCTATGTGTTATAGTAAAGATGATAGTGACCTTGAGGAGTCCACATTGCATGAGGTGAACAAAGTTGTCTATGATGACTCCTCAAGTGTGGGTGATGAACCTAGTCTTGATATTTCACCTTTGCTTGATCGTGAAATTGAAATGCATACTTTTACTAATCCATCGTTTGAAGGCATTTTCATTTGTGGTGGTGATTTGTATCGAACTTGAGTTGATAGTAAGATAGAACATCCGTGGCACAAAGGACTTGACTCCTTAGGCAACTCTTTATTTGAGAATGTGACTGAACATCCGTGGCACAAAGGACTTGACTCCTTAGGCAACTCTTTATTTGAGAATGTGACTGAGCTAGATGACTCTTCGAGTGACCCCACTCTTGGTTGTTGGGGTTATGATGAAGAAGAAGCCAATGTTAATGTCTTTCTTGAGAGTTTATCTTATGAGAAGGAATGTCATGAGGTTGAATTTTGAGGTAGGAAGAAACCTCTTGGTGTGAGTAAGAGTGCCTTAAAGAAGGACAGTGGAGTTATTGATGCTAGTTGTAGGTTGAGCTATTTGACTTACTCCATCCCATGTGTTGATCACGCTTTGAGAGTTGAGCATGCCAAAACCAATATGCCACATTGTAGAAATATTGCATTAAAGGTTTGGTGTGTTGATCGTGAGCTTAAGGATCAAAGGGATTTTGATAGTTTAATCTTGCACTTTCCGTGTACCAATGATCTATTTGCTCGTTCTCGTGTTGAGTGCCTGTCTTTGCTTAACCAAGTACTTATTTTTCTTTTTGGAGACATGACCTTTTTCATTGCTATTGATGCTTGATTATACCATAAGAGTGTGTTTTCCATACTATTTGCACTAACCTATTGTCGTAGAGCTTTAGGAGTGTGTTTTCCATAAGAGTGTGTTTTCATTGCTATTGGGCACCCCGAGGAGATGATGATGCCATGGAAGGGAACGTCTAGATTTTGAGGATGAAATATTCTCAAGAAGGGGAGGATGATGTGGAATAAATCGAGCCAAGACACTTTCCAATGAATTTCAAGATTGAAGGATGCAAAGGGCGAGAAGTCAAGAGCTTTAGGAGCAATTTGAAGAAGCATCAAGAGGACCCAGGCCCAGGCGCTCCGCCCAAGACCCTAGGCCTTGTGCCCAAGTTGCTCACTGCTTGAAGACCAGGCGCTCCACCTGGGCAGTAGGTGCACTGCCCAAGGCGCTCCGCCCAAGGCAGGTGCACCGCCCAAGTAACTCACTGCCAAGGACTTCAGGCGCTCCGCCTCCCTTGTTTCGATTTTGAGTTTTTAGCTTAGTTATTTACTAAGTTGACCCTGCGTGGTCTTATCGATTTTTCCCAACTTGTGGGGGTGTTTTAGACATTACTTAGGCTTGAGGAGAACCTTATAAATACCTCAATAGCCTCTTTATTTCTTCTTACTTAGCTTTTGAATGTTGAAGAACAAACTTGAGATATGAATATCTTTGAATGAATGAAAACCCTTTTGGCTTCAATCAATTAGTAGAACTACTTGAACTTCATTCCAAACCCGACCGAACTCTTTGCAAGAGCCAAGTATCTCTCGAGGGCCGTTCGTATATCATAGGTGATCCTTGACAACGATTCGAGGGTGTATCGAGACAAGTTCCTCGATACTACATCGAAGGTAGTTCAAGCCTCACACTGTTTCTATCTTATTTACTCGCTTTCGTAGTTTATCCGTATCAGTTTGGTATCAGGGCAAAGCTTAGGAAATATTCTTACAAACCCTTGATCCTTGTTCATTGTGTCGACGTTAGTTTCTAGTTTAGTTTTATTGTTGTTTGAAAAAGAAGAAAATACAAAAAAGTTGAAAAAGTTGAAAATCATCAAAAAAATTGCTTAAACTTCTTGAATTGGATTACCCATTGATTGATTGTTATTTGGGTTTGTTCTATGAAGAAAACCCGTTCATTTGGTACCACTTTAACATGATTTGGAGTTGTGAAAAAAAATTTGAAGATTTGAAGCCCAAATTTTTGAAACCCTTGTTATGAACTTCATGAGAATTAAATCTTGCTTGTTGTTGGTTGTTTGAAGCTAAAAACTATTGGGGATTGCTGGGAATCATCAAACACAAATTTGGGTACCTTTTGATTGAAAAAACAAGTTGAAATCGTTGGATTTTTGGGTTGAAATTGACAAGGAACACGTTGTTGGAAACCTGAAGAACAACTTAGGCGCTCCGTCTAAGGTTTAGGCGCTCCACCTACCTGAGCTACTGCCTAACATTTCAGGCGCTCCGCCTGAGCCTCTGGGCGCTCTACTTAATGTTCTGAAGTGGGTTCGTGTAGTTTTCTTTTAGGTTTTCGTGTTTCTTTTTATTGCCTTGCTTTCGGCTAGTACTATTAGAGTAACATTCTTACTTGATTAGTATAAGTTTATTGAGGCTTTAGGATAATCGTACTTAGTAGAGAGTATAATTCAAAGAAGACCGGTAGTACTTTCTTGCTTCAAGTCCTCACTTAAAGAGCATAGCGTCCATCGAGTCACATTAACTCCACTCGTCCCGAAGAGTGCTTGACTTGTGGATTGTTTGGTTGTTGATTAGGAATGTTGTTCAACTACGTTATATCTTTGGTTCAAGCTTGAGTGAACAAAAACCACCACCATGTACCCGAGTGACATTCAAGTGAGGGTGTGTGAGAGGTTATTTCACTAATCGTTTACTTGTTTTGTAGGTACCATGGCCGGTGAAGGTGCTGATACCACTAAGAGTGCCTTGGCTATTATAATGGTCGAGTTGAAAGGCATGAGTTTGAGACTTGAAAGTCTTGAATGAAGGACCCCAAGTGTCCAACTTGAATTCGGTGAGGGTACAAGAGATGGCTCTACCATTAACCTAGAGCAATTTGCGGAATGAGCCAAGCAACAAAGGTTAAAGGATGATCTTGCTCGTAGAGAGCGTACGTTGGGCATTCCCCACAACTTGCGCAATCTCCAAGGAAATGTTCCACTTCATAGACCCCGTAGGAATGTTTCACCTCATGAGCGTGATGGTGTAGCCAAGAAGGGGAGGAACCCGGGGTTGGTGATGATATTGATGACTATGATGCTCCTTATCCGAATAGGAGGGCAATAAATGGAGGCCGGTGAATGAATAGGGGAAGAGGTCAAGGTCGAGGACCTAAAGGGGGTTATATTGGAAGAAATTTGAGAAGAGAATATCATGACTATGATGACTACTTTGGAGGCCAACCGAAGCCTAACCGAGGGGGTCGTGATAACTACAATCTCAATAGTGTGAAGATCCCTATTCCTACCTTCAATGGGACTAGTGATCCGATAAAGTTTCTTGAGTTGATGGTTTAAACGGAAAGAGTGTTTGACACGAATGATATGTCCGAAGAGAAGAGGCCACATATACCATTTTTTTCCTTTGAGGCCTATACTTCCACTTGGTGGGAATCGATCAAAAGGTCAAGAAGAAGAGTTGGTTTACCCGTGAACGTTACTTGGGATGAATCGAAGGGTGTAATGAATGACAAGAATCATCAAGAACAACTCAAAAGACTTTATGAGTTAAAACAAGACTTCAAAATGGTTGATAAGTACTTCTATGAATTTGAGAGAAACCGAATGGCCCTTTACATGGATTCAGAAGATGAGGTTCAAGCCATCATTCGATTCAAGAACGGCTTAAACCGAGAGATTGCTTCTCAATTGAGGTTGCACACCTATCTTTTTCTTGCAGATCTTCATGAAGCCGCGGTTGATGTTGAGAAGTGGATCAAAGAAGATAAGCCCACCCAGTATAGAAGTGTTACTTCTACTCCCGTGAGTCAACCAAATAATTGGTAGAGCCCAAACACTAGTGGAAACCGAGATATTAAGGAGCCATATGAAAAGCCAACACCAAGGAGTGACTTCAAAGATTTGGGAGGTAACTCTAAAACTCGTGTGAATACTCCTAGTTCTTCTCCAATTCAATGCCATAAGTGTAAGGGATATGGGCACTATGCTAGAGATTGTCCCACCCGTAAAGGCATGATTGTCTTGAAAGATGGGTTGGTGTATGAACAAGAGAGTGAGCCCGAGAATGAGGGAGTTGAGGAGGGTGAGCTAGTTGCTTGTGAAGAGACTATAGCGGAAGGTGATGATCCTAACTTGTTCCTAGTGGTTAATGGGACACAAATCGACTTGGGTGCGTTTAAGGGAATCCAACGCCAAAATGGTGCTTTATTTAGTTGAGCAACAAAAATGGATTGCCCAACTAAAAAGTTACAAAAAAGAGTTCATCGGCACTTCTTGTGCCGACTTACAACAATTGATAAACAGTGAAATTTGATGGAGTAACGGAGCATATCTCTCAACAAACGCCGACTTGTTTTCTTTATTTGAAAGCGACATATTGGTATAAATTATGCCGACTTAGAAGTTACTTTTACTGTGGAAGTGACGCAAAATTCACTTCAACTCTTTATTACCCCTTTCCATCTCCACCCACCAGGCTACCACCAGCACTTACCCCATCAACAGCGAGAACTCCACCATCGCGGGTCAACTCCACTAGGTATTTCTATGCCGCTCTCCTTTATTTTCCCCCATGTTCAATCCACTAACCCTAGGGTTTAGGGTTTTACAATTTTTTTTTGCTAGTGCTTAGACCATGTTCATAAGTAGCGGATACAACTATATATAATATATTGTTGGTTAAAGAAACTTGAATATTCATTTTGTTTTTATTGAATACAGAGCCCTCCAATTTCCATACAAATTTCATTACCTCTATAACTTCTCATGAATTCAAAATCTTAGTTTTGGAGATTAAGCAGGCAGGTTAGTTTGGGAGAATTGGTGCCAGAATTATTTCCATTCCCATATTGTTATGATTGTCTAGCATTTGTTTTTGGGTCGAATGTTGAATGAATAGACATTTAATTTTGATATTCTGGTGTATGTCTTTTCTCCTATTTTATTTTATAACCATTGACACCATACTTTATCTGTTTCATAGCTCTTCTTATTCAGTTACCTCAGAATAAACGTTACCTCTCTGGCCCAACTCCAGTTTTCCTTTTTTTTTTTTTTTGGAAATATTATTTCCTTAGTCACTAACTTGAATCTCTCAATAACTATAATCGGTATGGCAAAAAATTGATAACTTGAATTCCACTTGATCATTTACATTTCTCGTTGCAATGTCTTCTCTAACTGTTTCAAAGTAAACTTTTTTTGTGCGGAATTGTTTGAGACAACTAGAGAAGAAGCAAAACATAAAGTATGTACTTTTTATTCATATGTGCAAGAAATATGGAGAATTTTTATTGAAAAACTCATCCGTTTATAGTGGTACTAATTAGTGTTGTAAATCTTATGCAAGTATTAAACGATACTAATCCCGTCACTGGGTAGTTCCATAAAACTTTGGTATCAGTTTTCTTGTAATAACTCTTTGTTCCTATGATAAGATTAAAGTACAAAAGATATCATTTTGTAGATACAAGGAATTAAAAAGATATCATTTTCTCGTGTATTTTTCAGTAGGATATATTTTGTTTGTAGCTGTGTAACTGAGGTAACCTCTATGCAACACTAGGTTATGGCCTTATTTTGTCCTTGATAGTAATCCAAAATTAGTCCTAATCTTTACTTGCGTCTCCTTATAGTAAGGAAACATTTAGTGATAATAACTTTTTCTTTTGATAATGTTTGTCTTTTCTTGCATGATATATATCGAATTGTTACTTTTTTAGAAAAATTGGTTTGTTATCTTATTTCTTTATTTTTTTTTTTGGTTTGTTATCTTATTTTGTAATTTTTTTTCTAATTCATATTTCTTTCCTTTTAATATTTTTTATAGGTGCATATTTATAATGTCTAATGTCGTTATTCATTCTGGGCCCGGGAACTTCAGTGTATTGTCACTACAGTCTACACATCGATCTACAGATATTTGGGAGGGACAGGGATTAAGGGATTGCATTCGTCCTCGGCGATTAGACTTGAAACTTTGCCATCTCATCGCTGAAAGGCCTCTTCATGATGGTATAATGAATTATTTCAATACATCAGGGTTTATTGGAATAATGAAGGCTGGACGCATACAGTATGATTGGGCACTGATTACTGCTTTGTTGGATAGATGGCGGCAAGAGACACACACATTTGACCTTCGATGTGGTGAGATTACTATCATACTGCAGGATCTGGATGGGCTTCCGACATTTATTTTAAGTAGAGATCGTACGCTTGGACACTGGCAGGATAAAATGGATTTTTAACTGGCTTTCTACTGCAAGCCTCACACTTCAACGGCAAGAGCAGGCTGAGCATTACGGATTTTCAGTCTTACATTAAGAAAATACCGGACATAACCCAAGATGATCCAGATGAGTTTGTACAATAATATTTTAGGGCTTACTTGTTATGGATTGTTGGTGGTCTACTATGCCCTGATAATTTTAGGCGTTATATCAGGCTTAATCTACTACCGCTTTTGGATGATGTAGATGCTATTGGTTCTTGTAGTTGGGGCTCAGCCGTCTTAGCCTACATTTATTGGTCGATGTGTCGGTCGCCTGTAAGTGGAGCGAGCGATTTTTGTGGATATGCAGCACTTCTACAGATAATATAATTATGCTTCTATATAAAATAACGATGAAATGTACGTCTAGCATTAATGTGTACGATATGCAGGTATGGGTTTGGGAGTGATTGATACCTTTTTCAGCTGATTCTGCACGATCCGCCAAAACCAAATCCACCTGATCCATCGATTGAACTTTTCTTTGAGTTTTATGTTGAGAGATGGAAGGCTAGAGTTGATCGTGATGCTACGCTTAGAGATCTACAAGTATATAGGGACGTACTGGATTGCATGGCGTATGACAAGGTATATCTATATTATTTTTGCTTTTCTTGTTTATATAATTGGTTCAGGTTCATAGTAACTTCTATTTAATGGTATTGTTTATGACCATATTATTATAGTTCATTTGGAAGCCATATGACGAGCATAATATCCAGCGACTATCTCCTTACTGTTCTTGTGGAAGACACTTGTGGATGGAAGAAGTACCTATGCTTTGCAATGAAATAGTCGAGCATCACCTGCCCGGTCGTGTGTTGAGACAGTTTGGTTGCCGACAGGGTATCCCATCTGCTGTTTCCTATGACATAAAATACTTTAACAGTGACATGCATAGTAAGTTGGATGACGTGTTCAGGTGCTATTTGGAAGACAGTGTTGCTTTGTGGGAGAGGCACGGAAAATGTTGTGGTTGCGGAGCCGGCCGTTGGTATTACTATGATAATGATCAGTACATGATATGGTATCGGAGAATTACTCGGACATTGATAGGAAATCCGGGTCATCAAACCAACCATGGCTACCAGACGTTTGCAGGAAGGCACGAGGCACTGGTAATTAGCTACTAGCCATTGATATACAATTTTAATGTTAATTTTCGTAGGAATTTAGTTGTTCAATTTAACTAACTTCTGCGATTTTTTAATATCTATAAAGCAGGGGGTTGCATCGTCTCTACCACATGGGAATTGAGATGCAGGAGCCTGACAATAACTCAACCTTACAACAATGGGGTCAGTGGGTGGCTGCAATTGCAGTTGAAGCATTACTTGCAGCTAGTTAGGGTACGCGTTTGTCGTTTGACCCATCTTATGATCCAGTGGCCTCATATGATGGTGGTCCGCCTATGAACTTACAGAGAGTTGCTCGTGCTCCTACTCAAATATGAGGTCGTGGCCGTAGTCGTGGTCGTGGTGGTAGACGTCGACGTTGCGATGGGGCTGACAAAGAAGCTCCAGTTGGTCATAGACTAGGTTATAAGGTTGTTGATAATCCACCTCCATTTGTCGTACCATCTCCAGCTACCGCCGCCGCCATGCCAACTTCAACGTCGCAACCTGGTTTATCCTCACCAAACAAGAAATTCCCGAGTCATCACAGTGGTCAGCTGACCATTTCAGCACTTTGATTGGCGATAGTAGTTCATTTTTAAGTTTGTTGCAGCAGCATGATGTGATTCCTAATACGATACATGTACATATTTTTGGACTATAAAGGCTTTCATTTGTTTACTGTAAAGCTTCTTATTCTTCTTACAGTTTGAGTAAGAGATCTATGTGCTGGTTTATAGTAAGTGTAGCTGGATTTATTTATTTTGTATAAGTCACATTTTGAGTAAGAGCGTGGTCTGCGTCTGGTACTGTTAACCATTAGATTACCATTGCTTGATATAACTGACCGGGATGGAGGACGCTGATGTAATGGTGGTCCAACATGGACTGATCCTGTCTGTGACTTGAAATGAGCTGAAAAACATTTATAAAATGAACTGCAAGAAATACCTAACTAAGTATGAGTTGATAACTTGCAAAAGCTATAAATAACTCGTTGATTTAAATGTTGATTCTTCTAGTGAATGGCAACATGTTCTGAAGATTAATTCTCACTTTGATTAGCTGCCTAATTATCTTACAAAGCAAACTCTTTGTTGTAAAGCTATTTTGATCCCGTAAGTAATACATATTCATATAATTTAGCCTGCAGCTCTGACTATGCTTGCTATGCAAATGAGGCATGTTGAAACACCTAGTTCAACAGAGGTATTTTAGATATTTTAAAGAACATTGATTCATTCACCTTTGCTTTTTCTCTTTTCTTTTAAGAAAAATGCAATGAATAACTTGTAATTTTTTTCTATATCAAAACTTTGATTTATTTTGGAGTCCTAATACATTGTTTAATCTGGCATACCAAGTTTAGTAGAAGCAATTTTGTGCTTATTATTTATGTTTGCTAAGAGGAAAGGGTTCTCTTAATCAGTCGAACAATTCCTCAACCAACATGCCGAAAGACTACACTTAGTGACGAGGAGCATGGCGAGTCATCGGTAAGTACCTTTTAATTTGTTGGAATGACGAGGAGCTCTACTTTTAAGTGTTGTGATGAACTAATGATTTTGTTGGAATTTATTGCTAAAACTTTGGTAAAGTGTCAGATTGAAAATTTTGTGAGTTTGCTTTTGTGTTCCAGCTGTAGGCTTAGTTTTCCAAGTTTACCATGTCTTAAGTTGGAGTTTGGTAGAGTCTCGACTATTGGTTTAAGTTACTTAATTCATTTTAATAGTGATAAGTATTAATGTCCTAGCTGAAATCAACTGGAGTTGTAAATGCCATATTACTTTTGGTAAATGCCATTTTACTTTTCAGTTTCCTTGCTTTAATTTAGTGTAATTTTAGTTAATGTTGTTTTAAGAAAGCCATATTACTTGGAAGTTCATTGTTGTTGTTGAAAATAGAAGACTCTTGTTAAAATAAGTGAAGCTAGTCTTTTCTTAGTTAAGTTAATTTTTTTAGCGAAGACTGCAAAGTTAATAATTTACTGATTTGATGGGGAGAACCCCTATATGAGTTGTAATAACTGAAATTAATGTACTTATTGGAAAACAATAAATGAACGAAATAAGTTAGTATTGCTCAGCTCCTTAGTCTTTTAAGCTTCCCTTGGTGACTACATTATTTTTCATTGCCAATCAACTTTCTAGCTGTGCCTGTGGATTAACTTCAGCTTCCTTTTGGTCCGTATGAATTGATTATCTGTATTCATCTTCCTTCTTAAAATTAAATTTTAATATATTATCGTGAGTAGTTGGCAGAGAGTGACACAAACAAGAGTGCTATTGTACAAAAGGGTGGCATGGACAAGCTTATTAAACTTACAACGAGATTTTCTGATGATCCTTCTGTGCTACATGAGGTAGTACCATCAAGTATTACATAAGTTGTCCGAAGTACTCTAGTTTTCTAATGGAGGTGCGACTGAATATCAATAACCTCTATCAATTGGCTCTAGCTATAAATGAACGAAATATGGATGTTGGAAAAAAAATTGACATTGGTAAGTTGGTTTGTTAGTCTGAATTAGGTAGGCAAAAAATTGATATGGAATTATAATGAAAGTGGACTACATTCAAATCCAATTATCTACATCCTGCTATTACAAAACTGTCTGTCTTTGTTGGTTTGAAAGTATAAGGTGTGTTCTAAGAGAAAATACTCTTTAGACTATTTAGTCTGACCTTCATCTTCTAGTAGGGTCATATGGGATGTTGGCCATGATCAGCAAGTGCAACTGGCAACACCTATAGTGACATCTTTCGTACATGTAATTAATTTATTTTTTATTTTTGTTGGTGATACGCATTTTCTAATTCTTATTGTATTTTTTCTTGATTAATAATTAATATTAATGTTCATCAATTGTTTGAATTAAAGGATGACTCAATTGATACCGTGAGAGTCATACCAGCTCAAAAAGAGCGTGCACACAAAATGAATAGGCTTGTTAGGAAGGCGTTCAGTAAAGAACGTGTTGATGGCAGTGCAGATGCTGGAGTACTTAGGCCAAAGTCTAAGATTAGGCGTAAAGCTTTTGATTGAAGACTAGCTTTTTCTCTGTGCTCTCTACTCTTTTATTGGAATTATTAGCATGTATAGGCCATGCACAAAAATATTGTAGCCATATTTTAATCATATATATTTGTACTAATTTTTATTTTTTAAAAAGAGTAGTTTTTGTACATCTTCTAGACATTAAATGACTTCTTGCTCTCCAATTCAATATAATGTCAAGCCTTGTTCGTACCTTCCGGAGATATTGTTTATTTATTAATCTTTGTCTAGGCTCCATACATCTACTCTTAACTATGATAAGAGAAATAGTTCAACTAGACAGACTAACTTTATTTCAAGAACTATTTAAGTACTTTATTGATAGCAGAATTACTCTCTAACACGTCAAAAGGAATTGTCAAATCACCCTTCACAAGTGGACCCTATCTAATTAGCATGCAAACCATTATTTCAACCCCATCAATAAGTACTTACATATTATATTTTCGAAAAGAAAGAAATCATTGGTTAAACACACACATCATTGATATGTGGACTCATAACTTTTATATTCACGCGGTTTGGCGCATAGACTCGTCAAATCAGATGTTATATTATTGTACCCTACTAAAAACATAATTATTGAATCTAAAGAGGCGTTTTGGCAATGCCACGAAGGCAACTTTCCATAAAAGCTTGTGAAATGGCTATACACTTACTCTATCTAATTTGAATGCGGACCTAGCATTTTATATTCACGTGGGCTGATGTAATTGATTTTTTAAGTGGAGTACAAATATTGGTTGCCTACAAATATAAGGGGAAAAATTAAGTCATATCTTCACAAAAAACAAGACTACACATTATAAAAGAAGTAATAGTAATAACAACACATGTATAAATAAACATAGATTCATATTTAAATAAACATGGATAGTTGTAATACATATAAGAGTTAATACAACAATCAGAAATATAGAAATTTAGCTAAAACAACAATAATAGCTTTAGTCCTTAGCCCTACCACTTGCGCTTGCACGAGTTGGGCAATTACGCTTATCGTGGCCAGTTTACTTGCATATTCCGCACTTTCTAACATATAGATAAGGCCCTACATCCATTTGCTTAGGAATTTTGGACATTTTATTGACACCTGTCCTACGCAAATAAGTTTTGTTCACGACCATCTTGAATGGCTCTTGTGGCTAGTATGCCTCGTACCCGAGCGGTTGAAACAACTCACTATATATTTGCAAATAGTCCGCCACATTGTAATGTCTATTTACTAGAGAGTTTGCACTTATGCCAAAATGTTGACATACCTTCATTGCATGAGAACATGGTAGATGGTATGACATAAGCTTATTACAGTCACATTTTTTTCTTGCACGCGAACCTTGTGCGTGTTATTACCTTTTTCACCGTGAATACCCATGATCACCTCATAAACTCTAGTTTCCTTATTAAAACAATCATTTTACAGTGTGCCATTTCGAACGCTTCTCATACTTTCTTATCAAATCTTTTGGCCGCTTAGGATATCTCTGACCTTTACGAACTAAAGCCTCTGCCAATTGTTTTCTTTCATAAAAGCGCTTAACAACCTGGCTAAAAGACAACCTAACCATTGCAGTGACGGGTAATCTTCGAGCCACTTTTAACACCTCATTGAATGACTCGAACACGTTGGTGGTTAAAATACCCCACCTTTTACCACCATCCATACATAATGTCCATTTCTCTGCTGAAAATTTTGCTAACCAATTATACCCCTCGATATTGCATTCATGAATTTTCATCATCCTGCCGCAATGCTTTCTTACTTGATGCTCCGTAGCAGCCAACCACATTAAGTTCCCAAGGTGTTTGTTTGGAAACTTCGACATAAAATTGCTCTTCAAGTGCCTAATACAACATCGACGGCTTGCTGCAGGCTCCTTCCATTCAGGCAAGGCATCTACACTAGAAAGAATGCCTTTATGATGGTCCGATATCAAACAAATATCTGATCTATCCTTGACAACATGCTTCTTCAAAAGTTGAAAAAACCATGTCCATGTCCATGTCTCAGTGCTCTCGTTTGCAACAATTGCAAAATAAAGTGGAAACACATTAGCGTTTGCATCAACTGCAACAACAATCAACAATTTTATATCGTATTTCCCGTACACGTGTGTGCCGTCAATTGAAATAACTGGCCTGCACTTTTCAAATCCATCAATTCATGGTTTAAATGCCAAAAACATATATTTAAATACTTTAAATGGAATGGAAGCTGGAGTGTTCTCATGCCACCATTCAACAACGGCCCCAGGGTTAAAATGTTGAACTGCAGTCATGTATCTCGGAAGTTCTGCAAATGACTTGTCAAAATTACCATACACATTCTCGAAGGCACATCCACAGCCAACCCATGCCTTCCTTATTGAAGACTCACTCCCATATCTTATTTTAACAGCAACGATGCAGTCTTTTACCTTGTATTGCTGGTTATTTGTGATAAAATCAGTCAAAAGCTTTTGCAATTATTTTTGTATCCAAGTTTTAATGATATCCACGAATTTCACCCATATCACACGTATGCTTGCCCTTGTATTTCCCAATCTTCCATATCACTCCTTCAATCTTCCTTGCACACAACATCCAACTACAACCTTCTTGGGACCGTCCACAAACAACTTTCCAATAATCACCCTTTGCTTCGTCAACAATAAATTCTCTATTCTTACGAATGCTCCAAATCTTGACCGCCATTTTTATTTTTTCCTTGGTAGAGAATGATATACCTGACTAAAGATCTGGCTTGTCTGCTGACCACATTGATGTACGGATATGATCATCCTCTCATGTTAAAGCAAACACATCATCCCGCTCTGGTAGGTCATCTAGGTATGAAATATAGTCGGTTTGATAATTCACATTTCCCTCATCATACACATGTAGTGGGTACTTCTCTTCACTTTCTTCTCCCAAAAATGACATTTCATCATCTGAATCATCGGCATCATTTGGGATGTCACTCTCTGATTCCTCACTACCTCCATCATCAACATCATTATTTGTCACCCGATTATTGAGATTTGCAAAAAATAAGTCATCTTCATATTGATGCAGCCTAAAAAATATTAAAGTAATAAAAGATAATTATAAATAATAAAAATAAAAAATATTTGAATATATCAAGAAAGGTGCATATATTACAAGTCATGATGGTAGCCAACTCATAAATATGAGAAACTTCATTTTCTCTCATTGTTTCACTAGGAACCATTTCAGGTTGATAACACCTGCAAGATTAAGGATACACAACTTTTAATTATACTATCACAGAAATACACTCATATTTTAGCCAATCGATAACAATTTTAAAATAAAGAAAAATCAATCAATTACCCATCAAAGTAACCGGACTGTTGTGATATACCATCATAATGTGTTCGTTCATAACTTCTTGATGCATCATACGAGTACGTAGTCTCTAATGGAGAAAAACTGCATAAATAATTTAATGTATAACTTATCCTCACATCAAAAACTAAATGACTAAACATAATATACCATTAAAAAAGATCATATGGAACATTTATTTTTGTTCTTAACAATATTTTAAACACATACCTAGAATTCTGTCCGAACTGATTAAAAGGCCTCTTAGATAGCCTATTTACGTGCAATTGAGCAAATTCATTTGGAACATTAAGATCAACACAATGTTGCTTAGAAGGAACTTCATTCGTCATGTGTGGTTCAGTACGGACATAAATTTAAAGCACTCAATATGGATATTTCTTCCGGTAACTTTAAAAATTCCATAAATATGTCATTGTCATATATATATATATATATATATATATATATATATATATATATATATATATATATATATATATATATATATATATATATATATATATATATATATATATATTCCATTCACAATATATCGGCACACCTTGACTAATAGATGAGTGTGGATATCTAACAAAAATTAAAATATTTTCCCGTGTTAGATCAACTTTCATTTTCTTAAATAAAATACCAACAAACCTATCATACAAAATAGTAGTTAGCACTTTGGAATTACTTTTAGGAGGTAAGCTATATCCGATTGAATCATTTTCATGTAACACTTCGCTACCCCAATAAAATAATATATTCACTTTGGCCATGACAAAAAAAAAAAAACGGTTTCTTGTTGTTGATAAGAGATGTGAGAAGAGATAAGAAATGAGAGGTATCGGTAGTGAATGATGAAAGATGTGAGGCATGGGTTATATAGAGCGGAAAATGCATACAGCAGAAGTTTTGCCGACTTGTAAATCGGCAAAACTAATGGCGATTATCGTAAGTTAAGAAAACTCATGGAAAGTCGGCATTTGTTCTGCCGACTCGGCAGAACATTTGCCGACTTATGTAAAAATTTGTTCCGTTAGTTTCTTCAGCTACGCCGTCTACCAATTGTTGAAAGTCGGTAGAAGTAATGCCGATATACCCCTTTTTGTAACTTTTTAGTTGGGAAACCCATTTTTGTTGCTCAAGTAAAAAAACACGCCATTTTGGCGCCGGATTCCGTTTAAGGATACTAGAGATAATCATATTTTCAGATCTAGAGATTTGAATATAAGCTTAGATAGGTTTGAAATGGAAAGAGCAGAATGTGGGATAGAAAAAAAAATGATATTAATCAAGAGTTGAATCATTTTGAAGGTGATTAATATTATATGAGAGAAAATGAAGAAGAGTTGTATAGTATGGAGATAGATCCAGATAGTAAATGGCTTGGAGCTTGGGATACCACGGGAAAGATAATGCTCAGTTGAAATTGAAAGAGAAAGTGGAAGGAAACAATGAAAAGAAAAAACTAACAGGGAATGACGAAGTTAATGAAAAAAGGGGGCAGAAAGAGAAGGAAAAAAAATGATGGAAGAATCTAACCAATTTTACAGGGGTACTGCTAGAAGACTCAAGTTCAGAGTCTAATGATGATCAAGAAGCCCGAAAGGCTGATAATGTTCCATTCAGGACAGAAAAAGACATGGCTAATCCCACATTCAGATTAAGAATGACTGCAACAAAATTCGGAGCTGCTTAGAGAAATTCATTGGAAAAAGAATGAATCTAGGAAAATTTATGTAAAATGCTCTAATGGATGTCCATGGCGCATATATGCCTCTAGAAAGGCAACAGATGATCCCACAATCATGGTAAAAATATTTTTCGAGAAAAATTCTGATGACTGTTTGGTTGTTTATGTCAACAAAAATATAATATCTAAAATGATTGCTGAAAGATACATACATTATTTGAGAAAACATCAAAATGTATTGGCAGGAGATCTCATGGAGAAAATACATGAAGAGATGAATATTGAAATTTTAGCGAGTCAAGCGTATAGAGTAAAGGCAATAGTTAAAGAGATGATAGAAGGTCTATACATGGAACAATATGCAAAGTTAGAGGACTACTATGCAAAACTAAAACAAAAATCCTGGATCAATTGCATTTTTGGAAAAAATACCTCATGAAGAGGATGGCAGACCTATTTTTAAGAGAATACATATGTCTTGGGCCCTGCAAAAAAGGTTGGATGGCAGGTTGTAGGCCACTTATTGGGATTGATGGCTGCTTTCTTAGTGGTCCATATGGAGGCCAACTTTTGATAGCAGTTGGGGTAGATGCTGACAATGGAATGTTTCCTATAACCTATGTTGTTGTTGATATTGAAAACAAGTATAACTAGATGTGGTTTTTTAGTTTGTCGGTGGATGACTTGCAAATTAGGAATTATAATAACTTCTGTCTCATTAAAGATTAAAAAAAGGCAAGATTTTTCTTTAATGTATGTAATCAAATTCTAACAATCATTTATTATCAAACTTAACAAAATCTTATTGTTTCTAACTTGTTGTAGGGTTTGAAGGGAGCTATTTATGTGGTTGTTCCTCAAGTTGAACATAGGCATTGTATAAAACATTTGTATAATAATTCAAGAAAGAGCACAAAAGTTTATCCTTGAGGGCTAGAGTCTGGCAGGACAACTTATGTAAGCAAGTACAAATATGAGATGGATATGTTCGGAAAGGAGGATAGGTTAGCTAGATATTTGTTCAATGACAAACCGCCAAAATTCTTAAGCAAGTCGCGGAACAACAACAAAATTATGACATGCTTTTGAATAATCTTTGTGAGTCATTTAATGGGACAAAACCAGCTTTACGAGCAAGGGAGAAACCTATACTTGGATTGCTTGAAGGGATTATAATATACTTGATGAAGAGGATGAATCAAAAGAGGAAAAGGCTCTGAAATACCAAGTTAATAATACTGCAATTTATATTTGTAACACAAACCATAAAAATGATTCTAACAATTTCTTATAATAATAGGAAGTTTATGCCCTCGAAACCGAAAACTAGTATGGTGAACAATTTACTGTTGACTTGAATGAGAGAATGTGTTCATGCAGGGTATGGGACCTCTCATGTATTTCATGCTCACATTCAATTAGCTGCATATTCCATATGAGAAAGAATCTAGAAAATTTCATAAATGATTATTACAAGAAGGCTACTCAAATGAGAATCTATGAGCCAATCATCGCTCCAATAGATGGACTTGATATATGAGAACCTACTGGCTTACTTCCAGTTCGACCTCTTAAATATGAGCCAAAGAAAGGTAAGTTGAAAAAAGTAGAAGAAAAGAACCTGATGAAATTGAAGCTGCCAAGAGAAAAGCAGTTGAGATGAAAAAACAGAGAAGAGACAAAAAGAAAAAACAATTGGTAGCAAGTGATACGCAGGGTGCAACTAAAAATTCTACCAAATTAAGTAAGAAAGAGAAGTTGGGGGGGAGTGTAGCAAGTGCTTGCAAACTGGCCACAACAAAACAACTTGTAAGAAAAATATTAATCCTCTGAATTCTACTACTACGGTTCAAGCTTTTCAAACCACTCAAGATGGGTCTCAAAATGCTATAAATCAATAACACCCAAATAAGCAACTCCATTTTGAGTCCACTTATTGGACTGTGCATGTAAATGAACTATCTAAACTCAATGTAAGTATGAACTTTAGATATTCATGATTTAATTCTTTGAGAGACAGTTATATTTTTATTTGTTATTATTTATTTACATCCAAGAAGGGCAATGGAGGGTGATTCATCTCATAGGTCTACAACAACTCAAGTTGGTGGCGTTGTGATAAATGCTGAGAAATATATGTGGAATGAAAAAAATTGTATTACCCTACAAAGCCTTTAAAATGCAAGTGCTACAATGAAGTCCAAGAAAAAGAGCTCTGAAGTAGAAGAAACTGGAAGCAATGGGAACATATGCAGAATCACAGCAAAAAACATTTTAATTCCATAGATATTTTTGTGCTTAAGGGATATTTTTCCTATCACTATTTTACCAAATATAAGATTGTCACAGTAAACTTTTTATCAACTCTCATTTATAATTCAGTTTAGTAGTTTTACTCTTCAAAGCTTCCCTACTTCATTCCATGGCTTAATTGTTCAAATGCTAGAAATATTTTTAGTTGAATAAATATTATTGAACATTGAAGTAGAAAAAAGCAAGAACTTTATATCATATCACACAAACAAAACAATACACATAGAAAAGCAAGCAGAAGAATTCAGAGTAGCAATAAAAAGCAAGAACCTTAAATCTAAACCTTATCTCTCTTTCTGATAAAAGTATCATTAAAAATAGCAAGCTGAAGAACCTACACAAAAAGGAAATTCAATAAAAGCAGTAAAATGATAACGAAAAAATTACCATTTTCAACTCATGATAGAGCACTAATCCTGCTAAATTCAAATCTAGTAATGATTGAAGAATTCGGAGTGCTCCAAAAAAGGAATCGCAAAGACTGTTCTTAGAAAATTATAAAGTACTGTGTATAATGGAGCAAAAACGATTTTGGGAATTATCACAAGAGTTATAAGAGAGAAGAATAATGTATAAGAATTGTTGTTTGTAAGAAAAGAAAATGAAAAGGTGCTTCGATATTATATATGGAGCATAATCGTGAAGCAAAGCCATAAAAAAGATATTGAGCTAAGAGACGACAAATATGCTTGGCAAACCTGATAGTTGTCTTTTTCTTTTTTGATTTTATTATTTTAATTTGTGTTTTCTTTTATTTTGTTTTTGTATTTCCTGTTTTGCCCTCATAAATTTTTTTTAAGGGTGTGTATTTATTATTTTGCAAGGTAATTAAGAGGTTAAGGGGTAAAATATTAAAAAAAAAAAAAAAAGATAGAGTGCAAAACAAAAATTGGGATATACATCAGGAGTGCAAAATCCGCACCCGAAGTTTACTACTAATGTTCCTTAATTCAACTAAAATTGTGCCTAGATGAGCGTGGAGTAAACTAATATCTATGTCACCTATAAAACTCTTACATCAGGGTGTGTATCTGCTCCCAATATCTTTCCCGCCGACCCCTACCCGTTTCCATACCTCTGCTTCCGGCGAAACATTACTGTTTTCTAGCTTACACCAGTGGTGTGAACTAGAAACAGAGCACTACAGTCACAACCAGCAAGAAACAACAACAAAGCTACAGCAGTTCCCATTTTCTTCAGCGAAGATACAACCGTCTCTAGCGAAACATGGGGCACACCAGTGCCGTTTCCGGTCTAGTTTCCGCCCATCAACATTACACAGTTATCAGCATTATTGCAACAGCAGTCTCATGTCGGGATCAGATCGGTGCGAGATACCCACATCCCGCATTGGGTTTGATTTCTTAAACCTATACACTTTTCTTGGCTTTTATGTTCGTTAATTTACTAGCTTTGTTTGTTCTTCCATCTTAGTTTTCTTGAATTGGTATAATTAATTGTGAATTGGATTTCTAGGGGGTAGCAATATTGTTGACACCTAATTTTTTCCTTCCTATTTCAGTAGCTATTATTCACAAAAAATTGTACTTATAACTATATGATTATCCTACACTCATACACCTTTCAAAATCATCATTCCGTACAAGCATAGTAACCGGACACTTTTGAAAAACCACATTACAAATCGCGATTGTTTTACAAAATGTCACATCCAATTACACATTTCGCAATTGTCTTTATTTTGACAAAATTATCAAAATCCTTTAAATCTCGCAATAGTACCTTATACACTTTTCAAGCCTACTATTTTGGAAATCAATTTCAAAATTTTTTCTAGTGTTTTATACATATTTTATAAGTATTTATACGTATTTTATAATACACTAGATATACACCTCACACCCTTCTCACTTATCCACGTAAGCACCATATCAGATCCTAGTATCGCCTACGTGGCTTAATCCCAACCCTCCATTTGTTCCATCCAATGGCCAGAACACCTATTTCCATTTTGTTACACGCGGACCCCCAAAACCCTACGTCTCTCTAATTTTCTCACAAGGTCACGCCGACTCTCTCCCTCACCTTCTATCTCACGAAACCCTATCTCCATCACAGTCGCTACCAAGTACTTTCCAGCCGATTCCGCCGGTGAAACACAAAACAAATTATATCATCGTGTTCGTCGCTACAAAAGCCCTATGATTTTTGGCCATTTCGACGAAGTTTAAAATTGACCTCTCGCCGATGAGGACCTCTGTCGCCTGAAAAAGTCGCCGGTCATATCCAAATGGAATTTAAGGCATTCCTACTACAAAAAAAGGAAGGAAATCATTCATGCGAACACATTTGAAACGGGTTAAGACTGACCCGACTCCGTACACAGGTAAACCTAGTCCTTTCCTTTCTTTTTCTTTCTGATTCGTCCTTGGTTCTGTTTGATTGTCAAGTCTAAAATCTGCTTAGTTGCTTTTGCGTGTTAACAAGTTTGTTCCATAGAGTTAGTTGAAACTCGTATGGTTGTTAATAGTTACTTATTTTATGGTTTGATTAAGCATTGCTTTTAATATGTTCTTGTTTGAGTTTTTTTGCATGATCACAGTTTGAGTCTCATGCAATTTTACCAGTTTTTAATACTTAGGACCTATTGCCAACTTAAAGACTGATCAAGTACACTGTGGATCAATTTCTTGTGTTTTGTTTCAATGCATAGTCCTTTTGAATGGCATATCGAAACTTGAACTATTTGATTAAAGGATTCTAGTTAGTTTCAATTGAAGACTTTGATTGAAAACTAGAAATGGAATTGTTTTCACAATTGATATAGTATCAATTAGGGCTGGTCGGAATTTGGTGAAGATTTTTTAGCCTAAAACTAGCTTAGAACCTGTTGAATACGCTAATTTTGAACCTGGACATTGTTAACGCTAAGGGAAGGGAGTCCAAAGTGTTTTAGGAATAGGTTTGCCTTAATTCTGAGGATTTGATTGGTTTATTTTTGGTAAGTCCACCTTTTAAATTTGAAAGAAATTTTTACTTGTCTTTTGCATATCACCCGTTTAAATTTTAAATCCCCACCTCACAACTATATAAATTGGTTTACTTCTCACATTCCTACATAAGTTTCATATACAGAAACACATAGAACACTTCACAGGCATACACTTATTGCATACTACTCTCTCTTCTGATTGTCTTTCAAACTATTGGAAGACCCCTGCTCTTTTGCTTCCTAGTTCTATTCTTACAAGCATTTAACACTGCTGCATCTTGTTTTTTTGATGACTCTCACTTCGGAAAAGGTAAACATCTGCCCTCACTTTTGTTGTTCATGTTTTACAACTTTGTTTGTATTTGGCCTCTACATTACTTTCATGCTCTGTTTGTTGCATGCCTTTAAACTGCCTACATCTATTTGGAACCCTGTCACTTTGCACCTTGGCTTTATTTTAGCTTCTGATCATGCTTATACAGAATGCTAGGATGGCCAAAAAGCCCATACCAGTGTTCATAATTATAGGGCATTGAATGGATACATCTCAATGGCTATCCTGTGTTGTTACTGACTCCCTAAAATTTAAATTTCAAAGACAATTGAACCACCCGGCAGTTTTAACTTGAGGCCTTCTCCTCCTTAGCTCCGTTCATATGTATATTTGTTAGGATCTCCCCTGTTTGTATCTGATTAATACAGGTTATACAATCTTGAGATTGTATAATAGGCTATCGAGGGGCCTTCTCTTACCTTCCTCTTTATGTGATTGCATCATAATATTTTCTTTGAATTTTTGTTCATGATTAAATGGCAAATTGAGACTTATTACATGATAAACCTAGCTTGATTGTGTTTAATAGAACTTTCGCATGAAAACTTGAACAATTTTGACAACAGGGCTATTTTATACTCCTCAGTCGATTGAAATTCAGTGTATTTGACCTTTGAACTTGACATTAGGAACCATTTTTATGCCTAAACTATTAAAATACGTGACTTCTTGCTACAAGGGCTAAATGTGCAAAACTGACTAATCTGTGAATATTTTTGCAAATTCCCCCCCCCCCCCCCCCCCCTCCTTTGTATAAGCAAGACAGACTCGCAAATAATTTTAAATATGGCCTTTACATGTGTTCAAATAATTTTCAACCTACTTTAATTCTCTTATACACTAACATAATAGTGTAAAAGAGAGTATAAGTACTTGGGGTCAATTATACAAACTATTATATATATTTTCTAAAGTATGTCATCAACACATCATGTATTTGCATGCTTATATCTATATATTTATGTGCGGAAGCCCCCTTATTTGCATTTGTGTGGCTTCGTGAAATTCGTTTTCTAAAACAGCCCACTTATCCATACATTTTGAAACCGACCCCTAAATCAAATAGCCATTGTTGAACCCCCAAAAAATCAACCCCGAAGGGCTAAATTCAGGAATATCAACGGGATGGACTAACTCTTTTGAAGTTTTTTGGAGTCGCCACCCAATTTAAGGAAAACAGGGAACCAAATAAGCAAATGCGTGCAAAACTCCGTTTTATAAAAAAGACGGTCTTTCTTTCAGAGATTCTAAAGGTAAGAGGTTTTGTTAATTTCGAAAGAATGTTTTTAAGGCACTTTCGAAATTCCGTAAAATACGGTTAATCCGACAGGTTTCTAATTTATTTACAAGTGCTATTTATGTGATTTTCTAAAAATACTTTAACTATTTTCAAAATAAAATAAAATAAAATAAAATTTTCTTTTGAAAAATGAGCGATTTGATTGTCCTAATTTCTTTGCCAACTCATATGTGGTAAGCGTATAAATGACACTTGCTTAATTTCAACTTTATAACCTGAGTTTCTCATCATAAGATGAAACTTAGGTTTCAAGTCACTCTTGCAAAGTCGCTTCGGGACATTTAGAAGTTAATTGAAACTTCTTTATAAATTTTGACTTTTTAAAGAAACTACTTCGTATCAATAAGATAGAAGCCCTTTCTTATAGTCATTATTATTCGTGGTTTTGAAAATATATGAAATTTTGCACGCATTTGCTTAAATGGCCTGATTTACATTAAAGTAAATAACGACTCGAAATAAAAGATAATGAACATAAAGTGAATCAAATAACTCAAATAAATTATATATATATATATATATATATATATATATATATATATATATATATATATATATATATTAGTAAACAAAATATTTCTACAAAGTTTATATAAACATTCTAAAGGGAAAAAGAAGGATAGGAGTTGAAAAGATAGAACCCGAAAATTTGACAAACTCGCGGGAGCCTTGATTTTTCTAAAATTTTCTAAAGTCTTGAGAACTGAAGCCCGAGCTTGACCCCAATGACTCCAATGCAATGCAACATAAGCCAATCCAATTCGAGTTTAGCCAACTCGTACCAAGTTTCATGCCAAAGAAAATAAGAAGATAAGGAATTAGTAAATAATCAAGAATTCATGAAAGAATACCCATAACTTATTGTAATTAAGAAACACAAAGATCCAGAAAGAGTAAGATAAGCTGTAATGCATACAAAGACAATATAGCAGGCCACATTAGATAAAATAAAAAAATATATACACTAAGCAATTAACCATTCCAGCCTAGAGGTAATAACTACACTCCAAGGATTTCAACCAGAACCAAGAACCACTTAATAACCTCAGATTTAGTATACAGATTGGTGACAAACCTCACTAAAAGGACTTCTAACACTTCTGCAAAAGCTTGAAGCTTCTCGGCCTTTTTTAGACTCATTACATTACTTTTAAAACTCCCAAGGCACACAACAATTTATTAACACAGATATCATTAAGAGAAAACATAGGCAGCAACTAATTAATCTCAGGAAGAGGAGGAAGAAACTGGAATTAAGGAAACTAAGACAGAACATTCAGGAACTTATAAACATAGACTGACAGAAGGGGAGATGGGTGTGCAGGGCAAGCTAAATCATAAGAGATTCAAAAGAGAATTCTACAAGTAACTTCACACCTACCAGCATTTAAACTAAAACAGCAGATCCGGACACCAAGCTTCCATGTTGCAGACACAATGAACTCTTATCAAGCTATACCAGACAAAGAAACAAGAGCTAAACACCTGAACAAAACTTGACATTTCAATAGAAATAAACCAATGGGAACCCTACATTTCAACCAGAAAAAAGATCACCCTACTACTACCACAGCTAAGAAACATCAGACCCAAAGCCAAACTCCTATACTCCCTTCTAGCATTGACACACACACATATACCAGACTTCCAAGCAACTCAAAACAAATCCCTAAGCCAACCTGCAACCTTCAACTCCCTCTTACACTCCCTCAAAGCCCTTCTATAAACCAACAGAAACCAGACCCTACACTATCAGAATACATCCCAGGAACACTCCTTCATTACTGCACACACCTGCCACCTTGAACCTCACTCTCCAAACAACTAAGAAACAACCTGGAAAAACCCGAACAAACACCAGCTCTTAAGATTGCTGCAACACCTAATACAACCTATGCACCAAACAAACTCCCTTATTCTCCTCTATACTAAAACAAGAACTCCCTGAACAAACCAAAAGACCAAAACCCTAACACCTACTTGCAGCATCACAGAACTAAAACGAATTCTCCAACTACCAGACCAAAAACCAACTCCCACGCTCCTCACACTCTCATACACCTGCAGCAAACCAAGAGACCAAGCAAACAACTACATACCATAAAACTGCCCTACAACACATGGACCCTTCACAAACATTCAGATCCACCTGACCGTCAATACTCCCTCACTGCCTACTTGCCTCACAGCTGCACACTTTCTCATAAGCTGAACAACCACCAGACCTATGCTCCTCTACACAAAACAGAAACAAGACAAGCTCACCCTACATTTTAACAAAAACAAACCTGTATATCAAAAAAAAAAAAAAAAAACCCCTGACCCTCTCTCAGCTCACAAAGCTTTCACCATACTTACCTGGACCCCCTCTTACATTTACACCTTCCAAACAACCCAAGCAGATATAAACTCATGAAACATAACAAAACTAGTAGGCATTGAAACTACATTCTAAAATAGGCTGCAGCTCTCAATCGACAAACAGAACTTGGCTTCTCAAGCCAATCTGCATTTCTTTCAAAACCAATGAAAACAGACTCTCTCAAGTTTCAAGTACTTCTGCAAATTAGTGTCTAAGCATAGAGGTTACAACTTTACCAACTAAACTTCATATATCGCTTGAGCGATTAACAAACGGACTTCAATCAACGTCATAGTTTCAGCATTTTTAGGAAAAAACAGAACGAACAATAAGATAGGTATCCACATTGTCTTGGTTGATCTATCACACAACATGTTTTACAATTTATAATGAATATCAAGAACATCTGAAATGTAATGAGGAGAGGCGTATTACCTGCTGAGGTGCAGTGAACAAGGGCAAGAATCTGAAGCGATACCACTCGAAACCAATGCGATGACTCGAATAAGGCGACGACTCGAATAATGAAGAAGCGACTTGAAAACGATAAGCGATAAAGCAAAAAACCAAAGGAAAATCATAAACAACAGTCGTGCTTCTTGAACTTGAGGAAAACAAAGTAAAGTGTATGTGCTGCTTTTCTTTGTATGTATTTCTGCCTCTCTATTTCCTATAACTGTAATATCTCCCTGTCATCTCCCTTGCCGCTGCTCTTTCCACTCTCCAATGGTTCTCCCTCTCTCAATCAGAAACCAAAAATGCCCTTTTATACCTCCTCTTTAGGGTTTAAGGGAATGGCCAAATATCCTCAAAATGACCCCCAACGGATCTAAAGAGATAAGGTTTGGACACATCCGCTGAGCTGGAGATGTGGGGGGACCAGGGTTTCGAATTTTTTTGGCGGATTATTCACTGAAATCAAAGAGGAATCGCGGGTTAGGGGATTTGAAACCGGGCCAGGGAAAATGGGGAAAACGGGTTCTGGGTACTGAAATTGGGAATGAGTGTGTATATGCGTGTGTGTTATGTATGTTTGCACGAATATGCTAAAACTTAGAGCTGGGAACGAATTTGGCCCTTTTTCTTGGAATTTAGTCAATTACTCTTAACTTTACAAAATTGATTTTAATTTTAAAATGATTATACTTTTAATTGAAATTTTCGGGATAAAATTGGGTGTCAGCAGTCATTATGGTTAGGACTCGACAACTAATATCAAGTCACATAGACCCTAAATGGCTAATATTTTATTTTAAAAGTAACCTCAACCCATTTTTCTAAACAATTCCAAACTGTTTCTCGCCAAAACTGGTTGTTTTCGCAAAGCTGGACATTTTTGCAAAATTAGTTACTACTGCAAGTTATAAATAGATACTGAAATTGCACAAGTATACAGATCTGAATGACCTCCTTGTAATATTAGCCAATCCGGTTAAATGTTTGTTAATATGGGGCTAAATACGCGATTAGACATAGGACTTAGGCCATACTTGCAAAATTTAAAGGCCCAATTATATACATGCTGCCTATATATACACTATTTTGCATAAATAGACTTAATTCTTTAGTTGATTGTGAATTTTATTTTTTAAGTTAGTAATATATATTTTGCGAGTATGATAATGTTTACGACTTGTCAACGCATCCCAAAAACAGAAACTCAGGCGGGAACTACTTTTTGTGGAACTTGGGGAAGTGCCTAACACCTTCTTCCCCAAGCCACTTGGACTTCTTACCCTCGAATCTCTTAAACTGAACTTGTTTAATAAATGACCCGATCTTAGATGTTTAGGTGACCTGATACACCTTAGAAATCCATATTAGGTGGCGACTCCAATCTTTTACTCAAACGAGTTACCTAGTCAAACCCGAATTTTGACTCACTCCGAGTTGAGTTAGAAATGAGGTATGACAAAATGGTGACTCCGCTGGGGATACGCAAAGTCCTGACCATTACGAGTTTTATTTTGGGATTTTATCATTGCTTATTATCTTGTTTATTGTTATTATTAGTATTTTACTAACTTATTTTCCTTTTTTATTTTTTTTATTATTATTATGAAAATTTTTGACATTGGTATACATCATTCATATTCCTCGACTCCTAGAAAACGACACTTTGCACACACACAGATGATTACGTAGATCTCAAGGTCGTTACACCTAAAAAAAAGCCCTTTAGGAGGGACGTTTGGAATATAGTTGGTCCATGGTACAACCAACAATTTCAAACGATTCCACCCCTTGGTCGTCCACCTTGGGGAACCATGTCAAGAGTTACACTACTCTTGGAATGTAATATACATGCATCATGCCGTAGGAAGGGCTTCCCGTAAGCCGGCTAGTCTTCAATTGTTCAAACGACTTGACGGGTTTTCAACCTCGAAGGAGCGTTTGGACATGCTTATGAGCATTTGAGAGGGAAAAAAAAGGGAAAAGAAAAGTGAGGAGAAAATAAACACGCATTTTGATTTGTCCATTTGTTCTCAAAAGGGGAGGGAGATTTTAATCATTTTTTTCCTTATAGGTCATCATGAGTCAAAAATTTCACCGTTTTGGGATGACTATGGGCATACCTCCTTGGTTAACTAATTGATGAAATAATTTTTCGTTGGGTGAACAGACCGAAGTACGCCAACATTTGGGTCATTTGGTTTCTCTGCTAGAAATGGAACCATGTGGAGAAATGATTGAAGCATCGGTGTCATTTTGGGATGAAAAACTAAATGTGTTTAGATTTGGGGACGTCGAGTTAACACTTTTGCTGGAAGAGATAGGAGGATTCATATCACACTCGGGGTTAGACAAACATCATTGGCAAGGGAATCGCATTCTGGCTCCCAACATCCCTACACCTGAGGAGTTTCGTGACAAATTAGGGATGGTACCAAGTGTGAACGTAGAATTTTTACAGCAAAAGAAAATACTCTTCTCCTATTTCTACAATAGGTTTGGGTATTTGAGTGCATTCAACGACCGTAAAATAGAGTTCAAATCCTACAGTGACTGGAGGAGAGCTAGACCATTTGCATTTGTTGTTTGTTTCCTAGGAATAATGGTGTTTCCTAAAAGCTCGAATCACGATATATTTAGAGGCTTGTCATGGTTACTAATGCAGTGTTTAATGGGATTAATGGTTATCATTACACTATAGTCCCTATGATTGTGGCTGATATTTATCGTGCTTTGGGAAGCTGTAAAAGAGGAGCGAAATATTTTCAAGGTTGCAACCTTCTACTGCAAGCATTGTTCAAGGGTCATTTGAGGAAAGTGAAAGGTGCGCAAGAATTATCCAACCAACTGGTTCCAACTATTTGGTCGGAGAACGGTATGGAGTTCAAAAATTAAAGCAGCCGAGCAGCACAGAGAAGTGGGTAAGTTTGTTTGAAAGCATAACAGAGGATTCAATTCAATGGATGTTCACTTGGTTTCCTTCATTAGATTTTATCATTAGCTCTGAGAAGGCATTCTTTTTGATACTTATGAGGTTGCAAGGTCTCCAACCTTATCAACCACTAATGGTGATGAGGCAAGCGGGGAGAAAGCAGATCATACCACTCATACCAGACACAAAGACTAACCAGTTCGATTATACTGAAGACATTATTCCAAAAGTCAAAAGCATCAGAAAATCCTGGGTAGGTAGATAAGTCATGGAGGAGAAGTCATTAGCGTCAGACACATACAACGCTGGATGCAAACCAAATTACAACAACTGGTTGCATTCTAACATAAAGGGAAATGTGGTAATGGGGCTGAGCCGAGGGAACGACATAAGGGACCAAGAAGCGGAGGCTCAAGTTTGATACCGTGAGTTCATGCTGAAAGCTGCTAAAATGGACAAGGAAAACAAAGAAGAGATCAAAGTGTGGAAGAAGCGTACATTAGAGTTTGAGGGAAAGATAGAGACGTTGGGAATGAAGCTTGGACAATGGAATTCAGAGTGTGCTGAGGTAGACATCTTACACTTAGTCGCGGCCAAGGGATACTTAACCAAAGCTAAGGAAGAAGTCAAGGAGGTTGCCCGAGAAGCAAAAAGAGCCAGGCTGGAGGAGGAGCGTGTTGCTTAGTCTAGTGTCATTTTCATTTCTTATGTATTTTTTATTTCCAAAAGTCGTCATGTATTGAATTCCAAAATTGTTTTGGGAATCTATGGAAACAATTGGGAACAAAATGCCTATTTATTTTCCTTGCATCATGATAACCCTAGGAAGGCTAGACGTCCTTGGCACGTCATAGTCCATTAGTAAACCTATTCCAAATGTCGAAAGGGTTCTCAACCCGAAAAAGACAAAAATGCATCCTTGCATGGATTCGAAGAAATGTTTGCGCAAAATATTGATCGTCTGCCTGAGTGTGATCAAGACTATTAGATTGTTTTGATCTTTAATTTTCCTATTTTGTTTTCAGACTATGGCTGCAAGAGGTACACTTCAATTTGAGACAGTCTCCCAAGCTCCTCACTTGATCAGGCTCTGGTTGGAAGATTTGGCTACCGTCAGTAAGCTCCATGTTCAAAAGGTGTTGGGGGAACTGGTAGCTCTCAAGGCTTACACCACTATGCCTGGTTTGGTCGAGGTTGCTACACATTTATGGCATTATAAAATGGCGGTATTTCATTGCAATGGTTTGGAGTTGGCACCAATGCTAGAAGAGTTTGGAGGACTAGCAGAGTTAGAGCCTGGGCCCGAGACCATAATTTATCCCCGAGACATGGACCCTAAGGAGTTCATTGAGTTGTAGCACGCTCCTTATGATCCGTACGTCGAGGGAGTGCATGATGGTAAGGTCACTTTGGAGTATCTATATTCTAGATTCGGAGATCCAACTCTTAGGCACGATTGGACTGGGGCATGACAAATTCTAGATTGGGAATGGACTGAATCTACTGCTTTCATCGTTGCTTTTCTGGGAAGTATGGTACTCCCCGAGAAAGAAGGAAAGATCGATATAATGCTGGGAAGGGTAGTTGAAGGGTTGCATAAAGGTACTCACAAGCACCAAGTGCGTTTTGTTCCAATGATCGTAGGAGAAATTTACAGGGCTCTAACCAAATATAGGAGCGGTAGAGACTTCTTTGAGGAATGCAACCTTTTGTTTCAAATATGGTTGACAGAACACCTTCACAGTGTCCCAATCAATCCAATAGCACCAAGGGCATCAAGGGATGGAGGCATTCGCTCACATAGCACCTGCATGGTTGGAACGACAGTATGTGAAGACCCCACAAACATGCGAGGATGGTACACAAAGTTTGAAGAGTTAAGTGCAATGGGTAATTGAATATCGTACTAGTTTGAAGACACCACCTTCTTGACGTTGATTGGATTCCGAGGAACTCATCACTATGTTCCTCTAAGAATCTTCTGACAAGTAGGGACGACACAACAAAATCCTCAGCTAACAAAAGGGAGAAGCTTCAAAGTTGACATAAAAGACATTGAACATCCGATGGTTGGTACAATATTGACAATGTGGGAAGGAAGGGTAACTATGTAACTTATATGTGGCCGAGACAGCAAGATGATCCCCTGTGCTACTTTGACCTATCCTTAGTGGCTCAACGAAGATAAAGAGAAGTTTCGATCAAAGACCACACTAAAAAGGATAACCGAAGCTCCAAGCGTTGCCGAGAAATACAAGAAACTACAACATAAGTTTGACCAAAATAAGAAAGAGTTAAGGGTGACACAAGAAAGAGAGATGAGAAGGCTATAAAAGGAAAGGATCCAAGGGGATGAGCTTAAGTATTGGACATGCAAAACCATGGCAGCAAAACAAGCCACTAGGAATCTGCAAGACCTGCTCAAAGGATGGAGAGATTATTTCAAATAAGTGCTGTTGGTAGAAAAGAAAGCAATAGGGGTAGAAATCTACGAGTTCTTCACAAAGGCTCTGGCTGATATGCAAGCTGGGAAAGACCTGATGGAGATGTTCGTTGCCCCTCCATAACAAACCTGGTCAACCAACCTAAGGAAGAGACTAAAGGAAAGAAGGAGGAAGAAGATGCTGGAGCTGATGCTTGATTCAAGAACCTCTTTGCTTGGCACATAATCTAGTCGTTTTTCTCTTGTTTTTTTTTTTACCATTTAGTCGTTGTCTCAAAATAACTGATTGTAATAAAGCCAAGCAAATCGAATAAATTTTATTTTCTTTGGGTTTTAAGACTAGTGTTGATTATGCTTAAGCAAACGAAATGATGTATTCAGCGCAGACATTTCTTTGAATCTTCGATAGGCCTACCTCCGGCACAAAAGAGGTCCCTTTCATAATAGGAGTGAAAATTTATTAATGCTAACACTTAGCTCATATTATTTCCTCCCTGTTTTTGTTATTTTAGTTCCAAGTCCCTGAAGTTTGGTTTGTGCATTCTGGCCGTGCCGCAGTACCGGTTGAGATCCACAAGATCAATTCCAGTGCCTCCCTATTTACCTACAAGGACAAGGACAAGACGCAACATCATGGCTGAGTTTGACAAGGTTGGAAATGGAACCCCCGAAAAGTAAGGTGTGGTTGCCTATGATGATTATGCTAAGCTGGAGCAAAGGCTGTTTGAGTTGGAGAGCAGGATTCCTCTTGTCCATGTTGATAGAACCACTAAACCAAACAAAACTACCCGCCCTCACGGCAAAGATCCACTATTCCCCGAGAAAGACATCCCATACCTCACCTATATTGCACCACCAAAAGCACCGCAAAACAACCTACCCCCTTCACTGTCGAAACCAAAATGGTTGCATCACCCACCAAAGATCACGACATGTATGCATGGACAAGGGAAGACTCACAAAGCACCAAAGAGCAAGTCAAGTGGCTGGTGGAGAAATTCAAGCAATTCCAAGGCACCAAGGAAACTAGAGGACTAGCTTATGAAGATCTCTTCATGTACCCTAACTTGAAGCTGCCCGATGGTTATAAGACACCCAAATTCAACATGTTTGATGGTAGTGGCGACCCAATGACTCACCTAAGGTCTTACTGTGACAAGCTAGTTGGGGTTGGACATGACGAAAAGATTCGCATGCAGTTGTTCAATCGTAGTCTGACCTGAGATGCACTGCTATGGTACTCAAAGCAACAAACAAAGAAGTGGACAAGCTGGGGAGCAATGTCCAGAGATTTTGTTGATAGCTTTGGGCACAACACTGACACCATGCCTGATCGATTCTATTAGGAGAAGCTGCAGAAGAAGCCCACTGAGACCTTTCGGGAGTTTGCAACTAGGTGGAGAGCTGAAGCCGCCAAAGCCCAACCTCCTATGGAAGATACAGAGATAGTGGCGACCTTCATCCGCATACAAGATGATGTCTACTTTGATAAAATGCTGATATGCAAGACAAGAAGTGTGGAGATTCGATCAAGATTAGAGACATAGTTGAAGATGCGTTGAAAACTGGTAGGATTGCTAGCTTGGCCGCACTACAAGCCACTAACAAGGCACTACAAATTGGTAGCACATGGGCATCAAAGAAAAAGAAGGACGGTGTTTCCTTCATTGCCGCATCATTTGACCATTCTCCTACCCACAACCATTACTGCCAAACACCATCTCCATCATACCCATATATTCCACCCACATCCAACTATCCAGTCTACGACACTCAACCCATGTTTCAAAACCCACCTCCACAAAGACCACCATATCCACAAAGTCCTAACTACAGAAATACCAACACCTACCCACCAAGACCTCACACAAAAAACAACCCAAGACCCAAAAGAAACTATACCCCACTAGCTGATCCCGCACTTAGCTATTTGAAAGGCTCTAAGCAGCAAGCCACATACAACCTACCCATTCAAAATGCCTGATAGAATGTCAACTTACTTCGACCAAACCAAAACCTGTGCCTGTTACTCCGGAGGACCTGGTCATTATACTGAAAAGTGCTACGCCTTGAGAGATAAAATACAAGACCTGATCAATCATAAAGTGATCTACTTGAAAACCCCAAATGTGCACAATAACCCTTTACCTAACCACGGGGATAATAGGGTGAATTTGAGAGTTGGACGAGGAATGCAACTTGGAAGGAACCATTGTCAAAGCAAAGGAAGCTACACCAGCATCTGCTTCTGTTGCCCAAGCGGCTAAAGCACCTAGCCCATTGAAGTAGAGATGGCTCCAAAATTCTATGTCGACGTAGTCCCTCCCTATGATAACAAAGCAGTGCCATGGAGTTATGAAGCGAAGAGGAGGGTTAAGTCAACAGTCGAGACCGTTGCTACACAAGGGATAACTAGGAGTGGGAGGATCTATGCTCCCGAGCATCATGTTCAAGGTAGATGAAGCACCAACGAGGAGGAGTCCGAGGAATTGTGGAAGAAAGTTCAAGCAAAAGAATACACTGTGGTTGAACATTTAGGGAAAACTGTTGCACAAATCTCTGTCTTGGCTTTACTCCTCAAGTTAGAGAGCCACCAAAATTCCTTGATGAAAGTATTAGATGAAGCACATATCCCGGTGGACACCACAATTGAGAATCTGGCTAGCATGGTCGGGCAAGTCATGGAATCCAACTGAATCGCTTTCCACAAAGATGAGCTGCCATCAGAGGGGTAGAGTCACAACAAAGCCTTGTATGTCACAATCAAATGCAAAGACTGGTTTGTGGGGAGAGTTTTGATCGACAGAGGGTCTGGCTTGAACATATGTCCATTCATCACTCTAAAGAGAATGAGGATTGATCAAACCAAGATAAGGGAGAGCAACATGAAGGTCAAGGCATTTGATGGTTCACAAAGAAGCACAACTGGGGAAATTAACTTAACCATCATGGTCGGTCACATGGAGTTTGATGCTGAATTCCATGTCATGGACATCTCCGCTTCTTATAACTTACTGTTGGGAAGACCTTGGATTCACATGGCTGGAGCGGTGCATTCTACGTTGCACCAAACAGTAAAGTTCGAGTGGGACAACAAAGAGTTAGTAGTATTTGGCGAAGGGAACAACTCCATCTATAATGAACAAACCATACTGGTCATTGTAGGGAATGTTCCTGACTGACAAACCTTCTATAGTGTGGAGCTTGTGGGAGCAGTGCAAGGTAGCCGAGGAGGATATGGCGAAAATTACAACAAGGGTTGGAATCCCATTGATGCAACCCAAGGAGGATATGCTGCACACTTCACTCCCAAACTAATCAGCACACCACCAGGGACTAAAGAGAAAAAGAGAAGTTCTATATTGCTTATTAGGATGGACGAGGCAAAGGTTATGAAGGGAGGAACTTGGTCTGGGAACCGGTAATATCTGATTGGCGTGTGCCTTCACGTGAATTTCACGAGACCATACCTACTAAAATAGAGAAGCAACGAACGTACTCACCTAATGCTCGTCCTAACTAGAAGTGCATTTCTGAAGAAACAAGGGGAAAGCAAGTATAGCTACCTAAACCACCTGAACCTATGGAGGTAGTGATTGAAGAGCCGTACATACTCCCACAACCTACAAAATAGCCTGGAGACTGGGTTGTAGGCATCATGATATGGCAAAGCTATGAACCTAGGAAAGATTTAGGCAAAAACCTAGATGGCATGGTCGAACCAATTCAAATTGTGATGAGGCCCGACAACGAGAAAGCTGGCATAGCGTACATTGTGACTTATGAGAAGAGCATGGAGGAAGCTTCACTGGACTTCAAGTACTACAAGAAAAGCTTCAAAACTCTCCTACATATTTTCTTCTCGTTTTGTTTCTTGGATGGTCGTAAGGGGGAGGTATCTGAAGCGCAAGAGGTTGAACCGAAGGTTGTTGATGTTGAAGAGGATTTACTAGCAGGCGTGCAAAAACTGTTCCTATCTGACGAAGACTGCTGTGCGATCCTAGAAGAGCATGTTGAACCTCTTGGACTGGCAAAAGCTAAATCTGGAGCGACAACAACTAGATCAGCAACCTGACCCGAGCTTACCGCGGACCTTGGCAGAGCTGGGGGATAGATTTTATTTATGCTTTCTAAAATATAACCCGACCTCGAAACGTGGAACTTTCATTTTCCTTTCTTTTTCACATGTCTCCCTATAAACTTTTGTTTGAAAGTATTCATAAATAAAATATCGCACTATTTTTCATTTTTTTAATCTTTTAAATGCAACATTTTATTTTTGAGCATTCAAACTAATAATTACATTGAGTCCGCAACCACAACGTGTAATGAAGCTATGGAGCTTGAAGAATCTGATTTTGACTATGATGAATTTGATGAAGCCACACAAGAAGAACTTGAAAGATTTAAAAATAAACCCAAACCGAATCTAGAAGAGACTGAGGTGATAAATCTGGGAGATGATGAAACGTAAAAGAGACGAGAATTAGTGCACATTTAACTGCAGAGGATAGATAGCGGTATACTTAATTTTTTAAAGAATATGAGGATGTGTTTACGTGGTCATATGATGACATGACTGGCATAAGCACGGACGTGGTGGCTCATAAATTTCCCATCAATCCGGGCTTTCTGCCGGTCAAGCAAAAAGCCCAAACTTTCAAGTCATCTACCTTGCTAAAGATTGGGGAAGAGGTAACCAAACAAGTCAATGTAGGAATTTTGAAAACGGTCAAATACCCAACTTGGTTAGCCAACATTGTCTCAGTGCCAAAGAAAGATGGGAAACTCAAAGTTTGTGTAGACTACATAGATCTGAATAGAGCTAGCCCAAAAGATGATTTATCTTCGCCAAATATACACATCCTGATTGACAATTGTGCGAATCGTGAACTACAGTCTTTCATGGATCGTTTTGCCGGTTACTATCAGGTGCTCATGGATGAAGAAGATGCCGAGAAGACAACTTTCACCACATCTTGGAGAACCTATTGCTACAAGGTTATGCCATTTGGGTTGAAGAATGCTGAGGCAACTTAAATAAGGGCAATGGCAACCATGTTCCATGACCTGATGCACAAAGAAATTGAAGTATATGTGGACGATGTGATCATCAAGTCAAAGAAGAGCTCAGAGCACCTTGATAATCTGCACAAGTTTTTCAATCACTTGCATAGATACAACTTGAAGCTGAATCTAGCAAAATGTGCTTTTGGTGTTCCAGCAGGGAAGCTTCTGGGTTTCATTGTCACTAGAAGAGGCATCGAGTTAGATCCATCCAAGATCAAAGCCATTAAAGAATTTCCACCGCCAAAGAGTAAGAAGGAGGTCATGAGCTTCTTAGGATGACTCAATTACATCAGCCGATTCATAGCCCAATCCACGGTTATCTGTGAACCAATCATCACGTTATTAAAGAAGGATGCAACAATTGAGCGGACGGAGGATTGCCAAAAAGCATTCGATCGAAAGGAGCAAGCAATATATTATCTGAGTAAGAAGTTCACTCCTTATGAAGCCAAGTACATACTGCTGGAGCGCACTTGTTGTGCACTAACCTGGATATCACAAAAGTTGAGGCACTACCTGACGTCCTATTCAACTTTACTGATATCAAGGATGGACTCTCTCAAGTACATCTTAAAAAAGCCAATGCCTACTGGGAAGTTGGCTAAATGACAAATGCTACTCAGTGAATTCGATATTGCTTTTGTCGCTCAAAAGGCGGTGAAAGCTCAAACCTTGGCAGATCATATGGTCGAAAATCCAATGGATGATGATTACAAACCTCTGCACACTTATTTCCCCGACGAAGAAGTCATGTTTGTAAGGGAACACATCACAGAGGAGTACGACGGCTGGAGATTATTCTTCGATGGAGTGGTGAATTTCAAGAGAGTCGGCATTGGAGCAGTGTTAATTTCTCAAACTGGGAAACATTACCCTATCATAGCCAAGCTGAGGTTTCCTTGCACCAACAACATGGTGAAAAATGAAGCTTTCATCCTAGGTCTTAGGATGGCAGTAGATATGAACATACAAGAGTTGCTGGCAATTGGAGAGTCTAATTTGTTGATCTACCAAGTCCGAGGAGAATGGACGACCATGAATTCCAAAATATTGCCGTACCTCGAGTGCATAAAAGATTTGAAGCAAAGGTTCATCAAGATAGAGTTTCGGCATGTACCCAGGCTACAAAATGAGTTCGCAGATGCTTTGGCCACCATATCTTCCATAATCAAACATCCTGACAAGAATTACATTGACTCAATACCCGTGGCAGTGAGGAAGCAACCAATATATTTTTATCATGTGGAAGAAGAGGTTGATGGACAACCTTGGTTCTACGACATCAAGAGATTCCTCAAAGATGGCACTTACCCAAAGGATGCAACAAGCCTCCAAAAGAAGACATTGAGGAGATTGGCAAATGGCTTCTTTTTTAACGGTGAAGTCCTATACAAAAGTACACCTGATCTAGGTTTGCTGCGATGCATAGATGCTAAAGAATCTGCAAGATTGTTAGAAGAAATACATTCTGGGACGTGCAGCCCACACATGAATGGTTTTGTGCTAAAAAAGAAGATCTTGAGGGCCGGATACTTCTAGATGACAATGGAGCATGATTGCATAAAGCACGCAAAGAGATGTCATCAATGCCAAGTCCACAGAGACATGATTAGTATCTCCCAGCAAATTAAATTTTATGGGATCACCCTAGCCTTTTGCTGCCTGGGGAATGGATGTCATAGGACCAATTGAACCTGCCGCTTCAAACGTACACTGCTTCATATTGGTGTCTATTGATTACTTTACGAAATGGGTGGAAGATGCATCGCACAAGTCACTGACAAAGAAAGTGGTAGAAAACTTTGTTCATGAAAAAATGATCTATCGATTCGGCATTCCCGAGTCTATTATAACCGACAATGGGTCCAATCTCAATAGTGACCTAATGAAAGAAACCTGTGAAGTCTTCAAGATCAAGCACAATAATTCCACTACATATAGACCTCAAATGAATGGAGCGGTTGAGGCAGCCAACAAGAACATCAAGAAGATACTGAGCAAAATGACATACAATTCAAAGCAATGGCATGAGAACTTATCCTATGCTTTGCTAGGGTACCGCACTACAGTAAGAACATCAACAGAGACTAGTCCTTACTTGTTAGTGTATGGCACCGAAGCAGTGATACCAGCAGAGGTCGAGATACCATCTCTAAGGATTATTCAAGAGGCACAGTTAAAAAACGTTGAATGGGTCAAATGGAGAATGGAGCAGTTAGCACTCATCGATGGAAGGAGAATGAATGTAATATGTCATGGGATATTATATCAGAGGAGAATGACTAAAGAATTTAACAAAAAAGTTCGAGAAAGGTCTTTCGAACCTAGACAATTAGTGCTGAAGAAGATATTCCCCAATTAAGAAGAAGCAAGAGGCAAGTTTGCACCAAATTGGTAGGGGCCATACATGGTCCACCAAGTTCTAACTGGAGGAGCACTAATACTTGCAGAGATGGACGGAGAAGTTTGGCCGAAACCAATCAATGCAGACCCTGTCAAAAGATACTACGTCTGAGAGCTTACATTAGTTAATGGTTTTATTATTCTATAATGTGTCATGTAATCTGGAACTACGTTATGACTTGATTCCCTAAGTGGGATACGTAGGCAACCTAACTCAAGGTTCGGTCGCATAAATACAAAAATTTCATTTTCCCATAAAGCAGACACTGGAGCAGAATTTTTGAGGAACTCTAAAATATTCCAAAAGGACAGATAGAGTTGACAAGTGGGCAGAGCAGAATTTGAGGTCGCCCTGAAAATTTGTTTAATGGAAAATTGGAACAACCTGAGGAACAACGACCATGATCTTACATAATGCGGTGCGTGACTCAATAGAATAAAATATTTTCTTCTTACCAAAAAAAAAATTTTCCAAAATATTTGTAACACTTACTACTTTATACATATCCTTATCAGCTTGACCGAGGTCCCGGCATTCACAAGAAGTAGGCACAAAGCTAGCTAAGTATGCACAAACTAAACTACCCCACACAACTCACAAATCTTTCTTTCAATGCAGGCACAAGGGTACACAGCCCGACACCACATGGAAAATGCTTCTTGATGAGAAATTATTTAGTTTCCTTTCGCTACGCTTTTATTTTGCAAGGTGGACAGCCCTAGAGGTAGACAACCTGGAGGGTGGACAGCCCACTGAAAGGATTGGCTTCCCTGAGGTTAGACAACCCGATGTCGTGTTTGGCATGGCGGAGGGTAGACAGCCCGATGCATTGACTGAGGGTAGAAAGTCTGATGTCGAGTTTGGCATGGCGGAGGGTAGACAACCCGATGCATTGACTAGGGGATAGACAACCTGATGTCGAGTTTGGCATGGCGAAGGGTAGACAACCCGATGCATTGACTGAGGGTAGATAGTCCGATGTCGAGTTTGGTAATGGCTGAGGGTAGACACCCCAATGTCGAGTTTGGCATGGCGGATTGTAGATATCCGGATGAATTGACTGAGGGTAGACAACCCAATGTCGTGTTTCGCATGGCGGAAGGTACACAGCCCGATGCAGAGATTGGTATTGACTAAGGGTAGACAGCCCGATGTCGAGTTTGGCATGGCGGAGGGTAGAAAGCCCGATGCATTGACTGAGGGTAGACAGCCTGATGGCTAGTTTGGCATGGCAGAAGGTAGACAACCCGATGCATTGACTAAGTGTAGACAGCCCGATGTCGAGTTTGGTATTGACTGAGGGTAGAAAGCCCGATGGCGAGTTTGGCATGGTGGAGGTAGACAGCCCAATGCATTGACTGAGGGTAGACAACCCGATGTTGAGTTTGGCATGGCGGAGGGTAAACATCCCGATGCAGAGCTCGGTATTGACTGAGGGTAGACAGCCCGATGTCAAGTTTTGCATGGGGGAGGGTAGATAGCCCGATGAAGAGTTTGGTATTGACTGAGAGTAGACAATCCGATGTCGTATTTGGCATTGTAAGAGGAAGATAGGCTGGAGGGTAGACATGACAAAGGGTAGACAACCCAATGGAAAAGAATGGCATAATATGCGGTGGATAATTTGGCATAGCAAAGGGTATAAAGCCCAGCATGACGAACACACCTGCACATGATAAGAAATCTTGACAAGACGATCCAGCCCAACAGGAAGGTACATTTTATATTCATATATATATATATATATATATATATATATATATATATATATATATATATATATATATACACACACACACACACACACACACACACAAACACATTGTTTTTGCAAAACTAACTTTAATTGCTCGATATACAATCCGACAACGCAAAATATTACGATCTAGCACCTCGTCAATTCCCATAATCCATGAGCACTCCTCAAAAGTCGTGAGAAAATTGGTCGCTCTGTCAACGTCTTTGCCCAAAGAATCTTTCATCATCCCCATGCAAAGAGGGGTAGCGGTTGACACCTAATTTTGTCCATCCTGTTTCGGTAGCCATTATTCAGACAAAATTGCACTTATAACCACATGATTATCCTACACTCACACACCTCTCATAATCATCATTTTGTACAAGCATAGTACCTGGGACATTTTTGAAAAACCTTATTGCAAATTGCGGCTGTTTTACAAAATGTACACATCCAATTACACATTTCGCAATTGTCTTTATTTTGACAAAATTATCAAAATCCTTTAAGTCACGCAATAGTACCTTAAACACTTTTTGATCAAGCCTAGCTTTTTTAAAATCAATTTCACAATTTGTTCTATGGTTTTATAGGTACTTTATACTTATTTTATACAATTTTATACACCAGATATTCACTGAGCATATACACTTCACACCCTTCTCACTTATCCATGTAAGCACCACATCAGATCCTAGTCACGCCTACGTGGCTTAATCCCAAGCCTCCATTTATTCCATCCAACGGCCAGAATACCCATTTCCAATTTTTTACACGCGGACTCCCCAAACCCTACCTTTCTCTCATTTTCTCACAAGGCCACACCGCCTCTCTCCCTCTCCTTCTCTCTCACGAAACCCTATCGCCATCACTGTCACTACCACTTTCTGGCCGATTCTGCCGGTGAAACTCGAAACAAATTATGTCATCGTGCTCCTCTCTTCTTCCGCTACAAAACCTCTATGATTTTTGGCCATTTTGAGGAAGGTCAAAATTGACCTCTCACCGATGAGGAACTCTGTCGCCGGAAAAAGTCGTCGGTCACGTCCAAATGGAACCTAAGGCATTCCTACTACAAAAAAAAAAGGAAGGAAATCATTCATGCGAACACATTTAAAGTGGGTTAAGAGTGACCTGACTCCGTATATGGGTAAGCCTAGTCCTTTCATTTCTTTTACTTTGTGATTCGTCCTTGGTTCTGTTTGATTGTGAAGCCTTAAATCTGCTTAGTTGCTTTTGCGTTTAACATGTTTGTTACTATAGTGTTAGTTGAAACTTGTATGGTTGTTAATGGTTACTTATTTAATGGTTCGATTAAGCATTGCTTTTAATATGTTCTTGTTTGAGTTTTTTGCACGATCACAGTTTGAGTCTCATGCCATTTTACAAGTTTTTAAAAAACCTAGGACCTATGCCCAACTTAAAGACTGATCAAGTACACTGTGGATCAATTTCTTGTGTTTTGTTTCAATGCATAGTCCTTTTGAATGGCATGTCGAAACCTGAACTATTTGATTAAAGGATTCTAGTTAGTTTCAATTGAATCCTTTGATTTAAAATTAGAAAGGGAATTGTTTTCACAATTGATATAGTATCAATTACGACTGGTCTGAACTTGGTGAAAATTTTCGAGCCTAAAATTAGCTTAGTTACTGTTGAATACACTGATTTTGATCCTGGACACTGTTAAGGCTAAGGGAAGGGAGTCCAAAGTGTTTTAGGAATAGGTTTGCCTTAATTCTGGGATTTGATTGGTTTATTTTTGGTAAGTCCACCTAATGACATCTTTTTAAGTGTGGAAGAAATTTTTCCTTGCCTTTTGCATATCACCCGTTTGAATATTAAATCTCCACCCCACAACTATATAAATTGGTCTGCTTCTCACATTCCTACACAAGTTTCATATACATAAATACATAGAACACTTCACAAGCATACACTTATTGCATACTACTCTCTCTTCTGATTGTCTTTCAAACTATTGGAAGAACCCTACTCTTTTGATTCCTGGTTCTGTTCTTTCAAGCATTTAACACTGCTGCATCTTGTTTGTTTGATCACTGTCACTTCTAAAAAGGTAAACATCTGCCCTCACCCTTGTTTTTCATGTTTTAAAACTTTGTTTGTGCTTGGCCTCTGCATTACTTTCCTGCTCTGTTTGTTGCCATGCCTTTAAACTGCCTACATCTATTTGGAACCTTTTCACTTTGCACCTTGGTTTCCTTTTAGCTTCTGATCATGCTTATACAGATTGTTAGGATGGCCAAAGAGGCCATACAAGTATTCATACTAATCTGTGAATATTTCTGCAAATAAAGTATGTCCCCTGTTTTTTTTTTTTTTGTATAAGCAAGACAGACCCGAAAATAATTTTAAATATGTCCTTTACATGTGTTCAAATGATTTTCAACCTACTTTAATTCTCCTATACACTAACGTAATAGTGTAAAAGGGAGTATAAGTACTTGGAGTTAATTATACAAACTATTATGAGCCCGTTTGGGTGAGCTTAAAAGTGACTTATAAGCTTATAAGCCCATTAATATATGTTTGGTAATTATAATTTTTTGCCTTATAAGCCATAAGTGGCTTAAAAGCCACTTTTTGCCACTTAAAATAAGTTGCTTATAAGCCCAACCAAACAGACTCTATGTGTATTTTCTAAAGCATGTCATCAACACTTCATGTATTTGCATGCTTATATCTACATATTTATGTATGGCAACCCTCTTATTTGCATTTGTGTACTTTGTGAAATTTATTTTTCAAAAACAACCCACTTATCCATACGTTCCGAAAGTGACCCCTAAATCAAAGAGCCATTAAGGTTAGGGCTCGACAACTAATGTCAAGTCTCAATGACCCTAAATTGCTAAAATTTTATTTCAAAAATAACCTCAACCCATTTTTCTAAACAATTCCAAATTGTTTCTCGCCAAAACTGGCTGTTTCGAAAAGCTGGATATTTTTGCAAAACTGGTTATTACTGCAAGTTATAAATAGATACTGAAATTGCACAAGTATACCAGTTTGAATCTCCTCCTTATAATATTAGCCAATCCGGATACATGGTTGCTAATTTGGGGCTAAATATGCGATTAGGCATAGGGCTTAGGCCGTACTTGCAAAATTTAAAGGCCCAATTATATACATGCTGCCTGTATACACACTATTTTGCATAAATAGACCTAATTCCTTAGTTGATTGTGAATTTGATTTTTTAAGTTAGTAATATATATATTGCGAGTATGATAACATTCACGATTTGTCTAGACATCCCAAAAATAGAAACTCAGGCGGGAACCACTTTTTGTGTGACTTGGGGTAGTGCCTAGCAGAGTGCATTAGGGGCGCCACCAGAGAAGTATTAGGGGTTACTAAAGGAAACCCCTATAGGCACACTGGGGAATGGTGGCGGAATGAAGCTGTCCATAAGAAAGTAGAAGCCAAAAAAGCTGCATACTTGAAGTTGATTGAAATATGAGGAAGAAAAGTTGAAAAATAGGGAAAGATATAAGACTGCAAAGAAGGAAGAAAGTTAGCAGTTTCGACGGCTAAAACAGCTGCGTTTGAGCGGCTATATAAAGTATTAGCTAAAAAAGGAGGTGAGCAGAATTTGTGTAAGCTCGCGAAGGCAACGGAGAGGCGATCGCGAGATCTGGACCGAGTGAGGTGCATTAATGATGAAGATGGGGTGGTGCTGGTGGAAGAGGCTCATATTAGATAGAGATGGCAAACATACTTCCATAAACTCTTGAACTCTGATAGCAATAGGCATATTGTTCTGGGTGAGACAGCGCACTTGGAGAGTCGCCGAGATTTCGGGTACTGTAGGCGTATAAGAGTCAAGGAGGTCAACGGGTTAATTCAAAAAATGCGAGGGGGAAGAGGGATTGGGCAAGACGAGATTCCAGTAGAGTTCTGAAAGAATGCGGACAAAGCAGGCTTGCAGTGGTTGACCAGGTTGTTTAATGTCATCCTTAGGTCAGGGAAAATGCCTAAGGAATGGAGATGGAGTTGCATAGTTCCATTATACAAGAACAAAGAGGATGTTCAGAGCTTCAACAACTATAGGGGCATCAAACTTCTCAGCCACACTATGAAAGTTTGGGAGAGGGTGGTGGATATGAGGATGAGGAGGGATGTGCTTATTTCCAAGAACCAGTTTGGATTCATGCCTGGGAGATCGACTACGGAAGCCATTCATCTGTAAAAGTGACATGCATATGGTACTCATTGACCTAGAAAAAGCGTATGATAAGGTCCTTAGGGAAGTTATGTGGGGATGCTGGGAATCTAAAGGGGTTCCGATAGCATATAGCAGAGTGATTAAAGATATGTACGAATGAGCTAAGACTAGTGTAAGACCAATGGGAGGAGACTCGGACCACTTCCTAGTCGAGATGGGGCTTCATCAGGGGTCAGTGGTTAGCCCTTTTTTATTTGCGCTGGTGATGGATGTATTGACTTGGAGTATCTAAGCAGAGGTGCCGTGGTGTATGTTATTTGTAGATGATATAGTGTTGGTAGATGAGAATCACAGGGTGTCAATAAGAAGCTGGAGGTCTGGATACAGACTCTAAAGTCTAAAGGCTTTTGACTAAGCATGACTAAAATAGAATATATGGACCTGGAGTTTAGTGACGCTCCTGATGAGCCAGATGTTGAAGTGAGGCTTAATTCCTAAGAAATGAAGATTCAAATATCTGGGCTCAATCCTCCAAGTTAATGGTGAGATAGATGATGATGTCACACAGTGTATAGGAGTAGGTTGGATAAAGTTGAGGCTCGCTTCTGGTGTACTATGTCACAAGGGAGTGTAACTTAAGCTGAAAGCAAATTCTATAGAGTGGTCGTTTGACCAGCTATGTTCTATGGAGTAGAGTGTTGGCCAATGAAGAGTTATCACACCCAGAAGATGAGCGTAGCGGAAATGAGAATTCTTAGATGCACGTGTGGGCACACTAAGATGGATAAGATTAAGAATAAACTCATTCGTGACAACGTTGGTGTAGCCCCAGTTGCTGAGAAGATGCCAGAAGTGAGGCTGTGATGGTTCAGCCACGTAAGAAGGAAGAATGTAGATGCTCCGCTGAGGAGGTGTGAGAGATTAGCAGTGCTGGGTCTATAGAGAGCTAGAGGTAGACAGAAGAAGAACTGGATTGAGGTGATTAGATATGACATGGCCCGGATCCAGGTCATCGAGGGCATGACCCTAGATAGGGGTGTGAAGGTCGAGGATTATGGTAGAAGGTTAGGTTGTAGTCGAGCATCTTTTCCCTTTTTAGATGTAGTATTACGCTTACGTAGATGATTTCCATTTTACTCTTCGACTTTATATCTACTGTTATTATGTGTTTGTTGGATGTGCTCTAGTTTTACATTCTCTTCAGCATGATATCACTGGCTTGATTTTTCAAATGTGTTTTCTAATATGTTTCTTTTCCTAACCGAAGGTCTGTGGGAAACAGCCTCTCCACCTTGATGAGGGTAAAGTCTGCGTACATCTCACCCTCTCCAGACCCCACTTATGGGATACACTGGGTATGTTGTTGTCGTCGTTGTTTTATTTTTGGTCGCTGAAACTAATATGGTAGGTATCGTTGTCGATTTTCTTTGTTGTGATGCATTTTGTGATTCATGATGTTTTGTTGGATAAAATTGTAGGTGTGATCAATTTTTAAGATTTTTCCTTTTGTTTGTTCTTTTGGTTAACAATATAATTGTTATAATTAATTTTTTTTATTCCTAGATGAATTTTTAAAATTTCAAAATTTTCATTTGTTTAATTTGTAGGGTAAAATTATCGTTTTTTCCTGTTTAAATTGCATAGATTCCATTTGTTTAGTTCGTCTAAGAATCTAGGTTTGACTTGTTTATCACGGAGGTGTGTGTTATTTCGATTTGTCTCCTAGATTGATTAGACTGGTTTATAACGAATAGGAGATTGAGATTTTGTATGTAATAAACCATTTAATGAGAAGGCTGAGCCGTTGAGGAGCAAATAATGTCATTAAATATATTTATTCACCTTTTGTACATGGCAGGATAAATTTGCTATCTGTTATGCACGTGCAAATGAATTTTATTATTTGTGTATAGTCAGGACGAATCTAGATCTATAGGTAGGAACTTGGCATTACTTTATTACTTTTTTTCAATTTTATGGCATTCTTTTATTCCAAGAATGACACTTCTATATTTTTCTTTTTTGTTGTTGTTGTTGATGTTATTGAAGTGTTTAACCAAGATTCGATTTTAGGCCAATTAACAATTAAATTTGCATTTGCGGAGCCACGATCAATAATTTAGATTAAGAGCTTAGCCTATTTAAATACAGGATTGCATTAATTACAAGATTATGAATATATATGCACGATTTTCGATGGAGATGTAATGATAATTAACGATGATATGAAAGTAATACGAAATAATTAAAGATAAATGAGAATAAAGCGCGAATTAAATAAGTAGAAGGAACCGTATTAGATCGCTTGATCTCGGTGAGGATCCCTTGACATTAATTACGCTTGAAGACTTGGGAACAAAATATGCAGTAATATAAATGATGAACAGTAGTGAGCGAAAGCAAAGAAAGTACTTTATTGATATTGTAGATAGAGAAGAGAATGTATATTACAATGATTCGAAAACAAACGCTATATATAGATTTGCTAGGCAGCCGTCGGGTATGTAACCGCTGGATAGCCGTTGCCCTTGTAACCATTTATTGAGCAGTTGCATTTGAACAGGTAACTGTTCATTCAAATCGCATCGATATGGGGAGGTGTCACGTAACTGCCTTGGGCTTGCTCGTGGTAACCGCCTAGCCAGTCATCTGTCCGTTAGATGTCTGTCCGGAGAAACCTCTGTCCGTGCCACGTGGCAGACACATGTCCCGTGCCACGTGGCAGACACATGTCCCGTGCCACGTGGCAGACACGTGTCACTCTTATAAGTGACGATGGTTTTTATCCAATACAGATAGTCCCCGCACTTTTCGAGCAGAGTTTTTGCTCGAGGAGTGGATGTGAATTTTGGCGGGAAATTTTATTTGGAAAATCCAACCTTCATCTGCAACACGATAAGTCTCAGTGACGTGCGCATTAAATGCGCGAGGAAAAAAGTAACTGCGCCAGACATGTTCACACATCCGCCATCAGTTTCGAAATGACTACTGTGCGTCCCTAGAGCAAAAGTAATGATTTTTAACCGCCTCAGTCACGTGCACACGTCCACTGTCAGTTGCGAGGTGACCGCTGCGCTTCAGAGTAATGATGTTTCTTCGAAACTCCACGTGTCTTATGGAAACTTAATGGGACGGACCTGTTTACTCCTATAAATAGGGGTTTGCTGAAATTTAAAACCTTTCGTTTGCTTTTACTCTAAAACTCCCGAATCTTGAAAACCTTTAAATTTCCTTCAATATTTCTTCTAACTTTCGATTCTTCTCCAACTATGTCTCCAAAAGCTAAAAAGAATTTGAACATGGACGCCGCTGCCTGTAGTTCTTCCACGGCTACCCCTAAATCTAAGGTCGTTCAGGTCACTGCTTCAGAAATTATCCCCAAGAATCGGGTTGAACTGGATAAGTACTACCGTGTTAAGGCCTTCAATAACCATGGTGATATACGCGTATGGCCAGCATATAGATTCAAATCCGGGATCACGTCGGCGATGATCCCTCGAGTTAGAGAAGACTGCAGCTGGGACACGAGCATTCTCATTTTACTAGTATCCGAGAATGAGAACATCACTTCTCATAGGGTAGGGTGGATGGCCATGTCTACCTATGCGTTCACAATTGGTTGCACGTTACCCCTCCATCCTATTCTTGAAAGGCATTGTAGGGAGTATTTTCTCTGTCCGGGACAACTGAGCCCCAACATGTTTACAATGATAAGACTTATTGATTGGTTTGCCAAAGAGACCGGTCAATGTTTTGAGTATAAACACTTTATTTCTTTGTACAGTACTCAAGTTTTTATGGACGGATTCATCAATGCCAGAATTTATGGAAGCAAAGGCTTGATACGCAGTTCTGAGGACACCAATGACCGGGGATGGTTGCACCGGTATATATTTGTGCGCACTCAGGCATTGTCTCTCAACTCCAAGGCTCCTCTCTCCAAAAACTGGAATAAGAGTCGTAAGTCCCCGAGTTTTCCTTTGGAAGTTTCATATTTCCCCTTTTAGTTTATTTATTCTTTGGATTCTGCCTTACATCTTCCAAGTTGCCCTATGATAAGCTCATATCAGTTGATGAGCTGAGAGCGTTGGTTGAGACCATCCTGGAGAAGTTTCCCGTCGAGCAGAGAGAATGGACGTACTTCGCAAAAGGGTCTGACCGCAAAGACTCACCGTGAGAACTTTCCGATGTTGCAGCTACTTCTTCTCTTCGTGGCTTTGCTGTATCTGACCGTTTCGTCTTTTACAGTTTTAGGCGGACAAGGAGATTTTTTCCCTGCCCATCCCCCTCAGGTCGTGCCGTCAGGATCTACTGTTGACCCTGAGGATGAGGTTGTGGCCATAAAAATTGCGGCTGAGGCAATGCGTAAGAGGGAAGGTGGCGAAGAACTGTTGTCTAGCGGTATTAGCTCTCTGAAGAGGAAGAAGAAAATCCAGGGTGGGGGCGGAGCATGGAAGAAGGCTGCTCGTAAGGCTTCTGTTGCTGCCGAGAAGACCTCAATTTTTGGAGGTGAGACTTTACCGGTGCTAGTGTGCCCGAGCCTGAAAAAGAGAGTGTTAAAACTTCTGCTGCAGTCCCCGAGTTTGCACGGGAAGAGGGCTTTGAAACGACAGTGATCGATGTTTCTGGTACTGAAACCATTGAAAATCTTGTGAGAAAGCCCTATCTCCGAAGCGACAAGAAGAAAGACGAGGAAGAGACTGCTCGTGCTTCGGAAGAAAGTCCCCGAGGTGATGACGGGGTAAAGGTGGGCTCTTCTCGTCCGGACAAGGGCAAACGAAAAGTTGGTGAACAAGAAGAAGGAAAAGAAGAGATCCCCCAAGAGGGCAGCCAGAGTCCCCGTGTTTTTTGTTTCGACTATTTGGAGAATGTGGCTGTTGAGGGGGAAGTGCCTGTTTGTTTGCACTATTGTGACACAAAAGATCCTGAAGTGGCAAATGATTCTGATATGTCAAGCACAAAGCTTACTCGGCAGACCTTCATCAGCAGTCTGACTGGATCAAGGAACATTCGGGGCGTGCGCTATAGATTTGGCCCAAACTTTCCCTCTGAGCAGGCTAGGGAGCCTAAACACTGTGAGAGGGAATGCACCGTTAAGCTAGCCCCTAATGTTAACTCTGTGACTAGGCCGGGTAGTTTGGCCAAGGCAATTTCATCGCTCATTGGTCCCCGCGAAGAATGGACAATGAGAGAGATGAGTGATGAAGATCTGGCCTTTGCTATTACTGCTGACTCTGCCCGAGTAAGTGCTTTTTAACACTTTTTAAGTTGGAAGTAATTTTGAATTTATACTTCTAACCTTTTCTTTTGTTGTTTCAGTCAAGTTTGATGGCTGCCGAGTTGATGTTTCGTTCCAGAATCGACAATCCTGATGAGGCACTTGAACTGAAGAAAGAATTGCTGAAGACTCTGAAGGAAAACAACGCTCTGGTAGAGAAGTTTGGTTTCCTCGAGGGCGAAGTTAACCGGTTGGCTGAGACCAACAATAAAAAAGTTGAACAGATTAACAAGCTCACCGAGGAAAAGGACCTTCCTTCCGAAGAGAAAGAGGGGTTCGCACAATCTGCCCAGGACTTAGAGGCTCTACTTGAAGGAAACAATTCCTTAGTGAACAAGGCACTTGACAAACGTGGATCTTTAGAGATGGACTTGCGGAAGGCAAAGGAAGAATCTGTTAACGCTCGAGTTGAACTTCAAGCCGCCAGGGACCAAGTTACCCAGTCAATGAGCGTTCAAGACTCGTTATCCAAAGATTTGGCCAACTTGCGTGAATAGTTCGAGATCAAGGCTAAGCTTACTGCGCTTGAAACCAAGCGAACACTACTCGAGCAGGTCCATGCAGGTCAAATCAATGTTGAAAGCGAAGCGTGCCGTTCGCGAAGTGAGACAAATGTTGAACCTTTCTTATGAGGAGTCTGATGAAGATGATGATGAAGATAGAGATGAGATCTCGGGTGATGATGACGGAGCCGATGGAGCTAGTGCATCAGGCTCTGGTCAGAGTCCCCAAAATTAATGCCCCCCTTTCAAAAATTGATCAAGTTGTAGGTCCGGCGAAAGCCGGATGATTGGTTGCGGACAGAGGTCTCTTTGGGACCTTCTGATCCTTGTTTGTTTACGGCCGGTTTCATTGGCTTTCGTTACTCAACGAAATCTTTTGTCAGCCGCTTTGGCATTTTTATTGTTTCGTCAAGACAATTTATATATTTTCAGATCTTTTAATTCAATGGCTGTGTATAGATTGAATCTTCGATCTTTGCAATTACTTTTGGAGGCATTGTGGCTTTTGTGCCTTTTATTTAAGTGCTTTTAAAATTTTGAACTTTGCGAAGTTCTGGTCTTTAAAAGCCTATTCGTATGTCTTAATTTAGCCTTTCTCAAACAAGAGGTCATAAGTTGTGAATGGTCTGCGCAGATGTATCATTCTGACAGAGTCGTGGTCAATAGGTTCTGGACGAATCGTTGGCCTTGCGAACAACATTGCTTACCATTTGATAGTTGGAAGTCGACGCAGAAAGTTTGTAGTTTAACTTTGGCCGAGTCGCTGGCCTTGTGAACGACTTCTCTTATTTTCGTGGAAGCTTGTCATAAAAAGTTTTAAAAACTCGCCTTTTTACAAGGTCTCTTGCCTTTATGAAGGTCTTATCTGGCCTACAGGGTCTCTTACCACCCTCCTTGTTTTTATGTTGAAATACGGGAAGTTAAGGCTGGTCGTAGATAAAAGAACACATATAACCAAACGAGGAGTGTGTCCGTTGAGGGATTCGAACCCACGGCCGCAAAGTTGAAGAACTTCGAGCTCTACCAGTTGAGCTAAACGGATCTGGCCTTGTTTAGGCCGTTAGTACCATTTAGGAGAAATATAATAAAAAAGTAAGAATGCCATAAAAGTAAAAGGTAGGAATAGAATAACTGACCGTTCTACCATTCAGAAGAGATACCTTTTGAGGTCAATCACATTCTAATTGCTTGGGACGATTGAGCCATCTGGTCGTACCAAACGGTAAGATCCCTTACCGACTGATGCGACCACATTGTAGGGGCCTTCCCAATTAGGGCCTAATTTTCCCGAGTTTGCTTCTTGTGTGTTTTGGGATACTTTTCTTAATACAAAATCTCCAACCTGGAAACTGCGAACGCGTAGTCCCCGATTATAGTATTGTTCGATTCGTTCCTTCTAGGCGACTACTCGTACAAGTGCTAGTTCCCTTCGTTCTTCGAGGAGATCTAATTCTTCAAAAAGATTGATTTAGTTGGATTCTTCGGTAGCATGTGCATACCGTAGACTTGTCTCTCCAATTTCAGCTGGAATTAGAGCATCTGCACAGTATACCAATGAGTAAGGTGTCTCCCCTGTACTTATTTTAATTGTCGTGCGATAAGCCCACAGTACACTGGGCAGTTCTTCTACCCAACACCTTTTGGCCTGCTCAAGGCGCTTCTTGAGAGATTCAATGATTATTTTGTTTGTTGACTCTGCCTGTCCATTGGCAACCAGATGGTATGGAGAAGAGGTAATCCTTTTTATGTGTAAGTGTCGAGGAACCTACTCATTTTCTGGCCGATGAATTGTGGGCCATTATCCATGACTATTTTCTTAGGTGCTCCAAAGCGACATACGACGTACCGTCAAAGGATGTCAATTACCTCTGTTTGTCGTATCTTTGCATATGCTGCCGCTTTGACCCATTTGGTGAAGTAATCGGTGACGATTAGTAAGAAACGTACTTCTCTTGGCGCAGCGGGAAGAGGATGATGCAGCCCGAACACGTGCTGATCAAGTGTTCGATCCACCGACGCCGATGACACGAATCCTAGCCAAGCTGCTACACGATGTTCACATTCACTTGGCTTGGCCGAAGGAAAGCAACTACTCCGAAGCTGAGTGGCCGAGCTCAAGAATCGAAGGCAACATCTTTAAATTTGAGCCCGAGGACAAAGTGACTGAACACCAACTCTTGGCGCCAAGCAGCAAAGAATCGAATACCACAAATTGTGTTCGAAGTCAAGTAAGCGCCCAATGACAAATGTGTTCGAGCAATCAACCAAGCACCGAAGTCAAGGCTGTTGCTTTTATTTGTCACCTGTGACCATTTACTGTGTTATCCTTAGCGTAGTCTATAAATACTCCATTGCATTTCTTTTTGTAACAGTTTTAGTTGTTGAATGATCAAACATAGCAAGTGCTATTGTGAGTCTCTGATGGAGCCAAACCACGACGTGGGATTTTAAAGAACTTGTGTCATTAGGTGTCTTCGATTGAATATTTTCTTCTTGGTCATTCAATTTGCAAGAAGCTTATTCTTCTTGAGGATTGTTGCATAGCATAGGTGCGTCTTCACCTTCATTCGATCAAGCTTTGAGACAGGTTCCTCAATGTTCTTTTAAATTGAAGCAAGATTTGTCTTGCTTCTATCTTTTATTTTTTGTTTTCTTCCGCGTCTTCTTCGTGTTTAGTTTTCACTCGGGTTTGCTTGTACCATCTTGGTATCAGAGCAAGGTTTGAGCTTGTTTTTACAACCTCAAATCCTGTTCGTATATTCGTGCTTGTGTCTCCAGTTTCAGCTTTCTTCCTTGTTGTGGATTGTTGTTGCTGTGGTGTTTTTACCCAAAAAAAAAAGTAGAAAAGGAAAAATTCAAAAATTTTGGTCGATTTGTTGGTTGTTTGGATTAAACGACCATTGATTTGTGTTCACCACTGTCCAAGGACCAATTTGAGTACCTGACGTACAACATTTGTGACTAGGGTTTCTCGACAAAATTTTGGACTGTTTTGAGCTTAGTGGTGACTGATTTCAAACCCCAGAATGATATGGTTGTTACCAATGAAGACTGGTGGTTCTTGATTGATTTGGGTTTGTTTTGTTTTTAAATTTCGAAGTTCTAAGATTTGAACCGTCGTCCGTACACCAAAAAATTGTTACGTTTGTAACAGTGTACGAACACGAGGAGCTGAGTCTTAGCTCAAAGAACTTCGAACTGAATTCCTCCATTGTGGTTTAAACCGGAGTTGAAGGAGGCAACCAGGCTCTGTTAAAAACTCGTGGTCGGTGAACGAAGTTAAGTTGTCCGTATGCCGGAGTAAAAACTTCACTGTTCCATTGAAGAAGAAAGGGGTAAAGTGTAAAGATCAAAACCCCAGGTGAAAAAATTATCGGCTAGAAAAGAGAATTGGATAAGGTAAAACCCTATCCGTACCAAGGAGGGACCACTCTTTTACGGACAAGAGTTGGTGTGTTCGAAAGGGATTCCGAAGAGGAATCGAAGGGTAGATTCTCCTATGTTTTCACTTTTCTTGTATTTGATAAATCTAGTTAGTGGATCTCTGGAGTAATTCTTCCTACTCGAGGTCGTACTAACTCATTTGAGCTTATAGGAACTCGTGCGTGGGTGACCGAAGTCCAAATTTCACAGAAAATTCTTTGACTTCCATAGCGCAGAGTAAATAGCGTCCGTTCCATCGAGTTGTATCAATTCACTCATCCCGAAGGAGACAGTGTAACTTGTCAAATTCGAAGGAACTGAAAGAAGTTGATCAACCGAGGAAGCCATTGGCTACAAGTTCTTGAGTGACCAAAACCGAACCCATAAATCGAGTGGACCCGAGTGCCTCCTATCAAAGGTGAGGGAGTGTGTGAGGTGATTTCTAACCTTAAAATTTTATTTGGTCTTTGATTCGTGTAGGTACCATGGCTGGGAATGGAGTTGATGGCAAAGGCATTGAGAAGCCTGAAGTGTCGTTAGCCGATCTCATGGCTGCGATACAAGGCATCAGTGCCGAAGTAAGAGGAGTGACTGCTCGAGAAGCTCAACTCGAGCAAGGAAGTGTGTCTGTGGCCTTACCTGGGTCCGGCGCTGGAACTAGCAATTTCACTTCGATGAAACCTGAGTTGTTTGCTGAGCTTGTTCGACAACATCAGTGGAAGAGCGAGGCTATTCGAAAGGAAGTTTTGGGCAATCCCCAAACACAACAAAACTTGGGCAATCTCCAAGCTGGGAATCAACATTTGGGCATTCCCCGAGGTGAAAAAGTACCACTTCCAATGGCCCGAAGACAAAATGAGGTCGTTGATGAAGAGGTAGATGAAGGAGAATTTCCTGATGCCGAACCTAAAAATGAGCCACCGTTCATTCAACGATGGCAGGCTCAACGAGGTCGTGGAAATTTTCGAGGTCGAGGCCAAGGCGCATATGTTGATCAAAATATTTAGCGTAAGGCTGATGACTATTATAATGAGTATCCCAAACAGATTCAATGTGCTCGAGATTCAAACTTGAACAGTGTCAAGATCACTATTCCACCCTATAAAGGAACTAGTGATCGAAGATGAGATGACCGAAGAGAGGAAAGCTGCCCATGCCATTGCTTCGTTCGAAGCGTATGCATCTACGTGGTGGGAAGCTGACAAAAGGGTGAGATGAAGGAATGTCTAATCCCAAAGTCACTACTTGGGCACAAGAGAGCAATAGATGCTATGTATTTAAGTGCCAGGTATAGGCAAACTCAACTTCAAAATCTCTATGAGTTAAAGAAAGGTTCCAACTCAGTTCAAGAGTATCATGATGAGTTCGTGAGAATTCGGTTGAATCTTGATCTGGAAGAATATAAAGAGCAAGCCACTATTCGGTTAAAAAATGGTTTGGCTCGGGAGGTGTCATCTCAAGTGAGGCTACACGTGTATCACACGTTGGAAGGTTTGTTCAAAGCTGCTACCGAAGCTGAGAAATGGGTGAAGGACGATAAGGCAAACAGGTACCGAGGAGTCACTACTTCAACTCCTTTGTACCGAGGTAAAGAATGGAAGAGTCCTAATCCAATAAGTGCTAACACTGTTCGAGATTTGAAGAAACCCTTCGAAAGGGGTGTGACCGTTAACCAACCAAAAGAAGTAGGAGGTAAAGTTCAACTAAACTCTCCTAGTGCTTCAAGAATTTAGTGTCATAAATGCAAAGGTTATGGTCACATGGCAAAAGAGTGTCCAACTCGAAAGATTATGCTTGTGCTCGACAATCGAGATGTTTGTGAGCAGGCGAGTGACACCGAGGAGGAATATATCGAGGAGATTGACCGAGCTGAAGATGATGATGGTCGTGAAGCTGCCGAAGTTGATCATCCAGAAATGTTTCTTGTAGTTCAAAGGAATTTGAGCTGCATGACTCTCGAAGAAGAGGACAACCAAAGAGAAAATCTTTTCTATGCCCGATGTCGAGTGAGGGGGAAGGTGTGTTCGATGATCATTGATTCAGGTAGTTGTGCGAATGTAGTGAGCCAAATCTTTGTTTCACAACTGGGACTACCTACTTTGAAGCATCCCCATCCTTATAAACTACAATGCTTGAATGAGTGTGGAGAATTGAGGGTTGTCAAACAAGTGTGGATCAAGTTTAGAATTGGAGAATATCAAGATGAGATGATGTTCGATGTGGTCGATGCAAGCTTGTCATATGCTATTGGGTCGACCATGGCAGTATGATCGGTCGGTTATTCACAATGGAAGATCCAACACTTACACTGCAAAGCTCTAAAGGAAGAGTTTCATACTCAAACCCTTGTCTCTAAAACAAGTCACCGAGGACTATAAACGGATGAAAGAATTGAAAGAAGCGGCCAAAGCTAAGCTTCCGATGGGAACAAAAATTGTGGCCGAAGACACAAACTCACCGCCCAAAGTAAGAAGTATCTGTGCAATCATGCAACCGGGTGAGTATCTACGAGGCAACGACAACGGTCAGATGATGATTTGTCTCGTGCATAAGGGTATCTTTCTAAACTCTAATGATGATTTTTCTAACGATAACCCTTTGCCTAGTGCTGTACAAAGTGTTTTGCAGGACTTCGGAGACATGTTTCTCGAAGAAATGCCATGTGGATTACCTCTGTTGAGAGGAATCGAGCAACAAATTGACTTCGTACCGGGGTCTTAAATCCCCAACAAACCTGCATACCGGTGTAATCCCGAAGACACCAAAGAGCTCCAAAGGCAGGTTGATGAGTTAATGAACAAGGGCCTCGTTCGAGAGAGCTTGAGTTCTTGCACCGTTCCTATTATCCTTGTCCCAAAGAAAGATGGAACATGGCGAATGTACGTTGATTGCCGAGCAGTCAACAAAATAACGGTAAAGTATCGTCATCCTATCCCTCGATTAGATGACATGCTAGATGAGTTAAGTGTTTGTTCATGCTTTTCGAAGATAGACCTCAGGTCCGGCTACTACCAAATCCGAATGAAACTCGGAGATGAGTGGAAAACCGCATTCAAGACCAAGTTCGGTCTCTATGAATGGTTGGTGATGCTTTTGGCTTATCCAATGCACCGAGCACATTCATGCGACTGATGAACCATGTGCCCAAACTGTTCATAAATAAGTTTGTTGTCGTTTACTTCGATGACATACTTGTTTATAGTAAAACTGTGGATGAATATGTCGAACATCTAAGGCTAGTACTTGATAAGCTTAGAGAAGAGAAGTTATATGCTAACTTAAAGAAATGTGACTTTTGTGTCGAACGTGTAGTCATTCTAGGATTCGTTGTCAGTGCTAATGGTGTCGAAGTCGACGAGTCAAAGGTCGAAGCCATCAAAGATTGGCCAACTCCAACCTCGGTATCACAAGTTCGTAGCTTCCATGGCTTAGCTAGCTTTTACAGAAGGTTTGTTCATGACTTTAGCACCGTGGCGGCTCCTTTAACCGAGCTGGTTAAGAAAGACCATCCATTTGTGTGGGGGGAGTCCCAAGAGAGGGGTTTCCAAGAGTTGAAATGGAGACTTTGCTCTGCCCCGTTGTTGCAACTCCCTGACTTCGGCAAAGGATTCGAAGTCGAGTGTGACGCATCCGGAGTTGGGATCGGAGGAGTGCTTATGCAAGAATCGAAGCCGATCGCTTACTTTAGCGAAAAGCATAAGAGTGCAACCTTGAACTACTCGACGTATGACAAGGAATTGTATGCCCTCGTTCGAGCACTCGCCCATTGGCAGCATTATTTGTAGTCTCGAGAGTTTGTGATTAAAAGTGATCATGAATCTTTGAAACATCTCCGAGGTCAGGAGAAATTAAAGCGAAGACATTCCAAATGGGTCGAATTCATTGAGAGTTTTCCCTATGTAATTCATTACAAGAAGGGAAAAGACAATGTCGTGGCCGATGCGCTATCAAGGAAATTTGCCTTAGCGACCACTCTCGCCTCTAGGCTCATGGGATTCGAAAGCATCAAGTTGATGTACGAAGACGATCCCAAGCTTAAATGCGTTCGTGATGCAATCTTGTGTGGCCGAAGGGTTGAGAAATATCAGTGGCACGATGGCTACCTCTTCAAGAATGGGAGGGTTTGTGTGCCAGTATCATCGTGGAGAGAGCTCTTAGTTCGAGAAGCTCACTCCGGAGGCTTGATGGGACACTTCGGTATCGACAAAACTCTTGGTATCTTAACCAAGCAGTTCCATTGGCCCAAAATGCGACGAGATGTGGAAAAGCTTTCCAACGCCTGTCTCGTTTGCAAGAAATCTAAATCGAAGTCCAACCCTCATGGTTTGTATACCCCGTTGCCTGTGCCAGATCGACATTGGGTTGATATATCACTAGACTTTGTGTTAGGGCTACCGAGGTAGGGGGAGGATATGATAGCATCTTCGTTGTCGTGGATCGATTTTCTAAAATGGCTCACTTTATTCCTTGCAAAAAGTGTGATGATGCACAGCATGTAGCTACTTTGTTTATTTCTAATGTGTTGAAATTGCATGGTGTGCCTCGAACTCTTGTGAGTGATTGAGACTCAAAATTCTTGAGTCATTTTTGGAAATGTTTGTGGGCTGCCCTCGGCACCAAACTACTATTCTCGACGTCTCACCATCCTCAGACTGATGGACAGACCAAGGTAGTAAATCGAACCTTGGGATCTTTGCTTCGCGCAATGACCAAAGGCAAGGTCGCAAACTGGGTAGATCGTTTGCCCATGATGGAGTTTGCATACAATCGAACGGTGCATCGAATGATAAATATGACCCCGTTCAAATGTGTGTATGGTTTTAATCCTTTGATTCCACTTGATTTAACCCCATTGCCTCGAGATTCTGGTATTGATTTTGAAGGTACTCGACGAGCCACTGCCTTGATCGAGTTGCATGCAAAGGTGAAGAAGGACCTGGAGGAAGCTTATGCAAATGTTGCATCGAAGAAAAACAAGGGGCGTAAAAAGTTGGAAACAAAGAAAGGAGATTGGGTTTGGGTTCACTTCAGAAAGGAACGCTTCTCGAACCAATGGAAAGGAAAGTTGGCTCCTCGAGGGGATGGTCCATTCCAAGTGCTGAGCAAGATCAACAACAATGCTTATGTGATCGACCTCCCTGGTAAGTATAACGTGTCCAACACCTTTAATGTTGCTGACTTAGTTCCTTGCGTTGTAGGTCAACCTTCGGAGGATGAAGAGGGCTCGATTTCGAGAACGAAATCTTCTCAAGAAGGGGAGGATGATACAGCCCGAACACGTGCTGATCAAGTGTTCGATCCACCGAGGCCGATGACACGAAGCCAAGCCAAGCTGCTAGATGATGTTCACATTCACTTGGCTTGGCCGTAGGAAAGCAACTACTCCAAAGCTGAGTGGCCAAGCTCAAGAACCGAAGGCTACATCTTCAAATTTGAGCCGAGGACAAAGTGACCGAACACCAACTCTTGGCACCGAGCAACACAGAACCGAACACCACAAATTGTGTTCGAAGTCAAGTGAGCGCCCGATGATAAATGTGTTCGAGCAAGCAACCAAGCACCGAAGTCAAGGTTGCCGAACATACACATTAACTCAGCCCTGCGTGGCTTACTTTTATTGGTCACCTGTGACCATTTACTGTTTTTTCCTTAGCGTAGTCTATAAATACTTCATTACATTTCATTTTGTAACAGTTTTAGTTGTTGAATGATCAAACATAGCAAGTGCTATTGTGAGTCTCCGATGGAGCCAAACCCCGACGTGGGATTTTAAAAAACTTGTGTTATTCGGTGTCTTCGATTGAACATTTTTTTCTTGTTCATTCAATTTGCAAGAAACTTGTTTTTCTTGAGGATTGTTGCATAGTATAGGTGCGTCTTGACCTTCATTCGATCGAGCTTTGACACAGGTTCCTCACTGTTCTTTTAAATCGAAGCAAGATTTGTCTTCTTCTATCTTTTATTTCTTGTTTTCTTCTGCGTCTTCTTTGTGTTTAGCTTTCCCTCGGGTTTTCTTGCTCCAGAGGACCAACTATGTCCATTCCCCATTTCAAGAATGGCCACGGGGAGATTATTGAGTGGAGCGGTTCTGCCGGTTGATGGAAAAGATCTGCAAACCTTTGACATTTATCACATTTCTTGACGAAATCATTTGTATCTTTCTCCATCTTATCCCAATAATATCCTGCGTAGATCAATTTGCGCGCTAACGCTTTGCCCCCAGAATGATTACCACAACAACCTTCGTGGACCTCTCGTATCACGTAGTTGATCTGGTTTAGTCCCAGGCACTTGGCAAGGGGCCCTGCAAACATCCTGCGATAAAGATCGCCGTTGACGACTGTATATCAAGCAACCTTTATTCTGAGTTTGCGAGCAGCTTTCGCTTCATCGGGCAGAGTTCCATGAAGAATATAATTCGTGATTTCGTTTCGCCAGTCCCAAGTGGTGTTTATAGCATTAACTTCAAACTTTTCTCGATCTATGGTCGTACAGAGGAGTTGAACGAAAGCCGAGGAGCTGGCCGCCCCAATTTCCGCTACTGGCCCTAAATTTGTCGGGGCGTCTGCTTCATGGTTTTCTTCTTGTGGAATTTGGAGCACTTCCCATTCGTCGAACTGAGCCAAAAGTTCTTTTACACGGGCAAGGTACACTTGCATTCTGGATTCCCGTGCAATGAAACCTCCGGTCACTTGGTTGACTACTAGTTGAGAGTCACTCTTGAGTTTGATAATGTTTGCTCCATAGATTTGGGCTAACTCCAATCCTGCAATTACGACCTTATATTCGGCCTCATTGTTAGTAATAAACAGGCACTTGATGGCCTGCCTGACGGTCTCTCCGGGCGGGGTGATAAGAACCAGTCCAAGACCGGAACCTTTGACGCTCGAGGAGCCATCAGTGAATAGGGTCCATACACCAGGGGCCTGCCCAGCGTAGAGAATTGCATATTTTTCCGCATCAGGATATATATTAGCGCTAAAGTCTGCTACGAAGTCTGCTAGGGCTTGTGACTTAATTGCTACCCGGGGCTAATAGGTAATATCGAATTCGCTTAATTCTACAGCCCATTTAACTAACCTTCCCGAAAATTTGGATTTATGCAAAACGTTGCGTAAAGGAAAGGTTGTCACTACAGCTATTGAATGACCTTGAAAATAAAGACGTAATTTACAGGCAGTAGTTACGAGTGCTAAAGCTAGTTTTTCTAAGGGTTGGTAACGCGTTTCCGCATCAATTAAAGCTTTACTAATGTAATAAATGGGAAGTTGCTTACCTTTTTCTTCTCGAACCAAAACTGCGCTTACCGAAGACTCTGAAACCGCCAAATAGATCAACAACTACTCCCCATGCTGAGGCATAGAGAGTAGTGGTGGATTGAATAGATATTTTTTCAGATCTCTCAGCGCTTGTTGGCATTCAGGAGTCCAATTGAATTTCTTGTTCTGCTTCAGAACATCAAAGAAACTTTTGCACCGGTCAGATGAACGGGATATAAACCTACGCAAGGCTGCCACCCTCCCAGTCAATTTCATGACGTCTTTCCGGTTGTGGAGCACGTTTGGAATTGACTCAATTGCTTTGATTTGAGCGGGATTGACCTCAATTCCACGCTGAGAAATGATGAAGCCTAGGAACTTTCCTGAACCAACTCCAAATGCGCACTTCACTGGATTAAGCTTTATGTTGTATTGGTCAAGTATTCGGAAGGCTTCCTTCAAGTGTGCCAGATGATCTTCTGCCCGTTTCGACTTGATCAGCATGTCATCAATGTATACTTCCATGGTCTTACCGATATGATTGCAAAACATACGATTCACCAATCGCTGATACGTTGCACCTGCATTCTTTAATCCAAATGGCATGACGTTGTAGCAATACGTCCCTCTGCACGTTATGAATGACGTTTTTTCCTGATATTTGGGGATCATCAATATTTGATTGTATCCTGAATATGCATCAAGGAAGGTGAGCACCTCGTGCCCGGCGGTTGCATCAATCAACTGATCTATCCGGGGAAGAGGATATGAATCCTTCGGACAGGCTTTGTTTAAATCAGTGAAGTCAATGTAAACTCGCTATTTCCCATTTTTCTTAGCCACAACGACCACGTTGGCTAACCAGTCTGGATAGTTAACTTCACGTACAGATCCAACCTTCAGCAGTCGATCAACCTCATCGTTTATGATTTGATTCCGAAAAGGTCCCTGGGGGCGCTTCTTCTGCTTCACCGTACGGTGGTACGGGTCAACATTCAAGTTGTGAGAGATAATTTCTGGAGAAATACCCATCATGTCTGCATGCGACCAAGCGAACGTCGTATGCTGCTCCTTGAGGAATTGAAGGATATCTCCTCGGAGGCGTTCGTTTACCTCTGCCCCTAAGTAGACCTTCCACTCTGGCATGTCCGCGAACAGTTCTTCTGGTTCCAAAGCTTCCACAGTCGATGTATAATTTTCCCACGCCTCTAGCTTTGTGATAAATTCTGGGACCTCATACTTTGCTTCTTCATTTGCTGCGTCAGATCCCGGTTGTTGTGATTGCTATTTATTTTCTTCGGGCAGCTTGAGGGCCACCGAACAGCAGTCTCGAGCAGAGCGTTGCTCTTCTCGTATCACGCGTAATCCCCATCCAGATGGAAATTTCAAAACCTGATGATATGTGGAGGGAACAGCCTGCATTTCATAGATCCATGGTCTTCCAAGGATAATGTTGTAGGCCATGTCTCTGTTGACAATTTGGAACATCATCTCCTTTGCTACCCTCTCAATAAGAGTTGTGAGAGTAATCTCACCAAGGGTCTTCTCACTTGAGTTGTTAAAGCCGGAGAGAACTCGCGATACTGGAACGATCTTCTCCATTAGTTGCATCTCCTTGACAACTCGTGATTGAATGATATTTGCAGAACTGCCCGCATCAATGAGCACTCTTTTGATATCAAACTCTGCCACGCGCAATGTTATGACCAGCGCATCAACATGTGGGAATTGCAAGCCATATGTATCCAAATCTTCAAATGTTATTTTTTCTTCTGGCCGTGGACGCTTGGTCTTTGTAATAGAGACCTTTGCATATTTCTTGGCTGTGAAAAAAATAGAGTCAACTTCTATCCCGCCCGAAATGACGTTAACTGTCTTCTTCGGGGAGGATGCTCGTGGAGGGCTAGATTTGTTTTGCTGAGCCTTCGCATGAGTTTGCTTTCCTTTTTCGGTTAGAAGTTCCTTCAAGAATTCTTGTTTTAATAAATGTGCGACCTCGTATCTTAAGGCCTTGCAATCCTCAGTGGTATGACCGTGGTCACGATGAAATTCGCACCAAAGGTCCTGATTTCTCTTACTTGGATCGATTTTCATGTCCTTTGGCCACTTGACCTTTTCACCCATATCTTTGAGGGCTGCAATCAGTTCAGTCATTTCTACGTTAAAGTTTGGTAGACTTGGGGCTCCACGAGTATTTGACTCTGAATCGTCTCCTTGTGCTAGTCCTTTGTTATTGCGACTGCGCCCTTTTGAATTGTTGCGTGATCGGTCAGGGTGCGGTTCATAACGTACATCCGACCTTTCTAACTCTATGTTCCCGCCAAAGCCACCGCTTCGTGATTGATTCTTTCCTCGGGCACTAGTTCCTATCAGCTTGTCTTCATCAATGCGTACTTTGGAGTTGTAGCGATTGTAGACATCTGACCAATTGGCTGCTGGGAATTCGCGAAGAGATTCGTATAGCCTGCGCGTGCCTTCTGAGCTTTTGACATCCAAACTGTTTGTGAACGCAATGGCCGCCCATCTGTCTGGTACCTTGGGCAACAACATGCGCTCCCGTTGGAAACGGTCCACATATTTTCGGAGAGATTCGCCGGGCTTTTGCTTGATCTCAAAGATGTCTTCCACGCGAGTTTCCATCTTATGGAGGCCTGTGTGGGCTTTTACGAACAATTCAGCTATCTCCGCGAAGGACCCAATAGAGTTTGGTGGCAACATTGAGTACCATCGTAGAGCTCCATCCGCTAGGGTCTCCACGAATTTCTTCAATTGCACTGATTCAATCTCCTCATCGGTGAGATCACTTGCTTTGATAAAATTGCTAAATATCATGAGATGATCATTGGGGTCAGTTGTTCCACGATATCTCGAAATGTTTGGCATTTTGAACGTTTTTGGTATCGCCTTCGGTGCTGCTTCCTTCTTCCAAGGCCTTTGCGAGTAGCGTTGAACGTCAATTTTCTTCAATGTGGGTGGAGCGCCTGGTATTTGATCAATTCTCTCATGGAGAGACTTTTGAAGTGCTTCTTGGCTCTCTTTGAATTGCTTGGTGAGTGCCTCCACGACGATGCTAATTTCAGTGCATACCACAGATCCTCCGTTTTGATTTTGATTTGCTTGGGTTACTGGATTCATGGTTCCTCCGTTGTTGGCCACATTTTGAAGAAGGAACATCTCGACCTTGGGCTGCAGGATCAGTTCCCGTCACTGATGGGATTTGCCCTCGAAGAGAATTGATCGCCTCGTTTATTCCCCTGTTGACCTCCGTTTGTTGTTGCATAAACTCAAAGATTGTTTCTTGGAGATTCCTTTGATCAGGGGAGAGACTTCTATGGCGTCGTCTTCTAGGCGGGGTTCTGCTCTGAGAGTGTTCACGCCTGTTCCGTTGCCTACTTGGTCCTTGGAAAGAACGTTCCTGCCTGTCGGACGATTAATCTGGAGAGTAATTAGGGCTTGATGGAGGAGTACGTACTTGACTTCCGCCCACCATAGTTCCTTGTGAATCGCTTTCTGCCATGTCAGTTACAAACAAAAGATCGACAGAGAAGAATACAATGCAGGAAAAAGATAAACTATTAACCTATAGAGGCTATTGACCGGCTCCCACTGTGGTCGCCAAATTGTTTAACCTAGATGCAATTTTAGGCCAATTGACAATTGAATTTGTATTGGTGGAGTCACGATCAATAGTAAGGATTAAGAGTTTAGCCGATTTAAATACAAGATTGCATTAATTACAAGATTACGAATACATTCATGATTTTCGATGGAGATGTAATGATAATTAATGATGATATGAAAGTAAAACGAAATAATTGAAGATAAATGAGATTAAAGCGCGAATTAAATAAGTAGAAGGAACCGTATTAGATCGCTTGATCTCGATGAGGATCCCTTGACATTAATTACGCTTGAAGACTTGAGAACGAAATATGCAGTAATGTAAATGATGAACAGTAGTGAGCGAAAGCAAAGAGAGTATTATATTGATATTGTAGATAGAGAAGAGAATGTATGTTACAATGATTCGAAAACAAACGATATATATAGATTTGCTAGGCAGCCGTCGGGTATGTAACCACTGGGTAGCTGTTGCCCTTGTAACCATTCATTGAGCAGTTGCGTTTGAACAGGTAACTGTTCATTCAAATCGCATCGATTCGGGGAGGTGTCACGTAACTGCCTTGGGCCTGCTCGTGGTAACCGCCTAGCCAGTCATCTGTCCGTTAGATGTCTGTCCGGGAAAACCTCTGCCCGTGCCACGTGGCAGACACGTATCACTCTTTTAAGTGACGATGATTTTTATCCAATACATGAAGGTGTTGCAGGAATCACACAAAATGAATTATTTTTAAGTGTGCTGCTACATGCAAAAAGAAAAAAAAGTGACATATATGGCTTCAAGCTAATATATTTATATCCTTAATCAATGATTTTGAGTCCGAGTTTTGAAATTAGTCAGGACCTTAAAGCTGGAACATGGGGTGTGAAACCAAAAAAATTGTTTGAAGAGGTACAGACTACTTGGTTTCATTCTAAATCAACTTCTATATAGTATTTTTCTTTAACTTTATTGTATCCTTCATTTGACATGGCACTAAGGTTGAAATCTAACTATTGGCTGGCTCTATACTTCTTAATTTAGGTAAGATGTATTTGACAATGTATTGGATAAAAACTAACTGGGCTTTGGCGAATGACACGTGTCGTCCACGTGGCGTAAGCCGACGTGTCACCGGACAGACACTCACCGGGCAGACATCCATCGGATGGAATTTTCCCACGGGCAGACCCAAAGAAGTTACAGGATGTATCAACAGCCAGCATAATTTGAACAAGCAGTTAGTAGCGTTAGTGGGCGCGATCATTCAAAATACGGTCACCCAGCGGTTACAACCTTTTTGGATAAGACGCCCAAGCGGTTACAACCTTTCTGATAAGACACCCAGCGGTTACTCATCCGAACGGTTCTACACCCAACGGCTACTACAACTTCAACAGGCGCCTCCCACGCCTATAAATAGCACTTACCTTAACCGATTGTAACAACTTTTACTTTCTGCACACTTGATCAATAAGAGTACTCCCTGTCCTTCCATCATTGAATTATATCCATTGTTCTTATTTTAATTATTGTCTCAACGATTGGATCATCCAGCGTGGTGGTTGGCGACTATCAGAGAATACGATACGTTTGCTTTTCCTTATTTACGTTCATACTACATCATTTACTGTTCTACATTAGTATTATCTGATTTATCGCATAGATCTTTAATCTCAACTATTGGTCGTGACTCCGCAAATATAAATTTAACTGTTAATTGGCCTAAAATCGGGTTTAGGTTAAACAATTTGGTGACCACAGTGGGAGCCGGTCAATAGCTTTCGTAGGTTAAGAAATCTATCTTCTATATTGCATTTATTTCTATCTATCTTCTGTTTCGTAATTAAGCATGGCAGAAAATGGTGCCCAGCAACAACAAGCCGTTGCAGACGGCCAGCAGGCAGCCACCCCTTCGCGTAGTTATTCCCCTAATTACTCTCCCGATTATTCGTCCGATGGGCGGCAACAGTCTTCCCAAGGACATGTCAGGCAGAATAGGCGTGGACGCTCTCAGAGCTCTACTCCGCCAGGAGACGCCGACGCTCTCACAGCTCTACTCCGCCCAGGAGACGCCGACGCTCTCAGAGCTCTACTCCGCCCAGGAGACGCCGACGCTCTCAGAGCGCTACTCCGCCCAGGAGACGCCAACATAGGAGTCCTCCGCCTGACCAAGGGAATCTGCAAAAAACTTTTTTTGATTTTATGCAGCAACAGGTGGAAGTGAACCGGGGGATCAACGAGGCATTAAACTCTCTCCGGACGGAAAAACGAAGGAGCAATACTTCGACCGCAGGAGCCAATGCTGCAGCGCCTAATCCCAATGCACCCTCTTCACATACTTCAAGGCGAGAAGAGGAGCGTAACGACGACAGTGGCACTGCAGACCCAGCGACGCAAGCCGACCAGAACACAGGTGGAGGATCTACAGCACACGCAGATATGAGCCTTGTCGTGGAAGCTCTCACCAAGCAATTCAAAGAGAGCCACGAGCCGCTTCAAAAGGCTCTCCACGAGAGGATCGATCAGATACCCGGTGCCCCGCCTACACTGAAGAAAGTTGACGTCCAGCAGTACTCACAGCGGCCCTGGAAGAAAGAAGCGGCCCCAAAGGCGATACCTAAGACGTTCAAAATGCCGAACATTCAGAGGTATCGCGGAACGTCTGATCCAAACGATCACCTTATGATGTTCAGCAATTTTATAAAAGCCAGCGACCTCACCGACGAAGAGATCGAGTCTGTACAATTGAAGAAGTTCGTGGAGACCCTGGCCGATGGGGCCCTGCGATGGTATTCGATGCTGCCACCCAACTCCATCGGATCCTTTGTAGAGATGGCTGAATTGTTCGTGAAGGCACATACAGGTGCCCAGAAGACGGAGACCCGGGTAGAGGATATCATTGAAATTAAGCAGAAGCCCGACGAGTCACTCCGGAAGTACGTGGATCGGTTCCAAAGGGAACGTATGATGCTCCCCAAGGTACCAGACAGATGGGCGGCAATCGCATTCACCAACAGCTTGGACATTAGGAGCTCGGAAGCCACACGAAGACTCTATGAGTCTCTTCGCGAGTTCCCAGCGACCAGTTGGTCAGACGTGTACAATCGCTACAACTCAAAAGTTCGTATCGATGAAGACAAGCTGATCGGGGCAAGCGCTCGGGGAAGGACCCAGTCTCGCAGCAGCGGATCCGGCGGCAAGGCAGAAACGGAAAGATCGGGCACGCGATATGAGCCATACCCTGACCAGTCGCACATCAATCCCAAAGGACGCAGCCGCCACGGCAATAAGAGACTGTCTCGAAAGGAAAACCCTGAGTCCAGTTCCCGAGGCATCCCGAACCTGCCGAGCTTCAACGTTGAAATGTCGGAGGTTATGGCAGTACTAAAGAACATGGGAGAAAGAGTCAAGTGGCCAAGAGACATGAAGACTGACCCCAGCAAGCGGAACCAAGACCTGTATTGCGAGTTCCACCGCGATCACGGGCACACCACCGAAGACTGTAAAGCCTTGAGGTACGAGATTGCCCATTTATTGAAACAGGGGTTCCTGAAGGAGTTCCTGACCGAGAAGGGAAAGCAGACTCACGCCAAAGCTCAGCAGAACCAACCCGGTCCCACGAGCATCTTCCCCAAAACGAACGGTCAACGTTATCTCGGGAGGAATTGAGGTAGACTCGGTCACCTTCACGGCGAAGAAGTATGCGAAGGTATCCATCACGAACAGCAAGCGCCCCCGGACAGAAGGAGTAATCACCTTCGAGGAGTCCGACGCTGAAGGATCACAGTCTCCACATATCGACGCGCTGGTCATAACACTACGAGTAGCGGAGTTCGACGTAAAAAGGGTACTTATTGATGCGGGCAGCTCTGCGAATATCATCCCATCGCGAGTCATAGATGAGATGCAGGTAGCAGACAAGATCGTGCCAATATTTCGAGTTTTCTCCGGTTTCAACAACTCGAGTGAAAAGACCCTCGGGGAGATCACCCTGACAACTCTAACCAAAGGGGTAACAAAGGAGACGACCTTCCACGTTGTCGATGCCGATCTAGCCTAGAACATCATTCTAGGCAGACCGTGGATCCATGACATGCAGGCCGTCCCTTCTACCTATCACCAGGTATTGAAGTTCCCATCCGAGTGGGGGGTGCGCGAAGTCAGAGGAGAGCAGCGCACCGCACGAGACTGCTATTCGGTAGCTCTACAGCTACCCGGGGAGAACAAATAGCAATTACAGCGTCCGGAACCAAATACTACACCCGACGAGGCTAAGTACGAGGTCCCGGAATTCATTGCCAAGATGGAAGAAAAGGAAAAACACATGCCGACAGTAGAAGCCCTAGAGCCCGAAGAACTGTTCGCTGATAAGCCAGAGCGGAAGGTGTATTTGGGAACGGAGCTGAGCGAGCAGTTGCGGGGAGACATCCTGCAATTCCTCAAAGAACGGCATACGACATTCGCCTGGTCCCACGAAGATATGACAGGTATTTCTCCTGACATCATTACTCACAGGTTGCACGTGGATCCGTACCACCGCCCGGTGAAATAAAAAACACGCCAGCAAGGAGCTTTCTGAAACCAGGTGATCAACGACGAAGTCGACCGCCTGTTGAAGATCAGTTCGGTACGTGAAGTCAAATATCCGGACTGGTTGGCTAACGTGGTTGTCGTACCCAAAAAGAACGGCAAGTGGCGAGTCTGCATCGACTTCACAGATCTGAATAAGGCCTGCCCGGAGGATTCCTATCCCCTTCCCAGAATAGATCAACTGATCGATGCAACAGCCGGGCACGAGGTGCTGACCTTCCTCGACGCGTACTCCGGATACAACCAGATACTGATGGACCCCGGAGATCAGGAGAAAACGGCGTTCATAACTTGCCGAGGTACGTATTGCTATAAGGTTATGCCGTTTGGATTGAAAAACGCAGGTGCAACCTATCATCGTCTGGTCAATCGGATGTTCCACGACCATATCGGGAGAACTATGGAAGTGTACATTGACGACATGCTGATAAAATCCAAACGAGCAGAAGATCATCCGGCACATCTGAAGGAAGCCTTCCGAATCCTGGATCAATATAACATGAAATTGAATCCGGAGAAATGCGCTTTCGGAGTCGGATCGGGCAAATTTCTGGGATTCATCGTCTCTCAGCGAGGCAATGAAGTCAATCCCGCTCAGATTAAAGCTATCGAGTCGATCCCAGATGTACTTCACGATAGGAAAGAAGTCATGAGGCTGACGGGGAGAGTAGCTGCCCTACGCAGGTTCATCTCCCGGTCATCTGATCGGTGCAAAAGTTTGTTCGATGTCTTGAAGCAGAACAAGGAGTTTGAATGGACTCCTGAGTGTCAGCAGGCGTTGAGAGATCTGAAGAAATATCTCTCCAATCCTCCACTACTTACCACGCCTGTGGAAGGCGAGCAGTTGTTGATTTATCTAGCAGTCTCGGAGTCATCGGTAAGCGCTGTGCTAGTACGAGAAGACAAAGGTAAACAACTTCCTATCTACTATGTTAGCAAAGCTCTTATTGATGCGGAGACCCGCTACCAACCTCTAGAAAAGTTAGCGTTAGCCCTAGTAACTGCTGCCCGAAAATTACGTCCATACTTTCAAAGTCATACTATAGTTGTGGTTACCACTTTCCCTTTACGGAACGTTCTGCACAAGCCAGAATTTTCGGGGAGGTTGGTGAAATGGGCTATAGAGCTATCCGAATTTGATATCATTTATCAGCCCAGGGTGGCAATAAAATCACAAGTCTTGGCAGATTTCAGCGTTAATATATACCCTGAGGCAGAAAAGGAAGCCGTTCTCTATACAGGACAGGCTCCAGGCACTTGGGTCCTCTATACGGACGACTCCTCGAATGTCAAAGGGTCAGGACTTGGGCTAGTCCTCGCCGCTCCGTCCGGAGAAACGGTGAGGCAGGCTATCAAGTGCCCTTTCATTACTAACAATGAGGCCGAGTATGAGGCAGTAATTGCAGGACTGGAGCTGGCGCGAAACTATGGGGCAACCATAGTCAAACTAAAAAGCGACTCCCAGTTGGTGGTCAATCAGATCAATGGAGGTTTCGTCGCACGAGAGCCCAGAATGCAGGCGTACCTCGGCCGTGTAAAGGAGCTTTTGACGCAATTCGACGACTGGGAGGCAATCCAGATTCCACGAGAAGAGAATCACGAGGCTGACGCTCTCGCAAACATGGGATCAGTTGCAGAAATAGGAGCAGCCGGCTCTTCGGCCATCGTTCAACTTCTCTACACGACCATGGACCGGGAAAAGTTCGAAGTTAACACTATCAGCACTACCTGGGATTGGAGGAACGAGATAATGAATTATCTTATTCACGGGACCCTGCCCGCAGACACAAAGGCCGCTCGCAATCTCCGAGTGAAAGCTGCCCGATACACCATCCTCAACGGCGAGCTATACCGGAAGATGTTTGCGGGACCCCTCGCAAAATGTCTTGGACCAAGTCAGACTAATTATGTGATGAGAGAAGTCCACGAAGGCTGTTGCGGCAACCATTCCGGAGGAAAGGCCTTGGCGCGGAAACTAATACGTGCAGGTTATTACTGGGACAAAATGGAGAAAGATGCGAATGATATCGTCAAGAAATGTGACAAATGTCAGAGGTTTGCCCATCTCCTTCATCAGCCAGCCGAGCCGTTGCATTCGATCATCTCCCCGTGGCCCTTCATGAAATGGGGGATGGACATTGTTGGCCCCCTTCCTACGGCACCACGGGGGATGCGCTTTTTGCTGATCATCACAGATTACTTCACAAAGTGGGTCGAAGCCGCGGCATATTCAAGGATACGGCAGACAGAGGTCGTCGATTTTCTCTGGCGCTTTGTCGTATGTCGTTTCGGAGCACCCAAGGAAATAGTCATGGATAATGGCCCGCAGTTCGTCGGCCAGAAGGTGACTAGGTTCCTCGACGACTTGCACATTAAAAGGATCACTTCCTCACCATATCATCTGTCGCTAACGGGCAGGCCGAATCTACCAACAAGATCATCGTTGAATCCCTAAAAAAGCGCCTCGAACAGGCGAAGGGATGCTGGGTAGAAGAGTTACCCGGAGTACTGTGGGCTTACCGCACCACGGTAAAAATGAGTACCGGAGAGACTCCATACTCATTAGTCTATGGCGCAGATGCCTTGATCCCAGTCGAGATAGGTGAGCCCAGCCTGCGATATGCGCATGCCACGGAGGAGTCAAACTCAGTTAACCTGTCCGATGAACTGGATCTCCTCGAAGAACGCAGAGAACTGGCCCTCGTACGGGTGGTTGCCCAGAAAGAGCGAATTGAAAAATACTACAATCGGGGATTGCGCGTACGGAACTTCCAAGTCGGGGACTTTGTACTCAGAAAAGTGTCTCAGAGCACACAGGAAATGAATTCGGGGAAACTCGGCCCTAACTGGGAAGGACCCTACAAAGTAATCGCTTCAGCCGGCAAGGGATCTTATCGCTTAGCACGGCCAGATGGTTCAATCGTCCCGAACAGCTGGAATGTCGTTCATCTCAAAAGGTATCACTTCTAGGCGACAAGGACGGTTAGTCATTCTACGCTTCCCTTTTTCTATCTTTACGTAAAAGTTCTTACTTTTATCCGTGCATTGAAATTAGAAGTTCTTACTTTTTACGCAAAAATCCTTACTTTTTGCTATACATTCTTTCTAAATGGTACTAACGACCTGAACAAGGCCAGATCCGTTTAGCTCAACTGGTAGAGCTCGAAGTTCTTCAGCTTCGCGGCTGTGGGTTCGAATCCCACAACGGACACACTCCTCGTTTGGTTATATGTGTTCATTAGACAGATAACCGAAAACTCCTTTCATATTGTCACTTTACGTGTTCCAACATGAAAACAAGGGAGGTGGTGAGGGCCCTATAGGCCAGAAAAGACCTTCATACAGGCAGAAGACCTTTATACAGGCAGAAGACCTTAATATAAAGGCAGCAAATTTTTTAATTTGCGTGATAAGGCTTCCACGAAAATAAGAGAAGTCATTCACAAGTTAAAACCTTCATGTGGCAAGGCTTCCACGAAAATAAGAGAAGTCGTTCACACAATCAAGCGATTCGGCCAGAGCTCTAAGCGGCCACGATTCGGTCAAACTACCTACAACTTATGACCTTTGCCTAACGAAGGGGTAAGTTCAACATATTTGGGGAAACTTGGTAAAGTACGAACTTAATAAAGTTTGGAAAACAATTCCCAATTATGAGACACGAAAGCCGAAGTATATGCACACCAAGGGATCAAAAATTCAAAACTAAACATAGTTGCTGAATGGATCTGAAACTGCATATATATACATCAAAACTATGGGATGATAAAACGCCGAGAACGGCTGACAGAATTTCATAGAGTGTCCAATAGGCCAAACAAACCGGCCAAGGGCCAGAAAGTCTTCATAAGACTTCTGGCCACCAAACAAACAAGTCCGGCTCTCGCCGGACGAAATAAAATACATGAGTTCAGGAAAGAAATTATCAATTTGAAGGGCCGTGACCGGGACTCAACGCACCAGCTCCGTTGGGCCCGTCATCACTCCCCAGCTCTTCATCTTCATCATCATCATCTTCGCCATCCGACTCTTCGGGAGAGAGACCCAATGCTTGTTGAATCCTTCGAACAGCACTCTTCGTCGACTGCAACATCTCTTCGACATCAACCTGCCCAGCACGGATCTGCGCAAGCAACGTGTGTTTGGCCTCAAGGGCCGCAAGTTTGGCCTTAACCTCCGATTGGTCATGCAAGTTGGCCAGATCCTTGGTTAATGTGGACTGGACGCCCATCAGCTGGGCGACTTGGTCCTTAGCAGCTTGAAGTTCAGAGCGGGCTTTGGTTGACTCTTCATTTGCCCTCTGCAAGTTCAGCTCAAGAGTTGCACGGTCGTCGTTAGCACTGCTCAAACTATCATGGCATTCCTCAAGAAGTCTCTCCAAAGCCTGGACGGAGCGTGCGAACCCCTCTTTCTCCTCAGAAAGATTGTCCTTTTCCCTGGTGAGAGCATCGATCTGCTCAAGGCGATTATTGTTAACATCTGTTAACCGGTTAACTTCCCCACCAAGAAAACCACACTGCTCGATCAAGGTTTTGTTATCCTTCAGAGCCTCAATCAATTCTCTCTTCACCTCTACCACTTCATTGGCATTGTTCAGACGGGAGCGGAACATGATTTCAGCAGCCAGCATGCTTGACTGAAACACAAAGAAAGTCACGGTTAAGAATCATAGGCTAACAGCTACTGCCAAAGCAAAGAAGGTAAAACTTACCCGGGCAGAGTCGGAAGCAATTTGGAAAGCCAGTTCTTCGTCGGTCAATTCCCTTAGCACCCACTCCTCTCGAGGACCAATGAGCGAAGAAACTGCTTTAACCAACCTGCGCCGCCTGGACACAAAGTTGACATCGGGAGCAAGTCTCAGGGTATGTTTCCTCTCACAAAGCTTGGGCTCCCTAGCCTGCTCCGAGGGGTAATTCGGTCCGAACTTGTAACGAAACCCCTTGATGTCATTTAGCTCTGTCCGCCGACCGCCAAACAAACCTCGTTGAGGAAAGGTTTGAATCACCTTCCACCTCCGGGTCTATGGTCTCGCAATCACGAAGAACAACGAGGGTTGCTCCCTCAGCAGCCATGTTTTCCAGATCCTCAAAACGGAAAATACGAGGACCTTGGCTGCTCCCTTGGGAAGCCTCTCCCCCAGCTTCTTCTCTTGCCCCCCCTTCTCTCACTTCTTCTTTTATTTCCTCTCTTACTCCCTCTCTTACTTCTTCTTCTTTACCAACTTTACCCTTGCCCTTGTCCGCACGGGAAGGACCTGCCCTCTCCCCGTCACCAACTCAGCCCTCCTCTTATCGCTACGGAGATGAGGCCTCCGCTGGAGAGGAACATCCGCCTTAACCTCGGTATCCGACAGGTGGATAACCTCCTGGGCCGGATCCTCTCCCCGAACGGACTCAGGGACCGCAGCAGCAACTCCGGTATCCGCCCCTATGGGTTTCGGGACATTTGCCTCAGCAGAAGGGCCGTCCCCAGCCGCTGAGGGTTGTCCAGTAGCAGCGGGAGTCGTACGGGCAGACTTCTTCCGCGCTCCGCCCTCGCCGCGTCTCTTCCTCCTCTTCTTCAAGGAGCTCAACTCCTCGGACAGAAGTGCTTCACCTCCATCCCTGCTACGCAGAGCGCCGGCCGAAGCCAGTATAACCTCAGCTTCAGCAAGAGGATCGGCGACGGTTCAGCAGGTCTGTCCTGAGGAGGAGCAGGGAAAAAACCTCCCGAAGTACCCAAACCTGCGACAGAGGAAAAACGGTCAGACACGAGAAGGACTCGGAAAGAAAAAGTTCATCGGGAAGATAGTGATATCCTCACCATGGTGTTTCACGGTCAAACTCTTGGAAGAAGCAAAGTATGACCACTCTCTCTTCTCCGGCTCAAATTTTGCCAGAATCGGCTCAACCCATGACTTCAGTTCATCTATAGTGATGAATCTGTCATAGGGCTGCTTGGCCGCTGCACGAAGAAATTTTGATAAAGGTTAGAAGAAGAAGGAAAGATGAAATATAACACAAAAACTCGGGGACTTACGTGTTTTGTTCCAGATTTCTGGAAGGTGCGCCTTGTCATCGAACGTCAGGGCCGAGGAGCGTACGAACAGGTACCGGTGCACCCAGCCCCGGTCACCAGTATCCTCGGAGCTGCGCACCAGGCCCTTGCTCCCTCGCATCCTAACGTTCACATAGCCGTCCTTAAAAATCTGGACGCTGTACAAAGAAATGAAGTGCTTGTACTCAAAAGACTGGTCAGTATCAGCCGCAAACCAGTCTAGAAGTGTGACTATCCTATATACACTGGGGATCAGCTGCCCCGGGCAGAGAAGATATTCCCTGCAAAGTCTCTCCAACACTGGGTGCAAAGGCAACCTACACCCCACTGTAAAAGGGTAGGTACCAATGGCTGTCCACCCAGCCCGGTAAGAGGTAATGTTCTCACCTTCAGAAACCGGCAAGAGGGAGATTCCATCACCCCAATTGCAATCTAGTCTCACTTGGGGGATCACCTCCTTCGTGATCCCTGACTTAAACCTGTATGCCGGCCAGTTGCGCGTGTCACCTTCCCTGTTATGAAAGGATTTCACGTTGCAATCTGCCTCGAGTTCGCCCCACTTTTTAGGGATTATCTCAGCGGCAGTAGCTTGAGAGGCCCGCGGCCTAGGAGTGGCCGTCGAGCTTCCAGCAGCATCAAAATTCAGATTCCTTCTGGATCTGGAAGACATGATTTTAGAAGAAGAGTGAAAATTGCCAAGAAAATTTCAAGAGTTAGTTCAAAGGTTTTCAAGAAGGAATGCAGGAGAAATAAGAGTAGGTAAAAGATTTTTCGTCAAGTGAGTTCCTATTTATAGGAATCAAGGTGCAGACCCCCAAGATTCTCGTGAAGACACGTGGAGACTATCAGATGATCCACACCCAGATCTGACCGTCGATGAAAGGGAATAGGGTTAATCAATGCTTTACGACACTATTATTACCCTAGAGAACTGCAGTCACTTCCTGATCAGCAAGCGACGTGCGCACGTGGAAAGAGACGGTTAAAAACATTGCTTTTTACCCTCGGGGAACGCAGTAGTCATTTCAGAGTAAACTGCAGTGCCACAGACGTGCAGGTCGAAGTTACTTTTTTAGATGGCGCATTTAATGCGCACAGCATAAAGGCTTGTCACCTGTCTGATGAGATCCCTACGTCATCAAGATTACATCATATAAAGACAAAAGGTTTGCAAAGACTCCCGCCAAAATTCTTATCCACTCCTCGGACAGATTCTCTGCCCGAGAAGTGCGGGGACTATCTGTATTGGATAAAAACTGACTGGGCTTTGGCGAATGACATGTGTCTTCCACGTGGCGTAAGCCGACGTGTCACCGGACAGACACTCACCGGGCAGACATCCATCGGATGGACACTTCCCACGGGCAGACCCAAAGAAGTTACAGGATGTATCAACAATCAGCATAATTTGAACAAGCAGTTAGTAGCGTTAGTGGGCGCGATCATTCAAAATACGGTCACCCAGCGGTTACAACCTTTCTGGATAAGACGCCCAAGCGGTTACAACCTTTCTGATAAGACACCCAGCGGTTACTCATCCGAACGGTTCTACACCCAACGGCTACTACAACTTCAACAGGCGCCTCCCACGCCTATAAATAGCAGTTACCTTAACCGATTGTAACAACTTTTACTTTCTGCACACTTGATCAATAAGAATACTCCCTGTCCTTCCATCATTGAATTATATCCATTGTTCTTATTTTAATTATTGTCTCAACGATTGGATCATCCAGCGTGGTGGTTGGCGACTATCAGAGAACACGATACGTTTGCTCTTCCTTATTTACGTTCATACTACATCATTTACTGTTCTATATTAGTATTATCTGATTTATCGCATAGATCTTTAATCTCAACTATTGGCTGTGACTCCGCAAATATAAATTTAACTGTTAATTGACCTAAAATCGGGTTTAGGTTAAACAGACAATATTGAAGTATCACATCTTCGTATTTCAGGATTTTTGAAATAATTAAGTAGAAGTATTATATTACAATAATCTTAACGCATTATTGCATTGTGCGTGTTTGTAAAATATTAAACATTGTATTTTTTGATAAGTTCCTTGTCACATTGTTCTTGTTCCTACATAAAAAATTACTAATTTTAATGCCTGCGCGATGCCCGAACGATATTAAAATATATTAGTTATGTGAATTTATAATGTACGTATTATCACATTAGATCATATTCATTTAGCCAAAATCTTTATTTCTTAATTTGAGGTACCTAATAACAAAGAAAATTTAAAATAAAAGTTACCACCATCCAACTGTCGTGTCATGTTCCTCATTTTTTCTTTATTATTTTATCAACTATTTAGTAGTACATTGTTATATGACTTAATTTAAACTATTAACAGTTTTAGCCTCCGTTTGTTTAAAGCATTTGAAAGCATTTTTTGGGGATTTCTTGAGAAAAACTTGTGTGTTTATAAAATTTACCTAAATTTTAAAATCATGATTTCAAATTCCCAAAAACTGATTGAAACCTGCTTTATGAAATTTTTGGGAAGAAAATTTTTTTCCACTCACAAAACTTCAATTTTTTTTTTTTTCAAGTGAAAAGTATGTCCTAACACAATTTCAAGTTCCAAATATTAGTTTTCAACTCTAGTTAAAAAAACTCTGGTTTTCAAGTTTCAACCAAATCTATGTCCAAACGCTAGCTTAAAGATCGACTACTTTCTTGATTACTTGATTTAGAGATTTCTAACTTATGATTTCTTAATTACTTCTTCAAAATGTTTATTTTCCTTGCATTTTAGAATTCAACCAACTTTAAATAAAATTAATTTTGTGACTCTTACTTTAATACTGACTAGTATAGTACCCGTGCGATGTACGGTCAAGAATAAAAAAAATTCATCATAGAAAAGTACTATTATAAATTCATTTGAGTACATTAAGTTTGAAATTTAAATAAATTAAATGTTCTCTGTCATTTTGATTCTCTCAAATGTATCCACAGACAAACTATATGAAATTAAAGAGACTAAATATGTCAAATAATTTCTAAGTTATACAACAGGATTGAACGTAAGATTTTTTATAGATTATAGAATAGATAAATAAAAGGTGTATTCAACTTAACTTCAATAATATCTAAACTAAATTGCTTTCTGAATTCTATTCTTATTATTAGTACATGACTTCATTTGTTTTAAATATAATACACTCTTCTTGTTTAGGTACAATCACCCATAGTCTGAACTTACACATTCTAAAGGAAACTATATTATTTGTTATCAACTCAAGGGATTTTTACCTGTATGTCTACTAATTTTTATGGACTAAAAATAGCCACATTTTAAAATATTTAGTTGGCCATTTGGCTAAAAATATTTCATTCCATAACCGCATATACTTCGAGCTGGTATACCCCATAGCCACAGTATACTCCAATAGTATAATCATGCTTTTATTGTATATATTTCTAGTATACGGTATACCCCAATAGTATACAAGTTTGATACTCCAATATTGTGATTGTGTGGCTACATAATATTTAAATAAAACTTGGACCATGGTCGGATAATATTTTAATGTGGGCTGGCTAGTTTTGAAAACTTTGATATTTTATTTACCCATGAGACAGAGGTCAAAGCAAAGCATAACTCGTAAATGGTCCCAAGTTTTCTTACTTTTTCCATCAATACTACCTGGATCATTTGTTTTAAATATAAAAGACTCTTCTTGTTTTAGGTACATTCACCTATAGTCTGAACTTATACATTCTAAAGAAAAATATATTTTTTGTTACTACTCATATTTTATTTACCCATGAGACAGAGGTCAAAACAAAGCATAACTCGTAAATGGTCCCAAGTTTTCTTACTTTTTCCATCAATACTACCTGGATTCTCCTAAGCACTCATATCCTCTTCACCAAAATTAAAGACAGTAATTACAAATTTCAACGCTCTATTTCAGTCTTTTGATAGCCTAAAGTATACATCTTGACTAATATTTCTAATCAGCAATGTTGCACTCCTTTTCTTCTGAAACAATATCTGTTTCTTTTCCTGCCAGAGTACCAGCAAGATATATACTTTTTGAGTTCTTGTACAACCTTCTTTCCCATTGAGTGTGCATTTACCCCATATATTCTGTCTTCTTGCCATTCCATTGCTTGTCTTTGGATTTTTTGTCATTGCACCACAGTTCACTCTACAATTCAGTAGACTACTCACATGTCAAGAATAGATGATTCAGGGATTCATTTTGATTATCACAAAGCTGACATAGCATAATATCCTATAAAGACATTAATTATTCAGGCAAAATGTTAAAGAAAGATTCATTGTTAAGTCAGACATAACACAACTCAATTCACAAATCAAAATTAGGAAGTCAGATATGCAACCATACATGGAGAAAAAGCAACCCAAAAAGTTGAACTCAAATTTCTAGAGTTGTAAGCTATTACTCCTACATAGAGAAGCAGCCAAAAAATGTAGGTTCATCACTAATGATAATGCATTAAGATCTAGGATAGTGATAAAAACATCCTAACCTGCACCGGTTAGTATGTTGATTTGGATACAAAGTTTAAAACAAAATAAAAGAAGCCGAGAACTATAATACAAAAACATACCCAGTGAAGCCGAAAACTATAATACGTATTTACATTCACATACTATAGCACTGGTCTTCTAATACTGTATTTAGCCAAGTGAAAATTCTATCAAAACTTGTAGCTCAATCTAAATTTAGAACTTCTATCTTTCGATTCAAAAAAAAATCAAATCTAAAAACCTAACCTATTAGAATATTGATCTGAATAATTACAATACGAAAAAAAAAGTAAAAACAGGAAGCCAATAATAAGAGAAATAATAGATTCTGAACATCCTTCAACCTCCCTGTATGGGCCTAAATCGTTTTTAGGTACACAAATCGAATTTGGATTCAAATATAAGCAAATCTTTGTATCAAAGCGGTAAATAATGCACGAAACAGATGAAAAATACGTAAAATAACTTGGTTTCAATATATGGATGTTCAGTACAAATTTGGGCAGAGTTTCGGTATAAATTTCTGGATCCCTATTACATGAAATGAACTGATATTTATAGATGTAAGCCTCTGCCCATGATCTCCACTACCTATCGCCATGTTGTCCGACGACCTTGAGGTGTAGTAGCTGAGTTAGTGGGGTGGAGTAGTGGGCTACAAAGCCGGATGAACCGAGGGGGATCCACCGAGGTGAGAGTTTACGACCTCGGTGACTTGGCCCTGTTGCTTGACCGAGGTGATGGTTACCGAAGCTCAGCTCATGGCCCGCCTTCGGTAACGCATCTTCGGTTCCAAGGCTTCGACGATTCGCTTAGCCGCCTCGGCGATTGTTTAGTCGCGACGTGTTCGGTCGTTGAGACTTGCGTGACCGGGGCAAATCGCCGTGGGTCGATTTTTACCCAATACAGATAGTCCCCCCACTCCTCGGTTGCCTACCGAGGAGACCGAGTAGTGGAATGAAGTTTTAGCGGGAAAGCGACGTGGCTCAACCCTATCCAAGCATTTCAAAATTTTGTCAACAGTTCGCGTCCCATCAGGTCTCTTCTCAATGACACGTGGCGCTCATCCGTGGGTTGACCGAACCGTCGCGCCGAAAATTTTGTTTTTTCCAACGTTTCAATGATGACGCTGACGTCATCCTCGTTTAAAATTCAAAACCTATAAAAGGGGGCATTTGCCAAGATGCCTCTTTATTTACTTCAGAGCGTTCAACAGTAAAAAACTTAAGAACTTTCCCAAACTCCTTCCAATCTTCCAACCTTACAGAGAAGCTTCCAGTTTCGAATTCATCACCATGTCTACCACAATTTCTAGGCAAGATTCCAGCGACTCAGGTGAGAGAGTGCGAATTCCGCCTCCAACTGCAGCTGTTGTCAGCGGCGATGCCGCCGCTGCTACGCCGGTGACTACCACGGCCGTGGTGGAAGGCAGCAAAGTATCATCAGGCGTTGGGGGCGTGAAGCGCCGTAAGATGAGAGCTATGCGCCAGCTGGCGGCGGAGGAGGAGGTCGCCTCAGACGAGGACGACGTCGTGCTGGACGACGCCGCTCTACCCAGCTTCAGTGACGCTCTCCTTAGGGACGATGATGATGGAGGGGACGGCGAGGGAGTTGGCACCGAGGACGTTGATGCCGAGGGCAGAGGCGCCGAGGCCGTAGATGTTGCCGAGGGGGGATCCACGGGGCCGTCTATTCCCCTCGAGCAGGAGCTTGAACCACACCAAATCATTCCCTCCCATTTTGACAACTCCAAGGACCTAAAATTGCAGGCTCGGACGGCTGAGCGGGAGGGGAAGCACAGGAACGTCCCCGTGAACACTACCCCAACCCTCATTACTCAGGCTCACACTGAACGGGTTCGGAGGGAGTGTCAATTTGACGCCGAGGTCAAGGTCATTATCCCAGATCCAACAAGTAGGGTATGCCACGATATCGAGGGTATGTCTTTTGCTTACACTTATCCATTCACCATCGGTTTCACTCTTCCTGTACACAAGGTCATCGACGACTTTTGCCGGGCCTATAATTTGTGTCTGGCCCAACTTGGCCCCGGTGTCTGGAGAGTCGTCCAATGCATGGATTGGCTAAGCAAAAAGGCGAAGGTGGACTTCACCTTTCAACATCTTATTTCCCTCTACTACCCTTACTTCCACAAAGCCGGGGTGGTGGCGCTCAACAACCGGGGCAAATTTGCTCTTCTTCACAAGAGTGAGGATCACGGAGACCGAGGCTGGAGTGAGCGGTTCATCTTGCTGGAGACCAAGGTCTTATCCACCGAGCCTGATTTTCCCGAACGGTGGAATAACACACGTAAGCACATCGCTTTTGTCATTTTACTCCTCGGTAGTTTGCCAATGTTAATTGATTTCCTTCATTTGCTATTTCTTCAGCCAACAAGGTCGACATCGTGCCCCCGGCGGGCTTGACTGAGTGGGTGAAAGCGATGACTAACGCTCGCACGCGCCCCGAGAGGACGTGGATGAATATGGCTGCCGAATTTGGTTGGCAGTGCAAGAGGCACGGTGAGTTTTGATAGTGTTTTAATAATGGTTAACTTTGGGATTTTTCTGACTTTCCTTCCCTCGGTGTCAGGTTTTCCAAATCGTGCCGCTAACACCAAGAAGAGTAAGAAGAAGAAGGAAGAGAAGAAGAAAAATGATGAAGAGACTGAGTCTGACGATGATCTGGCTGCGGTAGCCGGGGAGTATAAAGGATTGAAGGCTTCCAAGTCTTCAAAAATCTCCAAGGGAGCCCCCGATCAAGGGACTTCCAAAGGTAATTCTTGTCCTCGGCACGCGTTGTTAAGCATCGTTTTCTTTCTGTTCCAATGTTAAAATTTCTCCTTCGTTCGTAGGCGTGAAGCGGAAGAGGGCTACGTCGAAGAAGTCGTCCCGCTCGGTAGCTCCTCGTACCGAGGCGGAGACACTTCGCCAGCCCGAAGCGGTGGTTGGAAAACGCCGAGGACTGGTGGATGAGCCCGAGGATAAGGCAGCCGACGAGGCTTGGTCTCGAGGAGATGTCGCCGTTGTAGATCTCGAAGGTCAAGAGCCCGAGCCTGATGCAGCTGCGGAAAAAGCCAAAGGTAAGGCTAAAGTTACCGAAGCTGGAGCTGCTGCATTCATCGGAGAGGCTGGCCCCGGGTCAATGAGAGCGCATTCCGAACCCGCGAGGATTTCTTCCTCGGTGGGGTCTTACCGAAAACTTGAGGTGCCGATGTCTTCAAATCTTCTTGGGTGCAACCCCGAGGATCTCCTTAGACTTACGCCCTTGCTAGGGCCAACAGAGGATAGGCTCATGCAAGAGTTTACCCCGGGTCAGCTATACAGTACCCTTCGGGTTATATCTGACTTCGGTTTCTTTGGCCTTTGCTCAGACCTTCATCCTTTCTTTGAAAGCCGTCGAGGTTGAGTCTTCGAGGACCGCTGAGGTTCGGCGTGTGTCTCGCCTATGGGATCAGCAAAAAGATAAATTCAATGCTCAGATAGCTTTGCTGAAAGCTGATTTAGCCAAGTCTCAGGCCGATTTACGCGAAGCTGAGGCGAACTCCGAAGCTAAGATTAAGATCCTCGGTGATGACTTTGAAGCTGAACGCTCACGGCTGGGAGAGGAAGTCGCGAGGCTGAGGGACGAGCTGTCACGAACCAAAACCGAGGCGGTTAATATGGCCAAAAAGCACCAAGAGCAGCTGAGAGATCATCTGCTTCACATTAAGAAGCTAGAAGGCGAAACTTCCAAGCTTTCAGCCAAGGATGATCAGATCGTTGCCCTGAAAGATGAAATTGCGGCCCGAAAGGATAAAGCTGCACTCAAGGTGAAAAGGGCCGAGCTCGACAAGCGGTGGGCCATCATCAAGTCTTGGTTAAGGTTGCTCAAGCGGTGTCGCGCCGGGGAGCTTAATCTTGATGAAGAGATTGAGAAGGCCGAAGCTAAAGCAGCCGAAGCCCAAGCTATCATCGAGGATCTTCCTTCAAGTGAAGCCTCGAGCGGCGATGATGAAGATGAGGAAGATGAAGAGGCCGAAGAGGGCTCCGGGGATGGAGGTGGTTCTCCTGAGGCCTGAATTACTTTTAGCACTTCTTTTGCAAGCCTTCGGGCTTTTGAGTTTGTACTTTCGACCTTCGGGTCTTTTGAGAATGTATATATTCAGCCTTCGGGCTTTCAGTAAGAAATATTTGCATCCTTATTCTGTATAATGGCCTTTTAAGCATATCGGACACTTTGATGCAAACTTTTACTTTAATCTTGCAAGATTTAGACAGAATTTGACCGATGCGAACCTAGGGCGACGTCTCGTCCTCGGGTCGACGCATTACGCGGCTTCAAAAGATAAGATTTAAACAGATAAAATGAGTGTAATCGAAGTCGTTCTTATTGATATGGACGAGCCAAAAGGCTATGTACATAAAACCAAGCCGAAACAGACCTTGGGTAGAATTTCGAAATAAAAGCAAACCGACAAACACGCCGCTACCGGGCTAATTTACAATGTACTAAATCTAGTCCCCGGGCGTTAGTCCCTGGTTGTCGGATAGATAAGCTTCGGTTGGGAGGCTCAATGCAGACCTCGATATCAACCCCTTCTCACTCCCCCCCAGTGTTCGGTTGTGAATCTTGATGAAGATCCGAGCACTGGAATCGGTTCGGTTCGCTTTCTGAAAAGGTCAAGCAAAAAGACGGAACGAGGGGTAAGTTAGTACATTTTCTGTTAATGCCATGGGAGCTGGGTTCGGCTCGGGGCTGTTTGATTTAAAGAAGTTTGAAGATATTTACCTCGACTAGAAGTAGTACCGCTTCAAGTTGGAAATATTCCAATTCAACGGTTCAGGCTCTCCTTGCAAACTTTCGATTTGATAAGAGCCTTTTCCAACAATTGCTTTGACTCTGTAGGGTCCTTCCCAATTTGCAATGAGCTTTCCTCCGTTTTCTTCTTTGGTTGATTGCTTCACGGTTTTCAGCACATAATCCCCGACCTTGAAGTCCCTGAATTTAGCCTTTCTGTTGAGATATGCTTCAATCTGTCTCTTTTGAGCAACCAACCGAACCAAAGCCAACTCCCTCTTCTCCTCGAGCAGATCCAACTCAATGCGCATTGCTTCCTGGTTTGCGTCCTCGGCCGTATGGGCATATCGAAGGCTTGGTTCGCCCACCTCTACGGGAATAAGAGAGTCCATGCCATACGCCAAAGAGAAGGGAGTCTCCCCGGTGCTGCTCTTTTCAGTCGTTCGCATGGCCCACAGAACCCCGTGCAACTCCTCGGGCCAAGGACCTTTTTTCTCATCGAGCCTTTTCTTGAGATTCTCAATTATAATCCTGTTTGAAGACTCGGCTTGGCCATTGGCGCTTGGATGATAAGGAGTCGAAGCTATTCTCTTGATACCCCACTGCTTGAAGAAGTTGGTGATAGCAGTCCCCATGAATTGTTTGCCATTGTCGCAAGCAATTTCTCTTGGGACCCCGAACCTGTAGATGATGTTCTTTCTGATGAAGTCGATTACTTGCTTTTGCTTAACTTCGGTGAGAGCCGCTGCTTCCACCCATTTAGTGAAGTAATCAGTCAATACCAGGATGAAACGAACACCACCCTTTCCCTTGGGCAATGGTCCAACAACGTCCATTCCCCATTTCATGAAGGGCCATGGCGACACCACCGAATGAAGAGGCTCGGCTTGTTGGTGGATCAGGCGCCCATGGCGTTGGCACTTGTCACATTTTTGTACAAAATCCCTCACATCGGTACTGATAGTGGGCCAGTAATACCCAGCTCTTAATAGCTTTCGTACCAAGGATTTTGCCCCCGAGTGGTTGCCACACTCGCCTTCATGCACTTCTGCCATCACGTATCTTGCTTCATCGGGACCCAAACATTTGGCCATCGGGCCGCAATACAACCTCTTGTATAGATTACCTTCGATCATGTGATACGAGGTAGCTTGGGTCCTCAGCTTCTTCGCTTCTTTCTTATCTTGGGGGACAGTCCCCGAGTCGAAATAGGAGATGAACTTACTTCGCCAATCCCATCGGTTGTCCACCGAGTTGACTTGCAGCTTCATCTCTCTCATCTGTGCAGATAGTAGCCGAACCATCGAGTCAGGAGTACCCATCAGTATAGAGTACCCATAAGCCCGAAGTTGTTCCTTTAGCTTCGGCGTTTTCTCTTTCAGCCTCGGGTAAGATTCCAACGCTAAAATCTGCCACGAAGTCCGCCAAGACTTGGGACTTAATGGCGTTCCGAGGCTGATAGGTGATGTCATATTCACTTAACTCTACCGCCCATTTTGATAATCTTCCCGACAACTCTGGCTTATGCAAAATATTTCTCAAGGGGAAGGTTGAAACTACGGCTATTGGATGGCATTGAAAATAGGGCCGCAATTTCCGAGCGGTAACTAGTAAAGCAAGAGCTAGTTTTTCCAGATGTGGATACCTGGTCTCAGCGTCGAGGAGTGTCTTGCTCACACAGTAAATGGGCTGCTGCTTGCCATCTTCTTCTCGAACCAGCACAGCACTTACTGATACCTCGGACACTGCTAAGTAGACTAGCAATGTTTCACCTTCTTTTGGCTTGGCAAGCAACGGTGCGTTAGCCAAATACTGTTTCAAGTCTTTCAGCGCTTGTTCGCACTCCGGTGTCCATTCGAAGTGAGTGTTTTTTCTCAAAACGGAGAAGAATTTGTGGCATCGCTCCGAGGACCTTGAGATGAAACGACTCAAGGCAGCGACTCGGCCAGTCAAGCGTTGGACTTCTTTCACCCCGGTAAGCTTCTCGGGGATTTCTTCGATAGCTCTGATTTTGTCAGGATTAGCTTCGATGCCCCGTTCAGAGACAATGAATCCCAAGAATTTGCCAGACCCAACGCCGAAGGCGCACTTTTCAGGATTCAATTTCATGCCATATTGTCTCAACACGGCGAAGGCCTCCCTCAGATGATTCAGGTGATCCTCCATTTGGATCGAATTGATGAGCATGTCGTCTATGTAAACTTCCATAGATTTTCCAATATAATCCTTGAACATGCGACATACTAGCCTTTGGTAAGTCGCCCCGGCGTTTTTGAGACCGAAGGGCATGACCTTGTAACAGAATGTACCTCGGTCAGTGATGAACGAGGTTTTTTCTTCGTCCTCAGGGTCCATGAGGATTTGATTGTAGCCCGAATACGCATCCAAGAAAGTTAATAGTTTGTGTCCAGCCGTGGAGTCTATTAACCTGTCGATTTGTGGCAACGGGTAAGAATCTTTGGGGCAAGCTTTATTCAGGTCGGTGTAGTCTACACACATTCTCCACTTGCCATTTTTCTTCGGCACAACTACCACATTTGCCAGCCATTCGGGATATTTCACCTCCCTGATGAAACCATTTTCTTGCAGCTTCGTGGTCTCATCTTCAATCGCCTTCTTTTTCACCCCGGCGTGAGGTCTCTTCTTTTGTTTCACCGGGGTGAATCTTGGATCTACATTCAGCTTGTGAGTCATGATCTCCGGATCGATACCCGTCATGTCTGAATGAGCCCAAGCGAAACAGTCATGGTTGGACCTTAAAACTTCCATAATTGCGTCTTTCGACTTCGGGTCCAACTCCGAGCCGATGTGCACTTTCCTTTCTGGGAACTCTTTCAGTAGAGTGAAAGAGTTCAGCTCTTCAACGGTAGAATCCTCGGCTTTTTGCTTCCGAGGCTCTTGCACGCATGCCGGGATCTTTTCAATTTCATTTTGGAGGCTCGCCTCGCTCGATCCCGGTTGCGTTGGTTGCTATTTTTTGGGCCCGCTCGGGGCGACTCCATTTTTCAGTGCAACCGAGTAGCATTCCCTCGCTACTCGCTGCTCCCCCTTAATTGATCGAACCCCCCAAGGCGTTGGGAATTTGATCACTTGGTGTAAGGTTGAAGGAACAGCTTCCATGGAGTGGATCCATGGCCGCCCGAGGATTACATTATAGGCCAGATCCTCGGGCATCACTTGAAACAGTGTCTCCTTGGTGACATCCTCAGCGAATGTCTTCAGCGTGATTTCACCCAACGTCTTCTCTGTTGAGTTGTTAAAACCAGCCAACACTGTTGATTTGGGAACGATTTCCCCTTTTAGCCACATCTGCTTCACCGCCCCGTAGCTGATGATGTTTACCGAACTACCGGGGTCAATCAATACTCTCTTGATGTCGGCGTTGTTAATTCTTAGCATGATGACTAGAGCATCGTGATGGGGGAACATCATCCCATCACAGTCATCCTCATCGAACACGATGTCCTTGCCCGAGCCTCCAACTCGGGTCCTTTTCTCCATGGTGATGGAGAGCTTAGCAAATTTTTTAGCTGCGGCGAAGTTCACGCCGTTTACTTCTGACCCCCCGGTGATGACGTTAACTACTCTCTCCGGGGGTGGAGCTCGAGATGGTTGCCCATCCCCCCGGTTCTTTGAAAAATTTTCTTTCCCCTTGTCAGTGAGGAATTGAGCCAAGACTCCTTTTTTCAGTAGGTGAGCTACCTCGAGGCGCAAAGCTTTGCAGTCCTCGGTTCTGTGACCATAATCTGCATGAAACTCGCAATGCAGATTCTGATCCCTTTTGTCTGCCGGGGTTCTCATGTCTTTGGGAATTCTAACCCCGGCTGTTCCCTTAACAACGTCGACCAGCTCCGAGGTCGATATGTTGAAATTATAATCTTGGATCCGGGGAAGATCCTTTCTTGGGACCGAAGCGGAGCTCGAGGGATTCCTTTGGTTCATATTGGTTTGAACCTTCCCTCCAAGCTTTTGGCTTACGTGAGACGTCGGGTATGAGTTACCGGGGTTGTTTCCCAACCTTTGAGTAACATGTTGCCTCGGCGAAGTATAAGGTTCATACCTCCCTTTCAAATTATTTCGTGGCACCTCGGCGCGATTTGACATATCACCTCGGTTTTGGTAACCTCGGTTTTTGAACTCCGCCTCCTCCAATCTGATTTTGGAGTAAGCTCTTCTATGCAGGTCCTCCCACGTCAGGACCTGATATTGTTGCAACTCTTTCCGCAATTCGGCAGCAGCACTTGAATTGCGACCGTTGATACCTTTTTCGAAGGCCATGATAGCCAAGGTATCATCCATTCGAGGCAACTCCATACGTTCAGCATGGAATCGCTCGAGGAACTCTTTAAGTGGCTCACCGGGCCACTGTTTCACTTCACATATATCCTCCTTCCTCTGGAGGATCTTTTGTGCGCCGGTGTGAGCTTTGACAAAGGCGCGGGATAGTTCTTTGAACGAGGAGATTGACCCCGGCGGCAAGCATAAATACCACCGAAGTGCACCCTTTTCCAACGAACTACCAAACTTCTTTAAAAACATGGATTCAAGCTGCGTGGACGTCAAGTCGTTGCTCTTCACCATGGACATGTACTCCCTAACATGCTCCTTGGGATCAGTTGTCCCATCGTACTTTTTGAGGAATGTGAGTTTGAAACCCACAGGAGTTGGAGCTGGTGCTGCTTCGGTCTTATAAGGCTGTTCCCTATATTGCTCAATGTCGAGGTCATCTTCCTCCTTGCTTATCCCCGGTACGCGTTCGAGGCGTTTTTCGACGCGCGCCTCGATGCGAGCCTCGATTTCTCTACTCATTTTTTCAACGTCAACCGATGACGTTGTTTCTGCCACGGAGGGAACCGTCCCGAAGTGTGGCATGGAAGATGGACCACTCCCCGACCCCCCAGACGCGGCTCCGTTGTGAGGTCCCCCTGTTGTCGCGCCCTGAGGAACGAAAGGCGGGGTGCCTCCACCAGGAGCCGAGGGCTGGGTGCCGTTTGGGGCGGTGCTGTTTCGCCCTTCTAGCGAGGCGCGAAACTCGGCATTGATACTAGCCTGCTCATCCTGCTTATTTTGGAGAGCTCTTAGCGTGGTGACAACGTACATTTGAAATTCTTCGGTTGTCATTGGGGTGAAGGATTGTTGGTTCGTCGGATCGTCAACCCGATCACCATTACCACCATTGTTGTTATCAGCCATAGCGTTAGATCACAAATTTCTTGACGAAGAACAGACTTCGAACTTTGGAACAAAGCGTTATTGCTTATATCCCCACAGACGGCGCCAATTTGTATGGGCCTAAATCGTTTTTAGGTACACAAATCGAATTTGGATTCAAATATAAGCAAATCTTTGTATCAAAGCGGTAAATAATGCACGAAACAGATGAAAAATACGTAAAATAACTTGGTTTCAATATATGGATGTTCAGTACAAATTTGGGCAGAGTTTCGGTATAAATTTCTGGATCCCTATTACATGAAATGAACTGATATTTATAGATGTAAGCCTCTGCCCATGATCTCCACTACCTATCGCCATGTTGTCCCACGACCTTGAGGTGTAGTAGCTGAGTTAGTGGGGTAGAGTAGTGGGCTGCAAAGCCGGATGAACCGAGGGGGATCCACCGAGGTGAGAGTTTACGACCTCGGTGACTTGGCCCTGTTGCTTGACCGAGGTGATGGTTACCGAAGCTCAGCTCATGGCCCGCCTTCGGTAACGCATCTTCGGTTCCAAGGCTTCGGCGATTCGCTTAGCCGCCTCGGCGATTGTTTAGTCGCGACGTGTTCGGTCGTTGAGACTTGCGTGACCGGGGCAAATCGCCGTGGGTCGATTTTTACCCAATACACTCCCTATCATAAGAGAAACACAACATATTAAGTAGAATGTTTTAATTTATAATAGAACACTTTATAAAATGGAACCTTCTCTCGACCGTGTGCAAAGTTACCACATAAAAATGACAGGCACAAGAAACCAATAGGAATTCTTCTCAAGCAAAATTATCGTTTAAAAGATCAAGAAAATGGCAAAAAGTTATTCATAAAGAAAAAACTTGAATATAAAAACACAGTCACATAATGTGGGAGATAATTCTAAAGCCTAGCATGCAAAATATCAAACACTACAGTTTTAGCAATCAATATTATCTTTAGAGGCTTGAGCAAACATGATCTACGTAATCAGACGGAGTCTCATAACTATCTGAGGAATTACCTCATCCCCAGCGAAGATCGTAATCATGTAATCACTGAGTCTGTTCCCAATTAATATACATTCTCACCTGCTAGGTCTATTCATGGAGTTTATACTAAATCATGTACAGGTTGCTCTTTCCGATAAGCATATTTAGGATTGCAGCACGACTATTTATATTGGGCAAGCTTTCAGGCTGACCATTCCTTTCATCTTTCCAATTTGACTTTTAGTAATTTAAAACAAAAATGGATTTTGAAGACAAAATAGAAAGAAAAAAACCAATTTTGCATTAGAGAATTGTTTAAAAGAGCCAACACTTCATGATCTATAAATTTTCTTGCTAAAGCTGCATGCAAATTGAATATATAGGAGGGACAAAGGGCGCTCAATTTAGAAAAGCCAATACAGATCAAGTGACCGCAGCATAGAATGAAATGAAAAATTTACTCTGAATCTCTGATAGAACTTCTATGAGTTGAGATTTAATTTAAATCATAGCAGGCTTGGACGCTATTCTGTAGTGCATCTTCTTCCACGACTCATTTCATCAGCCTGCTCCATTAGCGTAGGAGGTAGAGAAGAGCTCTTGTATTCATCAGCTCTCATTAAGGAGCTTCTTATTAGTTCTAGTGAAGAAATGGGAGGTCTAGGTAGCTCCCTTTGCAATACTTTTGACCTTTTCCAGATTAAAGCTTCCGGCCTTGCTTCTTCAGCAGCCTTCTCCCTAGCAATGCTATCGGACATGTCTTGTTCAATCTTCTCTTCTGGTTCCTTATTTTCTTCAGTAGCTGGTTGGACGTCTATCTGGTAATCATTCTTAGGCTGAGGTAGGCTTTTCAAACCAGAAAGCAATTTCTTCAGAGCTGCTTGATTTTTTCGTCCGTCTTTTCTTCTGTCTAACAGAGTGAAAAACATCAAATTAGTATATTAGGCTTCAAAAGAACTCGAACTAATGAAAGAAGAGCTTTAAAACTGTAAAATTTTCCAAGCCTCTAACGTAAAGAACAATGTATTAAACAATTTCATTCAATCTACTGTGCTTGTTTAACTGTAAAATTGGTGGTTTAAAGATGGAAGTAAAGTTATTCCATGTCCTCACTATAAGAGTTGGAGTTGCTGTATTCCAAGAGTTGTAACAACAGAACCACAACTATATTAATGAAATAAGAGAATTTTCATCTTTACCTCAATAAAGCATGATATTTAATAACAATAAAAAATAATATATATTATCAACCAAACATACACATATATACTAACAAAATTGTTACCCGACGCAATTGCGTAATCATCATATGAAATAGTTATGAAAGTTCTTTGAAAAATATAAATTGGTATAAATAAACCACCGAAAGCTTAAAGGAAAGATAAAGATAGTGAATGGATAAAGGTGTACCTACTATTCGAACTTCCAATTTTGATTTTCCTGGTACGGAGAAACCAACTTCATCCTAGAAGAATCCAACCCTAAGAGCATACTTGTAGAACGGATAAAACTCAGCACAATAAATAGATAAGAAGTCTATACATACTTGTAAAACAAATTTTAAGATTACATGATACATTTTCATCCTACCTAAGCAATTGAAATTCATACGTATAGACTAATTCTAGAAAGATTCTAATTCTCTGAAATATGAACCTGCGGTAAAAGAAATCTTGGTAAAAAATGCCAATAATCACGTCCCTGTAGAGGTGTCATCTTGAATAGTGATGCGCATTTTTCGATCCACTGACCATGGATGGAAGATAATAAAATACAACATATATAAGCTTCTACTCAAATAAATACTACAACATCCATTACTCGAGTTGTCTCCAATTTTAGTAAAAGATACAAAAGTAACAAAAGTATCGGCCAAATTTTAAGCTAAACATTACACACATAACATGCAAACTTAATCTGGAATAAAAATTTGACATATATGGGAAGAATCACAACAATAAGACTTATTAAACCAACAATTGTTGATAGAAAATGGAAAACCAAGGTAGAACATTAGGAGAACAGAGATTTAGGTTAGTAGAAATGGCTAAACCCTTTACCTTAGTTATAGATTCCAACTACGTTATCATCTATGTACAAAGGACGGCAGAGTAATTATTTAAGCAATTCAACCTCCCAAAGATTATCCTATCTGTACATGAATTCAAATTCTATCAGTTGAGTAATAATACTTAAAACCTCTCTTCAAATAGTTACAGCTATGTTGAAGTAAAATTTTAATTCAGTAATTATAAAGCACTAAGAATTAGTCTAATGATAAAATAAGGAAAGTTATAATTAGTTATAAAATTCAAAAACCTAATCGGTTATGATGGTGATCTGTAATCTACCTTGCAATGACATTGAATGGCTTGTACCAATTAAATAAGGATGAAAAAAAACCATAAACAGACGGGTGTATTTAGGATTTCTTGTGTCATTCTTCCCCAAATCCTTTATTCCATGTAGTGATGAGCTTTTCAAAGTGATAAATATAAAATCTGCACCTTGGTGACCTTTAATAATTTTCAACTGAGTGTCCACTCCGGAAATCATTTCTTCAGTTATTCCTGAATCACAAAAGATGTAGAAGCATTAGCAGAGTTGTTTTTTTATTTAAAAAAAATCAAAAACCTATTTTCAATACTTGCAGAAGATGATGATATTAAGAAATCAACATTTATTAAATCAGCAAGTTTAAACTGTAAAATTAAAGGAGAAACACAATATCAGTTCCTAAAGAATTTTAAATAAATATGGAAGAACAGAAAATGCAAAAACTATGGAAAATAAAAAATGCATGAAGATCACTTGCCTGTATCTTGCTTAATCACATTAGATAATGTTTGGAGGCATCGTGGAGAAAGTTACTTGATCATGACAAAACAGTTTTCGGTCTAAGCAGTTATTACGGAAGAGAATTTTGTTCCAATCAGGCTTTACAAATTTTGTAAAGAGAAGCAGAAGACACGTTCCAGGGCAAGCATATTTTAAGGAGAACGTGTTTAGGTTTAAATTAGATTATTAATTATTATTATTATTTTAAACTGTTTAACTACCTAAGCAGTAAATTTGTCTCAACAAAATGTAAAATTTATTAAATTTAAATTTTCACACTAACTAAACTAACAAACATTAATTAATATTCAAATTCAAATTCTTCTAGCTAATTAACCAATTAGTTATTTGTCCTAACTAACAATAGGTGTTCCAATCATGCTTTGGCACTTGGCTAAACATGGTTGGCTAGAACACTCCTTTTAATATATATATAGATCTTTTCAAAGAAAAATGAGAAACCGCTATTGCAACTGAGGAGTAGCAAACTGCATGTTCAATACCTTAGCTTAAGGATCACCAACTTTAGCGCAAGCACATCAAACTTAGTTCATAGAAAATATAAAGAACTGTAGATGTTAATACTCCCTCTATCTCAAATTATTTGTTCTTCTTCCAAAAAATAACCGTCTCAAAATATTTGTTCAGTTAAGATTTCAAAATAAAATTTCTCATTTATTTTCCCATTTTACGCATAGAAGTAAATATCTTGAAGACCATAAAGATCTCACTTATTGGTTAATATTAAAATTGTTCAAATACCAATGAAGATTAAATAAGAGTAAAATAGTCAATAATCTCACCTCATTAATGATTTTTTAATGGGCGTGTAAAAGTGAAGAAGACAAATAATTTGGAGGCGAAGGAATTATATCACATAACGTAAAAGTTTAACAAAAACTATCAAAATTCAATTGATTGAGAAAGTAATTAATGATTCAAAGTACAATTATTTGAACACTGAGAAAGCAAATACCCCTATTCTTATATAATTTGCTCCTAACATATTTATATAAATAACAATGCATAATTTACAAAAGAAGAAAATTAGTGAAGAGGATTAACAACAAAATTTGATATCCTTTTGAGATATACAATATCCTTTCAATAATATTCCTTTGAAGTATACAGTAACAAGAAAGTGACATGAGACCACAACGTATCTTCTACAATGAAGCTCTACTTTTATTCTTCACATTCTCAGTCCTTAATACTCTATTTCTGAAGAACAATTCAATCATTACCGTATGCCCCGAATTCACTACCAAAAGCTTGTACTACCTACCTGAGTAAAACTATGATGATGGAATGTAAACGATATCATTATAATGAAAAATCATCATTCTTTTAGACTTGCATGCTCTTGACTTCCACAACCCAAATATGCACAAAAAAACAATAGTTATAAAGTACATAAGAAGATGCTACACCCTTGTATATGTAATATATGACAAATAAATTTGTAATTTCTTTGACAATGTGTTAAAGTTGAAGTACCTCTTAAAGACACTAGAAGGGGTTGAATAGTGTCCTACGATATTCGTTGCAAGGACTCGATTCGTCTGTGTCAAGAACCTTGTCCTTAACTCAATAGTTTTCACTTAACCACCTCTACACACACAAATAACAGGCACATGGAACATGGTGTTTTTACGTGGAAAACTCCCTGCTCAAGGGAGAAAAACCCCGACCCACACTCTAGAATTTTAGAACTCAATCCACTAAACACAAAGAGCAAGTTTCTGATTACAAGACTCTGTAACCAAGGGGCTACACTCTAGACCCTAATCACTCGTCAAAGCTAAACTCTAGCTTTTACAAAGTAACCTCTCAAAAGTTCACCTAGTACAATTGCTTCTAATATAAGCTGATAGGTAAAAAGAATGAACGCACAAAGCAAGACAACTTACAACACCAGAACCTAGACAGAAATCTAGACTCAATCTATTAAACTCCACCAGTTGTCTTCTTCAATTATCTCACGTAGAAAGTTGCTGGATCGCCTGCGTATGCTCTCAACTCTCTGTTTGTGAATAACTCATTTTTGCTACATCGACTACTTGTATTTATATGGGCATTAAAATCCTAGTAGAGTTCCACAAGGAAACCTTGTAATTAAGGTAAGACAAGACTCCCTGTAACTTTTTCCTTGTTTAAGTCCAACTCGTATTCGTACTTCGAAGACACAGCCTGGGCACCGCCTCTTTTAGTCTGACTAGGATGCATACTCGTGCACGCGCCACTACTCCTAGTTCCGCAGGGATTTGCAACCCTCAGATCTTTTCGATCAACCGTGCCCTTCTATCCAAGGACCAGGTTCTCATCCGGAACCACTGAGTCCTTCGCGTTTATCATTCTTCAAAACCTTTTCTCAACAAATTCTCCTTTTTTGATGATGACAAACAAATGTTGCCTAAGAACCAGAATGGACATAAGTACCACAAACAAAAACAAAATATATACAGATAGGAAAGATAAACAGATGAGTTAGGTCACAAACACCCCAACATTTCCTTCTTCCCCCTTGGCATCATCGAAAACCATCAAATACCTACATGAACCAGTTAGTACTATCCAGTCTAGAGCACAAGGCAACAAGTCAGCTAAACTTTAAACACACAGAGATAAAGCCAAGGGCCCAAATAGAACCAAATATTATAGAACAAATCCAAAAGTAAGCAAGAGAAATTTAAAATCATCATCCAGAGTATGACCAGCAGCACAACCCCAATATGAGTACACAACATAAAACAAATTGTCTTAAACATCACATATCAAGGGAGATCATGAAGGGATAAGGGAGATTATGATAGAGGACGGGGAGGTAGGGAAGGAGGACTCAGGGCTTTAAGTTGAAGTGTTTGATAAGTGCCTCAAGGTTCTTCGTATTCTTGGCCCTCTCCATCACCAGCTCGGCCTCATACTTATGACACTCAATTTTCAAACGATCAATTTCTTGATCCTTCAACTCCATCTTTCTTTGCAGCTCAGCATTTTCAGTGTTTGCCTCAAGAACATGGCTCTCCAGTTCGTTTACTGCTGCAATGGCCTCCTCGGGTCCATAATCCTCGCTTTCCTCTGACAGCTCTTGCTTAACCTGCACAGGTTTCTTGGAAGCTCTTCTTTCTTTGAAGAAGTCACAGCTTTTTAGCACATTATATCCAAACATTTGATGAATGGTGCGTTTCTTACCAGCTCCCAAAGGAAGCCCAAAATGCTCTAGAACATGTTGTAGGATGTAGGAATGCACTAATGAATGTGCCTTTTGGTCGGTGTCTGATTATCAACCCAGGTAGATTGATATTTACCCCTCTATCCAGCAGGTCCATATAAGTTAAGTGTAGAGCACTTGCCTCACTGTTTCTCTCTCCCCTAGGAAGTAGGCACCTATGAACAAACTCAAAGAGCAGCTGATGTGATGGCTCCATCTCTTTCTTGTCCACCTTCCTCTCTTTTCTGAGCTTTGGATTTCTTGAAAATTTCTTTACTACACTAAGGGGAGTCACTCCATCTGTTCTCTTTGGCCATTTCAATTTAATGTACCTGAAATAACCTTCAACAGGCACATCAAGGATCACTCCCATCTCAGTTCTTCCAAACTCCATCTTAATTCCCTTCACCACTGAAAACACTCTCCTGGCTGTAACCCTGCAGTTGGTGTAGAACTCTCTGACCTCATCAAAAAATAACATCATGTCTTTGTTTCCAAACAAACCTAACCACCCTTGATCACCAACCATTCTGAATAAAGATTTCATGTGGTGCTCCTTCACATCACTCAGGATGCTCCCAGCAAGCTCCTGATGTTTTGCGAAGAAGGCTGCCCTATCAACTTATTCCTCAGAACCCTTTCTCATTTTCCTGCTTTCCATCTCAATATCAGTGTCAAAGTCACTAGGTTCCACATAACTGCCAGCTTCATCACTGTCCTCATTGGCTTCAACATCCTGTTTCTCAGTCTTCTTCTTTTTCTCCTCTTCTCTATCCCTCACATTTTTAACTGTATTTTCAAGCTTTCCTACTTTCACCAGCTGTTGTTTCAGAACAGACCTGGTTCCTACTCTTCTTGGCACTGGCTCTGCCACAATCTTGTCATCACTTTCAGTTCTTTCCTCCAGAGAGTATTCACTGCTTTCATCCACAAGTCTGCTTTTGGGTACAGACTTTCCCCCTTTCAACAATCTTCTTCTCTTATCAGGCTCAACCCTGGTCTCACTTACAAACACCACTTCTTCTTCTTCATCTTCATTCAACAATTTTTCATCCTCCTCTCCAAACCTTCTTTTTACACTCTTCCTTTTTGTTTCCTCAACTTTCTCTGCTATTCTCTCACCTTCCATATTTCCTTCTAAACCTTCTCTCATTATTTTCCTTTTCAGAATCTGTCCAATTTAGTTCTGCACCCTTAGCCACAGTAGGATCCGAGCAAGAATAAGGTTCTTTACTCAAATCCTTTGCAGCCTCAGCAGAACTAGATCCTCAAACAACTAGACCTTCACATACAGGTATATCATGAACTCCCTCAACAGAAACATTCTCCAGCCTGGGTTCACTAATATGTTCCCTTTGGGATTCAACAAAATCCTCTTCTCTCAGTCTTTCTATCACTTTTTCAACTACATCAACCTCCAGCACATTCTCAGTTACTAAGGGCACATGCAAACTAGACTTAGGTTCCTCCTGAACAACCTGTTGTTTCTCCTCAACTACTTTCCCCCTATCAATTTTACCACAGGACTCTACTTTTCCTACAATATCATCTAGTCCTTTTACCAATGTTTCAGTACTCACTTTACCAAGACTTTTTACCACTTCTAAAATAGTAGAAGTAGATAAAGTAGAGTCAAGTATTACCTCAACCGGTCTTTCAGAGGAGAAGTGTTCTATAGGCGTAGAAGACAAGGATCTGGCCATCATCTTCTTGACTAATTTCTTTTCTCCCTTTTTGAGAAACTTTGACCTAGCCCTGACAATTCCCTCTGCAAAAGTAGAGGGAGGGGGTTTTGGAGTTGATTTATTGGATGCGTGGGTTTCGGAGGTTTTGGTAGGTGATGCTGATGTAGACTGTGCTTAAGACATGGTGAGAATAGTTAGGGTTTTGAAAAATAGGACGACAGAGATTTCTTGTTTTGATTTTTTGTGACATAAACAGGCGGAGTAGAGAGAAATTGTTTGCAAGTGTGTGTGTTCTGTTTCTATCAAAGTAGGAAGTGAGAGAAAGTAATGGTGATGAGAGGTTTCCCAAGGGAACAGAAGGTAATTACGGCTAAAACAGGTGAAAAGGCAGCTTTTTGAAGTTTTTGAGAACCGGGAAAGGAGTATTGATTTGACGGTTACATAGACTTGTCCAAATAAGGCCTTTTTAAATAAGTGGGGTCCAGTCAAGTCTAATAGAAGTCTAACCAAAATAGAAATGTGTTCTTATAATTTAAGACAGTTACAAGAACATGGAAAGCCTCCCTTGACACACGTATAATCGACAATCAATTTCAGTTATGTCTCCTAACATACAAGGCTGTGTGACTATACCTGGACATAATTCCTCATGCTTGTTTTGGTTCCTTCTACATACCTAGTAGGTTCTTCATGGGATCACATTAGCTCAACCTGATGCTAATCAGCCGAACAAGTATACTTAAGCAAGTACAAAATTAGACTGGACAATAATAACAATACTTACAAACAAATTGCTGAACACTTAACTAACCAATCATTGAGAGACAAATGCTGGGTCATCCGTGTATTTTGGTCATTTCTAACTCCAACCTATTACTCTCAAACTGCACTTTGTTCAATGCTTTGGTAAATATGTCAGCAATTTGGTCTTCAGTCCGGCAAGAATTCATGGTAATCAGGCCCTTTTCTACATTATCTCTAAGAAAATGATGTCTAATATCAATATGCTTTGTTCTTTTATGTTGGACTGGATTCTTGGCAATATTCACTGCACTTGTGCTATCACAGAAAATTGGCACAACTCCATATTTAATTCCTAGTCCTCCAATTGCTGTTTGATCCATGGCAACTGTGAGCAGCAAGATGCGGCTACTACATACTTAGCTTCTGCAGATACAAGGCTACTGAGTTCTGCTTCTTTGTTGCCCAAGAAACTAAGCAAGGACCAAGAAATTGTGCCATTCCTGAAGTGCTCTTCCTGTCCACCAAGTGACCTGCATAATCTGCATCAGCAAAACCAATTAGTTCAAAGGTACCACCCCTTGGGTACCATAGACATAGATCCTGAGTTCCTCTCAAGTATCTCAAGATCCTCTTCACAGTTGTCAAATGTGATTCCTTAGGCTTGGACTGAAATTTAGCACACAGTCCCACACTGTATACAATTTCAGGTCGACTGGCTGTGAGATAGAGGAGCGAACCTATAATTCCTCTATATTTCGTCTCATTTGTAGAAGGACTTAGTTCATCCATATCCAGCTTGGTTCCAGGGGCAATAGGTGTAGTCATTTCTTTTGCACCTTCCATGTCAAATTTCTTCAGAAGTTCCTTGACATATTTTTGTTGATGAAGAATCATGGTCCCTTCAGGCGTCTGTTTTATCTGCAGTCCTAGGAAGAAATTGAGTTCTCCCATCATGCTCATTTCAAATTCACTGCCCATCAACTCAGCAAATCCCTTGCATAGCTCCTCATCAGTGGTTCCAAATATGATATCATCAACATATATTTGAACCACCAATAGGTCCTTTCCTTTCTTCTTCAGGAATAATGTGTTATCAATCTTTCCTCTTGTAAAACCATTCTTCAATAGAAATCCCGATAGTCTTTCATACCAGGCTCTTGGCACTTGCTTCAATCCATAGAGTGCCTTATCAAGTTTGTAAGTATGATCAGGAGATTCATTGTTCACAAACCCTGGTGGTTGTATTACGTTGAGTACTTCATTTATATAGCCATTCAAGGAGGCACTCTTCACATCCATCTGATACAGTGTGAATTCCATGTATGTAGCAAAGGCAATCAACATCCTGATGGCTTCCATCCTTGCTACTGGTGCAAAAGTTTCATCATAGTCAATCCCTTCTTCTTAACTGTATCCTTGAACTACTAATCTGGCCTTATTTCTTGTCACTATACCATGCTCATCCAGTTTATTTCTGAACACCCACTTTGTTTCAATTATTTATCTGTCCTTCGGCTTAGGAACCAAGTGCCACACTTTGCTTCTCTCAAACTGATGAAGTTCATCGTGCATGGCTAAAATCCAATCGGGATCTTCTAGAGCTTCTTTTACATTCTTTAGTTCCAGAGATGAAAGGAAGGCAAAGAATGCACAAAATTTCTTCAAGGCTGACCTGGTCATGATACCAGTATCTAGTTCTGATAGAACATTCTCCAAAGGATGAGAACTTTGGTGTTTCCATAGCCTGGGTTGAATATGAGGAGAAGAACCTTCAGCATCGCTTTAGGTAGGTTCTTCCTGGCTTGTTGAATTATCAACACCATCTGATGTTCCCCCTGTCATATTGACTCCTTGTTCTCGTGAAGTTGAGTCCTCACATGATTCTTCTTTGTCTTCTGGATCTTCAGAGTCAGCTTTACCAACTTCTCGACTAAGGCTAATCGCTTGATCATCTACCTCAGTTTCATCTTCTGCCTTATCAGATTCATCAAATACCACATGCATACTTTCCTCCACTGTTTGTGTTCTTTTATTAAACACTTTGTATGCTTTGCTTTGAGTAGAATAACCAAGGAATATTGCCTCATCACTTCCAGCATCAAATTTCTCCAATGGTTCCTTTCCGTTATTGTGGACAAAATATTTACAACCAAAGGGTCTCACGGTTGCAATATTTGGTTTTCTTCCTCTGAGTAGCTCATGTGGGGTCATGTCAAGAATAGCTCTGATGGAGCACCTGTTCAGCAAATAACACGCCGTATTTATTGCTTCAGCCCAGAAGATTCTTGCAAGTCCACTTGACAACAGCATAGTCATTGCCATATCCTCCAGAGACCTGTTCTTTCTTTCAAGCACTCCATTTTCCTGTGGAGTTCTTGGTGTAGGGAAATTATGATCAACGCTGTATTTTGCACAATACTCTGAGAATTTTCGGTTTTCAAACTCTGTTCCGTGATCAGATCTAATGCTGCTAAGTTCCAGGCTCAACCTTTTCTGCACAACACCAGCCCAGTCTTTGAAGCTATCAAAGGCTTCATCTTTAGACGCCAAGAACAAGGTCCATGTGTACCTCGAGTAGTCATCAACAATTACGAACACAAACCTCTTTCCTCCTCTGCTCCTGACTCTCATAGGTCCACACAGATCCATATGTATCAATTTCAGTGGTTTTTAAGTACTCACCACCTTCTTTGATTTAAAAGATGGTCTCAAATGCTTCCCCCTTACACAAGCATCACACATTTTTATGTTTTCAAATCTCTTACTAGGCAGTCCACGAACCAGTTTCTTTGATACTAGCTTGTTGAGTTGTGAGAGACTTGCATGACCCATTCTTTTGTGCCACAACTGAGAATCACTTTCTTGCACGTTCAGGCATGCTAAGTTGTTTTCAGGCAGTGATTTCAGTGATGCTCTGTACATATTGTTCACCCTTTTTCCTTTCATAACAATTTGTCCACTCTATAGATTCTTTACAATGCACCCTACAGATGAGAAACTCACTTCATTTCCTCTATCACATAGTTGAGAGATACTCAGCAGGTTGTGTCTGAGACCATCACCGCAGTATATGTTTTCAATTGCATGATCCAGAGTTCTCCCAACTTTTCCAATTCCTATGATTTGACCACTTTTTCCTCCTCCGAAGGCTACACTGCCTCCTTGAAATGCTGCGAGTGAGATAAAGTTTCTTCTATCTCCTGTCATGTACCTTGAACAACCGCTATCAAGAATCCAGCTTGGGTTGTTCTCCCTCAGTCCAGCCTTCAAAACAGATTAAGGGTTAGCTTTAGGAACCCAGACAAGCTTGGGTCCCTTCTTATGAGAAAATGGATAAATCAAATCCTGTTTAGCCCATTTAGGTAGAACACTTCTTTTATTCTTGGCCTTGGCCTTTCCCTTGCTTGCATTCATGCACCTTTGTTTGTAATGTCCAGTTTCACCATAAAAGGTACACAACATGTTGCAAGGCAAACCCACATACTTGCTCTTAGGATTATATGGAGGCAATGGTTTCTTGAATCTTAGCCCTTATTTTCCCTTGTTCTGATTTTCAAGAACCCAGTTCATTGCCACAGAAGATTAATTCCATTTTGTTAATCTGCCAAGTTCATATTCAGATTTTTCAAGCTTTTGATTTAGAGTCCTGTTCTTTTCAGTTTTATAATACAAAATCTCATTTGATCTTTTAAGTTTGTTTTAAGAAAGGTTTGAGCTTCACTTATTACTTACTTACCGTTTATGCTATCTTTTAACTGATTAAGTTCCAATTCCAGTTCTGTGATCTTAGAGTTTGACACTAGAGTCTGCCCTTTTAAAATGGCATTGATTTCTTCAAGTTCAATGTTTTGTCCTTGAAGACTCTTGTGCTTAGTTCTGAGATCACTTAACTCTTCCGTTAATTTATCTTTCTCAATTTTCTCCTTTTCATGCCCCTCAATCAAAGTGGCAGTGATTAAGATCAAATTTTCAGTAGAGTATGTATGTAAATTTTCTTTGAGATCAGATAGTGAATGAGCAGCCTCTCCTCCATCAGTTGCCATAAGAGCTGAGTCCTTCTTTTGGTTACCTTCTGTGTATATTTCCTTTAGCTTTTCTCACACTTCTTTAGCAGACTTGTATTCAAGTATCCTTGCTAACACATCAGTAGTCAGCCCTTTCCTCAGGTACAGTTCAGCTTTGGAATTTGCTTGTAACCAGTCTAGGTCTTGAGGATCTAGTTCTTCTACCATCTTTGGAACCAGAACCCCGTTTGCTGATCTCTTTACAGGAACATGAGGTCCTCTCTTCACAATCAACCAGAGACTGTAATCCGTTGCTTGAAGAAAGTTTTTCATTTGTTTCTTCCAGCACTTGTAGTTAGTCCCGTTAAACACAGGTGGCTTTGAGGGATCTCTTCCTCCTCTGAACTCCCGAGGATCTTCTTCATATGAACCAACATCTGACAACACCATCAGCGCTAGTGGAGATTCATCTCCAGATTCCTTCTCATGATCAGATTCGCTGTCAGTAGGTCCCCATGTAGCATAGAAAGCTTCCTTTCTCTTCCTTCTTTCTGCTCTGAAGTTTGGAGGTCGTCTCACCTTCTTCTTTTCTTTGTCATTGTCCTTTGACGCCTCTTTTTCCTTCTCTTTAGTTGCTCTGTTTTTCATCCATTTTGCTTCCCACATAGGACAATCCATAACAGCATGATCCTTCTTGAAGCACTTAAAGCATCCTGAATAATCAGGACTGTCAACTATATTCTTTCTTCCAGAGTTTTCCTTGCTATTTCTTTTGAAATCTTTGAACTTTCCCAAGTTAAACTTCTGTCTCAAGGCACTAACCATTGTTGCTTCAACTGATTGAAAATCAACATAGTCCTCAGTTTCATCGGTTGCTTCAAGTGCAAGGGTCCTGTCCTTCTTAAGAACTGGTTTAGCTTTTGAATTTTTCATCATCTCATGAGTTTTTAGGCTACCACCAGTTCTTCATGTTTGATGGATTTTAGAGGTTTAGACTCAATGATAACAGTCATCTTGGGTTCCCACGCCTCAGATAGCGCATTCAGAATCTTATCCACCATCTCTACTTCAGGCAACTCCATATTCAGAGATCTCATCTCATTAGTAATAATGGTCAACCTGGTCATCATATCCTGGATTGATTCCTTCTCTCCCATAGAGAACAACTCAAATTGTCTCTTCTGCATTCTTCTCTTTAAGTCCTTCACTTCAGTGGTTCCTTCATGCGCAACCTGCAAGGCATCCCAGATTTTCTTGGCAGTCTTGTAAGATGATACTCTGTTAAACTCCTTAGGGGCTAGGGCCAAGACCGCAAATTAACAAACGTTAGGCTTTGTGATACTTTTCAATCATCTTATAGTCCGCCTCAATGAACTCCTCTTTCAACTTAGGTTCTTGTCTGGCAGCAGCTCCCTCACCAACTATTTTAGTAGGAATCAAATTTCATTCTAATAATATAAGCCATAGTTGGTAGTCCTTAGCACATATGTAATTTTTCATCATGTTCTTCCACTAGGCATAGTACTGGCCATTAAACTGTGGGGGCCTTTGAACTGAATGTCCTTCAGTGATGGTAGGTGGTGCACTCATAGTTATGATCCTTCTCAAGGTGTTAACCTAGTACGAAAAGACCTGCTCTGATACCACTTGTTAAAGTTGAAGCACCTCCTAAAGACAATAGAAGGGAGGGGGGCATTAAATAGTGTCCTCCGATTTTCGTTGCAAGGACTCGATTCGTCTATGTCAAGAACCTTGTCCTTGACTCAACAGTTTTCACTTAACCACCTCTACACACACAAATAACAGGCACATGGAACATGGTGTTTTTACGTGGAAAACTCCCTGCTCAAGGGAGAAAAACCCTGACCCACACTCTAGAATTTTAGAACTCAATCCACTAAACACAAAGAGCAAGTTTCTGATTACAAGACTCTGTAACCAAGGGGCTACACTCTAGACCCTAATCACTCGTCAAAGCTAAACTCTAGCTTTTACAAAGTAACCTCTCAAAAGTTCACCTAGTACAATTGCTTCTAATATAAGCTGATAGGTAAAAACAATGAACGCACAAAGCAAGACAACTTACAACACAAGAACCTAGACAGAATATCTTGACTCATTCTATTAAACTCCACCAGTTGTCTTCTTTAGTTATCTCACGTAGAAAGTTGCTGGATCACCTGTGTATGCTCTCAACTCTCTGTTTGTGAATAACTGATTTCGGCTGCATCGACTACTTGTATTTATATGGGCATTAAAACCCTAGTAAATTTCCACAAGGAAACCTTGTAATTAAGATAAGACAAGACTCCCTGTAACTCTTTTTTTGTTTAAGTCCAACTCGTATTCGCACTTCAAAGACACAGCCTGGGCACCGCCTCTTTTAGTTTGACTAGGATACATACCCGTGCACGCGCCATTACTCCTAGTTCCGCAGGGATTTGCAACCCTCAGATCTTTTTGATCAATCGTGCCCTTCTATCCAAGGACCAGGTTCTCCTCCGGAACCACTGAGTTCTTCTCGTTTGTCATTCTTCAAAACCTTTTCTCAACACAATGTGCGAATGCAGTCTTGATGTTTAGTTTAGTTTATTTATGAGACCTATATTTCACGTTAGAAAGATTTAAGTCATTCAAAAAGTTTATTTTCCTTGTACTTTAGAATTCAACCAACTTTAAATGCAATTAAATTCATAACTCTTACCTTGATACCGATCTTTCCAAGAAAAATGAGAAAGATCTATTGCAACTGAGGAGTAGAAAACTTCATGATCAATACCTTTGGCTTAAAGTTCACCAGCTCTAGTACAAGTACAACAAACTTAATTTGTAGACAACATAAATAACCTTGAAATTTTATATATCACATAACCTAAAAGTTTATTAAAAACTATTAACCTAAAAGTTTATTAAAAACTATTAAAATAAAATTTATTGAGAATGTAACTAATGGTTCAACTACTATTATTTGAACAAAGAGAAGAAGCAACAAACTACTATTTTCATATAATTTGCTCCTAACATATTTACCTAAATAACAATTGCATAATTTACAAAAGAAAAAGGAATAGCTGAAGAGGACGAACAACAACATTTGACATCTTTTTACCTATAGAATAGTCTATCAATAATATCTTTTTGAAATATACAGTAATAAGAAAGTGATCCATAACGCATCTTCTACCATTTCCTTCTTTTTTAATGTCGTTTCTTTTTCCCTATATTTTACATTGTGTCACACATAAAGTCGATAATTTATAAAGATTATTCATCAAGGCATGGCGCTACCCGTATTCACAATATAAATCAAATTTACAACTTTTTGTTAGATCTTTTCTTAGAACTTTCTTTTAAATTATTTATTTCTTTTTATTAAAAAGATACCGGATCAAGTTGTGGCAACTTTTGTCACCTATTTAAAGAGGGATGAATATCCTAACAAATGCTAACAATAAAATTAAAATCAATTCCGGATACTACAAATTAAAAAAAAGTTGATTGAAACAAATAGATATTTGTAAAAACATGTAAGCTTTTCTTGGACCTTCATAAAGTGCAATCTTTGCAAATAGCGACGAATATCCAAGTTCGACAGTATGGTAGATGCTAGCTCGCTTTTAATCTTTGAAGTGTGTGTTTACTTTCATATAAAGATAAATCAAATGATTCACAAAATGGTCTACAGATTGATATATAGTTCTGTGAAAAACACAAATTATATGAACTTTCAGATTTTTCAAAACATATATTACTCCTTGAAAATCTCATTTTATAACTTTAAACTTAATCTTGAGAACCTTACAGTGAACGACCTATAGAAATTCTTAAGGATCGAAAAAAATTCCCTCATGAAAACTTGATAAATGAGACATAACCAATTTATAGTTAACTTAAAAAAATTTACTACCTCAATGAAATGGTGCAAGATCCAGTGCTTCTAATATTCATGCTAGTCTCACCAAAATGCATGTTCTACTTCATGGTGATATTTTTTTCCATGCCAAGTGTGCCCTAGTATTTGTACAGCACTATTTACAGTTTTGTTCCATTGGTCCTGCAAAAAAAATAACACACTGGAATATAATAGTTACTATGTCTTGGTGATGTCAAAATAAAGTTGTGATAGTATATCTGAATTACCCATAGCTTACATCCAAATATTCATAAATTTTCAAGGCTTGGTTCTCGATCAAAATATCACTGCGACGTCTTCAATTTCTTCTATTTGAGAGTTGAATGTGAAACTCCCCATAATTTTAAAAAACATGAGTCAACGTAAGTTAATGAAGCTTCACTTGCAGACGGCAACAATGAACATGTATATGAAATAACCTAAGATGAGGAAGACAACTTAGCTTATCAATTGTCGACATAAGTACCATTCTAAATTTTGAAAGATGCATTTCATTGACTACATGTTTTTTTGATGTCTGCGACCATTCCTGTCTTTCAATATAAAATTATTCTACCGGGCAATGAATATTTGGTTTGTGGGATTATTGTAAGTAATATATTTGCAGCATGCGGTTAAAATTAGAGAAGATTTAACTGAAAGATCTCCAAAAAAATATGACTTAACTAAATGATCTCCTCTTTTCTTTTTGACTTATTTTTTTAGGGGAAAATAATTAAATGAAGTGAAGTGGGGGTCGAGGGCTAGATTAAAAATAGAAAAAATTATGGGTAAAAGTGAACATTGTAGGAAAGTATATAAATAAAACCAAAAACGGGTCATATAGCGGGTCAAAAATAAAAACGGGCCTTGGACAATTTTTAACCAAATTTCCATTCCCTTTCTTCCAATTTAGAAAGCATTTCATCTTTTCCTCAATTTATTTTACTCCAATTACCGCTCAACTTTCAAAATCTTGCATAGCTTTCGCCCGTTTTTGAAGATAGAAGTAGCAGTTGAAGCAATTTCGAGAAATCCCGATTTATTCAAGTGAGAAACCCTAATATCATTGTATTTTTTTATTTTCTGGTTCTTTGTTAGTTTTAGAGCTTATGAAGAAACATCAATGGCGTTTTCCGAAGAATTTAGATTTTTTCTTTTAGATGAAATAGGTTTATTTAGACATTGGTTTAACTGGTTGTGTATTAAGGTAAAGTGATGGCGAGGCCGAAATTACTCAATACAAGACCTCCAAGAGCTAGAAATAGCTTAAGAATGAAATTAAAATTACAATAGGCAAAGAAGAAGCAAGCTGAATAAGTTGACAATGAAATCATTATAGTTCGTGAAACTGATGTTGCAGATTGATAAACATTTAGCAGAAGGTGACCATCGACCTCCAAGTAGTGGAGGAGATGAAACTGATGTTGCTGAGATTGATAAACATTCAGCAGTAGGTGACAATCGATCCCCACGTGGTGGAGTAGATGAAACTGAAGTTACTGAACTTGATAAAAATTTAGAAGCAGAGGACAATCAATCCACAAGTGGTGGAGGTCTTGAGAGTGTTAAAAATACAGGAGCAGATGAGAATAAGTCTACAAGTGGTAAAGTGGCTGAAAGTAAAGTTCGTAAAAGTGAAGTTCCTGAAAGCGATAAAAATATAGTTGCAGATGACAATCACTCTGCCAAAGATATTGTGGTTTTAGAGGCCCGAGTCGAATCCCAAACTGAAGATATTTTGGCTGACATTGACAATTTTCAAGCGGGTAAAAATTCTCCGAACTAGGGAAACATAAGGAAATCAGGGATGAAGATGGTGATGATGATGGAAAAAGTGAGTCTACTCATGAGGAAGAAAATGGAGATGAATCAGGAGAAGATAAAAGTGGTGAAGAAGAAGAAAGTGAAGAAGAAGGTGAAGAAGAAGGTGGAGAAGAAGAAGATGAAGAAGAAGGTGAAGAAGAATCTAAAGAAGAAGGTGAAGAAGTAGAAGAAAAAGAAGAAAGAGATGAAGAAGCTGATCAAGAAGGGGATGAAGCCAGGGAGCCTGAATGTGAATCAGACCGTTTATTGGTGGCTCGATGCATCAAGGAAATCAACGTTCCAAGGTATCGACTTAAAATTTGGCTTGATGATATTCCTTCTTTTCCTTCAAAGATATCTGGATTTGAAAAGGTTGAAACTAGAAAAGAAATTTAAGGAGTTTGTGTTTGGGCAGTTCCTTGGATTGTCCCGATTTTGGAGTTTCAATAGACAGATGGTCCACTCCCTACTTCTGAGTAGAATAAAGGATAGAAAACATCGTGAGACATGGTTCTTGGTTGATGGGAAGTCATCTTGTTTTGGGAATAGGGAGTTTGCTCTTATGACTGGATTGGAGTGTGGGGTATTACCCAACGATAAAGAAAGGAAAAAAGTTGTGAGGATAGGTAAGGAATTTTATGAAGAACTAAATTATTATTACTCTGGTGATGCAATAGCTAAAGTGACATCATTGAGGCTTTTGAGGTTGTTGAAAACTAGTAGATTTAATAAGAAGGATCAGTTGAAGTTGTGTCTTTTGTTGTTTCTCCACACGATATTGATGGCAAAGGATACTTCAAAGTCAATTGAGAAGGAATGGATTTGTATGGTTGATGATCTGGAGTTCGTCTCCAAGTATCCATGGGGCAGGTTGTGCTTTGAGTTGACGATTGAATATTTGAAGCCCAAGCTTGACATGGCAAGGCATTATAAAAGCTTCAGTGAGAAAGGAAAAGTACCTGGATATGCTCTTTTTGGCTTTCCTTGGGCATTTTTGGTAAGTCTACAATAAACTAATGGTTTAGTTGATTGCTAAGTTTTTATTTTTTTTAATACTCCAATTTATTTTTGCATCTTAGGCTTGGGTCAATGAAGCATTTCCTGTCATTGGATGGAGATCTGCACTGACAGATCAATCTCATATGTCGTGCCCTAGGATGCTCAAATGGTACAGAAAAAGGGTGCCTAAATCCTTCTATCCATTCTTGGAAGGAGAAGATAAAATTAAGGTAACGTTGCGCTATTTTCATGTCATTAAATATCTTTTAAATTTGTAATAAAAAGTATTAATTTGCTCGACTTATATCCAGATCATGCGCCCTTACTTATTCCCTACTGATTAGGGGGTGAGCTCAGGGTGGGAGGATTTTTATGTGCCCTATGCAGATGAAGTTGAGGATGCGTCGGTGGATACCCTTAAGGCTGAATTGGAGGGGGCCACAACCATCAAGAAGTCTTCTCTGAATCCTGCTGATGAAGATGATATGGACATAGATAGAGAAGAAGATGCAAGAGGTGATGTAGATATTGGTGGAGCTTGTACAGGAATTGTTGGTGAAGGTGCAAGTCCTTCAAGTGGTGGTGTCAGATCTGCAGGTACTTCTTTGCGTGATGTGCTCGCTAAGCTGGAAGTAGTGGAGGCCAAATTGGCTAATGTTGCTAAGCTGGTAGCGGAACAATGGAAGAGGTCAGTATGCAAATGCTTGTACCGTCCGTCTGCGTGGTTGAGGAGGCACAAGAAAAGAAAGGTAATGGATTGTGGTAACAATGTAAATACCACTTCAATTCTGAGAAAGAAGCGTAGATTTGATGAGATGGATGCTGCAGTTGATGCTAAAGTGGATGCGAGTGTCAGTGCAACCAGTGCCAATGCCTGCCAATGCAAATGTAGTTGATGGTGAAATTGATGCCTTTAATGATAATCCAAATGCAGTTGATAGTGAAGTTCATGCCAGTAATGCCAATGGTGGAGAGGAAGCACCTATGAATGATAGTGAAGTGCTGCTGGAAAATGGTAAGGATCCCGAGGAAGAGTTTTATGAAGTGGAGGATCCATCACATGCTGTATTGGAAGATAACTTGAATGGAGGGGTTGGAGAAGATGTTGAAGACCCCAACTCTAAAATTGCGGGTGTCTAGAGTTTGAGCAAAGAATTTATTGACAATGATGAGTAAAAAGATTGATTTGATGAACAATAGCTAACACTTATATTTTTAAGTCTTTTCCGTGATTTTTGTTGTTGTTGAATATTAAAGGGTTGACAATTCATTGTGCTAATGTGTTTGATATTTCGTTCATCAACTATTATTGTTGACAATCCATTGTGGTAATGTGTTACATGTTTCGCTTATTAACCATTATTGCTCAATTCATTTTGCTAGTGTTTAAAATGTAAGAAATCGTCGTGGATCCCTAAATAATTTAAAAATTCTAGTGAACCACTCAAGTTGATTGTTCACTGTTGTAGGTCAATCATCTAACAGACCTACCTATTGGCTAAAGTTGCAATTTTATGCGTCTTCCACTGTATAGTTGGATTTATACTATATGAGTTGGACACTGTTCGAGCATAAGACAAAAGTATGTAGACTGAAGACAAGATAATATTTTAAAAAAATATAACAAAAAAGGCGTTTATTAATAGACATGAAAGTTAGCCAGTAAACAGAGCAGATTGTGCGGTAGATAATTGAAGCGTGTGTGCCGACACCCATTTTTCCCAAACCGGTTAAGGTTCGAAAACAGGGCTCGACTTATTGGAACTCACGGGTAAAGAATTGGAGTCGCCACCTAACATTATTTTTAACTAGGCGTATTACGCACCTACTTTGTTTCTAGCCGATTTTAATGTTAACTCTGAAACTTGATTTATGAACCGGATATTCTGAGTAAGGGTTCAAATTAACTCAAGAAAAAGGTGTTAAGCACCTCTCAGATTCCACTAAGTGTGGCTTCCGGCCGGACTAACAATTGGGATTCAAAATAAATGAAACTAATTAAATAGAACAATTTTCATTATACGATGTTAGATACAGATAATTGTACTTAAATAAACGACTAGTCTTCTCCGGTTACTTTATCCCATAGGGAACTTCAACCAAATCGACCTTGAAAAAATAAAATAATTAGTTAGTATACCAAAAGTAAATTAATAATAATAAAATGAAGATTGCAAGAACGAAATATTAAACTGGATGAGGAGCATTTTTTGGAGTGTCGTCTTCAAAATCATTCATCCGAATGCACCTCGTAGACATTATGAAAATACATTTGCATGATAATAGTGAAGTAAAATATGTAGTAATAATAATAATAATAATAATAATAATAATAAAAGTAATAATAATAATAATAATATATAAAATAATAATAATAATAATAATAATAATAATAATAATAATAAGGAAAATAGATTTTTAAGGATTTAAGGATTTAAGGCTCAGATTTCGTTGTATCGGGTAGAGGTTTAAGGACGTCGATACGGCTGCAAACAACGGTGGTCGGCCGAGTTTCCATGCCAGGTACCGGTCCTACACACTCTATGCTCATTTTTCAAAGTGTATACTCATTATCATCGCGTTGTTTTTGTATTCGGGCCATCTAAGGGACGGTAAATACGGGACGGGACTTGTATTAGCCTCCAAAGTGTCATTGGCCTAATGGCGTAGTATCCATTCATAATTAGTCTGTAGCATCAAAATGTATTTTTTTAGGTATCATCAATTCAAGCCCGGTTCGAGTACACGATACAATCCTCCAAATGACGTTTGAAAGCATCCAACAAATAGCGTTAGGCAGAACTACACTTGAAACAAAGTACAATAACTAGCAAACACATTAGGCATAATCGTTATAAGCAAAAATGAACATTAAGATTGAAATAATAAACCCAGCTCAGCTGTAAATAAATCAAGCCCATAGAACAAGAAAAATATCAAAAGGTCAATGGATCTACCGAGCTAAACCACAAAAAATTCGCAGCAGCGGCGAATCAATGTTTCAAAACAAAAAAACCAACTATATAGTTCCTCCGACGAAACCACAGTGCCAACAATAGAGTAACGCCACCAGTGTAGCGGAGGAGCGACACCTACCCTCTTGGCGGCGTCGCTGCTACTCCACCAACTCCATCCAATTTCAATTACAAATCGTCCAGAAACGAGTAGGAACGACGAGAAAAGGGACCCCACCGAGGTTATAAACACGAGGTCGATTGGAAAATGGGTTTTCCGGTGAACTTCATGTACGCTTTCGACCGCACTATTTTTTGCGTGAATCAGTAACTCCCCGTCCCCGATCTAGTTTTGTAATGATGGAGTGGTGGTGGTGGTCTTCACCACTATTTTGGACTGTAAATACCCTTCCGCGATCTCCCTCTGCTCTGTTAACAATGTGTGCGTGTTTGTAGAAAGAGAGGAGAGATGATGATGTATTTTCTGATGGGTGGCCCTTTACTTGTATTGTAATTGTGTATTTAAGCATGGAAAGTGTTACACCCCGTACGTCTAAATTGACGTATATCATTATAATATCATGTTAAGAATGATTTAAGTGAGTTTAAAGTAATAATATGACCATATATGATGTTTATATGTTGAATATAATGTTTGGGAAAAATCGGATTTAAGTTGCGGAAAAACCGATTAAGGAATTGCCTTGTAACGGAGCTTTTTCAGCAATTAATTTCGTGTGTTATATGAGGTCTTTTGGGGACATATCATATACCAAATTGGAGGTCTTGGAGTGTAGCTTCCAACACTTTTGACGGTTTGTTCATATAATGTATGGATAAAAAGATATGAGCATCAGAAGTCAGACCAGAAAAAGGGACATAAGCGCAAAAGAGGGCTAGAAATGAAATGTTTTAATTATAAAAGAGAAATCATTCTCTCTCTCGACATTTTCCAGAAAACACACAATAGGAACAGCCCTTTCTTCAGTCTAAAACCATTTTTTATTATTTTGAAGAAACAACATCAATCTTAACTCGAAACTGAAGACGGATTGCGTCAAAATGCTCTACGCGATTATGGTAACGTTATGCTACCTTCAATTTCTTCTATAGTTTGAGTTTTAGAATTACTTCATGGCTAAGTAAAGTACCTAAATATTGTATTATAGCTTGTTTAAGCTTTTGGAGGTGTGGAATTCAAAGGAAACATGGTTTAGAAGTAAGAAACATCAAAGGTATGTAAGGCTAAACCTTTCTTTTAGCAAGGCATGTATCTTTTAGTTTTTGAAGCTTTTCATAGTTCTAAACTTAGTATTTATTCTGAGAAACTTGTATGGTACCAAGGAAACCTTGTATATACTTAATTTGGTACTAAAATCCAAGGTAAAAGATGTCCAAGTTAGCAAGACAAAACGTTTCAAAATCTGGAAAATTGTTTTGATCTATGGACAGTTGTTAGTATATTGATCATAACTCCTTGTATAAAATTGATATTTAGATTCTTTAAAAATCTCCAGAACCCTAAGACATATATCTACAACTTTCATGCAGACCATGAAGTCTATATCTTTTATCTACACTCTAAAAATTAGGTTGAAAGTCAGGACAGTGGTGCTGTCCAGACATTCTATCTGCGGATTTGTTATGTCATCCAGTTGTCTCATCTTGTTATCCGTTTAACATGTTTATGTTATCAGTTTATCCAGGTATCCATTCCCGTCTATAGTATAGGGCTGGTTCTGTTTTTGCGTATCATCCAGTTTCAGGGGAAGCTCTGCCGAAATTTTTATAGAAATTCAAAGAGTTTTACAAATTCTGAGTTCTAGGTTGTGTCTATAATTCCATCCATAGTTTTCTTATCATTCCTTTGAGTCCATATATATTGTTGCCACATGTGTTATGCCTCATACATGCTTATGCTTATATTGTGATCATGTTATGTGTGAGTTGGAGTCCCCCATAGAGGCTGGACATTGGACACACAGTCCGGTCGCGTGTGATACTACCCGTCTGGGGGATACAGCCCCTCTGGTTCAGGCGGTAGTTGAAATACCTAGTGTGACCGGGTGTCATTCACACACTCTGACCAGAGAGACTAGATATTACTGGCTGGGGGGGATATAGCCCATAACACCCACCAGGTTTGTTATATACGCGTATATAGCCACAGTATGCACTGCATGATTATACATGAGGCTAGTTCCGGTTTTCAGTTACCTGATTTGGGGGGATACAGCCCATAACACCAGACAGGTACTAGTTCGGGTTTTCAGTTACCTGATTTGGGGGGATACAGCCCATAACACAAGACAGGTACTAGTTCAGATGTTCAGTTACCTGATTTGGGGGGATACAGCCCATAACACCAGACAGGTACCAGTTTAGATAACAGTTCAGTTTTAGCTCAGTACCGGTTATCAGTTCTCAGTTATCATCCACCAGTTCTTAGTGTCAGTATCAGTTGACAGCTATCAGTTCCAGTTTCTTGTTATCAGTCATATTACAGTTATTTATCAGTATAGTTCAGCTCAGTCTTCAGGTTTAGATTCAGCTAGACTTCAGCTTATATTCATATCATGTTTAGTACGTTCTTCAGATTTCCAGCTATATTGCTATGCTCCAGCTCATGTTTACATATTTATATTCCAGCCTACAGTTTCATTCAGCTATGACATATTATATGCTCATCCCTTACATACTTGGTACATATCGTACTCACGCCCTTTTCTGGGGCGCTGCGTTTCATGCCGCGCAGGTGCAGATAGATCAATGCTTGGACCACGTTAGTAGGCCATCTATCAGCTACTGGAGTCACTCCGCTTACTCCCGGAGTTACTTATCTTTTGGTATGTGTACAGTCAGCCAGCTTCGGTATGGCGGGGCCTTATCTCATCCTTTGTATATTCAGTTCATCACTCTTAGAGGCCTGTAGATATGTCCCTGTGTGGTGCAGTCAGTATGTTATGTATGTCAGCTTATATTAGCATTGTCAGCTTTTTGCATTGCATACTCCTTATCATCTAGGTTTATGCTTATTCTGTTTATCAGTTATAATGGTTAGCAGATTATCAGTAGGATTAGTGATGATCGACACTTAGTGTTGGTCATCCGTCGCGGCCCTAGGTTGGGTCGTGACAAAAGTGGTATCAGAGCAGTTCAGTCCTAGGGTGTCTACAGGCCGCGTCTAGTAGAGTCTTGTTCAGGAGTATGTTGCGCGCCATACCTTTGAACAGGAGTCTACAAGGCACTTCAGGACAGTTGTCTTTCTTTTTGCTCTAGATCGTGCGATAGAGCCATGATTATAGAGTTCAGCCCTCTAACAATAGTGTTTTCAGCAAAGCGATGTCGCTGGAGAAACTAACAGCTGCCCAAAAAGGCATGGTTATTGCCGGCCAGGGTACTAGTAGAGTGCCACCTGAGGTGGATGAGAGTGAGGAGTTCAGACCTGAGGCTCCATCTGAGGCCTCATAGATCTCTTCAGTTCAGGGTGATATTAGAGGTACCACAGCTACCGTAGCTACTGTACCTCCAGCTCCTCAACCCAACAGTCAGGGGCAGGAAATGAGGAATGCCATCAGATTATTGACCAGTGTTGTAGTTGCTCAGACTAGACAACACAGTGCAGATGCCCAGGGAGATGTTGGATCCAGGATCAATGATTTTATCAGGCTAGAGCCTACAGTCTTTACCGGATCCCGTACAGGAGAGGACCCTCAGGATTTTCTAGTAAGGATAGCCAGAGTGTTGAGGGTTATGCACGTGTAAGACACAAAGTTAGTAGAGTTGGCTGCATTTAGATTGCATGACCTAGCAGCAGGGTGATATCAAACATGAGAACTATCTAGAGGGCCAGATGCTACTCCCGCAACTTGGAAGGAATTCTCAGATGCCTTCCTTCATCAGTATATGCCTATAGAGACATAGAGAGCCCGTGCTAATCAGTTCCTGACCTTGAGACAGGGAAGTTTGAGTGTAGAGTATAATTATTGCTTTAATTCTTTAGCATGGTTTGCCCCTACGGTGGTAGTGAGTATGGAGGATAGAATTCACAGGTATATAGTGGGACTAGCTCCACACCTAGTGAACGAGCGTATGACAGTTGCTATGCAGCCAGTTATTATATTATGCATTCAGGCATTTTCTTTATCACTTGAGGAGAATAAGCAGAAACAGAGATCCGATAGGGATAGAGGGTTACATAAGAGGGGAAGATTGTCTTGTTCATTTAGAGAGACATCTGGAGTGAATAGGCAGCAGAGTGTTAGACAGCCACCTGCTAGTATACCTCAAGAGTCCCGTGGCCTGAGATCTGATAGACTTCCTCAGTCCAGATCTAGTCACGCATAACAGACTTCAGGATTTAAGCATCGTGGTACTTCTGTACAGGCCGGTCAGACATATCCCAGATGTCCAGATTGTGGTAGACGTCACTTGGGACCATGTAAGTTAGGAGTTTATACTCGTTGTATTAAGGCAGGCCATTTCAGGAGAGGTTGTCCGTCTGGGTATGGTAGTGGTGCAGCTCAGCCAGCTAGATCAGCAGTTGCCTTCTTAGCACCAGCACGCCATCAGGCGCATGTTCTTCAGGATAGCACCTGCATAACTGAAAGAACTTAAGGAGAAACTGAAGGCTTTGTTAGATAAAGGCCTCATCAAACCCAACATTTCCTCGTGGAGAGTCTTAGTATTATTTGTGATAAAGAAAGATGGTTCTCGACGCATGTGCATAGATTATAGACATATAAATAAAGTCATAATATGGAATAAATATCCTCTTCCCAAGATTGATGACTTGTTCGACCAGCTTTAGGGTGCCAAATACTTCTCGAAGATAGATTTGCGATCAGGCTACCATCAGGTTAGATTCAGAGAATCTGATATACCTAAGACTGCATTCAGGACTAGGTATGGCCATTATGAGTATTTAGTGATGTCGTTTGGACTTACTAATTCCCCTGCAGTATTTATGGATCTGATGAACAGCGTATTCAGGCCTTATCTAGATTTATTTGTGATTATATTTATTGATGATATTCTCATCTATTCAAAGTTTGAATCAGAGCATGCGGAGCACCTGTGCACAATATTGGGTACTCTTCGGGACTAGCAATTATATGCTAAGTTCTCAAAGTGTGAATTCTAGTTAGATTCAGTGGCATTTCTTGGCCACATAGTTTCAGCAGAAAGAATTAAAGTAGATGACCAGAAGATCGAGGCTGTGAAGAATTGGCCCAGACCTACGACGCCAACTGAAGTACGTAGTTTTTTGGGTTTGGTAGGTTATTACAGAAAGTTTATAGAGGGTTTTTCCTCCATTGCAGCTCCACTGACCAAATTGACAAAGAAATCAGCTAAATTTGAGTGGTCTGATTCTTGCGAGCACAGCTTCCAAGAACTAAACAACATGTTGATAACAACTCCAGTACTTACACTTCCAGAGGGATCTGAGGGCTATGTCATTTACTTTGATGCTTCTCGAATTGGTTTTCGTTGTGTTTGATGCAGCACGGAAGAGTAATTGCTTATGCTTCTAGGCAGCTGAAAAAGCACGATCAGAACTACCTCACCCATGATCTGGAGCTTTCAGCAGTCATTCATGCATTGAAGATTTGGAGACATTATTTTTACGGTGTTCATGTTGATATTTATACGGACCACAAGAGCCTCCAGTACATATTTAAGCAAAAGGAGCTAACCCTATGATAGCGGCGGTGGCTAGAGTTGCTGAAGGACTATGACATGGACATTCTTTATCATCCGGGTAAAGCGAACATTGTTGCTGATTCCCTTAGCCGCAAGCCTATGGGTCTATCTTATTTACAACCAGAGAAAATAAAGTTAGCTCATACACTCCACCAGTTGGCCAGCATGAAAGTCAGATTAATAGATTCAGAGGACGCAGAAGTTACAGTTCAGAATGCAGGCACTACTTGCCTAGTGATAGAAGTAAAACAGCGTCTGTATGAGGATTCAGTTCTAGTTGAATACAGACAGATAGCCAGAAGAAAACCGGAGTCATCATACAGGGTTACTAGTGACGGGGTTCTCATGTATAAATATAGACTTTGTGTTTCAGATGCTGCAGATTTACGTGGACGAATTATGAATGAGGCACACTATTCCAGGTACACTGTTCACTCAGGTTCGACTAAGATGTATCATGACCTTGAGCAGATTTATTATTGGAACGGAATAAAGCGTGACATAGCAGAGTTTGTGGCTCAGTGTCCTAACTGCCAGTAGGTTAAAGTCGAGCAACAAAAACCTAGTGGCTTGTTACAAGAAATCGAGATTCCATTATGGAAATGGGAAGCAGTAAATATGGACTTTATTACAGGCTTGCCCCGTATGCGGAGCAGGTATGACTCTATCTGGGTTATAGTTGATAGGCTTACTAAATCAGCTCATTTCTTGCATGTTAGAACTACATATACAACAGAGGATTATGCCAGACTTTATATCAGAGAGATAGTGCACCTACATGGTATTCCAGTATCTATTATTTCAGACAGGGGCGCACCAGTTTACAACTAATTTATGGCGATCATTCCAGACAGGTTTAGAGACACAGGTGAATCTGGGCATAACATTTAATCCCTAGACAAATGGACATGCTGAGCAGACCATTCAAACGTTAGAAGATATGCTTAGAGCCTGTGTAATAGATTTTGGAGGCAGCTGGAGTGATCATCTACTGTTGATAGAGTTTTCGTATTACAATAGCTATCATTCTAGCATACAGATAGCGACATATTAAGCTTTGCATGGGCGCAAATGCAGGTCTCCCATAGGATGGTTCGAGGTTGGCAAGTCTCAATTGATAGGTCAAGATTTAATCCAGCAAGCAGTTGATAAAGTTAAGTTGATCAGGGAAAGATTATTAGCAACGGAGAGTAGACAGAAGTCCTATGCAGATAACCGACGTCGAGATTTAGAATTTCAGATTGGCGATTGGATATTCCTGAAAGTATCACCTATGAAAGGTGTTATGAGATTTAGAAAGAAGGGAAAGCTTAGCCCTAGATTCATTGGTCCATATCAGGTTATCAGGCGAGTTGGCCGTGTAGCCTACGAGTTAGACCTTCCAGCAGACCTTCAGGAGGTACATCCAGTATTCCATATTTCTATGCTCAGAAAATGTGTCGGAGATCCTTCTATAGTTGTACCAGTAGATGGTATACAGATCACAGAGCAATTAACTTATGAAGAGGTGCCAGTTGCAATTTTAGATAGATAGATTCGTCGACTAAGGACGAAATTAAAGACATTCCTTTAGTTAAGATGCTATATCAAAGCAATATTATAGAAGAAATAACTTGGAAGCTGAAAATGACATGAGGGCCAGATATACACATCTCTTCATTACTTCGAGTATGTAACAGATCGTTGCTTAATGCTTCTACATACTTCATTTAACATTCGAGGACGAATGTTCCTAACGGGGGAATATTGTTACACCCCGTACGTCTAAATTGACGTATATCATTATAATATCATGTTAAGAATGATTTAAGTTAGTTTAAAGTAATAATATGACCATATATGATGTTTATATGTTGAATATAAAGTTTGGGAAAAATCGGATTTAAGTTGCGGAAAAACCGACTAAGGAATTGCCTTGTAACGGAGCTTTTTCAGCAATTAATTTCGTGTGTTATATGAGATCTTTTGCGGACATATCATATACCAAATTGGAGGTCTTGGAGTGTAGTTTCCAACACTTTTGACGGTTTGTTCATATAATTTCTGGATAAAAAGATATGAGCATCAGAAGTCAGACCAGAAAAAGGGACATAAGCGCAAAAGAGGGCTAGAAATGAAATATTTTAATTATAAAAGAGAAATCATTCTCTCTCTCGACATTTTCCAGAAAACAGACAATAGGAAAAGCCCTTTCTTCAGTCTAAAACCATTTTTTATGATTTTGAAGAAACAACATCAATCTTAACTCGAAACTGAAGACGGATTGCGTCAAAATGCTCTACGCGATTAAGGTAACGTTATGCTACCTTCAATTTCTTCTATAGTTTGAGTTTTAGAATTACTTCATGACTAAGTAAAATACCTAAATGTTGTATTATAGCTTGTTTAAGCTTTTGGAGGTGTGGAATTCAAAGGAAACATGGTTTAGAAGTAAGAAACATCAAAGGTATGTAAGGCTAAACCTTTCTTTTAGCAAGGCATGTATCTTTTAGTTTTTGAAGCTTTTCTTAGTTCTAAACTTAGTATTTATTCTGGGAAACTTGTATGGTACCAAGGAAACCTTGTATATACTTAATTTGGTACTAAAATCCAAGGTAAAAGATGTCCAAGTTAGCAAGACAAAACGTTTCAAAATCTGAAAAATTGTTTTGATCTATGGACAGTTGTTAGTATATTGATCATAACTCCTTGTATAAAATTGATATTTAGATTCTTTAAAAATCTCCAGAACCCTAAGACATATATCTACAACTTTCATGCAGACCATGAAGTCTATATCTTTTATCTACACTCTGAAAATTAGGTTGAAAGTCAGGACAGTGGTGCTGTCCAGACATTCTATCTGCGGATTTGTTATGTCATCCAGTTGTCTCATCTTGTTATCCGTTTAACATGTTTATGTTATCAGTTTATCCAGGTATCCATTCCCGTGTATAGTATAGGGCTGGTTCTGTTTTTGCGTATCATCCAGTTTCAGGGGAAGCTCTGCCGAAATTTTTATAGAAATTCAAAGAGTTTTACAAATTCTGAGTTCTAGGTTGTGTCTATAATTCCATCCACAGTTTTCTTATCATTCCTTTGAGTCCATATATATTGTTGCCACATGTGTTATGCCTCATACATGCTTATGCTTATATTGTGATCATGTTATGTGTGAGTTGGAGTCCCCCATAGAGGCTGGACATTGGACACACAGTCCGGTCGCGTGTGATACTACCCGTCTGGGGGATACAGCCCCTCTGGTTCAGGCGGTAGTTGAAACACCTAGTGTGACCGGGTGTCATTCACACACTCTGACCAGAGAGACTAGATATTACTGGCTGGGGGGGATATAGCCCATAACACCCACCAGGTTTGTTATATACTCGTATATAGCCACAGTATGCACTGCATGATTATACATGAGGCTAGTTCCGGTTTTCAGTTACCTGATTTGGGGGGATACAGCCCATAACACCAGACAGGTACTAGTTCGGGTTTTCAGTTACCTGATTTGGGGGGATACAGCCCATAACACAAGACAGGTACTAGTTCAGATGTTCAGTTACCTGATTTGGGGGGATACAGCCCATAATACCAGACAGGTACCAGTTTAGATAACAGTTCAGTTTTAGCTCAGTACCGGTTATCAATTCTCAGTTATCATCCACCAGTTCTTAGTGTCAGTATCAGTTGACAGCTATCAGTTCTAGTTTCTTGTTATCAGTCATATTACAGTTATTTATCAGTATAGTTCAGCTCAGTCTTCAGGTTTAGATTCAGCTAGACTTCAGCTTATATTCATATCATGTTTAGTACGTTCTTCAGATTTCCAGCTATATTGCTATGCTCCAGCTCATGTTTACATATTTATATTCCAGCCTACATTTTCATTCAGCTATGACATATTATATGCTGATGCCTTACATACTTGGTACATATCGTACTCACGCCCTTTTCTGGGGCGCTGCGTTTCATGCCGCGCAGGTGCAGATAGATCAATGCTTGGACCACGTTAGTAGGCCATCTATCAGCTACTGGAGTCACTCCGCTTACTCCCGGAGTTACTTATCTTTTGGTATGTGTACAGTCAGCCAGCTTCGGTATGGCGGGGCCTTATCTCGTCCTTTGTATATTCAGTTCATCACTCTTCTGTAGATATGTCCCTGTGTGGTGCAGTCAGTATATTATGTTATGTATGTCAGCTTATGTTAGCCTTGTCAGCTTTTTGCATTGCATACTCCTTATCATCTAGGTTTATGCTTATTCTGTTTATCAGTTATAATGGTTAGCAGATTATCAGTAGGATTAGTGATGATCGACACTTAGTGTTGGTCATCCGTCGCGGCCCTAGGTTGGGTCGTGACAGAAAGTCTCCAAAGAGACGTTGGAAATGGAATCTAGTTAAAGGATTTGGGAGAGTGATTCTAGGGAAGCAGATTAGGAAAGGGTTAAAGGGAAATTGGAAATCTGATAAGAGTGATTTTGGGGGATTTGAAAAAGATATCTTTTCTTTTAAAATTTAAATATATAGGATGTATTTGGTTATAAATTGAGTCCATATTCGGAGTAAAATCAATTGATAAAAAGAGAGTGAATAAATAAAATAAATAAATGATATAGCATATTTTGGTAAGGATTGGAAAATCAAATTATTTAAAATATATGGGAAGAAAGAAAAAAGCTTATGGTACCAAGTAGATGTATTCGGTTGAACTTTTGTCCATATGCAAAGAAAATTTGAAAATTGAATTCAAAGTAACATGTCAATATTATGAAATGACAAAGGGTGGTATGAGATTTTAACTGAATATTTTAATTAGACTGCTAGTCAATTTAAAGGTGCAAGATAAAAGATTAGAAATAAAATATGCATAAATTATATATACAAAAGAAGAGAAATATGCACACATAAAACAATTGGAGTCGACTTAAGTTAAATACGTACAAATAGTCGCACATAATTATAAAATGCTATTTATTAAGTAAATTACATGAATAACCACAATTTCATAAATAGCCTAATGATGCAATTTATATAATATAATCCAATTAAAATATATATATAATCTATAAATAGGAGATAACACACATAAATGCATACTTTCTAATGCAAATTTTACTCAAACAGTCAATATTGTACCTTTAAGTCAAATATAGCTAATTATAGAAAAATGAGGGACAAAATTGGGTGTCAACAGCTGCCCCTCTTTGTCCGGGGATGATGAAAAGAATCTTCGGGCAAAGATAGTTGACGGAGCAACCGATTTTTTCACGACAGGGGGCAAAATGCTGGAAGAAAAAATGAGAGTTTTAGGGTATTTTGACCGAACCCCGATGTCTAAGTTAACATATCTCGGGTTTCACAAGAATCAGGCCGTATGTAGTTCTAGAATGGCATGTTGCCTGTGCAAGATGTTTATGATGCACGATTTTAGATGTCAGGAGTAAACTTGTCGGAGTATGTAAAGTTTACATTTGAATGTAACAACCTTTTGGCGAGATAAATGAAGAATAAAGATGAGGCCCTATCGAAGATGAGATAACATCAATAGATCGAGCGTGGGAAAAGATGCTTGCAATCATCCTAGTTATGAAAATATGGTGCACGACACAGCCATAAAAAGGAGTTTACACGTACGTAATTTCCGCTTCATCTCGATAATTGAGTCATCTTGTCTTTAATATTGTCTTGAATGAGCTGGGGAATATTGAGGAGTAAATGAGGCCCTATCGAAGATGAGATAACATCAATAGATCTAGCGTGGGAAAAGATGCTTGCAATCATCCTAGTTATGAAAATATGGTGCACGACACAGCCATAAAAAGGAGTTTACACGTACGTAATTTCCGCTTCATCTCGATAATTGAGTCATCTTGTCTTTAATATTGTCTTGAATGAGCTGGGGAATATTGAGGAGTAAAACACAATAAATGTGCACAGTTCAAACAGCTGAGCACGATTAAGCATGCAAACATGCACGATTGACACAGATAGGCTTGAGTAGGAATGAACACGAACTGGCATCCAATCAGGTATGAAAGATTAGAAAGACTATTTGTGTGAGTAGGGAAATTTAGCTTTGAGCGCTTTGGAACTCGACAACATAGGTAGCTTGCGGGTGTAGCAAAAGCATTGTCTGTAGGATTAAGCTTCTCGAATAGAGTTTTGGGATGGTGCCTGGTATGTTTTGCAATTTTTGTATGGGGAAGTGGTTCTCAAAGGCAAGTGTGGGAGATCAAGGAGTGGCTCGAGGGACTGTCAAAGAATCAAAGAGTTTCCTGCAATACAAGTAAAATAAGTACAAATAGTGATAAAGATAAAGTAGGCTTCCCTGTTTCCGGGTGTTTTAAGTGCTAGGAAATATTCGTCTACTCGTCAGGAACTATTAGTACCTCTCGTCAGGAGCTAACTAAGTGCCTCTCGTCATGAGATAATTGTCTGCTCGTCAGGAGCTACTAAGTGCATGTCGTCATGAGATAATTGCATGTCCTGTCGGGCTGTGTTTCCTGCAACACAAAAAGTGAAGTTCTTGTCGCATCGGGCTGTGTACCCTGCGAACAAAAGGTAAAGCATCTGTCGCGTCGGGCTGTGTACCCTGCGAACAAAAAATAAAATGAAGTGCTAAAAATAAAATGTCATTATCATGTCTACAACGCTGCTAGGAAAGTCGTTGTTTTTCTGCTTTTATAATACTTTCATGAATGTTTGGCTTTGGTCAAGCTTTCTTCGGTGAATTCCATATTTCTGTACTTCCTCTCGCTTGAAATTTTTGAGGGGATCTTTAAAATTCTGCCCCAGTTTATTGCCTTTGATAGATTATCATATTATGGTAGTTCCTGCTAAATAAACAAAAAAAACATATGTATGTCCAATTCAAAGGCGGACGAGCCTATTGTAGTGGTGCCTTCAAAACAAATTATATGAGTTTTTCCTATTTTAAGCCGGACAGAGCTGATCGTTATATTTTAAGCCTGACGTGGCTAATCGTCATCTTCTAAGCCTAACGATAGGCTCTTCGTCATACTACGAGCCTGACGAGGCTAGTCATCATATTCTAAGCCTTATGAGGCTAATCGTCATATTCTAAGCCTGACGAGGCTAATTGTCCTATTCTAAGCCTGACTTGGCTAATCGTCATATTTTAAGCCTGACGAGGCTAATCGTCATACTTTAAGCCTGACGTGACTAGTCGTCATAATTTAATCCTGGCGTGGCTAATAGTCATATTTTAAGCCTGACGTAGCTACTCGTCATATTTTAAGCCTGACGTGGCTAGTCGTCATATTATAAGCCTGGCGTGGCTAAAGTACTATCATGTCTGTTGTGAATGCCTGCGAATCTTGTGTTAGTGCTGAAAGATCTGCTATCAAAGAAAGATTCATTAGTCGAAACAAAGTTGTTGCATTGCACTGAACACCAATGTATTGGCTTGAATCTGCATTCGTCTTTTAGTGTGACGATAGGGTGTTTCAATGACTCTAATTATGTGGATACTTTTCATTCTCAGACTGAGGTTGGATTTGTCGGATTAGGAGGCTGTCCAAAATTGTATTTGTCTTGGGTTGTGCTGTGGTGTTTTCATATTTCATGCTTTTCTTTCCAAAAGGTCATGGGGCTAACTTTGATGGATTGGTGTATATAGAAAATGTATTTGCGGTTTAGGAGTTGCGGTTGGTTGTTGTTGTATCATTGTTTTGCCTTCTGAATTTTGTGTTCCAGTGCTCGATATTTTCAGGTGTCATGGTATTGAATGTTTGAGTGATAGGTAAAGATATTTGATGGATCAAAATCCGGAATAAGTCTCTAGGGAGTAGTTCGTTTGTTGGTTGCAATATCTTTTTACTGAGCTAAAGGAGTAAAGGTGCGAGGTTTTGTCTTTTCGTCTGTCCTTAATTGTGTTGGGCCTGATAAGGTTGTTGTTGAAAGTCTTGACAGAGGGAGGTTGTTTATTGTGTAAGTCGGCTGTAGTGTGAGGTTGTGAGTTTTGCCAATTTCGGTTGTAGAGTGATTGGATTTGTTTCTTGCAACTCTTGTGTGGGTATAATGTCAGCTTATTTTGGTTTGTTCATACTACAAGTTGTACGGAAGTGGAATTTGGATTATCTGAGTTTTCTTGGGTTCATATGCTGGTGGTTCGAAAGATTTTATTTTAGAAGTAAATGTTATCAGCTTGGCTTGCCATTTCGGCTTTCTCTGAATGCAGATTCTTGACCAATCTCGGTGTTTAAATGCAAAAAAAAAAAAAAAAAAAAACCATAAATGAACAAAAATGCGTTAGCACATTAGCAAAGATTTGAAGCAAGAACAACACATAAAGCTTAAGAGTATGCCTAGACCGTGGATGATAGATTAGCATTGTTTGAGTGCTTTATGTAGCAGTCCAGACAAGGATTTTTGTTAAATTATTGATGCTTGCTTAAGCAGGAGATGGGTCTGGTTAGATCTCAATCAAAAGTTGACAAAGATTTCGGGTAAGGGGTATATATATGACTGAAAAGGAAGTTGGCTTTTGTCGAACACCAAGACCTTAGTGCATTTCTCATCTTTTCTTGCAAATCTGTGTGTCATGATGCCTGGGTGTCTTTGAGAGAGATACTCAATGTCTTTTACACTTGTCAACCAACTGCTGCAATTCAATCTTTGCATCAAGTTTTGCTTGTCAGCTAGATTTTATGTCCAAGAGACCGATCCTGGTGTATCATGTGAATTTGTAGATTGATGCTTCAGTCAAGACCATTTTAGAGGTTTACCATATTGTATTCCTTGCTTAATGTAGTTGTTGTCATAACAATTTATTCAAATAAAGTTTTTGACCAAAATCGCTCCAAGAAATCTGTCTGCCCCTGTTTTGTATCAAATTAATTTATGGTCTTGTATGTGTCTCAAATAGCTTCATCTTGAGTTCATCGTCTCGTCCCACACTTGCTAGTTGGTAGGGATATGCTTTTAATACTCATCAAGAGTTTCTAGCTCCGTCATATAATGGAATTTTTGTCACTGCGTCTTTTCATTCTTTTCCAAATTGAATCAGCCTCCTAATTTTGGTTGTTATGCTTAAACCTTTGTATCATCAAGCAGGTTCTGATCATTTCTCACTTCCTTATTGCCTTGTGATTACCCTTTGAACGTCTTTTTGGCCATGAATAGGTGCAAGTTTGGAAATATTGTTTATTGCCTTAAATGTATTACAATATGGACTAGAGCGACAAAATGATCCTCAGATATTGTGTCAATTTCGGTAAGTCATGTGTGCCTTTGACCAACAAATCTCTTGCCCTGTCAATTTTCCGCTTTGTGTGTATAGTGCCCGCTATTACAAATTCTTCTTGTTTAGAAAAATCCCTGATAAGTGCACTTTGCTTAACCAAATCTTCTGCCTTGGTATTCAACTTAAGCCAACCTTTTGGATAATAGATTTTTGAGTTCGAAAGGGATAGGGAATTATCAAGACATGCGAAAGATTTCAGATATCACGATTTGGGCATAGAGTAGGGAGATTAGATGCCTTGGTAGGAGATTAGATTTGGGAAGGGATTGACTTAGGTAGAAAGAGACCTAGAGCAATCAACCAAATTAACATAATGCACGCGTAGCAAATAAATGTATCCTATGACCACTTTATGAATGATGATTTGGAAAGTTTGTGCCATATGTATCATTTCATTTGCTACAAAATGCGGAGTCTAAAAGAAAATATTGCATTTATTAAACATTGGTCTTTATCACAATGGTTGATATTGAAACAGCGTAAGAGAAGAAAAGGACTAAACATCGCTAGGAGATTAGATCATGCCAAGTGAACATCTTTCATGCTGATTCATCCTTAAAAGATTCTTCTTCTTCTTCGGAGGAACCTTCCTCGGACAAGCTTGCCTCAAATGAGTCCCCTTGGAAGATGATATTGTCTGCATCAGTTAAGAGCCGGGATATGTCAAATGTGAAATTCTTCGATATTTCCCAAACCTTCCTTCCTTTCTCCTCTAGTCCTTTGTTAGCCACATAATTCATTCCTTCGCTAGCCCATACGCCTATAGACTCTATGTGTTTTCCCAAAAGTTCTGCCTTATGTTCCATTTGTCTTTTTCTTTGTTCTTTGCTTCGACCATCGTATGTTTTCAGATGTCAACTGAGAAAGCCTGTGGTGCCAGCCTTTGGCAGTTGTTGGCTGGTCCTATTTCTCGAGAGCGTTGTTCATGCGGGCGGTATGAGTCAAGATGTAGTTTTCTCTTGGTATGGGGTGGAAGGCTTGATCTATGTTGTCCATCCTTTGCAAATGCTCTATCAACTAAATTTGTAGGAGTAAATTACAACCTTCGAAAAAGCTAGCACCTTTCTAGCATCATTCTAAAGCTCGGTACATTTCTGAAACAATCATTGGTACCAAAGTGTATTTTTTGTTGAAGTCCTTGAGTAAGGTATCGGCAATTGATACCATGCAAACGTCAACTCGTCCTTTGTGTTCTAAAAATACGACAGTCCCTAAAAAGCTGGTGACAAAAGCAAGGACTCTCCGCTCTTGCCAATCTGCTTTGTTAATGCTGAAATAGTCTTCGAATTCTTGAAATGCTTCTCCATAACCAAATTTGATGTAGAGGGAAGTAAGAGAAATTCTCGACTGCCTTATACTGTCTGTGCATAACATGGGCATAAACCCCACCATGTTGAAGAACTCCTCGGGTACAATGTTCTTAGGCCTCAAGACTTCTTCACTTTCAAATTGTAATTGTGTTAACCCGCCTATTTCTTCCAGTAATGGTGTCAACTCTATACTCCCAAAGTGAAAAAATGCTCGGTCTGCATCCCAATAGTGTACTGCTGCTTCTACTATCCCTCTCATTGTCGTGTGCTCCATTAATGAAATCAGGTTCCCCAACACCACTTTAACTCGGTCTTGTTGATCTATGCTTAGGTTTCCCTACCAATCTCTAAGTAACTGAGGGATTTTAGTAACCATGCCAAATTTTCTATTGGCCATGATCTTTTGGACAAGGTGAAGGACGATAGGAAAAAGGGAGAAGAAAATACCAAAAATTTGCTTTATTGCAAACAAATGATTAACGTGTGGCACAAGCATTTGAAAACAATACAGCAGAGAGTATGAAGAGATGTGTCGTCGTGGGATGAGAACCCTTTAGATACTTTAGATGAAAGCTACTAATGGACTTTTGACCAACTACGGATGGAAAGTCTTTATATAATGCCTAAAGGATAAATGCTCATTATGTGTCATCCCGTCTATCAAGCCGTCATTCATGCTTCAACTTGGGCTTTTAGTGCCTCTTCGGTTACCATTTAAGCCTTTGAATAGCATTGTATCCAGAATGACCCCCATCCTTTAAGAATAAACAGTTGTTTCTAATTCAATTTGGGCTTTTAATGCCTCTTAGGTTACCTTCGTGCCTTTGAATGGCATTGAATACAGAATAATTTCAATCCTTTAGGAATAAACGGTCGTTTCTCATTCAATTTGGACTTTTAATGCCTCTTAGGTTACCTTCGTGCCATTGAATGGCATTGAATACAGAACAATTCTGATTGTTAATGAATAAACAATCATTTCTGATTCAATTTGGGCATTTGACGCCTCATAGGTTACCTTCGTGCCTTTGAATGGCGTTCAATACAGAATAATTTCGACTGTCTATGAATAAACAATAATTTCTGATTCAATTTGGGCTTTTGATCCCTATTAGGTAATCTTTGTGCCTCTGAATAGCACTGAATGCAGAACAGTGCTAATAAACGGTCCACATTTGCAGGTTCAATCCTTTGAGAAAATGCAAAATAAATCATGTTCAACGTTCTTTGGGGATTAAAAACCAGTTCAGATTGTTTGAACATGTTGGCCTATCAGACATGAGAACAAGTCGACTAATGATATGTCATGATGCATGGTCCTAGAGTCACAACTAAGAGCTCGGTTGACTTAGACTAAGTTTTATTATCCTCCAAAGTGGACAACTTGGGAGCGGGAACGTCTCGGACCAACTAGATTCCAAGTTGTTCCCGCTAAAGGGCATTTTGTGAGGAAAGAGGCGGTCGTAACCACCGTATTTTCAACTCACGATCTTGATGTTGTCGAGAGTGGCGGGGCGTATGAGCAAAATGCATAAGTTTAAAATATTCACAAGTTGAAATAAAATCAGTTTAAAATAAAATAAGTTTAATGAAAGGGAAGAAAAAATGGATTGTAAAAGAAACAAGTTAGTTCTGAAAATTTCATAATGATAATTTGAAATGATGATGTGAAAAAGATTTTAAAATATGGAATGCGATGTATGATCCTTGTTGAAGGATGAGTTTTGAAGATGAAAAAGGACCTGGCGCAAAGTGGACCACGAAAAGGTTCACAGTCGAAATGAGAAGGTCAACTGTTCAACGGGTTAATCTAGTCAGAGCTGAAGAAGGAAAGAAGAGAACAGCTGGAGTCAAAGAGTCAAAGTTCCAATCATACGGGAAGTTGAAGAAGCTAGAAGCGGTGATGAGAAGGACGCGGTTCCTAAACATAAATGGATTGGGAACTAAGGCAAATTAATTTAGGTTTTAAATAAGGAAATATGGGTAGCCTTGTTTAAAACTGATTCCAAAGAGAAAAAGGATTCCTAAACTTAGTTGGATCCGGCTAAGTCTAGTGCCTATATATACAAGTTAATTTGGCCAAATTCAATACGCACAAAAGACATCTCAACAGAGAATTTCAAGTAAAATCAGATCGTAAGAAGCTTTGTGTGCAAGAACAAAGGCTGAGCAGCAGAACCTTACGAAGGAGTAGTTTCATAGATAAGTCTGTTGTTTTAGTTTCTTTGTTATAGGCTATTGAGTTGTAATCTATCAGCTTGTTTAGAAGCATTAAGTAGAGATTACTTTTGAGGTTAAGTAGAGGTAACCTTACCAGCTAACGTGTGGCTGTGAAGGTTCTAGGTACTATGGGGTTCTAGTTCCTTGGTTACATTACGTTGTAGTCTAAAACTTGCTCGGGTTTTCCTTTAGTGGAAGAGTTGAAATCCCAAGAGTTTGGGTCGTGGTTTTTTATTCCTTGAGCAAGGATTTTTCCACGTAAAAATCTCTGTGTTCTTTACGTTTCCGCAAGTAGTTTAGTTTCAGAGATAGGTGAAACTTGCAAGGAACCTGGTTCTTTGTAAGTTAGGCGCTGAAAGTTAAAAGCAAGTTTTAGGATTTGAAAATCAGTTAAGGACACTATTCACCCCCCTCTAGTGTCTTACATATAGGTGCACCAAGTGCAACAAGTGGTATCAGAGCAGGTTCTCTCGAAGAAAGATTAACATCTTGAGAAGGATCTGAACAATAAGTGCACCAGCATTCATGCCTGAAGGACACTCTATTAGCAAGCCTCCACAGTTCAACGGCCAACACTACTAATTCTGGAAGTTTAGGATGGAAACCTTTCTACAGACAGAAAATTATCAGCTATGGAGGATTACACAGAATGGTCCCTTGGTTCCCACAAAGATTGATACATCAGAGAACAAAGTCCAAAAGCCTGTAGAGGAACTTAATGAAAAAGACTTCAAACTACTTCAGATGAATGCTGAAGCCATGAAGATTCTTCAGTGTGGCCTAGGGCTTAATGTATGTTCACGTATTCCCAAGTGCTCAACTTCAAAGGAAGTCTAGGATATGCTAGACAGGTTATACAATGAAGAAACTACAAAGACATAAGGGAGTTCAATTGAGGTTATTCCTGTCAAGAATAACATTGTAAAGAATCTGAATCAGTCAGGATGCTTCAAATGTGGCCAAAGAGAACATGTTATTAAACATTGCCCAACATGGGGACCTTCTGAAAGTGAAAGTGATGAAGGAGAAGAAGAAACAGAAGATGATTCTCCATGGGCACTGATGGCTAATAATGACCCTTTGATTGATGATACACCTGAGGTAAGTCTCGATGAACTAAAACCTAGACTTCATAATTGTTCTCTCATAGAATTAAATTTGCTTGCCTTGACCTTAATTGAAGAGATTGAAACTTTGAGGTCTGAAAGAGAACAAGCACTTTCTGAGAAGGACCAACTAATGTCACTTGTGTCTGATTTTTCAATAAGAAATAAAAACTTGGAAAAAGTTAAAATTGATCTTAAAAAGGAATTAATTGCTAGTTAAACTCAAGTTTTTGAACTAAAACAGAAAGTCTCAGCCCTTGAATTAGATACTCTTCAATTAAAGGAACAGGTGCTTTGTGAGAAGAAGCTAGGTTCTGCACTCGAACTTGAGAATAAAAAATTGAAAGAAGTGTCTGGTAAGCAAGGAGTTAGTGAGGCTCAAATCAACCTTGAAACTGAGCTTGAAAAGAAAAACCAGGCTCTGCATCAGGAAACTGAGAAGAACCGGGTTCTTCAGGAAAAGGTTGAAAAAGCTAACTCAGAGCTCACATGACTCACTAAATGGAACAAGTCTTCTGAAGCTTTGAATTGGTTGCATGAAAATCATAATAGAGGTAAGACTGGATTAGGACATAGGAAACCTTTGCCTGCTTGGAACCCTAATAGTAAATATGTAGGACTTCCTTGCTACAAACTCTGCTTCTTGCGTGGTAAGACTGGACATATCAAGAATGAATGCAGCGTTGCAAAAGGTGCAGTGAAAAAGAAGAAAAAAAATCGATTTTACCTTATTGGGCTAGAAAAGATTTGATTCATCCATTCGATAACAAAAAGGGACCCAAGCTTGTCTGGGTTCCTTTTACTAACCCTTGACTTTCTTTTGCAGGCTGGAGTGAGATGGAACAACCCAAGCTGGATTCTTGATAGTGGGTGTTCCAGGCACATGACAGGAGATAGAAGAAACTTTCTCTCACTCGCAGCATTTCAAGGGGGTAGTGTGACTTTTGGAGGAGGCAAGAGCGGTGAAATTGTTGGTATTGGAAAAGTTGGGAGATACCTCAATCATGCTATTGATAATGTACTCTGTGTGGATGGATTGAAGCACAATCTTCTAAGTATCTCTCAACTATGTGATAGAGGAAACTCAGTGAGTTTCACTTCTGTAGGTTGTACTGTAAAGAACCTGCAGACTGGTGAAGTGATATTGAAAGGGAAACGAGCTAATAATGTGTACAAGGCTACACTAGGTTCTCTTCTTGAGAATAATTTGACTTCTCTGAATGTGCTGGAGAATGATAGTCAGTTGTGGCACAAGAGGCTAGGTCATGCAAGCCTGACTCAATTGAATAAGTTGGTGTCAAAGGACCTGATTCGTGGAATGCCAAGCAAGAGGTTCAATGACATCAAGATTTGTGATGCTTGTGTGAGGGGGAAACGTGTAAGATCTTCATTCAAGTTAAAGAAAGTGGTTAGTACTTCTAAACCACTTGAGCTGGTTCACATGGACTTGTGTGGACCAATGAGGGTAAGGAGCAGAGGAGGTAAGAGATTTGTAATGGTTATAGTTGATGATTACTCCAGATACACATGGACCTTGTTCCTCAGATCTAAAGATGAAGCATATGATATGTTTGAGGACTGGGTCAGAGTCAATTAGAAGAAATTGGGTCTTCAACTAGTGAGTATAAGGTCCGACCATGGTACAGAATTTGAGAATGCTAAGTTTGCAGAATATTGTAATAAACATGGTGTGGATCACAACTTCTCTGCACCAAGGACCCCTCAGCAGAATGGTGTAGTGGAGAGGAAGAACAAGTCCTTAGAGGACATGGCTAGAACAATGTTGTTGTCGAGCGGTCTATCGAAGAATTTTTGGGCTGAAGCAGTCAACACCGCTTGCTACATGCTGAATCGATTTTCTATCTGTTCTTTGCTAGAGAAAACTCCCTATGAGCTTCTTAGAGGCAGGAAACCTGATATTGCACATCTCAGAGCTTTTGGGTGCAAGTGTTTTGTGCATAACAACGCGAAAGAACCTCTAGGGAATTTTGATGCTAGAAGTGATGAAGCCATCTTCTTAGGATATTCATCACAAAGTAAAGCTTATAAAGTGTTCAACAAGAGGACCTTGACGGTAGAAGAAAGTGTGCATGTGGTATTTGATGAATCTGAAAGTGTTACAAACGGACAAGAAGATGATGATCAGGAGATTGGTCTTGCAAGAGATGAACCTGCTGAAGACCCTGAGAATCTAAATGGAGTTAAAAGTTATCAGGATGATAAGGATCAAACTCAGGGGGAACTAGAAGACAATCAGACAGGAGGAACTGACGAGCAAAATGAAGAAGACCTAGATTGACTCAGCTCCTCCTGGGAACGACACTCAGCAGATTCAACCTAAACCTTAGAGATATCAAAGTTCTCACCCACTGGAGAAACTCAAGTCTGATCTAAACATTGGAGTAGTTACTAGAGGAGCTTTGAAGAACTTCTGTGCATTCTTTGCGTTTCTGTCCTCAATAGAACCAAAGAATGTACATGAAGCACTTGAGGATCCTGACAGGGTGATTGCTATGCAAGAGAAACTTCATCAGTTTGAATGCAGTAAGGTATGGCACCTGGTCCCTCGTCCAACGGACAGGTCCATCATTGGTACTAAATGGGTATTTAGAAACAAGCTGGATGAACATGGCATAGTAACAAGGAACAAGGCAAGTCTGGTGGTTCAAGGTTACAGCCAAGAAGAAGGAATCGATTATGATGAAACCATTGCACCTGTTGCAAGAATGGAGGCCATTAGGATGCTTATTGTTTTTGCAGCTTATATGGAGTTTAAGCTGTACCAGATGGATGTGTAGAGTGCATTCCTTAATGGTTATTTGAATGAAGAGGTGTATGTGATTCAACCACCTGGTTTTGAAAGTACAGAGTTTCCTGATCATGTCTACAAACTTGACAAGGCACTGTATTGGTTGAAACAGGCTCCTAGGGCTTGGTATGAAAGATTGTCTAGGTTCTTATTGAAGAATGGGTTTACTAGAGGCAAAATAGACAATACTTTGTTTTTAAGGAAGAAAGCCAAGGACCTGCTAATTGTTCAAGTGTATGTAGACAACATCATCTTTGGTGCTACTAATGAGAACCTTTGCAAGGAGTTTGCCTACCTGATGGGAAGTGAATTTGAGATCAGTATGATGGGTGAGCTAAATTTCTTCTTAGGCTTACAAATCAAACAATCTCAGGAAGGCACAATGATCCACCAGCAGAAGTACATCAAAGTGCTACTAAGGAAGTATGATATGAAGTCCGCTAAGGATATGAACACACCCATTGCTCCTGGAACGAAGATAGATTTGGATGAAACTGCTACTTCAATTGATGAAACTAAGTACAGAGGAATGATTGGTTCTTTGCTGTATTTAACTGCAAGCCGTCCAGATATTGTTTATAGTGTGGGGTTGTGTGCAAGGTTCCAGTTAAAACCAAAGGAGTCACATCTAACTGCAGTCAAGAGAATCTTGAAATATTTGAAAGGAACTCAAGATCTTGGTTTATGGAACCAAAAGGCAGTAGTTTTGATCTTATTGGGTATGCTGATGCTGACTATGCTGGTCACTTGGTTGATAGGAAAAGCACATCTGGGATGGCACACTTCCTAGGTCTTTGTTTAGTTTCATGGGCTATAAAGAAACAAAATTCAGTGGCATTATCCACAACTGAAGCTGAATATGTAGCAGCTGCTTTATGTTGTTCACAGTTATTATGGATCAAGCAGCAGTTGGAGGACTTTGGAATCAAGTGTAAACCAGTTCCAATATTTTTTGTGACAATACCAGTGCAGTCAATATTGCCAAGAACCCGGTCCAGCACAAGAGAACAACCACATTGATATTAGGCATTACTTTTATAGGGACAATGTTGAGAAAGGCCTAATTACTATGAATTTCTGCAGGACTGAGGATTAGATTACAGATATCTTCACTAAGGCATTGAATAGGGTACAATTTGAAAAGAACAGACTTGAGCTAGGGATGACCAAGATTCAATGAACGAAGCAGCACCTGGTTCTCCCGATGATTGGCAAGTGAAGTTTTCTTGTTTTTGCTTTGCTTAACTTTGCTTAGTTGATTCTACTATGAAAACTTAATTGTTTTGCTTGCTAACCTATTTCGAACCTGTTTTCATGACTTAGATACTGGAAATTTTTTGAAATTGAGGATATAATTGAAGAAACTGGTGCATGGACATTCAGGTACACATTCTATATCACTTACTGAGTATAATGTTGTCTTACGTGGCCTAATTTGTTACCAATCTCCCTCACTTGGCGCCGGATTAGTGTAAAACTTTTAAAATTCAAATTCTTTGAACCATGATGGCGTCAGCTCATAGGCGTCATAAGTAGTAGCAGCTTTTTTCCAATCCCATCAACCCATTCCCCTTCCCGATAAACCTAAACCCGTCTCTATTCCATCATTTGATCAACGAAATATTATTTCTATAAGAAAAATAGAAAGAACTCTCTCAAAACATTTTCTCTCTCTAAGAACACAATTCTCTGTAAAGAAAGAAAAGGCCAGTTCCAAAGTAGATTCTCAACTCTCTTCTCCAAACTCAAAATTTCTAAACTAAATAAAAAGGCAAAGCAACTGGCAGCGAGTCGTTCTGTGGCTATGGCGAGAAAGTTTGCAAAACTGAGACAGAAGAAGTTGTCGGAGGAAGCAAGGAGTAAGGGGGAATGTGTTCCAAAAACTGGTACGTAGAAAGTGATCATGGAGATGGTTCAAGATATTGTTCAAGAAACTGAAAAGGTAAACCCTAGTTCTCCTACTGGTACTGTAGTTGTCAATACTAGTGTACCCTCTATGCCAGTAGATTTAGAAGAACAAGCTGTGAACGAAGTAAGAGAGAAGGAGAATGTAGTTGTAGAAAATCCTAAGAAAGTTATCGAAATAGAGGCTATTGTTGTTGTTACTAAAGAAACTGAGAACATTATTGAGGAACCTATTCTTGAGACATTTCCTATGGTAGAAAAGACTGTTAGTGACAAGGGAGAAGGAAAATTTGCTGAACCTGATAAGGAAGCTGAGAAAGCACCTGGTTCATTCTCTGGTTATATAGCAGGTGATGACGCAGATCTGAGAGATATTGATGATTATGTGGAAGAAAATGTAGAAGGTGTAGGTTTTACTGAGCCTTTAGATGCTGTGTTGCCTAAGCCCAATCCCACTCCTCAAGCTACTGAAGGTTCCTCCAGTGAGACTGATGTTGTGGTGGTGGAGGAACAGAGGATATTGGGAAAGAGGCCGGTGGTTTAGGAACAAAAACAAACTGTGAAGAAAAGAAGTCTAGTAAAGGGAGGAGAATTTGTAGGTAGATCCAAAATGGGAAGTTCTGGAGATGCAGAGGGTATGGGAGAAAGCAGCAGAAAGACAGTGAGTCATGTTAGGAGACCTGCTACAAGAAGTTCTGTGAGAGAGCAGTAGGAGAGGATTGTGGAGGAACCAGAGATTCGTAGGAGAGGTTCCAAATCAAAGCTGATGATTGGAGATGACAAGGAAGACAAGAAAATAAGGGTGGCCTATTTTAGAGGTCTACCAATAGTGAAGGGTAAAATTCTCACTAACCTGGAGCGTGAGGGAATGACTCAGCTTGGTGCTAAGTTGAGGGCTCAGGGTTGGTTGAACCTGTTGAGTGATCGTACTAGACAGCTCAGGGAGCAAGAGGTTCGAGAATTTTATTCCAATTGCACAGCGAGTGAAGGTATTGTGACGGCCATAGTCAAGGGGCTGGTGATCCAGTTTGATAGTGTGGAACTGGGTGAGATTTTGGGTGTTCCTTCTCAGGGCTACAACGAGTACATAAGGAACTCGTGGCTGGCTAGAGAAGATGGTGTGTCTGCTTTGGAGGTGACCCGAAAATTTGCAGGGAGACCTAGACTAGCAAGGGCTACACAAGCAGAGAAGAAGGCAATGCAACCCTTCTACCAGTTGCTCTTTGAATTTGTGATGAAGAACCTACTGCAGAGCTCAGAAAGGAGGAGTGAGGCCAACTTTCTGGATATGACCTATATGGACCTGCTAGATCGAGAGGTTAGTATTAATCTCCTGAATTGATGATTAAGTACATAGGTAGGGTAGCTGATATGGGGTTAGGCAAACATGCACTGGTCTATGGGCTTCTTCTGGGAAAGGTGTTTGATTTATTTGGGGTGCCTGTTGGTAAGTGGACTGAGCCGGACCATAATGACTTATTTGGGAGGAACATTCTTAAATTCTGTGACTATGTGTTGGATGGTGAACCTGCTGATGAACCAGAGCATATGGAAGAGGATGCAGATGAAAGGAGGAACAATATAATGGACAGGAGGATTGAGGGGTTCAGGAGGCAGCTTGAAAGGCAAAATGATGAGCTGGCCTGGATGAATGCTGAAAACACAAGGCTGGATGCAGAGCTGGAACGTGAAAGAGAAGGAAACTCGCGTCGCGTCGCCTTGTTGCTTTCTCAATTTAACATCCCCGATATTCCCCAATTCCGAACCAGTTCCTTTCCCTAGACCCTTCATGGTTCTTTTGTTGCCTGTTTTTAAGACAATTTTATATTTCAGTTTGTAATATTTTGAATGATGTTTGGATGTTTTATGCCGGTTTGGCACTTTTTATTGTTATAAATATCCTATCTGCTAGTATTTATTGTCTGAAACAGGTTCCTGACTTTTAAAGGTTGGCTTGCTGCCTTTGGTACTAGAGTCAACTAGACTTAATTTAAGTTGAGCAGGTTCTTACAACTGTGAAACTTTTCGATGATGCCAAAAAGGGGAAGTTAGATGTTGATTAGTTCATTATCTATTAGTGACCTATTTTCGCCTAACTGTTATTACCCCGGTTCGTGGTTAGTAGTTGATTTTTACAGGTTCTTGAGAGTATACACCCTCGGTGAGAAAACATGGTTTGTCATCATCAAAAAGAGGGAATTTGTTGAAGGATGAGTTTTGAAGATGACAAAGGACCTGGTGCAAAGTGGACCACGAAAAGGTTCACAGTCGAAGTGAGAAGGTCAGCTGTTCAACGGGTTAATCTAGTCAGAGCTGAAGAAGGAAAGAAGAGGACAGCTGGAGTCAAAGAGTCAAAGTTCTAATCCTACCAGAAGTTGAAGAAGCTAGAAGCGGTGATGAGAAGGACGCGGTTCCTACACGTAAATGGATTGGGAACTAAGGCAAATTAATTTAGGTTTTAAATAAGGAAATATGGGTAGCCTTGTTTAAAACTGATTCTATAGTGGAAAAGGATTCCTAAACTTAGTTGGATCCGGCTAAATCTAGTGCCTATATATACAAGTTAATTTGGCCAAATTCAATACGCACAAAAGACATCTCAACAGAGCATATCAAGTACAATAAGATCGTAAGAAGCTTTGTGTGCAAGAACAAAGGCTGAGCAGCAGAACCTTACGAAGGAGCAGTTTCATAGATAAGTCTGTTGTTTTAGTTTCTTTGTTATAGGCTATTGAGTTGTAATCTATCAGCTTGTTTAGAAGCATTAAGTAGAGATTACTTTTGAGGTTAAGTAGAGGTAACCTTACCAACTAACGTTTGGATGTGAAGGTTCTAGGTACTAGGAGGTTCTAGTTTCTTGATTACATTATGTTGTAGTCTAAAACTTGCTCGGGTTTTCCTTTAGTGGAAGAGTTGAAATCCTAAGAGTTTGGGTCGTGGTTTTTTATCCTTTGAGCAAGGATTTTTCCATGTAAAAATCTTTGTGTTCTTTACGTTTCCGCAAGTTGTTTAGTTTCAGAGATAGGTGAAACTTGCAAGGAACCTGGTTCTTTGTGAGTTAGGCGCTGAAAGTTAAAAGCAAGTTTTAGGATTTGAAAATTAGGTAAGGACACTATTCACCCCCTCCCCCCTCCTCTAGTGTCTTACATAGGTGCACAAAGTGCAACATTTCTAATGAAGTTTTCTAAGAGTGAGGTTTAGACGAGATTCTCCCAAACAGACAGTTTGGAAGTGAAAAAGTTTGGAACCATCGGTTGTACCACGGACTCGACCTATCCAAAAAAATTTCCAACTGTGTGTTTTGTAGGAGTGAGAACAATCGTCAAACTGACGTAACCGTCTTTCAAATATAGAGCACAAGTAAACTTTGCCAAATGTGGCGGATATGATGAAAAAGTTATATATGCTCTTAATAGTATCTAGGAGTAGGTTACTAGACAAGGTTCCTCCCAAGCGGACGACTTGAAAGTTGAATGCACACAACTGCCAACAGCTTCGCTAGTTGGCTAATTTTGTGTACATTTTCCTAATGGTGCTTTTATGGTGGAACGACCGTGGGGTCCACACAATCGTTCGTGGTGTGTGAAAGTGTAAAAATTTCTGGAGTGGAGGAAGTGCAAATAACAATAAAATAAATATAACAATCAATTTAGAGAAAAAGCGCCAAAAGTTTAAATATCTAAAGATAAACATCAATCCTGCCAAAGGGAAAGAAAGAAAAGTTAGTATTCAAAATGATAAGAAAAGAAAATAAGTGCAAGGAATCCTAATTTAAAGTCTGTTATGGTAAGAACCTTCATATCCTCAACGGAGTCACCATTCTGTCGACACCCATTTTTTCCGAACCGGTTAAGGTTCAAAAACAGGGCTCGACTTATTGGAACTCACAGGTAAAAACTTGGAGTCGCCACCTAACATATTTTTTAACTAGGTGTATTAGGGCACCTACTTTATTTCTAGCCGATTTTAATGTTAACTCCGAAACTTGGTCTACGAACCGGATATTTTGAGTATGGGTTCAAATTAACCAAAGAGGAAGGTGTTAGGCACCTCTCAGATTTCACCAAGTGTGGTTTCCGACCGGATTAACAATTCGGGCTCAAAATAAATGAAACTAATTAAATAGAACAATTTTCATAATACGATGTTTGATACACATTATTGTATTTAAAATAAACGACTCGTCTTCTCTGGTTACTTTCTACCATAAGGATGTTCAAGAAAATCGACATTGCAAAAGTAAAACAATTAGTTAGTATATCAAAAGTAAATTAATAATAATAAAATAAAGATTGCAAGAACGAAATATTAAAATGGATCAGAAGCATTTTCTGGAGCGTCGCGTTCAAAATTATTCATCCGAATGCAGCTCGTAAACATTATGAAAATGCATTTAGTATGATAATAGTTAAGTAAAATTAGTAATGAATAATAATAATAGAAATAATAATAATAAATAATAATAATAATAATAATAAGGGAAATAGATTTTTTTTAAGGTTTTAGGCTCAGATTTCGTTGTATCGGATAAAGGTTTAAGGACGTTGATACGGCTGCAAACAACGGTGGCCGGCCGAGTTGCCATGCCAGGTACCGGTCCTACACACTCTATGCTTATTTTGCAAAGTGTATACTCATCCTCATCGCCTTGTTTTTGTTTTCGGGCGACATAAGAGACGGTAAATACGAGACGGGACTTGTATTGGTCTCCAAAACGTTATTGGCCTAATGGCGTAGTATCCGTTCATAATCAGTTTGTAGCATCAAAATGTATTTTTTTAGGCATCATCAATTCAAGCCCGGTTCGAGTAAATGGTACAATCCTCCAAATGACATTTGAAAGCATCCAGCAATTAGCGTTAGGCAGAACTGCACTTGCAACAAAGATCAATAACTAGCAAACACAATAGGCAGAATCGTTAAAGAAAAAATGAACATTAAGATTGCAATAAAAAACCCAGATCAGCTGCAAACAAATCAAGCCCATAGAACAAGAACAAGTCTAGAAGGTCAATGGATCTACAGAGCTAAACCACAAAAAATTTGCAGCAGCGGCGAATCAATGTTTCCAAACAAAAAAACAAACAATATAGTTCCTCCGACGAAACCATAGTGCCAACAACATAGTAACGCCACCAGTGTCGCGGAAGAGCGATACCTATCCTCTTGGAGGCATCGCTGCCACTCCACAAACTCCTTCCAATTTCAATTACAAATCGTCCAGAAACGAGTAGGAACGACGAGAACAGTGACCCACCGAGGTTATAAAAACGAGGTTGATCGAAAAATAGTTTTCCCGTGAACTTCATGTACGCCGTTGACCCCACTGTTTTTTTTTTGTGAATCTTTAACTCCCGTCCCTAATCTAGTTTTGTAACGATGGAGTGGGGTGGTGGTGGTCTTTACTGTTATTTTGGACTGTGAATACCCTTCCTCGATATCCCCAGCTCTTTTAACGATGTGTGCATGTTTGTAGAAAGAGACGATAGAGGATGATGTATTTGTTGACACCCAATTTTGTCCCGAAATTTTCAATTAATGTCTAATTATTTTAAAAATAAGGTTAATTTTAGGATAAATTAAGTTCATAATTTTAATGGAAAAATGGCCATAATTGTTCTTCATTGTGAGTCCCGGCCTATTTACGCAATACGCATTTTCTGTTTTCCTAGTCCAATTCTAAAACCCTCACCCTCACCCCTATAAAACCTTAAAAACCCTAGCCCCCTCACTATTGATGATCTTCCTCACAAATGCCCTAGCTCCATTATTCTCCATACACATTACAACACAAAAAATAAGATCTAGCCTATTTTTTTTTTAAAAAGAACGCACCATTTTTTTTTGGAGACACCTTCTTCTCCACAATAAATACCATCATCTACTCACCATCTTTTTCATTCCACACAGTCAAACACGTACACACTCCAACCCCCTCTTCCTTCTATTTTTTAACCAGCACTGGGAACAAAATACACACCACCATTAATGGTGAAACACCAGTTCAGATTGGAAAATCTCAACGCCCCCGTCTTCTGATTTCTTCACTTTAGTTTTGTTCGTGAATCAGATAAAGGAAAGGAGGAGTTGAAACGACGCCGGCAAATGTCGCCAGAATCTCCTCCGGAGATCCGCTAGGCAGTTGCTCCTCCTCCTTGTGTTGGTGGCTGCGCTCTGTTCCTACCATTGCCTCACCATTCAACTCCATTGATGTTGGCATAGACCTCGTTTTATTCTTTGGTCTGATTTCTCTGTTTGTTATTGAAGTTGGAAAAGAGAACAGGGAGTCGTAGTGACACCGTCAACCGGATGTCGCTCCTCCTCTTTGTCTCGCTGCTGTTGTATCGCTGCTATCGCCGTGGAAATATTTTTCTGTTTGTTGACTGTTTGCCTCCGTTCAGTTTTCTACAAGTTGTGTTTGTTGTTTGGTCTGCTGGGTCCCACTTATACAATTGGTGTTGTTATTGTTTGTTGCTACTTGGCTATGCTGCTACTTGTTGGTCCTACTGCTGATTTGCAATATTGCACTGACTAATGTTTCAAGTTGTTCACAATTACTGTGTTAGGATAATTGTTTGCTACTACTGCCTGATACACTATTGAGGGATTATGGTTGTTGGTCATCAACCGAAGGATACTGCACTTTACTGATTATGGCCTATGGAAAACATTGAAATTGAGGCTATGGACTGATATTGAACCGATACTACACCGGCCAATGACGTTTGGAGGCAAATGAGTCTCGTCCCGTTATGTATAAAACGTCCCTTACGTGCCCCATTACGAAAATAAAATAGGCGATGATGAATGTATGCACTTTAATGCAAAGCAAGTTGAATAGAGTAACGGAATTGGTACTTGGCATGGCAACACGACCGGCCGGCGTGTTTTCAACCGTACCAACATCCCGAGCCTCTACATGACACGCCATACAAACCTAAGCCTAAATTTTGCAAAATAAAACCCGCTTACTATTATTATTATTTTTATTATTATTATTTTTATTACTATTATTATTATTATTCTTATTACTATTATTATTATTATTATTATTATTATTATTATTATTATTATTATTATTATACATTTTATCATTATTGTTATTATTTTACTTTCATCAGTTATTACACTTTATTATCGTACTAATCCAATTTCATCTTCATATTTTTTGCGAGGTACATTTTGGTACGAACAATTTGTGGACTAGTTTGGCTAACTTACAAATGAGAATATGCATTGACTTGGAGTCATTAGGGATCGAGCTCGGGCTCGAGCATTCAAGAAATAAGACTTAGGAATTTTAGAAAATTCAAGGCTCCCGCGAGTTGATCAATTTCCCGGGTTTTATCTTTAGCTTTGCCTTTCTTTCCTTAGAGATATTTATGTAAATAAATACATAAAATATTTATTTATCAATAATATTTGATTGTTTGTTTATTGCTTTACTTTATGTTCATTGCCTTTTATTTTGAAGTCGTTATTTAATTTATTGCAAACTGGGGCCATTTAGCAAAATGCGTGCAAATTAAATATTGTTCATAAATAAGTTTTATTTCAATTAATTATTTTTAGATAAATTTTCTAGAAAAGCATATTTTTCAAATGTTTTGGAAACCTGTCGGATTAACCATTTTTAACGGAATTTCGGAAGTGCCTTAAAAACCTTTAATAAAACCTCTTACTTAGAATCTTTGAAAGACCGTCTTTTTCCTAAAATGGAGTTTTGCACGCATTTATTTTATTTAGTTCCCTGTTTTCATTAAATTGGGTGGCGACTCCAAAAACTCCAAAAGAGTTAGTCCATCCTCTCGATATTCCGGAATTTATCCTTTTCGGGGTAATTTTTGGGGTTCAACAGCATGGCGACTCCGCTGGGGAGAAATAAAGGTTTTGACCATAAAGGTTTCCAATATTTGCAACTAGCATGCCTAATTTATTTGCTTTATTATATCTGTTCGTTTGGTTTGTTATGGAAAGCATGTATTACATTTTATTTTTGCATAGTCCGCATTCTGTTCATATTTTCTCCCTCATGGAGCCTGTCAATTCTCTTTCACCTCCTCGATTTCATCACGGGGCACCCGCTTGACGGGTAGTTATGCAGGAAGCACATTGCCCTTACCTCACTCTTTGAAACTTCTTTCGTGTCACCAAAAGTTAGTTCGGGATATTAATGTTGCCTGGTTTTGTCATGGCCAGTTCTACTGCGTTGTGAGGCCAGGTCTATCCCGCATAGGTCGAGTCAGCCTCAACCGTTAGCCCACTCTTAGAAGGAGATTTTAGGACATGCATGCATATACACCCTAGTTTGGACCCGGTCCTTGATACCGTTTCCAGTAATTAAGAAAGTGCCCTTTTGTTGACGGGTTATTGAATCCCAACGACACTGCATATTATGTGATCGTGTGGATACTATAACGAATCCCAAACCATTTGCCATGTCAAATTTGAGAAGTTGACAATTATGTCGGTTTATTTTTATCTCAGATGTTGTATTGATAAATGGCTTGTGTCGTTATAATAACCACATGTACGTGCAACTTGATGATTAGGATTACCTCTAGCACAAAGAGGCACCTTACAGGGTAGGACGCGTTTGCATATTTATTTACGCTCAACTACTTGTGATTGTCACATGTTAATTGCTTTCCTTGCTTTATTCGTTCAAAATGCATTAAATACTAGGTGTTGCTTGCTTGTATGCAATCCTATGAATGACATGCAAACTATCTTAGTTACCCCTTGAGGTTTCTTTGTTTTGTTTATTTCTCTAGCGGAAGTTGGATTTGTAAGCTGGTTGACCATGCAAATCACGCAAGATTCAAAATCTGATTGATGGTAGACACTCTAGCTCGTGAATGATGCAGTACCAGAAGCTAATGGCATTGTTTGAAAGAACTTGGCGATTGAACTTAGTAGCATTATTTTCAATTTTAATTCGGATTAAGGCCCTGAATTGCATTATACTTTAAAGCTTATGTTAATCTGAATCAACTCATTTTGAATTTATGAAAGTTGAAATAAAATGCATCGCATTCTTATTATATTATTTACGCTTGCATTTGTTTCTGTTTCAAAATTAAAATTGATAAACTTGCCAAAGCTTTGCTTGTGACGAATGGCAAAACAACTGAATAATTTGAAAACGATGCACTGAAAAGTTATTGTCTGCGCTCTTTGGATATCGCACTATATGTTAGAACTTCAACTGGGGCAACTTTTATTTGTTGGTATATGGCGTTGAAGCAGTGATGCAGAACTACGCACGGTCTGATTCCCAAGGAGGGATACGTAGGCTCCCCCATCGGGCTCGACCCTTTAGCATGTAAATTTTCATCCCCCCCACCCAAGAAGGACAACTGGGGCAATTTTTGCAAAACGAGTTGGAGATGCGAAAGATAATAACTGGGGCAGAACTTTGCAAGAAGCGGCGTCGGTAATTAAAGATGAGTTGGCAAGAATCCTGTAATTGGTTAAGCAAACAGTGCAAAGTCTAAGCCAAAGGACGTTTAGTTTGTTTTAAAATATATTACAAGTTTAAATCAAGGCAAAATTTTCAAAATGCATCTTTGACTTCATTTGCATGCGCATTAAAATATTTTATCTTGCCTCTATTTTTCGAAAATCTATGCTATTTGAGTTCATGAGCCAAGTTTCTGAAAGCAATTCGCAAATCCAAGTCCAATGAAGACGAGGAAGCAGCAGAAGCAGCAAGATCAGGATGAAGTCTGCACAAATCAAATGCTTCCTCCTCCCTCCCCAAAGCTAACAAATTTTTCTTTGAGAGCAGGAACATGAAATCTTGCAATGAAAGGATCATTCACACTATGGATGAACAATTATTTGAACACGCACCAAAGTTGCCTTGCAAATTGCGTCGCATTGCCCTTTTCACGACTTAAAGCATTATGCTTTGTCATGAGTTATTGCCGAATAGGCGGCATTTCTACCTCTATGACTTTCATTCCTAATAGGCGACAAAGCCGAGGCTTGTTTTGTGTTTTCAAAACTAAGCCAAATAGGGCATCGCTTTATTTCAGGTGATAATCCGCACAAGGCCATCCTTTCCGGATTGTCTCGTCAATTGATTTATCAATGGCTATCGCACTGACTAGATTTCTGCATTACTTTGCTTTGTACTTGCTTTAAATTATGCCTTCGCACTTGCTTTAAAATTAACACCTTGTTTTACTCTTTCAGGTTGACCATCGGCTACGAGGATTCCCTTTGTTGGACTATCTCGCCTATTGATTCGCCAAATTGCTCTTGCATTGCTCTACATTCCCGCACTGCTTTTCTTTGCACTTGCTTTAAATTATGTCGTCGCACTTGCTTTAAAATTGATGCCTTGCTTTACGTTTTTCAGGTTGACCACCAAGCGGGGCTTCTCTCTTGTTGGACTTTCACGCCCGTTGATTCGCTAAATCGCTTTTGCGTTGCTTTACATTTCACGCTAAATTGCCTTTCACTTGCTTTCAATTATGACTTTGCACTTGCTTTATATTATGAACCGCTTTACTTTTAGTTTAACAGGTTAACAGGTCAGCCCCGAGACCCTCCTTGCTTTGTGCCGGACCAGATTGCTAGCTGATTTGTCGACAATCAACCCCAAGACCCTCCTTGCTGCGTGCCCGACCGGCTTGCCAGTTGATTTGTCAAGATTGTTCAAATTGCTTCGCACTTGCTTTAAATTATGCCTTCGCATTTTCTTTGTATTACGTCTTGTTTTACTTTTCAGGTTAACAGGTCAGTCCCGAGACCCTCCTTGCTTCGTGCCGGACCGGTTCGCCAGTTGATTTGTCCGACAATCAACCCCAAGACCCTCCTTGCTTCATACCCGACCGGCTTTCCAGTTGATTTGTCAAGATGGTTGAAAATACTTTGCACTATGCCTTCGCATTTGCTTTATTGCTTCGCCAGTGGATGGGAAGACAATTTATCAAAGATATTGCAGCTTGCACTTACAAATTACGTCATGCCTACCGTAAGCAATCAGGGGCCTTATTATGAGTCTATCGTGAGCAAGTGAAGACTTCATTAGCATTGAAGCCTACCATAAGCAGTTGGAGGCCTTATTCTGAAGTCTATCATAAACAATTGAAGGCTCTTTTGTTATTGATCCTACCGTAAGCAATCGGGGGGTCTTATTATCAAGTCTATCAGGAGCAAGCGAAGACATCATTGTCATTTGAAGCCTACCATAAGCAATTGGAGGCATTATTCTGACGCCTATCATAGATAATTGGAGACTCTTTTGTTATTGTTCCTTCCGTCAACCATCAATTTCTCAAAGATTATTCGCCTTGTCGCATATGCATCGCAAATCTATTTCTTCCTTTTTTCATTATAGCTTTTGCTTTATTATTCATTCGTTTTCTAATGCATTTACTTTAAATTTGCAGAAATTGAACATCAGATTCAATAAGAACTGAAGGCATTCAACGCTTTGCAGCACTATTAATACAAGTAACACGACCCAGCTTTGCTTATTTATTTTGCATTATCTTGCCTTAATTAATCCAATTTGCAACTTTATTTCGCAGGCTGCATCAAATTTAGACTCGTTCACCTTATAATTGAACGTTTTGGGCTCGTTCGCCTTATAAATGAACATTTTGGGCCTGTTCGCCTTATAAATGAACAATTCGGGTTCATCCACTTGTAAATAGGATATGCAGGTTTATTTCAAGTTGCATTGGGAGGCTGGAGGCTTCGTAACCAGATGCCTCATTGCTTTATCAAGTGATTGGAGCACAGTCCAAGATCGCATTGCAAATTATCTCTTCATGATTAAAAGCATTATGCTTATCATGGTTTATTGTCGAATTGCGGCATTTCTATTTCCTATAGTTCTTGCAAATTGTTAAACATATCCATTTCATCTTTATTTTGCTTTATGAGAACGTTTACTAAAATTTCATTTTGTGATTTGCAGATATTGCTAAGTCTTAAGAAGTATCTGCTTTAATAAGTTTTGCGTCTTTTGATTGCCTTATGGTTTAGGCTCGTTCGCCTTATAATTGAACGTTTTAGGCTCGTTCGCCTTATAATTGAACGTTTTAGGCTCGTTCGCCTTATAATTGAATGTTTTGGACTCGTTTGCCTTATAAATGAACGTTATGTTACCTGCATAGACTATAGATTGGATAAGTCAACTTGAGATATTATGTCTCGTTAGTCAACTTATTTTATGAAAGCCTTGCATTATACAATTCGTTCTCACTTTACTTATTGTCTTGCTTTACTGTTTCAGAATAATGATCAGCCCAGAGGTTCTCCGGGCGGAGCGCCTCGTCAGTTAATCGAAATAAGAACTTATTGATGATATCACAACTCGTATTTGCAATTTTATATTATCAATTTATCTATTTCTTATTCTAATTATTACAATTTACTAGCAGTTTCTCGCTTACCGTTTGTTGAGATTATTACAGGCTTTTTAGCAGCACCGCAGCAGCGTTTGATGCATAAAATGGAACTTTTCTTAGCGGTGAACTGGGCAATTGTTGATATGAGCTAGACTCATCAACGAAGACCTGAAGAATCGCACCCGCATAAGTCGTGAACCCTAGAGGTAAGTCTCTTGTTAACCTTAGAGCCTGAGGTTTGAGATTGAAGACAAGATGGCTCGGTTATCGAAGTGTAGTAGAAGCTATGTCCGTGTAAACCCCTCTTTATGAGTGTGTCGTCGACCACATCTTCATAACTTGAGTGATTATAAGCCTCTTTTCCCGCGCTTGAGTAGTCATTACTATCTCGTCTTTGATTTTCAAATCGCGTCGAAGTAGATATGGCCTGATTCTTTTTCAGCCCGAGATATGTAGGCAACTCGAAAACCGAAGCTCGGCCATGTCCATAAGCCTTGCATTTTGATCCCAGGAATCATAGTCTTGGCTTTACCGTGACAAAATTGGCTTTCACGTCAACTTTATTTACCCTGAAAACTCTTTCATCCTTTTCGGGTAAAGAGGGGCAGCTGTTGACACCCAATTTTGTCCTGGAATTTTCAATTAATGTCTAATTATTTTTAAAATAAGGTTAATTTTTAGGATAAATAAGTTCATAATTTTAACGGAAAAAGGGCCATAATTGTTCTTCATTGTGAGTCCCGGCCTATTTACGCAATACGCATTTTCTATTTTCCTAGTCCAATTCTAAAACCCTCACCCTCACCCCTATAAAACCTTAAAAACCCTAGCCCCCTCACTATTGATGATCTTCCTCACAAATGCCCTAGCTCCATTATTCTCCATACACATTACAACACAAAAAATCAGAACTAGCCTATTTTTTTTTAGAAAAGAACGCACCATTTTTTTTGGAGACGCCTTCTTCTCCACAATAAATAACATCATCTACTCACCATATTTTTCATTCCACACAGTCAAACACGTACACACTCCAACCCCCTCTTTCTTCTATTTTTTAACCAGCACTGGAAACAAAATACACACCACCGTTAATGGTGAAACACCAGTTCAGATCGAAAAATCCCAAGGCCCCCGTCTTCTGATTTCTTCGCTTTAGTTTTGTTTGTGAAATCAGATAAAGGAAAGGAGGAGTTGAAGCGACGCTAGCAAAGGTCGCCAGAATCTCCACCGGAGATCCTCTAGGCAGTCGCTCCTACTCCTTGTGTTGGTGGCTGCGCTCTGTTCCTACCATTGCCTCACCAGTCAACTCCATTGATGTTGGCATAGACCTCGTTTTATTCTTTGTTCTGATTTTTCTGTTTGTTATTGAAGTTGGAAAAGAGAACAGGGAGTCGTAGTGATACCGTCAACCAGATGTCGCTCCTCCTTTTTGTCTCGCCGCTGTTGTATCGCTGCTCTCGCCGTGGAAATATTTTTCCGTTTATTGACTGTTTGCCTCCGTTCAGTTTTCTACAAGTTGTGTTTGTTGTTTGGTCTGTTGGGTCGCACTTACACAATTGGTGTTGTTATTGTTTGTTGCTACTTGGCTGTGCTGCTACTTGTTGGTCCTACTGCTGATTTGCAATATTGCACTGACTAATGTTTCAAGTTGTTGACAATTACAGTGTTAGGATAATTGTTTGCTACTATTGCCTAATACACTATTGAGGGATTATGGTTGTTGATCATCAATCGAAGGATACTGTACTTTACTGATTATGGCCTATGGAAAACATTGAAATTGAGGCTATGGACTGATATTGAACCGATACTACACCGGCCAATGATGTTTGGAGACCAATGAGTCCCGTCCCGTTATGTATAGAACGTCCCTTACGTGCGCCGTTACGAAAATAAATAGGTGATGATGAATGTATGCACTTTAATTCAAAGCAAGTTGAATAGAGTAACAGAATTGGTACTTGGCATGGCAACACGACCAGCCGATGTGTTTGCAACTGTACCAACATCCCGAGCCTCTACATGACACGCCATACAAACCGGAGCCTAAATTTTGCAAAACAAAACCCCCTTACTATTATTATTATTTTTATTACTATTATTATTTTTTTATTATTATTATTATATATTTTATCATTATTATTATTATTATTACTTTATTTTCATCAGTTATTACACTTTATTATCGTATTAATCCAATTTAATCTTCATATTTTTTGCGAGGTACATTTTGGTACGAACAATTTGTGGACTAGTTTGGCTAACTTACAAATGAGAATATGCATTGACTTGGAGTCATTTGGGATCAAGCTCGGGCTCGAGCATTCAAGAAATAAGACTTAGGAATTTTAGAATATTCAAGGCTCCCCCGAGTTGATCAATTTCCCGGGTTTTATCTTTAACATTTCCTTTCTTTCCTTAGAGATATTTATGTAAATATGCGTAAAATATTTATTTATCAATAATATTTAATTGTTTCTATATTGCTTTACTTTATGTTCATTACCTTTTATTTTGAAGTCGTTATTTAATTTATTGCAAACCGGGCCATTTAGCAAAATGCGTGCAAATTAAATATTTTTCATAAACAAGTTTTATTTCAATTAATTATTTTTAGATAAATTTTCTAGAAAAGCATATTTTGCAAATGTTTTGTCAACCTGTCGGATTAACCGTTTTTAACGGAATTTCGGAAGTGCCTTAAAAACCTTTTTCTGAAATTAATAAAACCTCTTACTTAAAATCTCTGAAAGACCGTCCTTTTTCTAAAACGGAGTTTTTCACGCATTTATTTTATTTGGTTTCCTGTTTTCCTTAAATTGTGTGGCGACTCTAAAAACTCCAAAAGAGTTAGTCCATCCTGTCGATATTTCGGAATTTATCCTTTTCGGGGTAATTTTTGGGGTTCAACAGTATTGTCTGATGGGTGGCCCTTTACTGGTAGTGTAATTGTGTATTTAAGCATGGAAAGTCTCCAAAGAGACGTTGGAAATGGAATCTAGTTAAGGGATTTGGGAGAGTGATTCTAGGGAAGAAGATTAGGAAAGGGTTAAAGGGAAATTGGGAATCTGATAAGAGTGATTTTGGAGGATTTGAAAAAGATTTCTTCTCTTTTAAAATTTAAATATAGAGGATTTATTTGGTTATAAATTGTGCCTAGATTTGGAGTAAAACCAACTGATAAAAAGAGAGTGAATAAATAAAATAAATAAATGGTATAGTAAATTTTGGTAAGGATTGGAAAATCAAATTATTTAAAATGTATGGGAAGAAAGAAAAAAGCTTATGGTACCAAGTAGGTGTATCCTGTCGAACTTTTGTCCAGATGTAAAGAAAATTCGAAAATTTAATTCAAATTAATATGTCAATATTATGAAATGAAAATGGGTGGTATGAGATTTTGACCAAACATTTTAATTAGACTGCTATTCAATTTAAAGGTGCAAGATAAAAGATTAGAAATAAAATATGCATAAATTATATATACAAAAGAAGAGAAATATGCACACATAAAACAATTAGAGTCAACTTAAGTTAAATACGTATAAATAGTCACACATAATTATAAAATGCTATTTATGAAGTAAATTACGCGAATAATCACAGTTTCACAAGCCTAAATAATGCAAATTACATAATATAATCACAATTAGAATTTATATAATGTATAAATAGGAGATAACACACGTAAACATACTTTCTAATGCAAATTTCACTTAAACAGCCAATATTGCACCTTTAAGTCAAATGTAGTTAATTATAGAAAAAGGAAGGACAAAATTGGGTGTCAACAGTGTGCCAAAGTCTGATTGTTGCAATTTAAGTGGTCGCTCTCACTAGGATTGCAACTCTTCATAGCCATATCTATATAAACCCCTCAAATATATTTGCCTCTCCCATTCCATTTCTAATTCGAAATATCTGTTCTCAAAGTATTAATTAGTCCACCAAAATGGCAAGACCATCCAACTCCTGTGAAATCATGCAAATAAAATCGTTTTTGCAAAGTGAGGTTGGTTATATTTGGTAGTGAATTAAGTGGAATAATGATATCATATGGGGAGACACCTATAATAGGTTAAATCAATTCAAAGCGATCAACCATAGACTTGATGCACTTGGTGTACCACCACATCGTGAGGCAAACATCATAGAGGAATACGCATCTCCACCAAATGCAACAAATGTCTTGGACGACGTTAATCCACCAAACTAGTTGTCTGTGTTATTTGAGAAAGTAATGTTGTTCATTTTTATGTTTAACCTTTAGTACTAATCATTGTATTGTTTATCTTTGTTTCAATTATGTTTTTTGATTCTCCAGCAGTGCAGGTCTATAAAATCTGAAATCTCCATGTTTCAAGTTTGATTTTATTGTTCCACCTGTGATTTTGATTATCTATCACGAATGGTTTATTATATAAATTTAACAAACAGAGCAAAAATGCGCATAGTTCACAGTGATCAATCAAACAAACAAGACAATTAAATTGTTATAACATTAACAAAATTAACTAGACTCACCATTTACAGACTAACCAAAATAATGCTCCGATAAGAAGCCTATGCGCCAACTTCTTAAATAGATCCCTTTGCCTCTCAACCTCTTTCAACTGCACTTGGATTCGTTCCTTCTCCATTTGAAATTTCTTGAGTTGGATTTTGAGGAAATCCCTCTGTTTCTCAGCCTCAAGAAGCAACAATCTAAGAAGCTTCACTTGTTCTTCATATTTGGATCTTTTGAGTGAAGTCAAACCTCGCCGCTCCTTGTGCCCTGGATACTAATTGGGAAAGAAAATTCATGATAATGTTGTTGCATAATTTACCTTCTTAATTGTCAACAACATCGCTATGGACTAACATTAGATGACATATATGTTATAATGAATACTAGTGTTAAGGTTTTGAGAAAGTAAGACCTCTTTGTCTAAGCTTGGAAGGAGATCATGATGTGAGAAGGAGGCAATGCTTTGATTTAGTTATATGGATTAACACATCCTAACACTTAAATGATGATAGCTAGCATTGGATTACGTTCATTAATTAAAGTGCACAAATGAGAAAGTGGTGGTATAACAAAACCTCCTAATAACCTTCAGTTTAATCCTTATTCTTTGTAATCGATGATAAACTTTGATAAAGAAGATTTTTAACTATGTACAATCCAGATGAATTGACGGGGACACGTGGTCATTCATAATCTATTTATTTTAATTCACCTCATTGTTGGATATTATCATTATTTCATTACAAAAGAATTTTGTCCGTCAAATTAATTCAGGTTTAGCAATGGTGAGTGTAAACCTTATATGGTTGATTACCAACCACCGGTTAATTCCACATTAATAACGACCTTCAATTTAATCCTTATTCATTGTAAACGATGATAAACCTTTATTCAGATAATTGTCAACAAGCAACAATCCAGATGATTGCTAACCAATCGTTTATTCCATACTTATTTAGATTTTCATTTTCTAGTTAATTACACTTTTTCCTTATCATAACGTTAGTTGCTTATTAACTTCAATTGGTTTATTATATACTTCATCATATCTACATTAGAAATCTCTCTTGTCGCGTCTTAATGTTTAGTTGATTATACACTTAAAGGTCTATTATTTATTTGAGTCAGAAATTTCTCATATGGTTCGTCTAATCGTCTCTATGTTCTTGTCTCTATGTTCAATTGTTTATCAATGTAGATCCGTCTATTATTATGTTTACAGGTCAAGTCGTCTTTTCCGATGAAACAAATGCAGAAACAGTAAAACAATAGAGAATTAAAGGTTAAAACACCAAATTAACTAGCCGCCAGGGTAAAAATATCCCTCGTTCCATTTTATTCTAGAGCAAAATAAGAAAAAAATATAAATAGATAAACTAAAAATATAAAATTTAAGGAGAATTGGGGAGGCAGGTGATGTAGTCGTCGGCGTTTAAGCCGACGGGGCGGCACATTGCACGCAAAAATGAGTGCAATGTGCCGGATGTTCATCTCCTGGAGCATGCAGTCCTCGTGCATCTGTCGGATAAGAGTGTCCAAGGCATGGCAGATCAGAAGGGCATCTTGGGTTGGTGGGGAAGGAAAGGCCATTTTTTTGCAGAAAGAACTTAAGAAAATTTCAGATTGTAGAAGGTGAAAGGATAGGGGTAGGGAGGAGGGTAAACCATCATGATTGTTAACTGTTCACGGTGAGACTTTCTGTTTCCTCCATTGAATCCGACGCGACTTTTGAAGCTTGGGGCAGTGCACCCATTTATTACTGACACACGTAACCTATTATCTACCACACAATCCACTAAACTTACTCATTAAGCTTCACGTCTATTAATTTACGGAACTAAAGTTATCATTGTTTTGAAATGTACTTCTGTCTGTAGTCTATGCACTTTTAGTATATGATCGAATAGCTAACTTGGACAAAATATTCAATATAGTAAAAATACAAACTTATATATTATTGACCATGTATAGTAGTTTATACACTATCTTATAATTTGTTGCGTCCAAATAAATTTGTCAACTACAGAGATCAATAAAGCTAGTTAATGTTTATTGTCAACCAAAATATGATCAATCATAAACTACGCATACTTCGCCAAAAAATACCAATTGCTAGCCCATCAACAGTCTATTGACAATGTATAGTAGTTTATACACTATCTTATAAGTTGTTGCGTCCAAAAGAATTTGCCAACTACACAGATCAATAAAGATAGTAAATGTTTATTGTCAACCAAACTATGATAGATTATAAACTACGCATACTTCGCCAAAAAATACCAATTGCTAGCCCATCAACAATCTATTATCAATATATCCAAGTATATTAAACCATAAGACAGAGTGAACATAGGTAAATAGGAAGTGAACATACACAATAAGTCAATTGACATTTTATAACAAATGTTCAGAAATGAATTATTACATTCAATAAATAACAATAAATTCACTGTTGGTTTTGAACAAGAGGGAAAGTTGTTTTCTTGTGGCCGGGTTGTTTGCATTTTGAACATCTATTCTTTCTCTTCTTGGATGAGTATGGTTCTTCCTCCATCGATGGAATGCGCTTAATTCTTTTCCTGCCCATTTTGAGCTGAACATGAGGTGGCTTTATGGTTGCCGGCATATAATCGGGAGGCAGTATCCATTCTTTTTCTGGAAGAATGAGACGAGTATTATGTCCATATGCTATAGGTACGTCTCCCTCTCATAATACCAAGAAGTGTACTGGTAAAAAACACAACATACTCATCTCCAAAGGCAAGATGAATCGCCGCCATCGCATGATTGCACGGAATCATGTCCAAGTTAAATTTCCTACATGTACAAGTTTTTTTAACCAGACTCACAGTTTTCTTGGTTTCTGAGTCTGCTGGCTCATTTTCTACCACAAAGGAAAAATAACCATTGTTAAGATTACACTCCACAAGACAACTGGAATCTTCCATGAGCTGCCTAAGCATCTTCTCAATTCGAGGGACACAGCTGCTGCTCACACTGTTGACATGCGCACAACACTTTATGAAAATATTTGATGCAACCTCTCATTGATAGAATTAAACATGCTACCATCGGGAATTCCCTTTCGTCCAGGAACATTAAGTTTACAGATTCTGAAATATTTGTGGTGATAAGGTCGTACCTGCGACCCGGAAAATATGCACTACTCCATTTTTCTACACCAACTTCATTCTCAAGACAGTCAGCAGCCGCTGCACTTTTTCCGTGAAGCTCTTCCATTTCTTTAACGAGAACCTCACGGCTGTACGTTTTAGCTGCAGTATAATAATTATCCATGAAATCCCCCCTAAACCTTTTGCGAATGTTATCAGCAAGGTGCCTCATGCAACATCCACGATACGCTTGAGAGTAAACCTTTGAAATTTTTTTAGCTATGCTATCCAACAATCGTTGCACTCCACATCAACCACACAAAACGCCGATGGAAAAATATGGTTCTCCGTGTCCAACACCACAGCAGCAACCATTACACCTTCGTAAGGCCCGACAAATGAGTGCCATCCACAGATATTACCTTTCTCAAATATTGATATCCTCTAATCCAAGTAGCAAATGATACGAAAAAATAACGAAACGACATGTTCTTATTCACAGCTAGTTTAACATGACTTCCGGGATTCTCTCTTTCAATTGCTAACTGGTATGCATCTAAAGCAGCGTACCCGTACTCTGCCGTCCCCCTCACCATGTTCCTCACAATGTTCCTCACCTTTCAAGTCTTCCAATAACTAACGTTTGTTTTTAGATCATGAAGAACAGTGGCGCTGACATCTTTGGTCGATGGACCCTTGTTTCTAATAAACCTATTTTTAACAAGACGAGTGAGGACCTTTGCCGAAGCTTGAGGATGGTGGCTCGTAGAATTCTCTAACCCATATGTGTGATTACCACAGTACTTGGTGATCTTAAATCTCTCGCAAGCTTTGTACTTGGTAGCGCGTATCATCCACTTGCAATTCGTCGATGCACATGCCACATAATACAAAATTTTTGTACACTTTTACGTGCAGAAAGTATACACCTTCTTAACTGCCGCTAACTTCAATGAGCAAACTGCCTAATTCTCGTTCAAGAATGTTTTACCCTTAAAAAAACATGTGCCATCATATAGAATATTACTGGACTCTGTTCCAGCAGACACCCCAACAATATCGGTCTGCGTTTCATCCGTTTTGTTTCAGCAAGCCTTCACACTCAGATTCATCACTTCCATCACTACCGGCACTCTCCTCTTTATCCATGCTCACTGGATAATCTCCACTTTCCTCGATGACAGGCCTAAAAATATCTTCTCGTTGATCATCACCAACTTCTAGAGAAGATGCTGCAGCAGCAGAATATGAAGTCGGGGCAGATCCGTCGACCATCGTAATATAAAGAATTGACCTACTTCCATTACCATTTATATCTAGGAGGTATATGCGCAAATCGCTGTCATTCATAATGAATGAAGGAGCTATTTACCCCCTCGTATGTACAACACCAAGTGTATTATTTGAAATTTGGAGGGTTAGGACGTCTACTTATTGTTTAGGTCTAATTAAGTCCTAATCATGATTAAAAAGGAGGAGGTCTTCTACCCAATTCTTAAAACTTAGAGATCATATTTTTAATTGAAGACTTGAGGGAGGTCAAACACCCAAAAAGCCCCTTAAAACTACTCCATCGTGCAAAGGAGCAGTTTTCCCTCCTAGGAAGGAGCAGACATATATTTGTGCAAAAGGAACAGTTTTCCATCCATCGTGCGAAGGGAGAAATAACCACCTTTCTGCTATTTGCATGTTTTAAAATTCAAAACTTAACCACACTTATTCAAAACCTTATATTCAGTTTTAAGAGTTTTGTCTTTCAGAAGTTTTACACGTAGGCTTAGATTAGCAAGCGCCAAAACCTATTTTTGGGGATTACATGATTGTTTTACTTTTAAGATTTATATATTTTAATTTGTAAATTCAAAAATCCAACTACTCTCTCAATTTAAATTTAAAAATAATTAAGCTAACTATTTGTTGTCCTAAAACTGCCAAGTGGCTTTATGGTTACTTGCCACTTGGCTTAATGTGGTGCTAGACTTTTCTCCTTTTAATATATAACTAGTATAGTGCCCGCGCGATGCGCGGTGAATATGTCGATATTTAAAAAAATAAAGTGTAATAAATGATATATTGAACTTCCATTTTTCAAAAGTGATTCGAAAAGCACTTTCGAAAAAAATTGTATTTCGAAATATGCAGTTTTCATAAACTAAACCGGCTCTAAATCATATTGTGTAAGTAAATATTTTAATTGTCATTTTTTTTAGTGTCATGTACTTATTAAGAAAAGTTCTATGAAAATAAAGGAAGCAAATCAATCATCAAATAACTTGAATTATTTTCTTATTGTATTATCCAGTACACATGTGTTATTCGAAATAGCTCCACATGGCATAATAATTTGACATGACTTTTATTAAAAATCATGACTAAGTTTAAAAAAAAATCGATAGAAAATTGCCCTTGCTTAATATGATAGCTAAATCTTACATGGTAAACGACTTCCTCTGTATTAGGTGTTTTAAGAAAATAAAACTTCACTTGCTATATTTGTGTTCTTAAAATATAGGAGCGGATGATGCACATTAAAAAGGTCATTGAGATTTTAGCTCTAAAATAAGTTGAAATATTTGATGGAATAGTTTGAATTTCAGTCGAATGACGATTTTATATTTTATATGTTCCACTCACACCAATATAAGAAACTATTGGAAGTACAAATACCAAGCCGATAAAGACATAGAGAATTAATTAACCTTCCAAATGTCAACTGTAGTAACGTACTATTAACCTTTTCTTTCATTTAATCTAGTAAGTATACTTCGGCTAACTTTTATGTGCACGATTTGTTGTTCAGTATATTGGCAAGCAAGTTTTTTGGACTATATATGCAGATTCAACTCAAATGAGGGATTGGTGGAAGTTTGTGGTACTTTAGACTATTGTATGGTGATTTATTCGCAAGGTTATCCCAGTATCTTAACTCTCATTCAAACTACCTGCTGCATGTAACTCCTTGTATGTGAAAATTAATCAACAATTCCAACCTTCTACTTAATTGCTTAACCTATAAATTCTCAATCAAAACATGTTACTAATGTAATCTTTTACTTGAGATAAATTGGGATTTTTACCCCACATAACCATTCCCAACCCTTATCCACTTTTTGTAACCATATTTTGTCATTTCTTTCTTTTCCTAGCATATTTATTAAATATAATTTGATGATATAAATATTTAAAAAATATAGGACAAATATATATGTGTATAGAAGGTATATATACAAAATATCAATCTATTATATTTGATATTTTAATTATAAATTAAATTTTAAATATAAATATTGTGGCTATAATATGTTAGTGCTAAATAACTTGTTAATATGAAATATTGGGGGCTATTTACGTGGAAATCCCAGATAAATTTTGGGAATACACAAAAAAGTTGAAAATAAAATCAAGAAACTAAACGAAGTCGTCAAACATATCATGTATCAATTATTAATTGGGAAATAAGCCTTCTTTATTATAAATTTTGCAAAATAAATGTCAATTCCTAAGTACAACGGTTAGGAGCTTGATCTCCAAATCCATTACACCCGAAAAAAATTTCAAAACATATATTTATCCCACCAATATATATATATATATATATATATATATAACAATAAAATTTTATTTGATTAATGCTTTGGAAACATATATATGTGTGCTTGTCAATCCTAATAGACGAAAAAATATTGATGCAGATAAAATGGTCTCATCTCTCTATTGATTTAAAAAAAAAATTAATGGTCCCTTTCTTAAATTCTTGAGATACTAATTGAAGTCATGAACAATGATAAATTTAATAGACTGCTACTTTAAACAACAATGCAGGTTCATGTAAAGTGTGAAGGCAATGTTTTCTCTGAAAAATTGGTGAGAAATTGGAAACACATTTATAACAAAAGGCAAACATCACTCTCTCAGTCTTTTTTTCTTTCTCTTCCCTCCATTAGAGCTCAAATATATTTAAGAGCTTGATATGCTTCTACGTTGTATTACAAAGAAGTAATTATGTGAAAATCAATTTACGTACAATCTTTATATCAAATCTCATAATTGAGCCGGAACTTTAAATACAACCTTGTGCTGGTTCCTCCACCAAATGCTCCATCTGAATATTTCCAGCGTTGCATGTGTTAACAATGGAGCGTATATATTTCATTCCTACTGGAATAACGATCCACAATGTGTGAAAAATGCTCTTACAGATACACCACAATATTTAGTTAGTTGCACTATTTTCGATGAATATATAATAGACATGACACCAATCCACATTAATGATACATATGTTACCAATTACTCTCTCCATCCCAAATTAGTTGTCGCATTTAACTTTTTTGCGCCCATTAAAAAATTCATTAAATATTGTGTGTATTTTACTATGTTACCCCCTAATTAATGTTCAACTATTAAATTTTGTTAAGAATTTTTTTAATCATTAAGGGTATAGTTGGAAAAGACTAACAATTTTCGTCTTGAAATTCTAAAATATCAACTAATTTGGGATAAATGATTATTGCTAAAGTATCAATTAATTTGGGACGGAAGGAGTACCTATGTCTCACATCCCAAAACTGTGATCAATTTTTACTTCTACAAAGTATATATAGAGCCATAATGAAGATAAAGTTTGCATATAAAAGATATTGCAGTAAAATAACTAAACGATATCTTCATATTCACTACCCTCATTTTTCATTACATGCGCAATCAATATTTTCACTCTTTTATTTTTCGATATAAAAAGTTGTATTTTAATTTTACTTATCGAAGTTACCAATATGAACCAATAAAACTACGTATTAGACGCTGGTCATATTATTAAAGTTATGATGAGTCAAACAGTGCTACTTATTAAATAGAGTAAGGAAGCTTGTTGCATTAATTAGAAGATATGAAATGCAAAGAGCTAAGTCTTTTCCATCAACAAAGCCAACCAAATAATAAAAAAAAAGTCAGGCTCAAACACTCACCAGTTTGATGTCATACAACTCCTCATCTGGAACACAATGCACCATGTCAAATGAGTTAGTATTAGAATATGGTATCTAGCTTTTTTTTTTAATGCTAAAATAGATAGTAGAACACCAATAATTCTCCGTTCCGAAGCAAAGTGAATTGATTCTGGTGACCATCTTTCAGAGCATAGGACATCATTTGTATACTCAGAGGAAGAAAATAGGCAGAGAAACTACAACATCAAACACTTGAAATACCTTGTGACGGGAGCCACCTCTCTCATTAATTCTCATCGTTCCTAACCTGCACCAAAGAAATGACTAATTAAATATGATACATAAAAATATAGACAGTCATAAAATTGATACAAAATCAAATCTAAGAAGAAAAATATGAATATCAATATAATATCAAAAATCGCACTTTGTAATATTGAACGCTTTTTTACGGGGTGTAATAGCAGTTTATATCCACAGTATTTCCTGTTCATATTGAACAATGAATTTTCCATGAACATCTATATTCTATACAAATGAATAGTTTTTTTTTTTTGGGTATCTTCTGTACTCTTGGAATTTGGACTAATTAGAATACTTCGTCTCCTAATTAAAAATTAAAAATAAAGATTAATGGATAGTCGATACATTCTTCCAGATATTGTAGGTTATAACATTATCATTCAACATGCCATCTCTTTATTCTATCAAAAGTTGAAGTGAGAGAAACTTAATTCACCAACGTATATATAGAAATGAGTTTTAACCACAAAAATGCAAAAAAGCCATCCACATCTTTGAATACTGATGTTAGCGTCTTCTTCAAAGGTGATTGTGTTGTATCTATATGTGCTTGGTGGATCACATGAGAAAAATCCATAGTATTTTGGTCATCGAAACATTGAAGTCCTGCATAAATATTGTATTTCTTCATCTCCATCATTGCAAAGAAATATTGAACAAACTTAAAAAGCATATAAAAAGTGAACAATAAGTAGATAAACAATTGATAATATACTAATTTGGGAATCACTTCTGCTTGCTCCCGTTGCAAATTCAAATACTTGTCTGATAACTTTCATCCCGAAGGACATCATGAAGAATGCTCATTGCTTTTACCTACAACATTAATTCAATCAATTAAAATTTTACTTGGATAAATTTTTTGTTGAGATAAATTTCTAAAACACACAGAAAAACGTAGATAGTACTAAGAATGAGAAACATACCAGGCCTCCATAATCTTGTCCATTTCTTCCTCCTTTATGTTCTTGAAAAGTACCCCAAAAAATCTCAGTTTAGAAAAGGAAAAAAGAATGAGACGTCTTCTTTGCAAAGGAAGAAGAAAAAAGAAACCGTGAAAGGCAGTTTCTGCATAAATATTTGTTATTCGGAAGGAAACACGTAAAGAAACTGAGTTGGAACACGTAGCCTTAATTTTAGGTTTTTGACATTTTAAAAGACTATAATTAATTAACTAAAAATATTAACCGTAAATTTCAATACAAATAATTTTTTTAAAATTCAAATTTTAAATAACTTTTAATTAATTTTAGTTCAATTTCATATTCAAATTCTTCATACCCACTATTATACTGTTTCAAATTGAATTTTCAAAATAACTTTTTAATTCATTTAACTGTTAATGTATATTTTTTTGGGTAACTAACTGTTAATGTATAGATAATATAGTAGTTGGATTTTTATTTATCTTCTTAATTACATAGGAAATATGAATTCAAACTCTCAAATTGATAAAACCGTTAATTTTTAATCAGAAAACTGGATAGGCTATATATGTTGCCTCACTTTTCGAAATATTTAACATGAACCACATTATTTAAAAATTCAAAGTCCAAGCTGGTAAACAAATTGTAGTAAAAAAAACTGCTAAACAAATTCGAATTCAGGGGATTACGTGATTATTTCAAATTCAAATTTACTATCAAACTAAACTACTATTAGAATGATAAAAGTCTGTGCTGATAGAATATATTACTTATATCAACCCCGGAAAAAATTCCAAAAAATACACGAAAGAATTAGGTTAATGTCTTTATAACTTCTCTTCAATTCAACTTTAAAAGAAAAAAAGAAAAAAGAACAAACTCACGCCACATGCATCATCATTATCATGTTGCAAACATTTCGGAATAGGAAACAACTAACCAAATTATCCTTCAATTTGAATAAGAATATTTTAATTCCAACTACTCCACCAATTTTATAGATTAATTCTAAATTTAAATTTTATATTAATAGTTAGAGTTGTGTCACCTGTTATATTTAAACTAAAATTAACTAAAATTCAAATGTAGTAACTAATAACTAATTATTGTCTTAAAATTGCCATGTGTCTCTTTAATTTATTGACACTTGGCTACAATTCATAGGCTTACTACCCTCCTTTTAATATAACTAGTATGTGTACCCGGGCGATGCGCGGTTGATATCAGCAGAGACTAATATGCTAAAATAGTACAATAATAATTATTAGAAATGTCTTCAGTTCCTTTCCTTGAAACTCCAAATTATTCATAACCTAGTTAGGAAGAAATAAAATGATTACCATATAAGAGACCATTTTACTTTACAACATGACATAAATGATAAACCATCACAAATAGCATTTTTTTGTTAAAACATAAATAATGATGCATGTTGATGCCTATCATTAAAATTGCAAAAAATATGTAGAATATGTTTAAGTGATTCGAAGACACGTGAAGAACTGTCTGAAGTCATGATGACCTTTGGATTGTAAGTAGATCATCACGTATTTCATGAATAAGTCATGAAATTTGGTGGAACTACAAATGATAGTAAGCATTTAAAAGGAGGAAATTGTACTTGAAAGTCTCCATGGTTGCTGCAGTTGTGATGGTTCATATCCACTTTATACATTGATCTTTTCAAAGCGCACAATAGTAACATCAAAGTGATTGAAGCAGGTCCTTCAACTATATTACATAAATAGTGATAGCAGAAACATCTCAGTAGAATCAGATAATTAATAAATTATAGCTTACTAACAAAAAGATTTATAGTTTATGACCAAGGTGAATGCAAACCTTTTAACTCTAATACACTTACAGAGGATCGATATAGAGCTAGTCACGCAAAATACTAAAAAAGCACAAGAAAAACACAGATCCAAAATTATACCTTTGAAATATGTTATTTCGTTTTATCATTGCCCATGTAATTATGTCTTAATCTCTTGGGAATCTGATAAATTCATTTTATGTTGTCATATGCTCATATCCTGCTAGGGTTACTTATTTTCCACGGCTACTTCATGTTTGGTCGAAATATACAATGCAATTTCAGTTCCGCTTTGTACAAATTTTCTTTCTCTTCTTGCCACCCTTAAAGAGTTGCTTGATTTTGTCATCATTTTTTTCTTCTGCCTAACAGAGTAAAAAACATCAAATTAGTACATTAGGCTTCAAAAGAACTTGAATTAAGAGCTGAAGAGGTTTAAAAGTGTAAAATTTTGCAAGCCTCTAACATAAAGAACGATGAAGTAAACAATTTCATACAATCTAGTAAACTTGTTTAACTGCGTCATTGTTGGTTTTAATATGGAAGTGGATTATTACTTGTCCCGAATTTAAGAGTTAGAATTGCCATTCATCCATATTCAATTAGTCCTATTATTATTATTTTTCATTGATCTATGCACCATTTCAGTCCAAAACACTGCTTTAGCTTCTGCACCATTTTTGTCCCAATTGCTTTTGTGAACAGGCCAACACTAAAGAAGTGATTAATAATGTTTTGGTAAGGCTTCACCAATCAAAATCAAACGTAGATTACTACCACTGTGTAAATCACAAAAGAAAACATCAACTCTGCTATGAGAATCATGAAGATCTGTACCAAGATAGTAGATCAAAAGTAGATTTTATTTTCAAATTTCCATTATAATCTTTCTTCAAAGTCGACCTTCGTTAACACTTTGGTCGTATAGCAAGCTGTATGTATATCACTTGACTACAATATGGTAGGAGCTTGTGACTTCATTCTCGAATTGACTACTATATTCGGATCCTAGTTTGCTCAATTTTTGCTACTAAAAAGACTAACCTCAATCAATATTGCGCAATTCTTTCAGTCATGTACCAAATCTTCTTTTCTGGCTATTGTTTTTCTTCATGATTTTCTGCCCATAGAAACAAAACACATTAGATTATTAATTAAGCCAAAATAACTGTTCATTATTCTTCATGCACTAACACAGCCAGAGGAATTGAGATAGTCAGAGATAATGCCAATAGGAATCGAGGTGCAGATGTATAAACAGTAACAGCTATCGCTTGTGTTCATCATATCTGGATCGAAAGAAATGAAAAAGTATTCAATTTCAAACAAATAATCCTCGAACAAACTATATTTTTGTCAGGTTCAAAAACACCTAATGTTAATAACCTCTCCTTGTCTGATTCATATTGCTCTTTTTACACTTCCTCTGCTACGCATAGTATCTAGTATTTACACTTCCCGCTACGCATTTTGAACTGAATGAAGTGGAAATGAGACTATGCTTTTGTTAACATAGAGTTGTCAAATGCATGGCTGCTCCTAAAACTTGTCACTGACAAGTAAATTTTTCTCCTGGACCTGGATTGTTCCGTGAACGTTTTGGTATTGCTAACACAGTCCATAACACAAACAAAAGGTCATATTATGGAAGAAAAAACTCAGATAGACAGATCAGCTGCAACACTATCGAGCAGTTTCACCCTCCCGGCAGATGCTTTCATCTTTACATCTGTTTACATTCATGGTTGTCTTAGGATAGCTCCCTTGAAATTCTAGTTTAATTTTTCACTTGAATTTATCCTAGAATACTTTTCTACCTAGAAATAAAGTATATAGGCTAAGCATTTTGCATATTTTATGACAGTATAAGTGATCAATCGTTTGTATGCATCAGAGGCACAATGCCATCTCTTATGTATAGCCTCATTGACAACAATTAAGAAGGTTGCTATATTGTCTAATAGCCTCGTTCGACCAGGTTTCATTACATGGCGATGGCAGATAATAGGCAAAGATACATGCCCTTACCTGATGACATATTACCAGATAGAGGACAACCACTTGCTTATCCAGAAGCAGTCCTGCTTGTCAATCCTGTAGAGCCTGAATTCAAAGGCGAGGTGCCTATTTTCTTTTCCTTTTTCTAGATTCTGGATTGTTGATAAATCCAACATTTACAGTAAGGTAGTATGGTAAACATATCGGTTATTACACAGTACAATCAAACCAAGCAAAACATTGTTATTAAACGCAACAAACATTAAAAAAATACAATCTATCCAAATATTAACAGCATAAAGTACAACAATATGGATATAAAGTACTTAATGGAACTATGATAAACAGCAATCCGCACAGGCTGTAACTTTCAAATGCATGGCTACCCCTAAAACTTGTTACTGACAAGTAAATTTTGCCCCTGAACCTGTATTGTTCCGTGAACGTTTTGGTATTGCTAACACAGTCCATAACACAACCAAAAGGTCATATTATGGAAAAAAAAGCTCAGATAGACAGATCAGCTGCAACACTATCGAGCAGTTTCACCCTCCCGGCAGATGCTTTCATCTTTACATCTGTTTACATTCATGGTTGTCTTAGGATAGCTCCCTTGAAATTCTAGTTTAATTTTTCACTTGAATTTATCCTAGAATACTTTTCTACCTAGAAATAAAGTATATAGGCTAAGCATTTTGCATATTTTATGACAGTATAAGTGATCAATCGTTTGTATGCATCAGAGGCACAATGCCATCTCTTATGTATAGCCTCATTGACAACAATTAAGAAGGATGCTATATTGTCTAATAGCCTCGTTCGACCAGGTTTCATTACATGGCGATGGCAGATAATAGGCAAAGATACATGCCCTTACCTGATGACAGATTACCAGATAGAGGACAATCACTTGCTTATCCAGAAGCAGTCCTGCTTGTCAATCCCGTAGAGCCTGAATTCAAAGGCGAGGTGCCTATTTTCTTTTCCTTTTTCTAGATTCTAGATTGTTGATAATTCCAACATTTACAGTAAGGTAGTATGGTAAACTTATCGGTTATTACACCGTACAGTCAAACCAAGAAAAACATTGTTATTAAACGCAACAAACATTAAAAAATACAATCTATCCAAATATTAACAGCATACAGTACAACAATATGAATATAAAGTACTTAATGGAACTATGATAAACAGCAATCCGTACAGGCTGTAAGTTTCAAATGCATGGCTGCCCCTAAAACTTGTCACTGCCAAGTAAATTTTTCCCCTGAACCTGGATTGTTCCGTGAACATTTTGGTATTGCTAACACAGTCCATAACACAAACAAAAGGTCATATTATGGAAGAAAAACCTCAGATAGACAGATCAGCTGCAACACTATCGAGCAGTTTCACCCTCCGGGCAGATGCTTTCATCTTTACATCTGTTTACATTCATGGTTGTCTTAGGATAGCTCCCTTGAAATTCTAGTTTAATTTTTCACTTGAATTTATCTCTAGAATACTTTTCTACCTAGAAATAAAGTATATAGGCTAAGAATTTTGCATATTTTATGACAGTCGCACTAACCTAAATCAACTCAAAGATGGAGAACTAAGCTAATTCTCTGAAAAGATGCATATATTTCTAGCTTTTTAAACTCTTTTATCAGTATAGCAAGAATTATTGATAAAGCAAATACCGCATCAAGAGAATGCTAGGAAAGGGTATTAGAGGGAATTGTATAAGCAGCTATGTCTCCAGTTTCCTCCGCATCACCAAAGAAAAGTAAGAACTAATCAACGAACAGGCATAAACTTGGTCAGATATTCAACTGAATTTTTTACTATAGTTATAATGTAAGCTGGCACCGGAAACTTCCCATCAGCATCTTATACTTTCACTGGCACTTTATTTTCCGTATCATATAATCCAAGCACATCAATGGAGAGGGCGTTGCACTGACAGGGGCGGGATGTTTAGATTAAAGTTTCCTAGAAAGGAAAAGAAAGGAAATTTACAGCATAGAGTTATATTGTTCGGATCCTCCAAAAATATTGTCGGGTGCGTGTTGGATCCTCCAAAAGTAGTACATTTTTTAAGAATCTGACACGGGCATAGAGCACTTGAAATAAATACACCTAAATAAAAGTACAGTTGAAACAATTCATCGATGCTTAAGGCTACATACACACATTGAACATAATCTGGGTTTCCATTATAGTCATCTCACAAATAAATCAAAATCTCAAAGAAGTAACAGTTCATTTGAGAAACTATATTAAAAACTATATCCAAAAGTAAAAAGCTAGAGAAAATTGTAAATAAGTACTCCATTGCTAACACTATAATATCTCAGGTTTAGAATTATGTGATTTACTGTAGCGGAGATGATTCCTGGATCGGTGTAAGAACCATTAACAGTAATAAAATTAGATGCACTTTCAAAACGCATAACCAATTTTCATTGACAAACATAAATGTGCAAATCCGGAAGAATTAGTACCTTAAGTTGTACTTGTTGATGTCTTGTTTCTAACAGTGCTGATGGTTTGCAACCCGAAGCTGATTCTCTTATTCTGCAAAGTTTAGACTATAGTACAAAATGTGTCCAAATTAGTTAAAAGATGAAATAAAAAAGGTCAATTACAGATGATAGCAACTTTACACAAAAATTAATTGTTGCAAACTGTAGATTGTCTGGATAAGCTCTAAACACAAAACATTATATTTACAATAAAAACACATTAAACTACGTCTCAATCTAAATTACGAAATACTTCTTTATACACCACATTCCTTGCTTCATCTGTTAATTTTCCATCGTCATCATAAACTAAAACTTTCAGCCCTTCTCTGCTTGTAACACGTGATAGAGCTACATAAAGTTGCCCATGTGTAAATGGTGGTTTCTTCAAAAATATCCCCACATTAGACAACGATTGGCCTTGGCTTTTATTAATGGTCATGGCAAAAGATACGACGACTGGAAATTGCCTTCTTTAGAACTTAAAAGGTATTCTCGGATCAGATGGAGTCAATATCATTCTTGGGATAAACACCTTTTCTCCGGCCAATTTACCCGATAATACCTTGGCTTCAATAACTCGATTCCCAAGTCTTGTGATGATCAACCTCGTGCCATTACACAATCCGGATGACTGATCTATGTTTCTCAGCAACATTGCAGGAACAACAACTTTCAAACTTATAGAGTGATTTGGAATTCCTGAACATTTAATACTATTCAAGAATTCCGGTGTATGTATGTGGTCCAAAGCTGTAAAAGAATGATCAGACATGCAAGTTGTATCAGAACTTAGATATATTTTCTCCGGATTATGATTGAGTGACACCATATAATCATTGACTGATTCCACCATGTCCAAAGTGGGAGCAAGAATTGCTCTTTGCTGTAGGTAATTAATGTCATTGGTATGGTTTAAAAAATATGGATATGTACTTTGAACTATTGCGGCTATTGGATCATCACAATTACTAATGAGAATATCATCGGGTATTTTAACCTTTTCTACGCCGTCTATAGAGCTTCCAATCCTTCCATCACCAATTGCCAAAATCCAATCTGAAAATTTTTTTATCTCATCAGAATGTGCGTCTAATTGATTTCCTTGCAACCTCATATTCCTTGTTAGCTTTAGAACTTGACAGTGGGACCATAAATATGAAGAATTTATAGTAGCATTGACAATATCTTGCCTAGTGCCTTTCGCAATAACAGGCAGAATTTGTCTAAGGTCACCACCAAGAACAACTGTCTTACCTCTAAATTGTTTGTCCGGGCTTGATGCATCTTTAAATCTAAGAATATCTCTAAAATTTCGATCAAGAGCTTCAAAACAGTATCTATGCATCATCGGAGCCTCATCCCAGATAATCAACTTTGTCTTGATAATAAGTTTTGCCAGAGCACTACCTTGCTTGATATTACACGTTGAATCTTCATTTGGAGTGAGAGGAATTGCAAATCTGGAATGCGTCGTTCGACCTCCTGGTAATAAAAGAGATGCAATGCCACTTGATGCAACCGTTAACACAATATCTCCTTTAGATCGAAGCATTGAAGACAAAGTCCTCCAAATAAATGTTTTGCCTGTTCCTCCATGACCATACAAAAAGAACAATCCACCTTTGTCTTCTTTTACCGCTGATATGATTCTGTCATAAACAGACTTTTGTTCAGTTGTCAAGTTGTTTAATAATTGTTGATGTTCCTCTATCAAAGAGCGTCGATCATAACACAGCTCATCAAGGATTAATCGATTGTAACTGTCAACTTCAATCTCATTGTATACAACTCTTGGCATTGTTGGAAAATCTAGAAAACTTTTTCCGCATCCCTTTAAAATTCTTTCCAACTTTTGCAAGCAACGATTTCTGATTTCAGCATCTGTTAGCTCTGCCACTGTAATGGCACAATAATAAATAATTTGAGTAGCAACAATACAAAGTAAAAATCAGTTAATTATACAAATAGTTGGCAGGTTTAATGTGAAGATGTAAACAAACAAAGTAAGGATAAAGATATGCAAAGCAATTTAAATAGTGGTTAGCTTTATTAAGATTGAATCAATTAATATATTTGAATCAATTAACAACAGCCACCATGTCAAAATATAAGACATTGCATCCACTGTGAATAATAAGTCTACCGACCCTCCAAAATTTATCCAATTCGATCTAAAAGAAAGTAGAAATGTTCAGCAGACAACGGCTATTAATACTGGACAGTCCCACTCCCTCCCTCCTTCTCCAAAGCACCTTATACATATTTTTATCCAAAACAAAGTACTATAATAATACATATAAAATCCAACTACTCAGACCTCTATGCATAGAACTGCTAAACAGATGCCAAAAGCCAACATGCGAATCCAAAGAATTGGTGTTTAGTTAGAAATTATTTAGAAAAAGGTCCAAAGTTCGAAGCTATATTCAGAAGTACTGCAATAACAAATATAAGAAGGTTCCAGGAATCAAGGGTCAAGAGAATCCATGTGACTTTCACCTTAAGATAAGGAGATCGAAGTACTCAAAATGTTTTGACACATTTTCTACGTCTTGTGTTGCAGAGTGGAGAATCTTACTACAGCACACAAAGAATAAATATATCCTCTCTACATGGTCAAAGAAAGTTTAGTTGAAATTATCAAAGAGATCTCAGTCAAGTTTTCAGATGTTCAATATTGAAGTGTGAAGTACAGAGGAATACACTACACTGAGAGTTGCTCCAATGCCACTTCAAATTCAAGAACAAAGAAGCAAAAGTCATAGAAGATTCCAAAAGCAAAGGAACGATCCGTTTTTAGTTAACTGATCTGATGGGTCCAACAAACAATTAATTATAACAGATATCTAAATCAAAAATAATAGACTAAGATTCAAAATATAAATTCACTGCGGTATTATATTCATGTGTGCTAAAATTATATTTTTTAATTTTAATCTTGGTATTATATTGAATTTTACTATAATGTTTCAAATGTTCACTGCAGACATGCCAAATCTACCCTAAATTGTTATCTATCAGACTTGAGTTAAATGTAACTAAAGCTTTTTGCTTCAGCATTGGCCTATTGTCTCAATATATTTATGGTAACTGTCGTAGTTCTATTCACATCAAAATTATAAGTTTTTAAGCAAATTGTAAAAATTAATTCTTATCATAATAGGCATGGTGATGTTACATAAACAAAAAATGATATCATAATATAAAATTTTAGCATTTATTTTTGTAACTGGATTATTCAATACTGCTCGTTCTTCATAGAGGATATCTTCCGATAATATTTGCCATGTTTCTTCCCAAACCTTTTCAGGTCGTGAAATTGAATTGGATAACAGGAGAATGGAAAATAATTGCCTAAGATACGATGGCATTCCCCAGTGACTTGCCTCCTTTATAGCATCCACATATTCTTTGTCATCATCCAATAAGCCAAGTGCGTAACATGCATCTCTAAAGGTAGGATGCATGTAGTTGCAGGAGGAACAAAAAAAATCCTTCCAATAGAAAATGCAGATGCTTTTCTTCTCGCCCACATTTTTAGATCATTTTTCCATACAAATTTAAGAGAAAATTCTGCATATGTTAATTCTCTTGCTTCAGGATATTCTTGATTTTCCTTGAACCAACTAAGAAACATTGATTCCTTTACACTTGGCCTATTGGCAACGACATCAATTGGATCATCATCAGAGAATACGACTGTTTGTTCATCTTTAAGGTGAAAGGGTAGTCTTTCCACGGAAGGTTGTCTATGATGAATTGGAAATTTAAATATTCTCCAAGCAGCTTCACAAGATGATATATATCTACAATCATAATACATGTTGATTTCATCGACATCTGATGAACCTTCCTCTTGCGCACTTTGAGAAAATGCAGCGGTGACACGATCATGTCCTTTATTAACATACTTAAATAAGTACTTAATAGATCTTGACTGATTGCACCATTCTACATTAATATGAGCACCATACTTTAATAATAAGAATCGATTGTGCGGCACAACAAACCTGTTATCCAAGTCAATACCACTCTTTTTGATCGTTCTACCATCATCCCTTCTTCTATAAACAGGATATCCTTCTTCATCAATTGTTGTTGAATTAACAAATCTTTTTGGGAAGTGCTTTGTACATCTTCCATTTTGCATACACGGAGAAGATTTTCCAGCAGAACCACATGGGCCGTGTAACATGAAATTTTGCACGGCCTTGTAGTAATGAGGGTCGACTTGCTCATCTGGTATTTCTGCTGAGATTATCTTATCAATATCCGCAGCAGTTGGATATTTGTTATGCTCATGAAGAAAAAGCAAGATATGAGCATGAGGCAATCCTCGTTTTTGGAACTCAATCGTATAAATCACTGCATAAAAATTCAAAATGATTCAACCATATAAATAATTTTTTTACATGTTAAATAAGAATAGTCTTCAATATAAAAGAAATATGATATAGATACCTGCTTTTACAGCTCCAAATACTTGGTTGTCGCGCAGATCCTTTATTAACTGATCCAATTTCACTTTAAAAACCCTACTTAAAATATCTGGACGATCCTCAGGATTTAATCCCCTATTGTTTACAAATCTACGAATCTCTGGCCACTTTGGGTTGCAAGTAAAAGTGATAAAAAGATCAGGGTACCCTGCCCATTTGCATATCGCCATAGCATTCTGATAATTTTGAATCATATATTGTGCACCCCCTACAAAGCTAGATGGTACAATTATTCTTTGCCCAAGAGAAGAAGGATTAGTCTCTCCACGCAAAACAACATCTTCCAACCCTCTATACATGGCAGCTCTCAACTGTACTTGATGAGTTTTAATATACTTCATTCTAGAAGATTCCATCATGGTATATGCATCAACTAAGAATTGCTGAAATAGTTTTCCGGAAGACACTGTTGTTGGAACATCATCCTTCCTTTCTTGTATTATGTAAGCAAAATATTCCCTCATGCTTACAAATTGCCTCCCTCGTGGTGGGTTTTTAGCAAAATTAAAAGAAATTTCCTCTCTATACCCATCTTCATCATACGGAAAAAGTAAAGGATATTGTAGACCTAAGTAGGCAGCATTCAATTCATTTATTCTTTGCAACTATCCAGTTTGTGTTTCTAGAATGATATCTCTATCAGGTGTAGATACTTCAAAATCTCCAACAACCAAAGTAGCTACCTCAGAAACAGTTGGTAAGTTATACCTTCTTCCATCAGAATTTCGTTTCCCTATCAATCTCAGTCTAACGTTGGAGCTGTTATCTTCAGTAAATCTATCCCTGACCATTCTGAATGTCTTTGCCAAAATATTGTGACGATCAAGCATTTGCTTCAAATCAGCAACAATTTCTGCATGAAGTCTATTTACGTTCTGACCACGACTGCAAAAAGAAGACACATAATTAATCACAAATGTATTGTGATGTGAAATATTATCTACATATTATTATTATTATTATTCTTTAATGCCCAATTACCAACCTTACGACATGAATTCTATTATTTACTTCATTTTCTGTATCATAAATATATAATTGAGCAAACTTTGGGGTGGCTCCCTCGGGAGGCAATAAACTTCCAATCTGATGGTAATTCTGGCCTCCCAATCTGAATGTTCTTGGACCTCGTGCTTGATTGACAGAGACATCAACCTTTCCTCCCATTGATGTAAATGAGAACATAGAATTATAACTCCTAATATTTTCTCGAAAATGTTTACTCTTAGGACCTGAGAGAAGTAAGAGTTAAATAGTAAGAATAAAATTTGCATACACACATTCAATCACATATCTATATAATGTGGATTATTATATATAATATTGTTTCTTCAAACCTGATTCAAACAACAGTTGTTTTAATATTTCAAGTGGCTCCTTTGGTTTGGGTAGTTTTATCTTTCCATCTCCACAGCATAAAGAGAACTTCGGATGCTTAGACTTATAGTGCTTGTCGACTCTTTCTTCATACCAAAAATAGGCCCCACAATGTTCACATTCATAAGTGGCATCTCCAATATCCCAGTAATCTATTAAGGGAAAACGTAGACTTTAATGTATTCAATATATCTATATACGTACATATAGAAACATGTCATACTAACCTTCATTGAGAACGTCCCCACAGTCAACGTCATTCACTTTAAAAAAGCAATGGTTAAATTAAGTTAGTGAAAATGGCAGTACAACTATACTTATGAATATATCTTTGACTGTAGATAATTATTTATCTTGAGTGACTATTCAATTACCTTCACAATCATATTCATCTTCATCTTTTTCGTCTAAGCTTGGTTGCATATCATGACCTTCTATACATGAAATAACAATTTTTTTAATCTGTATGTGCATTTGCATGTATAAGTATGATACTCTAGAGAAATTTTATGAAAGAAGTAGTAACATCAGATATTGTATTTCAAAGAATAGGAGCAGTTGTTCACATTGCTAAAATGTAAAACCGTTATTTCCTTGTAACATGGTCCGAATTTGTGTGACCACACACCAACTAATTTAAGCTTACAAATACAATAATAACTATATATTATTAATGTAAAATTACAAACGACCTGTCATCAAAGTGTGGATGAATAAGATAATTCAAGTACCGACCTGGCAATACAGGAGGAAAATTTAAGTCGGGTAGAATAGGATGTGTGTGCATATTCATGGAATGACTTTGAATACCTATGATAATCAAATATAATATAAATCAGTGTCAGATTCATGTTTAAATAAGATAAATTCATATTAACATGTGATAGCACATCATATAGTACAGATACAGTGCTTTATAAATACATGGTTAAGTTTGGAATATGAAATATAAGAAAATTGGTACTGTACCCTCATTACTTGGATCGCCATTCAAATCAGGCAGTTCAACTTCACTACGGGAACAAAGATCATCATTTAAATCAGGCATTTTATATTTATTTCCCTTCTTGTGATATGTATCTGTAGACAAACAACTGTGTAAGTTTTCCATTGACAAATTATTGAAAGTAATCAAATCCATGAAACCTTTTAGATAATTTGAGATACCAATGAAGAAAAAAATAATATAACTAACCATGTGTCGAATTTTATAGTATAACTAAAACATATCAAGACAACATATTTTTGTCTGAGAGGAATTTTAAGAAAAGATACTTATCACTTTATTTGTGAACTTAGCTCAATTTCGAGCACCTGAAAGACAATAATATTGGCTAAAACTTTTAGTATTCCTCTATATATTTTCTTATGGAATGAGTTTTTATACTGTTATATAAAGTGACGCTAAAGAATGTAGTAGATGCGAATTTTCTAGTCATAACAGAAAATTTTGTGCCAGCCAAATTTGGTGCTATCACGAACATAATCAATAGGTAATTAACTGTTGATATCGCAAATACTAAATTGTTGTATATCTCTAAAACATTATCAATGAAGTAATTAATATATGTGCAGTTGTAGTATAAAGATAACTATTTAGAACTGACCATTTGTTATATCACGCAGAGGATGAACTATTTCTTTATTGACGATACTTCTCCTGCTGCTATTTGTGGAATCAGAATTCTCTGTAGAAGGAAACAATTTATTTTTAAAATAAACTTACTCAAATAAGCATTATTATTTAAAAAATTAAAATTTTGAGAAAAAAAACTACTGCAGATAAAGTATATCAAAGATTTGAATTATTACCATTAAATTCAACCCAAGCTCTCATAACTACATCAAGAATTGTAGAACCAATAAAGTTTTCTTACCTTTGCTAGCCGTGTAGTATTTAGCTCGTTTCTGATTCTTTGAAACTATGTGGTATGTTTTTGTTAAATTCTTCTTTTGATTTTCCATTGCTTATCCGAAAATCAAATCTGGATTTTAGTTGGAAGTTTTTTGAAAGAAGAAAGATAGAGTGTTAGTGACAACTCTTTTGGTTTTTGTTTTGCTTCATCATCCAAATCTCTGTTTCAGTTTAAGGTTGTAAGTAGTTTTGACTTTTGGTCTTCTCAACTGCTTTTATCACGTTTCACTTCTTATATTTTCATAAGGTCCTTATGCTTTTTGTTTTTTGTTTTTGTGAATTATTATTTTATTTTACTTAACTATCTCAAGAATAGTATCACTAACGCATGTCGTCGTATTCGCAGTAAGGCAGTAAACAAACTGTGATACAACATAAGATCCATAATTTTTTAACAAAAGGATTTGCAAGAATAATATACATGACTACCTGAGTAGTATCCAGGTATCTTAAGAGCAAAATTAATGCAGAGGAGAAGGATAGGTTCCATTTTTTCAATAGCTTTTTCTTTAGAAAGCTTGCTGATCTGGACAAAGACCCATCTAGAGCATGTGAAGGTAGAGCTACTTTCCAGCGGGTTCGTAGATGGACTGCGAAAGTTAATATTTTTGGAAAGGATTTCATTTTTATTCCAGTTAACTTCAGGTTAGAAGCAGTTATGGACCCATATCTTATGTTAAGACTAATATGGTACAGTTCTTCAGTGTGACCTTTTCTCTTGTGACAGCCACTGGAGTTTGATAGTCATCTGTCACCCTGTCGAGGTTGCTACTTTGCAAGAATAGTATACATGACTACCTGAATAGGAACTTATTTCTTTGTATGTTAGCATCTCTTTTGTGGAAAATATTTATTTGTATGTTAGCAGGTATAAATTATGAAACTTTACTTCTATATTTAACAACTGTAATTTATGGTTCTTATGACTTTGTACTTTTACATTGAACAGATTAACAGTTTTCTATTACACTTCTTATCCAATTAGAATTTCTCTAACCTTTCAAGGATCCTTGGAAATGCAAAAACTAAATTAAGATTCTCATTTATGCAACCTGATATAACAAAAGATTGATTCAGCAAAACTTGTATTCCTTTTCCTATTCTGTTCGACTCTCTTTGATGAATTTCCTTTGTATTGCCGCAACATATCAGCCGATAACTCATATCATGTAAAGTGATAGCATATTGTTGTAAACATTTCTTCAACTAATATTTGAGATCATTTGGCGTTCATCTAAGTTCTTTCAATAAAGGAAAAAAAAAACTCGTAGCGTTGTTGCAACCTTCAACGCATTTTTTCGACTTCGTTAGAGTCGAATTCTTCAAATCTTTTATAGGCTCAAGTACAAAGTAATGCATATGAAATACACGTAATTTTGTAGTTTAAAAGGTGGGAACACTTCGAATTTCAACTTGTTTAAACCAATCATATTTCAATTTGAGCTATAAGTTAAACCAACTTAAACAAAACATGGTTGAACTACTGATCCTACACCAAATTTTTGCAGGAAAGGGGCATGACAGATTATTCATCATTTAGGCCGCCCCTGCTGAATCAATTAAATGGTAGTGGAATTGCAGTGATGGTAAAAAAGTCAAATACTGTTGCCTCCTTGGCTCAGTTTATCTCTGCGTTGCCACATCGTGGTGAATTTTTGAATTGTTTTGGCCCTTTTGGCCAAGTTGTTTGGCAACTTTCAAGCAGTACAAAGCTATCCATCTTGGGCATACACAAAGCTGCTAATCTGTCAAGTCAACAGCTTAGTCTCCCAGCTATGTCGTTGTCTATTGGCATTTTGCAATGATCTGGGCATTCTGAGATGTCATTGGAGGAAAACAGCCTCTTAGATGGGTCACTCGCTATGACTCTAGAGTCACAACTTGATGACAGTACAGGAATTGGTGGTTGGGTAGAGATGAAAAGATCAAATCCCAAATATATGCAGTGGGCAGTTAACATGTCTGATACACCTGAGGATTTCTATTACACTTCTTATCCAATTAGAATTTCTGTAACCTTTCAAGGATCCTTGGAAATGCAAAAACTAAATTAAGATTCTCATTTATGCAACCTGATATAACAAAAGGTTGATTCAGCAAAACTTGTATTCCTTTTCCTATTCTGTTCGACTCTCTTTGTATCATTTCAGCGACTCAAGCTTCAAGGCTCCTTTCTACGCTGATATTTTGAGCCATTTCTTGGTTATTACCAATTTTAAGATGTCCCTCTGAGCCTCTGACTACTGATCCTACACCAAATTGGGATCCTTAGCAAATTGCAGCTATTATCACTGTAAAATTTGACTTAAATATATTCCTAAGTAAATTCATAGATAAACATGTAAATAGAGCCAACATGATAGCTGTAATTAGTTCCAACATAGTAAAGTGAAATGCAGATAAAACTATACATCATCTAAGTTTAATAACATTGCTTTTACATAACTTAAATAGCAAACTAATACGGCGGAACTATCTAAGCTAGGTAGATAAGTAAAACATCCAGTAGCTATATAGATAAGTAAAACATCCAGTAGCTATATCCAAATCATATCAATCCTTCGCTGCACTGGAAAATGCTGAAACAAACTTTATTTTTTCTCCTTTTTAATGACACGTTTCACCCTGTTGCTTGAGAGTTGTGCGTTGATATCATCGTCAACCTCTACTACCGAGGATTGTTGTCACACCTACTTTTTTTGGCAGGGGTCTTTGAAGGAGAAATCATTCCATTATCAGTAATAGAATGCTACAATAAGAAAAATATGAACGGAAAACAGTTTATCGATACGAATCATTTAATAGAATATTATTCATAAGGTGTATTGTCAAGTTAGTATCATGCTTACAGTGATTTCTTTTCCATCCATGACTGATCCATTGTTGAAGTCTGAATCCTATTAAGATAAACAAAAAAACTGGAGATAAGTAGATCTATAATTTAAAACGACTTGTATAACATGAATTACCATAAAAGTTCTTTGCTAATTATGTACACAGAAAATGTGCAAGTCAGTGGAGGCTAGGGAAAAATGAAGAAATATGAAATTGCAAACTTAAGTTTATTAGAGATTTGTATGAATTTTCTATTTGAAGAGCATAAAGGATAGATATAAATAATTGAGTGTCCAAGTTACTTTGAAGAAAGGATTTTTGTTCAAGGTTTTTATTCATATAGTTGAGTGTCGAAGTTAGTTTGAATTCTTTAACTCCATTTCAATTGTTAGATAAGTACATGATATCATAAAGAACTTAGCATAAAAGAAATCAGCCAAAAGAAAATAAAATGGTATGAGGGTTGAAGATTTTGGAACATACATTGGATGGACTTTCACGGGGAGATTCATCATACTTCTTCAGCACATCTTCATCATCACAAATTTTTAAAACAGTATACAGTTCATCTTTTTTATTCACGTTGCTGCTCTTTACCAGAACTTTAAACAAAACCTTCCTCTCGAGAAGTGCATCTATCTCCAGCGGATAGTCAAACTGTGGAGTCTGGAATACAGTTTTCAATGAGTAAACAGAGGAACACCACATAAACAATTAGGTGCGACAACTTACCTTTATGAACTCTTCCTTTAATTCATGTGCTAGCTTCCCGCCGATAAGCTTCGTTGCTTCTGTATTCCAAAGCAACAATTTCATTCTACCAGATTTATCTGTAGCTCGCACTGGAATTCTATACCTAAAAGAGATGATTGATTAAAGTTCATAAAGTTGTATATTTATGAAAACGTAGATTAGATTCAGACCTATGAGTAACCAAAGGATCCATGCGGTCACATTTTTTGCATTTAAATTGACTCCCGATTTTGTCAACTTTCTTTGTGCACTTCTTGCACGCTAGATATGACCAACCAAACTCAAAATCTAAATGGATAATTGTTGCTAAAATCCTGAAGCTAACTCATCAGAAACAGAAGAATTAGATTGTGAACATATCTGAGTAACCCCGATAGGGTTATCTCCTCGAACGGAAAGCATTCTGCATTTTCAAATATGTATAAGAACAAATTTTATTCAGTTTTTGAAAGCCAGTATTTAAATATAATATAGGAATTCTTTATGATAGACCTGGATTTAAAGTCGGTCACTTGAGGTAGCTCAGAGTTTATCCAGAGCTTAGAGGTATACCAAGTATTGCGAACGGAATATTTCTCTGCAAGCATCATAGATCTATAATTAACAGAGTAAAGTATAAATAGATTTATCAGTAAGGTAGATTAGAATACCTTGAAATTTGTGAGCTTTTATCAATTGCATCACCACAACCACAGGTTCATCACAAGATCCATTCAAGTATGGCAATATCTGATCTACAAACTCGCCCCAGAAAGTAGCCGAAATTGTCTTGCCTCTACGTTTGTTAATTTTGCATTTTAATCTTGAGAATATAAATTTGTTCAGTTATAAATTAAAATTAAGTTGCAAGCTTACTCGTCATCTTGCATCTCGACGTTCATAAATACGCTTGCATGAATTAACAGCACTATAAGTAACAATTTGTCCAATAACATCTACAATTTTTTAAGTAAATAATTGTGAGTAAGGTGATATTAACAAATTTAAGTACAACAGAATAAATAATTACCAAACAGTTCATCGTTGTTGATATCCACTGCATTGATCAAATGCTCATACGGGCGGAAGCGAAAGATGGTAAGGTCAAATTGTGGATCATTAGTCTCCTCCACAGTTGTCCTTTGTGTAAATGTTAACATAAATTTGTGATCAGTCATCTTCAATCTCTCCTTACTTGGTTCAACCAATAAATTCTTCATATGGTACACACAAAGTTCACTTATTTTCCCCTTGAACGTACGGATGACAGACTTTCCGACCTTAGTATAGATACGATCTCCCTAAAAAAAATTGAAGATGTAAGTGTGAAAACAACCCAAATTGTTTAACTATGGGAACAATAAACAATGACAGTGCTTAGTGTATAATGAATTGCAGCAAAGTAGCAGAAAGATATATTTACAACTCATCGAAAGTTTTGAACCATTATATGAACTCCTTAGCAGAGCAATGTTGAAGTGCAATTTCTCATCAGAAAATCATATCAGCAATTAATGTGATAGAACAATATTTCAACAAAACATTTAACTTATATGTCTTTTAGGAAAAAATTATTCCTAAACCAAAAAGACAAACTCATATGCCTGACTATTTTATGCTTTAGTTACCTTAGCATCTTGTAGAACCATATCTATAGAAAATAGATTATCTGCGTTGAAGCGATCAGGAATCGACCAAAGTCGAATAACGCGAACCTTCAGGTTGCATTGAATAGTTGAACTGTTTATGTCGTCGATGAGATTAAAATTCGTGTTCATAGTTTGTGAGGGAATTTGAGGCTAGTTTTTTTTATAAATTTGGCGATGGATGTATTGCAAGTTGAGATTTCGTAGAGGAATGTATCATGGTAAATTTATTTAAAATCTGAAGCAGTTTGAGAAGTGGATTAGAAAACTGTTTGTATGGGCAAAGTAGTGGGGAAGAACATGTTTAGAGTTAGGGTAAACGTGGCCCATAACATTAACTTTTACCAATTAATATAATTAATTTAGATTTAAATTCTAGATTAGTAAGTAGTAACTACCATATACACCGTAAATATTTGAAAAAGAGCTGAACGTGGGTAGTTATCCATATTCTTAGTATAATTCTGCCTCAAAGGAGAATTTATAGGAGGAGGAGTCCTACACCTTTTCAAACATTAACTGGAAGTTACCAACTATTTTAGTGAATTTTATCCTTTTTAATTGTTTTTTCATTTATTTGTTTTTTAATTTGTTGTAGTTAAAAATGGAATCAGTTACTAACAATGCACTTGCACATCACGGATACAATTTTTTCTATAACTCAAAAATTGCTTATGTTTTAACTATATCACCTAACTTAACCAATTTGTCCTAAAACTCTACACGTGGCAACATCTGTGCACGACACTTGGCTACCTAGCATTGACTTACTACCCTCCTTTTAATAATATATAGATATAGATAGATAATAGATTATTTTGTGCATTTGTTTACTTTCCAGTGGTTCAAAAAGCATTAGTCTATCTTTTATGGCCATATATATATCTATAATTAATTCTTAGTCTTGTGATCATGTTGATAGGTGTGAAAATAAATTTTGATATCAATCAGTTTATACTGAAATTGCCCGGTTGTCACTTATATGTAAAGTTGATTGTACGATACAACAAATCATGACGGACATGAGGTTGTGCAACATAATGTTGACGGACGTGAACTTCAGTAAGTATGAAACTTTACACAAATTATTGCACTTGAAATTATTCAAGAAAAATATAAATTGTGAAGATAATATGATGAGGTTGAAAAGAAGGAAATCTCTACAATCATTAGAAGTTAAAGGATCTATGTATGTATGTACATCTCACTATTCTTATAACAGAAACACTAATGTTATAAGTTGTATACTCTGTTTAAAATTAGAATATAATTATTTCTTGAACATACAGTTAAAGCATTAAAGGTAAATGAATATTGAAAGAGATAAGCTACTGCGTACTAGGAGTCCTATTTATGACAAATTTCAAATTAAGAAATAGAGCAGTCAAAGTAATACTATTAAAACGTTGTCAAGAGTTACCCATCATTATGTGTTCTATCTTCTTTAACATCAAAATTTTTTTTCTATCATTATTGTTGTACTATTTGTTTTCCATTTTATAGGGTCCATGAAATTATTAGTCAGCTGTTTAATAGGATTGTTTACCCTGTTAAAAAGACTTTTACTATTTGTGTTTCTATAATTGTTTTGGCTAACTTACATCTATTTGTTGCATCATGATCATGTAGACATCGAAATTTTATTGGATTTACAAAATTTAGCTTAATTTATTATATGGGCTTCTTCTAACCCTAATGGTTCCTCAGGATTTCTTAGAGGCTACTCCACCTAAAACCCTAGATCACACCTATAAAAAGGATCACATATTCCCTTAGAAAACATCACAAAAACTCCAAGAGATCACCTCAAATCCCGTAAGTCCGGGATATTCACAACAAGAAAGACATCAAATACATCTCTCTTAATATGTATCAACATGCTACCCGTATCATCCTAATTCGAGAAATATGTTGTTTAAGTCTCGAATCATAAAAAACCTAGAGAGAAGAATTAAGGGATCAACAGAATTTACCTACCATTTTGATAAATAAAATCGTTTGTTTCTCTTATTATCTTGTGATTGCAGTTTATTTTCTACTTATGAAAATTTATTGCAACAAATTGCCACGCCCAATGGGACAATCTCTACCTCTCATCTCAACTTTTCAAGTTACAAAAAAAATCAACATTGAGATGGCTTCAAAGAAAACCAACTCAAAATCTGCTGCTGTTGCTACAAAATCGGCTTGGCCTTACGATCTTGATGTCAGCTCCAACTTCTCTTTCTTAAATTGAAAGTTACATGAATGCTACTAAGGGAAGCTTTGGACCAGTTATAAGGAACAAAGCAAACTTTTTGGGACAACAAGCACTCCAAGTGCCGTCCGTATCACCTGCAATTTTCAGTTCTTCATCTTCGAAAGGAGCTAGATCCTCTACTGGTGGATTGGAGGAAGAAAGCAACATTGCTGAAATTGTTGAAATAGATTTAGCTCGGCTTAGCGTTTCTAGATCTAAGAAGAAAATCATGAAAGGACGCGATGATGATTCGAGCACTGGATCATCTCCAACCACACTGCTGGACATAGGCAAGTCGAGGATTAATCTGTGGAAAAATTCATGTTACTCTCCATCATCTCCAATAGCCGTGTGATGCCAGGCAAACCACGAGACCCTTCACTCCGAGCCAAGCTAGGGAGATCCAAGGAGTACACCTACACTTGGTGAGGAAGGACCTAGAAGAAGGAAGCGTTTGGAAGCCATTCCGGGTGCTCAAAGCGCAAGGGGAGCAGCCCAGCGAACCAGGCGCTCCGCCTGCACTTTAGGCGCCTCCGCCCAGAGAGCAAAGGGGCCAGGCGGACCGCCCCATCCTCAGGCGCACCGCCCAGCTACCCCCACTGCCCAAAATGGAGCAAAATGTGGGCGCTCCGCCCCAATCATGGGCGCTCCGCCCGGATCACTGAAGCCCGAGATTCCTAGCTATGTTAAGACTATTTTGACCCTACGTGGTCCTTTATTCCTAAGCCTAAGTGTGGGCATATTAAACCTTTCATATGGTGTCTAAAAACACCTATAAATAGCTAGATTGCTTGTTATTTTCATTAGCTTACCTTTGATGATAAACAAACACTTGTGTTGAAGAGTTGAACTCTTATTGAATGAAAAACCTTGAATTGGGACTTGTTCTTCCTCTAGCGGATCTAGATGAATTCCAATCCCCCCCGACCATTCTACTTGCGTGCTCACGTTAGCTCGAGTGTAGTTGCCTAGCATAGGTGTTCTTGACCTCCTCTCGGGGTGTAACGGAACAAGTTCTCCGTTGCTACTTGAGATTTGTGATCGAGATACGTCTCGTTCCTATCTTTTACTTTCCGCGTTTGATTTCCTACATCATTTGGTATCAGAGCAAAGCTCAAGTTTTATTTCTACAAACCCCCGACCCTTGATTCTTCGTGCCTAGTATCTTCTTTTAGTTTTCTTGTTGTTGAAGTTATTGGGAAAAAGAAAATTGCAAAAAAATTCAAAAATTCAAAAATTAGTGTAACTTTTTGGTGTTTGTGATTCTTGAAGTGGGTGTTATAGATTATCGATCCTTGTTGAAAACTTGACGATTGGGTACCAAATTTATTGGGATTGGATTGAATTGAAAATTGAAAACCCCAATTGTTGTTAAACCCTACCAAACCCTTGTTCTTGAGGAAATTGATTGATTTTGGGTTGTGTGTTAATGGGGTTTTGGAATTGATTATTGGGGATTGATCTCTATTGAAAACCGAATAATTTGCAACAAGAATCGTGTAATTCGGAGTTCGGTAACATAGTTTTTGAAGAATTGAAACCCACTTTTGAACCTCGAAACCCATGTTGAAACCCCAAACTTGAAAACTTTGAATCTTGATTGTGCATTATTTGTTGGTTGTTTGGGTGTGAAATTGATTGGGGATTGTAGGTTGTATCAAGGAGCAACTTTGGGTACCTTGGATTTGGCCAAAACACCTTGGAATCGACCTAGAAATTTGATTGAAAACGAAGAACACGGAGTGGAAAAATCCAGGTGTTCTTCGTCCAGGCGCTCCGCCTAAAGTTTGGGCGCCCCGCCTGACTTGTGCTTGCCCCAGGCGCTCCGCCTAAATCCCGGGCGCCCCGCCTGCCCAACTCCACTGATCAATTTTTGGGCGCTCCGCCTGAATCACTGGAGGGTTGCATTTGGGTAGTTTCTTCTAGGATTGCTTGTTCTTTGTTGCCTAATCTCTTATTAATGCCTATCTAAGTACTCTCTCTACTTGAATTAGCACTAATCTTTCATTGCTTATAGGTTGATTCATGCATTAGTTGGAGAGTAGAATTCCAAGAAGAATCCTAGACTCTTTTTGATTCAAGTCCTCACTTCAAAGTGCCTAGCTTTCATTGAGTCCTATTAACTCCACTCACCCCGGAGTGTGCTTGACTCGTGAATAGTTTGGCTGAGTTGAGGAATTGCTACTCATCTACGTGAAGCTTTGGAACCACAAGTCGAGTGAAATACCCACCGTCACTATACGAGAGAGCCGAGTGATCTCAAGTGAGGGAGTGTGTGAGGTTGTTTTCTAACGTTTGTTACTTGTGTAGGTACAATGTCTTCCGAAGGAGATGATTTTGCAAAGAGTGCCCTTGCTACTATCCTCGCCAAATTGGATAGTATGCACTTGAGGATTGAAAGCGTCGAAAGGGTGAACTCTAGTGCTCTAGTTGAGCAAGGGACTTCTAATGTCCCCTCGGAGAAAGGGACCCCGAGTGTCCAAGCCGAGAAAGGGACCCCGAGTGTCCCGGTTGAAGTCTCAAGTACTCCTAACTTTACTTCGGAGCAAGTTAGCCATGTCATTGAATTGCTCAATCAACAACGGGCAAAGGAGGAGCGAGAGAGACTTGATCAAGTGTTGGGCAATACCCAACGAACGGGCATTCCCCGTATCTTGGATAACCCCCCAAGAAACATTCCACTACCAAGGCCCATCCGAAATGTGCAACCTCTTGAGCAAGCCGATGAAGCTCAAGAAAGGGAGGAAGCCGATGATGGAGATGATATGTATGGGTTTGATGATCACTTTCAACCAAGGCGAGGTATGAATTGGGGTCGAAATGTGGATAGAGGTAGGGGCCGAGGTCGAGGGCCACCTATGGGTTATGTTGGAGGGAATGCGAGGAGGGAGTATGGTGTGAATGAAGATCACTATGGGGGCCAACCGGAGCCTTTCCATGGGGGTCGTGACAACACCAACATCAATAGTGTGAAGTTCAATCTCCCAACCTTTAAAGGGAATTGTGATCCGGCGGCTTACATTGAATGGGTGCTACACATGGAAAGATTGTTTGACACCAATGAGATGACCGATGAGAAGAAAGGTACCTATGCTATTTCATCCTTTGAATCCTATGCATCTACTTGGTGGGAATCCGTCAAGAGATCAAGGAGGAGAGCGGGGGTTCCCGTGAATGTGGGTTGGAATGACTTGAAGGTGTCAAGACGGTGCATGAATACTTTGATGAGTTTGAAAGAACTCGAATGGCCTTAGATATGGACACCGAAGATGAGGAGCAAGTCGTGATCCGTTTCATGAATGGTTTGAGCTATGGTATAGCTTCACAATTGAGATTGCATGCTTATCTTTCACTCCAAGAAGTTCTTGATGCCGCTATTCAAGCTGAGCAATGGCTTGAGAAAGAGAAGTCCAACCGTTACAAGAGCAACACTTCTACTTCCATGAGCAAGTCAAAGGACTGGAAAAATCCTACTCCCAATGCAAAATTCACAAATGCAAGTGGCCCTAGTGGAGCAAGTGCTAGCAAAGAGGTGAAGAAGCCGTTTGAGAAGTACACACCCAATGTGGGAGGTAATTCTAAAACCCAATTGAATACTCCTACTTCTTCTTCTATTCAATGTCACAAATGCAAGGGGTATGGACACTTTGCTAAGGAGTGTCCTATGAAGAGGACCATGGTTCTTGTTTGTGAAAATGTATATGAACAAGAGAGTGAACCGGAGGATGATGAGGGTGTAGAGGGAGATGAGGGAGTAGAGGAGGATGATGAAGATGACACGGTGGAGGATGAGGAACCTCATACTTTTCTAGTTGTGAGGAGGAGCTTAGGAGCTATGATTGTGGAAGATGGTGAAACCTTGCAAAGAGAAAACCTTTTCCATGCTAGGTGTCGTGTTAAGGGTGTTGTATGCTCTATGATCATTGACTCCGGGAGTTGTGCTAATGTTGTGAGTCAATCTCTTATAACCCAATTGAAGTTGCCTACTGTGAAGCATCCCAAGCCGTATCGATTGCAATGGCTTAGTGAATGTGAGGAGCTAAAGGTAGTGAAGCAAGCATTGATCAAGTTCAAAATGGGTAGTTATGTTGATGAACACTTGTTCGACGTTGTGCCCATGCAAGCTTGCCACCTTCTCTTTGGAAGGCCTTGGCAATTTGATCGCCAAGCGGTTCATGACGGGCGTGTCAACACTTACACGCTCCAACATGAAGGAAGGAAATTTGTGTTGAATCCCCTAACTCCCAAACAAGTGAGTGATGACTACAAGCGGATGAAGGAGTTGAGGGAAGCAGCTAAAGCCAAGTCGCCCATTGTACTTGAATCCGAGGCAAACAATCTTGTTGTCTTGCCAAAGCATGATGAAAATGAGAGTCACTCCACTTCAAATGAGAGAAAAAAGATAGAGAGAAGTGAGGGAGTGACCGGTGACAATCTAAGAGAGGAAAAAGGAGAGGATTTGAGGAGTGATGTGAGTGGATTGTCACCACCAACTACACTTGACCATGAGATAAAATTGAGAGAGAAGAGAGGTGAGGAAAGAAAAATTGAGAGTGAGAGCACCCATTGTTCTAACAATTCTTCATCTTCTACTTTTTCTTGTGTTAGTTATTGTGTAGGTACAAATGAAGACAAGCCATTGGAGCCTCAACCATGTGCTTGGAAGAAGAGCCAAGAGGAAGAAAATCTTCAATGTGAGCTTCATGAAGAAGGAGTTACACATGACACTTCAAGCCTTGTGAGTGATCAAGGAAGTACTACAAATGTAAGTGTTGCTCCACCTTTTCATGAGCCTACTAGCTTCTTGTCTTGTGATGACTAAACACTAGTTGGTGCTTGTGTTGCATCTAGAGGATATGCCACTAGTGAAGAGTCTAAAAGTCAACTTGTGTGTGCTTGTATAACATTAGTGGAGAGCCTTGCTAAGCCACATCATGATGTGAGCTCATTGTTCAATGAATCTCTCACTAGTGTAGACTTGGTAGTTGACAAAGGCTGTGACATTTGCTATGACACACCGCCAATCTTTGATGAAGAGTTAGATGAGATAGTTGATCATACCCTTGTTGATATGCTTCTATTTGGTGGGTCTATGTGTTGTGGTGAGGATGTTAGTGGTAATGAGGAGTCCAAATTGCATGAATTGGACAAAGTTGTCTATGATGACTCCTCAAGTGAACCTAGTCTTGATAACTTGTCTATGCTTGATCATGATGTTGAGATGCATGTTTTTACATTTCCATTGTTTGAAGATAATATCATTGGTGGTAATGACTTGTATCGGACTAGGGTTGATAGTAAGATGGAACCTCCATGGTGTGAAGGGTTTGACCCCTTAGGCAACCCATTGTGTGAGGATGTGAATGAGATAAATGACTCTTTGAGTGACCCTACTATTGCTTGTTTGGGTTATGATGAAGAAGAGGCCATTATCAATACCTTTCTTGATAGTTTGTCTTTTGAGACGGGTTGCTTAAGTGATGAAATGGGAGGTGGAAAGGAATCCCTTGGTGTGAGTAGGTATGCTTTAAAGAAGGGGAGTGGAGTACTTGATGTTACTTGCATGATGGGTTATTTGACTCACTCCACTCCACATATTGATTACACTTTGAGTAGGGATTGGTTTGTTGATCTTGAACTTAAGGTTCAAGGGGATTTTGATAGCTTGGTCTTGCATTTTCCATGTCCCCATGACCTACTTGCTCATTATTGTGATGAGTGCGTGTTGATCTTTAACCGAGTACTTATTGTTCTCTTTGGAGACTTGATATTTGTTCTTAACATTGATGCTTGGTTATATCACAAGAGTGTGTTTTCCACACTTCATGCACTAACCTACCTTCAAGGTAGGAAATCTTGTGTTTGCTTGTCGTTGCTTGTAGGTTCTAAGCTCCATGTTAAGGCAAAGGAGACCTTGGAAGAAACCTATGTCAAAGTGACGATCAAGGGTTGCGAGGGAAGAGAGCTTTGGGCACCCCGAAGAGATGATGCCATGTACGTGAATGCATTGATTTCGAGGACGAAATCTTCTCAAGAAGGGGAGGATGATGCCGGGCAAACCACGAGACCCTTCACTCCGAGCCAAGCTAGGGAGATCCAAGGAGTACACCTACACTTGGTGAGGAAGGACCTAGAAGAAGGAAGCGTTTGGAAGCCATTCCGGGTGCTCAAAGCGCAAGGGGAGCAGCCTAGCGAACCAGGCGCTCCGCCTGCACTTTAGGCTCCTCCGCCCAGAGAGCAAAGGGGCCAGGCGGACCGCCCCATCCTCAGGCGCACCGCCCAGCTACCCCCACTGCCCAAAATGGAGCAAAACGTGGGCGCTCCGCCCCAATCATGGGCGCTCCGCCCGGATCGCTGAAGCCCGAGATTCCTAGCTATGTTAAGACTATTTTGACCCTACGTGGTCCTTTATTCCTAAGCCTAAGTGTGGGCATATTAGACCTTTCATATGGTGTCTAAAAACACCTATAAATAGCTAGATTGCTTGTTATTTTCATTAGCTTACCTTTGATGATAAACAAACACTTGTGTTGAAGAGTTGAACTCTTATTGAATGAAAAACCTTGAATTGGGACTTGTTCTTCCTCTAGCGGATCTAGATGAATTCCAATCCCCCCGACCATTCTACTTGCGTGCTCACGTTAGCTCGAGGGTAGTTGCCTAGCGTAGGTGTTCTTGACCTCCTCTCGGGGTGTAACGGAACAAGTTCTCCGTTGCTACTTGAGATTTGTGATCGAGATACGTCTCGTTCCTATCTTTTACATTCCGCGTTTGATTTCCTACATCACCGTGCAAGCGATGGCGACTAATACTTTAACGGTGGAGGGACAACTTGCAAACTTGACAAAGGCGATTGATGGCTTAACAAACTATGTCAAGGATCAAGACGCTCGCATCAACAAGATGGAAAGCATGATGGAGGGAGAATCTAGCCATGCGCTAGGGAAGCGTCTAGAAGTACAAGAGATGATTAATACTCCAGCAAAGCAAGCAACACCTACTAAGGAAATTCAAGTCTCTAGTGATGGGTTGATTCCATTTGATCAACTAAAGGAGATCATTATGGGAAAAATCAAGGATAAGTACGAGGTTGCTTCCAAGCTTTCTCTCGTATATGCGTAGCTGTACACTGCAAGGATTGATAGCTTAAAAATGCCGGCTGGTTATCAACCCCCAAAATTTCAACAGTTTGACTGCAAGGGAAATACAGAGCAATATGTGGCGCACTTAGTTGAAACATGCAACAATGCTGGAACATATGGAGATTATCTTGTCAAGAAGTTCGTTCGCTCACTTATGGGAAATGCCTTTGATTGGTATATGGACCTTGAGTCTTGTTCTATTGATAGTTGGGAGGAGCTGGAGTACGAGTTTCTCAATTTATTTTTAGCACAAGGGGTACTGTGAGCATGATAGAGCTCACAAGCACACGCCAATGAAAGGAAGAACCAGTTATCGATTTTATCAATCGATGGAGGCATGCAAGTCTTAATTGTAAAGATAGGCTAAGTGAAGCGTCAGGAATGGAGATGTGTATTCAAGGCATATATTGGAGGCTCCGCTACATCCGGTTAGGAATAAAGCCTAGGACTTTTGAAGAGCTGGCCACACGCGCTCATGATATGGAGTTAAGTATTGCTTCAAGTAGATGTGAAGGACTGCCTGTCTATGAATCTCGCAGAAGAAAAGACAAGCAAGAAGTCAAGAAATGGAGCAAGGTGGCGCCCAAGGCTGAAAACAAAGAATCTATAAATGTTGATGCTGCACCTTTGAAATTCACTACAAAGGTAAGGAAGAAGCAAAGTGTGAAAACGACTTCATTTAAGGACAAGCCAAGTCGGAAGTTGACTTTAAAAGAGATGCAAGAAAGGAAATATCCATTCCTAGTTTCGGATATTCCCACAATTTTTGATGAACTTCTGGAGTTAAAGTTCATTGAGCTTCCAGAGAGGAAGCGGCCCAATGAAGCTGGAAAGACAAATGATCCGAATTATTGCAAGTATCATCGAAGTCACGAAATAAATCAGCTGAACAAACAATAAGGCTAAAGGTGGTGAAAAAAAAAAAGAAAGCAAAACGTTTTTCGACATCCATAAAAGGAAAGGGCGGTGGTTTACCACAATCAAAAGCCGTGCCAGCCAGTCACTCTAGAAGAGTTCTTTCCGATTTGTTTGGCACGGAGATATCTAAGGGTGATATTAAGGCTTCGAATTGTAATGCTGATAAAGAATAAGATAAGAGTGAAACATCAGAGTTGTTGCCACCGGCTCAATCAGAAGAGCTCATTGAGCCTATCTCTTACTAAATAAATACTTGTGAAGCAAAGATCACCTTTACAAATGATGACATTCTACTTGGTGAGACTCCTCATAATCGTCCCTTATCCGTGGTTGGCTATGTTAATGAGCAAAGAGTGAATAGAATCTTGATTAATGAAGGATCTGGAGTAACCATCTTGCCTATTCGCACGCTGAAGGAACTTGGCATCTTTACTGAAGAACTAACGCAAAGTCGCTTGTTGATTCAAGGATTCAACCAAGGGGGCCAAAAAGCTATAGGTGCCTTAAAAATAGATCTCACCATTGGAGAGACGAATTCAAGCGCATGGATGCATGTGATCGACGCAAGGACTTCATATAATATCTTGCTTGGTAGGCCTTGGGTACACGAGAACAAAGTGGTTCCATCCACTTATCACCAATGCCTAAAATATCATTAGGGTGGAGTCGAAAAAACGGTCGTTCCTGATGACAAGCCATTTACCGAAGTAGAGGCACACTATGCCGATAACAAAGCAACAACCAAAAATGCCGAGCTTGCAGCTAAAAGGGCTGAGGTGGCAGCTGGTAAAACAAAAGTTTTAGCTGATGGAGATCAAATTCTCTTCAATCAAAGTAACACACACAAGGCAAATGTTGCAGCTTCGAGCAAGAAAATAAGTCCTTCACTCCGCTACGTTCCAAAATTAAAGAAAGAAGAAAGCCAGTCGTCTAATCTCCAAAGTGATTATCTAGAGGGATTAGCTCTCCCCGTCAAATGAATTGATGCGATGAAGCTGAACTCGAAGTTACTTGGTGGTTTTTTGGCTAAAAATCCACCACTGAATAAAGAACTGCCTACGAAGCGCACAAACGAGGTATTTGATCAGAATGCTTCCAAGTTGTTTGCAAAGGCCGGATATGATCCCAATGAACCATCTACACTAGGGAAGCTCTTACCTGAAGGTACCATGAAGAAATCACGCGAAGGCTTGGGTTACGAGAAACTTCCACCGGTTAGTATCTCTATAAGAAGAGCAAGCAACAACTACATCACAGCTGAAGAAGACTCTGAGGTTTCAAGCAAGAGGTCTTCTGTCTTTGATCGGCTGAGAGAACTATCTTCAAGAACTTCTGTCTTTGATTAGTTCGAAAAACCATCTTCAAGAACTTTTCTCTTTGATAGGACCGTTGAAAAAGAAGAACAAGCCTCCGAGGAAACCCAAAAATGTGAAGGTGCATACCCCTTCTAATTATGGTCAAAGTCTTATCTCTTCAAGAATGAGGCGCAAAGAAAACTTGATAGTCTCATGTGAAGATGTGTTAAAGGGCAAGACTCACATTATAGTTCACATGAAGGAGCGTGATGAAGATGATAAAAGCACGAATCTTCATATCACATTGTTGCACAAGAAGAGGAAAATGCTTTATCTCTAAATAGGATTGTAAATTAGGTAGGGGATATTTCTTGTTGTCACCACATATCTTTCAACAATGACGATCCTCATGAAGAAGAAGATTCTACAGATGCTCCACCCGAGCTAGAAGATGGGGTGAAGGCAGCAGTTGATGCATTGAAAGAAATCAACCTTGGCACAAATGAAGAGCCGAGGCCTACATATATTAGTGCTCTGCTAGCAGCGGATGAAGAAAGTGCTTATGTAGATCTACTATAAGAGTACAAGGATGTCTTCGCTTGGAGTTACAAAGAGATGCCTGGCTTAGACCAGAAAGTAGCGGTTCATCATTTAGTAGTTAAGAGTGGTACTCGTCCCGTAAAAAATGCCCAACATCACTTTAGGCCAGATTTTGTCCCCTTGGTTGAAGTTGAAGTCAAAAAACTCATCGAGGCTAGTTTTATACGTGAAGTCAAGTACCCTACATAGATTTCAAGCATAGTGCCGTTAAGGAAGAAGGATTGCCAAATTCGAGTTTGTGTTGATTTTAGAAATCTCAACAATGCAAGTGCTAAAGATGAGTTTCTGCTTCCTATCCCAGAACTTATGATTGATGCCACTACAAGTTACGAGGCTATGTCTCTTATGGATGGCTCCTCTGGCTATAATCAAATTCGCATGTCACCTAAGGATGAAGAATTCACAGCATTCCGAACTCCTAAGGGTATTGATTGCTACAAGGTGATGCCGCTTGGCTTGAATAATGCCGGTGCAACTTACGAAAGGGCAACGCAGAATATATGTGATGGCTTGCATCACAAGAACGTAGAGTGCTATATTTACGACTTGGTGGTAAAATCCAAAAGAAAGGGGGACCACTTACCAGACTTGAGAACGGTGTTCGAGTTGCTGTGAAGGTAACAACTCCGAATGAATCCTTTGAAATGTGCATTTGGAGTCACTTCCGGTAAATTCTTTGGTTTCATTGTCCGACATCAAAGCATTGAAATAGATCAAGAAAAAGTAGATGCAATTTTAAAGATGCCTGAACCTAGGAAACTCCATGAATTAGAAAGTTTGCAGGGAAAGTTGGCCTACCTCAGGAGATTTATCTCAAATCTAGCTGGAAGGTGTCAGCCGTCTCATGAAAAAGGGCGCTCCTTTTGAATGGGATCAAGATTGCAGCAGTGCCTTCGAGAACATCAAATCCTACTTGATAAAGCCTCCTGCTTTGGTAGCTCCAATATCTGGAAAGCCGTTGATATTATACATTGCGGCACAAGAAAAATCAGTTGGGGCACTTTTGGCTCATGAGAATAGTGAAGAAAAAGAATATTCACTTTACTATTTGAGTAGAATGATGACGCCAAATGAGTTGAAGTACTCACCAATCGAAAAGTTGTGTTTGACACTAGTCTTCTCTATTCAAAGTTGAAGCATTACTATCAAGCTCACGTTGTAAGGCTGGTTTATCAAGCAAATCCTATCAAGTTTGTGATGTCAAAACCAATCCTTAGCGATCGATTGGCGAGATTATATCTGCAGATTCAACAATTTGAGATCATATACATCCCTCAAAAGGCGGTTAAAGCAAAAGCACTGGCAGATTTTCTGGTAGATCATCTGATACCTGATGGTTGGGAGCTAACCGACGAGTTACCTGATGAAGATACAATGTTCGTTGAAGTTTAACCGTCATGGAAAATGTACTTTGATGGTGCTGCACATCGCGATAGAGCTGGTGCTGGAGTAATTTTTGTAACTCCCCAAGGAGAGGTATTGTCATATTCTTTCACCTTGACTCAACATTGCTCCAATAATGTCGCAAAGTATCAAGCGCTCATACTTGGGCTCGAAATGGCCGTTGACATGAAGCAATTGCAGTTGCAAGTCTATGGGGACTCTAAGTTGGTGATTAATCAGCTTCTGGGTAGCTATGAAGTAAAGAAACCCGAATTGTGTCTGTACCACGACTATGCACAGAAATTAATAGGATGGCTTGGTGATGTAACTCTTCAGCATGTGCCGAGAGGGGAAAATGAAAAAGCTGATATCTTCGCTACTCTAGCTTCAACACTTACCCTGCCTGATCAAACGAAAGTTACTATCTATCGAAAATGGGTAGTGCCACCTTTAGACATTGACGAGGTTTAAAGGAATGATGTCCAACATCTTATTATTGATTCTGAAGTCGACGAGGAAGACTGGTGGCAACCTATCATTAACTACTTGAGTCATGGGATACTGCCAGAAAATCCAAGAAGGGGAACTGAAATTCATCGCCGAGCTCCGTACTTCCTTTACTACAAGGATACTCTATATAGACGATCATTTAAAGGAGTGCTCCTGTGATGTTTAGGGGATGATGAAACACTTCAAGCTATGCAAGAAGCGCATAATGGGGGTATGTGGATCGCATCACTCTGGGCCAAAACTCCAGTTCCACATAAAAAGGGTAGGATACTATTGGCCGATGATGGTAAAGGATTGCTTGGATTATGCTAGAAAATGCAAAGCCTGCCAGCTCCATGAAAATTTTATACATCAACCGCCAGAAGTGTTACACTCGACTGTCGCATTTTGGCCATTTGACACTTGAGGGCTAGACATTGTCGGACCATTGCCGAAGTCTTCTGAAGGACACTTGTTTATTTTGGCTGCAACTCACTACTTCTCAAAATGGGCAAAAGTTGTAACTCTTAAGGAAGTGAAGAAGGAGAAGATTACAAACTTCATCCAGGTAAACATCATTTATTGCTTTGGTATTCCTCGTTATATAATAACGGATAATGGCAAGCCATTTGACAATAGGTTGATGAATACTATTTGTGATCTCTTTGGCTTCAAGCAGCATAAGTCTTCTATGCATAATGTTGCCGCTAATGGTCTAGCTGAAGCATTCAACAAGACTTTGTGCAACTTGCTAAGTAAAGTTGTCTCCAAGTCCAAACGAAATTAGAAAAATAGGATGGAAGAAGCTTTATGGGCATATAGGACGACTCATCGTACGCCAACGCAGGCAACTCCCAACTCACTTGTTTATGGGGTTGAAGCAGTCCTACCACTAGAGCGTCAAATACCATCAATGCGACTTGCTATCCAAGAAGGACTCACTGATGAAGAAAATGTTCGCTTGCGCCCTGAAAAATTAAAGCCCTCCAATTACGGATAATAAATAGGAGGAAAGAATCAAAGGATTGCATTTTTACTTTTCTGCTAAAATTTTATTGCAAAACAAATCTGCACGCCCGGTGGGACTAATTCTATCTTTCATCTCTTCTCTCACAAACAAAAGTAAGTCTACAACAATGGTGGCTAAATCTGGGGGTAAGAACTCCAATACTTCAAATCTTTTCTTCGCATATCCACTCAAACAAGACTTGAAGTGTGGGCATTTTTAGACATCGAAATTTTATTGGATTTGCAAAATTTAGGTTAATTTATTATATGGTCTTCTCCTAACTCTAATGGTTCCTAAGAATTTCTTAGAGGCTACTCCATCTAAAAACCTAGATCACACCTATAAAAAGGGGTCACATATTCTCTTAGAAAATATCTCAAAAATTCCAAGAGATCACCTCAAATCCCATAAGTCCGGGATATTCACCACAAGAAAGACATCAAATACATATTTCTTAATATGTAGCAACATGCTAACCATATCATCCTAATTCGAGAAATACGTTGTTTAAGCCCTCGAATCATGGAAAACCTAGAGAGAAGAATCAAAGGCTCAACAGAATTGTATTTATAATTTTGATAAATAAAATCATTTGTTTCTCTTATTATCTTGGGATTGCAGTTTATTATCTATTTATGAAAATTTGTTGCAAACAGATCCAACAGATATAACAAGAGCGTTAGGAAGTACACTATATTGATAAGTCAAAAATGCATCTTTACAACCATATCTATGACCAAGACTGGCTGCCTAATTAAATGCCAAATCAGTTAGCCTTTACCATGGAAGATGGTTCGTGCGGGTAAAATCTTACTCGACAAGAAATACCTACAATTACAAATACGACATAGAAGTTAACTGCATTGTTCATTCTTTTAGGTTTTATTTTTAATATAAATATTCTTGAAATGGACGTGCAACACACATATGCTGAAACTAACTTAATATAAAAATACTTATGTTTTCAAAATCGGGTGCATTTGTGCTCAATTGTGTATTCACCCGTTCATTTTTAGAGCAAAAAATCTAAGTTGAGTGAACTTCGTTAAAATATAATACATCACTTCAGCCTCCATTGATTGAAAATGAGTGATTATATTTGCATATATTATTTAAAAAGTGGCTAAAACTTAAATGGGCAGACGTAAGTGGGCTGCCTAATGAATCTCTAATATAACAGGGAACAGATACGCTGATACCTTAGAGAGCTTTATTACCAATTATACCGACAATTTTAAAAAAATATGAAATATAACGATGCTTTTAAAGTTTATTAAAAAACATACCATTTTCCTACCTCTCTTTAGTACCTAACCTTAATCTCTTCATCTCTCTTCCTCTTCCCCTCCTCCACCCACCCGCCGACCGCCTCTCCCCTCCCTTTTTCAGCGGTTATTATCAACGTAGATGGTGCTGTTGTGCGTTATATAGTGTTGCATCCCTGCTACCGCTATGCACCGTCGTATTATGGTTGTTGTGATGCGTGTTGCAGCTTCCATGTGCGTAGTTGTTATTGTGGCAACGACGGCTGCTAGTGCTCCTAGTGCTGCGGTATCGCCGATTTGCTTGTCCTTATTCATTTTTTGTATTTGTTTATATATATGTGTATACCTTTGTATTTTCGTCTCTGTGAATGTCTATGTGCATAAATAAATTTATATCTTTAATAGTTGTAAATACATTTATATCTTTATGTATGTATGTTTCAAGTATAGGTTTTAACCCAAAAATCTTTTGTATATCTAATTTTTCTACAATTTTTGTATATACTAGTATGTATGTATACGTGTGTCGAAATATAAGTGCGCACCCAAATAGTTTTTGTATCTACTTTGTAAATCTCCATAAATCCTTTGTATGTCTTGTATGTATTTTGTATGTATGTGTATATTTGTATATCCTAATTTTTACGTATGTTTATGTATTTTCATAAATCAAATCCACTCTTTTTCAAGCATGAAAGTGTATATTTTGTATTTTTTTTTTTTTTTTTGCATTATTTTATTAAAGAAATTTTGGCGACCGGCGACGACTAGCTGGCGTGTAGTAGAGGGAGGATAAAACTTTAATTTGTATAATTTTTGGAACTTATATATTTATGGTAAAATTAAGTATTACTTTGTTTCGTGAAGTGAATAGTGTTTGTATTTTGTGTAATTTATTTTTTTATTTATGTAAATGCCCTCATCTAGCTTAGCTCAATAGTGAGCTTTGCGTGCGCACGATAGATGTGGTTTTCCTAACCGGCACCCGCAAGTACGCACAAACATGAATCAATCAGATCCACAGGACTTAAGCCCTCACAATGATGGAAATGATACTGAAAGACTTGTAAAGCTAGAAAATAAAATAACCAAAACCGGTCCTAGCATCCACACAACTTCTTCACTAGATGTCGGAGATGGGAAGTGCTTCAATGATGCTACAGGAACCTCCGACAAAAGGAATACAACCTTAAGCCATGCAACAACAACCAATTGATAGCAACCTCCGGCAAAACGAATACAACCTGAAGACTTGCAACAAAAACAAATTGATAGCACAAAAGTAGCTCGCAAGCTGACCTTTACGATAAATTTAGGCCACCTAACTCCAACTATAGTTGATGTCCTAAAAGGTAATCTATCTATACAGGCTTGACTTAAGCTTGATTATTTCCCACCGGTCTTACAAAATGGTAAAAAAAGTGGTGAAATTAAATCCACAAGAGTTAGAACTGCATAATAAAAAATAGCTAATTGCACTGATTGGCTATGTGATAGGAGGTAACCATAGTTTCAACGAAATGCTGAAATTTGTCTATGGCGTGTGGCACTCCATTCATACAGTGTAGGTATTTCTCCATACTGAAGTTTATTTCATCTTTAAATTCCAGTCTGAAGACGACAAAACTTTAAATATAGAAAGTGGACCCTAACAAAACTTTCATCTAGATAATGAACGAATTAGACATTTGAATAGCATTGCCTAATCACCTTATTCACTATTGGGCATCAGAGAATCTGGAGAGAATTGCGAGTAGTTTAGGGAAGCAAATATGGATAGATAAACTCACAACTACAATGGAAATGATCTCGTGCGCAAGAATTCTGATATAAATGGAAATCTCCCAACCTTTATTTGACTTGATTGTGATTAAAGAACTTGATGGTATAAATAGAGTGCAATATATTGAGTATGAAGTGAAACTATTTTCTGTCACCATTGCATTTAAATTGGACAGCATGCGGAAAATTGCACAGCAATTAAACCCTCAGAAATCCACCAGAAAAGGCACCTAGCCAAGAAAAAACAGAAAAATTAGGTGAAGCAACAACCAGCCTGGAAAGTTGAGTACAAGAACTTATAGATGATTAGGGGGTAAGAAGAATGATACTAAAGTAGATGCGCCTCGTCAAATTTTACTAGTGAAAGATACACCAGAACCACAACAAAATAGAGAAAAATAGCAATTCCTATTGAAACAAATGCACAACACAAAGACAAAGGAAAAAATTCAAACATCTACCAAGTGTAATGATTTGGAGCTGCTGCCTGAAGATAGAAGAGTTGCAAACTTGCTCAGATCCAACAAATTCAAAACTTTGAGAGTCTAGCCTGAGAAAGCCATGAAAATAGTAGCTAAGGGTTAAACCTTTAAAAAAAAAAAAAAAAGAATCCCCATGATCTGCTCATGGAATATAAGTGGGCTTAATAAGCTCTACAAGAAAAAGGAGCTAAAAACCTCTTTGTAAAAGAATAAAGTTAATGTCAATGGTACATTAGAAACAAGAGTGAAAGAGCGGAATGTGTGGAAAATTAATAAGAAGCTAGGGATTGATTTGAATGTGTATGTTAATTATGCAGAAGCCCCCAATGCGAGAATTTGGATCTGCTGTAAAGCTACTAAGGTACAACTTATAGCCCACAGCTCTACTTCCCAGGCAGTGCATTGCCAAGTAAAAGATAAGGACTCACTATTCTTCCGAAACTGGACATTTGTATATGGATACAATACTACAATGGAGAGGAAGACCTTGTGAAGTCAATTGAGAACACTGGACCTAATGGTGCATGAACCATTGGTGATTATAAGGGATTTAAACACCATATTATCTTTTCTGACAGAATCAATGGCCAAGCAGTGCAACCAGCAAAAGTGGTAGACTTTCAAGAGTCTGTTGAAGACATAATTCTAGGGCAAATTAACAAGAAAAGATGTGCGTACTCATGGAGTAATAGAAGGCAGGGTAGTGAGAGAATACACAGCCATATAGAATGGGTTCTAAGAAATGACAAATGGTTATTGTATATAATCATGTGGAGACATACTATCGTGAACCTAATTGCTCAGACCATTCTCCTATTGTTCTAAAAACTAACAATACTATGTTCAAAACCAAGAAATCATTCAAAATACTAATAGCCTTATTGAAACAGCTTCCATTGAAGAATGAGTAGAAGAAATTTGGATGTAGGAGGTTCTTGGTTACACCATATTTAAGGTATGGAAGGAACTATGCTCCTACTTAAGTGAGAGCACAAATAATATGAACCTGCTCTATCAAATATGGATAAGACAATAGAGGTCATAAGAGAACAACTACACATAGTGAAAAAAGATCTGACTGGGAACATGTTTGCTAACCAGCTGATAATAAAAGAAAAGAACCTATTAATGCAGCTAGAGAAATGGGAAGCAGTTCAAGAAATGGTACTTAGACAGAGATCAAGAGCTCTCAAGATCTCTCAAGAGAACTCAAATACTAAGTTATTCTTTTAGCGGCTTAAGGCAAGACAAGAAAGAAATATAGTTTCTAGCATATGTGATGAGCAAGGTTTAATTATCACAGACCCCAAACTTGTGCAACAAGAGCTCATTAGCTTCTTCAGAAACTAGTGGGACAAGAGCTACTGAGCTGCCTTGTGTCAACTTTAAAATAGAAAATGATGGTTCATGCCTAACAAGGAACCAACAGGTTGAATAGATACAACCAGTAACCAAGGAGGAAGTGCTGGATGCCTTAAGAACACTACGAAATGATAAAGCACTAGGTATAGATGGATTCCTAGGTGAATATTTCAAAGAATAGAGGGGAAGCATTGGGGAAGAGGTCATTCAAGCAGTTATGTAATATTTTGAGAATGGTAAAATGCAAAAAGAGCTAATACAGTCATCTTAGTACCAGAGGTACCAAACCCATCTTTTGTCAAAGAGTTCAGACCTATAGCCTATTGTACCATAATGTACAAATTAATTGCTAAAGTAATTAATGCTACACTCAAGAAGGTACCAGACTTACTAATCAGCCACTGTCAATCAGCCTTTATAGAATGAAGAAACGTTTTTGATAATATAATAGTAGCACATGAACTGATGAAAGGGTATTCAAGAAAGGGTATCTCTTAAACATGCACTATCAAAGTGGATATCCAGAAAACCTATGACTCAATTGAATAGGACATTTTAGAGCTATTCTCATAGAGTATGGTTTCCCTTTAAAGTTTGTTAATTGGATGGGATATGTAAACTTAGTAAGCTATGCTCTTCTACTAAAATGTGGGTTAACCCAACAGTTCTAGGAAAACAAGGACTCAGACTAGGTGACCCGATGTCTTCATATCTATTTATACTAGCCATGAAATACCTTAACACATCGTTAAAGCAATTGCGACACAACCCAACATCATCTACTGTCTTAGATATGGGAAACTCCAGCTCACGATAAAGAATATGTTGCCTAATATTGATGACTTATTTGATCAGTTGGAGGGAGCTAACTTCTTTTCTAAGATTAACTTAAGATCTGGCATCCGTTGGGGATCAATATTTGTATCTCAAGTTCTTCAAGTGTGAATTCTGCTTGGATTATGTGGCATTCTCGGGTCATATTGTGTCTAGTGAATGAATTAAGGTTGATCCAAAGAATATTGAGGCAGCTCAGAATTAGCCACACCTACTTCTCCAACAGAGATACATAATTTTTTTGGCTTGGCGATATATTACTTGTGATTTGTTCAAAGATATTCTTCTATTGCAGCTCCACACACGTTTGACTTGAAGGTGGTGCAGTTTTGTTGGTCAGAGAAGTGTGAGGCGAGCTTTTAGAAGCTAAAACCCTTGTTTACTAATGCCTTAGTGTTGACTCTTCATACTAGTTCAGCTGTTGAAACTATGTGCCGATATGAGCAAGGAACTGAAAATTAGACGAATTTCCCAGAATTTGAAAATTTATTTTCTTTCTATGATATGTATATGCAGCATGGTTTTCTTGGAGTCTTAACACTGCATGGAATTCATGGCTCTTACATCTTCGTTTAGTCGATTTATAAGTAATTGTATCGAAAATAGGAGCTGTTTGATGCCCTAGCTAATCGGTTCCCAAGTCAGAAGTTCCTTTTGATGAGTTGATGTGGTAGTGATTTTCAGATTAACTATTAACCGCATTGCTCTTCGAACCTTATTAAAAGAAGAAAAAGTTGTCGTGGTTTCGGTCTTTCCAAAATTTGGTACTGTTTTAATTATTTCATTCATTCTTTCTTTCTTTCTTGTCATTTACTAGTTCTAACTAATAACAATTATGATTGCATAATGATTAACCCCATGAATATGAGTTAAACTGGTAAGGTTTATGCTGTCGTTTCTTCCGGAACTGGTGGAGTTCGGTTATGTAGCAGTTTATTACGAACTGAATTCGTATTTTTCTTATTATTTATTTTGTTTTACATTGTGTCTTGGGGCTAGAATAGTAGTGATATACATACATAAATTTGAATAAAAAATTAAGATTGGACATAGTTTGAATTGGAGAATTTGGCGACTGACACGTGAATGTAATTTATACCAAGGTTTAGAAATAATTATTACTTAAGAATATGAACCAATTCAATATATTAGTTATGTATTTAGTTTTTTTCTTAGCGTAAGACCGTTTGGAGGAGATTTGGAAGGGAAAACAATTAAGTATTAAATAGTGTTCAAGTTCTTCAGATGGAGGTAGATGGTTCTATCCCTTTCTTTGATGAAATTTCTCCATACGGGATATTATGTATATGTTCCTTGTATGTGCATTGCTCTAGGTTTAATCGTCACCTTTTTGTTGTGTTTGAATTTATTCATGGAAATATGTGTAGTTTTCCTAAATCGTTAAGCACATATATGTTCCTAGTTTATACTACCTTGTTCTTTAGCATATTACAAATTATATTCATGTTTTGATGATATGATCGGACGTGTGGACTTACGTGTCGGGTTAGAGGTTTGGGGCAAGTGAATTATTGCCCGATTATTTATTACGAGCGTATATTATTATGTCGTTGGCTCTTAGATCGCCTTATGGATTTGTAGCCTGGAAATTTCTGATTACTTATTATTTGGAAGTTTGTCCACTATTTTATTTTGGAGTTGGTCCATTATTCTATTTTGGAGTTAGTCCACTATTTATTTTTGAGTTGGTCCATATTGATAGTCTCGGAGTTGGTCCACTATGTATTTTGGAGTTGGTCCACATATTATGTTATGCTATGAGTTGAGGTTAGTTGTTAGTTCCTTTGATTGAGATTGTTCGATATTGATTACGTGATTTAGTGAATTATCTGAATAATGAGTTACAACTTATTTATTATCTCCCTGCTCTATTCTATTAATTAATTTCATATACTAGTTTATTGAACTAGTCCAACCTACCTACTAAGTCCTTTCGACGTACATTGTTTTTCTGGTACTTTCTAATTATTTGCTCGGGCGTATAAGTTTCCAATTACTAGTTTGTCACATGGTTAGAGTTTGAAGATTTCCTAAAGATCAACGGTGAGTCACTCATCCTTGCTCGGTGGTGGCGCATCTTTCAGTTATTACATTCGTGTCATTTCTTGTTTCAGATATTCGTGATATTTATTCACAAGTTTGGCTAGTAGATGTTCATGACTTAGGGTAGAGGACTAGACATGTTTCTTGTATTTTTGAATATTCCGCGTATTTTGTTATTAAAGCCACATATTTGAATTTTGTTATATTTTTTTATCAGTATTATTGAAAATGATTGTTAATTTAGCCAGCGGGTTGCCCGACGGGGTTAATTCGGGTGTCCACATGACTGTCAAGGATTTTGAGCCGTGGTAATTGGAATCATAGTCAAGGTCTGGTGTTCTCATGAGTCTTGAACAGTGCCCAAAAGAGCTTTGTTGATCAACTTACAGACTTTTGTACTTATTTACGAGGGTATTTGGTGGCATTTAGTGAAAATTTCACTTCTTTCATTCCTTATCTCATGCGTCGAGTTTTGAAAGTGAAGGACTAAACATTTTTTATGTTTATTCTCTTGGTGAAGAAGGTCCATCTTTCTATCAAGACATTGACGAATTTGGGAGCTTCATAATGAAGGCAATAAATAGTATATGTCGAATGCAAGGTTCATAGATTAAAAATGAGATTCTGAGTTTAGATTGATTTGAATTCAATAAATCAACAAGGGCATAAATGAATGGTTTTGGCAATATCAAGGTTTGATAAGTTTGTTCGAGATTGTTGTGCATTATAAGGATTTCAAGATTTAGAGCATTACTCTTTGGAATAAAGATGACATGGAAATATCTCTTGATAACAGTATAACGTTGGACTCTTGCAAGTTTATAAATTGTATAAATAAGGTTCTTGGACTTTAGAAATGTGAATGGGAAGCCAGTAAGCCACATATAAAGAGGTTGGCATGGTGGTCCTTTGAGCAGTTTGAAAAATGTAAAATTAAATAAGTAAAATTCTCTGATCTTGGCATGGGCCAGTGTTTGTTAAATACTAGCAAAAACATTCTGATGTCTTTATAGTATGAGGATCAACAGTATGAGGATCGTTATTTACTTGAGTTGCGACATCAGACCTAAGTGGGTGAGTGTCAGAGTTTACAGTTGATGATGATGGTGTCCTCTATCTTAATGGTCGTTTGTGTGTTCCTTATGTTGATGACTTAAGGCGAATAGTATTTTATTTGGCGTACAACTCACCGTATTACATTCATCCCAGTACACGAAGATGTATCATGGTCTTTGTGGGTTACATTAGTGGAAAGGAATGAAGAATGATGTTTTTGAGCATGTGGCTCGATGCTCAAACTGTTAGCAGGTCAAGTACGAAAGTACGAGCATAAAAGACCCATAGGTTTATCCCAAGCGTTCTTTATTCCCGAGTAGAAGTGGGAGATGATCACTATCGACTTCATTGTTGGTTTGCCTAAGACTTTGCGGCAACATGACTCGCTTTGGGTGGTTGTGATAGACATTCCAAGTCTGCTCACTTTTTGCAGTGAAGTCTACCTATACATCGAAGAAGTTGGCTCAGATTAATCGAGCTGACTATCCGGTCGTATTGTGCTCCACCTTCCATTATTTCTTCTAGAGGTCTTAAGTTAGGTGTAGTTTTGGAAATCATTTCAGCAAGAGTTGAGTACTAAGGTTTAACTTAGTACTGCATTTCATCCATATGTGGATGGTTAGTCTTATCGGACTATTCAGATATTAAAGGATATGCTGAGATCTTCTCTGCTGGATTTCGACGGTCAATGAGATGACCATATACCCCCAGCAGAATTTGCTTATAAGAATAGCTATCAGTCTTTGATTCAGATTGCACTATTTGAGGCTTTATATGGGAGCAGGTGTTGCTCCCCGGTTGGATGGTTTGAGTTTGGTGAGGTCATTGCTTCGGGTCTAGATTATGTGCAACAGACTTTGTATAGGGTCCGAACTATTCAGGGTCGCTTACAGACTACGCAGGTAAGACAGATATCTTATGCAAACTGGAAGAGCTGAAACTAGGTGTGTACGAAGGGTGATCGAGTTTACTTGAAGGTGTCTCCAATTCTAGGTGTGATGAGATTCCGAAAGAAGGATAAATTGAGCCCTCGGTTCATTGGCCCATTTAAGATTGTTCAGTGTATTGTCGTTGTTGCTTATATGACCGTCTTGCATAGCTTAGTGTCGGTTCATCCAGTTTTTAATGTTTCGATGCTCCGCAAGTGTTCTCGTGATCCTACTGACATTATTGAGGTTAATAGAGTTCAATTGGATGCGAACCTAGCTTATGAGGAGGTTCTGATTGCTATTGTGAGAAGGAATACTCGCAAGTTGAGATCAAAAGAAATTCTCTTAGTAAAGTTGCAACAGCAAAACCATCCACATGATGAGGTCACTTGGGAGATTTAGGCGAGTATGACAGAGCAATACCCTCACTTTTTTTAGACTCCAGTTATGTGTTATGACACTTGACTGGTTGAGATTTACTTATGTCTTTTCTCTATTACCTCTTGTGAGGCCGTGTGGGGCCTAGATTCTATAAGATATTTTACTTAATACTTTTTGATTAATCAAGTTGGGTGCCATTCCCAAGAGTAATTTGTTGACTGATTTTGGATTGGTACTTATCCAACTTACAAGAGGGACTCTGCCAATAGTTTTGAAGGTTTGGAAATTGGTTTGAATAAAGTCCATGATAGTCAGTCGGTGATAGTCATTTCGACGAACTTCAAGTATCATTTGAGGACGAACGAGAGTTTAAGTGGGGGAGAATGTAGTGACGTGATATTTTATAGGTATTATTTTTCTCTATTATTTCTTTAGTTTTGGTACATGTATCTTAATTGTTATTATAAGAAAATTATTTATGTAAATTATGAGTTAGAAGAAGTGATAGAGATATTATTAAGAGTAATTTTTGGACTAATTAGATATTACCAATACTAGTTGGTCGTTAAATAAAGAAAATAGAAATTGGAGATGAAGGGTTAGCTACTTGAGTCATATTAGGACTACTAAAATGTAAAATGTAGGTTTTATATTAGATGAGAAGTAGTTTCGGCTGTTCTAGAGCTTTTGGTATAGCTATTTATCATTCCAAGAATTGAGAGTGCTGAAAGAATATTTAGCACTGCGTCAGCAAATTTTGCTTTCAAACAACTTCGGTACCACCTTTATTTTCACTTGTCATTACTATCTTCATATGCTATTTTTTTAATTGCACCATGATTACTTAATGATGTTATGGGGCATCATGATCAACCAATGGTTGGTAGTATTTTATTAAAAATAGGAACAAAAGTGTTAATGTTGCCATGGTTTCGGTCTTTCCAAAATTTGGTACTATTTTTATTATTTCATTCTTTCTTTCTGCTCATTTACTAGTTATAACTACTAATAATTATGATTGCACAATGAATGAACATGAGTTAAACTGGTAAGGTTTATGCTGTTGTTTCTTTCGGGACTAGTAGAGTTCGGTTCTGTGGCAGTTTCTTGGGAATTGATTTTGTATTCTTTTATTATTAATGATGTTTTACATTGTGTATTGTGACTAGAATATTAGTGCTATATATACATAAATTTGTATTAAAAAATTTAAGACTTGACATAGTTTTAATTGGAGCATTTGGCGACTAACCCGTGAATGTAATTTATACCAAGGTTTGAGAATAATTATTACTTAAGAATATGAACCAATTCACTATATTAGTTATGTCTTTCGTTCTGTTGCTTAGCCTAAGATCGTTTGGAGGAGATTTGGAAGGGAAAACAATTATTGAATAGTGTTCATGTTCTTCGGACATAGGTAGGTGGTTTTATCTCTTTCTCTAGTGAATTTTCTCCACACAGAATATTATTCATACATTCCTTGTATCTGCAATGTCTTAGGTGTAATCGCTTACACCTTTTTGTTGTGTCTGAACTTTACTTGGAAATATGTGTAGTTTTTCTAAATTGTTAAGCACACATATGTTTCTAATTTATACTACCTTATTGTTTAGCATTTTACAAGTTATATTCTTGTTTTGATGATATGATCGGACGTGTGGACTTACGTGTCGGGTTAAAGGTTTGGGGCAAGTGAATTATGGCCCGAATATTTATTACGAGCGTACATTATTATGTCTCGGACTCTTATATCAGCTTACGGATTTGTAGCCTTGAAATTTCTCATTAATTTATTATTTCAGAGTTGGTCCACTATTCTATTTTTGAGTTTCTCCACTATTAATTTTAGAGTTGGTTCATATTCATAGTATCGGAGTTGATCCACTATGTATTTTGGAGTTGGCCCACATATTATGTTATGCTATGAGTTGAGATTAATTGTTGATTTCTTTGATTGAGATTTGTTGATATTGATTACGTGATTTGGTGAATTATTGGAATACTGAGTTACAGCCTATTTCTTTTCTACCTTCTCTATTCCTTTAATTAATTACTTAGACTAGCTTACCTTTTTTCATATGAACTAGTCAACCTACCTATTAAGACCTTTTTGACTTACGTTGTTTTTCTGTTGCTTTCTTATTATTTGTTTGGGCGAATAAGATCCCTATTACCAGTTAACCCAATGGATAGAGTTTGAAAATTTCCTATAAATCAGCGGTGAGCCACTCATCCTTGCTCTGTGGTGGCGCACATTCTATTATTTTATTCGTGTCATTTCCTGTTTCAAATATTCGTGATATTTATTCACAAGTTTGTCTAGTAGATGTTCATGATTTATGATAGAGGATCCGACCTTTTTTTTATATTTTTCAAATATTCCACGTATTTTGTTAGTAAAGCCACATCATTGAATTGTATTATATTGTTTCATTGATATTACTGAAAATGATTGTTAATTTAGTGAGTGGGTTCACCCGATGATATTAGTTCGGGTGCGTTTACGCCTAAATTTGTGTGTCTAGATTAAACACTTAAATTTATGAAGGGATCACAAGTAATACAGTAAAATACGACGAAAAGCAAGTAAATAGAGAGAAAAATAATATACCAGACAGTAAAGAGCTTTATTTTTTGAGAATGGCCGGATTCAGTGGTGAATTACTTGATGTACAATACAATATAAGGATGGATATTTATAATAGTGGATACACAGTTCTAATTATGGTAAAATAAAAAAGATTAATGAGGCTCATGGGCCTATAAATTCAAGGCGGTGGTATATACGAAACCCTAAATAGGAGACTGTAACCCTAAAGCGGCAGTATTTATGCCTTGCATCCTATGCCCTGCATCCTGTACCCGTACCACCTGAACGGTCGTGACTCGTAGAACAGATGTGTATCCAGTGTGCCCCATGACTTGTACGATAAGTCTAGTCCCCCCAGCTGAACTCGTATCCCCATAGTAATAGGTGGCTTATTTTTGCCCACACAATCAGTCCCTCCCCCCACTTGCTGAGTGATGATTCAAGTAGTCAAGAAGTGAAAGAAGCATGTAGATGACGTAAAGGTGTGACTATACTGATGCTCATCTTCATGCCTCTATGGAAGCGTTGTGTTAAATGAAAAGCCCTTAGTAGAATGATGTGTTCCTCTGCGATTGGAGGGGTTTTCCATGTATCTTCCAGTGTTATCACTACTCTGTTCAAATCCCTTCATTATTGGGATACATATCACGTAAGTCGCAGTAATCATAATTATGATCCCACATGACCAAGATCATTCAACTTCTCATTCATGAATCCCCACAGTCTTGTATATATACGCTGTGAATGTAGAGACTTCTTCATTGATCTCTAAAGAGTCTCAAGAACTTCCTTTCAAAAGATAAACATTCATTCATCCTTAGCAATAATTACATCCTTTAACCATGGCACAAGGACCATCGTCCTACCACTTTCAACTTCGAAGGTGATGACCTAGTGCAGGCCAAACACCCAAGAAGGAAGGCAAAACAACCTCTCTATTGAATACTATCTGTCTGCGGTCATGAGGGACGATTTAACTCGTATCAGGCTCGATTGTAAGTGGCTGAAGTAATTGACATCATCGTTCCTTCTGCTGAAGAAAGAATTTCTTCCCATCATGCTGCTTACTTGATGGTCCATACATATCCCTTCACTTTGCGTCTTAACAAGCGCGTTCATTTGATTGTTGAGGAAATATTGCGCCAATACAACATCTGCTTAGTTATCATGCGCAACTACGCCCTATAAAAGGGACTAAGTGCTCGCGACAAATATAGGTCGGTATTTAAAGTCCTGAGGTCGAATCCCACAGAGAACACGGCTCCTAGCTAAATTATCTACTCAACCAACTTCAACTATATATCTTTAATTTGGTTTTATACTAACACTACTAAACAAGAAAGTAAATAACAAGTACAGAAAAATAGGTTTGATTCAAAAGATGAAATGCCTAGGTTTGATTTCCCCAGCTCATAATTTGTGCTAAAGTATTGTGTTATCAATTTCACCTAACTCTTCCTATTGATGTCACGACCCAAAATCTGAATAGGTAGTGAGGGCACTCAACTAACTCTGTCGGGCGAACACACTTGATTATGAATGAATAATATAAGCTTCTCAATAAAAATATAAATATCTCAATACCATGGAATAAAGTAGAAAGAATCCCAATAATAAAAGGTTTAAGTACTTCCCAAATCATGAACATCTAAGAGTGTCGAATAAATTATACAACTCCAAAATATTGCGAATATATCAAAGGGAAATATAAACTATATAGGCGGCCACCACGGACGAAGGGTTGACTCACCGCTAATAGAGAGATGTTCAACCTCGGTCAACCACGATGCTCGCTAGAAAATGGTGTCGAATCTATAAGACATAAATAAACCAACAAAGAAAGGGGTGAGTTGAGTGACTCAATAAGCGGGGACGGGGTTCCAAATAAAGTAGCAAGTTGATCATATATGGAAAGCAAAACAATTCAAAGGTATGGGAAGTAAAGTTAAAACATTAACAATCAAGCAATATTCAAATTCCGCCATCAAAGTACCACGAACACTTTCATTATAACTAGGGGTAAATACATAACCACGCAATACTACAATAATATGCACGGAACTACATCGTGCTATTATAATATGTACGGAACTGCATCGTATCTCAATAATATGTACGGAACTACATCGTACCACAATAATATACACGGAAATACACCGTGCCACAATTACTGTATAGAAGGATATATTATATATAGGGTGTGGAGCAAGTCCACCAAGAAAGTGAAATACACTTACCTCGGTCCGAAGCCCACTAGCTTCTCAAAAATGGTTTTCCTTTTCGAATCTCCTCCAAACGGATCCGCTCTATGCAAAATAATACATAATAAAAATCAATATCCAAGCTAACGGTTGAACACTCCAAACCTTAAGCTAAAAGGATAAAGAAGTCGACCTAAAAGTCAACAGCATGCTCACTTAGTCAAATCTCGAAATTGAACACATAATCTTATTACCTATAACCACAAGAGTCTAATTATATAATCAATTTCATATTTTGAGGTCATATACCTATTTAATTTCATAAAGTACTAATTTCTAGGTCTAGATCTAAAATTTCAATTATATCCATGAAATCTCGAATCCTAGAGATGATTCTCATAAAAATACATTTACGGGAACCTACAATAGGTTAGAGGCACCACCTAATCTCTATAATTTCATACCGTTTATACAAAATAATACAAAAGAACTATGATGAACAATATCTGCGTCTAATACTCTGTGTCTGCAACTTTTGAACCAGATAGTTAACTCAAGCAAGCTGAAATACTCTCTTAACAACCTAAAGCCACTCAAGGATAAGTCATTACCAATCATTGGCAAGCATACTTCATTTTGCCCTTTGGTGCACCATTAGCATCTACTGAAGTGAAGGGAATTGTTTATTTGGATTTTAGGTTTTACTACTAGCCTATTACTAATAAAATATTCTAATAAATGGGTTGAGCTGGGGCCCAATTCTTTTACTTATAAGTTGCTACCTATAATTCACCCAATGGGCCCTCTGCCTATAAAACAAGTCACCCACTCATTCTTTATGTACATAAATACATATAATTAGTAATAAAATAAAATATGCCTATTCACACATATAAAGTAATAACTAAATTTTATCGGAATAAATATTAATATTAATATTATTTCAAATAGCGGATATTACAATCTCCTCCACTTGAACAGTCGTTCGCCCTCGAACGATATTAGAAGTCCGAGGTAATGCCAAGATTCGATCGAATATAGCTAACATCAATACAAAATATTCTACCACTAACATCCAAACTTCATTGAAAATCAAAATTTGCCTAAGCCCGTAAATTTATAAAAATTTCTTCAGAGTTTCCTTTGTAAATTGGACTGTCCAAAAATAATCCCTGTATCAAATACCAATGACCAACAACTACAATATATCAAGCCATTCATAGGCACCAAACATAACTCAAAGTAATCAATACCACTCCGACAAGGAGGTAAATCTCAGTAACGAATAATCATACCCCGGTAAGGAGTTAAACCACTATAACGGATCAAATGTACTCCGGCAAGGAGCTAAATTACTTTAACGAATCGACAACTACGACAAGGAGGTAAACATGCTATAACTCACAATTAATAAGAGAAATTTAAATGCAAGGACTTTAAAATTATACTTATCTGATGCTTCAAACAAGTGTGGATATCTATCCCGCATGCTCGACTCAATCTCCCAAGTATCCTCATCATGCGGACGGTCATGCCATCGCACTTTTACTAACGGAATCTCTTTAGACCTCAACTTTCGCGTGTCTCGTCCTACAATAGTAACTGGAACTTCTTCATAAGCTAAGTTCACATCCAATTGAACTGGGTCCACCTCTATGACATAAGTGGGATCTCGAACACACTTCTGGAGAATACAAACATGAAAAACAGGATGAACAGACATAGACTTTGGCAATGCAAGTCGATAAGCAACCTCACCAATACGTTTCACAATCTTAAAAGGACCAATGAACCTAGGGCTCAACTTGCCCTTCTTCTAAAATCTCTTCACACCCCGCATTTGTGACACCTTCAAGAAAACCATATCACCTTCCTCAAATACCAACTCTCGGCTTCTCTTATTCGAGTATGATATCTGCCTACTCTGAGCAGTTCGAAGACGATCCTAAATGATACGAACCATATCAAAAGTCTGACGAACAATATCAGGACCCAACACCTCAACATCTCGAGACTCGAACCAACCAACTGGAGATCGACATCGGCGACCATATAATGCCTCGAACGCGCCATCTAAATGGAAGACTGATAACTATTATTATAAGCAAACTCTGCAAGAGTCAAATGATCGTCCCAATAACCGCCAAAATCCAATGCACATGCTCTCAACATATCCTCCAAGATCTGAATAGTCCGCTCAGACTATCCATCAGTCTGCGGATGAAATGCGGTACTAAGCTGGACCTGAGTACCCAACTCTCGCTGAAAAGCCTGCCAAAATTGAGAAGTGAACTGAGAGCCTCGATCAGAGATAATAGACAATGGAGTTCCATGCGGCCGAACAATCTGCTCAATAAGATCCGAGCCAACTTCTTTGATGTATTAGTTGTCTTCACCAGAATGAAATGGGCTGACTTGGTAAGTCTACCAACAATGACCCAAACTGAATCATGATGCCTCAATGTCTTCGGCAAACCAACTACAAAATCCAAGGTAATCCTCTCCCACGTCCACTCAGGAATGGGCAGTGTCTGGGCTAAACCTGCGGGTCTTCTATGCTCGTACTTGACTTGCTGACAATTCAAGCACCGAGATACATGATCAAAGACATCTTTCTTCATCCCCTTCCACCAATACAACTCCCGAAGGTCCTGGTACATCTTGGAAATACCGGGATGAATGGAATACCGCGAACCGTAAGCCTCATCAAGAATCAACCGCCTCAAATCACCAACATTAGGAACACAAAGCCGACCACCAACCCGAAGAATACCATCACTATCCAACTCAAAAGAAAGGGGTCCTCTACTTTGAATACGCCCACGCAGCTCAAGAAAATAAGGATCCTCGAACTGCCTTTCCTTAATCTGGCTAACTAAGGAGGACCGAGCCACCATACAAGAAAATACCCGATTCGAGTCTGAATTGTCCAATCTCACCCTCGAATTATATAGGGTCTGCAACTCTCGAGCTAAAGGTCTCATCTCAACATCAAGAAATGCAAGACTACCCATAGACTTCCTACTCAATGCATCAGCCACCACATTGGCTTTTCCCGGATGATACTGAATAGTAAGATCATAATCTTTGATCAGCTCGAGCCATCTACATTGCCTACCATTCAAGTCCTTCTGATTAAGCAAGTACTGCAAGCTCTTGTGATCGGTCAAGATCTCACAAGGCTCGCCATACAGGTAATGTCTCCAAATCTTTAGATCAAATACCACAGCTGCTAACTCTAAATCATGAGTCGGATAATTCTTCTCATTCACTTTCAACTGCCTAGAAGCATAGACAATGACTCTATCATGATGCATCAAGACACATCCCAACCCAACACGAGAAGCATCACAATAAACTACAAACCCTCCAGCTCCCGAAAGAAGAGATAATGCTGGAGCGCTAGTCAACAATGACTTGAGCTTTTGAAAGCTCGCCTCACACTCTTTTGACCAACGAAATTGAACCGCTTTCTGAGTCAGGCGGGTCAATGGAGCAGCAATAGATGAAAACTTCTCCACAAATCATTGATAATATCCAACCAGACCAAGAAAACTACGAATCTCTGTCGGAAAAGTAGGTCGTGGCAAATTCTGAAGGGCCTCAATCTTCTTAGGATAAATTTTAATACCCTCACTGGAAACAACATGACCCAAGAAAGCCACAGAGTCCGACCAGAACTCACACTTCGAGAACATAGCATAAAGGTTACGTTCCCGAAGTGTCTGAAGAACCAATCTCAAATGATGCTCATGCTCCTCACGGTTATGTGAATAGACTAATATGTAATCAATGAAAACAATAATAAATGTGTCTAAATAGGGCTTGAACACACGGTTTACCATATCCATAAAAGCTGCCGGAGCATTCGTAAGCCCAAAAGACATAACCAAGAATTCATAGTGACCATAACGGGTCCTGAATGCTGTCTTCAGGATATCGGACTCCCGAATCATCAATTGATGATACCCAGACCTCAAATCAACCTTGGAAAAGAACTTGGCTCCATGCAAGTGATCGAACAAGTCATCTATACGAGGCAAGGGATACTTATTCTTGATAGTGACCTTGTTCAACTACGTATAATCAATGCACATACGCATAGAGCCATTTTACCTCATAACGAACAATACTGGAGCTCCCCAAGGCGACACACTAGGTCGAATGAACCCCTTATCCAATAAGTCTTGCAATTGCACCTTTAACTCCTTCAGCTCGGCTGGAGCCATACGATACGGAGGAATAGATATAGGTTGAGTTCTGGGCACCAAATTAATACCGAACTAAATATCTCTATCCGGAGGAAGTCCAGGCAAATCATCGGGAAACACATCAGCGAACTCCCCTTATTCACCATCCTTCTTGCTTTTATAAAAGAGATAACACGTCTCGTAGGTGGCAAACAAGAACCGTGCCACACTACCGGTACAGAGCCAGGAAAAGAAAGCCGAATAGTGTTGGAATGACAATCTAGAGTAGCATAACATGATGCCAACCAATCCATACCGATAATCACATCAAATCTACCATGTCCAGAACTAATAAATCAACTATGGTCTCACGCCCCCCGAAAGATACAGTACAACAAGGATACACCCGCTCCACCACAACAGACTCTCCAACAAGAGTAGAAACACAAAATGGATCACGAATACACATATAATCAACGTTAAAACCTGAAGCAAAATAAGGTGACACATAAGAATACGTGGAACCTAGATCAATCAAGGAATAAGCATCACGTCCACAAATAGAAAGCATACCTGTAACCACTGCATTAGATCCCATAGCATCCTGTCTGGCTGGCAAAGCATAAAGCTGCCTCCGAGGCTGAGCTGAACTAGTACTCTGATGACCACTCCTGGAAGGGCCACTACCACCACGCCCACGGCCTCTACCTGGCAGTGGTGCACTCCTAGCTGGCTGAGAACCTGATGCAGTACCATAAGTCTACACAGATGCCTAGGGTCGAGGAAAAGACTGACTACCTCCCTGAAGTAGTCTAGGACAATCCTTTATATGATGACCAAGCTCACGACAATGATAACACCTAGAATTGTATATGCGCGATACGTGATGCTGAGGTCGTGAAACAGACTGGCCTAGCTGAGAAGGCTGAGAGAATCGAGTCTGCTCATGACGGGGTACAAATGTGCTCCTCGAGCTGTGAGCCATAGACTGAGTTGGCCTATCAGAAGACCTCCCCCGAAACCCCTTGCCTCCAGATGAGCCAATAGGAAGTCCACGAGATCTCTTACTATCTCTCTCCAACTCTTCTTGCTCCAGAGCTCTATAAGACTCATATCGGCGAGCAATATCCACCGATACATCAAATGAAGTAGCAGCCTCTATCTCACGAGCCATACTAGATCTCAAAGTAGCAGAAAGACCATCAATGAACCTCCTGACCTTCTCTAACTTCGGACGAACCAAATCAAGAGCATCACGACAAATGTTTAAGAATCGAGCCTCATACTCAGATACAGTCATATGGCCCTATCTCAACCTCTCGAACTTCTTGTGCCTCTCATCCTGCTGGCTACGCTGAAGGAACTTATCCTTAAACCTCTGAGAAAACTCACTCCAAGACAGCTTCGGCAAGCCCTGCCTAGCTAGAGTAAGCGTATTCCACCAAGTCAGAACAGGACCCTCGAGCTGGAAAACTGTATAATCAACTCCATGCTCCTCAAGATATCCCAAATCACCTAATATCCACTGGCAACGATCCAGAAAGGCCCGTGGATCCTCGGATGGAAGTCCTCCAAATTTCGGGGGCAGTAACCTAGTGAAGTGAAGAAGTCTAACTTTGTTCACCTCTGGAACCACAATTTGACCTAGCTGACCTGCCTGAACAACCTGGGGCACACTACCCAAAACTACTACCTCTAGATTCTGCATAGCAGGAGTAACAAACTGAACTGGGGTCTACATACCTCGCATCTGAGTACCCGCTGGTGGGACAACATGAGAAGCTACCTGGGTCGCGGGGGATCCTTGTGGTGCAAGAGTCTGTAGGATACCCAAAACCCTCAAAATAGTATCCTGAAGTACCGGTGTAGTAATAAACCCCTGATCAACTTGAACCTCTGACTGATCCTCAATCTCTGTATCATCATCATGATCTACAACTCTCGTGGCCCTAGCAGCTCTAGCCCTAGGTTGGGCGGCTGTACGAGTCTGAAATCCACGTCTACCTCGGCCACGTCCTCTGCCTCGACCTCTCGCTCGGCGGACACCTCTAATACCACCTCTTGCGGCAACTGGTACATTAGGCGGTGCCTCCGACTCCACCTCTGCCTCCTGAGCTGAAGAACGAGTCCTCACCATCTGCGCGTTACATAGTGGAAAAGATTAGTCTTGACATGGAAATACTACGCACGATAAGGAAAAAAAGAAGGGAAGTTGCCTAAATGTCACCATAGCCTCTCGTAGATAGGTACGGACGTCTCCGCCTGATCAACAAGACTCTTTTAGACACTGTTCATGATTCGTGAGCACTCTAAACCTATGGCTCTGATACCAATTTATCACGACCCAAAATCTGAATAGGTCGTGAGGACACTCAGCTAACCCAGTTGGGCGAACCCACTTGACTATGAATGAATAATATAAGCTTCTCAATGAAAATTATAAATATCTCAATACCATGGAATAAAGTAGAAATAATCCCAACAATAAAAGGTTTAAGTACTTCCCGAATCATGAACATCTAAGAGTGTCGAATAAGTTATACAACTCCAAAATATTGCGAATATATCAAAGGGAAATATAAACTATATAGGCGGCCTCCACGGACGAAGGGTTGGCTCACCGCTAATAAAGAGATGCTCCATCTCGGTCAACCACGATGCTCACTAGAAGATGGTGTCGAATATGTAAGACATAAATAAACCAAAAAAGAAAAAGAAAGGGGTGAGTCAAGTGACTCAATAAGCGAGGACGGGGCTCCAAGTAAAGTAGCAAGTTGCTCCTATATGGAAAGCAAGACAATTCAAAGGTATGGGAAGTAAAGATAAAACATTAACAATCAAGTAATATTCATATTCCATCATCAAAGTACCACGAACACTTTAATTATAATTAGGGGGTAAATACATAACAACGCAATACTACGATAATATGTACGGAACTACATCGTGCTATGATAATATGTACGGAACTGCATCGTAACTCACTAATATGTACGGAACTACAGAGTACCATAATAATATGCACGGAACTACATCGTGCCACAATTACTTGTATACAAGGATATATTATATATAGGTTGTCGAGCAAGTTCACCAAGAAAGTGAAATACACTTACCTCGGTCCGAAGCCCACTAGCTACTCAAAAATGGTTTCCCTTTTCGAATCTCCTCCAAACGGATCCGCTCTATGCAAAATAATGCATAATGAAAATCAATATCCAAGCTAACGGTTGAACATTCCAAACCTTTAGCTAAAAGGATAAAGAAGTCGACCTAAAAGTCAACAACAGGCTCACTTAGTCGAATCTCGAAATTGAACTCATAATCATATTACCTATAACCACAAGAGTCTAATTATATAATCAATTTCATATTTTGAGGTCATATACCTATTTGATTTCATAAAGTATTAATTTCTAGGTCTAGATCTAAAATTTCAATTATATCTATGAAATCTCGAATCCTAGAGAAGATTCTCATAAAAATACATTTACTGGAACTTATAATAGGTTAGAGGAACCACCTAATCTTTATAATTTCATACTGTTTATACAAAATAATACAAAAGAATTATGATGAACAATACCTGCGTCTAATACTCTGTGTCTGCAATTTTTGAACCAGATAGTTAACTCAAGCAAGCTGAAATACTCTCTTAACTACCTAAAGCCACCCAAGGATAAGTCTTTACCAATCATTGGCAAGCATACTCTATTTTGCCCTTTGCTACACCATTAGCATTTACTGAAGTGAAGGGAATTGTTTATTTGGATTTTAGGTTTTACCACTAGCCTATTACTAATAAAATATGCTAATAAATGGGTTGAGTTGGGGCCCAATTCTTTTACTTTTAAGTTACTACCTATAATTCACCCAATGGGCCCTTTGCCTATAAAGTAAGTCGCCCACTCATTCTTTATGTACATTAATATATATAATTAGTAATAAAATAAAATATGCCTATTCACACATATATAATAATAACTAAATTTTATCGGAATAAATATTAATATAAATATTATTTGAAATAGTGGATATTACAATTGAAAAAGTGCTCCAAGTTTACAACTACCTACTTCCGTTAAGTAATCATAACTTCCATTGATCAACTATTCCAATTAACTAATGAAGATAGGGACGATCTTATTCACCGTTTTGACAACCTAAGCAATGCCTTTATTTTAGATTGAAATAATGCTATGTGTTTAACTCTAACTCATGAATCTATTCCTAGTAATCACAAGAAAAAAGAGGACAATTAACTGGAGATCCTACCAATTAATAGCAAACAATTCGTAAACAACATAGATAGGAAGAATTAACAAAGATCATTAATAACACAACAATTATCTTAACACAGGTATGTGGAATGGGTTAATCAACCCTAGAATGAGAGATTTAGCCACTCATAGTCATGTTCTATGATAAGAAATAACTAAAAGCATACAATACCACAAGAATTTGGATAGATGGATGAAGTAGAGCCTTGAATCTTGATTTTCTCTCTTCCTTGCCTCTTTTTAATGTAGAATAGGTCAAAAGTTATGTTTTGGATGTGTTTTATGCCTTTTATAATGTCCCCATAGATCCACACAAGTCGGGAATCCAAAATAAACTCGGATTCAAAACATCAGGAAATTAATCATGCCGCGCCGCACAGCGCATTGCGTAGAGAAGTGCAGTAGGGAAAAATCTGCAGGTTTCCAAAATTCAATCTCTCTGGATCTCGCCCCCAACGCCTCGTGCAGCGCAATGCCCTAGGCGGCGCAACAGGCTTATTTTACTGCTTGTCCAATTTTTTATTATTTTTCCTCCACGCCTTAGTTTCTTATCGAATCTCGGGCTTCTACTCAAACTTCAAAACCCTTGATTTTCATCAATTATGCTCCATGAACGCCTCATATCATCAATGTAATCTCTATAACATAAAGCACACCAAATAAGAGCAATTCTGTTCAAAGTACCAACAAATATCACAAGTCGAAGCATAAACACGAGGCAAAAGTATAGAAATTATTGCAATATCTTACCTCGTATCACTTAGACCAAGTCGACCCTTCTGTATGGAGATAAGTGGCTGTGCTTGATCACTTGGCGAACCATGTCGGGGTAAGGTTTTCCTTCTGGCACCTTCTTGCCTTCTAGTCTCCTCGTCTCCACAAGGCGGGTATATTGATGTTCATCGAACGAGGAAAGAAGGGTGTAGTTCCCACCAATGAGGATTCCAAAGATCACGGCTGGGTTTACCGATATGTAGCGGTGAGGATGATGAATATTGTATCCTCACTTCCCATTTCAGAGGCCTTCAATACGATACGTAAGTTCACATGTTCTTATTCCATGCATTTCTCATCCGTCACTTTTCTGAACTGAAGAGCCAGCCGTAGTCCCACTAATCTAATGTAATAAAGACCAATGGGACATGCACGAAATCCACTTGCCAACTGATGCGAGTTTGAATTGGGGAACGAACGATCTAAGTAAGGAGATAGCTCCAGGAAGGTAGTTCTTTGACCCACCAACTAGTTGTATGGGTGGGGTGCTTGTGAAAAGCTGCTTTGGATATGAGTAATTTCTAAAAACAGGTAAAGTCCGGTATTTGACGAAGATCTTTCGATCGACTCGAAGGTAGCCATACTTATCTTACGATATAAGTGGACTACCCGCGATATCGAAAACCTAAACTCTTCCGACTGAATATGACAAAGCCTATAAAACAGAGAGCTACTATCACTTATTCATTATAAATTGAGATCTTCTTCGAACATGATGCACAAATAGATAGAATAGCAGCAAATAGCATCTTTCTAGCTAGTGAATGACATACAATTAACCAATGACGAGTTAACCAAGTGGGATACTGCTATCTTTGCGAGACACCCATGTTGACACCCAATTTTGTCCCTCCTATTTTACATTTTATCATACAAAACTTTGAAAATACAATTTTAATATTTTAGACAAAATCGCGTCAATCATGGTACCCTTATCCGTATCACCAACGTTCTATCTATATACATATGTACTTCAATGCATAAATACGTCATTTAAGTCGTTTTCAAAGGGATAGTACAATTTTTTATGCAATTTATGTATTTGAATATCCATTTTTACAATCATTTACATTCGATTAATGTTACATAAATTTATTTATAATTATTTAGAGTCAATTATTATTTTTTAAGTCTACAATATTACTCCTCATGTTTTTATTAGTTTTTCTCTTATGTTATTAGCATTTTAAAGCCAAATTATTGGCTAATTATACCCGAATATATATTTTGCAAATTATTTACATTCAATTGATATTACATAAAATTATTTAAAATCAATTATTATATTTTCTAAGTCTATAATATTGCTCCTTATATTTTTATTAATTTTTTCTTATTTATTGGCATTTTTTAAGCTAATTATTGACCGAATATACCCCCATATACTCGAAATATACAGCATATATACGCATAAATATATATAAAACACATACTACACATACACATCACTCTCTTTGGGACCCACGTGCACACACATCAGCCCATACGCTCATACGTGGCACATTTCTAGCCAACCATCCGCCCACGTCACCTTCCACTAACTATTTCTCCATTTTTCAGCTTTATCCAAACACACCCCTTACCAAAACAAACCCTAAAATTCATTTCTCCCTTTCCCTCTCCCCCTACCAGCCGCCAGCCCCTCCCCCTTCTCCCCCCTTCGCCCAAAAAACGTCCAAATATGCCCCCCATATCCCGCCATAGTCTCGTCGTCCCACCCCAATCACGGTAGCTCTCTGTTTTCCCGTTTCTCTCTCTCCTCGTCACATTTTCAAGGTAAGGAAAATGGAAAGATTGGACAAAATCATGAAGGATTGATGCTAATCAACACAAGAATGGGATTGATACATTCCTAAACAAAGCATAGCTCAAGATTTTGGAATCAAAACAAAGTGAAAACGGAACAACCAAATCAGGTTAGATTGACCCGACCCGGATCCGAAAACGGGTACGAATTCCTTTTAAATTTTATCACTATTTTTGTTGTTTTAGTTTAAATATTGTTAATTTGAACACTTTCATGATTAAGAAAATATAGAAGATGTATATTTTAGTTGGTTCCATACCCATAATTTGTTTGTATATTAACTAAAAATTAGTAAATTCTAATGTTATTGAGTAGTGAAATATTTGTTAAATGCCTCATTGAACAATGATATCAAGCTAGGTTGATCTTGAAAAAAATTGTTTAAACTAATAAGACTTTGATTAGGATTTTAACTAAGTAAAAAATCAATATTTATTTAGAATATATTGAGTAATTAAATTCTGAAATATATACAAATTTCAAGAAAAAATCAGATTTTACTTTTCCTTTTAACATGCTATTTTAATTCCGAAAATTGGTTAATTATTATTTATTTATGGGAGTATGCTTCTTTGATTGAAAAAACAGATTTACTTGATTACTTCTTGCTTTATAAAATTTTATTTGATTTTATTTTTGCCCCTTTTCCACACCCAAAATTAAATAATAAACCCCTACCCTAAAACTATAAGGGGGGGGGGGTGCGCAGTCCTTCTCTTAAGACACACACAGATAAGCTAAAAAACTCAAGAAAACAGGATCTCTCTCTTCTCTCAGAAAAAACTCTCTGTTGCTTCTTGTCTGTTCTTCTGGATTTGAAATTATCCAGCACACATCCCTCCTTTCACTTCACCTATTACTAAGGTAAAGAAACTTGAGAAATATGTGGTGTTTAGTCTGGTGAACCGTTTGTTCATTGCTTTTGCCTGGTCTATTACATGTGTATGATTGCTTGGCCAAGCCTGGCTTTCCATTAATCTTATCTCCGTAGCATTCCTCGGATAGCTTTCAAAGCTATACCAAGTCTCTTTCCCTTACAGGTTCACCAGGAATATTATGGTTTAAAGAAAGGCATGCTTCAGATTAACCTCTCTTCTGCAGGATGTTGGATTCCAACGCAATAGTTGATAATTCAAATTAAAGGGGGTCAAGGCCTAATCACTCCATCTCTCCCTATTTTTTTTATGTAACTAATGAATTATGTTTGGCATTTGTTTAAATAGTAGTTTGCATAAAGTACCGTTATGTGTTAATGAAATTCGAAACAAGAACAAATGATGTAATATTGATAAAAAGGCAATACCACCAAGGCTAAACAGGGGCCTTTTTTCCCTCTCTCCTTCTTTTATGTGATTTGTTGGGAACTATTGATTGAAAATAGGGTTTGGAATACATTGTTGACATTCTGGAGTTTGTTGGCTATTTTAAATAAAGAGAGGACCGATTTTTGAATTTGTTTTGAAGCAGGGGCTACTTTCGCAAACTGTCTCAATTGAGGCTTATTTCTGCAAAACAGAAAACTGCCAGTAATGTTTGTTTCTCCTGTCATGTAAATTCTGAAATTCTTTTAAAGGCTATATTTACAAGCTCACTTCATTTAAGTCTTATCATTTTTTTGGACCAAGGTTTTGAAAGTTTAGGCTTGTTCTTTATAAATATTGTTTAAACACCTTTAACCACAAGCCTATTTTCCAAAAGAAAATGTCACACAAAACATTTTCCCCCTCTCCCAGTTAATTAATAATTTGGAGAGGGAGTGAGGGCTTTATGAGGTCAAGCTCTACAAAAAATATCTATTTTTATAAATTTATAATAAAAAGGCTAACGTCAAATTATGTGATTGATATGTGCTATGTATTTACATTCTAATTTATTGGCATATATGTATTTTTTTATTTATTACCCCGCTTTATGTATACATATATTAGAACTATTTATAAAGTTATAATTATGCTAATATTGGTGTGCATGTTTTTATAAAAGAACCCTCTATTTGATAAAGTTATATGCGATTTGAAATATATATATATATATATATATATATATATATATATATATATATATATATATATATATATATGCAAATATCATGTGTGCCTATCTCTAGAATTATTTATAAAGTATCAATATTTTTGAAAACGAAATGACCTTACATTAAGAGCCAATTGATATGGGTATTTTGACAATTAATGTCAAAACATCACTCAAAATGGCTAACATCCCTTTAAGCATTGCAATTCCTTTTGTTTTTTACTTAAGGAATTTCGTGCAATTTAGGGAAACTTTCTTTTGTTCTAAAATATATATATATATAACACCCTTTGTCTTTGGCCTAATCATATTTTACAGAACTATTTTTATTCATGGAATAGCTAAAATTTTAGCCTCCTTCTTAAAGAGATAATTGTGTCAGGCTATTGCTGCAAGAAAATCGCCTAAATGGCCTGCGTGTGTAAAAGCCCAAAAGAAATTGGGCGATGCCTTTAACATTTAACTGCTTCCCTCTAATATTGCGTGGATAACCATTTTTTTTTTTTTTTGCATCTAGTCTCTCTAAAGGCAAGATATTGCATCTGTAGGGCTGTATTTGAAATCAGTCAGTGGGCTTGGCCCAGGAACGCAAGGTTCAGAATTTTAAGACGCACTGGAATGTTTGTTTTGCGCAGCATATTCTGTTTAATGCTTGACTTTGATTTCTAGCCTTATTTTCACTAAGTTAAAATTGTTTAAATCCAATTTATATTCCTAGCCATTATTACAACTTGTGTTCATATTTAACCTTGAGAATCATTCAAAATTTCCTTTAGAGATCTTGCTTACATGCTTAGCCAATATCCCAAATTTTAAACTCGGTCGGGAACCACTCTTAGTGGGACTCGGGAAGTGCCTAGTACCTTCTTCCCGAGTCATAAGGGCTTCTTGCCTTAGAATCTCTGCAAGTACGACCTACCCGGAGTTAACTTTAGACACTTAGCTATTTTAGGTGACCTGATACGCCTGTTATACAAATTTTTTAGGTGGTGACTCCAATTTTGACTCAACCAAATCACCTAGTCAAACTCAACCTTTTGAACTCGATCCGAGCTTCGAAAAATGGGGTGCGACAGAATGGCGACTCCTCTGGGGAAATTTATATTCCTAACCACAACGGGGGGTTTTTTTTTTTTGGATATTTATTATTTAATTAATTGCTTTATTTTTCTTATTATTTTACTAACTTATTTTCTTTTTTTTTTCTTTCTTTATTTTATTATTCGTATGAAATATCTTTGTTTTCTTTTGTTTTTTTATTTTATTATGAAATATTCCTTGTAATATTTATTGGTATTTTCACCCATATTTCTCCACTTCTGGATACGACACTTTGCACACACACAAACGATTACGTGGATCTCACGGTCGTTCCACTTCAAAAAAAACTCTTTAAGGGGGACGGTTGGGATATAGTTGGTACGTGGTACAACTAACAATTCCAAATGTTCCCACCCCTTGGTTTTCCACTTCGGGGAACCAAGTCTAGAATTACACCGCTCTTGAGATGTAATGTGCATGCATCATGCCGTAGGAAGGGCTTCCCGTAAGCCGACTAGTTTTTCTCAACTTGTTCAAACAACTTGACGGGTTTTTCTAAACCCCGAAAAGACGTTTGGACATGTTTACATGCATTTTCTGACAAAAAAAAAAAAGGAAGAAGAAAGAGAGAGAGAGAGAAAAAGAGATGAAAATAAATACACATTTTGATCATCCAATTGTTCTCAAAAGGGGTTAGAATTTCTTTTACTCATTTGTTTTCTTTTCTTTAGGGCATTATGAGTCAAAAATTTCATCATTTTGGAATGGCTTTGGGTGCACCTCCTATGTTGACCAGCTGATGGAACAACTTATCATTGGGTGAACAAACGGAAGTCCGTCAACACTTGGGGCATTTGGTATCTTTGCTAGAAATGGAACCGTGTAGAGAAATGATCGAAGCATCAGCGACGTTCTGGGATGAAGAGTTAAATGTGTTTAGATTTGGAGACATCGAGTTGACACCTTTGCTAGAAGAAATAGGGGAGTTCATATCACATTCGGGCTTAGACAAACATCGGTGGCAAGGGGGTCGCATCTTAGCTCCCAGTGTTCCTACACCAAAGGAGTTCCGTGATAAATTGGGGATGGCGACGGATGTTGATGTGGGGGTTTTTGTAACAAAAGAAAATACCATTTTCCTACCTTTACAATAAATTTGGATATTGACCGCTTTTGGCAACCATAAGAAGGAATTCATATCCTATAGTGATTGGAGGAGGGCTAGACCATTTACATTTACCGTTTGTTTCCTGGGGATGATGGTGTTTCCTGAAAGCTCGGATCACAACATATGTTCGAGGCTAATCATGGTTACTGACGCAATGTTCAACGGGATTCATGGTCATCGGTACACCGTAGTCCCTATGATTGTAGCAGACATATATCGAGCTTTGGGTTGTTGTAAAAGGGGAGAAAAATATTTTCAAGGATGTAATCTTCTATTGCAAACATGGTTCAAGGAGCATTTGAGGAAGGTGAACGGTGCGCAAGAACTGTTCAAACCGACCGGTTCAAATTACTTGATTGGGGAACGGTACGGAGTTGCAAAATTTAAGCAGCTAAGCAGCACGGAGAAATGGGTAAAGTTGTTCGAAAACATAACGGAGGATTCAATCCAATGGATGTTCACCTGGTTCTCTTCACCAGACTTAATCATCAGCTCTGAGAAAGCATCTTTTGTGATACTTATAGGATTACGAGGCCTCTAACCCTACCAACCGCTAAGGGTGATGAGGCAAGCAGGGAGGAAACAAATCATCCCAATTATACCAGACACGAAGGCCTACCAAGTCGACTATACTGGAGACATCGTCCCAAATTTCAAAAGTGTTAGGAAATCCTGGTTAGGTAGGCAAGTCATGGAAAAGCCGACATTAGCACCAGACAGATACAATGTTGGATGCGAACCAAATTACGTCAGTTGGTTGCGTTCTAGCATAAAAGGGAATGTGGTAATAGGACCAAGCCGAGGGAATGATATCAGAGACAGAGAAGCGGAGGCTCAAATTCAATACCGTGAGTTCATGTTGAAGGCCATTAAAAGGGACAAAGAAAACAAAGAAGAGATTGAGATATGGAAGAAGCTTGCATTGGATCTGGAAGAAAAAGTAGAAGGGTAAGGAACAAAGCTTGAACAATGGAATTCAGAATGTGCCGAAATAGATATCTTGCACTTGATTACAGCCAAGGGATACTTGACCGAAGTCATGGAAGAAATCAAGGAGGTCGCCCGAGAAGCAAAGAGTGCCCAGCTGGAGAAGAAGCATGTTGCTTAGTTTAAGTGTCATATTTGTGTTTTTATTTTTCAAAAAGTCTTTATGTATTGAATTCAAAAGATCATTTAGAAGTTATGAGAACAATTGGCAACAAAATGTGTATTTATTTTCTTTTGCATCATGAAAAACCTAGAAAGGCTAGACGTCCTTGGCACGTCATAGTCCATTAATAAACCTCGTCCAAAATGTCAGAAGGTCCATGACCCGAAAGTGACAAATATTCATACGCATAAAGTGATTGCGCAAAACGTTGATTGTTTGCTTGAGGATTAATCAAAATGATAGGATTATTTTTAACTTTTGTTTTGTTTTCAGACTATGGCTGCAAAAGGTTCACTTCAGTTCGACTTGGTGGCTCAAGTTCCCTATGTGCTCAAACTTTGGTGGGAGGATTTGACCAAAGCTAGCAAAGAAAGAGTTCGATCGCTACTAGGCGATTTACTGTCTCTTATGTGGTACGAGGCAGTGCCCGGTTTGGTTGAGGCAGCCGATCATTTTTGGGATTACAAGAGGGCAGTTTTCCACTTCAATGGCAAAGATTTAGCACCAATGATAGAAGAAATTGCAGGCTTATCCGATTTGGCACCTGACCCAGAGACTTTGATTTATCCCCGAAAGGTAGAACCCGAAGAATTCTTCAACTTTCTGGAGGTTCTGCAGGAACCATACTATAGCGGTGTTCAAAATGTAAGGGTAACTTTAGAGTTTTTGCACTCCAGATTCGGAGACACTACCCTCCGATATGACTTCCCAGGAGCATCAGAAGTTGAAGATTTTCCACGAACCGAGTCCGTTGCTTTCACTGTTGCCTTCTTAGGAGCCGTGATTTTCCCCAAAAAAGGAGGGAAAATCCACACAGGGACAGCGTTGGTGGTTGAGATATTGCGTAGGGACATTAATAGGCGTTGAGTGGGTTTAGTTCCAATGATCGTGGGAGATATTTATCGAGCTCTGACTAAATGTAAGAAAGGAGCAGACTACTTTGAAGGTTGCAATCTTTTATTGCAGATATGGTTAATCGAGCATCTCCAAAAACTCGAGGCGCCCCCATCTGCACCAATAGCCCATACACCCGATGGTATCATGACACACTCACTTCACATGGCTGGCACTTTGCAATGGGAAAAGCCTTCACATATGAGTGGATGGTTCGACAAGCTTAATCAATTGCAAAAGGAGGATGTACAGTGGGTGATAAAACATTGTGCCTGTTTTATAGTTTCCATTCAAGGCCAAGACGCTACCTTTCTGACATTGATCGGGCTTCGAGGGACTCATCACTACATCCCTTTAAGGATTCTCAGGCAAGTGGGAACGATGCAATCAACCCCCAGATTAGCAGAAGGGCGAAATATCAACACCAAAATAGGCGACATAGATGGAATTACACGAGAAATGATTCTAACCATATGGGAGAAGAGGAAGACTAGACAATTCTGTTGTCACCGAGATGATAGAGTTAAACCCCAGGCTGCCTTAGCTTATCCTCATTGGCTTGAGTTCGACAAAGAAAGGTTCCTATCTAATAAACCCACACTCAAAAGAAGAATCGAAGCCACCAATTTTGAAGAAAAATACAAAAAGTTGAGAATCAGATATGATCAGAAGAAGGTGGAGCTGAAAGAGACCCAGAATCGAGAGATGAGAAGGCAATACCAAGGGAAGGCTAATAAAGAAGAAACCGGGTTTTGGATGAACCAGACAGTGAAACTCCGACATATCGCAGGGAACCTTAAGGATGTCTTGAATTTCTGGAAAGGACATTTCCAGTCCATACCATTGGAGGATAAGGAAGTACTAGGAATACAAATTCTCTCTGCTTGTGCGAAATCTTTGGATGACATACAGACTGGGAAATATCTCCTTGAATCAGACTTGATGCACTTGGAACCCTTCATAGAAGAAGACCCATCAGAGGAAGAATATGAAGAGGATGCTGATGATGATGTCGAGGACAAACCAAATGCTTGATCAGAGCGCATATATGCTTGGCTTTAGTTTGAATTGCAGTCAAGTCATTTCCCTTTTTAGTCGAGTCATTTCCCTTTCCAGTCAAGTTGTTTTTCTTTTTACAAGATTAGTGATTGTAATAAAGCCAAGCAATTCTATCAATAAAATTTCTTGTTTTGAAGTTTGTAGAGTTGTTTTGATTATTCTCAAGCAAACGAAATAAGACAATTGGCGCAAACGTTACCTTTAAAAAAAAAAATCGTCGATAGGCCTACCTCTGGCATAAAAGAGGTCCCCTGCATAATAGGACGCGATTGCATGATATTAACTTGTATGTTAAGCTCTCTAAATACTTCCCTCACATTCATCTTTGGTCATTTTTTTAAGGTTATTTTGCTCCCAATCCCCGAAGATTGGTTTGTGCATTCTGGCCGAACAGCACTACCATTTGAGATCTAGAGGATCAATTTCAACACCTCCTCCTTTACCTACAAAGACAAGGACGAGACAAAATACCATGGCTGAGTTTGACAAAGTTGACGGAACTACCGCAAATTCTGGTGTCGGAAGGACTCCTGGAAAGAAGGGTATGGTTGCGTATGAAGATTATGAAAAGCTGCAACAAAGGATGTTTGAACTGGAACACAGAATCTACGCTGATGGAACTACTGACCCAAGCAAACCTGCACGCCCTTATGGCAAAGACCCTGTTATGCCTGAAAAAGACCACCCATACCCCGCTTATGTCGCACCACTAAAAGTACCCCAAAACAACCCCACCGCTCAATTCCACACCTTCACTATCGAAACCATACCTGCTTCATCGCCTACCAAAGAGCAAGACATGTATGCATGGGTGGGAGAAGAGACAGACAACACCAAGGAGCAAGTTAAGTGGTTGGTAGAAAAGGTTAAGCAATTTCAGGTGACTAAGGAGACAAGGGGATTAGCTTATGAAGACCTCTAGCTTTATCCCAATTTGAAGTTGCCCGACGGTTACAAGATACCTAAGTTCAACCTGTTCGACGGTAGTGGTGACCCGATGGCTCACCTAAGGTCTTACTGTGACAAGCTGATTGGAGTAGGACATGATGAAAAGATCAGGATGCAGTTGTTTAGCCGCAGTCTGACAGGGGATGCACTGACCTGGTACTCCAAGAAGCAGCTGAAAAAGTGGACTAGTTGGGAAGCGATGGCTGGGGATTTTGTTGACCGTTTTGGGCACAATACTGATGCCACGCCTGATTGCTTTTATCTGGAGAAGCTGAAGAAAAAACCTAATGAAACTTTCAGGGAGTATGCAACAAGGTGGAGGGCTGAAGCCGCAAAGGTCCAACCACCCATGGACGACACAAAAATTGTAGCAACCTTTATCCGCATATAAGAAGATGTATACTTTGATAAGATGTTGAACATGCAGGATAAGAAATTCGGAGAGCTGATCAAGATTGGAGATATCATTGAGGATGGTTTGAAATCTGGAAGAATCATTAGCTTGGCTGCACTGCAAGCCGCCAATAAGGCCCTGCAGTCTGGTAGCACTAGTATCACCAAGAAGACGAAAGACGAAGTCTCTTTCGTCGCTACTTCTCTTGACCACACCCCCACCCACAATCACTACTATCAAACACCCCTCCCACCATACCCATATGCTCCATTACCACACGCCTATCCCGTATATAACACACAACCCACTCGCCAAGGTCCGTACCCACCACGGCCAGCATACCCACAAAGCTCAAACTACAGAAACACTAACACATACCATCCTAGACCCCGTCCAGACAATAACCAAAGACCCCGAAGAAACTACACCCCGCTTGCTGAATCCCGAACCCAGCATTTTAAAAGACTCAAAGTGGCAGGACATATCCAACCTGTCCTATTCAAAATGCCTGAAACAGTTACACCATTCTTCGACCCTTCCAAAACTTGTGCTTACCATTTTGGAGGGCCTGGCCATGACACCGAAAAAATCTTTGCTTTGAGGGATAAGAAACAAGACTTGATTGATCAGAAAGTGATACACTTGAAGGCACCTAACGTGCACAACAATCCTTTGCCCGATCATGGAGATAACAAGGTGAATTTGATTGAGTTAGAGGTTGAATGCAACCTAGAAGGAACCATCGTCAGAGCAAAAGGAGCTACACCAGTGCTCGCCTCTGTTGCACAGGCTGCTAAAGCACCAGCTCCTATTGAGGTGGAAATGGCCCCCAAATTCTATGTGGACGTGATCCCACCTTATGATGACAAGGCAGTGCCATGGGATTATGAAATGGAAAGGAAAAGAAAAGGGAAGACGGTAGTTGAGACGGTTGCAGCGCAAGGGATGACTAGAAGTGGAAGGTTCTATACTCCCGAGAATTTTGCTCATGGCAAAGAGCAAAGCAGAAAAGGAATCGGTGAGGAAGAGTCTGAAGAGCTATGGAAGAAAGTGCAAGCAAAGAACTACTCTGTGGTCGACCACTTGGGCAAAACCCCAGCCCAAATCTCTATTCTATCTTTACTTGTGAATTCAGAAAGGCATAGGAATGCACTGATGAAAGTCCTAGATGAGGCATATGTACCTGCAGACACCACTGCCGAGAATCTGGCCAGCATGGTTGGACAAGTCATGGAATCCAATCAAATCACTTTTCATGAAGATGAATTACCACCGGAAGGGCTCGGGCACAACAAGGCTCTGCATGTCACTATAAAATGCAAAGAATGGTTCGTAGGAAGTGTTTTGATCGATGGAGGTTCCGGTTTGAACATATGCCCGTTCATCACTTTGAAAAGGATGGGAATTGACCAAAACAAGATCAAGGAGAGTGATATGAAGGTGAAATCATTCGATGGGTCACAAAGGAGCACCATTGGAGAGATCAACCTAACTATCATGGTGGGTCCAGTCGAGTTCACTACCGAGTTCCATGTCATGGATATCTCGGCATCATATAACCTACTATTGGGAAGGCCGTGGATACACATGGCTGGGGCGGTTCCATCTACCTTGCATCAGACGGTGAAGTTTGAATGGGACAACAAAGAAGTTATGGTGTTCGGCGAAGGGAGCAACTCTATATACAATGAGCAAACCATACCAGTAATTGAAGGAAATGTTCTAGACGGACAAACCTTTTACACCGTAGAGCTTGTGGGAGCAGTGCATGGTAGTCAAAGTGGTTACCGCAAGAGCTACGATGAGAAATATGGAGGGTGGAACCACAATAGCCACAGAGGAAGCACTCGAGGAGGATATTCTGCATACTTTGCTCTCAAACTTGTCAATGCCCCACCAGTGATCGAAAAGAAGAGGAACTTCTACAGCGCTTATTGGGACGACCAAGGTAAATGTTATGAGGGAAGAAATCTAGTCTGGGAACCTATAATGTCTGATTGGGGGGGTGCCTGCACGTGAGTTCTGTGAAACAATACCTGCAAAGACGGAGAAGCGGCCTGTATACCCGCCCAATGCCCATCCTGATTGGAAGCGTATCTCTAGAGAGGCAAGGGGAAGGCAGGTATGGATACCTAGAGTAATTGAACCCGAACCTAAAGAAGTTCAGATTTAATACATACTCCCACGGCCTGCAAGATGGCCCGGAGATTGGGTGATGTGTACTATGTTGGGGCAAGGCTATGAACTCGGGAAGGGTTTAGGCAAAAATCTGGATGGTCTGTTGGAACCCGTTCACATTGTGACGAGAGGAGATAAGGATAGGTCAGACATAGGCTATTTTGGGGGTTACGAAGGAAGTTTGGAGGAAACATCCTTGGATTTCAAGTACCACAAAAGATCTGTCAAACCTCTACTACATGATTTCGTCTCGTCTGGTCTTTTGGATGGTCACAAAGGGGAGGCACTTGCAGTACAAGAGGAAAAATCAGAGGTTGTTGATGCCGAGGAAGACTTGCTGGCAGGCATGCAGAAGTTGTTTTTATCTGATGAAGATTTTTGTGTAATATTGGAAGAGCACACAGAACCTCTTAATCTTGCAAAAGTTGAACTCGGAGCTGAGCTGAACAATTGGACCAGCAACTTGACCCGAGCATACCGCGGACCTTGGTAGAGCTAGGGGTTTTTGTTTTTCTTTGATGCTTTCGAAATAAAACACGACTCCGAGTCGTTAGAATGCATTTCTTTCCTGTTTTCAGTTGTCATGTTCGAATGTTTCCCTACAAACATTGTTTTGCGAGGATTCATGAATAAAAGCATTGATCTTTTTCTCTCATTTTTTCTTCCGTTTTGTTAATCCTTTTAATTATGCATTACTTTACCTTTTCAACACTCAAACTAATAATTCCATCGAATCGACAACCGCAATGTATAACGAAACAACTGCGTTTGAAGAATCTGATCCTGATTATGAAGAGTTTGATGAGGCAACACAAGAGGAAATTAAGAGATTCGAAAATAAGCCTAAACCAAATTTGGATGAAACAGAGGTGGTTAATTTAGGAAACAACGAAACCGTAAAAGATACAAGGATTAGTGCACACTTAACCCCTGAAGTTAGAAAAAAACATCGAATTCTTAAAAGAGTATGAAGATGTATTCGCATGGTCATATGATGATATGACATGCATAAGCATGGATGTTGTTGCGCACAAGCTGCCTATTAATCCAGGTTTCCCACCGGTCAAGCAAAAAGCCCAAACATTCAAATCATCAACCTTCGTGCAAATCAGGGAGGAGGTGACCAAGCAGCTCAATGCGGGAATCTTGGAAACGGTTGAATATCCAACCTGATTGGCCGACATCGTACCACTGCCGAAAAAAGATAGGAAAATCAGGGTTTGTGTGGATTACAGAGACTTGAACAAGGCAAGCCCTAAAGACGACTTCCCTTTACCAAATATACACATCCTGATCGATAATTGTGCAAAGCATGAACTACAGTCCTTTGTAGATTGTTTCGCCGGTTATCATCAACTGCTTATGGATGAGGAAGATGCTGAAAAGACGGCTTTCGCTACCTCTTGGGGAACATACTATTATAAAGTGATGCCTTTTGGTTTGAAGAATGCTGGAGCTACCTACATGAGAGCAATGACCACAATGTTCCATGACTTAATGCACAAGGAGATCGAGGTGTATGTGGATGATCTGATCATCAAATCAAGGAAAAGCTCCGAACATTTGGACAATTTGCGCAAGTTCTTCAACCGTTTGCGCAAGTACAAGTTGAAGTTGAACCCAGCGAAGTGTGCTTTCGGTGTTCCATCCGGAAAGTTATTGGGCTTTATCGTCAGCAGAAGAGGTATTGAGTTGGATCCAGCCAAAATCAAAGCCATCAAGAAATTGCCACCACCGAAGAGCAAGAAAGAAGTCATGAGTTTCTTAGGACGACTAAATTACATTAGTTGTTTCATAGCCCAGTCCACTGTTATATGCGAACCCATCATCAAATTGTTGAGGAAAGATGTCGTCATCGAGTGGACAGAGGATTGCCAGAAAGCATTCGATCGGATAAAGGAGTACTTATCCAGCCCGCCCGTGTTGGTTCCGCCTGAACCAGGGCGACCTTTTTTACTGTACTTGTCTGTGGTAGATTCAGCATTCGGATGTGTGTTGGGACAACACGATTTGACAGGAAGGAAAGAGCAGGCAATATATTATCTGAGTAAGAAGTTCACTCCGTATGAAGCCAAGTACACACTACTGGAACACACCTGTTGCGCATTGACTTGGGTAGCACAGAAACTGAGGCATTATTTGACATCATATGCAACCCTACTGATCTCAAGAATGGATCCTCTTAAATACATCTTTCAGAAGCCGATGCCTACCGGAAAGCTAGCCAAATGGAAAATGTTACTCAGTGAGTTTGACATCACCTTTGTCACTCAGAAAGCCATGAAAGCTAAAGCTTTGGCCGATCACATGGCCGAGAACCCTGTGGATGATGATTACGAGCCTTTGCATACTTACTTCCCAGATGAGGAGGTCATGTTCGTCAGAGAAGACATCACCGAAGAATATGATGGTTGGAGACTGTTCTTCGACGGAGCGGTAAACTTCAAAGGAGTTGGCATTGGAGCAGTGTTGATTTCTGAAACTGGCCAGCATTACCCGGCCACTGCTAAGCTCAGATTCCCTTCCACCAACAACATGGCAGAATAGGAAGCTTGTATTTTAGGGCTCAGGATGGTCATAGACATGAACGTGCAAGAACTATTGGCAATTGGAGATTCAGATTTGCTGATACATCAAGTACGAGGCGAGTGGGCAGCAAAGAATTTTAAAATATTTCAGTATTTGGAGTGCATAAAAGAATTGAGCGAGGTTAATCAAGATAGAATTTCGGCATGTACCTAGCTTGCAGAATGAGTTCGCTGACGCCCTGGCCACAATATCTTCCATGATTCAACACCCAGACAAGAATTATATTGATGCAATACCCATAACAGTGAAAGAGCAACCAGCATATTGCTTTCAGGTGGAAGAAGAATCGGACGGAGAGCCATGGTTCCATGACATTAAGAAATTCCTCAAAGAAAACCTTTATCCTGAGAATGCTACAAGCCTTCAGAGGAAGACATTGCGGAGATTGGCAAATGGTTTCTTTTTAAATGGCGAAATCCTGTACCGGAGGACGCCTGACTTAGGTTTGCTGAGATGCGTGGATGTTAAAGAAGCTGTCAGATTGCTAGAAGAAGTGCATGCTGGAACTTGTGGTCCGCATATGAATGGTTTCGTGCTTGCAAAGAAGATATTAAGGGCAGGATACTTTTGGATGACTATGGAGCACGATTGCATAAAATACGTAAAGAAATGCCATCAATGCCAAGTGCATGGAGACATGATTCGGGTACCCCCCGAATGAGCTTAATGTTATGGGATCGCCTTGGCCATTCGCTGCTTGGGGAATGGACGTCATAGGGCCAATTGAACCCGCCGCATCAAATGGACATAGGTTCATATTGGTAGCCATTGATTACTTCACCAAATGGGTGGAGGCTGCATCCTACAAGTCGGTGACGAAGAAGGTAGTGGTTGATTTCGTCCGAGACAAGATGATATGTTGATTTGGAATCCCCGAGTCAGTCATCACTGATAATGGATCCAATCTCAACAGTGACTTGATGAGAGCAACTTGTGATACTTTCAAAATCAAGCACCGCAACTCTACTGCATATAGGCCTCAGATGAATGGAGCAGTTGAGGCAGCCAACAAAAACATCAAGAAAATATTGCGCAAGATGATCGACAATTCAAGACAGTTGCACGAGAATCTTCCCTATGCTCTGTTAGGGTACCGCACCACAATGAGAATGTCAACAGGAGCTACCCCTTATCTCCTCTTCTATGGCACTGAAGCAGTAATACCAGCAGAATTGGAGATTCCCTCTCTAAGGGTTATTCAAGAGGCAGAACTAACAGATGCAGAATGGATTAAGAGGAGAATAGAACAATTGGCACTCATTGATGGCAAGAGAATGAATGAAATATGCCATGGACAGTTGTACCAGCAAAGAATGGCAAAATCATTCAACAAGAAGGTCCGCAGAAGGTCATTCAAACCTGGACAGTTGGTTCTGAAGAAGATATTCCCCAATCAGGAAGAAGAAAAGGGCAAGTTTGCACCAAACTGGCAAGGACCTTATATGGTTCATCGAGTTCTCACTGGAGGAGCACTTATGCTGGCAGAAATGGATGGTGAAGTTTGGCCGAAGCCAATCAACGGAGACACTGTCAAAAGATATTACATCTGAGAACCTGCACTAGCTAATAGCTTTATTCCTTATGCAATATCTCATGTAATCTGGAACTACGTTACGACCTGATTCCCCAAGTGGGATACGTAGGCAACCTACCCAAGGTTCGGTCGCATTAATACAAAAATTTTATTTTCCCCACGAAGTGGACACTAGGCAGAATTTTTGAGGATCCCTCAAAAATTTAAAAGGACAAACTGAGATCAATACTGGGTCAGAGAAAGCGAGGTGCAGACACCGGGGCAGAAATTTTTGAGATTCTCTCAAAAATTTTAGGAAAAAGCAAAGTGCAGAAACTGGGGCAGAATTTTGAGGTCCTTACCTCAAAATTCCTCAGGGATGTTTTACTACAATCAGAAAGACAACAATTGCAACATTGTGCTTGTACTACACAAAGCGGTCTATTGATTCAATGGAATAAAATACATTTTTTCACAAACCTTTTCTTTAAAAATGCATGCTTATTTTCTTTTTACTCTTTCTTTTACTCCCTTTAGTTTAACCAAGGTCCGGCATTCGCGAAAGAAGACACCACAAAAGAAAGGCGCAGGTCAGGCGGAGAATGCACAAACGAAACCTTCCTCCCCCAGAACTTACAAAATTTTCTTTGAGTGCGGGCCACCAAAAGACGAACGATGTGACAATCAGCATAACAACATCTCGGGCAGTCTTGTAGACAAGGTAGTATCTCTATATTTATCACTTCATGTTACTTGTTGCATGTATGGTATACAACTCAGCACAACAGGCGAAATAGCTCTTGACGAGCAGGCAAAATAGCTCGTGACGAGTAGGCAAAATAGCTCTTGACGCGGAGGCAAAATAGCTCTTGACGAGCAGGCAACAGCTCCAGCAAGAAGGCCAAATAGCTCATGACGAGCAGGCAAAGTAGCTTTTGAAGAGGTGGCAAAATAGCTCTTGACGAGCAGGCAACAGCTCCCGACAAGAAGGCGAAATAGCTCGTGACGAGCAGGCAAAATAGCTCTTGACGCGGAGGCAAAATAGCTCTTGACAAGCAGGCAACAGCTCCGGCAAGAATGCAAAATAGCTCATGACGAGCAGGAAAAATAGCTCTTGACGCGGAGGCAAAATAGCTCTTGACGAGCAGCCAATATCTCCGGCAAGAAGGCAAAATAGCTCATGACGAGCAGGCAAAGTAGCTTTTGACGAGGAGGCAAAATAGCTCTTGACGAGGAGGCAAAATAGCTCTTGACGAGCAGGCAACAGCTCCCGACAAGAAGGCAAAATAGCTCGTGACGAGCAGGGAAAATAGTTCTTGACGCGGAGGAAAAATAGCTCTTGACGAGCAGGCAACAGCTCCGGCAAGAAGGCAAAATAACTCATGACGAGCAGGCAAAGTAGCTTTTGACGAGGAGGCAAAATAGCTCTTAACGAGCAGGCAACAGCTCCCGACAAGAAGGCAAGATAGCTCATGACGAGCAGGAAAAATAGCTCTTGACGAGCAGGCAAAATGGCTCTTGACAAGGATGCAAATATCTCACGACAAAAGACCACGACACATTGACGGTTGACACTCAAAATGACAAGAAAGTATATTTATGCACCTACATATATGTATTATTCGCAAAAACTCACTCTTATTGCAGGGCACACAAACTAGCATTGCAACGACACCACAATTCGGTACCCTACATGACCACCCATAATCTCAGAATACATCCTTTCAGAGTCGTGACAAAATTGGCCGCACTGTCAACATCTTTGCCCGAATACTCTTTCATCATCCCCGGGCAAAGAGGGGCAGCTGTTGACACCCAATTTTGTCCCTCCTATTTTACATTTTATCATACAAAACTTTGAAAATACAATTTTGAATATTTTAGACAAAATCGCGTCAATCATCGTACCCTTATCCGTTTCACCAACGTCCTATCTATATACATGTGTACTTCAATGCATAAATACGTCATTTAAGTCATTTTCAAAGGGATAGTACAATTTTTTATGCAATTTATGTATTTGAATATCCATTTTTATAATCATTTACATTCGATTAATGTTACAAAAATTCATTTATAATTATTTAGAGTCAATTATTATTTTTTAAGTCTACAATATTACTCCTCATGTTTTTATTAGTTTTTCTCTTATGTTATTAGCATTTTAAGCCAAATTATTGGCTAATTATACCCGAATATACATTTTGCAAATTATTTACATTCAATTGATATTACATAAAATTATTTCCAATCAATTATTATGTTTTCTAAGTCTATAATATTGCTCCTTATATTTTTATTAATTTTTTCTTATTTATTGGCATTTTTTAAGCTAATTATTGACCGAATATACCCCCATATACTCGAAATATACAGCATATATACGCATAAATATATATAAAACACATACTACACATACACATCACTCTCTTTGGGACCCACGTGCACACACATCAGCCCATACGCGCATACGTGGCACATTTCTAGCCAACCATCCGCCCACGTCACCTTCCACTAACTATTTCTCCATTTTTCAGCTTTATCCAAACACACCCCTTACCAAAACAACCCCTAAAATTCATTTCACCCTTTCCCTCTCCCCTTACCAGCCACCAGCCCCTCCCCCTTCTCCCCCCCTTTGCCCAAAAAACGTCCAAATACACCCCCCCAAATCCCGCCATAGTCCCGTCGTCCCACCCCTAATCACGCTAGCTCTCTGTTTTCCCGTTTCTCTCTCTCCTCGTCACGTTTTCAAGGTAAGGAAAATGGAAAGATTGGACAAAATCATGAAGGATTGATGCTAATCAACACAAGAATGGGATTGATACATTCCTAAACAAAGCATAGCTCAAGATTTTGGAATTAAAACAAAGTGAAAACGGAACAACCAAATCGGGTCAGATTGACCCGACCCGGATCCGAAAACGGGTACGAATTCCTTTTAAATTTTATCACTATTTTTGTTGTTTTAGTTTAAATGTTGTTAAGTTGAACACTATCATGATTAAGAAAATATAGAAGATGCATATTTTAGTTGATTCCATATCCATAATTTGTTTGTATATTGACTAAAAATTAGTAAATTCTAATGTTATTGAGTAGTGAAATATTTGTTAAATGCCTCATTGAACAATGATATCAAGCTAGGTTGATCTTGAAAAAAATTGTTTAAACTAGTAAGACTTTGATTAGGATTTTAACTAAGTACAAAATCAATGTTTATTTAGAATATATTGAGTAATTAAATTCTGAAATATATACAAATTTCAAGAAAAAATTAGATTTTACTTTTCCTTTTAACATGCTATTTTAATTCTGAAAATTGGTTAACTATGATTTATTTATGGGGGTATACTTCTTTGATTGAAAAAACAGCTTTACTTAATTACTTCTTGCCTTATAAAATTTTATTTGATTTTATTTTTGCCCCTTTTCCACACCCAAAATTAAATAATAAACCCCTACCCTAAAACTATAAAAAGAGGGGGGGGGGGCAGTCCTTCTCTTAGGACACACATAGATACGCTAAAAAACTCAAGAAAACAGGATCTCTCTCTTCTCTCAGAAAATACTCTCTGTTGCTTCATGTCTGTTCTTCTGGATTTGAAATTATCCAGCACACATCCCTCCTTTCACTTCACCTATTACTAAGGTAAAGAAACTTGAGAAATATGTGGTGTTTAGTCTGGTGAACCGTTTGTTTATTGCTTTTGCCTGGTCTATTACATGTGTATGATTGCTTGGCCAAGCCTGGCTTTCCATTAATCTTGTCTCCGCAGCATTCCTCGGACAGCTTTCAAAGCTATACCAAGTCTCTTTCCCTTACAGGTTCACCAGGGATATTATGGTTTAAAGAAAGGCATGCTTCACATTAACCTCTCTTCTGCAGGATGTTGGATTCCAACGCAATAGTTGATAATTCAAATTAAAGGGGGTCAAGGCCTAATCACTCCATCTCTCCCTATTTTTTTTATGTAACTAATGAATTATGTTTGGCATTTGTTTAAATAGTAGTTTGCATAAAGTACTGTTATGTGTTAATGAAATTCGAAACAGGAACAAATGATGTAATATTGATAAAAAGGCAATACCACAAAGGCTAAACAGGGGCCTTTTTACCCTCTCTCTTTTTTTTTTATGTGATTTGTTGGGAACTATTGATTGAAAACAGAGTTTGGAATACATTGTCGACATTCTGGAATTTGTTGGCTATTTTAAATAAAGAGGGAACAGATTTTTGAAATTTTTTTTAAGCAGGGGCTACTTTCGCAAACTGCCTCAATTGAGGCTTATTTCTACAAAACAGAAAACTGCCAGTAATATTTGTTTCTCCTGTCACGTAAATTCTTAAATTCTTTTAAAGGCTATCTTTTCAAGCTCACTTCATTTAAGTCTTATGATTTTTTTGGGCCAAGGTTTTGAAAGTTTAGGCTTGTTCTTTATAAATATTGTTTAAACACCTTTAACCACAAGCCTATTTTCCAAATAATAAAAAGGCTAACGTCAAATTATGTGATTGATATGTGCTATGTATTTACATTCTAATTTATTGGCATATATGTGTTTTTTTTTATTTATTACCCCGCTTTATGTATACATATATTAGAACTATTTATAAAGTTATAATTATGCTAATATTGGTGTGCATGTTTTTATAAAAGAACCCTCTATTTGATAAAATTATATGCGATTTGAACTCGCTAAAGGCAAGATATTGCATTTGTAGGGCTGTATTTGAAATCAGTCAGTGGGCTTGGCCCAGGAACGCAAGGTTCAGAATTTTAAGACACACCGGAATGTTTTTTTGCGCAGCATATTCTGTTTAATGCTTGACTTTGATTTCTGGTCCCTATTTTCACTAAGTTAAAATTGTTTAAATCCAATTTATATTCCTAGCCATTATTACAACTTGTGTTCATATTTAACCTTGAGAATCATTCAAAATTTTCTTTAGAGATCTTGCTTACATGCTTAGCCGATATCCCAAATTTTAAACTCAGTCGGGAACCACTCTTAGTGGGACTCGGAAAATGCCTAATACCTTCTTCCCGAGTCATAAGGGCTTCTTGCCTTAGAATCTCTGCTAGTACGACCTACCCGGAGTTAACTTTAGACACTTAGCTATTTTAGGTTACCTGATACGCCTGTTATACAAATTTATTAGGTGGCGACTCCAATTTTGACTCAACCGAGTCACCTAGTCAAACTCAACCTTTTGAACTCGATCCGAGCTTCGAAAAATGGGGTGCGACAACCCACCTGATCAATTGACTTTTACATCCTTGGCCAACGTGAATGGTTGGCGTGCGAAGGATCACTATGAGTTATCCTTTCCTGGATTCCTCATTTAATCTTTTAGCTCCAATTGTCTTCATTATCTCCTCTTCTCAGGTTTCTTCCATAGTGAAATGCCCCCGATGAAGGAGATAAAAATTTCCACCCCATATATTGCTCCCTTGTACCATATGCAAGCGTCTTGAGGGAGAACCGTTGAGAGGGCGATCAATTCCCGCTCTTCAAAGAGAAAAAGACCTTCCAAGCTAGGTAATGTAGTGACTGCTAGTGAGCCCTCGGTGATTTTAGATGGTGAGGGCGAAGTCATCCATGAGCCTGAGGCTGTTGTGACCCCTTCTTGTGTTGCTGCTGAGTTTGGTCAATCTACGTGGAAGCTGAGGCATTTGATAGATGAATTTCCTGAGGCTGGAGAAAAAGCCTTTGTCAAAGACGAAGTGGCACTTCCAACCGTTCACCTTGACCTCAATCAGGTTTGTTGTCTTCTTCATACTTATGCACACAATTCCTCTTATTCTCATAAGCTAATATCCCCTCATACATATTAGAGCCTACCGTTCCGACTCCGACCCCCGAGCTGACTGGTTTCTTTCAGCGCCGTCCTGGTAAGGAGGTGGCAATGGATGTAGATGTTGAGGCTGAACCCATGGATGGTTCCCATGAGGTTGTTATTCCCATTGTTGGGGGAGTTAACATGTTCAAGACACTGAGGGTTGTAATAGACCATACCATTAAACTGATCGGCCCTAATGAACAGAGATATCTAGTTGGCTACAGTCTCCAGAAACATCTTGAGGTTACTACCAGTTGCTCTCTTCGGGTAAACTCCCTTTTCTATTTTTCTGCATCTTATGAGTCGAGTCCTTATTCTTCCTCAGCTAAATACATGCTTCGACGTTTGTGCAGGGGTTGATGGTTGACCATGAGATGCTCCACCGAGGAGGCTCAGATGAGAACCTAAGGAATGGGATTTAGGAACTACTAGGGAAAGTTGCTAGCCTACAACCTTTTGTGGAGGAAGCTGAACGGCTGAAAAGAGAGCTTTATACTACACGTAGAGCTTATCAGAAGGAATCCCTGAGAGGCTTGATGAGGCCTTGAGCAATGGGATCCGCAAGCACAAACAGACCGTGGAGACCCTTCAATCTTCTTTTACAGAGGCCAAACTATCTGAACAGCTTCAGTGTAAGAATACAGCTCGCTTGGAAGCAGCTATGAAGGCCCACCAACAAAAGCTGTCTGCAAGGGGTGAGAGAATCGAGGCTACTGAAAGAGTGCCCACGATGCCCGAGACCTTTTCTCTTTTCTTCAAGATGAAAATGATAGGTTTAAAAGAAAAGTTGCGTCCCTTCGTGATAAAATTTTCAATGATGCTCATCTTAGGACGAACAAATGAATGCGTTGAATTCACGTCACACAACTAAAGTGGATCGTGCTAACTCGCAGCAGCCCTCTCCACCTTTCTCCTGGTTCAGGATGACCCTAGTCTGGACCTTGAGTTTGAGATTGCTTCGTTCACTAAGCTTGTGGCCCAAGCAGATACTCATATGGGGTCCCACCTTGAAGCATGTTCTATAGAGGCTAGTGGCGAGAGAGTAGATGATGCGTTTGCTGAGGAGCCTGCAGCTAATGAAGCAGGACCTCCGGGGAGTGTTGCCGCCGAAGGGAGTCCCCCGAGAGAGGATTAGAAATCCCCCCTGATGCTTAATATTTTTTTGCATATTTGTTTTGAACAATTACCCATGTTTTTTGGGCGTAACGATATGATTTTGGGCTAGTTTTGAGGCTTTTAACTTGAATTACTTGTTAATTTGTTTGTGACAACTATAGCTTCCACCGTAAAAAATTAAGTAATGTCCTTGTTAAATTGAGTCCTCATGAGCGTGTGCACTTAAAGCTTTAGCAGCTTTCGGATGTCCTGCTTATTCTGATGTCTAGAATATTTGTCAGGCAGCCTTCTTGGGCAATTACGTCTGTATAGTGCGCCACTGTTTTGGCGGCCTACGTTGCGTCCGAGATAGACGTCTATTTTGCATCCACAGTAGGACGAATTTAGGTTGTGTGGAAACCGGCACTTTGGCGTTCCAATACAGAACGTCTTTTCTTATTTACACGAGTATTCTAAGACTTTTTTGCACTATGCAGGCGGGCGTCCCCACCGCATGTAGGTGAAAATTTGTTGAATTGACGAGTTAAACTTACGAATAATACCTGGTGGCTGATTTAGACGTGGTCTAACTCCAAGCGAGTAGTTTACCCTACTTTCGTCACAAAAAGTGAGTGTATTACTTCAACTTGAGTTTGGCTGGGGCTCATAGTTGGATCATAGATGGATCTGAATTGTGATTGTAAAATTAACTAAGTGCAACAGTAGTTGTAATGATGAGTTAGGACGAAAGGCCTAAGATGTTGTGGGTAAAAGCCCGTAAAATTACTTATTAGTATGAAAATACTGTGATCAAAATTTAAAAAGTACAAGGAGCTAAATAAAGTAAGTACTGAAAAGAAATATACTCCTGATGCCACTCCTCCCCTCCCCCCCGGAAGACACATCAATCAACTGAAAGAATCGTAATCGTAATCTTGACTGATTGAGATTTTGAGGTCTTCATCAATTTCAGGTAAGTCAGGCTTTGGTGTCTCCTCGGGATCAGATGCTCCTAGGACCGCAATGGTGTAGCACTTCCTTACTGCCTCTTGATCACCATTGATTTCTCTTATCCCTCACTTAGTGGGGGTATTTGAGTTTTTGATGCCAAGTAGAAGGTATTGCATTGTATGGAACGCTTCCTTATATAACTTAAAAAGAAGAAACATAATCCGCCCCTAGAATATATGCAGTGAGGTTGATTTCCCCGACAGACTTTTCACAAGAATTTTTAAAGCCTGCCAACATGTAAATACTACAAACCATTTTGTCTTGAACTCTCATCACCTCTACGGTGTCCCATTTAATGAGGTTCATAGGATTGCCAGCGTCAACTAAGACGCGCTTGTCGTCCGTGTCCTCTATTTGGAGCATTATAACCAAAGCATCATGGTGAGAAGTGTTGTAGTTAGTGCTTTCCTCGTCACTGAATAAGAACATATCTTCACTGTCGTGGTCCCCATCGAGTACTGTCTTCCCGTCCTTCGGGCCACCAAGCAACATTGGCCCGCCGACTATGACATTTATAATCCTCTTAGGCTCTGGCAGGTCCGAGGGTCCGTCTGATACTATGCTCTTAGAATAGGTTTGCTTTCCTCTTTCAATTAGTAAGTCCTTTAAATAACCTTTATCAAGCAGGTTCATCACTTTCAAGTTCAAGGTCCTGCAAGTGGCGGTCTCATGTCCATGATCCCTATGAAACTCGCAATACAGGTTTTTGTTCATTTACTAGGTTCGGCCCTTATATTGCTGGGCCACCGTACTTGAGTGTCCTTCATGTGATACTGCACGAACTCCACATTATTGATGCGCAATCCCAACTACCAAACCTATCGGGGACCCAATCTATGCTGAGTGATCCCTTGTGAGGTAGTGTCGAAGCTTTTCTGCTATCCTCTCGCTTTTCAGCTAGCTTTGAGAAGTCATCCATGTATCTCTCTTGCTATGATTTTTCCTTGTCTCCAGCTCTTGATTCTTCTGCATATCCCCGCTCATTTTCTTAACAGGGAATGTCTTCGATTATTGGGTGAGTTTCCACGCCGGGGTTTGAGAATGCTCGGGCTCTAAGCGCAGCTTCTCACTGTACATTTCATGTTGTTACAGGGTATTGTGTCAAACTCCACTGCAACTCCCTGGTAGCTAGCGAGCCTTTGGAATTCTGGCTCTTGCCGAAAACTACCACAATAATATTATCGCAGACTGGAGGAAGCTCCATGCGTTCACTCTGAAACCTTTCAAGATAGTCTTTCAACAGCTCATCGTCGCACTGCTGAATCTCAAAGATATCCTCCATGCGCTTCTCCCATTTACGAGTGCCAAAGTGTGCTTTCTTGAATAAATCTTGCATCTGAATGAATGACTCGCTGGAGCCTATCGATAGCTGAGTGTACCAAGCAAGGGCACCCTTGGTCAAGGTTGAGCCGAATCTTTTCACCAGAGCAGACTGGATTTCTTCCTCTGAGATTTCGTTGCTCTTGATGGCTGTGTAATACGTAACAATATGCTCATTCAGATCCATTGTTTCGTCATATTTTAAGTTATCTGGCAGGCAGAAGTGTTTTGGTACGCGGATCGGTGCAGCACTTGCTTTGTACGCATGCTTATAAAATTTTTGTTGAGGTGGTGCACCCGGTACGTTACCGATCTGATCGTTCATGGCCTTCATCTCCTTTAGGATGTCCTGAATGACAGGTTTTCCTTTGAGGTCTTGATTGTTGACTGTCGTTGAACCTCCAGAAGTGGCGTCCATATTGAGCCTGCGATTAGGAGTGGACACTGGAGTATCTTTCATGGGATTGGTCCTCGCGGGGATGCTGGCCTCTAAGACGATCTAGCGAACATAGTTCCTTAACTTTTGAAATAACCCTCGACCATGTTGACCGAGTTCTACTTTTCTTGCGCTGACAGGGTTGTGAGGAGGGTAGCAAGAAAACCTCTGCGTCAGAATTAACTTCGCGTGATTGATCGATTTCACCGTTGCTGGGCACATGGACTGGCTCTTTGGCATGATCGTTTGGATGCACGTTGGGATCGCCAGGTTCCTGTGCATACTCGTCTACAGTGTCGACGGTATTCTTTGGGGTGTTGTCGTCTGACATGACTGCGTCTTTTCCTCGTAGAATACCTACAATTTCATGGGGCCCATGGTGGGCGCCAAACTGTATATGCCTAAATTTGTACGTCTAGGTCAAAGACTTAAATTTACGAAGGGGTCACAAGCAATACAGTAAAATACAACGAAAAGAAAGTAAATAGAGAGAAAAATAATAGACAAGAAAGTAAAGAGCTTTATTCCTTGAGAATAGCTGGATTCAGTGGTGAATCGCTTGATGTACAATACAATGTAAGGAGGAATATTTATAGTAGTGGATACACAGTCCTAATTATGGTAATACAAAGACTAATGAGACTCATGGGCCTATAAACTCAAGGCGGTGGTATATACGAAATCAAAGTAAGAGACTTCAAGCCTAAGGCGGCAAGATGTATGCCTTGTGTCTTACGCCTGTACCGCCTGAACGGTCGTAACTCGTAAAACAAGTGTGTATCTAGTGTGCCTGGTAATTTGTAGGATAAGTCTAATTTCGCCAAATGAACTCGTATCTCCGTAATAATAGATGACGTATTTTTGCTCCGACAAAATGCCCTCACTGACTCAATAGGATTTTTGGTTGTGACATGTATACTTCGTAGTACTTGTACTCTAATCATGTTTGGAAGGCAATAGTGACATGGATAGGCAAAGAAAGATCACTAGATATTTGGCAAGAAGAGGTTCAGTGGATGGAAACGCAAACAACAAAGAACAAAGCTAGATCAGAAATAATTGGTTTCCTATTTGTATCAAAAATATATCACATCTGGCAAGAAAGTATACGGAGAGAAATCCTACATTAGGTAGTTGGAAAATCTTAATTTCATTCCAATTAGTTTAGTTTAGATATAGTTATGTAAATGATCTACTACTGATGTGTAGAATTACTTAGAGAGTGCAAAAGGAATTGATGGTTGTAATTAATTTACATAGTTGAAATTAAAAAAAAAAAAAAAAGAATTTTTATACTAAAAGACAAGCAACAGATGAAATTACCAAAACTGACCCATATTTTCAAATCTTACCCGGCCTGTTACCTTTTTCTCGAGATTTCAGCCTGTCGCAAGTTTATACAAATTTACACAAGTTTATACACGTATATAAAATTATATAAATATGTATAAGTGTGTATATGCGAGTAAATAAATCTGTATATTAAGGATGTTAATATGAATTTTTATTATTTTGTGTATGTTTTTGTATTTCTCTCATTTCTACGCATTTATCTATGTATATTCATGTATAATTTATTTTTTATGGAGAGATTTGTGTGTATAAACTTGTCCAAAGCGATGATAGACACAATCAACAATATAATTTCAGTTAAATAAAAACTTAACGACACTACTGGTAGGGGATGGTATCTGCCGGCGGCTCAGTAGCAGGGAAGGGGGAGATTTAGTAGCTAGGGTGTTTTTCTTAAACGAGTGCTAAAATTTGTAATTTTAGGGATGAGTGTTCTGTATGGAAAAAAAATGGTATCATATTTGTAATTTGGGTAGTGGACTGCCTATTTCTGAAAAATTTCCAAAAAATTTCAGTTTCCACCAAAAACAGCTCAGTAGCATTAAAGCCCACAATCTGGTATTTTATTGGAAAATAACACTAGGTGAACACTCAACAAATATTTACTCATATTCTAAACATATTTTTCTTAAATATAGTGAGAAAAACCAAATAGGATATTTTATCTCATTTTCTAACCAACATGTGATAAAGAAGTAGATATTTAAGCCATTTATTAAGGGATAAGAAAATACATTCCTTATTTTAAGGGATTACTTAAAATTTTAATTAATAATTATTAATATTCTTGATTTTTCCCTCAACATTGAATATCCTGTACCTATGTAAGTTATTAGGAGTCCGATATTTATAAAATTGTTTATATCTCTTGTTTATTTATCTATTTTCATGTCATTTATCTTTATTTCCCAGAATATTGTATAATATGTATCCATTGTTTATGTATTCAATTGTTAGGGGATAATTAAACAGTGATTTAGGAGATGTATAAAAAATTTATTAGTTTTGAAAAATTCTATTTATTGAAAATAATCAGTAAGTATGCCTTTGAGATATATATATTATTCACTATAATTTTATGATCGTTATTCAATAAATAGATATTTGATATGCATATATATATTATTTACTTTATTTTTTTGATCAGTACTCAATAAGTTTATGTTTGATATGCATATATTATTCACTATGAAAAATTATAATTATTTGACAATATTCAAGAAATATGAACTTGGCATAACAAATTTTAGTTATATTTGGATAACGATTATACTGTGGATAGTTGTTAGGATGTTAGGCTGGATTAATGCAGTATATATATTTACCACGTTGGTTCCTTGATTTTAGATTGTCGACAATATCTTCCTTTTATGCCTTTAGGTTAAGAAGATTTGGCTAGAATTTAATAGGTAAACTATATGAAAGTTACAGTTATGGGGTGGCTATTTCTGTATTCTCCCCTTTTTATTACAAGCTTTTATGGTGGGCAGCCTTCTAGGCACCTGGCGTCTAAATTTTAACACTAATGGGTAAAAACTTTACAAAGATGGGCTTTATGGCGATTTAGATAAAATATTTTGAACTAAATTCCAGTCCTCTGCCGTTGTTCTACTAGGAAGTGCCTGCAAGTTTCAGAATCCAAGGCCCTTTGTGAATATTTTTTTAAGTGAATCAATAGTTAAATAGTGGCACTGAAATGTCCTATTTCTTAATGTCACACCCTTTGATGCAGTCCGAATAGAAACAAGACATGCTCATGAGCTTTGAAGGTGCGGGCAGCTTGTTAGAGGGATCAACGAGCAAGCTAGCAAGCTAAGGGAAGAGGGAGGCGTCACTTGGAGGTGTTGGCCAAGAGTTTAAGTGCTCGACGAGCACCTTGGCGAGCTAGTTTTTGACACTATGATGCTTAGGAGTTTTGGGCAGAATTCGCATGCTCTCAACGAGCTCCTTTTTATGGCGTCTAGTATCTACATGTTTGGGGCAAAGTTCTCTCATACTGAACAAGCTACTCAACGATCTATTTAGCTTTAGATTACATAGATACTATTATTCTAAATAATGGCACTTTATTGGCCCTGCGTGGTTTTTTACATATACTTTGGAGCTGTTTTTACACATTCTATGCATTAGTGACTGATTGTATTTAAGTCACACTTATCGTTTCTTTTAATCAGTTTTCAGAATATACAGAGTATCAAACATAAGGCTTTGCCTTTGTAGAAGTTCTTTAGTTTCATAATCTCTAAAACACTTGGAACTCATGGAGATCATCACTAGCATGATTCCTTGATTGGTTCATATTTCTTCTCTTTCTAGGAATAATCTTTCATCTTACTGTGAGTTTAATCCATTCTTTTTTCTTATTTATGTTCTTTCAAATCTATCTTTCTTGTTTAAATGCTTTAATTACATCTATATTATTAGTTACTAATTCTGCTTGCATCAGTTGGTATTAGAGCTTGGAAAGGGTTTGTTTTAACAATCCCAATCCTATTCTTTGTGCCTTAGATTTGGGTTCTTAGTTTAGTTTCTTGAATTTTCATTTAAGAAAAGGAAAACATGGAAAAGAGAAGAAATAGCCTTGTGTAGTTGTTGTTATACGCCTAGGGTTAAGAAAAAAAAGTGTTCTTAATTGATTCTTTAAACCCTAGTTAAGTCTTGAAGCGTTTCTTGAAGTTTTTGGTGTGTTTGCTTGAATTTCAAATTAATCTTGCTTGGGTTCGTGGATGTTCTTGAGAGAAAAGGTCTTGAAACGTTAAGAACTTATAAGAATAATAGGCAGCGTGTTTTTGGCTGAAAATCACTAGTTCTTGATCAACAACTTGTTCTTCCTGAATAGGAAGAAAAACAACTTGATTTGATTTTAAAAATTCCTAGCATCTATACTTGAACTGTTAGATTGTTTGCTGAAATTTTGAGGCTGAATTGAGCTGAAGAGGCGCTGAATATTGGTTGTTAAGGAAGAAATCCTAAGCCTAGTCCAAGTGGAAAACAACTCCCATTCAAAAGTGGAGAATTTTACCTAATTTTTAAATAAGGGAATTAGTTTTCCTTAGGCTTTAGGAGAGGATAATTACACGCCAAAATCAAGGAAAATTCAACATTTAAAAACGTGTGAAGTAGTTGAAAAAAGTAGTAAAAGTTCTTCAAATTTGAGTTGGAAAGCAAGGAAAAAGGAGGAAAAACTTATTCAACTCTCAAAAGGAGAAAGAAAAACGTGTAGGGGTTGTGAAGTGTAGGAAAAATGGGTAAAAGTTGTCCAAATTTGAGTTGGAAAGAAAGTAAAATAAGAAAAACTTGTCCAAAACTAATTTGGAGAACAAAAATAGGTGGAAAACTTATTCCATTCTAAAAGGAAAAGACTAAAACGAAATTCCTAAGGGAGAGAGATAGTTTCTCCTAGGAATTTCTTTTTCTTTGTTAATAATTCTAGTTAGTATCTCTTGGGTATTTTTTTCTACTCAAGTTAATACTAATTCTTGAGCCTTTAGGAAATTCTTGCTTGCTGAATTTTTTCAAACTCTCGTAGAAATTTTTTGGCTTCAACTGCTTACTTTAAAAGAGCCGTCAGTTCATAGAGTCACATAAACTCCATTCCGAACCAATACTTGGAAATACTATTAGGTGATTCTACACCTTGGTTCTTACGATATAACGGAAAATCTTTGGGTGGGGTATTAGGAGTGTGAATTCTAAAGAGTGTAAGTGCCACCACTAAAAGTGAGGGAGAGCAAGTGAGGTCGTTTATCCTAACCTTCCCCTTCCCCATTTTTTTGATATGTCTTTTGCAGGTACACGGAGCCATAAGGGAGGTTTGGATGGATAGGGAGATGAGTTGGAGGTAAAGAGCTTTTACTACACTCCTACCACTTGGAGAAGCTCTTATAGATACCTCAAGGAGAGCTACCAATCTCGTGATTGTGCAGCAAGGTATAAGACTCCTTCCTCGACTTTCGATAATACATATAATGTTGGAAGTATGACGGGAAGAAGAAGCTCTTCTGATGGTACTGTTACTAAGAGGGAGTTGAGGGGAAACTACTATGACGAACTTGGAGTGGATAGTGAATGGAGTAGTTTCGCAGTGAGCATAAACGGGTATGAAGGCTATGTGCTTACAATGGATGATGGCGAGAAAAACTGGATTAGCCTTTCACTGGCGAAGAGGTTGAAAATACTTGGTTCTGATGGGAGCGTCCGGTTCCATATTTCCCATAGGAAATATAAAGGACCTGTCAAGTGTGAAGTGGCCTCTTTGACTGGGTGTCATATCATATTGGGGAAGCCTTGGCTATGCCAAAAGGACTTTGAATATAATTCTGCTCGTGGCATGTATTATATTTAGGCGCATTGAAAGTTGTACGAATTTGGCCCTATAAATGAAGTTGTGCAAACTAGGAGTCCTATAAGCATAAGAATCAGTGGGAAAAGTGTAGCAAGTAAAGAGTTGACTCCTATCAACAAGGTGAGCCCAAAACTACATGATTCAAAGTCAAGTGGTTCACCTACGAAAAAGAGGGTGTCAAATGATTTTACTCTAGGTCCTAAATTTGGGGTTGATGTTAAGAGTCCACCTACTCTGGCTAAGGGCATTGTTGGGACTCATCCTAACTCGCCCGAACATGAGAGACAAAAGATTGAGAGGAGTAAAAGAGTGACCTGTGACAATTCTCAAGTGGAAAAAAGAGAGAATGTATTGAATGATGTGAGTGGGTCATCACCTCAATTTATCGACCTTGAATGAAAAATAAGAGAGAGGAGAAGAGAAAAGAAAAATTGAGAGTGAGAACACCCTATATTCTAAAAATTCATCATCATCATCTTTTTCTTCTTTTAGCTATTGTGCAGGGATTCTTGGAGGCAAGTCGATGGAGCCTCAGTCATGTTATAAGGTGCAAAGGCAAGGTGATGAAGATCTTCATTGTGAGCTACATAAAGAAGGAGTTGATCATGACACTTCAAGTGCTTTGAGTGATCAAGGTACCAACTCGACTGTAAGTGTTAGTTCTTCTTTCCATGAGCATGTTTATCCCTTGTCTTGTGAGAGTATTTGTGAGAACTCAATACTAGTTGATTATTTGCATGACTATAATGTGTTTGCAACTAGTGTAGAGTCTAATGGCCAGCTTGTGTGTGAGCATGAATCACTAGTTGAGAAGGTTTGTAAACCGCATCAATGAAGTGAGCTCTGTTTTTAATGAATCTCTCTTTAGTGAAAATTCTGTGGTTGACCTTGTTTGTGAACCTTGTTATGACACACAACCCATATTTGATAAGAGGGAAGACGAGTTAATTGATTATCCTATTCTTTCTTTTGATGGTTCGTTCAATAATGGTGGTCTTGTGTGTCGTGGTAAGGATGGTAGTGACCTTGAGGAGTCTCTAGAGAAAAAGATGGATGGGATTACATATGATGATTTCTTAGATGATAATGAGCCTGGTTTTGATACTTCATCTTTTGTTAGGTAGTGAGATCGAGAAGTAGCTTTAACTAATCCTTTATTTGAAGACATTTTTAATAGAGGTGGTGATTTGTATCAAACTAGGGTAGAGAGTGGGATTGAACCTTTATGGTGTAGAGAAATTGATTCCTTAGATAATCCTTTGTTAGAAACTCCAAGTGAGGTAAGTGATTCTTCTAGTAGTCCTAATCATGAGTGTGTGGGCTGTAAAGAGGAAGAAGCCATTATTAATACTTTCCTTGAGAGTTTGTCTATTGAGGAGGATTGTCTTAGAGGTGAATATGGAGGTGAGGAAGTATCTCTTGGTGTGAGAAAGAATGCTTTCAAGAAGGAGAGTGAGCTAGTTGATGTTAGTTGTAGGTTGCACCATTTTACTTACTCTATTCCATATGTTAATTACACCTTGGATAGTAAGCATGCCATAGCCATTGTGTCAAATTGTAAAAATCACATTTGAGGTTTGGTGTATTAGTCAAGCACTTGGAGGTAATAGGTTTCTTGATTGTTTGAGATCGCATGTTCTACGTCCTATTGATCTCTTTGTTTGTTGTTGTGTTTGAGTGCATTTCATTGTTGAGCCAAGAACTTATTATTTCCTTTAGAGATGTGAACTTTATAACTGTTATAGATGCTTGGCTCTATCATAAGAGCGTATTTTATTTGCAAAAATGCACTAATCTTTGCTAAGCTAACCTACCCATATAGTAGCATGTTGCGGTTGTGTTTTCTCTTGCTTGCAGGTCTTGATGGTGTCTAGTATCTACATGTTTGGGACAGATTTCTCTCGTCCTCAATAAGCTACTCAACGAGCTATTTAGCTTTACATTGCATAGATAGTCTTAATGTAACTTTATTGGCCCTGCATGGTCTTTTACATATAGCCTACTTAGGGACTGTTTTTACATATTCTAGGCATTAGTGGCTGATTGTATATAAGCCACACTTAGCATTTCTTTAAATCAGTTTTCAGAATATACATATTATCAAAACAAGGTGTTGCCTTTGTAGAAGCTCTTTAGCTTCATTATCTCTTAACACTTGGAACCCATTGAGATCATCACTAGCATGATTGCTTGACTGGTTCAGTTTTCTTCTATTCATAGAATTAATTTTTCATCTTATTGTGAGTTTATCCATTCTTTCTTCTTATTTCTGTTCTTCCCAATATATCTTTCTTGTTTGAATGCTTGAATGCTTGAATTCTATCTATCTCATTATTTGCTAATTCCGCTTGCATCACCCTTTTATTTTTACTTTATTTATATTTTTGATTTTCCAAATTCCATGACCAGTTTTACAGAAGGAAGAAAACTCTTTCTACACTTGTAATTTTTTTTCACTATTGCATAACCATAAGTAATTCTATCATTTTTTTTTTGGCTAAAACCTAGTCTAATCTAGCCAGTCATCTTCTTCTTTTTTTTTTTTTTTTTTTTTTTTTGGATAAGTTAACCTTATCTTCTCTTTCGAACCCATTTATTGAAACTTAATGAAACATTATTTCTATTTATTTAATGTTCATGTGAAGCAAAAAATGAGAATGGACATATAACTAAAAAATAAAGTGATTAAGTCGATTTCTATTTGTATGAATTGAACAGAATATTAGTAGAACGACCAAAAATATCAAAGTATTGTTAGTTTCTTTTTTTGAAGAATTACTTTTTTCAAGATATGAAAATCGAGTTTGCAAGTTTTGAAAAAAAAAATAATAAATAAAAAAGAAGAGAATTAATAAATGGTTGAGTCACGATTGAAGAATTGACCTTCAAGAATTAGAAGAGCAAAAAGTAGCATATGGTTGGTATCTTAGTCAATAAAGGGATGACACTAGCTTGATCAAATTATTGGTACAATTTAAGTTTAAAAATTTGTAAAACAAGCAAAAAAAACTTAAAAATTTGCTTGTAATAGGCTTCAAATTAACCGATAATGTAAAAAATAAGTTTACACCATCAGTGTATATTAATTAAATTCATTCAAAATTAGTTTACCAATTCCAATTAATCGCATGGGATTAAAACGGTAATAGTAGTAGGTGGCTGGAGGGTAGTTAATATCGTTGGAAAGTACTAATAGCTTATCCATTCTGTTGGCTTCCTGCACACCCAAATGTCACATCTTTTGGCTGATTTTAAAATTAATTAATTTATAAAAAAATTAAAATACTATTAATTATTGTGACTTATTATATCTTTTATATAATTTTAAAGTATAATTTCTTTTAAAAATTTGAATTATGTCATAATAATTCAATAAAAAATTTAGGCCATTTGATCCGTATACACTGAATATGTCATTTGAAGTGAGATGAAACAAACTTCTTTATCCTATTCTATTCCTTAAAGAATTCATTCCCTTTTGTAAAATTTTATCCCTTTTTCAACGAAACAACTTGGTTAAATTGGTAGAATATAATTCACTTTTACCGGGTATTTGTACATGGCTAACTAATGAAAGAATGAAAAAGATGTGGATCATATATAAATTTATGACTTAAACATGGTTAGAGGTTATGTATTTTCAGTTTAATTTTAGCGGCTAAAGTTAACTTCATTATTAATTTTAGCGGCTAAGGTTAACTCCAGACATTTATTTGTTTAAAATTTATAGTGAGGCACTTTCATAGAAGAAACTTTTTGAGACCGATTAAAAGAACACCCATAACTTAGAGGAATTTAATTAGTCAAGAAAATTAAAGTGGTAGAGTTTTTACATTAGGATGGTCAAGACGTCTGATATTTGATATAAATTCGACCACAATTAACATGTATGATTTTCGCAATAGTACTATACACATATATGAACTATATAAAGTATACTAGAGGTGTTCATATTTTTATTAAAGAAAATGAAAATTGTGCATCAATAGAATGATGAAGCGTGTAGTTTAGTTAAGATTCTTAAAACAAACAAGGATTAAGACAGACTAACAAACACGTACATGGGCAATAATATCAGATAAGATTACAATAAATTTTAGTTTAGTTATAATAAGAAGTGTAAACATTTCGATCAAAGTCAACTTCTGCAAAAGTCTATTGTTGCCGGATTACTCACTCTCCATTTATTTTAATGAGTAATTCTTTAATTTAGTTGGTAGGAACATTAGCTTATATTATTCATTATTCATAATGTTTGAATACCTTGACCCAAATTAGGAAGATAATTTTAAAAGTCCCTTTTTTAAATACCATCCCTATCTTCGATTAGGTAGGAAACATCCCTCTTCATATTTTAGCAACATCAAATTAACGGAAGATTTTAGCAACATCCACAACAAAGACATCCAACTCTTTCACTTGCATTAAATTCATCTTCTTTCTCAGCCTCCTCAAAATTTTTGAGATATCGTTTATTCCTTTTCTCTAGACTTATTACTCAAATTAATTATTTTTGGTAATAGCTACTCGAAGAAAAGGCACTGGCAGTCGAATATAGATGCACCAGGTCCTAGACACATGTTAAAAAAGATAGAAATATAGAAAATCAAATGTACTGTCTTTTAATCGATAAAGAAATACATTCCAACCAAAAGTTGCTCTATTAAGTCAACGTGAAAGTTCAGTGAATTGTGGCGTGATTGTAAAAAGTTTTGGTATCATAATTTATGTTTATGAGCTCTACTTTCCCTATACACAAATTATTCAACATTATTTGTTTGTACTAATCCACCAATGGCAGATGATCTTTTTTGGGCTCTTTACATATATATCCGCCCATCAAAAAATAATTACTTTTAGGTGTCCATAACTTTTTGTATCCAAAAATTTAATACATATTAGATATATTTCTTAATATTAATATTAATATTTATATATTATGAAGTCCCAAAAAATAGGTAAACAATCAATATTAATATTTAATTCCCTTAATTAAAGGAAATAATCAATGGTAAAAAAATAAATTACCATTAAATATGGTAGTTGCACGATTTTAGGCTTACTGATAGAGTCCTATCAATATAATAATATTTAAAATATTAAATATTAAATATCAATAATATTAAATATATTAAATATCAATAATATTAAATATATTAAATATATATCAATAATATTTGAAATATTAAATATATATTTAAAATGGGTAAAATATATATGGAAAGAAAGAAACATGAAAAGGTGTACAGAAAAAGTAATTATTCTTGGTCAACGTTCATGGAGCGTAAATTTTCCTAAAAGAAAATAGTACTCCAAATTAAAGGTGTCTATTGATATTGTTTGTATTTATTTGTAAGTTAATTGTATTTTTCTGTAGCTTAGTTGTAGACTTGTAGATAGATACGCATTATATATAGTTTGTGTGCGTCTCCTGTTTATACAAGGAATGCAATGGGCAAAGTCAAGTTGGCCGTTATCAAAAACACTCCTTTATCTTCGGCTAAATTATACAACTATACAAACATAATAGCAGGTTTACAATAAAATAGCAACATTATGTCACTTTTCAAGAATAGCAATACTTTCTTAACATTATATATACAAGTTATTAAAAAAAAGATTTATTCAATAAAATTGAAGATACACCGTACCATGCACCAAAATCGCCCATAATTATAGGCATATCTTTTCATCTGTTTCTACTTTTTTGGTATTACAACTACCCAATTACTAATTCTATTGTATGTCATTTGTATGTCTATCGTATGGTGTATGCGTATAGTATGGCTATTGTATGGCTATTATATGTGTATTGTATGGCTATTGTTAGTTTTTTGTATGTGTATTGTATGGCTATTGTATGTGTATTGTATGGCTATTATATGTGTATTGTATGGCGTATGCATATTGTCAATTTTTAATAGATGGTTTTGAGGAGAGAGAAAGAAAATGGGTCTTAAATGTAAAAAGATTTAAACCTATCTAAACATAATTTGGGTGCATAAATATAGGATTTGATTTATCTTTTTTTTAATTATATTTCTTTTCTTTTTAAATACATTCTGCTATTTTTTGTAGCAAACAACAAAAATATTGCTATTTTTTTGTAAGTTTTGAAAATATTTATATATTTTGTAACAAAAGTAGATAAAGTTATACTCTGTGTAATTTATCCTTTATCTCTAAGGGTTTGAATTAAAAAGATTAATAAGAGAAAAAAGAATAAGTAATTGCTTCATCAGCTAGCTTGTGGAGAAAATTATTAATCAAGTCATATACTAGTATATAGGGTGTCAACTTTAATTTTATTTCTCTTTTTCTTTTTTCATTTTGTCTTGCAGTGTATATACATATGTTAAGGCAAAGATTGAGGTTCTTTTATTTTGCATAAATCATGGCACAAGGGTTTCAACACCGTCCATCAGCCTTAGTCTACAGTTTCAAGATAACGTTTATATTAGCAATTTGATGGAATGAATAAAGTGAATACTGTCAAACCATTTAGTAAAGTGTTATCATCTACTTGTGGAATAATAATGAATAAATTGTTGTTGTTTGTCTCGATATTTTTTTATTGTTATAGCGAAATATTGTTATAAACAGTATATAATACTACTGTATAACATAGTATGACAAATTTGTTTCAGTAAAACATAAGTTGATAATTTGTTATAATGAAATGTTGTAGCATAAAATTAATGTAATAGTAGGCCTTTCCGTATTCACATGTGAAGTGTAGCTTTCACGTAAATGCATGGTTCTCTTCTAAACCCAGAAATCAACCTAAACTTTAATTTGAGCTAGCTGGACAATATTGTTATTCTCAACAATTAATTTGAAATTGATGGCTTGGATGTACGTAACATGTAGAAGAAAGTGATATTTTTAGGCACGTATTCTCAACTATTCCATAAAACTTAATTGTGTATTGGATAAAAGCTGACTGTACTTGAAAAGGTGACACGTGTCTACCACGTGGCACGAGCAGAAGTTCCAACGGACAGACGTTTATCACGAGCAGACCTGAAGGAGTTATGAAACACTTCATCAGTCAACGCGGTCTAAGTGAGCAGTTATTAACATGATCATCCACGATCATTCAATTAATGGTCATTAAGGCAATCATTACAACCCAGCGGTTATGACTCCAACGGATACGTGACCAGCAGTTACTTATCCAGACGGATCCATGCCCAGCGGTTACGAATCCCAACGGGTGCCTATCAGACTTATAAATAGCGTTTGCCCTAAACGATTGTAAGACAACTTAACTTCCTGTCTACAATATCACTAAGAATACTCTCTCACTCTTGCTCAGATATTCCTTTTGCTCATATTTGCCTATTATTTTAGTTCTTTGATCATCTAAGCGCGATTGGTATCGAAGAGCCCACCCCGAAGACAAGCGATACGGTACGGTTACTTTTCCTTGTTTCCGTTTATGCTTTATCTTTTTTAGTTAATACTCACATCTCGTTCTAGTATTGTCACCATTTTAGTTCGTCGTTCAAACTCTTAATCTCAACTATTGATCGTGACTCCGCAAATATAAATTTAATTTTTAATTGGCCTAAAATCGGATCTAGGTTAAACATTTTGGCGACCACAGTGGAAGCCATTCAATAGCCTTCGTAGGTTAATAGTTTATCTTTTCTGATATTACACCTCTTTTCGTCAATCTTTTTGTTCTATAACTAACATGGCAGAAAGCAATTCTCAACGAACTATCATCGGCGGAAGTCAGGGAAATACCCGCGCAGCGAATATTTTCAAAATAAAGCAAAAGCCTGGTGAGTCTCTCCGCCAATATGTGGATCGCTTCCAAAGAGAGCGAGCAATACTTTCCGAGGTGCCAGACAGATGGGCGGTAATCGCGTTTACCTACGGTCTGGATATTGGATGCTCAGTAGCTATGCGCAGATTATACGAATCTCTCCGCGAGTCCCCAGCAGTCAGCTGGTCGGACGTTTGTGACCGCTACGCCTCAAGGGTAAATATCGACGAACCCGAGTGAGAAGACTCTTGGTGAGATTACCCTGACAACTCTTGCCGAAGAGGTAGCGAAGGAAACAACTTTTCATGTTGTTGATGCGGATCTAGCCTACAACATCATTTTGGGTAGACCTTGGATCCACGACATGCAAGCTGTTCCTACAACTTATCATCAAGTATTGAAGTTCCCATCTGAATGGGGATTACGTGAGGTCCGAGGAGAGCAACGCTCTGCCCGAGATTGCTATTCAGTGGCTCTCTAACTACCCGAAGAGAAAAAATAGCAATTACAGCGACCGGGGCTAGACATATCACATGAAGAGGCTAAGTACGAGGTCTCGGAATTCATCACGAAGATGGACGAAACAGAAAACCACATGCCAACCGTGGAAGCTTTGCAACCCGAAGAATTGTTCGCCGATAAGCCGGAGCGAAAGGTGTACTTAGGGACTGAACTGAGCGAACGCCTACGGGGGGATATCCTCCAGTTCCTCAAAGAGCGGCATACAACATTCGCCTGGTCCCACGCAGATATGACAGGTATTTCTCCCGACATCATTACTCACAGGTTGAACGTCGATCCATATCACCGGCCGGTGAAATAGAAGACGCGCCAGCAAGGAGCCTTTCGGAACCAGGTAATCAACAACGAGGTGGACCGGCTGTTAAAAATCGGTTCAGTACGTGAAGTCAAATATCCAGACTAGCTAGCCAACGTGGTTGTCGTACCTAAAAAGAACGGTAAATGGCGAGTCTGCATTGACTTCACGGATCTAAACAAAGCCTACCTGAAGGATTCATATCCTCTTCCCAGGATAGATCAACTGATCGACGCAATAGCCGGACACGAGGTGCTCACCTTCCTCGACGCGTATTCTGGATATAACCAAATATTGAATGACCCTGAAGATCAGGAGAAAACGGCGTTCATAACTTGTCGAGGTACGTACTGTTATAAAGTTATGCCATTTGGACTAAAAAATGCAGGTGCAACTTATCAGCATCTAGTCAATCGAATGTTCCATGACCATATCGGAAAGACTATGAAGTGTACATCGTTGATATACTGATCAAATCCAAACGAGCAGAAGACCATTTGGCACATCTGAAGGAAGCTTTCCGAATCTTGGATCAGTACAACATGAAGCTGAATCCGGAGAAGTGTGCATTTGGCGTCGGATCGGGGAAGTTCCTGGGATTCATTGTTTCTCAGCGTGGAATTGAAGTCAATCCCGCTCAAATTAAAGCCATTGAATCAATCCCAAATGTACTTCACAACAAGAAAGATGTCATGAAACTGACGGGGAGAGTGGCGGCCCTGCGAAGATTCATTTCCCGATCATCTGACCGATGCAAAAGTTTCTTCGATGTCTTAAAAAAAAACAAGGAGTTCGAATGGACCCCTGAATGCCAGCAAGCATTGAAGGATCTAAAAAAGTATCTATCCAATCCACCACTGCTCTCCACACCTCAAGAGGGTGAGCAGCTGCTAACTTATTTGGCAGTCTCAGAATCATCGGTAAGCGCTATTCTAGTTCGGGAAGAAAAAGGTAAACAACTTCCTATCTATTACATTAGCAAAGCTCTAATTGACGCAGAAACACGCTATCAACCTTTAGAAAAATTGACACTGGCACTAGTAACTGCTGCTCGTAAGGTACGCCTTTATTTTCAAAGTCATTTGATAGCTGTGGTTACAACCTTTCCTTTACGAAATGTTCTTCACAAACCTGAATTTTCAGGAAGGTTAGTAAAATGGGCTATAGAATTATCTGAATTTGATATTACCTACCAGCCTAGGGTGGCAATAAAGTCACAAGTTTTAGCAGACTTCGTGGTAGACTTCAGCACTAATATATACCCTGAGGCAGAAAAAGAAGCTATTCTTTATGCAGGGCAGGTTCCTGGCACGTGGACCCTTCACACAGACGGCTCCTCGAGCGTCAAAGGGTCCGGGCTTGGATTGGTTCTCGTCGCTCCATCCGGTGAGACGGTAAGGCAGGCTATCAAGTGCCCATTTATTACTAACAATGAGGCCGAATATGAGGACGTTACTGTAGGATTAGAACTAGCCCGAAGTTATGGAGCAACCATCGTCAAACTAAAAAACGACTCTCAGCTGGTGGTCAATCAATATAATGGAGGTTTCATTACACGAGAATCCAGGATGCAAGTGTACCTCGCCCGAGTAAAAGAGCTCCTAGCACAGTTTGATCAATGGGAAGCAATTCAGATTCCACGGGAAGAGAACCATGAAGCTGATGCTCTCGCAAATATGGGATCAGTAGCAGAGATAGGGGCAGCCAGCTCTTCAGCTGTTGTTCAACTGCTCTACACGACCATGGACAGAGAAAAGTTCGAAGTCAACACCATCAGCGCTACCTGGGACTGGCGGAATGAGATAATAAATTATCTTATCCATGGAAATCTACCCACAGACACAAAAGCTGCTCGCAAACTACGAGTAAAAGCTGCTCGATATACAATTCTCAACGGCGAACTCTACCGCAGGATATTTGCAGGACCTCTCGCAAAATGTCTCGGACCAAGTCAAATAAATTATGTGATGAGAGAAGTCCACGAAGGCTGTTGTGGAAATCATTCCGGGGGCAAGGCATTAACCCGGAAGCTGATTCGCGCAGGTTACTATTGGGACAAAATGGAGAAAGATATGAACGAATTTGTCAAAAAATGTGACAAATGCCAGAGGTTCGCCCATCTTCTCCATCAGCCAGCAGAACCACTCCATTCAATAGTCTCTCCGTGGCAAATCTGGCTCTCGCCAGACAATAAAAAATACATCAATCAAAGGTTGAAAAAGGGCATTAACATTTAGGGCTACGATCAGAACTCGATGCACCAGCTCCGTCAGTCTTGCCATCGTCCCCTGAATTCTCGCCGTCATCTTCATCTTCATCTTCATCTTCGCCTTCAGACTCCTCAGGAGAGAGATTCAGTGCTTGTCTTATTCTTCGAACAGCGTTCTTTGTCGTCTGCAGCATCTCCTAAACATTAACTTGTTTAACTTGAATCTGCACGAGCAATGAAGGTTTTGCCTCAAGCGCAGCAAGCTTGGCCTTGATCTCAGACTGATCACGCAGGTTTGCCAAGTCCTTGGTTAATGCGGCCTGAGCACTCATCAATTGAGCGACCTGATCCTTGGCAGCCTGAAGATCAGCTCTGGCCTTAACAGATCCTTCATTGGCTCTCTGCAGATCCATCTCAAGGGATGCATGATCCTCAATAGCACTGTTCAAAGAAGTTGTAAATTCTTCAACTAATCTCTCTAGACCCTGAGTAGAGCGTGCGAACCCTTCTTTAGAGCATCTAGCAACTCAGTGAACCGATTAACCTCACCACCTAGGAGACCACACTGCTCCATCAAGATCTTGTTCTCCTTCAGAGCATCTAGCAACTCTTTCTTTACATCAAGTACTTGATCGACGTTGTTAATCATGGAGCGAAACATGAGATCGGCAACCAGCATACTTGACTGAAAAAGCAAAATAAGTCAAAGTTAGAAGTCCGAGGCTAAAGTTATTCCCAACACAAAAGCGGGAAATACTTACTCGGGCAGAGTCAATAGCAATCTGGAAGGCTAACTCCTCAACGCTTAGCTCCCTCAGCACCCATTCTTCACGGGGACTGATGAGCGAGGAGACCGCCTTAGCCAAACCGCCTGGACCCGTTATGAAGTTAACGTCAGGGGCAAGTATCAATGTATGCTTCCTCTCACAGTACTTGGGTTCCCAAGCCTGCTCAGAGGGATAATTTGGCCCAAACTTGTAACAGACACCCCTGATGTCTTTCAACTCTGTCCGGCCACCAATGACTGATCGCCAGATGAATCTTGACGATGAAAGGTTAGAATCACCTTCCACTCCAGGATTTATCGTCTCGCACTCGCGAAGACCAACAGGCGTCGCCCCCTCTGTAGCCACATTCTCCAGGTCCTCGAAACGAAAAACACGAGGACCCTGGCTACTCTCTTGGGGAACTTCTTCCCTAACTTCTTCCTTTACTTCCTCTTTTTCTTCTTCTTCTTCTTCATCCACCTTTCTTTTCCCCTTGTCTACACGAGAAGGACCTGCCTCCACCCCGCCATCAACTCGGGGACTCCTCTCCGGAGTACGGACAGCCTCCTCCTCGGCCCTTCTTCTGTCACTTCAAAGATGAGGTCTTCGCCTAAGGGGAACATCAACTTCGGCCTCAGTGTCCGAAAGATAGATAACCTTCTTGGCTAAACCCTCTCCCCGTGCAGACTCGGGGACTTCAGCAGCAGCTTGGACATTCTCTTCTACGAGCCTCGGTACACTGGCCCTAGATGAAGGCTCACCCCTAGCAGATGAGGCTTGCCCGGCAGCCACGGAAGTCTTACGAGCAGACCTCTTCCGTGCTCCGCCTTCATCTTGGCTCTTCTTCTTTCTTTTCAGGGAGCCCAGACCACCAGACAAGAGTTCCTCGCCCCCCTCCCTGCTGCGCAGAGCCTCCACCGAAGCTAGGATAGTCGCGGCCTCAGCATCTGGGTCAGCGACATGCTCGGAAGGCCCCTCTTGGGGGGAGCAGCAAAGAAATCTCCTGAAGTACCCAAACCTGCAAAAAGGTAAAACGGTCAGACACGGAGAGGTTTCAAAGGAGATGGATAATCATGAAAGCAAAAATATTCTCACCATGATTTTTCACAATCAAACTTTTATGGGCAGCAAAATTCGCCCATTCCCTCCTCTCAGGAGCGAACTCCTTCAAAATTGCCTCAACCCACACCGTTAGCTCATCGACAGATATGAGCCCGTCGTAGGGTTGCTTGGCTGCTATAAAAGAAGTTGAACGGAGTTAGCAGACAAGAAGAAGAGAGAAGAACACGTAAAATTTCAAAAATACTCGGGGACATACGCTTCTTATTCCAGAATTCTGGAAGATAAGTCTTGTCGCCAAAAGTCAAGGCCGAGGAGCGCACGAACAGATACCGGTACACCCAGCCTCGGTCACCCATATCCTCAGAACTGTGCACCAGGCCCTTGCTTCCGCGCATCCTGGCATTTACCTGGCGATCTTTAAAAATTTGTATACTGTACAAAGAAATAAAATGCTCGTATCCAAAAGATTGATCGATTTCTGTCGCAAACCAATCTAAGAGTGTAACTATTCTATATATACTAGGGCACAGCTGCCCCGGGCAGAGTAGGTACTCCCTGCAGAGCCTCTCAAGCACAGGGTGCAGAGGTAACCTACATCCCACTGTGAAAGGGTAGGTGCACATGGCTGTCCACCCAGCCCTATGGGAAGTAATATTCTCCTCCTCGGAGACCGGAAAGAGGGGAACCTCATCACCCCAGTTACAGTCTATCCTCACTCGTGGGATCAACTCTTTCGTGATCCCAGACTTAAACCTGTACGCCGGTCAGTTGCGCGTATCTCCTTCTTTATTATTAAAGGACTTAATGTTACAGTCCGCCTCTAATTCACCCCATTTCTTGGGGATAATTTCTGCAGCAGTAGCCTGAGTAGCCCGGGGCCTAGGAGTGGCCGACGAGGAACTACCAACAATATCTGTGCCTTGGTTTTTTCTAGATCTTAAAGTCATGATTTCAGAAAGATTATGAAGTTGTCCAGAGGAATTCAAAAGCTAGTTCAAAGGTTTTTAAAGAACAGCGGAGAAGAAGTAAAGGCAAGTAAAAAGTTTCTCATCAAGCAAACCCCTATTTATAGGAGAGGAAATTCAGCCCCTCAACTACCTTCGAGACACGTGGAGGTCATCCAAGAGATTACGATCAGATCTGGCCGATAAAAGAAAGAATAGGGTTCAACAAATTTTATAGTGTCATCATTATCCTGAAGAGCAGCGGTCACCTCGCGATCAACAGGCGACGTGTGCACGTGACTGAAGCGGTTAAAATCATTACTTTTACTCTTGGAACACGCAGTAGTCATTTCAGAATGGACTGCAATTACGCAGGCGTGCCAGCTGCAGTTACTTTTTTATACGGTGCATTAAATGCTCACGTCATAAGGGCTTGTCACTTAGCTGATAAGGTTCGTACGTCACCAAGCGTCGTCACACAAAGACAAAAGTTTACAAAAATTCCCGCCAAAATTCGTATTTACTCCTCGAACAGATACTCTGCTCGAGAAGTGCGGGGACTATCTATATTAGATAAAAGCTGACTGGACTTGAAAAGGTGACACGTGTCTACCACGTGGTAAGAGCAGAAGTTCCAACGAACAGACATCTAACGGACAAACGTTTATCAGGAGCAGACCTGAAGGAGTTATGAAACACTTCATCAGTCAACGCGGTCTAAGTGAGCAGTTATTAACATAATCATCCACGATCATTCAATTAATGGTCATTAAGGCAATCATTACAACCCAGCGGTTATGACTCCAACGGATACGTGACCAGCAGTTACTTATCCAGACGGATTCATGCCCAGCGGTTACGAATCCCAACGGTTTCCTATCAGACTTATAAATAGCGTTTGCCCTAAACGATTGTAAGACAACTTAACTTCCTGTGTACAATATCAATAAGAATACTCTCTCACTCTTGCTCAGATATTCCTTTTTCTCATATTTGCATATTATTTTAGTTCTTTGATCATCTAAGCGCGATTGGTATCGAAGAGCCCTCCCCGAAGACAAGCGATACGATACGGTTACTTTTCCTTGTTTCCGTTTATGCTTTATCTTTATTAGTTAATACTCACATCTTGTTCTCGTATTGTCACCATTTTAGTTCTTCGTTCAAACTCTTAATCTCAACTATTGATAAGTCAAATATAAATTTAATTATTAATTGGCCTAAAATCAGATCTAGGTTAAACAAATTGTACATTTGGAGATAATGCAATATCAACAAAAATGTCATGCTTTATCATTTGTGTTAGTCATTTCGTATTGAATTATAAAGTGAATAACTATTTCAGATACCTTCAATAATTATTCCACTCGACCAAGCATAATGAGTGTTTTTTATTTATTAGTTTCCGTTAAAAAAAAAATAACTAAGGAAATGTGGAAGTGGGAACACACCAACACGGAGAGATGGGCAATGGTAGGTGGTCGTTATGTTAGTTGGAAGTAGTAAAACTTAACTATCTACTATTCATAGTCAAACATATTTGTAATGACCGCCGTTTATTAGATATTTTTTATTGTTATAAATAACATATAATACACCATAACATGAAAAATCGAATTTAATGAAACTTTATAATTATAGTAAATTATTATTATAAAGGATAGCAGTTATAAAAATATCTATTATATCTCATTATCTCCAAACATACATAAGTCAGACAAGTGACTAAGTGTTTCCCCCAACAACGAAACAAGTACTCCAGTACACAACTCTAAACTCTTTCTAGACTCATCTTTTATCTGCTTCTTGTATGGGCCTAAACTGATTTAAGATCACAAATCAAATTTGGGTTGTGAATACAAGCAAATCTTGGTATCAAAGTCAAAACAATATCAATAATAAGTGAAAATACAAGTAAATAACGTAATTTCAATACTCCCTCCGTTTATGTTTACTTGTCCAAATTCACCAAAGTCAAATTCTAAGTTTACTTGTCATTTTAGCAATTCAAGATAAAATTGGCTATATTCTTCCTAATTTACCCTTGATATTAAATATCTTCTACTTTTTAAAATCCCTTCCCAATTAAATACCTTGTACTTTTCAAGTTTAATTAATAAGGGTATATTTGTCAAGTTTAAGTTTTCTTATTTTTTTTAGTGGGAGTGAAAAACTGAAAGTGGACAAGTAAATATAAACGGAGAGAGTATATGCCAATGAATAAATTTTTTTCAGAGTTGCTGTATGTATTTCTGAATGATTACATTGTTAAATGAGAAGCTATTTATAGACTAGCAGTGATACAAGGTCATGATCCCACGTTTCCACTAAGATCTGCATGCTCCCACTTCTCAGATAGTGGAGTTAGTGGGCCGAAATAGAAGGAAAACCAGTTGACTGCGAACGACCTCATCCACCGAAGGTTAAGCCATTAGCTTCGGGTGCATGGCTTGCAATCGACCGATGCGATATTTCACCGAGGCAAACATTTGCTTTCTTTCCTCGGTCATTAACTTTGGTCTTTGACTTAGGCGACCTATGGCTTACCTTGGCTCGAAACTTGCTAACATCTATTCAGTTAAACCCAGATTATGTTACCGAGGTGCCATGTAGGCGAGTCGATTTTTACCCAATACATCAGTCCACTCCTCGGGCAATTGCCGAAGTTACCGAGGAGTTGAATGAAATTCTGCGGGAGAATGACGTGGCTCAATCCTATCGAAGCGTTTCAAACTTCTGCAAACGATACAAGTTCCTTCAAGTCACTATTCCGTGAAATGTGGCAACCGTTCATTGGCTGCCGAACGGTCACGCTGTCTTTCTTGCTTCTCCCAATGTTATAATGATAGCTTTTCACAACTTGTCTTCCCAATCACCTATAAGTATCTATACTCTAAGCTTCTCACATTACTTTCATAATCTGCGAGTAACAGTGACAGGAAAAAGAGAGAAAATTCATTTTCGTCTTGATCAACTTCTTATTTCCAAGAAATCCTTACACCCATAATTATAATCATGTCCGCGACGCACTCTACTCAAGATTCCAGTGGCTCAGGAGACAAGATTTCACACACAGCCGCAATGATTGCTAGCGGCGATTTCATCGCCACCGTTCCACCACTGCGAGTTATTGAAGCAGAGGGTGGCAGTGGCGAAGTAACATCTTTGGCAAGCGGCTCTAGGCGGAGCAAGGCTAGAGCTAGGCGCGATAGAGCTGAGGTGAGCGAGGATGTCAGCGCGGAAGAAGAGGATGACGTCATCGGGGATTACGCCATGGTTGTAGCTACTGCTGACGCTGAAGGGGTCAGCAGTAGGGATGATGGTTGTGAGGGCGATGACGCCGAAGATGAAGATAACGACGTCGAAGCCACTACGGAGACCGGGGGCGAATTGCCCGCTACCGAGGATGGACACGCTGCCTGAAAAGACGCTTTTAAAAATTCCCCTCTAGCAAGAGCTCGAGCCTCACCAGATCATCCCCTCACACTTCGATACTGGTAAGGACTTTAAGCTGCAAAATCAATCCGCCGACCAGCAGTAGTTAAATAGAAATGTACCGGTGCAAACAATGCCCACTCGCCTCACCTAAGCTCATATGCAACTAATCCAAAAGGATTGTAATTTCGAGCTCGAGGTGAAAGTTGTTGCTGCGATCATGTGGAAGGGTTATCGTTTGCATACACCTACCCATTTACCATTGGGTTTGCTCTCCCCGTTCATAGGGTGATTGATGAATTCTGCCGAGCATACAATTTATGCTTGGCTCAGTTAGGTCCCAGTGTTTGGAGGGTCGTGCAATGTCTGGACTGGCTGAGTTGGAAAGCCGAGGTAGACTTTACTCTGCAAAACATCTTATTTATCTTTACTATCCATATTTTCACAAGGCTGGGGTCGTGCGCGCTTCTCTACAAGAGCGAGGATCATGGAGACCGAGGATTGTGTGATCGCTATATTATCTTTGAGACTAGCGCCTTATCGACCGAGCCTAATTTCCTCGAAAAGTGGAATAGAACACGTAACTGTTCCCTCATTCCTAATTTTTTCTGACAAACATTCTCATTTTCTGACCTCAACTCATTTCTTATTTCTTAGCAACCAAGGCTGCTATCGTCCCTCTCGAGGGCTTGACCGAATGGGTTAGAGAAGTGATTGGAGCCCGCGCGTGTCCTATTCGGTCCTGGATGGATATGGTTGCTAGCTTCGGTTGCCAACGTAAAAGGCACTGTAAGTTGTTTACAACCTTTTATCAAGGATGCCATCCGAAGCTTTTATTTTGTCATTAATTCTCTTTTCCTTGGTGTCAGGTTTTCCGAACCGAGCCATCAACAAGAAGAAGGATAAAAAGGGGAAAGGAAAAGAGAAGAAGAAAGTTGAAAAAGATACCGAGTCTGATGATGAACTGGCTTCGGTGGCAGGTCTCGCTGGTGACCTGAAAGAACTCAAGGCTTCAAAGCTTTCAAAGTCTTCAAAGGGGTCCTCAGGTCAAGGCTCCTCAAAAGGTAACATTGTCTTCGATTAATACAATTGCATTTACTTCTCTTCGTTCTTGCGCTGATGATTCTTTTACATCGTTCTTTGTAGGCGTGAAAAGGAAAAGGGCGGTTCCAAAGAAAACCTCCCGCTCAATGAATCCTCGCATCGAGGCGACGACTTTCCCTCGGCCTAAAGCGGTTGTTGAGACGCGCCAAAGGCTGATTGATGAGCCTAGCAATGAGAACGCTGAAGTCTTAGAACCTCATAGGGAGGTTGAAGTGGTGGACCTCGAGGATTTGGAGCATGTCTCCGAAGCAGCAGTTGCCAAGGCTAAAGGCAAAGCTAAAGTTGGGGAAGTCGGGGCTCCTATTACTGAGAAAGAGGTAGATGCTGATGTTGCTAGGGCGCAATCCAAGCCTGCAAGGCTTTTGAACTCGGCGGGGTCTTTGCGAAAGCTTGAGGTATCGACTTCTTCAAATCTCTTGGCGAGCACCCGAAGAGATATTTTGAGCCTCATGCCTCTGCTTGGTCCAACTGAGGACTCCGTCGTACAACAATTTCCTCCAGCTCAGCTAGCCAACACCCTAGCTGCCAATGCACTTAGAGTAAGCCTCGTCATCCTCGATCTTACTTCTGTCTTTGGTTATTTGTTTATATTGATTCTTTAATAATTTCTATTCAGGGCTTCGTTTTATCACTGAGCGCCATCGAACTTGAAACCTCAGGGCACGAAGAGATTCAGCGCATTGCTCGTGCTTGGGACAAGCAAAGGGATAGCTTCAATACTCAAATAGTTGAATTGAAAGCTAAGTTATCCAAGTCTTTCTCTGACTTGCGTGAAGCCGAGGCTGCTTTTGAAGCGAAAGTTCGGGCTCTTGGTGATGGTTTCCAAATTGAGCGAGTGAGGTTAGATGCCAAAGTCGTGAGGTTCAGTGCAGAGTGGGACCGAGCTAAGGATGAACTGGTGAATGAAGCCAACAGGCACCATGAGCAGCTAAAAAAGTGTATGCTTCACATCCAAAGGTTGGATGGTGAAAACTCTAAGATTCCAACTCTTGAGGCCGAAGTTAAATTACTTCGAGAAGAAGTTGCTGATTGTAAGGATAGGGCCAAGATTAAGGCCAAGAGGGTGGAGCTAAACAAGTGTTGGGTTGTTATCAAGTCTCGACTGAAGCTGCTTAAAAAATGTCGCGCCGGTGAGCTGAACTTGGAGGAAGAAATTGCCAAGGTTGAAGATAAAGCAGCAAAAGCTCAAGCCATTATTGACGATCTTCCTTTAAGTGAATTTCGAGAGATAAAGATGCCAAAGATGAAGAAGAAGATGAAGTTGAAGATGAAGATGATGAGGATGCCGAGGAGGGAGATGGGCCCGAAGCTTAGAGTTCCTGCATACATTTCTTGTTTTGTTTTTGTGTAGGCCTTCAGGCCTTTTGATGTACATGCTTTGGACCATCGGGTCCTTTTTTGGTGTAAGCAACTTCATAGCCCTCAGGATTTTAATTAAATGAATTGGTATTTTATGTTTCTAGTGTTAGCTTTTGTTTTTCCTTTCAAGGGTTTTTGAGCCGAACACTTGGAGTAATTTGATTGCAAGACTTAATCGTATAAGACCAATGCAAACTTAGAACGACGTCTCGTTGTCGAGTCAATGCATTTAAAATATAGCTTCGGTATGTAAGATCATAGAAACAAACAGATATTGAATCAAATTTATTTAATTGATGATATCAACGAGCCGGAATTGGCTTTTTACATAAGGCCTAGTCTAAGTAGAAGTTAGGCTAAAAAACAAGTTAGTAACATGCCACTATTAGGCGCAAATACAAAGTACTAATCTATTTCCTGGGTGTCAGTCCCCGGTTGTTGAATAGATAGACTTCGGTTGGGAGGCTCGAAGCTGACCTCGGCCGCATCCCACCTCTCACTTTCCCCCAGTGTTCGGATGTGAATCTTGATGAAGATCCGAGCACTGAAGATCGTCTTATCCTCTTTCTGAAAAGGTCAAGCAAGGTAAAATATGGGGTAAGTTCAAATATTTCGACCAAAGCCTTTGGAGCGTTCTTCCGCTCGAGGCTGTAGGTGAATTTTAAATAATCAATGAATGTTTACCTTGACTTTAAAAGTAATACCGCTTTAAACTGGAGATGTTCCAATTCAAAAGTTTGGGTTTGCCTTGCAAATCTTCGATCTGTTAAGATCCCTTTCCAACAATCGCTTTAACTCTGTAAGGCCCTTCCCAGTTTGCAATGAGTTTTCCCCCATTCTTTTCCTTCGTTGACTGATTTGAAGCCTTTAGAATATAATCACCAACTTTGAAATCCCTAAGTTTCGTCTTCCTGTTGAGATATGCCTCGGTTTGCCTTTTTTGTGCTGCTAACCGAACCAAGGCCAACTCTCTTTTCTCCTAGAGCAAATCCAAAGCTATGTGTATGGCTTGTTGATTTGCTTCTTCGGTGATATGGGCGTACCGAAGACTTGGTTCGCCCACTTCTAAGGGGATAAGTGAAACCATGCCATAAGCAAGGGAAAATGGGGTTTCACCGGTTTCTCCATTGTTCGCATTGCCCACAACACCCCCGGTAACTCTTCGGCCAAGGAATTTTTTTTTCATCAAGTCTCTTCTTGAGATTTTCAATTATTACTCTGTTTGAGGATTCGGCTTGGCCATTGGCACTTGGGTGATAAGGGATCGACACTATTCTTTTTATTCCCCACTACTTAAGGAAATCAGTGATAGCTGCCCCCATGAACTGTGGACCATTGTCACAAGTGATCTCTTTTGGGACATCGAACCTATAGATGATGTTCTTCTTGATAAAATCAATTACCTCCTTCTGTCTGACCTCGGTGAGAGCTCCTGCTTCCACTCATTTTGTGAAGTAATCAGTTAAAACAAGAATAAACCGAACAACTCATTTTCTCTTCGGTAAGGAGCCAATAATATCCGTTCCCCACTTCATGAAGGGCCATGGTGACACAATCGAATGCAAAGGTTCTGCTTGTTGATGAATCATTCAGGCGTGGCATTGACAGTTGTCACATTTTTTCACGAAGACCTTTGCGTCTGCACTAATAGTAGGCCAATAGTACCCAACTCGAAGCAATTTGCGCACTAAGGACTTTCCCCCCAAGCGGTTTTCACACTCGCCCTCGTGTATTTCTACCATCACATATCTAGCTTCATCCAGACCCAAGCCCTTGGCCATCAGGCCGCTGTACAATCTCCTATATAGCTTTCCCCAAATCATTAAGTACGAAGCCGCTTGAGTCCTTAATTTCTTTGCTTCTTTGTTGTCTTGGGGGAGAATCCCCCAGTCAAAGTAAGAGATAAACTTTCTCCGCCAATACCATTTGTGGTCCACCGAGTTGACTTCAAATTTTATTTTACTTATTTGTGTGGAAAGCAACCGAACCACTGAATCAGTCCCCAAGTGTTCTTCGTCTATCGCCGAACCCAAGTTTTCTAAGGCATCAGCTTCGGTATTCTCTTCCCGAGGTACTTGCTTGATTCGCCATTCTTGAAATTGAGCCAAGATTCTTTGTGCTCGGATCAAGAATTGCTGCATTCTGGGCTCACGAGCCGTATATTCACCAAACACTTGGTTTACCACTAGTTGTGAATCATACCTTAATTCAACTCTTTTTACCCCCATTTCTTGGGCCAGCTCTAAGCCTGCTAAAGCTGCTTCGTATTCGGCCTCATTGTTGGTTACTTTTTTTAACCGAACTGAATGCCGACACTTTCTCCGATGGGCGCTATCAACACTATGTCTAATCCCGAACCCTTAGAATTAGTTGCCCCATCGGTGTAGAGTATCCACAGTCCCGAAGTCGATCTCTTTGACATCGAGTTCTCCTTTTCAGCTCCGGGTAAGATCCCAACACTAAAATCAGCCACAAAACCAGCCAAGACTTGGGATTTAATGGTCGTTCGGGATTTATAGGTGATATCACATTCACTTAATTTTACTGCTCATTTAGATAACCTCCCCAATAACTCTGGTTTATGCAATATACTTCTTACTGGGAAGATGGTAACTACTGCTACTGGAAGACATTAAAAATAGGGTCGTAGTTTCCGAGCAGTAACAATTAAAGCAAGTGCTAGTTTTTCCAAATGAGGATACCTGGTCTCAACGTCGAGGAGTGTCTTGCTCACATAATAGATAGGCTGTTGCTTGCCATCCTCTTCCCAAACCAACACAGCACTAACTGACACTTCGGATACATCCAAGTAAACTAGCAATGTTTCACCATCTTTTGGCTTGGCGAGCAACGACGCATTAGCCAGATAGCGTTTCAATTCCCTTAGCGCTTCTTTGAACTCCGGTGCCCACTCGAAGTGATTATTCTTCCTTAAGACTGAGAAGAATTTGTGGCATCACTCAGCCAGTTAAGTGCTGAACTTCCTTCACCCCGGTTAACTCCTCGAGGATTTCTTCAATGGCTTTGATCTTGTATGGATTGGCTTCGATTCCCCGTTCAGAGACTATGAATCCCAAAAATTTTCCCAACCCCACACCGAAGGCACACTTTTCAGGATTCAACTTCATGTAGTATTGCCTCATAACAGCGAAGGCTTCTCTCAAATGGCTTAGGTGATCTTCCATCCGAATAGATTTGATCAGCGTATCATCTATGTAAACCTCCATAGACTTTCCAATGTAATCTTTGAACATGCGACATACTAGTCTTTGGTATGTCACCGTGGAATTCTTCAAACCGAAGGGCATTACCTTGTAGCAGAAGGTGCCTCGGCCAGTGATGAACGAGGTCTTTTCTTCGTCCTTCGGGTCCATGAGAATTTGATTATACGCCGAATACGCATCTAAGAAGGTTAATAATTTGTGTCCAGCCGTGGAGTCTATTAACCTGTCTATCTGTGGCAATGGGTAGGAGTCTTTGGGGCAATTTTTGGTTAGATCGGTGTAATCTACACACGTTCTCTATTTGCCGTTCTTTTTCGGCACAACGACGACATTAGCCAACCATTCTGGGTACTTTACCTGAAACGACCTCGGTTAGTCGTTTCGGAAGTTAGGACTCCGATTAGCTTGCCGATAATTAAAAAAAATATCATAATGTCCATTAAGATCTGTCTGTAAAATTTGAGCTAAATCAGACCTCGTTTGGTAGGCATCGGAAGAATGTTTAAGTTTTTACTGTCGATAAATACAAAAAAAGCAGATTTTCGAGCTCGGTTTTGGTGAATGAGCTCTGATTCAAAATCCGAAAGCGTCGTTAGGTTCGTATGATTATTTGTGACTTTTGTGCTTTTTCGAAAGTGAATTTCAAGATTATTCGGCTAGCTTCCGCTAAAATACCAAAAATTAAATAATTTGAGCTTTCACATCTCTTCACTACTACAAGTATGTAACAAGATCGTTGCTTAATGCTTCTACGTACTTCATATAACATTTGATGACGAATGTTCCTAAGGGGGGAAGATTGTTACACCCCGTATGTCCAAAGTGAGGTATATCCTTCTAATGACATGTTAAGAATGATTTATGTGAGTTTAAAAGTCATAATATGACCATATATGATGTTTATATTTTGAATATAATGTTTGGGAAAATCAAATTTAAGTTGCGGAAAAACCGACAAAGGAATTGCCTTGTAACGAAGCTATTTTAGCAATTAATTTCGTGCATTATATGAGGTATTTTGGGGACATATCATATACCAAATTGAAAATCTTGGAGTGTAGTTTCCAAAACTTTTGATGGTTTGTTCATACAATCTATGGATAAAAAGATATGAGCATCAAAAGTTAGGCCAGAAAAAAGGACATAAGCTCAAAAGAGGACTAAAACTGAAATGTTTCGAGTATAAAAGAAAAAAATGCCTTCTTTTTCGTTATTTCCAGAATATAAACGATAGAAATAGTGCTCCCGTGAAGGTTAAAGCCACCTTTATGATTTTGAAGGAAGGACGCCAAACGTAACTCGAAATTGAAGACAGATTGCGTCAAAACGCTCTACGCGATTAAGGTAACGTTATGCTACCTTCAATTTCGTCTATAGCTTGAGTTTTAGAATTACTTCATGGATAAGTAAAGTACCTAAATGTTGTATTATATCTTTTTTAAGCTTTAGAAAGTGTTGAATTCAAGAAAAACAAGGTTTAGAAGTAAGAAACATCAAACGTATGTAACACTAAACCTTTCTTTTGGCAAGGCATGTATGTTTTAGCTTTTGAAGCTTTTCTTAGTTCTAAACTTAGTATTTCTTGTAAGAAACTTGTATGGTGTCAAGGAAACCTTGTATATACTTAATTTGGTACTAAAATCCAAGGTGAAAGATGTCCGAATCAGCAAGACAAAACATTTCAAAATCTGGAAAATCATTTTGATCTTTGAATAGCTGTTAGTATATTGATCATAACTCCTTGTAAAAATTTGATATTAATATGCTTTAAGATCAGAATTCTAAGACATATATCTACAACTTTCATGCAGACCATGAAGTCTATATCTTTAATCTACACTCTGAAAATTAGCTCGAAATGCAGGACAATGGTGCTGTCCAGACATTCTATCAACGGATTTGTTATGTCATCCAGCCATCTCATCTTGTTATCCATTTAACATGTTTATGTTATCAGTTTATTCGGGTATCCATTCCCGCGTGTTGTATAGTGCTGGTTCTGTTTTTGCGGATCATCCAGTTTCTGGGGAAATTCTGCCGAAAATTTATGGAAATTCAAAGAGTTGGACAAATTCTGAGTTCTAGGTTATGTCTATAATTCTATCCAGAGTTTTCTTCTCATTCCTTTGAGTCCATATCTATTGTTTCCACATGTGTTATACCTCATACATGCTTATACTTATATTGTGATCATGTTATGTGTGATTTGGAGTCCCCCATAGAGGCAGGAAATTGGACACACAGTCCGGTCGCGTGGGTATCAGGTTCCTAACTGGATTACCCTAAGATGTGGGGAATGAAGCCTTTAGCCTTATTTGATATTATTTTCTGCTTATTGAATACAGCAGGATCGTTTGGCAGTGAATCCAAAGGATAAAGCGGTTGTTGAGTAACTGAGCTAACTTTGTAACAAGGTAAGTGTTTATATCAATTTCTTTGGAGGCACATAGCCTCGTGGATTTTCTACCACGTGTTCCTTACGTGTGGAGCTGCCAATAGGCATACTCATTACGCCTTAGCTTTGGATTTATATTCTATATTATATGTTATGTCCTGTTATTGGTATTGCATTGAGAATCTTAGTATTGTACTTTGGCTGTGAGTTGGTATATACTTTCCAGCTGTCGATGAGAGTCCCGCGCTGGTGATGGGTTATTATTGCATCATGTTGCATTCGTATGCACATTGCATCATATTGAGGGTAGGATGATTCCGCCCTCGGAGCAGGAGGATTCCGCTCCATTGCATCATATTGAGGGTAGGAGGATTCCGCCCTCGGAGCAGGAGGATTCCGCTCCATCTATTTGGCACATATGACACCATTGCATCATACTGCATTCATCCCATTTCATTGCACCGCGTGCTGACTATTGTGTGACTATCATGCTGTGTTTTGTGTATGCGGTATGTATACCATATTGTGGACATATTTCAGTTTGCCTATATATTTCTAGCTCGTATTCTGAGTTGCGGGTATCGGGTTGCATGCCGCAACGGTATAAATATACGGATCGGTTTGCACGCTGCAACGGTGTAAATATATGGATCGGGTTGCACACCGCGACAGTATGAATATATGGATCGGGTTGCACGCCGCAACAGGATGTATATCTGATTGTTGATATGTCCGGGATACCTATATGTTCTAGCTATCTTACATTCCTAGTTTTAATGAGTTTGTGATTCCATACGTGTTTCTAGTTATTATCTGGCTCTGCCTTTTCATAATTTAAATAAGAGGAATTTTGTTTATCTGTTTCTTTTCTCCCTGGCTAGCTATCCTATTCTTTGAGGTGGCTAGTCTGCCCCACTTATTGAGTCCTTTTGACTCACCCTTGTTTGTTATTTGTTTTTGTCTATCTATTTCATTTCGGCAGGTTCACTCCAGGATTGAATTCGCCACGTTGTGATGGAGCGAAGACGACTTCAACTGTCAGGGTGAGCCAGCTTTTATTCCGGATGGCCACCAGTTTTATGTTTATTATTTCAGTTGCATATTACTCCCTTCAGGAGGTATTTGTGTTCTTGTGTACTCTTAGATGTCTAGTCTGGATAACCCTAAACCTAGTATGTTGGGTAGTCAGCTGTAATTTCTTTTGTACAGCTTAGAGGTATCAGTATGTCTATGATTTCTTTTAAGTCTTGTCCTTATTTGTGAATTGTTATATTTATTTTCCTAATTTAATTAGTAAGGGTTTGCCCGACGGGTCTAGGGGAGGATGTCGGGTGCCCGCACGGCCTAACCGGATTCCGGGTCGTGTCATTACCTCTCTTATGAAGCCATTCTCTTGCAGATCTTCATCCTTGATTGCCTTCTTTTTGACACCGGCGTGCGGCCTCTTTTTTTTTTTTGTTTTACTGGAGTAAAATGGGGATCCACATTCAATTTATGGGTCATGATCTCCGGATCGATACCAACCATATCTGAATGGGACAAGGCAAAGTAATCATTGTTGGACTTTAAAACTTCAATTATGGCTCTCTTCGACTCGGGGTCCAACTCCGAGCCGACAAACACTTTCCTGTCTAGAAAATCTTTCGACAATGTGAAAGATTCTAAATCCTCAATGATTGAATCCTCGGCTTTTTGTTTCCGAGGTTCTTGAATGCATATCGGGATCTTCTCTATTTCTCTTCGGGGGCCATTTAGGGAACTTGACCCTCCCTCTTCATTTGACCCCAGTTGCATTGGTTGCTATTTTTTTGGTCCGGTTGGGACGACTCCACTCTTCAGCGCAACCGAATAGCGCAACCGAATAGCACTCTCTTGCTACTCGTTGCTCTCCTTTAATCGAACGAACTCCCCATAGTGTAGGGAATTTGATCACTTGGTGAAAGGTGGATGGAAAAGCCTCGATGGAGTGAATCCATGCTCTACCGAGGATCACATTATATGCCATGTCCTCAGGCAATTTGAAACAGTGTTTCCTTGCAAACTCCTTCGATGAATGTTTTGAGCGTGATTTCACCCAATGTCTTCTCAGTGGAGTTGTTGAAGCCAGTCAACACAGTTGCCTTAGGGATAACCTCTCCCTTCAACCACATCTTTTTGATGGCCCCATAGCTGATTATGTTGATAGAACTACCGGGGTCAATAAGGACTCGTTTGATATCTGAGTCTTTTATCCTCAGCATGATGACCAAAGCATCGTGATGAGGGAACATCATCCCATCACAATCATCGTCATCAAACACAATTTCTTTTCTAGAGCCTCCAACTCGAGTTCTTTTCTCCATAGTAATCGACAATTTTGGGAACTTCTTGGCGGCTGTAAAGTTCACTCCATTTACCTCAGACCCCCCGGTGATCACATTCACGACTCTCTCAAGGGGTGGTGCCCGAGGTGGTTGACCATCACCTCAGTTCTTGGTATAGTTTTTCTTCCCCTTATCAGTGAGGAATTCAGCCAACATGCCTTTCTTCAATAAGTGCACCACCTCGAGGCGCAAAGCTTTGCAGTCCTCGGTGCGATGACCATAGTCTCCATGAAACTCACAGTACAGATTTTAATCCCTTTGGTCAGCAGGAGTTTTCACGTCCTTTGGTGCTCTTACCGCAGCTCTCCTCTTCACTATATTAATCAATTCCGAGATTGATATGTTGAAATTGTAATTGGGGATATGGGGTAACTCCTTATTTTTTGAGACCAGAGCTAGGCTCGAAGGGTTTCTTTGGTTCATGCTGGGATAAACCTTTCCACCGAGATGCTGGTTTACATGTGTGCTCCCAAGCCTTTGGTTAACAGGCTGCCTCGATGAAATGTATGGTTCATACCTTCCCTTCGAGTTTCCTCGAGGCGTCTCGGCGCTACATGAGGACTCAGACCGATTCTTGTAGTTGTAGCTTCGGCTATTATTCTTCCACTCGCCTTCCTCCAACCTTATCTTGGTGTATGCCCTGTCGTGCAAATCATCCCATTTCAAGGTTTGATATTGTTGGAGCTCTTTTCGCAACTCAGCAGCGGCCTCATAGTTTCGAATATTAATATATTTTTCAAACACCATGATGGCCAGAGTATCATCCATGGGAGGCAACTCTATGCGTTCGGCATGAAAACACTCAAGGAAGTCTTTGAGTGGCTCGCCGGGCCGTTATTTGACTTCAAATATATCCTCCTTCTTTTGGAGGATTTTCTATGCCCCGGTATGAGCTTTGACAAATGCATTAACAAGATCTTTGAAAGTTGAAATTGATCCCGATGGTAGACGCATGTACCAGCGTAATGCTCCCTTCTCCAAAGATTCGCCGATTTTTTCAAAAAACTCGACTCCTTTTCTATCTCCGTTAAGTCGTTACTCAACACCATTGACATGTATTCGGTCACATATTCAACGGGGTCAGTGGTCCCATCATACTTTTTCAAAAACAAAATCTTGAAATTTTTTGGAGTTGGAGCTGGAGCAATCTCGGGCTTGAACATCAATTGCCTGTATTGATCAATATCAAGAGCATTTTGACTCTTAGTCTCCCTGGGGACCCTTTCAAGTCATTTTTTCATGCGCGCCTCGACTCGGGCTTCGATCTCCTTAGTTAGCTTCTCAACATCTATCGGGGAGGTAGTTTCCGCCACGGTGGGAATCGTCCCGAAGTATGACGTGGTGCTCGGTATTGTGCCCGAGCCCCAAGATGTGGCCCTATTTTGAGGTCCCCCTGTTATCGCGCCCGTAGGAACGAAGGGCGGGATACCTCCACTTGGAACCACAGGTGGGACTCCATTCGGAGTTGAACTATTCCTCGCCTCTAACAAGGCACGAAATTCAGCATTAATGCTAGCCTACTCGGCTTGCTGCTCTTGAAAAGCTTTCAAGGTGGAAACAACGTAAGCCTGAAAGGCTTCGGTTGAAGCCGAAGATGAAGGATTTGTTGCTGGTGATATTAGAGGTGCATTGGAGTTTGGGTTCGATTGAATGCTAGCCTGTCCATTGGGAGTTAGCTGAGGTTCAACGGGATTTCTACTGTTGTCAGCCATCATATCGAATAAAAACGTGAATCCGAACGAAAAAGACGTTCAGCTTTGGAACAAACCGTTTACGCTAGTATCCCCACAAATGGCGCCAATTTGTATTGGCCTAAACTGATTTAGGATCACAAATCGAATTTGGGTTGTGAATACAAACAAATCTTGGTATCAAAGTCGAAACAATATCAATAATAAGCGAAAATACAAGTAAATAACGTAATTTCAATGTATTCCAGTGAGTACAAATTTTGTCAGAGTTTCTGTATGTATTTCTGAATGATTACATTGTAAAATGAGAAGCTATTTATAAACTAGCAGTGATACAAGGCCATGATCCCACGTTTCCACTAAGATCTGCATGCTCCCACTTCTCAAATAGTGGAGTTAGTGGGCCGACATAGAAGGAAAATCAGTTGAGTGCGAACAACCTCATCCACCGAAGCTTAGGTCATTAACTTCGGGTGCATGGCTTTGCAATCGACCGAGGTGACATTTCACCGAGGCAGATATCTTGCTTTCTTTCCTCGGTCATTAACTTTGGTCTTTGACATCGGCGATCTATAGCTTACCTCGGCTCGCAACTTTCCAACACCTATTTAGTTAACCCTAGATCATGTTGCCGAGGTGCAACGTAGGCGAGTCGATTTTTACCCAATGCATTTCTCCTCTTCCATCATCTTTCCATTTTTCTCTTTATCATCACATTATTCAGAGTTAATTATTGAAGTATAATAGCACTTTGTTAATAATATAAAAACGGTTAAGTCCACTTGACTAGGACGTTCATGGGTCGGTTAGTTCAGTTTTTTATTATAATCAAAACCAAATCATCTATATTAATTTGGTCTTTTGATTTGTGGTTTGGTCGGTTTTTTAAATTTTATTTTTAATTACATGAAATATATATTTAATTTAATTTTGCTAGAGTTTGTGGAAGAATTCATGCTTAATAACTACCAGAAAATATATATATGAGTTTCTATGTACGTGCATCACACGTATATCTATAGTCCATAATTAATAAGACAAAGAATGATTTCAGTACAATATACTACCTGATTGAATAGATTCTACAAGAACAGTGATCTTAAAACAATATATTTCCTCCTACAAAATCATTAAAACATAGCAAAAACGATTGAAAAAATAAAAGTACCATAAAATCAATATATGCTAAGTCCACATATACAGTTTGGGTGCTTCTATATGTAGATTGTAAAACCTATTAATATTGCTAAAACTAACGTATACAGATATAATATTTTCCACAGAATAGGGTATACATAGACGTATAGACCATTCTCTAATTATAAGATGCTTATCTCTGTAGTATTAGTAGTACACGTTACAGTAATACGTATAGCTGTTCATAACGAATACTTAATTAATTAACATTAATACATGATCCTAAATCAAAACGATCTTCAACTACCGAGAAAAAAATAATAGAGACGGAATAATAACTTTCGTGAAGTTTGCCAAATTATTATGTTCTTTATGCAATAGAACCAAAGCTTAAAATGTTATACTCCTTGAAAAATTTACAAGGAAGAATCTGGAATAAAGCTTCTTTTATAGAGTTGCCCATATAGTTCAAACAATAAGAATTTAAAAAAATGTTGAAGTGTAAGTACCAATGGAAAAAAGTTTTTACTTTTATATTTATGTAAAATTGAATTCCTATATTTCTGCTTGGAATTTTAATTTTAATTCATAAAAGCTTCATCTTAATCCTCTTAAAATAATTATTTTTTAATAATGAAAACGTCAGTTTAATAAAAAAGCAACGTATCCAAGTTCATGGTTGACTTGGGAAAGGAATGAGATAGTATGGGATAAATTCAGGGATGCAATTTTACAATTATATTAGTTAGTTCCAACTTAAGATAGAAGCAGGATTCAGGTTTAATGCAATTTTACTATTTTACCTAGTATTATAGCTATATTAAGGGGTAAAAAAGTCGTTCACATTTATCCTCCTAACATTGGTGCTTTTATAATATTTTATTGGAATTGTTGCTGATATATATGGACCAATTATTTTAATAAAAAGATCAACATTGTTGACATGAGAAGAAAGATTATGTTTTTATAGTAATTGATGTTCAAATGCATGCATCATTTCATTCATATGAAAAGAAGTAAAGTTATTTTATTGTCTGAATTGTTGTATTCAGGATAACTTTAGCCAATTAGACAGGTCTGACTTGAACAAGAGCAATTTCTTCCATGTACCGACGACACATATCTTTGGACCTCGATAAATTATGTGGGGAGTATTACTCTCTGCCCATCTTTATCTCCTCTACATTCTTCTGCTAGTATGCTATTTTTTTTTTTTTTTGCTAATGAATGCATTAATATATAATACCATCACTGGTAAAAGTTACAAAAGTGCCTCTTTCTTTCTCGAAGATGAGAAGAAGAGTCTAGATCCAGTTCATATAAAACAAAACTAGGTGCTTCATGTAAATAAACCATAGGGATACAGGGAGCATTACAGCCATGTTTAGATAGTAAGTCAGCAACAAAATTCGCTTCCCTGTATATATGTCTGACTTCATTGCATCCTAAGTCAGAAAGCAAGGACCTGCAATCATATAAAATAGTAGAATAAATTTCATTAGATCCTTGAAGCATGAGTAGAAGGACATTAGAGTCAATTTCCACTTGAAGTGGTTTAAGATTATGCAACTTTGCTAATCGAAGTCCTTCATATAGTGCCGTTATTTCTGCATGAATGACCGAGCTCTTAGGAAGATGTTTAGCAAAGCCCATTTGCCATGCACCTTGGCAATCTCTAATTACACCTCCTGCTCCTCCCGTGATCTCTGTTGGATTGTAGGTACCATCCGTGTTGAGCTTATAATATCCAGTGTCTGGAGGTTGCCATTTAATATAAATACTACTCATAGTATTGTTCCTTGATGGAGGGTTATTGATATACTAGAATTCTCCCGCTTGTCTCATAATCGAAGGAATGTTAATTTTTATGGAAGAATTTTTAAATATGTTTTTGTTTCTAGTCTTCCATATTGTCCATAAAGGAAACGGAATATAAGTTCCTAATGGGATTTCATTTAATCTTGGATGGGTTTCTTTACGTCTGCACAAGCTTTTAACCCAACCATAAAGGTTTTGAGGCGGACGTAGCTTATGATAGTCCCATAGATCCTTTCCTAATTTAGGACAATCCACGAAAATATGGTACGAAGATTCAGGAATTGAGGGGCAGTGTTTACAACAATCAGTTTGAACAATATTTCTATGAAAAAGGTTTTGAGTTGTAGGAAGTTTGTTGTGTAAGAAAGACTACATAAAATATTTAATCTTGTTTGGAATACGCAATTTCCATAGCCAAAGAGTATCAATGGTTTCAAGAGGAGGGTTGGAATTTAGTGTGGCATATAGGTTGTAGGCTGATTTAGTGGTAAAGGATCCATCTTGTGACAAGTTCCAATGGAAATTATCAGCGCAATTTCCATTAGTGCTTCTAAATGTGTTGAAAATTTGGCTAATTATATGGGGTGGGAGTTCAAAAGATAGGTTGGATAAGTTCCAAGATGTTGGGCTGAGAATATGTTGGACGGTTATATCTAATAGGTAGAATGGGATTGGTCCATTGATCAAGGATCTTAAAGTGGTATTAGGATATATCCACTTGCCAGTCCACAACTGGATATTAGATCCATCCCATACTAACCAAGAAGTTCCTTCCTTGCAGATCTGGTTAGCTTTGACAATGCTTTTCCAAATATAGGAGTCAGATTGCTTAGCTTTTATTTCATGCGTAATGTTACCTCCTCTCCCATATTTATGAATAAGCACCTGTGCCCATGGCATTGTGCTAGCTTTTTTAATTCTCCAAGCAAGACTGGACATTAGGGCTCCATTTTTGAGTTTTGCTTTGTGAAGACCTAGGCCACCTTTGGATTTTTGAGCGGTCACAATGTTCCAATTCACATGGTGAATTTTCCTTTTCTCAGAAGTAGAGCCCCATAGAAAATCCCTCTGCCCACGGTCGATGTTGTTGATTATTTTCGCCGGGAGAAAATTTATCTGCATAGAGTAAGTAGGAATAGAAGATAGAACTGAATTATTCAAAGTAGCGCGACCTGCGATACTCATGCAGTTGGTCTTCCATCCTTGAAGCTTAGAATTAATTTTATCCAGGATAGATTGGTAGTCAGAGCTCTTAGGGCAATGATTAGTAATAGAGAATCCTAAGTATTTACCGATAGAAGAAGTAGTATCTATATTGAGAATTACAGAAATATCATTACAAACATGCAAAGAGGTATTCTTAGAGTAAAAAATTTTAGATTTTAAAAAGTTAATTTTTTGGCCAGAGATTCTGCTAAAGTTGGAGAGGACATCATTGATTGTGCGGGCGTTTTGTCTTGTGGCCGTACCAAACAATATAAGATCATCTGCAAAAAGAAGATGCGATAACTTAGGTCCTGACCTTGACAGCTTTATAGCATGCCAACTTGATTCATCAACAGAGTAATTAACATTACGGGACAGGACTTCCATGCAAAGAATGAAAAGGTATGGTGATAGGGGGTCACCCTGCCTAATGCCTCTAGACGGCTCGAAGGAGCAGGATGGTTTCCCATTAATGAGGATAGCAATCGAGGATGAAGAAACACAGTCCATGATAAGATTAATAATGTTAGATAGGAAGTTAAAGAAATGAAGAGAATATTTTATAAAGGACCACTCTAATCTATCATAAGCTTTTTCTAAATCTATTTTAATCATAATTTTACCTTGCTTACCTGTAGTACGGTTAAAGGAATGAATTGCTTCTTGAACTATGATAGCATTATCGGATGCTCTTCTACCAGGGATGAAGCTTGATTGGAAAGGGCTAATGATATTATCTAAGTGGGGACGAATTCTATTAACAATGATTTTGGTGATGGTCTTGTAAATAGTATTACAAAGGCTGATCGGTCGATAGTGGTTAACCGTTTCAGGATATTGGATTTTGGGTATCAGAGTAATGTGGGTTTTGTTTATGATAGGGTCGATTTTGTTAGTTTCGAAAGCGGTATGACATATTTGCTCAATTGCACCGTGTCTTGATGGAATTTCTGGAAGAAAATAGGATGAAGACCATCTGGACCAGGGGCCTTTAGGGGTTTAAATGAAGGCATAGCTTTGTGACTTTCAATAAGAGTTAGAGGCCTGCCTATTAAATTTGAGGATTGAAGATCTAGAGAATTTTCGGTAGCTGTGAGATTCTTATGGCTTGAGAATGGGAGTTCAGTTGAATAAATTTTAGAAAAATGACCGACAATCTTATCTTGAATATCATTTTGACTGAAGGACCAATTGCCAGCAGAATCAGATAAAGCAATAATTTTATTACGACGACGATGCTTTACAGTTGTAGTATGGAAAAACCTAGTATTAGCATCCCCCTCGTTAAGCCATTGAACACGAGATTTTAGTTTCCAGAAATCTTTCTCGTCCTTTAACAGGGCGTTATAGTCAGCAATCAGATTGTTTTCAAGGTTATAATGAAACGAATTTTTCCTAGTCGGGTCCATCTTTTGGAGACCCTCTAGCCTATTATTTAGAATACGCTTTTTATAAAAGATATTACTAAATACATGTTTACTCCAATGCATGGCAGTTTTAGAAAATAATTCAGTTGCGTGATTATAGTTTAATTGTCCTAGCCAGCATGATCTCACAATCTGAGGAAAGTCATGGTGATTAAGCCACATAGTTTCAAATCGAAATAGGGAATTAGAAGCTCCTCTATTGTGGATCATATTTAAGAGAAGAGGGCAATGATCAGATTTAATTCTAGGGAGATGCATAACAGAAGAGTCACTAAATATGTTAAGCCAATCAGGATTAGCAAAAAATCTATCTAATCGTTCCAAAATAATTTTAGACCTATTTTTACTCTTATTAGTCCAAGTGAACTTAGATCCCGTGAAACCTAGATCAATCATACTAGTATTACTTAAACAATTATTAAAAGCTCTTAAACGTCTAGTATTAACCGGGTTACCTCCAAATTTCTCATGGGAAGCAGTGACTTCATTGAAGTCGCCACATAGTAGCCATGGCCCACTAATAGAGGAGCCAAAAGTTTCAATACGGTCCCATAATTGGAGTCTTTTGTGCAAATTACAGCTAGCATATATAATAGATAAATACCAAGTTAAATTAGAAGGAGTTACCTCCACAGAGGCGTGGATTTTTTCAGGAGACAGAAGAACAAAATTAATCCTCACTAAATCTTTCCTCCAAAGAACAGCCATACCACCAGAGTAACCTTGTGCTGGGACTTGTTCCATACCATCAAAAGGCAAGAAATTTAGAAGATTAAAGTGACCCGCCCTATCCATTTTAGTTTCAATTAGGGCTAGGATAGTTGGGGTGTTAGTATTAACCAGATCTATAGCGGCACGGCGGAATTCATCACTACCCGCGCCTCTACAATTCCAAATTAAAATCTTTATATTAGACCATGGGTTGGTGGAACTTCCCCCCTCGCCATCCTCACACTGTTCGAAATTTGTGGAGATAAGTTTGTTCCCAATCCCATCGGGAAATCCTCTAGCAGCTTGGGAATCGCGCAACACTTGTACCTGTAGAGCGCTGGTGGTGGAAAGCAGCCTATGGTCAGAGACGTTTTGAACATCGACTCCGGAAAGTTCCACATACACATTTTTTCCAATCCCTCTTCGAACCCTTTGTATTGGGATATTGTTAACGTTCCCACTTCCATCCCCATCTATGCGTCTCTTGGTGGAGAGTGGTTTTCTTGAAATAGGACTGGTGATGGAGAGTGGAAGAATTGGGGTCGAGGTGATGGTGGTGGAGGTGGGCTGGTTGGTTGAAAATCCATTGGGATTGGTAGCGTTGTGTTGAATAAGTTCTCTGATGGTGGCAATTGGCGTGATGTCCATAAGAAGGTTGGCCAGATCATTGGTGCGGTCTGGGGGTTGCTTATCAATTGTTGGTAAATTTCTACCGGGGTCAATTCTTGGAAGCGTATAGTCTGAAACGCTGCTAGAGATTGTGTTCCATGGCGCATCAACTCCACAGCTATAATTGCTAAGCATCTCGGGTCTGCAAATGGGATTACCACCGGCTGATTGTTCAACATCGCAGTTAATTCCAATGTCATTCCTGTTAATCTCAACTCTAGCCACATTTCTAGACTTGGTGGTGGGTTCTGGGCTAGGTCCATCACAAGGCGAAAGTGTGTTACCAGATAGCTGTTTACCGGTATCAATGGAGTCCTTAGGATTCTCTGGACGTTTTGAGGCTGAGGAACTTGGTTTCCATGACTTGAGTGGTGCGACGATGCCCTGCTCCTTTGGTTGGATTGGGCTGCATTGCTCCTTGAGCTTTGGCCGTGGCTGCGACGGCGGCGATTGGTCTGTGATGACTGAGAAGAGGCTGGTCTGCGAGGCATTTTTTGAAGAAGTGGGATTTTTCTCAGGTGAGTGAAGGATAGGTTGTGGTGAAGCAGGGGAACAAAGGGAAGATAAAGGAGTGTTATATTGGTTTGGGTGGGAGTTTGGATACATAGGCATAGGGGAGGTAGGAGCTATTGTAGAAGGAGGTATAGGTTTATGGGGTGGTTTAGATTTTACTGTTTGGAGCTTGTCTGCAGTATTAGGATTGATTTTGCTAGTATCATTATTTCTAAGTAATGTTTCATTTAGAGATTTAATAATGTTAGAAACTTTCTTGGGCTTGTGTAGAGAATTTTCAGGAGTTTTACCAATATTATTTTTAGTAGAAGAAGAGTTTGGAGCGGGTGTAATGACAGAAGTTTGATTTGGTTGAAGTGCTGAAGGATCAGTAGTATTAGCAGACTGTAAAGGGGGATGGGGGATACCTGATTTCTTAGGGCCATTAGTAGTTATAGAAGTATTAGAAGTGAGAAAAATATTACTTGAGGATTTTAAGCTTTGTCCCAAAGTAATACTTGAGGATTTTAAGCTTGGTCCCAAAGTAATAGGAGAAAATACTATGTTACTTGGAGAGGTATCACAGACGTGAGTGAGTGAGCGAGCTTCGAATAGTAGTATGAGTTATATTAGAATTAGATGAAACTTGGGGATGAGGTGTTTGAATAGTAGAGGCTGATTTCACTCCTATGACATTATTAATTGGTTTGGTAGCATCTTCCTTATTTTTAGTAAGACCTGGCTGGGACACTTGATAAGCGGGGCCTACAGTTGACTCATTAGTAAAGGAATCAATTTTTTTGTCTGAAGCAAATGAAGTAGGAAAGAATTTCGGGTTAAGCACAGATTGTTCTTCTGGACTTATTTGCTGACTCCCTTTTGGGATTTTGTTTGGAGAGGTTGACTTTTCCAAAGAATCATTCTGATTTGTAGGATTTCTTTTCTTGTAAAACTTGACAGTTTGCCAACCCTCTTCCTCATTATTAGTAGAATGAGTTGAGTTTTCACCTGGTGAGTTGGTGTTATCGGTTGGAACATTTTGAAGTAGGGGGCATAGATGAATTAAATGTCCTATACATCCACACTTGATATAAAAATCGACTGAAGGTTCATAATGAATCTTTTGGACATGATTTCCAATCATTTTCCATAGGGAGGGGTTTGCCAATAGGTGCTAAAATGCATAATCTAGCATACCTACCTCTTGTCGCTTGAGTAGTACAATTGTCCATTTTGAGAAGGGCCCTACTTTGTTGCCAATCTTCCTTAGGATATCATAATCATAATATTCTGTCGGTAACTCATGTAACCTGATCCAAATAGAGGAGTAATTTTCGGTTGAATCCGATGCTTGAAACTTTGGTTCCCATTTTCTGACTGTTAAAAAGTGAGGACCTATGAACCAAGGGCCATTATGCAAGGCTGTATTATGGTCCTCCAGACAATTAAGATTTACTAAGTAAAAATCGGAACCCAGATCAACAAGCGATATTTCTCCACTGGTTTTCCATAATTGTTGAACTTTGATTTTAAGGGTGATGTGACTTATTCTCCTACCAAGCAATTTAATGATGACTGCATGCTTCCAATGATCATATAGTCTAGCCTTATCCGACGTTGAAACTCATATGAAGAAAGGATGATTTATGAGATTATCGACTTCATCATCCATATCTTTTGATTTGTAAAATTGATCCTTGAAATATTGGTTTTCCTGAGCTGCATTCTTTCCCACAAGTTTTTGAAGAAAACTTTCTTGTTGGGGCTTATTGTTTTGAGCTTCATCTTTTAGAGTAGGCATTTCCACGTCGTCTTGATCCATGGAATGAAATTTGATACAGATTGACAGGGGAACAACTAGCTTTTATAAGCGCATGATGAATGTAAGATGACTTTCAATGCAATTTCTGGACAAAATGCTGGGTAAGACGAAAGATTTTGACTGATTTTTTTTTGTTTTAAAAAAAAGGATAACTGTTAGAAGACAAACAGCTAGGACCTAGGGAAAATGAAAGCGGAAAAGCTAGAATTTTATGAGTTGAGGTGAGGTAAGGGTAGAATATACTCCCTCCGTCTCAAATTAGTTGTCGTTTTAGGAAAAATGGTGTGTCCCAAATTAGTTGATACTTTAGGATTTCAAGACAAAAATTGTTAGTCTTTTCCAATTATACCCTTAATAATTAAATAAATTCTCAACAAAATTTAATAGTCAAACATTAAATAGGGGTAACATAGTAAAATACACACTCTATTTAATGATTTTCTTAATGGGCGTGAAGAAGCTAAAAGCGACAACTAATTTGGGACGGAGGGAGTATCTGAGAAGGTTGTGATAATGATATTATGAAGCAGTAGACGGCTTGAATGTTCTACAATGATAAGCTTATTGCTCTAATGTAAGGGAAAAATATAGAGAAGTGGGGTAGTAACTATGTACTGGAAAAAACAATTTGAGAGGGATAATTTAAGGATTGATATATGGATAGCAATCTAAGGAACTATGAATAGAGAAGACTTACAAGATTGAGGTAACTGGCAGATGAGGGATTAATAATGGATGATCTTAAATGAAAGCTATTGCTCCAAAGTAGGAATTAATTGAGTGGTGTGTTAATTTAAGGATTGAAGAACATGGATAGCAATCTAAGGATTTGAAAAGAGTGGCTAATAGAATATTGCTGATAGATGATTTAGAGTGAGAAAACTAGAGAGAAGCGAGAGCATCGCTCTCCACCTCTGATTATTACATATGAGGGTATGCTATCAATTTTACAAGATACGCAGAATTTTGTTTCATGCCATACACCTATAAATAAGATTAACATATATTAATATGGATAATTTAAGGCCAAGGAAATTAAGCAACATGTAATTTGATTGAAATACCGTACCTTGGTCCTCTCGGTCAAACACCTCATCAAAGGACATGAATATCGGAATTTCCTGATTGAAGGTTGCAACTTCAATTGAACATATCCCTTTGATTTATGTTTTCCTTTTTCTTGATGCCAACATACTTCACTATTTGAAAAAAGCTGGAGTGGGTCGCAATAACAAGAATAGTGTTTGACCCTATGTTTGTTTTCGGAATGTTCATGAACTATATATCTCTCTAGAATAATATATTTGGATTGTTTTCATAAATCCAAATAGCAACAACTTGATCTAGCGAGGGCCTATCGTAGACATATTGATATGTTGTTGCTGCTGCAGCACATCGGATATATAAATCTAGGAAAATGGAGTGATTATTTAGCTGACGGAAGAATTATGCATAAGGCTTCCCATTCAATATCTGTCTAATTTTCTCCATAACTTCCTCTTATAAGTTTGCCTCTTGAAGTTTGGAAATCCTATTACACAATTCATTGTTCGTGTCAAAAATGTATAACTGAAAATAGCATGGATTATCATCAAGTAAGAGCAATGACAAGTCTCATACCGAAAGATGTAAACACATCTATATTATATTATGGGCTCTAATGTAATAAAACTCTTGTACTTCTTTCGTGTTATCAGCAAATAAGTTATATAACTGATCTGGAACTTCAATAATTTAATATCAATTGGTCTATTAACTTCAATAACAAAATATCGGAGTTTTATATTGAAACTTTATAGCGTGATATTAAATGCATTCAGAAATACTTTTCAACTACTGCATATGATATTGATTATTGATGGAAAAAATCATCTAAATTTATGTAACCAAATGTTATACCATATACTAAGAGGTAATATTTCTTAACACAAGTAAAATGATATATTACCTTCATTTCCACTCTTTCAATAGAGCCTTAAGCAAATTTATTGATTGGGTAGAGATTTTCGAACAAGTAAAAGGTTAAAATATCAATATTTTAATATATAGATTATATAAAATAAAGTATATATGCAAAGAATCATATGTAAAGTTGAAGAGCCAAAAAAACGATTGAGCCTTAGTAGGTTTGTGAAAGGGAGTATCTTCGTTCCTCTGTATAAGTGAAGTTTTATCCCGAGTTTCTTCTTCCCATAGGCAGATGATTAATTCTTCATTGTGGTTATCACACCCAAAGATTGTGTACTTCCATTTATGGCATAAGGGAACAAAAATAGTGAGCAAGTGTTATACAAGCTTTGTCGTGCTCGTCTTTTTTTTTTTTTTTTTTTTTTTTTTTTTGGGTGAAATAAGTGAAAGTTTTAAGAACGCCGCTTTATTGTAACATTAAGGGGTCGTTTGGTTCCCCTCATTAAATATTAATACCCGTGCAAAACTCTGCGTTAATTTAGCGCAGCGTTTGGTTGATTTTCTATGAAAATTTAATACCCACATAAAATTAGTGCAACGTTTGGTTGCGTTTTTGTATATTCCGCATTATTAATACCCGCATTATTAATGGGGGAATCTATGTATTATTTTATGCGGGGTAGAAGGTGGTTTAATAATGTGGGTATTAATAATGCAGGTATTAAAATTTAAAATGACAAAATTAACCCCCGTAATAATAAAGATATTTTAAGATTTTATTTAAGGAATAAATAAATATTTTAAATAATAATATTTTAAAGTTAATTTGTAATTTATCAGTGATTCAACAAATAATCCCTACGTTATAATATATGCGTGGCTAATACCCACATTATTAAACCCCACATAACTAATACCCGCATTATCAATACCCACATTATTAATACACACATTATTAATACCCACATTACTAATACCCGCATTAATAGTTAATACCCGCGTAAAAGCAAAGCCAAACCAAACGACCCCTAAGTTCTTAAATGATGGGTTCCATAAGTCATCAAGATATACTAAAAATTTGCATACTGCACAAAGATGAAAGTGTGCACATGATTTTACCTAGTAAAGCGGACACAAAAAATGAACTAAAAACAATGGTAAGATGAAAGTCCTAATCGCGAGAAGAGCAATGAATTGTGAATCCGAATACAATATTGATTATACAAACCATCTTTAATAATCTATATGTAACTATTTTATGTTTACCTAAAATTTCTTGTTCATTTAACGACGTTGTAGTTGATCGGCTATTCCTGATGTAATAGGTTGTCTTTCCACTTTTCAATAAGGTTATTGAAACTATTGCGTGAATCGTTTCCCCCCACAAAAGTCTAACCGTAAATTAAGATCATGATCAAAACTAAAATGAAACAACATGAATTATAGTTTGGATATATACAAATATTATTACCTCTTCATTTTAATTTTTTTTCTTAGTCTACTTCCAATTAGTCACACTCTTTTTACCCATTAGGAATAAGAACTTTTTAAAGTGCTAATTGGAACATATTGCTTTACCAATTTTTCAATTGCCATGGTTAGTGTATCTATAATAAAGCTTACATAAAAGTTTTAATATGAGGGATAGAAAAAGCTAATCATACTATAACTAAATACCCAAATTATTCTATGGTGATAATATGTAGGAGATAAAGGAGAATTTCACCTCAAGTATTGTAAATTGGCAAGATGCAAAGGGGCAATCCAAACTCTCTATTCTTAAATTACTAGAGGCCACGGCCCCGGCTACGCACGGGTGCCCGATGTCATCTTGCTTAATGTTATTATTTGTGTTGTGTGGCAGCTACAAAACTATCAAAAAGTCGAAAATAAAGTGAAATCATGTTTCATCCTATGTGCATTTATTTGTGGAAACAAAGTACTACATGATGACATGAATTTGAAATACAATAGATAGGGCAATTTCCATCTTGCTTCAATGAAAAAATTAGTTACATAATGGACAAAGAAGATTTAGTTACATGAGTCCCCCTTTTCTGGTAGTGTTTGACAAAAGAATCAGAAATTGTTGTCCCATCAACATGACCACTTCTGAAATTTAAATAAAGGTGAAACAGATGTTAGACCTATTTACGTGAGAAGACAATTTAGTGCTTAAAAGTTAGAATTCAGAATAATGTTACCTTCGAGTAGCGTTTTGGAGGAAACCACGTGACAGAAGGTATGTTGGTGGTATTATTTCTTGATTGATTGCAGACCATAACTTATATTTCTGAAATAATAGTTCACATACAATAGAAAGTGCAAAATAAAAGCTTAAATTTGCGAGTATGCTGCAATTTTATAATATTTTCTAATTTAGTGTATGATTGAACTTCTGAAATGGAAAAATAATAGTATGTAAACCATTAAGAAAGTGTGGACACTTACCATAAACTAAAACCATGTAGACCACCCACTGTATCAATCAATTTAGGACGGATGGAATTACCACCCTAAGCAGTAAGTAGAAATGGGGTTGGACCAAGTGAGTTTGAGCCCCTTGCAGTTACTTTTGCGCCTCTGTCCAGCCAAATCAATAAAATCAACCAGGGAAGAATGAGTTCGAAGAGTTAATGTTTCAAGCAATTTGGATAGTCCAAATATAGCTTGTTCACAACAGTTTTTGTATCATTAAAGATAGAGTAAGAGCTCTTGATGAAACTGTACATCTTCAAAAAGATGTTCCCAATAATCATTCAGAATTTTTCCTTCAAACTCAGTCGTTACATTCAATTACTTCTAATATATCTTTTTAAGTTAAATACTCTGGATGCTCTTTAGAAACCACTCTCGGCCAATACAAAATTAAAATAATGAAAGATGTCTTTCTTGAAACTAACAAGCATCAACGAATAATCAAAATTAGATAACTCTAAATTGTCGAAGCTACTTTTTACTCATAAATATAATTTCATCCCACCCATCACCGCCTCATAAAAGAAGACTCTGTATGAAACTACACATATAATTTGCCTTTCGCATCACCGTCAAATTGTGTATCTATTTCAGTTATATGATTGCAATTAGGAGTAACATCAGTATAAGAAACTTAAAGATGTGTAATCAGATTGACGAAATATTACGAAGCTGGATATTCTTAATTTTTGCCACTTTGAGCTTTTGTAAGAGGTAACATTCGTAACTCTTCCGAACAGGATTAGTCTTTATCCTTGGAGAACTGCATATAAATTCTTACCTGCAAAGCCAGAATAAACATAAAAGTGCTTTCATAGTTACAACAAAAACTAATAGAAAAGAGTACATTTTCTCTAAATTATAAATTGTAACATTAGAAGAAAAGATAAAATGTATCATGAATTGAATAGTTTGATTTGTTAGGCCAACTCGTGTTTACTTCAAAGCAAAACAGTAACAAATTTGTTCCCGACCCCAACAAAAAATCAAGGAAACATTAGAATATCAAAACAATTAGCAGGGCATCATCAAAGACAGAGTGAAAAATCTAACTTACCTTGAAGTAGGTGTTGATACTGTCTTTCGAAGACCTAAAAGGTATCGTCGTAAACAATTTTGCTCAAATACTTGAATCATTGTACTAAGGTCCAATGCATTAGAATATGTTATACTGGCAAGTTCCACCTAGTCTTTGTAAATAAACGACTGAGGTGCTAAATAAAGTAATATTATATGTATGACAAAAACTTGACATGAGTTGATCATGTTAACCAATACTATGGCTGGTCATATGCTTTTTGGGATAGACAGTAACTGAGCTTACCAACAGTGTCAAGCGGTCAAAGAATCAACCATGCATACCTGGAAAGGCCAATGAAAATTATTACAAAGAAAAGGTCAATAATTAAGAATGAGTTATAGAAACATGTATCCAGAAGATATTGACAAATCATCCCAAAATACACCAACAAATTGAGCTACATGCATGTTAGGAAGCAAATTTTAGATTTAAACCAATTGAAATAAAAAATCTAATTTGAATTTAAAATTTAAACCTGGTGATGGAGTTACCAGTAATGCAGAAAGAGGCCAATAAACATGAAAAGGAAGAAAAGAACTTTTTACTTTACCTTGCTTGAAATAATCTCAAAATGAGAAGTATGAAAAGGAACAAGGCATATTGAGCGAAAGTGAGAGAAGAAATGGTATAGGAAGACTCCAGAATTTCAAGTGAAATTACAGAAACAACCTTTATGACAGGTGTCACCAAAGTGAGCTTTTGGTCGTCCACCCCATTCACATTTCTATATAATAGAAAAAACAAAAATTTTAAATCATATATGTCACATTGTATTCTCAATTAAGTAAAGGAAACAATATAATCTAGAAACTCTTTAGATAAACAACTTGAGATGGCATAACAATTAGTACAATAAAATAATGTACGACCAAAAATATAAAATTAGTACGATCTTTTGGTATTTTCAAATTTTAATGATCCAAATACCCTTCACAGAATTATTAAATTATGTCAAATATGAAAATTTTCCAAATCAATAAAAATATTGCATAATTATTCAAGGATATCAATTAGGCTCTATTAATTTGCTATATTTTAGCATATAGAGCTGCACTTCAAAAAAAATCCTGTAGTCCAGCACTAAATACTGGGGTTTAGTGTTACATTAAAGCAAAGCCCCACTATAATATCCTATAGCTATGCTATATTTTAGGATATAAAGCTGCACTTCAAAAAATCCCCCTGTTGTCCAACACAAAATGCTGGGGTTTAGTGTTACGTTGAAGAAAAGCCCCATTACAATATCCTGTAGCTATGCTATATTTTAACTTATAAAGATGCACTTCAAAATCCCTCTCCCCTGTATAATTAGCCATTATACTATGGATATGAATATTTAGCTTATAGGTTAGCAGTTCTTAAGCTTTCATTATTAAGCTACAATTACAGTATTTTACCATGTGGTTTTCTTTGTCACTTAGTTTAGTATTTTTACTATGTTTATAACTGCAGGTAATTCCTAAACAGTGTATTGTTCTTGCATTCAATGGGGAATGGACACCAAATTATAAGTACATAGATCATGAGACAAGGATTTTTCTGCATACTGAAACAGATACATTTGAAGATTTCAGAAAAAACCTTTGGAAAAAGATAGAGTTAGATGAAGAAGATTTTGAGACATTCATATGGTTTGATATGGAACTTGGAACAAGCAAAGGGGTCCCTATAAAAAATACCGATGATTTAATCAGCTGTTTATACTTGATGAAGAACAATTCCGAGTATAGGAGTAGACGTTTCATAATTGACATTACACAACGATCTCCACAATCTGAGAGAGTTGATTACACTGAAGGCCAAATGATAATGCAAATAGACAACGATGATGCTTTTGAAGTGATAGTTTTAACGCCTCCGTCTGTCGAAATTGTAGCAGTAGATCAACAGTTAATCCATGCTGAAAACACGGAACAACAGCTTGTAAATCATCAACTTCCTGAGACATCAAGTGCTGCAAAAAAGAGAAAGAGGTATTCAAGGAAGAAAATAAAAGAATCTCCTCGTCCAATACTAAAAGAACATGCAGATTTGGATGACGTCAAGGTTGGATCAATTTTTTTAAACAAATAGTGTGCCACTAAATGTTTCCAGACAACTCCAATTGCACACCATTTTGAATTCAAGGTTGTGAGGTCAAGCACAACAAGATATTCACTGGCGTGTATGAATGAAAAATGTGAGTGGATTGTTCGATCTTCCAGAATTAAACAATCTACACTGTTCAAAATACTGAAGTTTGAGAAGAATCACACTTGCTCAGTGGATGATAGAAAAAGAGACCAAAAACATGCTACGTCAAAGATTGTTCGAGATGAGATAGTTGAGAATCTGAGGGACGATAATTATCCTGTTAAGCCTAATTTTGTTGTTGCAGAGATTATAAGGAAAATAGGAGTTGAAATCTCTTATAATAAGGCATGGCGTGCTATAAAAGAAGGAGAGTCTTTAATTAGAGGGACACCTGAGGAGAACTTTCAGAAGTTACCAGCATATTTATATATGCTAAGAGACATCAATCCAGGCTCATACGTTGCTCTTCAAAGAGATGGTGAGAACAGGTAAAAAAATGTGTACTTATATATTTTTGTGTAGAATTCCAGTAATCCCCATTAGAAAAAGCCTGAGACTGCACTGTTATTTGTTGGAGTCCCATCATAAAATGCTGTGACGTCGTAATTATGTATAAGTAAGGTTCCAGTACTAAAACCTGAGGCTCAAAATTTTATCATGCATTTTACTGATAACACTGCAATTGTATTATACAAGTTCAAATATACGTTTTTTGCTTGTGCGGCATCTATTAAAGGCTGGAAACATTGTAGAGCTGTGATAGTTGTCGATGGAACATTCCTCAAGGGGAGATATTCAGGCACACTATTGGTTGCAGTGACGAAAGATGCAAATAACTAAATCTTCCCACTTGCCTTTGGAGTTGTGGACTCAGAAAATAATTTGGCATATAATTGGTTCTTTAAGCAGTTGCATATTGCATTTGGTTGCCGTGAGAATTTACTGTTCCTTTCTGATCGTAATTCTGCAATTGCGAATGGGATTACAAATGTATATCCTGAATGTGCGCATGGAATCTGTGTATATCATCTGGAAAAGAACCTTAACAAAAGGAACGTGAGTCCTGCAGTGATAAGTATATTCAATAGTGCATGTCGTGTCTACACGATTGCAGAGTTTAAAACAGACATGAATCAAATGAAAGAAACAGATAGGGAAACCTATGATACCTCATGGAAGAACCACCAGAGGGATGGACTAGAGCTTGCTGTCCAAATCGAAGATATGACATGATGACATCAAATATTGTGGAATCCATGAATAATGCTCTGTTACATGCTCGGGAAAAATCAATACTGTCAATGGTGGACAACATAATGAACAAGCTACAGAGCTGGTATTATGAGACACGGAAGAGTGCGCAGGATATTTTCTTTGCAACATCAAAATGGACAGATGATGAATTGAAAAAAAAATAAAAAAAACATACAGAATGAATGTGAGTATATCAACTAATACAATTATTTTTGGATGTGATTTGTGTTATGTCAATGATAATTCATGAAGTTTCAGGTTTTGTGCTGGGACTACATAGTATGATCGGACATTACAGATGAAGGGAGAGAATTCATTTTTTGTTTGGAGAAGAAAGAATGTCAACGTCTCGAGTTCCAGATGGATGAAATGCCTTGTGAACATGCACTTGCTGCCATAGATAGAGTGCACCTACACAAGTCCGATTATTGCTCTATATAGTATAAAAGTGAAACATGGTTAAAACAGTATGAAGCGGAAATCAACACTGTTGGACATGAAAAATCATGGGTTGTACTGGATAGCATTAAAGAAGAGATAACAAAACCCCCATATTTTAAAGTTAAGGCAGGTAGAAGGCAGGAGAAAAGATTTGTCTCCACTGCACAATATGTAAGACAAAAGGGGAAACAATGTGGGATATGTAGAAAGCGTGGACACAACAGGACATCCTGCAGACACACTCTAGTACTTCATCCATATTCAAAGAAACATAACTCCCAATAAAAATAATAGGTATGTCTCTCAATTTGCATTTTATTTTTTATTTCTATTTTACTGCAATTCAACACCCAAAGCTGCTATGTTACAATTTTTCTTCTTTTTTTTTCAGTAAGGAATCCCGTCGTCACGAGATAGATAGAAGACCATTCTTCTCTATTTTCATCCAGTCGCAACAAATCTGAAGTTAAAAAATGACTATTCACTTATAGAGCACTTTTTTTTTTTTAAAATTATACTTCCTCTGTATTCTTTAACAAGGATTATTATATATAAAAAAATACACTTTTCATTTGTTGCTGCGCAAAATAGTTGTCTTAATTTATCTATTTTGTAGTTATTTTACTTATTGAACAACAAACATTTTGATCTTACTTAAATAATAAAAATACAGTACTAAAAAACACAGTTCATAATACGAAAAAACACTGTTCATAATTCATCAACTGCTCAAAGCTTAAAAACATACATGAAATAAAAAGACAAACAAACATTCCACATTAACTGAAAAAACATAAAAACTACTAAAACTTATTCAATTACAATAGGCTTCTGGGCTGATCCTACATCTTCTTCACTGCTGCCATCATCATCATCATCGTCGTCGTCATCATCATCATCATCATCAATATCATCATCATCATCATCATCATCATCATCATCATCATCATCATCATCATTGTTGTGGCCATGACCATCCTGACGGTTTACTAATGAAATTTCAAAAACCATAGTGGCAACACCGTTGTAAATCTCATGAACAACGTGATTAAATCGAAGAATATCACCCAGTCTATAGCCTTTACGCTGAAGCATCTCCTTCTATCCATTACACAACCTTGAATGTCCCTTCCCAGCCTTGAACTTCATTTCATAATCTGTGTCATCATTTTCACAAAGTAAAAGTGCATTTCCATTGACATTTGGCAGCTTCTTTTTCCAACTCTCTGGAAAGATATGAAAAAATAAACTTTCACAGTTAATACAAAAAAGACATTGAAAAATTAGATGAATAAAAATATAAAAAATAATTTGGTAATTTTTTAACATACAAAATCATCTCTATTGAAGTATGATTTTGTTATTCGCATAGTGAAATCGCCTAGTTCCTCCCAACGATTGTCTTCCATATCATTGTTTTGATGAAAAAATAAATTAGTGGCCAACTAGTTGTGGTTTACTTCAACTGCAAAGCCTTATTTATATGCTAGGAGTTACTAACTTTTTTTCAACTGTTATGGTCAAAGAGAATATGTATAGTCAAAAATAGATTAAATATCACACTAAATGTAGTCAAAAAAGCTGTGTTTCTATATTCTTCCCTACGTTTCTTCCAGTTCGAGGTCTTCTCGTATGCCAATGTTATCCTGGTAAAATGCTGGTACCCGAGATATTTGCAGACACACTCTTAAAAACTAGAACAGCTTCTATATTTACAATAACGTCTCAGGATAAAAATCTTGAGTACCCATGTGCCTTAAACTACTGGCCCAGCATAAAAATCTGGGGATTAGTGTTAAGTTGAAGCAAAGTCTCATTACAATATCCTGTAGCTATGCTATATTTTAGCTTATAAAGCTGCACTTCAAAATCACCTCCCTGTTGACCAGCATTAAAATGCTGGGACTTAGTATTACGTTGAAGCAAAGTCCCATTACAATATCATGTAGCTATATTATATTTTAGCTTATAAAGCTAAATTAACCAGCCATATAATGGGGAATAATTTGTAAAAAAATAAAATATAACATTTGAAATAGTCGAAACGCCGCCCAATAACATTAATTTATCAACAGGAGAGTTGTTACTTGTCACCTTAATTACCTAATGGTCCATTTGCTACCAGACAAAATATTAAGGGGGAAAAAAAAGAAAAAAAGAGCTCAAAATTCGTCTGGACGATGCAAATTAAACGAGTATGGTATGGAAGAGAAGGGTTTTAGGTAGGAAGATGTAATCAGAAATGTTGGGGCATGTATTGCTGGGACTATACATAAACATTATTTAAGAGTCAACATTTTACACACAACACAAAAGGCAAACATACAGTCACTTTCATTAACAGTAACATAAAAGTATACTTCTAAAAACACAAAAGAAGTATCCTCAAGTACAAGAAAAGATGAATTACACTTGCTTCACATACATGTTAACACTGTCTGTTTGCCTTTTTGAATACATGATATCATTGTAAAAAAATTACTAATATGTGAAAGAACAACAATAGATAATATATCAAATAAAACCTTGTTTATTCTCCGTAATTCCTAAACACAGGCTCCCTTGGCCCTCCAATGTGCAATTGCAGGGGATCTGCCATTACCATAATCAATTCTATCAGTTTTTCGTAATATTGTCGCTGCGTGTACCTTAAATTCCACAACTCATCTTCACATTTCTTTCTGAATTCGTTCAAGGATTCCACCTGATTCTTCAGAATGTCAAAATGCCAACAAAGATTTGTTGGTATTGAAGGCAATTTTGTAACATGCCTGTTGGGTTGATGGTCCATTGACACGACCCGGAATCCGGTTAGGCCGTGCGGGCACCCGACATCCTTCCCTAGACCCGTCAGGCGAACCTTTACCAATTAAATTAGGAAAATAAATATAATAATTCATAAATAAAGACAGGACTAAAAAAACACAGACATATTGACACCTATAAGCTGTACGACAGAAAGTTACAGCTGACTACCCAACATACTAGGTTTAGGGCCAACAAGACTGGATATCTAAGAGTACAAAAGAAGACATATACCCTTGAAGGGAGCAAAATGCAACTGAAATAATAACCAATAAACTGGTGGCCATCCGGAATAAAAGTTGGCTCACCCTGACAGCTGAAGTTGCCTTCGCTCCTTTACAACGTGGCAAACTCAATCCTGGAGCGAACCTGCCGAAATGAAATAGATAGAAAAAAATAAACAACAAACAAGGGTGAGTCAAAAGGACTCAATAAGTGGGGCGGACTAGCCACCTCATAGAATAGGATAGCTAGCCAGGGAGAAGAAACAGATAAACAAAATTTCTATTATTTAAATTATAAGAAGGCAGAGCCAGATAATAATTAGAAACATGTATGGAATGACAAACTCATCAGAAACCAGGAACGTCAAATAACCAAAACATATAGGTATCCTGAACACATCAACAATCAGAAATACATCATGTTGCGGCGTGCAACTCGGTCCATATATTCATCCTGTTGCGGCGTGCAACTCGATCCATATATTTATGACGTTGCGACGTGCAACCCGATCCATATATTTTTATACCGTTGCGGCGTGCAACCTGATCCCTGCAACCCAGAATACGAGCCAGAAATATATGGACAAACTGAGATATGTCCACGACATAGTATACATACCGCATATATAAAACACAACACCATACACACCATAGTTAGTATGCGGTGCAGTGAAATGGGATGAATGCGGCACTATGAAATGCAGTCATATATGCCTGATACCTATCTCCGGCGCGGGACTCTCATCGTCTACCAGGAGATATATGCAATAATGACCCTTCACCGGCTCGGGACTCTCATCGATTACCGGCAAGTATATGCAATGATGACCCTTCACCAGCTCGGGACTCTCATCGATTACCGGGAAGTATATGAAGTAATGATCCTTCACCGGTGCAGGACTCTCATCGCCAACCGGGAAGTATATGCAATGCTCAAAACCAGAGTGCATTGCTCATATGCTCAATGCAATACCAACAACAGGGCATAACAAATAATATACAATATAAATTCAAAGCTAAGGCATAATGAGTACGCCTATCGGCAGCTACACATGTAAGGTACACGTGGTAGAAAATCCACGAGGCCAGGTGCCTCCAAAGAAATTGATATAAACACTTACCTTGTTACAAAGTTAGTACAGTCACTCAGTAACCGCTTTGTCCTTTGGATCCATTGATAAACGATCTCGCTGTATTCAATAAGCAGAAAAATATATCACATAAGGCTAAAGGCTTCACTCCCCACATCTTAGGGTAATCCGGTTAGGAACCTGATACCCATGCGACCGGACTGTGTGTCCAATGTCCAGCCTCTATGGGGGACTCCAAATCATACATAACATGATCACAATATAAGTATAAGCATATATGAGGCGTAACACATGTGGAAACAATAGATATGGACTCAAAGTAATGAGAAGAAAACTCTGGATAGAATTATAGATACAACCTAGAACTCAGAATTTGCCAAACTCTTTGAATTTCCATAAAATTTTTGGCAGAGTTTTCCCTGAAACTGGATGATCCGCAAAAACAGAACCAGTACTATACTATACAGGGGAGTAGATACCAGGAAAAACTAATAACATAAACATGTTAAACGGATAACAATATGAGATGACTGGATGACGTAACAAATCCGCTGATAGAATGCCTGGACATCACTAGTGTCTTACCTTTCGACCTAATTTTTAGAGTGTAGATCAAAGTTATAGACTTTACGGTCTTCATAACAGTTGTAGATATATTTCTTAGGATTCTGAAGATTCTTAAATCATCTAAATATCAATTTTGTACAAATAGTTATGATCAATATACTAACAACTGTCCAAAGATCAAAATGATTTTTTCCAGATTTTGAAACGTTTTGTCTTGCTGATTTGGACGTCTTTCACCTTGGATTTTAGTACCAAATTAAGTACATACAAGGTTTAATTGATACCATACAAATTTCTCACTAGAAACACTAAGTTTAGAACTACGAAAAGCTTCAAAAGTTGAAAGATACATGCCTTGCCAAAAGAAAGGTTTAGTCTTACATACCTTTAATGCTTCTTGCTTCTTAACCTTGTTTCTCTTGAATTCAATACCTTCTAAAGCTTAAACAAGTTATAATTCAGCATTTGGGTACTTTACTTAGCCATGAAGTAATTCTAAAACTCAAGCTATAGACGAAATTGAAGGTAGCATAACGTTACCTTAATCGCGAAGAGCATTTTGACGCAATCTGTCTTCAATTCGAGTTAAGATTGACGTCCATCCTTCAAAACCATAAAATTTGCTTACAACTTAATGAGAGCACTGTTTCTCCCTTTAGATTTCTGGAAATGACGAGATGGAAGCAATTTTTTCCTTTTATACTTGAAATATTTCAGTTTTAGTCCTCTTTTGCGCTTATATCCCTTTTTCTGGCTTGACTTCTGACGCTAATATCTTTTTATCCAGATATTGTATGAACAAACTGTTAAAATTTTTAAAAACTACACTACAAGACCTTCAATTTGGTATATGACATGTCCCCAAACGACCTCATATAACACACGAAATTAACTGCCGACTGTTACAAGGCAATTCCTTAGTCGTTTTTTCCGCAACTTAAATCTGACTTTTTCCAAACTTTATATTCAATATATAAACATCTTCTATGGTAATATTATGTCTTTAAACTTACTTAAATCATTCTTAACATGTCATTAGAATGATATACGTCACTTTAGACATACGGGGTGTAACAATCTTTCCCCGTTAGGAACATTCGTCCTCGAATGTTAAATGAAGTATGTTGAAGCATTAAGCAATGATCTGTTATATACTTGTAGTAGTGAAGAGATGTGAAATGTCAAATTATTTAACTTTGGCATTTTAGCGGAAGCTAGCCGAACAACCTCGAAATTCACTTTCGAAAAAACACAAAAGTCACAAATAATCATTCGAACCTAGCGGCGCTTTCGGATTTTCAATCGGAGCTCGTTCACCATATTCGAGCTCGAAAATCTCTTTTTAGTATTTATCGACAATAAAAACTGAAACCTTCTTCCGATGCCTACCAAACGAGGTCTGATTTAGCTCAAATTTTACAGACAGGTCCTAATGGACATTACAAAGTTTTTAAAATTATCGGCGCGCCAATCGGGGTCCTAACTTCCAAAACGACTTACCGAGATCGTTTCATTCTCCTCTATTTCAACTCTCGTTCGTCCTCGAAAGTTTAAATAAAATTTCACACAGATAACAAAAGAACTTCCATGACCTTCATAAACTACTCCACGGACATTATCTCATGATTGCAGAATCAGAATTATAACAAGAATACCGAACTCATGGAATTAAACATATCTGGATACTATGATAACATCATTGCCCAACTTATTCGGACTAAGCTGACCCTTTCTCGATCATGAGAGAAGAGTTCTATATTTTCGAAATGAAGATACACACAACTCTTGATGGGCTAACATGATTCCACCAACGAATCACCTCGTCGATATGCTTTCGATATAGAACAGGTCGATGAAACAAAGAATTAGCTTATGCTTCAGAAACGCCTTAGAGATTTACTATTATGATTCGGCATCAATTGGAGGAAGACTCCTTCACTTAGAACATAAACTCATACAAATAATTTGAATAGAAATAGTCATCATCGCACAACCTGCTGGATTAAGGAAGACTTAGCTGAGTAGAGAACGCGGCTCAGACCTGAGCTGCCAAATTACTCTCTCGAGTTGCCAAACAGCTGCAACTCTCGAGTTCACAACTCCATACATTTTCTATAAGCACCACCGCTTGATGGATCAAATCAAAGGTCAGATGACGCCTCTCAATACCCTTAGTAGCCCTAAAACACAATATGCTTACCCGGCTACCTTGACACGCACTCTGGCTCAACACAAGGAACATTCCAAGCGGCTACTAATCGCCCAAACTTAGTAGTGCCGGACAAAGAAGAAATGGAAATGGACTGAGGATAGAAATAATTAGAGCTTCAGGAAGCTCATCTTCTTATTGCTCGGCTACCAGAGCTAGACTACTTCCGAGTCAGGCTAGTCAAAGAATCACAATTGAATAAATAGATATTAAATGAGCTTGATGGAACAACATCTATGCCAATTTAATCTCCCAATAAGAAGGAAACTCTAACAATTTACCAGAAACCCTTTTATAACCCAGACAAGCTCATAGAATAGCATGAATTTACTAGCATTTTGAACCCAAGAGGAGATACGTAGATCGAATATTACTTACTAACCACTTTACACCGAAAGAAACAATGAAACTTCCTGATGGTGACGAATAAGAATCCTATCATCCTACCAACACTGATTTCCTAGGAGAGAGGTAAAATGACTTGACATAATAACACAAGGTGGCATAACAGGATGCCAAGCAGGCATTAGCGACACTCCCTGTCCAATCTCTCATATTTAGATCAGATAAACTAGTAGGGTCTCATAAATGCCAGGAATAAATCGTATCAGAAACTCACCCCTCTACCGCAACTGATTCTTAATAGAAACGACATCCAAGGAAACTATTGAAACATGATAAGACACATCATTTCTAGATCGATCGAAAGAATCAAATCTTACTCATATTTAAGAGAAGAATAAATACATGGGTGTACTACCTCAGATACCTCAACATCCTGCCACACTGGTAGTTCTTAGAACTGCCTCTACAGCTGAGCTGAGCCACTACCCTGACAATCACTTTTTGAAGAACCACTGCCACCACACTCTCAACCTCTACTGGATGGTGGCATTTCTTTTACTGATTGAGATCTAAATGAAATCCCCTGCGACTGCGTAGATGCCTGATAACGAGAGAAAAGACAGCCTACTTGCCGGACTAAGGCAGAGCTCCACCAAAAATTTCAGGCTCACAATAATGATAACACCTTTTCAGTGAAAATGGAAGCTGCACAGGTTGTTAATAGTTATAAAGAGAAAAATTAGGTCTGATCTTGACGAACTACTGGCACACATTAAGAATCACGTGACACAAGCTGAGATAACCTGGAAGGTGTCCTCCCAAAATAATCAGAACTCTTACCTCCAAATGAGGTACCTTGGTTGCCCACAAGGGCCACAGAATATCTTGCTCTCCAGCTCTACTCTTCCCGCTCTAACTTATGGTATGCCTAATACGTCTGACCAATATCAACAACAACATCAAATGAAGTCCCAACCTCAATTTTTCGAGCCATTTGGGATCTCAAGGAAGGAGAAAGGTCACCAATAATTTTTTGAACATTCTTGGAAGGCTCATGGACTAGTTTTAATGTATATTCAGCCATTCTATAGAATTCAATCTCATATTCTGAAACTGATAGGCTAACCGACAGGCTACCCTGTCTAATCCACTCAAACCGGCAACACTTTTCATTTTGCTCGCTAGTCGAAAGGAACTTTTCCACGAATCTAGAAGAAAAATCAATCCAAGTCAGCTAATAAGAGAGCGGCCCACCAATTCAAGGCTGGACCCTTGAAACTGGAAAGAAGAATAATCAACACCATATCGCTCGATATAATCAAGAGCCTGAAGGATACGCTGACATCATTTTATTTTTAAAAATCACGAGGTTTATCTGATGTATAGCTTAAGAATATCGGAAGGTTCAACCGTGTAAAATAATGTAACCTCTTCGGGCACTCAGATCTAACAGTTACCTCGGCTGGCTAACCAGCCAGAACAATTGGTGGCGCAACACATGCTGCTTCTAGAACATAATTTACTGGGGTAACATTAAGAACTAGAACAGGAGCTCCCTGAGACCAAACGTCTACACCTGCGGCACCCTGATAGGCTGCCCAGCGAGTAATAGGTTCTTACAATATCTGCATCGCCAAAATTCTCGTAAAAGCATCGTAGAGAGCAAAGGGAACCACAAGGCCCTGCTCCATTGCCCATCACAAGCTCGTACCGCTAGGACCTCCGTAACTAGATCGTCAACACGATAAAAAACTCTCGGGATTTCGTCAGTGCAAGCCCCAGGCTAGATTGCTTCGTCTTGAACTCATACTGTTTGTTGATTTATCGCACGAGGACTCACAATTACCATGAAGAAATTACGAAAATACTTCTGCATCCTAGACCGACGCACGATCAGAAATGATGGAAGTGAAACTTCCTAAATGCCATCATAGCCTCTTGTAGATGAATACAGATGTCAACGTACCCATCAGCGATACTCTACTAGACACTGTCTTAGTTTGGATAGACTCTAACCGGGCTCTGATACCAACTGACACGACCCGGAATCCGGTTAGACCGTGCGGGCACCCGACATCCTTCCCTAGACCCGTCGGGCGAACCCTTACCAATTAAATTAGGAAAATAAATATAACAATTCATAAATAAAGACAAGACTAAAAAAACCACAGACATATTGACACCTATAAGGTGTACGACAGAAAGTTACAGCTGACTACCCAACATACTAGGTTTAGGGCTATGCAGACTGGATATCTAAGAGTACAAAAAAAGACAGATACCTCTTGGAGGGAGCAAAATGCAACTGAAATAATAACCAATAAACTGGTGGCCATTCGGAATGAAAGCTGGCTCACCCTGACAGCTGAAGTCGCCTTCGCTCCTTTACAACGTGGCGAACTCAATCTTGGAGTGAACTTGCCGAATGAAATAGATAGACAAAAACAAACAACAAACAAGGGTGAGTCAAAAGGACTCAATAAGTGGGGCAGACTAGCCACCTCAAAGAATAAGATAGCTATGCAATGCTGTCACATATGCCTGATACCAATCTCCGGTGCGGGACTCTCATCGTCTACCAGGAGATATATGCAATAATGACCCTTCACCGGCTCGGGACTCTCATCGATTACCGGGAAGTATATGCAATGATGACCCTCCACCGGCTCGGGACTCTCATCGATTACTGGCAGGTATATGCAATAATGACCCTTCACCGGCTCGGGACTCTCAGATTAACGGGAAGTATATGCAGTAATGATCCTTCACCGGTGCGGGACTCTCATCGCCAATCGGGAAGTATATGCAATGCTCAAAACCAGAATGCAATGCTCATATGCTCAATGCAATACCAACAACAGGGCATAACAAATAATATACAATATAAATTCAAAGCTAAGGCATAATGATTACGCCTATCGGCAGCTACACACGTAAGGAACACGTGGTAGAAAATACACGAGGCCAGGTGCCTCCAAATAAATTGATATAAATTCTTACCTTGTTACAAAGTTAGTACAGCCACTCAATAACTGCTTTGTCCTTTGGATCCATTGACAAACGATTTCGGTGTGTTCAATAAGCAGAAAAATATATCACATAAGGCTAAAGGCTTCACTCCCCACATCGTAGAGTAATCCGGTTAGGAACCTGATACCCACGCGACCGGACTGTGTGTCCAATGTCCAGCCTCTATGGGGGACTCCAAATCATACATAGCATGATCACAATATAAGTATAAGCATGTATGAGGCGTAACACATGTGGCAACAATAGAGATGGACTCAAAGGAATGAGAAGAAAACTCTGGATAGAATTATAGACACAACCTAGAACTCAGAATTTGCCCAGCTCTTTGAATTTCCATAAAATTTTCGGTAGAGTTTCCCCTAAAACTGGATGATCCGCAAAAACAGAACCAGTACTATACTATACAGGGGAGTAGATACCAGGAAAAACTAATAACATAAACATGTTAAACGGATAACAATGTGAGATGACTGGATGACGTAACAAATCCGCTGATAGAATGCCTGGACATCACTAGTGTCTTACCTTTCGACCTAATTTTTAGAGTGTAGATCAAAGTTATAGACTTTACGGTCTTCATAAAAGTTGTAGATATATTTCTTAGGATTCTGAAGATTCTTAAATCATCTAAATATCAATTTTGTACAAATAGTTATGATCAATATACTAACAACTGTCCAAAGATCAAAATGATTTTTTCCAGATTTTGAAACGTTTTGTCTTGCTGATTCGGACGTCTTTCACCTTGGATTTTAGTACCAAATTAAGTACATACAAGGTTTACTTGATACCATACAAGTTTCTCACAAGAAACACTAAGTTTAAAACTAAGAAAAGCTTCAAAAGCTGAAAGATACATGCCTTGCCAAAAGAAAGGTTTAGTCTTACATACCTTTAATGCTTCTTACTTCTTAACCTTGTTTCTCTTGAATTCAATACCTTCTAAAGCTTAAACAAGTTATAATTCAGCATTTGGGTACTTTACTTAGCCATGAAGTAATTCTAAAACTCAAGCTATAGACGAAATTGAAGGTAGCATAACGTTGCCTTAATCGTGAAGAGCATTTTGACGCAATTTGTCTTCAATTCGAGTTAAAATTGACGTCCATCCTTCATAACCATAAAATTTGCTTACAACATAATGAGAACACTGTTTCTCCCTTTAAATTTTTGGAAATGACGAGATGGAGGCAAATTTTTCCTTTTATATTTGAAACATTTCAGTTTTAGTCCTCTTTGGCGCTTATGTCCCTTTTTCTGGCCTGACTTCTGACGCTCATATCTTTTTATCCAGATATTGTATGAACAAACCGTTAAAAGTTTTAAAAACTAAACTCCAAGACCTTCAATTTGGTATATGACATGTCCCCAAAAGACCTCATATAACGCACGAAATTAACTGCCGACTGTTACAAGGCAATTCCTTAATCGGTTTTTCCGCAACTTAAATCCGACTTTTCCCAAACTTTATATTCAATATATAAACATCTTCTATGGTAATATTATGTCTTTAAACTTACTTAAATCATTCTTAACATGTCATTAGAATGATATACGTCACTTTAGACATACGGGGTGTGACAATCTTCCCCCGTTAGGAACATTCGTCCTCAAATGTTAAATGAAGTATGTAGAAGAATTAAGCAACTGTTACACCCCATATGTCTAAAGTGACGTATATCATTCTAATGACATGTTAAGAATGATTTAAGTGAGTTTAAAGTCATAATATGACAATATATGATGTTTATATGTTGGATATAAAGTTTGGGAAAAATCGGATTTAAGTTGCGGAAAAATCGACTAAGGAATTGCCTTATAACAGAGCTTTTTCAGCAATTAATTTCATGTATTATATGAGGTCTTTTGGGGACATATCATATACCAAATTGAAGGTATTGGAGTGTAGTTTCCAACACTTTTAACGGTTTGTTCATACAACTTATAGATAAAAAGATATGAGCGTCAGAAGTCAGGCCAGAAAAAGGGCCATAAGCGCAAAAGAGGACTGTAACTGAAATATTTCGAGTATAAAAGGAAAAAACCTCCTCCATCTCGTCATTTCCAGAAACTTAGTGATAGAAACAGTGTTCTCTTTGGTGCTAAAGAAATTTTGATGGTTTTGAAGAAAGAGCATTGATCTTAGCTCGAAATTGAAGACAGATTGCGTCAAAACGCTCTACGCGATTAGGGTAACATTATGCTACCTTCAATTTCGTTTATAGTTTGAGTTTTAGAATTACTTCATAGCTAAGTAAGGTACCTAAATTCTATGTTATAGCTTGTTTAAGCTTTAGAAGGTATGGAATTCAAAGGAGACGAAGTTTAGAAGCTAGAAACATCAAAGGTATGTAAGGCTAAACCTTTCTTTTGGCAAGGCATGTATCTTTTAGATTTTGAAGCTTTTATTAGTTTCAAACTTAGTTTTTCTTGTGAGAAACTTGTATGGTACCAAGGAAACCTTGTATATACTTAATTTGGTACTAAAATCCAAGGTGAAAGACGTCCAAATCAGAAAGGCAAAACGTTTCAAAATCTGGAAAATCATTTTGAACTTTTGACAGCTGTTAGTATATTGATCATAACTGCTTATACAAAATTTATTTTAAGATGATTTAAGAATTTCCATAATCCTAAGACATATATCTACAACTTTCATGAAGACCATGAGGTCTATAACTTTTATCTGCACCTTCAAAACTATGATGCAATACAGGACGCTGGTACTGTCTAGAAATTCTGTACATCCGTGGAATTGTTACGCCACTCTCATCTTGTTATCCAGTTAATTTGTTTATGTTATCAGTTTATCCGGGTATCCATTCCCGTGTATAGTATAGTGCTGGTTCTGTTTTGCGGATCATCCAGTTTCAGAGGAAACTCTGCCAAAATTTTTATAAAAGTCAAAGAGTTAGACAAATTCTAAGTTTCAGGTTGTGTCTACAATTCCATCCAGAGTTTTCTTATCATTCCTTTGAGTCTATATATATTGTTGCCACATGTGTTATGCCTCATACATGCTTATGCTTATATTGTGATCATGTTATGTGTGATTTGGAGTCCCCCATAGAGGTTGGACATTGGACACACAGTCCGGTCGCGTGTGATACTACCCGTCTGGGGGATACAGCCCCTCTGGTTCAGGCGGGAGTTGAAACACCTAGTGTGACCGGGTGTCATTCACACACTCTGACCAGAGAGACTAGATATTACTGGCTGGGGGGGATATAGCCCATAACACCCACCAGGTTTGTTATATACGCGTATATAGCCACAGTATGCACTGCATGATTATACATGAGGCTAGTTCTGGTTTTCAGTTACCTGATTTGGGGGGATACAGCCCATAACACCAGACAGGTACTAGTTCCGGTTTTCAGTTACCTGATTTGGGGGGATACAGCCCATAACGCCAGACAGGTACTAGTTCAGATATTCAGTTACCTGATTTGGGGGGGATATAGCCCATAACACCAGACAGGTACCAGTTCAAATAACAGTTCAGTTTTAGCGTCAGTATCAGTTGACAGTTATCAGTTCTCAGTTATCGGCCACCAGTTCTTAGCGTCAGTATCAGTTGACAGTTATCAGTTCTCAGTTATCGGCCACCAGTTCTTAGCGTCAGTATCAGTTGACAGTTATCAGTTCTCAGTTATCGGCCACCAGTTCTTAGCGTTAGTATCAGTTGACAGTTTTCAGTTCCAGTTTCTAGTAACCAGCTATCAGTCATATTACAGTTATTTATCAGTATAGTTCAGCTCAGTCTTCAGGTTCAGATTCAGCTAGACTTCAGCTTATATTCATATCATGTTTAGTACGTTCTTCAGATTTCCAGCTATATTGCTATGCTCCAGCTCATGTTTACATATTTATATTCCAACCTACAGTTTCATTCAGCTATGACATATTATATGCCCATGCCTTACATACTTGGTACATATCGTACTCACGCCCTTTTCTGGGGCGCTGCGTTTCATGCCGCGCAGGTGCAGATAGATCAATGCTTGGACCATGTTAGTAGGCCATCTATCAGCTACTGGAGTCACTCCGCTTACTCCCGGAGTTACTTATCTTTTGGTATGTGTACAGTCAGCCAGCTTGGGTATGGCGGGGTCTTATCTCGTCCTTTGTATATTCAGTTCATCACTCTTAGAGGCCTGTAGATATGTCCCTGTGTGGTGCAGTCAGTATGTTATGTATGTCAGCTTATGTTAGCCTTGTCAGCTATTTGCATTGCATACTCCTTATCAGCTAGGTTTATGCTTATTCTATTTATCAGTTATAATGGTTAGCAGATTATCAGCAGAATTAATGATGATCGATACTTAGTGTTGGTCATCCGTCGTGACCCTAGGTTGGGTCGTGACAAAAGTGGTATCAGAGCAGTTCAGTCCTAGGGTGTCTACAGGCCGTGTCTAGTAGAGTCTTGTTTAGGAGTATGTTGCGCGCCATACTTTTGAACAGGAGGCTACAAGGCACTTCAGGACAGTTGTCTTTCTTTCTTCTCTAGATCGTGCAATAGAGCCATGATTATAGAATTCAGGCCTCTAACAATATTGTTTTCAGCAAAGCGATGCCGCCGAAGAAAATAACAGCTGCCCAGAAGAGCAAGGCCATTGCCGGCCAGGGTACTAGTAGAGTGCCACTTGAGGTGGATGAGAGTGGGGAGTTCAGACCTGAGGCTCCATCTGAGGCCTCACATATCCCATAAGTTCAGGGTGATATTAGAGGTACTACAGCTACCATACCTCCAGCTCCTCAGCCTGATAGTCAGAGACAAGAAGTGAGGAATGCCATCCGATTATTGACCAGTGTTGTAGTTGCTCAGACTAGACAACACAGTCCAGATGCCCAGGGAGATGTTGGATCCAGGATCAATGATTTTATCAGGCTAGAGCCTACAGTCTTTACCGGATCCCGTACAGGAGAGGACCCTCAGGATTTTCTAGTGAGGATAGACAGAGTGTTGAGGGTTATGCACGTGTCAGACACAGAGTTAGTAGAGTTGGCTGCATTCAGATTGCATAACCTAGCAGCAGGGTGATATCAGACATGGGAGCTATCTAGACAGCCTGATGTTACTCCCACGACTTGGAAGGAATTCTCATATGCCTTCCTTTATGAGTATATGCCTATAGAGTCATAGGGAGCCCGTGCCAATCAGTTCCTGGCCTTGAGACAGGGAAGTTTGAGTGTAGAAGAGTATAATTATTGCTTTAATTTCTTAGCAAGGTTTGACCCTACTGTGGTATCCAGTATGGAGGATAGAATTCATAGGTATGTACTGTGACTAGGTCTACGCCTCGTGAATGAGTGTATGACTGTTGCTATGCAGCCAAGTATAATCATATCACGCATTCAGGCGTTTGCTTTATCACTTAAGGAGAGGAAGCAAAAATAGAGGGCTGACAGGGATGGAGTGTCTCATTAGTGGGGAAGATTGTCTTGTTCATTTAGAGAGACATCTCGAGTAAGTATGCAGCAGAGTGTTAAACAGCCGCCAGCTAGTATACCTCAAGAGTCCCATGGCCTGAGATCTGATAGACTTCCTCAGTCCAGATCTAGTCACGTATCACAGACTTCCGGATTTAAGGGTCGTGGTACTTTTGTACAGGCCGGTCAGACATATCCCAGATGTCCAGATTGTGGTAGATGCCACTTGAGACCATGTAAGTTAGGAGTTGATACTCGTTGTATTTGTCAAAAGCCAGTCCATTTCATGAGAGGTTGCCCGACTAGGGGTGGTAGTGGTACAGCCCAGCCAAATAGATCAGCAGTTGCTTCCTCAGCACCAGCACGCCCTTAGGGGCAAGTTCTTCAAGATAGCACTAGCAGAACAGAAAGAATTTAAGGAGCAACTGAAGGATTGTTAGATAAAGGCCCCATCAGACCCAACATTTCCTCGTGGAGAGTCTCAGTATTATTTGTGAAAGAGAAAGATGGTTCTCTATGTATGTGCATAGATTATAGACAGCTAAATAAAGTCACAATCAAGAATAAATACCCTCTTCCCAAGATTGATGACTTGTTCGACCAGCTTTAGGGTGCCAAATATTTCTCGAAGATAGATTTGCGATCAGGCTACCATCAGGTTAGAGTCAGAGAATCTAATATACCTAAGACTGCATTCAGGACTAGGTATGGCAATTATGAGTATTTAATGATGTCGTTTGGACTTACTAATGCCCCTGCAGTATTTATGGATCTGATGAACAGCGTATTCAGGCTTTATCTAGATTTATTTGTGATTATATTTATTGATGACATTCTCATCTATTCAAAGTCTGAATCAGAGCATGCGGAGCACCTACGCACAATATTGGGTACTCTTCGGGACCAGCAATTATATGCTAAGTTCTCAAAGTGTGAATTCTGGTTAGATTCAGTGGCATTTCTTTGCCATATAGTTTCAGCAGAAAGAATTAAAGTAGATGGTTAGAAGATCGAGACTATGAAGAATTGGCCCAGACCTACGACGCTAACTGAGGTATGTAGTTTTCTGGGTTTGGCAGGTTATTATAGAAGGTTCGTAGAGGGTTTTTCCTCCATTGCAACTCCACTGACCAAATTGACACAGAAAGCAGCCAAATTTCAGTGGTCAGACTCTTGTGAGCACAACTTCTAAGAACTATAGAACAAGTTGATAACGGCTCTAGTACTTACACTTTCAGATGGATCTGAGGGCTATGTCATTTACTGTGACGCTTCTCGAATTGGTCTTGGTTGTGTCTGATGTAGCACGGAAGAGTAATTGCCTATGCTTCCAGGCAGCTGAAAAAGCACGAGCAGAACTATCCTGCTCATGATCTAGAGTTTGCAGCAGTCATTCATGGATTAAATATTTGGAGACATTATTTGTGCAGGGTTCATGTTAATATTTAGACAGATCATAAGAGCCTCAAGTACATATTTAATCAGAATGAACTAAACCTGCGACAAAGGTGATGGCTAGAGTTGCTAAAGGACTAAGACATGGAAATTCTTTATCATCCAGGTAAAACGAATGTTGTAGTTGATGCCCTTAGTCATAAGTCCATGTGTAGTTTATCTTACTTCAGCCGCAGAAAAGAGAGTTAGCTCATGCACTCCACCAGTTGTCCAGCTTAGGAGTCAGATTAATAGATTCAGAGGACGCAAGAGTTATAGTTCAGAAAGCAGCCACTACTTGCCTAGTTACAGAAGTAAAACAGCACTAGTATGAGGATCCTGTTCTAGTTGAATACCAACAGATAGCCAGAAGAAAACTGAAATTACCATATAGGTTACTAGTGACGGGGTTCTTAGGTATAAAGAAAGACTTTGTGTTCCTGATGTTGTAGATTTACGTGGACAGATTATGTCCGAGGCATATTATTTCAGATACATTGTTCATCCAGGTTCGACTAATATGTACCATGATCTTAAGCAGATTTATTGTTGGGATGGAATGAAGCGTGATATAGCAGAATTTATGGCTCAGTGTCCTAACTGCCAGCAGGTTAAAGTCGAGCAAAAAAAAAAAAAATCTAGTGGCTTGTTACAGGAAATAGAGATTTCATCATGAAAATGGGAAACAGTAAATATGGACTTCATTACAGGCTTGCCCTGTACGCGGAGCAGATATGACTCTATTTGGGTTATAGTTGACAGGCTTACTAAATGAGCTCATTTCTTTCCTGTTAGAACTACATATACAGCAGAGGATTATGCCAGACTTTATATCAGAGAGATAGTGCGCCTACATGGTATTCCAGTATTTATTATTTCAGACGGGGGCGCACCAGTTTACAGCTAATTTCTATAGATCGTTCCAGACAGATTTAGGGACACAGGTGTATTTGAGTACAGTATTTCATCCATAGACAGACAGACAGGCTGAGCGGACCATTCAGACATTAGAAAATATGCTCAGAGCTTAAGTGTTAGATTTTAGAGGCAGCTGGAATGGTCACCTACTGTTGATAGAGTTTGCATATAATAATAGCTATCTTTCTAGCATATAAATAGTGCCATATGAAGCTTTATATGGGTGCAAATGCAGTTCTCCTATAGGATGGTTTGAGGTTGGCGGGTCTCAATTAATAGGTCCAGATTTAATCCAACAATCCGTTGATAAAGTCAAGTTGATTAGGGAAAGATTATTAGCAGTCCAGAGCAGACAGAAGTCCTATGCAGATAATCGACGTCGAGATTTAGAATTTCAAACTGGCGATTGGGTATTCCTGAAAGTATCACCTATGAAAGGCGTTATGAGATTTGGAAAGAAGGGAAAGCTTAGCCCTTTGATTTATTGGTCCATATCAGGTTATCAGGCGAGTTGGCCGTGTAGCCTACGATTTAGACCTTCCAGCAGACCTTCAGGAGGTACATCCAGTATTCCATGTTTCTATGCTCAGAAAATGTGTCGGAGATCCTTCTATAGTTGTACCAGTAGATGGTATACAGATCACAGAGCAATTAACTTATGAAGAGGTGCCAGTTGCAATTTTAGATAGATTCGTCGACTAAGGACGAAATTAAAGACATTCCTTTAGTTAAGATGCTACATCAAAGCAATAATATAGAAGAAATAACTTGGGAAGCTGAAAATTACATGAGGGCGAAATATCCACATCTCTTCACTACTTCAGGTATGTAGCAGATCGTGGCTTAATGCTTCCACATACTTCATTTAACATTCGAGGACGAATGTTCCTAACGGGGGAAGATTGTTACACCCCATATGTCTAAAGTGACGTATATCATTCTAATGACATGTTAAGAATGATTTAAGTGAGTTTAAAGTCATAATATGACAATATATGATGTTTATATGTTGGATATAAAGTTTGGGAAAAATCGGATTTAAGTTGCGGAAAAATCGACTAAGGAATTGCCTTATAACAGAGCTTTTTCAGCAATTAATTTCATGTATTATATGAGGTCTTTTGGGGACATATCATATACCAAATTGAAGGTATTGGAGTGTAGTTTCCAACACTTTTAACGGTTTGTTCATACAACTTATAGATAAAAAGATATGAGCGTCAGAAGTCAGGCCAGAAAAAGGGCCATAAGCGCAAAAGAGGACTGTAACTGAAATATTTCGAGTATAAAAGGAAAAAACCTCCTCCATCTCGTCATTTCCAGAAACTTAGTGATAGAAACAGTGTTCTCTTTGGTGCTAAAGAAATTTTGATGGTTTTGAAGAAAGAGCATTGATCTTAGCTCGAAATTGAAGACAGATTGCGTCAAAACGCTCTACGCGATTAGGGTAACATTATGCTACCTTCAATTTCGTTTATAGTTTGAGTTTTAGAATTACTTCATAGCTAAGTAAGGTACCTAAATTCTATGTTATAGCTTGTTTAAGCTTTAGAAGGTATGGAATTCAAAGGAGACGAAGTTTAGAAGCTAGAAACATCAAAGGTATGTAAGGCTAAACCTTTCTTTTGGCAAGGCATGTATCTTTTAGATTTTGAAGCTTTTATTAGTTTCAAACTTAGTTTTTCTTGTGAGAAACTTGTATGGTACCAAGGAAACCTTGTATATACTTAATTTGGTACTAAAATCCAAGGTGAAAGACGTCCAAATCAGAAAGGCAAAACGTTTCAAAATCTGGAAAATCATTTTGAACTTTTGACAGCTGTTAGTATATTGATCATAACTGCTTATACAAAATTTATTTTAAGATGATTTAAGAATTTCCATAATCCTAAGACATATATCTACAACTTTCATGAAGACCATGAGGTCTATAACTTTTATCTGCACCTTCAAAACTATGATGCAATACAGGACGCTGGTACTGTCTAGAAATTCTGTACATCCGTGGAATTGTTACGCCACTCTCATCTTGTTATCCAGTTAATTTGTTTATGTTATCAGTTTATCCGGGTATCCATTCCCGTGTATAGTATAGTGCTGGTTCTGTTTTGCGGATCATCCAGTTTCAGAGGAAACTCTGCCAAAATTTTTATAAAAGTCAAAGAGTTAGACAAATTCTAAGTTTCAGGTTGTGTCTACAATTCCATCCAGAGTTTTCTTATCATTCCTTTGAGTCTATATATATTGTTGCCACATGTGTTATGCCTCATACATGCTTATGCTTATATTGTGATCATGTTATGTGTGATTTGGAGTCCCCCATAGAGGTTGGACATTGGACACACAGTCCGGTCGCGTGTGATACTACCCGTCTGGGGGATACAGCCCCTCTGGTTCAGGCGGGAGTTGAAACACCTAGTGTGACCGGGTGTCATTCACACACTCTGACCAGAGAGACTAGATATTACTGGCTGGGGGGGATATAGCCCATAACACCCACCAGGTTTGTTATATACGCGTATATAGCCACAGTATGCACTGCATGATTATACATGAGGCTAGTTCTGGTTTTCAGTTACCTGATTTGGGGGGATACAGCCCATAACACCAGACAGGTACTAGTTCCGGTTTTCAGTTACCTGATTTGGGGGGATACAGCCCATAACGCCAGACAGGTACTAGTTCAGATGTTCAGTTACCTGATTTGGGGGGGATATAGCCCATAACACCAGACAGGTACCAGTTCAAATAACAGTTCAGTTTTAGCGTCAGTATCAGTTGACAGTTATCAGTTCTCAGTTATCGGCCACCAGTTCTTAGCGTCAGTATCAGTTGACAGTTATCAGTTCTCAGTTATCGGCCACCAGTTCTTAGCGTCAGTATCAGTTGACAGTTATCAGTTCTCAGTTATCGGCCACCAGTTCTTAGCGTTAGTATCAGTTGACAGTTTTCAGTTCCAGTTTCTAGTAACCAGCTATCAGTCATATTACAGTTATTTATCAGTATAGTTCAGCTCAGTCTTCAGGTTCAGATTCAGCTAGACTTCAGCTTATATTCATATCATGTTTAGTACGTTCTTCAGATTTCCAGCTATATTGCTATGCTCCAGCTCATGTTTACATATTTATATTCCAACCTACAGTTTCATTCAGCTATGACATATTATATGCCCATGCCTTACATACTTGGTACATATCGTACTCACGCCCTTTTCTGGGGCGCTGCGTTTCATGCCGCGCAGGTGCAGATAGATCAATGCTTGGACCATGTTAGTAGGCCATCTATCAGCTACTGGAGTCACTCCGCTTACTCCCGGAGTTACTTATCTTTTGGTATGTGTACAGTCAGCCAGCTTGGGTATGGCGGGGTCTTATCTCGTCCTTTGTATATTCAGTTCATCACTCTTAGAGGCCTGTAGATATGTCCCTGTGTGGTGCAGTCAGTATGTTATGTATGTCAGCTTATGTTAGCCTTGTCAGCTATTTGCATTGCATACTCCTTATCAGCTAGGTTTATGCTTATTCTATTTATCAGTTATAATGGTTAGCAGATTATCAGCAGAATTAATGATGATCGATACTTAGTGTTGGTCATCCGTCGTGACCCTAGGTTGGGTCGTGACAGCAACGATCTGTTATATACTTGTAGTAGTGAAGAAATGTGAAAGGTCAAATTATTTAACTTTCGGCATTTTAGTGGAAGCTAGCCGAACAACCTCAAAATTCACTTTCGAAAAAGCACAAAAGTCATAAATAATAATACGAATCTAGCGGCGCTTTCGGATTTTGAATCGGAGCTCGTTCACCATAACCGAGCTCGAAAATCTCTTTTTAGTATTTATCGACAATAAAAACTGAAACCTTCTTCCGATACCTGCCAAACGAGGTCTAATTTAGCTCAAATTTTACAGACAGATCCTAATAGACATTACGAAGTTTTTAAAATTATCAGCACGTCAATCGGGGTCCTAACTTCCGAAACGACTAACCGAGGTCGTTTCATCCATAACCATTCTGGAAAACCTGTCCTCTATTAAATGGTCCGCCGCCATTTGATGGTCCGTGGCCATTTGATGGTAGGTGGTATTCTCCATAGATACTTTTTGATCAGATAGTATTTGACACAATTTCTTTTTTTTTTTGTTCAATAACAAAAATGACAGATTGGATTCCTGTCTATCTGTTTTATGGGTGAGAATTTATATACATTGGCATTTGTTTGGAAGAGTCACTTCTGGAAATTCTGAAAAGGTACAATGTTTATTTTTGTCATCAGTTTTGATAAGTCACACTGTTACAATGGGTCACACTGTTTAACAGGATTTTGAATTACTTTGTGTGTTGTCCAGCATTAAATGCTGGGGCTTATAAAGCTGGACTTCAAAATCACCCCTGTTGTCCCAGCATAAAAATGGTGGGGCTTGGTGTTACGTTGAACCAAAGCCCCATAACAATATCCTGGGGCTTGGTGTAAAAATTCTGGGGCATATATTGTTGGGACTATACATAAACATTATTTAAGAGTCGCCATTTTTCACACAAACAAAGGCAAAATTACAGCCATTTTCATTAACGGTAACATAAAAATTACATAAAAAGATACTTCTAAAAATACAAAAGAAGTATCCTCAAGTACAGGAAAAGATAAATTACACTTGCTTCACATGGAAGCATAAAAACAGAACACTCTGAAACACATAAAAAGAAATACAGTAAAACATTAATGATTACTAGGAACGCGAGAGCTAGAACCAGAGGTTGAATCTGTAAAGTTCTGCAAGTCAATGTCCATGAGTTTGTCAAAAAGTCGATCCATATCTTTATTATTTTTCTCTCTGAAAGCTACAAAAAATTCAAACAACACATCCAAGTTATTCTTCACGACTGATACCTCAGTTTTCAAAAACTAAAGATCACTTTTCAAATTCCTAACATCGTTATTCAACTGGCGCCATTGTTGTCTTCTTACTTCACCATTGCAAGCCATTTTTTATTTTATGCTTTGTTATTTTTCCTTTTTTTTGGGAATAATATTTTGTTTTGTACAAGTGAAAAAACAACACCACTATCTAATATATAGAAAACAAAAATACACAAAACTTGTAAAGAATATTTATTCTATTTAGCTGACATTGTAACTCAAAAAAAGCTGTAAAGATTCCTTGCATCTTTCTCTGAAAATTGAACAAAATCCAATAAAGAAGATATCACTTTTTTTTATAGGTCGTATCTGTATAGGATAAGATTGAACTGAGATTTTCAACTGTATTAAAGTAACAGTATTACACAGTTGACAACACAAAAAGAAATCAAAGAGATTCTGGAAGATTCTGTACTTTAAATTACTACAACAGAGCTCTGTTCAAAAAATATATTGAAATCCACAAAATATTTCTTACTTTAACTTTGCAAATCCACAGCATTTGTGTCGAGTAACTTTGTTGCTATAAAATCCTGAGACTCGTTAATTCACATTGTTATATTTTTGAAAATACATGGACAAAAGTAGATAGATTCTTTTGTCGTTTTACATGACAAGTCAAGTCAATAAAAAATCTTAGAAGATTTTGTAACTTAAATTACTAGAAGAACTCTTTTACAATATTTAAAATGAACAACAGATTTTGTTTTTAACTTTCAAAAGTCTATAGTTTGAATATGAGCAACATTTTCATAATCACAAAAATTAATAATATTTATTCATATATAGAAAACTGTTATCACATACATTAGTCCCAGTACTTGTGCTGAGGCCATGGTGTTATGTAGCTGAAAAACAACAGCATTTTGATCTGGGGGTCCTATACTCATATTTGTATTTAATCCCAGTACTTGTGTTGGAGCGATGGTGTTATGCAGTTGAAAATAACAACATTTTGATCTGGGAGTCCTATACTAATAATTGTAAAGTAATCCCAGTACTTGTAATATGTATTTTACCCCAGTACTTGTAATATGACCAACATTTTCATAATAATATTTATTCATATAAAAAAACTGCTATCAAAAATACATTAGTCCCCAGTACTTATGCTAGAGCCATAGTGTTATGAATTTTAAAATAACAACATTTTTTATTTGGGTCCTATACTCATAAATTGTAAACTAATCCAGTACTTGTAATGTGGCTAGAACTTCAATCCTCGTGCACAAAACTTCTACCCCACATGGATATGATCTTTCAAAACTTGTAATAGGATTGAATTTCTGTTTCCTATTTAAGTTATTTATCAAGCATTACAGTTACTTGATAAGAGATGCAAATATATAAAACACAATTAGATAAAAAAAATAATACATAAACACTGTAGTTTTAATTAGAACACAAATATATAGAGTACTCATAGACAGTACATATTAAAACTACTACAAAATTATTCAATTACAATTGGATTTTGTGTTAATGCTCCATCATCATCATCATCATCATCATCATCATCATCATCATCATCATCATCATTATCGTCACCATCATCATCATCATCATCATCACTGCTTTCATCATCATCACCCTCTCCCTCACCATCCTGATGGTTTATGACAAAAACTTCAAAACAACAGATGGAATACCGTTGATCATCTCGTGCCATAGGTGATCAAAACAACGTATATTACCTATCCTGAAGCCTTTTTTAATAATCATATCCTTCCATCCATTACACAACCTTGCGTGTTTCCCAACTTTGAAGTTCATCTCATATACCTCATCATCATCTTCACACATTGTGCATGCCATTCCATTTTTATTTGGCAGCCTCCGCTTTCAACTTTCTGGAAAGATCTAAAAGGAATACTATTTCACAGTTAATAAAAAAATCCCAAACACTGAAATATTAAATGAAAATTTAAAAATACTTTGGTCATTTCTTTTAACATACAAAATCATCTCTATCAAAGTAAGATGATGTGATTTTCTTGTCGAAACTGCCTAGTTCCTCCACACGAGTGTCTTCATCTGCCATATCTTCTTTTCTCAAAAAAACTATGCAGTTTATAAGAGGAGATGAAGTCTCAAAAAACTTTGTAGTTTGCTTTAACTGCAAAGGGTTATTTATAGTCAAAAAGTCAGTAACTGCTAAGTGGATACGTATTTTGTCAAAAATATATTAAATGTAGTCAAAGAAGTTATATTTTATATGGTCTTTACAGTTTCTGTACGTTATCAATTGCAACAAAGATTGTGTAACTTAAATTACTACCACAAAATTTAATAATATTTATTCATATATAAAAAAGTGCTCTCACATACATTAGTCCCCCAGTGCTTGTGCTGGAGCCATACTGTCATGAAGCTGAAAATAACAGCATTTTGATCTGAGGTCCTATACTCATAATTGTAAACTTATCCCAGTATTTGTGTTGGACCATCGTGTTATGCAGTTGAAAAATAACAACATTTTGATATGGGGATCCTATACTAATAATTGTAAATTAATCTCAGAATCACAAAATTTAATAATATTTATTCATACATTAATCCCCAGTACTTTTGCTGGAGCTATATTGTTATGCAGTTGAAAATTACAGCATTTTTATATGGGTCCTATACTAATAACTGTAAACTAACTTGAAATTATAGACTAATAATTAAAAAAGACAACATAGAAACTTCACATAAAACTCCATTATGGAGATCCTGGTGCAAGGTTAAAATTAAGATGTGCTGCTATAGCTTCAACAGCGCGGCAGATCATTCGCACTTGTCGCCTTTGCACGTGACGCATATTCCAAATATCATTTTGCATTTGCTGTATTACATTAATGTGGTCCTGCATCTGACCCTGCAGGACTGCAACATCCCAATTTAGATAACAGTTGTGATGCTGTTTACTGAACAATCACAATTCAAAAAACAACAGTTACATTACACATATATAACTGCCCCAAAAACTCAGATATTGTTTACCAAAAACTGTAAACAGACACATAAATAAAGTAAAAAAATTCAATAGACATTGAACTAAAACACACAAATATGCTATCTTATTCAGGCATCTTCAACAGTAGAGCCAGAACTAGAACTAGAAGTACAACTTGAACTTGAACTTAAAGGTTCTAGTTCAGGCTGCCAAATACTAAAATTTAAAACCACGCGATCTAAGGATTCTAGAACCCTAAAATGTAGCGTACTTCCCACTCCAAGATTGTTAGTACGAACAAACTCCCTCCATCCATTACAAAGTTTTCTCTATCTTCTTACTTTTAGGTAGTTCATCTGGAAATGACTACCACGACAAATAAGAGTGTCTGGCACATCATGTCTGGGAAGCATAATTGCCAACCATACTGGCAAAATATACAAAATAAAACAAAAGAAAAAATGCAATATTTTATAATAACATAAAAAAAAACACTTTAAAAAAATGTTATGATTAACTTATAAACTGATATAATTCAGCATCCAATTCACTTAACACTGCTTCGACGACTGTTCCCATCTTAAAATATAAAAAATATTCTGTACCCCCTTACTTTCTGAGCGATTGATATCCATAGAATCTGGCCCACACTATCGATCACTGCTACAGTCTCTTGCGATGGCTGTGAGAAGCCAAGTGAAAATAAAGGTGCTTCTATGCGACCAATATTCATGATGCTTTTGCTTGCCTCAACCAAATTTTCAACAATTTTAGGTTTGAGGGGAGATGCAATTTCAGGAGAAGCATCATTATCATGTTTCTTCCTTTTCTTACTGAAAAATGCTTTCAAACCCTTTTTTACAGGCGAATGCACAACACCTTTTCTGAGACCTTCTTGGAAACCTTCTTGAGAACCTTTATAAATATAGATAATATATCACACATTCCAACAATAAAAACACAAAATAACTATAAAAAAAGACGATTACATACCTACTGGTGTAAAACAAGACCAGCTATGCAAAGCTCACTGACAGTCTCAACTTCAAGTCGAACCTCAGCACTGTGACTGCATTGATTGACAACGTCTTCATTAGCAGCTTTAACATTTGTTGCTTCTGTAAAAAAATAGACAACAACAATACATTACATATGCATAGACAAAATGAGTTGCAATATTTAATAAATGGCACAAGACACACTATTCATTGACCAACCAACGGGGTATTTTATGCTTGAGTGTGGACCATGCAAAATATGCAAGATATTTTCACGTACCAGGAGTCAAAAAAATTTGGTTATCAGCAAGCTTAATTGGTTGAGAACCTTCTTGAGAACCTTCTTGAGAGACTTTAAAACAAGATAATTTGTTACACATTTTAAACAACAAAAATAGAAACACTAATTATTATATAAAAATTACTTTTACATACCTACTTGTGTCCAAATACCAGATTCAACAAGATGCTTTAATTCCTTAATTTATTCTTCAACCACACCACTTTTCCCAGATTCGCCATTATTACCTTCTGTAAAAATAAATAAGCACAATACATCACATTTCTCTTTAGAAAAAAGAAATGCCAAAACACACATATTAAAAATAGATTTTCATTACTATAGACTTCCCAGACATTGGTGCTGGGGCACAAGTACTTCATACGAAAAAGTCACAGTATTTGTGCTGGAGGGCTATAGTGCTTTGTTATAGAAAGTCTCATAATTTAGAACTGGGACACAAGTACTTGTTAAACAAAAAGTCCCAGTATTTTATTATTTGGGACATTAGCATATCATAAAAACATAGTATTAGTACGTAATATGTTGGTTGAATCTACCAACAAGTTTTTTTTCTTCTTACCATTAAGTGTGGAATAAATTTTTCCATCACGAAGCTGAACATCTGTTGGATTCAAAGATACATCATCATCTTTAGATGGACACTTGTGCAATAAATCAGATGAAGGATTCTGTTTATCTGCATATACAATAAAAAAAATTATTACATTAAACAACAAATTCCCTTTTACTTAGATTACGTCTATATAGAATACTCTATTTGATTACCATGACTTTGTTGATGATGATCTGAATTTGATGGCGCCTTTTCTAAACCATCTATACCTTTTGCTTCATCAATGGGGTCACAGGTATCAGCTTTGTAATCCTCTAAAACATCCACAATCATTTGATCGCTTTTCTTTATTAAAACAGCTGGAATACCATGATCACTTTGTACACTACCAACAAGCTCGGATCGATTATATGGTTCTTTGAAAAAACTATCCCGACCATCTGAATAATTCAAATCATCAACAAAATGGCTCTTCTCATTTCTACTTCTGGTGTCTGATTTACTTACAGAAACACCATAGTTTTCTCCAAGATCACTTGTCTTTGATTTTGCAACATGAAGCAGTAATGAATCAAACTTTGTATTCAACAGATCTGTAATCCTCTTCTCCATGTCAGCAAGATCTTTCTTTACACTATTTTTTGAGGAATTGATCATATGTTGAATCTTGGTCTCAGTAGGTAAGTTTACTTTGAGATTAGCTGTCAACCTCCGATAAAAGAAAAAAAAAAAATTAAAGCCACATAAGAAAAAAAAATCAAAAGACAAAACCCACAAAGAATTCACTTTTACAACTTCATTCATGTCAATAGATTCTGCTGTTGAACTAGTCTTTGAAGATGACTTTGAGGGTGACTTTGAAGTTGAAGCACGTTTAGATTTATACCTTATTGGTCTCACTGAGGCATCCTCCCAAAACTATTAAAAAGTACATTTCAAAACCAACAAAAAAGTAAAAAAAGAAATAACAAACAAAAGCAAGTACTCGTAAAATTCACCTGTTCATTATGAAAGTAGTCATCACACAAGACATTGTAATGAGGGGTAACAGTACATGTGTAATGAAGCATCAGAGCTTTGATCCTAGGATGAACAGTAAAATACTGCCTGAACACAGGGAACACCTCTGCCGCCCAGCAACAGAATAGGAAGGGCATACCAGGAAAGAAATAAGTAGAAGAATTTGGCTTTATGATTGACTGCAAATGGTGTACCATTTGACGATATATCTCAGTACCCCAGTGATAACAACAATGCACCTCTTCATCATCAATAATAATCATATGTTGATCATCCACTACTCTAGGTAATGGCCGGCCCAATAAAATAGAATTAAGCAAATATACCTCAGCTAGTTTAACAGCATCATCTTGCTCTAATGGAACATCCAATCGTGCAGCTGACACTCTATTCACAGTACCCTTGTTCATTGGAGTCACTCTCACATAACTGGAATGATGTTCAATCAAATCAAACAAGTCATATAACTTTAAAGTCCACTTGCTGTCCTTTTTACTAATATCATCTTCAGGATTCCTGAAATACTTCTCCTTTAATCTACTCTTTGAAAGCTTAAAAATACTTATATCTACAACACTGAAAATATTAAGACCACTAACTACATGAAAATCATCAGCTGTGAAGTCTACTATATCACCAAAAACTTTGAAGCTAAGCTTAGTGTTGTCTGAAGAAACTATTTGAGACTGCAGAAAACAATTTATAAGCCTCCCAGAATATTTAGCATCTTCCAAAAGCATAAACTTTCCGAATGACCCTTGCTTCAGTTTCTCCAGGTGATCGGCAGACAATAACCCTTCAAGTAATCCACGATACTCTGTGTCACCTTTCCACTGGCAATCACGATTTTTCCACTGCGCAAATGGAACCAATATACCATCGTCATTTAGCAAATTATCCATACCCTCATCATTTGGTATAATCTCCATAGCTGTAACATTAGCACATGTATTAAAATAAAATAAAGAAAAATTAACACCTATATGCTTGCAGCTAAAAAACCCACAGACATTGGTGCTGGGAGCACAAGTAGTTCATGTGCAAAGTCACAGTGTTTGTGCTGGGGGACAGCTTGTTGGCCCACCCCTCCCCAAACTGACTTACCAGCCATTGGTGCTGGGGGCACGAGTACTTCGTGAGTAAAGTCACATTATTTGTGCTGGGGGCCTATGATGCTTTGTTATACAAAGTCCCATCTTTTAGAACTGGGACACAAGCACTTGTTAAACAAAGAGGTCAAGTATTTATTATGGGGCACACAAAAAGCTTGTTGGCCCATCCACAGACTGACTTCCCCAAGACATTAGTGTTGGGGGTACAAGTAGTTCATGTGCAAGGTCACAGTGTTTGTGCTGGGGGACAGCTTGGTGGCCCACCCCCTCCAAGATTAACTTCCCAGACATTAGTGCTGGAGGCACAAGTACTTCGTGTGTAAAGTCACAGTATTTGTGCTGGGGGGCCTATGATGCTTTGTTGTACAAAGTCCCATATTTTAGAACTGGGGCACAAGCACTTGTTAAACAAATGGTCCCAGTATTTATTATGGGGCACACAAAAAGCTTGTTGGCCCATCCACAGACTGACTTCCCCAGGACATTGGTGTTGGGGGTACAAGTATTTCATGTGTAAAGTAACAGTATTAGTGCTGGGGACTATAAATGCTTTGTTATACAAAGTCCCATAATTTAGAACTGGGACACAACTACTTGTTAAACAAAGAGTCCCAGTATTTTATCATGGGACAACAGTCTATCCCCTACAAAGTCACAGTATATAGTTCTGGGGCAAAGGGTTTCACAAAAAAACCGTTGCCCCTTTAAAAATAACTAACCATTTACAATGGACAAGTACCTGTTAAAAAAATACAGTCCCAATTTTTATCATGGGGCAACAATCTATCCCCTACAAAAGGTCACAGTATATAGTTCTGGAGCAAGGGGTTTCACAAAAAAAAAAAAAGCGTTGCCCTTAAAAAAAATCCCACCATTTAAAAGGGAATCAAAAGCTTATATTGTACTCTAATGGAAAATCTAAATATTTTTCGAAACAAAATCATAACCTAATAACCCAATAACCCGTACAAAAATAAAAAAATAACAATGCGAAGTAAACATAGTTACCTTAATATATGAAACAGCAAAACAAAGTTTTTACCCAAACACAAAGCTTCAAAATCTCAAAAATAAGAAATTGGTGTATTTCGAAAGAGAGTTCGTGTATTTTGATAGAATTCAAAAGTCACAGTATCAAAGAGAGAAACAAAATCCCTGAATAAGTTAAAAATAAGGAAGGGTAAAACCGAAATTTTCAAAAGATATAAAACGACGTCGTTACACTATTATTTTTAAAAAAACACGCCTAGTTGCTAATTCTCAGCGAATTTGTGAACAGAGGCTACGCATCAAAAAGCAGGTGCCAAAGTAGCTTCCCCGGGAAATTTTTACAATAAAGATTATCATAATTATTGATTCGACTAATTTGTTTTTGGATATAATTCTAAGTTGTAATATAAACAAGAGACAGTAATAAACCAACTTCAAGAATTTAGAGCGAAGTTGAAAACTAAATTTTAAAAGCTAAATTATGATTTACTTGTATAATCTTTGTTGAGATATCAAAATAAGAGAATTGATCAGACGATTATCAGCAAAAGAAAAAGGCTCAAGCAAATAACGAACAACTGATTATATAGATGATAAACAATTGATGGGGAATTGATAATACCTTTGGCAAAGTATGCAAAACTATCATAGCAATGTTGATGTTGATAAGCGCTATCCATCTGAAGAAAAAAATTTCTGCAAGATCAAACTAATATGTTAGAAGCAACCTATGCAAACGAACAAAATTACTTTACAATAGGATTTGATAATTAAGAACAACATAAAAAAGTGCGGATAATATACTTTTTGTTGCACCACACCTTATTAAAATAATCAGTAAAAAGTACACATTAGAATTAATGTGGAATAATGACCTAAACCTAACCTTTTCCTGAAGAAAAATCAAGTTAGAAGTATCACGAACTTGGAGAGTAGTTTTTGACGGGAGGTTTGTTGCGCGGCGCCCTTTTGATGCCTTTGCGCGCGCAATGTCTTTGCACCACAGGCGGACCAAACGAGTGTCAGTCGGCTAGACGAGGGCTAGTCGCGTGGTGGCCGAGTGTCAGTCACGTGCTTGAGGGGAAGCCTTGGCCATGCGCAAGAAGAGTGCTAGACATGTGCTAGATGAGGGCCACCAAGGCGCTGAACAAGTGTCAGCTGGGCGCTGGCTGAGTGTCAGCCGTGCGAGCTGTGTGCGGGCGCGAGTGTTTGTGCCGCACATTTTTGAGCTATAGTGGGAATCTTGGGATATAGGGTGAGGGCCTTGTTCCTAAGATTCTTAGAAGTGTGCATACCAAGTTTGGTGCCGAACAGAGCTTGTTTGCCTATGGGCTTGACTTAGCCAAGAAGCAGTGGCATTGTGGTAATTATTCTGATTTTCTGAGGGCTATATATCTTTCCATGAGTATGGGAATGAGATGAAACTTCATGGAAGTGAAAAGGATGTCAAGAGGAATCTCTAGAAACAAACGGCACCCCATTTGGAGGTTGGAGTGGAAAGTTAGACCCTTGTACGATTTTCTGGACAAAGGATGTCAAGTGCTGAGACATGGGTAAAATTTTTAAGGACATATATAAGGGGGGCAGACATGGTGACAGCCTACCAGCTCTCCCCTTTCACTTTAATAATCATATCCTTCCATCCATTACACAACCTTGCGTGTTTCCCAACTTTGAAGTTCATCTCATATACCTCATCATCATCTTCACACATTGTGCATGCCATTCCATTTTTATTTGGCAGCCTCCGCTTTCAACTTTCTGGAAAGATCTAAAAGGAATACTATTTCACAGTTAATAAAAAAATCCCAAACACTGAAAAAATAAATGAAAATTTAAAAATACTTTGGTCATTTCTTTTAACATACAAAATCATCTCTATCAAAGTAAGATGATGTGATTTTCTTGTCGAAACTGCCTAGTTCCTCCACACGAGTGTCTTCATCTGCCATATCTTCTTTTCTCAAAAAAACTATGCAGTTTATAAGAGGAGATGAAGTCTCAAAAAACTTTGTAGTTTGCTTTAACTGCAAAGGGTTATTTATAGTCAAAAAGTCAGTAACTGCTAAGTGGATACGTATTTTGTCAAAAATATATTAAATGTAGTCAAAGAAGTTATATTTTATACGGTCTTTACAGTTTCTGTACGTTATCAATTGCAACAAAGATTGTGTAACTTAAATTACTACCACAAAATTTAATAATATTTATTCATATATAAAAAAGTGCTCTCACATACATTAGTCCCCCAGTGCTTGTGCTGGAGCCATACTGTCATGACGCTGAAAATAACAGCATTTTGATCTGAGGTCCTATACTCATAATTGTAAACTTATCCCAGTATTTGTGTTGGACCATCGTGTTATGCAGTTGAAAAATAACAACATTTTGATATGGGGATCCTATACTAATAATTGTAAATTAATCTCAGAATCACAAAATTTAATAATATTTATTCATACATTAATCCCCAGTACTTTTGCTGGAGCTATATTGTTATGCAGTTGAAAATTACAGCATTTTTATATGGGTCCTATACTAATAACTGTAAACTAACTTGAAATTATAGACTAATAATTAAAAAAGACAACATAGAAACTTCACATAAAACTCCATTATGGAGATCCTGGTGCAAGGTTAAAATTAAGATGTGCTGCTATAGCTTCAACAGCGCGGCAGATCATTCGCACTTGTCGCCTTTGCACGTGACGCATATTCCAAATATCATTTTGCATTTGCTGTATTACATTAATGTGGTCCTGCACTGACCCTGCAGGACTGCAACATCCCAATTTAGATAACAGTTGTGATGTTGTTTACTGAACAATCACAATTCAAAAAACAACAGTTACATTACACATATATAACTGCCCCAAAAACTCAGATATTGTTTACCAAAAACTGTAAACAGACACATAAATAAAGTAAAAAAATTCAATAGACATTGAACTAAAACACACAAATATGCTATCTTATTCAGGCATCTTCAACAGTAGAGCCAGAACTAGAACTACAACTACAACTTGAACTTGAACTTAAAGGTTCTAGTTCAGGCTGCCAAATACTAACATTTAAAACCACGCGATCTAAGGATTCCAGAACCCTAAAATGTAGCGTACTTCCCACTCCAAGATTGTTAGTACGAACAAACTCCCTCCATCCATTACGAAGTTTTCTCTATCTTCTTACTTTTAGGTAGTTCATCTGGAAATGACTACCACGACAAATAAGAGTGTCTGGCACATCATGTCTGGGAAGCATAATTGCCAACCATACTGGCAAAATCTACAAAATAAAACAAAAGAAAAAATGCAATATTTTATAATAACATAAAAAAAAAACACTTTAAAAAAATGTTATGATTAACTTATAAACTGATATAATTCAGCATCCAATTCACTTAACACTGCTTCGACGACTGTTCCCATCTTAAAATATAAAAAATATTTGAGGGCTTCCTTCATTAACAAATATTTGTGAAAAATGTTCTCTAATATAGTGGGGATAACTTATTTATAAGATAGCAGTTACTGTTCTCTAATATTAACTTTTGTCCAGCTGTTACGGTCAAACAATAGATTAAAATATCAGAATAAATGTAGTAAAAAATGGTAGGTTTTGTAAGGTCTTCTCTATTTCCTTCTAGTTTCCAAAAATAATAAAGTCCAAACTTTTCGAATCCCAATGTTAGGGAGGCAATTAAATGCTGGTATTTCTGTATATTTATTTACCCATACTTAAAAAAAGTTGGGTCGCCTTTTATATTTACCATAATGTCCCAGTGTAAAAGACTGGGTGAAGTCTGCGAAGCATAATAAGACCAACAAAAAATAACACTTTCAAAAAATGGTATGATTAACTTATAAATTGATCTAATTCAGCATCCAATTCATTCAACACTGCTTCAACAACTGTTCCCATCTTAGAAATACAAAAATATTTGTCTGTTCTATTCAGTAACAAAGTAGTCTATTTATATTAAAATAATTATACAAGAAATATTCTCTATTATACTGTATTATCCTTTTGCTTTTGGATGATAGTGAAGATTCTTCCTTCTTTATATAAAAGCTGCACATTGCTTGTTCTTTTCCTTTACGATGGAGAACTGGGGCCAAGATACAAAACTAAGACTTCATTATAAAGAGCATTGGAAAAATTTAAAAAAAAAAAAAAAAAAAAACTCACATGTCCATGTGCCTTAATTTACTACCCACAGCAAAAACATCTGGGGCGTCCATGTGCCTTACACTACTAGCCCCAGCATAAACATCTGGGGGGAGGGGATCCATGCGCCTTATTTTACTAGCCACAGCAAAAACGTTTGGGGCGCCCGTGTGCCTTAAACTACTAGCCTCAGCATAAACATCTGGGGTGGGGGTCCGTCTGCCTTAAACTACTAGCCAGAGCAAAAACATCTTAGCATCCATGTGCCTTGACTGCTATCCCCAACATATTAGATAACATTTTTCACACAAAACAAGCACAAACTTACAGGCATTTTAATCAAAGATTAACATAAAAATTACAAAAAAATGATACTTCTAAAAACACAAAAAGAAGTATCCTCAAAGTACGAGAAAAGATAAAATTACACTTGCATATGGAAGCATTAAAAACATAACACTGCTGGAGTCCCAACCTTTTTTCTATTATCAAGTTAATACAACATAAGTTCATAAAAAAACATAACAAAAATAGTAAAAATTAGTTCTCTGGTTACCCTGGTGGAGTATGTACTTCATTATAGTTTGGGATTTGTCTGATTGCCCTCATCATCCTTGTCATTTGTCGCTCATTCCTTTCAATCCTCTGATTTTGCCGAATAATTAATAATCGGAGGTGATCCACAGTACGAGTCAACTGCTCAATGTCACCCTGCAAAACTGCAATCTCCCAATATAAATCACGACCTGTTTGCTCCGTAGAATGCACATTTTGAACTGCATGTCCATTCTCAACTACATGCACATTTTAAAGTGCATGTCCATTCTCAACTACATGCACATTTCCCTGTGGGAGAGACATTTTTTTTTTTTTTTTTGCTAAAAGACTTCACAAGCAAGTAAAAAATTTGAGACAAATTTGAGTCATGATTCTATATTCAAAAACTATATTTATAGACAGATAGGCATGCCCCACAACTGTACCCCTAAAAGATAGGAATGCTAGTAACCAACTCATAACTGCAGACCCCTAATTATTTTGGTGAAATAATTATAATAAGTAATTATACCCAGTATGTTAACTGGGAGCGCTGGTACTGCATAAGTAAACTCACAGTATTTTGGGATTTGGGAGGGGGGGGGGGGATGGAAACGTATGCTAAAATGCTTTTATACAAAGTCGTATAATTTTTGAACTGCGGCACAAGTACTTAAAAATGCAGAGTCCCAGTTTTTCATAATGGGCACGAAGGGATTTTTCCGCCCAACCCACCTACTACCAGACATTGGTGCTGGGGGTGAAAGTGCTTCATATGTGAACTCACAGTATATAAAAATATTGGGACTGTTTACCTAGAATTAAAGTATTAGCATCCCTATTTATAAACTTCCAAAGCTAAAAAGATAATAAAGATTGCATTGTTTATAAAAAAGATTGCATTGTTTATAAAAAAGATAAATAAAGATTCAAAGAAGAGGCAGTCTTCCATGTCCACAAGCTAGCTTCTCATCATGCTCTCCATAATCATCATTCAAATTCTCTGGTGGAGTTTCATAGCCTTCATCTCTTTTTGATCTTCCATGCGTCAGTAGATTAGCAGCAACCATTCTCCTGTAAATACTAATAGCTTCTACTCCCCATTCATATTTAAACAAATCCAGTCCGAGCATGAGTAGTTCTGTAAACCTTGTTACAAAGAGACCACAGTCTGTGTCTCCTGATTGTTTTGGTGCTCTTTGATAAACAATATCAAGTTTCTTGTACGTCGTACCAAAATTAGGATATTTTGTATGAAAATTCCTCTCTTTTAGTAGCTGAGGTATAGCAATTGTATACATTGCCATCTTGATCTTCACAAAATGTTCATCCCCATCAAAAACCGAATCATAGAAACCTATTCTATGATCTTTTATAGAATAAACTCCCAACCAATAATGAGTGCAAGACATGTAATCATTAGGATCAACTGAAGTCTTCCTAATTGGCATAAAGACTTTTTCGACTTGAGTCCATGTTATGCCGCATTGATTAGTAGGCCCATTCACACACTCATTGAGGTTATTTTGCGTAGTTCCTTCAAACTGTGCTAGGTCAAAATCTAACTCAATCCTCCAATATCAAGTTATGAATTCCAAAAACAACTTCTGCTGGAGGTTATATTCTTTTTTCTTTTGTTGAGCACGAGTTCTTTTTCCTCCTTTCTTCTTCGCCTTCATTTGTTAAAAATCTTCATTATTCTTCAACTCTTTTTCCATTCTATCCTTCTTCTCTTTTATTCTCATGGTCTTCTCTTCCTTTCCCATATTTTCAAAATAGGATTCAACCTTTGAAAAGAACGACGACTCTACAAAAAAAACAAAATTCAAGTCTGTCATTGTGAACAACGCTGAGTAGTTTGTGAAATGATATACATGCTTCTTCCTCAAATAGTACAGTATAACATCAACATGCTGCATGATAGAAAAAATCACAAAACACAAACAAACAAAAAATTAGTTAACAAATATATATATATATATAAAAGACTACAGAACAAACAACAAAAATAAGCTGTCGAAAAACCTCATTGGTAAGTGAATATCTTCTATCTGCAATCTCTCTAAACCATATTTTTCTTTTCACTGAAACAGTATATAATTTGATTTTTTTCTGTGAATTGATGTCTGCAATTTTGTCATCATAAAGATCATCACCCCTGAAAAAATTAAACACAAACAACATAAACAATACAAATTTACTAATATAATCTACAACACCCTGTAACTTAAAATACACAAAAACTAAAAATAAAATAAAATAAAATAACTTACACTTTAGGGCCGCTGTTTTGATCAATCACTTTCAAGCCTTTCTTCAATCATTGATCAAAAATTGCCAAACAATTAGACGTGGCATTGACAGTATGAAAAGGGCATACATGCTTATAAGAAAGACTTCCAATCACACTTTTCCTTTGGCTCAAAAGACCTGAATGGAGATAATAAGTGGCGGCTAATCTTACGAACCCTATGTCACCTGCCTAACAACTCTCCTCCTTCTGGATCATTTGATGGTTTGTCTGGCAAAACAGTAAAATCTATAATTTCATCTTTTTTCACTGAACACTTCATAGCCGACTGTTGTTTAGATGAACACACATCTGCAATATTCCTTGCACAGACATCTGTTCCAGCAAGCTTCCATTTCTCCACAAAAATTAACTGTTCAGGTGTTTTCATGGCTGAATCCAAAGCAGACTCTTGCTCCAGTACTACAACAGATGCATCAGCAAGTGTCGTAAGTTTTGAATTATCTTTCTCTATTAATCCCAATTCTGTACCCCCTTACTTTCTGAGCGATTGATATCCATAGAATCTGGCCTCACACTATCGATCACTGCTACAGTCTCTTGCGATGGCTGTGAGAAGCCAAGTGAAAATAAAGGTGCTTCTATGCGACCAATATTCATGATGCTTTTGCTTGCCTCAACCAAATTTTCAACAATTTTAGGTTTGAGGGGAGATGCAATTTCAGGAGAAGCATCATTATCATGTTTCTTCCTTTTCTTACTGAAAAATGCTTTCAAACCCTTTTTTACAGGCGAATGCACAACACCTTTTCTGAGACCTTCTTTGAAACCTTCTTGAGAACCTTTATAAATATAGATAATATATCACACATTCCAACAATAAAAACACAAAATAACTATAAAAAAAGACGATTACATACCTACTGGTGTAAAACAAGACCAGCTATGCAAAGCTCACTGACAGTCTCAACTTCAAGTCGAACCTCAGCACTGTGACTGCATTGATTGACAACGTCTTCATTAGCAGCTTTAACATTTGTTGCTTCTGTAAAAAAATAGACAACAACAATACATTACATATGCATAGACAAAATGAGTTGCAATATTTAATAAATGGCACAAGACACACTATTCATTGACCAACCAACGGGGTATTTTATGCTTGAGTGTGGACCATGCAAAATATGCAAGATATTTTCACGTACCAGGAGTCAAAAAAATTTGGTTATCAGCAAGCTTAATTGGTTGAGAACCTTCTTGAGAACCTTCTTGAGAGACTTTAAAACAAGATAATTTGTTACACATTTTAAACAACAAAAATAGAAACACTAATTATTATATAAAAATTACTTTTACATACCTACTTGTGTCCAAATACCAGATTCAACAAGATGCTTTAATTCCTTAATTTATTCTTCAACCACACCACTTTTCCCAGATTCGCCATTATTACCTTCTGTAAAAATAAATAAGCACAATACATCACATTTCTCTTTAGAAAAAAGAAATGCCAAAACACACATATTAAAAATAGATTTTCATTACTATAGACTTCCCAGACATTGGTGCTGGGGCACAAGTACTTCATACGAAAAAGTCACAGTATTTGTGCTGGAGGGCTATAGTGCTTTGTTATAGAAAGTCTCATAATTTAGAACTGGGACACAAGTACTTGTTAAACAAAAAGTCCCAGTATTTTATTATTTGGGACATTAGCATATCATAAAAACATAGTATTAGTACGTAATATGTTGGTTGAATCTACCAACAAGTTTTTTTTCTTCTTACCATTAAGTGTGGAATAAATTTTTCCATCACGAAGCTGAACATCTGTTGGATTCAAAGATACATCATCATCTTTAGATGGACACTTGTGCAATAAATCAGATGAAGGATTCTGTTTATCTGCATATACAATAAAAAAAATTATTACATTAAACAACAAATTCCCTTTTACTTAGATTACGTCTATATAGAATACTCTATTTGATTACCATGACTTTGTTGATGATGATCTGAATTTGATGGCGCCTTTTCTAAACCATCTATACCTTTTGCTTCATCAATGGGGTCACAGGTATCAGCTTTGTAATCCTCTAAAACATCCACAATCATTTGATCGCTTTTCTTTATTAAAACAGCTGGAATACCATGATCACTTTGTACACTACCAACAAGCTCGGATCGATTATATGGTTCTTTGAAAAAACTATCCCGACCATCTGAATAATTCAAATCATCAACAAAATGGCTCTTCTCATTTCTACTTCTGGTGTCTGATTTACTTACAGAAACACCATAGTTTTCTCCAAGATCACTTGTCTTTGATTTTGCAACATGAAGCAGTAATGAATCAAACTTTGTATTCAACAGATCTGTAATCCTCTTCTCCATGTCAGCAAGATCTTTCTTTACACTATTTTTTGAGGAATTGATCATATGTTGAATCTTGGTCTCAGTAGGTAAGTTTACTTTGAGATTAGCTGTCAACCTCTGATAAAAGAAAAAAAAAATTAAAGCCACATAAGAAAAAAAAATCAAAAGACAAAACCCACAAAGAATTCACTTTTACAACTTCATTCATGTCAATAGATTCTGCTGTTGAACTAGTCTTTGAAGATGACTTTGAGGGTGACTTTGAAGTTGAAGCACGTTTAGATTTATACCTTATTGGTCTCACTGAGGCATCCTCCCAAAACTATTAAAAAGTACATTTCAAAACCAACAAAAAAGTAAAAAAAGAAATAACAAACAAAAGCAAGCACTCGTAAAATTCACCTGTTCATTATGAAAGTAGTCATCACACAAGACATTGTAATGAGGGGTAACAGTACATGTGCAATGAAGCATCAGAGCTTTGATCCTAGGATGAACAGTAAAATACTGCCTGAACACAGGGAACACCTCTGCCGCCCAGCAACAGAATAGGAAGGGCATACCAGGAAAGAAATAAGTAGAAGAATTTGGCTTTATGATTGACTGCAAATGGTGTACCATTTGACAATATATCTCAGTACCCCAGTGATAACAACAATGCACCTCTTCATCATCAATAATAATCATATGTTGATCATCCACTACTCTAGGTAATGGCCGGCCCAATAAAATAGAATTAAGAAAATATACCTCAGCTAGTTTAACAGCATCATCTTGCTCTAATGGAACATCCAATCGTGCAGCTGACACTCTATTCACAGTACCCTTGTTCATTGGAGTCACTCTCACATAACTGGAATGATGTTCAATCAAATCAAGCAAGTCATATAACTTTAAAGTCCACTTGCTGTCCTTTTTACTAATATCATCTTCAGGATTCCTGAAATACTTCTCCTTTAATCTACTCTTTGAAAGCTTAAAAATACTTATATCTACAACACTGGAAATATTAAGACCACTAACTACATGAAAATCATCAGCTGTGAAGTCTACTATATCACCAAAAACTTTGAAGCTAAGCTTAGTGTTGTCTGAAGAAACTATTTGAGACTGCAGAAAACAATTTATAAGCCTCCCAGAATATTTAGCATCTTCCAAAAGCATAAACTTTCCGAATGACCCTTGCTTCAGTTTCTCCAGGTGATCGGCAGACAATAACCCTTCAAGTAATCCACGATACTCTGTGTCACCTTTCCACTGGCAATCACGATTTTTCCACTGCGCAAATGGAACCAATATACCATCGTCATTTAGCAAATTATCCATACCCTCATCATTTGGTATAATCTCCATAGCTGTAACATTAGCACATGTATTAAAATAAAATAAAGAAAAATTAACACCTATATGCTTGCAGCTAAAAAACCCACAGACATTGGTGCTGGGAGCACAAGTAGTTCATGTGCAAAGTCACAGTGTTTGTGCTGGGGGACAGCTTGTTGGCCCACCCCTCCCCAAACTGACTTACCAGCCATTGGTGCTGGGGGCACGAGTACTTCGTGAGTAAAGTCACATTATTTGTGCTGGGGGCCTATGATGCTTTGTTATACAAAGTCCCATCTTTTAGAACTGGGACACAAGCACTTGTTAAACAAAGAGGTCAAGTATTTATTATGGGGCACACAAAAAGCTTGTTGGCCCATCCACAGACTGACTTCCCCAAGACATTAGTGTTGGGCGTACAAGTAGTTCATGTGCAAGGTCACAGTGTTTGTGCTGGGGGACAGCTTGGTGGCCCACCCCCTCCAAGACTAACTTCCCAGACATTAGTGCTGGAGGCACAAGTACTTCGTGTGTAAAGTCACAGTATTTGTGCTGGGGGGCCTATGATGCTTTGTTGTACAAAGTCCCATATTTTAGAACTGGGGCACAAGCACTTGTTAAACAAATGGTCCCAATATTTATTATGGGGCACACAAAAAGCTTGTTGGCCCATCCACAGACTGACTTCCCCAGGACATTGGTGTTGGGGGTACAAGTATTTCATGTGTAAAGTAACAGTATTTGTGCTGGGGACTATAAATGCTTTGTTATACAAAGTCCCATAATTTAGAACTGGGACACAACTACTTGTTAAACAAAGAGTCCCAGTATTTTATCATGGGACAACAGTCTATCCCCTACAAAGTCACAGTATATAGTTCTGGGGCAAAGGGTTTCACAAAAAAAACCGTTGCCCCTTTAAAAATAACTAACCATTTACAATGGACAAGTACCTGTTAAAAAAATACAGTCCCAGTTTTTATCATGGGGCAACAATCTATCCCCTACAAAAGGTCACAGTATATAGTTCTGGAGCAAGGGGTTTCACAAAAAAAAAAAAGCGTTGCCCTTAAAAAAAATCCCACCATTTAAAAGGGAATCAAAAGCTTATATTGTACTCTAATGGAAAATCTAAATATTTTTCGAAACAAAATCATAACCTAATAACCCAATAACCCGTACAAAAATAAAAAAATAACAATGCGAAGTAAACATAGTTACCTTAATATATGAAACAGCAAAACAAAGTTTTTACCCAAACACAAAGCTTCAAAATCTCAAAAATAAGAAATTGGTGTATTTCGAAAGAGAGTTCGTGTATTTTGATAGAATTCAAAAGTCACAGTATCAAAGAGAGAAACAAAATCCCTGAATAAGTTAAAAATAAGGAAGGGTAAAACCGAAATTTTCAAAAGATATAAAACGACGTCGTTACACTATTATTTTTAAAAAACGCGCCTAGTGGCTAATTCTCAGCGAATTTGTGAACAGAGGCTACGCATCAAAAAGCAGGTGCCAAAGTAGCTTCCCCGCAAAATTTTTACAATAAAGATTATCATAATTATTGATTCGACTAATTTGTTTTTGGATATAATTCTAAGTTGTAATATAAACAAGAGACAGTAATAAATAACTTCAAGAATTTAGAGCGAAGTTGAAAACTAAATTTTAAAAGCTAAATTATGATTTACTTGTATAATCTTTGTTGAGATATCAAAATAAGAGAATTGATCAGACGATTATCAGCAAAAGAAAAAGGCTCAAGCAAATAACGAACAACTGATTATATAGATGAGAAACAATTGATGGGGAATTGATAATACCTTTGGCAAAGTATGCAAAACTATCATAGCAATGTTGATGTTGATAAGCGCTATCCATCTGAAGAAAAAAATTTCTGCAAGATCAAACTAATATGTTAGAAGCAACTTATGCAAACGAACAAAATTACTTTACAATAGGATTTGATAATTAAGAACAACATAAAAAAGTGCGGATAATATACTTTTTGTTGCACCACACCTTATTAAAATAATCAGTAAAAAGTACACATTAGAATTAATGTGGAATAATGACCTGAACCTAACCTTTTCCTGAAGAAAAATCAAGTTAGAAGTATCACGAACTTGGAGAGTAGTTTTTGATGGGAGGTTTGTTGCGCGGCGCCCTTTTGATGCCTTTGCGCGCGCAATGTCTTTGCACCACAGGCGGACCAAACGAGTGTCAGTCGGCTAGACGAGGGCTAGTCGCGTGGTGGCCGAGTGTCAGTCACGTGCTTGAGGGGAAGCCTTGGCCATGCGCTAGAAGAGTGCTAGACATGTGCTAGATGAGGGCCAGCAAGGCGCTGAACGAGTGTCAGGTGGGCGCTGGCTGAGTCTCAGCCGTGCGAGCTGTGTGCGGGCGCGAGTGTTTGTGCCGCACATTTTGGAGCTATAGTGGGAATCTTGGGATATAGGGTGAGGCCCTTGTTCCTAAGATTCTTAGAAGTGTGCATACCAAGTTTGGTGCCGAACAAAGCTTGTTTGCCTATGGGCTTGACTTAGCCAAGAAGCAGTGGCATTGTGGTAATTATTCTGATTTTCTGAGGGCTATATCTCTTTCCATGAGTATGGGAATGAGATGAAACTTCATGGAGGTGAAAAGGATGTCAAGAGGAATCTCTAGAAACAAACGGCACCCCATTTGGAGGTTGGAGTGGAAAGTTAGACCCTTGTACGATTTTCTGGACAAATGATGTCAAGTGCTGAGACATGGGTAAAATTTTTAAGGACATATATAAGGGGGGCAGACATGGTGACAGCCTACCAGCTCTCCCCTTTCACTTTGTCGGGAAATTGCACCATGTGAGCTGCCTTGAGGAAGGACCTCAAGGGCCTACCTGGACATCTCATAGGAGTGTTCCAGGTATCCATACGAGTGAGGCGACTCTATGGATAGCGTGTGGCCAAAGGGCCAACGCTGGGCGCACAACGAGTGGCAGAGGCTTGACTGAAGGAAAGACTAAGCCCCGCGGGCTGTCTTCGGATATGATAAAGACCTTTGTGCCGATTGAATACTCGAGGAGCTATTGAGATCCTCGTGTATTAACTTGCAAGTATGGGAGACATGATGCAGGGGCTACGCTTGCCATTGTCAGGAGACATTGGGAGGTATCCTTGGAGTCGCATATGACAAGGGCCAAGGGCTAAAGAGTTGTCCTCCTCGGGCGAAGCCAAGCCAAGTGCCAGGGCACAAGGCGAGGACCAAGCTTGAGGATTGCACTTCGCGCACAGGAGCGACGCTTAGTGCTAGGCGAGGGACGGGCAGGTCCTAAGCCAACCCCAGATATGCGCATACTGAAGTTTCCGCATATGAGATGTGCACAAGGGAGAGACCTTCGGGCGACACAGTTGAAGCTAGACCACTGAGGCAAGCTTCCAAGAAACCTGGGACGAGGAGCAGGCTGGCTCGTAGTCGGGTTGGACTACGAGCGCCACATGGGCCAATTATGTGCCGCTGTTATTGGGAAGGTGCGGCCCGTGACCGTTGGTATTAGAACAGAGGATGCTCCGGATGGTGTGGTGGTACCAAGCGGATTGGCACCCAAAGCATGAGCTTTGCGCCGGTAATGGGATGGAGCATGGAACGCACTGTTGGGAAATATTTTTGAGCATTGTGATTTTGAGACGCCATCAAAACACAGTTTGTACTTGCATAAGGGCTTGCAGTGCATTGTGAGCTAAGCCGTCGGGGAAGGTTGATCCGTGCCAACAAGGAGTCGGTTTCGGCAAACCGCGTGAGGCCATAGTTGATGTCACAACTTAATAATTCTGAATTGTCAGTGCAACATGGGAATGTCATTGTGGAGATAATATCGAAGCAGGAATGATGTTCAACATGCTATTTGAGACGGCGGACCCGATAGGGCTGTTTTCAAAGAGAAATGAAGCATGGTTGGTCAGCAAGGAGCGCCAACGTGCTGTGCTGTTGGGACGTTTTTGCAATGATAAGACAGGCGGTTAGCAAGAGCTGAATTGTCTTGATTGCGGGATATCCATCAGTTGTAAAGATACTCTGCTAGCAGCGGGGAAAACATTGAAGAAGGGAAATTTGCGATGCAAAAATATTTTCTTTCGAATAGTAGGCTTTCGTTCAGAGAGGGACATGTCGATGAGTCGAGTGGCCAGGAAAAGGACCATGATTGCCAAGTCGAGCAACCATGTTGCGAACAGGTGCAAGCCGTGGACTATTCATATTAAAGCTGATCGTGGAGATCATGCCATAGATGCGAGTGGCGCATCATTTGAGTGTCTTTCCAGTGGGATTGACTTAAGCAGCCTGAGGGCATTAGGAATGTGCAGAGCATAATGTGTGGAGCATAAAAGGGATGCTAGAAGTGCGTGAATTAAGGGGCCTTCCATAGGGAAGATTTAAGCACCGAGGAGCATCTAATGGAGTCCTTATGAGGAGTTAGACGTTGTGAATGCCTAGCCATCTTAAGGGTTGCAATGAATGGAAGGCGAGTCCCTCGACAAATATGTCGGTCGAGTAGGCTTGGTGCCTACAACATGGGACAAGCGTTGCTTGCAAGAATGAGTGCTACGCTAGGCAGGAGCCGAGCTAGTACGGGGGTGTTGGCATGAATGTCGCACCAACAACCGCTTTGGATGATTAGGTAAGGCGCCTACCATCGCGGGGTAGAGTGATCTCCAAATATGAGCTCTATGCATTGGGTGATGCCAAAGCTAGGGCGGCGCGTGCCATTAGGCCGCGACAACCGTGAAGAAGTGCTTGAGAGCAAGCGTCTTTGCGGGGTGCTGGAGTGTCATAATGAGGTGGAGTCATCCACCATATTTGTGACGGAAAGGAGCCAACCTACCTAGTAGGGAGGCAAAGTTGGAACGGATAGCCAAGCCACTTTGTGTGGGGAGGCAAATGTGGGGAATGTATTCAACCGGCGAACGGAGAGACTCGATAATGGGCCAAACCGACGTACGGGGAGGCGAAAATGAGAATGGTAAGCCAAACCACTTCGTGTGGGGAGGCAAATATGGAACTGCGCGGAGCAGATGGACGGAATGGGCCAAACCACCAAAGTGGGGATAGCGACGCTACGGATTGGATGGGTTTCCAAGTTTGAGAATGTAGTCCTTCCAAAAGCTAAGACTACAGAGGTACACCGAATCGGGAGGCGCATACAGGTTGAACAAGGCATTCTTACCAGTTGGGCCAAGTACAAAGAGTACAATTCGGGATCTGCTAAGGAAGTGATAGTTTGAGAACAAAGAGCTTTGTTTGGGATTGCAGCTGAGCTACCGCTTTGAGAAATGAAGTATGGGCCATGAGCAGCCGCTAGTGTCTTTGTGTGGGATATTGTCGATCAGTCGTGATTTTCCTTGAGTATGGGATCAAGCAACAATTACTCCGAGTTATGGGATCGGGATTTGATATTGTTCGCATAGTGGCATAGTGGAATTTTCCAGAGGGAAATGGCGGAGAAGGACCATGAGAGTATGGTTGGCAAGGAGCCACATCGAGGGATGCCTACCTGAATTGAGAAGAATCTCCCACTTGAGTGGGGGAGAATTTTCCTATGATGAGGCATTGTGCTTAAAAGAAAATCCTTAAGGGATCAAATCGTCTAGAGGTGGAGAATAGAGCCGCAAGACGCGGTTGGACTGTGTGTGCCACACCAGAGGGTGCCTGAAGTACTCACCAAAAGCGAAAGGAGCTAGCTGGATAGATTATGGCCATATGAGCTATGGCGTGGTTGGCAGGTATGACAACACTAAGGAGTTGTCTTCAGAGGAAGCAACAGTTAGTCACCACGGAGGTGCAAGTGCGAAGGCACTGTCCAAGTGATCATCGCGGAGATGAAGTGCAGAGGCACGCTTGGACGAAACTTGGGAGGAGCAGTGACGGGAACGACTCCAATTTTAAGAGAAGGGACTTGAGGAAGCCCAAGGAGCCTTTAAATAGAAACCATGATGGAGAATTCTGAGGAAGAAAACTCTGGGTTTTCATGGGCTTAGGCAGTCAGTCATCGAGGACGATGCCTAGATCGAGTGAGGGAGAATGTTGCGCGACGCCCTTTTGATGCCTTTGCGCGCGCAACGTCTTTGAACCACAGGCGGACCAAACGAGTGTCAGTCGGCTAGACGAGGGCTAGTCGCGTGCTGGCCGAGTGTCAGTCGTGTTCTTGAGGGTAAGCCTTGGTCATATATGCTAGAAGAGTGCTAGACATGTGCTAGATGAGGGCCAGCAAGGCGCTGGACGAGTGTCAGCTGGGCGCAGGTTGAGTGTCAGCCGTGCGAGCTGTGTGCGGGCGCGTGTGTTAGTGCCGCACATTTTGGAGCTATAGTGGGAATCTTGGGATATAGGGTGAGGGCCTTATTCCTTAGATGCTATAGAGTGTGGATACCAAGTTTGGAGCCGATCGGAGCTTGTTTGCTTATGCGCTTGACTTAGCTAAGAAGTAGTGGCATTGTGGTAATTATTCGGATCTTCCGAGGTCTATATCTCTTTCCACGAGTATGGGAATGAGATGAAACTTCATGGAGGTGTGAAGGAAGTCAAGAGGAATCTCTAGGAGCAAACGGAACCTCATTTAGAGGTCGGAGTAGAAAGTTAGACCCTTGTATGATTCTCTGGACAAAAGATGTCAAGTGTTGAGACATGAGTTTAATTTTTAAGGATATATATAAGGGGCGCAGACATGGTGACAGCCTACCAGCCCTCCCCGTGCACTTTGTCGGGAAGTCGCACCAAGTGAGCTGACTTGAGGAAGGACCTCAAGGGCCTGCCTGGACATCTCAGAGGAGTGTTTCAGGTTTCCATACGAGTTAGGCGACTCTATGGACGGCATGTGGCCAGAGGGCCAACGTTGGGCGCACAACGGTGGCAGAGGCTTGACCGAAGGAAAGACTAAGCCCCGTGGGTTGTCTTTGAATATTATAAAGACCTCTTCTGTCGATTGAATACTCGAGGAGCTATTGAGATCCTCGTGTATTGACTTGCAAGCATGGCAAGGGTTCAACCATGCAAGCAAGGGCTCGTTGGCCTAGACGCACAATCGTGGGACGACGCTACACTACTCAGGAGGGAGATATGATGCGAAGGCTACGCTTGCCATTGTCAGGAGACATTGGGAGGTATCCTTGGAGTCGCATATGACAAGGGCCAAGGGCTAAAGAGTTGTCATACTCGGGCAAAGCCAAGCCAAGTGCCAGGGCACAAGGGGAAGGCCAAGCTTGAGGATTGACTTTGCGCGCAGGAGCGACGCTTAGTGCTAGGCCAGGGACGGGCATATCCTAAGCCAACCCAAATGTGCGCATACTGAAGTTTCCGCATATGAGATGCACACAAGGGAGAGAACTTCAGGCGGCATAGTTGAAGCTAGGCCACTGAAGCAAGCTTCCAAGAAACCTGGGACAAGGAGCAGGCTGGCTCGTAGTTAGGTTGGACTACGAGCGCTGCATGGGCCAATTGTGTGCCGCTGTCATTTGGAAGGTGCAGCCCGTGACAGGTTTTAGAAAGGAGGTTTTTTGACGTGAGATTTGATAATATCTCTTATTTACTACTCCCTCCGGTCCATATTATTTGATTTTTTGGGTATTTTCACGCATATTAAGAAAATCACCTTTTTAACATTAATTAGCAATATAATTGATTATATTAGCCCTTATTCAAGCTATTATTACGTATCATTTTGTTTAAAATTATTTATTAGCAACGGGTGACATTGTAAAATGGTGTCTTGATTTCCGAAAAGATCAAATATTGTGGACAAAAAAAATAGGCTAAAAAAGCAAATAAAATGGACCGGAGGGAATATATTGACTTCCTTAATTAAATATTTATATAATGATATTAATAATTAAATTCAAAGCAAAACTAAAATTTTATCTTACCTAAAAGGTACTTACGAAAGGTAAAAATATCGGATAATATTTCACTATGACCTTCGTGTTTCCTAAAAGGTACTTATGAAGGGTAAAAATGTCGGATAACATTTCACTATGGCCTTCGTGCTCATATATATATATATATATATATATATAAAATTTGATAGCAAAATAACCACAAGAATCTAAACTGAGCTACACCATTCATCGTCCATATTGTTCAATAAAAATTTGATAGCAAAATAACCACAAGAATCTAAACTGAGCTACACCATTCATCGTCCATATTGTTCAACGATTTCCACTCCACTCCACATATGAATTAATTCTATTTCATTATTTGTCTTTCTTTCTGTATAAGGTTTAAAGTGAGTATTCACGTTTTTAGTGCCACAATATTAAGTAACTACTCCCTCCGTCCCAAATTAGTTGTCACCTTCACCTTTTGCACGTCCCTTAAGAAAATCATTAAATAGAGTGTGTATTTTACTATATTATCCCTATTTAATGTTTGACTATTAAAATTTGTTGAGAATTCTTTTCATTATTAAGGGTATAGTTGGAAAAGACTAACAATTTTAGTCTTGAAATCCTAAAGCGTCAACTAATTTGGGACAAATGCATCTTGCTAAAGCGTCAACTAATTTGGGACGGAGGGACTATTACCAACCTGAAATAAATAAAAGAGTTTTCATTTAATGGTTTTATGTTTTCTAAATGAAAAGGTTCAGACAAATTAATAGATATATCTTGGGAAAAAAATGAATAGGAGGTGGCAATGCAATGGGGCGGTGCATGTTGCTAACCGCAAACTGCTAAAGAAACCTCAATTGTAATCTAGCTCTCCATTTCTTTTTCTTTTTTCTTTTATTTTTTGGTCTTTTATGTAACTCTGTTTTTTTCTTTGGTCTTTCATCTACTCCACTAAATCACTTTGTTGACTACGTTATTCAGAAGAAAAAAAGAAAAAGACTATATATTGACTGTAACGGAAAAGATCTAGAAGCGTCAAACTCGCAATACCTGTGTTGACATTTTTGGTTCACTCCACCGTCCACAAACTGATAATGGAGATATAAAAAATAATAATATATGTATCAGAAAAGTGAATTAAATCCAAGTTGAGAATGGGCAGCATTATGAAAAGTGAATTAAATTTTAATTAATAAAATTTGCAAATTGAGAAGAATGGGCCGTGGGCACTGTTGGAGGCTAGAATTGGAAGCTTCAAACATATCATTTTTTGGATACCAAATCAATTAACTATTTTGAAATATCTCTCATTATGTGTATAATAATTACCAAAAATATATATTTCTATAAGCGCTGGGATGGTCTTCCACTAGATACTATTGGAATATCTCACAACGTTATGTTTGGTATACACAAATTTCACAGGTAGTTTATGATTGGAACTGTTTATATATATATATATATATATGAATCATAGATCATGAAGGAGTGATGAATTTTAATTTTGTTTGAGTGGTGGTACAGGGAGTTTTGGAAAAAATATAGTAAATCACTATAGTATTATAACATATTTTTCAATTTTATTCGAATTTAGTATCATAACGACTAGTTGATCTTAAATCAAAAAATATGTCAATGAATTTATATCAGACCCCAACTTATTTGAGATTGAGCACTAATTATTATCGTGGTGTTTGATCCTATCTCACTTCACACTTGATAAAGAGGAGCTTAATTATCTTCAAAGTCAAAACCATGTATATTTGGATTTGTTGGGCAATTAGAAGTTAATTCCTATATTATCGGGTCAACTGTAAACTATTAAGTATATTAATTATCTCATAAGTCCTAATCAATCCTGTTACTTAGCTAACATGAATCTTCAAGAAATATAATGCAAGAAACGATGACTACATCTATAGCTTACTTAAGTTATCTTTAGTTAAGTAAATATAGAGAAGCGACGGTCGCTATTTAGACAGCTCCAACAGCCAATCGAGACAAAGTACTTAGCTTCCTTAAGTTATTTCTAGTTAATTATGCTTCTATCTCGAGCAAGTTCATGAGATCAGTAATTAGATTCAAACATCAACCTTCATGTAATTGCTCTAACCCTAGAATGATAGGTTTAGCTACTCATATTCAGAATAACAACACAAGAATTCATGGAAGAAATATGAAAGATTGTAATAGATGATGAAAAGGAATTAAACCATTGGTTCAAAGTGTAAGAACTCCAAAACTTGCTCTAGAATTCGACCTCTCCTAGAAACGAAATTAAAATACTATTTATAGTATTTACAAAGCCTTCCCATAAGTTTATCCTAACCTAAACGAAATTGGAAAAGTTGGGGTCGCTGAACTGAAAGCCATGGGGAATGCCTCGCACGGTTATGGCATTTGGAAGTCGCGCGCTGCAAGCCATGCCTCGCATGGTTATGGCGTCTAGGGGCCTGAAGCTATAACAAATCCGTAGCTTGCTCCATAGCTTTCCGTCTAATGCCATATCCCACGATTAGCTAAGTTCATCAATTCTTGCTCGATTTCATCCATCTTCACTCCATTTGCACTCGTATTCATCCAAATCATTCCTAACATCACAAACACAATAAGTGAGCGCAACAAACACAATTATTTCGTGCAATGGGCGAATAACGTATCAAAATGTGCGGAAATATTAAGGTAGAATAGGCAAATATTGCCAAACATCACCACCCCACACTTAGGCCTTTGCTCGCCCTCGAGCAATCACTAAAAACAACTCCCCAACTAATTACCAACACTTCATAGAACATGTCTACCTATTGTTATGATTGATACCGACCATTAAACAAGAGCATAAATATATACCATGTGACCCACAACAACATGCCAAAAAGTCACCAAGTTTTAAAACTCTAGAATGACCAACCTAAGACATCTCAACCTCAAAAACCGACTCAATGAAACAAGCTTTCACAAAATCACACTCATTCACTCAACCAAGAAGTCAATAACTTCATCTATCTCACGCAAACCATGTGCCCTTACCAAAAATCAAGAGAGCGTCCCAAAATATCACACAAAGAATATATTTCAATAGTAAATGAGGGACATAATATATAAAAAATTCACTCGCTCTCCAAAAGAAGTTCACGTGCCACACACAAAGTACCATAGGCTTGCCCGTAGTGTAGGACTCCACTAATATAAGCTCACTCCAATCAGGATTAACTAGGACTTTACGGGTTGTAATGTAGGCTAAAGGACGGGTAGCATAAATATGGATAAATAGTGACTACCTCCCTAAGCACTTTAATACATCACTTTAATTTTTTTCTTTCCACCATTCTTTTCAAAAGCAACCAAGCAACCACTCAAAAGTCTCCTTTCAATTTAAGCAATTTGCAACTTTACTTTTGCACAACATTAGCATGTATTGAGATTTTTTTTCTTTTTCTTTTGTTTTTTTTCTTTTTCATTTCATTTTTTTCTTTTCAATATTTTTCTCAACCTTGCCATTGATTCTCTTTTTTTTTTTTTTTTTTAAATGCACTATATTATTTTCTTTCATCGGTTCCACTCAAAAGCTACCGAATTACTCCAACAACAACTGCACAAACAATCAAATATTTTTCAATTAAAGTGCTACAAGGAGTTAAGGGTTCAAAAAGAGATAATTAAGAATAAAAGAGGTAAGGCTTGAAATGTTGGTACCAACAAAAAGGTCAATAGGCTCAAAAGGGCTTAATGAGGATAATATTAAAGGGTAGATTAATTAAGGCAAAAAGGCTTATCAAAGAAAGGCCTGTATCATCTCCCGACTAGAGCAAACCTAGGATTTCGCTTTGAACACACACGGGGCAAGTTCTAGACATTAATATGTGGTACGGAACATAAAAAAAGATAACTCACATCACCATGGCACATAGTTCACTAAAGACGGTTTCATCTCTCGATTCAAGCAAACAAGGTGCAACTTTGGAAATTTAAGCACTAAGGCACAATAGTTCACAAACGAGTCAAGTAGTTGAACCTAAGCGTCTCAAGAAGGTCATTCAAATTTTTCTAGGCATGCATCACAATTTTAAGACCAAAAGGGATTCACAAATAGCATATGCTCAAGTCTAAATCCACCGGTATCAAACAAATCAAAGGTACTTAGCATTCTATCACTTTTCCTAAAAATATTCTACTAACTAATACTAATAAACTACTCCTAAAAATAAAAATACCCGGTTCAAACGTCTATCCGTGGAAAAGAATTGAGGCCATAAGAAAAATCACGGGCCGGATGATTGTACCACTAACTAAAACTAAAAAGAAAATCTTTTTGGAATTTTTCTTTAGTTTTCTAATTTTTTTTCATACTTTTTTTAATATATTAAAGCAAGAAACAAATAAAAATAACGTCAAGTGACAAAAATAAAAATTTCTAAAATTAAAATCCTAAGGGTACAATCATCCATAACCTCAAAACTTGGGAAGTCCCCCACCCCATACTTAAGACTAAGCAATGTCCTCAGTGCGGTAAATAATAAAGTACAAGAGGTAAAGGAATTTCCCTGAAGGCCAAGCGGCCTAATCCTCCGCATCCTCATTAGAATCCTCCCGCTCAGTATGCCCGGGAGTGTCAACATTAGCAGCCACCGGAGGTGTAGTGGTAGGGACAACGGCCGGAGCTCTCGAAGAACCTCCAGGCCTATGTGGTGGAGTGCGCGCCTCTTCTTCTTCTTCTTCTTCTTCTTCTTCTTCTTCTTCTTCTTCTTCTTCTTCTTCTTCGACTTCTTCTTCGACTTCGATACTCTCATCATCATCTCTGCCCTTGTCTTTAGCCACGATCTCAGAATATGTGTTCTCATCCTCCTCAGGGGGTATCACGACCTTCTGAGTCATGCCCAACAATCGCTTGGACGAATCCAACAAAGGAACAGCCCGATTAAGCGCCTGCATATCCATCCCTGCGGCCTTTGCTAAATACTCTATCATCAAATACTTACGGGCTGACAGGTTGGCGTCCGTCTCACGCCACTCATCCACGGTAAATTTGGCAGGGGTACTAGCAACTACACCCTTAACTGCGGCAATATCAATCTTCTTCTCTATATCAGGGAGAATACGATCACCAATCGCATCAATAGGCGCCCCTGCCTTCTCTAGATACTGGGTGAGAATGTTACAGAAAAACAACCGGTGACAAGTCTTTTTGAAGCGTATCTTCCTCATCAATTTAAGCATGTAATACCCAATGTTCACCCGTTTCCCCAACATGAAGAAGTAGATCATGCACGCTCGTGTCTTGGTCACACTAGAAAAATGGCTAGATTGTAGAATGCGAGTATTAATAAACTTCATCCAGACACGAGCCTTCTTTTGGAATAGCGAGAACAACATACACTTGTGCCTTTTGGTATCCTCTGAGCGTGTCCACAGATGTGTAGAATCCGTGCCACAGAGTCTGTCTCGCATAGCCTTATAGTCGGGCCTTTTAATGAAGTCGTGGAGCTCCTCAATATCATGATCTTCCACCCCTAAAAAATTTCACAAAGCGGTGGCATCCAGCTTCACTTTACATCCCTGAACTTGTACCATATCATCATCCCGCCAAGCTTCCTTCGGATCCCAATTGGCATAAAATTCCAACACAAGATCAAGATTAGCGTGCCCCGGACTCGCGAATACCGAATCCTAATTCATCTCATGAACTGTTCTCTTACTGCTCGATATTTTTGGATCAATTTCCTTTCATCTATAGCTTGTTCTGGGATATAGCCCGGGAGTTTCTCATTTTTGTACCAAGTTTGGCTCTCCCATTTCTTCACAAAAAGTAGACCAAACCTTGTCTTTCCCCGGGCCTTGGAATAGGGATTGCCTCTTTTGGAACCCTTGGCTTTGCTTTAGTCGGTGCTTTAGCCATTGATTTTCCCTTTTTCCTTTTTCGCTTTACTAGTCGAGGCTACCCCCAATTTTGACCTTTGGGCAGCCGGTGCACTAGAAGAAGAAGAAGAAGAAGAAGAAGAAGAAGAAGAAGAAGCCTTTTGCGTTGTTTTCGCCATAGTACCTGCACCACACTTGGATATTAAACAACCCCACACTTGTTTCTAACTACTACAATGACTCACATGATGTGAAAACAACTAAGTTAACATGAAGGAATCAAAGAAAGTAGTTGAGGCAATAGGCAAAGTATACATTGAAGCCTCGGTGCATATGTCGCACAACCTTGCCCTTTAGCGTAAGTAACTCATGATCAAGTCAAAACTAGCATCAAAAGTAAGCAATTCAATTATTCAGACCTCACTTTATTCAATTCATGCCTTTGTGGAACTTACCAGATTCGTAGAGAGAAAGAGATGATCACTGAAAAATTTTTGTTCAACAGAGAAAAGGAATCACGGCAGTCAGGGAAGGGTGTTTGCCTCAGCTTTGGCTTTATTTTGTGTTTAAACCAAGTGGGAGAGGGAAAGAAGATTATGTTTTTATGTGTTTTAATTCGCGAGTAACGGGTCGAAACTGGTTCGACCTGTTAAAATGTTTGAACTTACCTGAGAAGCTGGGAGAGAAGCAAAGCCTGGCTATCGCGTGCCCAATTTTTAAACTCACTGTTTGTTCCACGCTGTAGAAGCAGCGACGCCAGCTTATGGCATGTCCCAATTTTTCATTCACTGGTAGCTGCAAAGCTATGGGTTGCGTGACGCATTTTTCATTCACTGGTAGCTGCAAAGCTATGGGTTGCGTGACGCCTGGTTACGACGTTTTAGATTTTTGTTCTCACTATTTGTTCCACGCCACAGGAGCCGCGATGCCAGCTTATAGCATGCAAAATTTTTGCGTAATCTGTGTAAGCTGCGCGATGGAGCCTGCGACGCCAGCTTATGGCGTTTCAAAGTTTTGCACGCACTGACTTAGCCACGCTGTGGAGGGCGCGACGCCTCTGCCATGGCGTATCACATTTTTTTGAATTCTTTGCTCCATGCTATAGCCCACGCAAGCCATGCTTAAAGCATTCAAATTCCTATGCAAACTGTTTGATCCAAAGCGTCGCTTGGTCTGTAGCTTCTCAATTCTGGCATGAAAAATAGACTTCTACTCCATGCTATGAGCCACACAATGCTTCAAACGTAGTGCACCATCCGGAACTCCCGAACCCTGCAAAAACAACGAGACACTACGTACTACTAAAGAAGTAAAACGACTAAAACAATTAAAAATTGGGTTGCCTCCCAACAAGCGCTTGATTTAACGTCACGGCACGACTTTTTTTTGTATTTTTTTTTATTCTTTTTCTATTGATTTTTTTATTTTTTTTATTTTTGTATCTACATACAAAGCTCAGGTTTCCTCCCAAGAAGCGCTGTAGTTAACGTCGTGGCACGACGGTTACAATTTATGGTTCTCGCAATGAAACGGAAGTACGATGATCCACCAAACTTCCCCAATAGCGCTTAACTCTTTGCCCGTTCACTAAAAATGACTTCTCGGAACGGGGCTCTTAATTCAACCGCTCCATGTGCCGTAACACGAACTACCTCAAAGGGGCCCGACCATCTAGACTTCAGCTTTCCAGGGAATAGTTTCAATCTAGAGTTGAACAACAATACCAACTAGCCCGGCTCAAATTTACGAGGCTCAATGTGCTTGTCATGCCATCTCTTTGTCCGCTCTTTGTATAACTTCGCATTCTCATAAGCGTGGAGACGGAACTCATCTAGCTCATGTAACTGAAGCATCCTCTTTTCATCCGCCACTTCCATATCTGAATTTAGCTTTTTAATTGCCCAATACGCCTTATGTTCTAACTCGACAGGCAAGTGACAGGCCATTCCGTAAACCAACCTATACGGAGAGGTTCCAATAGGTGTCTTAAAAGCCGTTCTATAGGCCTAAAGAGCGTCATCGAGCTTCATAGACCAATCCTTCCTTGAAGTATTAACAGTTTTCTCAAGAATATGCTTTATCTCCCTATTTGACACCTTCACTTGGCCACTCGTTTGAGGATGATAAGCAGTAGCTACCTTGTGACGCACCCCATACTTGGCCAAAAGTTTATTGAACAAGCGATTGCAGAAATGCGTACCTTCATCACTGATGATGGCACGTGGTGTCCCAAAGCGAGTAAAAATATTTTTTATCAAGAACCGGACTACCACACTCACATCATTGGTTGGAAGTGCAACAGCTTCCACCCACTTTGACACATAGTCGACTGCTACAAGTATGTATTTTTTGCCACTAGAAGGTGGAAACGGACCCATGAAATCAATTCCCCAACAATCGAACAACTCAATCTCTAGGATGTTACTCAAGGGCATCTCGTGACGCCTCGAAATATTCCCAATTCTTTGGCAACGATCACATTGTCTATTAAAGGCATGAGCATCCTTGAATAAAGTAGGCCAAAAGAACCCCGACTGAAGTACCTTCGCTGTTGTCCTATCACCACTATGATGACCACCATAGGGAGATGAATGACAACTTTGCAGCACAGACTCGACTTCCTCACTTGGAATACATCTCCTCGCCAATTGGTTTGGACCAATTTTATACAAATACGGCTCATCTCAGACATAAAATCTACTCTCATGGAGAGTCTCCTTCTCTGTTCAGCTGTAGCATCAGGTGGATAAACATTACTCACCATCAAGTTCACTATATCTGCATACCAGGGCACATTAGTTACCTGCAGAGCAAAAAGTTGCTCGTTTGGAAAAACTTCATTTATCTCAGGCCTCTCATTTACATATTTTCTATCTTCCAGCCTCAACAAGTGATCGGCCACTTGATTCTCGGTCCCTTTTCAATCTCGGATCTCCACATCAAACTCTTGGAGTAGAAGAACCCAATGAATTAGTCGCGGCTTGGAATCTTTCTTCTCAAATAAATATCGGATTGCGGCATGATCAGTGTAGACGATAACCCGAGTGCCATCCAAGTAAGATCGGAACTTATCAAAAGCATAGACAACAGCTAGCAGCTCCTTTTCGGTAGTAGTGTAATTGGATTGGGCAACATCAAGAGTCTTGCTTGCATAATATATAGAGTGAAAAATTCTACCCTTTCTTTGTCCGAGAATAGGCCCAACAGCAGTATCACTCGCGTCACACATCAACTCAAACGGTAGAGATCAATCAGGAACAATAATAATTGGTGCAGTCACCAACCTCTTCTTCAGTTCTTCAAATGCCTTCAGACAGGCATCATCAAATTCAAACTTTGCATCCTTCTCTAACAATTTACACATGGGATTAGCTATCTTCGAAAAGTCCTTAATGAAATAGAACCCAGCATGTCCCAAGAAACTACGCACACCATTGACAGAGATAGGTGGTGGTAATTTTTCAACTGCTTCAACCTTTGCTCTATCAACCTCAATCCCTTGCTTTGACACCTTATGGCCAAGTACAATGCCTTCTCGAACCATGAAGTAACATTTATCCCAGTGGAGTACCAAGTTGGTTTCTTCACTGCGGCTCAGCACGGCATCTATGTTCTTCAAGCAACCATCAAACGAATCTCCAAAGATTGAGAAATCGTCCATGAATACCTCAACAAATTTTTCCACCATATCGGTGAAAATAGCCATCATGCATCTGTGAAAGGTTCCCGGCGCGTTACATAGTCCAAATGGCATCCTTCTAAATGTATAAGTTCCATAAGGACATGTAAACGTCGTCTTCTCCTGATCTTTTGGTGCTATCACAATTTGGTTGTAGCCCGAGTATCCATCCATAAAACAGTAATATTCATTATCTGATCAATGAAGGGGAGTGGAAAGTGATCTTTTCTGGTGGCTTTGTTCAATTTTCTATAATCAATGCAAATCCGCCACCCCGTGACTGTTCTTGTAGGAATAAATTCATTCTACTCGTTCGTCACAACTGTCATACCTCCCTTCTTTGGAACACATTGGACTGGACTCACCCAATTGCTGTCAGAGATTGGAAAAATAATACCAGCATCAAGCCACTTGATAATTTTCTTCTTCATAACCTCCTTCATCACTGGATTTAGCCTTCTTCGCTGCTCGACACTTGGCTTATGGCCCTCCTCCAAGAGGATCTTGTGCATACAAAAAGAACGACTAATCCTCCTAATATCCGCAATGGTCCATCTAATTGCCCTCTTGCGCTCTCGCAACACTCTTAAAACCTTCTCAACCTGCACATCAGACAACAAAGAAGAAAGGAATACGGGCAAGGTGTTACCCTCACCCAAATAAGCATATCGTAAATGAGCAGGTAAAGGTTTAAGTTCAAGAACTGGAGCTTTCTCAATAGAAGGTTTAGCAGGAGCTAATGTCAGCGGTCTGTTAAGCTCCTCAAACTTCTTCCATCCTGGGATAAATTGACACTCCATGTTGAGCATCTCCAAGTAGTCGTCAGTCTATTCATCATTCAGCATGTCATCTTCATACATTAATGCTCTTTCAAGAGGGTCATCCTTACAAGCTAAAAGTAATTTTTCAGAGGCAGTTAATTTTCTATCCAGCACTCTTACCATAGATAGCTCTTCATAGTATGATGGAAATTGAGTAGCCTGAAACACATTAAATACAGCTTCTTCACCATTTACCCTCATGATCATCTTCCCCGCTCTAACTCTAACCACATCATCAGTAGTAGCCAAAAATCCTCTTCCCAAGATGAGTGGGACTTCTTGATCAGCCTCATAATCCAAAATGATGAAATCAACGGGGAGGATGAATTGGCCTACTTGTACTAGAACATCCTCAATAACTCCCTCGGGGCATGTCAAAAATCTGTCCGCTAACTGCAGGGTCACTGTGGTTGGTCTTGGTTCGCCCAGACCTAGCTTTTGAAATACCGATGATGCCATTAAATTTATGCTAGCGTCCAAGTCACATAAAGCTCGTCCAACCTCATGCTTCCCAATTTTTATAGGAATAGTGAAGCTTCCAGGATCATTCAATTTCTGAGGAAGTTTACTTCTGACTCTGGAACTCCACTCTTCAGTAAGTGTAACCGTCTCGAACTCAGTCAGTCTTTTTTTTTTTTTCCACAATATCCTTGATGTACTTAGCGTATTTAAGAACATCACTCAAAAGTTCCACCAAAGGAATATTCACTTGTATCTGACTCAAGATCTCTAAAAATTTCTTGCAAGCTGCATCTACTTTCTGCTTTTGAAGCCTTTGAAGGAAAGGTAGTGGTGGCCTGACATTTTCAAGCTCGGGCTGCTTCTCTACCACTTTATCAACTTCTTTTTCAGTATTCGGCTCCAGTTCACCAACAGGCTTCCTCGGCTTTGGAGGCACTTCTTCTAGAGCTCGCCCATTTCTTAGAGTAACTGCTTGCACAAATTCTTTAAAATTCTTCTCTGTGTCACTTGGCAAAGCACCATGTGGTCTAGTGTTTTGTGCTCCAACTAGCTGCCCCATTTGGCGTTCCAGATCTTTTTTAGCATTGGCAAGATCTTTTATGGATTGTACTTGAGCTGCATTGTCTGCTATAACTTTCTGCTGACCTGCCAACATCTGCTTTATCAAATCTTCAACTGAACTGTTCGACTGCTGTCTTTGAGCCTGAGATTGTGAACTCTGGTAATTATTCTGAGATCTCATATTACCTTGAGCAGCTTGATTATCACTCCATGAGAAACAAGGATGATTTCGTGAGTTAGAATTATAGGTTTTGCCAAACAGATTCCGATTCTGTCCCTGAAACCTGTTTTGATTTCCCACGTAATAAACTGACTCTAGATTGGAGGGGCAAACCTCGATAGTATGATCCTCTCCACAGACCTCACAGAAATTCTGGAATTGCTGGACTTGTTTTACTGGTGCTATTTGTTGCTGAGTTGGTGGCAGTGCTAACTTGTTGATCTGATTAGCTAAGGCATCTACCTTTGCAGTTAATGCTGAGAATGCATCGAACTAAAGTATCCCAGCAGCTTTTTTAGTTGGTGCTCTACCATCACCCTGCCAGTCAGGATTGCTCTGAAAAAATTTATCCAGCAATTCATAAATCTCATTAAAATTCAGGGCTAATACTTGGCCCCCAGCTGCAGCATCCACCACGATCTTGGTATGAGCATTCAATCCTTGAACAAAAGTGTGGGCCAACACCTCATTAGATTGGTTGTGGTACAGGCAATCTCTTAACAATGACTTGAATCTCTCCCAAGCTGAATATAAGGATTCTCCACCCTGTTGTCTGAAAGACATAATCTCACTCTGTATTCTCGCTATTTTTGCAGATGGATAGAATTTAGCCAAAAATTTCTTAGCTAAATCATCCCAAGTTGTGATAGACCCAGGCTTTTCAGCCTTTAACCACTTCCTTGCTGTTCCAATCAATGAAAATGGGAAAAGTATCAAGCGAACATAGTCACTTGAGACGCCTGATGGTGTGTATGTGTCACTAATCTCCAAGACATTCTGGATATGCTGTTGTGGATCCTCGTGCAGTAATCCAGCAAATTGCCCTGTCGCATGCAGCAGTTGTATCATGTCAGGCTTAATCTCGAAATTTCCAGTAATTTCAGGCTTCACAATGCTAGAAGCTACTCCCTCCAGACTGGGAAGAGCGACATCTCGCACCGCTAAAGCTCGTTCTTCTGTCATTCTAATAGGTAAGGAAGCAAGTACAATTGTAAGTGCTTCACGGTCTCTTGCTTCTTTCTTTAATCTCCGTAAGGTCCTTTCAGGTTCAGAATCAATAGGTTCAAGCGGTTCGTCCTTTCTCTCCCTTCGCATTCAAGACGTATTACCTGAAATGGCACAAGAAACTCAAAACAAAAATTAAACCTGAATAGAAAATAATAAATTGTCTAAAAAGAAAACAGTCAATTATTTAGTCCCCGGCAACGGCGCCAAAAACTCGTTGCTACCAAACGCACACGCAAGTATATGTGGTCGTCAAGTAATAAAGTGATAAATCGAGTATCGTTCCCACGAGGACTATTATTACGACTGAATCCTAGCAAACAATTTCCTAAAAACTGTTCAGTGATGTTTTTCCAATGATTGATATTTGTACTAACTAAATAAAATAATTAAAAGCAAGTAATTGAGATCAAGTAACAGAGAGAAAGTTATGGGTTGTTATCAATAAAAGAGAATGGTCCAGGGTCAGAGTTACGAACAATCCATTTGAGTTTTTCAGTTGATTCTACTTTTTGATTTCCAAGATTGCTAACTAACAGGTTAATTATATTCGTGAAAACCTGTCGATTCTTCACGAGTCTATGCAAGCTACTCTAACGCCTATATTTCTATGGAATTAAATCGCATGCATTAACGAACTTTGTATTTAGCTAAGCAAGGCGAATAGGTATATGTCTATCCTACACACAAATCGATTTCCTGATGCCCAGGTTTACAATCAAACCCTATTCTTTCTTATTTGCATTTACAAGTTCCCTCTGTCGAGTTCAACTTGTATACTGTAGATAGTGTTCAATTATCAGGCCCTGATAACCAAACAATTAGGCTCAAGAAAGAATAAACAATCCGTAATGGTAAATCAATATATAGAAATCAACTTTCAAACATCAACCTTCATGTAATAGCTCTAACCCTAGAACGATAGGTTTAGCTACTCATATTCATAATAACAACACAAGAATTCATGGAAGAAATATGAAAGATTGTAATAGATGATGAAAAGGAATTAAACCCTTGGTTCAAAGTGTAAGAACTCCAAAACTTGCTCTAGAATTCGACCTCTCCTAAAACCGAAACTAAAATACTATTTATAGTATTTACAAAGTCTTCCCATAAGTTAATCCTAACCTAAACGAAATTGGAAAAGTTGGGGTCACAGAACTGAAAGCCATGGGGAATGCCTCGCATGGTTATGGCATTTGGAAGTCGCGCGCTGCAAGCCATGCCTCGCATGGTTATGGGGTCTGGGGGCCTGAAGCTATAACAAATCCGTAGCTTGCTCCATAGCTTTCCGTCTAATGCCATATCCCACGATTAGCTAAGTTCATTTGCTCGATTTCCTCCATCTTCACTCCGTTTGCACTCGTATTCATCCAAATCATTCCTAACATCACAAACATAATAAGTGAGCGCAACAATCACAATTATTTCGTGCAATGGGTGAATAACGTATTAAAATGTGTGGAAATATTAAGATAGAATAGGCAAATATTGCCAAACATCAAGGACACTCCATCAACTATCAAGATTATCTTATTTGATGTAGCACTGGGTAGGAATAAATTTTTACTTGTATTTACAAACACATTCATCAGTTACACATTGAGTGATGTATTCACATTTAATTCTTATTTGCTAAGCTTATGTAACATGCTCAATGAAGAACACGAGATTGCAATCCTAAATAAGTAGAGAGACCTCTGAACGTAGTTGCAATTAGATAAAAATTCAGTCAAAATATTAGAGAGAAGAAGAATGAATTGTTATTTCTGAATAATCTCACTTTTACAATCTTCTAACTTCTCTTTCCCAACTAACTTCTAACTTCTCTTTCCCAACTAACAAACTGATAACAAACTACATTTAATCGACTATGGGTTAAATTCCATTTTACCCTTACTCTTCTGTTGTATAAAACAGATGAGAGTCAAACCTAACTAGTTTTCTCAAATATTCAAAAAGTAATTAAACTGGATGACTTGATTTTGTTACCTAAAATATTTTTATTTGCTAGATTCAGCTCAAATATTAATTACTGTATGTAATTACATTCAATTTGGAAGAAGTAACCAACCTCCTTAAGTGTGTGCGCCAAGAGGCCTTGATTAGCTATCCCATACCCTCTAGGTGCTATTATTTGTCAGCTTTAATTTGGAGAAGGGCCAACATCCCCAAATGTAATTGCAATAAGGCTAACACACTTGTAGGTGCTATTGTTTGTTTTGGGAGATAGGCTAACACTCTCTGTTTGTGACCTTAGTTTCACGTGTACAAGGTATCGTCAGTAGAGATTCTTTTTTTAATAAAATTTTAGATAATAAACTACTTTAAGAAATTATTTTAGATTTCAGAAGTAGTTTTTAGACATCAACTTCTAGTAATTGTTCTGTAATTCAGTTTATCAATTTAAAACTTCAAACTCGAACTTGAGGATCAATGTAATTTCAAATTTTTGTTTAGAAATATTTTTTGAAGTAAGTTAAATTTAGTAGAGATTAAGAATTTCAGTATTAGCAGTAGACTTCAACTGCAATTTTAGATTAAGAATTGTCTCATATTACATTTACTTCATTTCATATTTTGCTAAGAAAGTCTAGTATGACTCGTTAGGGGGTTGTCTACATGGCTTACTGAATATCTTTAGAGGTACTTCGTACGGTTGGGCATGCTTATTTTTATACTAGTACTTGCAACCACTAATTCTTTAAACAAGCATGAAAATAGCTAAATAATGAAAGACCCATCTCATAAATATCGATTTAGTAAATACAAAAGCAACTTGAAATAAATCACAATTCTAGCTTTTAATATCTCTACTAAACCCTATTCAAAGCATGAAACGAACCAAATACACCAAAGATATTCGATACATAACAAGAAAATGAAGATTAGATAACAAAGGGTTAAGAAATGCTCATTTGGGTAGCTTCAATCTTCAATTTTCATGGTGTTTTGGAGTTGTTGCTTGCTCCTAGCTTGGAAGAGGCCAAAGATGATGGAAAATATCATAATATGTCCCCAAACTAATTATAATTTATTTCCAAAATTGTTCTAAGTTAAAATAAACGGAAAGCAGATTTTTTGGCGCGTAGCCACTTTTCTGCCGTATTTTTGACTTATGATTTCCACAATTCTTACGCTTTGCATGGCATGTCCCAACAGACAGTCACAGGTTAGGGAATAACCTCTGTCCTTTTCTTCGATCTTCAAATTGGCTCCTTTTTTACTTGTTTTCTTTCCAATTACTTCTCAAACATACACAACCTATAATATACTATAAAACATAATAAGTGCACTATTTTTATCCAATTTACACAACAAAAGTGTAAATAAAAGCATGTAACATGTGGTATTTTGGCCACATGTTACCCACCAAGGCTTAGCGAAGATCTCGAGAGCCGATGAAGCATCATTTTACTTCCCGAGCGCTTACGACAACACTCAGCTAGTAGGAAGACTAACTGTATGGGCATAAAATATAGTGTCCTTAATCTTTTCGTAAATAGGCTAGGAGCTAGAGGAGAACAGCTCGTGCTAAGCACGAGCCCAACAATTTAAGACTCTTGAATGTTGTTAAATCTTTTTAAGGCGATTAGGGGAAGCTATTTGGCAATACTGATGGCACATATTCCAGACACTAAATATAGTAGTTCATACAACACTAAAATCATCGGAAAGACTGTCCATTGGAATACACCTTTGTTCAATATAATCAACACAAACAGTTCTTCCTGACCAAAATGTTCACATAACACGACTGTGACTTTCTTATACTGCAATTCCACACATTAGCATTTCCTCAGCAAAGAGGTGAGTGCTCACCAGTTGACAATCTGTAAGGAAGTAAGAGATGATTGAAACAACTCAAATAGATTCTCCGAATTCCTTAGAAAAATATCTTGCCTCGGGCAACTCCCATTTCTTTCCCAGGAACGTGGAACATTCTCCTTGTATATAATATTTATATGCAGCGTAAATTTACACATCATTACATAGGAGTAGCAAACTAAGCTCCATGGTGGATTACACTTCGTACTCGTAAATTTACTGAAGGCTAGTCACCGCTGATTGTGGGAGAACACATTTTTCATTCTAGAATAATTATATGCTGTGATTCTATATTTTTCAGCTTTGCAAAATATCAATTAAAATCGGTACAGAGTGATAAAAATTATATACTGACTTGGGAAACATTGATATAATAAAACCTCCAAATATTTTACACCTTGGCTTCTAGCTCTTCGACTCATCACAACAAGCCACAGAGAGCGTGAAATTGCTATACATATTAAAAAGGGAAGCAAATTCACATAAATTCATTTATATAGAGTTGAATCCAACTTCTTGCCGTTTTCCTTGTTCAACCCAGAAAAATCGGATAATTACCTGGCCATCATGTTCAAAATATCACCTGCACATTTACTCTTTGGTTCTCACAATTCTGGCATATAGCAATAAAGTATTTTCATATCAGCTACAGTTTCTAGTGGAAGCAAGTAGACATGCAACACTCATCCCACGCAATGCCAAATTCCTATGCCTTTCTCAGCCGGACCAACCCAACCGACAGCTATCTTCATCTTTCGTCAACTCAGATGATTTTGAAAGAACTTTGATGCCTTCAAGAATTTCTGCAAAATACATATAAATAGTCAATAATTATTATTTTTCTACAAAGAAACTTAACGCTATATATGCTCCCAAGTATCAAGCAACAAACAACAATTTGTTTTTGCAATAATCGCTTAAAGATAACATGGAGAAATAGTTAATACAAAAGAATTTTTTGTTCATTAATAACTCATGATACCATGTATAAGAATCAATCTTGTGATATGACAAACCAAGTAATACCTGACAGTAAAACATTGCGCAAGGAAGCAAGAGATTCATATGTTCTAATTGAACACAAAATATTTTTCCATATCGAATGAGAACTCTAGCTCTTCAGACCCCACACACATATTACATTAGCAAAACTATTTAGGTGGAGAAAGAGAATTCATACCAAAAAATTTACAAAACAATCTGGGACAAGCGTATCCTTTTGTTCTTATGAGATAGCTCATAGGAATAATGCAGAAGAAACTCCTCAGCAAGTTGCTGGACTCATCAGGATATTTTCAAATAAAGACAAAAAGTATATGAACAACTCGCCATCCACATTCCACATATGACATATATTAAATAAAACTAATCACATAAAAATATAAAACTAACTTGATTGACACAGTAAATCATAACTTTTTAAACTTCGCCTCTTTCATTAATAAGTAATCAACAAATGAAGATAATTTTCCATCTTGCGGAAAGTAGAAACTATTGAACAAAAAGGATAAGGTTCTTCTAGTTAATTCTGTAAAATTCCGCCAGCAGACCTAGTGTATCTATCCATACAAATCGGTAATACTTAGAAGCAACTCAAAAATTATAAATTAGACTGAATATATAGATATACATTGTAAATCCTATGAATATAGCAACGAATAATTATTTTGAAGGCATTGTTTACTTCAATGCAATTGCAAGTTCAAAAGTAGAATATGACAGAATATACCTCGAACGGCACAATTAAAGCTAATATATAAATTATGCAGTAAGAAAAATTCAGATGCGACCTGGAAATGAAATAGTACAAGACTGCCTCAAGTAAGTTAAATTCATTTATCTAATAGGCTCTTTCCTTGAGTTAGATAATGCCTTCTTGCTGTTGTTTTATCAGGAAAAAGATACCAATATCTATGTGAAATAAGTAGAGTACCAGAAACTTATCAAGTATTTTCCAATAGGAATACTTGCCCATTTCTTCAATTCAAAATAAAAGCAAACATCCCATGTAGACCTTTCAATGGAAATGTAATTGGAAGAACTCAGATTTTTGGTCAACAAAAGTAATGTACCTACAGACATAGGACAACAGTATGTACTAATTTAAAAGAAATTTGCATAACAGGATGTAAAATACATCATATTGCATGGCTTCAATTTATATAAGCTTCCATCATCATACAATTAAAGAGACAAAACAAACCTATATTTCCTCATACTAATTACTAATGTTCATGGATCAAAGTCCACCAATGCATGATCATGCTTTGAAGGGTTTTTCATCTAGAGTTCAGAGACATGAAATGAGGTTCAGCCACCTTGCTTGACAATGGCCACGAAAATTTGATACAAGAAAGCGATCATTTTAACGAAAAATACATAAACAATTACAGAAACTACAAAAATCCAATTTGCTGATTACCTCAGGAAAACAACATACATAAGGAACATTTAACTTTGTCCAAATCAACCCGAAAATAAAAGATTTGCTTCCTTTGGACTTAACAAAGAAAATATTAACTACCACGAGCACAATTTAGGAGACAACTTCTTATGCATATATACTTTATTTTTTCGCTGAAATAAACAAACTTTCACCTCAAAATATAATCGACTTCCTTATTCAATATTATATCAAAAGGACCTTCATTTATAAGCTTTATACTTCAAACATTTCCAAAAATCAGAAACTCAAATGCTAGCTTTTAACAATTAGAATCCTTTTTCTTGTCAGGCTAGGCATACTTTCATGGGGAAACTGCATTTTAAAATGGAAAACCAAGTAACAAGAAACCACACATACATATAAAGCCCCATAGTAGAGGAAATTAGAAAGTTTTACAACACCAAATAGTCAATATTTTCTTTCATAAGGACACCAAATAATAAATATAGTCTTAAAAAACACATAAAACAGACATATTTTTTTTTCTTACAATTTTCTACAGTAATCTCAATGGGAATCAACACTGAACAACACATGCATTAAAGTATTTAACAAAATAATTAAATGACTTACTTTTTTTGCTGGAGAGGGGAACACTCAAACATAACCCACTTGCAAAATCAAAGTCGGACAAAAGAAGGATAAAGTTCAAATTTTTATGCTCACAGCAAAGTCAAAATATCATTTTAGTTCACACTGGACACAGAAAAAAATAACACAGCACGAAAACTTGTCAAAAATAGGTAATCTTCCTTTGCATGTTCCAAGAGAGAAGGAGAACTAACCACTTAATCATTGTCTTTACAGCTTCAAAGAGGTTCTTCCTTGATCACAAATACAAAATAATTTGATTTTGAAGAATCTCGAGGAACATAAAAAATTGAAAACTCCAAGCAAAGAAAGAATGAAAGAGACGTGAGAGATGAGTGGTTTTAAGGGCGGCGAAATCAGAGGTGAGACGGGAGAGTATTTTATTGAAATAGAAGAGAAAAATGGAAGTGGGAAAGCAAATTTTCTTTACAGATAAATTTAGGAAGGTTGGACAGCAAAGCATTAAAATGCCCATTTTATATATATCTAATTCAAATTTTGCCCTTGTTCGTACAGGGCAACTCCCGCTTGTATCTATTAGAGATTATAGGAGTTTAGATTGTATGAGGCAAATCACAAAGTACCAGGTTTTCGTGTATACATAGTGGGTGAGATCTGCTTCTTGCTTCCACTGTGGCCAAATTCTCTAAGTTCATATGAAGTGTTAGACATTTTTTAGTACTCCTGTGGAATGCCCCTTAGACTCTTGCACTCTTATTATATATATTAGAGACTCTTGATTTTATCCGATGATTTCACATATCAGCTTTAGTATTACATTGAGAATTTAATATTTAGTGAAATTCAAAATATACTTTGTTAATGAATATATATTTACATTAATTTAATATCTCTCATTCAAATAAATGGGATTCACTTGATGGGTAGTTCAGGTCGTGTGCTCAATCATGCCCTACCCTAGTTTGGGTTGTGAAAAATCATACCCCATAAATTTTTCCAACCAGTTTTCTTGGTTAAGGGTGGAAATATTCTGTTCTATAAGGTACTCCAAAATTTGGCTAACATCTATTTCCATAAGCACCGGTCTCTATGATGAACTCTAGCCCAAAGTTTGGGAGTGCTAGAATTGCAGCTACTGTCTTGCTTGTTTCAGCTTTTCGGAAGTTGTTGTTTGTGTAAAACATTATCCTTTTTCATTAGATCGGTTAGTGGCCTAGCTAATAAACCATATCCTATTAGAGATGTCCTATAATAACTAGTGAAGCCGAGGATCCCTCTTAATTCCTTGTCTATTGTAGAAGTAGATTAATCAATTATTGCCATGATTTTATTCTTGAGAGCTCTCACCACTTGTTGAATAATTTTATGGCCTAAGTAATCTACTAGTGTTTGGCCAAATTGACATTTACTTAAGTTTACATGCAAACAATGATCTTTCAGCACCTTAAATGCTACCTCTAAATGTGCTAGATAATCTTTTCAGGACTGGTCGTAAATCCTGATATCTTTATAGAATATGGATAAAGTTATTTAAGTAAAGTTGAAATACCTTGTTCATTAAGCTGTGAAATGTTGATAGTGCACTTGTGATGCCAAAGAACACGACAAAAAACTTAATGTACCCTTTATATAATCTTAAAGCTATATTCTCAATATCCCTTCTTATTCATTCAGATCTGGAGATAACCAGGTCAGAGGTCTAGCGTTGAAAAATACTTGGATCCTTCTACTTCATCCAATAGTTCTTCTATGATCGGGACAAGGAATTTGTCCTTGATAGTTTAGGTGTGTTGTCTATAATCTGTGCATAGCATCAATGTTCTATCCTTTTTCTAATACCTTATACCATAAGTATTGAAGTAGAATAAGGACTGACACTTGGTCTGATGAGAAGATTTAACTAAAAGACCTCCAAAAAACTTGACTTAATAAAATGGCCTCCTCTTTTTTTTTTTTTTTGACTTATTTTTGAGGGGGAATATTAAGTGTGATTAAGTGGGGGTTCGGGGGCTAGATTAGAAATAGAAAAACTTGTGGGTAAAAGTGCATATTACATAAAAGTATATAAACTTAACCAAAGCCGGGTCATTTTAGCGGGTCAAAAATAAAAAATGGGTAATAAAAAAAGGGTTCTTCTTTGCTTGCACCTCTTCCAATTTTTCGAACCAATTTCATGTCCCTTCATAAGTTTTCCTAAACGATTTCGTCTCTCATCCAACTATTTAACAATTATTTCGAAGACTTGAAGTGGCAATTGAAGAATTTCCAGAAATCTCGATTTCTTCAAGGTGAGCAACCTTAATATCGTTGTATTTTTGTTCTGGTTCTCATACAAGTCTTAGAACTTATGAAGAAATGTCATTATTGTTTTTTGAAGAAATTTTGATTTTTTGTTTATTGTTCTTTCCAATTTTTTCCTTTTTTATTTTATATTGTTGTTTACTTTGTGTCGATTGCTTCTGTATGTAGATAAAGTAATGGCAGGGCTGAATCAAATCAATACTACTGTTCGAAGTGGTAAGTCTAAAACGAAAGAGGCTAGTAAGCAATCTGAAGAAGATGATAGTGTTAGACAAATTCCTGAAACTGACGTGCTGAATTGGATAACATTCAGCAGAAGGTGACAATCAACCTCCAAGTAGTGGAGGAGATGAAAATAAAGATGCTGAACTTGATAAATATTTAAAAGCAAATGATCAACCCACAAGTAGTGGAGTACCTGTAAGTGCTAATAATCCAGCAGTAGATGACAAACAATCTCCACTGGTTGAAACTGGTTTAATGGATGCTGAAGTTGGTGTAAATGAACCCCACATTCAAAAGACCGTAAAGGATCACTCTGCAAAACATATTGTGGTGGAAGAGGCCCAAGTGGAACCCCAAACTGAGGATCTTTTGGCTGAAATCGACGCTTTTCAAGCGGATGAACTCTCCGATACAGGGAAAGGTAAGGAAAGCATGCATGATAGTGGTAGTGATGATGGAAAAAGTTCTGGTGCTCGTGATGAAGGAAATAGAGAGGAATAAGGAGAAGATGAAAGTGGTGAAGAAGAAGAAGAAGAAGAAGAAGAAGAAGAAGAAGAAGAAGAAGAAGAAGAAGAAGAAGAAGAAAAAAAAGCAATTGAAGAAGAAATTGATGAAGAAACTGATCAAGAAGGGGATGAAGCAAGGGGCCTGAGTGTGAGTTGGGCCGTTTATCAGTTCCTCGATGCGTCAAGGAAATGAACGTTCAAAGGTATAAATTTAAAACTTGGCTTGATGAAATTCCATCATTCCCGGCGAAGATATCTGTTCGGTCTAGCATTAAAAAATTGTATTTATTTAAAAAGTTGTTGAAAACCTTAAAATTAGAAAAGAAATTTAAGGAGACTGTATTTGGAAAGTTCCTTGAAATGTCCAAATTTTGGCAATTCAATAGGCAGATGGTCCACTCCCTACTTCTTCATAGAATAAAGGATAAAAAGCGTCGGGAGGTTTGGTTCTTGGTTGATGGGAAGCCAGCTTGTTTTGGGCTTAGGGAGTTTGATCTAATGACTGGTTTGGAGTGTGGGGTAAAACCCAGTGATAAAGCAAAGAATAAAGTTGTGAAGAAAGGCGAGGAATTTTATGAAAAAGTAACTTGAAAACCATCTACTGAGGCGAATGTTAAAGTGACATCGTCGAGGCTGTGGAGGTTGTTGAAAACTAGCAGAAGATTTGACAAAGAGGAACAATTGAAGATTTGCCTTTTGTGGTTTCTCCACATGATGTTGATGGCAAAGGATACTTCAAAGTTGTTGAGAAGGAATGAGTTTGTATGGTTGATGATCTAGAGTTCTTCTCCAAGTATCCATGGGGCAGGTTATGCTTCGAGCTTACGATTGAATATTTGAATCCCAAGCTTGACATGGCCAAGTATTATAAAACCTTTAGTGAGAAAGGAAAACCACCTGGATATGCTCTTTTTGGCTTCCCCTAGGCATTTTTGGTAAGTCTACAATAAACCAATAGTTAGTTGATTGTGAAATTTTTATTTTTCGTAGTCTATTAAATCTTTTATCATAGGCTTGGGTTAATGAAGCATTTCCTGCCATTGGAAGGAGAGCTGCACCGATAGATCAGTCTCCTCTGTCGTGCCCTCGGATGCTTAAATGGTACAGTAAAAGGGTGTCTAAATCCTTCGATCCATTTGTAGAATGAGAAAATAAAATTAAGGTAATGTTGCGCTATTTTCATGTCATTTATTATTTTTATTCAAACTGTAAGAAACAAATTTGCTCGACTTCTATCCAGATTGTGCACCCTTACCTATTCCCTATTGATCAAGAAGTGAGATCGAGGTAGGAGGATTCATATGTGCCCTATGCAGATGAAGTTAAGGATGGATCACTGGATGCCCTTAGGGTTGAACTTGAGTGGGCCACAGCAATCAAGAAGACTGCTCTTAATCCTGCTGGTGAAGGTGATATGGATATAGATGGTGAAGAAGATACAAGAGGTGATGAAGATGTTTGTGGACATCGTACAGGAACTTTTGGTGAAGGTGTAGATCTTTCAAGTGGTGGTGTCAGTGCTGCAAGTCCTTTTTTGCATGCTGTGATCGATAGGCTGACAACAATGGAAGACAAATTGGTTGATGTTGCTAAGATGATAGCGAAACAACCGAAGTGGACAGTATGCAAGTGTTTGTACCGTCCTACTTCATGGTTATAAGGCATAGAAAGAGGAAGGCAATGGACCGCAATAGCGCTGGAAAGACCATTACAATTCTAAGAAAGAAGCGTATATTTGATGAAATGGTTGCTACTGTCAGTGCCACCAGTGTCAGTAACACCAATGCCAATGCAGTTGATGTTAATTCCAATGCAGTCGATGCCAATGCCACAAATGCCAATGCAGTTGATGCCAATGCCAATGCCAATGCAGTTGATGCCAGTGCCAATATAGTTTATTCCAATGCCAATGCAGTTGATGCTAGCGCCAATGCAGTTGATGCCAATACCACCAATGCCAGTGTAGTTGATGCCAAGGTAGTTGATGTCGATTCCATTGCCAATGCAACTGATGCCAATGCCAATGCAGTTGATGCCACCAAATGTGAGTGATAATGAACTGCTGATGAAAAATGAGGAGGACGATGAGGAACAGTTTATGAAGCGAAGGACACATCCCATGTCGAATCCGAATTAAACTTAAATGGAGAAGTTGGTCAAGATCCCGACGAAATTATGTCGGCTGTATTGGAGAGTCATGACAAATAGTATATTAAAAAAGATGAGAACAAAGATTGATTTTTCAATCTTCACCAATGTCTTACCATTTTTCGGCCATTTCCACTGGCCAAATATGAAACCAATCACACCTCCACACTCCTCTCAATGTCCGCAGCAAAACCCCTATACTATTTCATTGTTTCGACGGAGGTCAAAATCGACCTCTCGTCAATGGAGGTTTTCTGTCGCCGGATAAGTTTTCGACCGTGTCCAAAATGAGGCCTAAGGTGTCACTACCACTAAAGAAGAAATAAAATCCTTCATGTGAGGCACGTTCGAGACGGGTCAAGTTTGACCCAACTCCAACCTTAAACGGGTAACCCTTTTTTTTTACTACCTCTGAACCTATGTGATATTTGTATTAGCATGTTTAGTCGTTTAATCGTTACTTGTCAATTAGTTAGGATAAGAGGCCGCATGATTAGTGATTCATGTTTCGATTCATTGATCAAAACTGAACATTGTATTAAATTGTTCGAATGCCTGGAGTCGATGCATTTGTGGTTGTGTTTCATGTCATTTAGGATTTAGCATCTATGTTGGTGTACTCATCCTTATTTTACAGTGTATCTAGCCTTTTATTTTGATAGAACACATGATCACGTAATTTGTCTAGTTTGGGATTGGAGTATTGAACATTTGCACGATTGGGGGAAAACTTGAATTGTTCCAAACTCTCTTATTGATACTTGAATGGAAGTTTGTTTCAGTAATTGATAAAGCATCAATTTGAAGTTTGATTGGAATTTGTTAATGCAATCAAGGTATTTTGAACCTAAAATAGTATGCACTGATTCTCTTGAACTTGGACTCCATTCCTGGTAAGGATTAGGAAGATTTGCTGCCTAGATTTTCGTTTATGTGATTTTCCATAAGTTTAGGGGTTCTGATTGAGCCTATATTTAGAAAGGATACTAGGGAATCTTTGATAATTTTGGAAAGACAATATTGACTGCCTTACATGCCCACCCGTTTGAATTTAAACCCTGCACCCCCTACAACTGTAAAAACTGGTCTTTCTTTTCACTTAAAAACAAACTTCAGACACTGCACAAATACATTCACACACTGATACATTGGCACTATACTGAAAAATCTCTCTTCTTGCTTTCAAAACCTCTGGAAAAGTCCTATTTTCCCGCTCTCTTTTGGATACTATTTTTGAAGGATCCTAACACTTCTTAAACATTGCTTGCCTGCTTCTTACTATTCTTAACAAGGTATAAAGCTCTTTCTGAATCTGAATTGTTCTTTACCTGAGTCTGCCTATGCCTATGATGCTTACTTGACCTTTGCGGGTACATATGAGTGTTTAGACCCTCCTTTACTCCTTCCTCTGCTAACCTTTATCCTGCAGCATATATGGATAGCCTTAAGGGCTATACCAAGACTTAATTTGCAGGTCTCTTGCATACTAGTAAGAGCCTAGTGAAAAGGCTTCTCTTATTTGGAAAAACTAAGCCTAAACAGGCCATACTTGGGTGTACACTGGGCACTATCCAGTCTCTATTCTTTTCTGTTTATTCCCCTTAGAAACTGTCCCTATTTCTGTATATTTGTTAGAACTCCTGCTTGTACTTGCTCTAAAACAGGGTATGCCGTCATTAAGACTGTAAACATGGCTATCCAGGAGCCACTTCTAACCTTCCTCTCCTACATGCTGCATTGATCATCCTAAAATCATGACTTTTTTTGCCTGAACCTTGCATGACAATTACTAGAGACGAAACCTTATGTTAATCTGTGTTTACTTATTTTCGATTAAAGTCTGGATATTGCTAGCCTATACAGGTTTTTATGTTTTTATACTGTAACAATTGAAGTTTGTGTAAATCTGAAATTTTAAACGATAGGGGGCTGAATATGTAACTTCTGCTTACTCTGCGACTGCTTTTACAAATTAAACTGCCCCTCCATTTGCTTAAATGATCAAGGCCCAATACCTATTTTAAATCTGGCCCTTTATGTGCTTAAATCATCTTTAATAAACTTAAAGCTCTTATACACTAATCTAATAGTGTATAGGGGTGTATAAGTTATTGGGGTCAACTATACAAACTACTTTAAATATTTTCTCAATGTATGTTAGTTATTACTCATATATCTGCATGCATATGCATATATTTATGTGCGACAACCTTTATTTCCATTTGTGTACTTCCGTGAAATTCGTTTTCAAAAAAAGCCCACTCACCTATGTATATATTTCAAAAAATGACCCTATATCAAATAGCCATTAAGGTTAGGGCTCGACAATTAATAACGAGTCACACCGACCCTAAATGTCTAATATTTTATTTTAAAAATAATCTCCATTTGGTTTTGACAAAATCTGAAACTGTTTGTGAAAACTGCTTATTCTTGCAAAACTGCCCATTTATGCAAATATAACTTAGATGCTGAAAATTGCACAAATAAGCTGTATTTTGATACTCTTTGCATATTTGACCATATTTTTTATTAGCCTTTTATATTAGAGGTTGTAAACGCGATTAGGCGCGGAATTACGTTGTATGTGGAACCCAATCGTGTATATGCTACTTACACTTGCCTAATTGGACTTAGTATATAAATTGATTGAGAATTTGACCTTTTAAGTTAGTAATATATATGATAACACGTATTTGCATAGACATCCCAAAATATATAGACTCGGGCGGAAACCACCTTTCATGGGACTTGGGGAAGTACCTAACACCTTCTTCCCTGAGTCACTTGGACTTCTTACCCATTGAATCTCTGAAACTAGACTTGTTTAATAAAGAACATGATCTTAGACACTTTAGGTGACCTAATATGCCTTATAAATCTATAGTAGGTGGCGACTCCAACTTTTAACTCAAACGAGTTACCCAGTCAAATCCAAAACCCGACTCGCTCCAAGTTGAGTAAAAAATCAGGTATGACAATTGTAGTACAAGATTATATATATAAAATATTATCTTGATTATGGGAACTGTATAGTTCTAACTTCTTGTGCTAGTGCGCTTTGTGTGCATTGAACGAACCAAGTAGAGATAAGTGTTATTATACTAACTATATAAAACAAACTCTCTATCTCATCAAATATACTTATACTCTTAAGCTTGATATAGTTAGAGGTGCATATTATTCCTTGTCTTGATTTATCAATAGGTGAGGTCCAACATATGGGTCAAATAGTTTCTGATAAGTTGGATAATGATAATGTGGATTTGTGAAATGATAGCTAGTTGATAGAATCCACGTCTCGATATAGAGATTGATGACATTCCTTTATGAAAGCTTATAAGTTTCTATGTGTAAATCTGGCGAGTGGATTTTGTGTCCTGCACATGGAATAAGTTAAGCGAAAGTCTAAAGAATATTCATTTAGTCAATATCAAATTGTCAGTAATTTAATAATATTAATTGGTGTCTGTAATCTTAACATGAGCAGTTATGTTGAGAGAAAGCTAGTTAGCCAAGCTGATGTGGAACTTAGTTAGTTAGTTAATTAAGTTAATAGATTCGGTTAGTAGTTAGTTATCAATATACATAGAATCTTTCCTCTCAACTGCTTTGCTTCCTTTCTAAGCAATCTTCTTCTTCTAGAACCTTCTTCTGCTCCACCGATCTATGGAAGCTAACATGGTATCAGAGCCTGAGTAATCGATCAAAGCTTCACGATTAAGCTTATGATCTTCAAGTAGATGTAGATGGTACTAAGTTCAGTTTCTTCAGCTAAGATCAACAAGTTAAGGTTTGTGCTGAAGCTTCAATTTCTTACTTTCATGGCGTCTTTATCGAGCACTGGTTCTGCTGCTATTATCGATCATAATCATCCACTGTTTCTTCAATCAACTGATACACCAGGTATTTATCTGGTTTTTATTCAACTCACTGCTTCAGAAAACTATGCTTTGTGGAGTAGATCTATGCGTATTGGACTTTTAGGAAAGAGTAAGCTAGGTTTTGTTAATGGCACACATACTAAAGACAAATTTGATAAATGTCATGAACAATGGGAAAAATGTAATGCAATTGTTATATCCTAGATCATGAACACTTTTAGCAAAGATTTATTGAGTAGTATTGTATATGCTTCTAATGCTAACAAGGTTTGGGTTGATCTCAAGGAGAGGTTTGATAAGGTTGATAAATCTAGGATCTATCAGTTACACAAAGAGATAACAACTATGTGTCAGGGAACTATGAATGTAGCTACATATTTCTCCAGGCTTAAGGATCTATGGGATGAGTTTGATGCACTCATGCCTTTTCCTGGCTGTGCTTGTCCTGAGTCACAAAAATATGCTGAGCACTTGGAGAATCAGAGGCTTCTGCAACTTTTAATGGGACTAAATGAGTCCTATGCTCAGTCTAGGAGTCTAATTGTGATGATGAGTCCAACACAATCTGTAAACAAGTCATAGTCACTGATTGTATTTGATGAGAGTGAAAAGGGCTTAGTAAGTATGTCTCATATGTCCCAAGTTACTGATAATTTGGAGAACGTTGCTCTATACAGTAATAGAGGAGGTGGTAATGGTGGTAGGAACTTCAAAGAAAAGAAAGCACTAGTTAAGTGTGATTATTGTGGCTTGAAAGGACACACTAGGGATGATTGCTACAAGTTGAATGGCTATCCTGATGATTATAAACCAAAGAAGAAAGGAGGAAACTCAGGCTATGACAAGAATTATGGTCAAAAAGCTAGATCGGGAGGGAAACCTGACTTGTATGTCAATCAAGCTGACAGTGCAGATATTGTTACATGGAAACCTAACAGTGTTGGCAAGCGGACTGGTGGTACTCTTATGCCTCATATAGCCACTTATCCTAAAATGATGCCTACCTCTGCTCCACCACAGAAGATCCACGTACCTTACGTCACACAGGAACACAACAGATTATGCACATGCTCTCCAGAGGTAATGAGGAAAACTCAACTAGCACTGCTACAGCTGCAAGTAATCTAATGTCTCAATTTCAGTCCACTAATTGGATTGTAGATACAAGTGCATCAAATCATATCACAACTAGTTTAGACATATTAAAGAATGCTCAATCGATTCCTAAACAAAAGAGGAGCAAGGTCCAGTTACCTAATGGTCATATAGTGACTGTAACTCATGCAGGAACCAAAGTCTTACAGAATAAAGAAATAAGTGATGTGCTATATATCTTTGACTTCAAGTACAATCTTATGTCAGTTCTCAGCTTACTAAGGAGCTCAAATGCTCAGTGGTGTTTTTTCCTGGCTTCTGTATCTTTCAAGACCTCTGCAGTGGTCAGGTCCTGGGATTGGTAGAGAGGATCAAGGTTTGTATGTGCTCAAAGGATGGAGTGGACAACAACTGAGTGGAACAAAGACATTACCACACACACACACACACCATATTCTAGTGTAGTGAATAAGAGTGTAAACGTAGCTAGGAATCCTGAAAGTTCTAGCAAAATTTGGCATATGAGACTACGACATGCTCCTATGGATGTAATAAAGAAGCTTGTAAATATTAGGCATTTGAGCTGTGATAATATCTTTACTCAATGTACTGTGTGCCCTTTGGCTAAGAAAACAAAGTTGCCTGTTTCTCTGAGCACTACTGTCTCTTCTACTTGTTTTAAACTGCTGCACTGTGATATTTGGGGTCCTTACAGGATTACCACATATGATGGCAAGAGATTTTTCTTTAACTGTGGCTGATGATTTTTCAAGGTATACCTGGGCATTTCTCTTGAATACTAAATCTGACGTAATAGTAGTGATGGGAGACTTCATTGCAAGAATTCACAATCTGTCACTGTCAATATTTTAAGAACATATAATGGGTGTGTGAATTCTTTAGCAATGAGTTCAAGAGTTTAGTATCTACACTAGGTATTCTGCACCAAAGCACCTCACTCCTCAGCAAAATGGAGTTGCTGAAAGAAAACATAGGTCTATTTTGGAGGTTGCTAGATCTCTAAGGTTTCAAGCATCTATTCTTTTAAGGTTTTGGGGAGAGTGTGCACTGACTGCAGTCTATATCTTAAACAGGCTCCCATATAAAATGCTTCAGAATAAGTCGCCATTTGAAAAATTGTATCACCATCCACCATTTTTAGGTCATCTTAGCGTATTTGGGTGCCTAGCCTATGCTACATGTCCCAGAATATTGAACAAGTTCTCTCCAAGAACTATTCCATCTATTCTCAAAAGGGGTACAAGCTGTTTGATTTGCATGCCAAGACAATTTTTTTAGTAGGAATGTGGTATTTCAGGAGACTGTATTTCCTTTCAGACATATTCAAGGCACTAGCTCTCTATTGTTTTCAGTTTTGGATTTTCACATTCCATAATATCAAGAAAATATTTATCCCACTCTTTCATCAGACACTACTAACCCTCACATGGAAGGGGAGGCCTCACCTACTGCTGAACCTGTTGTTGATCCATCTTCTGTGTCACCGATAGTTGCACATGATCCAGTTCCTCTTCAGACTGGACCAAATCTAGATAGTGTTCTTAGGAAATCCTCTAGGTAAAGAAAAATGCATGCCTGGTTGCAAGAATTTGTAGCTGATTCAACATGAGCAAAAGGGAATCAATGTATCTATCATATGTCTTCTTATGTGACCTGTCAATCTATGTCACTTGCTTATACACAGGTCTTAACTGCCTATACCTCCATTGTGGAACCAAAGAAATTCAAAGAATTTGTTGTTGACCTTAAGTGGGAGGAGGCTATGAAACTTGAAATTGCAGCATTAGAAGCTAATCATACTTGAAGCATTGTGGACCTGCTTCCTCAGCATTAGAAGCTAATCATACTTAAAGTATTGTGGACCTGCCTCCTGGTAAGACTCCTATAGCATGCAAGTGGGTGTTCAAGGTCAAGTATCAGGCATCTGGAGAGGTGGAGAGGTTCAAGGCCAGACTAGTGGCCAAAGAGTATAGCCAACAAGAAATTCTGGACTATAAGGAGACCTTTTCTCCTGTTGCAAAAATGGTCACAGTTAGAACTATTGTGGCACTTGCAGCTTCCAGACACTAGTATATCTACCAGATAGATGTTCATAATACCTTTTTGAATGGTGAGTTAGTTGAGGAAGTATATATGCACATTCCAGAAGGTTTTGCTAGACAGGGGGAGAGTAAGAAGGTCTGCAAACTGCACAAATTATTGTATGGCCTCAAGCAGGCACCTAGACGATGGAACAAGAAGCTGACTGAAGCACTACTCTGTCTGCACTTCACACAAAGTCATTATGACAACTCTTTGTTCACTAGGAGATAAGTGCACGAAAGGCCACTTTTGCCACTGGTCTTTGGGCACAGGCCACTAATATCAAAATATTTAGTTTGTGGCTACTTTCACTTAAAAGATGGAACTTCAGTCCAGGGCCTGGATTGAAGTTCAGTCCTTAAAGATAGAACTTCAGTCCAGGGCCATATGGATTGAAGTTCAGTCCTTAAAGATAGAACTTCAGTCTAGGGCCATGTTGACTGAATTTCAGTCCTTAAAGATAGAACCTCAGTCCAGGGCCATATGGATTGAAGTTCAGTCCTTAAAGATAGAACAATCCAGGGCCATATTGACTGAAGTTCAGTCCTTAAAGATAGAACTTAAGTCTAGGGCCATATGGATTGTAGTTCAGTCTTTAAAGATAGAACTTCAGTCCAAGGCCCCATGGACAGAACTTCAGTCAATGATCAGAACTTAAGTCAATGCTTATTTAGTAAAGGCCCAAAAGTGGCCTCTAGTGTAAGACCAAAGAAAATAGTGGCCTCAAATTAAATACCAGTATTAAAAGCAGCCGTTGGGCGAAATTTTTACGGAGAACTGGGAAGGATATTGTGATAGTTCTGGTATATATGTAGATGACAAGTTAATTACAAGCAACAATCAATAGTTGATGGCTAGAACAAAAGAGGATCTGCAAATCAGATTTAAAATGAAGGATCTTGGTAAGCTTAAGTTCTTTTTGGGAATTGAGTTTGCATGTCCAAAAGAAGGTATTATCATGAATCAATAGAAGTACACTCTTGAGCTGATAGCTGAGTCTGGTTTAGGAGGAGCTAAGCCAGCAGGAACTCCTCTTGAGATTAATCAACAATTAACATCAGTTGAATATGATCAGGCTATGAAAACTATGGGTGTGAATGTGAAGACTGATCCTGAGCTAAAAAATCCAGAAACTTATCAAAGGTTAGTTGGTAGGTTGCTGTATCTCACTATGATAAGACCAGACTTGGCATTCACTGTACTTGTGTTGAGTCAGTTAATGCAGATACCAAAATAATCACACATGAATGCTGCTCTTAGTGTTGTAAGGTACATAAAAAGAGCTCCTGGTTTAGGATTGCTAATGCTTGCTCGAAACACAAATCAATTGTTTGAATTTTGTAACCCTGACTGTGGAGCTTGCCTGCAAACAAGGATGTCAGTCACAGGATACTTGGTGAAATTTAGAGATGCTTTAATATCTTGGAGGTCAAAGAAGCAAGAAGCTATCTCCAGAAATTAAACTGAAGCAGAGTTTAGGAGCATAGCTTCATGTACTGCTGAAGTTATTTGGCTGCTAGGACTACTCTCAGAACTAGGAGTCAGGCTGCAACTACCTGTGGAGTTGAGGTGTGATAGCAAGGCTTCAATTCAGATAGCAGCAAATCCTATTTTTCATGAAGGAACCAAATACATTGACATAGACTGTCACTTTGTAAGGAAAGAATGGTCTTGGTGTTAAGAACATATTCTAACCCTCAGCTTGAGGGGGAGATTTGAGAGATAGCTAGTTAGCCAAGCTGAGGCGGAACTTAGTTAGTTAGTTAATTAAGTTAATAGAGTCGGTTAGTTAGTTAGAGTAAGTAATTAGCTTAGGTCCAGCTGTATATATATACATATGTATTACATTGTATCCTTTCAGAGTAGTTATCAATATACAGAGAATCTTTCCTCTCAACTACTTTGCTTCCTCTCTAAGCAATCTTCTTCTTCTAGAACCTTTTTCTGGTCCACTGATCCATGGAAGCTAACAAGTTAAATAAGATTTGATGGAAGAATTCAAAATTCAAAGGAGTAAAATTACAAATTTCTAGTGGAAATAATTTATAATTTATATAGAAATGTTAATTCTAGAGAAAAAGAATTAATTTCATAATTGGAAGCCTTGTTAATTGATTATGTGGTCCCAAAATATGTGGTCCCTGTTGTGACCGAATTCAATTAGGATTAGGAGAGACGTTTCTTGGTGGAAAAGAATCCTATATAGTTTTGGAAAAATGTTTCACCCTTAAAACTATATAAAAGATATTCTTGGCCAAAGGAAAGACACACAAAAATCATATTATTTTTTCTCTAAAATGTTTGTTCCACCCAAATATTATTGGTCTGGGTATTCTTCGGGCACAAGACAGAAGATCATGGTACTGGAGAATGATCTTGTGGATGATCTTGCTCGTACTTGAAGACTCGTCTCATGGTTGCTGTCATGTTTCAAGAGGTAGTCCATTTTATATTTATGTAAAATTGAACGGTGTGCTAGTTGACTAGATTACAACCATGAGACGAGTCTTCAATGAGCTAATTAGCTAAAAATTTAAGGCACCTGCACTAGTTCTGCCTTAAATCTTAGAAAAAATTACTACACAACGTAATATTAAATTAGTGGTCGTAAACATTAATTCAAGTCCTAATATTCTAATCCGCACTTGGAAATCAGGTTTTGAAATTGGGTTAAGACATTCTCAAGGATTCGGACCCTCAAGAGATTTATAAATCCAAATTAAAGAGGTTGCACTAGGATATTGATACTTCGACTTGGGCGGCTTTATGCAACTCATTTAACATCGAGAGAGATAGCATAAGTTAGTTAATTGGGCACCGAGAGAGCCTAATTAGCTAGGTAAATTAGCTCGGATGTCATAGTGAGATCTAGAGATTAATTAGTTGAATTAATTAAAGTATTATTAAATATTTAATAAATATAAAAAATATTTCAAATGATTAAGAAAACATTGTAAGTAATTATAAAAAGCTACAAAAAATCAAAAGAGTTTTCCAAGTGAAACAATATGTTTTACCTTGATCAGGTAGCTAGGGTATATATTGTAATTCAGCCACAGTAGATCGTGTCACATAAATTGTTACTAAGGGAGTACAATAAAACAAGCTTGTATGTAAGAACAAACAATTTCGCAAAATTGACTGGAAGCAAAAAATAAGGACTCACAACAACTTATTAGAAGAAAAGAAGGAAAAAAAAAAAGAAAAGGAGATACAAACACAAATATATTATACCCTTAACTTTCTAATTAACAAGCTGGGACTAGAGTTGCGAATTCAAGAAGTTCAGCATTACGTTCAAAGATAGACATGTCCTTTTCACTCAACGTTAAAAGTGCATCCACGCCTCCGCTTGGGTTAGGGAGAAGAAAGAAAAACTTATCGCATTGGCCTTCTTGTACGCTCACTTTCACAGGCTTCCCCCATCCAAAATCGATTTCAAGAAGTGGAAATTTTACTAAGCTACTAAAACTATACATATTGTGCTCATATCCTTCAGGGTATAATTTTTTTTGGGATGCATAATGTATATGTTGAACATGTAAGCTATCTTTGATATTATCTCTATTCTTGGTTTGTTCTTTTCCCTCTCTTATTGCACGTATTATATTTGGCAATGTCAAGTTTTCTTCCTTGAGTATTGACATTGGGGCAGTACTAGTGCAAAGATTTCCAACACAATTTGGGGACAAACCCACCATTCCTCTAAGATCAATAGCATAAATGAATGAGGTAGCTTGTAGGTTTTTGGACATAGCTAGTCCACATTTAAAGAGAAGTGCTGCGATAACTTCAGTGCGTGATGGATATTGGACAACATCAGCTACTAAGGCCTTGAGAGCATGTATTTTGGTCGTAGAAAAAATAAACCTTTTTTGAACACAATCCTTCATGTTTGGTGGATAGATTACGGGATTAAGTAAAGGAGCTTCACTAGGATAAATGGATTGTTGGACATAGTGAAGAGATGGTAGTGGCCAATTTGGATCCCGAGTAATTTTAGCCCAATCATCAAAAAGATGGATACCATTGCACCCATCTCCAATCTTGTGTGATGTGCCTATGCTAATAACTATTCCTCCACAGTTAAAGTAACAAAGTTGTGCGATAACTAATCCACGATCATCAGTAGAAGAAGTCGCCCAAGGTGCTACCCCTTGAGGAAATATCATATTTTCTATAAGAGGGTTGTGACATTCAATGGCAAAAGAGATGGGGCAACTGATCTCAACTTGATAAAACTCTGCACCCATATCATTACAATCAACGACTGTATTATCTTTGAGCCTTCCTGCATATGGGTAGTACGAGCACAGGATTTTCGATAATGAATCCTCCAGAAGTGAAGATAATTGATCACTAATTGGGTTTTCTGATGAGAAAACATTATCAAGTTGCTCTTTGGTATAGAAAAGGGCTACTGGAACGTAAGAGTTGCTTAAGGCTTGATCAGTAAGAGAAAGGTTGTGCCACCTTTGAGTAGGAGGAGTAGGAGAGGAGGGTTTGATGAGTTTGTGACATATTATTGTTTTGGTGATCTTTTCTGGAATTGATTGAGCTGAAAATGTGGTAGAACACATCTTTATTTAGCTGTGTATACTTGTGCATGTCTCTTTGCCATGGTCATTTATATAGATAGCCTTCAGAAAAGTTTTGTACATGGAATGAAATAACAATAATGCCATCTAAAAAATGCTACGCAGACCAAGAAACATGATTAGTTAAAAGAAGGTTAACCAAAATAAACTTTAAAATGGACGAGACAGATAATGGTGGGGTAATTAGAAGAAAGGAGGAAGGCTTCCCTGTGACAAAGAACGGAAAGACTTATTATTATTATTATTATTATTATTATTATTATTATTATACCTAAGCATGCATACATAGAAAATGGAATAACAACGTGCAATTCATGGCATTGCACGAAATGAATAGGCGCCCACCATTGACCCACCTTTCCTTTCTCAATATTTCAACACCAGTAATCTGACCTCTCTTTTGGGCCCTCCTCTTTTTTTTTTTTTCTTTTTTTTTTAAAAAAAACATATTAAGTTCCTATGGAAACAAAAAAGCTCATGCTTCACAATCACCAAATGGTCCCATCTCCCATGTGATGACACAGAACTTTTAAATTTAATGTAATTAAAATTGTAATAATCCAACGCCTCGTGATATTTATGAGTAGTTGGGACCCGGTTTGGATGGTGTGACCCGTGAGGTTAATAATTTTTGTAATAAAGGGTGTATTCAATTCTACCCACTTTATTATTAAAAAAAAAAGTAATATTATTGATATTATAAAATAAAAGAATGTTGTAATATACAAGTTGTTAGAAATAATTTAAAAAAAAAGAGCAGCTCCATCTCCCATCCATCCCCCTGCTGCCCTCGCTGGGCTGCAGAAACAATCATAAATAGTGTATAAAAGTGCATACACTGTGAAGAAGCGTAGAACAATGCAGAAACAAGTAATAATAATGCATAAAATCTTACAAAAACAATACAAAATTGTGAAGAAACACTGCAAGAATAGTTTAGAAATGTTGCATAAATGTAGAAACAGTGCATAAACATAGCAGAAACAATACAGAAATACTTAAATACAGTGCAGAAACAAGATTTAATACAATTTTAAAAAAATCACCATATCTGGCCGGAAAAATAATAAATCTAACCGAAAAATGTTAGATCTAGCTAGAAAAACCAAACTTTTGTCGGGAAAAAGTATTTCAACTCAAACACCAATTATGAACATAAGGGCTAAAAGAATTGAGAAAATCTGCTACACTGAGGAGTTGGCCGCAAAGAGAAGGGTGGCCCACCTAATCATCACCGCACAAGAAAATGCGAGTTAGCAAAGTGAAAGCTGCGAGCCAGCAACCAAATGTGCGGCTCGCCTAACAAGAGGCGGCCTGGCGTAAAAGCAGTTAAAATGAAATTTTTGTAAATATTAGCGTATTTTTGAAAAACATGCCTATAAATAGGTTGTTATGCCTTCGAGAAAACAAATTTTTTTTAGCCTAGAATATTAATTTAAAGCTTTTGAATATTCTTGGAAGTGAAAGGAGGGTTTCTACTTGAATCTTTGTAAGGATTACTTTCTTTAATCTGAATTCTTACATGATTCTTGTCATCTCATCTTTCCATATATGCGTGTTAGACCCTAGTATGAGTAGGGGTTTATTCATGAAGACATGATTATCTTCACTTAAATCTTGTATTTAATCTTATAAAATTAACGAGTTAACATAAATCTAGCTCTCTATTGCACTTTCTTAACTAGGATTTAAGGGACGGCCGTCCTTGAATCTAACCCTACTTTGCTTTTATCACCCGAAAGGGGTTGAAGGCGTATATTAATGGAGACTAGCGAGAATTTGGGTTACATTGGTTGCGACCTACCCTATCTAAAGGGGTCGACCAAAATAGGTCAACCCCGATCGGGTCTTTAGATTAGGGTTTCTAGCGCTTAATTATTGACCCGAGAGGGTTTGATGAAGTAAACTCCTCCCTATTCGAAAGGGTTTTGAGGAACGCATTAGAGGTCTGACCATTAATGTTACCCATAAGATTTATGAGATTAATATAGGTGTTTAGCTAAGAGAAACATGTTGGATTGGATAAGCCCCTAGCCCATTCACATAAGTTTACCCCATAACCATTAATTAGTTGTTTTTACATTAATTGCTCAATTTAGTTATAGTTAATACTTGCAACCTTAATTATTAGGAACATTACGAACAATGCTTAGGACCCGTAACTATTCAACCTAAGAATAATAGATTATCTTGCTAGCTCACTGTGGAAATCGACCCCGACTCATACATTGGGTACTATTATCTTTGACAACCGCTCCATCACTTTTTGAGGTGAGTGGACTGAGCATGGATTAAATTTTGGCGCCGTTGCCGGGGAGCTACGGTACATCTATTAGGTTGAATATTTCGTGTTCTAGTCTTGTTAATTGTTCCTAAATTTTACCTCGTGCTTTGTTTTACCATGTGTAGGTGAATTCAAGTTTGAGAAGCAATCCAGATAGAGCTATGAGGGATCCCCTCTACAATCGTGCTAATGAGGGAATTCCGTTTCCAAATGCTCCGAATGATTATTATGAAGAGTCCGAGGAGGAATATGATGACACTTCTCTTAGTGAGGAGAGTTATGGAATTTATGGTGTATTTGAATAAAATGAAGTCCCGCAAGTGGAGAATGCAGCCCCAAATGATGCAATCCGTCATGGCAATGCTCAAGCCAATGAGGAAGTTCGAGTTGGTAACAATGATGGTGTTGCGGGCAATGCAAAACGAAGAGGCAACAATGCTAATAGAGGAGGCCGAGGTGCAAACCGAGGAGGCCGTGGAGCTCAAGCTAATAGAAGAGCCAATGTCAATAGGGTGAATGTTCGCAATGACAACCGGAACTAAAGGAATCCAAGGGGTGGTCGAAATAATAATCAACATGTTCAAGAATTGGAAGATTCGGAGGAAGAAGTAGACTTGGAAACTTTTGCAAGTGCCATTGTGCCACCACCACTCCGTGGGAATGTGACTTTCAATACTCCACAAGTGATTCTTCATGGGCTTGATCAAAATGGACTTTTTTGTGGAGGAAAATATGATGACCTAACGGAACATTTGAGAAATTTTGTGCAAACGTGTCATCTTTATAAGTCGGCACATTGTACGGAAGATTCATTGTACCTAAGATTCTTTCCCTATTCTCTATCAGGGAAGGCCAAGGCATGGTTGAACAAGCTACCAAAGAATTCAATTTACACTTGGGAGGAACTTGTAAAGCAATTTTTGGCAAAGTCCTTGCCTAAAGGCAAACAAGCATCAATGAGAGACAAGGTGTATATGTTCAAGCAAAATCCTACCGATTCATTGTATGAAGCATGGGAAGCTTTTCTAGAGGTTTTGCTACATTGCCTCACTCATGGATTTGAAGATGATATGATTTTGTAATGTTTCTACAAAGGGCTCAACAAGAACAACCAAGCGGCCGTGAACAACTTATGTGGAGGTGCTATCATGGACCATACTTTTCAAGAGGTCATGAAAATTCTCAACAAAGTTGTCAAACAATCTCAAGATTGACAATCAAGAGCTAAAAATTCAAATGGTGAATGAGATATGAGCCAAATGATGATAAAAAGATTTGAAGATCAACCGAAAATAATGGCTCGAATCATGACCAATATTGAGCTTCTTAGAGGTGCCAAGGAAGAAAAAGAGAAAAAGGTAAGCAAGGTAGAAAATATTCAAGTTACAAACACGGGCCACCAAGTAGCCTCAATTGGATATGTCAAACCCGGAGGTCCACCTCTAACCCTTCTTCAAAGAGGGAAAGAGGAGTGTTTTCTGGAGCAATGTTTCAATGTCCAAAATGAAGAAGAAGCCAACTTTGTGGCTTACCAACAAGATGGTTATCAAAGGCCATATCAACAAGGCCAATGGAGGCAAGATCAAGGAAGGCAAAATTGGAGCAACAATCAAGGTGGAAGGGGAGTTGGTGTTTCTCAAAGCTACGTACCAAGAGCTCCTTACAAGCAAGGTGAGAATGAAGGGAGAAATCAATCGAAATTGGAAGAGATGATGGGAGAAGTCCTCAAGAATGAAGAAAGTTATAGCCGTGATATCAAGGAGATTAAGCAAATGGTCAATTCTCATAGTACTTCCATCAAAGCTATTGAATCTCAAATGAGCACCCTTTCTCACCAAGTGAACCAAAGACCTCAAGGAGGACTACCAAGTGATACGGTGGTGAATCCTTAGAGGAATGGGAAATATCATGTGATGGAAATTATGACAAGGAGTGGAAAAACATGGGAAGATCCTAAATAAAAAGGAGATGTGGATGAAGTAGGAATGCAAAGGGGAGAGAAAAACAAGGAGGAGGAGCTACACCAAGACGAGGCAAATGACGTGGAAGTAGAGATTTCAAGAAATGAAGTTGAAAATAAGGCAATCCCTCAAGAACCAACCACCGAAGTCACTACCTCTCAAAAATCCAAACTAAAGAAAACTCCACCACCTAAACAAAAGCTTCTTAGTCCAAGCTTCATTCCAAAAATTCCACTTCCTTTCCCACAAAAGAGTATGAAACAAAAGCAAGCATCTCAAGCTAAGAAAATTTGGGATAAAATAGCATCAACATCCATCAACCTCTCTTAGGTTGACACATTTAGCCAAATGCAAAATGTTGCAAAGCTTGTGAAAGATCTTGTGACCAAGAAAAATTATGAGGACTATGATCCAAGCAAGGTGACTCATCAATGTAGTTCAATTGTTTCAAAGCATATAGTAAGGAAGATGGAGGACCCCGGAGCCTTCACGGTTACATGCACAATTGGAGGGAAACATTTCCCTAAAGCTCTATGAGATCTTGGAGCTAGCATCAATTTGATGCCATATGCGGTTTACAAGACCTTGACTACAAAGGAAATTCCCAAAACTACCAATATGAATTTGCAAATGGCCGACCGCTCCATGAAGGAACCAATTAGAGTTGTCACCAATGTTCTAGTAAAGGTGGAGAAGTTTATATTCCCGGTGGATTTTTTGATCTTAGATTGCCCGGTGGACTTTGATGTCCCCATTATTCTTGGGCGTCCATTTTTAGCTACTGGGAGAGCACTTTGTAATGTGAAGAAAGGGGAAGTTACGTTCCATTTAAATAGTGAGAAAGTTGTGTTTTATATATGCAAAACATTAAAACTACCCATGGAGGAGGAAGCCACTTGTTCTTATGTGGACATAGTTGTGGAAGCACTTGTGGAAAAAGAGAATGTTCTAATGAGTCAAGCGGATGAATTGGCCGCGGTGATTTGGAACATGGATATTGATAGTGAAGAGAGTGTTGCCGAATGTGTGAAAGCATTGGAAGGACTTGGAACTAAACCCTATATTCCTAAAAAGCTTTCTCTTGACCTTGAAAACCGAATCATTCCTCCCACAAAGCCCTCCATTGAAGAACCGCCACAACTTGAACTCAAGGAACTCCCAAGCCACTTGAGATATACTTTCCTAGGCCAAAACTCCACTCTTCCCATAATTATCTCTTCCCACTTAACCAAGAAAATAAGAAGATCAATTAGTTGGAGTGGTGAAAAGAAGAATTAAAGCAAATGGGTGGACTATTGCGGACATAAGAGGAATTGTCCCGGGAGTATTGACACGACCCGGAATCCGATTAGGCCGTACGGGCACCCGATATCCTCCCCTAGACCCGTCGGGTGAACCCTTACCAATCAAATTAGGAAAATAAATTACCTGCAACCCAGGATACGAGCCAGAAATATATAGGCAAAATGAGATATGTCTACGACATAGTATACATACCGCATACATAAAACACAACACAATACACACAATAGTCAGTATGCGGTGCAATGAGATGGAATGAATGCGGTATGATGCAATGCAGTCACATATGCCTAATACCTATCTCCGGCGGGGGACTCTCATCGTCTACCAGGAGATATATGCAATAATGACCCTTCACCAGCTCGGGACTCTCATCGATTACCGGGAAGTATATGAAATGATGACCCTTCACCGGCTCGGGACTCTCATCGATTACCGGGAAGTATATGTAATAATGACCCTTCACCGGTACGGCACTCTCATCGCCAACCGGGAAGTATATGCAATGATGACCCTTCACCGGCTCGGGACTCTCATCGATTACCGGGAAGTATATGTAATAATGACCCTTCACCGGCTCAGGACTCTCATCGCCAACCGGGAAGTATATGCAATGATGACTCTTCACCAGTGCGGGACTCTCATCGCCAACCGGGAAGTATATGCAATGCTCAAAACCAGAATGCAATGCTCATATGCTCAATGCAATACCAACAACAGGGCATAACATATAATATAAAATGTAAATTCAAAGCTAAGGGGTAATGAGTACGCCTATCGGCAACTACACACGTAAGGAATACGTGGTAGAAAATCCACGAGGCCAGGTGCCTCCAAAGAAATGGATATAAACACTTACCTTGTTACCAAGTTAGTACATCCACTCAATAACCACTTCTCTTTTGGTTTCATTGCCAAACGATCTCACTCTATTCAATAAGCAGAAAAATATATCAAATTAGGCTAAAGGCTTCATTCCTCACATCTTAGATCAATCTGGTTAGGAACCTGATACCCTATTCGCATACGCAATACGCAGGCCAGTCCTATATACAGGGTTTAAGGCCACATAACCAAACCTCAAATACATTATTTTTATATGTTGCCCATAACTCACTGAGTACGAATATATATTCAATTCCATTATCGGGGTCCATTTGACCCTTTAAACTATTAATTGAACTTATTAAAATGATGTATAATATTCCTAATTTTACTGTTAAAACATATTCAAACACACGTAATAAACTCAAATAATATATGGGATCATTACCTGAATGTTTCAGGGTGAAAATTCTACTTTTTTCTGGCCCCTTTTCTCATTTTCTGGCTTTTTTTTTTTTTTTTTCCATTTCTTGCTTTTGTTATGTTTCTCGTTTTATCCCTGTTTCTGTTCACTTTCTTCCTTTTGAGCTTCCAAACGAAGCTAGTCAAGGGATATATACATCCCTTCATATGCCCACCGCCATTAAATTTTATGTTTTTGTCTTTTTCTCTTTTTTTTCTTTTTCTTTTAAAATTTGCTGTTACGGTAAAAATTAAAACGGTACCCTACGATATTCGAAATAATCCCAACTTTTGCATACAAGTTAGACAAAATATATGTAACATACTCGCGAAGGCGGATCTCAAATCGGAATCCCGAAACTCAAGATGCGAATTTAAATAGAAAAAGTCAAATTATTTAACTTTCGGCATTTTAGCGGAAACTAGCCGAACAATATCGAAATTAACTTTCGAAAAATCACAAAAGTCACAAATAATCATACGAACCTAATGGCGCTTGTGGATTTCGAATCAGAGTTCATTCGCCAATACCGAGCTCGTAAATCTCTTTTTAATATTTATCGACGATAAAAACTGACACCTTTTTCCGATGCCTACCAAACGAGTTCTGATTTAGCTCAAATTTTACAGACAGGTCCTAATTGACCTTACGAATATTTTAAAATTATCGGCACGCCAATCGGAGTCCTAACTTCCGAAACGACTGACCGAGGTCGTTTCAAGTATGCACTCATAAGATTCTTTCGGAAGAAGGATGTAAGCCAACGGTGGACACCAAAGGAGGTTGAATCCTCCAATGCAAGAATTTTTCAAAAAAGAGATCATCAAATGGTTAGATGAGGGGGTGATTGTTCCACTCTCCGATAGTGAATGGGTCTCACCAGTTCAATATGTTCCCAGAAAGGGAGGGATGACGATAGTTCATAATGAGAAAGGGGAAGCTATATCAACGCGAACCATAACCGGTTGGCGAGTGTGAATGGACTACCGTAAGCTCCACAATGCAACAAGAAAAGATCATTTTCCCCTACCCTTCATTGACCAATTGCTTGAGGGCCGAACTTACTATCGTTTTCTTGATGGATACTCGGGGTACAATAAAATCTCGATTGAAGCAAATGATCAAGATAAGACAACCTTCACATGTCTTTATGGCACTTTTGCGTTCTGCAAAATGCCCTTTGGATTTTGCAATGCCCAACCACTTTTCAAAGGTGTATGCTTGCACTATTCTATGACATAGTCGCTGACAACTAAATAATTTATTAAATTGTGAACTATAGTTGTTGAATGCATACTGAAATAGGTCGATTATCGATACGAAAATAAATATTTGTAGTGGCAAATCTATTTTTTTGGAAAACTAGGAATAAAACTATAAACTACTTTACATGGTCGACAGTAGACAGTTGCTGGATTTATACTTGTACTATCGAAAATATTGTGTTGGTATAAGTTGGAAGCTTTTCGAGCATAGACCAAATGTGCATACACTAAAGACAAAATAATATTTCAACCAATCAAAAAATAGATGACGTATATTAATAGACGTGTATCTTAGCCAATACACAAAGAAGATTGTTCGGTAGATAATAGGTGTTGTGACGTGTGGCAGAGCAGTTGGTAATGCACTGCCCAAAGAAAGTATTGTCAAGTCAGAGCCGTTTTTCTTTTTTTGAAACTAAAAGACTTGATTAAAGGTGCCCATTTTCTTTGTATTAATTAATTAAGAAGTGACTATTGCATTTAATTTGTGTCTCTTTACTAACCTTTGCAACTCTTCAACATTATTTCTATATAAACCCCTCAACATTGTGTGCTTTTTCCACTTCATTTTCAATACAATTTTTTTTGCATTTAAACTATTAAAAGAACATTCCACAATGGCCGGACCATCCAAGAAGCGAGATATCTACTGGGAGTAAGCCATTCTGCAATCAGAGGTTACTGAATTGTGGGATTATTTGAAGAGGCTTGAAAACAGAATATGGGCAGAGGCGCAGGCGAGGGAGAATCAGGTCAGAGCGATCAACGCAAGACTTGATGCAATTCATGCATCACCAGCACCAGAGACAAACGTCATAGAGGAAGATGCAAGTTTATCAGGTTCACCAGATGCACTACTGGATATGGTTAGAGAATCCCCACCAAATTCACCAAATGTCTCAGGTTCACCAAATGCACTGGCTTCACCAGATGGACCACTAGATATGATTGAAGAATCCCCACCAAGTTCGCCCAATGAACCGAACTAGTCGTTTGTTACTTGTTGTTTATGTTTTAGTGGTCTTTTTTTAATTTTGTTGCTATTTATGTTTGGACGGTCTGGTTTTTGTTGTTTATATATTTTCATGGTCTAGACCTTTTAATTATGTAATGTTGCTTCAGTTGGTAATATTAGTTTCACTTGTATTTTGATTATCCAGCGGTGCAGTCTATTGATATTATTCTTCTCCGTGTTAAAGTTTCTGTTGTAATTTTGATTGTCTACCAAGTATATTCTAGTAGATAAATTGTGGAAACACATGGAAAGTTATGATGGTTAACAGTAATTAAACCAATAAAATAATTAAATTAGTTAATTACTAGAGAAACTTGCTATCACATTAACAAAATTAACTAGACCGAGGTAGACCATTTAGGAATTTACAGACTAGTTTAACTAGAAGATACGCATCAACCTTAGTTCTGTCTATTATACACTTATTGAAAAGCTGAGCATTGAAATTCTACCGTTAAGGATATTATCACGCACGCGTTTGGCATTTAGAGATTGTGATGTTTGGGGTTTAGGGTCTAGAGTCCACACGCTTGGGGTTTGGGGTTTGGGCTCTATGGTATAAGTAGATCATTTTGGCTTGTGGATATATTATCAACGATTCAAAATTTCACCGTGTTTGATTGTCAACGTTGCTCAGGTGGATAATATGCGCTCATGATTTTGCTTAAAATAATATAAAAGTCCTCTGTTAAACACTAGTAAGGAGTAATTTTATAATCTACGAACTAGGAAATCACTCATGTAACAAATTTGTTGCATAATGTACCTTAATGATGGTCAATAGCATTGATAAGGACTACATTGGATAACAAATATAAAATAATGTATACTAATGTTAAGGTTCTGAGAAAGCAAGACATCTTTCTCTAAGCATGGAAGAATATCACATTGCTTGGGAAGAAGATTACGATCATGTATCACTTGCAATACAAGATCATAATCTTCTTCCCAAGCAATGTGATCTTCTTCCATGCCTAGAGAAAGATGTCTTGCTTTCTCAGAACCTTAACATTAGTATACATTATGTTATATTTGTTATCTAATGTAGTCCTTATCAATGCTATTGACAATCATTAAAGTACATTATGCAAAAAAGTTGTCACGTAAGTGGTTTCCTTGTTCGTAGATTACAAAATTACCCCTTACTAGTCTTTAACATAGGATTTTTATATTATTTTAAGAAAAATCATGAGCGTGTATTATCAACCTGAGCAACGTTGACAATCAAACACAGTGTAATTTTGGATCGTTGATAATATACCCACAAGCCAAAATGATCTACTTATACCCTAGAGGCCAAACCCCAAACCCCAAGCACGTGGACCCTAGACCCTAAACTCCAAACATCACAATCTTTAAATACCAAACGCGCGCGTGATAATATCCTAAACGGTAGAACTTGAACGCTCAGCTTTTCAATAAGTGTATAATAGACCGAACTAAGGTTGATGCATATCTTCCAGTTAAACTAGTCTGTAAATGCCTAAATGGTCTACCTTAGCCCTAGAGCCCAAACTACAATCCGGATGATTCTGGAGATGAATCTGATGTTATAATTATTTCATTAAAAAATGTGTTGTCTCAACTATATTAAATTAAGTTTAGTAGTGATGATTGTCAATCCTAAATAGTTGATTATCAACTTTTATAGAAATCATATTAACTTTAGATAAGTGTACCGTACTATGTTATGACACATTGAATATTTATTTTGGTTGTTTGTATACTTGACGTGAGTTATCTATTTATATGCGGAAATTTCTATCTTAGTACAGACATTTTAAAAAACACCAATCCTTTTCCATGATTTTATGTTAGTTGTTCATAAACTTGAATTCGTTTATGATCAATTCATCAGATCCACGTAATAAATTTTTCTTGGTCTCCATGTTAAGTTATTTATCAACTTCACTTGGTCTATTATTATGTTGAACAGATCCAGTCATCTACTTCGATGAAAACAAAGCAGAAACAAGTATTAATTCAATAGCAACACCAAAATTAGTACGCCGGCAGCAAAATTCCCCAATTCTATTCACATTTTTTTAATAATTACATATTAAAGAGCTTCCTTTAATCAGAAACCTCTTTACAAATAAGAATAAACAAAATGCATATATACTTAAACTAACTTAAAACATTGAACATACTTAAACTGACTTAAAACATTTAATATACTTAAAAAAAACATACAAATTAAGGGGACCTTGGGGGGTGATGAGGTTGTCGGAGTTGATATCGACGCGGCGACACATTGCACGAAGAATACGTGCAATGCGCCGAACGCTCATCTCTTGGCGCTGCCTGTCCTCATTAATTCTTCATATGAGGATGTCTAGCGCTTGACGGATTAGTAGTGCATCTTTGGAAGAAGATATTGTTGTGCAGAAAAAAGCTTTACAAAAAGTTGAGATTTGTTGGAATTGTGTGAAAGAAAGTGTAAATATTGGCCCTATTTATAGAAGATAAAGGTGAAATGGATAGGGGTGGGGGGGTCTAACACTCATGATTAAATCCATTTTTCGGTGAGACTTTTCCCACTCCATTAAATCCGACGAGACATGACAAGCTTGGGCAGTGTACTCCTTTGAACATGACACATTTCCCACTCACCTATCATCTACCTACTAATATACTTGGCTTACTCATTAAGTTTGTTGTCTATTAATATACGGCAATTAGTTATTATTATTTGAATATGCATTTGTCTTTAGTCTATGCAACTTTAGTATATGATCGAATAACCAACTTGAACAACAAATATTCAATTTAGTTTAAATCCAACATTTATTTAGTGAAGACCATGTATAGTAGTTTAAACAATATTTTATTCCTAGTCCAGAAAAAGTTTTCAACTACAGATGAATAAAATTCATTTAAAGTATAATGTCACCCACGGAAGATCGATTGTCAACTACACATACATGGCCAACAAATACCAATTTCTTGCGCATCAGGAGTTTATTATCAATTTTTCTAAGTATATGAACAATAAGACAATAAATAATGGTAGATTTGAAGATCGTCAAATACTGTTTACTTTGCCTAAAAATAATAACTTATAACAAACTTAACAGTAGGAACACTAAAATTAATATGCCAATAAAATATCACTCATTTTTATTGATAATATTTGTAATAAATACAGTAATAAAAAAAAAGAGCTTTCTTTACTAAACTGTTATAGAGGTCCTCTTATTCGTGGCATCATGTGCACATGAAAACAAAGACCATGTTCAGGATGTCGGCGCATTATTTGAAAGTGGAGAACTTGGCCTTGAGTGATATGACGATCATTAATAAACCTTAACCAACTTCGCTGAAGCGTTTTGCGAGTTGGTATCACACGTAGTTCCATGAAGTATCTAACATCACCACTGTAGATAACAGCTTGCATCGTGTAGTTGGGTAAAAGATATGCTATGTTCCATGGAAAAATCTATAATAAAAAAGTACAGCGTTTAATGTGTTAAAAATCAAATAACTAAGGTAAAAAAATCCAAATATTAAAGAAGGAGGTACGAAACTTACTAGGTCATCATTTAAACATGAATATCTTTTAACAGTAAGAGTGAAGCATGTACGGTTCCTTGTAATGATGTACATTCCATCCGGCCAGACATAGTCATTACTTGAATCCGCTGCATCTTCTGGCATGTTTTAAGAGGCTTGGATGAGATCAAAGAGGTGCAAAAAGTAGGGGTAGATGAATTAACTTGTTGATGGGTGCTAAAAAAAAGGAAATGAGGGCCCTATTTATACTCTATAAAGGAAGAAGGTCAAAAGACATGACTTATTGGAGCCATTATATCAGATGGGATAGTTCATACTTTGGGCAGTGCACCCTTTAAAGAACCTGGCACGCTTTTTAACTGGCCGATTATAAACCACACAATCCAGTAGCAAGCTAACTGTTGGAAATGATGTCTTCAGTCTATGCTGAGTTGGTCTATGTTCAAAAAGTCTACAACCAACAGTAATTACTACAAATATCAATACAACTATAAGATTTTTTATCAACTTGTTAAAATCGAGAGTTAAGAACCTCAACCGCAGCAAAAAAAAAGGATCTATTATCAACATATCTAATTCTAATACACAACAACACTAAACACTGGTATATTGGAAGCAAAGATACAGAATTTAATCAGTTCACAAGTTATTACAAATGTTCAGAAAAATAAATTATTACACTCATTAGGGAAAAAATAATAAATAATAAATCACTGTCTATTTTGAGCCAGAGGGCAAGTTGTTTTTTTATGGCCGGGTCGCTTACAATTTGAACATTTATTCCTCCTCTTCTTGGACGTAAATGATACACAGATGGATGGAATGTGCAGAACTTTTTTCCTGTCCCTTTTGATAGAAGTCTTACATGTACAGGTTCTTTTATCTCCCACGAAGGCACTACGAAGGTGGCTCATAGCCTTCTCATCATTCTCGTACAAGAGTCATTTGCCAGTACCATCTCTAATAATATTGCTAGACTCAACCATTTGATCATCAGCTGCTATGGGAGATGCCGCAACAGCATTTGAAGCTGCGGCGGATCTCTCAACCCGAGAAATATAAAGAATAGGCCTACTACCATTGCCATCTACATCTAGGAGGTATATGTGCAGATCACTGTCATTCCAAATGAACGAAGGAGCTATTTTCCCCCCTAGCAGGCTCAGTACTAAGCATATAACTAATGGATACGTCGCCGTGATCACAAGTTAATTGTCTGTGTTCAATGACGCAGTCAATAAACTCGTCAAATGTACCCTCCAATTTCAATGCAATAGGTACTGTTGTACTAGTATTGGAACGCCAATACCAGCACTTAGCGTTTCTACCCATTTCCCATTGTAATCAGCACCCACTACTTCATAGCACCCCATAACAGCTCTATTTACTGATATATGAACAAGTCAATAATATACTGAAATAGGCTGATGAACAAAACAGAGTTCTAATGGAACTGAAGCATAGTTGTTCTAATAGAACAAAAACAATGGCGGATATGATAAAGCAGCTTACCAGCTCAATAAAACACTTCGTATAGCACGATGAAGTTGATATCAACTCAATTCGAAGTAATTGCACCCACAACGATAGACGGATTAGAACCTTTTGAAATTGAAATTTTAAAAGCTTCCCACAACCATAAATCAAGAAATGAGAGCAAACTGAAGATGGGAATTGGACTTGTGATAACTATGGAACAAAATCATTGGATTTGGGCCCTGAAACGAGGTTCAGCTGAAGAAGAGGGAAATAGAGGCGGCTGGAATGAGAGGATGGGGGGGGGGTGAATAGGGCGGCAAATTTTGGAAGGGGGAGGAAATTTTTCTTTTTTGGTAATGGGCCAAAGTGTAATATTTGAAACTTGGGGGGTTGGGACGTGTAGGTATTTTTTGGTGTTGTTAAGTCCTAATCCCGATTAAAAAAGAGGAGGTCATCTAGCCAATTTTTAAAACTTAGAGGTTATTTTTTTAATTGAAGACTTGGGGGAGGTCAAGGAGCAAAAAGCCCCTGGTCTGATGGCCGTTGCATCCAACATCTACTGGATTACTATCTTTTATCTCATTTATGGCTAGCTTGATATCTATTAGGCCCCACGTTGATTGGTGAAGTATCGTCATTCAAAAATATCGTGTGGTCATGATCTCTATGGGATTTAAGTTGGTAAGGATCCAAAAAAGAAATGCATATTGGTCTAGTAATGTTTGTAGATCTGTAGAGAGGTTCAACTGATGTGTATTCAAAGTTGTTGCTTCCTTTTGTACTGCATTTAATTTACATGTGTTACAAAGATCACACTTAATTGTCCAAACTTGTGCAATACTTTTTCCATTTTCTGATTGTCCACCACCTGGCTTCACCTGATTGACTACCTCTTAGTGAAATCTTCTTCCCAATTATGCATAACTCCATCTTTAACTGCCTGAAGTTCAACTTGATGCCTCTAATGTATGAGCTAATGAATTCCCAAGACCACATTAGCACCTCATCCCCCCCCCCCAAAGTCAAGGACAACCAACATATAAGCCTTGAAATCCACTCCATGCATCCTTCAATCAAATCACTTGCGCATATAAAATTATGCACTTTATTTCCACTAGGAAATGATACAGAGAAAGGTGAAATAGTGTCTAGTTTGCAGTGTGAGCGCTTTGCAATTTCCAAGTCCATGAAATTATGCGTTGATCCAGAGATGATATTCACCTTCTTGCCATTAATGAATTTTCTTTACTCTCATTTTCCTATAATCTACTATGGCATTAATAATATGGACGGAAATATGTGGGTGCAATGTATATTCTTCCTAATTATCTTCTTCCCCTAAGTTATATTCCATGTCACATCCATCAACCTCATCGTCCACTCCAAAATGAAAAACCTTTTTTTGTCATGTAGTCGAGTTAAGTAGTATGTTTTATCATAAGAGTAGTATAGTCATTTTAACCTCTTCTTATCCATCTCAGCCCTTGTGAGTCTTTAAATCTTGCTCCCTTTGTTTATGCCTAAAATTTGCTTATAGGTTAAATAGATAGAATTCATTGAAGAATTACAAGCAACACAATACATACGAAGGAAAAGTAATGAACAGAGAAATAAGCAAGAAATATATAGTTGTATTCCTTGAGTAAAGTCGAATTCTGGGTGAATCGTCTAATGTACAATATAATGGAAAGGGGAGTATTTATAGTTAAGATTTACCTATATCCTAATTCTAGTAAAATACATAGACTTATAGGCCATGGTTCTGTTTACTCAAGGCGGTAATACAAATTAAATCCTAACTATGAGACTATAAAACTCTAAGGCGGCGGGATGTATACCTTGCATCCCATGGCCCGTACCTGCTAAGTGGCTATGGCTTGGGGAACAAGCGTGTACCCTCTGCACCCGATGACTTACAAGCTAAGTCTAGTGTTCTCCAGCTAGACTCATATCCCCGTAATCATAGGTGGTGTACATTTACCTACACAGTCAGTCACCCCCACTTAATGAGTACTAGCGTAAGCAGTCAGGAAGTGCAAGAGGCATGCAAATAGGTGTGAAAGGATAACTTACTGACTCCTTGAAAGTCGTAGTCTCCGTGACCGAAATAGACGCCTAATTTCTTCAAGAGTTCCATGTGTCCTCACATAACTGGCTTTTGTCGTTTCTATGTACCTTTCACATAACTGGTTTTACAGAGCCAAATCGTTTCATATCTCCAGGCCATAATTGTTTTGATTGCTTCGTACTCCGTCCTTATCTCTTTTAGCTAATAAAAGGGGCTTCTCAATAGATGTGGATCACAAACCTTTTTAAAAACACATCGTCTTCCTTGAAGCTTTCTTTTGAGAAAATAATTCCGCTTCTTGTTGAAAAATATTTGCCTTTGATCCTGGTTTGATATTCTTAGAAAACTTCTATCATTCGGAGCGGATGGTGCTTTAGAAAATTGAAAACAAAGAACCCATGGTCACTTTCCTTTGACATTATTCTTGCAATGTTAAGATGGAGGGAGTCCCTCGAGTCTTGAAGTTTGATCGAGATCGTAATGATATTCTTCAAAATGTCTTCTTTGTGTCATGTGCACTGAGTACGGTGTGCTTGTTTTCTAATGTAGCGGTTGCTGTCATATTCCTCTTTTCATGCGGGGGCAGGTCGCTTAGCCCTTCCAGTCATCATGACGCTTCTCTTCCAGGAAGCTTTCTAAGCTATGGTGACCTCTTTGATTGTGTTAGGTTGATGACTCACTGCTTGGCTTTGCTCCACGGCCGTGAAGGGGTTTCGGCCATACACCATCAACAGATTAAGGTGTCACTAAGCTATGTGTATGTTTGTTGCTTGAGGTCATCATCTCTTCCGGTTGGCTTCGATGTACAATGTCTCTCCGGCCATTGGTTGTGGGCTACCTTGGGAGGAATTTTCTCCCTCATGTAGGTTCCCAGTCTCAATCCTCCCATCTTCAATGAGTTCCTGATTATGCTTGGAGCCGTGCTTCAACCTCTACTGGTTGTCGGGCATTCGTGCCCCCAGTTTTTTCCTCGAGTTCTATTAATGCCTAAATTGGTACGTCTAGGTTAAACAATGAATTATGAATGAGGTCACAAGCAATACGGTAAATTATGATGGAAAAGTAAGTAAATAAAATGAAAATAAAGGAAAGTAATTAAGCAAGAAATAATAGAGAAAGTAAAGTAATTCTCAATCCCTGAGAGTAGCCGAGTTTGATGGCGAATTGTGTCTTGTGTACAACACAATCTAAGGAATGGTATTTATAGTAGTGATACCCAGTCTTAAATAAGGTAAAATACAAAAACTAATAAGGTCGTAGGCCTACTACTCAAGGCGGTGGTATACTAAACCCCGACTAGGAGACTGTAAGCCCTAGGCGACGGGATGTATGCCCTACACCCTGTGACCAAACTGCCTAAACAGTACTCATTGGCTCTAGGAGTAGGTGTATATCCTAAGTGCCTAGTGACTTGTAGGATAACTCTAGTCTCGCCAGTTGTACTCATATCCCCTAACAATAGGTGGCATATTTTTGCTCACACTATCAGCCCCCTATTTGCTGAGTGCTGACGCAAGTAGTCAGGAAGTGAAAGTGACACAGATGTGAAAAGAAATCTCACTGACTTCTTGAGACTCACAGTCTCTTTGACCAAGAGTAATAATGATTTCTCTGAGAACCTCATATGCTTCCATCTATTTGGTTGATATCGATTCCATGAATCTTTCCAAAGAACGCTAATGACTCCTCCGAATCGTTTCATATCTCCAGTAATAATGATGCTTGACCGCTTCGTGCTCCATTCTTATCCCTTTCTGCCTATAAATAGTGATTTCATGGCAGTGGGAAAATCATAAACTCTTCTTCAAAAAATAATTCACTTCTTCGGCAATTTCTCATGATAGCGAGAAGCTTTCCAACCCTTAAAAATGCTCGCCTTTGATCCTGGTTTGATATTTACAGAAATTCTTCTTAACTTTGTGAGGATGAGGCATGAGAAGAATACAAAGGGAGACTCATCTGCAGTTGTTGAACCACAAAAAAATAACCCCGAAAAGCTAAATTTAGGAATATCAACTGAATGAACTAACTCTTTTGGAGTTTTCGAAGTCGCCACCCAATTTAAGACATCATAGGGAACCAAATAAGCAAATGAGTGCAAAACTCCATTTTTGGAAAAAGACAGTCTTTCAGAGATTCTAAGAGGTTTTGTTAATTTCGAATTAAGGTTTTTAAGGCACTTTCGAAATTCCGTTAACAACGGTTAATCCGACAGGTTTCCAAAATATTTGCAAGTGCTACTTATGTGCTTTTCTAAATATAATTAATTGAACTATTAATTAACTCAACTAATTAACTTTAGCAAGTTTCCAAAAGATTTTACAATTTATTTAAAAGCTTTAATTGTCTTTCAAAATAATAAAAGCGCATTTCTTTTGAAAATGAACGATTTGATCGTCCTAATTTTTTTGCAAACTCGTATGTAGTAAGCGTATAAAGGACTCTTGCTTAGTTTCTAACTTTAAAATCTGAGTGTTTCATCATAAGATGGAACTTAGATTTCAAGTAATAAAAGGAGTCAAAGTAGTGGCTGCGGCGCGTTGAGGCACTTCTTCGACGGTCCCCGTACGCGCCCCTTTTCTTTCTCAAAGTCAACTTTCTCGCTTGTTAGTCAAGCTTTGAAGTCCCTACTTTATTTAGATTTACGGGATATTTGAAGGCCTTTCATTCCCTTGTTTCGTCGTGGCACACCCCCCCACAAGCACCCCCCGGTGAACAGCTGCCCAAAAGAAAAACCGCCTGTCGTTCTTGTTCGTTGTCGTAGTGAGCTGGTTAGATTATAGTTATAAAGGAACTAAAGGAAAGCCTTTTGACAACCTTACTAATAGAAAGGGGATTCTTCAAATATCCGCGGCATCCTCATATAATAGTTAGCAGTACTGAACAAGCGAGTCATCGGTCCGAGGAAAGAAAAGGACCGCCTTTGAACAACTATTGTGACTTCCATGCTACTAAGCATTTTGACTTTTTATTGACTCCTTTCAAAAGAGGTAAGATCCGGTGAATCGGAAACATGTTCAAATCTTATTACCGGGTTCGATTACATTGCTCGATGTAATTGAATCTTAAAGGGGATGGAAAGAAACATATTATATTTGATCTCTAAGTCCGTACATACTCCAGCAAGAAATCTATTGAAGAGTTGGTGCTGGGGTTCACCAGGTTCTACCACTGCAGGGCCCAATCATACTCAAAAGAAGAGTTTGATCCTGCCGACGATTGGCCGAGCGAATAAGTCAACTTCGTGTCTCAATTACAGCCAACTCCCCCTCCCCTGTCTCTTTACCTATCGAAAAACCAGCCCTACTTATTTTAGGCAACCTTCCGGCCGCCCAACAACCTATAACAGGTTTGGAACCCCTCTCTATCTGATATGGTAATGAACGACGTCTTCTGCAAGACGTTCCTAAGAGTCGGATGACTCTTGCTGTTCCGCGACACAATAAGAGGTACAAACTTGGTCTCTGGTTCAAGTCCAGGATGGCCCATTCTTCCTCAAGATCAACCCAAAGTGCTGCCCGACTTTCTCGGAGATCAAATACATCATAAGCTTTTTTTTTTCCTCCTCTTCGTGTTCTTGGCACTAGTTGAATTACTTGGAACCCTAAGAAAGAATCGACTGTCTCTCGCTTAAAAACCGGGCGAGCGGGCTTTTGGGCACACGGAAAAATGTAGAACCATAAATACTATCCGAAATAGTTGTTTTTGTTTTGTCATTTTTTTTGGCCTTCTTCTCTATGATCCCAAAACGTCACTTTTTGCAAAGTCATTTCGGGACATTAAGAAGTTAATTAAAACTTCTTTATAAATTTTGACTTTTTAAATATAGAATTTTTTTCTTATAGTCATTATTATTAAGCGTAATTTTGAAATTTTCTTAAATTTGCACGCATTTGCTTAAATGGCATAATTTTCAATAAATTAAATAAATTTCAAAATAAAAGTATTGAACATAAAATAGACAAATAACTCAATCAATGAAATATTTATTCATAAATATAAGTACATAATTATTCTACAACAGTCAATAAATTATTCTAATAAGAATTCCTAATAATATGCAAATTTCTAAAAAAAAAAATGGTAGAGATATAAGGTTTTAGAAGAACCCGGAAAATTGACCAACTCGTGGGAGCCTTGATTTTCCTAAAGTTTCTAAAGGTCTCATTTCTTGAATAATTGAGCCCGAACTCGACCCCAAGTGACTCCAATGCAATGTAAGTCATCGCAATTTTGAGTTTTTAGCCAAACTTCATCCCAAGCATGTTTTCATGCAAGGAAACAAGGAAGAAAAGGAGATAAAGATAGCAATCATATAAACTTATTGAATTCAATTAGTATAACGGTAGAAGAACAAAAGCAACTAAGCTTTCAAAAGAAATATAAGATACAGATCTAATAACATGAATGCTGAATGATACAAGCTGAATATATGAGTGTTTCAACTATCTGATTTCTACATTAAACAAAATTAATTCAAACTTAAGGACAAGCAGCACATCCAACTCCTTTTTTTTCAACAAGCCCGACTCACACTCACACACTCACATCCTAAACCAACTTCTAACATCTGCATACACATACCAGAACCCCCAGAACCTACTGCCTCCAGCCACAAAAAATCACTATCACCTGCTACTTTCAATTATCCAAACAAACACTTGCATACCTGTTGCTCCCAAACGCACACGCAAGTATACGTGGTCGACAAGTAATAAAGTGATAAATCGAGTATCGTTCCCACGAGGACTATTCAGACTGAATTCTAGCAAACAATTTATATAAACTATTCAGGGATCTTTTCCAATAGTGATGCAAATTTTATTAACTAAAGAACCGTAATTAAATAGTAAAAGTGAATTCAAGCAATGGAGCAAAACTTGGTTGTTATCAGTAATAAGGAGACGGTCCAGGGTCAGAGTTACGAACAATCCAGTTGAGTTTTCCAACTGATTCCACTTCTTAAATCCCGGGTTACTAACTAACAGATTAAATGTACCAGTGAAAACCTTTCGATTCTTCACGGTCTATGCAGGCTACTCCAATCCCTATATGTCTATGGGTTGAATCACGTGCACGCATTAACGAATTCTGTAATTGGTTCCCCGATGCCCGGGTTCACAAGCTAGTCCTATTCTTTCTTATTACGTAATTAAATTCCCTCTTTCGAGTTCAATCTAAAAATCATAGATAATGCGTAATAATCGGGCCCTGACAATTACACAAGTGAAATCAAGAAAGAATAAGCAACCCGTTATGGGATTCAATTAATGGAAATCAATCTTCAAACAATCAACCTTCATGTAATACTCTAACCCTAGAACGATATATTTAGCTATGCATACTCATAATAACAACACAAGGAATTGATGTAATAGTGAAATAATGATGAAATAAATTAATGGAAGGAAGAAAAACCATTGTTCTTGATGTTATGAGCTCTCCAATTTGCTCCCAAGTCTGAACTCCTCTCAAAAACTAAGTAAAAGAGTATTTATAGGGTTTACAAACACCTAGCAATAAGTTTGACCCAAGCCTAGACGAAATAGGAAGTGAAAAACCGCACAAGGGGCGCTATAACGGGCGCCCCGCGCCTCGGAAAGCGCCCAAACAACCAGTAGCGTCAGATTTTGAGCGCCTTTGGCACGTGGCGCGCAAGGAATAGCGCTGGGGCACTGGGCGCTATAACTGGCGCCCCACGTGCCCCACAGTGCCCACCCAAAATTCGTTTTCCTTGGTCCGAAATCTCGCTAGTGTCGTGCCCTCGCGTGCTCAATCCAATCCTCAATCATCCTTCAATCAATTCATGCTCAATCAAGCTCCAAAAGGCTCCAAATGCACTTCATAACAACCTACATACACACGACATCAAATCAGTGTAAAACCACATTCATAAACCATAAAACGAGCGAATAAGGTACTAAAACGTGAGGAAATATTAAGGAAATATAGGCATAAAATGCCAAACATCAATACCCCGCATACACCTCACACTCATAAGCCTTACCAGAAGCACCTTCAAGCAATAGACATCCTCCAAACAACTCCCTCTCCTGAACTCTTTCACTGAACACTTAAAACAAATTACTAGGAACAGATGCAGCTTCTAGTTTTTTACTAATACAGAACCAATGGCATTCAGGGGACAAACTTTTTCCCTAATGGCAGAACTTACACAAAAAACTGAACAAAACAACCTAAAACAAACTGGATGAGGACATCAGCAAGCAAAACAAAATACCCTCCATCCAACCCCATCTAGCATACCAGGACCCAAATACAAGCCCCTAACAAACTTATTTCACATCTTTCAACAATTCAACGTTATCCAGACACCAGGATACAAAACTCCTTTTAAACTAATTTCCCAATATAAGTTTCAGAGCAGAAACAGGCATACAGAAACAAACTTTTACTAAAACTATTTACGCTCAAGCGAATAACGCTAAAAAAAGATTGAAAATATATATCCTAAGCTGCATTTTAACTATCGCTAGAAAGATGTCATTAATTTAGAACAAAAGCCAAATCAAACGTGCAAACAACATCATAATCAGGACTTAGGTTAGAACGAATAAACAAGAAGATAAATGCTAAAGTGAAAGAGTTTACCTCTTTGAGGGCAGTGAACGAGGAGTGAGGATCCGAAGTAAAGCGACTCAAACCAGGTTGTCGACTCGGTCAACGATGAAGCGACTCGACTCAAATAGCAAAGCAACGACACAAATAAATCCCAAAAATAGAAACAGTGACATTGCTTTCTTTTTTTTTAAAAAAAAAAACATGAAACTCATAAATTTTTTTTTATGTATGTATGTATGCTGTATATTTTTTCTCCTTGTTCCTATTCACAGCTGCTCCAAAATGCTTCCTTCACTTTCCATTTATAGGGAAACCCTTTAGGGTTCTTGGATTTTAATAATATACCAAAAGACCCTCCAACACTACAAATTGGATAGGGTTTTCATACATGATGATGAGCAGGAGAGAAAGAGGACCAGTTTTTTAATTTTTTAGACTGATTCACGTTTGAAATTTGGGGAACCGGGTAATCGGGTTAGGGATTCTTATAAATGGGTTTGGGAAATGAAAATGGGGCTGATGAGGCATGTGTAATGTGATTATATGTATTTTGTAGGGATAGGCTGAATGTTTAGGCTAGTTTTGAACATTTAACCCTTTTCCTTTTAAGATCAATTATAATTCATTTTAAAACTTAAAGTTGACCTTATTTAAATTAATTTGACATTAATTAAAATTTTTGGATAAAATTGGGTGTCAACAGCTGCCCCTCTTTACCCGGAAAGAATGAAAGAGTTTACAGGGTAAAGAAGTTGACGAGAAACCAATTTGATCATGATAAAGCCAAAGACTTCGATTCCAAGGACCGAAGTGCAAGGCTTATGGAAATGGCCGAACTCTGGTTTCCGAGTTGCCTACATATCTTTGGCTAAACAAGAATCAGGTCATATGTAGTTCGACGCGATTCGGGAAATTAAAACAAGATAAAAAGGACTAACTTGTCTTTAATCTCGAACCTCAAACTGGGTTATGACCTAAGCTGGAAATATTTGGATGACGCAAAATAGGTTGACACAAAAACTGACGCAAAAAGCTGATGCAAAAAGGTTGTCACAAGACTGACCTCTAGAGTTGACACAAAATTGACCTTTAGGGTTGACAACTTGTTCGAGTGTGCTTCTTCAGATCTTCGTTGACGAGTCTAGCCCATATCAACGGTTGCCCCAGTTCACTACTAAAAAGAGTTCCACGTTATGCTCCAAATGCTGCTGCGGTGCAGCTAAAATCCTATAATAAACTCGACAAACGGTAAGCGAGTAACTGCAAATAAGGCTTAATAAATGGAGTAAGAAATAGATAATGATAATAAAACTCGTAGATGATGGTTTCAATGATAAGCTCGTCTCCAATCAACTAGTGAAGAAATCCGGGTTTGTAAGGAAAAATGACTTCAGGGTTGTTGGTAGACTGAAAATAAAACAATAAAGCACTTTAATCCATAGAAACATAAAGTAGATTTGAATAAAATATAAGGATAAAATGCCACCTTTCAGCAATGACTCATGACCGAGTCTCCAGTTGTCTATGTTAGGATTCATAACAATAGCGCCTTCGATTGTTTACGATAGGCTTCATAAACATGCCTCCAATATTTTATGGTAGGCTTCAAATGATAGTGACGTCTTTGATTGTTTACGATAGACTTCATAATAAGGCCCCCGATTGTTTACGGTAGGCTCCACAAAAATAGCGCCTTCGATTGTCTACGATAGGCTTCATAAAAGGGCTTCCAATTTTTTATGGTAGGCTTCAAATAGTAATGACGTTTTCGCCTGTTCACGATAGACTTCATAATAAAGCCTCCAATTGTCTATGGTAGGCTTTCATGATAATAAGGTCTTCGCTTGTTCACGATAGACTTCATAATACGACCTCTAATTGTTTATGGTAGGCTTCATGATAAGGCCTTCGATTGTCTATGATAGTCTTCAATAATAATGGCTTCGATTGTATACGATAGACTTGATAAAGAACCACGCCTCCGATTTTCTATGGTAGACTTGGTAAATGTGCTGTCTCTGATTGTTTACGATAGACTTCATAGAAGAAAAGGAAAAAAAAAAGGTCTTTGATTGTATATGATAGACTTCATAAAGGATGCCTTCGATTATTTACGATAGGCTTTAATAATGTGGCCTTCGATTGTCTATGACAGGCTTCAATAATAATGTCTTCAATTGTATACGATAGACTTGATAAAGAACCACGCCTCCGATTGTCTACGGTAGACTTGGTAAATGGGATGTCTCCGATTGTTTATGATAGACTTGATGAAGTAGCGTCTTCGATTGTATATGATAGACTGGATAATATAACCATCATAATAAAACCGTTGAGATAATGTAACTGATTGTATACGATAAATCCGATATAAAAAGACCACTGGAATAAAACCACCAATTTTATATGATTGATCAAATATAAGAAGGTCATTGGAGTAATACCACCGATTGTATACGATGATTCCAATATTTAAAGTCATTGAAATAATACCACCGATTGTGTACGATGATTCCAATATAGAAAGTTGTTGGAACAATACCACCGAATGTGTGAGATGATTTAATATAAAAAGCCGTTGGAATAATACCACCAATTGTGTACGTTGATTCCAATATAAATAGGCCGTTGGAGTAATACCACCGATTGTATACGATGATTCCAATATAGAAAGCATCGAAAAAATACTACCGATTGTGTATGATAGATCCAAAGTAGAAATCCCTTGAAATAATACCATCGTTTGTGTACGATGGATGTAATAACAAAAAGACATGGGAAAAAATCGCCAATTGTATACGATGATTCCAATATATAAAGCATTTGAATAATACTGCCGATTGTATACGATATACCCAATATAGAAAGCCTTCGAAATAATACCATGGATTGTGTACGATGAATCCAATATAAAAACCACTGGAATGATACCACCGATTAAGTATGATGGATCCAATATTGAAGGACATTGGAATAATACTACCGATTGTGTACGATAGATCCAATGTAGAAAGTCATTATCTTCAATAATAACATCCTTGATGGTCTGCGGTACCAATAATACTTCAATCAGTTGCCTATAAAAAGTTTTGGCAAAAATTTTGCAAAAATGATATCACCAATTGTCTACGGTAAATAACAACATAAAGTGACGTCTTCGGTTGTCACCAATAGACTTGATGTTGATACTTGTAAAATAAATGGTAGAATTACCTGCAAAATAAAGTTTTTATTAAATTCATATAGACAGGAAAATACCAAAGATAAAGGAGATCTAAAGTGAGAGTTTAAGCCGTACGGCTTATATTTGGTGAAGCTATAAAGAGTTGAGTGTTGTCCTTGAGCAAAACTGAAGTTAATGCTTAATTCCTGCAAAGTATAAAGTAAAGTTTTTCAATAAAGCAATAAGATTTAGATTAAGTCAAGGCAGAAATAGTAGACGAAATAAAATCGTTCGCGTATGCGATGAATCAGATAACACTTCCAATCTCGGTCAGTTAACTTGGCAACATTGTCCAATGTATATTGGCAAATAATCTCTGAGGAATTGATGGTTGCTAGTTTTCCTCATTTTTCCGCTTTGGGAATTCCTGCATTCAAAGAATTATTGTTAGTTTTGGGAGGGTGGGGGGAGCGTTTGATTTGCGTTGACTCGAGCCTTCATCCTGCAACGCTTCCTTCTTCTCACTCTGCCAAGATTTGTGATCCGTCTTTGCAACTTGGCCAATGAACTCTGTCGTATTTCAGACTGTAACATATATATTTGAACAAGTTGAACATCCATTATCTTGAAACTTTGCACCATTCCCGAGAAACCACTTCGCTGAATTTTTTCTATTCATCTTCCATCAGGCAATACCGCATTTTGCAAAAAATCTGCCCCAGTTATGATTTTTACATCTTTAACTCGCTTTGCAAAATTTGTCCCAGTTGCTATCTTTCAAATCTTCAACTTGACTTTTCAAAATTTGCCCCAGTTGCTTACTTCAAGGGAAACTGAAAATTTTAATATTATAGAGTCGAGCCCAATGAAAGCGCCTACACATCCCTCTGCGGGAATCAGACTGTGCGTAGTTCTGCTTACATAAAGATTTTGAGGAAGTATGTCAATCTAAGTACGAACCGTATCCGAATAGGAAAGCATACACATCTGCCTAGATGCATAGCTCAGATTTACATCATAAAAGATAAACAAGCCTAAAGTATTACAATATTTTGACCGAATCCGATGGGGATCGCCTATTTATCCTGTTGATATTCCAGGAATCAGGTAAGAAGTAGTTCAAAATTACATAAAAGAGGGAATTGAGAATTCCTATGCTTGTGCAAACGAACACTACGTGAGTTGCCTACGTATCCCCCCTTGGGATTCAGGTCACGCATAGTTCGCATTACATAGAATATTACATTGAATGAAAAAGACTTCTTGTGTTGCTCGTCAAAAGTTGATTTGATAGCTATTGGCCAGATTTTTCTTTTATCTTTTTTTTTTGCAGGGAACATTTCTTTAATAAAACCTGCCCCAGTTAGGATTTGTCCTCTGTGCTGAAATCTTTTGGTCCTCCCGACTTTGTAACTTCGAGATTTCATTTTAGTTGGTAGCTTTGTCTGCCTCTCTAGGATCACAATGATCTATTTTTCTGCCTCATCAACTGATATCAAGTGTATGCCATACTCATCTGCCAGAGGGTTGTTATCAGCATGTGCATTCCCGATGAACTGAATCGAACCTTCTTGGATTAAAGTTTCAATTGCATTTTTTAGACTGTAGCTATTTTTAGTGTCATATCCTGGAGCCCCTGAATGATAGGCACAATGTTTGATTCTATAGAACCATTTTGGAAGAGGACTAGGGGTTGCATCAGCAATAGGGTGAATCACTCCAACTGCCCTTAGCCTGACATAAAGCTGACTGTAAGGTTCCGCTAAAGGTGTGTAGGTTTTGTATATTTTCTTACCAGGATTAGTGCGTGGCTTTTGCCGCCGCTAGGTTCGACTTGGGGATTGGTACTTACTGATTGGTGGCCAAGTGATTGTTGGTAGTAAACAGGTTGAAATTGTAGCCTGGATATGGAATGCTTTGGTAAGTAGGCTGAGGTAATGAGTTCTTGGTAGTAATAACGCCAACTTCCTTCTCTTTTCCCTCTGAATCTCCACAACCAGTCTAGATGGCTTGCGCAGTTGCTTTCATTGCAGCAAAACTTACAATTCTCCATGTCGTAATCTCTTCTTCAACCATTTCTTCCATCATAAGAAGTTCAGAATAGGGTTTACCCATCATAGGGAGCAAGTGCATGTAATAAGAATCATCTTGGGCTCGGATGAAGTACTTCACCATGTCTTTCTCAGTCATTGGTGGTTGCACCCTTGTAGCCTGTTCTCACCATCTTAGTGTATATTCCCTGAAAATTTCTGTTGGTTTCATCTTCAGATTGGACAAGGTTATGAGGTCAGGAACCATCTCGACATTGTACTCAAATTGCTTTGTGAAATCATTGGCTATGTCATCAAATTTATGCAATTTGTTTATATCTTGTCGTGCAAACCAATCAGCTGCAACACCCTCCAGACTATGACTGAAGTAAGCCATTAAAAGTTCTTTTTTGCCTCATGCACCTCTCATCCAATTAAGGTACTTGGTTAGATGAACAAATGGATCTCCATGACCATTGTACATGTCAAATTTTGGCACATTGAATCCTGGAGGAGGTGCAACATCGGGGTACAAATAGAGACTCCGGTATGAGATACCTTGGTGCTTTCCCAAACCTTGCAAGTTCTTCATGGACTGTTCAAGACATTTTATTTTTCGAACCATCTATTCATGTTCAGCTATCAGTGTGGAAACCACTGGGATGGGAATATTAGGCGGTGCAGGGTGAGAAATATTCATTGCTGGTAGGTATGGATATTGGGTGTGAGGTGCATGAACGGTATTTAGGAATATTGGAGTGTTCAAATAAGTGGATCCAAAATTTGGATTTGCGGAGGATTGTATGATAGATGTGTTTTAGTTTAAGGACTGAGACGGGTTTTGTCCATGAGTTAACATTGTCACACGATTCAGTTCCTTCAATTTCTCCATCTCAGCTTGCATACATTCCATTTGTTTAGCCATTCTTGCAATTTGTTCATCATAAACAGCAATTGTTTGCATATTTGAAGATTCGGGATGGTCAACCGGTTTAGTGACATTCTTAGTACCACTTTAGTCATCAATCAAATCGGCCATTTCTTACTTCGCTTTGGATCATACGCTTAACCAACTCAGGAGTCAACACGAATCAAACTCTCTCTTTTGGGAAATGAACAAAACAAAAGAAAAATTCAAAAGGTAACTATGTTAGTTTGCATGTTATTGGCAAAATTGCATACAATCACATAGCGCGCGTCACGTAGCGCTTTGCATTTTAAACAAGTTGCCATGTGGCAATTACAATTAGTTGAGCATAAAATAAAATGCGAACGCGTTCTATCCTGTAGGTTGCCGCTTTTTTTTTTTTTTTTTTTTGGCCAGAGACAAGCTTAATCGCCAAATAGCCAACCAATGCAGTTGTAATAAATTGATCCAAATCATTGCCAATATAAATTTAGGAGATAACGATACAATAAACAGTAAAAATTTTAAAAAACTGCCATTTAATAAAATATCTCCAACAATACAATGCCTTGAAAAGAAATCCGGCAACAAACCACAACAATGTGGCAATACACTTGATAAAATACAATAAACCAGTCTAAAAGTGCTAAAATGTCAACTGTTTGCTCCCTGCCGGATCCGGATCCATCAACTGCCAATTTTAACTGGATGGAAAGCATAGGCAAACAACTGTGAACATTACCTTATCGAACAACCTGCTATCTCCCTGCAAAAAAGAACAATGACACAAACTCTCAAATTTGGCAAAGGCAAACCGGCGTGGATTCGTCTATGACCACCACATACCAAATAAAATGCAACGTCGTTGGGTTGCAATAACTCATCAATAAAAGGGCGGTTTTTTAATTTCTGGAAACGGTAACAAGGACCGGGTCCAAACTAAGGTGTATATGAATGCATGTCCTAAAAGCTCTTTCTAAGAGTGAACTAACGGTTGAGGCTGAACCGACCTATGCAGGATAGACCTAGCCTCATAAACCAGTAGAACAAGCTATGACAAAACCAGGCAACATCCATATCTCAAACTAACTTTTGGTGACATGAAAGAAGTTTCAAAAAGTGAGGTAAGAGCAACGACCTTCCTGCGTAACTACCTGTCAAGCGGGTGCCCCGTGATGAAATTTAGGAGGTGAAAAAGAATTGACAAGTTTCCATGAGGGAGGAAGTATGAGCAGAATGTGGACATTATGCACAAATAAAGTGTAATACATGCTTTCAAAGGCAAAGCAAACAAACAGATATATTAAAGCAAATAAATTAGGGATGCTAGTTGCAAATAATTGGAAACCTTTATGGTTCCCATGCGGAGTCGCCACGCTATTGAACCCAAAAAAATAACCTAGAAAAGCTAAATTTAGGAATATCAACTGAATGGACTAACTCTTTTGGAGTTTTCGAAGTCGCCACCCAATTTAAGGAAAAAAAGGGAACAAAAATAAGCAAATGCGTGCAGAACTCTATTTTTGAAAAAAGGCAGTCTTTTAGAGATTCTAATTAAGAGGTTTGTTAATTTCGAAAGAAGGTTTTTAAGACACTTTCGAAATTCCGTTAAAAACGGTTAATTTGACAGGTTTCCAAAATATTTGCAAATGCTATTTATGCTCTTTTCTAAAAATAATGAATTGAACTATTAATTAATTCAACTAATTAAATTTAGCAAGTTTCCAAAAGATTTTACAATTTACTTAAAAGCTTTAATTGTCTTTCAAAATAATAAAAGCGCATTTCTTTTGAAAATGAACAATTTGATCGTCCTAATTTCTTTGCCAACTCGTATGTAGTAAGCGCATAAATGGCACTTGCTTAGTTTCAACTTTAAAATCCGAGTGTCTCATCATAAGATGGAACTTCGATTTCAAGACGCTCTTCGCAAAGTCATTTCAGGACATTAAGAAGTTAATTAAAACTTCTTTATAAATTTTGACTTTTTAAAGAAACTACTTCGTATCAATAAGATAGAAATCTTTTCTTATAGTCATTATTAAGCGTGGTTTTGAAATTTTCTTAAATTTGCACGCATTTGCTTAAATGGTCTGATTTGGAAGAAATTAAATAACAACTTCAAAATAAAAGTATTGAACATAATGTAGACAAATAACTCAATCAATAAAATATTTATTCATAAATATAAGTACATAATTATTTTACAATAGTCAATAAATTGTTCTAATAAGAATTCTTAATAATATGCAAATTTCTAAAAACTGGTAGAGATATAAGGATTTAGAAGAACCCGGAAAATTGACCAACTTGCGGGAGCCTTGATTTTCCTAAAGTTTCTAAAGGTCTCATTTCTTGAACGCTTGAGCCCGAACTCGGCCCCAAGTGACTCCAATGCAATGTAAGTCATCACAATTTTCAGTTTTTAGCAAAACTTCATCCCAAGCGTGTTTTAATGCAAGGAAATAAGGAAGAAAAGGAGATAAAGATAGCAATCGTATAAACTTATTGAATTCAACTAGTATAACGGTAGAAGAACAAAAGCAACCAAGCTTTCAAAAGAAATATAAGATACTGATCAAATAACATGAATGCTGAATGAGGATCATACAAGCTGAATATTTGAGTGTTTCAACTATCAGATTTCTACATTAAATAGAATTAATTCAAACTTAAGGACAAGAACATCCAACTCCTTTTCTTTCAACAAGCCCGAAAACAATCCATACACTATCTGCCACCCCTTTCTACTTACAGCAAACAAACAAACCTCCATTACCCTACACACGCCACTTTACTTTCAAAAGGCCACTCATTGCTGAACACACATACACACTCATCCATGAACACATATAACTCATTTTAGATACACACACATTACTGGACACATACCTGCACACACACACACAAACAAATTCCTTTATGAACACACACTTACTTAATACCTTTACAAACACACAAAGACCTGCACACTGCACCTACATCACACCCTATATCCAAGCAACCAAGACTAGCTTGAACACCACTAAACCAACTGCACCCCTCTATTAACTACTGCTGTATCCACATTCTCAAAGATATCCAGGGGCCAACCGCTGCACCCCTGCTTTCACTTTTCCTTTCCAGACATAACCTACAAACAAGATCAACAACCTGCACCCTCTTTACACACACACGCGCACACACACACTCTCACATCCTAAACAAATTTCTAACATCTGTAGACACATACCAGAACCCCAAAACCCACTGCCTCCAGCCACTAAAAATCACTATCACCTGCTACTTTCAATTATCCAAACAAACACTTGCATACCCTGCATACACCTCACACTCATAAGCCTCACAGAAGCACCTACAAGTAATAGACATCCTACAAACAGCTCCCTCTCTTGAACTCTTTCACTGAACACCTAAAATAAATTACCAGGAACAGATGCAGCTTCTAGTTTTTTACAAATACAGAACCAATGGCATTTTGGGGACAAACTCTTTCCCTAATGCCAGAACTTACACAGAAAACTAGACAAAACAACCTATAATAAACTGGATAAGGACATCAGCAAGCCAAACAAAATACCCTCTATCTGACCCCTGCTAGCATACCTGGACCCAAATACAAGCCCCTAACAAATTTATTTCACATCTTAACAACTCAAAATTATCCAGAGACCAGGATACAAAACTCCTTTTAAACTGATTTCCCAATATAAGTTTCAGAGCAGAAACAGGGATACAGGAACAAACTTTTATTAACACGATTTATGCTCAAGAGAATAACACTAAAAAGAAGATTGAAAATTTATATGCTAAGCTGTATTTTAACTATCACCGGAAGGATATTATTAATTTAGAACAAAAGTCAAATCAAATGTGCAACCAACATCATGATCAGGTCTTAGGTCATACAATGAACGAGAAGCGAGGATCCGAAGTAAAACGACTCGAACCAAGTTGTCGACTCGATCAACGATGAAGCGACTCGACTCAAATAGCGAAGCAACGACACATATAAATCCCAAAAATAGAAACAGTGACATTGCCTTCTTTTTCTTTATTTTAAAAAACTTGAAACTCCGAATTGTTTTTTTATGTATGTATGCTGTATATTTTTTCTCCTTGTTCCTATTCACGGATACTCCAAAATGATTCCTTCACCTTCCATTTATAGGGAAACCCCTTAGGGTTCTCGGATTTTAAGAAAATACCAAAAAGACCCTCCAACGGTGCAAATTGGATAGTGTTTTCGTACATGATGGTGAGCTGGAAAGAAGGGGGGCCAGGTTTTGAACTTTTTAGACTGATTCACATTTAAAATTTGGGGGAATCAGGTAATCGGGTTAGGGATTCTAAGGAAACGGGTTTGGGACATGAAAATGGGCCTGATGAGGCGTATATAATGTTATTATATGTATTTTGCTGGGATAGGCTGAATATTTAGGCTAGTTTTGAACATTTAACCTTTTTTCTTTTAAGATCAATTATTAATTCATTTTATAATTTAAAATTGACCTTATTTAAATTAATTTGACATTAATTAAAATTTGGGACAAAATTGGATGTCAACAGCAGTTATCTTTGTTTCTTTCATCAATCATGGGGGAAGGAAAGGAGTCCCCCGAGCCATGATGTACGGCCGGAACTTCAATGGTGATGTTCTTCGAAAGATCTTCATTGTGGTAGACATATCAATTCTGGCGTGTTCTATCATCAAGCATGGTGATTTGCTGTGATATTCTTCTTCTCATATGGCACAATACATCGGAGGAATGCCAACCCCTTTCTGGCTTCTTCTAGTTCGTTCATTTCCTAGTTTCTAGGAACATATCCCAGAAGCAACTCATTTTGCAGAAGGAATGCGTCCTGGGGTATCCTCTCCTTCTTCGAGCGGTTTACGCCCGAAAGCATACTACATACCAACAGCGTACAAGGTTGCTGTATAGCTCTGGCTTGTTCCTTGATTTTGGAGTTTGCATAAGCTTCCAATCGTTCGGGGAAGAGAGAGTATGAGTCTTTTTCGAGATTCATGGTGATTCCTCATTGGAGTCGCTCGACGTGAATCCAAGTGAAGTCTTCGATACCCGTTCTATTGCCTCCGCTGTTCTACTAAGAGATTCCTCAGTTGGGCTGACTTTCCTCCCCCCGTGATGTAGTATCACAAAGATGTTGCTGCTTGGGTGCCGGGTTGGAAATTTCTCCTTCGAATCCTGGAAGAGACTTCGATGCAAGAGCTACAATCCAGATGAAGAATCTCCAAGGGTACAAATTCAGAGGAACTTGCAGTTTTAGTCTTCCCTTTCCTTTTTTCCTATAATTGTTATAAACAAAAGTTGTATTCAGGAGGAACTAAATGTATACTTTTAGGCCCATTTTGTGGCGTATTAACTTAAATTACTTGTGCCTTTGTTTGTGATGTTTTCTAATTTTTTCCGTAAACAATAAGTAATGCTAAGTTATGCCTCTGTGGGCGTTTGCACCTAAGAATTAGATGGCTTCCGGTCTTCCTGACTATTCTAGTTATTTAAGAATGTGTGTCAGAAAGTCTTAAATACTCGAGGAAATTACATCTGATACAAAACGTCTTTACTTAGCTCCTCGAGTATTTAAGACTTTCTGGCACTACGCGGACATGCATCCCCATCAGCGTGTAGGTGCAATTATTGATTTAGTGTGTTCAACCCTCGATTAATGCCTGGTGGCTGAGCTAGACGTGGTGTAACTCTAAGCGAGTAGTGTACTCTACTTTCTTATAGCAGAAAGTGAGTATATTACTTCAACTTAGGTCTGGCCGGGGCTATGAATAGTTGGATCGTAGATGGATCTAAATAAGGAGTAAAAACTGACCTAATAAGATAGTAGTTTTATTGATACGACACGGAGCCATGTTAAAAAATGGGGCTAAATGCCCGTTGTAAAATAAAGAACGGGGCCGAGAGCCCGTTGTAAACAATTTTGAGAAAACCAGGAAAAATAAAAATACATTTCTTGAGTATTCAGGCTTAGTCAGCCTTTCAAGAGTAGTACTTCTTTAGCCATATGATATTCCAGTTATTTGGAATGGCTATCCCCTCCATGTCTTCGAGAACATATGCACCTTTTCCAGCAATACCTCGCACTTTGTACGGTCCTTCCCAATTCGAAGCGAGCTTTCCTGCTCCGGCCTGCTTGGTGTTCTGAGTAACTTTGTGAAGAACCAGGTCCCTGATGTTGAAGGACAGTGAAGTTGCCCTTGCATTATAATATTACTCTACTCGCTGCTTCTGGGCTGCAAGGCAAATGGCTGCTATCTCCCGCCGCTCCTCCAAGAGGTCAAGAGGGGCTTTTCAGAGCTTCGTGGTTGGACTCCTCTTTGGCGAATATCCGTCGTAATCATAGCTTCCGTTTGATACGTCAGCAAAAATGGTGTTTCTACGGTGCTGGCTTTGGATGTAGTTCGGTAGGCACATAGGACTCCAGGCCGTTCTTCAGGCCATCTTCCCTTAGCCTCCTTGAGCTACTTCTTCAGATTCTCTACTATCGTCTTGTTTGAGGATTCGGCTTGGCCATTGGCTGAAGGGTGGTAAGGAGTGGAGGTTATCCTCTTAATTTCCCATTCTTTAAGAAAAGCAGTGATCTTGTCGCCTATGAACTGGGGACCGTTATCGCATGTGATTTCTGCTGGAATCCCAAAGCGCACATAATGTTTTTTCCAAATAAACTATATGACTTCCTGCTCTCGAATCCGGACGTATGTGGCCGCCTCGACCCATTTGGTGAAATAGTTTGTCATGATAAGAACGAACTTGACACTACCGAATGCTTTAGGCATGGGCCCTACGATGTCTATCCCTCATTTCATGAAAAGCTATGGGGCTGTTACTGACTGTAATAACTCTACCGGCTAATGAAGTATATATGGAGAACCTTTGACAACTATCACATGCCCGAGCGAGCTTGCTTGCGTCGTCCTCCATTCGGGGCCAGAAATAGCCCGCCCTAATTAACTTTCGAGCTAGAGATCGCCTGCTACAATGATTCCATATTGTCCTTCGTGGATTTCTCTGAGTGTGTATGAGAAGGACCAAAAAATTTAGCCAAAGGTCCGCTAAATATTTGTGGGTACGACTCTCCATTGATCAACACACAGCGAGCCGCTTGAGCTCTTAACCTTCTGCTCTCTTTCCTGTCTGTCGGGAGCATTCCGTTGTTGAGATATTCAATGATCGGGTGTCGATAGTAAAATGATGACCCTACTGCGTTGACTTCGTCTCCGTAAGTTGACTCAACAGTAGAAACCGGGCTGTCTGTGTTTTATTCTGCAGTGGCCACTAGGCTAGCTAGGGCATCAGCCTCTGCGTTTTCTTCTCTTGGTATCTGATTAATCCTTCATTTCTGAAAACTCTTCAGATATTTCTCCACTCTGGCCAGGTACTCTTGCATGCGGGCGTCTTTGGTGGTGTATGCTCCGGTCACCTGGTTCACTAAGAGCTGAGAATCGCAGTTGATGTTGACCTCCCTAGCACCAAATATGTAAGCTAATTCTAGGGCTTCAATTACAGATTCATATTCTGCTTTAATGTTCGCCATCTGGGAACAGCTGACGGCTTCCGTGAACACCTTCTTTGTCGGGGACTCGATCACTAAATCAAGCCCGACCCCTTTTACATTCGAGGCACCGTCGGTGTGGATCAGCCATTCCCCGGGGGTAATGCCTTCTATCAGCTTGCATTCCTCCTAGCCATTGGCATTAAGTCAGTGCTGAAGTTTGCAACAAAGTCTGCAAGAACTTGTGACTTGATGGCCGTTCTTGGCTGATAAATGATGTCACACTTGCCGAGCTCGACAGTCCACTTCGCCAATCTACCTGGCAACTCGGGTTTGTGCAGTATCCGTAATGGAAAAGAGGAAACCGCGACAATAGTGTGACTCTAAAAGTATGGTCATAGCTTCCTCGCTGCCATGACTAAGGCAAGTGTGAGCTTCTCTAGATGTTAATACCTTTTTTCTACGTCTAGGAAAGACTTGCTAACATAATACACTAGTGACTGCAGATCTTTCTCTTCTCGTACTAGGACAGCGCTAACGACGACTTCGGACAATGCTAGGTACAACAATAACGGTTCTCCTTCACGTGTCTTGGTAACCAACGGGGGATTTGCTAGATACTGTTTTAGCTTTTTTAGCTCCTTGCTGTATTTCTCCATCCACTCAAAACTTTTATTATTTTTCAGGACATTGAAAAAGTGATTACACTTCTCCGATGACCGTGAGATGAACCGGCTGAGCATTTCCATTCGACCACTAAGCCTTTTAACTTCCACTTCATTCTTCAGGACCTCCGGTATTTCCTCGATTGCTTCGATCTTCACCAGGTTCGCTTCTATGCCGCTGTTAGAAATAATGAACCCAAGGAACATCCTCGAGGATACGCTAAATGTAGATTTCTCGGGGTTAAGCTTAATCCCAAACTTGTTCAGGATATCGAATGCTATTTCTAGATGGCCAATGTGATCTTTGGAAAATTCTAACTTGACCAACATATCGTCAATATAAACTTCCATGATCTTGCCAGTCTGCTCCTTGAACATCAGGTTCACTAATCTTTGATAAGTTTCTCCGGCGTTCTTTAGTCCGAAAGGCATCACTCTATAATAATAGGTCCCCTTATCCGTGATGAAATAAGTCTTTTCTTGACCATCTGGGTTCATGTGGATTTGATTGTATCCCGAGTATGCATCTAAAAAAATCGAGGCCTTATGCCCTGCCGTTGAATCGATGAGTTGATCAATGTTAGGCAGTGGGAAGAAATCCTTTAGGCATGCTTTGTTTAGATCTGTGAAGTCGATGCACATTCTCCACTTGTCATTGTTCTTGGGGACCACTATGACGTTTGATACCCAGTCAGGGTATTGATCCTCGCGAATGGAACCATTGTTGAGTAGTTTCTCGACTTCTTCATGGACTGTCTGCCCCTTCTCATGGCTTATCGGTTGTTTCTTCTGCTTGATTGGCATGAAATTTGGATCGACGTTTAGATTATGCATGATAACGCTAGTTGATATTCCTGGCATATCGGTTTGTTTCAAGGAGAAGGTGCCCGACCGAATGCATAGGAAGTTAGCATACTCTTGTTTTGCTTCGGTAGAGAGCTTTGCCCCTATGTATAACTTTATGTTTGGAACTTTCTCAGCAAAGATTATTGGATCAAGGTCGTCAACTGTAGCTTTAGTCGGTTGATCTTCTTCCTCTATTCTGGAGAAATGATAGTTGGTTCATAGGATCTAGTCAGATCATGGACCCCGTGTCCTAATAGTACGCTAGTGACCAGATTGGGCCCAAGCAACTTGTCCAGTTTCTTTTTCTGATTTTTAGTCTCTTTCCTACTGGCATCGATCGCTACAAACATGTAACAGCTCCGAGATAGCTTCTGTTCCCCCTGAATTTGATAATGTTTTACGAGAGATCGCATGTCATAACTTGAAAGATGCCAACCGCACTACTCCTGGTAGGTGTACCTAGAGGAGGATTTCTGGTGCAAGCAAACCTGAGGGAAAGCTAGACACAATGAAACGCGGAAGAAATAACAAGAATTAAAAGATAGAATCAAGACAAATCTTGCTTCGATTCAAAAGAACAGTGAGGAACCTGTCTCAAAGCTCAATTGAATGAAGGTCAAGACGCACCTATGCTATGCAACAATCCTCAAGAAGAACAAGCTTCTTGCAAACTGAATGACCAAGAAGAAAATGTTCAATCGAAGACACCGAATGACACAAGTTCCTTAAAATCCCACGTCGGGGTTCGGCTCCATCGGAGACTCACAATAGCACTTGCTATGTTTAATTATTCAACAATAACTAACTATTACAATGAAATGTAAGGAGTATTTATAGACTAGGCTAAGGACAAAATAGTAAAGGGTCACAGGTGACCAATAGGAGTAAGCCACACAGGGTTGTTCATTGAGTTTTCGGTTACTCCTTCAACCGAACACTTGTCTTCGAACACTTGAGCTCGAGTTCCTTTCACTTTGGTGTTCGATTTCTCAACTCTGCTCACATTTGACATCGATCGCCCTTCCTTCGGTTATTTACCTTTTACTTCGGCGTCGATGTTGAGTTTTCGGGTGGGATTCGGTCACTCCCTCCTTCGAGCTCAAGCTTATAGATGACGTCTTCGGTTCTTGAGCTCGAGTACTCAACTTCGGAGTGGTTGATTTCCTTCGGCCAAGCCAAGTAAATGTGGACATCGTGTAGCAGCTTGGCTTGGCTTCGTGTCATTGGCCTCGGTGGATCGAATACATGATCAGCACGTGTTCGGGCTGCATCATCCTCCCCTTCTTGAGAAGATTTCGTCCTCGAGATCGAGCCATCTTCATCCTCCGAAGTTGGACCTACAACACAAGGAATTAAATTAGCAACATTAAAGGTGTTGGACACATTATACTCACCAGGGAGGTCGATCACATAAGCATTGTTGTTGATCTTGCTCAGCACTTGGAATGGACCATCCCCTCGAGGAGCCAACTTTCCTTTCCTTTGATTCGGGAAACGTTCCTTTCGGAAGTGAACCCAAACCCAATCTCCCTTCTTTAATTCTAGCTTTTTACGCCCCTTGTTTTTCTTCGATGCAACCTTTGCATAAGCTTCCTCGAGGTTCTTCTTCACCTTTGCATGTAACTCGATCAAGGCAGTGGTTCGCCAAGTACCTTCAACATCAGTAACTGAATCTCGAGGCAATGGGGTTAAATCAAGTGGAATCAAAGAATTAAAACCACACACACATTCGAATGGGTCATATTGATCATTCGATGCACCGTTCGATTGTATGCAAACTCCATCATGGGCAAACGATCTGCCCAGTTCCCGACTTTGCCTTTGGTCATTGCTCGAAGCAAAGATCCCAAGGTTCGGTTATCTACCTCGGTCTGTCCATCAGTCTGAGGATGGTGAGACGTCGAGAATAGTAATTTGGTGCCGAGGGCACCCCACAAGCATTTCCAAAAATGACTCAAGATTTTTGAGTCTCGATCACTCACAATAGTACGAGGCACACCATGCAATTTCAACACATTAGAAATAAATAAAGCAGCTACATGTTGTGCATCATCACACTTTTTGAGAGGAATAAAGTGAGCCATTTTTGAAAAATGGTCGACCACGACGAAGATGCTATCATGTCCACCCCCCGATCTCGGTAACCCCAACACAAAGTCCATGGATATGTCAACCCAAGGTCGATCAGGCACAGGCAACGACGTATACAAACCATGAGGGCTGGACTTCAATTTAGCTTTCTTGCAAACGAGACAGGCGTTGCAAAGCTTTTCCACATCTCGTCGCATTTTGGGCCAATGAAACTGCTCGGTTAAGATACCAAGAGTTTTGTCGACACCGAAGTGTCCCATCAGACCTCCGGAGTGAGCTTCTCGAACTAAGAGCTCTCTCCACGATGACACTGGCACACAAACCCTCCCATTCTTGAAGAAGTAGCCATCGTGCCATTGATATTTCTCAACCCTTCGGCTACTCAAGATCGTGTCACGAACGCATTTCAGCTTGGGATCGTCTTCGTACATCGACTTGATGAGCCTTGAGGCAAGAGTGGTCGCTAAGAAAATTTTCTTGATAGCGCATCGGCCACAACATTGTCTTTTCCCCTTTTGTAATGAATTACATAGGGAAAACTCTCAATGAATTCAACCCACTCGGCATGCCTTCGGTTCAATTTCTCCTGACCTTGGAGGTGTTTCAAAGATTCATGATCACTCTTAATCACAAACTCTCGAGGGCATAAATAATGCTGCCAATGGGCGAGTGCTCGAACGATGGCATACAACTCCTTGTCATACGTCGAGTAGTTCAAGGTTTCACCCTTAAGCTTTTCGCTAAAGTAAGCGATCGGCTTCGATTCTTGCATCAGCACTCCTCCAATCCTAACTCCGGATGCATCACACTCGACTTCGAATGCTTTGTCGAAGTCAGGGAGTTGCAACAGCGGGGCAAAGCAAAGCCTCCATTTCAACTCTTGGAAAGCCCTCTCTTGGGACTCCCCCCACACAAATGGATGGTCTTTCTTAACCAGCTCGGTTAAAGGAGCTGCTACGGTGCTAAAGTCACGAACAAACCATCGGTAAAAGCTAGCTAAGCCATGGAAGCTACGAACTTGTGATACCGAGGTTGGAGTTGGCCAATCTTTGATGGCTTCGACTTTTGAGTCGTCGACTTCAACACCATTAGCACTGACAACAAATCCTAGAAAGACTACACATTCGACACAAAAGGCATATTTCTTGAAGTTAGCATACAACTTCTCTTCTCTAAGCTTATCAAGCACTAGCCTTAGGTGTTCGACATGTTCATCCACACATTTACTATAAACAAGTATGTCATCGAAGTAAACGACAACAAACTTATTTATGAACGGTTTGAGCACATGGTTCATCAGTCGCATGAATGTGCTCGGTGCATTGGATAAGCCAAAAGGCATCACCAACGATTCATAGAGACCGAACTTGGTCTTGAATGCAGTTTTCCACTCATCTCCGGGTTTCATTCGGATCTGGTGGTAACTGGACCTGAGGTCTATCTTCGTAAAGCATAAAGAACCACTTAACTCATCTAGCATGTCATCTAATCGCGGGATAGGATGACGATACTTTACCGTTATTTTGTTGACTGCTCGGCAATCAACGCACATTTGCCATGTTCCATCCTTCTTCGGGACAAGTATAACAGGAACGGCGCAAGGACTCAAGCTCTCTCGAACAAGGCCCTTGTTCAGCAACTCATCAACCTGCCTTTGGAGCTCTTTGGTGTCTTCGGGGTACACCGGTATGCAGGTTATTTGGGGATTTGTGATCCCGGTACGAAGTCAATTTAGTGCTCGATTCCTCTCAACGGAGGTAATCTACCTGGAATTTCATCGGGAAACATATCTTCGAAGTCTTGCAAAACACTTTGTATAGCACCAGGCAAAGGGTTATCGTTAGAAAAATCATCATTAGAGTTTAGCAAGATACCCTTGTGCACGAGGCAAATCATCATCTGATCGTTGTCATTGCCTCGTAGAAACTCACCCGATTGCATGATTGCACAGACATTTCTTACTTCGGGCGGTGAGTTTATGTCTTCGGCCCCAATTTTTGTTCCCATCGGAAGCTTAGCTTTGGCCGCTTCTTTCAATTCTTTCATTCGTTTATAGTCCTCGGTGACTTGTTTTGGAGACAAGGGCTTGAGTATGAAACTCTTCCCTTCGAGCTTTGCAGTGCAAGTGTTAGATCTCCCATTGTGAACAACCGACCGGTCATACTGCCATGGTCGACCCAATAGCAAATGACAAGCTTGCATCGGCACCACATCGAACATCATCTCATCTTGATATTCGCCAATTCTAAACTTGACCCACACTTGTTTGACAACCCTCAATTCTCCACACTCATTCAACCATTGTAATTTGTAAGGGTGGGGATGTTTCAAAGTAGGTAGTCCCATTTGTGAAACCAAGGTTTGGCTCACCACATTTGCACAACTACCTGAGTCAATGATCATCGAACACACTTTCCCCCTCACTCGATATCGGGCATGGAAAAGATTCTCTTTGGTTGTCCTCTTCTTCGAGAGTCATGCAGCTCAAATTCCTTCGAACCACAAGAAACATTTCCGGATGATCAGCTTCGGCAGCTTCACGACCATCATCATTTTCAGCTCGGTCAATCTCCTCGATATATTCCTCCTCGGTGTCACTCGCTTGCTCATGGACGGTTCCATCTTCGAGCAAAAGCATAACTTTGCGAGTTGGACACTCTTTTTCCATGTGACTATAACCTTTGCATTTATGACACTGAATATTTGAAGCACTAGGAGAGTTGAGTTGAACTTTACCTCCCACTTCTCTTGGTTGGTTAACGGTCACACCCCTTTCAAAAGGGTTTCTTTTAATCTGGAACAGTGTTGGCACCTGTTGGATTTGGACTCTTCCATTCCTTACCTCGGTTCAAAGGATTAGTAGTGAATCCTCGGTACCGGTTTGCCTTATCGTCCTTCACCAATTTCTCAGCTTCGGTGGCAACTTCGAACAGATATTCCAACGTGTGGTACACGTGTAGCCTCAATTGAGATGACGCATCCCGAGCTAAACCATTTTTGAATCGAATAGTGGCTTGCTCTTCATCTTCTACCAGATCAAGATTCAATCGAACTCTTTTGAATTCATCATGATACTCTTTGACTGACTTGGACCCTTGCTTTAACTCATAGAGCTTTTGTAGTTGAGTTTGCCTATACTTGGCACTCAAATACTTAGCATCCATTGCTCTCTTCAGTTGTGCCCAAGTAATGACTTCGGGATAGGCATTCCTTCGTCAATGCCACTTGTCAGCTTCCCACCATGTAGATGCATATGCTTCGAACGAAGCAATGGCATGGGCAGCTTTTCTCTCATCGGTCATCTCATTGGTTTCGAAGATTCGTTCCATCTTAAGCTTCCACTCAAGGTATTCATCCGGATCACTAGTTCCTTTAAATGGTGGAATAGTGATCTTGACACTGCTCAAGTTTGAGTCGCGAGTACCTCGAATCGGTTTGGGATACTCATCATAATAGTCATCAGCCTCACGCTCAATATTTCGATCAACATTTGCGCCTCGGCCTCGACCTCGAAAATTTCCACGACCTCGGTGAGCTTGCCTTCGTTGAACGAACGGCTGCTCATATTCAGGTTCGGCATCTAAAAATTCTCCTTCGTCTACCTCTTCATCAACGACCTCAATTTGTCTTCGGGCCATGGGAAGTGGTAGTCTTTCACCTCGGGGATTGCCCAAGTGTTGATTCCCAGCTTGGGGATTGCCCAAGTTTTGTTGTGTTTGGGGATTGCCCAAAACTTCCCTTCGAAAAACCTCGCTTTTCAACTGATGTTGTCGAACAAGCTCAGCAAACAGCTCAGGTTTCATCGGAGTGGAGTTTCTAGTTCCAGCGCCGGACCCATGTAAGGCCACGGACGTACTTCCTTGCTCGAGTTGAGCTACTCGAGCACTCACTCCTCTCACTTCGGCACTGATGCCTTGTATCGCAGCCATGAGATCGGCTAACGACACTTCGGGCTTCTCAATGCCTTTGCCATCGCCTCCATTCCCAGCCATGGTACCTGCACAAATCAAAGACCAAACAAAATGTTAAGGTTAGAAATCACCTCACACTCCCTCACCTTTGATGGGTGGGTCTCGGTTCCACTCAATTTATGGATTCGGTTTTGGTCACTCAAGAACTTGTAGCCAATGGCTTCCTCGGTTAATCAACTTCTCTCAGTTCCTTCGAATTTGACAAGTTACAATGGCTCCTTTAGGATGAGTGAATTGATACGACTCGATGGAACGGACGCTATTTACTTTGCGCTTCGGAAGTCAAAGAATTTTCTACGAAATTTTGACGTCGGTCACCCACACACGAGTTCTTATAAGCTCAAATGAGTTAGTACGACCTCGAGTAGAGAGAGTTACTCTAGAGATCCACTAACTAGATTTATCGAACACAAGAAAAGTGAGAACCTAGGAGAATCTACCCTTTGATTCCTCTTCGGAATCCCTTTCGATCACACCAACTCTTGTCCGTACGAGAGTGGTCCCTCCTTGGTACGGATAGGGTTTTACCTTATCTAATTCCCTTTTCTAGCCGACAACTTTTCACCTGGGGTTTTGTTCTTTACACTTTACCCCTTTCATCTTCAATAGAAAAGCGAAGGTTTGGCTCCGGTGTACGGACAACGTTAACCTCGTTCACTGACCAATAATTTCAACAGAGTTTGGGTTGCTTCTTTCAACTCCGGTAACAACAACAACGGAGGAATGTAGTTCAAAGTTCTTTGAGCAAAGACCCAGCTCTTCGTTGTCCGTTCACTGTTACAATCGTAACCATTTTCCGGCGTACGGACGACGGTTCAAACCTTTAGAACTTCTAAATTTAAGCACAAAACAAACCCAAATCAATCAAGAACTACCAGTCTCTATCGGAAACAACCAAGATCACACTGGAGTTTGAGATCGGTCACCACTAAGCTCAAAACAGTCCAAAATTTTGTCGAAAAACCCTAGTCACAAACATTATACGTCGGTGCTCAAACCAATCCTTGGACAGTGGTGAACACAAATCAATGGTTGTTTGATTCAAACAACCAACAAATCAACTAAAATTTTTGAATTTTTCTTTTTTCTACTTTTTTTTTTGTAAACACCACAGCAACAACAATCCACAAGAATTTGAGGTTGTAAAAAAAAGCACGAATATACGAACAGGATTTGAGGTTGTAAAAAAAGCTCAAACCTTGCTCTGATACCAAGATGGTGCAAGCAAACCCAATAGAAAGCTAGACACAATGAAACGCGGAAGGAATAACAAGAATTAAAAGATAGAAGCAAGACAAATCTTGCTTCGATTCAAAAGAACAGTGAGGAACCTGTCTCAAAGCTCAATCGAATGAAGGTCAAGACGCACCTATGCTATGCAACAATCCTCAAGAAGAACAAGCTTCTTGCAAACTGAATGACCAAGAAGAAAATGTTCAATCGAAAATACTGAATGACACAAGTTCTTTAAAATCCGACGTCGGGGTTCGGCTCCATCGGAGACTCACAATAGCACTTGCTATGTTTAATCATTCAACAATAACTAACTATTACAATGAAATGTAAGGAGTATTTATAGACTAGGGTAAGGACAAAATAGTAAAGGGTCACAGGTGACCAATAGGAGTAAGCCACACAGGGCTGTTCATTAAGTATTCGATTACTCCTTCAACCGAACACTTGTCTTCGAACACTTGAGCTCGAGTTCCTTTCACTTTGGTGTTCGATCTCTCAACTCCTCTCACATTTGATATTGATCGCCCTTCCTTCGGTTATTTGCCTTTTACTTCGGCGTCGATGTTGAGTGTTCGGGTGGGGTTCGGTCACTCCCTCCTTTGAGCTCAAGCTTCTAGATGATGCCTTCGGTTCTTGAGCTCGAGTACTCAGCTTCGGAGTGGTTGCTTTCCTTCGGCCAAGCCAAGTGAATGTGGACATCGTGTAGCAGCTTGGCTTGGCTTCGTGTCATTGGCCTCGGTGGATCGAACACATGATCAGCACGTGTTCGGGCTGCATCAATTTCTCCCATAAACTTCTCGCTGGAATTGGTAAAGCTGGTTATAGTATAAGGGCTAAGGATTACCCGACACTGCATCTCCATCTGACAGACAACCTTCCAATGAATGATATTTGACCGTAATGCCCGGATCCACCAACACACACTTGACTTGAGCATCATGTACCTGCAGAGTCATTATTAAAGAATCATCGTAGGGGTGGTGGGCTTGCTGCAATTCTCTTTCATCAAACTTGATAGTGTTGAGGGGTGGCTTTTTGGCTATTTGCTGGTGAGCCTCACAGACCATGATGGCTTTGGTCTCGTTATTTGCGATCCCAGCCCCTCCCCCCCCCCCATCCCCAAGATCGTGCTGATGGATCTTTTATCTGACCTCGAATGACGGATAACTGGATTTTGATTTTAGATAGTAGTTCACAATTTCAATCATACTGACCGGGTCATGGATTATCTGTTGGATCTTGTTATCGATATTTCCATATAGCGGTATTGCATTTTGACATAGTTGTATCTTTTCCTTCGTAGGATACCTATAATTGCCTGAGCCCCATGGTGGGTGCCAAACTATTTATGCCTAAATTTATACATCTAGGTTAAACAATTAATTATGAATGAGGTCACAAGCAATACGGTAAATTACGATGGAAAAGTAAGTAAATACGATGAAAATAAAGACAAGTAATTAGCAAGAAACAATAGAGAAATTAAAGTAATTCTTATTCCTCGAGAGTAGCTGAGTTTGATGGAGAATTGTGTTTTGCGTACAATATAATGTAAGAAGAAATATTTACAGTAGTGATACCCAATCTAAACAAGGTAAAACACAAATACTAATAAGACCAGGGGCCTACAACTCAAGACGGTGGTATACTAAACCCTAACTAGGATACTGTAAATCTTAGTCGACTGGATGTGTGCCCTGCGCCGTGTGACCGAACCGCCTAAACGGTTGTTGGCTCTATGAGTGGGCGTATATCCTCAGTGCCCGGTGACCTGTAGAATAAGTATAGTCTCGCCAGCTGGACTCGTGTCCTCGTAACAATAGGTGGCATATTTTTTCTCACACAAGTTCCTTCATCATGGTGGGAGGAGGGTTCGTCCATGCCCAGATGCTTCTGAAGTCCTTTCCTCAGAGGAAAGGCTGCCTTATACGGATGGGTATTGGTGGTATCAGTGGCCACGTACAGAAGAATGCTCAGCCTGACATATCTCCTACGTGGGAGATTTAATTCTTGCCGAGGTATTTCGGTTGAGCGAAGCTGAAGAGACTTTTTCAATCATAGTCCCTTGAAACTTTTGGTTCCTTCCAGTATATCTGTAATGAAAAATATTGTATTAAAAAAGAACTTGATTGTATGTTGTAGCCTTTGGGCCATTGATATTAATGAAACGGACATTCATCAATATTTTGTGCATACTTGAATATGTAGTTGTAATGTAGTCAAACAACAATTGTGGTGCCTTTCTAGGCGTTTGTCTTTTAAAGACGTTTGTGCGCTTATTGGATGTTGTTTTATGTATTGGCTAGTGATGGCTTAAGTTGTGCTTGTTAATAGACATCTTAAGGCAAGCCCCGCGCTCATAAAGGGGATGACCTTAGCCCGTTATATTCAATGAGGTATTTTTGTGTTCAAGCTAGAACAGTTGTGTTTGTCCACTTGAGTACTTAAGTCTTTAACGACATTATGCGGGCGGACATTCCCACCTTCATGTTGGTGCAATTGTTGAATTGATGATTTCAACGTACGATAATAACTAGAAATGATCTAGCTTTGAGCGAGTAGTTTATTCTACTTTGTAATAAAAGTAAGTGTATTACTTCAACTAAAATATGGCGAGGGCTATGAATAGTTGGATCGTTGATGGATCTGAGTATATAACTAACTAAAATAGAATAGTAGTTTTATTAAATAAAAGAGAGGTGCGGGGCAAACAAAAGTTTTAAAAAACTTGAATAATAGTTATTGGGGCTAGATACCCTTTGAAAAAAATAAAAAGAACGAGAAAGAGAAATACGTGTCGCGAGTATGGAGGCCTATTGTCCCTCAAAAATTGTCTTAAGCCAAGTGATGGTTGTCCCTTCGTTATCTTTTGGGGCGTTACTTCTCTAACAGTGATGCCCGATATTTAATGGAGGATTGGTTTTTGAGATTTTGTAAGGTACTCCCTAGAGATCCGTCATCGGCTCGTGTTGGACTAAGCATTTTTCTTGTGGGCCGCTGACCATCCGATGATACATCTCTCCACTGATTAAGGAATACTAAGTCGCTCGCTTCCCCAATTGTTTGCTTTCTTCCTTTCCTTCAGAGAGTATTCCCTTATCCAAGTATTCAGTTAAGGCGTGGTGTTAGTGCAAGATGGGTCCTGTGGTATGAACTTCGAGGTCCAGCAGGTCTGAGTGAGTTAGCTCGATCACAGTCTCCGGACTGTCTGCATCTGCCTCTATATCAACAGCTAGGCTGACTAATGTATCATCCTCTGTATTTTATTCTTTTTGAGAAAATTTTCACTTGTGAATTTTTTTTTCAGACGGGCCTTTTTTTGGGGCTAAATACCTCTGTATGTTAGCGTCTTTAATTGTGATGACTACGTTCACTTGATTGACCACCAGCTGGGAGCCACTATAGAGACTGATCTCCCTGTCCCCTAATATGTAAGCCAATTCAAGAGCTTAAATTACAGCTTCATATTCTACCCCATTATTCATGATCGACAAACAATTGGCGGCCTTTCGGAAGATTTTTCCAGATGGATATTTAACCGTCAGATCGAGGTAAGTATCCTCGATGTTTTGTGTCACATCTGTATAGATTATCGATTCTCTGGGTCCGTCTCTTTCTATGGTCTTTATCTCTTCCTCAGCTTTTAATGTCATCCTGTTGCTAAAGTCATCACTGAAAATATAAGGACTTTTGACTTGATGGTCGTGCATGGCTGATAAATTATATCATACTCTCCTAATTCGATGGCTCATTCTGTCAGCCTCCTTGAGTACCCAGGCTTATGTAGAATGGTTTGTAATGGGAGAGAGGTTACCATAATGACCATGTAATTCTGGAAATATGAGCTCAAACTCTGGGTGGCCATAACTACTGCTGGTACAAGCTGCTCCGAAAGTGAGAGATGTGCTAGCGTATCTCACTGGGAATTGTACTTCACCATCTTCTCGTGTGAGGACTGCGTTCTCAGCTTTCTTCCAAAATCATGACATATAACAGGAGATTCTCTCCCTGGCTCGGTCAACGTTTGGGGTCTTCCAAAGTTTACCTTCATCCCTGCCAGTATTCGGCTATAGAGCCTTGGCCATTCAGGTGCCTCATGCTTTATCATTATTTCATAGAGTTGGTACCACAATTTCGTTGAACGTGGGACCAAATCGTCTATCGTGAAGATCCATTCCCTGAGTTCCATTGTTTCTGCCCTGGCCCTGTGCAGATCCGACGTATCCCTTTCCGCCTCTTTTCTGATTGTGTTTACTTCTGCTTTCAGGCTCGGGCAGATGTTCGAATGGGATGCATAACCTTCCTTGGGCAAGGACTAATCACCTCGAACTTTGCTTATCCCAAAAGGGATCGGGTACCTAAGGACTTGATGAAGTATTGATGGTACCCCCTTTACTTAGTATATCCGAGGTCTCCCAAAGATTACGAAATACACGAGGTCGCAGGCCATTACTTGGAAGGATATTATCTTCATTACGCCTGGGAATAGGATTGGCAAGGCTATTTCTCCAATCGTCTTTTTACTCGTGTTGTTGAAGCTGGTCATTATGTAGGAACTCGGGGTTTTATGTTGCTAAAGTTCCATTTTCGGAATCACCTCGTATTGAACGATACTTCTTGGATCAACCAGAGCTTGATCAATCTGAGTGTCGAGCATCTTGATTGTGATGGTCAAAGCATTTTGCCAAAAGTTGCAAGGCTCTTTTAAGCTTTCTCGACCAGACTCGATCGTGCTGATTCGAGGCCTCCACCTTGTTGCTACATGAACCTCATCAGGCCCTGGTCCTTCAAATATTGCGTTCACACTCTATTGGCCCTTGGAATTGAGAGCTCTGGTTCGTTTCCCTTCTTCTATGAGCAAATTTCTGAGGTGTTCTTCCTATAATAAGTGGGCGACCTCGAGCATAAGCGCTTTACAATAGACTGTATCCTGGCCGTTACTGCGATGAAGTCGCAGTAAGGCCGAGGATTTCCTCCCGAGAGCATTGTTGATGGTGGGCGACTAGTGTACTATCGAACCTATTTTTCCAAAGTGATTGTTGACTATCTCGACATTGTTTACCCGTAACACAAAATCTTTGAAGCTGCATTGTTCAGAGCCTTTCTCATGGGAACCTGTTCCTTTGGCGCTGCTCTGCTTCTCTAGTAGTTTTGCGGAATCAGCTTGATATTGAATCCTTTCTTTCGTCTTTCTCCTGCCAATATGTACTTTGAGTGTAGGGCTACCTGCTCGCTCTGCGCGTCCCCTATCACCAGGTAGTTGGGATTTTTCTGGCTCAAAACGGAGCTTTTCGTTGTACCGCTATTGTAGGGCGTCCCATGTCATACCCTCTGGAATCTTTCTAGGTACTCCTTCAGCAATTCCCTGTCGCATTGGCAGATCTCGAAGATATCCTCCATATGCTTCTCTAGCTTGGGGGCACCGGAGTGCATTTTCTTGAAGAGATCTTTCATCTGTGTAAACAATTCGATTAATCCCAATAGCAGCTGAGTGTACCATGTGAGGGGCCCCTTTGGTTAAGGTAGATCCGTTTACCAGAGAAAACCAGGATTTTTCTTCCATGATTTCATTGCTCTTGACAGCGGTGCAGTAGGCAGCGATGTGCTCGTCCGAGTCAGTGGTTTCGTCACACTTATTCAGCAGGAGAAAGAGCTTAGGTACGCAGATCAGTGCAGTGCAGTGCTCGCCTTGTATGCATGCTTGAAGAACTTTTGCTCAGCTGCGACCGTAACCTGGGGTGGAGCACCCGACATATTTCTGATCCAATCGTGGATGACTTTTAGTTGCTTAAAGATGTCTTGGATGACAGGTATTCTTTCAATGACTTCATTACTGCCCGCTGTAGAGCTTCCTGGGGCAGCCCTGAGGCTTTGCCTGGGACGGAAGCTGGTGACTCATATACGGGCGCAGGTTCTCGTGGGGACACTGACTTCTGGAATGAACCAGCAAAGATCACCTCCAGTTTCTTAGGTAAACTTTCAACAATGTTTGCTAAGTTTTGTTTAGCTCGCTCCTGAGCTTTAAGAAAATTGTCGAGAAAGCCTTCGAGCTTGGAGTTGCTTGCACGTGATTGATCCTCATCATGGTTAATTTCTACAGAGATTAGATCCTTGACAGTGCCCTAGGGTTGTACTTTGGGATCGCTGGGATCCTTTGTGGGATCATCAACTGCGTCAATAGTTTTCTTCGGGACATCGTTGTTTCCGTTCGACATGATCGTACTTTCCCTTGTTTAAAAGCCTACAATTGCATGGGCCCCACGGTGATCGCCAAACTGTTTATGCCTAAAATTTACCTATAGATTAAACAGATAGAATTTAGTAAAGAGTCACAAGCGATATAGTAAAAAGGAAGGAAAAGTAATAAAAAGAGAAATAAATTGTTGTATTCCTTGAGTAAAGCCAGATTGTGGCTGAATCACCTAATGTACAATATAATAGGAATGGGGTATTTATAGTTGATATTTACCCATGCCCTAATTATGATAAAATACAAAGACTTATAGGTCGTGGGTCTGTTTACTCAAGGTTTTGATACAAATTAAACCCTAACTAGGAGACTGTAAACCCTACGGCAGTGAGATGTATGCCTTGTGACCCACGGCCTATTCCTGCTAAGCGGTCATAACTTGAGGAGCAGGCGTGTACCCTCTACGCCCGGTGACTGACAGGCTAAGTCTAGTCTTAACCAATTGGATTTGTATCTCTATAATCATAGGTGATATATTTTTACTCACACCCTTTACTCCACATTTATTAGTAAAGGTAGGGCCCTTATTTTTGTCAATGGTTTGATTGTACGACTAATTTCTTGGATTAGAACTCCAACAATAGTTTGGAATGGCGAGTAATAGTTTTGAATTTTTAACAAAAAATTTGCAAGCTTAGTAAATCGGGATTTTTGGGTGAGAAGGACCCCCAAGTCTTTTATTAGTTATAAGGGACTCAAGTCTTGAAAAATAGGTGAGAGGGACACTTCTAAAATTAGTACTAATGACTAACATTTTAAAAGCCCCCCAAGTTTTTTTATTTACACAAAGCCCCCACCTCTCATCACCCACCCCATCAACCCCTTAGCCCCCATCCCGCCCCCACCCCCCACCCCCCCTTCCACCATTCCACCACGACCCTCCACCACTCACCGCCACCTTCTACCACCCTCCACTCCCACCGCCCACCAACAACCATCACCTTCTACCACCCTCCACCACCCTACACCACTCTAATAAAAAAGATGTTTACACATCAGTCGAGATGTGTACACATATAGTAATATGTGTACACATCTCGACTGATGTGTGCACATGCACAAATAATATATATGTACACATATTATAATATGTGTACACATATATTATATGTACGCACATATTATTATATGTGTACACATATAATAATATGTGTACACATAAATATGATAAAAGTGTTACACATCTCGTCGTATGTGTACACATATAATAATATGTGTGTGTATATATATTATTATATGTGTACACATCTGACGAGATGTGTACACACTTTTTTCAGTCGTGAAAACATCTTCAAAAGTGTATAAACCTATAGAAAATATGTTTACACATCTAAAAAGATGTATAAAATGACTAGAATTAAAAAAGTAAAAAATGATAAAACGGGGATGAAGAAGAAACAAAATGGATACGAAAAAAAAGAAAGATAAATAATATATATGGTGATAAAATGAAATTTGAAAAGAAATTTAGAAGAAAGAATGAAAAGGAAGAAGAGAAAAGAGGAAGAAAGAGAGAAGAGAGAGAGAGAAATAAAATTTGAAATGATTTGATTAAGGAAAGAGAGTGTAAAAATGGGTGGGAATGGGGGAAATGAAAAATCTGAATTTTTTCGAAAAGTGGGGTGTTTTCGTAAATATTAAAACTTTTAATTATACCTACAAGTTTTTAAACAATACACTTCAACCCTCACTTAAACTAATTACCCTTTGACTTGGTCTTGTCCCATATTCTTCTATGAAGACTTATAGGGAGCTTTCCCCTCTTTTCTCTCTAGTAAATCGAACAAGACTATATGCATCTATCAATATCGTAGGTGCTAACATTCGAACTTAGAACTACAATTTTAGGTTTATAAAGTCCTCAAGAAACAACAAATAGATTATTCCTCTGTTATTTCACTCCATTAAGAGTTCATCAAACTAGTTCAAGAATTATTCGACACTCCCCTTCTATTTCAATACCACTATCTGACATCAGGCTGATATGCAGAGCTTCTCCAAATTATTGATACAAAGCCCTCACATAAGTATTTTAATTGGAGAAATCCCCACCACATCTAGGTTTTAATAGGATTTAGTAGCACTATAAAGCCTTACCCTCTAAGTGAATAGAATCTAATTTTACTTTCATTTCCTCAGTGGTTCATTTATGTCAAAAAATATTTCTTATTTGTACATCCAAATGCTTAAGTCATCCCATTAAACCTAGGTAAATTAACTCTAAAATACCTAGTGTTCATATGATGGTGTTGCTTCACATTTCTTGTAAGGAAGTTTCATATCTTTCCTCTATCACGTGATTTTGTTCCCCATTTCTTGTTCCATCTGCCATTATCGTCAGCCAGGGAACTATTCGCTATGATACCAATGTAACTTGCTTATTGATGAACACAAGATTGTAGTTTTAAGATCCTAAGTAGAGAGATAACCTGTTAAGTCTTAAAAGAGTTGCAATTAGAGAGAAGTTCAGTGAAAGTATTAGAGAGAATAAGAATGAATAATTATTCAAGATTCTCCACTTTTACGATCTTCCCGGCCTTATTTATTGGTTAATCCCCTTTCTTAACTAACTTTTAACTTCTCTTACCTAACTGACTAATTTTCAGCTAACTACACTTAACCACCTACGGGTCCAATTCCCTTTTATCTTTATTATTCTTTTGTACATACTATTTTGCCCTTTCTTTAATAAGTGACATGTAATTGCTTAATTGGAATAATTTAATATAAATATAGAGAGTATCTGAGCACCGGGGACTCCACATTTATTTTCTATTTCATTATTTTTAGCTAGCGTTTGTTTATAGTTTTTGGGGTGTTTTTGGGGGGATTTTTTGGAGATTTTTTGGGATTTCCCAAAAAATCCAAAAACTGGTTGAACCCAGTTTTTGGGATTTTTTGGGAAATCCCTCACAAACTTCAAATATTGTTCCAAATAAAATGCATGTCCAAACAAAATTTCAATTTCCCAAGTTTCAAATCTCAAATCCCAAATCATGTCCAAACGGGAGCTTATTCTCACATTATGTATGTTAGATGAAGAGTTGAAGGTACATTAATTTTGCATAAATCACGGCACTAGAGTTTACCGCCGCCCACCAATTCAGTCTGCAATGTAAAGATAAGGCTTTGGAATTTAAGGCCATAAAAATTAAATATAGTCACACCTGGAGTTTGGACAGTAGCTTTCTATTACACACAATATTCTCCATTAATGAAGGTTCTTTTAACACTGAGTTAGGAAATAAATTTGGCTCCTCTCCATTTTCTAAAGTTATTACTTGAATGAAAGACACGTGGCATAGTGTAGAACTAATGGTTCAGATTTAGTTAAATAAATCAAGATCTTAACGATGATTAGGAGAACAATTATTTCCATATATTTGTTCCAAAAAAATTTTAAAATCCCAAAAATCTAGCTAAATATTATCTCATTCATAAATATATATAAAAACTTCGATTGAAGTATAGGTTTTGATGATTGACAAAGGGCATGGTGCTGAGTGAATGAAGAAAAGGTTGACAGTTAAAGTTAACGTAGCAGTTGTTCGAGTTGAAGTTCGATATCAAGTCGAAGAAGGAAAGAGAGAACAACTAGAGCATAAGTCTCAATCCCGGTTGAAGTAGGAGGAGCTTAGAAGTGGCTCTGGAAGGAAGAAGTTCCCTAGACGGGAAAGGATTGAAGACTTAGGCAAAACAACTTAGGTTTCAAATAAGGAAAGACTTGAAAACCTTCTTATAAACGGATTCTGAATTGCAAAAGGAATTCCAAGCTAAATTGAATAAAGATTTCAAGAACTTTATAAAGGCAATATAAGTTTTTTTACCAGAATAGATACGCACTCAAGAAATCTCAACAGAGAAAATCCTTGAGAGAATTATTTTGTGCAAGAACAGAAGCGAGACAGTAGAACCTGGAGGAGTTCGAGTTTCATAATTTAATCTAGTTGTCTAGCTTTCGGTTATAGGTTTTGGGTTGTAATTTTATCAACTTGTTAAGAAGCAATAAGTAGAATACTTTTGTATGAGGTAGTTTCAACCTTACAAGTTATAGTGAAGCTTCGAAAGTTCTAGGTACTAAGAGTATTAGTTCCTTATTATAGATTTGTAAACTAAAACTTGAGAATTTTCAAAAATAGGCAGCCCACTACCCAAAATTACAAACAAGAGGCCATATTTTATAGCACTCCTTCATAAGAAATATCCTAGCAACCAAATCTCCTCCTCCCCAGCCACTAAATCGCCGGCATACACCCTCTCCCGCCAGTAGTGTCGTTATTTTTTTGTATTTTACTAAATTTATGTTGTTTATTGCGTTTAAATCATTGCTTTGGACAAGTTTATACACACAAATCTCCCCCCCTAAAAAATAAATTATACATGAATATACATAGATAAATGCGTAGCAATGAGAGAAATACAAAAATATACAAAAAAAAAATTAAAAATTCATATAAACATCCTTAATATACAGATTTATTCACTCGCACATACACACTTATACAAATTTATACAATTTTATACATGTGTATAAAATTGTATAAACTTGTATAAACTTGCGGCGACTGCTATCTCGGGAAAAGGGTGACAGCTCGGGTAAGATTAAAAAATATGGGCCATTTTTGGTAATTTTCGTCTTTTACTTGTCTTTTATCGTAATTATCCCCTAAAACTTGCTCGGTTTTTTCATAGTGAAAAGTTTAAATTCCAAGAGTTTTGGGTCGTGGTTTTTGATCCCTTGAGCAAGAATTTTTCCATGTAAATATCTCTGTGTCTCTTTATTTCCACAATTATTATTAAGTGTCGGATATAGGTGAAACTCAAAGCCTCCCCTCTAGTGTCTTACTTAGGCGCAACAACTTCTCTCTCCCTCCTACTTTCATACATCGCCATTAAAACATGAAAATGTTTCACAACTAATACTTGGTGACAGTAAATTCAGTCAACAAAAATATTTTATTCAATACGTAATATTTTTTTCCAAAAAATAAACACATGACATTGAAATCTCAATGGGTCATTCATTGAATTATCAATTGATATGAAGCAAAAAGAAAACAAGTTAAGCCATCATTCATTGATATCCATTTTATCTCAAAATACTACACAAGGACAAGTACATGAATGTATAAAGAGAAACTAACAGCAAAATTTGTTGAGAATATAAACATATGAAATATTTTTCCTGTTGCGATGATGGATGCCAGACTTTTGGGAGAAAAGAATTTGTGCGCAAAGTGGGATGAAAGAGATCGAGAAGAGAAATAATTGGAAGATAAGAATTAATTTGATGTGTATTTATATGGAAATAATTGTTATTCTAATTATGGTTAGGCCCTTGATTTACTCAGTGAATCTCAATCATTATTTTTATATTATGATAGGTGTCATTCATCCAAGTAATAACTTAAAAAATAGAGAAAAATTAAAATAGAGAATAGCCTCATCTGTTGGAAATAACTCTTCCCTTAGAGAAGATGTTATAATTAAAAACTTAAGGGGATTTGGATCTGCGGTGAAATGAACTTAAGAGTCGAAAAAGATGATTTGTGAGGGAGAGGAACCTTAGAGAGAAGAAGAGGAGAAAGTATTATTCATCTCACTAATTGGAAAAGGAGCCTTATAAGGCTATTTATACACGGATGGTGGTTAGGAAAATCTTAACCACTTTTTAAAACCTAACTAACAACTCTTAACCACTAATCAGACTTTAGGAAAAATATTAAACTTCCCCTTATACAATTAACTCTATTTAACAACTTGCTCAACACTCCCCTCAAGTTAGATGATGTCAAGACATTAAGTAATACTAGCTTGGAATATAAGTAGAAATTTTGTACTCGAGTCAATTCTTTAGTGAAAACATCATCTAGTTGATCCTTAGTTGGATTGAACTGAGTTGAAATCAGTCCTTTCAAGATCTTTTCCCTCACAAAGTGACAATCGGTTTCAATGTGTGCTTTGTTCTTTTATAGAACACGAGATTTGCTGCAATTTACAGAGCAATTTTACTATCTAAATACACCTTAACTGGTATCTCACACTTGATTCCTTTCTCAATAATAAGGTATACTAACCAAGTTAGTTCATCAGATAAAGAAGCCATGCTTCTGTACTTTGCTTCAGCGGAAATCCTGGACACAATGGTTTGCTTCTTTAATTTTCAAGACACCAGTAAGTCTCTTGGCTTCACCATAAAACATGTTACAGAAGAAAATACAAGTTGCCCAGTCAGCATCACAGTAGGCACTGATTTTGTTGATAGAATTACTTGATAACAAAACTCCTTGTCCAGACTAATTCATCACATACTTAACTACCCTTATTGCTGCATCAAGCTGAGATACTTTTGGTTGTTGAAGGAACTGACTCAATGTTTGCACACTATAGGCAGTATCAGATCTGGAAATAAATAAGTACAGGACTTTTACTATCAACCTCTGATGAACACTAGGATCATATATGAGTTTGTCGGTTACTAGGCTACTAGAATCATATAGTAGTAAGTTTTATATTGGGATAAATAGGTGTGATTGTTGGTTTACCGGGACTGAGCCCAGTCTCAAATATGAGTTCCAATGAACATTTCATGTAATGCATCAAAATGCCCTTCTTTGACCGAGCAAACTCTATGCCTAGAAAATACTTGAGCTCCCCTAGATCCTTCATCCCACTGGTGGATTCTTGGCTCTTGGTGGCCTGATAGGTAGGAATGGTGCCTGAACAGGCTGGTCTAGACCTTGGTCTATTACATCTTCTTCAGCTGGTAGTGCTAGTTATGCTGGTTCTTGATGTGCAGGTTCAACATTTTGTGCCACAGACTCAGCTCCCCCTAGGTTATTATATAGGATTGTTTGTGACTGAGTAGGCTGACTTTGTGTTTCAAGAATAGTATAGTTGTCCGGGAATATAGGAGGAGTAGTGGAATTTTATTTTAAAGGGAAGTCATCTTCGTTGAAAATGTCCTCTCTACTAATAGAAAAAGTTTTTTTGATGGGGTCATAAAGAATGTATCCCTTCTGAACTTCTGAATATCCCATATGAACAGCTTTGGTTGTCCTAGAATGCAGCTTGTCTTGTTGTTAAACATTTTTTTGCAAAACACTAGCATCCTATGACTTTCAGATATTCCACTAAAGGTTTTCTTTTGAAAAACTTCTCAAATGATTAAACATACACTATAGCTAACGAAGGAACTCTATTTATCAAATATACAACATCTAAGATACAATGACCCCAGAAATTGATTGGAGTATTGCCTTGAAACCTGATTGCTCTAGTTATTTCAGGAATATGCATGTATTTTCTTTCTGCAATACCATTTTATTGTGGTGTATATACACATGACCTTTGCTGTATCACGCAAAGGTTCTTAAGCATATCAGCACAGACTGAGTTTAGAAATGCAGCTCCATTATCAGTCCTTATTACTTTGACATGACAGTTAAACTGAGTTCTAACTTGAGTTAAGAAGTTCTGAAGTACAACACAAACATCAAATTTTAACTTTAGCAGGAAAATCCAAGGCATCATTGTCATATCATCAACTACTGTTAAGAAGTATTTTTTAACATCATATGTAGGAACTTTGTAAGGCCCCCATACATCAACATGAATCAAATCAAATGCATTTGTACTTATAATAGAACTAATAGAAAAAGGAGGTCTAGTTTGTTTAGCACAAGGGCATAATGTACAATTATCTACTACTTTACTAATTATAGTACTGTCAATAGAAAAAACTCTTTTAAGAACCCTTGTGGAAACATGTCCAAGTCTTTTGTGCCACAACTTAATCTCTTGATCATTGAGTCTGGCAACTAAAAAGAATGCTTCCACCTTGTTATCACCTTGCTTATGTATCAACTGTAGTCCATTAGTGTCTTTACCAATCAGTCTCACTTTCCCATTGCAAAAGATACTGGAAGACACAAAAATTGGGATAAAAGGTGACTGAGCAGCCAAGCTCTTTGGTTACTTCAGAGACTGAAAGTAAATTGTACTTAAACTGTGGTAGATGAAACACATTGCTCAGTACATTATTTCCCTCAATGTTACTAGATCAACTGTGATTCACAAAAACTGTCTCTATTAGGTAAAAACACCTTGTTAGGATTAACAAGCTGCATTGAAGCCTTGTCTGACAGTGACATATCTAAGACCATGTGGTTGGTGGCCCTAGTGTCAATAATTCACTCTTGTGGTCTAGTAGAAACAAGTAGGGCACTGCCAGTACCTACAATGTTTGCAGCTGATATAAAGGTATATTTGTTGGTTTCCAGTATCTACAGAATTTTTGCATATTTTTCTGGAGTAAAAGTACATCCTCCAATGTGAGCCATTGCTCCAGCTTGTTAAGAAATTATACCATATAGATCTTGTGATTGAACAATATAAGTAGAGCTAGTGGTTTTCCTCTTCTTGAATTCTTGAGGGTACCCATTCAACTTGCAGCAACCATCTTTGGTGTGATTTGTCAACTTATAGAAATCAAAGTATAGATTCTTGTTTTGCTTCCTAAACTTATTGGTTCCTTGATTTCCTTTAACTTTGTTGTACATAGCAGCCTGAACAAGATTAGCAATACTAGGTGCAGCTCCAAAAATAATAGTATTAGATAAGGCTGTTCATTTTTTTGTTTAAATCGATAAACCGAACCGATAAAAAGTTAATGGTTTATAAATATTGGGTTATCGGTTATTTAACGATTTGCAAAATTTTTATTGGGTTATCGGTTCGGTTGTTGGTTTTGTACATTTTCTTATTGGTTAAACCGATATCCCAACAAGGTTTTCAAATTTACTATGTTGCGCTTATGTGCATAGAAGTAGTATACTTAATTACTATTAGTTGGAACTTGAAACCTCAAACCTTAGTCTTCTTTTACTTGTGTAGCTTTCAAGTCGCCCCATCCATTTCAACCACTGATTTACTATTTCACTCCTTGCCTCCTCCATTAGTAGAATAATGAAGTATATTTGAATCTGTTGCTGGTTGCTTTTTTGAATATGGCGAATTCTATAAGAGGCATTTGAATTCACTGTAAAAATAAAGCCGATTTTGCATTGGATACAATCGTTTAAGAGGTTTTTTTTTTACACTTGTTAGGCCTAAGTTTCTTAATAGTTAAACCGAAAAACGAACCAATAAGAATCTAAAACCGATAACTCAAAAACCGATAACCGATAGCTTATTGGTTCGGTTATTGGTTTAGCACTTTTAAAAACCGAAAACCGATAGTACAAACCGATAAGGTTCAAAACCGAACCGAACCGACCGATAAACACCCCTAGTATTAGATGTACACCCTTTTTGACTTTCATCACCAATGATCATTGCATATGCTTGATTCACAGTAGGAAGTGGACTCATGAGCAAGATCTGACTTCTTGTTTGAAGATAGGAGTCATTTAAGCCCATAAAAAACTAATACAACTTCTGTCTTTGAACATATGCCTTAAAATCCTTAAATTTGTCACAATCACAATATGGAGTGGGCACTAATACCTCAAACTCATCCCACATATCCTTTAGTTTAGAAAATTACACATCAACAGAATTTGTTCCGTGTATTAAAGAAGCAATTTCTTTATGCAGATCGAAAGTTCTTGAGTCATTTACTTTGTCAAAACTTTCTTTAAAATCTTTCCACACAATGTGAACATAAGATGCATAGACAGTTCCACCCGGTAAAGTATTGGACGCAGAATTCATTAGTCATGAGTCATGACAGACCACTGGCATTTCACCTTTCCCATTGGGCCCATAGACTTTCTTCTTATGTTTCCTTTTAAAGGTTCCATCTACCAACTCTATTTGTTCCTACCTAGTAAAGCAATCCTCATAGACCGACTCCACAGAGAATAATTTTCAGTTCTAGTCAATTGGATAGAAATCAATGAAATCCCACTAATATCATTGGATTGTAAATACAAAGGATGATTATAATCTATAGTTAGAACCCCCATGAACTTGACCATTATTGTTTTGAACCATTGATGCAAGCCGTTGACTAATTCTTGAAAGATTCTTTAACTAATCAAGAAATCTCAAAAAGAGTAATAGAAAAACACTAGAAAAGAAGACTTGTCAAGGCCTGCTTGCATTTTTCAGAATCGAATTAGGCCTTGTATAATTTTCTGAAAAAACAGATTCACAAAAATTTGTGTTATAACATTAATGTGATGAGCTAAAAGTTAGATCGCCGTCCATGGAACTAGCAAATTTTAAGTGGTATCATTTTACTGGTTTTTTTTTCTTTTATTTACTAGGTTTTGACAAAAAAATAATTCATTGTAACCAACTATTTGGTTAGGCAATGTCTGATAGTAAGATGTGAGGTTTCTTTTTTAATATGTTATAATTCAATGTTGTAAGTCAATTGGAGAAGACTATCCGTTATCGCACCCCTTTTTTCGAGCTCGGATCGAGTTCAAAGGTCGGGCTTGACTAGGGTGACCCGTTTGGAACGATTTTGGAGTCGCCACCTAATAGATTTGTCTAAAGGCATATTAGGGACACCTGATTGTGCCTAGTTTTATTATAGTTGACCCCGGGTAAGGTTTGCATAACATAGATTCTAGGTAAGAAGTCCTAGTGTCCTGAAACGAAGGTATTAGGCACTTTTCAAGGACCCACGAAAGGTGGTTACCAGCCGGATTCAAAATATGGGGATCATAAGCTAAACGTGAATCTTAAGTCTTGTCAACCAAAATAAAATCATGTCTACAGTTATAAGAAAAGTGCAAACTAAATTTAAGCTTAGAGGTGCAATTCCTAACTCAGAAAAAATTAGAACCCCAAAATCAGGCTAAAATTCTAGTATTAAATACTAAAAGGATGTTTTATGCGAATGAAATTAAAGAGGCTCACAGTTCACGTTCTACAAATTAGAACAATGTGTGAATTTTGTGCTGATGTCCTAAGCCCATTGCCTAATTGCAGCTTTGGCCGTGGAATCAGCGTTTAAATTCATAAAGGCTAAAAAAATAGTAGCCACCTCAAATCGAGTCATTTCTGCAAAGATCAAAGCTGCTCAGTTTTGAAATAGTGAAAAAATGTAATTTTGATTCCCGAAATACACAACAATTTTATAACGTAGGGACAAAGAAGAATTGTTATGCTTAAGAGATGTTAGCCACTTTTGAGAGATAATGTGATATTAGTTATCACATACTGTTGTTCGTGTGGCTATTTATTATGAGGTCACATATACTTGATTGGAAAATAAAATTATAGAAATATATAGAAAATATTTCTTGAATCGTAGACGTAAGTAATATAATATATGCATTAGAATGTATATGACTATAGTGTAATCGTTAGCATATACTAATATTGTAAGACCAAATGTAAAATAATTGATTTTGACACTTTTCAAAAGTAAAATATAGATGTACATAATATTTGTAAATTGTAAATATTGATCTCTAAAACATTTATTCCCTTTTCAAACTATTAATTAGTTTGTAAGGAAATAAGAGTTTTTAAAAGTTGATTGTTTGACACTTGCAAAAATAACCAGTGAGTTCTAAAAATCTGGCCCGTTTTGAATTTTTGCAGAGATAGCCCACTTTACAGATTTTAACCTTTTACAGCAATAGTTCACCACTGAGAATTACTTTCAAAAACAACCTGTTACAAACTAAAAGTCGGATTCAAAATTATACCAAATAGTCTCGCTTTCAGTTCTAAATCCAGATTCTAGTTATTTGTGTGAATAGTCCAGATTTCAGGTCGTGTTGCACTTTTAGCCTTTTATGATATTTTGCTGAAAAATTCCCCTACTATAATCTGGTTTTGAAACCTGTCTTGTTAAAACAACTTTTAGATATTGTACTTTCAAACTAGCTAATCATGCACAAGCAATAGATAAAGAGTAAACGAAGGGTCCTTGAATGACCCATGTTAGAGCATCAGCAATGCTTACTACATTTTTTATGCCTCATAGAGCCTTACGGGGCTCTACTTACCATTTTCTTTCCTGTTTTATATGTATACAAACGGGGAGACCATATCAAATACATACAAGATCTAACGAGGATAAGAAAAGGAAGAGATAGTGCGTTGTGTGCACTAGTGTAAACCAATCAGTTCATTCAACCCAAATCTTGATCTTTCTCATAATTGTTCATATTGTAGATGAACACGGCTTTCCTGCAAACAAACTTAATAACGGTATAGCGTATAGCTATCCTACAGTAATCGTCCTTGTACAGATCATGATGTCGTCACAGGTTAAAGATGAAGCAAACAGACGTGGCTAATCATCATATTTTAAGCATGACGAGGCTAGTCGTCATATTTTAAGTCTGACGAGGCTAGTCGTCATATTTTAAGCCTGACGTGGCTAATTGTTTTAAGCCTGACGTGGCTATTCGTCATATTTTTAAGCCTGACGAGGCTAGTCGTCATATTTTAAGCCTGACGAGGCTATTCGTCATATTGTAAGCCTGTCATATTTTAAGCCTGACGGGGCTAGTCATCATATTTTAAGCCTGATGAGGCTAGTCGTCATATTTTAAGCCTGAAGTGGCTAATCGTCAAATCGTCTTATTTTAAACTTGACGAGGCTAGTCGTCATATTTTAAGCCTGACGAGGCTAGTCGTCATATTTTAAGCCTGACGTGGCTAGTCGTCATATTTTAAGCCTGACGTGGCTATTCGTCATATCATATTTTAAGCCTGACGTGGCTATTCCTCATATTTTAAGCCTGACGGGACTAGTCGTCATATTTTAAGCCTGACGTGGCTAGTCGTCATATTGTAAGTCTGTCATATTTAAGCCTGACGTGGCTAATCGTCATATTTTAAGCCTGACGTGGCTAATCGTCATATTTTAAGCCTGACGTGGCTAGTCGTCATATTTTAAGCCTGACGTGGCTAGTCGTCATATTTTAAGCCTGACGAGGCTAGTCGTTATATTTTAAGCCTGACGTGGCTAGTCGTCATATTTTAAGCCTGACGAGGCTACTCGTCATATTTAAGCCTGACGAGGCTAGTCGTCATATTTTAAGCCTGATGTGGCTAGTTGTCATATTTTAAGTCTGACGAGGCTAATCGAGGCTAAGCGTCGTATTAAAGGTGCCATGTCGAAAAGCTTGTAAGTGCATTCCTCCAGTGCATGTCAGGTATTTGAATTGGAGTTATTCATTCTCAGATTATTGTATTGCCTGCGAGTCTTGTATTTGTAAGAAACGATCTGCTCTCAAAGAAAAAGTTGTTAATTTAAAACAAAGTGGTTGCCTTGCATTGAACACCCAAGTGTCGGCTCGAATCTGCATTTGTCCTTTGATGTGATATCTTTGAAAATTTTTGTTATCCAATCGATCATGCAGATGCCTCTTCCATTTTAGGTTGAAAAACTTTTGGGTGAGTGTGTTGGATTAGGAGGATGTCCCAAAATTTGTGCTTATCTTGACTAGGAGAAAATGAAATTTTTAGTGTAATGAAACCCTGCCCAAGTAGGTTGCTTACATATCTTGTCAATACAATAATCAAGTCATACATGGTTCAGGTACAAATTAGGGATAAAGGGCAAAAGAGCAGTCAAATGTAGAGATGTTAGATTTTGCATGGTGATGGATTGCCTTCATGTGTTGTGCTTTCTCTTCAAATGCCTCGGAGCTATCTTCGATGGATTGCCTTGAACATAGACTGTGTTTGCAGCTTGAGAGTTGGAACTGTCATTTGGTGGTTCTTGTTGTACCGTTATCTTGCCTTTTTCAATCAAGTTCTGAATTTTGTGCTTCAGTGCTGGACATTCTTCAGTGTCATGACCTTGAATATTCGAATGATATATGCAAGTCTTTGATGGATCAAAATCCGTACGAGGAACCCATCCATTTCTCAGCTGCAATGTCCCTTGATTCCTTAGTCTTTCAAATATACTTGTCAAAGATTCAGCTAGAGGAGTAAATGTGCGAGATTTCATCTTTTTTATCTGGTGCCGATTGCGTTGAGCTTGATAAGGTTTTTGTTGAAAATCCTGATAGTAGGGAGGTTGTCTAGTATGTAAGTCAGGAGCATCATGAAATCGTAGATTCCGTTGATTCTGGTTGTACGACGGTTGGTGCCTAGTCATGGCGACTAATGTGTTGTCTTCTTCATTACTTTGTAAATTCTTAAGTGCTTCGGGTTGAAAATGTTGATTAACATAGTGTAAATTCTCAAGTGCCTCGGGTTGAAAATGTTGATTAACATAGTACGCTGTTGAACTTCCAATGATCTTCCTTTCTTGAATACCAATTTCGAGTTCCTTTATTATTCGAATCAGACTAGGAAAGTCGTGTGCCTGAACGCCAAGTAATTTCTCATAGTAAATCCCTTCTTGGATTTGGACGAAAGTTGAAACTAACTCTTCTTCAGGAAAAAGAGAGTGTATCTTTGAAGCTTCGATTCTCCATCGGGTAGCATATTCTTCGAAAGACTCGTGTTGCATTCGTTTGTCTTTGTACATCTCGTATAGGTGCACATCCTTTCGGATGTTGAACTTGTATTGATCGACAAAATCTCAGGCCATATCTTCCCAAGTGTGTCATTTGCTAAAATCTTGTTTGGTGTACCAAGTGAGTGCTAATCCCGATAAATTTTGAATGAACAATTGCATTCTGATAGCCTCGTTGTGTCGATTCCAATTAATCTACTGCAGTAATCTTTCAAATGATAGAAGGGATTTCCTTTTCCGTCGAAAGTGCTGAATTTTGGAATTTTGTATCCATGTGGTAGCTCAACATATAGATGTATACACAAATCCTTATACCTCAAACTTTGAACGTTCCTTAAACTCATCTTTTCTTTTATGACCATTTCCAAATCATGGAGCTTTTTATTTAGACCTTCGTGTTCATTTGATTGGATTTCTTCTCTGTGCTTCTTATGTGGGTATACTGCCAGCTGATTCTGCTGGTCCCTTACCACAACTTGCATAGTAGTAGGATCTGGATTGTCAGATTTTTCTGAAATGTCCTATTGAGTCTTGTTTTTCTCGATGCCGTATGTCTGAGTTTCTGAAGACTTTGTTCCAAAAGTGAATATTTCATCTTGGCTTGTCATCTCGGCTTCTTCTTAATGCAGATTCTTTGCCAATTTCGGTGTTCAAATGCTAGGCAACCTTTAACAAAATGATAAAATATGCAAAACAGAGTTAGTATATTATGGACTTTGAAACAAAATAGCACATAAAGGTCATATATGCAGCTAAGAGGATGCCTATAAGGCATATAATAGACTAATGCTTGAACTAGACACTATGACAAATGGTATAGAGATTATAAAGGATTGCTTGAGTGCTTTATGTAGCAGTCAAGGCAAAGATTTTGGTTGATGAATCATTGATAAGGATGTTGCGATGAATTGTGAGAAGTCAAGGAAAAGGTTGGACTTTAGGTGACCGAAAAGGAGGTCGGCTCTTTGTCAAACACCAAAGACTTGGGTGCGATCACCGTTTCCTTTACAAATTTGTTTGTCGTGATCCATGCCTTTTCACAATTATCAACCAACTGTTGTATTTCAAACTTTGCACCAACTTTCCTTATTGGACAAAATAAAATTTTTATTATAAAGGGACCGAACCCGGTGTGGGCTGCCTACGTATCCTGCTACTGACAGGAATCAGGTCAAGCGTAGTTCAAAATACATAAAGGGGAAATCTTAAAAACATGTGCCATAAAGCTTGCTTAGAAAGTAAAATAAATGTCTCCAAAGATTATGCAACTTAGAAGCGCTCTTCTTGTATACGGATGTCTGTCATTAAACTGCTGCCTCTTTGACCTGGTCATCTGCAATTGCTTTGTCATTAGCATTTTCAATCTTGATTTGCCCAGACTTGATCAACTCTTCAATCTTCTCTTTAAAAGAAAAACACTTCTCAACATTGTGCCCCAGCATGCCTGAATGGTAAACACATGACTGTTTCATATCTGCTTTCCACAGTTCCTTGTAAATTTTCCTTTCAATAGGGTGTACTATTCCTGCATCTTTCAACCTTTCGTGCAAACTTGCATATGATCCACTAATGGGAGTGAACTTGCGAGTAGCATCGCGAGAGGAACTCTTAGTGCTATTTTTTGGCTTCTGATAAGAAATTGGATTAACTGACTGTGAGCAAACTTCAATTGTTGGCATAAAGGTCAGAGGTTGGCACCAAAGTTGAGGTTTTCCCTTTGGTACTTAGACTACCTTGCCATTTTCCACTAGACTCTGAATCTCCTTCCTCAGAGCGGTGCATTCATTGGTGTCATGACCTGGTATGTTGGAGTGAAATGCACAATATTTTCTTGAATCAAAGTGAGGTAGTAGTGGGGTAAAGACTTCTCCACGTTGTGGCTGCAACATCTCGATAGACTTAAGTTTCTCAAATTGAATAGCCAGTGATTCATGAAAAAGGATGATGGCTTGGTTATTAAGAGATATTGGGATAGGGCTTAGGGTTTTGGTAACGGTAGCTTTCCCTTTCTTTGTAACATTCATATCCTTGGATTACCCAATACCTTTTCAGAAATCGGTTCTATAACACTTTTCTTTTTCAACAAGCTATTGCATGCACGATGGTCGCCATAGAATTTATATCGGTTAATAAAGGCTTCGACCAGGTCGCTCCAAGAATTCCATTTGCTTGCATCTTGCCCTATGTACCAAATCAATGCTGACCCTGTGAGTGTCTTAGCAAATAACTTTCTGTTGAGTTCGTCGTCGTGTTCCATACTTTCTAGTTGGTGCAGATATGCTCCCAAATGTGCATAAGGATTTTTAGTTCCATTATACAACGGAAGTTTCGTCACCATGCTGATATCCGATTGTTGTGCGTAAATCTTTGCAATATTTGGTGGATTCTCCTCACTTCTCATCTCCTGATTGCCTCCTGCTAACTTTTTGAATGGTCTTTCAACTATGAACGAACGTAAATTTGGAAAATGCTTAGGATCACAGTCATGTATGGAGGGTGGTGTAATAGTGTAGACTGGAGCACTAAAGTGATCCTCGATTATTGGTTTCGAGAATTCTTGTGGCATGTCAGAAGTGCCCTTGAGGCCGACCATCACTCCTCTTACCCTGTCAATTTTCTGCTCCATACGCATAATACTTGCCGCAACAACCCCATCTTGCTTTGACAAATCACCAATAAGTGCACTCTGCTTAGCCATGTCTTCTATTTTAGTGTTCAACTTGAGCCGACCTTTTAGAAAGGAAGTTTTTGAGTTAGCGATCGGAAGTAATCAAAATGTGCAAAAGATCAGGATTTTAGTATTAGCTTGGAAAGAAAAGTAAGGTTATATGCATTGGAGAGATATTGATTTTGGGGAAAAGATTCATTCGGGTAGAGAGAGAGAGAGAGCAACAAACGAGTTCATGCAATGCACACATATCAAGTAACGAATGCATCCTATAATGCAAAAGACCATTTTACGCGCGATGATTTTGAAAAGCATTTTGTGCCACATGTCTCATTTCATTTGCTAACAAAATAGGGAGCCTAAGAGATAATATTGCATTTATTGGATCTTATTACATTGGATGATAATGAAATAGTGTAAAAAGCGGAAAAGACTAAATATTGCTAGGAAATTAGATCATGGCCAAGTAAACATCTTTCATGCCGATCCATCCCCAGAAGATTCTTCTTCTTCTTCTTCTTCAGATGAGTCTTCCTCGACTGAACTTGCCCCTGATGAATCTCCTTGGAAGATGATATTGTATGCATCAGTTAAGAGCCGGGATATGTCAAATGTGAAGTTCTTCAACATTTCCCAAGCCTTTCTTCCTTTCTCCTCTATTCCTTTGTTTGCCATAGAGCTCATTCCTTCGCTAGCCCATACACCTATAGACTCTATGCGTTTTGTCAATAGTTCTGCCTTACTGCACCATTTGCCTTTTTCTTTATTCTTTGCTTCTACCAAACTCTACTTTTTCACTATTTTCTCTCGTGGTTTTGCCAGTTGTTTGTGTAGCCTCTTGCACTCAGATTCCAATTCATCGGCATTTTTTTTCCTTTTTCTTGTTGCTCTAGGTTGAACTGCCTTTGCTATGTCTTTCCTTAGCCAGTCTGGATAATCTTCATCATAGCCTGCATCAAATCTGTCTCGTCCAATATTCTCAAATCCTATTTGTTGCCTTTCTTTCCAAAGTTCTAATATCTTATCTTTGAAAGGTATCACTCCTCCAGAAATATCTGCTTTGAAACTTCTGATGTCTACGATTTGGGGTACAATCTGCTTTCTCCCCGCTTGTCTAAGTGCCCTTAAAGGATTATATGGGTAAACTCCTCTAAAGCCCACTAAGATAAGAAACGAGTCCCTTTCCGACCGTGTGATCACTGTAGTGCTGGGAAAGTAGTCAAACATCCATTGTATATTTTCGGACGTCAATTAAGAAAGCTTCTGGTGCCAGCCTTCGGTGGTTGTTGGTTGGTCCCACTTCTCGAGAGCATTGATCATGCGTGCGGTATGAGTCAAGGTGTAGTTTTTTCTTGGTACAGAGTGGAAGCCTTGGTCTGTGTTGTTCTTCTTGTGCAAATGCTCCATCAACCAAATTTGTAGAAGCAAATTGCAATCTTCGAAAAAGCTAGCACCTTTCTTGCATCTTTCTAGAGCTCGGTACATTTCTGCAACAATCATTGGTACCAAAGTGTATTTCTTGTTGAAGTCTTTGAGTAAGGTATCGGCAATTGATACCACGCAAACATCAACTCGTCCTTTGTATTGTGGAAACACGACAGTCCCTAAAAAGCTAGTAACAAAAGCGAGCAGTCTCCGCTCTTGCCAATTTGCTTGGTTAATGCTCAGATAGTCTTCGGATTCCTGAAATGCTTCTTCATACCCAAATTTGATGTAGAGGGAAGTCAAAGAAATTCCCGACTGCCTTATACTGTCTGTGCATAATTCGGGCTTAAACCCTACCATTTCGAAGAACTCCTCGGGTGTAATGTTCTTAGGCATCAAGACTTCCTCACTTTCAAATGGTAATTAACTTAACCCGCCTATTTCTTCCAGTAATGGTGTCAACTCTACATTCCCAAAGTGAAAGACTGCTCGGCCTGCATCCCAATAGTGTACTACTGCTCCAGTAATGGTGTCAAATGTTCTATTAGCCATGATCTTTTGGAAAAGGTGAAGGAAGGAGAGAAAAAAAAAACGGGAAGGAATATGCCTAAATTTTGGTTGTAAGCAAAAGATTAACGTGTGGCACGAGCTTTTCAAAACAATGCAGTATGAAATATAAAGAGAAGTGTCGTTATGGATGATGGCTTGGTTATTAAGAGATATTGGGATCGTTATGCATTAGAATGTATATGACTATAGTGTAATCGTTAGCATATAATAATATTGTAAGACCAAATGTAAAATAATTGATTTTGACACTTTTCAAAAGTAAAATATAGATGTACATAATATTTGTAAATTGCAAAATTTACCTCTAAAACATTTATTCCCTTTTCAAACTATTAATTAGTTTGTAAGGAAATAAGAGTTTTTAAAAATTGATTGTTTGACACTCGCAAAAATAACCAGTGAGTTTTAAAAATCTGGCTCGTTTTGAATTTTTGCAGAGATAGCCCACTTTGCAGATTTTAGCCTTTTGTAGAAATAATTCACCACTGAGAATTACTTTCAAAAACAACCTGTTACAAACTAAAAGTCAGATTCGAAATTATACCAAATAGTCTCGCTTTCAGTTCTAAATCCAGATTCTAGTGATTTGTGTGAATAGTCCGGATTTCAGGTCGTGTTGCACTTTTAGCCTTTTATGATATTTTGCTGAAAAATTCCCCTACTATAATCTGGTTTTGAAACCTGTCTTGTTAAAACAACTTTTAGATATTGTACTTTCAAACTAGCTAATCATGCACAAACAATAGATAAAGAGTAAACGAAGGGTCCTTGAATGACCCATGTTAGAGCATCAGCCATGCTTACTACATTTTTTATGCCTCACAGAGCCTTACGGGGCTCTACTTATCATTTTCTTTCCTGTTTTATATGTATACAAACGGGGAGACCCTATCGAATAAATACAAGATCTAACAGGGATAAGAAAAAGGAAGAAATAGTGCCCTGTGTGCACTAGTGTAAACCAATCAGTTCACTCAACCCAAATCTTGATCTTTCTCATAATTGTTCATATTGTAGATGAACACGGCTTTCCTGCAAACAAACTTAATAATGGTATAGTGTATAGCTATCCTACAGTAAAACAAGCCAAGCTTGGACTAGGTAAAGACCTGCACAAGGTTAGTGGATGACCTCAACAGGAGGCCTGCTACACATATTTTTATCATAGGAACATCCAATGAACAAGTAGACAGGAGAATCAACACAGCGACCAATGCATAGAAGTAGGTAGGTATCCTGATTACAATACTAACCTTAATATGAGATAATAGAAGTGAAATGAAACAGATTAATTGCCAAGAGGCAGTACCAAAGCTTTGTGTTAGCTTGCAACCAACAAGATCAGAAAGGAACGATAGAGAAGAGGTAGAGAAAGCTTTTGAACTTCCTGGGAGATATTCAGTGTGTTTTCAATGTATGTTAGAGGCGTGTAAGAGTGTTTTTCTCTGGTTCCCCCTCCTCTCAAATGAGGATGAAGTGCCTAGTTTATATAGTTGTAAGGGTAGAGTAAGTTAAGGATTTGAATTCCCAGTAAAAGGAAGTAGAAGCCAGTAAATTTATGTAAAAGGAAAAAAAGAAATTATGTTGTAAATCAATGAGATAACTACCAATCAAACATTCCCATAAATAAAGCCAGTCAATCAATTACCAAAATCAAGCATATATTTCTGTTACATTGAATTGCGAAATAATTATAAGGATCCTTAGAAATACTGAATCTCATACATATACTGATATCATGCCTAGAATAACTCTAATCAATTCGGATTTTGAATTTGGAGCCTATTCCTTTCTTCAGCCTATTACATACACACATGTTTATACATATATATATATGCTCACATATGGCAAGAGGGGGATTTCCTGTCAATTAACCTATCACAGGTAGTTAACAACTAATCAATTATCGTAAAAGTGCTACAAGCCCTCAAGATTGTGTAAATCCTTTTTCTGTGATTAACAAATCTCGTGCATATGTCAAGATACAAGTTTTTGGCAATGTAATCGTCCTTGTACAGATCATGATGTCGTCACAGCTTAAAGATGAAGCAAACAGAGATCCAGACGACTAAACTTTTGTTCTAATACGCATATTAATCAGAGCGAACCTTTAATACTAACTAAGAACCTTAGACACATAATCAGAAATGTACTTTCATAATCTCAATTAACAAGATAAAAATAGAGGCGTACTTGCATAACTTCATGATTAAGATAACAATAGGCATGTACTTTTCATGGATTTAGCATAAAAGCAAAAAGTAACTAACGAAAAGGAAGATTTTACCCGCGTATGAAGCCGGGTCGGGTTGAGTCTTGACCCATTTTTGCTTTGCTTCGCCAGTTTAGCTAGGATTCTGCTTTGATTTTCAAATCATGCCTCGTATACGCCGGATTTGCTCCTATTTTGCCTTGTATGATGAAGATATGGAGGATTTCTTGTATGAATCTTCTTTTTCCTCTTTCGGGTATGATTAACAGTGAAGAGAGATGATTTACTTTCCATTTTTCCTCGTGTGAACTGAGATGATAAGCCTTAATTGCGGGGGAGAGGTGGCATTTGACTGTATATGGACGGAATTATGGAAGAGGAGGAGAGATAAGCGAAGCAGGGGCGACGGGCTGATGTTGGAGAGGAAGAGGGAAATGATTTAGGGTTTATTTTGGGGTAAAGGGAGGTGTTTGGTTAAAGGAAAATGAGAAGAAATGTAGTGGGGGCTGACGTGGACGTGTGATTAGTTGAGGAGGTGCCTCACGGGCCTGCGTGGCTGATGTGTGTGTGCGTGGGTCCAAAATAATATGATGTGTATATGTGGCATGTATTATACGGTGCATATTAGTGTATATCTAGTGAATATGTAGGTATAATTTGCCAATAACTAGCTTAAGAATACTAATAAATGAGAGAATAATTAATAAAATATGGGGGGTAATATTGGGGACTTAGGAGAAAATAATAACTGATTCAAAATAATTATAAATGAATTTAGGTAGTATTAATTGAGCGTAAATAATTGTAAAATAAATATTCTAAGTGTATAAGTCGCGTAAATAGTTAGGAAATCGTGCAAGTATTTTGAAAACGACCTATATAATGCAATTATGTAATATATTCACAATTAAATAAATATTATATAAATATGAGATTAAGGATAAGGGATTACACACGTAAATGCATGCCATCTAATGCAATTTTGTTAAAAAATTTTAATATGTATCCTTAAGCTAAATACAACCAATTATGAAAAAAGAGAGACAAAATTGGGTGTCAACATCTATTTAACCAAAAAAAAAAGAACTCTTTTGCTCATGATAAGCAACTATGTGAGAAAAAATCTTGTCACTTTAAAATCCCCAACTAATAAACCATCCTTTCTTAATAAATTAAATCTAGTTAATCACAGAGACTTCTTTTTCATTTTGAGTCAATAGAAAGTAATATTCCGTTGTATCAGGCGTGAAGAATCGAAGCTAATGGATTAGTTTAGTAAAACACTGAAACCAGAATTTATCTTAATTGACTGACTGATGAGAAAGGCAACTGAAAGTCATGGGAACAGTGACAAATGGGCAAATCCAAAAGGAGGTGATCGTTATGTTAGTTGGGAATATAACTATGTATTCGAAAAAATTTCATTATCCATAACATGTAAAAGTCCACAATTGTATGTGCCTCCCAACTGTAAAACAAATTGCGCTAGATCTAATGTCCCTTTCTAGACTCCTCTTTTGTCTCCTTCTTACTTTTCTTATGATCTCTTCTTTTCTTCCTGTTTTGGATACTATACAAGTTGTAGTAGTTGGATGAGTCTGTTGTTTGTTATAAAGAGAAGAATGGATTCAGATTTGAACTTTAATTTATAATTCATGAATTCTATGATAATTACTTAAAGTACTGGTAGCTGAATTCATAGTTTAATTTTTGCACATGTTTGAATTTCTTTAACATATACTCCCTCCGTTCCATTTTATGTGTCATAGTTTGACTCGGCACAAAGTTTAAGAAATAAATGAAGACTTTTGAAACTTGTGGTGTAAAATAAGGCAAAGATATTTGTGTGGTTGTGAATCATTTCAGTAATGGCAAAACTGTAATTTTGAAGTTAAATTGTTACCAAATTTAGAATGCTGCCTTTCTTTTTGGAACAGACGAATAAGGAAATGCTGCCACATAAATTGAAACGGAGGGAGTATTACATGATGTATCTCCAAGCTAGCAATTTCTATCTAACTTATATCACGAACCATCATCCCCTCCATATATAGAGATAAGGATTTGCATTTTCTCAGCTGATATTCACTTCTCATATTTGTTAATGTGCAGTTGATGGGAATCGAAGGAAGTCCGGATCTCTCGGAGGATTTTTTATATATATATATATATATATATATATATATATATATATATATATATATATATATATACACACACATACATACATGTACACACATACTAAATAGTATAAAAATTTATTTACATTATTAATATAGCTTAATCTATTATAGTATGTCAGTTATGATATGACGGATATCCTAAACCAACAACCTGTTACATATTTGTCTGTTATTATTAAGAAGTAAAATTTACTATTCTTTCTGTCCCAACAAGAATGACATTCTTCATATTTAATAATGTTTCAACTTTAAATTACTTATTTTCTCTTTAGTAAGATGATTTCTAAAGACGGATCTAATTTTTCTAAATTATTTAAATAATAAGTTTCAAAGGTCTATATTTATTTTTTAAAACCTACACTCGGCAAATACCATCAAATAAATTGTGATGTTAGGAGTTTTAGAACTTTGACTTAGTTTCAAGTATTTAATTATATACTTTTAATAAGAAAAGTTACTTATCTTCCAATCTAATTGCTTCCGGAAAAGTGTCAATTGATATTAGAGATACTCTTGCGCTTTGAGGGTATGTAAGACTTGATTCTAGGAAGAGATTTTGAAATAAAGTCCACATATTAATTTTAAAATTTACGTATTAGAAAATTGATGTCCCAAACTTCCTATGAGAGACTTCGTTTGTAAAAAAGAACTCAAAAATAAGCTCTTTTAAATTAACAATATTGTAAATAATGTCGACATGCCCCACCTAAATTTATTCGTGTTTACTAGTCACCATCTTCATGGATCCAATTCATAGTAGAAACGACAAGGCAGCGCACTTTCCTTGACGCTGTTGTATCACTTTAAGAGGAAAGAATCACGGGAAGAAAAGGAAAAAGGAAGAAAATCAGAAAGAATTTATCACCACTCTCTGTTGTTTCACTAAGCTATGAACAAGTGTTTCCTTCCTCATGGTTGGAAAATAATACCCTTACTTACATGTTTAATTAGTAAACAATAAAAGATCTTGCATAAGTCAAAATCAGTCAAGAACGTCATAAGTTGATCACATCTAATTTATGACATTTTAGCTTATAAGTAATTTTTGTTGGTTTAACTAAGATTTTACCATTTAAACTCACAATTATCCTTCATAAAATAAAACCCTCAACTCCCTCTCCATCTCATATATATGTTGTACTCATTATAACTTTTGTAAATGACTCTACGGATATTTTAGAAGTTTTAACGCATAAACTACTATCAATGCTCAACTGTTTATGTGTAAAATCTATTTCAGCACGTAAAAGTGTTTTTTAATGCTTAATGTATCAGATATTTTCAGTCAGTTAAGTCCATTAGACTTTAGACGGTGAAAATGAGGCTCAACCATTACAAGTTAGCCTAGGTATTGTGTCACTTCTAGGTTACTGATGCTTCAAACCTCTTATTTATTTCTCCAGAAATAGAATGTAAGGGAAACTTGTGAAACATAGCAAACCTAGCCGGCATCAAACATGAAATCTACTTCTAATTGTATTGGGTGAAAATCGACGTGCTCGATCAGCACCTCGGAATGGTGAACCGAAGAGAAAGCGAGCCGATGCTCCGAAGAGAAATGGTTAAACCCGCGACTAAGTCACCGAAGTCAAGTTCTAACGCCGCTACCGAAGGCGGATTGAACGCCGAGCTTCAGTGCCACGTCTTCTTATCCGAACAGCAAGGTCAAATTGCCGAAGCCTTGTGACTAGGCTTCGGTGACCACCTCGGTTCCAGCGGCTTTGCAGTCCACCACTTTGCCCCCACTAACTCCTCCATTTAATGACCAGATCGTGGGGAGATGCACTAGCTGATGGTGGAGAACGTGGGCAAGGCCTATAAATAGTAGATCATTTTGTATCATAGGCATCCAGAAATTTGTACTGAAACTCTGCCCAAATTTGTACTCACAATCATATATAAAAATACAGTTATTTTTCCGCATTTATATCTTTTTCGTGTGTTTGTTTAACTTTGATAAGAAGAATTGCTTATATTCGAATCCAAATTCGATTTGTACTCCTAAACTGATTTAGGCCCATACAAATTGGCGCCGTCTGTGGGGATGTAAGCAGCAACGCTTTGTTCCAAAGTTTCACGTCCGTTTTTCATCAAAGCTTACGATTCAACAACGTTATGGCTGACAATGGCGGTAACAATAGTGAACGGGCTGACGTTCTATTGAACCAACAGCCCATCTCACCAATGACGACTGAAGAGTTCCAGATTTATGTTGTCACTACGCTGAGAGCTCTCCAAAATAGACATGATGAGCAAGCGAACATTAATGCTAAGTTTCGCGCTTCGTTAGAGGCGAGGAACAGTGCTGCCCCAAACAGCACCCAGCCTTCGGCTCCTGGTGGAGGCATCCCGCTCTTCGTTCCTCCGGGCGCGATAACAAGAGGACCTCACAACGGGGCCACGTCTGGGGGCTCAGGGAACAATCCAACTACCACGCCACACTTCGGGACGGTTCCCACCGTGGCTGAGACAACGTCCTCGGTTGACGTCGAAAAAATGAGCAGGGAGATCGAGGCTCGCATCGAGGCGCGCGTGGAAAAGCGCCTCGAGGACGTGTCGGGGATAACAAAGGAGGAAGACGACCTCGATATCTATCAATCAAGGGAGCTTCCCTTCAAGCCCGAAGCGGCTCCAGCCCCAACTCCCAAGGGCTTCAAACTCATATTCTTGAAGAAATACGATGGGACCACCGATCCCAAAGAACACATAAGAGAATATATGGCAATGGTGAAGAGCAACGACTTAACAGCTATACAGCTCGAGTCGATGTTCTTGAAGAAATTCGGTGTGTCATTAGAGAAGGGGGCTCTTCATTGGTATATGTGTCTGCCAGCGGGGTCGATTTCCTCATTTAAGGAAATGTCCAGCGCCTTCGTCAAGGCGCACACCGGGGCATAAAAGATCCTCCAAAGGACGGAGGATATATGTGAAGTAAAACAAAAGCCTGGTGAGCCACTCAAAGAATTTCTTGAGCGATTCCACGCCGAACGCATGGAATTGCCTCGGATGGACGATACCTTGGCCATCATGGCATTTGAAAAAGGTATCAATATTCGCAATTCTGACGCTGCTGCTGAATTGCGAAAAGAACTACAACAATATCAGGTCCTAACATGGAAGGATCTGTATAGGCGCACTTACTCCAAAATCAGATTGGAGGAAGCTGAATTCAAGAGCCGAGATTATCATCAACGAAACTGAGGCGAATCTTCAAATCGCGCCAAGGCGCCACGAAGTAACCCAAATGGGAGGTATGAGCCGTATACCTCGACAAGGCAGCATGTCAGCCAAAGATTGGGAAACACCCTCGGTAATTCATACCCAAATTCTCCATAAGCCAAAGGCTCGGAGGGAAGGTTCAACCCAATATGAACCAAAGAAATCCCTCAAGCTCTGCTTCGGCCCCAAAAAAGGATCTACCTCGGATCCAAGACTACAACTTCAACATATCGACCTCGGAACTGGTCAATGTAGTCAAGGGGACTGCCGGGGTAAGGGTTCCCAAGGATATGAGGACCCCGGCAGATAAAATAGACCACAATCTGCATTGCGAGTTCCACACAGATTATGGCCACAGGACCGAGGATTGCAAAGCTTTGCGCTTCGAAGTAGCTCACTTGCTGAAGAAGGGAGTTTTGGCCGACTTCCTCACTGTCAAAGGGAAAGATAATTTTTCCAAGAACCGAGGCGATGGACAACCACCTCGGGCTCCACCCCCGGAGAGAGTAGTGAATGTCATTACCGGGGGATCAGAGGTGAACGGCGTAAATTTCGCTGCGGCCAAGAAATTTGCCAAGCTCTCCATCACCATGGAGAAAAGTACCCGAGTTGGAGGCTCGGGCAAAGACATTGTGTTTGACGATGATGACTGTGATGGGATGATGTTCCCCCATCACGACGCTTTAGTCATCATGCTAAGAATCAACGACTCTAACATCAAAAGAGTCTTGATCGACCCCGGTAGCTCAGTCAATATAATCAGCAACGGGGCTGTTAAGAAAATGTGGCTGAAAGGGGAAGTTGTCCCCAAATCAACAGTGTTAGCTGGCTTCAACAACTCCATGGAGAAAAAGTTGGGTGAGATCACACTCAAGACATTCGCCGAGGGCTAACCAAAGAAAAACTGTTCCAAATTATGCCCGAGGATCTAGCCTACAATGTGATCCTCGGAAGGCCATGGATCCACTCCATAGAAGCTGTCCCTTCCACCTTGCATCAAGTGATTAAATTCCCTACACCTTGGGGAGTTCGATCAATCAAAGGGGAGCAACGAGTAGCCAGGGAGTGCTACTCGATTGCATTAAAGAGCGGAGTCGCCCCAATCGGGCCAAAGCAATAGCAACGAAAGGAACCGGGGTCAAGCGGGGAGAGCGCCCGAGGAGAAGCCGAAAAGATTCCAGCCTGTATTCAAGAGCCTCGGAAGCAAAAATCCGAGGACTCAACTGTTGAAGAACTGGAATCGTTCACCCTATTGAAAGATTTTCCCGATAGGAAAGTGTTTGTAGGCTCGGAGTTGGACCCGGAGTCGAAAAAGGCGATTATAGAAGTTTTGAAGTCCAACCATGATTGTTTTGCTTGGTCCCATTCAGACATGACGGGTATCGATCCGGAGATCATGACCCACAAACTGAATGTGGACCCAAAATTCACCCCGGTAAAGCAGAAGAAAAGACCTCATGCCGGGGTCAAAAAGAAGGCGATCGAGGATGAAACCGCCAAGCTACAAGAAAATGGTTTCATAAGAGAGGTGAAATACCCCAAATGGCTGGCCAATGTTGTGGTTGTACCGAAGAAGAATGGCAAGTGGAGAATGTGTGTAGACTACACTGACTTAAACAAAGCTTGCCCCAAAGATTCATATCCATTGCCACAAATTGACAGGTTAATAGACTCCACGGCTGGACACAAACTATTGACCTTCTTGGATGCATATTCGGGCTATAACCAGATCCTCATGGACCCGAAGGACGAAGAGAAGACCTCGTTCATCACTGACCGAGGCATCTTCTGTTACAAGGTGATGCCCTTCGGTTTGAAGAATGCCGGGACGACCTACCAAAGGTTGGTATGTCGCATGTTTAAAGAATATATTAGAAAGTCTATGGAAGTTTACATAGACGATATGCTTATCAAATAGATCCAAATGGGGGATCATTTGAATCATCTGAGGGAAGCCTTTGCTGTGTTGAGGCAATATGGGATGAAATTGAACCCTGAGAAGTGCGCCTTCGGCGTTGGATCAGGCAAATTCTTGGGATTCATTGTCTCTGAACGGGGAATCGAGGCCAACCCAGATAAAATCAAAGCTATTGAAGAAATCCCCGAGGAGCTAACCGGGGTGAAAGAAGTTCAACGCTTGACCGGCCGAGTCGCCGCCTTAAGTCGATTCATCTCAAAGTCCTCGGAGCGATGCCACAAGTTCTTCTCCATTTTAAGAAAAAACAATCACTTCGAATGGACACCGGAGTGTAAACAAGCGTTGAAAGATTTGAAATAATATTTGGCTAATACACCGTTGCTTGCCAACCCAAAAGAAGGTGAAACATTGCTGGTCTACTTGGCGGTGTCCGAGGTGTCAGTCAACGTTGTGCTTATTCGGGAAGAAGATGGCAAAGAGCAGCCCATCTATTATGTTAGCAAAACGCTCCTCGACGCTGAAACCAGGTATCCGCATTTGGAGAAATTAGCACTTGCTTTACTTGTTACTGCTCGGAAACTGCGACCCTATTTTCAATGTCACCCAATAGCGGTAGTTTCAACCTTCCCTTTAAGGAATATATTGCATAAACCGGAGATATCAGGGAGGTTATCAAAGTGCGCGGTAGAGTTAAGCGAGTATGACATCACCTACCAACCTCGAACTGCCATTAAGTCTCAAGTCTTGGCAGACTTCGTGGCTGATTTTAGTATTGGAATTTTGCCCGAGGCGGAAAAGGAAAACTCCATGGCAAAAGAAACTTCTTCGGGACTATGGATACTTTACACCGATGGAGCAACAAACTCCAAAGGTTCAGGATTAGGCATAGTCTTGAGAGCACCCACCAGGGAGAAAGTTAGGCACTCGGTTCGGTTCAAGAAGGTAACCAACAATGAGGCAGAATATGAGGCAGCTTTAGCAGGTTTGGAGCTGGCTAAGGAATTGGGGGTTGAAAGAATCGAACTGAGGTGTGATTTACAGTCGGTAGTGAACCAGGTCCTCGGTGATTATACGGCTCAGGAGCCCAGAATTCAATTATACTTGGATCGAGCACAAAGGATCTTGGCACAATTCCAAGAATGGCGAGTTAAACAAGTGCGTCGGGAGGAAAATACCGAGGCTGATGCTTTGGCAAATCTTGGTTCGGAGATCGACGAAGCTCACTCGGGGACTGACTCAGTGGTTCGGCTGCTGTCCGCACAAATGAGAGAGATGAAGTTGCAAGTTAACTCAGTGGACAACCGATGGGATTGGCGAAGTAAGTTCATCTCCTACTTCGACTCGGGGACTGTCCACCAAGACAAAAAAGAAGCAAAGAAGTTAAGGACCCAAGCAGCCTCGTATCACCTGATCGAGGGTAACTTATACAAAAGGTTATATTGCAGCCCGATGGCCAAGTGTTTGGGTCCCGATGAGGAAAGATACGTGATGGATGAAGTGCACGAAGGCGAGTGTGGCAACCACTCGGGGGGAAAGTTCTTGGTGCGTAAATTATTAAGAGCTGGGTATTATTGGCCCACAATTAGTGCCGATGTGAAAGCCTTCGTGCAGAAATATGATAAGTACCAACGCCATGGGCGGATGATCCACCAACAGGCCGAGCCTCTACATTCAGTGGTATCACCATGGCCCTTCATGAAATGGGGAATGGACATCGTTGGACCATTGCCCAAGGGAAATGGTGGTGTTCGTTTCATCTTAGTGTTGACCGATTACTTCACAAAATGGGTGGAAGCGGCGGCTCTCACCGAGGTAAAGCAAAAGCAAGTAATCGACTTCATCAAAAAGAACATAATCTACAGGTTCGGTGTCCCAAGAGAAATTGCTTGTGACAATGGTAAAAAATTCATGGGGGCAGCTATCACTGATTTCTTCAAGCAGCGGGGGATCAAAAGAATTGCCTCGACTCCTTATCACCCAAGTGCCAATGGCCAAGCTGAGTCTTCAAATAGAATTATAATTGAAAATCTCAAGAAGAGACTCGATGAGAAAAAAGGTCCTTAGCCCGAGGAGTTACCGGGGGTGTTATGGGCCATGCGAACAACGGAGAAGAACAACACCGACGAGACTCCTTTCTCACTAGCTTATAGCATGGATTCCCTCATCCTCGTGGAAGTGGGCGAACCAAGCCTTCGGTACGCACACACTGCCGAGGATGCAAACCAAGAGGCGATGCGCATAGAATTAGATCTGCTCGAGGAGAAAAGAGAACTAGCTTTGGTTCGGCTAGTCGCCCAAAAAAGGCAGATCGAGGCATACCTCAACAGGAAAGCCAAATTCAGAGACTTCAAAGTTGGAGACTATGTGTTAAAAACTGTAAATCAATCAACAAAGGAAGACACCGGAGGGAAGCTTATTGCGAATTGGGAAGGACCCTACAGAGTCAAGACAATCGTAGGAAAGGGTTCATACCAAATTGAAAGTTTGCAAGGCGAACCCGAGCCTCTGAATTGGAATATCTCCAATCTTAAGCGATACTACTTCTAACTGAGGTAAACACTTTCCAATCTCGTTAAATTCATCCACGGCCCCGAGCCGAACAATGCTCTTATGGCCTCGATCGAAATGTACTAACTCGCTCCCCGTTCCATTTTTTGCTTGACCTTTTCAGGAAGCGAAGTGAACGATTTCCAGTGCTCGGATCTTCATCAAGATTCACAACCGAACACTGGGGGGGAGTGAGAAGGGTTGATACCGAGATCGACATCGAGCCTCCCAACCGAAGCTTATCTTTCCGGCAACCGGGGACTCACGCCCGGGGAATAGATTTAGTACATTGTAAATTAGCCCAAGTAGCGGCATATTGTCAAATCGCTTTTATTGAAAATTCAGCTTTCACCCAAAGTCCGCTTTGACTTGGTCTTACGTAAGTAGCCGATTTCTGGCTCGTTGATATCAATGAAATGACTTTGACATTATATCTATTTTTATCTGTTTAAAACTTGCACTCCGAAGTTGCACAATGCATCGACTCGAGGACGAGACGTCGTTCTAAGTTCGCATCGATTAAATTCAATTAAGTCTTGCAAGCAATTTATTTATTCTTAGCAAAGTGTTCGGTATTTGCAAAGGCCAACACTCAAGACAAAAATACGAACGATTAATTTCCATTAAAAAGCCCGAAGGCTGAAAGATATTTACATCAAAAAGGACCCGAAGGTCCAAAGCTATGCATACATAAAAGCCCGAAGGCTGATGTCTAAAAGGCACGAAGGCCTATCAACAAAATAAAAACATCAAAATGTTCATCAAACACTAAGGCTGCGCCCCATCGGCATCTTCACTGCCCTCTTCGGCACTATCGCCTTCGTCTTTTCCTTCGGGCCCACCATCATCTGAGCCCTCGCTCGAAGGGAGCTCGTCCACAATCCTTTGAGCCTCGGCAGCAGCCTCCCTTGCCTTGGCAATCTCATCGTCAAGTACGATCTGCCCAGCCTGGACTTGTTCAAGTGCACTAAGCCTGGTCTTGACAACGGCCCATGTCTCCTCAAACTTTGCCCTCGTTGCCCTGACTTCGGCCCGCTCATTAAGGTACGCGATCCTGCCCTTGAGCCTGGATATCTTGCCCCGAAGGGATGGCACTTGGTCCACAAGGCTCTGCAACTCAACAAGCTTGGCGTTGTACTCCCCAAGTTTACTGCGATATTTTTCGCCTGCTTCAAGCACTTCGGTTTTGGCCCTAAAAAGCTCAGCCTCAAGGCGAGCATTTTAAAGGCTCAACCTCGAGCGCTCTGCAGTAAACTCATTCGTCGCGGCTTGAACTCGAGCTTCGGCAGATTCCACAGCCCCACGAAGATCAGCCTCGGCCTTGGCTGAGGCTTCATTGGCACGTTCCAGCTCCACGTTCAGAATTGCAAATCGAGACTCTAGCTCGGTAACTTGCCCCCTAAGAACTTTCTTCTGTTCATCCCAAGCGGCGGCAGCTGCTTGGATCTCTTTGGCTCGATCACGCTCGAGATGAACAGCTTGCAATGCAAGAACCAAACTCTGGGTTTGAAACAAAATGTCAGTGCCAGAAAAATGGCGAAGTAAACTATGCAAAACACACGCTAAGACTTACCCGAAGGGCTGAAGCGGCGGAGACACCCATCAAGCTCATTGAGCTAAGATTCCAAAGTGCATGAGCTTCGGCAGGGCCAAGTATGCCATCAAGGGCCACGATATCCTCTTTTGTGGCATCCAGCAAATTCGCATCGGGGTATATTTCCAAAGCCCGAGGTACAGTGCTGGTAGGCTTCGGCGAGGCTCGAGAAGCTTTAACCGTACTCTTAATCAGGCCTTCACCCACTCTAGCCTTGCCCTTTCGCTTTGCAGCCTCTTGATCAAACTCTTCCACGTTTATCACCTCGGTTGTCCCACCAACCTCGGGCCTCGTCTCTTGATCTGCCTCAGAGGCCGGTTCTGGCCTTACCTCGGGAGCCAAGGGGGGAAGCTCTTCATCGCTGGGCTCATCAACAAGTCCCCGACGTTTTGTGATTGATGCTTCGGCAGCAGGAGCAGCAGCTTCCTCAACCCGAGGTCCCTTCGCCTTGGCCGCTCGCTTCGGCACAACGCTCTTTCTTTTAGAACCTGGGGAAGGAAGGGAAGCAATTCGTTTAACATGAGAAAGGGTAGAGGTGGAAATACAAGAAAACCGACCCAAGAAAATTTCATCACCTTGTGAGGTCCCCGGGCTAGACGAACCCTTGGCTTTCTTCTCATCAATGAGCCGCTTTGCCAAGGTCGCCATTTGGGAAACGCCCTCGGCGATGTCAAGCACCGTCCTCTCTTTTTTCTTCTTTTCTTTCTTATCTTTCTTCTCCTCTCCTCCCCCCTCAACATCCACCTCGGCTCCTTCCTCCTCTTCGATTTCTCTCACAGCCCTGTTAGGGAGACCTACATAAATGAAAAATATTAGACCATGACGATTTAAAATCAATAAAAGGCAGATCACCAATAGGAACGCACAACTCACCATGCCTCTTACACGCCCATCGGTTCCCCTCCAAGCCAGCTAATATCATCCACTGTCGCTCTGGGCGCGTCTTCGCCTGCATAACTTCGGTAACCCACTCAAGCATGTTCCTGGGTGGGTTAATTGGGACCTTCTCAGCTGCAAGTCGTGGATAAAAGGTTAGATACTAATTATGACAATCCAAAGCTAAAGGGAAAACAGAAGTAGACACTTACGTTGAGCATTCCATACTTCGGGAAAGCCAGGTTCGGCTGACAGCAACCTCGTAGGGATGAGCATATACCGATCATTCCAACCTCGGTCTCCATGGGCCTCACTCTTACTCAGAATTGCGTAAGAACCCCAGGCAGAAGGGCCACCACCCCGGCTTTAAGGAAGTAAGAATAATAGAGAGAGATCAAATGTTGGAAGGTGAAAGGCAGCCCAGCTATGTCACTCAAATACTCGAGGGCTTGGACGACCCTCCAAACCCCGGGCCCAAGTTGAGCTAGATAAAGGTTGTAAGATCAGCAAAACATATCAATGATGGGATGCACAGGCAAGTTAAATCCTATGGTGAAGGGGTAGGTGAAAACCGAAGAGTACCCCTCGACGTGCGTAGAGACAGCCGAGTCCGGCGCCGGGATCCTAATCTCCACTTTAGGTCCCCACCGGCAGTTGGCTCGAACAGCCTCAAGCTTGTCCTCGGTTATGATGCTCGGGGTGACATGAACTGGAATGTTTCTCTTCTTCCCCTTTTGGGCATCGGACTGAGCGTGAACCTTCAAGTCCTTTTCATTATTGTAACTCGAAGGGATGACCAACCGAGGATCAATCTCAACCTCAAGAGGAATCTTCCTCTTAGATTTCTTGGATGGGCCAGCTTCGGTCCCCCCTTTCTGACCACTGGCTCCACTCACCTCGGCTCCACCAACCGAACCGCCCGCCTCTTTGGCACTGGTGACGTCGTCTCCTTCGACGTCACCCCTGTCCTTGTCGCGATCGTCATCGCCTACGTCAAGCTCCATATCATAACTAACCTCCGCCGTATCGCGCCCAGCCCGCGCTTTTCGCCTCTTAGGAGCAGGGGCCGCGGACGTGGCCTCGCCACCAGCTTCCGCTTCAACCACCTGCAATGGCGGCACAGAGGCAATCATCTCGTCATTCATGGCCATGGCGGAAAACCTCTCCGCCCTCTCACTAGAATCACTTAAGCCACGACCTGAGTTTGTAGCAGACATGGTGGTAATCAAATGGAAGAAGGAATCAAAATCAGAGAAGCAAGTTTGGAGAGTGAAGGAACTTTTTCTTCGAAGATTCTGATTAAAGGTCAAGATTTCAAGTGAAGTGGAAAGGAGTGAAGTGAGGTATTTATAGGAGACTTACACGTGCAAGTGGGAGAAGCAATGATGACTGTAACATTGGAGAAAATGAAAAGACGGCGCGACCGTTCGGTGACCTATCAACAGCCGCCACATAACGCGGAACGGCAACCCGACAGACGTGCAGCTTTTGAAATCCTTGGATAGGGTTTCGCCACGTCAACTTCCCGCTCAGATTCATTCCACTCCTCGGCAACCTCGGTGTTCATCCGAGGAGTGGGGGGACTATCTGTATTGGGTGAAAATCGACGTGCTCGATCAGCACCTCGGAATGGTGAACCGAAGAGAAAGCGAGCCGATGCTCCAAAGAGAAATGGTTAAACCCGCGACTAAGTCACCGAAGTCAAGTTCTAACGCCGCTACCGAAGGCGGATTGAACACCGAGCTTCGGTGACACGTCTTCTTATCCGAACAGCAAGGTCAAATTGCCGAAGCCTTGTGACTAGGCTTCGGTGACCACCTCGGTTCCAGCGGCTTTGCAGCCTACCACTTTGCCCCCACTAACTCCTCCATTTAATGACCAGATCGTGGGGAGATGCACTAGCTGATGGTGGAGAAGGTGGGCAAGGCCTTTAGGCCTATAAATAGTAGTTCATTTTGTATCATAGGCATCTAGAAATTTGTACTGAAACTCTGCCCAAATTTGTACTCACAATCATATATAAAAATACAGTTATTTTTCCGCATTTATATCTTTTTCGTGTGTTTGTTCAACTTTGATTCGAAGAATTGCTTATATTCGAATCCAAATTCGATTTGTACTCCTAAACTGATTTAGGTCCATACACTAATATCTCCGAAATAACTTCTCCTTATACTGGAGAATATTTTCAACCTTACAAATAAAAGGGTTGTGATGAATGAAAGTCAAAAAAGGATTGTTATATATCTTATTTTCCTCTTTATCCTGCAGGTATTATATATGTATAACTGACGAGTGGTCGTCACCTATTAAATGGACAGTGCTAACCGTGAAACTGCAAATAAGAGTGTTTGCTTCCTCAACCAAATAATGAATGAAATATTATGGGCTATGGAAAATTCTTCTCGGACTCCCATGTACTTTGCATCTATTTATCTTTTATTACAGTTAGATATTGGGTATCTACTGAAACAAGTTATAAGTTTTTTGCGCCAAGTGAAGCACATAATTAAAGGGTGTTTTGTATCATGACTTTTCTCGTCGTATGGCTGGAACCTAAGAAGTTTAATTATGGATGGAGGTATCTCGTCAATCTCATCATATTTTTTGGTCTAAGCACTTTAATCCTTTGATATTTAACGAAGGATATATATGTATATATTTAATTTAACTTTTTATCTAATTATATATACAAACATTTTACTTTACAGAAAAATATTAACACTAACCCATTATAGAAACATAGCACTTTTTGTTTTTAAATAACATAGAAAATATATATAAAATAGTTGACAAACACTAGAGAAGTCCCTCCAACAACCCTCTACCAACCTCCTAGCCGCCCCCATACTTCCCCTCCAGCGCCACTGGTCGGTGGTCGCCGAAAAATTATTTTTTCATTTATTCTTATATATTTTTGTATGACATTTGTATATACTACGCATGATGTATTTTCATTGTATACACGTTCAAATATTGGACATACATTGTATCTCCAAGACATACAAATGGAAGGGATTTATAAAAATGGTGTCTGTAAAGTATATACTCATAGTATATCTGGTGTATATTCATAGTGTATACAGCGCATAACCACACATACAAGGGCTATACATATGTCATACATTTTCCTACATTCAAAAACCACCAAACATACACTATAACTGCAGTAGATCCGCCATATCCATCGGAGAAAACAAAAAAAATGACGTAACAGCACCGAAAAAAACATCGCCGTTGTGACAAGCTTCGGCAAGCTGCTTTACACGGCCAGATCTGAAACTCTGTAATGCTCCAGAGCTGGATCGGCATAGCAACAGCTCCGATATGGCATAATAGCAATAGCAATGGCAAAGTACCGGTGGAGATCGAGCACATTAGTGATAAGGAGAGGGAGGAGAGGACAACGCCAAAGAGGAAGAAGGTGGGGGCTTGAGGGAGACGACTGGGAAGACACTGCCGATTCGGCGCCGACGGCAGTAAACAGAGTGAAGTGAGAGAGAAGAGAGAGAAGAGTTTAGGGTTAGGATTTTAGTAGTAACATTTTAATATCCTCGCTATGTTTTGTAGCATTTGTCAAAAATATTGCTATGTTGGTAAAGTGGATAACATATTGTTATGTTTTATAAAAAGTTTCCCGACAATTACACCTAGTGTATTTTTTTTTCTATTTAATTAATGTAGGCCAAAGTTTCTTTATTACATTGTGGGCTTCACCCATTAGTAGCTTAAGAACTAAGTTAGGTTAGACATTCTAATTTGTTAATATATCATTTGTTAACAATGGAAAAGGTGAGAGACTGTCACCCCAAAATTGTTTTTCTTGATTTGATTTTAACATGTTATTAAAGTCATCGATCCATTGTTTCCTTCAATTGTGAGATTGTTTCAGTGAATGAAGTCCTCTCCAAAAGAAAATTGATATTGCTGATAAGACAAGAACGGCTATCGTCGTGATCGGAGAAGGGAGTAGTCAATGAAAAATGATATCTTCATACGACATCACGTCCAGCGACAATCCCGATTCATAATCACCCAAGTTCAGTTAACGTGTGAAAATTATGACGAATGAGGAAGATTTGTCCGAATGATCTTGCGAGCCTGGAAGAAGTTTGGTTACGTGGACGAAACCACACCGAAACCTGATGAGAGTTTGCCATATCTTGATGACTGGTGGACGATAAATTCCTTGCTGGTATCCGGGAGAGATTCTCAATGGATAATGGTCCACGAATTCAAGAGTTGAAGGCAGCACTTGCCGGATGCAAACTGAAAGGTCAGATTGATCAGAACTATTATAGAAAGATTTCGTCTCTCTGGGAAGAACTCAAAAACTATAAGGAGTTTCCGACATGTTCATGTGGAAAATGCACGTGTAATCTCATTGTTGCCTCGGAAAAGAACAAAAAAATACATATTTTTCATATGGAATTGGATGAAAATTTTATGGGACTGTCAATTTTATTGGCACAAGACCCTTTGCCACCATTGGAAAAGGTCTATCAGAATCTGGTGCAGGATGAACGAGTGAAAGGAGTCTCTCGATGACAAATGGAACGGGGAGAAGTCATGGCCTTAGCCGCACAGAGAGCATCTTCTTTCCACGGAGGCACTGAAAATAAATGGAAAAGAGTGTCGTGTCTGAATTATGGTCGTACCGGACACAACCCAAAATTCTGCTATGAGATTATTTGTTATCCGAAATTGTGGGACTTTGAGAAGGCACCTCGTCCTCAGAATGAAAACGAAACTGGTGGCCGAGTTAGAGGAGCCCCAGGACACTCTTTGAGATGATATGGCCATGGAAGTACATGAGTAAATGTGGCTCAAGCAACAAATAGAGAGGAAGAATCCACGAGCACTGGAGTCTCAAGTTTGACCCATGAGCAGTGGCATATGTTGATTTGAATGTTGAATCAAGACAAATCAGACACAAGTAACCGTATGAATGGTAAGATAGCTCGATTTTCATGGATAATTGACATGGAAGCCTCAAAACAAATGAATAGAGAGTTGAATATTATGGCAGGCCTACGAAAAATTTAAAATTGTTCAGTAGGTTTACCTAATGGAAGTAGCTCTATGGCCACCAAAGAAAGATCAATTGAACTCAATGAGGATATAACTCTCCAAGGAGTCCTTTACGAAACATGTAATTTGATTTCTGTCTCACAACTAATAAATCAATTTGATTGTAATGTTCAATTTAATTAATTGTGGGCAATGGGGATATTGGTTAGTACGGGTGAACAAAAGGATACTCTGTACTACTTTTGAACTGTGCTATGCATGAAGGCATTAAAAGTCGATGTGTTAAATTTGTGGCATCAAAGGTTAGGGCACCATTCGATTCAAGTGAGAAATATTCTTATTCAAGAAGTTAGGAATAATGGTAGTAGTTTATTAGAAAAAGCATGTGATATATGCCATCGAGCAAAACAGACAAAGAATGTATTTCCTATAAGTAATAATAAATCTTCAAAAAATTTTAAGTTAATACTTGTGATTTGTGGAGCCCTTATAGAATTGAATCTTCCTATGGTGCCTTTTTTTTAATAATTCTTAATTATTGCTCTCAAACTGTTTAGGCATTTTTAGTTATTACTTAGAAAGAAATAAGCAGATACCAAAAAATTTCTTTGTATGATGGAACGACAATTTGACAAACGAGTTAAAACTATGAGGAATGATAATGGAACAGAATTTATAAGTATGAAAACTTATTTTCTTGAACACGAAATAAATCTTCAAACATCATATGCCAAGATACCTTAGTAAAATGGGAGATTTGAACGAAGACATAGACACATATTGAATGTGGCTCGGGCACTTAGGTTTCAAGCACATTTTTCAAATGAATTTTGGGGAGAATGTGTATTGACAACTTGTTACTTAATCAATCGTACCTCTTCTTCTGTTTTGCACGGAAAAACCCGTATGATATTTTATTTGGAAAGACATCGAGTTATAATCACTTGAGAATGTTCGGATGTTTGTATTACGCTCATAAGCAAGGACAAACGGGGGATAAGTTTGCAAGTAAGAATCGTCTATGTGTCTTTCTTGAGTATCCATATGGGAAGAAGGCATGGAAGTTGTATGATTTGGAAACTAAAATATTATTGTGTCAAGAGATGTCATGTTTTATGAGATAGAGTTTTCATTTGCGTCAAAGAACGAAGCACATGTGTCTTCGGTTGATGTCAGAAACGAACATGTGGCCGGAGAAGAGGACAACATTAAAGTGAGGGGTGGCTTTAAGTCTCCCTTGGGACCGGCAGTGTCTGAAAGTAAGGTGGATGATGCACAAGTGGAGGAAGAAATGAATTCGGGCACTGATGTGTAGGAAGTAATTAATCCAAAAGCAGAGATTCCTCCTAAGAACTTGGGAGCAGTAGCGATGGAGGAAAAGTTGAACCGAGGAAAACGAAATAAGAAGGATAATGTCCTTTTCCATGATTTTGTTACAAATATGGAACAGAAACTGTGTTGCAAATTTCACTCGAGTCACAACGAACCTCAAGTACGACTTATCATTTAGCACACTATTAATCATGATAACTTCTCTTCGTGTCACGTAAGTTTTCTTGCAGCCATAACAGAAAGGCATGAGCCGACCTCTTTTTTGGAATCCCTAAAAGATGAAAGATGGAGATGAGCTATGCAACAGAAGTTGCAGCCATTTGAAGCAAAGAAACTTGGGTAATTGAACGCCCCAAAATTGTGTTTTTTGTTGATTTAGCAATATTCCTTCCCTTGCCAGGAACTAGATCTCTTCACTCTAGCATCTAATCTGACGAAAATAAAAAATATTTTAAGAAAATAATTTACTTACACCCAATGCTTATATCAATTCATATTGGTATACCATCGTTAAGCCTTATGCAAACAACTTTGTGGCATTTTTGCAGTGCGGTGGGCATGGAAATCAGTGAGTGCCATGCTAGAGCTCTTAGGATTTGAACATACGTCTTTCATTTCTATATTCAAGTAGGGGATGTAGTCATGACCTTTAATTTTTTATTGAGCACACGACATTGATCAGGAAGGTAAATGAGAGTTACAGGACAAATTCTTACTGGAGGTGATCTCAACCCATTGTGGTCCAACATAAAATTATTGCCTCTTTAAAATAGGTAAAAAAAAATATAAAGCAATTATAAGCACTTCAACTTTCATCTTTAATTTGTAGGACCAAAAAGCTAACATTCACTCTTCAGTGGGAAATTATTTTTTAGTAACTTTACATGAATAGTTTAACTAATCAGAATACATCGATTATATATTTATTACACGTATATATTATGTGAAAAAAAATGCGTCACCTATTATTAAGGGGATATGCGTCCAGCTTGTGATACTAGACTTATCCTACAAGTCACCAGCCATGAAGGATACATACATGTTCTACGAGTTACGAGCGTTCAGGTGGTACGGACGTAGGACGCAAGGCATACATCCCGCCGTCTTAGGTTTACAGTCTCCTAGATAGAATTTCGTATATACCACCACCTAGAGTTTATAGGCCCATGGCCTTTATTAGTCTTTGTATTTTACCATAGTTAAGACTGGGTAATTTCTACTATAAAAACCCCTCCTTACATTGTATTGTACATCAACCAATTGACACCGAATCCGGCTATTCTCAAGGAACAAAAATCTTTACTTATTTGTCTATTATTTTCCTCTCTATTTACTTATTTTTTCATCGTATTTTACCGTATTTCTTGTGACCTTCTCATAAAGCTAATTGTTTAACCTAGACATACAATTTTAGGCATAAACAGTTTGGCGCCCACCGTGGGGCCTAGGCAATTGCAGGTATTCTACGAAGGAAAAGGTGCAGTCATTTCAGACGACAACGACAACACCCCAAAGAACACTACCGACACAGTAGACGAATCCGCACAGGATCCTAACGATCCCAGCACGCAGCCAAAGGATCCTGCTAATGAGCCGGTCCATGTAGCCAGCGATGGCTATCAACCACGCGGGTGTAGTTCTGAGTTTAGAGGTTTCCTTGTCAATCTCATCAAAACCCTGTCAGAACGGGCAGAGTATAACTCAGTCAACATGGTCGAGGCATATCCCAAAAGCTAGGAACGATGTTCGTTGGATCGTCTCATAGGCCAGCATCCCCGTGAGGACCAGCACCCGTGAACGATTCACCAGCATCCGTTCCTAACCGTAAGCTCAACATGGTGCCACCTCTAGAGGTTAAATGACAATCAATAATCAAGAGCTCAAAGGAACACTTATCATTCAGGACATCCTAAAGGAGATGAAGGCCATCCACTATCGGATCGGTAACGTGTCAGGTGCTCTACCTTAGGTTACCACCATAGATAAGCAGAAGTTTTATAAGCATGCATACAAAGCAAGCTATACTGATCCACATATCAAAGCACTTTTGCCTACCAGATAACTTAAAGTACGACGGGACGATGGATCTGGACGAGCATATTGCCGCTTACCATACAGCCCTCAAAAGCGACGAAATCTCTGAGGAAGAAATCCAATCTGCTCTGGTGAAGAGGTTTTGCTCGACCTTGACTAAGGGCGCCCTTGCTTGGTACACTCAACTACCAATGGGCTCCATCGAATCATTCACCCAGATGCAGGACCTATTCAAGAAAGTGCATTTTGGTGCCCGTAAGCGAGAAATGTGCATGGAGGATATCTTCAAGATTCGGCAACACGATGACGAGCTACTAAAAGACTAACTTGAAAGGCTCCAAAGAAAACGCGTGGAGCTTTCTACAGTTCCTTACAATGTTGTTGTGGTAGCTATTGGCATGAGCTTGAATTCCAAGGGATCATTAGCTACTAGGGAGTTGTAGTGGAGTCTAACTCAACACCCTGTATCAACATGGAATGCTCTGCATCAGAGATACACCAAGAAGCTGCACTTGGAACCTTGATAATCCTCTGCCCATATTGAGAAGCTCGCCCAGTCACCGAAGACGTCATCCGTCAAGGACCCAAACGGGGATATATTGAAGAGCCAAGGGCTGGAGACAAGGGAAAGTAAAGTAGAAGAGATTACATAGATGACTTCCCTAGACCGGTCGAAAAGCAGCAGGACAACAGGAAGGGTCCGACACCACCCCACAAAAGGTCCCTCAGCATAGATTGGGTACCCGATAGGTTTGAAGAATTGGGATTGAGCATCAACGCCATGGAGATCACGAGGGATAAAATGAAGGACGCCCAAGTGCATTGGCCCAACAAGATGAGGTCCGAACCTGGCAGAAGAAATAAAAGCTTTTATTGCGACTTTCACAAGGATCATGGCCATAAGACTGCTGGCTGTAGGGCCTTGATCCTAGAAGTTATGAGTCTGCTCGATAAAGACTATTTAAAGGACTTACTCACTTATAGGGGAAAGATGAACACCCAGACCTTTCGGAGCCTAAGAGGTCCATCAACGTGATAGTCAGTGGTCCGACATTGCTTGGTGACTTAAAATATGGTAAGGAAGCATCCGATCAGGACCACGCCCGAGAAGAGATGATCTTATTCAGTGATGAGGAAAGCACTAGCTGTAATGATCCTCGCCACGATGCTTTGGTCATAACACTCCGAAGAGAGGATGCATACGTCAAGTGCGTCCTAGTCAATGCTGGCAGCGCCGTGAACCTCATTAAATGGGACACTCTGCAAGCGATGGGAGTTGAAGACAAAATGATTCAGAGTGTCTACACAATGGCAGCTTTAACAACTCCTGTCGGGAAAATCAGCCTTGCCACACACATTTCGGGAGTGGATTATGTTTCTTCTTTTCAGGTCATCAAAGGAGGGGTCCCATACAATGCCATCATAGGACGATCGTGGATTCACCATGTCAAAGCAGTTCCTTCTACCTGGCATCGAAAACTCTAGTACCCCACCAAGTGAGGAATAAAGGAAATCAATAGAGATCATAAAGCAACAAGGAAGTGCTAGACGGCAGCGGTCATAAGAGCATCTGACCCTGAAAGGGCACCAAAGGTCGGCCTCCATGAAGCCGATAAAGACCCCAAAAGCTCAATCGGCCAAGATTAAGACTCTGGTTGTTCAGTTGATTGATGTGTTTTAGGGGGAAAGAAGGAGTATGGCACTTGGAAGTATAATTCTTTCCAGCATTTACTTTAATTAAGTCTCTAGTTTCTCTTAAATTTGATCGCAGTATTTTCATACTCATCAGCTATGTTACGGGTTTGCACCCACAACAGTTCAGGCCTTGCGCCCCTATTTATCAACAAACTACTATCTTACTTAGTCAGTTATACAATTACAATCTAGATCCATCTACGATCCAAATATTCATAGCCCTGACCAAACTCAAGTTGAAGTAATACACTCACTTTTCATGACAAAAGTAGGGTAAACTACACGCTTGGAGCTAGACCACATCTAGCTCAGCTACCAGGCATTATTCGTAAGTTGAACTCGTCAATTCAACAAATTTGCACCTACACGTCGGTGGGGACTCCGTCCTGCATAATGCTAGAAAGTCTTAAAATACTCGAGTAAACAAGCAACGACATTCTATCTAGAATGCAAAATGACGTCCTATTGTGGGCGTAAAACAGCCTTCTATCACATATGCAATTCAAGCTGTCCAATACTGGCGCACACAACGGACGTAATTGCCCGAGCAGGCTCACTGATAAACATTCTAGACACTAAAACACACAGGACGTCTGAATGCTGCCTAACTTTTAGGTGCATACACTCATGAAGGCATGATTTTGCAAAGAAATTACTTAATAAATTGTTTACATCAGAAACTAAAATTGTCACAAACAAATAAACAAGTAATTCAAGTTTAAAAGCCTCGAAACTGGCCAAAGCATATTATAACACCCGCAAAACATGAGCAAATGTTCAGAACTTATATGCAAAAAAACTATTAAGCATCAAAAGGGGAGGGATTTCTATTCCTCTCTCGGGGACTCCCTTCAGCGGCAACACTCCACGAATGTCCTGCTTCACCAATTGCAGGTCCCCCAGCCAACGCTCCATCTCCTCTTTCGCCACTAACTTCTTCAGAACCTTCTTCAAGATCGGACCCCATCTGAGCATCTGCTTAGGCCACAAGCTCGGTCAACGAAGCAATCTCAGCCTCTAGGTCCACACTAGGGTCGTCACGAACCCAGAGAAAGGTAGAGAGAGCAGTCACGATATTAGCACGATCCACCTCATATATGCGACGAGTATTTAAGGCATTCATCTACTCCTCCATAAGATGAGCGTCATTACAAAGCTTATCGTGAACCTTCTCCAAGGACGCCACTCTGTTGTTCAGCTTGTCATCCTCATCTTGAAGAAAAGCAAAAAGACCCCTAGCATCAGAGGCACTCTTTTCAAAAGCGTTGATTCTTTGATCTACCCAGACATCTTTTGTTGCAGAGCCTCCATAGCTGCTTCCAGGCGGGCTTCATAGTTACACTGAAGCTGCTCCGAAAGCTTGGCCTCCGAAAGGGAAGATTGAAAATTTTCCATAGTCTTCTTGCGCTTACGGATCCCTTTGCTCATCGCTTCGTCAAGGTTCTTACTTTTCAAAGATTCTATTTGATAGGTTCTGGGCGTGGTATGTAGCTCCCCTCTCAGCTGTTCAACTTCTTCCACAAAGGGCTGCAGGCTAGCGACTTGTCCTAGCAGGGCTTCATTCTCCTCTTTTAGGTTCTCATCCGAGCCTCCTCGACGGAGTACCTCATGATAAACCATTAGCCCCTGGATGAATGATGGAACTAGTATTTAGTAGAGTGAGAGCAAGGGATTCAGCTTGTAAAATGCTAAAAAAATGGAGAAGGAAAGTTTACCCGAAGAGAGCACCATGCGACGACCTCAAGCAGCTTCTGGCAGTTGTAACCAGCGAGGTGTCTTTGCTCATTAGGACCAATCAACTCAGTGGTATGGTCTGTCACAACCCATGGAGTCTTAAACAGGTTAACTCCTGTGGCAATGGGAATAACAACCTCGCGGGCACAATCCATGGGTGTTGCTACAGCATCAGCATCCATGACCACTTCCTTGCCAGGACGGCGCTAGAAAGAGTCGGTCATCTTGGGGGCCAGTGTCAGTATATTGAGCTCTACATGTATACAAAAGATATTTACTAGTAGAGCTCATGAGGAAATTGCAATAGCAAAATATGAAACAAAGGACTGATCTGATGGTTAGGGCTCGAGGGAAGTGGACGGTGACACCACTTCATCCTCTGTACCGGCTTCTTCTTTGGCCTTAAGAGTTTCTTCCATAAAGTGTCTACTCTTTCACGTAGACAGGCCGGATTCAACAACAGTAGAAAGAGAAGTCTCAACGGTCTCAGACTCAGGCACTTGGTGGACTTCGCCCTCACCATCATAAATCAACAAGGGCTCATTAACAACCACCACGTTGTCAAGCCTGGAAGGCCTTTTTCTCTTCGAAGAGCGGGAGTTGCTCGCTCTCTCAACAATTCTCCCTCTAGATGCTCTGTTGCACTTGGTGCACCTCTGTAAGACACTAGAGGGGAGGTGAATAGTGTCCTTACCCGATTTTTAAATTCATAAACTTGCCTTTAACTTTTATCGCCTAAATTACAAAGAACCAGGTTTCTTGCAAGTTTCACCTATCTCTGAAACTTAAATACAATGCAGAAACATAAATAACACAGAGATTTTTACATGGAAAAATCCTTGCTCAACGGATAAAAGACCACGACCCAAACTCTTGCGATTTCAACTCTTCCACTAAAGGAAAACCCGAGCAAGTTTTAGACTATAACGTAATGTAATCAAGGAACTAGACCTCCCTAGTACCTAGAACCTTCCAAGCCACACGTTAGCTTGTAAGATTTATTCTACTTCACCAAAGAGTAACCTCTACTATATGCTTCTAAACAAGCTGATAGATTACAACTTGATAGCATATAACAAAAACTAAAACAACAGACTTAACTATGAAACTGCTCCTTCGTAAGGTTCTACTGCTCAACCTTTGTTCTTGCACATAATGCCTCTCACAATTTGTTTGATCTTTATTTGCTCTGTTGAGATGTCTTGAGTGCGTAAATCAATTCTGGCCAAATTAACTTGTATATATAGAGTTTGACTTAGCCGGATCCAACTAAGCTTAAAACTCCTTTTCTATTTTGGAATCCGTTTCAAATAAAGTTTACCCATATTGCCTTATTTAAAACCTAATTAATTTGCCTTAGTTTCCAATCCTTTTTCATTTAGGAACCGCGTATATTTCAGCACCGTCACTCGTTTCTTCTTTTTCTGGTAGGATTGAAACTTTGACTTCAGCTATTTTTTTTTTTCTCCTTCTTCAACTCTGACTAGATTTTCCCATTGAGCAGCTCAGTCTTCTCAACTCAACTGTGAACCTTTTCGTAGTCCACTCAGCACCAGGTCCTTTGTCATCTTCAAAACTCATTCTTCAACAAATTCACCCTTTTTTATGATGACAAACAATGTTGTCTCACCGAGGGTATGTAAGCACAAGAACCACATCTAACTCTAACCAAGAACCATGGTAATACAGTTAGGCAAAAATAGGTCAGAAAATATAGAATGAACTAAACCACATCTAACTTCCCCTTTTTGGCATCATCGAAAAGTTTCACAATTGTATGAACCTGCTTAACTTAGACTAAGTTTAGTTGACTCTAGTGCCATAGGCAGCTAGCCAACCTTTATGTGTCAGGAAGCTGTTTCAGACAATAAATACTAGTAAAGTAGGATATTTATATCAACATAAGTGCCAAACCGGCTTAAAAACATCCAAACATCATTCAAATATTACAAACCAAAATATAATAATTGTCTTAAAACCAAGCCATATTTAAGAACCAAAGAGGGGACTTGGGAAAGGAACTGGTTCAGAATTGGGGAATATCAGGGATGTTAATGTGAGCAAGCAACAAGGCAAGGCGACGCGAGTTTCCTTCACGTTCACACTCCAGCTCTGCATCTAGCCTAGTGTTTTCTGCATTCATCCAGGCCAGCTCATCATTTTCCCTTTCAAGCTGCCTCCTGAACCTCTCAATCCTCCTGTCAATTCTAGTGTTTCTTCATTCCTCAGCTTCCTCCTCCACATGCTCTTGTTCGTCAGCAGTTCCCCATCCAACACATAGTCACACAATTTCAGAATGTTCCTCCCAAACACATCATTGTGATCCGGCTCAGTCCATATCCCAATGGGCACCCCAAAGAAATCAAATACCTTGCTTAGTAGAAACCCATAGACTAAGGCATGTTTACCTAACCTCATATCAGCTACCTTACCAATGTGCTTGATCATCACTTCAGGCAGATTAATACGAACCTCTCGATCCAGCAGGTCCATATAGGTCAGATCTAGAAAGTTAGCCTCACTACGCCTCTCTGACCACTGCAACAGGTTCTTCAGCACAAATTCAAATAGCAATTAGTAGAAGGGTTGCATTGCCTTCTTCTTAACTTGCATTGCCCTTGCTAGCCTAGGTCTCCCTGCAAACTTTTGGGTTACCTCCAAAGCAGACACACCATCTCATCTAGCCGGCCACGAGCTCCTCATGTACTCATTGTAGCCCTTAGAAGATACACCCAAAATCTCACCAAGCTCTACACTATCAAACTGGATCATCAGCTCCTTCACTATGGTTGTCACAATTCCTTCACTTACTATGCAATTAGAGTAAAACTCTCGAACCTCTTGCTCTCTCAGCTGTCTGGTTCGGTCACTAAACAAGTGAAACCAACCCGGACCATTCAGCTTAGAACCAAGCTGAGTCATCCCTTCCAACTCTAGGTCAGTGAGAATTTTACCCTTCACCAATGGCAGACCTCTAAAGTAAGCCACTCCCTTTTTCTTGTCTTCCTTGCCATCTCCAGTCACCAACTTTGTCTTTAAACCTCTCCTACGAACTTCAGGTTCCTCCACAATCCTCCCCTGTTGCTCTCTAACAGAACCTCGAGTAGCAGATCTCCTAGCATGAGTCACTGTCTTCCTACTGCTTTCTCCCATACCTTCAGCATCACCAGAACTTCCAATTTTAGAACTACCCACAAATTCTCCTCCCTTTACCAACCTTCGTTTCTTCACAGTTTTTCCCTGTTCCTGAATCACAGGCCTTTTACCCAATCTCATATGTTCCTCCACCACCACAACATCAGTTTCACTGGAGAAACCTTCACTAGCTTGAGGAGTGGGATCCCCCTCAGGAAACACAGCATTCAAAGCTTCAGTAAAGCCAACACCCTCTACATTATCTTCCACATAATCATCGATTTCCCTCAGATCTGCATCATCACCTGCCACAGAATCAGAGAACGAACCAGGTTCTTTCTTAGATTCCTTGGTAGGTTCAACAGATTTTTCTTCTCCCTTATCACTAATGGTCTTTTCCACCACAGAAACTGTCATAGTAACAGTTTCCTCAACAGTCTTTTCAGTTTCTTTGTCATTTAAACCATCTCCTGTATCAACAACCTTTTCTTTTTCAAGATTTTCTCCAACCACCCTCTCATTTGCACTAACTTCAGCCACTACATGCTCTCCTAAATCTACAGGCTCCAAAGGTAAACTAACTTCTACAATAACAGTACCAGTAGGAGAACTAGGGTTTACCTTTTCAGTTTCTTGACGACTTTTTTGAACCGTATCGACAACCCCTTCATCCGTAGCAGCAACTGAAACACTTTCCTCCTTACTAGTTGCATTCTCCGTCAACTTTTTCTGCCTCAATTTCACGAACTTCCTCACCATCTCTACGGAGCAACTCGTAGCTAGTTTCTTTGCCTTTTGATTTAGTTTAGAAATTTTGTGTTTAGGAGAGGAGGGTTGTGAGTCAATTTTAGAACTGGTCGACATTGTAACAGAGTGTTGTGATTTTCTTAGAGAGAGATTTAGAGAAATATTCTAGAGAGAATTTTAGTCTTTAATACCGATAGAATAATAAATCTCTAATGCTTAATGAAATAGAGAAGGTTATAGGTTGTATCGAGAAGGGGAACGGGTGATGGGATATGAAAAAGTTGTTACAACATTATTACGTCTAGAAGCTGAAGCCAGCAGGTTCAACAAATTTTAAATTTTAAACACCTACCACTAATCCGGCGCCAAGTGAGGATAATTGGTAACTGATTGGCCACATAACATAAGTATTATACTCAGTAAGTAAAATAGAATGTGTACCTGAATGTCTATGCACCTGTTTCTTCAATGATATTCTTTATTCAAAATTTTGCCAGCATCTAAGTCATGAAAATAGGTTCAAAACAGGTCAGCAAGCAAAACAATTAAGTTTCATACATTGAATCAACTAAACAAAGTTAAGCTAGGTAAAACAAGGAAACTTCTCTAGCCAATCATTGGGAGAACTAGGTGCTGGCTCGTTCAGTGTATCTTGGACATCCCTAACTCAAGCATGTTCTTTCAAATTGTACCCTATTTAATGCCTTAATGAACATATCATCAATTTGATCCTCAGTCCTGCAAAAGTTCATAGTAATTAGGCCTTTCTCAACATTGTCCCTTAAAAAGTGATGCCTAATATCAATATGCTTTGTTCTCTTGTGCTGGACCGGGTTCTTGGCTATATTGACTGCACTGGTATTGTCATAAAAGATTGGAACTGGTCCACACTTGATTCCAAAGTCCTCCAACTGCTGCTTGATCTATTAATAGATGTGAACATCACAGAGCAGCTGCTACATATTCAGCCTCAGCTGTAGATAATGCTAGTGAATTTTGCTTCTTTGTAGCCCATGAAACTAAACAAGGACTTAGGAAGTGTGCCATTCCAGATGTACTTTACCTATCAACCACGTGACCAGCATAGTCAGCGTCAACATACCCAACTAGATCAAAACTTCCACCTTTTGGGTACCATAAACCAAGATCTTGAGTCCCTTTTAAATATCTCAAGATTCTCTTGACTGCAGTTAAATATGTCTTCTTTGGTTTTAACTGGAACCTTGCACACAACCCCACACTATAAACAATGTCTGGACGACTTGCAGTTAAATACCGTAAAGAATCAATCATCCCTCTGTACTTAGTTTCATCAATTGAAGCACCGGTTTTATCCAGATCTATCTTCGTTCCAGGAGCAATGGGTGTGTATCAGTCCTTAGCAGACTTTATATCATACTTCCTTAAAAGCTCTTTGATGTACTTCTGCTGATGGATCATTGTGCTTTCCTGAGTTTACTTGATTTGTAAGACTAGGAAGAAATTCAGCTCACCCATCATACACATCTCAAATTCACTTCCCATCAGGTCAGCAAACTCCTTGCAAAGGTTCTCATTAGTAGCGCCAAAAATAATATTGTCTACATACACTTGAACAATTAGCAGGTCCTTGGCTTTCTTCCTTAATAACAAGGTATTGTCTATTTTACTTCTTGTAAAACCATTCTTCGATAAGAACCCAGACAATATTTCATACCAAGCCCTAGGAGCATGTTTCAATCCATACAGTACCTTGTCATGTTTGTACACATGATCAAGAAAATCTGTACTTTCAAAAATCTACTCGTTACGGAATCTCAGGTGTCAAACTAGGTGGTTGAACCACGTACACCTCTTCACTCAGATAACCATTAAGGAATACACTCTTCACGTCCATCTGGTACAGATTAAACTCCATGTAAGGTGCAAAGGCAATTAACATTCTAATGGCTTCCATTCTAGCGACAGGTGCAAAGGTTTCATCAAAATCGATTCCTTCTTCTTGACTGTATCCCTGAACCACTAATCTTGCCTTGTTCCTTGGAATGTTTCTAAAGACCCATTTAGTACCAGTGATGGACTTGTCTGCTGTTCGAGGGACCAGGTGCCATACGTTACTTCGTTCAAACTGATGAAGTTCCTCTTGCATAGCAATCATCAAATCTGGATCCTCCAGTGCTTCTCGTACATTCATAGGTTCTATTGAGGATAGAAATGCAAAGAATGCACAGAAATTCTTTAAAGCTCTTCTAGTCACAATTCCAGTATTCAAATAAGATATGAGGTTCTCCAGTGGGTGAGAACTTTGATACTTCCAAGGTTTAGGTTAAATCTGCTGAGTAGTGTTTCCAGAAGGATCTGAGTCATCTAAGTCCTCTTCATCTTGCTCTTCAGTTCCCCCTGAGTCTGATCCTTATCGCCATGATTATTTTTATCCCTATTCAGATTCTCAGGGTCTTCAAAAGGTTCATCTCTCGCAAGACCAATCTCCTGATCATCATCTTCTTGTCTGTTTGCAATAGCTTCGGATTCATCAAATACCACATGCACACTTTCTTTTACAGTCATGGTCTTCTTGTTGAACACTTTATAAGCTTTACTTTGTGAAGAATATCCCAAAAAGATGGCTTCATCACTTCTAGCATCAAACTTCCCTAGAGGTTCTTTCCCATTGTTATGCACGAAACACTTGCACCTAAAAGCTCTGAGATCTGCAATATTAGGTTTCCTGACTCTAATCAGCTCATAGGGAGTTTTCTCTAATAAAGGATGGATAGAACAACGATTCAGTAAGTAGCAAGCGGTATTGACTGCTTCAACCCAAAAACTCTTTGATAGACTGCTTTAAAACGACATAGTTCTAGCCATAGGACCTGTTCTTTCTTTCAACTACACCATTCTGCTGAGGGGTCCTTGGTGCAGAGAAGTTATGATCCACACCATGTTTATTGCAATAATCTGCGAACTTGGCATTCTCAAACTCCGTTCCATGGTCGGACCTGATACTTACCAATTGAAGCCCCAGTTCTTTCGGTTAACTCTGACCCAATCCTCAAACATATCATATGCTTCATCCTTAGATCTGAGGAACATGGTCCATGTGTATCTGGAGTAGTCATCAACTATTACCATAACGAACCTCTTACCTCCTCTGCTCCTCACCCTCATTGGTCCACACAAGTCCATGTGAACCAGCTCAAATGGTTTAGACATACTAACCACTCTCTTTGACTAGAATGAAGATCTTACATGTTTCCCCCTCACACACATATCACAAATCTTGATGTCATTGAACCTCTTGCTTGGCATTCAACGAACCAGGTCCTTTGACACCAACTTATTTAATTGAGTCAATCTTGTGTGTCCTAATCTCTTGTGCCACAACTGACTATCATTCTCAAGCACATTCAGACAAATCACATTATTCTCAGGAAGAGAACCTAATGTAGCCTTGTACACCGTTTCCCTTCCATTATCACTTCACCAGTCTGCAGGTTCTTTACAGTGCAACCTATAGATGTGAAACTCACTATATTTCCTCTATCACATAGTTGAGAGATACTTAGAAGATTGTGCCTCAATCCATCCACACAGAATACGTTGTATATAGCATGATTGAGGGATCTCCCAACTCTTCCAATACCAACAATTTCACTGCTCTTGCCTCCTCCAAAAGCCACACTACCCCCCTTGAAACACTGCGAGTGAGAGAAAGTTTCTTCTATCTCCTGCCATGTGCCTGGAACACCCACTATCAAGAATCCAGCTTGGGTTGTTCCATCTCACTCCAGCCTGCAAAAGAAAATAAAGGGTTAGTAACAGGAACCCAGACAAGCTTGGGTCCCTTTTTGTTATAGAATGGATGAATCAAATCTTATCTAGCCGAATAAGGTAAAACTGATTTTTTATTCTTTTTGCACTTCTTTTTTTGCATCACTGCTTTTTTTGCAACACTGCATTCATTCTTGATATGACCAGTCTTACAGCACAAGAAGTAGAGTTTTTAGCAAGGAAGTCCTACATATTTACTAGGTTTCAAGCAGGTAAAGGTTTCCTATGTCCTAGTCCAGTTTTACCTCTGTTATGATTTTCATGCAACCAATTCAAAACTTCAGAAGACTTGTTCCATTTAATGAGTGTGATGAGCTCAGAGTTAGCTTTTTCAACCTTTTCTTGAAGAACCCTGTTCTTCTCAGTTTCCTGATGTAGAACCTGGTTTTTCTTTTTAAGCTCAGCTTCAAGGTTGATTTGAGCCTCACTAACTCCTTGCTTACCAGACACTTCTTTCAATTTTTTATTTTCAAGTTCGAGTGCAGAAACTCTCTTTTGCTCACTAAGCACCAGTTTCTTTAATTGACGACCTTCAAATTCAAGGGCTGAGACTTTCTTCTTTAGCTCCAAAACTTGAGCTTCACTCGCAGTTAATTCCTTTTTAAGATCAGATTTGGCTTTTTCCAAGTTTTTATTCTTCATTGAAAAATCAGACATAACCAAAATTAGTTGGTCCTTCTTAGAAAGTACTAGTTCCTTCTCAGTCCTTAAATTTTTAATGCCTTTAATTAAAGTCAGAACAACCAAATTTAATTCCCTAGGGGAGCATGTATGAAGTCTAGTTTTCAGTTCATCGAGACTTACTTCAGGTGGATCGTCAGTGTAAGGTTCATCATCAAGAGCCATGAGTGCCAATGGAGAGTCATCTTCAGGTTCTTCTTCTTCTTCATCGCTTTCGCTTTCAGAAGGTCCCCATGTTGCATAAAAATCCTTTTTCTTCTTTCTCCTCAATGCTCTGAAGTTGGGAGGACGTTTGGTCTTCTTAGGTTCATTCTCCTTTGTAGCTCCAGTTCTTTTCCACTCAATATCCCACAACGGCAGTCCTTTATGGCATGATCCTTCTTGTTACACTTGAAACACCCTGAGTAGTCAAGACTGTCAATTATGTTGTTTTTGGCAGGAGTGGCTTTGGTTCTTCTTTTTTCAAGACTTAACGACTTTCGAACTATATTAACCAAAGCCATCTCATGCTCAGAAACTTCATACTTAGAACCTCCAGTCGCCTCAAGAGCTAGGTTCTTCTCTTTCTTAGATTCCACCTTGATTCTTTACTGTTTCATTAGTTCATGGGTTTTCAGACAACCAACAAGTTAATCCAACTCAATCTTATCCAATTCTTTTGACTCAATGATAGATGTAACCTTTCACTCCCATGAATCAGGTAGAATCCTGATAATCTTTTCCGTCAGAATCATACCTAGTGACTTCATCTCATTCGCTATGATTGTGAACCTGGTCATCATGTCCTGGATAGACTCTGATTCTCCCATAGCAAATAACTCGAACTTTCTCTTCAGCATCTGGATCCTTGACTTCTTTACTCGTGAGGTTCCTTCATGGGCAATTTGTAGAGCATCCCAAATTTCTTTGGTAGTCTTATATGAAGAAACTCTATTGTATTCATCAGGGCCAAGTCCACATATGATGAGCCTCTTAGCTTTCGCATTCTTCTCAACCATCTTAAAATCAGCATCAGTATACTCAGATACTTCTTTGGGAACAGTTTGCTGATTAGGTGGCTGTCCAACAGTTTTGTTTGGAATAAGAGGTCCATCCTTGGTAATGATCCATAGCTGAAAGTCTTCAGCTTGAATGAAGTCTTCCATCCGGCCTTTCCACCATCCATAGTATTGGCCATTAAACTGAGGAGGCCTGTTGACTGATTGTCCTTCGGCTATGATCGGTGGTGCACTCATTGTTCAGATGCTTCTCAAGATGTTAATCTTTATTCGAGAGAACCTGCTCTGATGCCACTTGTTGCACTTGGTGCACCTCTGTAAGACAGTAGAGGGGGGTGAATAGTGTCCTTACCCGATTTTTAAATTCCTAAAACTTGCCTTTAACTTTTATCGCGTAACTTACAAAGAACCAAGTTCCTTGCAAGTTTCACCTATCTCTGAAACTTAAATACAATGCGGAAACGTAAATAACACAGAGATTTTTACGTGGAAAAATCCTTGCTCAAGGGATAAAAAACCACGATCCAAACTCTTGGGATTTCAACTCTTCCACTAAAGGAAAACCCGAGAAAGTTTTAGACTACAACGTTTTGTCAGGTGGGGATTTTGGCTGGGGCGACACATGTAATCAAGGACCTAGACCTCCCTAGTACCTAGAACCTTCCAAGCCACACGTTAGCTTGTAAGGTTGACACTACTTCACCAAAGAGTAGCCTCTACTATATGCTTCTAAACAAGCTGATAGATTACAACTCGTCGATAGCCTATAACAAAAACTAAAACAACAGACTTAACTATGAAACTGTTCCTTCGTAAGGTTATGCTGCTCAGCCTTTATTCTTTCACACAATGCCTCTCACGATTTGTTTGATTTGATTTGCTCTGTTGAGATGTCTTGAGTGCGTAAATCAATTCTGGCCAAATTAACTTGTATATATAAAGTTTGACTTAGCCGGATCCAACTAAGCTTAGAACTCCTTTTCTATTTTGGAATCCGTTTCAAATAAGGTTTACCCATATTTCCTTATTTAAAATATAAGTTAATTTGCCTTAGTTTACAATCCTTTTTCGTTTAAGAACCGCGGCTATTTCAGCACCGTCACTCACTTCTTCTTTTCCCGGTAGGATTAGAACTTTGACTTAAGCTGTTCTTTCTCTCCTTCTTCAACTCTGAATAGATTATCCCGTTGAGCAGCTCAATCTTCTCAACTCATCTGTGAACCTTTTCGTAGTCCACTCAGCACCAGGTCCTTCGTCATCTTCAAAACTCATTCTTTAACATGCTCGAACATCGGGCAATAGAGCAATGTACGGGGCAACAATCCTAAGCTTTTTTAGGGGAGACATTTCACGTCAGGAGAACCCTGAGACAAAGAGGAAGTAATGAAGACAGTAGAAGCCAAGGATCAAAAGTGAAATTCGAAGGAGTTGACTTACCATGGTCCTTTACCCGCCAACCATTCGCATTGGCTAGCAGCCAGAGCTGTGAAAGTAATTAAAGTATGAGGTTTCTCACAAAGATCATAATGGCCCTTGTGGTTAACTCATCACCAGTTAATTGTACAGCAGTCACGGAATTCATTACAAAAGATAAAAATCAATCTGAAGAAACGACAGACGTGGAATGTGCTAAAACAAGGGCGCAAAAACTTACATCTCTTGTTTAAGACCTATGGAAAAGGAAGAGATAAAACTATGTCTGGTGTCCGCACCACTACATATCGATGAACCCAGCCGCGGTCTTTGGAATCTTCAATATTTGGAACACCGTCTTTCTTCCCCCATTTGATAAACATCAAGATGCTCGCTTTGTGGAGATTGGAAGAATGGAAAGTAAGGAGATGCCAGAAGGAGAATTTTACTTTGGCATGATTCGCCAGTTGAACAACACAGCCACCAATCGCCAGACGGAGGGCCCTACTTGACTTGAATAGATGTTTTATTTACGGCATATTTCTTCAACGATCGAATGAACACTCTCGTTGAGCCGCAGAGTGAAAGGATACGTGTGGACCATCGAGTAACTAGCACGATGGGAGGAAATTCTCTCTTCAATAGTAGGGATAATGATATCTATGATTTTAGGCCACTTACAATCAAGCCTGATACGGGTTACGTCATCCCTCACAACTGTGGATGGATAGCCCTCAATAGAAAGGTTGCTATTTTTACCTTTCTGTTTGGGTGTCTGACCTTGCATTCGACCATCGCCTTCAAAGTTAAAGTTTGCTGGAAAGTAATCTTGAGCTCTGAAATTAACGGGAAGGAAGTTTGGTCCTTGGGCCATGTTGAAGGATAGAATTGTTAAGGCTGGAAGAAGGGTTCTCTTTGAAGGAAAGCTCTTTAATAATTCAGAGATCAAGAAAAATCTCTATGGTTACGGCGTATTTTTACACGCCTATGAGGATTCTTGAATGGGAAGCTGAACGATCTTGGTCAAGTTGGATCGCGATTACGTGTTATCGTGATTATTGCAGTTTACGTAATGTGCATCCCAATAATTATGGGATATGGTAGAGCAGTGGCAGCATTGGGAAGATACGTATAAAAATCCCTCCAATCACGAGAGTACACATCATTGTACTTGAGTATTTGCATTAAAAGCAATGCATGTGAAGAGACAGGGGGCGAGTATCGAGTACAGTCACACCTTTATGTCTTCTATCATGTCTCTTTCACTTCATGACTGCTTGCGTCAGCACTCAGCAAGTATGGGGACTGACTGTGTGGACAAAATACGGTACCTAATATATTACGGTGATACGAGTCCAGCTAGCGAGACTAGACTTATCCTACAAGGCACCTTGCATAGAGGATGCACGCCTGTTCTACGAGTTACAACCGTTCAAGCGGTACGGGCATAGGACACAAGGCATACATCCCGCCGCCTTAGGTTTATAGTCTCCTAGTTAGGGTTTCGTATATACCACCGCCTTGTGTTTATAGGCTCATGGCCTTTATTAGTCTTTGTATTTTGTCATATTTAGGATACGATAATCTCTACTATAAATACCCCTCCTTATATTGTATTGTACATCAAGTGATTCACACCGACTCCGGCTATTCTCAATGAATAAAACTCTTTACTTTATTGTATATTATTTTCCTCTCTGTTTACTTACTTTTTATCATATTTTAATGTATTACTTGTGACCCTTTCATAAATTTAATTGTTTAATATAGACGTACAATTTTAGGTATATATATATTTACGAAGAATATAGATAATATATTCAAATAACTATTTCTATTACACGGTCTAGCCACTATTTAAGTGTAAATATTCGTATTTTGTTCTTACTCTTCTCTGTTTTTATAAATCTACACTTGGTATAGGTTACACTCAATTCCTAAAACATTAGCTTATGTAATTTCTCCGTCTCAGATTATGTGAAGATTTTTGCTTTTGGAAGGCTAAACTTCTTAATTTCGATCATAAATTCAGATATAGAAACTTTTTTTTTAAAAGAAGTTTTTATATATAGAAACTACACACAATGTCTATAAATCAAAATAATTAATAATTTAAAATATTTAAAACTATCTAAATATATTATTGTTAAATAATTCGCGTATATCTCGCAAAGCAAAAACTTAGTCATAAAATTGGAGAGAGGGGGTACTAAGTTTAACTATAGGTAAATCCACACAAATATCTCATGAAATTTCTGATCAACAATGAGTTACAACTTTGTAGGTAGCTCAAATAAACTATTTACAATGTAGTCGTTTGTCCCAATTATTGTGATAAGTTAAGTTGCATTTGAATTGAACTAGTTACCGGTGAAGCCTTTGAATGCTAAATATCAATTTATCATTCGCCCTCTTGTCAAAAACTTCCAAATAAATATTTGTAGTTGGTCTAGCCAGGATTTTAAACCTACTCCAATATAGTGACATCACTGGACCGTCGAGACCTAAATAAGGAGAAATATGAAGTAACTTGACCATCTTACCCAAAACATCTCATGATTTTGTGATTCCTTCAAGGGAGTTTTTTCATTGTACAAAAGGTATGTTGGAACTAAAAACTTACCACATTTCAGTTTGTATGATTATATATCCATTTTAAAAATAATGACAACTTTCTAAATTTAAAGAAAAAATATAACTTTAAAATTTCTACTTTACCCTTACAAGGACAACAATACCCACATAGAAACTTGTATTAAATTATACACTCTCTGTTTTACAAAGGATGATATAGTTTGAGTTGGGTCGGAGTTTGAGAACTGAAAGAAAGCTTTTGGAATTTGTGATCCAAAATAAGCCATAGATAAATATATGGCTATAAAGCATCTCATTAATGGTAAAGTGGTAAGTTTGAAGTTAAATTATTTTCAAATTTATAATTGTGTCATTCTTTTTTGAACGGCTTAATAAGAAAATAGTATCATCCTTTCTGGAACTAAGTGAGTATATTGTTTGGTTCACCATTTCCTACTTGTACAAAATCGATGTATTATTTCAAGCTGGATAAATTATAAAATAACAAAATAGGTATTGATGTTATATGGATTAAAATAATGAAAGACAACATTACTTTCACTACTTCAGACTTAAAAATCTTTCCTTTGACTTGATTAATATGAAGTTCTACAACTCTGAGATTCACTAAGCATCGTTCTGCTTACTATCATCTGTCAAGAGGATGGACAGATGACAGATGATGGTTGACTCGAATGCCATTTTAACATGTACATAATGAGGAGGATTAGTTGTTATACAACGCCTATATATAGCTCTGGCAATTCTATGTTCAAGTCAATGCCTTTAGGTTAATTGATACTTTCACAAGTTTTCATTCCTGCCTAACTAATACATGCATAACTAATCCCTAGATAACAAATTCATGCATAATCAATCTTTACATAACTAATACATGTATTACTAATCCCTGCATAACTTGTCTTTGAATCAACGGTCCTGTATTGGGTGAAAATTGGCTCGCGATGATTCGCCCTGGTCGCACAATCTGACAACGGTCGAGCACGTAACAACAAGCCAAAGACTGAAGCAAATAAGTGGGTCACCGAAGTCACACGTCGAGGTCGTCACCGAAGGCGAGCCGTAAGCTGAGCTTCGGTGATGTCTACCTCGAGCGAACAGCAAGGCCTCCTCACCGAGGTCACATATATGCGCCTCGGTGAATAGCCTCGGTTCCAACGGCTTCGCAACCCATTACTTCAGCCCACTACTTTGCCCATTAACTCCACCCATAAATGCTCCAGACGTGGGTTGGCCATGAATAAGTAGTGGAGAACGTGGGACAATACCTTCTAGCTATAAATAGCACCTCATTTTACATTGTAGAGATCCAAAAATACATCCTGAAACTCTGCCCAAATTTGTACTCACTACAATATATTGAAATCAAGTTATTCTTTTGCATTTACGTCTATTTCGTGCATTTATTTAGCTTTGATACGAAGTTTTGCTTATATTCAAACCCAAATTCGATTTGTGATCCTAAAAATGGTTTAGGCTCATACAAATTGGCATCGTCTGTGGGGATATAAGCCGAAATGCTTTGTTCCAAAGTTCTACGTCCTTTTTCATCAAAGCTTACAGTTCAACGAAGTTATGGCTGACAACAGCGATAATCTTAATGAACGGGCTGGAGTTCCGTCGAACCAACAGCCCACATCACCAATGACAACCGAAGAGTTCCAAGCTTACGTTGTCAACGCACTAAGAGCTCTCCAAGATCGACAGGATGAGCAAGTCAACATCAATGCTGAGTTTCGCGCCTCGTTGGAAGCGAGGAACAACGCAGCACCGAACAGCAACCAGTCTTTGGTTCCAAATGGAGGCATCCCGCCTTTCGTTCCTACGGGCGCGATAATAGGGGGACCTCTCAACGGAGCCACGTCTGGGGGTTCGGGAAACCCACCAGCTGCAACGCCACACTTCGGAACGGTTCCCACCGTGGCTGAAACAACGTCCTCGGTCGATGTTGAAAGATTGACCAGGGAGATTGAAACACGCGTTGAGGCTCGCATCGAGGCACGCGTGGAAAAACGCCTCGAGAGCGTGCCGAGATTAACAAAGGTTGAAGATGATCTTGATATAGATCAATACAGGGAGCTACCCTTCAAGGCCGAAGCGGCTCCAGCCCCAACTCCCAAGAACTTCAAACTCATGTTTTTGAAGAAGTATGATGGGACAACCGATCCCAGAGAGCATGTAAGAGAATACATGGCAATGGTAAAGAGCAACGACTTAACAGCGATAGAGCTCGAGTCGATGTTCTTAAAAAAGTTTGGCGAGTCCTTGGAGAAAGGAGCTCTGCGTTGGTACATGTGCTTACCAGCGGAGTTGATTTCTACCTTCAAGGAAATGTCCAGCGCCTTCGTTAAGACACACACCGGGGTCCAAAAGATCCTCCAAAGGAAGGAGGACATATGTGAGGTTAAACAAAAGCTCGGTGAGCCACTTAAGGAGTTCCTTGAGCGCTTTCACGCCGAGCGCATGGAACTACCTCGGATGGATGATACCCCAGCCATCATGGCATTTGAAAAGGGTATCAATATTCGCAATTCTGACGCTGCTGATGAATTGCAAAAGGAGCCCCAACAATACCAAGTTCTGACATGGGAGGATCTACACAAGCGAACTTACTCCAAAATCAGATTGGAAGAAGCTGAGTTAAAAAGCCGAGGTTACAATTATAAAAACTGAGGCGAATCCTCGCACCGCGCTGAGGCGTCGTGAGGAAATCCGAAGGGGAGGTACGAACCATACACCTCAACGAGGCAGCCTATTAGCCAAAGGCTGGGAAATTCCTTCGGAAATTCATACACAAGTCCACACATAAGCCAACGGCTCGGAGGGAAGGTTTAACCCAACACGAACCAAAGAAACCCCTCAGGCCCAGCTTCGGCCCCGAAGAAGGATCTGCCTCGGATCCCTGACTACAATTTCAACATATCGACCTCGGAACTGGTTAATGTAGTCAAAGGGACTGCCGGGGTGAGGGTGCCCAAAGACATGAGGACTCCAGCAGACAAGAGAGACCACAATTTGTACTGGGAGTTCCATGCGGATTACGGCCATCGAACCGAGGATTGCAAACCCTTGCGCCTCGAGGTGGCTCACTTATTAAAAAAAGGAATATTGGCTGATTTCCTTACCGACAAGGGAAAGGACAATTTCTCCAAGAACCGAGGTGATGGGCAACCACCTCGGCGCCACCCCCGGAGAGAGTTGTGAATGTCATCACCGGGGGATCAGAGGTGAACAGTGTGAATTTTGCAGCAGCCAAGAAATTCGCCAAATTATCGATCATCATGGAGAAGAGAACCCGAATTGGCGGCTCGGGTAAAGAGATCGTGTTTGACAATGATGACTGTGATGGGATGATGTTCCCTCATCACGATGCCTTGGTCATCATGCTAAGAATCAACGACTCCGACATCAAGCGAGTCTTGATCGACCCGGGTAGCTAGGTTAACATAATCAGCTACGGGGCTGTTAAGAAGATGTGGCTCAAAGGGGAAGTTGTCCCCAAAGCGACAGTGTTAGCCGGCTTCAACAAATCCACATAAAAAACTTTGGGTGAAATCATACTCAAAACATTTGCTGAAGGAGTAAGCAAAGAAACACTGTTCCAAGTATTGCCCGAGGACTTGGCATACAATGTGATCCTCGGTAGGCCATGGATCCATTCCATGGAAGCTGTTCCCTCCACGCTGCATCAAGTGATTAAATTCCCTACGCCTTGGGGAGTTCGATCAATCAAAGGAGAGCAGCGAGTAGCAAGGGAGTGCTACTCGGTTGCGCTGAAAAGTGGAGTCGCCCCGACCGGGCCAAACCAATAGCAACTACAGCAACCGGGGTCGAGCGAGGAGGACCTCCGAGGAGAAATTGAGAAGATCCCGGTTTGCATTCAGGAGCCTCGGAAGCAAAAAACCGAGGACTCCACCATTGAGGAGCTGGAGTCTTTCACCCTATTGAAAGATTTTCCAGAGAGAAAGGTATTCGTCGGCTCGGAGTTGGACTCAGAGTTGAAAAAAGCAATTATTGAAGTTTTGAAGTCCAACAACAATTACTTTGCTTGGTCTCACTCAGACATGATTGGTATCGATCCGGAGATCATGACCCACAAGCTGAATGTGGACCCTAAGTTCACCCCGGTGAAGCAGAAGAAAAGACCTCACGTCGGGATCAAAAAGAAAGCAATCGAAGATGAAACCACAAAGTTACAAGAAAATGGTTTCATAAGGGAGGTGAAGTACCCCCGAATGGCTGGCCAATGTGGTTGTCATACCGAAGAAAAATGGCAAGTGGAGGATGTGTGTGGATTACACCGATTTGAACAAGGCTTGCCCCAAAGACTCATACCCATTGCCACAAATAGACAGGTTAATAGACTCCACGGCTAGACACAAACTATTAACCTTCTTGGATGCATATTCGGGCTACAATCAGATCCTCATGGACCCGAAGGACGAATAGAAGACCTCGTTCATCACTGACCAAGGTACTTTCTGCTATAAGGTGATCCCCTTCGGCCTGAAAAACGCCGGGGCGACTTACCAAAGGTTGGTGTGTCGCATGTTCAAGGAGTATATTGGAAAATCTAAAGAGGTCTACATAGATGATATGCTCATCAAATCAATCCGAATGGAGGATCATTTGAATCATCTGAGGGAAGCTTTTGTTGTTCTGAGGCAATACGGCATGAAATTGAACCCTGAGAAGTACGCCTTCGGTGTCGGATCAGGCGAATTCTTGGGATTCATTGTCTTGGAACGAGGGATCGAAGCTAACCCAGATAAAATCAAAGCTATCGAGGAGATCCCCGAAGAGCTGACCGGGGTGAAAGAAGTTCAATGCTTGACTGGCCGGGTCGCCGCCTTGAATCGATTTATCTCAAGGTCTTCGGAGCGATGCCACAAATTCTTCTCCGTTTTGAGAAAAAATAATCACTTCGAATGGACACCGGAGTGTAAACTAGCGTTAGGAGACTTGAAGCGATACTTGGCTAACGCGCCGTTGCTCGCCAAGCCAAAAGAAGGTGAAACATTGCTGGTCTACTTGGCTGTGTCCGAGGTGTCAGTCAGTGCTGTGCTGGTTCGGGAAGAAGATGGCAAGCAACAGCCCATCTACTATGTGAGCAAGACACTCCTCGACGCCGAAACTAGGTACCCACATTTGGAAAAACTAGCACTTGCTTTACTCGTTACTGCTCGGAAACTACGACCCTATTTCCAATGTCACCCAATAGCGGTAGTTTCAACCTTCCCCTTAAGGAGTATATTGCATAAACCTGAGTTATCGGGGAGGTTATCAAAATGGGCGGTAGAGTTGAGCGAGTACGACATCACCTATCAACCCCGAACAGCCATCAAGTCTCAGGTCCTGGCTGACTTCGTAGCTGATTTTAGTGTTGGGATTCTGCCCGAAGCGGAAAAGGAAAACTCAATGTCGAAGGGAACAGCTTCGGGGCTTTGGGTACTACACACCGATGGGGCGACTAATTCCAAGGGTTTGGGATTAGGCATAGTATTGAAAGCACCCACCGGGGAGAAAATCAGGCACTCGGTTCGGTTCAAAAAAGTGACCAACAACGAGGCCGAGTACGAAGCGGCTCTAGCGGGCTTGGAGTTGGCCAAAGAGATGGGGGTGGAAAGAATCGAACTAAGATGTGATTCACAGTTGGTAGTGAACCAGGTCCTCGGTGATTATACGGCTCGGGAGCCCAGAATACAACTATACTTGGACCGAGCACAAAGAATCTTGGGCAATTCCAAGAGTGGCAAGTTAAACAAGTGCCTTGGGAGGAGAATACCGAGGCTGACGCCCTGGCAAATCTAGGTTCGTGATTGACGAAACCCACTCGGGGACTGATTCAGTGGTTCGGTTGTTGTCCTCACAAATGAGAGAGATAAAGTTGCAGGTCAATTCGGTGGACAACAGATGGGATTGGCGAAGTAAGTTCATCTCTTACTTCGACTCGGGGACTATTCCCCAAGATAAAAAGGAGGCCAAAAAATTAAGGACCCAAGCAGCTTCATATCACTTGATCGAGGGTAATCTGTACAAGAGCTTATATTGCGGCCCGATGGCCAAGTGTTTGGGTCCCGATGAGGCCAGGTATATGATGGCCGAAGTGCATGAAGGCGAGTGTGGCAACCACTTGGGGGAAAAATCCTTGGTGCGTAAGTTATTAAGAGTTGGGTATCATTGGTCCACTATCAGTGCCGATGCAAAGGCCTTCGTGCAGAAATGTGATAAGTGCCAACGCCATGGACGGATGATCCACCAGCAGGCCGAGCCTCTACACTCAGTGGTATCACCATGGCCCTTCATGAAGTGGGGGATATATATTGTTGGACCATTGCCGAAGGGAAAAGGTGGTGTTCGCTTTATTCTAGTGCTAACTGATTACTTCACGAAATGGGTGGAAGCAGGGGCTCTCACCGAGGTAAAGCAAAAACAAGTAATCGATTTCATCAAAAAGAACATCATCTACAGGTTCGGTGTCCCGAGGGAGATTGCCTGCGACAATGGTAAACAATTCATGGGGGCAGCCGTTACTGATTTCTTCAAACAATGGGGGATCAAAAGAATTGCTTTGACTCCTTATCACCCAAGTGCCAATGGCCAAGCTGAGTCTTCAAATAGAATCATAATCGAAAATCTCAAGAAAAGGCTCGATGAGAAGAAAGGTCCTTGGCCCGAGGAGCTGCCAGGGGTGCTGTGGGACATGCGGACAACGGAGAAGAACAGCACCGGTGAGACTCCTTTCTCACTTGCTTATGGTATGGATTCCCTGATCCCCGTGGAGGTGGGCGAACCAAGTCTTCGGTACGCACACACCACCGAGGACGCAAATCAACGGGCTATGCGCATAGAATTGGATCTGCTCGAGGAGAAAAGAGAACTAGCTTTGGTTCGGCTGGTCACCCAAAAAAGGCAGATCGAAGCGTACTTCAATAGGAAAGCCAAACTCAGAGATTTCAAAGTTGGCGACTATGTGCTAAAGGCCACGAATCAATCAACGAAGGAAGACAACGGGGGAAAGCTTGTCGCAAATTGGGAAGGACCCTACAGAGTCAAAGCAGTCGTTGGAAATGGATCTTATCAAATTGAGAATCTGCAAGGCGAGCCCGAACCTCTAAATTGGAACATTTCCAATTTAAAGCGGTACTACTTCTAATCGAGGTAAATGTTCTCTTAACCTTTTTTAATTCACCCACAGCCCCGAGCCGAACAACGCTCCTATGGCCTCGGTCGAAATGTACTAACTTGCTCCTCGTTCCATTTTTGCTTGACCTTTTCAGGAAGCGAACCGAACGATTTCCAGTGCTCGGATCTTCATCAAGATTCACAACCGAACACTGGGGGGGAGTGAGAGGCGAGAGTTGATACCGAGGTCGACATCGAGCCTCCCAACCGAAGCTTATCTATCCGAAAACCGGGGACTGACGCCCGAGGAATAGATTTAGTACATTGTAATCCCTCCCCGGCAGTGGCATATTGTTAATTTGTTTTTCACCTAAGGTCCGCTTCGACTTGGTTCCATGTAAATAGCCGATTTCTGGCTCGTTGATATTATCAAAGAAATAATCTTGATCCCATATCTATTTGATCCCATATCTATTTATTTCTATAATCTTGCACTCCGAAGCTGCACTTTAAATGCATCGACTCGAGGACAAGACGTCGTTCTAAGTTTGCATCGATTAAATTCAATCAAGTCTTGCAAGCAGGTTATTTATTATAAGATGTTCCGTACATGCAAAAACCAACACTTGAGATAAAAACATGAAAGTCATTTCATTAAAGATCCTGAAGGCTAAGAGTATTTACATCAAAAGGACCCAAAGGTCCAAAAAGTTATGCATAAACGCCCGAAGGCTTACAAAATGCTATCAGAAGTCTAAGCCTCAGGAGAATCACCTCCATCCTCGGAGCCCCCCTCGGCTTCTTCATCATCCTCCTCATCATCATCGTCGCTCGAGGCCTCACTTGATGAGAGTTCATCAATGATAGCTTGAGCCGCTACTGATTTCACCTCAGCTTTTGCAATCTCCTCATCTAAGTTAAGCTCGCTGGCGCGGCACAGCTTGAGCAGCCTCAACCGAGATTGGATAATGGCCCATCGCTTATCCAGCTCGGCCCTCTTGACCTTGATCGCGGCCCTACTTTTACGATCGGCGATTTCGTCTCGAAGGGCCTCGATCTCGGCTTCTTTAGCTGAAAGTTTGGAGGTCTCACCCTCCAACTTTTTGATATGAAGCACGTGCTTCCTACACTGATCGTGATGCTTTTTGGCCATCTCCACGGCTTCATCCTTTGCTTGGGTCAGTTCGGCGCGCAAACTAGCAGCCTCGGCTTCTAACATGGAGCGCACAGCTTGGGACTCAGCATCAAGAGCTTGAATCCTTGCCTCGGAGGAAGTTCTAGCCTCAAGCAAATCGGACTGAAACTTGGCTAGATTAGCCTTCAATCCAGCTATTTGCGCCCTGAGGCTGTCCTTCTGCTTGTCCCAAGACCCAGCCACGCGTTGAAACTCCTCGTCCCTCGCAGTCTCGAGCTCGATGGCTCTTAACGACAGCACGAGCACCTGGGAGAAAGTTCGTCAAAAATCAGCATGAAGAAACATCCCCAGAAAAGAAGTAAACTTAAAAGATCGAAGCTTACTCTAAGAGCATTGGCCGAGAGGATGGTGAATATCTTAGCTGGGGGATATGGTTTCACCACTTTATCCTCTTCGGGGCCGAGCATGGGCATTAGGCTCAATATGTCCCCTCGGGTGCCTGACAGCAAATTTGAAGAAGTGGGCACATCCAGCTTCTGAAAGGACCCAACCGAGGATGAAATCCTTGCAGGTTCAGATTGTGCTTGAACCGCACCAGCTTCAGCTCTTCCCTCGGTGGCAGCAGCCCCAGCCACTCCAACTTTGGCCTTACCCTTGGCCCTAGCCACCATAACCACGGCATCTTGCTCTTGACCTTCCAGATCCACAACCTCGACTGCCCTTCGGGCCGTAATGTCCTCGGGAGCGACTTCATCGGGCTCGTCGATCAGCCTTCGGCACAGCTCCGCTATAGCCTCGGGCCCATGAGAGGTTGCTCCCTCGGTGCGAGGAGCCACAGAGCGGGATGGCTTCTTGGAAGTTGCCCTCTTCCTCTTCACGGCTACAAGAGGTAACATGATTTTCTTTAATAAATGAAGGGTGAAGAGAAACGAAGGTCAGCAAAGTGAGTGAGAATGGTGATTACCTTTGGAAGACCCCTGACCGGGGGCCCCCTTCGAAACTTTTGAAGACTTCGCAGCCTTCAACTCCTTCAAATCACCCACCACCGAAGCCAGGTTATCGTCTGACTCGGTCTCCTCTCCATCGTTCTCCTTCTTCTTTTCTTCCTTTTTCTTTTTTTTTCTTTGTATTGACGGCACGGTTTGGAAAACCTAATTCCGAAGGGAGAGAAGTTAGCAAAATGAAGCAAAAACCCTAAAGCGACATGCCGAATGAGACGTCACAAAGGAACCTACCATGTCGTTTCAACTGCCAACCGAAATCATCAGCCATCTTCATCCACGTCCTCTTTGGGCGCTCACGATCCCCGATCACAGCTCTCACCCATTCAGTCAGCCCCTCGGGGGAACGATGTCAACCTTGTTGGCTAAGAAACAAAAGAAAATGGGGTTAGCAAACATGAAGGATCACCGGAGGTAAATTGAGAGAGGAAGGGCACTTACAAGTGTTGTTCCATCGTTATGGAAAATCGGGCTCGGAGGATAGAAAATGAGTTTCCAACAGGACGTAGCGATCACTCCAGCCTCGGTCCCCATGATCTTCACTCTTATGAAGAAGCGCATACTTGCCTCGGTTATTTAAGGCCACAACTCCAGCCTTATGAAAGTAAGGGTAATAGAGGGAGATAAGATGCTACAAAGTGAAATCCATCCCGGCCTGGGTACTCAACCAATCCATGCACTGAACAACTCTCCAGACGCCAGGGCCAAGTTGAGCCACACATAAGTTGTATGCTTGGCAAAAATCATCGATGACCCTATGGACAGGAAGGGAGAAACTGAGGGTGAATGGGTAAGTATATGCAAAGGATAACCCCTCCACGTGGTGGCACACCCTACTAGTAGGGTCGGGGATGATAACCTTCACCTCGGCTCCAAATCCACAATCCCTCCGAACCCGCTCTATATGGGCCTGCGTTATGCGAGTTGGGGTTGTGTTCACCGGAATGTTCCTATTTTTCTCCTCTTGATCTGCAGATCGCACCTGCAACTTGAGGTCCTTGCTATTGTCAAAGTGGGAGGGAATAATTTGGTGAGGCTCGAGCTCTTGCTCGAGAGGAATCATGGGCCCCGAGGATCCCACCTCGCCCATGACATCATCGCTCTCGGTGCCCTCATCTCTGTGTGTGATGTCGTTAGTACTAGCTGCTTCCATGACATCACCACCTACGACGTCATCGTCCTTCTCAAGGCTGACGTCCTCGCTTCCAGCAGTGACGTCGCCCAGCTCTTTGCTTTCGACGCCTAGAGCCACCAGAGCCAGAAGTTACTTCTCCGCCTCCTTCCGCCTCTATCACCTGTAGCGCCGGCACGGTGGTGATAAAATCACCACTGGAAATAATGGCGGCGTACTACGCGAACCTCGCCCTTTCACCGGAGTCACTCGAATCTTGTGTTGAGTGAGTAGCAGACATGGTTAAAGCTTGAAGTTTAGAATTCTTGTAAAGGTGAGAGTCGATCAAAGTAATTATGGAAGCTTGTGTTTCTTTTCTCTTGACACTGTTGTTTGCAGAGGTTGAAAGTAAGAAAAAGAGTTTGTTAGGGAAATATTTATAGGCGTGGAAAAGACAAGTGGCAGAAGGTCATCATTGTGACGTTGGGAGAAACGAAAAAAACGGCGTGACCGTTCGATAAGCCAACGGACGAGTGACACGTGTTGATGAACAGTAAATTGAACAGACGCGAACCGTTGACAAAATTTGAAACGCTTGGATAAGATCAAGCCACGTCACTCTCCTGCGGAACTTCATTCCACTCCTCGACAACCTTGGTATGTAACCGAGGAGTGGGGGGACTATCTGTATTGAGTGAAAATCGGCTCGCGATGATTCGCCCCGGCCGCACAATCTGACAACGGCCGAGCACGTAACAACAAGCCAAAGACCAAAGGAAATAAGTGGGTCACCGAAGTCACACGTCGAGGTCGTCACCGAAGGCGAGCCGTAAGCTGAGCTTCGGTGATGTCTACCTCGAGGGAACAGCAAGGCCTCCTCACCGAGGTCACATATATGCGCCTCGGTGAATAGCCTCGGTTCCAACGGCTTCGCAGCCCATTACTTCAGCCCACTACTTTGCCCATTAACTCCACCCATAAATGCTCCAGACGTGAGTTGGCCATGAATAAGTAGTGGAGAACGTGGGACAATACCTTGTAGCTATAAATAGCACCTCATTTTACATTGTAGAGATCCAAAAATACATACTGAAACTCTGCCCAAATTTGTACTCACTACAATATATTGAAATCAAATTATTCTTTCGCATTTACGTCTATTTTGTGCATTTATTTAGCTTTGATACGAAGTTTTGCTTATATTCAAACCCAAATTCGATTTGTGATCCTAAAACTGGTTTAGGCTCATACAGGTTCCTTAATGAAAAAATTTATATGTACATAAATATCTATGACTTACTATATTGAACTACATGTCTCAAAAAAAATTTCAAAAAAATTCATTTCTTTGTTAAACTTCATCATGATACAATATAACACATAAATTAAAACAAATGCAATACTAAATACAGAAGCATGAGATTCTCTTTTAAATGGACTAAAAAGTAAGATACAAAAGTTGAAATAGATGAAATATTACAGAAATACGGGAAAAGGTTCGATTTCGCTGTTCTACATTTTCTTTTAAGTTACCTTTCCATCTATGAGAGCCCTTCACCATTATTTTTAATCTCGAGTATGCCCTTTCCACTAAACGTTGTCAAGTTTGGTTCGGAAATTTGTCAGGGTGGAGCCACGTAGAAGAAAAGGCCAAATCCTAAGCTATTGATTAATTTATACATACCAATCTGTTATAATTTGAATCAATGATCTAAAATGTTCAAATATACCTCTGTGTTGTTTCTACAGTATCAAACTTATTAATTTCACGATGAAAAAAATTAGTAGAAGAATTATATTGGAAACGGAAAATCTAAAAGGTAAATAGATGACAAAATTTAAGATGAATAAAAAATTTCCGGAGTATATTTGAACCTTGTCACTTGAAATGTAATGAGTTTGATGATATTGCAAATTAGATACTTCAGCATATGATTAAACCCGCCTTGTGAAGTTTAGGATAAGGCAATTTCCAACTCCCTCTTTCAAGTATCCTTTTCCCATTTGGAAATTAGATATGGAGAGTAGTACAGAAAAAAGGCAAATGGTCGGCTAGTGGGTGGCACCCCATTGTCGGCTCCACAAGGCCAGTTGTGTTTGGAAGTGTGAGAGAACAGAACCAACAGCGCAGCCTTCGGGCCAGGCTCCTAAATCACGCTACAAAAGTTCCGGTACAAATTGACCGTTATAAAAAGTGCGCATGTGCCACTAGTTTTCAGTACTCCCTCCGTTCTAAAATGAGTGTCTGCGTTTAACTTGGTGCGGAGATTATGAAAATAGAAAAAACTTTTGAATCTTGTGGTTTAAAATTAAAGTTGTGTGTAATATGAGCCAATACCTTTAAATCTTGTGATCCAAAACAAAGCATAGAATTAGAGAATTACCAAATATGAAAAGAGGTATTTTTTTCCGGACAAACTAAAAAGGAAAGGTAGACACTCATTTTGAGACGGACGGATTATTAATATTTACACCTAAACGTTTATATCAAAACAACAAATATTTAATATATGAGTTAAAAATTAACACAAAATATATGTGTATTTCCCAAAAAATATATCAGGTTTTACAATTAGATTTATATTTAGTTGAGTCTTAGGCGACCGTTTTATATCTCAATTTGATCGTTTGACAGGCAGTTTACGTGAACGAATTAATCGACCTCAAGAGTTTGATGCGGAAATAATTCTAAAATCGATGTCAAATAGATTCGGTATTAAATGAATTCGATATCAATTAAATCCGATGTCAGGCAAGGATATGAATGCTGTCTAACAAATTCGAACTCAATGAAAAGACAATGATATCCGATGAAATGACTTCGTTTTATCAAGATTCACAATTATCCGAACACGATTATGATACTTGAATCAACGAAAATAATATCGATACGATGACAACTAAGTGAAATGAATAAACGTAACACAGTAACGAATGAACAAACGTAATCGACAACAGATCCGATGAACAAATCAAATAGCTGACAAACGAGTGACGATAACAGATTGTCCCAGTTAAACACAGATTTAAAGATGTTACGATCAAGATAGATGCAGATCTAAACGAAGCAAGCAACAATTAAATAATCAAAGCAGTAAAGGCTTATTGTATTTGATGGATCGATGGATGTTGCTTCAATGGAAAGAACAGGTCTCCCTCCACGTTTGAGCCAAATCACGATCGAAGCTTTAAATACAATGACGGTTTCTGATGTAACAAACTGATAAAGGTAAATGACTGTTGAATATTTTCTTAACAAGAGAATAGTGGTTTGAAGAATAGAGTAATATTTTGCTCAGATGAACGTATCCCAAAATGAAAATATAGGGCCCTATTTATAGGTTGAAATGGAGGAGAATCCCCAAACCCTAGCAGACTTCCACTTCCCCACGTTTCTCATCCCACTGTTGCACGTCGTCATCTGCTCCACTAAATCCGCTTTATCTGTTCCGATTTTTTAGAGATGAGGGTCAGTTTGATCTGATCTTCAATAATGTTGTCTCCGATTTTATTCGATCAACATCGCATAACCGAACCAAATCAAACCGAAGCAAACTCTTTCCGATCTCATATCTTTTCGAAGTGAATACGCATATCGGATGCGATCGAGTTTGCTTCTTTCGTGATCGGACAGAAAACAGACCAATACAGATAGTCCCCCCACTTGCCAAGTGTGTTCGTAAAGCTTTTGGCAAGTGGATTTGAGTTTTTAGCGGGAAAACACGTGGCACGTTCGTGTCCCTCCAATTCGAAATGTCAAAACGTCGCCTCAACTTCCCATCGCTACACGTGTCAGAAATTGTGCGGGCAGCGACCTTTGACGGTTCCCGAGGCAATGATGATCTCTTCTCTATAAATATCCGCTTCACTTCCAGCTTTACAACTTCTGAAACTTTGTTAAAGGAACCAATTTGCAAAAATTTCTTCAAATCCCACAAAATCTTCCATTCTAATCCGCTGATTCTTGCTGTTTTTGCCTTTAGATTTAAACATCTTCTTACAAATTTCACTTTACCGCGAATTCTAACAATGTCTACTTCATCACAGAACATAGTAGGGGTTGATATCACTTCTACTACGGCAGTTACCGCCACGGCTCCGCCGCAGTCTGCTGCGGTGGTGGAGCGAGCTTCCGCCATTGCAGACCCTTCAGTAGACAAGAAGGGAAAGAAGCGGAAAGAAAGGAAAGTGAAAGATTACGGTCCAAAAAAGTCATGGTCGGAGATCCTTCCGAAAAAGTTTACGTATGAGAACGATTGCAAAATCAGTGAAGCGGAGCAGGGGAAGAAGAAAAATATCCCGATCGACTCCGTTTACTGCACGATCACGCCGGAGGCGATTCCTCGGGTTCGAGAGGAGTGTGGTTGGAGAGTGGGTGACATCGATGTGATGTGCCCTCCGAGGAAGTCGACGTTGGCGACCCACGTTGAAGGTCATTCCGTGGTGTTGACTTACCCATTTACGATCGGATTCTCCCTTCCGGTCGATAACATCATCGAGGAATTTTGCAGGATGTACAAAGTTTGCCTCGGTCAAATTTCTCCGATGATATGGAGAACGATCATAATCATGCGATACATCGCACAGGTGGCGGAAGTGGAGTTGACACTTCGTCACATTCTCAACATATACTCTCCTCGAGTTTATAAAGGAGGAGTGATAAATTTGGCTAAACGAGGTCAGCGGGCTTTGATCTCTGACAACGATGACGACCTCCGAGGATGGGATCAGCGCTTCGTTTTTATTCCCACGGAACAACTAACCGACCCCGGAAGTGAGCCGCTGCCGAATGTCTGGAATCGGACTCGTAAGTATTTTGTTTTACCTTTCCTTTGAATTGCTTTTGGCAACACAATCTAAATTCCTCTGAAAATCTTCAGCTGAGGCAGTTGAATTCGATCAAATTTCCGACATCGTACCCTGGCTGATAAGGGTACTTGAAAAGACGACCAATGACAAGCGAGCCTGGAAGCCGGTCGCAGCTTTGAAAATGCTCAAAGCCAAAAATCATGGTAACTTCACTGTTTTTGTTTTTACTTCTGTCTTCGTTGGTGTTTTTCGATACTTAAGAAAATTCTTCTTCAGGTATCACCGGTGCTGGGGGAGAGCCAAGCGACGAGGAAGTTGAGCCCGAAGGCGGTGAAAAACCCGATGACGCTCCTCCTCCAAAGAAAAAGAAGAAATCATTTCAAGACTTGAGGAACAAGTACTTGCCTCGGGTAGTGGTTGCAAAAGGGCAAGGGGATAGCTCATCGGTTGCGCCCCCAACCATAGAAGATGTGATTGCTGGCACGAGTTCGGCGATCGCGGCGGCGAAAGCTGCCGAAAGAGTGGCTCCAGTTATTGACATCGAAGAAGAGGGTCATAGGGAGGAGTCAACGTCTGATCAGTTGGTACAGCGTCCCAAAAGGACAGCTAAGGAAAGACTCCAGGAAACGGCCATTCAGCTTAAAGTGGCCGAACAGGGGGATATTTCCGTGGATGACTACCATCTCTCTCCCAACGCTGAAGATGCTAACTCAGGTTCGGGAGGCTTGCCTAGCAGGGAAGGTGTTCTTGTTCCTTCGATCACCGTCCCTGAAAATCAAGAAGAGATGATCGAGGCCCTCGATCGTGAGCTTGAAGGGAGGGATCCTGCAAAGGGGAAAGCGCCGGCTTTGGATCGGTCAATTGAGACGATGAAATCCAAATTCGATGAAGAGACGGGGTCATCGTTTTTCAATACGGATCATGCCGATCCAATTGTTCCCCTTCCTCGAAGTGAAGAAGCCGCTGCTTTTGCTGCCTTAGGCGAGTCCGAGAAGAGGGGCGTTAGATCGCTCAAGATCGAGGTGCCAGCCAACGTTGATCTGCTTAGATGCCCAAGGAAATTGGCGAACTACTTCTTCGATGTCATAGGTCCGATGGAACAAGCTCGGCTGAATACACACGAGGATTTGAGTCTGCCTTCCCAGATTTCCTACGGCGCTTTTAGGGTAAGTTCTATTTTTGGAGCTCTTTTTTACTTTAGAAATTCTTCGCTTTGGATTGATTTCATGACTTTGAAATTGATCTTCAGAACTGCATAATGGCAATCGAGACTGCTGATCGGATCCGCCAACTTCAAGATGGGGCCAAAGTCTTAAATGAACAGATCGTTCATCTAACTTCAGCGGGAGAAGAGTTACATCGGAAACTCAAGGCATCGGAGGCCAAGAATGCTGAACTTTCAGCCAAATTTGACGAAAGCGCGAACGAACATGCTCTTCGTCAATCAGAGTTGGAATCTCAGATCCGAGCTTTGAATTCGCAACTGAGTGATCATGAAGCCAACTTTGACCTGAAATTGGCCGAACTCAACTCTATTTTGGAGAGCAAAGACAAAGAGCTGGCTGACCAATCTGAGGAGTTGACTGCTCTTCGAAGAAGCAATGATGGAATAAAGGCTGAAGCTGCCAGCCTAACGGAGAGGAACTTGCTACTTCAGAAGGAGTCCAACATCCTAAGGCGTGACCTTGAAGAAGAATTTGATAAGAGAAAGGATTTGATCCTTGCCGAATCAAGGCGCGACGTCCTAAGGGAGATGTTAGACCGGACTGTCGATGTTCCTACCGAGTTGAGCGAAGCCATTGCCATCGTAAGATTGACTCGTGAAGAACTTGGTCTTCCAGCGAGTTCATCCGATGAGGGTTCTGACGGGGACGCTGATGAATGATTTTCTTGCTTTTGCACTTGATCGATTTTGAAATTCACTATCTCATGAAATCATCCATGTATATATGACTTATGAATGAAATCACTTCTGTTATTGCTGTGTTGTTTTTTGCTTTTCGAAGATAATTTAATCGTTCAAAGAATTCTTACGATAATCGTTAAAAGAAATGATTGGGGCCCAATGTTTTAGTGCGTAGTAAAGAATGACGTCTCATTTTCACGTAATGCACTCTTCGAACATTTTCATGAGTTCGGAATGAAGAATTTAACACTTGGTGAACAACTTAGATGTAAAATCTGATTAATATTTGGAACGATCTCTGAAATCGAACAAATGTAAAGAATGAGTATAACCAGTGTTGTATTATTGAAGTAGACCGCTAATGGGTCTTTGATACATTCGGGATTGTATGATTCGATCGATTACAAGATGTAGCCGTTAGGCACAGACATTGATCACTATTGGATCGTTTATATGAGACTGATGACGCTTGATTTCAAACGAGCCGCCGATTCGGACGTCTTGGAGCTTTTGCCGAAGTTTGAACGAGTCCCCAGTTCGAGTGAACATCGGGGCTTCTATCCAATTTTGAACGAGTCCCCAGTTCGAGTGAACGTTGGAACTTCTGTCGAATTTTGGACGAGTCCCCAGTTCGAGTGAACGTTGGAACTTCTGTCGAATTTCGAACGAGTCCCCAGTATCTGTCGATGACCCTTATGCTGCCTTCATCCCCCCCAGTGTTTGGGTGCGAAAAATGAGCAGGCGAACACTGGTCCTTCGATTTCGTTACCTGAAACAGAATCGTTGGGAGACCAAAACCAAGAAACTCGTTATAGATGAAGACCACGTTAGAGTGTTCGTCAGATTTATCGACCCCGATCAGAGCGTTTTGAGCTCAAGTGTTCGCGGGTGATGTTTGTCATCATTCGACTCCAACTATGCCTATCATCTAAAAATGTTAGTACCAAATAATAAAAGCATCTTCCGAGGGAGGAATAATAAAAATTGCGAAGTGGAAGTAAAGGGTGAAGATTGATACCGCAGAACCTCAAAAATAGTATTTCTTCAGTTGTGTGACATTCCAATTGAAGTCCACCGGTTTGGAGTCCATTGTTTCGAGTTGGTATGAACCTTTTCTGATCACTGCCTTGACGCGGAAAGGTCCCTCCCAATTTGCTCCTAGCTTCCCTTCGTTGGGTTCATCCTTCTTTGGTCTTTTGATTTTCAGCACATAATCACCTACATTAAAAGATCGATACCTGAGTTTTTTGTTGACGTAGTTTTCTGCCCTTTGCTTTTGTGCTTGTATCCGAACAAATGCCATATCCCTTTTTGCTTCGACCAGGTTCAGATCTACCAGCATGGTTTCTTTGTTGGCTTCTTCGGTGGAGTGGGCGAACCGAAGGCTGGGCTCCCCCACTTCCACCGGTATCAGCGCTTCTGTTCCGTAGACAAGTGAGAACGGTGTCTCCCCGGTACTGTGTTTTACCGTTGTCCGATGAGCCCACAGTGCTCCGGGGAGTTCGTTCGGCCAGTTGCCCTTTGAAACATCCATCCTTTTCTTCAAGTACTCGAGTATTGTTTTGTTGGAAGATTCAGCCTGTCCATTTGCGCTGGGGTGATAAGGTGTTGATGCAATTCGCTTGATCCCCCATTTTTCGAAGAAGGCTGTGATTCGCCTTCCTACGAACTGCTTACCATTGTCGCATGTGATCTCTTTCGGGATCCCAAAACGACAAATGATATTCTGATGAATGAATTTGATAATTTCCTGTTCACGAATTTTAGCCAAGGCAATAGCTTCCACCCATTTAGAGAAATAATCTGTGAGAATTAAAATAAACTTTACCCCACCGGGCGCTGTTGGAAGCGGCCCGACCAAGTCCATTCCCCACTTCATAAATGGCCACGGTGACGTGACCGAATGAAGTGGTTCTGCCTGTTGATGTATGAGATTTCCAAATCGTTGGCACTTGTCACATTTGCGGACGAATTCCTTGGCATCATCTGCGATCGTTGGCCAATAGTACCCAGCTCTTATGATCTTTCGAACCAATGACTTGCTGCCGGAATGATTGCCGCATTCGCCTTCGTGAACTTCTTTCAGCACATAATTTGTTCTATCTGGCCCAACACACTTCGCCAAAGGGCCGCCAAACATTTTCCTGTAGAGTTGATTTTCAAGGAGGCAATATCTTGCTGCTTTGGCTTTAAGCGATCGGGCAGACTTCTTGTCATCGGGAACAGTACCTGCCTGCAAGTAGGACAAATATTTGCTTCTCCAATCCCAAGTTCGATTAACATTGTTTACCTCTTTAATGCTCCGACATAATGGAGATTCGAACAAGTGAACCACGGTCTCATCGAGTTTTTCATCGATGGCTGCTGCCGATGCAAGGTTTGCTAAAGCGTCTGCTTCGATGTTTTCTTCCCTTGGTATCTGGGCTATTTTCCACTCCTGAAAAGAAGTTAGAAAATTTTGTACCTTTTCGAGCAGCTGTTGCATCCTTGGATCTCGAACACAGAAATCGCCTTGGATTTGATTTACCACCAGTTGGGAATCACTTTTGATATCTATTCGTTCGATTTTCAAATCCTTCGCGATCTTTAAACCTGCAGCGAGGGCCTCATATTCGGCCTCGTTGTTAGTTTTTGCATGTAATTTGATCGCGTACCTGAGCTTTTCACCCGAAGGCGCAATCAATAGAATTCCGAGGCCAGTTCCTTTGACGTTGGAAGCTCCATCGGTGTACATTACCCAGATCCCGGGGTCTGGATCTCTCATCATCAACTCTTCCTTCTTTGCCTCCGGTAAAATATTAGCGCTGAAGTCCGCTACAAAATCAGCCAAAACTTGAGATTTTATGGCGGTACGAGGCTGGTAAGTGATATCATACTCACTCAGCTCGACCGCCCATTTCATTAATCGACCAGAGAGATCTGGCCGATGTAAAATATTTCGCAATGGGAACGTAGTTATCACAGATATTGAATGACATTGGAAATAAGGCCTTAACTTGCGTGCAGCAGTGACTAGTGCAAGTGCTAGTTTTTCTAGATGTGGGTACCTTGTTTCGGCATCTAACAGTGTTTTACTAACATAGTAGATAGGAAATTGGTTACCTCCATCTTCGCGAACGAGGACAGCACTTACAGCGACATCGGAAACAGCCAAATAGACCAGCAGCATTTCTCCTTCAATTGGTTTTGACAGAAGCGGTGGATTTGAGAGGTACTGCTTCAGTTCCCGAAGAGCTCTTTTGCATTCTGGTGTCCATTCGAAACCTTTGCTCTTTCTCAATACTGAAAAGAACTTGTGACACCGTTCAGATGACCTCGAGATGAACCTGCTGAGATAGGCTACTCGACCGGTCAGTTGTTGAACTTCTTTCTCCGTTGTCAGGTTCTCAGGGATATTTTCGATCGCCTTGATCTTGTCTGGATTTGCTTCGATTCCTCTTTGCGATACGATGAATCCCAAGAACTTACCGGATCCAACCCCGAACGCACACTTCTCTGGATTCAATCTCATGTTGAATTGTCTTAGTATTGTAAAAGTTTCTTCCAAATGAGTCAGATGATTTCCCTTCTCAAGAGATTTGACCAACATGTCATCGATATAGACTTCCATGGTTTTCCCAATCAAATTTTTGAACATAGTAGTGACCAGACGCTGATAAGTAGCGCCGGCATTCTTTAGGCCAAAAGGCATGACCGTGTAACAATAAGTTCCCATGTCTGTAATAAACGATGTCTTCTCCTGATCTGATGGGTCCATCGATATTTGATTATAGCCTGAATAGGCATCCAAAAAACTCAGCATCCCGTGGCCCGCCGTCGAATCGATCAATCTATCGATGTGAGGCAGTGGGAACGAATCTTTTGGGCAAGCTTTGTTGAGATCGGTATAGTCGACGCATACCCTCCATTTGCCATTTTTCTTAGGTACTACGACCGTGTTCGCAAGCCATTCTGGATATTTTACTTCTTTAATGAACCCATTTGCTAACAGCCTTTCCACCTCATCATTGATTACCTTCCTTCGAAAACCTCCATTTGGTCGTTTCTTTTGCTTCACCGGTCGATGTTTCGGGTCGACATTTAACTTGTGCGTGGCGACTTTTGGATCGATTCCCACCATATCTGCATGGGACCAAGCAAAACAATCAGAGTTGTCCTTGAGGAAGGATATGATTTTTGCTTTTACGTCGATGTCCAATTCAGCTCCAACATAAACTTTCCGATCAGGATTATCATCGAACAATGTTACTTCCTCAAGTTCTTCTATCGTAGAGTCTCCAGCTTCTTGTCTATGCGGTTCTCTCACACATGGTGGAACCTGTGCGAAGTCGCCTTCGACTTCGGATTCCGGTAGCTGCGTTTGATCGCACAACAGAGCCGAAGTGAAGCTTTCGTTCACGGGTCCCACTAGCTTACATGGTGAAACCTGTGCGAAGTCGCCTTCGACTTCGGATTCCGGTAGCTGCGTTTGATCGCACGACGGAACCGAAGTGAAGCTTCCGACCACAGGTTCCACTAGCTGTGATTGCTACAATCGGAAGCCTTCCTTGACAGCTACTGAGTAACAGTCTCGTGAAGCCTGTTGCTCGCCTCTGATTTCGCGAATTCCCCATGGGGTAGGGAACTTTACAACTTGATGCAAAGTCGATGGAACTGCTCCCATAGCATGGATCCATGGTCGACCCAAAATCACGTTATATGCCATTTCGCCCTTCATCACCTGAAACGACGTCTCACTCTCCACTCCTTCTGCATAGGTTTTGATTGTAATTTCCCCAACGGTCACCTCACTTGAATTGTTGAAACCAGACAGGACCGTTGAGCGAGGCACAATCTTATCGCTCAACTGCAATTGTTCAACCACCCTTGCATGTATGATGTTAACCGAACTGCCAGCATCGATTAACACTCTTTTCACATCGGCGTCATCGATCCTTGTTGTTACTACAAGTGCATCATGATGGGGATGAATCCTTCCATCGAAATCGGAATCCCCGAACACGATTTCATCGGTCATATCATCGCGTGTTCGTTTGTCTCGTGTGAAAGAGACCTTTGCATATTTCTTCGTAGTGTAGGTTACCCCGCAAACACCATCTCCTCCGGTAATAATATTCACCGTTTTCCTGGGAGCAGGAGGTTTTGGTGGTTCATCGTCTTTCTTCCTATTGAAATTGTTTCGTCCTCTCTCAGTCAAAAATTCGACCAAGTGACCCTTTTCCAGCAAGCTGGCCACTTCATACCTCAGCGCCTTACATTCTTCCGTTGTATGGCCGAAATCATGGTGAAATGCACACCACAGAGTTTCGTCCCTAGTATTTGGACTTGACTTTATGCGACCTGGGAATTTCACAACTTTGTCACCCATCCCTTTCAAATGATTCACCAGATTCGGTGTCGATATGCAAAAATTGTATTCCGTTACTTTTGGAGGCAGTGGTCGATCTTTTGGAACCGAGGATGTGTTTGGCTGGGCTTTCTTTGATTGATTTTTGGAGCTACCAGCTTCGTGGTTGTTGCTCCCCATTCGATGGAAACTGTAGGGCCCCCATCGTTGGTCCCTGTAGTCTCTTCTGTCATTATCAACCCTCCTTGCCGGCCGGTCATAATGATAATTATTTCGGGCTAGCTGCAGTTCTTCCTCTTCAGCCCTGATCCTCGTCTCGCACTCGAGGTACAATACATCGAAAGTCCATGCATCAATCTCCCTAAGACGATCTTTCAGTTTCCATGCCTCAATTGAATCAGTGCGCAAGTTGTTAGCAAAGGTCAAACATGCCCACCTTTCTTCGAGATTTGGTATAAGAATTTTCTCATCGTTAAATCTTTTTAGAAACTGCTTGATAGTTTCCCCGGGTCGCTGCCTTACGTTCAAGATGTCTTCGACCCTTGGTGCTATCTTTTTTGCTCCCGTATGTGAACGAATGAATTTCGCTGACATGTCATCGAAACTTAGTATTTCGTTTTCGGGCAACTGTAAATACCATTTCAGCGCTGCCCCCTTCAATGTCTCACAAAACTTTTTAAGGCTGACCGAATTGATCTCCTCCGAGGTCAAGTCATTTGCCTGAACCGCAACCGAAAACATATCAATGTGATCCCTTGGATCTGTGGTTCCATCGTATCTCAAGCTTTCTGGTAACTTGAAAGTCTTTGGTATAGGTAGTGGGGCTGCACTTGCTGGAAAAGGACGTTTTGAGATTGACTTTGTAACGCCTTTGTCAGCCAATTTCGGAACGCCTGGCAATTTCTCCATAAATGACTTGATTTCATTGAACTTCTTATCGATGTTATCATTCATCATGGTCTGCATTGTTGCCATCATTCTTACTTCTGCTGTAACCGATGCCGGAGCTCCCATAGCTTCGGCGGCTGTACCCGATCCCCCTGATCCGACCCCTGCTGCAAGTCCCCCTGTTACGGCGCCCTGAGGAACCGAAGTCGGAATGCTTGCTGGAGGTGTGATCGGTGGGGTAGGTGCCTTACTTCCGATAGAATTAGATAGTGCCTTCAACTGCTCCTGTATCATTTCGAACTGAGCATCATGCCGCTTCAGATACGCAAACAGTGCTGCGTTTGCGCTTCCAGAATCAGTTTCGACTGCAGGCTCTTCGCCTGAACGCCGCGCTTGGCGTGCGTTCAACTGTGAACCAGCAGGAATGTTGTCGTGAGTTGGATCCTGCTCGTTGTTGGTAGATTCATCGACCGCTTCAACATGGGCCGGAACATGAACCCCGTCATTGGGATTGAGTAGCTGTTGACCGTTCAAAGCGTCAATGTTGCGTTCATCTGCCATTTCAGGACAAGAAAGCAAACGTAAGTAGTATCAAGCGGTTCAAATTTCGGAATAAATCGATTGCCTAGACCCCACGGTGGGCGCCAAACTGTATTTCCCAAAAAATATATCAGGTTTTACAATTAGATTTATATTTAGTTGAGTCTTAGGCGACCGTTTTATATCTCAATTTGATCGTTTGACAGGCAGTTTACGTGAACGAATTAATCGACCTCAAGAGTTTGATGCGGAAATAATTCTAAAATCGATGTCAAATAGATTCGGTATTAAATGAATTCGATATCAATTAAATCCGATGTCAGGCAAGGATATGAATGCTGTCTAACAAATTCGAACTCAATGAAAAGACAATGATATCCGATGAAATGACTTCGTTTTATCAAGATTCACAATTATCCGAACACGATTATGATACTTGAATCAACGAAAATAATATCGATACGATGACAACTAAGTGAAATGAATAAACGTAACACAGTAACGAATGAACAAACGTAATCGACAACAGATCCGATGAACAAATCAAATAGCTGACAAACGAGTGACGATAACAGATTGTCCCAGTTAAACACAGATTTAAAGATGTTACGATCAAGATAGATGCAGATCTAAACGAAGCAAGCAACAATTAAATAATCAAAGCAGTAAAGGCTTATTGTATTTGATGGATCGATGGATGTTGCTTCAATGGAAAGAACAGGTCTCCCTCCACGTTTGAGCCAAATCACGATCGAAGCTTTAAATACAATGACGGTTTCTGATGTAACAAACTGATAAAGGTAAATGACTGTTGAATATTTTCTTAACAAGAGAATAGTGGTTTGAAGAATAGAGTAATATTTTGCTCAGATGAACGTATCCCAAAATGAAAATATAGGGCCCTATTTATAGGTTGAAATGGAGGAGAATCCCCAAACCCTAGCAGACTTCCACTTCCCCACGTTTCTCATCCCACTGTTGCACGTCGTCATCTGCTCCACTAAATCCGCTTTATCTGTTCCGATTTTTTAGAGATGAGGGTCAGTTTGATCTGATCTTCAATAATGTTGTCTCCGATTTTATTCGATCAACATCGCATAACCGAACCAAATCAAACCGAAGCAAACTCTTTCCGATCTCATATCTTTTCGAAGTGAATACGCATATCGGATGCGATCGAGTTTGCTTCTTTCGTGATCGGACAGAAAACAATATGTATCACTTATTCATAATCGTAATAAATATGTATCTAAATGACATATTTTTAATATTCATTGATTTTATAATTAACATCTCCCGCACGTAAATTTTCTGCCCTATATTTTAAAGGATAAATAGTCTATTGATTACATGCATACGAGATTGTGTTTTCCGCCTCCGACTCCACGGAGATTTTTAAGATACTTACTCATCAGTCATGATCAATTTCAGGAGTAAATTACATGGATGGTCATCCGATTTTCATGTTTGTTACCTAAAGTTCACTATTCTTTCATATTTTATCCAAAAATCATTCAACTTTTGTTTAAGTTACACAAAAATAATTTTATCTGTAACTAGCATAATACTCGCCTGAAAACGACGTCACTAGAATACATAATTTTGATTAAATAGGATTAATATATTAAACTCCATACTTGACCCATATTAAAAATTTGACCCAATTACCCAAAGCTAATACAAATCTTACACCCTCAAATTACTGGGTTTAGCTTTCTTTTTTCTTTTTCTTTTTCTTTTTTTCTTTTTTTGTTCTTTTTATTGTTAATTTAGCTGTATAAGTAATTGGTATAGTTATTTTGTATTTCTTTTTTGATACTATCCTACTCAATAAGAACAAATTATCAAATAGAAGGTTGCAACCAGAACAACTTTTAATCATAAATTTTCATAACTGTGAAAATATTAACATCTTAATATTTCATAGCAAAGTTGGAAATCACAAAATACATAGCAAAGTTGGAAATCACATAATACATTTTACGTGCCATTAAAATATTTAATACAAAAATATAAAAACACCATCTATGAGTTTCTACTTCCTACTGATTCTAGTCTGATTTGGGTATATTTTATTCAAGATGGGTCTTATGTGTTATTAAGATTCAGGCCGGGTTTAGAGGTAGGCTTATGTTTCTTATGGGTTAGTGACTAAATCTAATTTATTAAGCAAATTTTTTACTTTAACTTCCACGTCACATTTCTGGCTTATATTAAGTTGGTTTTGGGTAAAATTATTTTTGTATAATTTAGACAATAATTGAATGACTTTTGGGTAATGAACAAAAAAGTATAATGATATTTGAATAACAAACATGAAAGTTGGATTACCATCCATAAAATTTACTCTCAATTTCAGAGATGTTTAACGATTAGTTCTAATCGAATTGAGTGTTAAAATGAAGTCGGTGAAGATACAAGCTAGGAACAAAATTTCCTGCAATTACTTATGTTTAATATTCAAAAAGTTGTTGACACGTCAAGAATAATACCCTGAAGTACAGACTACTTGCATGTTAAGATAAATTTAACTTACTTTTGCAGGGACCTTTACATTTCTAGAAAGATTATCTGCCAGCTCTGAGTTACACTTGCACTATATAATTAAATTCACTGCCACAGCTCACTATTCCATCTGTAAATTAGTAAAAGGAAGAAGTTTTTGTTAAATTGTGCCGAGAACTCCAAAATAATTAAGATTAGGAATTCCATGGCTAAGAGAATTGTTTTACAAAACAGCTAAATACTAGTAGTATTAAGAATTCACAGATTAAGAGGGTGCTTGGATTGACCTTTTCTTATAAGCACTCCCTCTGTTTATGTTTACTTATCCACTTACGACTTTTCACTCCTACAAAAAAAATAAGAAAACTTAAATTTGAGAAATATACCCTTATTAATTATACTTGAAAAGTACAAGGTATTTAATTAGGAAGAAATTTAAAAAAATACAAGGTATTTAATATCAAGGGTAAATTAGGAAGAACATAGCCAATTTTATCTTGAATTGCTAAAAGAACAAGTAAACTTAGAATTTGACTTTGATGAATTTGGACAAGTAAAGATAGGAGTAACTTATTTGGTAAAAGTTAAAAGTTGGTTTTCCTCAACTTTTAGCTTTTAGCTTATTTTTGTACTTTTTTTTTTTTTTACTCAAAGCAAGCGCTTAAAACCACTTTTTATTTTTACCCAAACACCTCAAAAGTGGGTAAAAAATATTTTGCCCAAAAATCACTTAAAAAAGTCAATCCAAACACCTCAAAAGTGGTAAAAATTGTTTTGCCCCAAAAAAAAACTCCACTTTTAAAAAAAGTCAATCCAAACACCCTCTAAATTGCGCAATAACACTAGGGATCCTTTAGCTCACCCCCTTTTTTATTCAGTAATACAGATGTCCAATTTTCAGTGTTCATTTAGCTCATTTTACGCCTACTAAGATACCGTAATACATGAACTTTTTGATATTTTTATCTTTAAAAAGTTTATATATTCCATTTATTCTAACTCCACATTACATGTTATATAAAATAATATATTTGTTCTTGCATAACGTAATTCATGATGGTAATTGTTTAATATTATCAAATTAAACTTTGCATTAGCTATACGGTGATTATTTTCTAATGCGACCAAACAAACACCATAGCATGTTTTGAAATCATGTTGTGAAAATTGATGTTTTACTAGTTTTTCCTAATGAATCTCATTGGTTATACCGAATTTCGTGCTATCAAGAACTCGAAAAATATTATAAACTTAAGTAACGTGTCAAGGATCTCAAGAGCAATTAAACTAGTTCCTAATTTATATTGATTTTTTGTTTAGATTCAATGGACGTAAAACTTCAAGAAGCTAAGATACAAGATATATGTTTAATGTTGAACTCGTATAGTCAATTTATAAGCTTTACTTGAACTTGATAGAATAATTCATTTAAGTACGAGGAAGTTAATAAATGAACAAGTTAACAAATTCTTTAGGTGAAGTTTGCTTCCTCTTCTAAAAGTTTAATTTTTCGAAGTATTTTGAATATGTATGGCTTACTCTTTTCCCTTTTTTCCACACAAATTCTAGAGTTGGACTTTGACATGACATTGACAAGACTCGAATACATCAATTTGCTTCATTAACTTTCTCTTAATTTCTTTTCTTTTTCCCAGCGACAAAAATACAGCGCACCTAATACGTGATTAATACTCCTTCTGTCCCAAATTGAGTATCTTAGTTTCAATTTTGTGGTTCTAAATGAAAAATGTGTGTAATATTTTAAAATATCTTTTGAATTTGTGGTTTTAAATCTGCCATGTAGGATGTTTGAATTGTCAACTTACTAAATATAGTAAGAGGCACTCATTTTAGGACAAACCAAAAAGGAAAGTAAGACACTCAATTTGGGACGGAGGGAGTAGGAAAATTTACATTAGATGACAATCCTAATAGCTAAATTACAAAAAATAACAATACTTTATGATATTTACAAAACATAACAATAGTTATAACACTTAATTACCCAACATATCATTTTTATCATTTCACACTCTCCTAAACTCAAAACCCTAATTTCTTCTCCTCTCTCTCTTTCTCTTCCCTCCTCCACCCATCCACCCCATCGTGTCCCTCCCCCTCACCGGCGTTGCTGCTATTTCTTCCGGCGTAGTGGATCTGCCACTGCTAGTTTATTTTTTACGGTGGAGCGGCGGCCGCTGCTCCGTCGCAGGAGCGGCGGCGCTGCTCCATCACTGCAGCGTGCTGCTGCTCCTGATCTGAGTTTTTGCTCACCGGAGCTGCTACCTCCGATCTGCTCCTTCGTTTTTTTTTTTTTTTTTTGTAAGTGTATTTATTTGTATATACATATATAAGGTTTGCGTTTATGTGCATGTGTTTGTTTTTGGTGCATAAATATATTTAAATATTCTTTGAATATCTTGTATATTGTTGTATGTTTGTGTATTTTTGTATTTTTTAAGTGTATGTTTGCCAAATGTGGTTGTGTATTTTGTATATTTTTCTAGATACTGGTATTTATGTGTATGTGTGCTTCATATGTATGTGAAATAAGTCTTTTGCATATCCATAAATTCATTTGTCTTTGTATGTTTGGGTATATATAAGTGTATATTTTGTATGTTCTATTTTGTAAAAGTGTATTATCTTGTATGAATACGTAATTTGTATGCGTTTATGCTTCTTTATATTTCTTTTCCAATTTTTTTTTTAAAAAGAAATTTCGGCGACATGCCGTCGGCGACCATGTGGATGGAGCAGTGGGTGTGGGAGGGAGTAAATTTTCATTTGTATGGTTTTAATGGAAGTTGTGTATGATTGTTGGTATATTTTGTAAAATGGTATAGTATTGATATTTTTTATAATTTTAGTATTGAGGTTGTATATTTGTGTAATTCTCCCTAATTAATATACCCGTTTGAATATTCTCTTTTACTTTTTTTATTAAAAAAATAATCTGATATTCTTTCTAATATAGATAGTATTTGAAAACAAGTGATTCAAATTTTCAAACATCATTTTCACTTTGAGCTTACCTCAAAACATCTAAAAATCTCTAAAAAATATGACGCTTACCGAAAATTAGTACTTTGGAGATATAAAAAACCATTAAATCAAAGAAACAATTACTTTATCCATAATAAATACCGACACGTGGGCCAGCTGACATCCTTAAACAAGTGTAGAACCAAATCAACGGGCAAGATTTCATCATATATAGCTAACAAACCGCGTCCTTGACCCTCCACCATATTATATATACTCAACTCCTACAACACTTTTTTCCATAACCAATCTACTTCACCAGCTTCTTTCCTATTAAAGTTAATAAATCACTCACCTGAAAAGCAAAGAATTCCGTTAAATGTTGTCATCAACAAATAGTTTAGTTCTATCGCTTAAGGTTGCACTAATATCAATTGGTGCAGTTTCTATAATGATGGTAGCAAAAGCATTTATTCCATTGGTTTTATATGAAGTTCCTACTATTTGGAGTACTGTTGTAGCATGGCTTAAACCTCCGTATCTTTACGTTGTTATTAATGGTATTATTATTATTATTGCGGCGACTTCTCGCTCCAGCTCGACTCATGATAAGGAGGAGTCGAGCGGGAGCGAGCAGTTACAGCCGTTGATTACTGCTAGAACACCTCCACCATTGGATTTGATAGCGATTACGCAATCAGTCCAACGTGAAGTGGAGGAGTTCGAGGCTGCAGCGGCTGTGGCACATGTGAATGATGAAGAGGAGCATGTGGTTGAGGTTATTAAGCCTGTTGTGGTAGTGAATGATTCTGCTGTTGTGGCTCATGTGTATCATGATGAGACTGTGATTTCTAAATCTGTTTTGACATCGCCAACGTTGCCGGAGGCTAAGACTGAGACTGAGCTTCTTCTACTGACTGCGATGGAGAAACCTTTGGTTTCTTCCAGGTTCAGTCACCGCAAACCGCCTGTGAAAACAAGTCCTGAAGGTACGCAAACATTAAATTGTTATCTCACAGTTCTATTTCTATGATGTCATGAGGTAATTTAGTTTGCTTTATTTGGAAACCAGAAGTACTTTTACTAGTATTTTGGAAGTTTACTAAGAACACATTTTCCTTTCAAATATTTTTAAGTGTGTGTGTGTGTTTTTTTTGGGAACTATTTCTTCCTATATTTCTTTGTTTGATGGAACACTGGTGAGAGTTTAAGAAAGTAGTAAGAAATCTTAAATTAAGGAGGTGTGGACAAATAACCTTTTTGATTGTGCGGGATTAAACAAGTTATGTCATTTCATTAAACAAGAATGAGAATAAGGTAATGACAAGTTATTAGTATTGAATATAGAAAGAGATACTCTCTTTTAAATGGACGAAAATGACGCATAATTAATTAAAATTATGAGTAAATTGTATCAAAATACTAATTTGATTTATTTATTTATTCCGGTAGATCTAAAATTTTTATTTTTAAAATGTTCAAAATTGTTACATAAAAATAATTAGACGTAGTATCCATTTTTTGTTACCCTATGTTTATCTACTAGCAACAACGTCGTGTCGCAAATGGCGTCATGAAAAAATTAAAATTGCGTCAACGTCACACTAACACCCTTATCTCTTGATTATTCCCATCCATTTATTCAGATATATGAATTTCTACTTTTACAGTTTCTGTTTTATTATTAGAAACTTTTGTAAGCTAATATGTACAATTTCAGGGATGAAGTCACTGAAGAAGGTGACGAGGTCTAAAAAGCCAGAGACATTAGACAACACATGGAAAATGATAACAGAGGGACGTCACGTGCCACTCACAAAATCAGACACCTTTCATGAAACTCGTCACGTGACAGTGGACGCCGCTCTTGAGGAGGAAACCGAGAACATCATCTCCGCCGTTATACCACTGCCGCAGCACCACCGTCCAAGGCACGTGCTCAAGTCGGAGACGTTCAAGGACCGTACAAACTACCACTCGCCGATATCAGCGGAGGCGACGATTCGGAAAGCACCGTCGCCGAGTGCGGAGGAGTTGAATCGGCGAGTGGAAGCGTTTATAAAGAAGTTTAATGAAGATATGAGAATACAAAGACAACAGTCTATACAACAGTACATGGAGATGATTAATCGTGGAGTTTAAAGTTAATTTTACTACTAATTTTCTTTTTATTTTTATTAAAGTTTAAAATATATACTTTTTCCTTTTAAAAGAAAAGGTTAACAAAACTGAAGTAAAGAAAGGGATTTGTAATTTGTATTTAACTTTTTATTTTCGTTTGAATGGCTATTTTTGTTTGGATTCGGTATATAGAAAGTAGGAGTGTATAGGAAATGCTTACTGTACAAAGTGGATAATCTAAATTACAGTGAATTGTTCTTTCAATTGTTACTTGAGTAGTACTCCCTCCATTTAAAAAAGAATGAACCTATTACTATTTGAAGGGTCAAATAAGATTATGTTTGATCACATGTATTACAAATATTTTCTAACTATTTTGAATTGTTAATTATTGTGACTTATAGTATTTTTCATGTAGTTTTTAAATATATAAATTTTATTTCAAAAAATTTAAAAATTCAATGTGCAAATTCCCGGTCAAAATTAGTCAATTTGACCCTCGTACTCCGCAAAAGTTCATCCTTTTTTAAACGGAGGAGTATATTTTAGTAAATGAAAAAGATCATGGTTGTTACATTTATTGCGGAGGGTGGATTAGTATGATTGAATTAATTAGTTGTTTTCTTATTTTAGAATTATTTGGAATGGTGCATTAGCATTTAGAAAAATGGTCACACTTGCTCTGTGTTGTCCGATATGGAATACTTCCTTCGTTACAAATCGACTGTATATTCTATTTCAAAAAAAAAAAAAAAATCAATTTAAGTGGATATATTTATTTTTATCAAATGATTATGCTTACCAAACATATAAATTTGTATGATTTATTTTATACCATAAAATTTAATTTTTTTTAAAAATTTCGTGACAAGTAAAACTCCATTACATAAATTGGCACCGAAAGAGTAACTTTATCTATCGAAAAGTATTTATTCTTACAATTGTCTTCTAGCAAATTCTAACCTAAAGACAATATTGAGAAGTGTAGGATATATACCCATTTCACAGCGGGAGCTCCTTTAACGATCAAGGGAAAAAATACAAAATAGTTGATATTGTGACACGATTCGGAATCCGGCTAGGCCGTGCGGGCACCCGACATCCTCCCCTAGATCTATTGGGCGAACTCTTGCAATTAAATTAGGAAAATAAATATAATTCAATTCATAAATAAGAACAAGACTTAAAAAAGCACTGACATACTGATACCTCTAAACTGTACAAAAAAATTATAGATGACTACCCACATACTAGGTTTAAAGCTATCCAGACTAGACATCTAAGAGTACAAAAGAAGACAGATACCTCTCGAAGGGAGCAAAATGCAGCTGAAATAATAAACAATAAACTGGTGGCCATCCGGAATAAATCTGGCTCACCCTGACAGCTGAAGTCGTCTTTGCTCCTGAACAACGCGGCAAACTCAATCCTGCAGCGAACCTGCCGAAACGAAATAGATAGACAAAAAACAAACAACAAACAAGGGTAAGTCAAAAGGACTCAATAAGTAGGGCAGACTAGCCACCTCAAAGAATAGGATAGCTAGCCGGGGAAAAAAAACAGATAAACAAAATTCCTCTTATTTAAATCATAAAAAGGCAGAGCCAGATAATATTTAGAAACACGTATGGAATGACAAACTCATCAACAACCAGGAACGTAAGATAACCAAAACATATAGGTATCCCGAACACATCAACAATAAAAAATACATCATGTTGCGACGTGCAACCCGATCCATATATTCATCCTGTTGCGGCGTGCAACCCGATCCATATATTTATATATACCGCTGCGACGTGCAACCCAATCCCCGCAACCCAGAATACGAGCCAGAACACATATAGACAAATAAGCAATGCACGTATAAGCAGAACAGTAGTTATGTACCACAAGTCTACACAATGGTATGAAATGAAATGAGATGAAATGAAATATGATGCAAAGGGTCACATGTGTCAAATGAATGGAGCGGAATCCTCCTGCTCCGAGGGCGGAATCCTCCTACCCTCAATATGATGCAACAGAGCGGAATCCTCCTGCTCCGAGGGCGGAATCCTCCTGCCCTCAATATGATGCAACGGAGCGGAATCCTCCTGCTCCGAGGGCGGAATCCTCCTACCCTCAATATGTCCTGCTCCGAGGGCCGAATCCTCCTACCCTCAATATAATACAACGGAGCGGAATCCTCCTGCTCCGAGGGTGGAATCCTCCTACCCTCAATATGATGCAATGGAGCGGAATCCTCCTGCTCCGAGGGCGGAATCCTCCTACCCTCAACATGATGCAATGATAACCCTTCACCGGCGCGGGACACTCATCGACTGCCGAGAAACATATGTCAACTCTCAGCCAGAGTACAATACTCAGATCCTCAATGCAATACCAACAACAGGACATAACATATGATATACAATGTAAATCCAAAGCTAAGGCGTAATGAGTACGCCTATCGGAGCTACACACGTAAGTGACACGTGATAGAAAATCCACGAGGCCAGGTGCCTCTAATGAAATTGATATAAACACTTACCTCTTCTAAAAGTTAGTACGGCTAATCAACAACCGCTTTATCCTTTGGTTTCCTTACCAAACGATCCCACTCTATTCAATAAGCAAAAGAAAAAATATATCAATTTAAGCTAAAGACTTCATTCCTCACATCTTAAGACAATCCTGTTAGGAACCTGATACCCACGCGACCGGACTGTGTGTCCAATGTCCAGCCTCTATGGGGGACTCCAAATCACACATAACATGATCACAATATAAGTATAAGCATGTATGAGTCGTAACACATGTGGCAACAATAGATATGGACTCAAAGGAATGAGAAGAAAACTCTGGATAGAATTATAGACACAACCTAGAACTCAGAATTTGTCCAACTCTTTGAATTTCCATAAAATTTTCGGCAGAGTTTCCCCTGAAACTGGATGATCCGCAAAACAGAACCATAACTATACTACACACGGGAATGGATACCCGGATAAACTGATAACATAAACATATTAAATGTATAACAAGATGAGACGACTGGATGACATAACAAATCCGCTGATAGAATGTCTGGACAACACCACTGTCCTGCCTTTCGACCTAATATTCAGAGTGTAGATTAAAGATATAGACTTCATTGTCTCATGAAAGTTGTAGATATATGTCTTAGGATTCTGCGGATTCTTAAATCATCTTAATATCAATTTTGTACAAGGATTTATGATCAATATACTAACAGCTGTTCAAAGATCAAAATGATTTTTCAGATTTTGAAACGTTTTGTCTTGCTAATTCGGACGTCTTTCACCTTGGATTTTATTATCAAATTAAGTATATACAAGGTTTCCTTGGTACCATACAAGTTTCTCACAAGAAACACTAAGTTTAGAACTAAGAAAAACTTCAAAAGCTAAAAGATACATGCCTTGCCAAAAGAAAGGTTTAGTCTTACATACCTTTGATGCTTCTTGCTTCTAAACCTTGTTTCCCTTGAATTCAACACATTTTAAAGCTTAAACAAGCTATAATTCAGTATTTGGGTACTTTACTTAGCCATGAAGTAATTCTAAATCTCAAGCTATAGACGAAATTGAAGGTAGCATAACGTTACCTTAATCGCGTAGAGCGTTTTGACGCAATCTGTCTTCAATTTTCAGTTACGATTGGCGTCCTTCCTTCAAAATCATAAAAGTAGCTTAACCCTTCATTGAAGCACTGTTTCTATCGTTGATTTTCTGGAAATAACGAAAAGGAAGACATGTTTTCCTTTTATACTTGAAATATTTTAGTTTTAGTCCTCTTTTGCGTTTATGTCCCTTTTTCTGGCTTGATTTCTGATGCTCATATCTTCTTATCCAAATATTGTATAAACAAACCGTCAAAATTTTTGAAAACTACACTCCAAGAACTTAAATTTGGTATATGATATATCCCCAAAAGACCTTATATAATACACAAAATTAATTGCTGAAAAGGCTCCGTTACAAGGCAATTCCTTAGTCGGTTTTTCCGCAACTTAAAAATCCGATTTTCCCAAACTTTATATTCAAAATAAACATCATATATGGTCATATTATGACTTTAAACTCACTTAAATCATTCTTAACATGTCATTAGAAGGATATACCTCACTTTGGATATACGGGGTGTAACATATTGTCAAGGAAAGAAATAAATGTGGGCAACAAGGTCAAATACACATAATATTTAATAATTTTTTAATGGACGTAAAAAGTAAAAAATAGACATTTATAATGGGACCGAGGTAATAGTTATTAGTATTTATTAATAAATTAAATTTACTTAAATTGATTTCTTAAACCTATTTAGTAGGCCTTGATGTGAAGATGCTATTTGGGGTCGATAACTAATTTGATGTTTTCGACTTTCATGAGTCAAACCGCAATTGAAAAAAGTTGATTCCTCCTTTTTTTAAGAATGTATTTCTTTAACTTATTTTCTTTATTAGTGAACGTATATGAATGTATATGTTGCTTATTTATTTATATAACCAAATTCTAACATGAATTATTGATCGACTTTTTGCATGAATCTCTCAGGAATACAAAACAACTGATATTGTCAAGGATCTAAACCAAGGATAAAGTTGATTATTTTAGATAGCATAGGAGCAAATTAGGCCTTTTTCCCCATTCATTAATCTTACCATGACTATTTATCACTGTTAATTTACTTACTCTTTTAGTTTTTAACTCATTAGGCCCTTGAAAGAGTTGAGATTTACTTTAAAATTATTGATAACAAATTAAAAGAAACTAATGTGTGTCCAAATTATTAGTTGCAATAAAATAGAGGAAATAGCTAGTCTCTATTCTCGTTAGTTACGAAGAAGAGGTTAGTCACTATACTCATTTCTAGCTACTTACTTATAAACAGAGAGTTAGAGAGAACATTGGAAAACTAACAATCAATTGTATCGGTTTTTAACAGAGTTTGGGGGAAATTAGTGTTAATTCTCTATGTTGTGGTGTAATTTCTCCTTCTTTTCTTTTCTAATTTATTTGAGAATACAAAGGAACTTTTACAATGTGAATAAGATCTTGTACGTCAATCTTGTGTAGCCAAGAAGGTGTTGACAACAACTCAGAAACTTTTCAAAAGTAGGTGCCTAATGACCCTAATTTATTCTAAGCTCTAACAAGTCGATTCAAGGAAAAGCATCTCTTTACAACGGAAAAAGAAAAAGAAAAAGTGTTTTATGTCAATAAACTTGTGCAGCCAAAGAAGTTCACAATAGAAACAGAACTTTCCACTTTCCAAAATTAAGTGCCTAAGAATCTTAAGTAAAGAAATGTATTTAAATTGATCAAATCTTTGCTTTTGCAATTGTTATATACAAAGCTTATTTTTGTGTCTTGGTCCATGTGGACACTGAAAAAAATTTCACCACATATACCTCTTATCCATAGTTATAGTTTTTTGTCCTCAATTTATAAATTGACAAGTGTTGCCTATGTGGACAGCACTTCAAGTTATAACTTGACAAGTGTTGCCGAGGCAACACTGCAAGTTATTTTGGAGGGCGGAGCAGCACTTCAAGTTAGGGTATTCATGGGGCGGTACGGTTCGGGTTTGAACTTATCAGTAACAGTATATTGGTTAATGGTATGTGATTATATAAAACCAATACCGTACCGATAAACTCTCGGTTATCGGTTATCGGTTATCGGTGCTAACGATTCGGTAACCCATATTACTTGTACCACCAAAATAATGGGTGAATTCTCGATAGTTGGTTGTCAATAGCTAACATTTATCATTAAAAAATCAAGAGGTTGGCCTTCAACGTTTTTAGCTAAAAACAATTTGAAGTTTTTGATGTAGAATTGTTAGACATTCAAGATTGCAAATGGAGGACAATAGGCTTCTAGCCTTCTACTCTGATGTTGTGTGCAGTTGAGCACTAACGTGAATATTTCAATCGCACTTCTTGACAATCGGAAAAGACTTTTTTTCCCACTAATGACTGATCTATGACTCCCAAAATCAATTATAAAATGAGCCAGACCCAATAATTAAAGTGTAATAAATATTGATTAATAACCACTAATAATAATAATGGTTTAAGTATAACCTATAAATTAAAGTTGTAAATTAAAATTTAGAAGACTTAATATACTAATCATAAATAAAATAAATTATATAAAAATTATAAAAACATCTTATCGGTTATCGGTACGGTAACGGTAATGATATATAGAAATCGTTACCGTATCGATATCTTATCGGTATTAGAAATCAATGCCATTATCGAACCAATAACTGTTATACCGACACCGTTATACTTATCGGTAGCGGTAGCGGTTCGGCTATAGATAGCTGTTCGGTTTTGCACACCCCTACTTCAAGTTATCTGGGAGAATATTGAAAGAGATAAAAGGTCAAATCCTATCTAGAAGGCATCACTTAAAATGATGGCTGGATGCGGGAATCAATATAAGATTTCGTAGGGGTGTTTCCATCCGCGGGGCAGCACTTCAAGTTATTTAGGAGAATATTGAAAGAGATAAAAGGTGAAGTGCTATCATGGGAATAGCACTTACTTAAAGTTAATGAAGATCATTCTTGCAAACCAATTTAAACGAGATCAGTTAGACAAATCATTACCTAATGTGTCATAATTGAGTAATTCTCCCTTGGACACTGGACACAAAAGACTTTTAGCCTAATTTCATGAATTTGTACCGAGTGACCTTAGTGGCAGATCGTGCTTAATTTTATAACTCAGACAGAAAAACTTGTGCAAAAATAGCTTTTTACAATGATCCGTTAGGAATTATTTTTAAAACTAGTTTTGATGATTTGCCTGGAAGTGCCTCTAAGTTGTAGAGTCAAGATTGAAGTTAAACACTTTTTCAAGGAGGGTCAAAAGTGAAATAATGGCACTAAAATACCTTATTTCGGTATATCACCCTTTAAATTTAGTTACCATTTCTCTTCAAATACCACTATAGCAGTTTTTATTGGTTAGTCATGAAATATGTCTCTGTCATATTGGTTTTCGTGTATTATAGGAGTACTAGTCTCTGTAGATGTGTTTTACGCGTGTAATCTATTCAATGTGCATAATTTGAAAACTGTACAAATTTTATGAAAGTTATAAGATAAAAATCAAAAAATTAAAAAGTATAAATTATTTAAAGTGTGTTATAAATTTATTTATTTGTATGGATGACCACTAGACACTATTTACTCAATTGTAACTTATGGTTTACTACCCCACTTTCTCCTACTTAATTCCTCCCCACTAAGTGACCAGTAATTCCTTATTAAGTCGCTACTTAATTCTTGTAAACCTTTGGGTTGATTTGTAACCTATGTATTTGTATCCTATAAATAGAGCACATTTAGCTCTATGAAAGAGACACTTGAAACACTTTGAGAATAATACAAGTTCTTCCTTCTCCTCTCATATATTTTGTCTTGTTCTTGCACTACTTTACTATTAGTTTTACAACACGTTATCAGCACGAGTCTCTATTTTATTACACGATTTAGAAGAAATGAAAGCAAATTATGATGCAATTGATAGAAGCCACCGTTCTGGTTGCTAACACAAGATAAGTTTTTTTTGTTTCTAAATTCATTAATATTATGGTTTTTGTTAATCTCAAAATTAATAGAACCCTATTTTCATTTTGTTTTATACCACTTTAAATTGTGGAAACCTTTCATTGACTACAACTTTTGTCTATTCTTCTATTGTTTGGTTGATTTTTTAGCTATCATTTGACAACAATTTAAGGGTGCATAGCATAGCATAGCAACATGATATTGTAGATCAGTTCTACTCATGTTTCAAGGTAAACTGCTTGTGAGAGCAAACATGGATTATGTAGTATGGTTAATATTTTACTTTCACATGGATATATGGAATGAAACAAATATGGTAACTTTTAAAGAATACTTCTTTGATTTATAGTTGGGTATAAATTTTTATACTCTTGGTAACTGGAGACCGGAGAACTAATGCTTTTTTTTTTTTATGATCTTTACCCAATATATTAGTGTTATATCATTGATACATGATTACAATACTATGTTTCAATTACACGAAGCATGAGTACCTTTGAGTATTGTACTTTAAATCGCATCATATGTACACACTTTGGCCTATTATGCCATTGTTAAGGGCAAGACATCATATTTGAGTCCTGGTGCACTATGATGGTTAAGACATTGGGTTGAGGTCCCAGTGCACCATATTGATGACTGAGAATAATAATATAATTTTAATAAAAATCATGAAGCCCGTCCACTAAATAGACACCATTCATAGAGGTGAATGTGGGAGCAATATATGCTCCATTCCCTAAGATGAATGTGGGAGCAAGACAAGCTCCATTCCATAAAGTGAAGGTGGGAGCAGAACATAATACTCCATTCTCATATGTGAATGTAGTAGCAATACATAATATGCCTGAAAGAAGGAAAATTATCATTATGTCTAAAAGAAGACGCAACATAATATGCCTGAAAGAAGGCAAAATATCTTTATGTCTGAAAGAAGACACAATATTTTATGTCTGAAAAAAGGCAAAAAATTTTATGTCTAAAAGACGATAAAATAATTACCATGATAGAGACCATGGACATGGACGTGGACGTGGCAAGGGATGAAAAAATAGTTATCATTGTGAAATAAATAAGAGAACAATAAGGGTTCTCAAAAAGTAACTGTTCAAACGGTAAATATAATAATGTCTTCAATGTATCAAATGAGCATGAGGCAAGTCCGGATGATTATGGTCCATTCCTTGCAGTGAATGAGACAATTCACAAAAAATATTATGAATATAGAGTGAATGTGGCAATATGTGAAAAAATATCAAAACTCACCTCCAGAAGAGGTTCGTGAAAGATGAATATGGACGTGCCCATGCGTGGTTGATAAAGTACCACAACTCACCTCTAGAAAAGGTTCCACTATAATAATTCTATTATTTATTGTGGCATAAATGATCATTGTTCTCGTACAGAACGTACGCCATAATTATGTATTATTATGAATTACATAAGAGCAAGTGAAGCAAGAAATTGATCTTGCCTATAATGATTTTACCATGAGAAAAATAATATGATTTTCTCCTTGAAAGGAGATATTCACCATATGGTTGGTGTAATAAAATATATGGTAGTACAAAGCTATTTGAGTACTCCGGAAGAGCCAAAATATTACTACCAAGAGGAATGAGATTGATGAAATATTTATTGTAGTATGTCTCGAAAGAAACTTGTTAAGTTTCAAATACATTTGCCAAAATGGCTAAGCGACTAAATTTAATGGAAAGATATGAATATCTTTATATTACTACAAGAATTTCGGGTGAGATATATGTTCTTGAAAAGCTCCCCGCCTCTTCCTCGAGTATGTACTACTCAAAATATAAGTGTGTCAAAATTATATGTGCATGCCACAATAAACTTTTAGTTTATTGTTACAATGCCCATGCTATAGTAAACTAGAAGTTTACTAGATGAATAAGTTTATAAGTTGGCATGACCAGTTTGACCATCCCGGTTCAAATATGATGCACAAAGTATATAAATGAGAATTCGCATGGGTATATACTGAAGAATCAGGATTCTTCAAGAATTCTTTTTGTGCTGTTTGTTCTCAAGATAAATAAATTATTCGAACAACTAAATTTGGGATCAGGATCCCCGCACTTCTGGAATGTATAAAAGGTGAATATGGGCCCGTTCACCTGCCATGTGAACCATATAATTATTATAAATAGATGCATCTATGATAAGGTCACATGTGCGTTTCATTACAAACCCGCAATGGTACTTGCGAGGTTAAGTATTTGCTCAAATAAATCTTATTATGAGCATATTTCCAGATTATGTAATCAAGACAAGTTATCTTGATAATGTTGGCAAGCAAGTTTAGCAGATTCATATATTGAAAGCCTCCAATTGCTAAACCATGCATATGAGAACAATGCTACCTAAATCAGGTATGAGGTATGGTATATCCATAAAGCAGCACTTGTGCACGACATGCCACAAAATGAAATCTCCCCATAATTGGTTCAGGGTCAGGAATCAAATATTTTCCATCTAATAATTATAATGTGAGGTATATTATCAATTGCTCCACCGCAACGCACAAATGTGGATCCCATATAAGGTTGGGAACGAATGTTAATTTGGCTAACATTAGGGGGAGAAATTAATGCAGCTGAGGAATAAATAAATTAAATTATCATTTGATTAATATCCTCATATAAAGATAATGCAAGTCACTGCCAGAAACATTACTAACCCAAAGAAAAATATTATATTCCAGCTGCTAATGCTCCTGATATCCTGGTGAGACAATCTATTTATGTAAATGAGTCTAAGGCACGCCTGAACCGTGGTAGACCATTCGGTTCCAAAGGTAAAAGTCCTTGAAAAATGAAAGGAGCAAATATTTGAGATGGTCAAATAAGGAGGTAGGGCTCTAAAATAGCCCACGACATAACACTTCATAAAACCTCATCAGGAGAGGTTCAGGTACCTGAAAATTTATGAATGCGAAGAGATCTCAATATGTTATGTCGGATTTGGAACCGAGATATGAAATTATCGTCGACGATATCTTACATATATTATAAAGCTCAATATTATATGACTATGAGGATCTTGAGCTTAAGTCTGTTAGGAATGCAGACATGAAATTATTGGCCAAAAATAGCAAAACGCTTTCAAGCAAAAATTAGCTTCACTCAGATGACGTGGAGTGTTTGGACATATAGTCCGAACACCTGAAGGTGCAAAGTCAGTGGTGTAAAAAGATATTTTTGTGCAAAAATATTGATAATAATAAGTCGTTAAATATAAAGTACGACTTGAGGCACAAAGATCTGACATTGATTATATGGAGCTATATTCTCTTTTTGGTGGATGCAATCACCTTCAGGTATGTTAAATGTCTGGCAGTGCATGAAAGACTTGATATGCGTATGAATGTTGCAACAGCCTTTTATATGGCTCACTGAGCAACAATATATTTATCCTTGAAGGATTCAAAATCCTAGAAGCATGTAAAAGTTCCCAGGAAACCTATTCAATGAAGCTTCATAAATATTTATACGGATTAAAACAATCAGCAACATGTGGTAAAATTGCGTTTGCGAGCTTCTTGATATTAAAATATTATATTTTAATGCAATTGGTGCGTTGAAGTATCTTACCAAATTTACTCCACTGGTTATATATTTTGTTGTAAGCTTATTGGTAGAATTTGGTTCTTCCTCAATCCGAAGACATCAGAAGAATACATGGTATCTACTTGATCACAAAGCCCGATATCAACTTGGTATTTATTTATTGTGGTAGAATACCTATATTATGACATTATATAAAATCAATTGTTGCAGCAACATCTTCAATTTATGAAAAGATAATAGCCATGTTTGAAGCTATGCGACAATATTGGTGACTGAGATCAAGGACTCAACATATTCAGCAACAATGTTGTATTTCTTTGAAGACGAGGATCCTAGTATTATTATATGAAATATTGCATAGATAGTTCAGCTAAAAGGAAGATACAACTGAGGAGACAAATATTCAACAAGATTCCTTTTCAGTCGTGATCTTCAAAAGAATGATGAAGTTAATGCCGAAGAATTCACTCCAGTGATAGTTTGGCGGATCTGTCCACTAAGTCATTGCCAATCTCAACATTTGAGAAGCTGCTTTACAAGATTGGAATGTATCGTCTTCAAGATATTGAATGATATTTTCATCAGGGGGAGTAAAGTATGCACTGCACTCTTTTTCCCTTAATAAGGTTTTATCCCACTTGAGTTTTACTTGTAAGGTTTTTAATGAGGCAGCTCCAAAGGCATATTACAGGATGTGTGTACTCTTTTTCCTTCGCTAGGCTTTTTCCCATCGGGTTTTTCCTAGTAAGGTTTTAACGAGGCACATTATCTTCCAAATGGTCATCCAAGGGGGAGTGTTATAAATTCATTTATTTGTGTGGATGACCACTACTCACTATTTACTCAATTGTAACCTATGGTTTGCTACCCCACTTTCTCCTACTTAATTCCTCCCCACTAAGTGACCAGTAATTCCTTATTAAGTCACTACTTAATTCTTGTAAACCTTTGGGTTGATTTGTAACCTATATATTTGTATCCTATAAATAGAGCACATTTGGCTCTATGGAAGAGACACTTGAAAAACTTTGAGAATAATACTAGTTCTTCCTTCTCCTCTCATATATTTTGTCTTGTTCTTGCACTACTTTACTATTAGTTTTATAATAAAGTGATAAATGTTACTCCCTCTGTCCCAAAATGAGTGTCTAACTTTCCTTTTTTGTTTGTCCCAAAAAGAGTGCCTCTTTACTTTTATGGCAACTCTTTAAATCTAAGATTTGTTTTGGTCCACATGATTTAGAGACACTGGCCCACATTACACACATCTTTCATTTTACATCACATGATTTAAAAGTCTTCATTTTTTTCTTAAACTCTGTGCCCAGTCAAACCCAGACACTCATTTTGAAACGGAGGGAGTATTCATATTTAGCTAACTCAATAAAGGAATAAATTCTGCCCAATTTAAAATTTTTGGTTCCTTGTTGTAAATTTTACTTACTTTCAGTTCTCGAAGTTATCCAATTTTTCACCTATTATTATTAGCAGTATACTTGATCAATGCAAGGTTACATTTTTTCATTGCAAACTGATTTTAATTTATAAAATATATATTTTTCCATCAAAATAACGTATTTCAAACCAAAAAATCTCGTCAAAAGAAAATTTAAAGTCAACATCGGAACATGGAAGACATGATATTTTTGTGAATATTTTAACCTGAGAAATCATCAAATTCATATTACATAGAGCCAGTATATATCAAAAACCCTCAAAGTTGGATCATACATATGTGAGAAAATTTCGTAGTCGATTTGATTATCCTTACAGAAAACTACAATATTTATATAACCAAAATTGTATGTATTTAACAGTGACTCTTCACCTTAATAGTCTCCTCATACCAAAGTAGCCATCAAATTTTATGGAATAATAGTTTGGATGAAAAGTGATTTTCGTTATATGAATCTTGGCTTTAGTTCTTTTCCTTTTTTATTTATTGATCTAAAATACTGCTTTATTTAACAAAAGCTAAATAAAAGCTAATATAAGTCTTTGAATCGAGTAGTCATACTCATAATCTCTTAAAACTAAATAATATGGTTAATTTTCTACGCACGTGAAAAGATCAAGAACAAAGAAATTAAAAAATGAAGAAGTTAAGGTTAGGTGTATAAAGGTAGAACGAAACTGAAATCTTATATTGACGATCGCTACTAGAAAAAAGGTGTTTTCCGACCGCCAATATAGTTGGACAACGGTTAGCTAGCCGACCGTTGTCTGCCCAAAAGGTGCGGTCGGAATATGTGTGGTCGCACAAAGGTGTCCGTCCGACTCGGTCCGACATTCCGACTGCAAGTCGGTTAGACACCGGTCGCACACTAGCTTTTCTGAAAAAAAAATTCTTGAGCGAGGCGACCAAATCGGTCCGAGATTGCAAATTCTGGGCAAAAATTTCTTCAATATTCCGACCGAGGCGGTCGGATATTGTAATTTCTCAGCAAAAAAACACCCAGATTTCGGACCGATTTGGTCGGAAATCTGGGTAAAACATGCAATATAAAATCTGTAATTAGAGTTCCACCACCGATAAAAATAGTAAAATACAGCACCCAGTAAACAATAGGCTTCTACAAGCCTTAATATTTTTCTAAACAAGGCTTATAACCTTTAAACTAAAAATTTAACAATTTACATAACATCAATACTTCATAACGATTCAAACAAGTTAAACTTAAGAACAACAAGTCTAAAAATTTAAAAAGTTTATCAAAAACCAACCACAAGTCTAACACATGTCTAAAATATCAATACTCCATTATTACTACTCCGTTGCCTCAGAACTAGACTCGGAACTAGACTCTGACGACGAGCTGTATTGATGTTTGCTCTTGCCTTTCCCCCTGCTCTTGCTCTTGCTCTGGTTCTTGCTCTTGCTCTTGCCCTTGCCCTTCTTCTTTCCCTTGTCTGCACTACCACACACAAAGTTTTGCATCATTTCCCGCATGACTCTTATATTTTCCTCATTATGCAAACGATCTTCTTCACTCTTTCTCTTAAGCTTTTCGATTTCATTGCGCAACAAGACTTCCACCGAGGGATTAATTGAACTAGCAGGAGTGTAAGTGCCAAACAAACCTGGATTTAGACGTTCCGAGGCATACTGCGATCCAAGGCCGTAAGCACTTCCCTTCTTTACCCCGCCATTCACCTCCAACCATACTGCGGTTTCCTCCTCTAGAGTCATTTGAGCTGGGGTACTGCTACCACACTCGGATGCCTGACTTGTCATCCTTTCTTCATAAGTCACCATAGCCTTTTCCTGAATAAAATTTAATAACAAGAATTAGATTTGCAAATATTGACAGATTTAATAACTTTAAAAGTTTGAATTTAATAACTTACATATAGCTCTCTAGCGCGCTCCTCGACCCACACTTCTTCTCCTTTTTTGTTTCTGCATATATGATTCTTCTTAAAGATTTCAGGCACACGTACTGGCCGCCCTTCTTCCTTTTCCTACAAAATTAAAAATATGATAAGTTAGATAGAAAATTAATGCGAGTTACATAAAATAATACATATAACAATTAATAAGTTACCATTAGCATCGACTGAGTCGCTGCACTGACCGAACCTCCGGTGTGCAGCGATCCACCCTTTTCGGAGGCTCGCGCGGCTTTTCCTTGGGCACTCCTCTTCTTAAGTTCATCACTATCCCAGTATTCCAGATATTTTACCCAAACGTGGTTATATATCCAATCGGGCTTTTTTTCTTTGGCCCGACTATCATACAGGTTACCTTTACTCTATCTACGCATTTTTCAAGGAAATTGCTTCGGCAACGCTATCAAAGGCCGGATGCCACTTACGCTTTTTTTGAAATAATTAAAAATATTAGATTTTTAAAAAAGTAACACTTAACTAAATTATTACAAAATAAAACATAGTTATTACCTTAAAATCGTCAAACATGGACAGCTTTATTGGGAAAGGTACCTTACCCCAGGATGGCCATGGCTCGCTCCATCTAGATTTAATGTATAATGTGACTAAGGGAGTAGCCACGTGTGAGGGAGTAAAACTAGATAAAAATCACTAGTGTTAATAAAATTTACGAAAAAATTAAACTTTATAGTAGTATTAAATAGTTAAAAAATAACAAAAAATAATACTTACCCACGACTACCCTCGGGATAAATCCTCACCCTCCCGTCATCATCATATAATCCTGGAGCACCAATTTAAAAAGGCAAGCTCGGATCATAATGTTGTACAGTAGGTGGTACCGAAGCGCCCATAGAGCTCTGATCAGAAGGTGGTACAGTAGATCCAGAAGGAGTAGCTGATGAAGGGGATGGTGATGGACTGGAAGATGGCGAAGGCATGGATGAGCTCATACCATGCGGACGAACAACATAACCAGGAGATGTAGGAAGTGGCATGCCAGAGGAAAGGTAGCGGAAGGAGTGAAAATACCTGGAGCATATGTAAACGGAGGATATGTAGGAAGCATATGATGTACAGGAGCAGGAGGAGTAGTATGACCTGAAGCAGGAGAGGTATTTGAACCTTTCTTTTCTCCCTAGCCTTCTCCATAGATGTCATATCTGTAAAACAAGTACAATAAATTAGCACAATATAAGCAAATTATAAATTTATATGGAATATATTTATAAAGTAGTACAACTAATTGTAGTAAAGTAAGAACAACAAACTACGAACATGTCAATCATCATCATTCGCCTCAAGGTCATCGGCTATTTCTTCTTCCTCGCTCGTCTCATCGTCATCAACAAATTCTTCCTCGCTTGTTTCAACGTCATCCATATATTCTCCTTCTCGTTTGCCCTAGATGTTCTTTTTCCAAAATTAGTCATTTTTTTTCCATGTCTAACCACTGATCCATCAAACTCTTCATAGATGCCTTCATTATGTTGCAATTGATCGGCTAATTCAATATCTGCAATCAAGGAAATGGTTGAAACCTCATTTTGATATGCAACATCTAATATATTATCTACTTCCACTCTTGTCACCGTCTTGCCTTTTAGAACAGCCCACCAATTAGTCTTGGCTTTGGATTTGGCTTTGTTCTTTGTCGGTGGATAAGGAACGTACCACACTTGCTTCACATTATGGGCGATGATGAAAGGATCATAATGTCCATATGACCTTCTGTGATTAACTTCCACTATTTTATAACATGGGTCTACCCCTGTACTCTTGGGACTCGGATCAAACCACTTACACCGAAAAAGCACCAATCTTTTACGAGGCTAACCTACTGTAAACTCTATTTCTGAAATCTCCTCAATCACACCATAGTAATCAAAGTCTACATCCTGGTCACCAGCACCACCTTTCACACACACACTGTTGTTGTTGGTTTTCTTCCCCAAGGACCATTCTTTAGTATGAAACTTGTAACCATTAACAAAGTATTTATACATCCTCTTATATTTATAATAAGGCCCGTGAGATATATCATGCAACAATGGAAAGTTTATGCCATTATCCGGATTGAGTACCTATATAATGTTCAAGATAGTTGTATATATATGTATATATATATATATATATATATATAGAGCAAAAAACTTATGTATTTTTTTATATAACACTTACAAAAATTCTCTAAACCAATCTAAAAGATTTTCATAAACAGCAACAGCGCCAAATTCTCCAACAAATGCGCCAAAAAAATCTCATTAGTTAGATTGATGATGAAACTTGAATGTTAGGCTTTAATGTAAAAAAAAAAATCATACTTGTAAAAAGACGTGACATCGGGACAATTCAACAAAATATGTGTTGTAGCTGCTTTGCTGTCTCGGTCAGTGAACTTGTATACTTCGGTCATTAACTTTTCTCTACCAGGTTGATTGAATATAGAAAAAGGTGGATAATTCGGATCATTGTTCTCTCCAACATCATGTCGATCCGGCCTATTTCGCAAACATGGCACATTTTGATCGAAATAATACGAACAAAAATAAGAAGTTCCTCTAGCTAGATATGCCTCATATATGGACCTCTCAATTTGGTTCCTGTTTTTCACGTTCCTCTTACACTTGCCAATAATTCTGCATAATACATTGTATTAATTAATTTACTTAAGATGAATTGAAAAAAATGAGTTAATAATAACTTAAGGGACCTTACCTCTCGAAAGGATACATCCATCTACAGTGCATAGGGCCTCCCAGTAGTGCCTCTTCCGCGAGGTGAACTGGAAGATGCTCCATTACATTAAAGAAACCAGGGGGAAAGATTTTTGTCAACTTAGTCGCGACAACAGGAAAGTTACTTTCCAACAACTTAAGATTCTTTTCCTTCAATGTCTTAGAACACAACTACTTAAAAAATAGGCTCGTCTCTGTAAGGGGTTTCCAAACTTTATCAGGCAAGCCATGAATTCAATTGGGAGCAAGTTTTCCATGAAGATGTGACAATCATGGCTTTTCATGTAAGTCAATTTTTCTTCTGTCATATCAATACACCTTTCTAAATTTGATGCATATCCATAAGCCATCCTCAAATTCTTTACCCAATCACAAATCATTCTTCTCTCATCCAATCTGAATGTGTAACTGGCCTTGGGAAGCCAAATCGTGTTGCCAACTTGAGATAAGTGTAACTCAGATTGCCTACAAAGTTCCTGAAAGTCTAACTTGGCCTTCACATTATCATTTGTCTTGTTCCTGACATCCATCACAGTATTAAAGACAGCCTCAAAAAAATTCTTCTCAATATGCATGGGATCCAGGTTATATCGAAGAAGATTATCCTTCCAATAAGGCAACTTCCAGAAGATAATTTGTTTAGTCCAATTATGATCAATACAATAACCAGGTGCTTTAGATGGCTGTTGGTCAGTTACCTTAGGATACACCTTAACCCTATCCCATATTTCTCCTCCCGATAACCTTCGTGGAGGATCCTTAAAATCAACCTGATTCTTCATAAATGCACTACTGTTATGCCTAAATGGATGATCCACTGACAAGAATCGACGGCAACAGTCGAACCATGTAATCTTACCGCCATTTTTCAAAGTGAATACTTTTGTATCTTCCATACAATAAGGGCAAGAGAGCTTACCAGCAGTGGACCACCCAGACAACATTCCATAAGCTGGAAAGTCATATAGTCCAAATCAAAGAAGCATGCAGTTGAAAGTTCTGTTTCATTGATATATCATATGTTTCCACACCTTCATACCATAATAACTTTAACTCATCAATCAAAGGCTGCAAAAATACATCAATCGAGGCTTTCGGGTTATGTGGCCCTGGGATAATGCAATTCAATAAAAGATAAGCACTAGTCATGCACATTTCGGACGGAAGATTGTATGGCGTGACAAATACGGGCCAACAAGAATAAGGTGTAGAGGAGACATCAAAAGGAGTGAACCTATCTGCATCATCCTTATAAAACAACATGCAACCGTTGACACAACAATGAATTCTCTGTGCAGAAAGGCCTAACGTGGAAACCAACTTCTTAGTATAGTAATAATCAGTTGGTAATGCCATGTTAGTCGGATTGAGTTCATTCATAAGGCCAATGATAGAATCCATGGCTGCTTGAGATATACTAAAATCAGATTTAATACTTAACAATCTAACAGCAACTGACAACTTGGAATGCACTGAGCCTTCATAAAATGGACGACTAGCTTCCTCCAACCATTTATAGAAGAGCTTTGCCTCATCATTAGGAACGTGCTCAACATTTGGTTGCGATGTACCCGGTTGGGATGGCTCCTCTCGGTACATCCCAAAAGCATCATTAACTATATCGTTCATTCGATAATTATCAAGATCATTCTCCACAAACGGACCACTCCCACCGGCATAATGTCACGACCCAGTTTGGATCCGTGACCGGCGCTTAGGAACTAAGTCCCTAAACAAGCCTTATCAATATTCTACAGAAAATCGGGCAGAGTTTCCCCTGTTTTTAGGCCTATCCAAAATTTTACCTGCTTTAAACAAACAGAAAACCCAGCAAAACAACCAACATTCTTACGCATTAACAATAAAAATACCACATTTATCTCCCACAAACTACGAGAACGTCTAACAGGATTGTGATAAGTTCATAAAGGCCAAATACTCTCAAGACTAGCTTATAAACAAATAATCCAACTGACTAAAAGAATGACTGTCAAATGACTAAATGGAGCGACTCTAAGAGTTTTCAAGAAGGACAATAATAAATAAATGAAACTCTTGCCCACACGAACTAATGCGGGGCTCACCAGGAATATCAACTCACGACTCTAAGAATGGAAATCCTCGGCCACGGCACCTGCGGTCTCTGAAAAAAATATAGCGAGGAGTGAGTCGCAACTCAGTGAGTAACAACGCTTATCCACAACCCTTTTAAGTGGGGACAAGTCAAAAAACATGCCAGTATATCTTATGCAGAAATATACATATAATTTAGTTGTCACTTTCAGAATAACAATCAGAAATCAGTCCTTTTTAAGTACTTCTTGTAAACAGTAACCAATATCAGACCAGTAATAAATTCAGTAATCGCTATATTAAATCAAGTATATGGGTTTGGGATATTTCCAAGAACAAACCATGTAATCAGTATAAATTCCTTCCTGAGGAAATCAGTAACGGTAAGCTAGTTCTACCTTCCCACTAGCAAGGACTGTAACAGTAATCCAGAGTATACAAGGTGCACCAGGTCTAACGTACCCGTCGTTAGCTACGGGGTCTGTCAAGGCTCATCCCAAAAATATATTTATTCCCTATACCAAGTACAGGGCATTTCGAGTAATAATTCAATATTTCACATAGCGGTAAAACATGTCAAGTAGCAGTAAAAATCAAATCTTGTAACGGTAAAATAATTCAAATAATTATTTCAGTACATATCTTGTAAAAGGACTTGTCCCATATGCAGTTTAAACATTCAGTAACACATTTACTTCAAAATCAAGTAGAAACCATGCAGGTTATGGAAACACAAATTGTAGTAAGGTCATCACTCACAGTACGGACGCGTGTAATTCAAGAGTATCTTCCACGAGCAAACCGGTACCTCGTCCAGTCAATCTATAATCACATAGTATTGACCTCGTATTAGCTTCCTTGTTTAGGAAAAATCCATAACTAATTTAGAATATCCTACCCTCGGGGTTCCCTGTTTTGGCTCCCGATTCGTTAAATTTAATCATTCCTGGTGCTATGAGTTCATTGAATAAATCCAAATCTTCAATTAGAATATTCATACTACTAGTTGCTATGTTCTTCAACCAAAACTATAACTACACAAGTACCTGAAGCCCAAATACCCTTACTGCTCATAGCATTTACCCATGATATACTCACTTTTCTTTTTACTTTTAAAGCTCCCAATGAAGCTTTTGCCCAAGTTTTTCTTCTATGGCTTTAACTTCTCAAGGTTCCCAATTTTATCTTTTATCTTCTTAAATTCAAGTTCAATAACTCCTTGAATTGTGATACTATTTCAAATAAAGGCAAGATCAGTTGGTTACCTAGAGTCCTCCTTCGTTCTCTTGCTTTTTCTCTGTTTATGTTGCTTCTGTTGTTTGAAAACCCCTTCCCTAGGAGCCCTTGTTCGTTGTTAGTCTGCCAGAGTCCTATTGTGGGCTTTGGCTCTCTTTTATCTCTTTTTTTTTTTTTAATTTGCGTAAGGACTAGTTTGCCCTTTTTATTTTTTAACTAGGATATTACATTCTCTCCCCCTTAAGAAATTCGGTCTCCGAATTTAAACTAAGAGTATACCTGTATGGTGAAATAAGTGAGGATACTTGGCTCGCATATCATCTTCCATTTCCCAAGTAGCTTCCCTATCAGTATGATTTTTCCATTGAACTTTCACGAACACAATTTCTTTTGTATAAAAATCCTAAAGAGAAATTATTTTCACATGCATTTATTATACAAGTTTAACTATATGTCTATTAGCTCACTTAAAATTTTCTATAAAATAAAATAAGAAATTGAAATTCGGCACTCTAATGAAAATTAGAAGTTTTGATAAACCTTAAATAACTTAAAGAATTACTCCAAAGTCTCGTAAATAAATCACCTCAGATTTATAGAGAAATTATTAAGAAAAAGAGGGCAAATAGTTGTGGAATAGAGATAAACATTACAAAAGTGGAATGATAGCCGTACCACGTGGCTGCAAAGGAGACCACTATTAGCATGTCATCATGCGTTTGTACTTATGTAAGTAGAATAACATAAAACTGATAGGTTGTTTTGTCCAAAGAGCGAAAGGTACCTACAGACTGCGTTCAAGTACAGTAACTATCAAGCACAGAACAATGTAAATCTCGAAATAACCCTTTGGTCGGCAAGCATGTTGATGGAGACCTCCCTGCTAACTGTCGCTTATAAGATAGTAGTAAAGTAAAATAATAATGTGGTGATAATGGAAGAGTAGTTTCATTCTAGAATATCATAATTATATACTAGTAAAGGGTCAAACTTTTGCCTAATCCTTTCGAAGTTATCTACATTTGTCCTCGGTTAAAAATTTGGCTCGGCAAAGATGTCGCTCCAAACGCACACGCAAGTATACACGGTCGATCAAATAATAAAGTGATAAGAAAATATCGTTCCCACGAGGACTATCGATTAACTATTAACTAGACAAACTTTAATTCAAATATTGTTCAAGAGAGTTCAACCAAATTTCGAGTTTGTTTAATTAACTAATTAATAAAAGTAATTGAAGTAAGAATTGAATGCAAGACAATTCAAGAGTTTTAGATATCAGTGAGAGGAAATATTCCAGGATTATGGGATATTCACCAATCCAGTTGCACTCCTCCACTAATTGAATTAACTTTATTTATCTGAGTTGCTAATCACAGGGTTGATTATACTCACAAAGCTCTTTCGATACCCTGTTCGCCTATTCAAGCTAACTTAACGCCAATATGTCTATAGAATTAGAGTTAACAAGAATGCATGTGCTTCTCCTGTATACTGATTAAACGTGACTGTTAGGTATATTTCTATCCTAACCGCAAAATCATTCCCCGATGCCCAGGTTCAGGAATATGCTTTATTTAATTCTATTGCAACCTATGATTCACACTTTCGAGTTCAACCTTAGATTCATGGATAGTACTTAACAACTGGCCAGGAAATCAAGTAATTCAGAGCAGAATTAAATAAACAAATCAATCTAATAAATTTAATGGATTTCAATCAACTTCAGAGTACAACCTTCATGGTTAACTCATAACCCTAGAATAATAGAGTTTAGCTACTCATAGACAAGATAACTTTCTCACAAAATAATCCAAAAGTCATGAAACAATCAAGAGGAAAGAAGATTTACAATTCAAGTGATGAATCTTTAATGCTCTCACCTCTACTATGGTTCTTGCCTCCAAAAGTACATAATAATCCTCTAAAAATATGTTTACAAGGGTTTAAATATGGAGTACAATAAGTGGGCCACGTTATTAGCCTTTCCAAGCTGCTCTTGAACTGTTTTTCGGTGCATATAGCCGAGCATGCCTCGCACCCATGGCTGTATGCGCTGCTAGTCTCTGATTTCTTCAACTTTTCACTCTTCCCAGGCCATACAGCCGAGCATGCCAAGCATGAGAGGCTGTATGCGCTGCCTCTTCCTTGTTCTTGTACAAATGAAGCTCCAATTTCCTTCATTTTGCTCCTAAAACATTCAAACACCTCAAATTAGTATTTTACCTCAAATCAATTATTGTTGGGCGCATAATACAACGAAAACAACGCAAAAGCTATAAGAAATCGACGCCGAAACATAAGATGTACGCCCAACATCAACACCCACACTTAAATTTTGTTCATCCCCGAACAAACAAACCCAACACACTTTTACTCAATAGATCTCATCCAACCAACTCAAGAACTTCAAGGAAGCGCATCTATGAAATAGGTTGATACCAATAATTAGCCACCAAACATACAAGCACACAACTTCCCCATCTTTACACACCACACTTTTAGAAAACAAGGATTATCAAAGCAATCAAGTAGCAGCATCCAAGCCTCAAGAAACGACTCCTCACACCAACTTACTCACGACATGCCCGCTCACTCAAGATTAGGGCCTAATAAAAGCTCCAACCACTCATATTCCATGTGCCCTCATCAATCAAAGTCTAGTCTCAATCACACAAAAATATATCAAATGAATTATAAGGGACGTTCAAAATAGAAAGAATTCTCTCACACTCACAAAGAAATTCAAGTGCCACACAATGGTACCATAGGCTTGCCCGTAGTGTAGGACTCCACTAATGTAGGCTCGCTCCTATTCGGGATTAACTAGGACTTTAAGGGTTGTAATGTAGGCTAAAGGACGAGTATGATATATATGGTTAAAATAGTGACTACCTCCCTAAGCACTTTAATACATCACTTTCACTTTTTTTTATAGCTCAACTCTTCACAAAACCAACCAAACTACCACCCGAACATCAACCAAAAACTTTCCTCTCACTTTAAGTATTTTCTTTAATTTTGTACAACACTAGCAAGGATTGAGAACTTTTCCTCTTTTGCTTTCTTTATTTTTCTCTTTTCATTTTTTTTTCGAATTTTTTTCTTCAACCTTGCCAATGTACTTTTTCTCAAAATACCATAATTTTTTCTTTCATTGACTCCACTCAAAAGCCACCAAACCTCTCCAACCACAGCTCCACACACAAGAGTATTTTTCAATTAAAGTGCTGTAAGGAGTAAGGTTTCAAAAAGAGGGTAATTATGAACAAAAGGAATAGGCTTGTAATACGGGTGTCAACAAAAAAGCTAATAGGCTCAAAAAGGGGTTACGGGGGATATATATGAACGGGTAGGCTAATCAAGGCTGCAAAAGAAGGGCTTATTGAAGAAATGCCTGTATCATCTCCCGAGTAGAGCAAACCTAGGATTTCGCTTTGAACACACGCGGGGCAAGTTCTAGACCAATAATGCAAGAACGAGAAGAAATATAAGCACCTCACTACTCATGGCACATGAACTACTCAAGATGGAATTCCAACACCTAACAAAAACAAGCGAGACAAGTCATGCTATTCGGTCAGCCCTAAGAGTCAGAAACCTGAGCCGAAGAGTCACTAACAACACTGACTATCAATCCAATAAATAACTCACACCAAAAATCTTTAGGAAAATTCAACTTGCATGTAAAGGACTAAATATGATAGTATCAAACAACTCACAGAGAAAGCTTCACCACTTAGCTAGTCCTATTTCCTAATTTTTTTTTTTGTAATTTAAATATATATTGTTTTCATTTTTTATCTAAACACCTGGTTCAAAATAAAAGGCATCCTCAGGAAAGAACCTTGGCTTGAAGAAAACCCGAGGATTATGCCACTAATCTAAAAATTAAAATAAAAGCAGTAAAAATACAATTACAAGTCATGATACCCCACCCTACACTTAAAATAGTGCATGGTCCCCACTGCACAAATACAGAAATAATGAACAATAGTGGGTATCAAGAAAGCTCCCTCAAACCGTAGAGTCTGGAGGTGCTGCAGACTGGTCTGAATCCGCGGTCTAAGCAGTGGAGGGATCTAACAATGTAGCGCCAGCTGCATCCATTGCATCAATCAGCGACCCCTCCAGTAGTATCAGTAGCCAGAGCTGGCTCTGTATCAGTGCCATCAGTAGCACCCAAATCAAAACTCTCGTGACCAGACTCTGCCTCAGTCTGGACGCCAATGGAACGCGTCACTCTGGTACTCTGTATAGAAGCAAGGATCTCTGCTAGTGTACTCTGCATCAGGATGTCTTGAGCCGCCTGCTCCTGTCTCAGCTGGGCTAGCTCAGGCTGGTGCCTCTCTCTCAGCTTGGCCAGCTCGGCCTCAAATGCCTCAAGTCGCTCTGACGTAGATCTCTTATCCTCTTTGGCCGCAACCGGGTCATGCACCGATGTAATGTCATGCGCATTGGGTACCTCTAGAAAATCATCACCCGTATAGAAGGGGACCCAGTGCTTCCTCATCAGAGCCGTCAAAGTGTGCACAAAATACAACTTCAAAGTCTTCTCCTTCCGAGTATGCACCATCTGCTCATACATGAGCTCACCCAAGTTAAACACTATCCCAGTCATCAAAGCATAAATGAGAAACACTCTTTACCAAAGGACATTTGTCTGATGATTTGCTTGTATTATCTTGTTAGACACCCAGTTTAATCAAGATCTATCTCCCTAGACATGCACTTCTTTGGCAAGGTGGCATATTTTCTCTTAGTGTTGTGCAACCATGCAGGCTTTGAGGAATCACTATCATTAGTAACAGCTGGTGAGTCACGCAATACCTGAATGACATCCTCAAAGTCTGGCTCTTCTAGCATCTTCTTGTAATCATCCATTGCCACTTTATTAGCCCTATAGTATGCATTAATGGCTCTGGCAGAGATATCGACTTCAACCTCTCTAATCCGCACAATGCTACTTTTCGGATTCTCCCAGTTAGCGTATAATTCTTGAACAATAGTAATGTTTCCCTTGCAATTGGGACCTTGTATAAATCTGTCCCACTTCCTGTCTTTCACAACATCTAGAATAGTTGGGCAAGCATGATAGTTCAATGGCCTTTCTTGCGTGATCTGCTTCTTGATGATCCACTAGTATGCCATGTATGCATTCTCACTCTCAAATGTGTCCTCCCACAATGATCTGTCAATAGGGCTACTCGTGGATGGAATGTCATCAGACACTGAAGTAGGAACGTACTATCTTCAGCATCATCATCAACCTGCTCGTCGTCCTCATCATCCTGCTCCATTGGTTTCTTCCCTTTGCCTTGAACTACTATTCTCTTCTTAGCCGGTGGTTTAGAAGCACCACCCTCACGGATCGCCATTGGCTTTTCTTTCACATTGGTTGATTTCCTCTTACCCGAGGCAGCCTGAGGAGCAGGGATGGTCCGGGCGCTTGGAGCCGATCTCTTTTTCGCTAAAGGTATGGCCTCAAGCTCAACATTCTCCTCTTCTACTTCTGGGGCAGGTATATCTTGTTTCCTCTTTGAGCGTTGCTACCGTTTATCCTTGCCCTCTGGTTGATTCCGCGGTGGTTGGCCACCAACTATTTTGTAATGAAATACCTGCACCCAAACAATGTAAAATTAGCCAATGAATTACAACCGAGTTCATTAGCGAGAAACTCGTCCAATTCAAGCTTTGCATTAGATTCACATTGGTGCGCACACACCCCACACTTAAAGCTCAAGTGTATTTCATAGTCAATCAATTTATGCTCATAGTACACTCATGGTGTCATTCGCTAGGTACTCAGACTTTCCTCGACACACACACTTCTTTATTTGAAACAATTCTCATGTTTAAAAATCGCCAAAGGATGCAAACAGGGTTCATACACCCGAAACTTATGTTATTCTTCATCTCAAAATCATGGAGAAACATTTCATTAATCAAAAAAACTATAGCAGCCCATGAATTACATAATGGGGCAGCGGCTCGCTCAATTAATGTGCAAAACAACACTCGTCGCGTGTAAGCGACGTGCAATGAGTGTCGTTCAAGTTAAAGCGCCATAAACTCAACCCCCAAGCCCTAATTCTAACCAATTCATTTTCAACTTACACCCCATAATTGATTCGGTTACTCAGACTTGGCCGAATGCTTGGAATTTTCATTGAGAAATTTCATCGAACACCTTACGTGTATGATTCTGGACAGCTTATAAGTGAGCTTTTTTATTTTATTTTGACCTCCCAACTCTGGAAGCTTTCATATAATACTCACTACAGTGCCTCACTGCACCTTCCACAAAGATACCAGCCAAAAATATTTAAGTCACACCATATTTTTACCATAGAACTTAAAGTTGAAACATAGCCTAAGGGAAATTTGTACCAGCAGTGCTAAAGGTGACTGGGAGAGGCAGCGAAGGAAGAGAGAACGAGAGATAAAAGAAGCTCATACTTAGAACTTGTGAATCACAGGCGCTGTGTTTTTGTTTTTCGCGTGAAGAAGGGACAAGAAGAAGCGTGGTTCTATTCTTGTTCTTTTCCTGTTTTCTGTTTTTTTTTTCTTTTGTTTTATTGTTTTGTGTTTGTTGTGTGTGTATGAGTAGTTAAATCAGAACGTATACCTGCGCATACAGTGGGCATGCGACGCACGCTTCCCGGTTTTACTACCAACAGTGGCCTGTGCGATCAGGCTACAACACTGGTCTAAATTTTTTTTTTTTGAAAAGCAGTAGCAAACAGCCACGAATGCGACGCATCCAAGCCTGTATGGACTGATTGTCTCGCGAACCGTGGGACACGCGTTCACTGCTGCAACACTGTTTCTAATTTGTGTTTCGAAAAACAATTACATACAGCATACAGCCTGCCATGAGATGCGCGCAAGGCTATATACTCTGGACCGTTTGAATTTTGCTTCTGTTATGTCTGGTGCAGGCTCCTTTCACTGTTCGAACTATTTTCTAGCCTTGAGAACCTGGAAAAACACTACACAAACACATTAATCTCATCAAGTTTCCATTCTTTTTGTTCTTTTCTATATTTTTTTATATGAAAACACGAATTAACTAACTATAAAAAGCGATAAAAAATGGGTTGCCTCCCATGAAGCGCTTGATTAAATGTCGCGGCACGACGAGTACATCCCTTTTCAAGGGTCGACCAAAGAAATGGAGGATTTAAGCCTATCGACTTCACCTTCCCAATATCCCTTCACTCTTTGCCCATTCACTAGAAACGACTTATCCGAACTTTGAGCCCGGTGCATCACCTTAACAACTTTAAACGAACCTGACTACCTCGACTTGTGTTTACCAGGGAAGAGCTCCAACCTGGAGTTAAATAAAAGAAGTAGTTGGCCCGGCTCAAAGTGACGGTGCTGAATGCGCTTGTCATGCCACCACTTAGTCTTCACCTTATATAACTTGGTGTTTTCATAAAGGTGCAACCTAAACTCATCAAGTTCATTGAGTTGCAACAATCTCTTCTCACCCGCCAATTCCATATCAAAATTTATCTTTTTAATCGCCCAATAGACCTTATGCTCAAGCTCGACTGGCAAGTGGCACGCTTTCCCATAGACCAGCTTGTACGGTGAGGCCCCAATTGGAGTTTTATAAGCTGTCCTATATGTCTAGAGTGCATTATCGAGCTTGGTAGCCCAATCCTTCCTATTCGCACTAACAGTCTTCTCAAGAATTTGCTTCACCTCTCTATTGGACACCTCAACTTGCCCACTAGTTTGCGGATGATAGGCGGGTAGCGACCTTATGCTTGACCCCGTACTTAGATAGAAGGTTGTTTAGCAATTTATTGCAGAAGTGTGTACCTTCATCACTAATCAAATCCCGCGGAGTTCCAAATCTGATGAAAATGTTCTTCTTGACGAAACTCACCACCACCTTAGCATCATTAGTAGGAAGAGCAACAGCCTCTACCCACTTAGACATGTAATCCACCGCCAATAAAATATACTTGTTACCATTCGACGAGGGGAAGGGACCAATGAAGTCGATCCCCCACATATCATAAATCTCTACCTCTAGAATGCCTTGCAGAGGCATCTCTTGCTTTCTTGTAATTATGCCGGTTCTTTGGCACCGATCACACTTCTTTACAAAAGCGTGAGTATCCTTGAACAGTGACGGCCAATAGAACCCGGACTGAAGTACTTTGGCGGCTGTTCTGTCACCACTATGATGACCCCCATAAGGAGATGCATGGAACTCTTGTAGAACAGCCTCTGTCTCTTTCTCGGGAATGCATCTTCTCATCAACTGATCTGCACACAATCTAAACAAAAATGGCTCATCCCACATATAAAATCTCACATCATGGAAAAACCGACGCTTACCCTCTGCAGTCAGATGTGGTGGCACTACCTCACTTACCAAATAATTGACATAGTCAGCATACCATGGGTCCGAGTGATTGGTGATGGCAAAAAGTTGCTCATCAGGGAAGGTTTCTCTGATCAAACCTCCTTCATCCACATGCTTGTGGTTCTCCAACCTTGATAGGCGGTCAGCTACTTGATTTTCCATTACCTTACGGTGCCGGACCTCCAAGTCAAATTCCTGCAACAATAACACCCAACGAATTAGTCGAGGCTTAGCATCCTTTTTATCAATTAAATACCTGATGGCTGCATGATCTGTGTAAACAATAACTTTGTTTCCAACCAAGTATGCCCGAAACTTGTCAAAGGCATAAACTAATGCCAGCAACTCTTTTTCAGTAACTGTGTAATTCAATTGGGCAGAATTGAGAGTTTTGCTGGCGTAGTAAATGGAATGGAACATTTTGTTCCTCCTTTGCCCCAGGACTACACCAATAGCGACATCGCTAGCATCACACTTTAACTCAAATGGTGCAGTCCAATCAGGAGCCACTATTATTGGTGCAGACACCAATTTCTGTTTCAGCTCATTAAAGGCCCTCAGATAGGCCTCATCAAACACAAATGCTGCTTCTTTCTCAAGTAACATGCACAAAGGGGTAGAAATTTTAGAAAATTCTTTAATAAACCTCCTATAGAAGCCAGCATGTCCGAGAAAACTTCGGACTCCCTTCACAGACATGGGCGGAGGTAATTTTTCAATCGCCTCCACCTTCGCCTTGTCACCTCAATTCCAGCATTGGACACCTTGTGTCCCAAAACTATACCTTCACAAACCATGAAATAGCATTTTTTCCAGTTTAAAACAAGGTTAGTTTCTTCACACCTAGCAAGCACTAGACCAAGATTAGTTAGACAAACATCAATAGAAGAACCAAAGATAGAAAAATCATCCATAAATACTTCGACAAACTTTTCTACCATATCAGTGAAAATAGCCATCATACATATTTGAAAAGTCGCAGGTGCATTACACAGCCCAAATAACATCCTCCTATAGGCATAGGTACCGTAAGGGTATGTAAAAGTAGTTTTCTCCTGGTCTTCGGGAGTAATCCATATCTGGTTAAAGCCAGAGTAACCATCAAGGAAACAATAATACTCTTGACAAGCTAGCGTATCTAACATATGATCAATAAAGGGAAGGGGAAAGTGGTCATTTTGGGTGGCTTTATTCAATTTTCTATAATCAATGCACACCCTCCACCCCGTAACAGTTCTTATAGGGATAAGTTCATTGTTCTCATTTTTCACCACTGTCATCCCTCCCTTTTAAGGGACACATTGCACTGGACCTACCCACTTGCTGTCAGAGATAGGAAAAATTAAACCTGCATCTAACCATTTAAACACCTCTTTCTTTACCACATCTTTCATGATTGGATTGAGGCGACGCTGATGCTCCATACTTGGCTTGTATCCTTCCTCCCTAAAGATCTTGTGCATGCAAAAACCCAGGCATATTCCTTTGATATAAGCTATGGTCCAACCAATAGAACTCTTATGCTATCGTAGCACTTTCAACAGCTTTTCTACCTGCAAGTCAGACAACAGAGAAGAAATAATCACAGGTAAAGTGTCAGATTGTCCCAAATTGCATAACGAAGATGAGCAGGTAAAGGTTTGAGCTCAAGCTTGGGCGCCTCTTCAATAAATGGCTTGGGTGGTGGCCCTAGCAGTCTATCTAGAGGCTCAAACTTGGGAAACCCCACAATATAGTCACAAGAGCAGTCTAAAAGCTGCAATATCTCCTCTACATCAGCATCTTCACTAGTTTCTTCTCCCCCGCATCAGTGTTCGCTGCAAATCATCATTAACATAATCAGCTGGATCACTCGACTTCTCCTCTGGATCACTCACTGTAATCATGGACAACTCTTCGTGATGGTTAGGCATTTATAGAGCCTTGTACACATTAAAAACTGCTTCTTGATCATCCACTTTCATTGTCATTTTTTCCTCTCGGACACGGATCACAGCATCACCAGTGGCTAAGAAAGGCCGTCCCAAGATGATAGAACTTCCTTATCTGCCTCATAATCCAGGATGACAAAATCAGCGGGCAAAATAAATTGACCAATTTGAACCAATACATCCTCAATCACCCCTTCAGGATAAGCAGTAGACCGATCAGCTAACTGAATTGAGACCGTTGTTGGCTTTGGAGTACTGAGACCCAGTTGGTTGCACATACACACACAATGGCATAAGATTTATGCTAGCCCCTAGATCACATAGGGCTCGACCAACTGCTATGTGTCCAACACGAATAGGAATGGTGAAACTACCTGGATCCTTCAACTTTTGTGGGAGTTTGTTCTGAACCCTGGATGTGCACTCTTCAGTAAGTGCCACAGTTTCAAATTCATTGAGTTTCCTCTTTGATGACACTATGTCTTTGATGTACTTGGCATACTTTAGAATTCCTCGGAGCACGTCTACTAATGGAATATTGATACTAGTCTGACTGAGTATGCCCAAGATCTTTGTGACTGTGGGATCCTACAGATTCTTTTGCAACCTTCGAGGAAAAGGAGGTGGTGGTTTAGCAACAATCACTGCCTCTTGCTTTTCTACCTCCTTCTCGACTTCGACTACTGGCTCAGCTTCTTTTTCTTGGTCAGAATGTGACTGCTTTGGCTTCTTTGGCAATTCTTCCAGCCCTCTCCCATTTCTTAATGACACTGCTTGCACCTGTTCCTTAGGATTGGGATCAGTATTGCTTGGCAATGCACTAAGTGGGCTTGTATTTTGATTGCTAGCAAGCTGTCCCATTTGTTTTTCTAAAGAGCGAATGGAACTGTCTTGGTTCTGCTGGAGAGTTGTAATTTTCTGATTAAGATCAACAACCAGTTGTTGTATCATTGCCTCTATTTTTGACGTTTCAGGTTGTTTCTCTGCTGCGGTGAATTCTGCGCTTGTTGAGTATTACCTTGAGGTTGTCTGCTGCCTTGCCCGCCTTGATTACTGCCCCATGAGAAATTAGGGTAGTTATGAAAGTTAGGCGGGTAAGTGTTGCCATACTGAGCATTTTGGTTGAAACCCCTGCTCTGCTGACCCACGTAATATGCAGACTCTGGGTTGTCCAGAAAAACATTACCTATATGATCAACTCCACCATACACTTCACAGAATGAAGTTGCTTGCACTTGTTGAACCTGGGATGGAGCCTATGACTTGCTTACCTGGACTAGTACTGCATCAAGTTGCTGCTTGACAGAGTATTGCATTCCTTCCATTTCAGCTCGCATAGCTGTCAGTACATCCATTTCCATCTTTCCACCTAACTTAAGATTTTTTCCTCTGCCTGAGTCACCTTGATAATGCTGACTTCCCTCTGAAATTTTGTTAAGAATAATCTCTAGCTCATCATACTGCTTCTCTAGACTCGGTTCGCCACAATAAGCATCCAGCAAGATTTTACTATGCGATTGGAGTCCCTCAATAAAAATATGTCCCAATACCTCTTTTGATTGACCATGGTATAGGTAACTTCTCAACAATTCCTTGAATCTTTCGCATGCTTCACCTATCTCCTCTGATGAACTCTGATTAAATGACACTATCTCACCTCTGACCTTTGCAGTCTTGCCCGATGGAAAGAATTTGATCAAAAACTTCCTTGCAAGGTCATCCCAAGAGCTAATGGAGTTCGGTGGTTGGATCAAGAGCCACTTCTTTGCTTCACCCAGCAAAGTGAATGGAAACATAGTCAGCTGTATATATTCATCCAACACATCAACATATTTGTAAGTGTCGCTGATCTCCAAAAAATTTTGCATGTGCCGTTGAGGATCTTCATGTGATAAAAGCTAATCTAGAAACTAATAAAATCTTAGTCCCCGGAAACGACGCCAAAAACTTGTCGTTCCAAACACACACGCAAGTATACGCAGTCGATCCAGTAATAAAGTGATAAGATAGTATCGTTCCCACGAGGACTATCGATTAACTATTAACTAGAAAAACTTTAATTCAAATATTGTTCAAGAGAGTTCAACCAAATTTCGAGTTTGTTTAATTAGCTAATTAATAAAAGTAATTGAAGTAAGAATTGAATGCAAGATAATTCAAGAGTTTTAGATATCAGTGAGAGGAAATGTTCCAGGATTATGGGATATTCACCAATCCAGTTGCACTCCTCCAGTAATTGAATTAACTTTATTTATCTGAGAAGCTAATCACATATAAACGTGACTGTTAGGTATATTTCTATCCTAGCCGCGAAACCATTCCCCGATGTCCAGGTTCAAGAACCCGCTTTATTTAATTCTATTGCAACCTACGGTTCTCACTTTTGAGTTCAACCTTAGGTTCATGGATAGTACTTAACAACTGGCCAGGAAATCAAGTAATTCAGAGCAGAATTAAATAAACAACTCAATCTGATAAATTTAATGAATTTCAATCAACTTCAAAGTACAGCCTTCATGGTTAACCCATAACCCTAGAGTAATAGAGTTTAGCTACTCATAGACAAGATAACTTTCTCACAAAATAATCCAAAAGTCATGAAACAATCAAGAGGAAAGAAGATTTACAACTCAAGTGATGAATCTTTAATGCTCTCGCCTCTACTATAGTTCTTGCCTCCAAAAGTACGTAATAATCCTCTAAAAAGATGTTTACAAGGGTTTAAATATAGAGTACAATAAGTGGGCCACGTTATTAGCCTTTCCAAGTTGCTCTGGAACTGTTTTTCGGCGCATACAGCCGAGCATGCCTTGCGCCCATGGCTGTATGCGCTGCTAGTCTCTGATTTCTTCAACTTTTCACTCTTCCCAGGCCATACAGTCGAGCGTGCTAAGCATGGGAGGCTGTATGCGCTGCCTCTTCCTTGTTCTTGTACAAATCAAGCTCCAATTTCCTTCATTTTGCTCCTAAAACATTCAGACACCTCAAGTTAGCATTTTACCTCAGATCAATCTTTGTTGGGCACATAATACAACGAAAACAACACAAAAGCTATAAGAAATCGACGCCGAAACATAAGATGTACCGAACATCAAAAGACATTAACGTTATAATTTTGGCTCAAAATTGTCCTTGATCATAATTTTGAGCTGAAAATTGCCCTTGGCCACAAACGACAACACTACAAGAAATCAGACCTTTTGTAGCATGTTTTAGTGGCGACTTTATATGTTGCCACAATAGATATCGTTTAGTGGCGACTATTATAGTCGCCGCAGAAGATAAACCATTAGTGGCGACTTTTCTTTTGCTGCCACTAATATTTACAACTATAGATCGATTTACAATTTCTGATTTGAAAAATAATTTGCTCGATGTTTTAGTAGCAGCAGACAAATTGTCGCCTCTGAAGGTTTAATGTGGCGCTGTGGTCGCCACTCTAGGCTTTAATTATTTAAATTTTTAAATAAAAATTAAAGAAAAGCACCTTCGGGGAAAAAGAAAAAAAAGGACTACACCCCAATGTTCTCAACCCAGCGTGTTTTCTCCCCTATCCCATGTTCCTCTCTACTCAACAACCCTAATCCTTCGCTCAAATCTCAAAAGACACTAGTCTAAATGTTATCAAACTTCAGAACCACCCTTTTCTTCTCTCAATTGCTCCCTGGCTGTGTTAACATTCAGAAATCGAAGAAGTATTGGAGAAGCTATTTAGGGTTCGTTGATATTCTAGGGAGAGAAACAATGAAAACAAAGACTGAAAATGAGAAAAATGAATTCTGCATTGACCAAAATGTCCAACCTCCTATATATACAATGGGCCTAATGTCTAATATAAAATGGACTCCCCTGTCTTGGGCCTTGCCCCTAACTCATACAAGCATATAAATATTTGTACCTATACAATATAACTAAGTTGGGCCTGTATCACCTAAGTGTTGTATCTGTACATTTCCAACACCCCCTTCAAGTTGGAGGGTGGTAGAACTCCCAACTTGGGCAAGATGGAATAATGGAGAACACCAGTGAGTGGCTTAGTGAATATGTCAGCCAGTTGAGAGTGAGTGGAGACATGAATAAGCTGAACCAAACCTTCAAGAATCTTGGCACGAGTGAAATGGCAGTCCAACTCGATATGCTTGGTGCGTTCATGGAACACCGGATTGTTAGCAATGTGTATAGCAGCTTGATTGTCACAAAATACCGGGATAACCTCAGATATAGAAACACCAAAATCAGATAGCAACCTGACTAACCAAGTTAATTCAGCTACAACTTTGCTAATGGCTCTGTACTCTGCTTCAGCAGAGGAAAGAGACACAACAGGCTGCTTCTTAGCCTTCCATTCAACCATAGAGTCACCAATAAAGATGCAAAAGCCAGTGACAGACCTTCTAGTGTCTGGGCAAGCCGCCCAGTCACTATCACAATATGCAGAAAGAGAAAGACCAGGGGCACTGCTCAAGAAAACACCAAACTCAGAGGTGCCTTTAAGGTATCTCAACAGGTGCAAGGCAGCCTGCATGTGAGGAACCTTAGGAGACTTGAGAAACTGGCTCAAGTGTTGGACAGCAAAGCAAAGATCAGGTCTTGTGTGGGTAAGGAAATTCAACTTACCCACCAAACTCCTGTACATGTCAGGCTTATCAAGAGGGGCACCTTCATCAGCTCTTAACTTGATATTCAAATCCAGGGGGCAACAGACAGGAGAAACATCTGAACACTTAAACTCCTCAAGCAGATCATGAGTGAACTTTCTCTGGTGCAACAGGAGACCAGAGGAATGGTATGCAACTTCAATACCCAAGAAGTAATTCAATACTCCCAAATCCTTTATTTTGAACTGATCATCCAAAAAGGTCTTGAGGGAAGAAACTTCAGCCAAGTCATTACCAGTAAGAATTATATCATCAACGTAAACTACAAGAATGACAATGGAAGAGGCTGTCTGTTTGGTAAAAAGAGAGTAATCATTCCAGGAATGAGAGTAGCCTCTAGAATATAATGCCTGAGAGAGTTTGGAATACCATTGTCTAGAAGCTTGCCGAAGTCCATAAAGAGACTTTTGCAACTTACAGACAAGAGGAGGACCAGAGGATGAGGATGGAGAGGCTGTAAGACCAGGAGGTAGTTTCATATAGACTTCCTCATCCAGGTCACCATGCAGGAATGCATTGTTGACATCAAGCTGAAAGAGAGACCAGCCTCTCTTGACAGCAACAGTGATGAGGCATTTAACAGTAGAGAACTTCACCACAGGAGAAAAGGTCTCTGTGAAGTCCACTCCCTCAACCTGAGTATCCCCTCTAACAACTAGCCTAGCCTTATACCTTTCAACTGTACCATCTACCTTATATTTAACTTTATACACCCACTTGCACCCAATAGCCTTTTTCCCTTTAGGCAACTCTACAATCTGCCAAGTATTGTTAGCCTGGAGAGCCTGAAACTCTTTCATCATGGCCTCTTGCCATTCAGAAATGGAAGCAGCCTGATTGTAAGAGGTAGGCTCAAATGCAACAGATTTTGCTAGAGACTGACAAGAAGTGGAGACAAAACTGGAGCCACAAAGGGAAGGGGGAAGTGTGCAGACATAAGGCTGAAGATGACCAGGTAAAGTATGTGTCCTAGAAGACTTTCTAGGGAAAGAAGGGGGTAGGAGAAGCTGATGGTGGAGGAACAGAAGGTGGAGAAGGAGCAGGTGCAGGGTCAGAGGTGTCAAAGGGAAAGGTAGAAGAACTAGCAGGGAGAAATGGAAGAGAAGAGGAGTCAGAAGCAGCAAAAGGGAAGATAGTTTCATGAAAAGAAACATCTCTAGAGATGAAGACAACTTTGGAATGCAAATTGTATAATCTGTAGCCTTTCTGAGACATGGGATACCCAATGAAAACACATGGATCTGCCCTAGGTTGGAATTTATCCCTGTGACACTTGGGAATGGTAGAGTAGCACAAACAGCCAAAAGTTCTAAGGTGAGAATAGGAAGGTGGAGAGCCATACAAGATTTCATAAGGAGACTTATCAGAAAGAATTTTGGAGGGAAATCTGTTTATTAAGTAGGTTGCAGTTAGAAGGCACTCCCCCCCAAAATCTAAGAGGCAATTTGGACTGGAAAAGAAGAGCTCTGGAAGTCTCCAGAAGGTATCTGTGTTTTCTCTCCACAACACCATTTTGTTGTGGAGTATGGGGACATGAGGTCTGATGAAGAATGCCATTATCTGTGAAGAATGTACTAAGAATAGAACCAGCACCTAATTCAAGAGCATTGTCAGATCTTATAGATTGAATGGAGGTATTAAACTGAGTTCTGACTAAAGCCACAAAATCTTTGAGGAGTGGGAAGGCATTACTCTTTGAGCCCATAAGGTGTGTCCAAGTAGCTCTAGAATAATCATCCACTATGGTTAGGAAGTATTTGTGGCCATTGTAAGTGGGAACATGATAAGGCCCCCAAGTGTCCACATGGATGAGTTGGAAGGGGGCAGTGGATTTAATAGAACTATCAGGAAAGGGCAACCTAGATTGTCTAGCCATTGGACAAACAGAACAAGTAAAGGTCTGTTTAGGAGAAAACTCACAAGGAATGGAAGTGATGTTTTTCATTCTCACAAAAGGAATGTGTCCTAATCTGTGGTGCCATAAAATCTCCATTTTATTCACAGTTGAATGATTTTTACAAGGAACATCAGTATGCACAAGTGAAAATGAACTATCAGTAGTACATGGAGAATCAAACACAATAGAAGACAAGGATATATGGTTTTTACAAGGGAAAGAAGCAGCAGTGGGATTCTGATCTGGGAGAAGCCTGTAAAGCCCTTGAACCAGCTTACCAATTTCCAGTGGCCTCTTCATTGAAGGGGCCTGTAGAAAGCAGTACAAATCAGTAAACTGGACAGAGCAATTTAGTTGAGTAATTAGTTTGTGGACTGAGATCAAATTATATTGGAAACTGGGGATATACAGTACATGTGGTAGGGTAAAAGAATGAAACTTGAAAGAACCTGTACAGGTTACCTTGACCTTATAGCCATTGGGCAAGGTAACTAGATAAGGAGTGACTAGAGGAGTGATGTTAAAAAGCAGGTCTTTGTTAGAGGTCATGTGGTCTGTAGCTCCAGAATCTATTATCCAGTTAAAATCAGGGGCACTAGCTAACATGCATGCACTTAGTCTACCCTTAGCTAAAGGATCAGGTTGTGTAACCTTACCAGCAAAGTTGGCATATGCCATGAGAGATTGCTGAGGCTGATTGTCAGGGACATGAGCATGTTGCAGAAGAGTTAGTAACTGTTGATATTGTTCTGCAGAAAGGCCAGGCACCATTGACTCACCAGGAGGATTAGGATTAGAACCCTGAGAGGAGGAACCAGAGGTAGTACCAGAACTGGAGCCAGAGTTATCAACCATAGCATGAGCTGCAGTCCTTTTAGATTTAGAGAACCCAGAATTGTCATTCTTAGCTTTAAGCTTGGGACATTGGTCAATCATATGACCATCCTTTTTACAATAGCGACAAAAGAGAGCTGAGTTATTAGTATCAAAGCTCACTCTTTGTGAATACTGTCTGTGGGAACCAGAGGAATACTGATTGGAAGACCTTGTTGAGGAGAAATTGTTGGGCTTGTTGTTGTAACTTCCTGAAGAAGGTCTGTTGTTGTTGACACTGAAAGCTGCAGAATCAGAATGAAAGTGGGAGGCAGGTGTGACTTGTCTCTGTCCTTCATCCTGAAGGAGAATATTATAGGCACTATCTAAGGATGGTAAGGGCTGCATCATAAGCAGGTTACTCCTCACACCAACATAGATCTCATTGAGACCCATGAGGAATTGGTAAAGCTTGTTCTCCTCCTCAGCTTTTTGGAGAGCAGCCTTAGCATCACAGGTGCACTTCTTAGCATGATTCTCAGACATAAAACCCAACTCATCCCATAACTTCTTCAATTTATTAAAATAGGATGCTATATTCAGGGACCCCTGGACTGTTGAAGCAATTTCTTTCCTAATCTCAAAGATCTTAGTACCATTAACAGAACCATATCTAGCATTCAGCTGTTCCCAAATACTTTGTGCAGTTTCTGAATATTGCACACTGTCAGCAATGTCTGGGGATAGAGAACTGGTCAGCCAGGAAATGACCAAATTGTTACATCTATCCCATTGCTTAAGCAGAGGGGAATCATCTTCAGGCTTGGTACACGATCCATCAATGAAGCCTATCTTGTTTCTAGCAGATAATGAAACAATAACACTCCTTCTCCAGCCCCCAAAGCCACAACCAGAGAAGGGTACACTAACCAGGGATATCCCGGGAACATCAGAGGAGTGAATATACAGGGGATTTGATGTATCGGGAGTAAAAACGGGAGTAGCAATTCTCTGATTATTATTACTAGTACTCATGTTGTAGAATTGGTGATTACACTAATTGATAGATCAACAGGAGCAAACCCTAAAGTCGAGAAGAATATAAAAAAAAACTTACGTGCGGAAGCGAATATCCAGGTGACAGGTCTCGCAAATTCAGATCACCGGAAACTTAAACGTCAACTGTGCCGGACAGTGAATAGGCAAAAACTGAACCGCAAGGCGAATCGAACAAAATGCCCAAAGCTACTGATTGTAAGAAAAACAGAAATTGCACTACCAAAGTCGCCGGAAAACCCTAGAAAACAAAATCTCCGGTGAAATACGACGGGGGTAATACCGTTCAAAGGGGAAACACGAGATCTTTCAAAGTCTCTGCTCTGATACCATGTTAACATTCAGAAATTGAAGAAGTATTGGAGAAGCTATTTAGGGTTCGTTGATATTCTAGGGAGAGAAACAATGAAAACAAAGACTGAAAATGAGAAAAATGAATTCTGCATTGACCAAAATGTCCAACCTCCTATATATACAATGGGCCTAATGTCTAATATAAAATGGACTCCCCTGTCTTGGGCCTTGCCCCTAACTCATACAAGCATATAAAGTGTTGTACCTATACAATATAACTAAGTTGGGCTTGTATCACCTAAGTGTTGTATCTGTACATTTCCAACAGGCTGCCTCCACCATCCTCAAGCGAGAATCCTATTTGTCCATGTCCATCAACTCCACATACTAAACTTGGGTTTAATCCCAACAAAAGTAAGGTAAGATTTATCAGATCTAATTTTTCATGTATTATTCTAATATTGTTAACTAGATTGGACCAAATGGAATCGATATAGAGGATTTAAAAGTGAAACCCTAGTTCGGATATTTGAGTTTAAAATGTCTTATTTGTTTATGTAGGAAAAGAATTTTGAGCTTGATTTTGAATATTACCTAATTTGTATTTGCTTTCGAATTATTTGGTAATGTAGAAGAGGGATATATCTATATGTGCTAAAATCCCATCCTCCAACTGTTTGGTACATGTGGTTAGTAGACTGAAAAGTTCAGCAATTTCGTATATGATTTGGTAGATTTCACCTCAATTTCTCTAACACAAATGAAAATGTACATGTATTTTGGAAACCAGTCATCTAAACCCCTTATTGGTGGCCTCGAGGATTCCAGTATTCAGTCCAAAGCTCAACCTATCTCGACCTCCTTCAAATTGATTTCTTCAGGAAAATCAAGAAGTAAGTGAACAGTTTCTTTATTTTTTTTGGAGATATCTCTGTTGTTTGTAAATTATGGTTTCGATTTTTTATTTGTATATTTGAGATTTCACTTGTGAAGATACATAGCACATGAAGTATTACAACAAGCTATTTTTTTTTTTTTAATGGTAGTAATTAGTTTGTAAAAGATCGATTTTTTAGGAAGTACTTTTGGTGATGGAAAATAGAGAATTCAAGAATTTGGTTTCTGTATGTGAGTTAGAATCTTTTGTTTTAGGCCTTCAAATCAGGAGGTGATTTATAAGAAAGTAAGAAAATGCTAAATTAGGGAAGTGAATTTGCCTTCCATATATACATCTGGTAGAAAGCTGAATTTTTCAATTAGTATAATCAATTATTGTACTCAACATCTAGCTTTGTGTTTGATTTTAGGTTGGCATGGTTGCCGTTGCAGCTTCTGCTTGTCATATCCTTGATGAAATTACTGTTTGACATTGAGATTTTAACTCATGCCAAGTTTAAAGAGGGATATAGTTATTTGCTACTTCTTTCTTCTATGAGCTGTAAATTTCTTAGTGTGATCATAGATTGAAAAGAATTGTCAACTAAAATATATGTTTCTTTTGCTTTTGCACTTCCATTCATTTTACATGGGCTTTCCAATTTATTTTTTTTTGGTAAATTATATGTACCATTAACAAAACAAAATCATTACACCTAAAGAGCCCCATTTGGTGTCGCTTTTAGCTCCAACTCATGTGCTTCGGCTTATCTAAATACACATAGTCTCAAGAAACTGACAACATTTCCTAGCCCTTCTAGAATTCTTTAACATTTCAACTCTATCAATTACATTCTGTTTAATTTGCAAGAATACAAATGGCACATTCTCTGTATTGTTCGTAAACGCTTTCCAATTCCGAGCTTGCCATGTATAGTATATAATTGCCTCTATTCTTGATGCCACGATCTGTTTCTTGCATCTCCTCCATCTTCTTCCATGTATCCTAGCCAAGCTAATATGTCCAATTACCTATAGGTCTGCCCCAGCCAGCATTGTGCTGCTACCAACTCCTTGAACCATGGACACTCTTTGAATAAATGCAGATGCATTTTCTATGCATTACTCGAACACAAACATCTTGTATCAGCACACTCCACCTCCACTTGCATCCTTCTCAGCCTATCCCTTGTCAACAGCCTCTCTTGGATTGCTAACCAGGTGATGAATCTGAACTTTGGCACATCTACTGGAGTCCATATTAGGTTATGAATCTATTACTTTCCACTTGTTATGCCCAACAAATCGAGTGACATCTGATATGATCTTTTTGTGTTGTGTATCAAAGTGACATACACTTTCTTTTGGATAATTCTTTTCATTACAAACAAACATTAAAATTTTACAACTCAGTGATTCCTTCTACAAGTCCTCATCTTCACAATGTTTAGTCATTGCTACATTTTATAAAGATGAAACCAAGCGAAAATATAGTGTTTTGTTCTAAACAGTAAGAGATAAAAAGCAAAGATGCTACGTGAACCCATAATGACCATCATAATTTACTACTCAATATTGAGATTTTTGCACCTTACACTTACAGTATGAGGTTACTTCTTGGTATAGATTAGTTAACTAATGTGCATTCCATATATTTTGCCCCGAGAGCTTTTTGGGGGTACATCTTGTTATTCTCATTTACATGGTGGTTCAAGTTCAATTGTTCTAATCATATATATTCTATTTTTTGATGGGCCTTTAAAATTATTCTAAACATATTTTTCTTCTTGGATTGCGCTAAGATTAAAAGGTTAAATTGTGTTATTTTATAATGACAAGGAGTATAAATTGTATTAGCATATTTTCTACAGTTAGTGTGTTAAACAACAATCCACTAAGGCATACAATGTTCAAACATATGGTAAGAGCACATAATATTATATTGCCTCAGCTATTTGCTTTTGTATATCACTATTACAAGCAATGTTCTTTTATGATGTTTCCACCAATATATCTTGTCTAATTTGAATCTTTACTTACTAGGTTTTTTATCCCAGGGACAGAGTTTTCACTAATGAGAAATCATTGACAAGGAGGAATTTGAAGGACATTTTGTAGCTTCTTTTCTTTTCATGTTTAAATTCGATGTCAATAAATTATGAAGTGTTCTCTATGTTGTATGATGAAATGGTTATGGTTTTATCCTTTGTGTCCACGGTAGACTACCATTATATTGATTTATTGTTGGCAATGAAAAGGAAAATATACTTTTTTAATACAATATTCTTATTTGTGGCGACCCATTGTCGCCACTGAAAGTATTTGAAATGGCCACTAAAATGAATTACACTTTTGCTGCAACTATAGTCGCCACTAAATGTCATTTATCAGTGGCGACTCTAACTTGTGGAACCATTTTATTGCATGTTTGTTTCCTTTTCTGTGGCGGGTTAAGTCGCCACAAATGTGTCTTATTAGTGGCGACTCTTATATGTTGCCACTGAAAACATTCAGTATCGGCTTGTAGGTAGCAACTCAATCGTCGCCACTAAATATTTTTAGTGGCGACTTTATAGCCTTTAGGTGCGACCTTTGTCGCTGCAGAAAAACAGTTTTCTTGTAGTGCAAGGACATGGTTGAACCAAACTTTTAACCAACATACCATGAGTTATCAATGATAATTTTAGCCCAAAATCATGATTAAAGGCAATTTTGAGCCAAAATCGCAATGGTAAAGTTATTGTTGAGCCAAATTTTTAACGGAGAATTTGGAGTTCTATGGGTGTTCTATAAATCTGAGGTGATTTATTTAAGCTCTACTTTTTTAGAACACCCATATATGTTAAACATTGTATTAGTATTTTTTATGTTTATACAGTTTATCTGTGACGAATCAAAATATATATTAGGTACTGTATATTTTATGTGTATTTATACAACATATATTTATAACATATATTTATACGCAGAAATGTATAAATACACATAAAATATACCTAATATATATGTGTGTAAGGTAGTTTTTATATACACAAAATATACCTAATATATATTTGTTGTATATCTAAGGTAGTGATATATACAAAAAATATACCTAATATATATTTATTGTATACTTGTATATGTAAGGTAGTGTTAACAATGTGCACAACTCATATATAACATCATTATTAAAAATATAATACCTGAACAAACATATCTAAATAAGAAATACACCATTATTAAACAAAGTATATATGATCTAAAATATAAATTTCGAAACACCTCAATAATTTTGTATAAATTATGGTGTTGTGTAATCGTCTTATATATTATTAATTTTCCTAGTACATTATACCATTAGTACACAAGGTATATAATTATCAATAATGTGGTATCTGGAAAATACACAAGATATATAATTATACCATAATAAATGTGTTTAATTTAGAGCATGACACATTCAAAATTTTGAGCACAGTAATATTTTGGTAAAAAGAAAGTAACTAATTTGGAGTTATGTGAAAGGATAGTAATAGATTTAGAGTATAACTCCTTTAATAGTAGTAATTGATATCCGTCCAGAATCACCGAAATAAGGGGTGAGCAAGATTTCGAATGGTTTCTGCTAGTTTTGTAATTGTTATACTGCTAGCACCATTTATTTATTATGTTACCTTGTGTAATTATCTCTTAAATATTGCACATTTATGAAACTTTCCCTATTATGTTTTGATCTAAAAATCATATGTTTAGACACACAAGTTGTAGCTCGATCGAAATAAGGTTGACTTCCAATTGCAAGAGAAGAGAAGAGAACATAAATTAAGTAGGAAATTCAGCTGATTATTTTCAACATTGAAGGTTACAGCACTAGTGCTCGGACCTTTATTATTAATATTACGTTCATCTTTTTTGGCAGCATGATTCTTGTTGGTCATATGTTAATTATCATACAAGTTTCCCTTAAATATTGTATATCCAGTATTCACGATCCAAATAATTCGGTCCATTTCGGGCTCCTTATTGATAGGAGTCGGTTTGTATCAGGTTCTTATTTAGATATTTAATTTTTTTATTTTTATGCTCGAACTCAAGACTTCTAATTAAGATTGAAAGGATCTCATCCATCCTGCCACGCCAGTTAATTGTATTACCTAGTGGTTTCATATCTTAGGATTATTGTGGATAGTATTTAGCGTAAATAATATTTAGTTCTTCATTAATAGTTGATGATTATTTATCACTTCAAATTTACTTGTTCTCTCATACTTCAATTTCATTAGACTTTGGAGCTTTAAAGATCGATTTAAGGTTTATTTTAAAATTGTGAATAAGAAGTAAAAGATTTATATTTATCTCCAAAATAGTGAGCTCTAATGAAATAAAGCTATTCAAGTCCAATAGACTGAATACGCCCACTATTGGCGAGAAAACAAGATTAACAATCAATACTGTCGCTTTTAGATGAGTTTGGCAGAAATTGTTGTGTTAATTACTCTATGTTTGGTGTAACTTCTCAATTCTCATCTCTTTTATAATTTATTTGAATGTAACAAGAGAATGGGAAATAAGGATATGAACGTCAATCTTGTGTAGCCAAGGTCAACTAAAGTCGCCAACTTTTCAAAATTAAGTGCCTAATATAATGAATCGTCTAAATTCTAAAATTAAGTTGATTAAATAAAAGCACCTCTTTGTAAAATAATTATTAAAAGAAAAAAGGTTGTGTCTGTCACTGAAATTTGTGAGCCAAGGAGTTTATAATGGAAACACATAAACTTTACATATTTCAAAATTCGGAAAAGGGCCAAATTTGACCCTCTACTTTGATCAATAGTCCAAATATAACCTCCGTTTGCATTTTGGTTCATTAACCACCTTACCGTTACACATAGTAGAACTTTTGACGCTATTACTAACGGCTGTCGACCGTGGCTGCCATGTGTGTATCTAACAAACATTAAAAATTAGAAGAAAGCTTATATATGGTCCCCTCCTTTAGTTCTTGGCTCAATTGCAGCGTCTTCTTCCCTAAAACTTAGGGTTCTTAACTATTTTTCCTTTTCATCAAATTTCTTTCTTTGTTTAGTACTACGGATCCGAAATTGACCATTAAATGTCTCAAGGCAGCTATTCGTCAACAAGGGTGTGCCGTTGTGGTATTGTTGCCAATCACTTCACGGCTTGGACTCCTTCTAATGCGGGAAGAGGGTTCTATAAATGTGCTAAAAATGGGAGAGATTCATGCGGCTATTGGGAATGGGATGATGATATTTTTCCGGATAGAGCCGTGATTGTCATTCGTAACTTGAAGCTCCAATTGAAATCGGTTTGTGCTCAAAAGGATAAATTAAACACAAAAGTTGAAGTTATGGAGAGGAGAGCTAGAAATCAAGAAAATAAGTTGACACAATTGAAGATGTGTATCATAATTTCATGGGCGATGTTCATTGAATTTGCAGCAGCGTGGTTGATGAAGTGAATGGATTAAGTTTGCATTTTGTGTAGTTGGGGAAATGGGTAATATTAGAATTTTGTGTAGTTGGAGAATGGGTAATAGTAGCATTTTGTTTTGGCGCAGCCTTTGTTTTTGTAAACCGAATCTAAAACTGTTATGATGTTAATGTTATGGTTCAATATTTTTGTATTAAGGTTATGGTGTTACTTGTAATGGTGTTAATGTTATGGTGTATGATATGTGATAGAACTCTTAGTTAATGCACAAACTACTACAAGATTTAACTCAATTGAAAACTATGATACAAAAGCAAAAGCAAACTAAACATGATATAAAATCTGAAAATGTTGCCAAATACATTAATTCCAGAATTTGGATGTCAACAATATATCATTCAATAGACAATCTTGATGTCATACTATAACCCCAAAAAACATTCCACCACCTAAGTAATAACATGACATCAAGTTGTCTATGACATCTAAAAGCACATACTAAGTAAATAAGTGTCTTAATTGTTAGCACATCAAATGCAACTACAAAACAAAAGTTGACAGCATACATAACCAATTCTAGTCTAAAAGCACATCATACTTGTGATTTGCCATTCCCCTTCCTAGCCTTTAACTTTGCCACTTTTTCTCTCAACTGTTGAGTTGTTAGAGCTGCCCTACCATTCCATCTTAGTCTTTTTGGTGAATAAGGAAGGTCAGTAGGCTGACTCAGTCCACTAGCATCACCTATGAACTTGATGACCCTTGTTCCTGATGCTTGGGGTGGTTTCTCCTTGTTAAAAAGCTTGGTTGTTTCGGAGAATTGTTGTGGCCTCATTCCCACCCCAAGATCTGTTTCATCATCAGACATTGGATCTTGGAAGTAGCTAGGCATCTGATTGTTCACAGTCGGGGTTGGCATAAATCGGAGCTCACTAGCTTGACTTGATTGTGCTACTTGACTGGGCATTGATGCTGACAATGCGACATCTTCTTCAGACATATAACTTGAAGGAGGTGTACTGGTAGGCTGCCTTTCACACATGACACTCTTCCCTTTTTATATCTAAGGATCATAAATTAGACAAACCTTAGCTAACAGATTGTATTGAAAAGCTTAACAAAAAAATAGCAAAAACTACATACCTTTCTGCTGCACTGTGCTGGTTGACTGGTATTTGGGGCTGAATTTCCAGGTTCACTAACATGACTTGCTTTTCTTTTGGCTGCCTTTCTTTGCTTATACGTTTTGGCTGCCTGCTTTTCTTTTGATATCTAACAGCATAAAAAGTGGGCTAAGGGTAGCATAAGTTGTATGAAAAAATTAAAAAAAAGAAATGTACTTAAAGAAATTTATCTTCAAACACCCCCTTGCATTATGGTTTGGTTGACCACATGTTGAACATGTCATCTGCCTGCCTTGCCTATCAACTGCCCATGCTCCTTGTCTATTAATTGCTTCATCTTTTTCCCTGGTTCTCTTAACTCTTGGCCTACCAGCTTGGTTCACAAGCTTTGGTGGATCCATTGCTTTAGCTGGGTCAATTGTCCAAAACTTCTCCCCTCTAACTGGTTGTAGCTTGTGTTTGTAAGCCAAGAGGTGAGCTTCTCTACTGTAATACCAATGCATTTCAACTAGGGGATTTACCTTCATGTATTGCAAATACTTAATAGCATGTGGGCAAGGAATTCCTGAAAGGTCCCATCCCCTACAAGTACACCTTTTCATTGCTATATTGACTGTGTGTTGGTCATTACCTTGGGTAACTTCATACCCATCATCACCATTGAACACAACTTCACATGACTGGGCAATCCTGAAGTACTGTTTGTACAGCTTAATTGCAACAGGGTTGTACCCAGTATCCCAACTCCTCACCTCTTGTTCATGGCTCCACAACAGTTTCATCACTTTGGTCCTAATTTCTTCAAGCATTTTTATCACAGATTTGTGCCTTGCTTCCAGGACCCAGGAGTTAAAGGACTCTGTCATGTTGTTGTCCACAACTTGGTTTTTGCAGACAGTGTCAAAGTAGGCTCTTACCCAACTTTGCACTGGATACTCTAATAACCGTTCAGCTGCCAGCTTTTCAATTCCCCCTAACTTGCTTAACTGATCCTTGAAATCCTCTGGATAAGTACTCCATGCACTTCACCATAGATACTTCTTGAAAATGTCCTCTTTCCAAGTCTTGCACCAGTTATGTTCAATGTGCTTCACACAGTATCTATGGTGTGCAGCAGGAAGAATTCTTCATTGCCTCAGTTAATCCCTACATAAACATCAAAGACAAACAGAAATAGGAAAAAAGAAACTGAATTAAATAAGAAGCATTCATGAACATGTAACAAATGATAAAGTACAATTAATAGGCAAGGAAGTCATACCTTCTGCATGTTTGATATAAATGTGTAGCCTTCCCCATTATTCAGCTCCAAAGACTGCCCTAACAGCTCAAAGAACCAAGTCCATGTTTCCTTAGTTTCTTTATCAACTATAGCCCATGCCAGTGGATAAAAATGATTCATGGAGTCTTGGCCAACAGCTACTAACAAAATTCCAGTAGCTCTGCCTCTTTAAAAAGTACCATCCAGGCCTATGAAAGGCCTTAATCCAGCTTTGAAACCCATTTTCAGTGCCTTGAAACATATATACATTCTTAAGAACCTTCCGTTACCTTCAGCTAATGCATCCTTAGATATGTTAACTATGACATCACTTCCTTAATTACTATATCTCAATTCCTTAGCATAACCCTCAAGTTTGCTGTAATCATCCACAAAACTACCATCCAAAGTCATTAAAATCTTTCTTTTGGTCCTCTTAAGCTTTGACTCATGAACATTCATGTTAAATTCAGCTTTCAGATCCCTTTGCATCTGACTAACAGTATATTTTGGTTCCTCCTGTATCTTTTTCTTGAAATACAAAGCTAGAGTACTTGAATCAACAGTAAGGTTATCAAAGACAGGCTCACAGTCATGTTTTTGTTCAAGTGTCTTAACCCTAACACCACCATGCCTCCCATCTCTAGAAATTAAACATACAAAAGGGCATCCAACTTGACACACATACCTAAGTCTTGTTCTGTCACTTTTCATTAACTCTAGACCATAACTATTAGCCAAGGCATAAAATTTCATGTATTTCCTAGCTTCAGGGATGTTGTTGAATGTTTGATTCTTTTCTATCTCCTTATATTCGCTCAGTTTCTCAGACATTTGCCTATTCTTTTGAGCAGCAAGTGACTCTAATTTTTTCCAATCATAATCTGAAGAATCAGAGTCACTAAAAAAGTCACTGTCATAAATGCTACAATTTGTAGCAGCACCCTCAGTGTCTAATTCACCAAAAAAGGTGTCATTTTGGTTCACAAGGCTAGGAACATCTACACCAATTTCATTTTCTTCAACTGCAAATATATCTATGGTAGTATAGTCATCATTAATTAATCCCAGCAAAGCCCATATACCCTCATCCCCAACAATTTCAAAGTACTTCCCTGAAGGACCACTAACTATGAGCTGTTGTACACCTACAAAACCTAGTGCAGAAATATACTCATTTACCAAGTCTATGTAAGATAAATGATCAGATTCATAACCTGGCCATTTGTGCAGCTCATGACTTGAATACTTTACTTCTGGATCAGTACACCAGTCCCCACCAAAGTGGAAGTATATATCCACAAGCACCATATTTTTAGTACCCTACAAAAACAAATAAACAAAATAAATTAAGTATAATTAAATAGGGACAGAAATACTACATGAGTTTGCCCAAAGCAAATAAACAAAATAATTTATTAAAGAGGGGCAGAAATACTACATGAGTTGTCTAAAGCGAATAAACAAAAAAAATTATTAAAGAGGGGCAGAAATATTACATGAATTGTCTTTATTTGTTAAAGAGGAGCAAAATATGCAGAAATTATTAAAGAGGGGCAAAATAAACTAAGTATTTATTAAACATGACTGAGTATTGAAAAAAGGCAAAACATGCATCTTTGTGATCATCAAAGTATTGATACCCTACAGCTGCCTTGTAATACTAAGTTAGATGTTCCCAATAGCTGGCTTGTAATTAAAGATGGGCATAAATACTGCATGTGTAAGAACCAAAGATGTACCACATGTGTTGCAAAAAAAAAAGTAAGAATGGACAATGGTACCACATGTGTTTCCCACAAAACAACATTAAAGAAATGGGAGACAATGGGGGACCATGCCATAAACAAATGGTTTGAGGGTCCCCATCTATAAAGCCACCAGATTCTAAGTAATAAATAATACAAAACCTAACCCTAAATCCACATACCACTCTGTAACATCAACCACAAAACAACCTCTGTTTTAGGCAAAATAGTTTTAAATGTCAAAACCCTAGCCCAATTGAAGAGAAAAATTTCAGTTAGGGTTTTCTGAATTTTTTACAAGCACGGATCAATCACAGAAAATAAAATCAATAACAAAATAACACATGCAAATAAAGAATGTAACAAACCCTAAATTGAGACTTAATTTTAGGAAAAAATACTAAGAAACCCCTAACTTAACACGGATCAATCACACAAAGTAAAATCTACAACAAAATAACACATGCAAATAAAGAATGTATCAAACCCTAAATTGAGACTAATTTTAGGAGAAAAATTCTAAGAAAACCCTAAGTAAGCAAACTCAATTAACCAATATGAGAAGATCACTAAAACAGTGTAAAATCGAACTATAAAGGTTTCTTATGTTCAGATTAGGAGACAAATCGAGAAAATTGTACCTTATGTTCAGATTAGGAGACAAATCGCGGGAATCGCCCTAGTAACCCATCAGTTTCTTAATCGGGTGAGTTTTAAGGTGGGAATATTTTTTGTCTCTTTGTTTGCCGGGTGGTTATATTTATTTTATGTGAAAACGGGTTGTGGGTTATGAGTAATTGGGTTAATGTTGTTTGTTAGATACACACATGGCAGCCACGGTGGACAGCCGTTAGTAATAAGGTCAAAAGTTCTACTATGTGTAACGGTAAAGTGGTTAATGAACCAAAATGCAAACGGAGGTTATATTTGGACTATTGATAAAAGTAGAGGGGCAAATTTGGCCCTTTTTCGTTCAAAATTTTTAAATGTTTGCCTTTGCAATTGTTAGATAAAATGCTCTTTTGTTTTGTCCTTGATTCATGTTTCAGTCAAAAGATCCTAAGCTCCCGTTTGTTTATAAAACTTGAGAGTATTTTTTGGAAATATTTTGAGAAAAACTTGTTTGTTTATAAAATTTGGTCAAAATTTGAAATCAAGATTTCAAATACTCAAAAACCGGTTTTAACCAGTTTTAGGGAATTTTTGGGAAAATTACTTTTTCTCACTCACAAACTTCAACTTTTTTTCAAGTAAAATGTATGTCCAAACAGAACTTCAAGTTCCAAAAATTAGTTTTCAACTCAACTTTAAATACTCAAATTCTCAAGTTTCAACCAAATCTATGTCCAAACGCCAGCTAAACCTTTCATTGAAAATTTTTAAAGAATTTTGTTCATGTGTGATCTTTTGGAGCAGCCATGAGATGACTTTTGCAACAAACCTTTTATTAAAGCATGAAAGTTTTGTTCTTCCTGCAACCAAATAAATCAGAAAAGACAACAAACAGAAGTATATTATCAGTTGTTATGGGACAATCCCGAGCCCACAATTTACTTGTGTCTCCTTAAGAAATCTAACCCCCTCACAGTTGCCCAAGGTTCACGGGTTAATTTCTCCCAGGATGGAACGGGATAACAGTTCTACTGTAGCGGCACTTCAAACAGTAGAACACTGCGAACTCAAAGAAAACGGAGCAAATCACACGACTTACTAAGACTTACTTAGTATGCAGAAAAGAGAGGAATGCAGTAAGAAGTTTTGTATTTCTGTGTTTCAGTGTATATTGAAATGTTGAAGACTGACCAGCTTATATAGCCATGGGAAATGGAAGGAAGAGTCACCACTAATGGCCACTAACACCACTAACACTGCCACTAATGGCACCTGAATTCATTGCCACTAATGGCTGAATTCACTAAATGTCAGTAATGAGTAGTCCACTAATGAGAAAACGTGGGAGAGTGGGAGAACGTGGAGGAATAACTACGCTGGATTAATCAGATTAATCCATTCACATTTCTGTTACACAAACAGATTAAATATTAAATATTAATAATAAAAAATATTAATTAATTAATATTTTTAGTTTTTTGTTGGTCCAAAAAATTAAGTCAATCAATCATATCAATTGACCGAAATCCGAAATCCGAAATCCGAAGCCGAAGCCGAAGCCGAAGCCGAAGCCGAGACGAGCGAGCGACGACGACGGCGCGAGGCTTCCCTTCTTCTCAACCCTTTTAAGAGCTAAGAGAAGTGAATTTGTATTTAAACCCAACAAAAGTCTTTTCCTCTACCAATATGGGAGAATGTGCATTTCCTTACAAAAAGGAACCTTTTCACCTTCCCACCTATTTCCCATTCACACTCTATTTATTCCAAAATCCCAACAATCCCCCACATGAATGGGGAATGGCTATATTGGAAATATGCATGACAGACTTGTGTGATTTGCAAGAAAGAACTAGTTGCATCGGGATAAGTAGGTTTCCCTTTGAACTTTCCGTAGTGAACATACATCGGATATACTCGGTCAATCGGTAGATTTGATATCTTTGAACCGTTGAGCTTTGGTGTATACCTAGACAACGTATGTCACACAACTAACCCTTAACCGTCTTTGGTTCTCACTGTTGTGTTCGTTTCAACCATGAACACCGCCTGGTTTCATAAGTACGTAGAGAACTTGCCATACCGAATTCTCCTTGAAGCGGCTTCCACTTCACACTTACATAGGTGATTTCTAAACGTGTAATCCTATAGATGTACACTGTTTGATAATTAAAATATCAAACTTAGACAATCATTAAAAAATGCCTCTAGCATTTTACCCTTGGTACTTGAACATTGTCTAATCATGAGAATGGACCAAACATTAACTGACAATGTTGGACCGTCAAACACGACTTTGTATTCTCCTTGAACCTAGTTCTTGGGATCTCCAGTCTCCTAGGTAGAGTTACCGCCGTGATGACTTGTCCTTGGCCATAGTCCCATTCCCTCCGATGAACACTCAACCGCCTCTCTAGTTAGGCCTTTTGTAAGCGGATCCGCCATATTATCCCTTGACTTCACGTAGTCAATGGTGATAATTCCCCTAGAGAGTAGGTCCCTAACGGTTTTATGCCTTCGTCGTATGTGACGATTCTTACCGTTATACATTACATTCTTCGCTCTTCCTATAGCCGATTGACTATCACAATGTATACAAATTGGTGTCAATGGCTTAAGCCAAAACGGAATGTCTTCCAAAAAGTTTCGAAGCCATTCAGCTTCTTCACCGGCTTTATCTAAGGCTATGAATTCAGCTTCCATAGTAGAGCGGGCAATACATGTTTGCTTGGACGATTTCCAAGACACCGCTCCTCCACCAAGTGCGAAAATATATCCACTTGTGGACTTAGAATCAGTTGTGCCGGTGATCCAATTGGCATCACAATATCCTTCTATGACTGCAGGATACTTGTTATAATGCAATGCAAAGTCTTGAGTGTATTTTAAATACCCCAAAACACGTTTCATTGCCATCCAATGGGTCTGATTGGGATTACTCGTGTATCGACTTAGTTTACTTATAGCACAAGCTATATCTGGTCGAGTACAATTCATGACGTACATCAGACTTCCCAAAATACGTGCATAATCCCGTTGCGACGTGCTTTGACCTTTGTTCTTCTTTAGAGCAAGGTTTACATCAATAGGAGTCTTTGAAATTTTAAAATCCAAATATTTAAATTTTTCAAGAACACTATTGATGTAGTGAGTTTGAGACAACGCCAGACCTTGAGGAGTTTTATGGATCTTAACACCTAGAATTAAGTCCGCAACTCCTAAGTCTTTCATATCAAATTTGCTAGTCAACATGCGTTTCGTAGCATTTATGTTGGCAATGTTATTGCTCATTATCAACATGTCGTCCACATATAAGCAAACAATGACTATAAAATTAGGAGTGTTCTTAATGTAGACACATTTATCACACTCGTTAATTTTAAAGCCATTTGACAACATTGTATGATCAAATTTCGCATGCCATTGTTTAGGTGCTTGTTTCAGTCCATAAAGTGACTTAACAAGTTTACACACCATCTTTTCTTTACCTGGAACCACGAACCCTTCAGGTTGTTCCATGTAAATTTCTTCCTCCAAATCCCCGTTTAAGAACGCTGTCTTAACGTCCATTTGATGGATTGCAGACCATACACGGCGGCTAATGCTATTAACATACGAATGGATGTAATTCTGGTTACCGGCGAGTATGTGTCAAAGTAGTCAAGACCTTCTTGTTGTCTATAGCCTTTAACAACAAGCCTTGCCTTGTACTTGTCAATAGTGCCATCAGTTTTCATTTTCCTTTTGAAAATCCACTTAGAACCTAATGGTTTGTTTCCAGGAGGAAGATCAACCAACTCCCAAGTATGGTTGCTCAGAATAGATTCTATTTCACTATTGACTGCCTCTTTCCAAAATGGAGAGTCTGAAGAAGACATTGCTTCTTTAAACGTCCGAGGCTCATTTTCCAATAGAAAAGTGACGAAGTCATCTCCAAACGAAGTAGAAGTTCTTTGACGCTTGCTTCGTCTTGGTTCTTCCTCATTTGGTGAATTTCCTTTGGTTCCTTCCTGAGGTCGTTTGGATCTTTCACCAACTGACTCACATTCCTTCTTATACGGATATATAGTTTCAAAGAACTCAGCACTATCTGATTCCATCACCGTATTAACATGAATGTCGGGATTTTCTGATTTATGAACCAGAAACCGATATGCTTTACTGTTTATAGCATACCCAATGAAAACACAATCAACTGTTTTCGGTCCAATCTTAACCCTTTTGGGTTTTGGGACTTGCACTTTTGCCAAACACCCCCACACTTTGAAGTAGTTCAAGTTGGGCTTCCTTCCTTTCCACTTTTCATATGGAATGGAAAGTGTTTTGCTATGGGGAACTCGATTGAGTATTTGATTAGCCGTGAATATAGCTTCCCCCCACAAGTTCTGGGGTAGACCCGAACTGATTAACAAGGCATTCATCATCTCCTTTAATGTCCGATTTTTCCTTTCCGCAATCCCATTGGATTGAGGCGTGTAAGGGGCAGTTGTTTGATGAATAATGCCATATTCCAAACATATTTGTTCAAAAGGAGATTCATATTCTCCACCCCTATCACTTCTTATCATTTTGATCTTTTTGTTAAGTTGCGTTTCAACTTCATTTTTGTATTGCTTGAATGCGTCAATTGCCTCATCTTTACTACTAAGTAAATAAACATAGCAGTAACGAGTGCTATCGTCAATAAAAGTTATGAAATACTTCTTTCCACCGCGAGATGGTATTGACTTCATGTCACAAATATCTGTATGAATTAAGTCTAATGGTTCAGAATCCCTTTCAATTGACTTGTAAGGGTGTTTAGCATATTTAGACTCAACACATATTTGACATTTTGACTTAGCGCAATCAAATTTAGGCAATACTTCCAAATTGATCATTTTTCGCAAGGTTTTATAATTGACATGTCCCAAACGAGAATGCTATAAATTATTTGACTCAAGTAAGTAAGAAGAAGCTGCAATTTTATTCATAGTGTCAACGACCATTACATTGAGTTTGAAAAGGCCCTCAATCAGGTAACCTTTTCCTACATACAGCTCATTCTTAGTTATTACAACTTTGTCAGAAACAAACACACACTTAAACCCGTTTTTCACAAGAAGTGCAGTAGACACCAAGTTCTTCCTTATTTCAGGAACGTGAAGAACATTGGTCAGAGTCACAACCTTGCCAGACGTCATCTTGAGGAATATCTTCCCATATCCTTCAATTTTGGCCGTTGCAGAATTGCCCATAGAGAGCGCCTCATCAGGTCCAGCGGGAGCATACGAAGCAAAGGCTTCCTTCACAGCACAAACATGGCGGGTGGCTCCTGAATCAATCCACCATTCCTTAGGATTTCCAACTAAGTTGCATTCAGAAATCATAGCACATAAATCAATGTCTTGCACTCCTTGGGCCAATTTTGTCTCTTCAACCATGTTTGCTTGACCTTTTTCCTTTTTCCTGTCCTTCTTTGCAGCACGACAGTCTGCGGACTTATGTCCACTTTTGCCACAGTTGTAGCAATTTCCCTTGAACTTTTTCTTGCTGGGGTTTGTCTTCCCTCCAGAAGGCTTCTTTCTCTTATTTTGATTTGGAGTGTGCTCAACAATATTTGCTCCCGCTATTGCAGCACTTCCACGAGCCTTCTTTGCAGCAGATTTGTTGTCCTCTTCAATCCTCAAGCGTACAACCAAATCTTCAAGGGTCATCTCCTTGCGCTTGTGTTTCAAGTAATTTTTAAAGTCATTCCATGATGGAGGTAACTTTTCAATCATGGCTGCAACTTGAAACACTTCATTAATCTTCAAACCTTCAAAGAAAAGTTTGTTAGCAACAATATAAATAATACTCTTAACAGAAGTATTAATCAAGATCAAACCTTCAGCAAGGAGATCATGGATAAGGACTTGAAGTTCTTGGACTTGGGACACAACAGATTTGTTATCCACCATTTTATAATCCAGAAATTTGGCAGCCACAAATTTCTTCAGTCCAGCGTCTTCAGTCTTATACTTCTTTTCTAGAATATCCCACAGTTTCTTAGACGTTTCAACATTACTGTAAACGTTGTACAGGTCATCTTCCAAGCCACTTAGAATGTAATTCTTGCATAGGAAGTCAGAATGCTTCCAAGCCTCAATCACAAGGAAGCGTTCGTTTTCAGGTGTTTCATCAGTCAGGACTGGAGCATCCTCATTGATAAACCTTTGCAGGCTTAAGGTGGTCAGATAAAAGAACATCTTTTGCTGCCACCTCTTAAAATCCACACCAGTAAACTTCCCCGGCTTTTCTGCAGGTGGCATAACCGTTGCAGCAGCACGGCTAGGCCCAGCAGCACCAGAAACTGCGGTAACATTCGTATTCAAAGCAGGGACAGTTTGTTCAGCTCCGTTAGTCATCTCTGTCAAGTGACACAAGCAGAAACAATATTAATAAACTGTTTAAACAATAGGAGTAGAAAAAACCACGAAGACTTTTAATCCCCACAAACAGATTATTTCACAGTAATCAGGAGTAGAAAAAACCACGAAGGTTTTAGTCTCCACAGCAGATTAATATATTATAAACGAGTAAAAAACCACAAAGGTTTTAGTCTCCTTAACTAGTATTTATTTAAGTGCAGAAAATAAATAACATAGATTTCTTAAGCTTGTTCTTCCTGCAACCAAATAAATCAGAAAAGACAACAAACAGAAGTATATTATCAGTTGTTATGGGACAATCCCGAGCCCACAATTTACTTGTGTCTCCTTAAGAAATCTAACCCCCTCACAGTTGCCCAAGGTTCACGGGTTAATTTCTCCCAGGATGGAACTGGATAATAGTTCTACTGTAGCGGGACTTCAAACAGTAGAACACTGCGAACTCAAAGAAAACGGAGCAAATCACACGACTTACTAAGACTTACTTAGTATGCAGAAAAGAGAGGAATGCAGTTAGAAGTTTTGTATTTCTGTGTTTCAATGTATATTGAAATGTTGAAGACTGACCAGCTTATATAGCCATGGGAAATGGAAGGAAGAGTCACTACTAATGGCCACTAACACCACTAACACTGCCACTAATGGCACCTGAATTCATTGCCACTAATGGCTGAATTCACTAAATGTCAGTAATGAGTAGTCCACTAATGAGAAAACGTGGGAGAGTGGGAGAACGTGGAGGAATAACTACGCTGGATTAATCAGATTAATCCATTCACATTTCTGTTACACAAACAGATTAAATATTAAATATTAATAATAAAAAATATTAATTAATTAAATTGACCGAAATCCGAAATCCGAAGCCGAGACAAGCGAGTGACGACGACGGCGCGAGGCTTCCCTTCTTCTCAACCCTTTTAAGAGCTAAGAGAAGTGAATTTGTATTTAAACCCAACAAAAGTCTTTTCCTCTACCAATATGGGAGAATGTGCATTTCCTTACAAAAAGGAACCTTTTCACCTTCCCACCCATTTCCCATTCACACTCTATTTATTCCAAAATCCCAACAAGTTTAGATGCTCCAGATCACTCTGTTGAATATGCTATATATATGTCAATCCTGGAGGTGAAATTAAATGGAATTCTTCTATGAGTCTTTGAAAGGTATAAACCCAAATAGGTTTGCTGATGTTGAATAAAATACAAACTAGAAGAGCCAATTTGATACAATAACGAATCGTAGACATATAATTTTTTATAGTTTTAAGCACGTCTATGCAACACAAAATATTGGTGTATTGATTTCTGAGCAAATGTGATGCTGCTGGTGGTTTGTTTGTATTTTTCCGGGAGGAACTCTTTGTCTGCTACATATAGGATTAATTTTTGGCTTCAATAATTGTGTTTTTTACACTTCACTTTGATATATTTTTTAATATAGTAGCATATGTTTAGAAAACGTTTATCTAAGTTACATTGTTTTGCAAAATAGAAGGATAATCAAAAATCTCAATTTACTTGAAGTCATTGTAGGAGTAAAAAGTAGGAGGGCCACAATTTGTTCCAAGAGAGGAGAAGGGGTAAGATTTTTTATTTAAAAAAAAAAAAGCTTGAAAATGAAGTTGATTGAAACGTGTTTGATTGATCTATAATTATAGGCACACAACAGTAATAAGATAAACCGATAGGCATATAAGAAAAATTGAATCATCATCCGCATATTGCTTCTTTTGATTCAATGCAGATCCCAAAAAGAAAAGTTACAGTATCCCATCCGTCTATTTTTACTTGTCCACTTTCAGCTTTTCCCTCGCACCAATAAAAAATTTAACTTAACTAATATACCCCCTTATTAATGATACTTAATTCAATAAATTGGAAAGTGATTTAAAAATTACAAAATTTTTAATATCAAGAGCAATATAAGAAGAGTATGGCTAATTCTCTCTTGAATTTCTAAAAAAAAAAAACAAAAAAAAAATTAATATTGAAAAAATTGGACAAATAAAAATGAACGGGAAATATGAATTTTCTTCCTTGTCAAATGGATGTTTTGATTTCAGCGGACAATGACAATATATGGGGACCAAAACGTGTTACAACTAAGATTTCACAAACGGTCGGTGGATTTGGATTAACCTTAACTTTTCCAACTTGCAACTGTCTCAATCCTTTTGGGTCAAATTTTCACGCACAGCGAAAATAAGTTATAATATAAAGCAAAACCAAAGTTACATCAGGTAGAGATTCAAGGAGAACAGAAATTTATGTTTTCTTTTCATTGTAATATTTATAATTTGGACAAATTCGCATGATTAGACACACAAGTGATTGCTAGATTATTGTATAGCTTAAATTTGGTTTTAGATTACAATTGAATTTGCACTTGGAATTACAAGCAACTAATTATATTAAGATAATGGCTAACGAGTATGAAAATAGGTAAACCAATAAGAACAAGAAAAGAGCAAGAATAAAGATGTCGTATTATTGCTTTAAGACGATATTATAATTGGATAAAATTTTGACATGTATTTCAAAATGCCATATACAATGGGATTGGGGAAATAATTATAGTAATACACAGCCAAAACGGCTTCCCTCATTTAAGAGGTCACGTCCCCACGTTCGATCATGGGGGCGCACGTTCTCGCACTCATTTATTGTGCGATCGTAGACAGTTACGGATACGTAGAGTCTGAGCCAACCTGCTCGGACGGTTCATTAATCCTTGTTCCCGCAAGGTCTCACACGAATACAAGTCTTCTTAGAGGTCCTTACGTGACTTTCCGCCCTATAACCCCCGTTGACAATTCCTATCATCACCCCGTGTGACCACTTCTTCTGACATTTGTGTAGTGACACCGTATTCGTACGCCATGTATCCGTAACAAGATTTTTCCAATACAATTATCTTATAGTATATTCTTAATTAGGATCTAATACGAATAATGTCAAATTTTCGTACCCATGCATGCCTACAATCACTTTCTTTTTTTTATTAGAATACTTAATAGATAGAATTTTTACTCTAAGAGATAATCAACCCACTAAAATTGTCAAAATGGGTCACTATTTAAGTACATTTACCGTGTAGGTCTATATATGCTATTTTTAAAATAAAAATTGCAAACCTTAGCACCCCATATTTTCCTCCCTTCTCCTTTCACTAAAGAAAACACCCTAGCTCCCATTCTCCCTTGCCACCGCTGCCTTCCCTCAACCATTCCTTTCTTATCCTTCTCCTTCAAAACCCTAGCGCCTCCCTCCCTACGACATCCTTTCATCGTCTCCGGCAAATACCGCCATTTTTTTTTTCAATCAGCTCATCGTTGCCACTGATGCTCTTCTTCTTCTTCTTCTTAAAAAGAAAAGCATGGATCATTCTCGTTTAATGTAGTCATAACTTTTATATAAACAAATGAAATATACGTCCCATTGGCTGTGTCCGTCCGTGAAATTAGGAGCGTGGAGCATTAGCTTTTCTTTTAGTAAAAAAAGTCATTACTGTTAGAAAAGCCTAAGATGTGTGTAAGTAGGATAGTGATTCCTGTCCCACATTGGGAAAGGGTTTGTAAGTGTACCTGTATAGTAGCTGTAAATAGGACTCATTGTAAACACTTTTCGTGATTAATAAGATTCTCTCAGATTTCTCACATGGTATCCTGCAACAGACTCTTCACCTACTGCGGACCTGTCTCCTCTTAGTTTACCGATTGCACTTCGAAAAGGTACGAGATCCACCGCGAATTCTAATCCTCATTATGTAGGCTTGAGCTATCATCGCCTTTCATCACATCATCATGCCTTTGTGTCGTCCTTGTCCACTATTTCTTTACCTAAGTCTACAGGTGAAGCACTGTCTCATCCTGGATGGCGACAGGCTATGATTGATAAGATGTCTGCTCTACGTGCTAGTGGTACTTGGGAGCTTGTTCCTCTTCCTCCAGGTAAATCTACGGTTGGTTGTCGATGGGTTTATGCAGTCAAAGTGGGTCCAGACGGTCAGATTGATCGACTTAAGGCCCGTCTGGTTGCAAAAGGTTATACTCAGATATTTGGGCTTGATTACAGTGACACTTTCTCTCCAGTTGCTAAAATAGCGTCGGTCCGTATTTTTCTATCCATGACGGTTGTCCGTCATTGGCCTCTCTATCAGCTGGATATTAAGAATGCTTTTCTCCATGGTGATCTTATGGAGGAGGTTTATATGGAGCAACCACCTGGTTTTGTTGCTCAGGGGGAGTCTCGTGGTCTTGTATGTCGATTGCGTCGGTCACTCTATGGTTTGAAACAGTCTCCTCGAGCCTGGTTTGGTAAGTTTAGTACAGTTGTTCAGAAGTTTGGCATGACTCGTAGTAAAGCTGATTACTCTGTCTTTTATCGACATTCTGCTCCAAATCTATGCATTTATTTAGTGGTCTATGTTGATGATATTGTTATCACTGGCAATGATCATAATGGTATCATTAGATTGAAGCAGCATCTCTTTAGGCATTTCCAGACTAAAGATCTAAGCAGGTTGAAGTACTTTCTGGGTATTGAGGTCGCTCAATCTAAGTCAGGTATTGTTATATCACAAAGAAAGTATGCCTTAGACATTCTTGAAGAGACATGAATGAAAGGTTGTAGGCCTGTTGATACTCCTATGGATCCTAATGCTAAGCTTATGCCAGGACAGGGGGAGCCTCTTAGTGACCCTGCGAGATACAGGCGGTTGGTTGGTAAGTTAAACTACCTCATGGTAACTCGTCCTGACATTTTCTTTCCTGTGAGTGTGGTAAGTCAATTTATGGACTCTCCGTGTAATAGTCACTGGGATGCAGTTATTCGCATTCTTCGGTATATTAAATCATCTCCAGGCAAAGGATTGCTCTTCGAGGATCGAGGCCATGAACGAATTGTTGGATATACAGATGCTGATTGGGCAGGGTGTCCCTATGATAGACATTCTACGTCTGGTTATTGTGTTCTTGTAGGAGGTAATTTGGTGTCCTGGAAAAGCAAGAAACAAAATGTGGTTGCCCGGTCTAGTGCAGAAGCAGAATACCGTGCAATGGTTGTAGCTACTTGCGAACTAATTTGGATCAAGCAATTACTCAGAGAGTTGAAGTTTGGCGAATTCAATCATATGGAACTTGTGTGTGATAATCAAGCTGCTCTTCATATTGCGTCAAATCCAGTGTTCTATGAGAGGACTAAGCACATTGAGATTGACTGTCACTTTGTTAGAGAGAAAATACTTTCGGGGGATATTGTTACACAATTTGTGAAGTCATATGATCAGCTTGCAGATATTTTCACTAAGTCCCTTACTGGTCCACGTATTGGTTATATTTGTAACAAGCTCGGTACATATAACTTGTATGCACCAGCTTGAGGGGGAGTGTTAGAAAAGCCTAAGATGTATGTAAGTAGGATAGTGATTCCTGTCCCACATTGGGAAAGGGTTTGTAAGTGTACCTGTATAGTAGTTATAAATAGGACTCATTGTAAACACTTTTCGTGATTAATAAGATTCTCTCAGATTTCTCACAATTACTCAATCCATATTTCTAGAAGCTTTTAATTATTTTATCTCTTATGCTTCCAATTTAATTTAGTGCTAATCTTCTTTTTAATCTATCTTTTATCTCATATGATTTTTAGTCAATCATCCTTCCTTACATGACATCTATATATACATAGAGATGGATACAAGATTTTAAGTTTATCAGTTTTGGATTATGATTTTTTTGGCTTACTGGATCTGCATAGTTTATTTGTATATATATTGAGTAAAATTTTAACACAAATATGTTAAAATATAGTAATTCATCACCAACTTTATTTGTGAATCTTTTCTAGAAGATTGTAGAGTAGCCAAGATTTTAGAGTAGTCAACATAATGTGGAAGATTATAGAGTAGCCAAGATAATGTAGTATAGGAATAAATCTAGAACAATTCTAGAGAAGTCAAGGAACAACTCTAGAATGAGAATTCTAGAATAGTTCTAGAATGTGTAGGTCTAGAATTATGTAGTAAGGGAAAATTCTAGAGAAGGGTGGAAAGCCCTTAACTAGATCCTTCCATCACCACCTATAAATAGAGGTGGTTCACTTGAGTTGTAACCAAGCAACCAAGCAAGCAAGAAAAGCAATCAAAGCAAATCAAGAGAGAAAGAGTGAGAGCAAAGGTGAGAGTTAAATAGAGAAAATAAAGAGAGGTGCTAGAATGTGAGTGAAACATTGTAAAATATTTGTAAGATCAAAGTTGCTTCCTAGTTTGCAATAATAAAATTCAAGTTGTGTTCAACCATTTGTGTTCAACAAGTGGTATCAGAGCCTGGTGAATCAAGAGCGGTAGTCATCCAAGAGAGGTTCAGCAAGCTACTACTCGAGGCTACAAGTCAAGAGGCACCAATCCATGGCGGATTTTGCAAGCACCCTCAGTAGCGTTGAGACGCTCAACGCAAGCAATTATGGATCGTGGAGCATAAGGATGCAATACTATTTTCTCGGCCAAGATCTATGGGACATTGTTGGTGGCTCTGCAACAACATCACCAACAAATACTGAAGAAGCAAAAAAATGGAAGGTCAAAGCAGGAAAGGCCATGTATGCTCTCACAGTAACAGTTGAGGACGAGTTCTTGCAGAGGATCAAGAATGCCAAGACGCCCAAAGAAGCTTGGGACACGTTGGCAACAATCTTTACCAAGAAAAATGATGCAAGATTACAAAGGCTAGAAAATGAGCTTTTGTCGATCTCGCAACGGAATATGACAATCAGTCAGTATTTCTCAAAGGTTAAGTCTCTGTGTGATGAAATATCAAAATTGGATCCAGAGAATGCTATCACAGAGACAAGGAAGAAGAGAATTATCATTCATGGTTTGAGGCCGGAGTACAAAGGCATAGTTACTGCGACACGCGGGTGGGCCATGGAACCAACTTTATCCGAGTTGGAAAATCTGTTGGCAAATGAAGAAGACTTGGAGAAACAACTTTCAGGCATTTCTACAAAAGATGAAGAAAAGGCACTCTTTAATAAAGGGCAAAGCTTCAAGGCTCAAGGAAGAAGTAACGATGGATCAAGCAAAAATCAAGGCTACCAAAGAAGAGGTGAAGCGAGAAGCTCGCAACCAGGGGGAGATCAACATGACCGGCATCAAGGAAGTCATCGACCCAACAAGAAGGCGGACCAAGGAGCCAACAATCGGCAACGAGATAAGTGCTACAATTGCGGGAAGAAGGGACACTATGCCAGAGAGACTGTTGGTACAAGAAAGCTGAAGATAACATAGCCACTTCTACTCAGAATAAGCAAGACGAGGAAGAAGATTGGGATTTTGAAACTTCCTATGCAATTGATGAAAGTAACAATAAGGAAGAGCCCATCACCTCGCACCGTGCTGAGTTGGAACAAAAATTCGCGCTTGCAACTGTAAGTGAAAAATTAGTAGATTATGACCATGATTGGATCGTTGATTCGGGATGCTCCAATCATATGACTGGTGATGAAAAGAAGCTGATCAACATGAGTGAATACAAGGGTGGTCGAGTAGTGGTGACTGCAAATAACTCAAGAAGGCCAATATCTCACATTGGCAAGACAGTGTTCGTGCCTCGTCACAGCTCGAGACAAGTGCAGCTTCAGAATGTCTACCACGTGCCAGGTATGAAGAAGAACTTATTGTCTGTATCGCAACTAACAGCTTCAGGCAACTATGTCGTGTTTGGACCGAATGACGTAAAAGTGTATCGAGACTTGAAAGTTACAAGCTCGCCAATCATAGAGGGAAGAAGACTAGAATCAATCTATGTCATGTTAGCAGAGACAGCTTATGTGGAGAAGACTCGGAGTAATGAGACAGTTGACCTATGGCATGCATGCCTTGGACACGTGAGTTATAGCAAGATGAAAGTCATGATGCAACAGTCAAAGTTGAAAGGGCTTCCCCAACTTGAGATTAGGGGAGACACTATTTGTGCCGGATGTCAGTATGGGAAAGCACATCAACTTCCCTATCAAAAATCGAAGTATCAAGCTAAAGAGCCACTGGAGCTGGTGCACTCAGACGTGTTTGGACCAGTCAAACAACCTTCCATCAGTGGTTACCGATACATGGTGACATTCATCAACGACTTCTCAAGGTATGTGTGGATTTACTTCTTAAAGGAGAAGTCTGAAGTATTTGAGAAGTTTAAAGAGTTCCAACACATGGTGGATAATGATATGGGAAGGAAAATCAAGTGTCTCCGCACCGATAATGGGGGAGAATACACATCACGAGAGTTTAATGGCTACCTCAGAGAGCAAATGATAAGGCGACAATTGACATGTCCAAACACCCCACAAAAAAATGGAGTAGCAGAGAGGAAAAACAGACATCTCGCAGAGATATGTAGGTGTATGTTGCACAGCATGAATGTACCAGTAAGGTTCTGGGCAGAATATGTGAAGACTGTTGCTCACATCACTAACAGGCTACCACAGGCGCGACTTGGATTTACCTCGCCGTTCGAGAAGCTCAGGAAGATGATACCCACTGTAAGTCACTTTCGAGTATTCGGATGTGTGTGCTATGTGTTCGTGCCAGATCATCTTCGCAGCAAGTTTGACAAGAAAGCAGTTCGATGTATTTTTGTCGGCTACGACGAACAAAGAAAAGGATGGAGATGTTGTGATCCAACCACTAATCGAACATACGTTTCAAGAAACGTGGTATTTGATGAGGCATCATCATGGTGGTCACAAGAAGTCACTCTTCCAGACTCAATAGCACTAGAGCAAAAGGTGAAAGATAAGCTTAAAGAAGATGAAGAAGGAAACAAGATAGAAATTAACAAAGAGGCAAGAGGAGAACCTGAATTGCCAACATCACAGGTATCTTCGCAAGAGGAGAACAGGATTTCATGGCAAACTGGAGTGTATGAAACCCCCGAGGTGTTTCAAGAAATTGGCCAAGAAGCACAACAACCTCAACTAAGAAAGTCTACCCGGACAAAGTTTCCAAATCCAAAGTATGCAAACGCAGCAGTAGTCGAGGTAGACAAGATCAAGGAGCCTAATATCTTTGAAGAAGCTCCAAAGAAGAGTGAGTCGAGAAAGTCAACAAAAGAAGAGAATTTCAAAGAATCTGGACGACATAAGGTTCATAAGATTTTGCAGAGCACTTGGAAAGATTGCAAGACCAAATAAAGTTGGTGCTGAGGGGGAGTATTAAAATATAGTAATTCATCACCAACTTTATTTGTGAATCTTTTCTAGAAGATTGTAGAGTAGCCAAGATTCTAGAGTAGTCAACATAATGTGGAAGATTCTAGAGTAGCCAAGATAATGTAGTATAGGAATAAATCTAGAACAATTCTAGAGAAGTCAAGGAACAACTCTAGAATGAGAATTCTAGAATAGTTCTAGAATGTGTAGGTCTAGAATTATGTAGTAAGGGAAAATTCTAGAGAAGGGTGGAAAGCCCTTAACTAGATCCTTCCATCACCACCTATAAATAGAGGTGGTTCACTTGAGTTGTAACCAAGCAACCAAGCAAGCAAGAAAAGCAAGCAAAGCAAATCAAGAGAGAAAGAGTGAGAGCAAAGGTGAGAGTTAAAGAGAGAAAATAAAGAGAGGTGCTAGAGTGTGAGTGAAACATTATAAAATATTTGTAAGATCAAAGTTGCTTCCTAGTTTGCAATAATAAAATTCAAGTTGTGTTCAATAAAATACATTGTCTAGACTAAAGTTACTGGTTGCGTCTAACCCGTACTCGAGCTACTAGATCCCCCACAGTCTATACAATTCTTGATATTACAGAATCTAAAGACATTATTTTGTCTTCAAATTTTCAAACATTTTAACTAAGCCTATGCACTTTATTCACTTTTTATATAGTAGAATGTTCGAGATATACATTATTTATACCCATGACGTATACTATGTAATTAAAATAAAATGTAATTAAATTTTGATATCTACCTTTAGTTGAGGAGTTTTGTTTTTCCTCACATGTGCATAGATTTCTAATTAATTCTTTTAATGAAGCTTACACTTAAAGATTTAGACCAATATAAAATATGTTTTAAAAAAATTTTTTGATCAACAATTTAGGAAAAAAGAAAGATGTACTAAAAACACCATAATGGACTAAAATTTTGAAATAAACAGAAATAATTTTGTTATGTATTAAAATCAATAAGACATTATTTCAATATTATTTTTTTACATTGATGAGTTTAATATCAGTAGTACTAAAGTAATATTATTATTTGTCAAATGAAAATATCTATCACAAGTACAAGTTAGAACTATTTTTCCAAATCAAAAAATAAGATTAATTACATTAGGTTTAAATATAACAGTGAATACGTAAATGGATTAAATGTATAGCCTATCCTTATTTCATAAATATCAAGTGTGTAAACTATCATTTGCTGGTCGTTTTAACTAAATTCCAAAGCATTAGAATTTAATTAGAATGACCAACTAACTATATATATTACTCCCTCCGGTCCATTTTATTTATTTTTTTGGTCTTTTATCCTTGATTCAAAATAATTGATTTGTTCAAAGTTCAAGAAATTTTTAGATGGTTCTTCTCAAATATACCCTTGTCAATAAATGATCTAAATACATTTTTAAAAGTCCTCACAAATTTCTATAAGTAAATTTAAAAGAGACAAAGGTTAATTTCGTAAATGGCTTTTTTAATTAATGCTAAAAGGTGAATTTTTTAATGTACATGAAACAACCAAAAAATCAAATAATATGGACCGGAGGGAGTATATAAGAACGTAGAATTATGATATGGAAGAAAAATGGATAAAAATGTTGTTTGATAGTTAATGGTGTATCAGTCCCATTTAAAATTGGCAACAAAATAATTTAAAATATAAAAGTAAATATATTATAGAACGTGATTTCATGCTTTCTATCCTCCTGCAGAGAGTAATTAAATTTCAATTAAAATGAATATTAGTATATTAGAAGAGCCAAAAGTTTCGACCAAAGCTAAAACCGTCATTTACAATAGTTAGGCAGGGGTAAAACAGTAATTTCAGACTATCATCAAAAGGCTGATATACACATGTTCTCAAGGCAGCGTGTCCTTTTTCTTATTCTTGGAAATGAACAGAAAATGATGTTATACTTTTACTTTCTCTTTCTACTGGTTCTAAAATGTTCTACATCTTCATTTATCTTTGTTTCCTCAACGGCTGAATTTGGGTACTATCACTACTAAAAAAACCGGAATTTTCGACTACGCTATTTCGACCGAAAATCGGTCGAACACGTATTTCGACCGATTTTCGGTCGAACAGTTCACTTCACGAAAATGTTCGACCGAAAATCGGTCGAAATACGTGTTCGACCGATTTTCGGTCGAACAAAAAAATTTCAGCAAAAGCTATCGACCGAATTTCGGTCGATATGGCGGTCGACCCACGCGATGATAACTAGGGCAGTGAGCCCTCCTCCTCCATTTTCTTCTTCTTCCCCAACCATTTCTCTCTCTCTAAACACCCCCAAACCTCAAAAAACCCGAAATCTACCCAAACCCACCCCCAAAATCAACACTTAAACACAATCTACCCTCCTAATCACTACCCATAACAACAAATTCAAGGTAAATTTTTAATTTTAGGGTTACTTTAATTACTTTGTAAAACTTGAACCCTAACTTTTTAACTCAATTTTTTTTGTAGTTTTGAAGCATATAAGCAGTGGGGATTCAATTGTACGTGTTATAGGAGCATAAATCAACGTTTAGGTACTTTTTTTTTTTTTTAATTTATTCCGAATTTAATTAACTTTATAATTATTTTGTAACTTTGCATATTTAATGTTGCATATTTAGTTACTTATTAGTTAGCAAAGCTTATTGTAGTATAGTTGATGTTGAACAACTTGTTTGGTGTTGTTAGCTATTACAAAGATGAACATGTTATGCCTAAAACGAATAAGCTTTTGTTTGTTTGAATTGCTTGGATAATATTAATTAATAGGGTGTTATTAGATAATATCTTCTTTCGGCTCAATTTAGGTCGCTTCATTATACTTTTGGTTATATTATTAGATCTAATAGCAAAAACAATTATCATGAAACAACAAATTTAGTTTTTTGGTGATTTAAGCAAGCATCAAGGAATATTAAACAGAGTCTCTCCATTATTAAGACATGTTATTAAACTCTTGAAGTGTTTCAATCATGTCTATTTTGATAATTTTAGCATCATTTAAGGATAAATATGTTATTTAATGAACTTCGTTTCATGAGCTATGGAAGAATGGTCTCTAGAATCATCCTATTATTTCACCTTTTAAAAAAAAGGGTTCTACAACTTTAAGTTATGTAGTAAATGTAAAAATCTTTCAATTTACTCAACTTCATCTTTGGTCGATGTTCCTTTATTGAAAAAACAAAAAGAAGCAAAACTGAATCTTTTATCAAATTGTTTTAGTTATTTTTACTTTAAAATTTAACATCCAAATATTTGATGTTATGGCACAAAAGTGGTGAAAAAGTTTAACTAAGGTTTTTTTACAAATTTACCTATGAAAAAAAAGACTCTTTATTCAAATTATTTTAGCTATTTTTTCTTTAAAATTTTCACTTCCAAGTTTTCGATTAAAAAAGAACTTTTTAATCAACATATGACTAGCTAATTATCAGGAGGGTTTTAAAATTGATGTTGAATTTAATGTTATAGCACAAAAGTTGTAAAAAAGTATAAAATTAAGAATTTTAAGTTGTATATGGATGAAGTTCATATGGTAAACTGTTTATATTATTTAGGAATCTGCTTGAAGATATTATGATGGTCTGTAATATCACACATATGTTACTCCAAACACTATGAAGAGTTGAAACAACATTATGATTTCATATATCATACATAATATCTCAGATTGTGGTATAACATTAATTATCCGTCACACAATTTTTTAAAATTTTTTTTATTCATTCATCCTTATTTGATATAGTTTAATTATATTTACATTTCTAAGAAATTTTACATTCAAAACTCATATTATATTTGATCCTTAAATTCACATTATTTATAATCAATATATTATATTTGCGTAAAGTTTATATATAAAAATATATTAACCAAGTTATCTTGAAAGCCATTATATATCCGGGCATGTGTTGAATACGGACAAATATAATCTAGTAATAAGACAAATACTAACTAATTGGGTTCGTGTTGTGCAAGGAACATACAAATCTAGTATATATAAAATAATTATCCCACAAGTCAAACCAAATTATTGGTTGCACGAGAATTGTTACCAAACTTTTTTTGGCTCGATGAATTGGATGTGAAGATTTAATAGCACGCAGAAGTAACTAGACGAAATCGACTAAAACTATTATCTTAATAGTGTCACGACCCAATTTCCAAGGGCTCGTGATGGCACCTAAACAACATTTGCCTAGGCGAACCAATAAAACAAGATACGGAAAAGAACAATAATGTGAAAAGATCATAAATAGATATATAAATATAAAAGGGTGAAGTCCAAAAGAATATATCCACAAAAGAATTGGAGCATTCTAAGAGTGACTCAATAAAGTATGAATATACATCAAAGAAATCTGAGTCCTATCTCTAAGTAACTTCGGCGGTATGCCACCACGGTCTGTGTGGTCGGCTCACCTCAATCAAAAGTCTCAGAAGCCTCGGGAACCGCTAACGTCCGGGCTGCTGACTGGATGAAGGACCTGCGCACGTAGCAGAGTAAGTTATGAGCCGAAGCCCAGTAAGATCACCGACAGGCCCGCTAAGGTACCCTTGCGGGACAAGTCGCTACATGCATCATAAGCAACAACATACTATAGTAATCATACAATAAAGTAGTGAAATCACAAATAGATGTAACACATTCCATACACACAAGTAGTAACCAGAAGTCTCAAGGATTATGCCCATCCAACGTAAGGCATAGGTCAACTCAGCGGCGGTTTGGAGGTCCAATCTCTACTCCCGTGCCGACTAACCTAGACCTACGATGGACTAGCAACACCACTACTAAGTATCAACCATATACCGTGACCCGAAGTCACTATCACAATCATGAATAAGTAGACCAACGACCCGTAGTTGTTGGCTTATCTCAAATCTGTCTACGATCGCACCACACCCCCTGTCAAGTGCGTCGTATCTCAATAAATCAAGTGACCACACCACACCCCCTGTCAAGTGTGTCACATCTCAAAGATCAAGTGTCCACACCACACCCCCAGTCAAGTGTGACACATCTCATAGTATAGGCGACACCACACCCCCTGTCAAGTGTCCCTCTAACAGTATTAATATCCACGACATTAATAACAATAGCAGAAATAATAACAGAAATATTAATAACGATAATATTTCACAGTCACCGTAACCCAGGTTGGTTATGCTAGCTGAACGTAAGGCGAAGGTTAACCCGACCACAGTTTGGGGGTACAATCCCTACTCCCATGTCGTCCAACCCAAGGTTACGTATAGACAGCACTACCCAACCCGACACGTGAACAAATCAAGTACCAATATCATACAAAAGCCGGCAAAATCCTCGGCAAGACATTTATCATGACATGCCGGCAACATCCTCGGCCATGTCCCAAGTTCTTGCTATCTAAGCATGGCGTAGCAAGCGTTACTACGATATAAATTTAAGCTACCTCGACGTAGCGTTTAGACCGGCACATACCTCGGTCGAGTCACAATCTCGCTATTTATAACAAACAATAATAGCAAGTAATTCACATCATTAATCCTAACCATTGTTAGGTATATATATGCATACATGAAGCATACTAGCATGAAGGAAGAGTCCACAAGCACAATAGAGGTCAAGTCTCACTTACCTCGAAATTCGGGCTCAAATGCCGGGAAGAATCTCCTTTCCCGCTCGCCTTGTCCGCGAAGGACTCTCCACTAGGTCTATTAAGACAAGATATAGCACATATGAGTGCTCAATTATAGCTATTTAAGCCTATAGGCATCCTAGGGTAAAAATTACCAAAATGCCCCCGGGTAGGGCCGAGCCCTAAATTTACAAAATGTTCTTTTCCGGACTCCCCACGCTCCCGTGAGTCCAAAAGTACACTTAGATTCCACATGCGAGCCTTGCTCGATGTCTTTCCCCAATTCTTAAGAATCTAGGGTTCTAACCCATTTCCAAGAATCAACCCTTTGATTCTCGTGTTAATCAACATAAAGATGGATTGAAAGGGCTTACCTTAAGTGTAAGTATGATTGGGTCTTCAAGAAATACCCAAAAATCGCCTCAAGAGCTCACCAAATGATTTTTATAAGTTATGAACCGAAATGGCCCGAAATAGCCTTTTTATAGCAGTTTTTTTTGCCTCTGTGATAGCTTCTTTTGAAAAAATCATAACTTTTGATAGGAATGTCCAAATGACCTGAAACCAGTGCCATTAGAACCATAACTCAAAGGACTACAACTTTCATGTTTTGAGTTTTTTGTAATTCCTTTCGGATTTGCCGGAAAATCAGCTTTTATCCGGCTATTTGCGCCAAAACAGAACAGAAAAGTCGCACCAGATTTTCTACTGTTTTAGGGGAAAAACGGGACCCTACGAAGCTTGGAATGATCCCAAATTTTTCACACAAGCCATAAAATACTTGGGTGACATGCTCGTCAAGACGGAACTCAATTCGGACCTCCAGAACTCAAAAAGTGGGTCCCACGGCAAAGGTTCAATTTTCGACTTTCGCCAAAATAGCGAAATTTAACCAAACGACCTCGGAATCCAATTCCGAAAGTTGCTACAAGTCACAAATGACTATACGAACCTAACAGAACTTTCGGATCTCTCATCGGAGCTCATTTGCTCAAATCGAGCTCGGAAACCTCTTTTAACTCTTTTAAACTTCCGAAACGGGGACTTTATCAAAAGTCCTATCAAACGAGGTCCGTTTTCAATTTTGAAGGTTGCTACATATCATAAATGACGAGACGGACCTAATGGTGCGCTCAGATTTTCCATCGGGGTTCGTTTACTCAAAACGACCTATCGAAACCCCAAATTCCTTTCCGGAATTTCATAAACGGATCCTTTCCTCGAAAACCTATCAAACGGACTCCGTTTCGACTCAGATTTCACAGACGGGTCATAAATGACCTAACGGAGCTTTTGGGACTGTCGACACGCAAATCGAGGTCCCGAATCCCATAACGACTATTTGAGGGTCGTTACATTCTCCCCCACTTAGACTCTCGGCCGTCCTCGGACGAGCCTAAGTCTAAGGTAGGATCCACACACTAGCCACGGAGCTGGCACGGATTTCGAGGACCCCTCGGTACTACCCGAAATTAACAAAACTTAAAAATGCAAATTCAGGCTTAGAAAATACAAGGATTTCATACCTGAATCATCGAACAAGCGCGGATGCCTCTCGCGCATCTCGGATTCAAGCTCCCAAGTGGCCTCGGCAATGGAGTGATGCCCCCACTGAACTCTCACAAGCGGGATCACCTTCGATCTCATCTTACGGACCTCTCTAGCCACAATAGCAATAGGCTCCTCCGAATAAGCTAAGTCGCCATCTACCTCCACGGAAGCCATATCGATCACATGAGACAGATCGTGAACATACTTCCGGAGCATGGACACATGGAACACCGGATGAACAGACAGAGAGGGAGGCAAAGCCAGTCTATAAGCAACGGCACCAACGCGCTCCAATATCTCAAAAGGCCCAATGAACCTAGGACTGAGCTTGCCTTTCTTCCCAAATCTCATAACACCCTTCATGGGCGACACTCTGAGGAATACCCGGTCCCCAACCATGAACTCAAGATCTCTCCGCCTCCGATCTGCATACGATATCTGCCGGCTCTGAGCCGTGCGGAGTCGATCCTGAATAACCCGGACCTTATCTAAGGTCTGCTGCACCAAATCGGGCCCCAACACCTGGACCTCACCAGACTCGAACCATCCGATAGGCGAGCGACATCTCCGACCATACAATGCCTCAAACGGAGCCATCTGGATAGAAGCCTGATAGCTATTATTATACGCAAACTCTGCTAGCGGCAAATGGCTATCCCAATGGCCTCCAAAATCAATAGCACACGCCCTCAACATATCCTCGAGGATCTGAATGGTCCGCTCAGACTGGCCATCAGTCGTCGGGTGAAATGCAGTGCTGAGATCGACCCGAGTACCCAGCTCTCTCTGAAAAGATCTCCAAAACTGAGCTGTGAACTGAGCACCTCGGTCAGAAATGATAGAAACAGGAGCACCATGCAATCTCACAATCTGCTCAATGAAGATACGAGCCAGACGCTCCGAGGTATAAGTAGTCCTCACTGGAATGAAGTGAGCCGACTTCGTCAGTCGATCAACTACTACCCACACCGAATCATGCTTACCCACGGTCAGCGGCAAACCAACTACGAAATCCATAGTGATCTGCTCCCACTTCCACTCGGGAATGGGCGTAGACTGGGTCACCCCGGCTGGCCTCCGGTGTTCATACTTCACCTGCTGGCAATTCAAACACCGAGATACATAATCAGCAACATCCCTCTTCATCCCTTTCCACCAATACAGCTCTCGAAGATCATGATACATCTTCGCAGTACCCGGATGAATGGAATATCTCGAACTGTGAGCCTCTGCCAAAATCATCTGCCTCAGCTCCACAATGGCTGGAACACATACCCGGCCGTTAAGCCGCAAAGCACCATCATCACCAATCACGAACGAGGACACTCCCCCACTCAGGACCCTGTCCCGGAGATCTCTCAGATAAGGATCCTCGAACTGCCTTTCCCGAATCTGGGAAGCTAAAGACGACTGAGACCCCACTTATGCAAGCACCCGGCCTGGAACAGAATCATCAAACCGAACCCCACTAATGGACAAAGCCTGCAACTCACGGGCCAACGGCCTCATATCAGCATCGAGATAGGCGAGGCTACCCATGGACTTCCTACTCAAGGCATCGGCTACAACATTAGCCTTTCCGGGATGATACAATAATCCTTCAGCAGCTCTAACCAGCGGCGCTGTCTCCCGTTCAAGTCCTTCTGAGTGAACAAGTACTGGAGACTCTTATGATCGGTGAATATCTCACATGGCTCGCCATAAAGATAGTGCCTCCACAACTTCAGTGCAAACACGACAGCTAACAGCTCCAAATCATGGACAGGATAATTCTTCTCATGGACCTTCAGCTGTCTCGAGGCATAAGCTATCACCTTACCCTCCTGCATCAGAACGCTACCCAGGCCAACACCCGAAGCATCACAATATACGGTGAATCCCCCGGATCCACTAGGCAAGGCCAACACTGGCGCTGAAGTCAACAGAGTCTTAAGCTTCTGAAAGCTAGACTCACAGGCATCGGACCACAGGAAAGGAACATTCTTCTGGGTCAACTTCGTCAGAGGTGCTGAAATAGAAGAAAACCCCTCGACGAACCGCCGATAATAACCTGCCAAGCCTAAGAAACTCCGAATCTCTGTAGGAGAATTAGGCCTAGGCCAACTCTGAACGGCCTCTATCTTCTTCGGATCAACACACACCCCATCCTTGGTCACCACGTGACCTAGGAAAGATACAGAACTGAGCCAAAATTCACACTTGGAGAATTTGGCATACAACTGCTGATCCCTCAGAGTCCGAAGAACAACTCTCAAATGCTGCTCATGCTCCTCCCTTCTCCTCGAATAAACCAAGATATCATCGATAAACACAATGACGAAGGAGTCAAGGTAGGCCTTGAACACTCGGTTCATCAGATCCATGAAAGCAGCTGGGGCATTCGTAAGCCCGAAAGACATCACCAGAAACTCATAGTGGCCATATCGGGTACGAAAAGCAGTCTTGGAAACGTCCTCGGACTGAATCCTCAACTGATGATACCCCGACCTCAAATCAATCTTCGAGAAGAAGGTAGCACCCTGAAGCTGATCAAACAAATCATCAATACGCGGCAAAGGATACCTATTCTTGATAGTAACCTTATTCAGCTGCCGGTAATCAATACACATCAGCATAGAGCCATCCTTCTTCTTCACAAATAATACCGGGGCACCCCATGGAGACACACTGGGCCTAATGAAGCCCTTATCGAGCAAATTCTGAATCTGCTCCTTCAGCTCCCTCAACTCAACAGGAGCCATACGATACGGGGGAATAGATTTAGGCTGAGTGCCTGGCAATAGATCAATGCAAAACTCTATCTCCCGCATAGGCGGCAAACCCGGCAAATCATCAGGAAACACATCCGGATACTCACAAACAACCGGAACTCTATCAAGGGATAACTCCTCTACCCGGACATCCCGAACTGAAGCAATATATCCCTCGCACCAACTAGATATCATCCTCTGCGCCTCCAAGAAAGAAATGATCCTACTCTTCGGAGAAGGCCTGGAACCTCTCCATACAATCCGAGACTCACCCTCTGCCCCGATCGTCACGGACTTGGCATGGCAATCCAAAGTCGCATGACAGGAAGCCAGCCAATCCATGCCCATAATGACATCGAAATCAGACATATCGAGCAGCATCAGGTCCACTAAGGACTTTACACCACAGATGGAGATCATACACTGCCGATAACCCCTATCTACACATATAGAAGACCCGACAGGGGTGGCAACCATAAAGGGATCATCTAAGAAGACCAGATCCCTGCCCAAGCAAGGGGCAAATCCCGGCGACACATACGAATAGGTAGACCCCGGATCAATAAGAGCATAAGCATCGCGGCCACAGACAGAAATAATACCTGTGATGACATCATTGGATGCCTCAGCATCCTGACGAGTCATAGCATAGACCTGCGCCGAGCCTCCTGAACCCGGAGCTCTCTGAGACTGCTGTCTAGGAGGAATCTGAGAAACGGGCCTGGCGGCCTGAGGACCAGATGGTACCATAGCTGCGGATCCCTGGCGACCTGATGAAACATAAGGGCAACTCCTGACATAGTGCTCTGGAGACCCACACTCAAAACATCCATCACCTCTACCTCCTCTACCGCCTCTACCACCTCTGCCATGACCACCTCCAGACGAACACCTCCCATGATGCCTCTGATGGCACCTCCCGCACTGCGGCGGACCAGACTGCGAAGAGCCACCCCGCCTCTGGGATGACTGAGGCCTCGGGGTCTCTGAAGAAAAATCCTGGGTAGGCAAAGCAGCAGCCTGGGGCCTAGACTGAGAACGGCCCTAATGACCCTGACCCCTCTGAGCGGATCCACTATACCCACCAGACTGACGCGATCTCTTGGCCGCCCTCTCCGTGTCAGCCCCGGCGAAGATATCCTCCATCCGCCGCGCCACATCAACTATCTCAAAATATGACTTGTTGCCCATATCAGGGGCAACAGCTACCTGCAAGCGGGGATGAAGACCCTCAACAAACCGGAGGACCTTGTCCCTCTCCTGAGCCACCATAGCCGGCGCAAACTGAGACAACCACAAGAACCTGGTGTCATACTCTGAAACAGACAGGTTTCCCTGCCTCAACCCCTCAAACTCGCGCCTCTGAGCATCGTGCTGACTCTGGGGCACGAACCTGCTCATGAACATAGACACGAACTCAGCCCAAGACAAAGGAGGGAGGTCACTAGACCTCTGCCGCATCATGGAGACCCACCATGTCTCCGCATCTCCTGATAATCTGAAAGAAGCACACTGCACCCCTAAGGTGTCTCTAGTACCAAGAACTGTCAAAATCTTCTCACACTTCTGAATGTACCTCTGGGCAGTACATGTAGCTGAGGTACCGTCGAACTCTGGAGGCTGAAGCTTCATGAATGACTCTATCCTCTTGGCAACCTCCTCAGTGCCCATAGGAGGAGTAGAAATAACAGGACCTGCCTGAGGAGCAGAAGCAGAAGGCTGGGCAATATGATCAGGAGCAGCCTCAGAAGTAGGCATGCTCATAACAGGTGTGGTCGGCTGAGGAGCCGAAACAGGAGCTGCAACATCATCTCTGACAGGGACCTGATGGCTAGACAAGGCCATCAGTCTCATATACTCCTCTGAAGATATCACAACGGTGCCTGGCACAACAGCAGGCACAGGGGGAATAGATGCTGACAGAGTCGCTGCGGACACCGCAGGGATAGCTGTGTCCTGCCTAGTGGCTGACGGGCGACCTGCCCGAGTCTTCTTAGCAGCTGGCGGCTGCGTAGGTGCTGATGGCTCTCCCGCAGACGCGGGTGTAGAAGATGCAGCCCTCCTGGCTGAGGATACTCGCGTCCTCGCCATCTGATACAATACACGAAAAAGGGTCAGCACCTATATAAGCTACTCAGCACAAATAGAGATGAAACGAAGGGAAAACATTTCCTAACATGCCCTTGTAGCCTCTCGCTCATAAGTATGGTCGACAACATACCCATAAGCAAGACTCTACTCAGACACTGCTCCAAGACTCCTAGGACTCGAATTAGAACCTAGGGCTCTGATACCAAACTGTCACGACCCAATTTCCAAGGGCTCGTGATGGCACCTAAACAACATTTGCCTAGGCGAACCAATGAAACAAGATGCGAAAAAGAACAATAATGTGAAAAGATCATAAATGGATATATAAATATAAAAGGGTGAAGTCCAAAAGAATATATCCACAAAAGAATTGGAGCATTCTAAGAGTGACTCAATAAAGTATGAATATACATCAAAGAAATCTGAGTCCTATCTCTAAGTGACTCCGGCGGTATGCCACCACGGTCTGTGTGGTTGGCTCACCTCAATCAAAAGTCTCAGAAGCCTCGGGAACCGCTAACGTCCGGGCTGCTGACTAGATGAAGGACCTGCGCACGTAGCAGAGTAAGTTATGAGCCGAAGCCCAGTAAGATCACCGACAGGCCCGCTTAGGTACCCTTGCGGGACAAGTCGCTACATGCATCATAAGCAACAACATACTATAGTAATCATACAATAAAGTAGTGAAATCACAAATAGATGTAACACATTCCATACACACAAGTAGTAACCAGAAGTCTCAAGGATTATGCCCATCCAACGTAAGGCATAGGTCAACTCAGCGGCGGTTTGGAGGTCCAATCTCTACTCCCGTGCCGACTAACCTAGACCTACGATGGACTAGCAACAACACTACTAAGTATCAACCATATACCGTGACCCGAAGTCACTATCACAATCATGAATAAGTAGACCAACGACCCGTAGTCGTTGGCTCATCTCAAATCTGTCTACGATCGCACCACACCCCCTGTCAAGTGCGTCGTATCTCAATAAATCAAGTGACCACACCACACCCCCTGTCAAGTGTGTCACATCTCAAAGATCAAGTGTCCACACCACACCCCCTGTCAAGTGTGACACATCTCATAGTATAGGCGACACCACACCCCCTGTCAAGTGTCCCTCTAACAGTATTAATATCCACGACATTAATAATAATAGCAGAAATAATAACAGAAATATTAATAACGATAATATTTCACAGTCACCGTAACCCAGGTTGGTTATGCTAGCTGAACGTAAGGCGAAGGTTAACCCGACCACAGTTTGGGGGTACAATCCCTACTCCCATGTCGTCCAACCCAAGGTTACGTATAGACAGCACTACCCAACCCGACACGTGAACAAATCAAGTACCAATATCATACAAAAGCCGGCAAAATCCTCGGCAAGACATTTATCATGACATGCCGGCAACATCCTCGGCCATGTCCCAAGTTCTTGCTATCTAAGCATGGCGTAGCAAGCGTTACTACGATATAAATTTAAGCTACCTCGACGTAGCGTTTAGACCGGCACATACCTCGGTCGAGTCACAATCTCGCTATTTATAACAAACAATAATAGCAAGTAATTCACATCATTAATCCTAACCATTGTTAGGTATATATATGCGTACATGAAGCATACTAGCATGAAGGAAGAGTCCACAAGCACAATAGAGGTCAAGTCTCACTTACCTCGAAATTCGGGCTCAAATGCCGGGAAGAATCTCCTTTCCCGTTCGCCTTGTCCGCGAAGGACTCTCCTCTAGGTCTATTAAGACAAGATATAGCACATATGAGTGCTCAATTATAGCTATTTAAGCCTATAGGCATCCTAGGGTAAAAATTACCAAAATGCCCCCGGGTAGGGCCGAGCCCTAAATTTACAAAATGTACTTTTCCGGACTCCCCACGCTCCCGTGAGTCCAAAAGTACACTTAGATTCCACATGCGAGCCTTGCTCGATGTCTTTCCCCAATTCTTAAGAATCTAGGGTTCTAACCCATTTCCAAGAATCAACCCTTTGATTCTTGTGTTAATCAACATAAAGATGGATTGAAAGGGCTTACCTTAAGTGTAAGTATGATTGGGTCTTCAAGAAATACCCAAAAAATCGCCTCAAGAGCTCACCAAATGATTTTTATAAGTTATGAACCGAAATGGCCCGAAATGGCCTTTTTATAGCAGTTTTTTTTGCCTCTGTGACAGCTTCTTTTGAAAAAATCATAACTATTGATAGGAATGTCCAAATGACCTGAAACCAGTGGCATTAGAACCATAACTCAAAGGGCTACAACTTCCATGTTTTGAGTTTTTCCTAATTCCTTACGGATTGGCCAGAAAATCAGCTTTTATCCGGCTGTTTGCGCCAAAACAGAACAGAAAAGTCGCACCAGATTTTCTACAGTTTTAGGGGAAAAACGGGACCCTACGAAGCGCGGAATGATCCCAAATTTTGTACACAAGCCATAAAATACTTGGGTGACATGCTCGTCAAGACGGAACTCAATTCGGACCTCCAGAACTCAAAAAGTGAGTCCCACGGCAAAGGTTCAATTTTCGACTTTCGCCAAAATAGCGAAATTTAACCAAACGACCTCGGAATCCAATTCCGAAAGTTGCTACAAGTCACAAATGACTATACGAACCTAACGGAACTTTCGGATCTCTCATCGGAACTCATTTGCTCAAATCGAGCTCGGAAACCTCTTTTAACTCTTTTAAACTTTCGAAACGGGGACTTTATCAAAAGTCCTATCAAACGAGGTCCGTTTTCAATTTTGAACGTTGCTACATATCATAAATGACGAGACGGACCTAACGGTGCGCCCGGATTTTCTACCGAACCGAACAGCAAGGTCATGCTACCGAAGTCATGTGATCGAACCTCGGTGATGCACCTCGGTTCCAACGGCTTTGCTGCCCACGATTTCAGCCCACTAGCTTCTCCCATTAATACCAATAACGTGGGTCACAACATGATTGACAGTGGAAGACGTGGGCAAGGCCCCTAGGCCTATAAATAGTACTTCATTTTGTATGATAGACATCAAAAAGACATACTGAAACTCTGCCCAAATTTGTACTCATTATAATACATTGAAATCAAGTTATTCTTTTGCATTTACGCCTACTTCTCGCATTTATTTAGCTTTGATACGAAGTTTTGCTTATATTCAAATCCTAATTCGATTTGTGACCCTAAAACCGGTTTAGGCCTATACAAATTGGCGCTGTCTGTGGGGATATAAGCAAGAACGCTTTGTTCCAAAGTTCAACGCTCTTTTTCGTTAAAGCCTGCAGTTTCTTCAAAAACGTTATGGCTGATAACAGTGACAATCTTAACGAACGGGCTGACGTTCCGTCGAACCAACAGTCCACGTCTCCTATGACAACCGAGGCTTTCCAAGCTTTTGTTGTTAACGCACTAAGGACTCTTCAAGACCGACAGGATGAGCAAATCAACATTAATGCTGAATTCCGTGCCTCGTTGGAAGCGAGGAACAGCGCAGCACCGAATGGCATCCAGACTTCGGCTCCAAATGGAGGCATCCCGACTTTCGTTCCTACGGGCACGATAATAGGGGGACCTCTCAACGGAGCCAGGCCTGGGGGTTCGGGAAACGTACCAGTCACAACGCCACACTTTGGGACGATTCCCACCGTGGCTGAAACAACGTCCTCGGTTGACATTGAAAGGTTGACCAGAGAGATTGAAGCACGCGTTGAGGCTCGCGTCGAGGCATGCGTGGAAAAACGCCTCGAGAATGTACCGGGGATGACCAAAGTCGAAGATGATCTTGATATAGATCAGTACAGGGAGTTACCTTTCAAGCCCGAAGCGGCTCCAGCCCCAACTCCTAAGAACTTCAAACTCATGTTTTTAAAGAAGTATGATGGGACCACCGATCCCAGAGAGCATGTAAGGGAGTACATGGCAATGGTAAAGAGCAATGATTTAACGGCTATAGAGCTCGAGTCAATGTTCTTAAAAAAGTTTGGCGAATCCTTGGAGAAAGGAGCGCTACGCTGGTACATGTGCTTACCAGCGGGGTCGATTTCCACCTTCAAGGAAATGTCCAACACCTTCGTTAAGGCACACACCAGGGCCCAAAAAATCCTCCAGAGGAAGGAGGACATATGCGAGGTTAAACAGCGGCCCGGTGAGCCACTCAAAGAGTTCCTCGAGCGCTTTCACGCTGAGCACATGGAGCTGCCTCGGATGGATGAAACTCTGGCCATTATTGCATTTGAAAAGGGCATCAATGTTCGCAATTCTGACGCCGCTGCTGAATTGCGAAATGAGCTCCAACAATACCAAGTTTTGATATGGGAGGATCTTCACAAGCGGACTTACTCCAAGATCAGATTGGAGGAAGCTGAGTTCAAAAGCCGAGGTTACAATTATAAAAACCGAGGCGAATCCTCGCACCGCGCCGAGGCATCACGAGGAAATCCAAATGGGAGGTATGAACCATACACCTCAGCAAGGCAGCCTGTCAGCCAAATGCTGGGAAACTCCTTCGGAAATTCATACACAAGTCCGCACATAAGCCAATGGCTCGGAGGAAAGGTTTAATCGAACACGAACCAAAGAAATTCCTCAGGCCCAGCTTCGGCCCCGAAGAAAGAACTGCCTCGGATCCCTGACTACAATTTCAACATATCGACCTCGGAGCTGGTCAATGTAGTCAAGGGGACTGCCGGGGTGAGAGTACCCAAAGACATGAGGACTCCAGCAGATAAGAGAGACCATAATTTGTACTGCGAGTTCCATGTGGATTATGGCCACCGAACCGAGGATTGCAAAGCTTTGCGCCTTGAGGTGGCTCACTTGTTGAAAAAAGTGGTGTTGGCGGAATTCCTTACTGACAAAGGAAAGGACAACTACTCCAAGAACCGAGGTGATGGGAAACCACCTCGGGCTCCACCCCCGGAGAGAGTTGTGAATGTCATCACTGGGCGATCAGAGGTGAACGGGGTGAATTTCGCAGAAGCCAAGAAATTCGCCAAATTATCGATCACCATGGAAAAGAGAACCCGAATTGGCGGCTCGGGTAAAGAGATTGTGTTTGACGATGATGACTGTGATGGGATGATGTTCCCTCATCACGATGCCTTGGTCATCATGCTAAGAATCAACGACTCTGACATCAAGCGGGTCTTGATCGACCCCGGTAGCTCGGTTAATATAATCAGCTATGGGGTCGTTAAGAAGATGTGGCTCAAAGGGGAAGTTGTCCCCAAAGCAACAATGCTAACTGGCTTCAACAACTCCACAGAAAAAACTTTGGGTGAAATCACACTCAAAACATTTACTGAAGGAGTAAGCAAAGAAACACTATTCCAAGTATTGCCCGAGGACATGGCATACAATGTGATCCTCGGTAGGCCATGGATCCATTCCATGGAAGTTGTTCCCTCCACACTGCATCAAGTGATCAAATTCCCTACGCCTTGGGGAGTTCAATCAATCAAAAGAGAGCAACGAGTAGTAAGGGAGTGCTACTCGGTTGCGTTGAAAAGTGGAGTCGCCCCGACCGGGCCAAAACAATAGCAACTACGGCAACCGGGGTCGAACGAGGAGGGTCTTCGAGGAGAAGTAGAGAAGATTGCGGTTTGCATTCAAGAACCACGGAAACAAAAATCCGAGGACTCTACCATCGAGGAATTGGAGTCTTTCACACTATTGAAAGATTTCCCCGAAAGAAAGGTATTTGTCAGCTTGGAGTTGGACCCAGAGTCGAAAAAAGCGATCATTGAGGTTTTAAAGTCCAACAACGATTGCTTTGCTTGGTCTCATTCAGACATGATTCGTATCGATCCGGAGATCATGACCCATAAGCTGAATGTGGACAAAAAATTCACCCCGGTGAAGCAAAAGAAGAGACCTCACGCCGGGGTCAAAAAGAAGGCGATCGAAGATGAAACCACAAAGTTGCAAGAAAATGGTTTCATAAGAGAGGTGAAATACCCCGAATGGCTGGCTAATATGGTCGTTGTACCGAAGAAGAATGGCAAGTGGAGGATGTGTGTAGATTACACCGATTTTAACAAAGCTTGCCCCAAAGACTCCTACCCATTGCCACAAATAGACAGGCTAATAGACTCCACAGCTGGGCATAAACTATTAACCTTCTTGGATGCTTATTCGGGATACAACCAGATCCTCATGGACCCGAAGGACGAAGAAAAAACCTCGTTCATCACTGACCGAGGTACGTTTTGCTATAAAGTAATGCCCTTCGGTCTGAAAAATGCTGGGGCGACGTATCAAAGGTTGGTGTGTCGCATGTTCAAAGAGTATATTGGAAAATCTATGGAGGTCTACATAGATGATATGCTCATCAAATCGGTTCGGATGGAGGATCATTTGAACCATCTAAGGGAAGCTTTCGCTGTTCTGAGGTAGTATGGCATGAATTTGAACCCTGAGAAGTGTCGTTCGGTGTTGGATCAGGCAAATTCTTGGGATTCATTGTCTCCGAAAGAGGCATCGAAGCAAACCCCGACAAGATTAAAGCTATCAAAGATATCCCCGAAGAGCTGACCGGGGTGAAAGAAGTTCAGCGCTTGACTGGCCAAATCGCTGCCTTGAGTCCTTTCATCACAAGGTCTTCGGAGCGATGCCACAAATTCTTCTCTGTTTTGAGGAAGAAGAACCACTTCGAATGGACACCGGTGTGTAAAGAAGCGCTGAGAGACTTGAACGCTATTTGGCTAACGCGTCGTTGCTCACCAAGCCTAAGGATGGTGAAACATTGATAGTTTACTTGGCTGTCTCCGAGGTGTCAGTCAGCGCGGTCCTGGTTCGGGAGGAGGATGGCAAGCAACAACCCACATACTATGTGAGCAAGACACTCCTCGATGCCGAAACAAGGTACCCACATTTGGAAAAACTAGCACTTGTTTTAATTATTACTGCTCGAAAATTACGACCCTATTTTCAATGTCACCCAATAGCGGTAGTTTCAACCTTCCCCTTGAGAAGTATATTGCATAAACCGGAGTTATCGGGGAGGTTATCAAAATGGGCGGTAGAATTAAGCGAGTATGACATCACCTATCAACCCCGAACAGCCATTAAATCCCAAGTTTTGGCCGACTTCGTAGCTGATTTTAGCATTGGGATTCTGCCCGAAGCCGAAAAGGAAAACTCAGCATCGAAAGAACGGCTTCGGGGCTATGGATACTTCATACCGATGGGGCAACTAACTCCAAAGGTTCCGGGTTAGGCATAGTCCTGAGGGCACCTACCGGGGAGAAAATCAGGCACTCGGTTCGGTTCAAAAAAGTGACCAACAACGAGGCTGAATATGAAGCGGCTCTAGCAGGCTTGGAGTTGGCTAAGGAAATGGGGGTAGAAAGAATCGAGCTAAGGTGTGACTCTCAGTTGATGGTGAACTAGGTGCTCGGCGAATACACGGTTCGAGAGCCCAGGATGCAGCTATTCTTAGACGGAGCACAAAGGATTTTAGCACAGTTCCAAGAGTGGCAAGTTAAGCAAGTACCTCGGGAGGAAAATACCGAGGCCGATGCCCTGGCAAATTTGGGTTCGGCGATTGATGAATCCCAATCGGAGACTGATTCGGTGGTTCGGTTGTTTTCCGCGCAAATGAGAGAGATGAAGTTGCAAGTCAACTCGGTGGACAATAGATGGGATTGACGGAGTAAGTTCATCTCTTACTTCGACTCGGGGACTGTTCCCCAAGACAAAAAGGAAGCCGAAAAGTTAAGGACCCAAGCGGCTTCATATCATTTGATCGAGGGTAATTTATACAAGAGGTTGTATTGCGGCCCGATGGCCAAATGTTTGGGTCCCGACGAGGCTAGATATGTGATGGCCGAGGTGCACGAAGGCGAGTGTGGAAATCACTCGGAGGGAAAATCTTTGGTGCAAAAACTGCTGAGAGCTAGGTATTATTGGCCCACCATCAGTGCAGATGCAAAGGCCTTTGTGCAGAAATGTGATAAGTGCCAACGCCATGGACAGATGATCCACCAACAGGCCGAACCTCTGCATTCGGTGGTGTCACCGTGGCCTTTCATGAAGTGGGGGATGGATGTTGTTGGACTCTTACCGAAGGGAAAGGGTGGTGTTCGCTTCATCCTCGTGTTAATAGATTACTTCACTAAATGGGTAGAAACAGGATCTCTTACCGAAGTCAAACAAAAGCAGGTAATCGATTTCATCAAGAAAAACATCATCTACAGGTTCGGTGTTCCAAGGGAAATTGCCTGCGATAACGGTAAGCAGTTCATGGGAGCAGCCATCACTGATTTCTTCAAACAATGAGGAATCAAGAGAATTGCTTCAACCCCCTATCATCCAAGTGCCAATGGCCAAGCTAAATCTTTAAATAGAATTATAATCGAAAATCTGAAGAAGAGGCTCGATGAGAAAAAGGTTCCTTGGCCCGAGGAGTTGCCAGGTGTGTTATGGGCCATGCGGACAACGGAGAAGAACAGCACTGGTGAGACTCCTTTTTCACTTGCTTATGGTATGGACTCCCTCATCCCCGTGGAAGTGGGCGAACCAAGCCTTCGGTATGCCCACACCACAGAGGACGCAAATCAACAGGCTATGCGCATAGAATTGGATCTGCTCGAGGAGAAAAGAGAGCTAGCGGCAGATCGAAGCATACCCCCAACAGGAAAGCTAAACTTAGAGATTTTAAGGTTGACGACTATGTGCTAAAAGCCACAAATCAGTCAACGAAGGAAGAAAACAGATGAAAGCTTGTTGCGAATTGGGAAGGACCTTACAGAGTCAAAGCAATTGTTGGGAAAGGATCTTATCAAATCGAAGACCTACAAGGCGTACCCGAACCCTTAAATTGGAACGTCTCCAATTTAAAGCGGTACTACTTCTAATCGAGGTAAATATCCCTCATTCATTTTTAAATCCTTACCCACAGCCCCCAGCAGAACAACGCTTCTAAAGGCTTCGGTCGAAATGTACTAACTTGCTGCTTGTTTCATTTTGGTTGACCTTTTCAGGAAGCAGATTAAACGATCTCCAGTGCCCGGGTCTTCATCAAGATTTGCACCCGAATACTGGGGGGAGTAAGGGACGAGTTGCAACTGAGGTCAAAAATGCGCCTCCCAACCGAAGACCATCTATTCGATAACCGGGGACTGACACCCGAGGAATAGATTTAGTACATTGTAATTCCGCCCGGTAATGGCACATTATTAATTTGTGTTTTCATGTTTTTGCCCAAGGTCCGTCTCGACTTGGTTTTTTGTAAAAGCCAATTTCGGCTTATTAATATTATCAATGAAATGGGCTTCATTCCATAACTTTATGTCTCTACAAATTTGCACTCCGAAGTTGCACTTTAAATGCATCGACTCGAGGACGAGACGTCGTTCTAAGTTTGCATCGATTAAATTCAATCAAGTCTTGCAAGTAAGTTATTTATTCTAAGATGTTCGGTACATGCAAAAACCAACACTTAAGAATACAAAATCATATCAGAAGGCCCGAAGGCTAATTGCATTCATTGAACGCAACGACCTGAAGGTCAAAGTCATATATACATATAAAAGCCCGAAGGCTGACATCAAAAAGGCACCGAGGCCTAAACAAAAACAGTACATCAAAAACTTGTTTTTTCCTACTACTAAGGCTTCTCCCCATCACCATTTTCGCTTCCCTCTTCGGCACTCTCGCCCTCTTCATCACCTTCGGGTCCGCCATCATCTGAGCCCTCGCTCGAAGGAAGTTCATCCACTATCTTTTGGGCCTCGGCAGCAGCCTCCCTTACTTTGGCAATCTCTTCTTCGAGTACGATTTGCCCAGCTTGGACCTGCTCAAGTGTGCTAAGCCTAGTCTTGACGACGGCCCATGCTTCTTCAAACTTCGCCCTCGTCGCCTTGACTTTGGCCGCTCGTTGAGGTAAGCAAATCTGCCCTCGAGCTCGGAGATCTGGCCCCGAAGAGATGGCACCTGGTCCGCTTGGCCCTACAGCCCAACGGGCTTGGCGTTGTATTCACCAAGTTTAATGCGATACTTTTCGCCTGCTTCAAGCACTTCGGTCTTAGCCCTGAAGAGCTCAGCCTCAAGGCGATCATTTTCAAGGCTCAACCTCGAACGTTCAACGGTAAACTCGTTCGACGCAGCTTGCACCCAAGCTTCGGCGGACTCCACGATCCCACGGAGATCAGCTTCAGCCTTATCCGAAGCTTCATTAGCACGCTCCAGCTCTTCATTCAAGATGGCAAACTTTGCTTCCAGCTCGGTTACTTTTCCTCTAAGCCCTCTCTTCTGCTCATCCCAAGCGGCGGCCGTCGCTTGGATCTGTTCGGCCCACTCGCGCTCGAGGTGAACAGCTTGCAACACAAGAACCAAACTCTGCATTAAAACAAAGTATTAATGTCAGAAGAGAGACAGGACGAGCTATGCGAATGAAGTACATTAAGACTTACCCGAAGGGAAGAAGTGGCGGAGACACCCATCAAACTCATAGGGCTAAGGTTCTGAAGGGCGTGAGCCTCAGTAGGGCCAAGCATGCCATCAAGGGCGGCAACATCCTCTTTGGTAGCATCTAGCAAGTTGGCGTCGGGAAATATCTCAAATGCCCGAGGTGCGGTGCTAGAAGACTCCGACAGAGCTCGAGAGGCTTTAACCGTGCTCTTAATCAAACCCTCGCAGCCTCTTGGTCAGACTCCTCCATATTTATTACCTCGGTCGCCCTAGCGACCTCGGCCCTCGGCTCTGGAATCATCTCAGAGGCCGGATCTGGCATTACCTCAGGAGCCATGGGAGGAATCTCTTCATCACTAGGCTCGTCGACAAGGCCTCGGCGCTTTACGATCGTTGCTTTGGCAGCAGGAGCAGTAATCTCCTCAACCCGAGGTCCTTTCGCCTTCGCTGCTCGCTTTGATTCAGCTCTTTTTCTTTTGGGACCTGGGGAAGGAAGAGTGGAGGTGCACGAAAATCGACCCAAGAAAATTTCATCACCTTGCGATGTCCCTTGGCCTAGTGAACTTTTGGCCTTCTTTTCTTTGACGATCTGCCTCGCCAAACTCGCCATCTTAGCGATACCCTTGGTGATGTCAAGCACTGTTTTCTCTCTCTTTTTCTTCTCTTTCTTACTCTCTCTCTCTCTCTCTCTTCTCCTTCCCCATCCCCCTTCGCCTCGGTCTCCTCCTCCTCCTCCTCCTCAGTATTCTTCACAGCCCAGTTGCGGAAACCTGCATGAAAGGGGAGAATATCAGGACATAGCAGTTCGAAGCGAACTTGAGGAATCACAAACGTAGATACGCAACTCACCATGCCTCTTGCATACTCATCGATTCCCCTTCAGGCCAGCTAAAACCATCCATTACCGGCGTGGGCGTGTCTCCGACTGCATTACCTCGGTAACCCACTCAAGCAGATTCTTCGGTGGGTTAACTATAACCTTTTCAGCTGCAGGTCATAGATAAGAAAAGAAGTGTCAGCCACAATAGTTGAAAGCCGAAAGAGAAACAGAAGTAAACACTTACGATGAGCATTCCACACTTCGGGGAAGCCGGGTTCGGTTGATAGCAGCCTTGTAGGGATGAGCGCATACCGGTCATTCCATCCTCGGTCCCCATGGTCTTCGCTTTTGCTTAAGATAGCGTAAGATCCCCGGGGTAGGAGAGCCACCACCCCGGCTTTATGAAAGTAGGGGTAGTATAAAGAGATCAGATGTTGGAAAGTAAACGGCAATCCAGCTATGTCACTCAAATATTCGAGGGCTTGAACGACTCTCCAAACCCCGGGCCCCAATTGAGCCAAACACAAGTTGTAAGATCTACAAATGTGTCAACAATAGGGTGGACCGGCAGGTTGAATCCTATGGTGAATGGGTATGTGAAAACCGAAGAGTACCCTTCAACATGAGTAGAAATGGCTGTATCCAGAGCCGGAACCCTAATCTCTACTTCGGGCCCCCAGTGGCAGTCAGCTCGAACCACTTCAAGCATGTCTTCGGTTATGATGCTCGGGGTAACATGAACCGGTATATTCCTTTTCTTCCCTTTCTGAGCATCAGACTGAACGTGGATCTTCAAGTCCTTGTCATTGTTGAAACTCGAAGGGATAACTAACTGGGGGTCAATCTCCACTTCGAGAGGAATCTTCCTCTTCGACTTCTTTGATGTGCCAGCTTCGGTTTGGATTTCCCCCTTCCTGGCTTCGGCTTCGCCCCTTTGGCCACTGGCCCCTCCACTCACTTCGGTTCCTCCCGCCGAGCCACCAACCTCCTTGACACTGGTGACGTCATCCCCTTCGATGTCACCCTTGTCATCATCGTGGTCGTCACCACTAATGTCAACTTCGACATCGTAACTAATCTCCGCCGTATCACGGCCAGCCCTCGCCTTGCGCCGCTTAGGGATAGTGGCCGCTGATGTGGTCTCGCCGCTACCCTCCGCTCCGATTACCTACAGCGGAGGTACAGTGGCTATGAGGTCTCCACTCATAGCCGCGGCAGCAAAACGCTCTGCCCTTTCACCGGAATCACTAGAACCATGGCTAGAGTTCGTAGCAGACATGGCGATGGTCAGATTAGAAGGAAAATCAAGATTGAGAAAATGGCTTGAAGATTAGGGATTTTCTCTGTAATTCCACTGTATATCAGAAGCTTTCAAGTGAAGAAGAAGAATGTGAAGTGAGGTATTTATAGGAGATGTACACATGCAAGTTGGAGAAGCAATTATGACTGTAACGTTGAAGAAAGCAAAAAATCGGCGCGACCGTTCGGTGGCCAACCAACGGCCGCCACATAATGTGGAACAGTAATCCGAAAGACGTGCAACTTTTTGAAATTTTTGGATAGGGTTGCGCCACGTCGGCTTCCCGCTCAAACTTTTTCCACTCCTCGGCAATCATCCAAGGAGTGGGGGGACTATCTGTATTGGATAAAAATTGACGTGCTCGGTTAGCACATCGGTATGATGAACCGAAGAGAAAATGAGCCGATGCTCCAAAGAAGAATGATTAAAGCAATCGATCAGGTTACCGAAGGTGAACTTCAATGTCACTACCGAAGGCGAGCTGCGAGCTGAGCTTCGGTAACCTCCCCTTCTAACCGAACAGCAAGGTCATGCTACCGAAGTCATGTGATCGAACCTCGGTGATGCACCTCGGTTCCAACGGCTTTGCAGCCCACGATTTCAGCCCACTAGCTTCTCCCATTAACACCAAGAACGTGGGTCACAGCATGATTGACAGTGGAAGACGTGGGCAAGGCCCCTAGGCCTATAAATAGTACTTCATTTTGTATGATAGGCATCCAAAACGACATACTGAAACTCTGCCCAAATTTGTACTCATTACAATATATTGAAATCAAGTTATTCTTTTGCATTTACGCCTACTTCTCGCATTTATTTAGGTTTGATACAAAGTTTTGCTTATATTCAAACCCAAATTCGATTTGTGACCCTAAAACCGGTTTAGGCCTATACAAGAAGTATGTTCAAATCTTCTTTATGTTTTCAAGACCTGAAAATCATACAAGAATATATAAATAACAATTGATAATGAATTATTTATTATATAGCAAGAACGCAAAACAAATTTAAAAATATTCCGTAATGCTAATTGTTGATTACTTACTGAACGTAGTCAATCTTAACAATGCCAGCCACTGGATTAACAATGGTCGTGAAAGCTTTTTTTAGAGAGATCAAGAGTTTCACCACATCCAGGACAATGATCCACAATCTTGACCAAAATATTGTTGCCAGTGCAAGGGTGTGGCACTGAATTTGTTGGTCCAGTGCATGTCACATTAAAAAAATTTCTACATATTGCACCACCAGCCAATAGAGGATCACTGGCTGCTGCTATCATTGTCCTCTCAGGTGTGTCATAACATGCTAAGGCTGTAATTCAGAAAATATTTTGTTGTTCAAATAGTAATAAAATATTTATTTTCAATATTCAGATAATGTAGAGAAACTTATACTCCATTGATGTATGTTTAAGCTTCTATTTGTCTTTCCAACATTACGCGAAGTAGTGAAATTTTGTTTTTATTTTTTTCTCTTTTTACTTTTTGGGTATATTACTATAAAAGAGAGAAATATATTAAAAGGGAGAGAAGATGCTTACGAACGTAGCTTGTGTAAAATGTTGCAGTCCCTGGTGTAGCCAATGGTACATAGAAAAAAGTTGCCACAACAGGAATAATGAGAAAAATATTTTTGAGAATTTCCATTTCTTCCTTGTAAGCTAATTAACTTACTATTTTGTTGATGTACATATCGGCTTCAACAGAAAAGTCGTTTCGATCCAATCTCCCTATTTTCTTCAATCAAGGACGAGGTGATTTGATACTTATTCTGACACGGTTCATAAGGTCACTCAACGATTGTCTTTGGGTTCCGAACTCTGTTATTCCTCCACCAGCTTCTTTTTGGCATCAAGCCAACCAAATTACTAGTACCTCTTTTACAGTTTATAATTAGTAGTTTACCAAGGTTCTAACTGGCTACGGTAACCAGTTAAGGTCGGTTACTATACATTTATTCTCTTACTGTAATATGTAGATTCATTGCTTGATTACACATGTCACTTGTACTGCAATAACATATTTAAATGGTAAGTTAATAAAGTGTGTTGTTATTACCACCTAAGCATATAATTTGTGATACTCAATGGTATAAAAGTTAATAAAGTATGTTGTAAATTAATCTTTCTATTTCACTAGAATATGTGTGTGTTTTTATTATCTCTGAATTACTTCAAAAGATGTAAATCTCTCCTCCAGCTATTAGCAATTTGGAGCTCCTGTTGCGACAAGCGGACGAAAATTGGATGAATTTGATGGATAGCCATTTTTTGGCTGCTCAACAACCAACAGCCACTGCTTGCCATCTTTAAAAACAATGTCATTACTTAGTTGTTCATTAAGACACTTGCGTTTTTACCCCTAAAGAGCCGAACTCAAATATTGTTTGTCTCCTAATTAAATTCTACATTGTTTCTAAATTTAAAGGAAAAATATTGTCTTCCACATAAAAAACAGAGACTTTGTAAAGGAATAGACCACTAAATTTCATGAAAAATTTATAGAGCTTCATGAAAATATCTCTGAACTTCATATTTTACGGTCCTAGAATTTCCAGTAATTTATTTCAGAAGTCTCACGAAAATTTGTTGGACCTTTAGTAGCTATTCCCCAAAAACTGTCGTGTTTTCAAGTTGTGACTATGCCCGTAAGACTTTCCAAATCCTGGTTCTTTCTCGGGAAAATTTCATATATAACCAAATATAACATGGCCCTACAGTTTAATAGACACAATTAATATACAACAATGACTAGCTAAAAAGATGTTAATAAATAGGTTTATGTACATCCTTTATCTTAAATATTAGCATCATTCATTGATTTCTTTCTTAAAATTTAGCAAACTCACGCACAAATAAAATAAATTAAGATTTACCTATCAAAACAAAAAATCATCACTTAATTTGTAACGCATCTCTCTCCACTTCCATCAAATTACGATTTCTCTTTTTTTTCTTTTAAGTTTTTCTTCCAAATTTATTCATCCCATTTTTTTTCTTAGTCGTTATACCTGTAACTTTCACCAAATATTTAGTCGTTATTCATGTAAGAAATATAAAATAAATATTTTGGATATGGTTCAATACATACAAATATGTACAATAAGTTAGGTATATTTCAATATATGCAGATATATACAAAATATGCAATTTTTAGTTTAGATGTATTTCAATATATGGAAATATGTCAATATTTTAGATATATTTCGATATATGCAAATATGTATAATATATGCACTTTTTATTTTAGAAATATTTTAGATATATTGTAGATATTTTTGCCCTTTCAACGAGATACAAAAGTTATATATGTGATAAAGTATTGGATGAATATTCAGTCGCTTATTACAAGAGGAAATGTTTTCCTACAGCTTCAATGGTTTTCTTTTTAAAAAAAATTCTCAAATATCTATTATTTATTTATACAGTGGTCACGTTTATCCATACCAATTTTTAAAAAATTATTGAAAAGACATAATTTATACCATTATATTAACGATTATTAAAAATATATCACAAATCTATTAAATAAATATCAAGTGTATCGTCATATCTCAAATACAGAACAACCCAAATATGCATATCTTTTACGTCATATATATCTCAAATATACATAAACATCACATGTATGAATATCTTATACGTCAAATATACATAAACACCCCATGTATGCGTATCTTTGCAATTAAAACTGCATAATTGTACCCAAAAAATAAAAATAAAAAACGGTTAAAAACTATGAATACTAACTAAAACTCAGAAAAAATTTATGATATTTAAATTGTATAAAAAATATATCATCAAAATAATCAAATAAAAGATAAATACATGCAAAATTACCAAAAATTTTGAAATTTTTATTTATCGCTTTAGTTATGATAAGTGCAAAAAATTAGGAGATAACTCATATTCTCAATAAGTAATTAATTAGAATCTAAAAAACTATTAAATGCAGTAGGCACACTAAGAGGGAAAATCGCAATTTCCCTAAAATTAGGCACGATTAGAGGGAAGTTGATCAGTTTTTAAAAATGGCTACTAAAAGATAGTTAAATAAGTCTAAATGTCTATATACTATAAATTAGAATAAATGTATCTATTTTTTGTTAAAGGCACTTCTAAATGTCTATACAATGTAAAAATTCCTTCTTTCTCATTCAACACCATATAAAAGGGTTACATGGTTAAACTTTTTCATGAAAATTGAAACACTAAATCCGTAAAAAGGGGCGAAGTGCATCAAAGGCCATTTTTGGCAGTGGTCTTTGATATGAGGCTACTGTTTTTATTAGTTTTACATGAGAAACTACTTTTTGGAACTTCAATTCTTTTGGGTTGAACTTCACACAAGTTCAGCCCACAAGGATTGAAGTTCAACTTCAGCCAACAAGGGTTGAAGTTTACGCATCTATACCTAAAAGTTTAGCCCTTACAGATTGAAGTCGAAACTTCATAATTTAGGCATGAATTTCAATCCACAAGGTTTGAACTTCAGCTCACAAAGATTGAAGTTCCAAAAAGTGACCTCTTATGTATGACCAATAAAAAAAAAGTGGCTTGCCTGTGGGTGAAAATTTTACCGTAAAAAGTAGTGATCCTTCCTATGTACAAGCAAACATTTAATTTTGCACAAAAACATCAATATTTTTTTTAAAAAAAAAAGTCAAATACATATAAAAAGGAAAGAGAAATCCTCACCTCCTACACCCCCAGACGCCCGCCATACCTGACCCTTCTGGCCCAGCGATCACCGAAATAGTTTTTTAGTTTTTTTGTGTGCATATTCTTGTATATGTAGTTCATTTTCATTGTAAATACAATAATACATTATACATACCATGAACATATACTAGACGTAAAATCACAATATTGTCGTAGTTCTTTTGTATATACTTTATATGTCTAGTGTATATACAGTATGTGTACGTTCCTACATAGGACATACATTCTATCTACAATACAACAACGCTGGCATACCCAGTGTGGTCCCATAATTAGGGTCTAGAAAGGATGAGATATACATAGATAAGGGTAGGCATTTGAAATTTCGGTTCGGATTCAATTTTTTTAAATTCAAAATTTCGATTTTCGGTACTCAAATGTTGATACCGACTACCAAACCAAAATTTATTCGGTTTAGTTCGGTTTTATGTAATTCGGTTCGGTTAGTTCGGTACGATTTCGATTTTATAATTCGAAATTTCATAGCGTGATCCCTTCAATCCACAACCTTCAGAAAGAAAATCCTCCTATAAGTAAGAAAACTATCAAGAACCATAATTGAAAAGCCAAGTAATTTGATAAAATCACTTAAAGAGGACATCATTTAGGAATCCATGCTGCACCCTTTTTCCGTTAGTTGAAATGGAGAAACGTTCAGACTGCTAGGACACAGGGAGGCAGTGGAACAAAAGTTCCTAAATTGTTTCCATGATATCACTAAATGATCCAGCCGCAAGAATCGATGATATTATGGAACAAATACACCCTTTCCAATTTGAGGTCCATTTTACACTAGAATGTAAGCAAGATTATAAAATTAAATTGATCTTTAAGATGGAGTCAGCTTAACAATTTCTCCCTTGTCATTGACATAATTGTCATTGGGTTAAGTAATTAGAGTCATATATATATATATATATATAAGAAGGAACCGAAGCAGGTCACGGTTGTCCTGTTGTGGCCAAACATGGAAATACAAAGATTAATAATGCTTTGGATGTCTTATACATGGTGCACATGCAGCTGTACCTTTTTGGCTTTAATAGAAAGAGACTGACCTTTATTGACAATACCATGTGTACCTAGTGAAATATCTACAGAAAGCAAGGGTAAGATTGGTAATTTACGACATTTTCCACTACTTTCTTAGAATATCCTCATTCTTTTTAAAAATTACCATGCCCGCTGGCGCCTTCAATGCCTCGCACGTAGATATTTATTCCTGCAGTGACCTTACGTCTGAGGGAAAAAGGTATGGGCCCCACAATTTTCCCTTCCAATTCTAATAATCTCATGAGTACTACTATTTGCATACATCAGTGTTAGCCAACATTGTTAACGTCAATACCATTTCTAACTTCGAAATGTTTACCTTGTACCCAAAAATCCATCATGTTACCACAATTTAAAAAGCTATTATCACTTGAGTAGTCTTCATAAAGAGTTGCTTAAACATCATAAAATCAAGAAAGCAACAATACAATTTCCCCAGATTAAAAAAATAAAAGAAAGCACAAACTTAAAGGATGAGGATATAAAGCAAAGTTAAAATTCCAGAACCTAAAATGCAGGAAAAAAGACCCTAAAATAATTTCTATTTTACTAAGTGAACATAAATTGAGCAGGTTAAACTACCGGAAAGATGAAAATGTTCATTTTTTTACAGATAGTGAAAGAAATAAGTAAAGCAACAGAAAGAAGCTAATGGGAAGAATCAGAAATACTTAAGAACAATTGTATTTTCTAAAAATATATTTCAGGTTTTACAAATAATCTTTATTTAGTTGAGTCTAACGCAACCGTTTATATCTCAATTCGATCGGTTGATAGACAGGTTACGTTGACGAGTAGTCGATTTTCAGGTCTTTGATTCGAAAACAATACGAATATCAATTTCGAGGAAATAAAGATACAAATCCGATATCATGATATGGCGAGTCTAATTCGAAGACAAACAACAAATTCTCAATTCACGATGAAGAATTCTAACTTAGTTTCGGACAAGTTACAGATAATGATATGCATGATTATTACTTCTTCGAAGATGAATTCATTCGATATTGAATAGATGGTTTTGATTAGATTTGATGACAAACTCAGATATAATGACAAAAATACGATCGATGAGATATGCTTAGATAAATTAGCATTATGATCAGAATGCAATGATAACTATTTGTGGTGCGTTCGATATTAGTAAGCAGATTGGATAATGAGCTAGTTATATGACCAAGTTAATGATAACAGATTAATGGAGTCGACAACGATGAATTAATATATCGAACAATGGAAATAGCATGCAAACAAAGAAATAATCAGTAATAAATAAATGGATAAAGCAGAAACAGCTTATTGTATTGAATAATCGGAGGTTGATATTTTGATGAAAGATGAATCCTTCTCCAAGTTCAAATCAAGCCACGATCCATGCTTAATACAATAGCAGCAATTGCGATAATAAAGAGTTATGTGATGATATCAATATAATGGTAATAATGTAGCTGATGAGTACAAAAGTGTGCTTTTTTGTTCTGATGAATGTAATTCTCAAATGGAGAAAATGGAGGTTTATTTATAGGTTGAAGTGGTGAAGTACCCAACCCTAGAAGAACTCTGATTTCTCACATTTCTTCAGCAGTTACCCACGTCCCATGAAATACGCTGGATCCGTTCCGATAAAAATGGGATAAGATTAGCAAATGTTATCTGCTAGCTGTCTTCGAAACGTTCCGATCTCAACACAACATAACCGATCACACCATTACACCGAAGCCACTTCAAATCAATCTTCTCAAGATATGTCTTCAGAATCCATTATGGCTTTGTCACACAATCGAACACGTCCATCGTGATCGAACAGAAATCGACCAATACAGATAGTCCTCCCACTTGTCAAGTCGTGTGTCCGTAAAACTTGGCAAGTGGCTTGAAATTTTGAGCGGGAAAACACGTGGAACGTTCGTGTCCCTTTATTTTGAAACGTCAGGCTGTCATTTCAACTTCCCATCGCAGTACGTGTCAGCAATCGTACGGGTGGCAGTTTTTATCGATTTTCGAGGCAATGATGGCTCTTACTCTATAAATATCAACTTCAAAATCACTTTGCAAACTTTACAATTTCCAAAACTCTTGAAATTCTCCAAATTCTACAAGCAAATCACAAGAACTCGTTGATTTTCATCAGTTTTTGCTTAAAATCTCTAAGTTAATTGCCCAAATTGTTGACTCTGTGCTTCAGCAATGTCTTCATCTTCTCAAAACGTAACTGATGCTGAAATTACTTCTTCTGCGGCTGTTGCCACCACAGCCCCGCCGCAGTCTGGCGTAGTGGTGGAGCAGATTTCCACCACCGCCGGCTCTTCAGTAGACAAGAAAGGCAAAAAGCGAAAAGAAAGAAAAGTAAAAGACTTTGGTCCCAAAAAGTCGTATTCGGAAATTCTTCCGAAGAAGTTCACTTACGAGAACGACAGCAAGGTCAGTGTTCAGAGTGAAGCGGAGCAGAATAAGAAGAAGAATATTTCGATCGACTTGGTATATTGTGCGATCACGCCGGAGTCGATACCACGAGTTCAAGAAGATTGTGGTTGGAAGGTTGGTGACATCGATGTAATGTGCCCTCCAAGGAAATCGATTCTGGCTACCCACGCCGAAGATCATTCAGTAGTGTTGACCTACCCTTTTACCATCGATTTTACTCTCCCAGTCGACAACGTGATCGAGGAGTTTTGTAGGATGTATAATGTTTGCCTTGGGCAGCTTTCTCCGGTGATATGGAGAACGATAGTGATCATGAGACGGATTGCGGAGGAAGCGGAGGTGGAGTTGACACTTCGCCATATTCTCAACATCTATTCCCCTCGAGTTTACAAATGAGGGGTGATCAACTTGGCAAAACGAGGTCAGCGGGCCCTGATATCCGACAACGATGATGATCTTTGGGGGTGGGACCAACGCATTGTCTTTATTCCTATGGAGCAGCTAACTGACCCCGAAAAGGAGTTGCTTCCGTGCGTTTGGACCCGAACTCGTAAGTACTTTGTTCGTTTCTCCCTCTTTTGAATGAATTCGTAGTTTTAGTCTTAGAAATTTTCTTCCCACTTTCAGCAGACAAGGTTTTGTTTGATCAAGTCGCCGACGTCGTGCCGTGGTTGATCAGAGTATTAGATAAAACGACCAATGACCAGAGGGCTTGGAAACCGGTTGCAGCTCTTGAAGCCCTTAAAGCCAAAAATCATGGTGAGTTTTTCCTCTCGAATCTGCATTGAACTTGTAGCCCGATTCGTTCTTTCACTGATTTTTAAATTTCCACAGGTTTCACAGGCGCCGGAGGTGAGCCTAGCGACGAAGAAGTTGAAGCCGAAGGCGGTGAGAAGGTCGACGACGCTCCTCCGAAGAAGAAGAAGAATAAGAAGAAGAAATCCTTTCAAGAGTTGAGGAGCAAGTATTTGCCCAAGATAGTGGAAAAAGGGCAAGGGGGTAGCTCATTGGCTACGCCCCAGACCATTGAGGATGTGGTTGCTGGGACGAGCTCAGCAATTGCGGCGAAAGCCGCCGAAGGAACGACCTCGGTCATTGACATCGAGGAAGAAGAAGCTGGGGACGAATCGGGATCTAACCGACTAGTGAGGCGTCCCAAAAAACCTGTGAAGGAAAGGCTCCAAGAGACGGCCATCCAACTTAAAGTGGCTGAACAGGGAGATCTTTCAGTTGATGATTATCACCTCTCCCCTGTAGCCGAAGAAGTCAATTCGGGCTCAGCATGCTTGCCCAGCAGAGAAGGTGCCATCATTTCTTTGGGCATTGTGCCTGAGGCTCGAGGGGCGATGATTGAAGCTTTTGATCGTGAACTTGAGGAAAGGGATCCAGCAAAAGGGAAAATGCCAGCTTTGGATCGACCGATAGCGACGACGAAGTCCAAATATGATGAAGAAACGGGGTCATCGCTCTTTGGTGCTGATCATGCTGACCCGATCGTACCTCTTCCTCGAGGTGAAGAGGTTGCTGCCTTCGCCGCTTTGGGCGAATCTAAAACATTGGGTGATAGATCGTTGACGATAACAATGTCGTCCAATGTCGATTTGCTTAGATGCCTAAAGCGGCTTGCGGATTACTTGTTTGATGTTATTGGTCTGATGGAGCAGGCTCGCCTGAATACGCACGAAGATCTGAGCTTACCTTCACAGATTTCCTTCGGCGCCTTTAGGGTAAAAACTTCACTTTCTTCCTTCACTTCGTGTAAACTTCTCTGCTTTCTTTTTCACATTTGAATTTTAACTGTGACTTGTTTTCAGAATTGCATAATGGCGATCGAGACAGCCGATCGGATTCACCAGCTTCAGGATGGGGCCAAAGTTTTAAACGAGCAAATCGTTCATCTCACTTCAGCGGGGGAAGACCTACATCGAAAATTAAAAGCTGCGGAGGCCAAGCATGCTGAACTTTTGGCCAACTTCGACAGGAGTACGAAGGAACATGTCCTTTGCCAATCAGAGTTGGAGTCTCAGATTGATGCTTTGAATGAACAGCTAAGCGAGCACGAAGCCAACTCGGATTTAAAAATGGCCGAAATCAACTCTGCTTTGGAGAGCAAAGACCAAGAGTTGGCTAACATGTTCGAGGAGCTGAGTGCCCTTCGTAAAGGCAACGAAGACTTGAAGGTTCAGGTTGGTAGTCTATCATAGAGGAACCTACTGCTTCAAAAGGAATCGACCATCTTAAGGCGCGATCTCGAGGAAGAGTTTGAGAAAAAGAAGGATCTGATCCTTGCCGAATGGAGGCGCGATGTCCTTAGAGAGATGTTGGATTGGAATATTGACGTTACTACCGAACTGAATGATTCCATTTCCATTGTGAGGTTGGCTCGCGAAGATCTTGGTCTCCCAACAAGTTCCTCCGATGAAGGTTCCAATAGAGATGATGAATAGGCTGCAGATGTTCTCGACTAGTGGTTTAGTTGTTTTTGATTTCGATGTAATGTGGTCGTTTGACCAGCTGTGTAAATATTTTTAAATGAATGAATTATTTGTAATTCCTCGTATTGCTGTGTTGTTTTCCGAAGATAAGTTCAATTTAAACGTTCGGAAGTCTTAATGTTCAAGCGACTGTCGTTGGAAGAGAATATGATTGGGGCCCAATGTTTAGTGCGTAGTAAAGAATGACGTCTCACTTTTACGTAATGCACTCCTCGAACATCTTTAGGTTCGGAATGAAAAATTACTTTGAACACTTAGCGAAAAATTGGAATTGTAAAATTCGCCAATGCTTAGATCGATAACACAAGTCAACAAATGTGAAAAGTCGAAAATATGACCAAGTGTTGTATATCATTGAAATGTTGGCCTCTATCGGGTGTTTAATACATTTTAGGATCGGATGATTCGATCGGTTACATGATATGGCCGTTTGAAGGCACAGAGATTTTTGATCGCTAACGGATCGTTTACATATTACATGACTCATCTAAACGAATAACCCTCAACTTTGAATAAAGGCATTAGGGTTTGAAGCCTTCGACAGAGTTGGATCTCTAGTTCGATTTGAAGTACGAACGAGTCCCCAGTTTGAGTGAGCGTTGGGATCTTGAACTTTTGTCGAATTTTGAACGAGTCCCCAGTATTGTCTTCGGTCGACTTCGTTTCCCCCTTCGATGGGAAGTCCCCGATTCCTAGGCAGTCCCCAGTATTCAACTGTGACCGTCCAACTAACTCCATCCCCCCCCAGTGTTTGGGTGTGAAGAATTAGCAGTCGTACACTGGTCCTCGATTTCAATACCTGAAACGAAGTCATTGAAAGACAAAAACCAAACAAGCCGCTATAGATGAAGACCACGTTAGAATGTTCATCAGACTTATCGACCCCGATTGGAGCGTGTTGAGCTCAAGTGTTCGTGGGTGATGTTTGTCATCATTCGATTCCAACTATGCCTATCATCTAAAAATGTTAGTATCAAATAATCGATCAAACAATTGTTTCCGATGGCAAGGAAATGAAAATTATAAAAGAAAATGAAGAATGAAATTTGATGATACCGTAGAATTTAAAAGTAATACTTCTTCAATTGTGTGACATTCCAATTGAAGTCGACTGGCTTGGAGTCCACCGTTTCGAGTTGGTATGAACCTTTTCCTATTATTGCCTTGACCCGATAGGGTCCCTCCCAATTTGCTCCCAGTTTACCTTAGTTGGGTTCATCCTTCTTCGGTTTTTTTATCTTCAGTACATAGTCACCTACACTAAAAGATCGATACTTCATTTTTTTGTTGAGGTAGTTTTCTGCCCTTTGCTACTGTGCTTGTATTCGAACGAATGTCATGTCTCTTTTTGACTCGACCAGGTCTAAATCTATCAACATAGCTTATTTGTTTGACTCGTCGGTGGAGTGAGCGAACCGAAGACTGGGCTCCCCTACTTCAACCGGAATCAACGCTTCTGTTCCATAGACAAGTGAGATAGGAGTTTCCCCGGTGCTGTGTTTCACCGTTGTTCAATGAGCCCACAGCGCTCCGGGAAGTTCGTTCGGCCAATTGCCCTTTGACTCATCCATCTTTTTTTTAAATACTCAATTATCGTTTTATTGGAAGACTCAGCTTGTCCGTTTGCACTGGGGTGATAAGGTGTCGATGCAATTCGCTTGATCCACCATTTTTCGAAGAAGGCTGTGATCCGTCTTTCCACGAACTGTTTACCGTTGTCGCATGTAATCTCTTTCGGGATCCCAAAACGATAGATGATATTTTAGGTGAATAAACTTGATGACTTCCTGTTCACGAATTTTAGCCAAAGAAATTTCTTCTACCCACTTAGAAAAATAATCCGTTAGAATTAAAATAAATTTTACCCCACCGGGCGCTGTTGGAAGCGGCCCGACCAAATCCATTCCCTATTTCATGAACGGCCACAGTGACGTGACCGAATAAAATGGCTCTGCTTGTTGCTCTATGAGGTTGCCAAATCGTTGACACTTGTCATATTTACGAACGAAGTCTTTGGCATCATCTGCGATTGTTGGCCAATAGTATCCAGCCCTGATTATCTTTCGAACCAACGACTTGCTGCTGGAGTGATTACCGCATTCCCCTTCGTGAACTTCTTTCAGCACGTAACTCGTTCCATCTGGTCCCACACATTTCGCTAAAGGGCCACCGAACATTCGCCTGTAGAGCTGGTTTTCTACGAGACAATATCTGGCCGCTTTAGCTTTAAGTGATCGGGCAGATTTTTTGTCATTGGGAAGGGTGCCTGCTGCAAATAAGACAAGTATTTGTTTCTCCAATCCCAAGTATGATTAACGTTGTTTACCTCTTTGATGCTTCGACAAAGTGGGGATTCGAACAGATGAACCACTGTCTCGTCGAGTTTTCCATCGATGGCTGTCGCAGAGCAAAGATAGGCCAGGGCGTCTGCTTCGATGTTATCTTCCCTCAGGATCTAGGCTATCTTTCATTCCTGAAAAGAAGTTAGAAAATTTTGTACCTTTTCGAGCAGCTGCTGCATTCTCGAATCTCGAACACAAAAATCCCCTTGGATTTGGTTTACCACTAACTGAGAATCGCTTTTGATGTCTAGTCGCTCGATTTTCAAGTCTCTTGCAATCTTTAAACCTGCGGAGAGGGCCTCATATTCGGCCTTGTTGTTAGTTTTTGCATGTAACTTGATTGCATACCTGAGTTTTTCGCCAGAGGGTGTTATCAATAATATTCCGAGGCCAGTTCCTTTTACGTTTGAAGCTTCATCGGTGTACATTACCCAGACTTCGGGATCTGGATCTCTCATCATCAACTCCTCCTTCTTTGCTTTCGGGAAGATGTTACCGCTAAAGTCTGCTACAAAATCAGCTAAAACTTGAGATTTGATGGCGGTGCGAGGCTGGTAAGTGATGTCGTATTTACTCAGCTCGACCGCCCACTTCATCAATCGACCAGAAAGATCTGGCCGATGTAAAATATTTTGCAATGGAAAAGTAGCAATAACAGATATTGAATGACATTGGAAATAAGGTCTTAGCTTTCATGCGGCAGTGACTAGTGCAAGTGCTAGTTTTTCTAGATGTGAATATCTTGTTTCTACATCTAACAATATTTTACTAACATAATAGATAGGAAATTGGTTACCTCCGTCCTTGTGAACGAGGACAGTGCTTACAGCCACATCGGAAACGGCCAAGTAGACCAGCAACATTTCTCCTTCGGTTGGTTTTGATAGAAGCGGAGGGTTGGACAAATACTGCTTCAAATCTTTGAGAGCCTTTTTGCATTCCGGCGTCCAATCAAAGCTTTTGTTTTTCCTCAGCACCGAAAAGAACTTGTGACATCGTTCAGATGACCTCGAGATGAACTTACTGAGATAGGCTACTCGGCCGGTCAGCTGCTGGACTTCTTTCACCGTTGTCAGGTCTTCGGAAATGCTTTCGATTGCCTTGATTTTGTTTGGATTGGCCTCGATTCCTCTTTGCGATACGATGAATCCCAAAAACATGCCGGATCCGACCCCGAACGCGCATTTCTCCGGGTTCAATCTCATGTTGAAGCGTCTCAATATCGTAAAAGTTTCCTCCAAATAACTCAAATGATCTTTCCTTTCTAAATATTTAACCAACATATCGTCAATATACACCTCCATCATTTTTCCGGTCAAATCTTTGAACATGGTGGTAACCAAATGTTGATAAGTAGCCCCAGCATTCTTAAGACCGAAGGGCATAACTGTATAGCAATAAGTCCCCGTGTCTGTGATGAATGATGTTTTTTCCCGTTCTTTTGGATCCATCGAAATCCGATTATAGCCTGAATAGGCGTCCAAGAAACTTAACATTTCGTATCCTGCTGTCGAATAAATCAACCTGTCGATGTGAGGAAGTGGGAACGAGTCTTTTGGGCAAGCTTTGTTGAGGTTGGTATAATCGACGCATACTCTCCACTTGCTATTTTTCTTCAGAACTACGACAGTATTTGCAAGCCATTCTGGATACTTAACCTCTTTAATAAACCCATTCGTTAACAATTTTTCCACTTCATCGTTGATTACTTTCCTTCGGAATCCCCCGTTCGGCCATTTCTTTTGCTTTACCGGTCGACGTCTTGGGTCGACATTTAGTTTGTGTGTGGCAACTTTCGAGTCGATCCCTATCATATCCGCGCGGGACCAAGCAAAATAATCAGAGTTATTCTTGAGAAAGGATATGATTTTTGCTCTTGTCTCGGGATCCAATTCTGCTCCGACGTATACTTTTCAATTAGGCTTATCGTCGAATAACATTACTTCTTCCAACTCTTCTATTGTAGAGTCTTCGGCTTTTTGTTTGTATGGTTCTCTAACACATAACGGAATCGGTGCGAATTCGTCTTCGACTACGGGCCCCGCTAACTGTACTCGTTGATCACATGACGGAGTCGTAGTGAAGTCTTTGACCACGGATTCCACTAACTGTGATTGCTATTTATGAACGCCATCCTTAATGGCTACCGAGTAGCAATCTCGGGAAGCCTGCTGCTCACCTCTTACTTCGCGCACTCCCCAAGGAGTGGGAAATTTTACAACTTGATGAAGATTCGATGGAACCGCTCCCATAGCATGGATCCATGGTCGACCCAATATCACATTGTACGCCATGTCACCTTTCATTACTTGAAACAATGTCTCATTCTCGACACCTTCCGCGTACGCCTTAATCGTAATTTCTCCAACGGTCACTTCACTCGAATTATTGAACCCCGATAACACTGTTGAACGAGGCACAATCTTATCGTTCAACTGCAATTGTTCAACTACTCTCGCGTGGATTATGTTAACCAAGCTGCCGGCATCGATTAGCACCATCTTTACATCGGCGTCGTCGATCCTCATCGTTACTACCAGTGCATCATGATGGGGATGAATCCTTTCATCGAAGTCAAAATCCCCGAACACAATCTCATCGTTCATGTCATCTCGTGTTCTCGTGTCTCGTATGAACAAAACCTTTGCGTACTTCTTTGTAGTGTAAGTTACCCCACAGACTTCATCTCCTCCGGTGATGAAACGCACACCATAGATTTTCATCCCTTGTGTTTGGATTTGTTTTTATGCGACCTGGAAACTTCACGACCTTATCACCCATCCCCTTCAAGTGATTCACCAAATTCGGTGTCGATATGCAAAAATTGTACTCCGTCACTTTCGGAGGCAGTGGTCGATCTTTTGGAATCAAAGATGCATTCGACTGCCCCCTCTTCGGCTGATTCCTCGAGCTACCAGCTTCGTGGTTGTTGCTCCCCATTCGAGGGAAACTGTAGAGCTCCCATCGTTGGTCCATGTAGTTTCGCCTGTCGTTCTAAACTCTCCGTGGTTATGGTCGATCATACTGATGATTATTTCGGGCTAGTTGCAACTCTTCCTCCTCAGCCCTAATCCTTGGTTCGCACTCACGATATAAATCGTCGAACGTCCATGCATTGATTTCCCTAAGGCGATCTTTCAACTTCAAACACGCTTCCATCGAATCAGTGCGCAAGTTGTTAGCAAAAGTCAAACAAGCCCACCTTTCCTCGAGATTTGGGATGTGAATCTTTTCATCATTAAATCGTTTCACAAATTATTTTATAGTTTCCCCGGGCCGCTGCTTAACGTTCAAGATATCTTCCACCCTCGGCTCTATCTTTTTTGCTCCAGTATGTGATCGAATGAACTCAGCCGCTATATCATCGAAATTTAGTATCTCGTTTTCGGGTAGCTGCAAATATCATTTCAACGCTGCCTCTTTCAACGTTTCACAAAACTTTAAGACAAACTGAATTGGTCTCATCCGAGGTCAGGTCGTTCGCCTGAACTGCGACCGAAAACATGTCAATGTGATCCTTTGGATCTGTAGTTCCATCGTATCTCAAACTTTCTGGTAACTTCAAGGTTTTAGGAATGGGCAGCGGGGCAGCACTTGGCGGAAACGGACGCTTTGAAATTGATTTCTTAGCGACTTCATCTGTTAACTTCGGAACACCTGGTAGCTTCTCCATAAATGATTTTATCTCATTGAATTTCTTATCCACTGTGTCATTCAGCAGAGTTTGCATCGTAGCCAACATCCTTACTTCTGTCATAACGAAGGTCGGAGCTCCCATAGCCACGGCGGTCGTACCCGATCCTCCAGATCCGACCCCCGCTGCAAGTCCCTATGTTACGGCGCCCTGAAGAACCGAAGTCGGAATGCTTGCGGGGGTATGATCGGGGAGGTGGGCGCTTCCGATAGAGCTAGACAGGATCTTCAACTGTTCTTGTATCATTTCAAACTGAGCGTCATGCCTTATCAAATACGCCATCAATGCCGCATTCGTATCTCCTGACTCAGTTTCGACCGCGGGTTCCTTACCGGGTCGTCGTCCTTGAGGCACGTTCAACTGTGAACCAGTAGGAATGTCATCCTGAATCGGATCCTACTCGTGATTGGTAGACTCATCGATCGCTTCAATGTTGGCCGGAACATGAACCCCGTCATTGGGATTGAGCTGTTGTTGACCGTTCAGAGCGGTGGTAACATCGATGTTACGTTCATCTGCCATTATAAGACAAAAAAGTAAACGTAAGTAGTATCAAACGATTCAAATTTTGGAATAAATCGATTGCCTAGACCCCACGGTGGGCGCCAAATTTTATTTCCTAAAAATGTATTTCAGGTTTTACAATTAAATTTGTATTTAGTTGAGTCTAAGGCGACCGTTTATATCTCAATTTGATCGGTTGATAGACAGGTTACGTTGACGAGTAGTCGATTTTCAGGGCTTTGATTCGAAAACAATACGAATATCAATTTCGAGGAAATAAAGATACAAATCCGATGTCACGATATGGCGAGTCTAATTCGAAGACGAATGCAATCAGATAATCGAAGACAAACAACAAATTCTCAATTCACGATGAAGAATTCTAACTTAGTTTCGGACAAGTTACAGATAATGATATGCACAATTATTACTTCTCCAAAGATGAATTCATTCGATATTGAATAGATGGTTTTGATTAGATTTGATGACAAACTCAGATATAATGACAAAAATGCGATCGATGAGATATGCTTAGATAAATTAGCACTATGATCAGAATGCAATGATGACTATTTGTGTGATGCGTTCGATATTAGTAAGCAGATTGGATAATGAGCTAGTTATATGACCAAGTTAATGATAACAGATTAATGGAGTCGACAACGATGAATTAATATATCGAACAATGGAAATAGCATGCAAACAACGAAATAATCAGTAATAAATAAATGGATAAAGCAGAAACAGCTTATTGTATTGAATAATCGGAGGTTGATGTTTTGATGAAAGATGAATCCTTCTCCAAGTTCAAATCAAGCCACGATCCATGCTTAATACAATAGCAGCAATTGCGATAATAAAGAGTTATGTGATGATATCAATATAATGGTAATAATGTAGCTGATGAGTACAAAAGTGTGCTTTTTTGTTCTGATGAATGTAATTCTCAAATGGGGAAAATGGAGGTTTATTTATAGGTTGAAGTGGTGAAGTACCCAACCCTAGAAGAACTCTGATTTCTCACATTTCTTCAGCAGTTGCCCACGTCCCATGAAATACGCTGGATCCGTTCCGATAAAAATGGGATAAGATTAGCTAATGTTATCTGCTAGCTGTCTTCGAAACGTTCCGATCTCAACACAACATAACCGATCACACCATTACACGGAAGCCACTTCAAATCGATCTTCTCAAGATATGTCTTCGGAATCCATTATGGGTTTGTCACACAATCGAACACGTCCATCATGATCGAACAGAAATCGACCAATTCAACAATATTGAACTATTTTCAAGAATTAGACAAGGGAGAAAGATTGAAGCTTGAGTTAAACAAAATTGAATTTTGGCTTGCCAACTTTCATCAGGAGAGAAGCCGACATATCCCGCCATTGATCATGCACTAATTATCACCATGCAGGGAGTGTCATCAATAGATCAATTTGAGCTTAATTTTCTTGATTTCGTGCAACTTCTCTTTAATAATCTATATTCTCCCCAAATCTTTTCAAAACTAAACCAATTTCAACACCCTCAAATCCCAAACCCCTAATGCACACTTAAAAAAATAAGGAGACATATTCTTTGAAGGAGAGGATAAAATACAATGGGGTGATGGGATAATTATGTAGCAGAAATAAGAGAGAAATAAGGGATTCTGATAGTGCAAGACTTGGTTAGGTACGTTGAAAGAAATAATAATACAATGGAAAGCTAAATTATTACTAATTGTTATGGTTACAATAATTAATTATGGAAAGTAGGAGAGTTATGTATTGTGGTTAAGTATGTACATGAAGTCCAGTAAAAGAAAAAAAAAATGGAAAGACAAGTCGGGAAAAATGAGTACTCCCTTGGTTATTTGACATTTGTACTATACTTTTGATCAAAAAGAAAAAGCATTGTACTATACTAAAATAAAGAGATTTTTACACGCACTAAGCATCAAAATTAAAAAATATAACGACATTATTGAGAAATTACAAAGTATAACGATATTTTTATTTTTATTACAAAACATATAATTTTATCATTTTTCCTTCTCTCCAACACCAAACCCTTATTTTTTTTCTCTCTCTTCCTTTCCTCCACCCACCTCCGCACCGCCAGTCTGCTTCTCCTCTGCCGCCGATCTACTCCTCCTCCGCCACCAATTTGCTCCTCCTTCACCGTTGTTTTGTTGCTCGAATTTGCTGGTGTTGCTGCATTTTTGATTTGGTGAAGCAGCTGCTCCAATCTACTCCACAAGTGGTCGGATTTTGTTTCTGCTACATGGATGCTCCGATGGAGCTCCGATCTGCTTCATCTCCTTCTTTTTTTCTTTTTGTTGGGTTTTGTATGTGTATGTACGTGTATACATTGTGTATGTATGTGTATGTGGTGGTGGTTGTTGGTGGCTGTCTGAAGGTGGAACAAACTGTATGTTTTGTTTTATGCAGGTGTATAAAACTGTATATTTGTGTATGTATCTATATGTATATGAATCTCTTTAACAAGTGCATATTATATGTATGTGTATATCATTGTATGAATGTATATTTCTGAGCATATATTATATATTTTTGTATGTTTTATGTGTGTGTATATAAATCCAAGCTTGACACACATAAATTTGTATGTATAATTTATAGATCTGTAGATTCGGATATGTATTTGAGTGTTTAGTGTATCTATAATATATATTTTTGTGTATGTGTATGTTTTTTTTTTTAAATGCATTTTGCAATTGTATTTATGTGTATTTCATTTTTTAGATTAAAAAACACAACCAAAAAAAAAATCGTTGGTGGATGGCGGCGGCCGGCGGCAGCCGGTGGTGACTAGGCGGCGCCGCCGCTGGGGTGGTAGCAGTGGGGGGGGGACAGTAGGAAGAAGGAGGAACCCTAATTTATTAGTTTTGTTGATTTTTGTATATAATGTGTAAAAAAAATATTGGTATTTTTTGTAAAATGGAATAATATTGGTATTTTTTGTAATTTTAGTGTTAGGATGGTATATATTTGTAAATCTCTCTAAAATAAAAGGAGTATTACATTATTAAATACTTTTGTGTCTTTTCAATTACAAGTATAAATCCGACTCTTATATATAGTTGTCAGATAAACTTATCTAAAATTTTCAAACCATCAATTGGTCTAACCGTAACTAATTTACAAACATTAGTTTTCATAGAAATCATTTCAATAAATAAGTACTTAGGGGTCGTTTGGTATGAGAGATTAGGCTTATAATTCTTGGATAAGATTTAGGATAATAGTTATCCTTTGTTTGGTTGTTGGGATTAGCTAAGTTGGGATAGCTTTTATCCCAAAATCATGGGATTAACTAATACCATATAGGAAGTGGGTTTATTTATCCCACTTTTAGTCCATATTTTAATTCCGGGATTTGTAATCCCGGAATTATCTACTTTTGTACCAAACGACCAATTAATGGAATAGCTATTACATACAATACACTAAACAAGAAAACTGTTGGGCCCGGGTTACTCCGGGCACTCCTTACCTAGTTTCTATTATATAGAAAGGTGAAAGTGGTCGACCAGGGGCAAACTGGTCATTTTGCCATAATTAGTTTTGCTACAAAGGAAAAATCATTTAGATCAGTCAAGAACTCCACGCTCACTCCCGAGGGTTCTAGAAGCACTTTTCCTTCTTTCATCTCTCTCACTCCAACAAAAATTGAGAAAAATAATTCTTTCCTAACGTTTTCAGAATTCGCTTTGCTTCAGTTTTTGTGAATTTTAATATTCACATCCTTTTCTTTCTTTGGTGCAGCTTTTGGGTGTATCTGCAAATTAATCTCTGCTCATTCAAAGTTGGATTATTTCCAGTAAAGCTTGGTTAATTGTTTTTCTTATATGAATTGTTGTTTCTTAATTCGTCCTCTTCCATGGTGTTCAGGTTAGTTCTCTCATGTTTTTTTCCTTGTATGTCCTTTATGATCATTGGAGTTGTATTGCTGTGCGTGCTTACTTTTCTCATTATTTGCACATGTATGTTTTTTTTCCTTTAACAATATGTGATTCTATATGTTTTTGTGTTTTTGACCTAAGATTTTGAAATTGAGGATTTTACCATTTTGACTCTATTTTTTCAATGTGGTTCTGATGGTTGAAGCTAATTTTCCATGGTTCTGATAATTCGTTGGAGTAGGAAATTCTATTTAATTTGCCTTACTTCTCTAAATAACAAATGAGACTTTTGTTTTGTTTTCTTATTTAGTAAATTATAGCATCAGTTACTCCAAAATATTGAGCAACAAGAAGAAGATTACATTTCTCTCATGTCTATTTATTTAGCAGATACTCTGGCTTGATTTGGTGATTGGTTAAAGTTCCTCTTTTCTTAAACTTTCAAAATTTGAACTCTTTCTAAATGTGGCAGTAAGTTGTGATAGTTTTTTCCTTTTTTACTGTGTATTAGGTTTCCGCAGCTGAATGAGGTTAAGGACAAGGTGATGCTGATAACATTTAAGTTAGAATGGTTAATGATCCATTGTTTTTAAAGCCAGTGTCAAGTAAGTAATGCTGAATTTTCTTTTCCTGCAAATGGTTTCTCTTAGACCTTTTTTCAATGAGTTAAACATGCTTTTCCGTATTTTTTTTCGTAGAATCACTAGCTCTAATAATTCACAGTAAAACTAATAGCACTTTGCAATTTAGTACTTAGAATTGAAAGTCTTTAGATAAATTCATCGATGCAACAAGAATATTGTATTTTGCTCTTGACTGTGTTCAAAAAGCTTTCTTATTAGTTAGAGTATTTGCCACAAATTTGGAAGTCCAGATTTCTTTTCTTCGCTTATGAATCTGGAAGCTAACTATTAGCAGATGTCTAATGTCTTTCTTGAATGGTACTAATAAGTTTTACATTGAGCAATTGTTGCCTGAATTAAGTGCTTCATCTCTAAATATTAGCTGTTGTTTTTCTTCTATTTAAATTCATTTGAACTGTTTGAGCTTGAATCTAATGAAGAGCCACAAGATGATGAGAGGAGAAGATGATTTAGCTGTTGAAATCTTATAATACCTCCTAAATGATCTTCTAGGACGACATCTGAAATTTTGATTATCAAACCCCCTTTATTACATAAGATAAACTTTTAATTGCTCCTTTATAATTTTTCGCAACTGGCTGGCCTCTTTGGCATAGTTATTACATCTATATTATTTAATATTTGTTGATTGAACTTTTCTCTTAATTAGACAAGTGTTTATTGTTCAATAGGCACACAGTTAAAACCCTATGTGGTACGATTAATGTTGGAAAAAGGTATATCAATTACAAATATAATTTACAATGATCTATGTAGTTCAATTTTCAGTTCTTAAAATGTGCAATCTACGATATCTAAACATATGTATCTTATTATGAAATTGACATGAACTTTATTGCAATGTGTTATAGTTGTATTTTAACTTCTTAAGTCCTCCAACCTAAGATTTCTAGACATGTTTATCTTGTACTGTAGCTGAAAGGAACTATATTGTTGAGTATGACCATGTCATTAGGTAATGATTTATATGCTATTTAAAAGTCTCCAAAGTTGGTGGTCCTATATACAGCTGAAATACTGATCAAGTTTGTGCAATAAAAGTAGTCAAAACCTCAAAATAGAGGAAAGAAAATAAAATGGGTTGGTGAAACCTTTATATTACTGGCAAATAAAAAATCATTGAGAGCACCAAAGCAGTATCTAATATGAGAGCGTCGAGAGCATTGCTTTGTGCCTGACAAATTCCATTGCCTCATGGCAACTTTGTTAATATGAGTCGTATTTCTCATGCTTGCACAGTTACACATCTTTTACTCACAATGTTGCGTATTTACTTATCTTTCAAAGTGAATCACACATTACAGTATTTGTATTGTAGCTTTCATATGTAGTCCTGACTCCTGAATTTTACAGTTATTTCATGATCGCAAACTAAAAGCTCATATGCCTTATTCCTTAAAGGAACCATGTCTCCTTGGTTTATTTTGTTCTATTTTTGCCATTTATAATGGAACTATTTTGTTGCATATGTTCTGCAAAAATAGAGGAATACTGTCCCATTTTCATTGGGATTGGCCTATATGGTACTGTAACATATCTAATGCCAAATGAAAATATACAAAGTACAATTTAAATTCCAAAATTCCAAAGCCCTTTCTTTTGGTTCATGGCTTAGTAATACATATTCTTCTCAGTGTACATATATATTTTTGAAAATTCGATGCGTGATTGGGTCGAACTTATTACTCATTCATGAGAATTCATTTTAAATGAGATATCCAATTGGAGTTGCAATTTAAATTAACGAACTTCCTTGTGTTGATTGCAGAAAATTGAGGGTGGTCAATTTTGGGAGAACTGTCGAGGACATATGATCTAATTGTCTTTGCATGTTACGTTCTTACAAGTTGGTTAGACAAGAAATTTGTTTCTTACTTACCGAGATCACATGATAGTTTCAAAACACCCGTAGGAAGAAAAGTTAACAATGTTGGGCCCGTGCTGTGCACGGGCTTACCTAATCTAGTTTTAAATATAAATACTTTAAAAAAATCAGAATTTCGGTGTACTGAATTTTGACACCCCCAAACCGAATTCCGAACTAAAATTCCAACAAATCAAGTTTACACCGAATAATATTTCGAATTATCGAAAAACCAAATTAATTTGGTTCGGTTCGATTTTTCAGTTCTCGAATTTTACGCCCACCCCTATATGCAGATCTTACTCCACTAAGGTGGAGAGGCTATTTCAAATAGACCCTCGGCTCAAGGAAAAATTTTTGAAACATGCTTGCAAAATAAAATGAAACTACCATGATAAAGAAAATACGGTCAAAGAAACTACTGATAACTAAGGTAAAAAGACAACAGTGTAAGTCGTAAAGTCATAGAATGCGATAAACAAAGTATAAAAAATAATTCCAATGATACTAAGAAAGAACTCTCATGACTACTACCTAACCTTCTACCCTAATCCTTGGCCTCCACGTTTTCCTATCAAGGGTCATATCCTCGGTAATTTGGAGGTGAGTCATGTCCTGACGAATCACCTCGTCCCAATTCTTTTTTGGTCTACCTCTACCTCTCTGAAGCTCCAGCACTGCCAACCTCTAGCACATTCTCACTGGAGCATCTATGCTCCTTCTTCTCACATGGCCAAACCATTGCAGCCCCGGTTCTCGCATTTTGTCTGTAACTGAGGCACTCCCACCTTGTCACGAGTGACCTCATTCCTAATCTTATCCTTCCTCCTATGGCCACACACCATCTAAGCATTCTCATCTCTGTTGCGCCCATATTCTGAATATGTGTGATATTGATTGGCCAACATCTACTCCATACAGTATAGATGGTCATAACAACCGCTTTATAGAACTTACCTTTGAGTCTAGGTACCATTTTCTTAACGCATAGGATACCAGACGCGAGTCTCCACTTCATCCAACCTATCCCTATACGATGAGTGGCATCATCATTAATTTTTCCATTACCTTGAAGGATTGAGCCAAGATGCTTGAAGCTTCTCTTCTGGGGATGACTTGAGAATCAAGCATCACGTCCATCTCAGACTCCTGAGATGCATGGCTAAACTTGCACTCCATGTACTCTATTTTCGTCCTGCTCTGCTTGAAACATTTAGACTCTAGGGTATGTCTCCATACCTCCAGCTTGTCATTACCTCTGTCGCGAGTTTCATCAACCAAAACTATATCGTCCATTATATGTACTTTATATGTCTAGCATATATACAGTGTATGTACGTTCATACATAAGACATACATAATTTATACAATTGATAAACAATCATACATTGTAGATCCTCTGTATAGCTATCGGAGAATATCTTAAGTGAATAGATATCACCGATCCAAAAATAAAAAAATCAACGCTGGCGACTGTCGTAACATCATCCCGATCGGAGCAGAGGAAGCCAAATCTAAGTCGGCGGAGCTCCGTCGTGCATCAGCAGAGCAGCCAACAGTAGCAGCGAACAGAGCAGCTGCGGCGGGGAATAGGGGAGGGACAGTGGTGATGACGGAGTAGTTGAGGGTCGCCGACGTCAGGGATGAGAGGAGGACAGTGGCCAAAAAATAGTAGGGTGGGTGGTGAGAGGAGAGAGGGAAAGAGTATTAGGGTTTTGTATGTTTGGCAACGTAATTGCAAAATGTTGCTATGCTTGGTAAAAGAGGAAAAATATCTCTATAATTTTAAAATAAGTTTTGTACAATGACACTTAGTGTAATTTATTTTTATTCTTTTAAGTCAGGCCAAAGGAGATAATTATTTGGTTAGACCAAAATATTTAAAAAAAACAACCTCAAAAATAGTTGATAGGGAGATTTGCAAAAATAAAAGACATTTTGGCGTCTGTCAGGGATTTGACCCGTTAGGCAAAATTCTTACAAAAATGGCCCTTTCAGGCAACCGCCAGATTTTTCTATTAGCAAGTACATGACAATCGCCAGCATAGCGCTCGTCAAGTCTTTGCTAATACAAAGATCCTGCGATCGTCAGAAAGGCCATTTTCGTATTATTTTTTTAGGGGAGTCAAAATAATAGCATTGCGCGGAAAATGTCCATCTCGCACAAAAACTTCTAGTTGATAGAAGCCCACTATAAAGTCTAAGTAGGAAGTAGGAACGGGCTTTTTATGGTCCTAACATTGCAAATCGCATCAAGTTTTTGCACCCAATAGATGCATTGGGCGCAAGTTGGCTTTTGACCTAGTGATGTGGGTGTATTCTCTTGGACATCCCCACCGATTCTTTTTTATGCATGTTTTCTCCCACCATCAAAAGGAGTTGACTATTTGTGCCATGCAACAAGGTGCCGTCGTGCTTACCCCTTTGCTATTAGAGTTCCTAAAATTTTATTAGAAATAAACTATAAATTATGAAATATGATGGATAATAACTGAGAATCGAAAGCATCAAGAAAATAGAAAAAATTCCATTATAATAAACTTTCAAAAACAACTCATATACCTGAGTAATACGGAATTAAATGAAGGATTCAGAAAGAAGAAGTTGAATTCTTGCCGAAAAATGGAAGCAATGGCCAGAGAAGAAAAACCATATGGAAAAACAAAAGATTTTCTCTCCACTCAGAGAGTTACAATCCCAATGTGAGTGAGAGATATGAATTAACGTATGTTTTTTAGTTAATATATTTTATTTTTATTTTATGTTTTACTTTCTAGTAGTTGTTATCGTGTATAGATATTGGTATATGCCTAAATGTAGGTGATAATTAAGTGATTTAAATTGTAGCAAAATACTTAGGAGATATATGATATTAATGAGGAAAGATATCTCCTAAAATATTTGTATTGCCCCATCAGCTCCCCCAGTTGATACAGTACTTGCCACGGCCTAATTGAGACAGGTCAAGATAGGTTGCAAAACTCACCCGTTTCTCTCTTCTTCTTTTATTTTCCTTTCTTTCGGAGTGACATATTGTGAATTTAATTCGGGTAGACTTCATATTTGATCGTGTTCTAAAATTTGAAGTGTGATAGCAGGGTGCCAACAAATTTTATCAACGGAGTCGGATATCATTTCTAATTTTGTGTTTCATTTCCATTTTGCACTTGATCTATCTTTTAAACACTAGTAGATGCTCTGAAAACAACGACAACATACCAAACATCATCCCACAAGTGAGGTCTAGAAAGGGTGAGATGTACGCAGACTTTGAAACATCATTCCCCCATCAAGATGAAGAGGTTATTTTTGATAGACCCTCAACTAAGAAAATACAATTTTGAAAACAAAATTGTAAAGAAAAATAATATTGAAATACATGTACAAGAAACATTGACATAAAAACTATATTTAACCAAGATAAACAGAAAAAATCAAACACCAATAGCAAGAAGAATAAGATACAAATAGTATATATTTAAAAAACTCATAGTAGTATGATAGAAAATGCTAATCTACTATCTAACCATCTATCATAATCTTCGACCTCCACACGTTCCTTCTAGGATCTAGTTTTCGGTGATCTGAAGATGAGTCATGTTATGTCTAATCACCTCATCTCTATTCTTTTTTTCTCTACCTCTACCTCTCTTTAGACCTAACACTGCCAACCCCCCGCATCTCCTCATTGGATCGTATGTGCTTCTCCTCTTCACATGTCCAAACCATCGCAACTTTGCTTCTCGTATCCTGTCCACCACTGAGGTCAGTCCTACCTTGTCATGACTCACGAATGACCTAGTTCAAATCTTATCCATTCTCGTATGGCCACACATCCATCTAAGCATTCTCTTCTCTATTATACTCTTCTTCTAAATGTGTGAGTTCTGACTGGCCAATACTCTGCTCCGTACAACATAGTTGGTCGAACGACCACTTCATAGAACTTACCTTTAAGTCTAAGCGGCACTTCTTATCGCATAAGACACCGGAGGTGAGCCTCCACTTCATCTACCCAGCCCCTACACGATGCATGACACCATCTTCAGTTTCTCTATTACCTTGATAATTGAGCCAAGATACTTGAAGCTTCCTTTCTTGGGGATAACTTATGTATCAAGCATCACTTCCATTTCTGGCTCATGTGATGCATTGTTAAACTTGCACTCTATGTACTCCGTCTTCGTCCTGCTCAGCCTGAAATCATTAAACTCCAGAGTCTGTCTCCAAACCTCCAGCTTATCATTAACCATGTCGCATGTCTCGTCAACCAAGACTATGTCATCTGCAAATAACGTATACTACGGTATCTCCCTTGAATACTCCGTGTTAATTCATCCATCACCAGAGCAAATAAATAGGGATAAGCGCTGACCCCTTATGTAACCCCATCTCTACTGGAAGTGATCTTAGTCATCTTCTACTGTCCTCACTCAGGCCTTGGCTCCATCACACATGTACTTAATCGCACGAATGTAAGCCGTATGTACACCCTTATACTCCAAGCATCTCCACAAAACCTCTTTTGGGACTTTGTGATAGGCCTTCTCTAGGTCAATGACACCATATGTAAAAGCCCTTTTTCTTATCCCTATACTATTCTACCAACCTCCTCAAAAGATTAATGGCTTCCGTCGTCGATCACCAAGGCAAGAATCCTAATTGGTTCTCGAAAATAGTTACATCCCTTCTCATCCACTTCTCTACACCCTCTCCCAAACTTTCATAGTATGGCTAAGAAGCTTTATACCCCTATAGTTGTTCCAATTTTGAATATCTCTCTTGTTCTTGTACAACGGAACCATGGTGCTCAACCTCCATTCTTCAAACATTTTGACCGTCGTAAGGATGACATTAATTAACCCAGTCAGCTACTCCATACCTATTCTACCTGCACTCTTCCAAATCATGTCAAAATTTTAACAGTTCGAACCGATTTTGTGAAATATTAGCGAATCATGTCATGGAGATTGAAACCGAAGGCTTCAAAAGTTGATCATCATGTCAACAAAAAATTTGGTTCTAACCAGTGTGTTAAAATGTGAGGGCGTGAGGCGAGGCCTTTTAGCTTGGACGAGGCGAGGTGTAAGCCCCGAGCCATAAGGCGTAAGCCCCACGGATCTTGATATTTTACTAATTTCTAAACGTATAAAATAACATAAATTAGGTAAATATTACAAAAATACATAAAATCATAAAATTTTAAATTAAAACTAAGAATTGAAAAATTAAAAAAATAAATTATAACATAACTATGAATAACACGATAGTGCATAAGATATCATGTTACATGAATTGCATGCAACATCCTAAAAACCTGGTACCAAAAGTATATATATTGCGTGCAACATATATATATATATATATATATATATATATATACACACACACTCCGTTCCACTTTAGATGAACTTATTTGACTTTGCACGGAGTTTAATAAAGAAGGAAAGACTTCTGAAATTTGCGGTTTAAAATGAGTTATAGATATTTATGTGGCTACAAATCATCTAGGGATGAGTAAAAGTGAAAATTTCTTTCCAAATTTAGAAAGAGGTCATTCTTTTTTAAACAAACTAAAAAGTAAATAGGTTCATCCTTTTTTAAACGGATGGAGTATATATATATATATATATAGTATCCAGGATGGAAAATTTGACAAACAACTTACCATAATATAATTCATAACTAAAAGAGTATTATATATGAATATGCGAAAATTTCATAACTAACCATATATATCACATAGCCCTACTGTTTAATAGACACATTTAATAAATATCAATGACTAACCAAAATCAATGCAAAAAACTAGGTTCATGAATATCCTAACAACTTAAAAGACTGCGTGAAAATCTCATTACTCACATCGCTTAACTGAGTAGATAAGGAATCTAATCAGCCGAAAAATCAGCAATGTAAAACAGTCCATGAATATCTTAAACACTGCCTGAATTCCCCAGAACATCACATCCCTTAACTGAATGGAAATGGAATCTGATCAGCCGAAAAATAGGATTCCCCCAAGGCACGTAATGAACAAATCTTTACAATTATATATATCCATATTCATGATATTAACAGAACAAATATCCCAGAAAATATTCCACATTTTTTAGAACATAAGGTATCTCTATAAACGCATTCAAGAGGAAGAATTATCGTTATTGAAGTTGTATTACGGGAATATCATCAAAATATGACACCAATGCAATATGCAACAAATATGTACAAAAAATATGCAGTGAATACCAAATATGCAATAAATACTTACAGTGAATACCAAATATGTGATGAATTACAAAATACCAAATATGCATCAGATATGTACAAAATATGCAGTGAATACCAAATATGCATCAAGTAATTACAAAAAAACCAAATATGCAATAAATATATACAAAATATGAACTATGCTATCAATACATTCAGTAAACTGGAAGTAAACTAAACTTATACCAATTGTGTAAATAAATTTGATAATACATTGAAGTATTTATAAACAAATTAGCGCATCTGTTATTTACATGAAACAATGCTAATATTTTGCTTCTTTGTGATTCTATAAGGAAACCAGGAAACAATTAAAGATTTACACTAAATACTAAATTTGAAAAAAATATTCCACTGGTGTAAATAATCAAACAATTACCACGAACAATTACGAAACACGGCAGAGGATAGGAATTCTGGACCAAGACTGATAATATTGTTGATTAAAATTAGTAATGAAAATAAAAAGGAAATTTGAGTGTAATTTTGATTTTGAAATTTAAAATTTTGATTTACCGCTTAGGTTATGATAAGAACGAAAATTTAGGAGATAACTCACATTCTCAATGAGTAATAAATTTAGAATCTAAGAAAAATAATTGCAGTATGCTAGCTAAGAGAAAAAAACGCGGGTTCCCGAAAATAGGCACGCTTAGAGGGATATTTATCAGATTTTATAAAAGGATATTAAAAGATAATTAAATAAGTCTAAATGTCTATATGCTATAAATTATTAAAAATGTGTCTATTTTGTGTTAGAGACAAATCATAGCACTATATTTAGTTATTTCACTTTTGCTTAGCTATTAAATAAACAAGTTTTGTCAAGCATAAAAAAAATCGTACTTCATAAGCACGAAAAGAACAATAATTTTGAAAAAGATATCGAAAGATTGAATAATGAAGACCTAGCGAAAATTAATACATGAATATATGGGATGAAAGGTTCTATAAGCGTACCGAATAGCGAAAATTAATACATGAATATATGGGATGAAAGGTTCTATAAGTGCACCGAATATCATTTCGTTTTTATGATACTGCGCTATATAATTTGAACTAAAATATGCTTACATTCTAATTTATTTAATGAACACTAATTTTAAAGTGTCAATGACTAATAAAGTGATTTTTAGGATTTAACAAACTAATTACACTTAATTGTATAAAGAACTTTTGGGCGAGCCCCAGGTGTTGGGCGTTGAATGTGTCTGGGGCATAAGCTCAGGCGTTTAACACGAGACAAGAGCCACCGTCCTGCCCCCACATAAGCCTAGGGGCATTTTAGGAGTGCCTCGCCCTGGAGTGAGTCTCAGGCGAGTTCAATTCTACCTTCTAAAACAAAGATTCTAGCAAAAGTGAAATCAGATTGATTGAAAATTACGATTTATTTTTATATAAGATACTTTCTTTTCTTTTTTGTTTGTATTTGGCGACTGACAAACTAATGTATAACTGAATAATCGAAAATCTCTATTATTTCCGTAGGATGGATATTCGCTTTGGGAAAAGTTTATTTCATCAAAGACTATAATCGATAGACAGTGAAATCACATTTTGAAGGTTTTCCGTGAAGCTTACTAATGAATGAATCTGAGTTTACACGAAATCGAGTAGTGTACATATATAAGTTAAGCTTTCTTTTTCCTTTGTTAGTACAACTAGCAAAAATAAAAATTAATATCTCGTTTTCATTATTCAGATGAATTAAACAGTTGACATAAAAAAAATTAATATGTTGATTTTATAGGTCAGATACCGAGTGCTTTTCCAATCTTTTTTTCCAGCAGTAGGTACTATTCTAATATTCTCATCAACATGTTTACTTGCAAATAAAACTTTGGAATAATGTTGTATCGAATGTCATATCCTTTGATCCGGTTTTATAAAGTCTGACCCCAAATTTTTAAAAAAGAACATTAAAAAGAGACGGATTTTTTCTTTTTCCTTTTTTGGGGACTCGACTTGACAGCAAACACAAACACAACATTTCCCCGTTGGAAATTTTGGAAAAGTTAGCACTGGGCAACTCCCGAAGTGCAAGTCCAAGATTCAAATCCCGTTTCTCTCAAAAATATGACATCCTCAGAGGCACCAGAACATAACAAGAAAAATAAAAATGAAACGAGCATTTTCCACACAAAGATTGAACTCTAAACCCTTCCTGCCATTTATAATATTATGTAAGGCACCTTGCACCATTGAAAATAGAACCTGTGCATTCCGAAAATATGTTGCATCATATACTACATCTACCTATATACAACTCTGGAAATGCATGACGACTGTAAAGCCAAAATATACAAGTTACTACTATGCTGCAGAGTACCTCTGATTTCCTAAAGCACTGCTAATATTAGGTGCCTCACGGAGTATCCAATGGGTCATTAGGTGCCAAAGATGCAGCAGTGCCAATAGAAAAAGGCCTATTATGGCCTACGTCAGTTTGACTACCACCAACGATAATACAATTACTCGGATTTGTCTCTCCTGCACCATTTCCTTTTTTCTTAGTACCCGCCAAATTTCCATTGCCACAATGTCTGACATATTGCTCTGCAGCATCCTGGAGTATGCGCATCATGCTGCCAGAATCAGAGCCTGGTGAAAGCTCATCATCCCTCTCTGGCTTAGCATTCAGGTCAATTTCGCCTTTAAGTGGTGAAGCAGAAGATTTCTTCTCATTAAGAGAATTCGGATCCTCAACATAACCCTCATTGTTCAGCTCTCCATGCTGTGGGCTAAAATGCCCTGCCTCATCCATAGATTCTTGAATGTCGTCTGCATCAAGCAATTGTCCTGCCAATTGGGGCTGCAGCTTTTGACAAGCAGCTTCTGCTTCTTTCTCTGATAATTTTTGCTCACGCTTCAACATCAACGTTTTAAAACGACGCTTTACTGATTTACAGACGATACAATCACATGATTGCTTGTGCTTAGGACCTCCACTTGGGGGCTGAATGCAGACAATGCATGTACACCCAGGTCTATGACGTGGATGCTTTGTCGTGGCCTGTGATGATGCCGGAAGAGAGCCCTCCTCTAGGATTGCGAGATTAGCAAGCGCATCAAGCCCATCCAGAGCCTCAACCAAGTCAGTTTCCTGTTTAGAAGCCTTCATTTTCTTAGCAGCTGCACAAAAATCATGTCATTTGAACAAACCTGATGGACTTTCAATTCATTTATCAGAATGAGGCAAGACTAAAAGCACTGGTTGACTAGTAACTAAAAATTTATGACCTACAGGAAGGAACTAAAACACTCATATACCTTTATTAATATGAGGTAGTAGGTCTCTCAAATGATCTGCTGTTAATTCTTGAACAGCCGAGCACACAGACCTAAAAGCAGAAAGATCATAAGCCAAAACTCACATGCAATTGAATACTTGAATGAAATTCAGGTATCGACAACAATTTTGGAAATGAACTGACACCAGTTATATCTATGTTAAAAGCAAAAGTCAGACAGATGTCACTTGCAGAAAACTGGAATCATTGAACATGTAATGAGGAGTTCCTTCTTTGTCTCTAATATCGACACCCATACAATGCAGGACAGTTCAGCTGTAAATTCTGGCGTAGGTGCCAAGGGCCTACGAAGGTTGGTTCAAAGTCAAAACGATCTGAAATGACATCAAATTCAAGGAGAGGAGAACTCAATAGAGTTGATTAAAAGGACAAGTCCAGATAGCGAGATTCAGTCATCCTTTTGAACAGTGAAAGGATCAATTTGTGTCCAGAGGACAATATTTTTCAATGATCTTCAATGTCTTACATTTGAAGCACATTTAGTAACTAGTGATTCACCATTACAGAATCTTTTCTTCCTATGAAAAGCTCATTATTGGAGCTAGACATTTGTGGCCGCCCTGGACTGCTTAATGCAATCAACTTCAGCATTTACACTAACAAAATCATGTCTTTGGTATTTCTTTCATGTATTCTATTTCATTTGGTGATGTTATTTTTGTCTAGCCTGTTTTCTGGTGTGATCTTGGATGCTGGGAAGCTTAATTGAACCAAATGGACCCTTATTGGACCAAATATGGCTCGTTATGAGTCATTGACTTAGGTTGTTTAACTAAGTTTGGCTTGACTTGCATAATGTTTCTAATTAGTTGTAGAAAAGCAGGATTTGTGGGTAAGGAAATTTGTTCCGATCAAGAAGGGGAACTTTCATGGAGTATAATTGAAAGTGTAAAAGAATTTGATGAATTTGATGCTGAAGCAATGCTCGACGATTCTGTATTCATAAACAGTGTGAAAGAAAATGCCAAATAGAGAGCATTTAAGCAAAGGAAAGCGACAGAAAGAGAAACTATCTACAAATAGAGGAGAGACAGAAATTAAAGGAATACATGTAGGTATGTCAAAGAATTTTCATTATACCTCTCTGGGTCCCATGAATTCTCTGAACAGGTCCATCTCGATGGAAGGAGAGCACTGTCGGGAACTTTTCGCCACTTGAAACAGTCCTCACACTGTACCAATTGTATTTTCTCACTGGATGCAATGAATAAATCATCAACATTTATTCAATGCAAATGACACATACCATATTGAGCTAGTTGCATAGACAACTAAAAGTCAGAGTGTAACAGTTTACCCCAAATAATCCATAGAAGGGATTGTGGGCCTTCCAATAATTGGTGCATCCTGCTAAAGTGGAACAAGACAAGGACAAACAGGATGGAGTAAATATCACAAACATTTCAATGACTACCAACATGAATTGACAAGTAGAGAAGCATAGACACATAGCACATGTTTCAGAATTGGCTCCAATATAATTACCGAGTCTTTACGTAAAGGGTAAAATAATCATTAAAGAATATATCTCAATCACAACTACAACTAAAGTAATAACACTCTTTTATTTGAAAATAGTAAGAACTAAGAAGTAGCAGTACCATACAAAGAATCAAGCTGAATTGTTTTTTGTCATTAAAATTCTGGTGTAAAGAGAACTATATATATGATATAGAATCTCTAGTAGAATTTTTTTACTCCCTGTAAGTGCAAGGCTCCATGTAATCTGTAAATTTTGGTACCAGCACCATCTTGGTGCTGATGGATACAATGTTACCTTTCTCGAAAAAAAAAACAAAAAAGGGAGAACTAAGAAGTATGCGCTCATTAGATCATTTTGTTTTGGTGACATAATCCGCGTACCTTTTCATCCTCTTTTTTTTCCCCCGAAGTACCAGTCCTCTTTAAACTCTTTACACAGCCAGTTTCAAGGATGGACCATCCAGAGCTGTAGCTCCGGAACGCTCGCACAGTAAATACACTGATGTACTCAATTGAAAGAAGCATCACATCGGGTATATTTTAAAAGCAATGCAGGTTCCCAAGTCCAATGAGAATAAAGGCAGAGAGGGATCAAGCATATGGGGTTATTTATATTGTACAAAATATAAGAAAACTTCAAAAAAAACATATATCCATTAGCGCTGCACCTCCTGATTTTAAAATTCTGAATCTGCTATGGAAGACCCAGTGTTTAGGGCATATATTGGCCTTTTCCCCATACTCTTATTTATAATATAATAAGGTTTTATTAAAGAAAAAAACCGCACCAAGATGATACTGTTTACAAAAGAAGGTCAGACTGTTCTCTTTTCCCCACTCTTTTATCTTCTTTTCTTTTGTGCAGCACGAAATGTACTTCTAAGGAATTGCAGCGATTGTCAGGGTAGTAGATTGAATAAGGTTAATTTGTAGTAGATTGAATAAGGTTAATTTGTTCAAATAAAATGCTTAGCCAATTCCACAGACCATGCGTCTAACCAAAAAGTCCACTAAGGTAGGTTATCTTATTAATGTTGGAAACTTCTATATCCAAGCAGTACACCACAAAGTAAAGAGCACACATGGAAAGATGGTTCTCAACAAAGATATCCAATCATCTATACAAACAGGACCTGATGGGTGTACCACAGTTAACCAAGAAAAAACGGCTATTCCTCAAATATACAGTGTCATTCTCCAACCTTGAGGTGCGTATTATTCATTCAGATTAAGCCGAAAACACAAACCAAACCGATTTAATTTTCTGTTTGGTTTTAGATGAAGAATTTAAAGTTTTGGTTTTTTGGTTCGGATTTGGATTCATCAAAATAAAAAGCCAGTAACTTGAAAAGCTGAATTACTTATAAATATGCTTTTTTTTGATAAAGTAAAAGGTATCATTAAAAGGCATCAAGAAGATGCAAATAGAACATTGTACAAAAGAAGATGAAAAGTTAGCTCCATAAGCTACAGTAAAGCTATGCTATGACCAGGGAGCTAACAAAATCCAAAAAGTTATAAGGGCAATTTACAGGGGTTAAAAAGTGCCAACTAAAAAGACTAACTAGACATCTAGCTTTTAAAATATGTGTTGGAGTTGAAATTCCATCAAAGCATCTGCGGTTCCTCTCATTCCATAGATGCCAAAATATAGTACCAGGGATCATTTTCCAGATTCTTTTGATGGTTTTATCAAGTCTGCATAAATTCCAGCATTCATAAGCTTCTTTGATTGAGTGAGGCATTACCCAACTCAGTCCAAAAATTGAGCAAAAAAAGTTCCATAATTCAGCAGCCACTGTACAGTGAAGGAAAAGGTGGCTGATTGACTCCAGATTCAATTGGCACATGTAGCATCTATTTACCAGCTGGATGTTTCTTCTCATAAGGTTGTCTTGGGTCAAGCATGCATTATTTAGAGCTGTCCAGGTAAAGCATATCACTTATAAATATGCTTTTAGATTTTTAAGCATTTAAATGTCCTATGAACTTTAAAAGGGATAGCTTCGATAAAAGGTAAGTTATGCATGTATTGGCAAAGCATATTAGCTATGTAGGAATTGAAAAGTTGTAACATAGAAGCTATTTCTTGCTGGATGTCTGGTTTATTGCAGATCCACCATGTTTAATTTAATGTGGTTACTGACTATCAAAGAAAATAAATTTAATGTGTGTTAAATTTTAGGTTTTTTTACTTTTTAAACCATAAGAATTGAATGCACGTTTACTGTAATATTTTTTCTTGATTAAAAAAGAAAGAGTTGAATGCAGATCCCAAGGTCCATCCGATCCTTTTAGATCTACGGGCCAGCCGGCCCCGGCCGTTAACCACGCCGCAAGAATATAGCGATCGAAGAGTCCTTGATTTCATTTCAATCCGCTACTGACCTAATCGACTGTTAGGCCTACGGGCTTTTATCCATCAGACATGAATGAAAGGGGATGACACCACTCTAATGATTTGAAAAATCCTTAATATCATAAAGGAAAGGTCTTTTTCTTAAAAGCTTCAGTAATAGCAAAAGCAGCAACTGGGTCTTGAGTGTCGGTCTAACAAAAAAGTAAACGACTTGAATGAAGCAGAAACCCAGGGGAAACGCCCCGGCGAGCCGGTCAAATATAATAAGGTTGAAAAAGCACTCTCTGGGAAATTAGGATCTTTCTCAGCAGGGACAGTACCAAGGATCACCGAATGGGTCAGTCTTTTAGTTCTCCCAGATTCACTTAGCGGTTCATCTACGGGATCAGGCCTATGGTTAGTGTGTAGTGGTCCTAATGAGTCCGACAAAAGCTCACCAATTTCTCCTCCACGGGACCACATAAAGGGCTAAGGATGCGACATCCTAACCATGTGTCTTCTAGTCCCTATTCTAAAGGTCCAGCTATGCAATACAACCTTCACTGATCCGGCATCATCCATTGTACTTGAAACCAGTTCATTATTATCTGCCAACATAGTTTGCAACATGCAAATTCTGTAGGAGGTGACCACATCTTCGCTCTAGCATCTACACATTAATCACCGTCCAACAAATGTAGGCCTCCACTTTCTCAAGTTCTTGGCTATCCCATTCTAAATGTGAAATTTCTATGCTTCCGCCTTCCAGAATGTGCAAACTATTTTAATACCTTCTTTATCTTTTTATTTGGGGGGGTGGGGGTTGGAGAGGGTGGATGAGGACACTTTTTTGGTGCTACGGAGCATTGGAAAGATAATATGATTTGACAGTTCTGGTGGAAGTGACAGCTGCACATCTTCTAAATGGGCAAATAAGTGTGTTTATGTACACAATAAAGCATGCATAACAAAGAACACTGATTATATTTTCCAGTATGACGAAAAGCACATAGCAATGGTAAGAACGTCAAATATGTAAACAGACAAGAATAAACTGCTAAAAAGCATGTACCTCATACTCTTCAAATTCACAGCCTTCCACCACAATTACTGTAGGAGCATCACTCGAAGGTGGACGCATCAACTCTTGGGCTTGCACCACTGTGACCTTCAGCTCTAACAAAGCCTCATTCTCAATCCGCATGCGTTTACTTTTTGAACCCAAGGTGCTACTCTTCCTCTTACAAGGAACAGAAAAATTGTTACCTAATGATTCCTTAACCATATCGTCAGAAATTTTAATTTCAACCCTGGCACTTGTAGAATCTGCCATTGCAACATGAGGGATTGATGAAGAGCCTTTTTTAGTAGAATTTGCCAGAACTTCTTCAGAGAGCTTATTAATTTTAGTATTGACATTCCCATTTGTAACAACACCATTACTGTTGCTGCAAGCTTCACTTCCCTGTCATTAGAAGGCCACGTAAGAAAATTTGGAGATCTGAATTCAACAGCTTTCCAGAAGAGATGTCAGAAGCTCAGAACCTACTTAATTGGCACCATGACTAAATTGAGACACAAAAAGAGTTGACATCAGAAAGAAACTGCAGAAAGGATCCCTATGGTTTTCAGACCCTATTTGACATGCTTTTCTTGTTACCCAATGTTTCATTATTTTCATGATAGATCTCTCAACTTTTGTTTCCAGATATATGTCTGAGCTTGTAAATTAAGACACTATTCCAAGAGGGAGACAATAAGCTACTACTTGGAAATTCACTAACCTGTTCTGCCGTTGAAGCTTTTCTGCACCCCATGACCAACTTTCCATCCGGTTCTATCCGACTGAATGTTACTGACGGAAAAAATTCATCTCGTCAGCAAGGCACCTCCAATACACATGGATAGAAATTATAAAGAACAGCAAAAAAATTCAAGGACCTCGAGAAAAAGCCCAACTGATATTTCTAGCTAAGAACGACAATTCAATAGTTAGCTACCTAGACAATCAGACTATGAAATATGCCACTACGCTCTAACGACCAAAATATTTCTCTTTCAAAAACAGTAATCTCCTCACCTTAACCAATCAGGAAACATAGAAAAAAGAATTAGCCGTGGAACAGATGAACTTACCTATGTCACCTGCTTGCAATTGCATCGACTGTATACAAGGAGTCACCCCTTCCAAGACATACATACGGCTGTTATTATTAGGCCAAAATCTGAACTGAAAATTCCATTCCGTCCCTTTTAGATCTTGCACCTTGAGAGGCAATCCATCTGGATTAGAAATTGGCGGAAAATAGGCCTTCATCGCAATAATACATTGTCAGAACATTGAAAAACAGGTGATATGCCTTTCAACTAAAAGGAGAGCAAATAAATTTAATCAATTACGCAGTAATCCTCAACAAATTTAATCCGTGAATTTATTTCTCGACCAGTTTACGAAAGAACAAAGCTAGATTTAGCAAATAATTGGGAGACAAAATCAAAAGCTACCCAGTAAACTATTAGATTTATAACACAAAAGCAAATCTTATACCACCGCTGGCCAAAAGTGGATAGAAGTATTTCCTATTCCATTTGTGCGCCATTCCTCCTTAGGGCAAGGCATGTGCATAGAAGGCCTTCCTAGCTTATAGTTCGCACATAATTCACTTGATGATTTTTACTACTACACTCTTCTTATGAAACAGAAGCAACATTAAATCATTTGATAAAATACTTGTAATTTCTAATCCCCAGTCAAGACTAAAAAAGGCAACCCGGTGCACAAAGCATCCCACGTTTACGCAGGTTTGGTGGAAGGGCCGCACCCCAAGGGATGTGATGTACACAGCCTATCTTGATGCAAGCATCAGTAGTTGTTTCCACGGCTTGAACCCGTGATCTATAGGTGACACGAAGACAACTTTACCAGTTGCTCCAAGGCTCCCCTTCCCCGTCAAGACTAAAGTTTTCTTAAATGTTCCACCCCGCTAGCAAATCTATGTTTTACCATTTCAACAACCAGTTTTTTTTTTTTTAACTTTGTTCTATCCAAAAGGAATTAGAGATCTGAAAAGAAAAAGTGTATATCGAGTGAACTCACCTCAGCACATCTCTTCGGCAATACTAACCGTCCTATCCGGCCAGCATCACTAGCACTTAACACCTTTTCAAACAAAGGAGTTATCACAGAATTTGAACTAAAACATTGTCAAGGTTGTAAACAATTAGCTGACTTCACCCTACCACTTCGTACATAAAACTATATCCTTGTAATTTTGGCAAACGAGCATTGCACCAGATGCAGTAGCAATCAGCAAAGATGCAAAGCATCTCAAACAAATTCTATTTTGAATAACCAGGCGCAATATAACCACAAGTATTTATCTCATTAAGACATCTCCATTAGTTCAATAGGCCTTTCTAAAACAAAGGATACTCTCCAGATATTTGTTGCAGCTCTCGATCTGTTATGCGAGGCCAGTAACGAGGAAGTAAATGATGCTTTCCTCTCCCATCTCCACGAGATTTTGAATTGCGCACCTGAGTTTCTCCAGGTGAGTCCACTGTAGCATGCCCACTAGGCTGCTTACCCTGAGGAGTCAGAACTGTGGCTTGTTGTGGGAGACTAGCAGAGACATTATTGTGATCAGTTGGTTCATTTTTGCAAGAAGAACCGATTGTCAAACTAAAGCTGGGGGTAGAAAGATCATTCTTCACAAAAGATAATTGTCGTGGAGCATTTAGACAAGACTTAGTTGGCTCCTCGCAACTAAGACCTGTAAGATAATGGTTACTCCGCATTAGAGAAGCCTAAACTAATAATTATTACTTTGGAAGTTTGTAGAACTTAGATATGAGTAAACCAAGAGCATTTCCGGAAAGCAAAAATTCTGTCCTATGCGGCAAGTAAATAACAGTACCAGCATATCCGTTTTCAAGTATTCCTGGTACACCTATCTTCAGTTTTCCATTCATCAACTTTTCACAGGGGTCCTTCCTATTGTTGTCCGAGGATGAGGCAGATAATCTCTCACTAAGACAAAGTCTGTCAATGCTACCTGTGGCATCAATAAAGGGTGTCCTGGGCTGCATCTCATTTTGGATGGTGGAACCATTAAATAAACTTGGTGCTTGATGCCATGGAACAGGACCAGAACCAGCTATTGGATTCCAATTGTTGACGTCTTTAAATCTTTCAGGCTGCAGAGGAAGGAAAAGTGAAGGTGGCGGCCAGGCAGGATTTGGTGTCTGATCAAATATGAATATCAAGACAAAACTCAGAAAACAATTTTATCCACAGACAATAGGTGATGCAGTTCAGAAAATTCTTATGCAGACATAGAAAGCAAGACAACAATACTACCAAATTATGAAAGTTTGTCTAATAGAAATTAGAAAAAGTGAAAGTTATAATGTTTTACAATGTCAACGGTATCATTGGCTTATTTCCTGTGTCCGCGTAAGAGTTTTTTGAGTGCATCACATTTTTTCAGGAGGTTGTCTAATATGGAGACACAATCCTTTCTTTTCCTTCTCTATTCTTTCTCGTTTACTATTCTTTTGTTTCTTCAGGAGGAGGGGCGTATTTATTTCCTAGATACTGTGCCATCCAGTCAGTGTATACAATCTCAGTGAGGCAAAACGTGAAAGTGAGAAAATTATAGATACATAAACTGACAACTGTTAACTATTTTATAGAGAAGAATCCCAGATCACAGGGAGTAGGCTCATAGATAGGGGCTCCACCCTTGCCATTTACCTAACCAATTGTTAGCATGTTAGAGGCTCGCCTGTAAACTTTCAGGTTGCTCACACAGAACCACCTGAAAGTTATTCCAGATGACCAGAACTAAATCAGAAGCCCACAGGCGAGTTGTATATTATTTGATGAAGCAGAGATGTCGAGACATTGAAGTCTGTGAAGGACAACACTGTGCAGTCATGGGAATCAAGATCTTCATTCAAGTAAATTGAAAATAAATTTAATCAAGCAGCAATAAGTGGAGAAAAAAAACCACATGGACTCATCCAAAACTAAGCAAACTCAGTAAGTTTTCTGGGAAGATAATAAGAAGATGAAATTATTATGCCTACCACTACCAGGATTGAAAGAAATAGGAAGGAGAAAAGAGCAGGGGAGGAACAAAACTAAAGTTCAAAAACCTGAACAGAAAGCATTAAACACGCTGGAACTGACTAGGTACTCATCTTCAGTAAATTATGAATGGAGAAATAAATTATAATATTCAGTGTAAGAATGATTATGTAACAGTAATAAGGAATTCGAAGAGTATCTGAAGAGTCTCCTCGTTGAGTGTACTCATTGATATTTGTGCTATTTGCCATAATGGTTCATGAGCACCTTGGCTATCACCGGATTTAAGAACCAGATGGAGGAGGGCTGCCTAGTTTTTTCTTATCTGGTTTGTGCTATGTACGACGAAATATAGTACTTTCTTTAGATTGCTATGGCTGGGTTTTAGTGGTTTGGTTTAGGTACTACCGAAAACTACCACCTTCTTTGTGAAACTTTAATAATATGTCAGGTATCAAGGAAAATCAATTCTGGCTTCAAAAGGGACTCTTCTTTTGATGAATAAATGGAAATTTCACCTTGTCATTTTTTGGAAATGACATTTTTCTCTTTGGTTTCATACAGAAAGGATCCATATAACCAACTATTCTAACCATTCCCGTGACTTTATGAGTTATCTTTCAAGTTAACTATTTTTATTTATCCCAAATCAAAAAAGGAGTATCACAACAACTAGATCAAATAGAGGATAGATGACTCTTACCAAAATAAAACTTTTCCTCGCACATGATAAGCATTCAATACCTCCAGCATCTAACAGAACAAATGTATGGAAAGAGACAATGCATCCACAATGAATTTGCTGCATGAAGAAAACAAGTCCTGTCAAGACTCGAGAAATTCTTTTAATGGGAGAAGCATGAAATATAAAAGTATAACATGAAACCATGACAAGTATAAAGGTTAATAAAGTTTAAACAATATTGGAACGACTAAGGAAAAAGAAAATGTGTTGTTCCTCACCTTTCCACAAGACTCGCAAGATCTCCATCCAGAAGAGTTGAGGTGAAAAGTCTCACAAAATTTGCCATCATCATAAGCAGAACTACATGAACATTATAATGCATCAGTGCCAATCAAAATATTCAAATATTAAGATGTCCAATTAACTATTGTTTGCGTAAGTTAATATACAACGGCTATCATTGAGCAAAAGATCTACTTTATAGAAGCTAGTCAATTATAAGATCAGGCAGAATCTCAACACCTGAGGCATGCTACTTGTATTTTCTGAGCATGTCATAGGCACTTGATAAGATTGAGCTACGGGTTAGAAAGATCAGAGAAGAATAACAAAGCTCACAAACTACTCTTGACTACCCTAAAGAATATCCTATGTAAACCGGTAAATGAAGTTCTTCCTATTTCCAACAAGGGACTAAATATGCATATATAAGGAAAAAGCTAGAGTTAATCTCCAGCAGAAAGAAGCTCATATACTTTGAAAAGAGATATCATATATTGAGAAAAGTCTCAATGCATCATATATTGCTCTGATCCCAAAGATGAATGGTGCGAGGGAGCTAAAGAACTTTCGTCCGATTAGCCTAATTGGTAGTTTCTACAAGGTGTTATCCAAGCTGTTAGCCAATAGACTTAGGACAGTCATGTCTAAATTAATCTCTCCTTCTCAAATGGCTTTCATCCAGGGTAGGCAAATAATTGATGCTGCGCTCATTGCAAACGAATGTCTCGATTCCAGATTTAAACAAGGCAGGCCAGGAATCATATGTAAATTAGATATTGAGAAGGCATTTGATAATATACATTGGGATTTCCTTCTCAATATGCTAAGATTGATGGGTTTTGGCGAGAAGTGGGTGGGCTGGATCCGATTTTGCATTTCCACTGTCAAGCTTTCCATCATTGTAAATGGTGCACCAAAAGGTTTTTTTGCAACCAAGAAAGGTTTGAGACAGGGTGACCCTCTTTCACCGCTCCTATTCACCTTGGTTATGGAAGGTTTGAGCAAGATGTTAACCATGGCAGAATTTCAGGGATGGATAAAGGGTTTCAATCCTAGTACAAGAAACCAGGGAGATTTACAACTGACTCATCTTCTTTATGCAGACGACTCCCTTATCTTTTGTGAGCCAGACAGGGAACAACTTCTCCACCTCAGGCTTATTCTTTTGTTTTTTGAAGCAGTGTCTGGGCTTCATATAAACTACTCAAAGAGTACCCTTTACCCTGTGAATGAAATACCAAATTTTCATGAAGTTGCTGATATTTTGGGTTGCAATGTGGGCTCCTTTCCGACTAAATATCTGGGGCTTCCTTTGGGTGCTAAGGCAAAATCTTCAGAAATTTGGAATGACGTACTGGTAAAGTGTGAAAAGAAATTGTCTTGTTGGAAAAGAAAATACCTTTCTCTGGGTGGCAGGCTCGTGTTGGTCAAAAGCGTGCTAGACTCTTTGCCGACTTATACCATGTCATTATTTCCTCTTCCGATCTCTGTGAGGAAAAGACTGGACAAAATTAGAAGGGACTTCCTGTGGCAAGGGAACAAAGATCAGAGAACCTTCAATTTGGTTAAGTGGGAAACATTGATTTCTAACAAAAAAGCAGGTGGTCTTGGAATTAAAAATCTAAGTTTGCAAAGTAGTAGTCTACTACACAAATGGCTTTGGAGATTCAGTCAAGAGGAAAGGGCACTATGGAGGTCTATTATTGAGGTCAAGTATGGGTTGCTAAATCCTTGGATCACCAAACAGGCTCAACTTCACTCTCCATTCAGCATCTGGAAGCATATCAGGAATTACGGGAGGTCTTTCCTATCCCATACTTCTTTTCAAGTCGGAAATGGTAGGAAAATCATGTTCTGGAACGACTCATGGCTTGGCCAAACTCCTCTAAGAGAACAATTCCCTACTCTCTTTAGCAATGCGCAGTCCCAGGAAGCTTTAGTTTCAGATTATTGGTCAGAACAGGGCTGGAATTTCAATTTCAGACGCTACTTAAATGACTGGGAAGTGGACTCATTCAATACTCTTTTGCTCCAGCTTCAAGACACCACACTGTCAGCTTCCAAACAAGATCTTCTAAGATGGAAAGGGGACTCTAAAGGCAACTTCTCAGTTAGAAACTGCTATAAGATTCTCAATGAATCATCTGCCAGCTGTCCTCTTTGGCCTTGGAAATGCATTTGGATAAATAAGGCACCTTCGAAGGTTGTTTGTTTCACTTGGCTAGTCACCCATGGAGCATGTCTGACCCATGAAAATCTTCAAAAGAGAGGGATCTCGATTTGTAGCAGATGCTCTTTGTGCGGAAATCAAAATGAGGACATTAACCATCTTTTCATTCATTGCTCATTTACTAAGCAAATATGGGATCTCATGTTAAACATCGTTGGAATCGATTGGACTATGCCAAGAACAACAAAGGAGCTGCTGCAAGGGTGGCAAATTAAAGGGATGCGGAAGGACAGATTGAAAACTTGGAATACAATCCCCTCAGCTGTCTGGTGGACCATTTGGAAAGAAAGGAACGCTAGAATTTTTTAAAGCAAACATGAATCTGTGAATAGTATTAAGTACAGATGCCTCTCCTTTTTGTTTTTTTGGTGTAACATGGCCATTGCAAATGAATTAGAAGCCATGGTAGATTTTTTTAGCTCTTTGCATAGTAGTCAGTAGGTCTTTCTTTTCCTCTGTACATATCTACAGCACCTTCTGGTTGCTGATTCTTTAATATTATAGCCTTTTACCAATCAAAAAAAAGAGATATCTAAATACCTAAGAAGTCAGACAATGACTGCAAAGCCAGGTGCCACGGGCAAATCAGAGTCCACATCAATGTAGGAATAAACTTAAGAGCATCATGTGATTATATAGGAGCAACAGCATATTTATATTCTAGTACAAACTCGTTTAATATTCATTTTATATCACCAAAAGTAAAGCCATGATATCCCAACTCCAAGTACACTAAAAACCCACACATCTCAAGCGAAGTCCTTTTTTTTCTTTTGATAACCAAGAAATCCCCAAGGCTAGTAGCACACGGTTCGGAACTCAACTACCACAGTTTTTTCCATGACAGGGCTCAAACCTGTGATTTGTGTCTAACTCACACATCACAAACTGAACTTTTAACGCGAGATCAAAGTGCATGGAAAACATTTCAAGCCAAGTCAAATAAACCACAAGTTAAACTTATCCAATATTGAGACCTTGGGAAGTCTAATTGCATGCTTAGCGTTGTCAACTTTCTGTCTATCGAGTACTAAATAAATTTGGATGAAGAAACAACCAATACAACCAAATAAAGATTTTAGTTCAAATAACATGGAATTTTTTAAGCTGCATCATCTATCATCTAAAAGCTTAACATGTTAGAGATGACACACATTTATTAACTTTTCATAATTGTGCAGAATGGCCCCTCAATACATCTGAATTTTATTTTATATCTATCTTTTTGTTAAGCTAATGCATGAAATTTCTTTTAATGGACGGCGATAAGACTCAAACCCAGGACACCTACATGATTTGATAACATATTGACCGTGTGAACCACATTATCTAAAAGCATAAACTATTCGGAACAGGAAACTATCATTTATTTTAGGTTAGCACCACGTCATATTTAAAGTGACGATAACGAGGTGTAGCATTTCAACTAACTTTAGATTTGTATTCCACATATGTGACTTACAATCAAGAGTTGCAAATTGCCTATTACTTTAAGCAATGAAGGGTGAGTGTTGATTGTATATCTCATTTGGACAATCACACAAGTCTAAGCAAAAGTAATGCTTCAGCACAAAAAAGAATATTATTCCAACAACAAATAGGGGAGACTAAAACGCTGATAGTCATCAAGGCCAAATCTAATTATCACAAGATTAATTTCAAGCTCAAATGGGGTCCAAACATGACCATAATGGAACCACCAGATAGGAGAGAGAACTTAATTCAGAATATTAACTTTTCTACTTATAAACTTTTTTAAAAAATTTCTAGTAGAGGACTAGAGGTAATTTTTCAATTTTTTTCAAGAAATTGACTAAATCGCTATTTAACTGCTCACCTTAAATGCTCATTATATTTGAGCATTCTTATCCTAAGTCAAGTCCCATACCAAGCACATATGTGAAAAGAATGGAAAAAGAGAGATGTCAATTTTTGGGGGTGAGATCTTTTGACTACTTGTTCTGGTTGATATCGCTTACATTAATTCTTTGCTTTTTTGTTCTATTTGGAACTAAATCAGCATTTATTTTCAGAAATTTTAATGTTTTCTAATCCAACTTACCACCATGTAATTTGAGGTCTACCTCTTCCTTTTTAACAACTTTAATCATACGATGTTGCATCTAAGTGTCTGTGCATTTGGAGGTCTATGCATAACATGAACAAACCATACCAAGCTAAGTTGTAAACCGCCCTTATTTGCCGATGATATAGTTTTGGTTGACGACATACGTGGCGGAGTTAATGATAAGCTGGAGGTTTGGAGACAGACTCTACGGTCTAAAGGTTTTGAGCTGAGCACGACGAAAATGAAGTACATGGAGTGCAAGTTTAGTGATGCTTCAAACGAGTCTGTTGTGGAAGTGACGCTTGATATACTAGTCATCCACAAGAGAGAAAGCTTCAAGTATCTTGGGTCAATACTCCAAGAAAATTGAAGAAATTGACCATGCTACTCAATAGTATATGAGAGGACTGGATGAAGAAATAGAGGCTCGCTTGCGGTGTCCTACGCGATAAGAAAGTGCCACCTAGATTTAAAGGTAAGTTATATAGGGCGATCGTCAGACCAACTATGTTGTTTGGGGCAGAATGTTGGCTAGTTAAAAACATCCACGTTCATGAGATGCAAGTAGCAGAAATGAGGATGCTTAGATGGATGTATGGGCGTACTATGAAAGATAAGATTAGGAATGAAGTCATTGCAGACAAGGTGGGAGTAGCTTTAGTGGTGGACAAGATGCAGGAAGCGGGGTTGAGCTGCTGAGATGGTTTGGGCATGTGAAAAGGAGCATAGACGAGAGGTTGGCAGTGTTGGGTCTACCGAGAGGTAGAGGTAGATCGAAGAAGAATTGGGGTGAGGTGATTAGGCGGGACATGGCACAGCTTCAGATCACTGAGGACCTGATCGTAGATAGAGGAGCATGGAGGCTGAGGACTAGGGTAGAAGGTTCTAGTATGAGGCTTTAGAGAACCTTAGCATGGTATATCTCTGATTTTATCTTATTCTTTGTTTGTATTAGTACTACTGTTTCATTTACCCTGCTTAGTTTTAATATTTTGATGTCAATGCTTCCTTTTTTTCTTTTTTTTTTTTTTTTTTTTTTTTTTTTTTTGCTTCTCTTTAACTTGGTATTTCTATCTTTGTTTGTATCCATGTATTTTTATCCATTCTTATTCAAAAGTCTCAAATACGCCCATATAAAACTACACCAAAAGTAAATATGTGGCTAACGATGCACCAAAAAGAAATAAGGGTGAACAATTAACACGCTATTTCTTATCTATGCAAAATCATTCTCTATACCCTCATAAGCTCTCATATTTCTTTCTCCCCAAATGGTCCACATAAGCGCGAGAGGAGCAACATACCAACGCTTTATGTCTTTTGTTACTCCTCCAAAAGTCCAACTGAACATTAGTTCTTTAACTGATCCATACATAGGTCATTGGTGACCATACCATACCAGAACTTCCTACCATGACGAGATGGTATCCTCAGAGGAGATGATTCACGTCTTCCTCCCAGCATTTACACATACAACACCAATGCATATAACCTTCCTCATTCTCAAATTCTCTGCCGTCAAAATTATGCCTCTCGTAGCTAACCAAGTGAAAAAGCAAACGGGGAAGGATATTCCATCTTGACAGAGAATGACTCACTATCTCCCCCGCCCAAGAGTCATGACTATCTTGTAGAAATCTTTGGTCGTGCAACAAACTAAACAACTTTTTCACGCATAGTTTTCCATCTTAACATTTTCTATGAGGAAAAAAAATCGTAATATTGTTGTACCTATCCTCGGTCCATTAAGCCAAAAAGAAGCAGAATGTTATATCTCTTTATCAGCAGCCAGCCAGCCATCCACATACTTGTATCACATGAAAAGACACCATGGACCTAAAGCAATGCAGCCTAAGTACAACAACATACCCAGTGTATCCCATAAGTGGGGTCTGGAGAGGGTGAGATGTACGCAAACCTTACCCCACCAGGATAGACAGGCTTTTTCCGAGAGACCCTCGGCTAGGAAAAGAAAATATTAGAAAACACATTTGAAAAATCAAGCCAAAGTAAATGTAAAGCTAATGCATATCCAGCAAACAGATAATAATAGCAGGTATAAAGTCGAAAAGCAAGATGAAAATCAACTATATGAGCATAATACTACGTCTAATGGAGGAAAAGATGCTCGACTATCCCCTAGCCTTCTACCCTAATCTTCGACCTCCACGCGCTCCTATCTAGGGTCATGTCCTCGGAGATCTGGATCCGGGCCATGTCCTGTCTAATCACCTCGGCCCAGTTCTTCTTCGATCTACCTCTACCTCTTCGTAGACCCAACACTGCCAATTTCTCACACCTCCTCACTGGGGCATCTACACTCCTCCTCCTCCTCCTCCTCCTCACGTGGCCGCACCATCTCAGCCTCACTTCTCGGCCACTGGGACTACACCAACCTTGTCACAAATTACTTCATTCTTAATCCTATCCATCTTAGAGTGCCCACACATCCATCTAAGCATTCTCATTTCCGCAATGCTCATTTCTGGGTGTGAGAATTCTCGACTGGCCAACACTCTGCTCCATATAACATAGCTGGTCTGACGACCTGTTACGTGCGTAGGTCTAGGGCTTTTAGATTATTATTATTAATATTATTATTATTATTCTAGAATAGGATTTATGTTTTCTAGTTATTTAAGGATTAAAGTTTTTTATTATTCTAGAATATTCTTTAAGGTTTCTAGCTTCTTAAGGGTTAAGTCTTCTTATTGGATGTAACTCCCTATTTAAAGGGCACATTAGATGAATGAAACATAAGTCATAATTCAACAAAAGAAACAAGAGATCAGAGTTCTCTCTTAATGAACTCTAAGGTCAAAGTTTCCTTTAACGAGCCTACGGTGAGAGCTCCCTTTAATGAGTCTAAGGTTGGAGGTCCTTTAATGAGCTCTACTATCTTCACCGCCCCGTGACCCGATCCTGGGAACATAACACGACCACTCTATAGAATTTGCCTTTAAGCCTAAGTGGCACTCTCTTGTCACATGATACACCGGAAGCGAGCCTCCACTTCATCTAACCTACTCCTAAACGATGTGTGACATCATCGTCAATCTCACTATTGCCTTGGAGGATTGAGCCTAGATATTTGAAGCTTCCTTTCTTAGGAATGACTAGAGAATCAAGCCTCAGTTCCACATCTGGAGCGTCACTAAACTTGCATTCCATATATTCTGTCTTAGTCCTGCTTAGTCTAAAGCTTTTAGACTCTAAAGTCTGCCTCCAGACCTCTAGCTTCTCATTGACACCCCTGCGGGTCTCATCCACCACCACTATACTGTATCATCTGCAAATAGCATACACCACGGCACCTCTCCCTGGATACTCCGAGTCAATACATCCATCACCAGCGCAATGCAGCCTAAGTAACATTCGCTTAGCTAAGTGTTGCAAGAAAATACTCAAAGCATGAATTATAGAGTCGCTCTAAATTCTAAAAGGTAGCTAATAAGAACCTCGAACCTCGAAAAAATCAAAATTTTGTAATTAATACTTAATAACCCAACATATAATTGTTTTGATAACCGAGAAATCCCAAAGACCTATAGTTTTCCTTACCTTTAGAGGTTGAGTAAATGCAACTCTTCCACTAGGTCTGGGTTCAAAACTAGTACCATGTTTCACCAAAAAAAAAAAATCTGGACTTTGTTTTAGTGTATAATAGGCACGCCCCTCTAACGTTCTCCGCTAACATACAAGCTTTGTTTTTTTCTTTTTTGGAGGATGAACTTCTAACGTGCACCTAACCCAACCATTACAAGTTGAGGTCTTACAACTCATGAGTAGACCAAAGCCCTAGAGCACCAAGGATGTACTTCTTTACCATTCACATTTACAATTCTAAATACTATTCAACCTCAATCTCAAACTAGTTGAGGGTCGCCTAAGTATCTACATCCATTCATCTAAACTTATTTTCATTTTATAACCAAACAACCCTCAAGGGCTAGCGGCTCACAGCTCGAAACACAATGAATAATGGACCCGCTAAATACCAAGCTGTTACCTACCACAAGGTTCAAACCCGTGACAATGCGTTTAAACCATTCATCACACGCTCGTTCAATTACTGAAACTCCAAATTTATAACAATGCAACACAAAAGCCACAAAAAATTTCAAAACTCAAAATTTGAAATTTGAAATTAAAAAGCTAAAAAAAAGACTTACGCGCAACGATCACATAAGTCAGCAAACTCGCCGGTACGACGACGCCAACCTTTCTTCGGCACTTGAACTAATTCTTTACAGTTAGCATTAAAGCAACAAGCTTTCGCCGACGACGACGACATCGGAATTCACCAAATTCACAAGCAACCACTACATATAAATATCTAAACTAATTTAAAAAATGATAAATTAGTGAAGTTTTTGTTTTTGAACAGTGAAAAGTATAATAGAAGAGAAAGTTAACCCTAGAAGGGACGGAAAATTTTTAGAGTGAGAAAGCAGCCATTTTTATTAGCGGAAAAGAAGAGGGTTTAATTTGAAGGATTTTAGAGTGAGAAAGGAAAGAGAACCTCTGACGTGGCATTGGATTGTTGTAATATACAGATATGCACAGTATGTAGCTACTAGATATTATACTCTATAAATTCGAATTTCTTCTTGTCGTCCTTGTATTTGGGAGCTTAAAGTGTAGGGGCAATTTGGCAAGTTACTCAACTTTTTGACATACATAAACGTTTCAATATTACTAGTCTTTCGACACGAGCGTTGCAATATCATGTTTTGTAGTTCGTGTTTAAGCTCCCAAAAGAAACTAACCTAGTTGGATATGATCGAGCGTTGCAATATCATGTTTTGTAGTTCGTGTTTAAGCTCCCAAAAGAAACTAACCTAGTTGGATATGATTTGGGATTTGAAATTTGAGAAGTTGAAATTTTGTTTGGATATACAATTTGAACTTTTTGAATTTCTTAAATTGCATTTTTTCTTATAAACATGAAAACCCCTCAATTTTTTGAAAATTATCAAAACTTCCCCAATACTTATATATCTTACCTAATAAGCAAATCATAGTTCATAAACTAGATATCGGACTATCCAAAGGCGCTACATTAATAAACTATATATCTGCATAATCCTTTTATAGATAGAATATCACTACATGTTATTACAAACTTTCAAATATACACAAAAAAAATTTAAGATCCACTTTCCAAAAATCAATAAAAATAACAATTGGCTATTCTTTAATATAATGATTTTACATGGTATCAAGAATCTCTTCACGTTGTGCATAAGTCATTTTAAGATGGTTTTAAAAAAAATATATATATAAATGTTGCTCTCAAACGCACATGCAAGTATACGTGGTCGACAAGTAATAAAGTAGTGAGTTGAGTATCGTTCCCACAAGGACTATTATTAATAACTGCATTCTAGTAAAAAATTCCTAAATTCTATTCAGGAATCTTTTTCAATGATGGTTGTAAAATTTATTAACTAAAGAAAATAATAATTAAAAAAAATAAGTAATTGAAGTCAAGTAATCGAGAGCAATTGAGTTGTTATCAATAAGAGAGAACGGTCCAGAGTTAGAGCGACAAACAATCCAGTTGAGTTTTTCAGTTGATTCTACTTCTTGATTTCCTAGATTGCTAACTAACATGTTAATTATATTCGTGAAAACTTGTCGATTCTTCACGACTCTATGCAAGCTACTTTAACGCCTATATATCTATGGAATTAAATCACATACATGTATTAAAGAACTCTGTATTTTGCTAAGAAAGGCAAGTAAGTATATGTATCCTACCCACAAATCGATTCCCTGATACCCAAGTTCACAATCAAGCACTATTCTTTCTTATGTGCCTTTACAAGTTCCCTCTGTCAATTTCAACTTATAAACTGTAGATAGTGTTCAATTATCGGGTCCTAATAACCAAACAATTAGGCTCAAGAAAGAATAAACAGTCTGTAATAGTAAACCAATAGGTAGAAATCAACTTTCAAACATCAACCTTCATGTATTTTCCCTAACTCTAGAACGAACAAACTATAGAATTAAAGAGAAGGATAAGAGAAAGAGAGAGAGAAAAGCTCGTTTAGAAGACATCTAGGATTCCTCTGCTCTCCTCCACGTCTCACTCCCTTAAAAGACTAAGTTTAATGTATTTATAGTGTTTACAAAGTACTAGCCTAAGTTAAACCAACTCCTAGGCTAAGTTGGAAAAGTTGGGTTCACCGGGCTTCAAGCTGTTCTCTGAGCGTCACATGCCAAACAACATCTTGATGGTGCAGGCTGTACTGAAGGCGTCGCATGGGAGACAGCCTTCCATAGTCTGAAGTTGTGACAGATCTACAGCTTGCACCATAGCCTTGCCTTCTAATGACACATCCCACATTTTGCTAATTCCATCAACTCCTTGCTCGATTGTATCTATCTTCGTTCCGTTTACACTCGTTCACGCCCTACAAGAAATATTACGAAAAGTGAGTGCAAAAACCATATGTATAACCTAAAAGGAATGAGTAGAGTACTCCAAATACAAGGAAATATTAAGGAAATATAGGCATATATAGCCAAATATCAATAAACTTAAAGGTCAAGTTTTACATTTAAAATTTTGAATCAAGATTTGAAATTCTCAAATTCTACCTTTTGGAGAATTTGGGATTTAAAATAAAATTCGGAGCAACACTTGAAATTTTATGCAAATTTTATAAACAAATGCTGATTTGAAAGTAAAATTTGGGATATTTCACCCAAATTCTATGGACAAACACTAGCTAATAATATTTTAAAAAAGGAACCACAATCATGGAGAAGACTTTCCTCGTTACCGAAATTGCAAGTGCTGTGAATCTTAAAACTTGTAGTGCCTTCACATTGTCAAACTTTTCAGCAATCATGCTCCACCTTGTAAGTTTACTGCTTTGTACAATAAAAAACTTGTAAGTTTGAGTTTGAGAACCCCTACAAGTGTTAAAGAATAATTATTTTAGTTGTCAAAGATACTTCATGATATAAATATGATAAAAATGCAGGTCTAAGTGTGTATGTAGTAAATTATAGAATACAAAGAGCATTAACCTTCTCTTAATTATAATAACGTATAATTATTAAAAAATCTACTAATTGTGCTATTTTTTTTTCAACTGAGGAAAGCATTCGTCAAGAAATACAACTAATAATTCAAATTTAGGAGATGACTTCAGAATAAAGAATTTTAGGCACAATCCCGATATTTTCGAACATTAAGATAGTAACGTGAAAAAAATATTAATGAGGAGAAAAGAACTCACAAATTGTTGTTGCTTTTCTCTTCAATTATCAAAAGCACTGTCATCTTTTAATAGTACAAAATTCAATAAATTACATTTCGCCAGAAAAAGGTAGCAATAATATGATATTATTTGCTCGGTATTAAATATCTTAAAACCGAATTTCCAGTAAAAATTCTAAACCTAAGGCTATAATAAAAAAGGAGGAGGAAGAATCCACACGTTAAACATAATTGCAAAAATATTATTGAGAATATTGAGACTATAACCGACCAAGAAAAGCATTCATCTCAAAATGCAATAACTTCTCTGGTTCAAAAAGTTACTTTAAAATCAAGAATTTTAGGTATTAAAATAGCAACGTCTAGAAACTATTTCAGGATAGCGTAAAAAGAGAATCTACCTGATATTTTGATATAATCTTTCTAGGCTTATAACCTCTCGCAAGAGCATACTTGTTGGACAACGTTATGTGGTATTGCAAGACTTTGGTGTAAGTGCACCTACATCAACGTACATGCGAAATAGAGAAGGGAAGAAGCGAAGGTTTAGACAACACCATATTCAGATGAATTGCAATGAGAAAACTATTCAAACTACATTCCAATGAATTGCAAAAAGGAAATTATCCAAAGTATCTGTTATTTGTTCTGTGAATATGGGGAATTCGAAACAGTGTCACTGAAATTATTCTTACATATCATAATTGTATAACCAATTCGTGAATGAGACAGCCCTTAATGTATTTGAATACAATTTGCCACAGCAATTTCAAACTTCATATCTACCCACTATTAGATATATAGTCCTATATAAAAGTTGCATAAATCACGATATATACCTCGTCCTTTTCAAGAGTTGTGAGAATATTAATTTCCTCCTTCGAATTTGCAAATGTCTAAAATTAATCTCCATTAGTAAAATGGAACTGCTACTCTTCTTTAGGTTATTCCTGTGAGTAAACCTATGAAGAAAATAAAAAAGAATTTTTTTTAAGAATAGAACGGGCAAGGGGCAAAGGGGTAGAGAATCCTCAAAGTAAAGGATTGGGTCATGGAACATATGGTCTTTGATGGAAAAATCCATAGAGTTGGTAAAGATTCTTAAGAATAGGAAGATCAATATAGTGTGTGCCCAGGAGACTAGATGGGTGGGAACTAAGCCGTGGGATGTAGACGGGTATAATTGTGGTACTCAGGAGTCTAGAGGAATAGGTATGGAGTAGGTATTTTAGTTGATCAGGACCTGCGTGAGCAAGTGGTGGAGGTTAGGTGGGTGAATGATAGGATGATGATTATCAAGATTGTCATAGGAGGGCTCACCGCCAACATTATAAGCACTACGCACCTCAATCATGCTTTGATGAAGAAGTCAAGAGGCACTTTTGGAAGGATCTAGACGAGGTAGCGCGGAGTGTTCCTATCAATCAGATGAGACTTTAATGGTCACATCGGGGCATCTTCGGGGGGGTGCATGGGGGTTATGGGTTTAGGTATAGAAATGAAGGAAGAGTTGCTCTTCTGGGTTTTGCTAAAGCTTTTTATTTGGCGATTGCTAACTCAAGTTTTCATAAAAAAGAAGAGCACTTGGTTACCTTATGTAGTTCGGGGGCTAGGACAGAGATTTATTTCCTTCTCCAATGGAAGAGTGATAGGGGCATGCGTAGGGATTGCAAGGTTATCCCGAGCGAAAACCTAATTACCCAACATAGGCTCTTATTTTTGGAGCTAGATATTGTAAGGCCGAGAAAGAAGCGAGCTGTGTCAGAATGTCCTCGGATCAAATGATGGACTCTGTCCATGGAAAAGATGCAGGAGCTAGGGAAGGGGCTGGATGATATGGGTGCCTGGGAGAGTTGCAGGGATGCAAGTAGTATGTGTGCCAGAACAGTAGAGTGCATCCAAGGAGCCCCCAGAGAAGTGTTAGGGGTTTCAAAGGGAAACCCATATAGATACAAAAGGGATTGATGGTAGAACGAAGATATCCAGGAGAAAGTGGACGGCAAAAAGGCCACTTATTTGAAGGTAATTGAGAGTAGTGATGAGGAAGAAAAGAGGAAGAATAGGGAAGGATATAAGACTGCCAATAAGGAAGCGAAGCTAGTGGTTTGGTCACCTAAAACGACAGGATTCGAGCGTCTATATAAAGAATTAGCTGAAAAGGGGGAGACCAAAAGTTGCATAAGCTCGCGAAGGCAAGGCAGAAGAGATCTCGTGATCTGGACCAAGTGAGGTGCATTAACCATGAGGATGGTACGACATTGGTAGAAGGGCCCATATTAGACGGAGCTGGCAGACGTGCTTCCATAAACTCTTGAACTTGGAGGGCGACAGGCATATTGTGTTGAGTGAGTTAACACACTCGGAGGATCGCCGAGATTTTGGGTATTGTAGGCGTATAAAAGTAGAGGAGGTTAGAGGGGCAATCCAAAAAATGTGAGGGGGAAGGGCAGTTGGGCCAGACAAGATTCTAGTAGAGTTTTGGAAGAGTGCGGGCAGGGCAAGTCTGGAGTAGTTAACCAGGTTGTTCACTGTCATCCTTAGGACGATAGAAATACCTGAGGAATGGAGATGTTGCAGCAGGGTTCCATTGTACAAGAACAAGGGTGATGTTCAAAACTGAATAACTATTGGGGCATCAAACTACTCAACCATACTATGAAAGTCTGGGAAAGGGTGGTGGAGACGAGGATGAGGAGGGTTGTGTAATTTCCGAGACCAGTTTGGTTTCATGCCTGGGAGATCAACAAAAAAAGTCATTCATCATTTGAGACGACTGGTTGAGCAGTATAGGGATAAAAAAGATTTACATATGGTGTTCATCGACCTAGAAAAAACTTATGACAAGGTCCCTAGGGAGGTTCTGTGGAGATGCATGGAATCCAAAGGGGTTCCCGTGGCATACATCAGGGTGATTAAGGATATGTACGAAGAAGCTAAGACCCGAGTGAGAACAGTGGGAGGTGACTCAGACCACTTTTCGATCGAGATGGAGTTGCATTAGGGGTCAGCGCTTAGCCCATTTTTATTTGCTCTAGTGATGGATGAATTGACTCTGAGTACTCAGGGAGAGGTGTCGTGATGCATGTTATTTACAGATGATATAGTTTTGGTGGATGAGACTCGTAGAGGTGTCAATGAAAAGTTGGAGGTGTGGAGGCAGACTTTAGACTCTAAAGGCTTTAGGCTAAGCAAGGGGATGCAAGTTTGGTGATGCTACTGTCGAGTCGGATGTGGAAGTGAAGCTTAACTCTCAAGTCATTCCTAAGAAAAGAAACTTCAGATATCTTGGCTCAATCCTCCAAGGTAATAAGAAATTCATGATGATGTCATACACCGTATAGGAGCAGGTTAAATGAAGTGGAGGCTTGCTTCTGGTATGCTGTGTGATAAGAGAGTGCTACTTAGGCTTAAAAGAAAATTCTATAGAGTGATCATTAGACCGGCTATGTTGTATGGGGCATAGTGTTGGCCAGTCAAGAACTCGATCATTCAGAAAATGAACGTGGCAGAAATGAGAATGCTTAGGTGGATGTATAGACACACTAGGCTTGACAAGATTAAGAATGCAGTCATTTGCAATAAGGTGGGTGTGGCCCCAGTGGCTTAGAAGATGCGAGAAGCGAGGTTGAGATAGTTTGGACACGTGAAGAGGAGGAATGATGATGCTCCGGTAAGGAGATGCGAGAGGTTGGCTATGCTGGGTCTAGCGAGAGGCAGAGGTAGACCGAAGAAGAACTTGGCCGAGGTGATTAGACAGGACATGGCCCAGATCCAGATCACCGAGGACATGACCCCAGATAGGAGAGCATGGAGGTTGAGGATTAGGGTAGAAGGTTAGGTAGTGGTCAATGTCTTTTTTCTTTTTAAATATAGAGGATTTTCATTGTAGTCTTCGCCTTTATATTTACTACTATTATTATCTATTTGTTTTGGATATGCTTTACTTTTATCATTCTCTTTAGCATAATATTGTTGTCTTGATTTTCAAAAATGTTTTCGAAAACAAAATTTTCCTAGCCAAGGGTCTATGGGAAACAGCCTCTCCACCTTGATGGGGGTAAGGTTTGCGTACATCTCACCCTTCCTAGATCCCACTGGTGGGATGCTATGTTGTTGTTGCTGTTGTTGAACATCCAAAGGAAAAAATAGATTTTAAACATGAAAAGAAATAACACAGGAGAAAATAGTATTTACATCAAGAATATTCATATTAGATATTGTTATCACCATACCTTTTAGTTAAGAGTTAGCAAAAAAGTTGGATTTGGGTAAAGAGAAACAGTTATGGGGGCACTTGATCTTTACAGACAATGAAATTAAACATTTGCAACTTTAGCAGAGTAACAACTAACTGAACTATTATCGATATGATTATGAAGGATCATAAAGTTGGCTTGTTCCTCGTTGGTAAACGCTAATTTCTAGGCTTTTCTCTTCTTTAAGTCATTTCATTATGGTTGTTGCTAAGCCTTTGTTTATGCCTATTGTGTTTTTGTTTGTACCGTTTCTTTATCTGTTGCTAAGCTTCGGTCGTGCCGTTACAATTTATTTGATTTTTAATTTTCTAAGCAGGGAATGTAATCTAACTTTTTTATTGTGCTTCTTAGTTGTATTCTTAGAAAAGGTTCTCCAAAAAGGAAAATTGGAGAGACCGATTGCATGAGCTAATTATCCAACGTATGAATCATAGGACTTTTAATTGGTCCAAATACAATGAATCTATTTTCTTGTGTTCAAATGAAGAATTTACTGTTTTTTATTCATTTAAAATGGACCAATATAAATGCTTGAAATGAAGTTTATATAGTCTGTAGGCTCTCCAATTCCTTTGTAGTTCACATTAATAATAATATTATAATAGTTATTATTATTAGGGGTACTTTTGGAACCTAAATAATAAACAGGGCATTTTAGTAATCCGAATTTACATTAGGATGTTCTCACTTTTAATATAATACTAGTTTCTAACACGTGTGTTGCACGTCCAACGGTAAATTTTATCATCAAGATTCATCCTTGTAAAAAGAACAAAGGTTTATATGTTAGTCAAATTGAGAAAATTAGTACAACAACATACTCATTATAATCTCATACATTAGGTTTGAAAATAATAAGGTGTACACAGACTTTACCTAGCCTCAAATGAAGTAGACATGCAATTTCTGATAGGCCCTCGTCTCAAGAAAAATAATTTTAAAAATGAGTTTGAAAAATGAACGGAAAAATACTACATGAATAATCACCAGTACTGTCAAGCTCTCGCACCTCCCACCAGACAATTTTGTCCAAATATTTCATTAAAAAAAATTCCAAATAAGTTAAATAAGGGGATATTTATAATATCATAAACACCACGGAAGCCAGTATTTTTTTAAAAAAATATGTGGAATGATTTATAACGTATTACTTTTAAAAATGATTCTACCTCTGAATAGAAAATTGACATAAAAAAGATAAAATTATAAATTGGAGTACTGATGTAAAGTCACATGTTCATTGTGGATTTTATAGGATATAGGAAGTGTGAAAAGATTCCCAGAGTCTCAACGAATATTTTTAATAGTTGAAGCTAAAATGAGTATTGGTTGAAGCTTAATGAATAATGATATATGAACTTTCTTTCAAATGTTCTGATTTTGAGCTCAAATTTTAACTTAATAGTATTCTTAGGTAGGATAAAACATAACTAATGTTTAAAGGATAATTCTGTAAATTGGCTTTCCACCTTTAGGAGGTTCCCATTTATATAGTAGTAGTAGTAGATGATGTGATGATTGTGAGGGTGTTTGGCTAAGCTTTATAAATTGGTCAAATCAACTTATAAGCACTTTTTGGCTTATATATACATTTGTCACCATTGTTGCTAAATACAATTAAACAACAACTTTAGGCTTTCTATCTCTAGATACATAATAGTGTACATTAAGGTGAGCTTTCGCTGGAAATGATAAACGAGGGAAGCCTAGAAAGAACAAAGTAAATAACACTGCACAAAAGTTAGAAATCACTTAATCACAAAGTGAGATGGCAGCAACGGGGTATTCTTCCCAAAAGAAAGTTGTAGAGGAATGGCCAAGATTAACTAAGGAAAATCTTATCACATCTAAAAACAACAATAAAGGAATGAAGGGGATAACGGCAGGAGACCTGAGCAAAGTGATTTCAGCAAGCTCAAGTAAGAAGAAATCAATAACTAATCATCCAGTAGCTGATCAAAAAGGAAGCTCATACAGCTGGTGCCAAAAGGAAGTTGGACTTAGGTCATGTGGAGCAGCATAAACAACTATGGAATCAAATATTTTTGGAGTAGCGATAAGAGATATGAATCTGATTTATATAAAGATGGTATTAAAGGTGTAGAATTAGTTAAAATGAAAGTAAGAGAGAAACTGTGAATTTAAAGCAAGCTATCATAATATATGTTGTTGGTGTCCTTCAATTAGGGCTCTTGAGAGATTCATTGCTAACTTTACCTAGAAACCTACGATCTACTGACACAACGAGGGATACTTTTATTATTAAATCCAATAGCATGGTGGAAAGAGATAAAGTTCTACTTTCAGGATCTTATACAATTAATAACAAACCCATAATAATTAAGGCATGGGGGCCTGAATTTGACTGTAAGAAAAAAGTAGGTGGATTCTACTTTGGGCCAGGCTGCTAAACTTACCTTTGAAATGTTGGAATATGGATTCATTGATCAGAACATGTAGTAGCTTGGGCACACCACTATATGCAGATGAATGTAAAAAAAAATAGACAAGATTTCCTTTGCAAGGTTACTAGTTGAAATGGTTGTTACCACGGACATGCCATAATCAAAATTAGTACCCGGCCCAAGTGGAAGATGTTTAGAACAAGGTGTGAAATATGATTGGCAACCTACATATTGTCATATGTATTTGTAGGTGGGACATAATTGGTAAGATAAGGCAACGAATCAACAGAATTACCATGAACCAGTAAGCAAGCCACTTGTAGGTAGGAATAATAATGATAGAAATAAAAATATGAAAAACCAGAATATGAAGAGCCCAAATCAAACTGGGATGAACCAAAACCAAGTATGGATTGGGAAGGAGTCAAGTAAGGGTCTAGCTATAGAAAAACAGGAGTAGAAAGTGGTAGAGCAACAAGTTGCACCACCAAGAGAAATTGCAACAGAATAATAACAAAGGGCAAGACTAGAAAGAGGCCCATAGACTCACCTCAAACTACACACTTTGAATGGATTGAGGCTCTGACCAGTAGTAAAATGCACTAGAACACACTAAAGATGCAAGTTTGAATTGTAGCACATGGGGGCAAGACAGAGGGGGAGAATGTGGCACTATACCTCCAATATCATAGCATGGAATGTGAATAGATAAACAAGGTGCATAAGTAAAAGGAGTTAAAAGGAGTCTCTTAAAGAAGTAAAGTTCACTTAATTTGTATTAGTGAACATAGAGTAAGAGAGACTAATGCAGCAAAAATAAAAAATAAAATTGCTCTAGCTAGAGATGGTGTCATAACTATGGTACTAGAAAGAGAATATGAATTTGTGGGATAAAATATATTGGATTTTACGCTGGTCGAAATTTATTGTCAGTTTATTCATCGGGCAATTTAGATTAAGACAAGGAAGATCAACCTCACAATAATATATGGGTTACATATAGCTGAGAGCAGGAAAGAATTGTGGAATGAGCTAAGAAGAATCAACTCCTTCCGACAGGGAATTTGGGGGGAAATAGGTGACTACAATATAGGGCTAAACTTGGACGACAAGACTAATGGGACTGCAGTTGAAGAAATAGAAGTCGGAGACTTTAAGGAATTCCTCAATGATACTAAAATGGTGGAGCTGAAAGTAATTGACATGGAATTCATTTGAACTAACAATCATGTCCGGAGCAGAATAAATAGAGTACTAGTCAACCTAAGCTGGATGATTCAATATACATGTGTTGAGGCCTTACTAATGGATCCATCATGTTCGGATCAGACCTCTTTATGCATAAAGATAGAGGATGGACATGGAATCTATGCAAGGCCCTTTAGTTTCTTTAACCATTGGGTGAAACATCCATAGTTTCAATCTATTGTGGAAGATAATTGTCATGTTCCGGGCAAAAAAAAAGAAAAAAAAAAAGAAGACAAAAGCTGAATAACCTAAAAGCTTCACTCAAGGAGCTGAACAACAGAGAATTTGTTGTAGTAGAAGTGAGAGTCAAGCAAGTAAGAACTAAGGTGCAAGAGATTCAAGAAAGTACTAGAGATAGACAACTTATTGCTACACTGGCTGAAAAGAGAAAACAGGAAAAAGAGGAGCTGGAGAAATGGTCTGTGATAGAGAAAAGTATTATTAGACAGAAATCTAGAGTGAGTTGGCTGAAAGAGGGAGACGCTAATGTAAAAATAGGCTAGGTCAAAATATGATCAAAACCTTGATTAATGAATGGGCAATGTTATACAAGATATTAAACGGGTTCAAGCTGAGATCATTCAGTACTATCCAACCTTGTTGGGAGCAGCTGTTCTATCCATCCCAGCGCTCAACCCATGATACTGAAGAATGGAAATATCCTTAATAGAGAGCAACAGCTAGCACTGGTGGAATCTGTTACAACTGAAGAAGTTTACTTCGCTCTATGTAGTATATATGAAGATAAAGCACCAAGTTGTGATGGCTATAACTCATGCTTCTTCAAGAAAGTCCTGGAACACTATAGAAGGGGAAGTCACTATAGTAGTTATGCAATTATTGTATAAGCCAATTAACGTTACCACAGTGACATTGATACCAAAAGTCCAAAATCTCTGTAGAATAAAGCAATATAGACCAATATTCTGCTTCTCAATCCTTTACAAGATTATACCTAAGGTGGTAGATAACAAGAAGAATTGACGCAGTAATGGACTATTTCCTAGGAAGGGGAGTCTTGGAGCAAGTGGTAAAGTTGTCTTCGTGTGACCAATAGGTCACAGGTTCAAGCCTTAAAAACAACCACTTATGCTTGTATAAGGTTAGGCTGCGTACATCACACCCTTTTGAGGTGAGGCTCTTCCCCGGACCCTGCGAACGCGGGATACTTTGTGCATCGGGCTGCCCTTTTAATGGACTATTTGCTACGCAATGGGCAGGCACCCTTTGTCTTGGAGGGGGGCTATGAAAATAACATAATCCTTAGTCATGAACTTGTTAAAGGCTATGAGAGGAAGGTAATTTCACCTAAATATATGATTAAGGCAGATATACAAAAAGATCGACTTATTTGGAGCAATTCATCATTAGTCTAAATTTTCCTATCAAATGGATAGTGCAGTGTGTAGTGTGTCCAAATAGTCTGCTATACTATAGTGATCAATGATTGTCATACCAAACCTATTTCTGCAAAGAAAAAAATGAGACATGAGGGATCATTTGTCCCCATATATTTGTTTTGGCTACAGAGTACTTGACTAGACTACTGAAGACACTAAAGAATAATCTCGACTTTTATCACCACCCAAGGTGTGAGAAGCTGAGTATTTTGCAACTAGGATTTGCTGATGATTTCGTTATTCTACAGAAGAGATATAATCTCTTTGGAAGTGTTAATTGAATGCTTCCAAAACTTTTCTAAGGACTCTAGATTAATTGTATAATAAGGAAAAAAGTGACATCTTCTTTGGAGGTGTACATAATGGTATTCCACAAAAAATCTTGAGAAAGATACGGTTCACTCAAGGTGCACTCCCTATTAGATACCTTAGGGTCCTAAAAGAATATCAATAAGCCAATGTCAATCTTTATTGGATAGAATACTAGGGAGGATTACCATCTGGACCTCTAAATTTCTATCATATGTAGAAAGGATGCAGCTTATAAGTAGTATCTTGCTTTTCAATGTTGGACTACTAGTCCAAAATATTTGTGCTACCTAAGAAAGTTCTTAAATCCATTGAAGACACATGCAAGAAGTTCCTATAGTCAGGGGCTGCAGAGGACTCTAAAAGAGCCCATATAGCTTGGGCAAAAATGTGCTTACCTAAAGTGGCTGAAAGGCTTAATGTAACTAATATTATGTTATGGAACAGAGCCGCAATATACATGTACCTATGGAACCTTTGTGAAAAGAAAGATAAACTTTGGGGTCCTATGCATACTATAGCAAGAGTAGTACAGCTTATGAAAGGGTACCTTCCCAAGCATCATGGATGGTACGAAAGATCTGAAAAGCCAAAAAGTATATGGAGTAGGCTGGCTTAACCATGAATGAATTGCAACAACAGAACACCTTCTTAATAATCACTCTATTCGAAGACTCAGCTTGACCATTCGCACTAGGATGATATGAGGTCGACACGGTCCTCTTTATGCCTCATTTATTGAGAAAAATTGTGACATTCGAGCCGATAAATTGAGGCCCATTGTCACATGTTATTTCCCTTGGGACACTGAACCGACATATTATGTTCTTCCAAAAGAAACTAATAGCTTCTTTCTATCTAACTTGGGCAAAAGACCCCACTTCTAGCCATTTGGTGAAGTAATCAGTGAGCACTAGGATTAACCAAACGCTGTCTTTAGCTTTTGGAAGTGGTCCAATTATGTCCATCCTCCATTTCATAAAAGGTCATGGAGACACGACCGAATGTAGAGGCTCGTCCTGTTAGTGAATCATTCGAGCGTGTCGCTGGCACTTGTCACATCTTTTCACAAATGCCTTAGCGTCTGCTCTGATGTCTGGCCAATAATAGCCTACCCGAAGCAATTTGCGCATTATAGCTTTTAGAGGTGTGCAAAACCGAACCGGTACCGATAGCCGAACCGTTACCGCTACCGATAAGCATAACAGTATCGGTATAACGGTTATTGGTTCAGTAATTGTATTAATTTCAAATACTGATAAGATATCAGTACAATAATGGTTTCTATATCTCTTTACCATTACCGTACCGATAACCGATAAGGTTTCTTTTTATAAATTTTATAAATTTTATTTTATTTATTATTAGTATATTAAGTCATTTAAACTCTTAATTTACAACGTTAACTTATAGGTTAAACTTCAATTAATATTATTATTTTTGGTGGTTATATGTCAATACTCATACACTTTAATTAATGAGTCTGGCCTATTTTATAATTAATTTTACTTTCTCAAATCATTGATCAGACTTTCTTATCTTTTCTTTTTCTATTTCATTATTTTGTGTTAAGTTAGCATATTGTTAAGACTTGTTGATTGCACTTGTTTACTTAGTTTGTGTGGATGGTTTGTCTATTACTTTAGTGGTTATTCATATTAATTAAAAAATATTATCTATTGACAACCATCCATCAAGAATTCACGCATTACTTCGGTGTACCAGTTACCGAACCGTTAAGAACCGATAACCGATAACCAATAGCTTATTGGTTCAGTATTGGTTTTACATAATTACATACCGTTAACCGATATACCGTTACTGATAAGCTCAAACCCGAACCGTACCGCCCCATGAACACCCCTAATAGCTTTTCCTCCTGAGTGGTTGCCACATCACCCTCGTATATTTCTCTCATTACGTATTCATCCTGCCTCGGACCTAAACATTTGGCCATCGAGCCGCAATATATCATCTTGTACAACTGCCCTCGAATCATCGAATAAGAGGTTGCTTGTATCCTAAGCTTTTTCGCTTCTTTCTTATATGCTGGTAGAGTCCCTAAGTCCAAATAAGAGATAAAATTGGTGTGTTATCCCAAGTATTACTCACTGAATTAACTTCTAGCTTAATTTTTTCCACAATAGATGAAAGGAGCCGAATGATCAAGTCAGTCCCCAAGTTCTCTTCTTCAACGGCAGAGCCTAGATTGGCTAATGTGTCAACCTCGAAATTTTCCTCTCGGAGGATCTGTTTAATTCTCCACTCTTGAAACTAAGCCACAATTTTTTGAGCTCGAGCTAAGAATTACTGCATCCTGGGCTCTCAAGCCGAATAGTCCCCAAGTATTTGATCCACCACCAGTTGTGAATCACTTCTCAACTCAACTCTTTCTACTCTCATTTCCTTAGCCAGTTCCAATCCTGCTATGGCGGCCTCGTACTCTGCCTTGTTGTTGGTCACTTTCTTAAACCTGATTGAGTGTCTCAGTTTTTTCCACCGCGGGAGCTGCTAAAACTATTCCAAGCCCCGAGCCCTTTAAATTAGTAGCTCCATCTATATAGAGTGTCCAAACTTTAAAAGTAGGCCCCCTAGACATTAAGGTCTCCTTTTTAGCGTCGAGGAGAATATTAGCACAAAAATTAGCCACGAAGTCTGCCAATACTTGGGACTTTATGGTTGTTCAGGGCTGATAAGTGATGTCGTATTCACTCAACTCGACTGGCCGTTTAGATAACCTTCCCGACAACTCAGGCTTATGTAATATATTTCTCAAAGGGAAAGTTGTAAATACGGCTATGTGATAACATTGAAAGTAAGACGAAAGTTTTCGAGCAGTAACAACTAGGGCAAGTACCAATTTTTCTATATGAGGGTACCAGGTTTCAACATCGAGGAGTGTTTTTCTCACATAGTAGATTGGCTGCTACTTTCCATCCTTCTCACGAACCAGCATTGCACTCACAGATACCTCGGATACGACCAAGTAAACCAACAATGTTTCTCCATCTTTTAGCTTGGCGAGCAATGGTGTGTTAGCCAAATAATGTTCAAGACTGAGAAGAATTAGCGGCATCACTCGGAAGACCTCGAGATAAATCTACTCAATGCAGCAATCCGGCCAGTAAAGCATTGAACTTCCTTAATCCCCGAGAGTACTTTAGGAATCTCTTCAATGAATTTAATCTTTTTAGGATTCGCCTCGATGCCTCGCTCGGAGACGATGAACCCCTAAAACTTTCCTGAGCCGACTCTAAAGGCACACTTCTCGGGGTTCAGCTTTATATTGTATTGCCTCAGGATGGCAAAAGCTTCCCTCAAGTGATTCATATGATCCTCTATCCGAATCGACTTTACTAGTATGTCGTCTATGTAAACCTCCATCGACTTTCCAATGTAATCTTTGAACATTCAACACACTAGCCTTTGGTATGTTGCTCCAGTATTTCTAAGGGAAGGGCATCACTTTTGTAGAAATATGTGTCTCGATTAGTGATGAATGAAGTCTTTTATTTATCCTTCAAATCCATCAAGATTTGATTGTACCCCGAGTATGCATCCAAGAAAGTTAGTAGTTTATGTCTAGCCGTAAAGACTATCACCCTATCTATTTATGGCAATAGATATGAATACTTGGGGCAAGCCTTGTTCAAATCTATGTAATTCATACACATCCTCCATTTTCCATTATTTTTGGCACAGCCACAACATTGGCGAGCCACTCGGGGTATTTAACCTCTCTCACAGAGCTATTGTCTTCCAGCTTCTTTGTTTCTTCCTCGATTACTTTTTTCTCAAGCCAGCGTGTGGCCCTTTCTTTTATTTCACCGAGGTGTGGTGAGGATCCCTGTTGAGTTTGTGAGTAATAATTTCCATATTAATCCCAACCATATCGGTGTGGAACCAAGCAAAACAATCATTGTTGGATTCCAATAATTCAACAACAGCCTTTTTCAACTCTGGGTCCAACTCTGAGCTGATGAACACCTTTCTATCTGGAAATTCCTTCGACAACACAAAGGATTCCAGCTCCTCGATGGCTGAGTCCTCGACTTTCTGTTTCTGAGGCTCTTGAACACACACTGAGATCTTTTCCCTTATGACCTCTTGGGAATTCATTTCAAGAGCCAAAGCCCTTTCCTCTTACAGAACCCGAGCACGTTGATTGCTATTTTGAAGGTCCACTCAGAACAACTCAACTCTTCCTAGCGATTGAATAGCACTCTCTTGCCGTTCATTTCTCCTCGACTCGAACGATTTCCCTAAGGAGTAGGGAATTTGATGACTTGGTGAAGAGTAGATGGCACAACTTCTATAGCATGAATCCAAGGCCTTCCGAGGATGACATTATAATCCATGTCCTCGGGCATTAATTGGAACATGGTTTCTTTAACAACTCCTTTGGTGTAAGTGGTGAGGCTGATCTCACCTAAAGTTTTCTTTATTGAGTTGTTGAAACCTATTAATATGGTTGCCTTTGGAGCGATTTGGTCCTTCAACCACATCTCTTTTACTGCCCCATAGCTGATAATATTCATGAGCTCCTGGGGTCGATCAAGACTCTTTTGATGTTCGAGTCATTGATTCTCAATATAATGACCAAAGCATCTTGACGGAGAAACATCATCCAATCACAGTCATCATCGTAAAAGACAATTTATTTACCGGAACCACTAGTTCAAGTTCTCTTCTCCATTGTAATGGAAAGCTCTGCAAACTTCTTCAAGCAGGTACTCGTCGTTTACTTTAGAAACCCCAGTCATCATATTTACCCTTTTGAGGGATGGGGCCTTCGGCAACTCCCCATCCCTTCCATTCATTGCAAAATTTTGTTTCCCCTTATCGGTTAGAAACTCCTTCGACATGCCTTTCTTCAGCAAACAAGTCACCTCGAGGCGTAACGCCTAACAGCCCTTGGTGAGGTGCCCATAATCAGCATGAAAATCGCAATAGAGGTTGTGATCCTTTTTCCTCGGGGCTGTTCTCATATCCTTCGAGGAGTTTCACTCCCTCGTCGTCATTCCTTTTAGCGCATTCACTACCTCAGCGCTCGACACATTAAAGTTGTACTCGAAAATTTGAGGCAAATCTTTCTCCTTAGGCACTTATCACGCCCAACTACACCCTATAAAAGAGACTAAGCGGTCGCAATAAATATAGCCCTGTACTTAAAGTGCCGAGGTCGAATCCCATAGAGAACACGACTCCTAGCAGTTAATTTAGCTAAATTATCTACTCAACCAACTTCAAGTGTATATCTTTAGTTTGGTTTGATTCTATCAACTACTTAACAAGAAACTAAATAACAAGTACAAAAAGATAAATTTAATTCAAAGGATGAAAAGCCTAGGATTGATTTTCCCAACTCCTAACTTGTGCTAAAGTATTGTGCTATCAATTGTCCCTAATTCTTCATGTGCTAAAGTATTGTGCTATCAATTCTCCCAAATTCTTCCTATTGAACAAGTGCTCCAAGTTTATAACTACCCACTTCTGTTAAGTAATCATAAGTTCAATTAATTAACTATTCCAATTAACTAATGAAGATAGAGAGGACTACACTTATGGATTACAGTAAGGATCAATATTTCAAATTCACCGTTTTGACAACCTGAGCAATGCCTTTATTTTAGGTTGAAATATTACTGTGTGTTTAACCCTAACTCATGAATCTATTCCTAGTAATCACAACAATAAAAGGGACAATTAACTAGGGATCTTACCAATTACAACATGAAACTCGTAAACAACATAGATAGGAAGAATTAATAAGGTTCATTCGTAAAACAATAATTATCGTCACACAAGCATGTGGAGTGGTTCAATCAACCCTAGAATGAGTGATTTAACCACTTATAGTCATGTTCTAAGAGAAGAAATAACTATAAGCATTTAAAAATCACAATAAGATGAAAAGATAGATGAAGTAGAGCCTTGAATCTTGGTCTTCTCTCTTCCTTGCCTCTTTTTGATGTTCATTAGGTCAAAAGTTATGTTTGAGTGTGTTGGATGCCTTTTATAATGTTCGTATAGACCCACACACGTCGGGAATCCAAAATAAACTCGGAATCAAAACGTCGGGTAATTAAGCCAACGCGCGGCGCGACGCATTGCTGGTGTGGTGCAGTAGGGATTTTTCTGCAGGTTTTCTAAAATTTCAATTCTCTGAATATCGACCATGTCATATTGCGCTACGCAACGCCCAACACGGTGCCTCAGGCATAATTTACTGCTCTTCCTTCTATATCATTTCTCGTCCACGCCTTCGTTCGCTCGACCCTCGGGCTTCTACTCAGATTTCAACCCTTGTTTTCACCAAACTTTGCTCCACGAACGCCTCATATCATCAACCTAATTTCTGCAACCTGAAACAAACTAAATGAGAGAAATTCAACTCAAAGTGCTAAAAAATATGACAAGTAGAAGCATGAATATGAGGCGAAAATAAAGGAAATATAGTAATATCTAGCCTCGTATCAACACCGCACACTTAGACCTTTGCTCATCCTCGAGCAACTTATACCTTGAACTCAAGACACACCAAAATAACTCACATAATTACTTGGATCTATATAAGCACTTAACAAGTTACATATGCACTAATCATGCTTTACTCACACAAAATCAACGCCAAGAATATTTAAAACTATTAAATGCATCAAATCAACCTCTCAATGCCACATCAACTCCAAACTCATCAAATAAGTCATGCAAGCACTCACTCTACTCAAGAGACTAATAAAAGAGCTCGCTTCTCATAAGTCATGTGCCCTCACAATCAAATCAAAGTTTAGAGAAGGAATTATTACTTTAGGCGCAGCTCTATCGTGCAACTCATCCCAGGTTCGTGCTTGCCACTGCTAGAGATATCTTTTTAGCTCAATTGCAGCCTTGGAGTTGCTAGCGTTAATATTTCTATAGAATGCCATGATTGTCAGGTTGTCATCCATCATTGGCAATTCCATTCTCTCTGCCTGGAAGCACTCGAGAAAATCTTTGATCAGCTCCACGTACCATTGTTTAATTTCAAACACTTCATCCTTTCATTTGAGGATTTTCTGGGCCTCAGTTTGTGCTTTGATGAATAAATCAACTAATTCATCAAAGCTTAAGATGGACTCCGAGGGGAGGTACATATACCAACAGAGTGCTCCCTTCTCAAGAGTATCTCCAAACTTCTTCAAAAACATGGACTCAATTTCTATCGGGGTCAGATCATTGCTTTTTTACCATGGCCATGTATTCAGCCACATGGTCAGCTAGGTCACTCGTGCCATCAATTTTCTTCAAGATCTGCAGCTTGAAATGCTTAGGAATGGGGGCCGCCTCTAGTTTGCGGGCTTGCTGCCTACACTTTTCTATACCCAAGACTCTTTGGGTCTTTCTGACCCCGGAACATTTTCGAGCCATATTTCAAATTGGGCTTTAAAATCTTTCTTCCAATTCTCGAAGTCTGTCGAGACGATTGTTTCTGCCACCATGGGATTTGTCCAAAAAGGCTGAGTGTCATGTAGGGCTGTCCCCAAGCCTTCAGAAGCGGCACCGTTTGGAAGTCCCCATGTTGTGCCCGTAGGAACAAATTTCGGGATGCTTCTATTAGGATCCATGGGTATATATCCCCTTTAGAGTATTGATGAAACATGATAGAACATTCCTATTGCCTTGCCCTCTGAAAAAATTGAACTTTAAACAAAAAATTTTGATTCAACTATCTCTTTGTTTACTTGAATCAGATATTTAGAATTCCAACTAAGATTTAGAATACTAATAAATCACATAATATCCCCAGTAATTTTTATCTCTTTTTTGAAATTCAGAAATAGTAAGCGATTCCATAAGGGATTTCTGAAGTAAGTTATTTATCTTATTATGTTATATTATTAATCAAGGATTTCTTATATAGCTAGAACGACTCTCACAAATGGCGAATACTAATTTGTTAAGAATTAATCGGATTGAGGATATGGCGTCATCATTCGCTGGAATTGAAATATCTTCCAGATCGGGGTCACAATTTGTTTAGGGAACTACGCATCTTAACATTAATAGCTGCTTGTTAAGCGAGTTTCCCATGAACTTGTTGCATAAAGTTCATGATATACGCGTTCCAAGCATCATTCGACCCCGAAAAGGAGGGGTCAGCTGGATGTGGAGGAGGTGGAGGTATGAACGGTCTTTCTACATCGTCAGTCTGCTCATCAGGGCATATTTGGTTTCTATCAACACTATCATTATTATCAGCCATTATTCCAAATCAAAGGGGAAATGTGAACAAATGTGTCGCACAACTTTAGAACAAGACGTAATTTTTTGATCCCCACAGACGATACCAAATTGTATTTTCCTAAATCGGATTAGGTTTACAATTGAATTTGTAATGGGGGTTTACAAGCAATATGTTATATCAATGTTGGTAAAGGAATAATAAATCAACGAAAACAAATGACGAGTAAGAGCAAAAGTAAGATTCCAATAATATTTGCTTTGAGATTACAATTGGATTTATGTAAGTATTTTTTGAATGATTTACAAGATGAAAGAAACAATATTTATAGCCTATCACTCTGAGGGCTATGGAACGCCATTTTCTCACGTTCAGATCATGGTTTGCCCACGTTTTCATCTATTACATGCCGAGTTAGTGGGCGCAGATCGTGGGGCGACTCATCAGCTGGAGTTTGACTGTCTCCTGAGGCTTTGGTCATTTGCCTCAGAGGGATGAGCTTCATATTCCCCGAGGTAGCTTCTCCCTCGTAGCTTGTAGAAGACTTTGACCTCGGAGCTCCGCCTCGAGGATCATGTCGTTTGCCTCGGGGTCAACTTGTAAATCTTAGCAAGATATGTTCCAAGCCACGCGCTCGAGGCGCCACATATGCAAATAATATTTCACCCAATACAAGCCCATAAGCATCTCATGTGATAAGCTTAAAAAGGGCAGCAACATCCAGAAGCTAAGACAACTTAACATTCTATCCAACTAAAGCTAGAAAGTCTAGTAAAGGAACGAAAATGAAAAGAAGAAACTCTCATTAATTGATCAAGATAAATTAAGGTAATTAATTCTATAGTAAATTATAATTACGTATTTTTAGTTTGATTTAAACTATTATTCGAAAGATTGAAAGGTTAATTCGAGTTTTAAATCAAAATATAAAAATTAGTACTTTATGAAATTAAATAGGTATATTACATCAAAATATGAAACTAATGATACCATTGGACCCATGGGACTATGAGGAGTCCGAAAATATATAATTTATGGGCTTTCGGCTAAGCCCAAACCTAGGGTGTTTTTGTAATTTTTCCTTCTTTCTTGTATAAAGGTTAGATACTCGTTCTTCGGGAACTTATAAGTGCGAATATATTTTTTTGGCTCAGAAAAGGATTATTCTGAGAGGCATCAAAAAGGAAAGAAAGTTATTCAGTAGCTTTTCTGACCCAGGTCTTGAGGTAAGTGATTATATACATCTCTTTAACAGCCTTTGGCCTTATGGATATTCTATTCACGCGTTCTATACGTGTATAGCTACTGATAGGGGGTACTTACTACGCCACAACCTTGAAATGCATTCATACTATGTCATATACTGAGTGCATGAGTATTCCGCCTCAGCTTTATATTACATTGAATGCATGAGTATTCCGCCCCAAGACCAGGAGTATTCCGCTTCACTTGATTATTAGCTTGTATTCCCCTCTAATGCAAGGGTATTCCGCTCCGGGATGGGATAACGGGCACATGTGACCCCATTACATCGTAATACTTTCATTGCATATCTTTATGTGTGTTTTGTGAACTGTATGACTTGTTGCATTATTTATTTGTGATAGACTTAGTTGATTGGCTGCTATGATTCTATTTTTCTCTGACTGGTGTACTTATCCTTAAAGTCATTAGGAGCCCGTTTGGGTGAGCTTAAAAATGACTTATAAGCTTATAAGTCCATCAATATATGTTTGGTAATCTCAAATTTTTTGGACTTATAAGCCATAAGTTGCTTAAAAGCCACTTTTTGAGAAGTTAGGAAATCCTAACTTCTCAAAAAATGGCTTTTAAGTCACTTTTTGACTTATAAGCCACTTAAAATAAGCTGCTTTTAAGCCCACCCAAACAGGCTCTAGGTATTCCTTGATTATTGAGTCCTTATGACTCGCTTTTTCTTTATTTCTTGTTGTGTCTTGTCGTTTCGGCAGATTCTGGTCCAGGACCCAGCCAGCTGCGTCGTGATTGAGGAGTAGAACGTATTCAGCTGTCTACGATGAACCATGTTGTTCTTTGAGGCCACCAGCTATAGCTTTTATAGTTGTATCGTAGATTTGCTCCCTTGAAGAGATGTATATATTTTGGACCTCATAGATGTCTGATCTGGAAACTTCTAGACCTATGTATTTTTTGTAATTAGCTGTATTATTCAGACAGCTTGTATATATGTCTATCTGATATATGTCCATCATTGTGAGTTATCGTGTGTTGGTAGAGTTATATTCATTTCGTTTACAAGATAATCCGCACCATTTATATTGATTCAGTTGCTAAAGTTCGCCCGACATGTCTAGGGGAAGTAGTCGGGTGCACGCACAGACTAATAATAAATCCAGGTCTTGTCATATATAAATCTTTATTAACCATGTTTCACCACTTAAGCTCAACTAATATGATCATAATAGCAAATAGAAAAAAATGACTTTCTTAAGAGGTGTGCAAAAGACTAAAAAAGGAGGAAGAACTCAACGAAAAAATGAACCACACTCCTTTTTCTTCTTGTTCTTTGTTTTGCCCGAATAAGAAAGATAAGACAAAAGAGAAAAAAAAGGATCCAGCTAGGCGCGATCGTAAAGGCCAATAATATAGACGTGACATGGTACATTTTTTGGAGCAAAGAGTAGATTAGGGAAAAAACAATTAAACAAATAACTTCTTTTCCATCACATCAATTATCTTGGACAAATTAAATTTGTTAAAAGGGAAAATGACATGAACTAGAGGTATAAGCCAATTAAACTTCTCGATTTCAGTGCCTAGTCAAGCTGTCACATGAAACTGCAGCCTACCTATTAGTGAATCCAGTCTTTCATGCTCGAACTAAACACGTCGAGATAGATTTTCATTTTTTTCAGGATAAGGTTGCTCGCAGGAACTTGTCTGTTTAGTTCATCTCTTCTAATATCAAATTGCTGATGTTCTCACCAAGCCTCTCATATCTGCCATATTTGAATTCTTATGCTCCAAGTTGAATGTGGTTTCTCCCCCTTCAACTTGCTCGAGGAGTATTAGACCAAGTTCTGTTAGGACTCTAACTTACAAAGGTTAAACATAGAATATTCTAGATATTATTTCTTGTACAGCAAATATATATATATATATATATATATATATATATATATATATATATATATATATATATATATATATATATCTATGTGTATATAAGCACAACATAAATTGTATTCTTGATGTGTGGAATTAATAATATTGTCCGTGAGTTGCCCTACTTCTTGCGTTAATAACCTAGATTATATTGGTGTTGCACAACTAAGTCTTGTAATGAGCTGAATTCAAGAAGAACTATATTTATGACAACAAAATTCTGCTATGAACCGAATTTAAGTGGATGAGCATATTTGTTTCGCTTTTTGCCTTAGATTTAATGGTTGGTCTTTGCCTGATGCATTGCATTCATCATTTTTAACCTTTGTAATTCATTCTTTGTTTGTATGATGAAAATCTAACTTCTTTCCCTATCAAAATGTGGCCGAGTGTATAACTTAGTCGTTCCTACCCTTTCCCCATCAATAAGTGAATATAAATTATCTGAATCTACAAATTATCTCATTAAGCATAATTTTTAAATGAGACTTCAGGTTTTCCAAACCATAGTTGTCAAAGAAATCTCTATTATTTTACTCATTGTATCCTTTACAACTTCACCATCTGTTTTATCTACTTTTACACGATCCTTCAAAAAGTTGTTTTTTAAAATTACATCTTCCGCCTCTCTTCTTCTTCTTTTAATGCTTCTTGGACTCTCCTCTGACTCATCTACTTTTTCTCCTTTGTCTCTATTTAAATCATCACCTTCTTCATTTTTTTTCCAACCATCTTCCTCTTCGTTCTCACGATCACCATCTTCCTCTCCAGACCTCAAAAATACACTTTTTAACAGTTCACCAATAGCGACGTCATCTGAATCCACTCTTCTTTCACCCTCATCTGCAGCCCTCTCCAGAGCCTCTCCATCTTTACTTAAATCGTAACTTCATGTTGGGCTTTGGTTTCCTCTTGTTTATCACCTGCTTCACCTTTGTTTTTGGGACCTACTACTGCTCATTGGCTTTCGTCACTCTCCTTAACTAATTTTCTATTCCTTTTATCTGTTCTTGGGCGTTTAGAAGTAGGTTCTAAATCTGTAGGAGTAGATTCCGAATCTAAAGTAGTAGGCTTCTTCTTCGGCTCAGGGCCCTTTCTTTTAGAAATTCCCTTCTTGGGAGTCTTTGTAGGCTTTTTCTTCTGCTCATCTTCATCTTTTAGTGTCAATTTTCTCGATCATAAATTTACCATTTTCTACAAAATAAGGGGATACAAATTTTAGTTACAGAAAATCATGAACATCCAATGGGATGTTCTAAATCTCTTATGAACTGTTGTGAAGCTACTTAGGTGTTCGGAATATCAAACAACGTATCACTGCAATTACTTCTATTTGCAACTAAATAAAGCAGCATTGGTTTACAGAAAACCTAGAAATTATCAGAATTTAACCAACAAATGTAAAAAGCCTAAAAATTTCAGTAGAATAGCGAAAACCCCCTTTTGTAGTTCGGAACTACTTTCCCCATTAAAACACATATTGCCATTCAATTTCAACACAATTTACACCTTTTGTTAAAAAACAAACATCCAAAGCAGCGATAATCACTGTCGACGAAGAAATAAAAAAAACCCTAGGTTCAAGATTTACACCACAGTTTAAAAAATCAAAGAAAATGTTTATCTTTTATATTCAATACACTGCGAATATTTGTTGTTTTGACGGTCGGATTCCTTGAAAAAACAACAGAGAAGTTGAGAGAATTTTTGTTGAGATTTCGTGCAAGTTATGTGCAAGTTGTGAAGTGATGGGAGTTATGGAAGAAGGAGAGAGAGAGAGAGAGAGAGACACGCAGGGAAAATTATGGTAATTCCCAAGATTTGAAATGATTAATTTGTATGTTTTAAGAACGACCCTCAAGTTTTAAAAATGTTAATTTGATCTGATTAGTCCTAATCAGTTTTAGAATAAAAAGAAAAGGGAAAGAAAAGACGAGGCCCTGTGATATTTGGCCACAAAACGTGTATTTTAGTATTAGATTATTCACATTTTGGGTGCTTTGGTGGACGGTTTATCATTAATATTAGTGTTTTGTGCTTATATTGGGTGTTTGAATGAGTAGGAATCAAGTGGTATGAAAAAGTTTTAAAGTTTGATGATTTGGAGCAAAATGAAGTTAATTTACAGCGTTGTAAGGTGCCTAGGCCGTGGATTAGCCATGAAAGGAATTTGAAGACGAAATGTCACGTCCCAGCCATCGTAAAGCCATGATTCAGCCATGAAGTTGAAAGCAGAATTTCGCAAGTGCATGGCCCAGGCATCGTAAGGCCATGATCCAGCCATGAGGGAAATTTTCTGGCGAAAAGTGGCGAGGGGCAAACTTGTCCACAAGTTTGACACGAGATTTATAAGGTTTTGTAACCTATTTTCAGCCCACATCTTGACTTGCGAGAGCAAGACCACCATTGTTGAAGCACTTTGGAGCTTGGAAACGCATCAAAACCATTGGAACTGAAGAATCAAAGAGTTTTTCTCAACTTTTCTTATTCTCTTTCCTATGGGTGTTGTTTTAACTATGAATTTATTATTGTTTAATACAATTATGAGTAGCTAAATTTCTACTCTAGGATTTTGATGAACCCATTACTGGGGTAGTTTTGAGTAACTCCAAGATTGAGTAATGCAATATTCTATTTATTTGGCTGTGTTTTTATTGAATTCAATTGTTAGGCCTGCAATTATTTGTGCCCTTTTTACTTGAATGATCTTGGGAAAGACGTTTGGGTTAGGGTCAGTCAAATAACAGTACTTCAGGTTATGATAAGGGATTACTTAAACTAATTTAGTGTCATTATAGGGATATCGTAATTCGTCTGTGGCCTGAAATTGGACATTTCTTAATGGTATTGTTTATTTTGGGAAAAATAGCTCAAGAACGGTGTTGTTAGTAGTTGGGAAACTCTAGCGAACAAGTTGAAGTTCAAGGCCAATAGAATAGTATTTCGTGCAAGTTTGGAGTGTACTCAGGACTAACCCAGTAATTGGGGAATTCATTATCCTAGGCTTTTTAACATCTTAAAGTTCAAGTTTTATCATTCTTCGTTGATTTTAGTAAATTGTTAGTTAAATTAATAGTTTAATACTTGAAACATTATGGTTGAACTTTGAATCTTCGGCTATTAAAGTTACTAGAACTTGACGTTGCTCTCTGTGGGATTCGACCCCGGACTTGTTAAACCGGATTATATTTGCAGCGACCGCTTATCCTTTTTAGGACGAGTTTTGGGTGTGATCAAATTTTGGCGCCGTTTCCGGGGAGCATCGGTTTAGTTTGTAGTTTTCAAATAATAGCTGAGTTTAGAAGTTTAAGCAATTTTTACTTTGGTCATCTTGATTTTAACTTTTTAGCTCGTGTTGAACAGGTGTATGCCCTTGAGAAATTCGAGATCTGCTGAATTATTTCAATCGGATCCAAAAATTGAGAGGACATTCAAGGCCTTGAACAGGGCCAATAAGAACAAACATCCACCAGTTCGACAAGAAGTAGAGAGGGAAGTTTAGATGGCTGACAATGCAGACGCAGCTCTGTATGACTGGGCTCAGCCCACGTCCGATAACCTGGCAACTGCCATTGCTGTGCCTGCCATTGAAGCAAAGAATTTTCAGATCACAAATACTATGTTGAACCTGCTTTAAAAAAAAGGGCAGTATGCTGGGAATGAACATGAAGACCGACAACAGCACCTTAGGAACTTTCTGTCTGTATGTGCCACACAAAAGCAAGCTCGTGTGTCACCTGATGCTATTAAGTTTATGTTGTTCCCATTTTCACTCACGGGAGATGCAATGGCGTGGTTGAACTCATTGCCAATTAATTCCATCACTACGTGGGATGGGTGGGTTAAGCTGTTTCTGAAGAAGTTCTTCCCGCCCAACAAAACTGCAAAGTTGAGTGATGAAATACTGATGTTTAGGCAGAAGCCTTTGGAGTCAATGCAAGAGGCTTGGGAACGATTCAAGGGATTATTGCTTAAGTATCCTCACCACGGGATTCCAGAGCAGATGCTGAGACAGAGGTTTTGCATGGGTCTGAATGACAATTTGAAGGCAAACGTTGATGCTTTCGCAGGTGGAGCATTCTTGAGCAAGAGTTTTGCAGAAGCTAGGCAATTGCTGGAAACTATGGCACAGAACTCGGGCTGGTCACCAAGGGATTCATCTATAGCACCAATTGTTCATTCAGTTGCAGTTAATGCAAATTCGTCGAAAGATGAGCAGATGGCTACAATGATGACTCAGTTGCAATTGTTGACAAAGAAAATTGATGAAATGGGAACCAAACAAGTTCATATCCTCGATGCTACAAATGGTGGATTATGTGCCCCGTGCGCTAATCAACAGGTACCTGATCCAGCTTACAATGAAATTGTTCCTCAGACTCAGGTTTACAGTGAAGAGATCAGTTATGTGAACAATTATGGCAATCAGAGACAAGGAGCCCAACAATGGGGACAACAACCTCAGCAGGTACAGTATCGACCTGCAGCACCACAGGGTCAAACAGTGCCATACCAGAGGCAAGTTGGGTATAATCAGCAGGCTCAGCAACAGAGATATGTACCACCACCACAACCAGCAGCTGTTCAAAAAGATGACAGTTTGGCAAGTATTGAAGGCATGTTTCAGAAGTTGGTGGGTAATCAAGGCAAAATGCAGGAGCAACTGACAACACACGATACTGCTATCAAGAACATTGAGACACAATTGGGTCAGATTTCTAAGGCTTTGAGCAATAGACCCCAAGGAGCTTTGCCTGGTGATACTATTGTAAATCCTAAGGACCAAGACAACAACCAGTTGATGGCAGTGAGTCTTAGGAATGATAAAGATTTAGATAGAGAACAAGAGCTTCAGCAGGCCAATAATGATGATTTGCAGCCTGTACCAGTCAGAGTAGATATTGATGAGCCTCTTAATTTGACAGAGGTGGAAGTTTAGCAGGCACAGACTGAAAAACTTAAGGCAAAAGAAGCTGGGTCAACTCCAGAAGTAGAAGCAGAAAAGGAAACTGTGCAAGATACTTCCGTTGTCAATGGGAGGAAGAGACCATCTCCTCCCTACCCTCAGAGGTTGGCAAAGCACCCGAAAAAGGATCAGTACAGACAGTTTATGCAGATGCTGAAGCAGATTCAAGTGAATATTCCTTTTATAGATGCAATTAAGAAGATGCCAGGATATGCCAAGATGATGAAAGACCTGCTATCAAGAAAATTTGATTTTCAGGATTTGGCTACTGTTACACTGACACATGCTTGTAGTGCAGTTGTGACGCGGCCCGTGGCTCAAAAGTTGACAGACCCAGGTAGTTTCACCATACCCTGCACCATTGGCAATCAGACATTCGGCAGAGCGTTGTTAGATTTCAGAGCCAGTATTAACTTGATACCTCTGGCTATTTACAAGAAGTTGGGCATTGGCAGAGCAAGACCAACATCTATGAGCCTTCAATTAGCTGATAGGAGTTTGAAATGACCTGCAGGGATCATTGATGATGTACTTGTACAGGTTGATCGCTTTGTATTTCCTGCTGATTTTGTGATTCTCGACTGCCAAGTGGATGAAGAGACCCCCATAATTTTAGGGAGGCCATTCTTAGCTACAGGGAAGGCTATAATTGATTGTGAGACTGGAGAGATGAAAATGAGATTAAATGATGAAGAAGTCATCTTCAGTGTGCAGAAATCCATGAAAAGACCCAGCGAGTTTGCAAATTGTTCAATTGGAGAGCTTGTGGAGTTAACTGATGTTATAGATGAGATATATTATCCTAATGATCCTTTGGAGGTATCCCTCCTAAACATGGATATGATTGATGGAGATGAGTTGGCAGAGTGGGCCTTTGCACTTGAAGGACACGGTTACTGGCATAGGGAGCCCAGGTTTGAACCACTCAACCTGGCTCAACGGGCAACACCACCTGCCAAGCCTTCAATTGAGGAACCACCAAAGCTGGAGCTTAAACCGTTGCCTCCACACCTCAGGTATGTGTTCTTGGGACCGAATTCCACTTTACCTATTATTATCTCATCCTCTTTGCTAGATGTGCAGGTGGAACAATTGATACAGGTGTTGAAAGAGTGCAAGCAAGCTATTGGGTAGACCATTGCTGATATAAAAGGGATTAGCCCGATGATATGTATGCATAAGATTCTGTTGGAGGAGGGCCACAAACCTGAAATAGAACCTCAGAGAAGGCTGAATCCCAACATGAAGGATGTAGTGAAAAAGGAGGTAATCAAGTGGCTGGACGCGGGCATCATCTTTTCTATATCTGATAGTACTAGGGTGAGCCCCGTCCAATGTGTTCCAAAGAAGGGTGGGATGACAGTGGTAGAGAATGAGAATAATGAGCTTATCCCCACCCGAACAGTTACTGGCTGGCGTATATATATGGATTATAGAAAGCTGAACAACGCCACTAGGAAAGATCACTTTCCACTGCCTTTCATTGATCAGATGCCAGATAGATTGGCAGGGAAGTCGCACTTTTATTTCCTAGATGGATACTCGGGGTATAATCAGATTTATATTACCCCCCGAGGATCGTGAGAAAACCACTTTCACCTGTCCGTACGACACCTTCGCTTTCAAGAGAATGCCGTTTGGGCTTTGTAATGCGCCAGCAACCTTTCAGAGGTGCATGATGGCTATCTTTTCTAATATGGTGGAAGACATACTAGAGGTGTTCATGGATGATTTTTCTGTGGTGGGAAATTCGTTTAACGAATGTTTGATTAACTTGAGAAGGGTGTTACACAGATGTGTTGAAACTAACTTGGTCCTGAATTGGGAAAAATGCCACTTCATGGTACAAGAGGGGATCGTGTTGGGACATCATGTGTCGAGTAAAGGGATTGAGGTAGATCGCGCTAAAGTAGAAGTGATTGAAAAGTTACCACCACCTACCTCAGTTAAAGCAGTTAGGAGTTTCCTTGGTCATGCTGGCTTTTATAGACGGTTCATCAAGGACTTCTCTAAAATTGCTAACCCTTTTATGTAAACTGCTTGAAAAAGATCACCCGTTTGTCTTTTCTGATGAATGCAGGTTAGCGTTTGAGGAGTTGAAGCAAAAGTTGATGTCAGCACCTATTATTGTGGCACCTGACTGGCAAGCACCATTTGAGCTTATGTGTGACGCCAGTGACTATGCAGTTGGTGCAGTATTGGGGCAGAGAAAAGACAAGATAATGCATCCCATATACTACGCTAGTCGGACCTGAGTGGAGCCCAGTTGAATTACACTACTACGGAGAAGGAGATGTTGGCTGTAGTGTTTGCTTTTGACAAGTTTAGATCATACTTGGTGGGCTCTAAAGTGATTGTGCATATAGACCACCAGGCTATCCGACACCTGGTTGAAAAGAAGGATTCCAGGCCACGATTAATTCGTTGGGTGCTTTTATTGCAAGAGTTTGACTTGGAAATCCGAGATAGAAAAGGTATTGATAACCAGGTCGCAGACCACTTGTCTAGATTAGAGGGAGCCGAGAAGAAGATAGAAGTGGAGGAAATTCTAGAGACCTTTCCTGATGAGAGTGAAGGTACCATGGTATGCTGACATTGACAATTTCTTGGTAAGCGGTATCGACCCTCCTGATTTCTCTTCTGCACAAAAAAAAAGGTTTTATAGAGATTGTCGTTCTTATTTTTGGGATGAGCCTTATCTGTTTAAAATTTGTGTTGACAACATGATCCGGAGGTGTGTCCCCGAGATAGAACAAAATTCTATTTTGCAGGCTTGTCATTCCTCACCGTATGGAGGACATTTTGGAGGAGTAAGGACAACATCAAAAGTCTTAGAGTCTGGATTTTACTGGCCAACATTATTCAAAGATGCACATAATTGGACCAAGAGCTGTGATGAGTGCCAGCGCACCGGTAATATTTCTCGCCGCCATAAAATGCCTATGAAACCTATTCAAGAGGTAGAGGTGTTTGACGTGTGGGGAATAGATTTCATGGGACCGTTTGTCAGTTCATATGGCAACAAATACATACTGGTGGCTGTAGATTATGTATCAAAGTGGGTGGAAGCTGTAGCACTGCCGACAAATGATGCTAAGGGAGTCATTGGATTCCTAAAAAAGAACATCTTCACCCGCTTTGGCACTCTGAGGGCAATTATCAGTGATGGTGGAACTCATTTCTGTAATCAAGCGTTCACAAAGTTACTCAGTAAGTATGGTGTTCATCATAGAGTCGCCACCCCGTATCACCCTCAGACTAGTGGGCAAGTGGAAGTTTCCAAGAGGGAGATAAAGAGTGTGCCGACCAAGACAGTGAATGGAAATAGGACCGACTGGTCAAGGAAGTTAGATGATGCACTGTGGGCTTATCGCACGGCTTTCAAAACACCAATTGGTATGACACCGTATAGATTGGTATTTGGTAAGGCGTGTCACTTGCCAGTTGAGCTTGAGCATCGAGCCCTCTGGGCGTTGAGGACACTAAACCTTGATATGAAAGCTGCAGGAACCAGTAGAGTGACTGAGTTACATGAGCTTGATGAGCTCCGCTACCATGCCTTTGAGAGTACTCGAATTTATAAAGAGAGAATGAAGGCAGTGCATGATAGAAGGATAGTAGAGAGATATTTTGCGCCCGGAGATAGTGTGTTGTTATACATTTCAAGGCTGAAGCTATTTCCAAGAAAGTTAAAGACAAGGTGGTCGGGACCATTTAGAGTGGTGACTGTTCATCCACACGGAGTCGTAGAAGTTGAGTCTAAAGATGGAACCCGAAAGTTTCAAGTTAATGGGCAAAGATTGAAACACTACCACGGTGTAGTTGATGAGAACAGGCTTGTGTCTGTCATGGGTCTTGTTGAACCGTGAGGAAGAAGCAGCATCGTGCCACGACGTTAAATAAGGCGTTGTTGGGAGGCAACCCAAAATTTTATTGCTTTCTATTTAGTTTTAATTTAAAGTTAAAAAAAATAGTAAAAAATGAAAAAAAAAGAGTTAGATTTTAGCACATTTAATGTACTAATATTTGTTTTTGGAGGTGTTTTGCAGGTTGGAAGATAATTTGAAGAATAGGGAATTGATGGTTTTTAAGGTGCAATGAAGAAAAAAAACTCATGGCCCAGGCATAGCCTTACGATGGTATAGCCATGAGGAGTAAACAATTCAGATGAGAAAAAGGCAAGGAAATAATGTTTTTACAGTGTAGGGAGGCCAAAACGTGATGGGTATAGCGATGGGTAAGGTTATTTCAAATTTTTCTCTAAGGAAAAAATTTGGGATATAGCCCAGGCATGACTTTACGATAGGTTAGCCATGAGGAGTAGAAAATTTCAGTTCCCCGGCAATGGCGCCAAAATTTGATCGCGCCCAAAACTCGTCCTAAAAAGGATAAGCGGTCACTACAAATATAACCCGGTTTAACAAGTCCGGGGTCGAATCCCACAGAGAGCAACGTCAAGTTCTAGTAACTTTAATAGCCGAAGATTCAAAGTTCAACAATAATGTTTCAAGTATTAAACTATTAATTTAACTAACAATTTACTAAAATCAATTTAGAATGATAAAACTTGAACTTTAAGATGTTAAAAAGCCTAGGATAATGAATTCCCCAATTACTGGGTTAGTCCTGAGTTCACTCCAAACTTGCACGAAATTCTATTCTATTGGCCTTGAACTTCAACTTGTTCGCTAGAGTTTCCCAACTACTAACAACACCGTTCTTGAGCTATTTTTCCCAAAATAAACAATACCATTAAGAAATGTCCAATTTCAGGCCACAGACGAATTACGATATCCCTATAATGACACTAAATTAGTTTAAGTAATCCCTTATCATAACCTGAAGTACTGTTATTTGACTGACCCTAACCCAAACGTCTTTCCCAAGATCATTCAAGTAAAAAGGGCACAAATAATTGCAGGCCTAACAATTGAATTCAATAAAAACACAGCCAAATAAATAGAATATTGCATTACTCAATCTTGGAGTTACTCAAAACTACCCCAGTAATGGGTTCATCAAAATCCTAGAGTAGAAATTTAGCTACTCATAATTGTATTAAACAATAATAAATTCATAGTTAAAACAACACCCATAGGAAAGAGAATAAGAAAAGTTGAGAAAAACTCTTTGATTCTTCAGTTCCAATGGTTTTGATGCGTTTCCAAGCTCCAAAGTGCTTCAACAATGGTGGTCTTGCTCTCCCAAGTCAAGATGTGGGCTGAAAATAGGTTACAAAACCTTATAAATCTCGTGTCAAACTTGTGGACAAGTTTGCCCCTCGCCACTTTTCGCCAGAAAATTTCCCTCATGGCTGGATCATGGCCTTACGATGCCTGGGCCATGCACTTGCGAAATTCTGCTTTCAACTTCATGGCTGAATCATGGCTTTACGATGGCTGGGACGTGACATTTCGTCTTCAAATTCCTTTCATGGCTAATCCACGGCCTAGGCACCTTACAACGCTGTAAATTAACTTCATTTTGCTCCAAATCATCAAACTTTAAAACTTTTTCATACCACTTGATTCCTACTCATTCAAACACCCAATATAAGCACAAAACACTAATATTAATGATAAACCGTCCACCAAAGCACCCAAAATGTGAAGAATCTAATACTAAAATACACGTTTTGCGGCCAAATATCACCACCCCACACTTAAGAGTTTGCTAGTCCTCGAGCAAAGAAGAAGAATACATAGAAAGCAGGCAAGACATCAAGATCAGATAAAAACTCATGGCCGACAACTTAACCGGACTCACCCATGAAATTCAAACACCCTTTCTTTTGGTCATAATCAAGTATTGAAAGTAGAAACCTATAGACCACTTAAATTCCAATGTACCTCACAACAAGAAGATGCCACCAAACACACAATATATGATTTCAAGAAACTCTGTGGCATATCAAATATCACTCTCACACTCACAAAGAATCTTCTCATGTCTCACAGAAAAGTACCATAGGCTTGCCCATTTTGTTGCTCTCCACTAATGTAAGATTCCTGATCAATAGTCAAGTAGGACTTTTTATAGGTTGTAATGTTGGCTTGGGATAAGGTGTGTTACACTTTTGGGTATATAGTGACTAATTCTTCCCCTAAACACTTTAAGCATTACTCACTACTAATTTCCTCACATATTCATACAATTGTAGCACTTCCCAAGATTTTCATTCATATCCACTTGTAAACTCAAGAGTCCCTTCTTTTACACCATTCTTTCTCCTCATTTATTCATCAATTTACTCTCTCTCTTTTTTTTTTTTTTTTTTGCTTTTTGATTTTTTTTATCTTTTTTCTTTTTTCTTCCCTTTTCACAATTTTTGTATATGAGGAGAATATAAGTGTTTCTTCCTTCATTCTTTTGAAACTTTCTTCTCAAGTGCACAACTCTTATGACATACCCACCATCTTACCAATCACATAATTTAAAGTAGTTAAGGGGAAGATGGGTAACAAGAGAGGTAAATAACAAAAAGAGATAGGGCTCTTAACACAGGTTGCCAAAGAAAAAGGTCAATAGGTTCAAATTGGGACACTGAGGAATTCATTCATTAGGTAGGCTTATTAAGTCACTGGCAGGCCAAAGAAGGCCTACTTTCATCCTAAAGATCAAGACTACCTAGGATTTCGCCTCAAACAACAAGCAGGGCAAGTTCTAGACTTAATATGAAACAATGAGAAATAGAATAAAAAAATAAGCTCACCACACACTGCACATGGAACTCAAGGATCATTTCAGTTTCACCTTGCAATACCTAATTATGAACTCAAAAAGGAAGTTCAAAAATATGTAGGTAGTTCTAGCTAAAGGCTGTCTTTCAAAGTCCGCACTTCTCTCTCTTTCTGCCTCTCATTTCCATTTTTCCTTTTTCTCAACTCTTTCTTCTTCTCTTTTTTTAATTATTATTATTTTTTAATCTAACCTACACAATGCCTGGTTCAGCAAAAATAACTCAATGGGAAAGAACCAAGGCTAAGAAAACCCAAAGAAATTATTGATATGCTATAAATTAACTAAGCTATAATGAACTGCTGAATATTAAAAATGCTAATCTATTACAGGCCATTAATATTCGGGATATTACAAACCTCAAAAATAGAAAGCAAGAAACAAATTCAAAGTAATCAAGTGACTAAAAGCAAACAAACAAACTAAATCAGTAGCATATATATACAATCATCCAAAAATATACTCCCACCCCACACTTAAGACTGTGCATTGTCCTCAATGCACAGGAAAAAAAAAATTAAAAAAACAAGGGGGTGAGAAGACTCCCTGTCAAGCCTCCAGCTCGTCATCGACACCATCAGTAGTGCCGGTCTCATCCATATCAGCGTCTCTGTCAGACTCCTCATCCGCGTCTGCTCCATCATCATCATCATCTACAATAAAGTCAGATAGATCGTCCTCACCGGACTCTGAGAGATTGGGCTGATCCTCTGGCAAATAGTAAGAGTCATCCTCTGAATCATCAGCAATGTCCAACGTCTGTGGAGGCTCAGCATCAGTGTTCTCATCCTCAAAAGGGTGCACCTCACTACCAGACTCATGCCCCAACAGCATCTTTTCCAGCCCAGATATCGGGTACTTCTCAAAACAATCCCTTACATCTATGTTCAAGGCCCTGCAACACTTCTCTTGCATAATATGGGTACGAGCTAGCAGTCGAACCATCAGCGCATCCTTTTCAGCAGTAGGTACCTTAAAGGTCTTCTCATCCTCCTGGTTCTTGACATTAGTGATGTCAAATTTAGTAAAAGAAGCTCTCTCTATGTGATCCCCATCATATTCTAGCACACATTTAGCATACAGATATTTGGTCAATGTGTTCGCAAAGAACAACCTCCTATGAGTCTTGAGACGGGTGCGTTTCATTTCCCCAATCATAATCTCACCAACATTAATAGGTGCACCTTTCATCAGAAAATATAGAAGACAGACCCGCTCTCGAGTCACATCAGACAAGTGAGTGCAAGGCATCAACCTTGTAGTGAGAAAGAGATGCCAAATCTTTGTGGTCTTCAGAAAGAACCGTTTATGTAACCAGTTATGCCTCCTCATAGTAGACGCTTTCCACTTAGCTAGCTTATTTCCTCCACATAGTTCCCTGCGAATATCCTCATAGTTAGGCCGTAGCACAAACGCCCCAAACGGCTCCTTGGGGTGGTTGTCAACCCCCAGATATTCACACAAAGAAGTAGGGGAGATGTCAACAATCACACCCCGAATCCAGACTAGGTGACCTTTAGTTGCCGGGTTCCAATTTGCATACAATTCTTGAATCATGGTCATGTTGGCCTTCCCGGTTGCTTTTAACAACTTGTCCCATTTCCTAGCCTGTATAGCTTCCAAGATTTCAGGGTGTTTGGCTTGGCAAGCGTCAACTTTAATTGCTTTTTCTGGAATGTAAGGCTTAGGATGAAACTTTTTGTACCAAGCCTTTGCTGCTTCATCAACAAGTTCTAGTTCATGGCGGGGAGTCTTAGCAAGAGGTAGCTCTGGCTCGACCTCAGGTGAAGCAGGTTGCTTCCCTTTCTTTTTGCTGCTAGACGAGGCTGCACGTTTAGCAGGAGGTGCAATGGATTTTTGTCCAGCTTTGGCCGTCTTTGTAGTCTTAGCCATTTGTACCCAGACCTGCAATAACATCAAAACAGCGTAGTATGCCAAGAGTTATATATCGACTCGTGAAATACAACCTAAGAACAGCCACAAAAGCAAGCAAACTAAGTGCAGACAACATTGGATACACTAGTATAGTCATGATATCAGCTTGCGGGTATTCAGACTTCCCCGCTTAACACTAGAAAATCAACCAACAATCTCATAAGCAACTGCATTATTCTACTAGCAATAAACAATACACCTCAGAAGTTGCACTATTCAACCACCAAACAAATAGATAGCACGTGTCGAGCTTAACCAATTACAGAGGCAGCGTTACGACAATACAAAGTGACAACTTCAGAGAGAGTGAAGAACAAAACTTAGAACACTAGCATGCAGGTAATCAGACTTCCCTGCAATTAGAATACTCCCAATCAGGAACTACCCTCCAATCTGTTCAATGCAAACCATCTAGTCACCAAAAGCGCAGAGCCTAATTGTAAAAAAAAAAAAATCACAATAACCAATAGGGAGTGTATGAACAGAAATTGATGCTACAGGCTGCATTGCACTTATTTAAGAATCAAAGTAAGAACTACCAAGCATTTAGCGCAACGAATTACACAATCTAAGGCATATAACTAAACTATCACTTCATAAATAATCCGGAACATCATTTAGCTCAACTTGTAAGCGTCAAGGAAACATATTCAGTCCACAAAAGTGTATCGCAACTCAGATTCCACCACAGAGTTAGTCAGGCATTGTGTCGTTCAGTCAAACCACTGCGATGCATAAATGATGTAGCTAACCCATAGAATATGCAAACTACCTATATGCAATGCGAGAAAGCAAGTCGCAACAGTCGCTCGCAAGTACGAACGAGCGAATATACACACACCAATATCAAGCTAAGCCAACACCTACGACACACATCCTCCCCTGCCTAACAGAAACGATTCAGCATAGCAACTCAACATAAACATTAAGCACAAACAGTGTTAATAATCAACCACCCAGCTGGGCAGCAAGCGCACGCAATTACAAAGCAGCGAGTAAACATTCTTCTTACTCAAAACCTATAGAACAATGTGAGTAAGTAGCAAACATTCTCCTCACAGTGCTCAATCAAGTCGACACACAACAGCACAAGATTGAGACCAACTCTTCGCTCGCTTTCAAGCACACTAGCATTATCAAGCTTAGGCATAACCAATTGTCCCACTCAATCGACACCAAGCTAAGACGACATATTCGCCACTAGTCACCCCTCCTAATGAGATTCCAATAGCTTACAATTCAGCCAGCAACCCCATAGAGAAAACAAAATTATCTCAGTCGCTTACACAATATTGATCAAAACAGTATCACTTATGACTCAAAAGTCGAACAAACCACTTAGCCAAATAGAACAAATAGCATAAAAAAAATCAGTGAGAGAGAGTAATCTAGGGTCAAGCGGAACCCTAGAAATTTCAGAGGGGGTGGTGCGACGGGGTAGTGAGGATGGGATAACAGTCGTGGGGTGGGGGGTTGGGAACGTCAGAAACGGGGTAAGGGAACGGTAACAGAGGAGAGAGAAGCGAGAGACGAAGAGAGAGAAGAGAGAAGGTCGTACCTGTCATCGCCAGCGAGAGCAGAGCCGCCGAAGCAGCGGTGGGGGTGGGGGAACGGGCGTCGGGGATCGCAGGGGTAAGGGGAAGGGCTTTTGAACGTTTGCTCTGTGCTCTATTTCTTTTGTGTGCACCCTGCCACACCAAAAATAACTTGAGGGGTTCCTGAACACCTATTGTCACTAGTTTTCTTTCAAGATTTAAGCACAAAACTCAAGAGATATTTTTATGGGAACTTTTGAGTAACTTCTAGGCCAAGATCAAATCATTTTTTCACAACCGTAGATATTTATCCTTTTGCAATTGAAAATGATTTCATAGAGAGCACTTATAATAGCGAAATATGCTTCTTTAGATTAAGATTTCTCTACATAATTTTTGATATAGTATTTAAGTACTCTTTAATCGAATCTTATAGTATAGTTTCAAATAACGATAACATATACACATGTAGATGTTGGATATGAACTTTACTAATCATAAAGTATACAAATTTAGAGAAAATATCATAACGATCCAACATATAGTATAGGTAATTACCCGGATTATTCGTACTTCTCTACTATAATGGTTGGCGAATCTCATCGAGGACATTGAGTTCCGAAGCGACAACCCACAAACCATTTGTGATTGAACTCGATAGAAGATTCACTGTTAAGCTTGTCTTAGGCAAATAATACGTCGAAATACAAGGAAAAATTAGGGACCATAGAAGGACAAGTTCAAGATTCGACTATGTGCATTTTTTTAGTAAAGCTCAAGGGCACAAAATCATGATACACAAAAGATTTGTCTATCTAGGGTGATTGATTTACATCTTTCACCACAGGCCTGGGACTATGTATCCATCTCATGTGCGTGAGACATAAGGGGTTGGTCTGCTACCTCTATGTATGGACTGCTTAGCTCCTCATCTGAACCCTTCTAAAAATTAACTGAAAATGCGAGCTGAGAAATACCAAGCAACACATTGTATTGGTCGATTTCTGATCGATCACAAGAGAAATAGATTTGGTTACATGACAAGGCATTGACTGATTTAGAAGACGTTGTGATCGGGAGGAAGCAGCTTCGTTTGATTATGCGATCGACCGTGCGACGTTGTGATCGGATAATTTCAAGGACAACGCTATAATGGATAACTTAGCTGATCCTTAACCCAAGAATATCATAACAGATTTAGCGGATTTAGTGGAAGTGGATGAAGATATGCAACTATTGGAAGAGAAACGTGACAAAGTGGAATTCTTCTAGGGTTGGGAATTCTTCATCATTTCAACCTATAAATAAGACTCTATGCTCTCATTTGGAGGCACGTTCATCTGAACAACGTTATTCTCAATCTTCAAGCTACACAAATCTCTTCATTTTGTTCTCTCATCACATCATAATTTACTGTCATTATCAAAGCAACCTTTGTATTAAATTCAGTCGTGGCTTGGTTCACACGTGGAAGAAGATTCATCTCTTTCATTGAAGCACCGCCCTCCGATTCTTAAATACACTAAGCTTTTATCGCTTTAATTATTTATTTATCATCTGCTCGTTTAATCGTCGCTTGTCTTGTTGCCTACTTGCTACTTACCTTATTCATTATTTAAATTCACTGCGTTCGATCTTGTTAACTTGTTGTCGTTATTCTGATTGCATAAGATAACTTATCAATTTACTCGTTAGTGCAAGTTACATCAATTGAATTGCTGATATCGCTTGATGATCACATTATCTGATTAAATACGTTTATCTCACCCATCATCGTATCTATTATTGTCATCGTATCCATCATTGTCATCGTATTTGATTAAAGCTGAGCAATCGGTTTTAAACGGAATCGAGATCTTAATTTGCCTTTGACAAGAAACTTGAATGGAATCATCTCATCGTGAATTACTAACTGGTCATCTACTTCGATTTTATTTTGCCTTCGAATCATTTATTTGTACTTGACATCATATCTGCATCTTCAAAATCGGTATCTGCTGTCTTCAAATTAAATCGCTAGAAATATACTGTTTGTCAACGTAAACCACCTATCAATCGGTCGAATTGAGATATAAAACGGTCGCTTTAGACTCAACTAAATATACATTTAATTGTAAAACCTGATACATTTTTAGGTAATACAATTTGGCGGCCACCGTGGGGTCTAGGCAATCGATTTATTCCGAAATTTGAATCGTTTGATACTACTTACATTTGTTTCCTTGTCTTGAAATGGCAGATGAACGTAACATCGACGCTACCACCGCTTTGAACGGTCAACAACAGCTCAATCTCAATGACGGGGTTCCTGTTCCGACCAACGCTGAAGCGGTCGATGAGTCTACCAATCACGAGCAGGATCCAACTCATGACGACATTCCTGCTGGTTCACGGTTGAATGCGCCCCGAGGGTAGCGACCGGGTAAGGAGCCCATGGTCGAAACTGAGTCAGGAGATGCAAATGCGTCACTAATGGCGTATTCGAAAAGGCATGATGCTCAGTTCGAAATGATACAAGAACAGCTAAGGGTTTTATCTAACTCTATCGGAAACAGAGCACCCACCCCTCCGATCACACCTCCAGCAAGCATTCCGAATTCGGTTCCTCAGGGCGCCGTAACAGGGGGACTTGCAGCGGGGGTCGGATCTGGGGGATCGGGTACGGCCGCGGCAGCTATGGAAGCTCCGGCCTCAGTTACGACTGAAGTGAGAATATTGGCTACGATGCAGACCTTGTTGAATGACATAGTGGATAAGAAGTTCAGTGAGATAAAGTCATTTATAGAGAAATTGCCAGGTGTTCCGAAGTTAACGGATGAAGTCGCTAAGAAATCAATTTCAAAGCGTCCGTTCCCAGCAAGTGCAGCCCCAATGCCCATTCCTAAAACTTTCAAATTGCCAGAAAGTTTGAGATACGATGGAACTACAGATCCAAGGGATCACATTGATATGTTTTCAGTTGCGGTTCAGGTGAACGACCTGACTTCGGAGGAAATCAATTCGGTCAGCCTTAAGAAGTTTTTTGAGACGGCATTGAAATGGTATCTGCAGTTGCCCGAAAACGAGATATTGAATTTTGATGACATGTCAGCAAAGTTTATTCGATCACATACTGGAGCGAAAAAGATAGGACCAAGGGTGGAAGATATATTGAACGTTAGGCAGTGGCCCGGGGAAACTATCAAACAATTTGTGAAACGGTTCAATGATGTAAAGATTCATGTCCCAAATCTCGAAGAAAGGTGGGTTGCTTGACCTTTGCTAACAATTTGCACACTGATTCGATAGAGGCATGGAAGTTGAAAGATCGTCTCAGAGAGATCGATGCATGGACATTCGAAGTGCTATATCGGGAATGCGAGCCAAGGATTAGGGCTGAGGAGGAGGAGTTGCAGCTAGTCCGAAATAGTTATCATTATGATCGGCCTCCACCACGGTGAGTCGAAAATGACAGGCTAAACTACAGGGACCAACGATGGGAGCCGTACAGTTTCCCTCGAATGGGGAACAACAACCACGAAGCTGGTAGTTCGAAGAATCAATCGAAGAAAGGGCAATCGAACACATCTTCGGCTCCGAAAGATCGACCACTTCCTCCAAAAGTGATGGAGTACAATTTTTGCATATCGACACCGAACTTGGTGAATCACTTGAAGGGGATGGGTGAGAAGATTGTAAAGTTTCCAGGTCGCATAAAAACAAATCCAAACACAAGGGATGAGAATCTATGGTGCGCATTTCATCATGACTTCGGCCATACAACGGAGGATTGTAAGGCATTGAGATACGAAGTAGCCAGCCTGCTGCAGAAGGGGCATCTGGTCGAATTATTGACTGACAGAGGACGAAACAATTTTAATAAGAAGAAAGACGATGAGCCGCCAAAACATCCTGCTCCTAGGAAGACGGTAAATGTTATTACCGGAGGGGATGATGTTTATGGGGTGACCTATACTACAAAGAAATATGCAAAGGTCTCATTTACACGAGACAAACGAACACGAGATGATATGAATGATGAGATTGTGTTCGGAGATTGTGACTTCGATGAAAGGATTCATCCCCATCACGACGCACTTGTAGTCACGATGAGGATCGACGATGCCGATGTAAAAAGGGTGTTGATCGATGCTGGCAGCTCGGTTAATATCATACATACAAGGGTAGTTGAGCAGTTGCAGTTGAGTGATAAGATCATGCCTCGCTCAACAGTGTTGTCGGGTTTCAACAACTCGAGCGAAGTGACCGTTGGAGAAATCACAATTAAGACCTATGCAGAAGGCGTTGAGAGTGAAACGTCGTTTCAAGTGATGAAAGGCGAGATAGCATACAACGTGATACTGGGTCGACCGTGGATTCACGCTATGGGGGCGGTCCGGTCGACCTTACATCAAGTTGTAAAATTCCCTACTCCATGGGGAATTCGTGAAATTAGAGGCGAACAGCAGGCTTCACGATTATGTTACTCAGTAGCAGTTAAGGATGGCTTTCGATTGTAGCAATCACAGCTAGTGGAACCCGTGGCCGGAAGCTTCACTTCGGTTCCGTCATGTGCTTTGTCACAGCTATCAGAACCCGAAGTCGAAGGCGACTTCGCACAGGTCCCACCATGTGTGAGAGAACCGTATAAACAAAAAGCTGGAGACTCTACGATAGAAGAATTAGAAGAAGTAATGTTATTCGATGATAAGCCTGATCGGAAAGTCTATGTGGGAGTAGAATTGGATCCCGAAGTTAAAACGACAATCATATCCTTCCTCAAGGATAATTCTGATTGTTTTGCTTGGTCCCACGTAGATATGGTAGGGATTGATCCAAAAGTCGCCACACAAAAATTAAATGTCGATCCAAAACATCGGCCGGTGAAGCAAAAGAAACGGCCGAATGGAGGATTTCGAAGGAAGGTGATCAACGATGAGGTAGAAAAGCTGCTAACGAATGGGTCCATTAAGAAGGTCAAGTATCCTAAATGGCTTGCAAACACTGTGGTGGTGCCAAAGAAAAACGGCAAGTGGAGGGTATGCGTCGATTATACCGACCTCAATAAAGCCTGCCCAAAGGATTCGTTCCCGTTGCCTCACATCGATAGGCTAATCAATTCAACGGTAGGGCACGAAATGTTGAGCTTCTTGGATGCCTATTCAGGCTATAATCAAATTTCGATGGACCCATTAGATCGGGAGAATACGTCGTTCATCACAGACATGGGGACTTATTGCTATACAGTCATGCCCTTCGGCCTTAAAAACGCTGGCGCTACTTATCAGCGTTTGGTCACCACTATGTTCAAAGATTTGATCGGGAAAACCATGGAAGTGTACATCGATGACATGTTGGTCAAATCTCTTGAGAAAGAAAATCATCTAAGTCATTTGGAGGAGACCTTTACGATACTAAGGCGGTTCAACATGAGATTGAACCCAGAAAAATGCGCGTTCGGAGTTGGATCCGGCAAGTTCTTGGGATTCATCGTATCGCAAAGAGGAATTGAGGCCAATCCAGACAAAATCAAAGCAATTGAAAGCATTTCCGAGGACTTAACAACGGTGAAGGAAGTTCAACAGCTGACCGGTCGAGTAGCCTATCTCAGCAGGTTCATCTCAAGGTCATCTGAACGATGTCACAAGTTCTTTTCGGTGCTGAGGAAGAACAAAAGCTTTGAATGGACACCAGAATGCAAAAAGGCCCTCAGAGAACTAAAGCAGTACCTTTCAAATGCTTCGCTCCTGTCAAAACCGATCGAAGGAGAAATGCTGCTGAACTACTTGGCTGTCTCCGATGTCGCTGTAAGCGCTGTCCTCGTTCACGAGGACAGAGGTATTCAATTTCCTATCTATTATGTTAGTAAAACATTATTAGATGTAGAAACAAGGTATCCACACCTAGAGAAACTAGCACTTGCACTAGTCACTGCTGCACGAAAACTAAGACCTTATTTCCAATGTCATTCAATATCTGTCGTAACTACTTTTCCATTGCGAAATATTTTACATCGGCCATATCTCTCTGGTCGATTAATGAAGTGGGCAGTCAAGCTGAGCGAGTACGATATCACTTATCAGCCTCGCACCGCCATAAAATCTCAAGTGTTAGGTGATTTTGTAGCAGATTTTAGCGCTAACATCTTCCCGGAAGCAAAAAAGGAGGAATTAATGATGAGAGATCCCGATCCCGGAGTTTGGAAAATGTATACCGATGGAGCTTCAAATATGAAAGGGACTGGCCTTGGAATCTTGTTAATAGAACCTACCGGTGAAAAACTCAGGTACGCGATCAAATTACATGCAAAGACTAACAACGAGGCCGAATATGAGGCCCTTGCTGCAGGTTTAAAGATCGCAAAAGACTTGAAGGTCGAACGACTAGACATCAAAAGTGATTCTCAATTGGTGGTAAATCAAATCCATGGCGATTTTTGTGTTCGAGATCCAAGGATGCAACAGTTGCTCGAGAAAGTACAAAATCTTCTTACATCCTTCCAGGAATGGAAAATAGCTCAGATACCAAGGGAGGACAACATCGAAGCAGACGCTTTAGCCAACCTCGGTTCTGCAGCAGTCATCGATGGCAAAATCGATGAAACAGTGGTTCACCTGTTCGAATCCCCACTCTGTCGGAGCATCAAAGAGGTAAACAATGTTAACCATACTTGGGATTGGAGAAAAAAATACTTGTCTTATTTGCAGGCAGGCACCCTTCCCAGTGACAAAAAATCTGCCCGATCACTCAAAGCTAAAGCGGCAAGATATTGTCTCTTAGAAAACCAGCTCTACAGATGAATGTTCAGCGGCCCTTTAGCGAAGTGTGTAGGACCAGATGGAACAAACTATGTGCTGAAAGAGATTCACGAAGGCGAGTGCGACAATCACTCCGGCAGCAAATCGTTGGTTCGAAAGACCCTAAGAGCTGGATACTATTGGCCAACGATCGCAGATGATGCCAAAGAATTCGTCCGCAAATGCTACAAGTGTCAACGATTTGGCAACCTCATACACCAACAGGCAGAGCCACTTCATTCGGTCACGTCACCATGGCCATTCATGAAGTGGGGAATGGATTTGGTCGGGCCGCTTCCAACAGCGCCCGGCGGGGTAAAGTTTATTTTAATTCTTACGGATTATTTTTCTAAATGGGTAGAAGCAATTGCTTTAGCTAAAATTCGTGAACAAGAAGTCATTAAATTTATTCATCAAAATATTATCTGTCGTTTTGGGATCCCGAAAGAGATCACATGCGATAACGGTAAATAGTTTGTAGGAAGACAGATCACGGCCTTCTTCGAAAAATGGGGGATCAAGCGAATTGCCTCAACACCTTATCACCCCAGTGCAAATGGACAGGCTGAGTCTTCCAACAAAACAATAATCGAGTATTTGAAGAAAAGGATGGATGATTCAAAGGGCAACTGAACGAACGAACTCCCCGGAGCGCTGTGGGCTCATCGGACAACGGTGAAACACAGCACCGGAGAAACACTGTTCTCACTTGTCTACGGAGCAGAAGCACTGATACCGGTGGAAGTGGGAGAACCCAGTCTTTGTTTTTCCCACTCCACCGAAGAAGCAAACAAAGAAGCCATGTTGATAGATCTAAACCTGGTCGAAGCAAAAAGGGACATGGCATTTGTTCGAATATAAGCACAGAAACAAAGGGCAGAAAATTACCTCAACAAAAAAATCAGGTATCGATCTTTTAATGTAGGTGACTATGTGCTGAAGATCAGAAGACCGAAAGAGGATGAGCCCAACGAAGGTAAGTTAGGAGCAGATTGGGAAGGACCCTATCGGGTCAAAGCAGTAATCGGGAAAGGATCATACCAACTCGAAATAATGGACTCCAAGCCGGTCGACTTCAATTGGAATATCACACAATTGAAGAAGTACTACTTTTGAGGATCTACGGTATCATCAATTCTCATCTTTTACTTTCGTAAAATTTCATTTTTCCCCCATCGGAAAGAGTTGTTTAATCGATTATTTGATACTAACACTTTTAGATGATAGGCATAGTTGGAATCGAATGATGACAAACATCACCCACGAACACCTGAGCTCAAAACGCTCCGATCGGGGTCGATAAGTCTGACGAACATTCTAACGTGGTCTTCATCTATAATGGTTTCTCGGTTTTTGTTTTTTCAATGACTCCGTTTCAGGACCAGTGTTCGGCCACTCATTCTTCACACCCAAACACTGGGGGGGATGGAGTTAGCATGATGGTCATCAACGGATATTGGGGACTGCCCAAAAACCGGGGACTTCCCATCGGAAGAAGGAACGAGACCGATTGAAGACAATACCGGGGACTCGTTCAAAATTCGACAAAAGTTCCAACGTTCACTCGAACTAGGGACTCGTTCAAAATTCAACAAAAGTTCTTACGTCCGCTCGAGCTGGGGACTCGTTCAAAACTCGACAAAAGTTCTTACGTTCACTTGAACTGGGGACTCGTTCGAATTAGAGATTTAACCTTATCGGATGTTTCAAACCTTGACCTTTTTTTCCAAAGTCAAAGGTTATTCGTTTATGTAAACGATCCGTTAGCGATCAAAAGTTTGTGCCTTTAAACGGCCGCATCTTGTAATCGATCGAAATACACGATCCAAAATGTATTAAAATCCCATTAGCGGCTCATATCAATAATATGCAACACTTTGGTTATATTTTCGACTTTTCACATTTGTCCGACTCGAGTGATCGTTTCAAATGTTAGCGAATTTTACAATTCCAAGTTTTTCACCAAGTGTTAAATAATTTTTTCATTCCGAACTCATAAAAATGTTCGAAGAGTGCATTACGTGAAAGTGAGATGTCATTTTTTACTACGCACTAAGACATTGGGCCCCAATCACCTCTTTCGATGACTATCGTTATACGTCAAAACTTTCAAACGATTAAATCATCTTCGGAAAAAACAATACAAGAATGAAAGGGAAATAATTTCATTCATACAAAATATCTATGTACATAGCTGGTCATACGACCACATTACATCAGATTTCAAAAAAAAAAAAAACGACTAAAACAACAAGTCGAAAACAACTACAACTCATTCATCACCATCTTCGTCGGAACCTTCATCGGAGGAACTCGCTGGGAGACCAAGATCTTCACGAGCCAACCGCACAATGGCAACAGCTTTGCTCAATTCGGTAGGAACATCGGCATTTCGATCTAGCATTTCCCTAAGGACATCGCGCCTTGATTCAGCAAGGATCAGATCCTTCTTCTTTTCAAACTCTTCCTCAAGGTCACGCCTTAGGATGGTGGATTCCTTTTGAAGCAACAAGTTCCTTTCTGACAAGCTATCAGCTTGAACCTTTAGATCTTCGTTGCCTTTACGAAGAACGCTCAATTCTTCGAACTGATCAGCCAATTCTCTATCTTTGCTCTCCAAAGCAGAGGTAAGTTCGGCCACCTTCAGATTGGAATTGGCTTCGTGCTCACTCAGCTGTGCGTTCAAAGCTCGAATCTAGGATTCCAACTCCGTTTGGCGTAGAGCATGCTCATTCGTACTCTTGTCAAAGTTAGCCAGAAGTTCGGCATACTTGGCCTCTGCAGCTTTTAGCTTCCGATGCAAACCTTCTCCAGCCGAAGTAAGATGAATAATTTGTTCGTTCAAAACTTTGGCTCCATCTTGAAGTTGGCGAATCCGATCGGCGGTTTCGATCGCCATTATGCAGTTCTGAAAACAAGTTACAGCTGAAGTTCATAAAAATCTATGCAACTATGCAACGAATGAAAAAGAAGAAAGATTTAAAGTATGGAACTTACCCTGAAGGCACTAAAAGAAATCTGATAAGGCAAACTCAGATCTTCGTGCGTGTTCAGTCGAGCTTGCTCCATTGGGCCAATGACATTGAACAGATAATCTGCCAGCCGCTTCGGCATCTTAGCAAATCAACGTTGGATGGCACTTCGATGGTAAGCGATCTGCCACCCTTCTTTCAGATTCGCCTAAAGCGGCAAAGGCAGCAGCTTCTTCGCCCCGAGGGAGAGGTACGATCGGATCAGCATGATCCGCACCAAAAAACGACGACCCTGTCTCTTCATCATATTTGGATTTCGTCGTCGCTATTGGCCGATCCAAAGCTGCCATTTTCCCTTTAGCTGGATCCCTCTCCTCGAATTCGCGATCAAAAGCCTCAATCATTTCCCCTATATTTTCAGGGGCAACGCCCAATGAAACGAGGGCACCTTCCCTACTAGGCAAGCCCCCTGAACCCGAATTGACTTCTTCGGCTACAGGGGAGAGATGATAATCGTCAACGGAAAGATCCCCTTGTTCAGCCACTTTGAGTTGTCTCTTGGAGTCTTTCCTTGACTGGTTTCTTGGGACGCCTCACTAACTGGTCAGACCCTGATTCGTCCCAAGCTTCTTCCCCCTCGATGTCGACAACCGAGGTCGTTCCTTCGGCGGCTTTCGCCGCTGCAACCGCTGAGCTTGTTCCAGCGATCACATCCTCTATGGTTTGGGGCGCAGCCGATGAACTGCCCCCTTGCCCCTTCTCCGCCACCACTATCTTGGGCAAATACTTATTCTTCAACTCCTGAAACGATTTCTTTTTCTTCTTCGGAGGGGGAGCATCATAGACTTTCTCTCCGCCCTCGGGTTCAACTTCTTCATCACTTGGCTCACCTCCAGCGCCAGTGATGCCTGTACGAAATGGTGAAGTGTCAAAAAGCGTCAAGGGAAACGAAAAGTTGTAAACTCAATACAAGTCCAAGTCAAAAGTTACCGTGATTTTTGGCTTTGAGCTTTTTTAAAGCCACGACCGGTTTCCAAGCTCTTTGATCGTTGGTCATTTTGTCAAGCACCCTTATCAGCCACGGTATGATATCGGCAACTTGATCGAACAAAACTACATCGGCTGAAAGTTTGGGAAAACTTATGAGATTTAAAAATCATAAACTCGTTGAAAAAGAAAGACAAATAGACAGAGCACTTACGGGTTCGATTCCAAACACTTGGGAGCAGCCCTTTTTCAGGGTCGGTTAACTGCTCCGTAGGGATAAAGACAAAGCGTTGATCCCATCCCCGGAGATCGTGTCAGATATCAAGGCTCGCTGACCTCGTTTGGCTAAGTTTATTACCCCTCCTTTGTAAACTCGAGGGAATAAATATTAAGAATATGGCGAAGTGTCAGCTCCACTTCCGCCTTCTCTGCGATACATCGCATAATGACTATCGTTCTCCATATCATCGGAGAAAGCTGCCCAAGGCAGACGTTGTACATCTTGCAGAACTCCTCGATCACGTTGTCGACCGGGAGAGAAAATCCGATGGTAAAAGGGTATGTCAAAACCACGGAATGGTCCTCGATGTGAGATGCCAACGTCGATTTTCTTGGAGGGCACATCACATCGATGTCGCCAACCTTCCAACCATATTCCTCCCGAACTCGTGGGATCGATTCTGGCATGATCGCGCAATAGACTGAATTGATCGGAATGTTCTTCTTTTTGCCTTGCTCTGCTTCATTTGGAACACTAACTTTACAGTCGTTCTCATAAGTAAATCTTTTCGGAAGAATCTCCGACCACGATTTCTTGGGACCATAGTCTTTCACCTTCCTCTCTTTTCGCTTTTTTCCTTTTTTATCCACTGAAGGACCAGCAGCAGTGGAAGTCTGCTCCACCACCGCACCGGACTGCGATGGGGCTGTGGCGGTGACTGCCGCAGCAGAAGTAAGTTCAACATCAGCTGTGGGTTGAGAAGAAGAAGACATTGTCAAAGCACAAAATCGATAATTTGGACAAACAAATTGGGAAATTTGGAATAAAGTTAACAAGATTCGGCAGCAAAGTTCTTGAGGTTTTCAGAGAATTTTGGGAGATTTCAGAAGTTGTAAAGATTGTAAAGAGAGTTTTGAAATAGGTATTTATAAAAAAAATAGGTATTTATAAGGCAAGAATCATCATTGCCTTGGGAACTGCCGAGAAAATGCTGCCCGCACGATTGCTGACACGTGCAGCGATGGGAAGTTGAGGCGACGTTTTGACGTTTCAAAATGGAGGAGCACAAGCGTTCCACGTGTTTTCCCGCTAAAAATTCAAGCCACTTGCCAAGTTTTTACAAACACACGACTTGGCAAGTGGGGGGACTATCTGTATTGGTCGATTTTTGATCGATCACAAGAGAAATAGATTTGGTTACATGACAAGGCATTGACTGATTTCGAAGACGTTGTGATCGGGAGGAAGCAGCTTCGTTTGATTATGCGATCGGTCGTGCGACGTTGTGATCGGATAATTTCAAGGACAACGCTATAATGGATAACTTAGCTGATCCTTATTCCAAGAATATCGGAACAGATTTAGCGGATTTAGTGGAAGTGGATGACAATATGCAACTGTTGGAAGAGAAACGTGACAAAGTGGAATTCTTCTAGGGTTGGGAATTCTTCATCATTTCAACCTATAAATAAGACTCTATGCTCTCATTTGGAGGCACGTTCATCTGAACAACGTTATTCTCAATCTTCAAGCTACACAAATCTCTTCATTTTGTTCTCTCATCACATCATAATTTACTGTCATTATCAAAGCAACCTTTGTATTAAATTCAGTCGTGGCTTGGTTCAAACGTGGAAGAAGATTCATCTCTTTCATTGAAGCACCGCCCTCCGATTCTTCAATACAATAAGCTTTTATCGCTTTAATTATTTATTTATCATCTGCTCGTTTAATCGTCGCTTGTCTTGTTGCCTACTTGCTACTTACCTTATTCATTATTTAAATTCACTGCGTTCGATCTTGTTAACTTGTCGTTATTCTGATTGCATAAGATAACTTATCAATTTACTCGTTAGTGCAAGTTACATCGATTGAATTGCTGATATCGCTTGACGATCACATTATCTGATTAAATACGTTTATTTCGCCCGTCATCGTATCTATTATTGTCATCGTATCCATCATTGTCACCGTATTTGATTAAAGCTGAGCAATCGGCTTTAAACGAAATCAAGATCTTAATTTGCCTTTGACAAGAAACTTGAACGGAATCATCTCATCGTGAATTACTAACTGGTCATCTACTTCGATTTTATTTTGCCTTCGAATCATTTATTTGTACTTGACATCATATCTGCATCTTCGAAATCGGTATCTGTTGTCTTCGAATTAAATCGCTAGAAATATACTGTTTGTCAACGTAAACCGCCTATCAATCGGTCGAATTGAGATATAAAACGGTCGATTTAGACTCAACTAAATATAAATTTAATTGTAAAACCTGATACATTTTTAGGTAATACACACATGTCGCAGTTACTGAATCTAACCTTCCATGACAATTAAGAAATGCCCAAGCGGACAACACCTGGTGAGTTGGGCTCGGTCATTACAAGTAATACCAAAGTCAGTAGCACTTCAAATGGTGGTGGACAAACCTTACGAGCACGTTGATTGTTGAGTCCCTAAGGGTGAAGTGAATATAATGAATTCACATACAACTGACCGTTGAACTAGAAAAGGGATTATTCTGGAGCTTTATTATGCAAACTCCGCATCAAAATGTCATGGGAAGTTGCGGATTAATAAAGGAAGAGTTGATGATTCACATGTTGAGAAGTCTTTTTGTTTGAGGCTACGGATCAACCCATTCGATCCAAAGGTTGTGTAGCAAACAATGCATTGACAGTTAGGTCCATATAGTTATAATTAGATTAGACATTTTTCATCTCCAAAATGGCAAATAAGAGCCCCTTAGGGGGCCGTTTGGCTTGTGAGTAAGTTATCCTAGTATTGTAGTCCTAAGATTATAATATTGGGATTAAATAATGAATATTCTTTTTTTGGGTTGAAATTTGGTTCATTTGACTAAGATGGAATATACATGATATAGTATGTAACGTGTTAGATGGGATATACATGATATAGTATGAAACAACACACAGACAAAATTGGATAAACTATTGCTTCCAAATTTGAGCCTAACTTTCTTATAGAACTTTGGAAGAAGAGTTTTGACAAGGGGAAAATAAGTCATTCCAATACTAATCCCAGATTTGTAATCCCGCACGAAGTGTGAGATTAAAATAGTATCACAATGGTGGGATAAATAATACTACAAAATTGGTAATCCCAGAAGTAAGACTCCTACCAAACAATGGGTAAATTATACTCCTCTACCAAGCAACCCCTCAGTGCTTTAACTGCTTGTGTGGGAAAAATAAATTGAAAAGTACAATGCACATATTACAAGGGAAAACCAAGAAAGCTAGTAATTCAGTTGCTCTCTCTCTCTCTCTCTCTATAATTGCATAGAGAGGGCGAGAGTGCTGGTGGGGGGGGGGGGGGGGGGGGGGGGAATCCTGACAAATGATATCATTTCAAAAATAGTCAATGATAATTGTCTATGAGTTAAGTCAGATATATGCCAAAGCCACATTCTCAACTTGGTGGGGAATGTGCAAGTATAATATGGCAAATGCATAACCACACCACCCCCCCCCCCCCCCCCCCCCCCAGGAAAATCATTGAAGAAATTGCGCTTTCTTGTAGTGGAGAAGCCTAGACAAGGTGGAGAAGTGTGAGGAAAAGTTGCCCGACTGTTTGCCCCGACTTTCATCCTTAAAGAGGGATGGTCTATTGTCCAGCTGAACAGACCACTCCAGTTGAGACCAACAAAATCCCTCAAGACAAAGTTCAAAAGCAATGCAGCAATGAAATGTAATATATTCATATCCGTGCTCCATTTTACCCTTCTTTCGCCATCATTCAATAGATAAACACCAACCAGAACGAATTTCTCTTTAGATGGATAAATTGATCGAAAACTAAAAACTGATAGGCGAAAATATAGTAGCCAACCCTTGATCTACTTTAATTTGGAGCTTGTCATAGGCCATCAATGTCTCCTGATCAGACTTGTAGGTTCCTCTACCTCTGGCAAGCACCTCACCGTCTACATCTATAATCCCGTCCTTGTTTGGGTCATCTGATCGTGGACCAGGCTCTAAAGCAAAAGCCTTTACCTGTAGTTGTTTTAAATCAATGAGAAGCCCTAGGTTAAATTCTAATTAATGCATGCAACTTATCTCTAGTTTCAAAAAATTGACTTATCAAAAAGAGCTTATCTCTAACACATCAGAAATGAATATGCATTAGGTTAAGGCTGGGGGATTGGGTTATTTGATTGCTGATTGTTCGGCAAAAGGGTTTCATTGTCAATTCAGCTGCTACAAAACAAAAATCTATTTGGTCGAGATATTTTGCTAGAGTTTGATAGCACTGCTACACAAACACAGAGACAAACATCGGATTTAGGAACTTCCCCAAAAAAAAAAAAAAAATCAACAAGAAAATTTAGGTTTTATTTTAATAGGCAACAAAGTGCATTTTAATGAAACAAGACAAGAATTTGCATAATGGAGTTGGCTTAGAGAGCTAAGATGATGAATGTACCTTCAAGTACAAGACATGTGGTGATTTGACGTGACCTCCTTTGTTCAACTCACTCATCAGTGTCAGCAAGGATAACTTTGGGCAATCTTTTATCACTACCAGGTCCAAGTAACCATCTGAAAACTGCATAATAGCCCCAAAAAAAAAAAGATCTAAGAAATTCAAGAATGCCAAAACATACAGTGTGAATGTTGCAGTTAAAGTATCAACAGCTTAATGCTTCTAAATAGGGAACAAAAGGAAAAGTAATAGCTTGGTAGATGGATCTGCAAACATGGGGCTTTATAATGTATTGAAACAAGTTATTGCAGAAGATCCTGCACATAAAATGCAGGCTTCTGCTTAGGAGAGTAGAAAAAGAAAACTACTTATGTCAAGTTACTACATGCAGAGTGTCTTCACCTCTAGAACATCATAAAATCATTTAATCAGTACCTCTGGCCCATATTGTAGGAAATTAGGAGCCTATTTTTAGCCCTTATCAAAAAGAAAAATTAGGAGCCTATTTTTAGCCTACAGAAAGAAACTCATCTTTGGCGCCTAAGTTAAAATATTTATCTGACTCTACATTCAAAATATGGGAAGCTAATTGATTGATAAAATCTTTTTCTTGCTTATAATTTAATTGGGGGAAAAATTAATAGAGTGAAGATGCCCCAAGAATACAGTGGAGGCAGGAAACCTTTAGCATGCGACATTCCAAACCATCAGCATTAGATTATAAGAATGTCTTTCAACAGCAAATTATCAGATTATGTCCATAAAGCTCCGAAATTAGTGGCTTTCCTACCCAGGTTGTTGACCAAGATCCAGAAAGGATAGTTACAGATTTTTCTACTTCATGAAAATTCAAGATTCTTTATCCCTTTTCTAGAAAAACATATCTTTACTAGATTTTCCACATGATTTCCTTCTTTTCTCTAGAAAATCTGAACTCTGCTAGGCCTACCCCATGTTTGCACACTAATATAAGAAGTAAAGACAGCATGTGGAAATTTTTGAAAAGTAGATCATCTTGAAAACTAGCTACTTAAAACTGTAATTTTTCTAAGAAAAGAAGGGTATCTCTTTGGTTAGCTACCCAGGAAAGTAATAAAGAAATGAAAACATAAGATTTACAAAGATTTTCTTTTTCATAAGGTAAGTAAATTTTATAAAATCTAGTATCAAGTAGGTACTGCAAAAAGTACAAGTTACAAAAATCCTTGATTATCATATGATCACTACATCACAATGAATCTAAAAAACTGAATCTAAAAAACTAACAGATCTGTTAATTCTTCCATTGCCCTTCGCACTAGCCATTCAGATTCTCCAGACATTTGTACTTTACTGCTGGCTACATGTTTCTTTTCTCCATTGAAGCACCTCTTATTCCTCTCCAACCATAAACTCCAAAAAAAAAAAAAAAAAAAAAAACATAAAGGAGCTTTCCTCCAGATCTTCTTATTGTTCCTCCCAACCTTCTGCACTAGCCAACTTAATAGCAAACTCTGTACATCCTGTGGTACCACCCATTGCACTCCGAAAATCTTCAAGAAGATTGTCCTAACCTGCCAGGAGAACTCACAATGAATCAATAAATGACTCGTTATCTCCATTCTCCACTTCCTTTTCACACAGGTAACACCTATTGCACATTAAAAATCCTCTCCTCTGCAACAGTTCTTGAGTTAGAACAGCTTTGTAGCTGTTCATCCAAACCTAGCCACTTTTGAGTTTTGATGGTGCTTTGGTCTTCCAAGGCCAATAAAGCTTCCAATTACTAAGCTTTCTCTGCAACATCTCATAGCAGCTCTTGAGAGTAAAAACTCCTTCATTATTTGCCATCCATACTTGTGCATCTTTGTTCCTATTGTCGAGTTTGCAAGGTTCTAGGTCAGCCAGCAACCTGCTGATTTCCTCTAACTCCCAAATTATTGATGTTTCTTCTAAACTGAAAATTCCAGCCATCCAAATTCCAAAGGATAGCATTTTGCAAGTTTATAACAAGGCTATACAGTAAGGGAAGCTTATCCTCAAGTATATCACCATTCATCCACCTTCATCTTCCCAGAACCTGATCATTTCTCCATTGCCCACTTTTAGCTTGAAATTTGTATGGAATACCACCCCCCCCCCCACCCCACCCCCCCCAAAAAAAAAAAAACCACCAAAAAAAACAACTTACATATATTCTCCCATATTGTCACTTAACTCGTCTGTGTAATAGTATTTGGGATCCACAAGTTGTTTCTGCCATATTTAGTAATAACCTCTTTCCATAACGAAGGGGAGCGTTGAAGCAACCGGTAAAGTTGTCTTCCTGTGACCATGGGTTCAAGTTTTGGAAACAGCCACTAATGTTTGCATTAGGTTAGGCTGCGTACATCACTAACCCTTGGGGGGAGGTCCTGCGTGAACGCGGGATGCTTAGTGCACCGGGCTGCCCTTTAACCTCTTTCTATAACACCACCCTATCTTCATTATATCTCCAAGGCCACTTACATAGAAAACTTTTATCATGTAATTTCATAATTTTTTACTCCCATCCCACCTCCTTTCATTGAGAGCATCACATTTTGCCATTTAACTAAATGAATCCTTCTCTTTTCTGAATTACCTTCCCATTAAAAATTCATACAGAAAAGCATTAACACATGGCTTATAAAGACTTCATAAGCGTGTTTTTTTTTCTTTTTTGATTGATTGTTACTTCATAACCATTTTTCTTTAGTAAGAAAAATCAGTTTCCTTTCCATTTTGTCTTCCACATAAATCAAAGATCTAGAAAAAGTAATGTAGACCTTCACAAGTTATTGTTCAACCTACTCCTAACAAATATCATCACTCTCATCCAGGGGAAAGTATAAATGAAAGCTATGCTTCATTTTTCATGAGTACCACAAATTCGATTAAACAGAAAAATAGAAAAAATAACTTTCGGATCAGAATCAAGAAACCAGTGGAAAATTTTTGGCATAAAAAACAGATTAAAAATCATCAATTTTAAAGGTACTCCTGATTTCAAGTACTTCAAAATAAGCTCTAGAAATTATAAATATTAGAACAAAATGAAAGATCAGCTAGAAATTATTGAAGCCATTTCTATCACAAGTTCAATGGAGGCAACATTCACACACGTCCAAAGAAACTCAAACCAACCTTGGCATCAGGTGCTGCCAGAACATCTTCACCTCCCCAAGGTACATTATGCAGCCAGATTGATACAAACGGCCCCTCAATCTTGCGGTTGAAACCCTTCAAGTCAAAACTGGGACCACTATATTTGCTTTGCCGAACCTGCTCCGTGTTAAGCTCATCATTAATTTGACCCTCGAGTTCAATTGGTTCTCCAAAATTTTCAAACTCTGGTGCAGCCACAAACTTTATACAGCCATGATACCTTCTAAGACGAAATATCCGCTGTATTGCCTGGACCAACATATGAGACCAGCAATTAAAAAGAGACAATGATGATGCTTATAATGGATCTAGATCAGCTCTCTTCCATAACTTAGAACCGATAACCATATGAGCAATTGAAGAGGGATTCAGCATTATTACGTTCTTATTCTTTTTGTCCTGGGGAAGCAAAGGAGGAGGCGAGGGTGATGGAAATGGTCCATGAAGAACAGTTCAGATACACCAAATAAAAAAAATCTGAATCGGTTAATCTCATATATTGTAATGAGATTAAACCTCCCAAAGAAAGAGAAGGAGCAAGGGGAGAGAGAGGAAACCAAGAAAAAAAGTTCTATAGCAAGTCAAAGACTTAGTAGATAAATACAGTAAGATAGAGTTCTAACTTCTGATATTAATATAGAAAAATAGACATTAAAGAAAACAGATGTAGAACATACGTAAAAATCCATTCGAGCACTACCCATCCATCTATACTTCTCAGACTCTATATCTATGTCAGCTACAAGACCTGAAAAACAAGGAGTCCTGTCAGATTGTTTAATATCATATGTCAATTTGCAAAAAGCTTAAGCGCATAGCACTACATGAAATTAAAAAAAAAAGTTAAAAAAATGTGCCAAAAACACAAGATCCAATTAGATATACATACCCCAGGCAAGCATCAGCAGACTGAAAAACCTTTTCTGCCCCTGTGAAACTGTAGCTACGTCTAGTGACCTCGTATGCCCTGCCATAGACCAAACATGCATAGAGTATTAAAGAGCTTCTTTCATTTAACAAAAGAATAAATGCAATTGAAATTCAGTTCGGGAATCCACATTTTTAATTCAGAAGGATGGAAATTATTACCTCTAACGATAGCAAGAGTAGCATTAAATGCAGTACAAGATTCACCAACAGAATCAAGAAGAGACTTTGCCATCCCATTTGCAGTGCCTGCATAAGCATACAAAAAACTGCAATTGTAAAACAGTGGAAGAAAGTATTCCCCAGGCTTCCATGTAATTATTTTGGCAAAAGCTACTTTTGCACATTATACTGTACAGCTTTAACCAACAGCCAATGAGCGGTAGCAGTAAGTTCCATAGACCAAAACCTTTGAGCATCAAGTGGGATCTCTAAAAGCTAAAAGAGTTAAAAGACGAATCTACCAAGATTATATATAATCTGAAGCAGAGGTGATCAATATTTGTCACTAAGAAAGATTCTGGTGAAGGGAATTCATAAGGATGTCCATATATCTCTCTCGAATTAAGTGCAGTTTCCATTCCTCGAACATAGGAAGACATGGAAAATACGACGACTTCCACCAAGGTAGTGATCCAATAAAACCTGAAAGTGTGTCCATGAGGATAACTCTCAGTAACATCCTATGATGTCCTCGAGGTGCATCCATTTTTATCTGTTGATTAGTTTGTTAGTGGCCTTTAACAAATGATCTCATAGACATGAGTTTGTCTTTGCTGACATGTGTCAGTTCACATCTACTCTAGAATCTAGATGTAGTCATAGAAATGTGTGTCAGCAGCTCGTGGACTTGACTAACTATCCATTTTTTCTATTGATTTGTTTGTGAGGGCTCGTGTCTCTTCCCCAGGTAGGCTTCTAATCTAAGAGTCCATCTAGTGGCCTTTCAGAAATGATCTCATAGACATGAAGAAGATCCAAAGAGACAAGACACAGTTTGTCTTTGCTGACATGTGTCATAGAAATGTGTGTCAGCAGCTCGTGGCCTCGACTAACTTTCAGAAAATTAGACTAAGTGTTACTCTGGAAATTTAGCATCCTATAGGTGTAACCATGTAAACAAAAGTTTAGTGCGACAAACCAAAATCATGTACATCAAGCAGAACAGCAAAAGCTAATTAAAAAATACAAACCAGCTTAGTATTAACTCAACGCAAGCATCAGCAAAAAGAAGGAAACAAACCTGCAGGTATTACTCCGAGAGGCATCTTTATTGCAGAACTCCAATCCTCCCTTTCGAGTAGTCCATTCAATACCTACTAAAAATCGAAAAACAAGAAAGTATGAGCATGATGATGACTGGTTGGTTATCATCCATTAATGATTTACCATAGGTAACAACATCCAAAATAAATAAACACAGAGGCCTCAGGGCACAGGTCTCTTAGAACAAATGATTAGTGGAGAACAGTGGCCTTGTTGTGGCTTCCATCTGTTCCACGACTCACCTAAGATATCTCAACTACTTCTGTGTAATATCAAGTGTCTAAGTAACTCTTTTGACTTTGTTCTTTTCTTCTCTTTCTTTTCCTCTGGGGTGGGGGAGGAGGGGGATTAAGCATCTGTGACTTCTCTTTGTATATGCATTTCAGATGTTTCTCTGTATACATATGAAGGATAAGAACAATATACCTATACACAAGCCCTCTGTTGTTCAGTAATAAATACTATCAATTGATCTTTTGATTGTTTTCCATGTAACCCTAATGAATTTATTTCTTGGCATTCAGCAATTCCTTTCAGTAAGTAAACAAACTTTTTACCCTGGAGATCTTATTGCACTCTCATAATAAAACATTTGGCATCAAGATCTGTGCGTATATTCATAGGAAAACACTTCCCTTACACAGATAACTTCATCAGTTTCTCTAAATGCAGCTAGGTTGATGTCATAGGAAGAACTGACTGGTAAAAGGAGTAAGTTTTACATAGCAGTTATCTCACTGTAGGTTCATTTTTGACATCTTTAATTAAAATATATAAACTGAGATACTTGAGCCTTAGAAAAGGAAAGCATAACCTGCCAGTCAACAAATAATTCAGGCATTCCGTAATCAAGTATATGACAAAAGAAGTATGTACGCCAAAATTCTTTGAGCTGGGCAATAAAAAAGGCAAACAACAACAGGCCAGACAAAAGACCACAAAAACAGAACCAGACATTATCAACTTACCTCAACCAAAATCCCGTCCCCGCTGACACAGAGAACTCCATCATATGCCAAAAGATCCAATGAATAAGCAACTTCTTTTGCATGTAACCGATATTTAGTTTCTGAGAGTAAATGATTACAAGTAAAAGGCATGATTAAAGAGACAAAACAATCATTGAACAAACACCAGATACACGTGGCTAAGAAGATTCAATATTGCAAACCTTGCAGTGTGTAGTGGATATTTGCATCTTCGAGTAGGGGCTTTACATCATCAAGAAATATCTTTGATGCAGATCGCTTTCCTCCATACGGATTCAGAAGTACTAAAAGCCTCTTAGGACGACCTAAATATCCATGATGTCAAGTTTAATATATCATGTATACACACCAATGTAAACCTAGAATAATTATGACTATAACAATCAAGCACTCTTTCCTTTTAACTTTTCTTATCCATTACATAATATAGGCTAGTAGGCAATGTCATATTCATGTTCTATCACACATCATATCAAGACGAGACAAAGTGAAGAAAATCTTTAATTACGGAAAAAGAACTTCATAGCTGATTGATTTACTGAATTTCTGATGCTAAGTATTCTACTTACTTACGTATGTACCAAAAAATCTTATACATTTTCTTCATATCAACATTTTTTTCTCACATAAAGCCACAAGGGCCTTATATCCCTCCTATCGTTCACTTCCCTCACAAGATAAATGCAGAATAGAACAAGAAACTAATGACGAGGTTATAGTTACAGAGATGATAAAAACAATATCGTAAGAGAACATATAAAGAATACTTAGTTATTAAAGTATCTGATCACATGTTCCAGCATAGATATAGTATATGCTTTTTTCTCATAAGAATAGACAAAGTATAACATCTTAGACCAATATTCTAACACAAGTACAAGTTCTTTCTTTTCCTTTACGAGGAATTGAAACAAAAAGGGATGAATCTCAATGGATCATGGCCGCAATGGCAAGGCCACTCTGCCACTTACAATACCCCATCGTGTATGGATTCCATATGCCGCTCGCTCGATGGAAATTGTACAAGGTGGTCGCTGCAGTGCTTATGCCGTGGTGACTTAGCACAAGTACAAAGACTTTCTCTGCCAATAAATTCTTATTTAAACTAGACTTAATTCCATCAATACTCTTTGTTACTCCGAATCAATAATCACGCATTATCAGACAATTAATTGGAATCATGAATTAGTATTATCATGGTTCCAAATAGAATTTTTCCAATACAACTACAACAACCAAAACTATGATTTCCCAACAATTTGGAGCCGGCTAATATTTTATTTTTTCTTGTATAATTGTGGTGACTGCGCCATGCCATACTTCCAACGAATAACTAACTACTACCTCTGACCAAACTTGGATAGATAGGAAGAAATCACCTAATGGCTTAATGCCTCCACTGGTATTTAAACCCGAAACCCCATGGTTCTCAACCCGCTTCATTGACCACTAGTCTGCACCTTTGGATGCTCGGGCTAATAAATAAAAAACACTAAGAGTACTATGTATCCGTCTCTGAAAGGCTAAACGACTCCTATAAAGCATAGGACCTATACCTCGCTAACAACAACATACACAATGTTATCCGACAAGTAGAACCTGGGGAGTGGAGATGCTGTTTCGATAGACCCTGGCTAACTTTTTAAATTCTTATATAGTTTTAATCAAATTACAATACTCAACATTCAAAAAATATTCAATCGCCATGTTAGTTACCGAGTGAATCAATGACTGATTGGAGTCGTTGATTCCAAACCCGAAGAGAATCATCAGATAACGGCTCAAAACTGAAACTCCTCCTCAAGGGAGTTCCTGCTCCGTCACCGGTGCAGCAAATTCCGGGAGCAGTTTCAATTACAGCTTTGATTTTGATTTGAGAACCTTCCACGGTAAACCCGAGGACATTTTTGTCTATTGATAAAGACCGGTCAGGCCATCGGAGCTGACCGCCAGCAGTTAGAGTCATCGGAACTACAATTCCGTTGATCTTAACCCGGTCCGATACAACCGGAGCAGCTCCGGCCTCCTTCTGGTCCATTGTGAGAAGGATAGCGTGGAAAGAACTAGAGGCCTACTAAGTAGGAAATGTTTCTCAAAGGCAAGTCTTTAATTAATTAAATGAGTTAGGACTTCGATTATGTGCCGAAAATTTTAAAACTTTTACACTTGTTTGTAAAATTTGAACTAAATCGGACCTCGTTTGGTAGATATCGGAAGAAGGTTTCAGTTTTCGTTATCGGTAAATCTTAAAAAAGGTTTTCAAGTTCGATTTTGGCGAATAAGCTTCGATTTAAAATTTGAAAGTGTCGTTATATTCATATGGTCATTTGTGACCTGTGTGAATTTTTGAAGTGAATTTCGAGGTTGTTCGATTGATTTCGGCTAAAGTTCTGAAAATTAATAATTTTTTTTTTCCATTTAATTCGCATCTTGAGTTTTGGGAATCCGATTTGAGATCCGCCTTAGCGAGTATGTTACATATATTTTGTATAACTTGTATGCGAAATTTGGGATTATTTCGAATTTCGTACGATTCCATTTTAATTGTCGCCACGAAAATGAAAAAAAAAATAAATAAAAGAAAAGAAAGAAAAAGGGAAAAAGGAAAAGGAAAGAAAGAAATGCAGGCGGTGGGGGTCGATGAACAGAAACAGAAACAACAACATAAAACATAGAAAAGAAAAATGCAAAGAAAGAAGGAAAAGGGGAAAGGAGAAGGAGCAAAATAGTAGAATTTTTACCCCCGAAACATCCAGGTAATGATGTTAATTAATTATTTGAGTTTATTATGTGTGTTTGAATATATTTTTACGGTAAAAATTGGGATATTAGACATCAATCTAATAAGTTAAATTGATAGTTGAAAGGGTAATTGGAACCCGATAATGGAATTGATTATATATACGTACTCATGGAGTTATGGGCAACCCATAAATATAATTTATTAAGAGTTTGATTATGTGACTTTGGACCTTGTACATAGGTCTGGCCTGCGTATTCGAACCAGACAAAGCTTTGAGACCAAAAATATGAATTGAATACTATATTCTAGGATGATCCTCTTCATTACAAATGGATCCTAGTTATAGTTGTCAAGAAAAAATGACGTAGGAGTCATAATAATTATGTTTTATGGCCATTACTCTTCATTTGATTTTGGATCTTCTTTTTTAATGCCCGGACAACTGTCGGCGGTTACAAATGTTAGGCCTCGTTCTAACGAGGGTATGTTTGCTAGGGGGCATTGTCCCGTGGCGATCGTCCCGAGCTCTTGTACTTTGGGCTCGATTTTACTCCTCCCTGAGGTAATCTGTCGAGGCAACGAATTGTGTTGTCTCCCCTCGTGGGTTTGCTTCTCGAGTCAAGCCTCGCACCCTTGCCTGAGGGCTCAATGATTTTTCACCTAATACATGTATGTATGTATGTATGTGTTAGCAGCGTATCCATTATTCAGAGTGTAAAAATTCTGCCATTATTAGGTATTGTAATAACAAAACATTGTGAGTTTAAGGAAGGGCCTTTCAAAATTTATCTTAAAGAGATAACAATATCTGGATAAAATGCAAGAATATGTTATCTTGTGTTTTGTTAAATTGCTTGTAAACTGCGTTGCATTAATTTAAGTACGAACATTGCACCGATCTAAAATATTAAGTTGTGTTATTTAAAATAAGCTTACTAATGAATTGACTTTATTCTATGCAAATTAAAGCATGATTTGAAAAATGAATCTCGATAGATATCATGGATGTGTGTATTTTTTGTTTTAATAATATATCTATTATTTTATAAATACAAGTGACTACGAATTACACAGTATATATGTTTTATTTTAATAGTATCTCATTTTTCGTTACACCCTCTTGACCTTGATTTGAAAAATGAATCTCGATAGATATCATGGATGTGTGTATTTTTTGTTTTAATAATATATCTATTATTTTATAAATACAAGTGACTACGAATTACACAGTATATATGTTTTATTTTAATAGTATCTCATTTTTCGTTACACCCACTTGACCCTTATATATTGGGTAAAAAAGAGTCGTCCCTAGAAATCAAAATGTTGAACTTCACTCCTAATGACCCCCAATATTCGATGACATATTTCCATGTCGTAGGAGATTAAAAAGGTATTTCAAGCGACACAAAACTGCCGGTATAGTTGAATTTTTCTATTACTTAACGGTTTTTGTTGGTATTGTTACGGTGTGTATGGTAACCCCCATGGTTCCAGAAAGATAATTATGGTCCTCTGTCGGTTTTAACTACACTTAGCGTCCTCCTAGAAGCCTACTTCCATGCTTGGAAATGGACAGACAAAGTGGCTCGTTTTACTGCAGCACATATACAACACTATGTTGCTAGAAAGTGAAATGGACCCTTTGTCGTATTGGATTAGGTTTGACTCCTTTGGAATTAAGGTTATTATAATTGTTGAAGAAGAGGATGTGTTGTACCAGTATTGCTTTATAACAATTCCTATTATCATAGGATTTGAGACCCTCATTGTACGGGCAATCCAGTATCACCGGTGCACCATTTCTGTAACTTATCTGATTGATAACCCTGCGTTAGAGATGGAGGACCCTCTTTTCTAATCACTACCCTTATAGTTATGCACCTCGGAGGCTTCCTAGATTCAGCGCATTTAGGGCACCGATACCTCCTATTCCTCAAGCTGATGATGTGCTTGACGTAGCTGCAACTCCCGCTATACCTCCTCAGCCTCAGGATGCAGCTGCCCCTATACCTCCTTAACCTCAGGATATACCTGCCCTCATGGATGGCTCAAGTGTAAAGCCACTAAAGTTGTTGCTTTAGGCCCCTAAGAGTTTAAGGCCCCCAAAAACGTTTAAGGTCCCCAAAATGTTTATTTACAATGATAGTGGTTCTTTTAACTTAATAAATTCTCATCATTTGTTTCAAAACATTACGTTCATTATAGTTATTTAAAATTTTATTAAAGAATATGAAGACTTGAGTAGATTAATTAGAAATTCTAAAATATTGGACAAAGTTCTACTATGAAAACTTAATCTTAAAATATTGGAAAAAAGATTTAATTAGCGGATTACTAATATAATCACCATACAATTTTAACTCCTTTATCTGAACTAGTCGAGTCTATTTAACTATTAAAGTAGTTAAAGAAATTAACTTTTAATGAGATTGGGTCTATCGGAAACAACCTCCCACCTTGGTGAGGGCAAGGTGACAACGCTCAACTTACACCTCTAATGAGATATGAAACGACCGTCGCAATAATAACACACAACTAGGAGACGGAGTCGAATTCACAAGGGACAATGTAATACAATTAAGGTAGAGGATGATTTAAACCTATTGAACTAAGCCAAACAATGATAATAAAGTTGATAACACGATGCTAACAACTACTAACTACACTAAGAAAGCAAGTAAAGGTGATCAATGTCTTTCTCACAAACAAGGAAAACAAGTCCGGAGCATAGAATGCAAATATAGCAGGGGTTTATATATTATGGTCAAGTCAATTTAAGGTAACCTCTAGAATCCGCCACGCCTAAGAGAGGTCTATTCACTACACCCGCTAGAGCCATAGCTTGGCGCATAAAATACTAACTCATTGACCCAAGGAAAGAGGTCTTCTCCCCAGTGTAACCTCTTTTAGACGGGTCAAGCTAAATTTTAGCCAACAAGACTCAAATTCTTGCTAGCTCTATTATCCTAAGCTAGTTAATCTCTACCGAGTATTTAGCTAGTTAAATAGGTATGTAACTCTAGTGTCACGAGTATCAAAGTTAAGAAATTAAAGTGATAGAAGCTAGATAATCAAAACTCATAAATATTAAAAAAACCTAATCATGAAACATTCATGTATTCATGTCCAAAATCACACCAACTAATAATGTGAAAACGTAGTCATGAAATATATTCATAAAATCATGTCCATTAATAACGTCAACTAACCAAATATAGCAATATAGATCAATCAAATAACGAAAAGGATAATGAATTTCTCATAAAGTGCACTCATTCTTCAGCCAATTCCATTGTATTCACAGTTCATTCGACAAACTATTCAAGGAAGTGTTGCTTGGGTATGACTTAGTTCCCTTGCCTATAGTTAAGATCATTAATGTTTTTTTTTAATTGTTAACAAATTTCTACATTGCAGACTCATGCCACAACCTAAAGATCGTTCTCCTATAGGTTGCCGGTTGATGGAGCAGATGTCCCTTTCCATTTTTAGAGCAAAGTGGTTCTCGTTATGATGATTGGGCAACTCTTAAGATGAACTGCATCATTTTTACCTTCGGGCTGGTGGATGATGGTCAGGTTGATTTCATAAGAGAGAAGGTTAATGTTCTTTCTTTGTCTTTCCAATTTTTTTACTCTTAAATTTTTTTACTAGTATTGGACACGCGCGTAGAGCACGTAGTCGCATACCTAATGAGTACAATATTGCTAGGCCAAATAAATATTGTCACAAATTTTCTTTTTAGTTAATATTATACATTTGAAAAAGTAAGTTCTAGAAATAGAGGAGACCTGATATCATTTGTCAGGACATCCACGAGTAATAAGTAGTTGTTTTATGGAATTCTAACTTAAAGCATAAGATGTGCAAAAGTGGTAGCTTAAGCATCTAAATTGGTAAGTGTTAGAAATAAATAACGGTAACAGGAACATGAATTGTGTACCTGTTAACACCACAGCGGAAGATTGTATTTACCACCTTGCAATTGCCCAAGTTTACTTTGAATCGCTAGGAAACAAAGTTTAATTGTCACCAACTAAATGCCTTCTTTTTGTTTTGTGTCTTTTTGGTGGAATAATAAGAAGAGTGAAAAAGTTCATGTTCTTTTTGTTTCTTCTTCTTATATATAATGTAAAGGAGTTGGAAGAAACAAATGTAACTTGCCCACTATCTTCCCTCACTCCCCCACTTTTGCATATTCCTTTAGTGGAGGAAGTATAGGAGATGTGGTGGAATGTGGTAACTTCCTTTAACCATATATTCTATTTCTCCTAACCGGGTCGGATCAGCCCAATTGGAGCGACCCATAACCCGTGATCCATATTCTTACATCTCCCATTTCGCTCATAGTGGGCTGGATCCACAACACAAAACAAAATCATACATGCAAATAGTTCGTGCGACCTGCGAGCATTAATAAGAGCTAAACCTGTTAAGGTTGTACAATAGCTCCATAAAGAAATCCAATCACATACGGAAAAGGATTCACTACTAACATGAGGATCTTATTACTTGCAATACCCCAGACATCATTCGCTACTCTAGTAGCTACTTATCTGATCCCTCAACCTCGATTGAGGCGAACTCGAGTTCCTATTTAACTTAGTATCACAATTATACTTGAAACTCTCATGGCAAGTGTAATGGTCGACCTGTGAATATAAGTTAAGTTATAAATTATTCTAATTGTCTTCCCTTTCTACTCGAATCTATTCATCCCAAATCAGCTGCTTTCCTAGACATGCACTGCATTGCCGAATCACTCGTGGCTATTAGTAACATGCTAAAGTAGCAACACAGATTTGTACTTCAAGAGACAGTAAAAGGTCAAAGGGTATTCTAATGAAAAATCAAATTGATTTTTCTTAGGGTCTCACACAATGAAGAAGCAGGGATCCATTCTTCCATTACCCTATTGGTCGATCAGCACACGTGGTATGAAACACGTGCTACAGTGTTCTTGCCTAATTTGGCGCGTGTGTCTCATTTCTAAATATATATATATATATATATATATAAACACCGTACAGATCTTGGTCTAGACTCTTCTAAAATGTCTAACCCGAGTTTTTTCTTCAAATAATCCTCAAATCCAATCTTCTGAAAAACTCATATATGGCTTTCGAAACAAGTCATATAGGATGTTTGAATCCATAAGTCCAAACTCTAATCAAGACCGACCATTTAAACTTTTTACATGACCTTGTTCAAATCAAGATTCAATTGGTCTCATCTCCGCACGTTCCTCGACGTCAAAGGCGATCGCTCGTGTGAGAGAGCCGATCTCCCGACTTGTTCGACACACTTATCACAAATAAATTCAATCACATGCACATGAGATTTAATACAAACTCAATAATATATATATATATATATATATATATATATATATATATATATATATATATATATATATATATATATATATATATATATATATATATATATATATATGTGTGAGTATAGCATTCAAATCCTTTTACAATACATAAAACTAGTCATATCCTACGCAAACCTAGAGCCTTAACATGTTTCTCAAACTGGTCTCTAGATATTGCCTTTGTAAAAGGATCAGCTACCATTTTCAGCGTAGGCATGTATTGTATTGGAACTTCACCACTTGCAACTATGTTTCTCAAGTACTTATACTTGATGTCAATGTGTTTGGTCTTTTCATGATGCTTAGGATCTTTTATAAAATCAATAGCCGCCTGACTATCACAATATAAAATTATCGATCCTTGAGGATTCTTTGCAATATCTAGATGCTCAAAGAATCTCTTCAACCAAACAGCTTCTTATACTGCATATGTATAAGCTACAAACTCAGCTTCCATAGTCGAAAGAGCAATACAAGTTTGTTTCTTACTTTTCCATGAAATGGCTCCACCATTAAGTAAGAAAGCATATCCAGATGTTGACTTTCTTTCATCCAAGTCACCAGCCCAATCAGCATCTGTATAACCTCTCAACATCAAATCAGATCCACCATAGCATAGTGAATAGTCTGCAGTCCCTTTCAGGTATCGAAAAATCCTCTTCACTGCTTTCCAATGGTCTCTTCCAGGATTGGATTGATACCTGCTAACTAGACCTACGGCATAACAAATATCAGGGCGAGTACACAACATAGCGTACATTAAGCTCCCGATAGCACTTGAGTATGGAACTCGAGACATTTCTTCATTTTCTCTCTGAGTCTGTGGACACATTTCAAGGCATAAAGCTTCACCTTTCGCTACAGGAGTATCCATGGGTTTGCACTCACTCATCCTAAAGCGTTCCAAAATTTTCTTTATATAAGTTTCTTAAGATAGACTCAATAACTTTTTGGAACGGTTTCTTTGGATCTTAACACCAAGGATGTAGTCTGCTTCACCCATATCTTTCATATCAAACGACCTTGAAAGCCATGACTTGATAATCTTTAGATACTCTAAATTATTTCCAGCCATCAATATATCATCCACGTAAAGGGAAAGAATTACAGACATATCATTGGACCTTTTAATGTAAATGCAGTGGTCTTCATCAAACATAGTAAAATCGTATGAGATCATTTCTTTATGAAATCTCAAGTACCATTGCCTTGAAGACTGCTTTAGACCATAAATAGATCTTTTCAATTTACAGGCCTTATTTTCTTGGCCCTTAACGATAAAACCTACAGGCTGTTCCATGTAGATCTCCTCGTTCAGTTCTCCATTGAGAAAAGCTGTCTTTACGTCCATTTGATGTAATTCTAGATCCAAACGCGCAACAATAGCTAGAAGTAAGCGAATTGAGGTAAACTTCACAACTGGTGAAAAAGTATCCTCATAATCAATTCCCACTTGCTGAGTGAAGCCTTTTGCTACCAGCCGTGCTTTATACCTTTCTATTGATCCATCCGCTTTACGTTTAATTTTAAGAACCCATTTATTCTTAATTGCTTTACGCTCATGCGGAAGATCAACTAAGTCCCAGACTTTGTTGGTTCTCATGGACTCTAACTCCTCTTTCATTGCTTTCATCCACTCATCCTTTTCAGGGCTTGATAAAGCCTCAGCAATGGAGTTTGGCTCATTCACTTCCGATGCCGATACCAGGAAAACGTAATCCTCTATATCATAAGTACGTTTAGGTATACCTTTCCTGGTACTCTTTCTTAATTAAAAATCAGATTCACAAGAAGGATCTTGTATTGAAAAGCTCCCACTCGGATCAGCACCATATTCTTGATCAATTAGATCATCAAATGTGTCAGAAGACACTTGCTGACCATCTGAGTTCAACATTTCATAAAGAGGCTCTCTATCATGTACTTCACCCTTCTTAGGAAAATAATTTTCTAAAAATATGACATCTCGTGATTCAATTGCAGTAACACTTCCATCCTCCATTTCACCAATAAACACATACCCTTTGGAGTGTTCTGAGTATCTTATAAAGATACATTTCTTGCCTTTAGGACCCAGTTTACCAAACTTGTTAAAAGAATCTTTTATGAATGCAGCACAACCCCAAGGTCGTAAATAATCCAAGTTTGGTTTCTGGCCGGTTCATAGCTCATAAGGAGCGGAAGGAACTGACTTAGAAGGCACTCTATTTAATATATAGGCCGCTGTTAATAATGCATCTCCCCAAAAAGAGATAGGTAAATTAGCTTGCGCCATCATTGACTTGTCATGTCCAATAGAGTTCTATTCCTCCTTTTTGCTACACCATTTTGCTGAGGTGTATAAGGAATAGTTAATTGTCTGGTGATTCCTTTTTCATTACACAAGTCAATAAATTGTCTTGATAGATATTCACGCCCTCTATCAGTTCTTAAAGTTTTAATACTCCTGTCTAATTGATTCTCAACTTCATTCAAGTATCATTTGAAACACTCAAGTGCTTCAGATTTGTGAGAAATCAAATAAACATAACCAAAACGCGTGAAATCATCAATAAACGTAATGAAATACAAGGCACCAGTTCTTGCCTTCACGTTCATTGGACCACAGATATCTGAATGGACTAATTGCAATGGGAAGTCAGCTCTCTTAGCCTTCCCAAAAGGTTTACATGTAATCTTTCCTGCAAGACATTGTTCACAAGTTGGCATTTCAACTTTTGAGAAAGAACTCAAGTGTCCTTCCTTAGCCAATCTATTCATTCGATCTTGCCCAATGTGACCTAATCTAGCATGCCATGTAATAATGTCAACATCGCTATTACTAGAAGAACATGCCATAACACAACGGTCCACATAATAGTCATAAGTAGAAGGATTACAACTTAACACAAAAAAACCATCATAAAGATGTCCAGAACCATAAAAAACATTGTCTTGAATAATTCTCACAAGATTGCGACTAAAGTTCAAATAGAAACCTAAATTAAGAAGGACAGACACAGATATTAAGTTCCGTCGAATTTCTGGAGCATATAGGACGTCATGCAACATCAAAGTACGGCCACCACGCAAGTCAATCCTGCAAGTGCCAAGACCTTTGACTTCAACCTTCGCATTGTTTCCTACATATATCCACCTTGATCCATATGGAACTCGACGGTACTCCACAAACGCTTCTCAATCAAGGGTCACATGGTCGGTGGCCCCTGAGTCTACAATCCACACAGGATAAGATTCAGTTAATAAAACTGTGCTAGAAACAAATGTAGCACTTAGAGATGCGTTTTGAAATGCTACCTTTTTCGGCTCAGTGCATTCACGAGCAAAGTGTCCCGGCACTTGACAGTTGTAGCATTTCATCTTGCTCTTGTCTTTCTTCTTAAAGAACCGTTTTCCCTTCTTAGGATTTGGTTTGTTTCGTTTCTGTGAGGGTCCTTCACCAGTCTCATTGCCCTTTCCGTCTTTCCAGTTATTTTTGCACTTGAATCCTGAAGCCTTTTTACCACTTGATTCTGCCACACAGGTAGTGGGTATAGCTTTTGCAGCACCAAGCCGCTCATCTTCAAGCTCAACATGGCGAGCAACATCACCAAAAGTTTTGATGCTGTCATTGTGGGTCAAGTTTACTTTCAGATGTTCCCAATTGTTAGGGAGAGACCTTATCACTGCATGAACCTGTTGCTCATCAGAGAGAATATGACCAGCACTTTTGAGTTGAGCTATCATATTTGACATCACCCTAAGGTGTTGTTTGATATTGTGATCACGACGCTTCTTGTAAGTGTCAAATTTGATAGTCAGCTGTCTAAGGCGGGTCACAGTAGTACCCCCATATGTTTCTCTCAAATGCACCCACATGGCATGAGCAATAGGGAATTGTTCACATTCGTGAATGAAATCATCCACAACTGCTTACAATGATTCCACGTGCAGTGGCATCTTTCTTTTCCCAAGAATTGTAAGCCTCAAGATCCCTCCTATGTTGGGCAGTGTTACCCTCCTCTGGGCAAACCATGACATGGTTAATAGCTTCTAGAGCATCTTGCTCTTCCAGCACATACCACATCTTACGGCTCCAAATATCATAATTTTCGCCGTTTAGTTTGTCACCCTTGTTTAAATCAGCAATGATAGTTTTTTATGCCATAGTCTGTTAAATGAAACAATAATGCAAGTGTTTTTATTACTCATCATTCTCGCATGTGATATACACACTTAGGCAAATCAATTAAATAAAATATTAATTTTACACTTAGTATAGAATCGAAAGGTTACTATGTTTCCATTCATCATCTACAACTAAATGCTTAACTAATATTTTATAAAATCATTTCTCATAGTGTGTATTTCGTCAAGATTTTTAATTTCATGTCATACTTATTTTAATTGCCACACATATAAATAAGCAAATAAAAAAATATGAAATCTTGCAAACAAATGACAAAGTTTCATTAATCGAAAAACTAATTACAATGAAAAACAACCTAAGTTACATGTAGCTAGGCCATTACATGTTCATATATTTTTCCCATTCATTTTCTAGTGCGTTTAAATAAACATAATAAGGCACTTTTGGGAATGTCTCATGATACATGTTAGTCAACACTTCACTCCAAGGCTCTATAGGTGAATCAGCCAACATACTAAGAGCTACATGTTCATCAATTATATAACCAAATTGACCTAGTTCATAGCGTTTTATCTCAAAAAGGTCAATGTGCTCCCATATAGCAGCATTAGGTTCCATCTTCAACTCTCTAAACTCCTTAAGTTTCTTTTCTCCCTGCCTTCGAATAGCCCTTTCATCCCTTAGCAAATTTTGCATCGCCCTGGGGACATTCCGTATGACTTCACGTCCTCGGGAATAAGTCCTACGGTGACACACTCTTCTACGTTGTCCTCTTGCTCGATTTCCAGCACCATTCCCAATTGGAGCCATTCGAGCTTGTCCCTGTTCAGCCATGTCTGAAATAGGAACAGAGAAACAATTAGAATGGACATACTATTCAATATGACAACATATGTCACAACTTGTAGAAGAATTTTCTTAATTAAAGGGATTAGGACTAAACTTTCTTTAGGAGTTGTTTTACTTACTTTTCTTGTAAATACGTGATACACTACTGCACAACACATTCAACCCTTTCAAAAAAAAAAAATTGACTTAAATTTTTTTATGTCAAATTTTGTGTTATGTGCCAAACCCTTGAAATTAAATTCAAACTGCTCATATACCATGTCAAAAATTTTACACTTTTAAAAAAACTGTTTCTTTATGAAACATTATCATAACCCATGAACAATTCTCAAGAAAAAGTAGCCGTGGTCTTGGATCAAAAGATGGTAGCAGCCTTTCAAAGTTTTACAACTTCAAGATTTGATCAAAAACATTCCATGACTATTGGGAAAGACAAATGGAACAGCAGAATAAAAATATTTTGTTCCATTATCTAGTTCATATATACCAATTCAAAGGTCTTTATATGGCCTCTTTTAAGGAAATTTTTTTTTTTTGTGAACACGTTCATTCTTCATCCAATTAACTTGGAAACTTTCGAACGCATCAACCGTAATTAAAGTATGAAGTAAAGATAAACATAAAATCAGTACTTACAACCTTCATTCATTTTTTTTTCTTGTTTTGTACACATACAAAAAAATAAAATATCGGCATTAAGTTGGAACAATTAATCCAGGCTCTTGATACCAATTGTTAGAAATAAATAACGGTAACAGAAACATGAATTGTGTACCTGTTAACACCACAACGGAAGATTGTATTTACCACCTTGCAATTGCCCAAGTCTACTTTGAATCACTAGGAAACAAAGTTTAATTGTCACCAACTAAATGCCTTCTTTTTGTTTTGTGTCTTTTTGGTGGAATAATAAGAAGAGTGAAAAAGTTACTTCATGTTCTTTTTGTTTCTTCTTCTTATATATAATGTAAAGGAGTTGGAAAAAACAAATGTAACTTGCCCACTATCTTCCCCACTCCCCCACTTTTGCATATTCCTTTAGTGGAGGAAGTATAGGAGATGTGGTCGAATGTGGTAACTTCCTTTAACCACATATTCTTATTTCTCCTAACCGGGTCGGATCAGACCAATTGGAGCGACCCATGACCCGTGATCCATATTCTTACAGTAAGAATGAGTGTGCCATTTTTAGTAAAGAGTTCATGGGAATAGGATGGTAGTTAGTTTGCGAAATGAGTTTGATGCGAAGTGCTTTTCATAGGAGATGGATTTGTGTCAAGTACTTCTTTTTGTGTCATTTAAGTGAGAGTTATAGTTTATAACACATCGCCTTGTCTAAAGTAATTTTTTTGGGTTCACATATTCAATAATAACTGAAATAAAAGGCATGTTATACAAATGAAATTGCTAGGTCTTATTCATGTACCATATGCAGAATCAGATGTAGCCGAAGATATTACAATAGCATTAATTAAATGGAGTATTTCTTTAATGTACATGAAAAAATGGATAAAAGTAAGAGGAGTGGGGGAGAAGTGCTTCAGTAGCTTGTTATTGCCTGTATTCATAACTAAAATCGTGACAAACTCCATGAAGGGGCATAACTGAAGTAGAGAATCATGTATCTTGAGGTTGTTCGAATGGCTTGGAGTGTTGAGCAGCATATGATTACATATTGTCTAAAGCTGCATGTGATCAATATAAAAAAAATGTTGTTAGATAGGTACAAGGTGGAATGAGTAATATTTTAAATTTATTTGGTGAAACAATGTGATATGTTTGTGGGTCACCTAATACTTCATCTCCTTATAGATGATGTTCTTTGTTTTAAGTTCCAGTTCAACGTTTCGTCATGACCAAACACTTGTAAAAATTGATCTTCCTCTTGAAAGTACAATGTACAATTGTCCATGAGAGAAAACATGTAGCAGCAAATACAAGCCAACGCTCGGAAGTATTTGACCTTGTGTTTTATTTATTGTCATTGCCTTGCACAAACTGACAAACATACTGAAAATTGCTTTCGAATGAATTTATAAGGATAGCCTTCATTTTCTGGCAGTGAAAGCTGGATTCTTGGTACGAACACAACTTGGCTCCACATTGACCAAACATAATTTTTGCATGCAAGACATTGTTGTCGAAGCCTCTACAAATCATTCTTGTACTGTTACATAAGCTATTCGAAGCGTCTAATTCTGAAGTAACATGATTGGTGTGCTCTTCTTCAACACTAACATATTCAATAAGAAGTTGTTTTTGGTAGTTTCACCCTTCAAGTATGTAGCTTTGCAATGACAAGTGAGAGTGATAATTTGGTAAAGAATCTGTGTCGTGGGAGACCATTGCGTGTCAAAGTATTTAGATATGCTTCTTGGTAGATATTCTTCAAAAGTTCAAGGTTCAAATCAGTTGGTTATGCTGAAGTGAATCTGGGAGTGAACTGTAGAGGAGGAAGAAGGAATTTGGGAATTTCAGTAAAAGACCAATAAGCCGCTAAAGATCCCTACTTTTATTGAAGTGGCAAGGGTGTTTTAGTGAATTAAAAAATGGGTACAATGCTAACCTACTACCTTCATAGAGTAGGTTAGCAAATCCCATATATATATATATATATATATATATATATATATATATATATATATATATATATATATATATATATATATATATATATATATATATATATATATATATATATATTAAGTGTACTGTCCCTGCAGATTTTTTTAATTTTTTTTAATATTTGTGTTTAGGGGAAAGGGGCATCTTCACTATTTAAATAAGAACAATATAATAGAAATAATCTTAAAACCATAGATGAATTTATTGGGTTTAGGAGAAACGAATGATTTTTGAATGACGTCAATTGTAAAAGTACCTAATCAAGCAACATCATGGCAGTCGTTGAATCCGGCTCCTCTCCATTAGCTTATCTCTCCATTTTCTAAAGTTCCTTCTTGGGTTGTTGACATTTGTCCTTACTCAAAATAAATGCTCTAGATCTAATTAGTAAAATTAAGATATTTAACTATGGTTAGGAGGATATATCTTTCAATAAAAATTTGAAAATATTTTTGTATATCCTATAATTTAGGAGCAAATTTCTTCTCCCTTCATAAAGATTTTTTGGGTCCCCCTGAAGTCTTAATTTCAGCACGTCTTCATAAATTATTTTTCTGTCCCCTAATGTTTCTGTCACTTTTTAAAAAGAAAAACAAACTACCAAATTAATAGGCAATTCTATTCTTCGAACTTGATTCAAAACCCGGAAGAGCTTAGCTACTATGTTACGATCAACAATGAGTAAAAATAAAAAAGTATAAGAAGAGGGCTAGAAATGCCTACGAGTTACAGATGTACAAGAGCTTGGACATGTCAACCATTGAAAAGAAATAAGAAAAGAAGTAAACTCTATCAAAAGACTCAGGATCGTTTTTAATCCCAAAAGTCCACATTTTGTCCACTAGTCGATATATCTCATCTAGAGCATAAATACACTCCAGACATTGTCGCATAGATAGGATTCATAGGAAGAGTAATTATGGATGTTTTAAACAAAATTTAAAAGGAAATATTCGTCAAACTAATCATGGTTAGATCCATCTTAACCATTAATATTGAGGAAAGACAAGTGTCAACAATCTAACAGAGAACTTGGGGAAATGGAGACATTAGCTAATGGAGAAGAGCCCCATCCACAGTCGTTGGTGGTTACTCACATGCATAGAAGCCGATGTAATACCATCTACGTAGCAACCAGCCAGTCACAGAACAGACAATATCACCGTGCAAGCGAGCGTCTATGCAGAAAGAGAGAGCGCACCATGTTGGTTCCCCAATTTAATTACTTGATGACTACTCACATACAAACATATTGCCTGCTATTATACATTACTACAACCCCAGAAATGCTCTGGTTTAGGAAGAGAACCCAATATATTTCATTCCCACAGGCAAAAATAACTTAATTACCAGTTATGTGGATTATTTTTTCAATTTTAGATCGACGTCTATGAGGTCACGGAGATATTCCATTTTCAGAACTTGCCGATATTCTTCACTGCACCTGTTGTTTTATCCTGTGAGTTCTATCTTTATTGTGTTAGATCAACTTGTCCTTTCTTTGTTCTCAGTGTTTCCTCCGTACTCCCTTGTCCACCCCTTTGTTGTTGCTCAAAACCATCTTGCTGATGTACAGTGGTCTCCTGCTGCAATGTTGTGCTGTTGATTTTTAGTTACCCATTGTGGAGGTAGTAGTTTCTTGATAATCCTCTGGCCCCCTCTATTCTGTTTGATGAAGAATTTGATGTCTCAGTTGGTTCTCCTTAAGGTTCGCTACTTCACATTCATGCCCAAACCTTGCACATTTTTTACAAAACATAGGTTTCTAGCCATTTTCGACAGGTTGGGTAAATCTCTTTCCTGAAGGATCTTTAATCTCCACCTCCATAGGTAGTTCTTTGGTAACATCCATATCGATCAATACCCTTGTGAATGATATACGAGTTTGTTTAGTGGTGCATTCGTCCACAAATAATGGATTTTCTATGTGGCTGGCAATTATGCTCAAAGAATCTAGTCCCCAACAAGTTAGGAAATCCCACCCACAAGGGTAAAACTCTCAAGAATTCCTCTTTGAATTTGAAGTCAGGGGTCCAAACCTTCATTAGCATAGGCATGTTATTCAAGGTATACTGTCCAGAGTAGAAGATCTCTTCCCTGTCCTCCTGACTTCTAAATTTAGTAATGAAAAAACCTTCTTCATGTAGATATAGATCTGGATGGGCCACCATGTTCCAATATTTAGTTATATTATGTGTAGCCTAAAACATAAAACCACAATTGCGTTCCTCTATAGTCTATTTGCCTATGAAATTTCGGAGTTCTCCAAAGTAACTAAAGGTTTCCCCTCAATTATAGTTGGTGGAATGAAGGACAAAGCCATACCCCTGTTAGCAGATCGATAAGCTCACCAACGTTTGTTCTTTGCTCACTTCCTCCTCTACGACATTCATCTGAAGGTGTTGCACAGCTTCAGATTTGTCCAGCTGGACATTTGGCAGACCCGAGCTGGTTCTGAATTGCCAAGTTCCAGCTATTGGATCCAGAGTTCAGCGTTTGTTTTGTCTCCTGAGAGCATTGCTGATCCTCCCTTTACTTTAGGATTTGTTTGAATCTTAGGTGTTATCACGTCTTGAGGCCGTGTTTCAGCAAGCTCACTTCCAGTAATTCCCACTTCTGCCATCAATTTCGCTATCCCCTGGATAAAAGTAAAACCTGAGACAAATTAATTCCCTCAAACCTGAATTTGTTGTCTTTTCTTCCATGAGTTTAACGTACCAAGGAAATACCTTATTATATGTGGTTGCTGAGAGATAGAGACAGAGAACATTATATGAAAACAATATTGTGACTGAACAAAGAGGTTTTTACCCGTTTGTCTCTCATAGTTGGTCTCCTATATAGTATTATGCAATTGTAACATTTTCAAGTTACATATTCAATGTGGTCTATGTTCTGATTTATAAAATGAAATAGCTTTCTTTAAAATCTGATTTACATCCTAATAGGTTACGTAAAAGTTCTCTTGTTCTAGTTCAAATGGCTGAAAAGTTGTAAGTTGATTGGGATTTGAACTTCGAAGTCTTTGCAACTTGTATTGTATCATCCCATTTTTACTTTTTCTGTGGCAAAAGAATTCTTTGATGGCCATTCCAAGCGAGTTGAGGACTAACTCTCATAAGTATTTCAAGAAGGATCTCTGATTGTGTCAAAACATTTTTAAAGGCGAACGACATATTACTAAGACCTTCATGCTTTTAGAATAGCTTAGATTAGATAGAAGGAGATGACCAAGCATTCTGATGATTGTCTTTTAACTTTTCTTTTAGGCAATGGTGTTGGCTGAAAGAATGGACCTAGACTTGTATGTTGCATTGAACCTCCAGACAGGTGACAACATGAGATATTTGGTGGAGGCAATTGCTCATTTTTGTTCATCATCCTAAAGGTGAGAATTGGTTTTTATTTGTGTTTTTATATTAATCTACTCCTAATTTCATTGTACTTTAAGTACTTCTATTGTTAAATATTCCCAACTATTTTACGTTCTTGGTATTATATTAACTAGTATTTGGACACATGCGTTGCGCGTGTGTGCGTATAAGTAAGTACAAATTGCGTATTGCACGTCATGAATATCTAACTTTAAAATGATATAACCATCATTAAAATATGTGTATACGGTATCATCTACATAAACATAACAAATGAACTGATAAGATATTATTGGCTTCTAGACCAGCTAAAGCAAAAAGGAAAAGAAAATCTTAATAAACGGTTGCATGACATGGTTGAATTTATATGTATCGAATCCTGAGAATTTTCGAGTCCTAATTGTTTGTTGTTCATTTATTTATTTACCTTTCCATTACTAACTCTTCAAATTCCAAAAATTTAAATCCGTATAGGAAGATGAAAGCAATACTAACTATATAGTAACTTATTTAATTTAATATACAAAACTTAAAGATAGTATTTAGTTTTGAAGGCAAAAAATGAGAGTTTAATATTTTAGGGATATTTTCGTCTTTCACTTTTTTACTTTAAGGATTCCCACTTTTATATTAGTATAGATAGATAGATTAGTTGTTGTGATTTATAAGGGCCAATTAACATTGATTTGAGGCAAAAGTAGGAGAAGATGATTACAACTGATCTAAGAGATATATCCAACTGCCACAACATGGCAGTCGGTGGTTACTCACATGCATAGAAGCCGATGTAATACCATCAATGTAGAAACCAGTCACAGAACCGACAATATCACAGGGCAAGCGAGCGTCTATGCAAGAGAGATAGAGCACCATGTTGGTTCCCCAATGTAATTACTTGATGACTACTCACATAGAAACATATTGACTGCTAGCATACATTACTACAATCCCAGAAATGCTCTGGTTTGGGAAGAGAACCCAATATATTCCATTTCTTTTTTTTCAAGTTTTAGATTGACGTCTGATACCAAGATATTCCATGTTCAGAAACTGGGTTTTCAATCATCCAGTCTTCTTCCAGATATTCTTCTTGCTCTAATGCAGATAGTAAGCTCGGACCAGATACCCATTACCCGACTCCAGGCACTACCTCGCTAGTCAAAACTGATCTTTAAGATATAGCACATGACCAGAGTGATGAGTCCACGATAACCTGGCAGAGTCCAAAGTAATTGTCTCCATCTTGTTCTGAGTCAATGAGTCCTTGAGAGCACTATGGGTGGTGAACTGCTCTCGAGGTTTCTATGTGAAATGTAGCGTTCCAGAACCGCACAACTCTTTTTTGGCAGAAAAGGGTCTCTGATTTTCTTTCCCATTTTCTTTTATTTCTAAGTCTGATTAACACTAATCATGGACCAAATTAACACTTTTAAAACTTGAGGATATTTCTTAAAACATACATAATAATTATTTCAAACCTTGGGAACACCACACCTCACTCATCAGTTAACCCCCTTTCCCCTTCCCCGCGTGGCTTTTCTTTGCCCCAACTTCACACTTCATCTCCTTTTTCACTCCAAATTCTCTGTGTTTTCAAGGAATCCGACCAGCAAATACAACAAAGTATTTTATATAAAAGGTAAACTATGTCGTTCTCATTTAAACTGTGGTGTAAATGTCGAACCTTGGTTTTAGATTTTAATTTTTTCATCGATAGTGATTAACGATGATTTGGGTGTTTGTTTTTGTACAAAGGGTGTAATATTGTGTTGAAATTGAATGGCATTATGTGTTTTAATGGGTAAAGTAGTTCCGAACTACAAAAGGGATTTTCAATGTTCAACTAAAATTTTTAGGGTGTTTACATTTTTTGGTTAAATTGTGACGATTTTTAGGGTTTTCTGGGAACCAACACTGCTTTATTTAGTTGCAAATTGAAGTTATTGCTATTATGTGTCTTGATGTTCCGAACACCATAGTTGCTGAAGGTTCTAAACATCTAATAGGATGTTCATGTTTTTCTTCTGTAACTAAATTTAGTATCCCCTTGTTTTGCTTTGCTAGAAAAATGGTAAATTTAAGACCGAGAAATAAAGATGAAGATGAGCAGAAGAAGCAGCCTACAAAGACTCCCAAGAAGGCGATTTCTAAGAAAAAGGGCCCTTCGCCGAAGAAGAAACTTGACAAGCCTAGTACTTCAGATTCGGAACGTACTCCAACAGATTTAGAACCTACTCCTAAACGCCCAAGAACTACTAAACCCACTAAAAGAAAATTAGTTGTGGAGAGTGACGAATGTAGCCAAGGAGAAGTAGCAGGTCCACGGAACAAAGGTGATAAACAAGAGGAAAGCCAAAGTCCAGCACCAAGTTACGATCTAATTAAAGGTGGGGAGGATTTGGAGAGGGCTGCAGATGAGGGTGAAAGAAGGGTGGATTTAGATGACGCCGGTATTGATGAACTGTTAAAAAGTGATTTTTTGAGGACTGGAGTGGAAGATGGTGATGGTGAAAAGGAAGAGGAAGATGGTGATGGTGAAAAGGAAGAGGAAGATGGTGGTAAAAAAAATGTAGAGGCTGATGATTTAAGTAGAGAAAAAGGAGAAGAAGTAGAGGGGGAAGCAGATAAAACAGGGGAGAGTCCAAGAAGCAGCAAAAGAAATAGAAGAGAGGCGGAGGATGTAATTTTAAAAACCAACTTTCTGAAGGATCATGAAAAAAGAGTTAAAATAGATGGGGAAGCTGTAAATAATGCAGGTGGAAATGTTGAAGAGGAAGCAGGTGAAGAGAAGGAAGCTGCTGAAGGAACATCTGGATTGAAACTGGAGGAAGACCAGGTAATAGTTGAATTGAAACGCGTATTGTTCGGAACGCCAGTGTTGATGTTCTACACGACATTTTGTACGTTCCCAACATCAACATTAAGGCTGGTAGCTCTCGTTCGGAACACGATACATGTTGTTCCCAACAGTAGCAACTGTCGTTCAGAACCTCAGCATACTCATGTTCCGAACATTTAATAATTTACTATCATTGTGATTCATTTTATTAATTTTATGCTAAAATTATGTGCAGTATGAAGACGTTGGTCATGCTACTTTCAAGAGTAACGTTGAGGGTCTCTTCAAGACCTTCCTGACCAACAATGAACCTTTTAATGGGAAGATTACTGTTCGTTCTTCGTTGGCTAGGGGTATGATACAGTTCAAGGAGGTACTGAAAAAATTGCAGGTGAGCAGGGGATTTGCCAATAGCTGTTTCGGTCCTTTCTTGCAATTACCGGAATATCCATTGTTTGGCACCAAGTTGGTGCATAACCTCCTCATGCGAAGGATTATTTGCAAGAAGAAGAAAGAGGTTTGGATATCCTTCAATGGATTGCCAGCACGTTTTGGCCTATCCGAGTTTGCACTAATGACAGGGCTAAACTGTGGGCCCTATCCAAGTAAAGAGTACATGGATAAAATGAATGAAAAGGGGAAGGAATTGTGGAAGTTTGTTGTTGATTATTTCCAGGAGAAAAAGAGGAAGGAGAAGGAAAAAGAGATAAAGGGAAAGGAGGAGAAGAAAAATGAGGAGAAGGAGAAGGGTAGTGGGAAGCGGAAGGGGAAGAAGAAGGAGGAGGAGTCACCCTCAGCCTCACCTTCACCCTCACCCTCACCTTCACCCGCAAAGAGGAAGTTCAACAAGCCCAAAAAACAAAAACAGCCGAAGAAAAAGCAAGCTGTGAAGTCTGGTGACTTGCTTGAGTTGGTATGTTCTAGAACCTGTCCCAAGAAGTGGTATTTAAATCTGTGCATGGCTTGGTTTGTTCATACTATTCTGTGTGCGAGGGATTCCAAATATGGAATAGAGGAATGGGTGGTGTGCTTGTCCGCTGATCTTGCGGCATTCCAGCGTTATCCTTGGGGTAGGATGAGTTTTGAATTAACAATGGAATATCTGATCAAGCCAATGGAACCTCGTGCAGAAGGAAGCCAGACTTACAATCTTTATGGCTTTCCATGGGCATTCATGGCCTGGGCTCATGAAGCCATTCCTGCCTTGAGACCAAAGGATTTGCCAAAAGAAAAAACAATCCCAAGGATCATAAACAGGCTTACTGAAATTTGTGAAAGAGATACGGACAGGTTGTTTGACCAACAAGATGTTCCTGTAAGTATTCCGTTTTCCATATATGTTATGTAATGTTTGGAACAACCTCGTTGTTGCTGAGATATTTCTAATTGATGTTCGGAACATCTTAATGAAGAACCCTCAACTTCTACAGTCAACAATGTTCGGAACATCCTTTTCCGATGTTTTCGAACAACAAGACTTTGTTCCAAACAACATTAAAAGATTCTTAAAATTTAGTTGATATTTATTTAATGTTGTTGGGTATATTAACAGGTTGTTCACCCTTTCCTCATTCCTACCGATGAAGAGCTGGACATGGATTACTTTCTAGACCTCATGCCATTTGATGACTCAGAGGACGACACAATAGATCGTTTTTGTAAAGTGTTTGAGGATGCTTGCAGCATTGGCCTTGTTGGTGGCACTACAATTTGTATCTTCAACAACAATCCTGCAACCCCTCCAAGACAAGTGATAGAAATTAAAGCTATGGAAGCCCCAGAAACGACGATGTTTGGAAGTGATGGTGAATACAAGAAAGAGGGAATTGGTGGCCTGCAAGATGTAAATATTGACATTGGAAACAAAGGTGATGGTGATGTAGTTCGCGGTGAGTTTGAAGTTGCCGGTATCACTGAAGTTGGTATAGTGAAGAGGAGCTCCAATTGCAGAGGCTGCAAATGTGGTGAATGCAGCGGATGGAGGGAAGCAATGGAGCAAAAGATTTTGGCTTACGATCAAAACATGGTTGCTTATGATGAAAAGATCGTGGCTTATGAGAAAAGGATGGTGGCTTATGAGCAACAGATCGTGCCTTACGAGACAAAGGATGGTGCTTCTGAGCAAATCAAAGGTGATTCTTCTGGTGGTGATGGATTCGACATCCCCAAATGTAGCAGTTGCAATTGCAAAGAGTGCGACGATTGGCGTAAAGGCATGGTGATGGAGATGGCGGCCCTGAAGGAGACGATTGAGCAGTTGAAGCGCAAAACAATTGTAAAACCTGCAAAGGCTGTGAAATCACCATAAACAGATGAGGAGAAGAAGCAGGAAGAAGTTTGGCCTAGGCTGAAAGTGGATATTTACAAGCCATTGAAGCGGAAAAAAGTTATGGCCTTGACCGCATTTATGAAAAAGAGGAAGAAACAAAAAGATGTTTTTCTTGGAATGCCGATGAATTACCTAGATTTCAAAGAACTGATGGACAAGACTGTGTGGCTGTGGGACATTGTAAGTTTATTTTAGAATGATTTTCTGAACTTCACATTGTTGTAGGGAACATTCTAACTGTGTTCGGAACATCATTAGTATACTTGGATCAACAAAAGCATTTCTAGCTTCTCATAGATTTATAGAATATCACACAGTCGTTCCGAACATGGAATGATGTTCGGAAAGACAGACATTTCCTTCACTCACTTATACTCCAATTATTATTTGTCTCTCTTATATGTTCTGCAGTATGTTGAAGCTGTGTTGACAATGATGCGGGAGAGGCATTTGAATTACCCCTATCATTACGATCAAAGTGACCTCATTCTGGATATGACATTCTTGACAATGATGAAAAAACGCTACTACCAACTGGAAAAAGATTCGCAGGATGATAAGATACTGCTGGATGAGGCGTTGAATGCGTATAAGTTTGATGAGGAGTATCTGAAGTATGCACATGGAGAGCTACCCTACCCAGGGGGTAGGTGTTGGGCTGGTGCTAAGAGGATCTTCGCCGTCTTCAACATCAACGACAATCACTACGTGTTGGTGGTGTTTGACATGGTTGAAGCGAAGGTTTGGGTGTATGATTGCAATCATGGTGTTAATGATGATGAAAAGTTCTTGCCAATAATTGTTCCCATTCTGTACATGTTCCCGATCTATGTCGGAAATTCTAAGCTATTCAAAGAATTGGATCCGATGTGTAATAAAGGAGACATGTGGTTGTTCGAGAGAGTGCCAAGATCACTTTGTCCACAAAATCTAACAGGGCAATCCTGTGGAGTGTTCGCGTTGATGTACATTGTGCATCTCATTACAAACACCTCCATGGGCAAAATTAATGACAATGAGGCTGATCGGTGGAGGCGACGTTTAGCCGTTTATATTTACGACGGCAAAATGAAGCCTTGATTTGGGGAATATGTAATATTTGGATAATCTTTTAACTTTTTTTTGGTAATGTAATTAGGTATGGATGACTTTTATTTTATTAGCCAAGTAACAAGTAACACTTAACAGTAACAGCTTTTGATGTGCTTAAATATTAAATATTGACGATTATTACATCAGTTCCAGAACGACATCAATCTGTTCCTGAAATGCAAAGTGATGTTCCAAACATCTGCAACATTTAATTAAGTTTACCCTGGAATCTGAATGTGAACTCGATGCTCCACTTATAGGTGCTCCCCTTGTGAATGTGAAGAAAGGGGCAATCGACGAGTCTGTTGGGAAGGGCTTTATCGAAGGTGACTTTTGATGAAACTCGTAACCGTTATGTACTACTCAAACGAGCGCAACAGATAATATTGTAACTGCTGTACCTTTTATATTTTAACATGATGTTCGGAACATTATTAAATATCGTTCGGTATACTGTGCTTATTTTAATTATAGATAGATTAGTTTTTTAAGAAAAAGAACATAGCATATCAAGTGCTCATCAATTATATGGAACAAGATATATATGTTTTGCGCGGAATAACGATGTTCCAAACGAGATACTCTAATTGTATAAAGGTTAATAATGTTCCAGAACGACACAAAACCTTTCTGAACGGCGTCATGGAGTTCTGAACTAGATAAAAGTAATTTCCATTGATAATCATTGTAGAGCTTTACAAAAAAGAATGCTAGTTATATTAGCATTCAAATGGAGAAACTGCACATCACTGTCAGTGCTTTACAAAAGGAATGCTACTTATACTAGCATTCTACCAAAAGATACTAGATTATAAAGATTCAAAAAGAAATATATAATAACATTAATAGGAATATCCAAATCTAGCGTGAAGGAGAGGAGTAGAAGTCAAGGTAATGGATCCCCTTATCAGCAAGCAGCCATTTGAGCATTCTTGTGATCCTACGCCTTTCCTTCGCCATCTTTCTGACGTCCTTTTTGTAGTCATGTAGGAATCCCTCAAACTGGAACTTCCAACCCCACACTTCTGCCCTTAGTTGTTCCAATATGTCAATAGCCCTTTCAGTTTGTGATTCGTCTGCAAATGATAATGCCCTAGAGGTGGAGGCTATATTAGCCGTGGAGGCACCTCTAGCCGTGGAGGCTCCTCTGGCCGTGGAGGCTCCTCTTGCTCCTCTTGTTCGTGGTTGACAAGCCATTTTTGAAGATGAATAGTTTGTGATTCCTTGAATTGTAAGTTGATGAATATGGATTGAAATGCTTTGAGCCGTTGGGTATTTATAGAAGTTGAGAGAGGCAACCGAAACGTTTGTAGCCGTTTCGTGTATTGGTATTTGAGCGGGTTGTATTGCAGCCGTTTCCGTATTTCAAATTTTGAACGGGTTCCGAACGTCAGCCTATATTAGTGTAATTGGTGTAACGTATCCACGAAATGATGTTCCGAACCTCATTTCGACCTACCTGCAGACCTAGTCTAGTTTACGAAATGATGTTCACCTAGTCTAGTCTACGAAATGATGTTCCGAACATCATTTCGGCCTACCTGCAAACCAAGTCTAGTCTACTACTCTAGATGATAGGTGTATTGGTATTTGGAAATTGTATTGTAGCCTTTTTTGAATTTCAAATATTGAATCTCTTGTTCGGAACGGCAGTGTACATAAGTATAATTCGCGTAACATATCTTTTACAAGATGTTCCGAACATCATTTCGATCTAGCCCAATGTCGTGATAGATTATTACATTGGGCGCGTGAACAATATTTATTTACCAACGGTAATAAAAATACACCACCCAACACATTATATATGCGTTCATTATTTGTAAAACAAGTTTACACAATTACATCAAACATCTAGATTAAAATGTCTAGTAGATCCGTTAATAGCGGCAGTGTTGTACCATTTTGTCGATGTGGAGATTATGCGAAGTTAACAACATCGTGGACGCAGCTAAACCCAGGAAGGAGGTTTTACGGATGCAAATATGGTCAGGTTAGGTGGTGGGTTTATTTTCTTTCTTGAATTTATTTGTTTGTTGTATTTATTTTATTTTATTTTATTTTTTTATGTAGGCAAATGGCTGCAACTACTTTAGATGGCATGATGAAGAGATGTCAGATCAAGCAAAGAGAGTAATATGGGGTCTACTTAAGAAGTTGAAAGCTGTTGAAGAAGAGAGGAAAGCGGCACGTTTATGGCGGAAAAAATTGGATTTTGGGGTACTAATAGTCGTGGTGCTAATCGTTCTCATATTCTGTACTTGGATCAAGTGTTGGTTCATAGTTTAGTTTCTATATTTCCAATTGTTATGTTTTGTGCAGTAATGATCAAGAAATTTCATTTGAAATTGTTATTTTGTCCTATAATTTACTAATGTACCCTATGTCGTTCCGCACGACACACTTCATGTTTCAAGCATATCGCGATCTGATCTGAACAAATCCGTTAACAGAACGATGAAGATAGCAATATCGAAATATGCCGCTCCGAACGTGTTGTTCACGTGACAAACATATTTAGCATGTTCGAAACCACAAAGATGGATGTGCAGTCATTTGTCACTCTAACAAGTATGCTTGGTAATTTAGGGTGATACTGATCATCTCACTTTAATTACCTAGTCATAATGATCATCATTTGCCACTCTAACAACTCTAAGTGGCTGTTTGTCACTCGAACCACTCTAGATGTGAAGAGTGTGATGAAGATAGCAACAATAGAAGTTCGCGCTCGGAACATCGCATGAACGCGACAAACTTCCCGTTGATGTTCGAAACATCGTTATATGTATGGATCATCATTTCTCCCTATAACAAGTATAGTTTGTTATTTATAGTGATAGTGATCGTCATTTGTCACCCTATCAAGTATAGTGGGTCATTTCTAGTTAAAATGACCATCATTTGACACTCTTACAGGTATGTTGGGTCATTTCTAGATTATAAGGATCATCATTTGTCTGTCGAACAACTCTAGTTGGCCATTTCTACACATAATGGTCATCATAATGCACCCTTACAGGTATCTTGGATCATTTTTACGTATAATGATCATCCTTTATCACTCTTACAAGTATAGTTGGTCATTTATTATATGTATGGATCATCATTTCTCCCTATACCAAGTATAGTTGGTCATTTATAGTGATAGTGATCATCATTTTTCACTCTTACAAGTGTAGTTGTTCATTTATTATCATATTGATAATCATTTTCCACTCTTACAAGTATTGTTGGGTCCTGCCTAGTCATAATGATCATCATTTCCCACTCTAACGACTCTACTTGTCCATTTCTACTCATAAGGATAACCATTTGTCCCACAAACTACTCTAAGTGGTCTTTGTGATGAAAGTGGATGAATTTATCGCTCTTACAGGTATATTGGGTCCTTTGTAGGTATATAATGATCATAGTTTGTCACTCGAACCACTCTAGATGTGAAGAGTGTGATGAAGATAGCAACAATAGAAGTTCGCGCTCGGAACATCGCATGAACGCGACAAACTTCCCGTTGATGTTCGAAACATCGTTATATGTATGGATCATCATTTCTCCCGAAGATAACAACATTAACAATTGTGCGATCCGAACGGCTGTTTGATGTGACAAACATAATGGTGGAGTTCCGAACATTTGTTTTCATTCTGGATATTTGGACGTGGATAATGTTAATGATCATCAGTTATATCTGGAACATAACAGTTGCGTTCCGAACATTTGTTTTCATGATGGAACACACCTTTTATGTTCCGAACGTGTTGTATGATTTTATTAAGTTTTCCAGAAATGGAGTAGGCCAAGTTGTCGTTTGGAACATCGTTTTTAATATCCTAAACGACAGTTGATGTGTTGCGAACTATAAGCAAACAGGATGGTTTGGAGACAGTTTAACAGTACTAATTAAAGACCTTCATAATAATATTAATTGAACAGAGATACAAAAGCATATTCATAAACAGTAGAACTACTTAAACATCTAATATATAATAGCGTCTTCGTTATTGTTTGGATCTCCACCGAATTGATTTTGCAAAATCCTCTCAATCCGATCTATCTGCAATTGCATCTGCTCAAGTTTTGTCTCGAGTGTTTGAATGGACCTCTCACAATTATCTGCTACCTCTTTGATGTCAACAACTTCATAATGCACGTCTAGCAGTCTTATGGGAAGCGACTTGTTTGGAGGCTCTCGGACTCGGTGGTACTTATTCCATGGATCGTTTAATGCGTTATTGGCCATCTGCATGAAAAGTTGTTTAAAATTTAGAAAAGAATCAAAGTGGATAGTTATGTTTAAGGAAATATAAACAGATTAGATGGAGAAATCGTTTTAGAAAAAAGGCAGAAAATATGGAAAACTTGAGTACCTCAACTTGTTCTTCCTTGATATAGAAACTAGTGAAAACTGAACGTAATACTTGGTTAATGCGAAATGAATTGTGAATTGAGTGTTCATCAAAGTGGAGGTATTTATAGATGTTTTGAAGCAAATGAAGGGACGCATATTTACAAGTGTCAATGTGTTTTTTGACGTGACTGTTGCAGCAACCAACTTGTATTTTAGCCGTTTAGTGTATTGGTATTTGCGTTCCCAACTGTTCATTGTAGTCGTTTGTGTGTTTTAAATTTTGAATAGCTTGTTCGGAACGTCACGTATAAAAGTATAATATAATATCATCGACACGAGGTTCCGAACATTTCCTATAAGGTAGCACTTGGTAAACGCTACGACTGTGAATTGTGAAATAAAGACCTCACAAGCTTTCACATGCCTTGACATCGTTCGGAACATCACATGTAATATCCTAAACAAAATGGATGTGTTGCGAACAATATGCAATTATGTACACAACATAATCACAAAAGATGCAGTAAAGCAAATCTGTGCAAACCATAAGTTAAGAAACAAATTTGGCCAAATATGTATACAATATAAATTATACAAGTAGGACGAAAAGTCCATTATGCAATTCAATAAATATCCAAATAATCCAAATAATCGAAATTATAACGAGGACGAAATAAATATACAATTCACAAACTCAATTCGTAGGCTGACTTGTAGCCTCATTTCCACTACGAACAACGGGGCATGTAGTTTTCTTGTGCCCATATCTCTTGCAGTTGCCACATTTATTTCTCCTCTTTGGAAGACGCTCCCCAATAGATCGAATCCAGTTAACCCTTCTCCTTCCACGGTTGTTCGGCTTTGGGGGCGGAGGCACTGGATAAAGTATCTCTTCAGCAGGGACGACCCATGATTCTTCAGGAGGTACTGCATTGACAGGCTCTGCATAGGCAAAGATGTATGCTTGTGTTGTGTAATATCCAGAAGTGTATTCATACACTCTACTTCCATATTCATCGCCATGCAACCCCCTAATTGCTGCCATAGCATGTACACAAGGTAACTGATCAAGATCGAACTCCCTACATGTACATGTCCTCTCATATAGATCAACTTCTGCCTCATGCCCTGAACTAATGATTTCGAAACAATAAGTTCCCTTCCTGTTGACAACTAGCTTGTCTCCCACTTCTTTATTCTTCCTTATTTTTATTTCAACGTCTGGGATGCATAAATTTGGGTGGTTGATTAACTTCATGGCCCTAGTGTGAAATTTTTCCGCAAAGTTCCTACCTATATCCTTCAAGAGGGCAGCAATGGGGTATTCTCTTTGCTCTTTCAGCATGGAATTAATGGACTCAGCTATGTTTGATGTCATAACTTCAAACCTATTAAAAAGAATAAAAATTATAATAGTCAAAACATGTTCCTAGCACAAGTGCAGATATAGGAATAAGAAGTGCGGAACATTAGTGATGTTCCTAACATGACTCACACGTTCAGAACTCCGATAATGAGTTCGGAACATCATCGAAAAATAAATATTCCTATAATGTTCTGAACATATATGTTATGTTCGGAGAGCGCAATGTGACGTTTGGAACATATTGAAAGCAGACAGTAATATTACCTGTTTCCTGGGAAATATAATCTGCTCCATCTATGATAGCCAACAACATTTTCAAGATAATCCGCTACCCTCCAATCAATAGCCCTGATCTCATTCATAGCATCATTGAATTCCTCTACCCTGTATGCCTTTGCTGCAGTGTAGTATTTATGAAGACTGAATCCAAACTGAAACTTTGTTCGGATGCTTTCACCAAGGTGCCACATGCAAACTCCATAGTGTGCAGAAGGAAACACTTGGGCGACCATTTTCGAGATGCTCGGATGTCTATCCGAAACTATGCACAACTCTTCACTATCTGAAACTATGCAGCGTAATTGTTCGAAAAAATACTCATATGAGGCGTCGCACTCTTTGTCTACAACACAAAAAGCAACAGGGAATACGTGACTCATTGCATCCTGAGCAACAGCAGACAGCAAGACCCCTCCATACTCGCCAGACAAATGTGTACCGTCAACGGCTAGGACTTTTCTCACGTAAGTAAATCCCCTGATCCACGCTCCATAAGAGAGAAAAAAATACAAGAACTTCCCTGTGCTAGAAAGCCTCAAATCTGTCTTGGTTCCTGGATTCTTGCTCCTAACCATATAAGCATAAGCATCAAGAATTTCAATACCTTTCGCATGTGTTCCCCGTGTCAAAGATTTTGCAAATTGACAGCCCCTAAGACACTTCCAGTAGCTAACCTTACAACCAAAATCGTTGTTAAGGGACTCCCTGATAGCTTTTGTGGTTGGACCTTTTCCCATTAAATATTTACCTTTCATGAACTCACCAATTATCCGGGCAGAGGCGTGTGAATTATGACTGGAATGATGTTGGACACCGCATGTGTGCATGTTATTGTAAACGCTAATGTAGAACCTATCATTACTTTTATACCTCATTGCCCTTAACCACCATTTGCATTTCACATCTAAACATCTAGCATTAAAAATCTTTGCAGTATTCTTCAATGGTTTGTAATTAAAACGATGTTTAACTGCTGCAATCTTCAATTTGGTGACCATTTCTTTCTTATTGGGGAAAGTCATACCTTTTTCAAAACCTGTGCCATCAACGAAGTGAAATATCGGCTCGCTGCTTTGTGTTGGAAACACAGGGGTATAAATGGCAGGATGTTCCTCTACATATTTGTCTTCTACTTCTTCTTCTTTTTCTTCATCTACATCTACGCCTGCTCTATTTTTTTCTACCCCTCCTCCTCTGTCTTCTTCTTCTACTTCTTCATGTAAGTCATCCAATCGCTGACTAAAATCATGCCCTCCACTATTTGGCATTTCTTGGTCATTAGAACCAACACATTCCTCCGTCGTTGAAACCACAATTACCCTTAGTGTGGGCCTAGCACCATTACGATCAACGTCAGCCATATAAAGGCGTACATCATCATCGTTTCTTATTGTAACGGGAGGAGTCTTTTGATTTGCGGCAACACTCAGCATGTAAGTAATGCAAATATCCCTCGGATTGTCTCTTATCCCCCAACTTCCGATGATTTTGTTAAGTAGAACATCATACGTAACATCTCTAGGCACAAGAATGGGTCTTGACTCTTTAACCTTCGGAACCCAAGCATAACATTTAGAACGCTCCACCCATTCACCTTGATAATTAACTCCCAATATAACCTCACCCATCGATGGTCACCTGCAATAAATTGGAATGACCAACTATTAGTATTACTAATATTTATACAGTATGTTTCCAAACCTCCATGTTCTCGTTTGGAACATCTTCCTGACGTTCTGAACATCAGATTACAGTTTTTCATTGCTCGATGAAAGATGTTCCGAACCTCAGTATTGCTCGTTTGGAACATCTCATAAAGACGTTCTGAACATCACCTTACACTTTTTCGATGCTTAATGCAAGATGTTCCAAACTTCAACAGAACGCTCAAACATCCTACAGAATGTTCCGAACATTATCTGTGAAAATTCCAATAAAATACATACGCCGCGTAAAACGCTAGCGATATGTTTGGAATTACAATTACGGCCATAGGAAAGTCGAAATGGTGTTTGGAATTTCACGCAGATTGTTCGGAGGAACTGAATCCGTAACAACCCCGAATCAACAAAAACAACAAAAAACATGTTCGAAAATTTAGTACACTTACCGGAGATGACTGGATTGATACGATTAAAATTGGAGGAACAAGATTTCTCCTTTAATGGATAAGAAACGACCACCAGATTTAACGAAATTCCGTATAACCCAAATGTGGGGGATCTCAGCTTGTATTGCCTAAAACTGGAAAGGATATTCAAGATAATAAGCTCAGCAGCTATGGTGGAATGGGTATTATTTCGAAATACGAAAGGAAGCTCAGCAGCTATGGTGGAGCTTTGGGCGGGAATAGAATGTGGAAAAATGGAGGGAAAACGGGGGAGAGGAGAGAGGGAAAGCAGCTAGGGAATGGCCAAATTTGGCAAAAAACTACTTTATATACATGGACTATTGTGCAACTTACAAAACATTGGGGTGAGAATGTTACATAGTTAATAACACTAATTAAATGAGGACCCTAGAATTCATGTTTAAAACTTGAGCCATTTTCCACACAAAAAAGACTTGGGGAGACCTGTCATGCCAATCCCCCAGGTTTCTATACAACCCGAACCCAAGTCCCACCACACACGGGACAGCCGTATTGGTACCTGCTGATCCAGCATATTCCTTCTCATTTTGTGTGGGGGATGCGTGGCCACCTTGTTGTGCTACTCGATATCGATGACCATGTTTACCAAAAATTTGCTCTCAAATAGAAAAAACTAGATAAACTGAAATTAATGCTAGCAGTAAAGCTAAATCTGGATTCGACTGAAGCTTTGCTTTGATTTGCTTTTCTAAAAGTAAATCGAGTGGATCCTACCTAATGACTAGCAGATTCTTCATAAAAATCGAGAATTGATCGGCAAGCTAAAACATGATGTAGTCCACAGCCTAATCTCCATTTCTTTTTAGCAACAATAAATAGATTGAACACCACCTTTATCAAAAAGAAATAAATAGATTTAACATCGATGAACAAGTTCATTGCGGCAGGTTTAACACACTCCTTATGAAAATCTAAAATGTAACGTGAGAATAGAGATTGTTCAGGCGAATGAGGGACACATGTAGGTGAAAAGATGAAACATAACAATTATACAAGGTTGAATAAACGTTGAAACCTTTTGATCATAATAATAAAGCATTTTAAGATACATAAATAAAATAGCGAACCAAGGTAGCAAATAAAACATTAATGACATAAAATACTTCCCAACTCGAATGCAAAATACAGAGAAATAAAAGATTAATTACATAAAATACTTCCCAACTCAAACGCAAAATAAAAAGAATTTTTTTTTTTTTTGGGAAAAGTTAATGGAAGTACCTGAGATAAAAATTACCGAGAACTAAACTTTCAAAAACACTCTAATACAACTATAGAGCAACACTGCGAATGATAACATTACCTCGAAAAGAATCCCAACAAGAAATTATGCCAGCTTTATCCAAGTCAATTTGTGCATAATTTTAAATTATAGGGTTGCTGTTTAATTTCTCATTACTACTTTACAAAAAATCTCATGACACCTAATTTCACGTAATTAAAAGATTCACCGTCCCGTTGTTCCTTTTGATGCAATTTCTGCATGTTTCTTCGCCCTCAATGGCAGTTTGGGTACCTCGACCATTTGTGCTATCTTTCCTTGGTTGCAGTTTCTATATCCCATTTTCTTTCAAAATTGACTCTAGTTTCCTTATTGCATTTTTTCATTTGCATTAATGCTCTTCACTTAAGCCATGGCAAATGCATTTTTTATGTCTCTTCGACATTCCAATTCAAAGTTTGGAATTCCTCAGCTTGATAGTTTCATCTCATTCTTGCAGTAGGATTACGAATCTGATCATCTACAATGGAGAAGTTATAATGCCTAATAGTTTCTTTTAGAAGAAGGAATTCAACTTGTAATGAAAAGAGCATAAAATTTACACAAAAGGGGCAAACTTGTCCATTGTAGATCATAAAATAATTTTGTTACACCCAAATATCAAAGAATGGTTGTCCATCTAATATTCAAAACCACAAGAGAAGTATGTGTTACAACTCCAAACCTCGGAGAAGTTCTCTGAAATTATCCCTAATTATAACAAAACATAGTTATTAGTATTGCATTTTCCCTCACCTCTCTCGCCCCAAACTCGGTCAGGCCTAAATACTCTCCTCATTTTCTTTCAGGAACGCATCCTCATACATAGTACTCCTATCAAATTTAAAAGAAAATTGTGAGTATATTAGTGGCCTTCCTCATCTTTTGCTGCTCCTTTTTGTGTTTAGTTAATCCAGCAGTCTTACAGTGATATAGAGTGGATACTAGTGTATTGTTCCTTATTAAGTGTATTTGATTCATGTTGCCATGTGAAATTTGCATTAATGAAATAGTTGTAATATTCTTTTTGTTTTTTACAGTTTTATTTTTCTTGATTGTAATAGTCTCTTTGTATCAAGTAGGATGTCTTTAGTTTATATGCCGATGTTAAGAGAGGCTAAAAGTCGAATGGTTCACTGCATTTGCTGAGATAGAATGTAGATTTTGGTTTTCTTTAAGCCTTCAATAGAGACAAAAGTTAATTTGCAAAAAGGTGGAAGTGAGTTGGGAGATTTAGGTGAAAGACTTCTTCCGAGTCTTGAATTAAAAAATGAGCTCAAACTTTTAAAAATGGGGTAGATGACCCCTAGATAATTAAGATTAGGACTTAATTACGCCAAAAAATATGCCTAGACGTCCCAACTCCCCATGTTCCAAATATTATACTTTGGCCCATACCAAAAAAGAAAAATTTCCTCCCTCTCCAAAATTTGCCACCCTATTCCCTCCTCCCACCCCCGCCCCCCTCTTTCCTCTCGCTCCAGCCGGCTCCATTGCCCTCTTTTTTCGCTGAACCTCGTTCCAAGCCCCAAATCCAACCATTTTGTCCCATAGCTATCACAAATCTAATTCCCATCTTCAGAATGCTCTCATTTTGTGATTTCTTGTCGTGGAAAGCTTTTAAATTTTCAGTTTTCGTCTTTTTCAAAAGGTTCAATCCGTTTATCGTGGTAGCTGCAATTACATCGAAATAAGTTGATATCAACTTCATCATGGTATACGAAGTATTTTATTGAACTGGTAAGTTGCTTTATCATCTCCGCCATTATTTTAGTTCCATTAAAACTATGTTTTAGTTCTATTAGAACTATATTATAGTTCATCGACCTGTTTCAGCATATTTTTGACCTGTTCATAGATTAGTAAATAGAGTTGTGATGGGGTGCTATACAGTAGTGGGTGCTGATTACAATGGGCAATGGGTAGAGATGTCTAAGTGCTGGTCTTGGCGTTCTAATACTAGTGCAACAGTACCAATTGCATTGAAATTGGAGGATAAATTTGACGAGTTGATTGACAGCGTCATTGAAGGTGGACAATTAACTTGTGATCGGGGCGATGTATCCATTTTTTATATGCTTAGTGATGCGCCTGCTAGGAGGAAAATAGTTCATTCTTTCATTAGGAATGATAGTGATCTGCACATGTACCTCCTAGATATAGATGGTAATGGTAGTAGGCCTATTCTTTATATTTCGCCGGTCGAAAAGTCTGCCACGACTTCAAATGCTGCTGCAGTATCTCCTATAGCAGCTGATGATCAAATGGTTGAGTCCAACAATATTATTGGAGATGGTACATGCAAATCACTCTTGGACAAGAATGTTGATAAGGTTACGAGCCACTATCCTCACGTCATCGTGGTAGATAAAAGAACATGTACATGTAAGACATTTATCAAAAGGGGCAGGAAAAGAGTTAAGCACATTCCATCGATCGGGGTATCATTTACGTCCAAGAAGAGAAGGAATAATTTTCAAATTATAAGCGACCCGGCCATAAAAAGACAACTTGCCCTCTGGCTCAAAATAGACGGTGCTTTATTATTTATTATTTTTTCCCTAATGAGTGTAATAATTTATTTTCGTGAACATTTGTAATAACTTGTGAAGTGAATATTTATGCATCTTCGCTTCCAATATACCAGTGTTTACTCGCTCTTGTTATTTATTAGAATTAGATATGTTAATAATAGACCCTTGCTTTCTGTGCTTGAAGTTTGAAACACTCAATTTTAATAAGTTGACAATAAATCTTAACTAGCTTTATTGATATCTGTAGTAATTAATTTAGGTTATACACTTTTCGAGCATAGACCATCTGAGCATAGACTGAAGACATCATTTCCAACAATTAGCATGCAAGTGGACTGTTTGTGGTAGATAATAGGCCAGTTGAAACGTGTGCCAGGTTCTTAAAAGGGTGCATTGCCCAAAGTAAGAACTATCTCATCGGATACAATGGCTCCAGTAATTCCTGTCTCTTGACCTTCTTCCCCTATAGAGTATAAATAGGGCCATCATTTCCTAGTTTTTTCCACACCCATTAACAAGTTAAGTTATCTACTTTTTTTGCCTCCTTGATCTTTTCCCTTTCCCTAAAATATGCCAGATGCAAGTATCAACCGTGTCTGACCTTTTGGATGGTACATCCGAACAAGGAATCGTACATGCTTCACTCTAACTGTGAACAAATATTCATATATAACGGATGACCTAGTAAGTTTTGTACGTCGTTCTTTAATATTTGGATTTGTTTACCGTAGTTATTTGATTTTTAACCCATTAAACGTTGTACTCTTTGATTATAGCTTTTTCTATGGAACATAGCAAATATTTTACCCGACTATATGACGCAAGCTGTTATCTACAGTGGTGATGTTAGGTTCTTCATGGAACTCCATGTGACACCTGTAATCACCTAATTTTGGCACCTAAAATACAAAAATGCATAAAATATATATGTTAATTGTTATGTGATTTTACCCTCTTTTTTTTGGCTATTTTAAATTAATTAGTTAGGAGAAAAATATTAGAAAAAATTTTCAAAAATAAAAATAAGGTAGGATTACTTATGAGTAATGTCTAGTTGACAATTTTGTGCTAGTTAAATCATTTTTGTGTATTTTCTTGTCAACTGTTGGTTTAATTAGTTAGTTGTGATATTTGCTTAGTCTCAAGTTGGCTATTTTTTAAAAGAGAGGAAAAGCACCAGCCCAATTGTGCAACCCACTTAGCCCAACTAACCAGTCATGACCCGGTCCGTATAAAACCATATTCATTGCCATTTTTGTGATCTCCCCCAAAATTCACCAGAATCAAACGAGACCCTGTCCGATTTATTGTTTCGTTGCTGCCCACCACCGGCGACGGCGGAGGATCTCTTCTCCGGTCAAAATTACACATCCCGGACTCGCCGTGATCCCCTTTATCCAATTTTCAAGTTGATTTTCTCCTGATTCCCACTCATTTCGCGTAAATCGGGACTCGAAGGAATGGGTAGGCAACAGTGAGATTTTCCAGTCAAACCTTACCTTTTCGGCTTAGATGGATTAGGTGAAATCAGTCCTTGTTCTTTCTTTCTTATTTGTTTAGATCATGTTAGTAGTAGAAAATAATTTTAAGACTGTTTTAGCTTTGAACCAGTGATTTATGAAAGTATTCTTGTGGCTGTTTAGATGATTATTATGGTTCAATTTGCTAAAAAAATCATGTTTTATGTTGATGCCATATACAAGAATTAAGCTTAGTGATTGTTCTTATTGTTTTTGTTGTGTTTAAGCATGTATTTGCCTCATTGATTTAGAGTTAGAATAAGTTTTTTTCATCCATCTAAGTAAGGGATTTGTATGTGATGTGCAAGTGTAAAATCTGTTTGGTTTGTTGTTTGGTCCTATTGTGAGCATAAAGTTGTCCCATAGTTGTTATTTTGAAACATGTTAAGATGCTTAGCATTAGGTTGGATTAAGTTCTGGTCCATTTCTTTTGAGTCTTAGTTAAGAAATAATTGAGTTTGTTTAGTAAGTTTCAAATTTTAGATATTGTCGTTTGGGTCTTCAAAAGAGAGGGAAAAAGGGTCAATAAAAAGGACAAAGGCTTGCATAAATGAGGTAAAATGTCAGCCCTCTTTTTGGTGGGTGAGAGGGCAAGCATAAAAATGGTAAGTAGGCATTAATTGCCTTGGTTATTGTATCACGGAGGAGCTGTCCCAACAACTATATTTTCTCCTTTAAAAGGAGACCTTTAGGCCTTGAAAGAGGGACACACAATCTGAGAGAAGAAAAAACCTCTGGAAATACTCCAACACTTGTTAAAATTTCCAGATCTGAGAGAGTAAAATAGAGTCATAAATAGAGAGTTTGGAAGAGGAAAAAGCGAGAAAGAAAGAGTTTAAAAATAGAGTTCAAGTATGAAACATGAGAGGTTATAGAGTCTGGTCGTAGTTGTTTCTTGGAGGCTGGTTGCTGTGTTGTTGCTATTTTGGCTTTGTCATTAGTGTTGCTAAGGGAATTTTAACTCAATAGGTATTTATTCTTAAACCCTGTGTATTACTACGTCTTAATTTTGTTTTGTCGTAAGACTTGAGTTTGTGATAAATTGCCTATCCAAGGCTTTGAAAAAATGCCAAAAAAAAGGCTTGTGTAAAGTTTCAGCCGAGGTCATTTTACAAATCTCCTGATGTAGTTGTTAAGAAAGAAATATGAGTTGAATCTTTGATTTGAGTTTGATCTTTTATCTAACTTGTTAGAAATAATAAAGGGAAAGTGGTAAAATAGCAAAGCAAGTAAAGAGTAATATTTGTGTTATAAGGTCTGATCTCTTTTGGTCTACATCCAAAACTTTAATTAAATTATTTGGGCCTCTTGCATCTTTAAAGATAGGCCTTTATATACGTTTAAACTGGATTAGAAAAGAGATTTTATAAATGGGATACAAATATGAAAGGTTAGGCAGATTCAATGATTTTTTTTTAGAATAAAAATAGATCTAGAATAAAGATAAATGTGAAGATCTTGCATGAAGTGCGTTCAGATTTGAAAACATACGGCGTAGTGAGACATTTGTTCAAACTTTTAAAGTAAAACGTCACTTGCGAAATATGACATGGTCTGAACTTGTAATGGAAACAGTGAGTGTTCCTAGAGACGGTTAGGCAAGCTCATTGGTCGAGAATAATTAAATAACTCATTTTGTTCATTTGAAATTTATTTAAGTCAAGAGATTTCGAACGGGTGAAGTACCTGCGCGATTTAATTGATTTAAGTCGGAAGACTTCGAACGAGTGAAGTTCCCGCGCGATTATATTCGATTTGAGTTTCATTTATTGAACGAGAAAATTAGTAACAAATTTAATCGTAACAAATAAAGGCAAAACATAAAAATAATTTTTCAAAGAGTCGAAATGCGTCAAAAAGTAATTGTGCTTGGTACAGGACTCGAGGGTGCCTAACACCTTCCCGAGAGTCAACCGAGATCCTTACCTGGAACTCTGACGCAGACCATTTACGAGTCATAGGTGTTCTAGGTATACCACTTTGGTGACTTTGCATACCTTTAACTTGTTAAGTGGCGACTCCGAAATCTCTAATAATTCGTGTACCTATACACCCAATCACAGACCTTTAATACATAAATTTTTCTTTTTTTTAGTTTTTGTAAAAAATGGTCGTGACAACACCGAGTTGCAAAATACTTCGGCGAGGTTGGTTGTGGTTTGTTAATGATCTTCATATTGTTGAAGGCCAAGTTCTCCACTTCCAAATATTTAGCCGACATCCTGAAATCGTGTTTGTTTTCGTGTTCATATGATGCCACTAACAAGAAGACCTTTCTGAGTAAAGAAAGCTTTTCTTTATTAATGTATTTATTAAAAATATTGTCAATGGAAATGGGTGATATTTTGCCGGCGTATTAATTTTGATGTTCCTATTGTTAAGATTGTTATAAGTTCTTATTTTTAGGCGAAGCATGCATAGTTGACGATCTTCCAATTAACCTGAATTTACTATGTCTTATTGTTTAATATACTTAGATAAGTTGATAATAAACTCTTGATGTACTAGAAATTGGTATTTTTTGGCCAAGTTGCGTAGTTGACAATCAATCATAAGTTGGTTGACAATATACTTTAAATGACTTTATTGATATATGTAGTTGTAAATTTTTTTGGACTAGGAATAAAATAGTGTATAAACTACTATACATGGTCTTCACTAAATAAATGTTGGATTTATACTAAATTGAATATTTGTCGTTCAGGTTGGCTATTCGATCATATACCAAAATTGCATAGACTAAAGACAAAGACATTATTTCTAACTATGATAACTAGGTGTCGTATATTAATAGACAACAAACTTAATGAGTAAGCTAAGTATATTGATAGGTAAATAATAGGTGAGTGGGCTTTGTGTCATGTTGATTAATGAGTGCACTGCCCAAGTTGGGCATATTCCGTCGGATTTAATGGAGAGGAAAAAGTCTCACCGGGAATAGGGTTTAATCATGACTGTTAGGCCCTTCCCCCACCCCTATCCTCTCACATTCTTCTTCTTCTATATATAAGACCATTATTTACTCTTTCTTTCACACAATTCCAACTAATAAATGTCAACTTTTCTTAAGCTTTTTTTCTGCACGACAGTGGCAATCCCACCCACCCAAGATGCACTCCTCATCCGTTAAGCAACCTCATACAAACAATTAATGAGGATAGGCAGCGGCAAGAGATGAACATTCGGCGTATTGCACGTATTCTTCGTGCAATGTTTCGCCACATCAGTGTCAACCCCGACGACCTCACCACCCCCCCTCCCCCCCCCCCCAAATTCTCCTTAATTTGTATTTTTTAAGTATTTTTAATATTTTAAGTTAGTTTAAGTGTATATGTACTTTGCTTTTTGTTATTTTGATCTAGTGTAAAGAGCTTTCTGATTAAAGAAAGCTCTTTATTATGTAATTATTAAAACAATATGAATGGAATTGGGAAATTTTTGCTGCCGGTGTACTGATTTTGGTGTTGCTATTGTTTTAATTGTTTGTTACAACTGTCTCCTATTTCTACTTTGTTTTCATAGAAGAAGATGATTCGATCTGTTTAACATGATAATAGACCAAGTTAAGTTTATAAGCAACTAAACATGGAGACTAGGATAAATTTATGACGTTACCTGATAATAAACCAATTAAAGTGTTTAAATAACTAAACAACTAAACATAGAGACTCGATATTTCTGATGTAGATCTGATGAACTTGAAAATAAACGAATTGAAGTTTATGAACAACTAACATAAAGTCATGGAAAATGGCGGTGGTATTTAAAATGCCTGTACTGAGATAATAGAGATTTTCACATATAAAATTGATAACCCACGTCAAGTATATAAACAACCAAAATAAATATTCAATGTGCAATTTCAAAGTACAGTACACTTTCTAATATTACTATGATTTCTAAAGTGGTTGATAATCAACTATTTAGGATTGATAATCATTACTGCTAAACTTAATTTAATATGATAGAGACAACACATTTTTTAATGAAATATTTATAACATCACACAGTCATAACATTGGGTATGTTATTGCTGCAATGTGGTGAATCATAAAAATAAAATATAAATGACTCCCCGTCAATTTATCCAGATTGTAAATGGTGGACACTTGACCTTTTTAAGGTTTATCATTGACTGTAGTGATTAAGGATTAAATTGAAGCGTTAATGCATATACGTTCATTTAAGAAGCCTTGAACATGTAAATAATTCATTACAAAAGATGGGTGGTGTTATTAATCCATATAAAGTATCAAATATTTAGTTGTTTGTCACGCTACGATTTTCTTCAATGTTTTCGAGAATGAGGTCTTGTTATACCATGATCTTATCATTTGTATATGTTAAATAATGAACATTATCCAATGTTATTCAGCATCATTATATTGTTAGGTTGTATTAATCCATTTACTCAATCAAATGATTGCTCGTTTCTTACGTTATGATCTTCTTCCATGCTTAGAGAAATAGGTCTTTCTTTCTCAGAACCTTAACAATAGTATACATTATATTATATATGTCATCCAATGTTACTCCTTATCATTGTTATTGACTATTATTAAGGTACATTATGCAACATCACTGTCATGTGAATGGTTTCCTAGTTCGTAAATTATTAAATTACCCCTTACTAGTGTTTAATAGGTTGTTTATATTATTTTAAGCAAAATCATGTGAGTATATTATTAACTTGAGCAATGTTGATAATAAAAAATAGTGTAATTTTGGATCGTTGATAATATACCCAAACGCCAAAAGGATCTACCTAATCCCTAGAGCCCAAACCCCAAACCCCAAGCGCGTGGACCCTAGACCTTAAAACCCAAATCACAAACCCTAAATGCCAAACGCGCGCGTGATAATTTCCTGAACGGTAAAATTTCAACACACAGCTTTTCAATAAGTATACAATAGACCAAATTGAGGTTGATTAGTATCTTCCAATCAGTTTAGTCTGTAAATTCCTAAATGAGGATGACCGGTCTAGTTAATTCTGTTCATGTGATAGTAATTTACTCTAGTAATTTAGTTATTTTATTGGTTTAATTACTTCTAACTCTGAGCACTTTTCATGTGTTTCCACAATTATCTATTAGACTATACGTGGTAGACATTCAAAATTACAACAAAATCAACTTAAACATGGAGATGAACAATATCAATAAACCGCAGTGGTGGATAATCAAAATACAACTGAAACTAATATTACTAGTTGAAACATCTTTGCATAATTAAAAGGTCTAGTTCGTTTCATTGAGTGAATTTGATGGAGATTCTTCAACCATATCCAGTGGTCCATTTGGTGAATCTGGTACTTTTAGTGAACCTGGTGCATTTGGTGAATTTGGTAGAGATTTTTCAACCATATCCAGTGATGCATTTGGTGAACCTGGTGGACCTGCGTCTTCCTCTATGACATTTTCCTCTAGTGCTGGTGGTGCACTAATTGCAACAAGTGTTGCGTTTATCGCTCTGACCTGATTTGCCATCTCATGCGCCTCTGCCCACATTTTGTCTTCAAGCCTCTTCAAAAACTGCCACAGTTCTGCAACCTCACTTTGCAGAATAGATAACTCCCAGTAGATATCACGCTGGTTGGATGGTCCGGCCATTTTGGAAACATCTTTTGATAGTTTAAATGCAGAAAAAATTATATTGAAAATGGAATGGAAAAGGCACACATTGTTGGGGGATTTATATAGAAATAACCTTGAAGAGTTGCAAAAGGTAGTGAGGAGTTGCAAAGGTTAGTGAAGAGACACAAATTAAATGCAAGGGTCATTCTTAATTAATGATTACAAAGCAAATAGGCGCCTTTAATCAAGTCAGTTAGCTCTTTTTTTTTTTTTTTTTTTAAAAAAAGGCACTGACTTTACTTTAGGCAATGCATTACCAACTACTCTGTTACAGTTCATATCGCCTATTATCTACCGCACAATTTACTTAGCGTGTTGGCTAAGTTATACGTCTATTAATATACGTCATTTATTTTTTGATTGTTTGAAATATTGTTTTGTCTTTAGTCTATGCACATTTGGTCCATGCTCGAATAACGTCCAACTTATACCAACATAAAATTTTCGATATTACAAGTATAAAGCCAACAACTGTATAATGTCGACCATGTAAAGTAGTTTATAATTTTATTCCTAGTTGTCCAAAAAAATTGCCTCTATAAATATTTATTTCCATATCGATAATCGACCTATTACAGTATGCAATAAATAGCTATAGTTTACAAAACTTTATACATTATTTAGTTATCAATGATCATTCCCGTGCAAGCTTACATTTTAAACAGTAGCAAAATGCATTGAATGACACTCTAGTTGATAAACGAAGCATGTCATACATTACCTAAATAGATTGTCAACCGTTTAACACTCAAACAAGATTTAAAAATTAATATTGTCAACTTTTTAACACTCAAACAAGATTTTTTTTAAAAAAAATCCTCAGCTTCAACTGTCCTAACACTCAAACAAGATTAAAAAAAAAAAAATCTTTTAAAGACTGACAAATCAATCTTTATTCTCATCTTTATTAATAAACTCTTTGTCATGACTCTCCAAGACACCCGACACTATTTCTTCGGGATCTTGACCAAGTTCTCCAACTGCTCCATTCAATTTTGATTCCGATTCGACATGGGATGCATCATCCGCTTTATAAAACTGTTCCCATTCATCCTCACCATTTTTTATCAGCAGTTTATTATCATTCACATTGGCTTCCTCTGCAGCCTTGCCATTGGTGGCATCAACTGCATTGGCATCGGCATCGGCATTGGCATCAACTGCACTGACACTGGTGGCACTGACAGTAGCAACCACTTCATCAAATCTACACTTATTTCTCAAAATTGAAGTGATCTTTGCAGCGGTACCACGGTCCATTTCCGTCCTCTTCCTATGCCTCACCAACCACGCAGAAGGACTGTACAAGCATTTGCATATTGTCCTCTTCTGTTGTTCCGCTAGCATCTTAGCAACATCAACCAATTTTTCCTCCATTGTTGTCAGCCTAGCGAGCACAACATCCAAAGAAGGACCTGCAGCACTGACACCGCCACTTGATAGACCTGCACCTTTACCAAAAATTCATGTACGATCTCCACCAATATCTTTATCACCTTTTGCATCTTCTTATCCGTCTACATCTATATCACCTTCACCAGCAGGATTAAGAACAACCTTCTTGATGGATGTGGCCCCTTCAAGTTCAGCCTTAAGGGCATCTACCGACGCATCCTCAACTTCATCTTCATACACATATAATTCTTCCCACCCCGATCTCACTTCTTGGTCCGTAGGGAGTAGTAAGGGCGCACGATCTGGATAGAAGTTGAGCAAATTAGTTTCTTACAGTTTAAACAAAAATATTTCGTGACATGAAAATAGAACAACGTTAACTTAATTTTATTTTCTCCTTCCACAAATAGATCGAAGGATTTAGGCACCCTTAATCTGTATCAATTGAGCATCCGAAGGCATGGCATAAGAGACTGATCTGTCAGTGCAACTCTCCTTCTAATGGCAGAAAATGCTTCATTGACCCAGGCCTAAGATAAAAAATTTAATCGGACTACGAAAAATGAAAACTTCACAATCAACTAACTATTGGATAATTGTAGACTTACCAAAAATGCCCAGGGGAAGCCAAAAAGAGCATATCCAGGTGATTTTCCTTTCTCACTGAAGGTTTTATAACGCTTGGCCATGTCAAGCTTGGGCTTCAAATATTCAATCGTCAGGTCGAAGCACAACCTGCCCCATAAATACTTGGAGAAAAACTCTAGATCATCAACCATACAAACTCATTCATTCTCAACAAACTTTGAAGTATCCTTTGCCATCAATATCATGTGGAGAAACCACAAACGGCACATTTTTAACTGTTCCTCTTGGTCATATCTTCTGCTAGTTTTAAACATCCCTACAGCCTCGACGATGTCTCTTTAACATTTGCCTCAGTGGATGGTTTCCAAGTTAGTTTTACATAAAATTCCTCGCCTTTCTTCACAACGTTTTTCTTTTCTTTATCGCTGGGTTTTACCTCACACTCCAAACCAGTCATTAGAGCAAACTCCCTAAGCCCAAAACTGGGACATCTGACGCTTTTTATCCTTTATTCTATGCAGAAATAGGGAGTGGACCATCTGTCTATTGAATTGCCAAAATTGGGACATTTCAAGAAACTTTCCAAACACAGTTTCAAGGTTTTCAACAACTTTTTGAATATATAAAACTTTTTAATGCTAGATTTACCAAATATCTTCGCCGGGAATGATAGAATTTCATCAAGCCAAGTTTTAAGTCGATACCTTCGAACGTTGATTTCCTTGATGCATTGAGGAACTGATAAACAGTCCAACTCACACTCAGGCTCCCTGGCTTTATCCCCTTCTTGATCAGTTTCTTCATCACTTTCTTATTCAGTTTCTTCTTCTTCTTCACCACTTTCATCTTCTTCTGATTCCTCTCCATTTTCTTCATCACGAGCAGCAGAACTTTGTCCATCATCACCACCACCATCATCCTTGCTTTCCTTACCTTTCCCTTATCTGAGAGTTCATCCGCTTGAAAAACATCTATTTCAGCCAAAAGATCCTCAGTATGGGGTTCCACTTGGGCCTCTTCCACCACAATATCTTTTGCAGAGTGATCCTCTATGGTCTTTTCTATCTGGGGTTCTTTTTCACTAACTTCAGCATCCATTAAACCAGTTTCAACAAGTGGAGATTGATTGTTATCTGATGTTGGATTATTAGCACTTTCAGGAACTCCACCACTTGTGGATTGATTGTCATTTGTTTTGGATATTTATCAAGTTTTACAACTTCAGTTTCATCTCCTTCACCACTTGGAGATTGATTGTCACCTTCTGCTGAATGTTTATCTAATTCAGTAGCATCATTTTCAGGATTTCATCTAACGCTTTGATTGTCATCTTCTTCACATTGCTTACTCGCCTCTTTCTTTTAAGATTTCATTCTTATGCTATTTCTAGAGCTTGCAGCAGCCGTAGTGATTTGCTTCAGCCTTGTCATTACTTTATCTACATACAGAAGTAATCAACATAAAGTCTAAATAAACCTATTTCATAAACTACAATAACAAAAATTAGAAAGAACAATAAATAAAAAAATCAAAATTTCTTCAAAAAACACCATTGACGTTATTCATAAGTTCTAAGACTTGTATGAGAACCAGAAAAAAATTTCAACGATACTAGGGTTCCTCACTTGAAGATATCAGGATTTCTTGAAATTCTTTAACTGCTACTTCAAATCTTCGAGAAAACTGTTAAATAGCGGTTACACAAGATTTCAAACTGGATGAGAGATGAAATCGTTTAAGAGAACTTATGGAGGGACATGAAATTGGTTCGAAAAATTGGAAGAGGCGCGAGCAAAGGAGAACCCATTTTTTAATTTTTTAACCCGACAAAATAACCCGGTTTTGGTTAATTTATATACTTTTCTATAATATTCACTTTTACCCACAAGTTTTTCTATTTTTAATTAAGTCCCCGATCCCCACTTAACCTCATTTAACTATTTTCCCAAAAAAGAAAGTCAAAAAAAAAAAAAATGAGAGGTCATTTATTTAGTCAAGTTTTTGGAGGGTCTTTTAGTTAAATCTTCTCAAATGAGTCTGTTGTGACTTTTTGAGTATGGTTGAAACTTTAATCTCTTTCACATAACAATGAAATATATTTTTTTTAGCAAATTACCTAAGCTTATAGCTTAGCAGCTAATTTTATTAATAATAAGCAAACAAAATATAAAAATGAAATATTATATTGGGGAGAAATAGAAAAAAAAAATGCGAATATTTTGACATTCTAGTTTCTATTGATCAAATGACTGGATATTACTTTTGATTGGGAGTAGACATAATAGTGCTCATTTGCAATACACTATAGCATAACGAGCAGCTGAGGATTTAGACGTTAGGTGTGTATGGTAGGAACAATAAATATTTTCCAGAAAAATATCATTTTAAAAAGTAATTGATGTATTTATTTATTTTTTAATATTTGGTAGAAACTAGAAGAAAAAAGAATTTTCTTTTTAGAATCCCCACGCTAACCGCCACGTCACCCCACCTCCTCCAACCCAAAACTTCACCAATATCAACCTCTACCACCTTCACCCCAATGCCACGATGATTATGCTTCACATTCACCCTCACATTTGTGATTCTGACAACACTAACATGGAAATAGAGATAATTTACAAACACCGGCTTGGAAACGAAAAGATCTGACGACGCTGACATAGGTGTGAAAATAGAAAGGATTTGACTACGCTAATTAACGATTCCAAAGTGTATAGGGTATTTCTGCTCGTATTTGTTAAATTTTAGTGTAGTTTAAGATATCGTCCTACAAAGATTGGGAAATCTATGTTACAGACCTGTAATAGTTGGACCACTATTTGAGAGAATCAAATTGATGAAAATTGAGTTTTTAAACTTTTAAATAACTTTAACTAAAACAAAATAACTTGTGGAAGATTTTCAATTAAAAAAAAGAGTTGGGAATCATTAAATTCCCTTGATAATATTTATAATAAAAACCCCAATTTTGAAATATATTTCTCTAAATAATAATTACTTATTTCTAATTCAATTATATTTTGCTCACAAGAAAATAATCAATTAATAACACTCTGTGAGGTTATGTAAATTAATTGAGTTATAACAAGTGACAGTTAAATCGAAATTTTTTTCTTGCCTGAATTGTGCTAAAAAGTAATGAAAACTTCGTGAGAATATTTTTACTAAAAATCAATAATTTTGCCTACAATAATTCCTTTGTGAGAATTAAAACTGAGGCAAGCAAGACTATGGACTTGGAATGGTAGATTACTAAAAATTACTTTCACTCTACTTATTTTATTCATTAGTTATCACATATTAATTTTGCTCCGTAAGAAATTAAAAAATTAATATGATAATAACCGCGAGATAAAATATGTAAGATTGATAGTAAAGAATAATAAAAATATCATTCTCGCACAATATAAAATGTGAAATGGAAAATTTCAAGCAAGGTGTATTAAAATTGAGATAATTATTATAAATATATCAAGCTTCATCAACTATCCCAATAAAAAAGAAATTACTCTATTATGGAGTAATTGAACAAAAGAAAAGACTTATATTATTGACAATATTTCCAATACTTCTAGAAAATATGGAACTTACAAGAAGATAAAGAAAATAAAGACCAAAGCTTTTAAGAGAGTAGAATAGCTATTCTATGACTTGATAATCAACTACGGGAGAGTTGTCCTCTATTTATAAAAAATCATTTCTTCATTAAGTCTTGTAACGTCAAGTGATGAAGATGTGTATCAAGTTCCTTGCATGATGATATAGATACGTAAAGTCTTGAAATGCCAATTGATGAAGATGTTTAGCAAGTTCCTTGCATAATGACATGGATATGTGAAGTCTTCTTTTGCTCCTTCATTTGTTTTAATTCCAACATTCCATATAAAAAAAATGTATAAAATAGGAGCAAATATTGTAGCCAAGATATGTAGCAACTTTCTTACATAGTGAGGAAGACATGTCATGAATTTCTTGCAATTGATGTTGATACGTAGATATCTTCTCCTTTTCTAGCTTCTTTATGTTTTCTTTCCAAATATTCTTTTCCTTGCAAGATTTGTTAGAAAATATAGGAGAATTGAATATATTTATTCATGCTTTTATTTAAAATATATATTTTTATATAAGAAAATACACGAATAAATTATATTCATCAAATTCCCCCATACTTGAACTTTTGCTCGTCTTCGAGTAAAAAAAAAAATTAATTATTCTCTTCAAAAATTACGACTTTTGTAGGATATGCAATTTATTCAAAATTAATATCTCTCATTATGTTCAATGCATTTATCCTTTCTAAATTCACCAAATCTTTTACCTTATGTCTGAATCCTGACTTGATCAACAAAAGCTTGCATTCTTCGCCTCTTAAATGTTTCATAATTGATAAATTTATGATTACTTATTCAGTAAGAATCATAGCCGAGTCCATAGGCTTGCTTTTCATATTTATCTCCACTAATATAGATATAACACTAATTTTTAAAATCTTTTAGGACTTTTATTGGCTTGTAATGTCAGGCTATAGGTCGGTAGGGTAAGGATATATTTATAGTGACTTTTCTCCTTTCAACTTTGGGCAAACATTTCTTGGTTCTTAGTATTTTCATCATATTTTTTAAGCACTCCTCCTTTTTACATTCCCTGTTTTTGCAATATCATTAACAATCATATATTCTCTTTTTTTCTTTTCTTATTTTTTTAATACTTCTTCCTCTTGTTGATATCAATTTGTGCTCATTAACTGCTGGAAGAAAGTGTGTTTTTATGCGTGTGTGTGTGTGTGTGTATATATATATATATATATATATATATATATATTTTATATTTATTTATTTTTCCTTTTTTAAGAGAAATATGGTGTCAAAAAAAATTAGGATCAAGGCTTAAAAAAAAGGGTTCTAAGAGGTAAAATATGTATATTTGGATGAAAATAAAGAGTCTAGAATTGGGAACCAAAGAAGGCCTAAGTTCATTTTTTAAAAATCAATGTCATCCATTATTTCGCCTCGAAAAAATATTTAGAGCAAGTTCTAGCCAAGTTTATTGATTCTTCCTGCTTTTGTGATCATAACTTTTCTCAATCCCAATGATTTCCTGAGTCGAAGATGCTTGCTACTGTTTTCACAAAATCAAAATTGTTCATGAAAAAATATATGGTGAAAAATAAAAAGAAATAATATTGAACATACTGTAAAGAATTTATGTTGTTAATTAAATACCTACAAAAAGTCACAGTTTAGAAGAATATATTATATTTAAAATATACAAATCAGAATAATCCTCCCCCACATTTGAACATTTCATTCTCCTGAATGAAAATACATTTCAACACGAGAGGAAATGGAGTAAAAGGGTTTTTTTTTTTTAAAAAAAAAATAAAACTAGGATAATTAAAATAGAAAATACTACCTAATAATTTAAATAAAAAAGTATTTTTGGCTTTCAAAATTATGATCACAGAAGAAAGCTTGAATGAAATTGTGACCACACATATTCTATGTATAATAGACTGATTATTTTAACACCTTAACAGTCATGAGGTCCTAGTTTGAATATAAACTAGAAAATTGCATGTGCCAAGATTAGATTTGCACAATTGAATGGTTAACCAACCAGTAACTTAGGCATACCGATCACTATGAAGTTACTCCTGTCTAGGTGACACTATTTTGTAGAGGCCCTCATGAGATTTTCCGGTTGTACAGTAATCTGGATATTGACCAAATCAATTGGTTAAGCATTTAATTAGTCAGATCTAAGTTGGACTTATGAGGTTCCATTGCTTCACCCTCAATGGCTACGGGTATTGTTGCTCCCAACGCACACGCAAGTATACGCGGTCGACAAGTAATAAAGTGATAAGTAGAGTATCGTTCCCACGAGGACTATTCAGACTGGACTCCTAACAAATAATTTCTTAACAACTACTCAGGGATCTTTTTCCAATAGTGATGATTTTATTAACTAAAGAACAGTAATTAAGAGGGTAAAAGTGAATTCAAACAATGGATCAAAAATTGGTTGTTAACAATATTACGGAGACGGTCCAGGGTCAGAGTTACGAACAATCCAGTTGAGTTTTTCAATTGATTCCACTTCTTAAATCCCGGATTACTAACTAACAGATTAAATGTACCTGTGAAAACCTTTCGATTCTTCATGGTCTATGCAGGCTACTCCAATCCCTATATGTCTATGGGTTGAATCACGTGCACACATTAACGAATTCTGTAATTAGTTAAACTAGGCGAGCAAGTATATGTCTATCCTACTCACAAATTGGTTCCCCGATGCCCGGGTTCACAAACTAGCCCTATTCTTCCTTATTGCGTTCATAAATTCCTTCTTTCGAGTTCAATCTAAAAACCATAGATAATGCGTAATAATCGGGCCCCGACAATTACACAAGTGAAATAAAGAAAGAATAAGCAATCCGTTATGGGATTCAATTAATGGAAATCAATCTTCAAACATCAACCTTCATGAAATACTCTAACCCTAGAACGATAGATTTAGCCACGCATACTCATAATAACAACACAAAGATTTGATGAAATAATGAAATAATGATGTAATAGATTAATGGAAGGAAGAAAAACCCTTGTTCAAGATGTTATGAGCTCTCCAATTTGCTCCAAGGTCTGAACTCCCTTCAAAAACGAAGTAAAAGAGTATTTATAGGGTTTACAAAGGCCTAGTAATAAGTTACACCTAAGCCTAGACGAAATAGGAAGTCCAAAAATGCTCCAGGGGCGCTGTAGCTGGCGCCCCGCGCCCCCGAACGCGCCAACCCAGGCAGAACCTGTCGAAACTAGGGCGCTTTTAGGGCGCCCCGCGCCACTCAAAGCGCAGGCCAAATTCCTGCTTCATTCGTCTGCAGCTCGCGTCGCGTTGTGCCTTCGTATGTTCGATCCAATCCTCAATCCAAATCCAATATTTTCTTGCTCGATCATGCTCTTTAAAGCTCCAATTGCACTTCATAACAACCTACAATCATACGACATATAATCAGTGTAAAATCACATTCATTAACTATAAAACGGGCGAATAAAAAGCTCAAACATGAGGAAATATTAAGGAAACATTGGCATAAAATGCAAAACATCAGGTATGAAACCTTAGTTCTGAGTTTAACGTCGCCAGCTCGACGTAGTAACTGCAAAACTCATCAGTCTATTATGGTTACTGATGGTTGTTGCTCAAAATGTCCTTTAAAATACAATTTTAGCCTATGGCCATTGACTTTAAACTTGTCTCCTCCATTAATTTGCTGAATTTCAATTTCCCTATATGGAGTGACATCTGTAACAATATAAGGACCTGTCCACCTAGATTTCAATTTTCCAGAAAATAGCCTGAGTCAGCTATTGTAAAGAAGTACATGATCTTCAATTTTGAAGCTTTTTGTCGGATCAAGTTGTCATGCCATTTTTTTGTGTTATCTTTATAAATCTTGGCATTTTCATAAGCTTCCAACCTCAGCTCATTCAGTTCATTAATCTGAAAAATCTATTTTTACCAGCAGATGTTAAATCAAAATTCAGTGCTTTTAATGCCCAAAAAGCTTTGTGTTCCAATTCGACTGGAAAATGGCAAGCTTTTCCAAAGACTAATTAATATGGGGATGTTCCAATTAACGTTTTAAATGTCGTTTGGTATGCCCATAATGCATCATCTAATTTTAAAGCCCAATCTTTTCTTGATATTCCAACCATTTTTTCAAGTATCCTTTTCAATTCACGGTTGGACACCTCAACTTGCCCTTGAGTTTGAGCATGATATGGTGTTCATGTTTTGTGAGTTACACCATATTTTGATAGCAAAGAAGAAAATTGTCTATTCATGAAATGAGTGCCATGGTCACTAATGATAACTCATGGTGTGCCAAATTTAGTAAAAATATTTTTCTGAGAAAATTGCACACAGTTCGAGCATCATTCTTTCTTGTGCGAATGGCTTCAACCCATCGTGAAATATAATCAACAGCCACAAGGATATATTCAAATGAATGAGATGAAGGAAATGGTCCCATAAAATTTATACCCCAGACATCAAATATTTCACATACCTGCATTAATTGCAGTGGCATTTCGTCTCTTTTAGTTATGTTACCTGTTCTCTGACACCTGTCACATTGTGCAACATACGCACGAGCGTCCTTGAAAAGTGTTGGCCAGAAGAATCCAGCCTCCAAAACTTTAAAGGCTGTCCGATTTACAGCGTAATGTCCTCCAATTGCTCCATCATTGCAATGGTACAACATCTTGCTCATTTCTTCTTCAGGCACACACCTTCTCATAATATTATCTGCACAATATTTAAACAAGTAACGATCATTCCACAGATAATACTTAGCATCAAATATGAGTTTTTTTCTTTGTTGGTAAGAGAGATCTTGGGGTGTCTACTTTCCAACCAAGTAATTTGTAATGTCCGCAAACCAGGGTGGTTGAGTCACAACTGAGCTAACAGAAAAGATATGTTCATCAGGGAATTCTTCTTTTATTTCACAAGACTCAGAAGGAGGGTTCTCTAATCTAGACAAATGGTCAGCTACTTGATTTTCGGTTCCCTTTTTGTCTTTTATTTCAAGGTCAAACTCTTAGAGAAGTAAAATTCATCTTAACAATCTAGGTCGGGCATCTTTCTTTGTTAAGAGGTATTTTAAAGCTGCATGATCAGTGAAAACAATGACCTTAGTTCCTATCAAATAAGAACGAAACTTATCAAAAGCAAATATTACTGCCAATAGTTCTTTTTCTGTTGTGGCATAATTCAGCTGAGCTTCATTCAAAGTCCTACTGGCATAGTATATGGGACGAAAAATCATATCTTTTCTCTGGCCTAAAACATCCCCAACAACTATATCACTAGCATCATACATGATCTCAAAAGGTTGGCTCCAATCAGGGGATACAACTACAGAGGAAGATGATAATTTTTCCTTAAGAGTTTCAAAAGCTTCTAAACAATCACCTGAAAAATCAAACTTGACATCTTTCATCAAAAGGTTAGTCAGAGGTTTTGAAATCTTTGAAAAATCTTTTATAAACCGTCTGTAAAAACCTGCATGGCCTAAAAAACTTCTAATATCTTTAACAGTTGTGGGAGGGGGTAATCCTGCTATGAGATCAATTTTATCCTTATCAATTTCTATACTTTAGCAGTGATTTTATGTCCTAAAACTATTCCCTCGCTAACCATAAAATGACATTTCTCTCAATTAAGAATTAAGTTTGTCTCTTCACATCTCTTAAGAACTAAGGTCAAATGGTAGAGACAATCTTCAAATGTTTTACCAAAAAGGGTGAAATCATCCATAAAAATTTTCAAAAATCTTTCAGTCATGTCGGAGAAAAAAATTGCAGACATGCATCACTGAAATGTAGCAGGTGCATTGCATAAACCAAATTTCATTCTCCTATATGCATAGGTTTCATGGGGTCGTGTGAAAGTTATCTTATCCTGATCTTCTGGTGCAATTGGTATTTGGTTATACCCTGAATATCCATAAAAAAAACAATAAAAACCATATCATGCTACTCTTTTTAACATTTGATCAATAAATGTTAAAGGAAAATGGTCTTTTCTGGTGGCATCATTGAGACGCCTGTAATCAATACAGACTCTCCATTCCTGTAACTGTTCTTGTAGGTATGAGTTCATTATATTTATTTTTTATTACTGTCATACCTCCTTTCTTTAGTACCACCTGAACAGGACTTACCCAAGGGCTGTCGGAAATGGGGTAAATAATACCTGTTGCGAGAAGCTTAATAACTTCATTTTTTTTACCACTTATTGCATCGCTGGATTCAATCGCCTTTGCGGTTGGACAATTGGTTTGTACTTATCCTCCATGAGGATTTTGTGCATGCAAATAGCTGGACTGATGCCTTTGATGTCTGCTATAGTCCACCCCATGGCTCTTTTATGTGCTCTGAGTACTTCAATCAATATATGTTCTTGGTCTACAATCAAAGAAGATGAAATTATTACTGGAAATAATTCATCTCAAGATAAACATATTTCAAATGGGAAGGGAGAATTTTGAGTTCATTTTTTGTTTGAACTTCTTCAGATTGTATTTCATCCTCTTTCTCAGAATCATTTTCCAATAATTTTTCTTCACTTCTGAGTACAAGATCATTATCCTATCCGTTGCCAGATTTGGCCAAACATCTCTCTATCGAGTTTAAAATCAATTGATCATCTTTAAATTCATCTGCAAGATCACTAATCATGTCAATTGAAAAACAAGAAGATGATGTCTCATCTCCAGAAAATTTTAGAATTTTTTGCATATAAAAAATGACTCTTTCTTCATCAACTCTTAAAATCAGTTGTCCTTGATGAACATCTATGATTGCTCTGCCTGTAGCAAGAAAAGATCTATCTAAAATTATTGGTTCATCAGGACATTCTTTCATTTCAAGTACTATGAAATCTACAGAGAAAACAAACTTATCTACTCTCACTAGAACATTTTTAATTATTCCCTTAGGTTTCTTAGTACTTTGATCTGCAAATTGAAGAGAAACAACTGTATTTTTCATCTCACCAAGATCCAATTTTCTAAAAATAGAATATGGCATCAAATTAATTGAAGCTCCAGAATCACAAATTACTTTTTCAAAATGTAATCCTCCCAAAGTACATGGAATTGTAAAACTTCCTGGATCACTGAGCTTTTGTGGTAGCTTATTTTGAAGTATAGCACTGCATTTTTCAGTAAGCATTACAACAAAAACTTCTTCCAATTTTATTTTGCTTGACAAGATTTCTTTTAGAAATTTGGCATATGAAGGCATTTGCAACAAAGCATCAGTAAAAGGAATATTAATGTGATTTTTCTTTAAAATTTCTAAAATCTTTGCAAATTGATTATTAAGTTTTTCTCTTTTCATTTTTTGTGAAAAAGGAATTGTCACAGGGAGAGGAGTCATTTTTTCAATATTTTTTTCTTCTTTTTTCTTGACTTCTTTCTCTTGCGACAGTTCAGTGGGCGTTTCAACATTCTTACCCTTGTCTACCTGTTGCTCTGGCTGGTTCTTTTCCTGTTTGTCAGCATATGGATCATCAAGATTCTTACCTGACCGTAAGGCGATGGCCTTAAGGTGTTCTTTTCGATTTTTCTCTGTATTGCTTGGTCAGGGACTTTGAATCTTTTCTGAAATAAGAGTTGCCAATTGGCTTACCTGAATTTTCAAATTCTTAAGGGCAGAATTTTAGCTTTCAATTTTCTCGTCGGTGGCCTTAATGTTCATCTACACTTGGATGAGCTTGTTGAGGCTTTTGCTGATATAGAGCTGCTTGCTGCTACGGCCTGAAATTCGATTGCACACGATTTTTATTCTGGTATCCGGGTGGTCCTTGTACCTATTGCTCTTGGAAGCCTTGAGAATGTTGAACCCCCAAAAATATTAACCCCGAAGGATTAAATTTCAGGAATATCAACGGGATGGACTAACTCTTTTGGAGTTTTTGGAGTCGCCACCCAATTTAAGGAAAAACAGGGAACCAGATAAACAAATGCGTGCAAAACTCCGTTTTATAAAAAGACGGTCTTTCTTCCAGAGATTCTAAAGGTAAGAGGTTTTGCTAATTTCGAAAGAAGATTTTTAAGGCACTTTCGAAATTCCGTTAAAAACGGTTAATCCGATAGGTTTCCAATATATTTGCAAGTGCTATTTATGCGCTTTTTCTAAAAATAATTAATTGAACTATTAATTAATTCAACTAATTAAATTTGGTAAGTTTTCAAAAGATTTAACAATTTATTCAAAAGCTTTAATTATTTTCAAAATAAAATAAATAAATAAATAAATAAAGCGCATTTTCTTTTGAAAATGAACGATTTGATCGTCCTAATTTCTTTGCCAACTCGTATGTGATAGCGCATAAATGGCACTTGCTTAATTTAACCTTTAAAACCCAGCTTCTCACCATAAGATGGAACTTTTAGGTTTCAAGTCGCTTTTTGCAAAGTTGTTTCGGGACATTTAGAAGTTAATTAAAACTTCTTTATAAATTTTGACTTTTTAAAGAAACTACTTTGTATCAATAAGATAGAAGTCCTTTCTTATTGTCATTATTATCCGTGGTTTTAAAAATTTATGAAATTTTGCACGCATTTGCCTAAATGGCCTGATTTGCAATAAATTAAATAATGACTTCAAAATAAAGTAATGAATATAAAGTAAATCAAATAACTCAAACAAATCATTATATATATTAATAAATAAAATATTTCTACAAAGCTTACATAAATATTCTAAAGGGAAAAAGAAGGATAAGAGTTAAAAGATAGAACCCGGAAAGCAAACTCGCGAAACGAGTCTTGGATTTCTAAATTTTCTAAAGTCTTGAAACTTGAACCCGAGCTTGATCCCAATGCAACTCCAAGCCAATATAGTCTCCCAATTCGCGAGTTTTATCCAACTCATCCCAAGAGTGTATTATGCAAGGAAAAGGAGATAAAGATTAGTACATGTAAAATGTAATAGTGTCACTAAGGGGAATAACATTGCTTCATAGACAGAGGCAACAATGTCCAGCTAAAGATGTGGCTAGACACCCGATACACTTCGTTTAATGTCATCTTCATTTAATGTCATGAATTTACTTAAACGAGAAAGAATGAAAAGAAACAACGGAGAAAGAAAAGAAAACATAACGCGAACATGAATTCAGCATATAGCAAAAAAATTAAAAATGAATAAAGCTAAACTCATAGTCGCATAATAATATTAGCAATGCCAAAAAATGTCTATCAACCTATGCATCATTTGGATATGAATGAACTACAGTACTCTCATCCCAAAAAAAAAACAAAATTTTATCCAAAGAAAGAGTCGTTAGGCAGAGTAAATAAGAAAGTAAACTTGGCTAATTAATACTTGGCAAAGCCACATTTAGTTCGAACGAATTTAAAGTTAATACTTTCCAAGGGCTTAGCACCCTAATCAAATTCAAATCATAAGCAGATTGATTTATAGCTTTATTTATCAAGCAAATTTGTTAAGCAGAGCCTTCAAATCAAGTTCCAAGGCCGTATTGATACAAATCATCACATGGTTGTTTAAAGACATAATTTTACTGATATTACAAACTAGAAGACATAGTATTTTATAAACGAGTTTAACCGAATCCACACTTAAATACGTGTTAAACTAATCTTCTTATGAATAAGGACAGCTTCTAGCAAGCAAGAATGACTCAAAAAAAAAAATGAAATGACAAGGATTCAAACTTTCATTACAGAGTTTTATGCAAACAGGCCATTACCATTGAACACGACTACAAGCTTCTACCACTTACACACTCCTAGAACTACTAGAACTCTCCTCCAGGAATAACAATTATCAAGACACCTCCAAAACACCTGCACACATACACAGCAACCCCTTGAAACTTTATAAATTTCCCTAAAACCAACCTGAACTAACACAGCACTCTCCTGATTCCTACAAACAAATCTGCGAACACCTAACATGACCTGAGCAAACTCCAACACCCTAAGGCTACCTACAGCACACCTACACTATCCCTCGGCCTGTGCGAAATAATGAGCAGACCACCCAAAACAAATTGAGCAAACTCCCTCACTGCAATGCACGACCAAACAGGAAAAGCACCCTTTAGGTCTAGAAATAATCTAAGCAAAACAGGGGAGCAATTTAAGCCTAGAGGAGCAACTAAACCTTTCAGAAACAGCATGAGACACAAGCAGGTTCAAATTTAACAGAATCAATAAAAATCATCTACACCATACACATACACATCTATACTCTGCTCCACCTAAGCTTTTATTCATCTCACACAAACTAGAAACTAAGACTAACCTACAGCTACTGCAACAACTAAGGACAAAGTTGTAATCATTCCAAGAAGTTTCAAGTTATTACTTTAGTTAACAATGGAAATTGACACCTTCATGACTCAATTCAATTAACACATGCAATTGAAGACCTTCACAAGTTTAAAAGATTTCAACATCAAAGACAAGTTTCTCAACTTTGTAAAAAAATGAACAGGCAAAGAAGTTTATTTGACATGATATAAGAAACTCATACAAATTGAACCCTGCACACACAAGTTCACATAAATTGAACCCTGCTGCTACCTATTTCCCTGTTAGATCACTCTCCTCCACTCACAAGCAACAAAAGACCCAGCTGCACACAAGCAAATCATACCTCCCTGAACAAACAATGCAGCTCCAGAACATCATAGCATACACACCCAAAGCCTTCAGATCCACCCTAAACTACAGCCACCCTAAGATCAGCAAAACAGCGTAGAAACTACCAAACTCATGCCTGCACCCATCTCCCATTTGAACAGTCACCAATTACCTCTCCAAGCAGACTGCCACACCCTCACAGACCTCTCCTATGCTGCACACAAACCCCACTGCATAGCCACCCCTGAACCTCCTCTTACAAACCATCCAGGCATAAACTTCTCTAACCTGAAACTACTATCACTCTCACTGACCTCTCATTACCTCACACAACAACCAGACCTGGAGAACTCCTGATCCTCTTCTTTCTATCTCTCAAAGGATTAGCAACAACCCCACACCAGAGATCAACCAGCTCTAAAACCTTCACGACATCCCTTAATTTTCAGTTAATAAGCCATAAAGATTAAATCTTTAAACCATATTTAAACCTACTACTGAGAATACACGCAGAATTTTGATAAAATTTGACTTCATTTTTTAAAACTCGATACCTAACCGGACAAATAGAACTTATTATGTTCGATCTAAAAGCCACCAAGCCAAACATAGACATGATGAAACAATAAAGATTAAGAGAATAAGATATTTAAATACTGAAAGAAATACAACACAGATGCATTTCATATGCAAAGCGACCATAACATTTTAGATTTAACGACGATATATAAATGAATTAATATATCACTAAGATAATTAAGAACTAAAATAAGTTGAGGTGTTTACCTTTTTGTGAGCAGTGACTAGGGCGAGGATCCGAAGGAAGCGCGACTCGAACGAAAGCGACGATTTGAATGAGGTCGACGACTCAAAATACGAAGCGACGACACAACCAAAATAAAACCAAAGCGACGAACAAAACTTCGAACCAAACCCGAAACAGTGATGCAATATCCGAACTTAAAAAAACTTAGAGAATCTTTTTTGTATGTCACTCTCACCACGACCCTTTTCTTAGTTCACGGCTGCTTGTTTTCCCTTTCTCGGCTGCTCCCATGAACTCCCCTTTTTCTATCACGGCTCTGGTCTCCTCATCTCTCCATTAACGGCTACTGCTGCTTACCTCTCTCTCCACCAAGCCACTAAGCAAGACCCCTTTTTACTCTTCTATCTCCGCTTATATAGGGTCGATTTTAGGGTTGTATGGCTGTGAGAAAATCCCCAAACGACCCCTCCAACGGTCTAATTTGGATAAGGTTGTACGAATTCGTACTGTTGGTGAGCTGGAAATGGTTCTTTCTTAGATCTTTTGGAGAGAAAATGGGTTCTTGGCGCGGGTTGAATTGGAATCGGGTCAGGGGAGAATTGGAAATGGGTTCCAGGGTTTTCTGAATTGGGGAGGGAGTATAACGTATAAGGGGTCTTGCACGGGTAGGATGGGTTTAGGGCTACAAAATGCAGTTTTAGCCCCTTTTCTTCAAATTACGATTATTTCACCTTTTTAAATTTAAAATTGATCCTTTTATCATATAACTAAATATTAATTAAAATATTTCGGGACAAAATTGGGTGTCAACAGAGAATTCTCAGCACCATCTGGATTGCTCCATTGAAATCCAGGATGTTTTTGTGCCATTGTACTTCCAAAAGGATAGGGCTTATACCCGATGACATTGACTTGTTCATCAATCTGATTGTTTGCTTGGCATTCATGGTTCAGATGGCTTCCTCTACATATGTCGCAATTCTCAGACTAGCTTGGTTGTTGTGTATTAACTTGAAAAGATTCAAACTTTTGTGCCAAAGAAACAACCTGTTGTGTTAGTGTATTTAGAACATCTGTCTGATTTACTGTAGAAGCTCTTTTTATTACTACACAATCAGATGGCTATTGAATAGCATTTTCAAAATTTTTATTCAACAATTGCAATGCTTCAACAGTGGTTTTTCCCATTATGGAACCTCTTGCAGCTGCATCTATCACATTTCTAGAAGATGGTTTTAACCCGTGATAGAAAATGTACAGTTGCATATGTTCAGAAATATCATGATATGGACATTTTCTTAGCATTATTTTTAATCTTTCACATGCTTGATAAACTGACTCAGTGTCAGTCTGCAATAAATTAGAAATATCTTGTCTTAACTTTGTTGTTTTAACAGGGAAAAAATATTTATTTAAAAATTTCTGAGTCATCTGGTCCCATGTAGTAATAGAACCTTGAGGTAAACTCCGCAACCAAGTCTTGGCATCTCCTTTTAAAGAAAAAGGAAATAGCCTTAACTTGATTGCTTCAGGAGATACTCCATTATATTTAGCAGTTTCAACTAGTTCTAAAAAATCAATTAAATGACTGTCTGGATCTTCACTTGGATCATCGGTGAAAGTGCAAAATTGTTGAATTGTTTGAATCAGTCCGGTCCTAATTTCAAAGTTGTTAATTAGCTGCAACTTGGGGTTTTCTTACACTAGACTCACAGATGAAACGGTCTGGTCTAGCATAATCCCTTAGGATTCTGTTTGCTGGTCTTGGCGCCACTTCGTCAAACTGATCTTCTACAATGATTGGTGGATCGACTCCCAGTTGGTTGTTGTCATCTCTTAGTTGCGGCTCCATTTTGTCACAAGCTGCGCTTTGAGAAGATGATGTTTGTCCTTTCCTGCGCAATCGTAAAGATTTTTCAATTTTAGGATCGTAAATGACCAACTCTTTATTAGATGAGCGGGTCATAAACTACTTAATTTTTTAAAAAAAAAATTAATTTATTTTTCAATTAAAGTAATTGTAATGGTACGTAATATATAATAATAATACAAGAAATACTAAAAGAAATTTTTCTATAGTTAATTGTATAGTAGGAACACTACTATACAATTGATACTAGTGACTACAATAGATATGATAGGGAAACAACCTATACTAACAAAAAAGAACCATGAAAGAAGGGCAAAAGAAAGAAACTAGTAGAGTACTTTATATAAATTCGAACAGTAGTGACAAGAATAGCTATAAATAGGGAACATATGAATTATGACAACAGTTGGTAAAAAGACAAACACGATGATACAATATATTATTTAAGAAAGGGACAAAATAGTTATAGTATTTGACCAAAAAAAATAGTTATAGTAATGTGAAACAGAAGGAGATAGTACTACAAATTTCTTTATTAATCGATAGAATTACTAGTATTTGTACTTGTAATAGTAAGGCAAATAAAATGATGGCAGTTGATGATTGAAGCAATAGTGATTAGTGAGATACCAAAGCTGGGAAATGCTAGCAACAACAATAGATATCGTAAGGAAGATGTGAATGATAAAATTAAAATAGTAAGTTCTTAAAAAAGAAATAGTACTATTATTATGTGTATTTAGTAGTAAAGTAAAGTAGCTTGTATTACTTGTAGTGGTAGTAAAGAAAGTTATAATGAGAATGAACGAAAGTTGATAAAAATAATAAAGTAAAATTAGAGGAAATATGGTATATACAGTAGGTAGAATTATTAGAAATGATGTAAACTTAAATATTAGATATAATCAGAGACAATAGTATTTTCTTTTTAAAAAAAATAAAAAATAACAGCAGTGGAATCAAAAGGTGTAGAAACAATGAAGAAGAGAAAAAGTTTAACACTACTATTGTTTTGTAAATGAAAATGACAAAATAGTCGTAGGTAAATAAAAAAAATAACAAAGAAAAGAAATTATATAAAATATATTATATATAGACAAAAGCAGTTATTATAGTAAAGTAGTAATAATAAGACTGCAGAGTTACAAAGGTAAATGAAATATAGTTGAGGATAGTAATATCAATAGAGTATATGTAAAATAATAATAATAATAATAATAATAATAATTACAATAGAAAAATAACACAATACTATTCTTGATAAGAACAGTAGCGGGAAGAAAAAAATATTACAATGATGATAATGTGAAACAAAGAACGGACTACAAGGAGATGCAGATAGTCTTTTAGTATGACATACGTTTAATAATAATAATAATAATAATAATAATAATAATAATAATAATAATAATAATAATAATAATAATAATAATAATAATAATATACAAAAATAAAATAAAAATATTAGAAGTAGTAATGGAAATGTTAGAAGGTGTACTTGACTTGAGTAATATGGAAATATTAGAAGGAGTACTTGAGTAACTCACAAGGAGATAATATATATTAGTAATAATTAATAAGATAATGATAATATTAATTATAATTATATGTTCTCAAATTAGTAATCAAATATTTAGTCTGAAGTAGATGTATGCCAATCTCCGGCAACGGTGCCAAAAATTTGACGAGTCCAAAGTGTATAGGTTATTTCTGCTCGTACTTGTCAAATTCTAGTATAGTTTAAGATATCGTCCCATAGAAATTGAAAAATCTAAACTACATGCCTGTAATATTTGGACCACTATTTGAGAGAATCAAATTGATGAAAAGTGAGTTTTTGAACTTTTAAATAACTTTAACTAAAACAAAATAACTTGTGAAAGATTTTCAATTAAAAAAAAAAGTTGGTAATCATTAAATTCACTTGATAATATTTATAATTAAAACCTCAATTTTTACATGTATTTCTCTAAAGAATAATTGTTTATTTCTAATTCAATTATATTTTTCTCACAAGAAAATAATCAATTAATAACACTCCATGAGGTTATGTAAATTAATTGAGGTATAACAAATGACAGTTAAACCGAATTTTTTTTCTTGCCTGAATTGTGCTAAAAAGTAGTGAAAACTTCGTGGGATTATTTTTACTAAAAATCAATAATCTTGCCTAACAATTCCTCCGTGATAATTAATACTGAGGTAAGGAAGACTATGGACATGGAATGGTAGATTACTAAAAATTACTTTCACTCTACTTATTTTATTCATCAGTTATCACATATTAATTTTGCTCCATGAGAATTACAAAATTAATATGATAATAACCACGAGATAAAATATGTAAGATTGTTAGTAAAGAATAATAAAACTATCATTCGCGCACAATATAAAATGTGAAATGGAAAATTTCAGGCAAGGTGTATTAAAATTGAGATAATTATTATAAATATATCAAGCTTCATCAACTATCCCAACAAAAAAGAAATTACTCCATTATGGAGTATTTGAACAAAAGAAAAGACTTATATTATTGACAATATTACGAATACTTCTAGAAAATATGGAAATTACAAGAAGATATTGAAAATAAAGACCAAAGCTTTTAAGAGAGTAGAATAGCTATTCTATGACTTGATGATCAACTACCGGAGAGTTGTCCTCTATTTATAGAAAATCATTTCTTCATTACGTCTTGTAACGTCAAGTGATGAAGATGTGTAACAAGTTCCTTGCATGATGATATAGATACGTAAAGTCTTGAAATGCCAATTGATGAAGATTTTTAGCAAGTTCCTTGCATAATGACATGGATATGTGAAGTCTTCTTTTGCTCCTTCATTTGTTTTAATTCCAACATTCTTTTATTAAATATGTAATATTCCATATAAAAAAATGTATAATAGGAACAAATATTGTTGCCAAGATATGTAGCAACTTTCTTGCATAGTGAGGAAGACATGTCATGAATTTCTTGCAATTGATGTTGATACGTAGATGCTTCTCCTTTTCTAGCTTCTTTATTTTCTCTTTCCAAGTATTCTTTTCCTTGCAATATTTGTCAGAAAATATAGGAGAATTGAATATATTTATTCATGCTTTTATTCAAAATATATATTTTTATATAAGAAGATACACGAATAAATTATATTCATCACTAATTCAGGCGTGCAAATAGAGAGGATCTTACGACGCCGTTACCGACGTGAAAATGGATAAGAGATTCTCGTGGTACGGGCGTCGGCGTGTTGGTGAAGAGGAGGATCTGCGAGTGTTTAGGGGAAGAGATTCTGACCGGCGAGGATATGAGAAGAGGTTCTATCGGCCTCGATATGTAAATGATTATGTGATTTTAGAAACAATATGGGGTAGGGTTGTACGGTTTTGGGGTAGAGGTGGAGGTAAGGTGACACGACCCGAATTCTCGGTTAGGCTGTGCGGGTACCCGACCACCTCTCCTAAACCTGTCGGGCAAACTCTATTGACTGAATCGATATAAATTGTGAAGAATTACCTTGAAATGAAAATGAACTAAACTTTAACAACATAAGATAACTCTCTAGGATAGGCAAACATACAAGCTGTCTGAATAATGCAACTAACAACCTAGAAAATACAGTTTTAAAGGTTTCCAGATCAGACATCTAAGAAGGCCAAAAGATATACACACCTCCCGAAGGGAGCAAAAGTAAAGAAAACTGTAATATCTGAAGTTGGTGGCCGCAATGAACAGGATGGCTCACCGTAGACAGCTGAAAACGTACTACTCCTCAATCACGACGCGACTGGCTGGGTCCTACAGCAGAATCTGCCGAACGAAAAGAAAACACAAGAACAAATAGGGGTGAGTCATAAGGACTCAATAAGTGCGAACAAACTAGCAATGCACATATAAGCAGAACAGTAGTCATGTACAGAAAATCTACGCAGCACTATGAAATGAAATGGAATGAGATGAAATGAAATAAGATGAAATGAAATGAGATGCAAAAGGTCACATGTGCCCGTAATCCCATCCCGAAGCGGAATACTCCTGCATTCGAGGGGAATCCAATCTGCTAACCAATTGGAGTGGAATACTCCTGCACCTGGGGTGGAACACTCCTGCACCCGATATAATATAAACCAGAGGCGGAATACTCCTGCACTCTCCTGGGGTGGAATACTCCTGCACCCGATAAAATGTAAAGCTGAGGCGGAATACTCCTGCACTCGGTATGATATGCAATGTAATGCATATGAATGCAATGTGATGCAATAATAACCCTTCACCGGCACGGGACTCTCATCGACAGCCGGGAAGTAGATGCCAACTCAAAGCCAAAGTACGATACTCAGATTCTCAATGCAATACCAATAACAGGACATAACATATAATATAGAATGTAAATCCAAAGCTAAGGCGTAATGAGTACGCCTATCGGAAGCTAAACACGTAAGGAACACATGGTAGAAAATCCACGAGGCCAAGTGCTTCCAAAGAAATGGATATAAACACTTACCATATTCCAAAGCTAGCCCTGCTACTCAACAACTGCTTTTTCTTTTGGATTAACTGCCAAACGATCCCGCTCTATTCAATCAGCAGAAAAATTATATCAAATAAAGCTAAAGGCTTCATTCCTTATGTCTTAGGGATCTCCACTTAGGAACCTGATACCCTATTCGCATACACAATACGCAGGCCAGGCCTATGTACAGGGGTCAAAGTCCCATAACCAAACCCTAAATAAATTACATTTATATGTTGCTCATAACTCACTGAGTACGAATATATAATCATTTCCATCATCGGGGTCCAATGGACCCTTTAAACTATCAATTTAAGTCATTAGGGTGATGTCTAATATCCCTATTTTTACTGTAAAAATATATTCGAACACACGTAATAAGCTAAGATAATGGGTTAACATCATTACCTGGAGATTTGGGGTAGAAATTCCACTATTTTTCCACCTCTTTTCCCCTTTTTTCTCTTTCTTTTCCTAATTTCTTTTTTCTCTGTATATGTTCCAATATTTCTGTTTGTATCTCATTTGCTGCTTTGCTAAGGGATTAAATCCCTTAGCCCACCGACTAATCAATTTTAATTTTTTTTAATAATAAATTTGCTACGACGATTAAAACTAAAATGGAACCCTAGAGAAGTCAAAATGATCCCAAATTTTTCAAGTAAATTTTACAAAATATATATAACATACTTGCAAAGACGGATCTCAAATCGGACTCCCGAAACTCAAGATACGAATTTAAATGAAAAAGATCAAATTATTTAACTTTCGGCATTTTAGCGGAAACTAGCCGAACAACATCGAAATTCACTTTCGAAAAATCAAAAAAGTCACAAATAATCATATGAACCTAACGGTGCTTTCGAATTTCGAATCGGAGCTCATTCGCCAAAACCAAGCTCAAAAATCTCTTTTTAATATTTATCGACAATAAAACTGAAACCTTCTTCCGATGCCTACCAAACGAAGTCTGATTTAGCTCAAATTTTACAGACATGTCCTAATGGACCTTACGAATATTTTAAAATTATCGGCACACCAATCGGAGTCCTAACTTCTGAAACGACTGACCGAGGTCGTTTCATCCTCCTCCACTTAGACTCTCGTTCGTCCTCGAACGAGCAAGAGTCTAAAATAGATTTCACACCTCTATTGAGAATGCTTACACCATTTTTTTTTTCAATGACATTTACTACGAAACCAAAATCATATACAATGATAAGAACTTTTAGGCATTAAAGACCAAGTTCGAACCTGAATCATCGAAGATGTAAGGATGCCTCTCACGCATACTGGACTCAAGCTGCCAAGTGTCCTCCTCACGAGGACGATTATTCCATCGCACTCAAACCATCGGAATCTACTTCAAACGAAGTTTCCGGACATCACGCGCAACTATAGCAACTGGGAACTTCTCGTAAGCCAGATTCACATCTAGCTGAGCAGGGTCTAATTCGATCACTTCGGAAGGATCTCGGATACATTTCCGGAGCATCGATACATGGAAAACTGGGTGAACTGGCATAGAAGCTGGCAAGTCGAGCCGATAAGCTACCTTACCAATACGCTTCTCGATACGGAACGGGCCAATGAACCTGGGACTGAGCTTTCCTTTCCTACCAAATCTCTTTACACCTCGCATTGGTGACACTTTCAGAAATACCATGTCCCCCCACCTCAAACTCTAACTCTCGGCTCCTCCGGTTCGAGTATGAAATCTGCCTACTTTGGGCGGTCGTAAGCGATCCTGAATGACACGAACAACATCAAGAGCCTGACGAACCATATCCGAACTCATCACCTCGACATCTCGAGACTCAAACCAGCCAATAGAAGAACGACATCGACGACCATATAAGGCCTCAAATGGAGCCATCTGAATAGAAGACTGGTAACTATTATTATAAGAGAACTCTGCTAACGCCAAATGATCATCCCAGTAACCCCCGAAGTCCAATGCACAAGCTCTCAGCATGTCCTCTAAAATTTGAATAACCCGCTCGGACTGACCGTCAGTCTGAGGATGGAATGCTGCACTAAGTTGCACCTGGGTCCCCAGCTCTCTCTGAAAAGACTGCCAGAACTGAGAGGTAAACTGGGAACCACGATCTGAGATAATAGATACAGGAGTACCATGCAATCTAACCACCTGCTGAATGAAAATCCGATCCAGTCTCTGAGCTGAATCAGTAGTCTTTACACGGATAAGATGAGCTGATTTAGTCAGTCTGTCGACAATGACCCAGACCGAATCGTGGCGTTGCAGGGTCTTTGGCAGACCAACTATAAAATCCATTGTGATGTGCTCCCACTTCCACTCGGAAATGGGTAATGCCTGAGCTAACCCTGCTGGTCTCCGGTGCTCAAACTTAACCTGCTGACAGTTCAAGCAATGAGATATATAATTAAATACATCTCTCTTCATCCCCTTCCACCAGTATAGCTCTCGGAGGTTTTGATACATTTTTGTAATACCAGGATGAATGGAATAACGCGAGCTATGAGCTTCACCGAGCACTGACTGCCTCAAATCCCCAACATCAAGAACACATAGTCGACCATTAAACCGAAGAATTCCATCTGAATCAAGCTCGAAGGAGGGAACTCCTCCACTTAGGATGCGACCACGCAACTCCTGCAGATGAGGATCCTCGAACTGTCTTCCCTTAATCTGATTGACCAAGGAAGACTGAGCTGCAATACATGCTAAGACTCGACTGGAGTCTGGGAGAAGAAATCTCACGCCAGAGTCGCCAAGGGACTGCAATTCTCGGGCCAATGGTCTTATATCAGCATAAAGAAAGGCCATGCTGCCCATGGACTTCCTACTCAAAGCATCTGCTACCACGTTCGCCTTCCCAGGATGATAGCGGATAGTGAGATCATAATCTTTAATCAATTCAAGCCACCTCCGTTGTCGGCCGTTAAGATCTTTCTGAGAGAGAAGATACTGCAGACTCTTATGGTCCGTATATACCTCACAAGGCTCACCATAAAGATAATACTTCCATATCTTCAAAGCAAAGACCACAACTGCTAATTCTAAATCATGAGTCGGATAATTCTTTTCATTCGGCTTCAACTGTCTGGAAGCATAAGCAATTACCTTCCTGTGCTGCATAAGAACACAACCAAGGCCCACACGAGATGCATCACCATAAACTACGAATCCACCGGTGCCCGAAGGAAGGGATAACACTGGAGTTGAAGTCAATAAGGCCTTAAGCTTCTGGAAGCTGGCCTCACACTCATCGGACCATCGAAACTGAACCGCCTTCTGTGTCAGGCGAGTCAGGGGAGCTGCAATAGTAGAGAACTTTTCCACAAACCTCCGATAATAACCTGCCAATCCAAGGAAGCTGCGAATCTCCGTCGGAGTGGTAGGACGAGGCCATTTCTGCACTGCTTCAATCTTCTTCGGATCAACCTTGATACCCTCACTAGATACCACGTGACCCAAAAATGCCACAGAATCAACCCAAAACTCACATTTCGAGAACTTGGCATACAGCTTACGAGCACGGAGGGTCTGAAGAACCACCCATAGATGATAATCATGCTCCTCGCGGCTACGAGAATAAATAAGAATATCATCCATAAAGACAATGACAAAGGAATCAAGGAACAGCCTAAACACCCGGTTCATGAGATCCATAAAGGCTGCAGGGGCATTAGTCAGCCCAAAAGACATAACTAGGAACTCATAATGGCCGTAACGAGTCCTAAAAGCAGACTTCGAGATATCTGACTCGCGAATCTTTAACTGATGATAACCAGATCGCAGATCGGTCTTAGAAAAGAATTTGGCACCCTGCAACTGATCAAACAAATCATCAATGCGAGGCAAGGGATACTTATTCTTGATGGTGACCTTATTTAGCTGACGATAATCAATACACATCCACATAGTCCCATCTTTCTTTTTCACAAATAGAACAGGAGAACCCCATGGAGAAATACTCGGCCTGATGAACCCCTTATCAAGCAAATCTTGCAACTGCTCCTTCAGCTCCTTCAATTCTGATGGGGCCATGCGATAAGGAGGGATAGAAATAGGCTGAGTACCTGGCACAATATCAATGCCAAACTCGATCTCTCGATCAGGAGGAAGTCCTGGTAAATCATCTGGAAACACGTCAGGAAGCTCCCTAACGACAGGAATAGAATCAAGAGATGGAATTTCCACAGTGGTATCTCGAACTATGGCAAGATACGCTGAACACCCTTTATCCATCATCTGCTTTGCCTTCAGGAAAGAAATAACATGCCCTATGGGTGGCAAATAAGAGCCCTGCCACACCACCGGTGCTGAACAAGGAAGAGACAACTGAAGAGACTTGGCATGGCAATATAATGTGGCATGACACGACGCCAGCCAATCCATGCCAATAATAACTTCAAAGTCAACCATATCTAGAATTAGAAGATCTACTAGTGTCTCACAACCCCCAAAAGATATGGTACAAGCTGGATAAACTCGATCCACAATGATAATGTCTCCAATAAGAGTAGAAACACAGAATGGATCGCGAAGATGCATATAATCAACATGAAAGCCCGAAGCAAAATAAGGAGATACATATGAATATGTAGACCCTGGATCCACCAAAGAATATGCATCTCGACCACAAACAGATAAAATACCTGTAACAACAGCTGGGGATGCCTCGGCATCCTGTCTGGCCGGCAGTGCATATAGCTGTCTCTGCGGCTGAGCTGAGCCGCTACCCTGACGGCCACCTCTAGAAGGACCACTAGGACCACGTCCACGACCTCTACCGGGTGGTGGTGCACCTCTAGCTGGCTGAGACCCTGGAGGGGCACCCTGAGGCTGTTGCTGCATAGGCGCTAGAAGACGAGGGAAAGGGCGGCTACTACCCTGCTGATAGAGATAAGGGCAATCCTTCTTATGATGCCCTGGATCCTGACAGATAAAGCACCCTGGAGCAAATCTACGCTGATCAAACTGAGACTAATCTCGCAGGCGAAACCAAAACTGACCCTGAGAAGAAGTAGGCGCGTTCTGAGAACCACGCGCTGGAAACTGAGCTAGTTTGACAGGAGGCCTACTCTGAGGCTGATAACTCCTACCTCCATACGAGGTACTAGAATGCCATGTATCACGAGATCTCGTACTCTCCCGCTCTAACTCCTCTATCTCCAATCTATGATAGGCCTCATACCTCCTGGCAATATCGACAGCGACATCAAATAGAGTACCCGCCTCAATCTCACGAGCCATCTGGGACCGCAAATGAGGAGAAAGCCCATCAATAAAACGTCTGACCCTCTCAGAGGGCTCCTGCACGAGATCTGGAGCATAGCTGGACATCTCTGAAAATAAAAGCTCGTACTCTATGACTGACAGGTTATCCTGTCCAATCCTCTCAAATTGTCTCCTCTTCTCATCCTGCTGACTGCAAAGGAAAAAATTCTCCATGAATCGATGGGAGAAATCACTCCAGGTCAGCTTAGGTAAGCCCTGCCTAGCTGATTGGAGTGCGGTCCACCAAGCTAAAGCCGGACCCTCAAGCTGGAAGGCAGTATAATCAGCTCCATACTGCTCAAGATATCCAAGGGCCTCTAAGATACGCTGACAAGATATCGAGGCTTAAGCTTATCTGATTTCTGACCAGAGAACTTCGGAGGACTAAGTCGAGTAAAATAATGCAACCTTACCGGATCATCAACTTGACCTGCTACCTGGACTGGCTGACCAGCCTGAGCAACCGGAGGTACAACACCTGCTACCTCTGGAACATGACCACCTGGAACATGAACTGCTGGGGCTGCATGTGGAGCTAAAATGGGGGCTCCCTGAACCTGAGAACCAATATCTATCGCAGCCTGAGGGATAGGAGCATCTACGACAGCCTGAGGGATAGGAGCATCTACAGCAGCCTGAGAAATAAGAGCATCTACAGCAGCCTGAGGAATATGAGCATCTACGGCAGCCTGAGGAATAGGAGGTTACTGGGGCATCTGCATCGCTAAGAATCTCATAAAAGCGTCATGAAGTGCGGGGGGAACGAATAAGTCCTGCTCCCCTTGCCCAGCAAAAGCTGGCACTACCGGAACCTCCGCAGTAGGATCAACATGATCCACCATCCTCGTGGCCTGGGCAACTCTACCTCTGCCTCGACCACGACCTCTACCGTGGCCAACACCACCACCTCACGGAGCAGCAGGCATAGAGGCGATCGCCGGCTCCTCCGCCTCTCGCTGAACATTCGCACGTGTTCTCACCATTTACTGCGAAAAATAATAATAAAAAAATATTTAACTATATATAAGAAGACTCACGCACGACGGGGAATAAAAGAAAGAAAACTGCCTAAATGCCATCATAGACTCTCGTAGATAGGTACGGACGTCTCCGCCCGATCAGCGAAACTCTATTAGACACTGTCATGATCTGGAAAGACTCTAAACCGGGCTCTGATACCAACTTACACGATCCGCTCGGTTAGACCGTGCGGGCACCCGACCACCTCCCCTAAACCTGTCGAGCGAACCCTATTGACTGAATCGATATAAATTGTGAAGAATTACCTTGAAGTGAAAATGAACTAAACTTTAACAATATAAGATAACTCTCTAGGATAGACAAACATACAAGCTATCTGAATAATACAACTAACTACACAAAAAATACAGTTTTAAAGGTATCCAGATCAGACATCTAAGAAGGCCAAAAGATATACACACCTCCCGAAGGGATCAAAAGTAAGGAAAACTGTAATATCTGAAGTTGGTGGCCGCAATGAACAGGATGGCTAACCGTAGACAGCTGAAAACGTACTACTCCTCAATCACGACGCGACTGGCTAGGTCCTACAGCAGAATCTGCCGAACGAAAAGAAAACACAAGAACAAATAGGGGTGAGTCATAAGGACTCAATAAGTGCGAACAAACTAGCAACCTCCAAAAATAGATACGCTAGTCAGGGAAATGGAACAAGACAATAATCAACAAATAAGCAATGCACATATGAGAAGAACAGTAGTCATGTACAGAAAATCTACGCAGTAGTATGAAATGAAATGGAATGAGATGAAATGAAATGAAATGAAATGAGATGAAATGAAATGAGATGCAAAGGGTCACATGTGCCCGTAATCCCATCCCGAAGCGGAATACTCCTGCATTCGAGGGGAATCCAATCTGCTAAGCAACTGGAGCGGAATACTACTGCTCCTGGGGCAGAATACTCCTGCACCCGACATAATATAAACCAGAGGCGGAATACTCCTGCACTCTCCTGAGGCGGAATACTCCTGCACCCGATAAAATGTAAAGCTGAGGCGGAATACTCCTGCACTCAGTATGATATGCAATGTAATGCATATGAATGCAATGTGATGCAATAATAACCCTTCACCGGCGCGGGACTCTCATCGATAGCCGGGAAGTAGATGCCAACTCAAAGCCAAAGTACGATACTCAGAATCTCAATGAAATACCAATAACAGGACATAACATATAATATAGAATGTAAATCCAAAGCTAAGGCGTAATGAGTACGCCTATCGGCAGCTACACACGTAAGGAATACGTGCTAGAAAATCCACGAGGTTAAGTGCCTCCAAAGAAATGGATATAAACACTTACCGTATTCCAAAGCTAGCCCTGCTACTCAACAACTGCTTTTCCTTTTGGATTAACTGCCAAACGATCCCGCTCTATTCAATAAGCAGAAAAATTATATCAAATAAAGCTAAAGGCTTTATTCCTTATGTCTTAGGGAAATCCAGCTAGGAACCTGATACCATATTCGCATATGCAATACGCAGGCCAGGCCTATGTACAGGGTTCAAAGTCCCATAACCAAACCCTAAATAAATTATATTTATATGTTGCTCATAACTCACTGAGTACGAATACATAATCATTTCCATCATCGGGGTCCAATTGACCCTTTAAACTATCAATTTAAGTCATTAGGGCGATGTCTAATATCCCTATTTTTACTGTAAAAATATATTCAAACACACGTAATAAGCTAAGATAATGGGTTAACATCATTACCTGGAGATTTCGGGTAGAAATTCCACTATTTTTCCACCTCTTTTCCCCTTTTTTCCTCTTTCTTTTCCTAATTTCTCTTTTCTCTGTATATGTTAAATGTTTCTGTTTATATCTCGTTTGCTGCTTTGCTAAGGGATTAAATCCTTAGCCCACCGACTAATCAATTTTAATTTTTTTTATAATAAATTGGCTACGACGATTAAAATTAAAATGGAACCTTAGAGAAGTCGAAATGATCCCAAATTTTTCAAGTAAGTTATATAAAATATATATATATATATATATATATATATATATATATATATATATATATATATATATATATATATATATATATATATACATACTCGTGAAGACGGATCTCAAATCGGACTTTCGAAACTAAAGATGCGAATTTAAAGGAAAAAGGTCAAATTATTTAACTTTCGGCATTTTAGCGGAAACTAGCCGAACAACATCGAAATTCACTTTCGAAAAATAAAAAAAGTCACAAATAATCATACGAACCTAACGGCGCTTTCAAATTTTGAATCGGAGCTCATTCGCCAAAACCGAGCTCAAAAATCTCTTTTTAATATTTATCGACAATAAAACTGAAACCTTCTTCCGATACCTACCAAACGAGGTCTGATTTAGCTCAAATTTTACAGACAAGTCCTAATGGACCTTACGAATATTTTAAAATTATCGGCACGCCAATCGGAGTCCTAACTTCTGAAACGACTGACTGAGGTCGTTTCATAAGGGGAGTGAGTACAGGGGAACTTGGGGAGGTAGGGGTAGAGGCGGGGATTAGGGTTTGTGTTTCAAAAAAATATTTTTCCTTCAATTTTTAAGAATTTTTTTCTCTATTTGAAGAAAAATGAGTAGTTTAGAAAAATATTTTCCAGTCATATATAATCCAACTAAATATAAAAAATTGAAATCTATTTTCCATACCAAATACATCCTTTGTTGCCTAAATTCAAGAACCTCAAGCGTTAATGGTTCAGTCATAAAGTTAATTTGTATATACGTATAAAAAAATTATTAGCAGATGTCTAAATTGGACTAAAGTTATTCGACTTAGCTGAACTTGTACTAATATTCCAGCTCCACCCTTGCACTGTTTTTATTTCAGAATTAAATATTTTTCTTTTTAACTACAATAACTTTAAATAATTTTTCAATCAAGAGGTAGGACTGACAATGTATATTGCAAAATTATTCAAATTTCTTATTTTTTAGGACGAAAGAGGTCTTTCTTCTAATAACTAAATTGCCGGATATACACTTTTATCAAAAGACGTTCATTAACTATCAACAGTCCAACATGAAATTAGGAAAAAAGATATGCCTAAAGCCGTATATAAGTAAACCGTGCATGCTAAGAATTGAGGAGATGTTCTTAGTTACAACAACTAAGTTCACTCCCTCTCTTGTAGAGAAGTCATCACTTTGTTTCTTCTTTAGATTAATGGAAGCTAAATGCTTGAAACTGTGCTCAACCAAACATAGTGTATAGGATAAAAGCTGACAGCACTTGAAAAGGTGACACATGTCCACCACGTGGCACGAGCAGAAGTTTCAACAAACTGACATCTAACGGACAGACATTTATCACAAGCAGACCCAAAGGAGTTATGAAATACTTCATCAGCCAAAACGGTCTAAGTAAGCAGTTATTAATATGATCATTCACGATCATTCAATTAATGGTCATTAAGGCAATCATTACAACCCAGCGGTTATGCATCCAACGGATACGTGCCCAGCAGTTACATATCCAAACGGATCAATACCCAGCGGCTACGAATCCCAACGGGTGCCTATCAGACTTATAAATAGCATTTGCTCTAAACCATTGTAACACAACTTTACTTCCTGTCTGCAATATCAATAAGAATACTCTCTCACTCTTATTCAGATACTCCTTTTTGCTCATATTTGTCTAGTATCTTAATTCTTCGATCCACTAAGTATGACTGGTATCGAAGAGCTCTCTCCGGGGATAAGCAATACGATACGGTTATTTCTCCTTATCTCTGTCTTTGCTTTTATCTTTATTAGTTCATACTCATATCTCGTTCTCGTATTGTCACCATTTTGGTTCGTCGTTCAAACTCTTAATCTCAACTATTGATCGTGACTCCACAAATATAAATTTAATTATTAATTGGCCTAAAATCGGATCTAGGTTAAACAATTTGGCGACCACAGTGGGAGCCGGTCAATAGCCTTCGTAGGTTAATAGTTTATCTTTTCTGATATTACACCTCTTTTCGTCAGTCTTTTTGTTCTGTAACTAACATGGCAGAAAGCAATTCCCAACGAGCTATCATCGGGGGAAGTCAGTGAAATACCCGCGCAGCGAATATTTTCGAAATAAAGCAAAAGCCTAGTGAGTCTCTCCGCCAATACGTGGATCGCTTCCAAAGAGAGCGAGTAGTACTTCCCGAGGTGCCTGACAGATGGGCGGTAATCGCGTTTACCTGCGGTCTGGATATTAGATGCTCAGTGGCTACGCGCAGATTATACTAATCTCTTCGCGAGTCCCCGACAGTCAGCTGGTCGGACGTTTGCAATTGCTACGCCTCAAGGGTAAATATCGACAAATTCGAGTGAGAAGACTCTTAGTGAGATTACTCTGACAACTCTCGCCGAAGGGGTAGCGAAGGAAACAACTTTTCATGCTGTTGATGCGGATCTAGCCTACAACATCATTTTGGGAAGACCTTGGATCCACGACATGCAAGCTGTTCCTTCAACTTATCATCAAGTATTGAAGTTCCCATCCGAATGGGGAGTACGTGAGGTCCGAGGAGAGCAGCGCTCTGCCCGAGATTGCTATTCGTGGCTCTCAAAACAGCGACCGGGGCCAGACATGCCACATGAAGAAGCTAAGTACAAGGTCCCAGAATTCATCACGAAGATGGATGAAAGAGAAAACCACATGCCGACCGTGGAAGCTTTGGAACCCGAAAAATTGTTCGCCGATGAGCCGGAGCGGAAGGTGTACTTAGGGACTGAACTGAGCGAACGCCTACGAGGAGATATCCTCCAGTTCCTCAAGGAGCGGCATACAACATTTGCCTGGTCCCATGCAGATATGACAGGTATTTCTCCCGATATCATTACTCACAAGTTGAACGTCGATCCGTATCACCGCCCGATGAAACAGAAGACGCGCCAGCAAGGAGCCTTTCGGAACCAGGTCATCAACGACGAGGTCTATCGGCTGTTAAAAATTGGGTCAGCACATGAAGTCAAATATCCAGACTGACTAGCCAACGTGGTTGTTGTACCTAAAAAGAATGGTAAATGGCGGGTCTGCATTGACTTCACGGATCTAAACAAAGCCTGCCCGAAGGATTCATACCCCATTCCCAGGATAGATCAACTGATTGACGCAACAGCCGGACACGAGGTGCTCACCTTCCTCAACGCATATTCCAGATATAACCAAATATTGATGGACCCTTAAGATCAGGAGAAAACAGAGTTCATAACCTGTCGAGGTACGTATTTTTATAAAGTTATGCCATTTGGACTAAAAAATGCAGGTGCAACATATCAGCGTCTAGTCAATCGAATGTTCCATGACCATATCGGAAAGACTATGGAAGTGTACATCGATGATATGTTGATCGAATCCAAACGAGCAGAGGACCATCTGGCACACTTGAAAGAAGCTTTTCGAATCTTGGATCAGTACAACATGAAGCTGAATCCGGTGAAGTGTGCATTCGGAGTCGGGTCGGGGAAGTTCCTGGGATTCATCGTTTCTCAGCGTGGAATTGAAGTCAATCCCGCTCAAATTAAAGCCATTGAATCAATCCCAGATGTACTTCACAACAGGAAAGATGTCATGAAACTAACGGGGAGAGTAGCGGCCCTACGAAGATTCATTTCCCGATCATCTGACCGATGCAAGAGTTTCTTCGATGTCTTAAAACAAAACAAGGAGTTCGAATGGACTCCTGAATGCCAATAATGATGCAATATAAAATGGCCTAAACGACAACCATCAAAAGCCAAGCTCGAGTGCACAACGGATACGAGTCAAGGCCTCCGGGAACGTCTTGGAAGATCATGCATTGGAGCGCCGAGGACGGAGGAAACAGGGCAAGAAAACAGGCAGCCCAAAACAGGGCAAAACAGGGGAGCACACTGGGAGCTCACTGCCTAAGGAAGAACTTTTGTTCTTCGCGATCGCGACAGCTTCTCACGCGATCGCGAAGAGTATTGCATTGGCCTGCGCGACAGCGTGTCTTTGAGCGCGAAGGCGAAGCTGAGGATGCTGAAGGTCGTGAAGATGATGGAGACCTGCGCGATCGCGAGATCCCTAGCGCGATCGCGATGCTGTAGAAGATGGTCTGCGCGATCGCGAGCCTTCCTGGCGCGATCGCGATGAGGAGAAGATGATCAGCGAGGCAGAATCAGTTCCAGGGGCATTTTTGTCCAATATCCAATGTAAATGTATATATAGCATATTAGCTCTTCATTTTCATTAGTTTTAGCTGGAATTGAATAGAGAGAAGAGAGAATTAGAGAAGGCCGAGCCTTTCTAGTCCGAAGCCCGAGGCTTCATGTATCTCATCGACTTGGAATCTATGGAGATTCACCACTAGCGTGAATTCCTTGTAAGGTTCGAGTTTCACTTTCTCCCTTTTGGATTATTAATTCATGTCTTGAATTCATTAATCCGTTCTTTCTTCTCGTTTCTTGACTCCCCAATCCTTGTTTCCCCGATATCATTGATATCATCTATCTAGTTATTTATCGCTTCCGCATATTTGTATCGTGTTTAGCTTCCGCGTATTTTGGGTTGCATCAGTTGGTATCAGAGCAAGGCTCGGGTTATGTTCTTACAAACCCCCGTTCCTTGTTCCTTATGTTAGTATCATTGTTGTGTTGTTCTTGTTGTTCTTGAAAAAGAAGAAAAACAAAAAAATTGAAAAACTAGAAAAGTTGAAAAAAAATTGGTGGAGCGGGTTGGATACGAATCCCCGAGTGTTAAAAAGTAGTGGGGTTTGTTCCTTGTTGTATTCCCGTCGTTTTGATACCTATATCTCGTGTTTTGGTGTTACGAATCAAAATTTCCAAAATCAAAATCCAAAAGTTTGAAAATTTCTTGAAAACGCTTCAATCTTGAATCGAAGCTTGTTGTTGTTTGTTTGGAGTTGAAAACTATTGGGAATTGGTTGTTATAGTTGTATACACCTTTGGGTATCGTTGGTTTTGTGTTTCGGGTTGGAATCGAGCAAAAAATTTGGCCAAAATCGCCCAAAAACCCGTTTTGAGCTGCTGTGAAAGTGCAGGGATTAACCCTTCGCGATCGCGAAGAGCAATTTCGCGATAGCGAAGAACAAAATTATTTTTTGAAAAATTAACCCTTCGCGATCGCGCGCGTCTGGTCGCGATAGCGAAGAACAAAAAATTTCAGAATTCTAGTTTTGGGACAGAACGTTCGCAACGGCTTCCGAACAGTTTCCAAACATCATGACTCCAATTGGACCATTAAATATGATGAGTTTGTAGATCACAAACAAAATTTCATCCGATTCCAAATCCGTTTGGTGCCGATTCGAGTCGAATCTTTTGTGTCCCGTTTTCTACCGTACCTCTTGGTTAGTGTTTTGAAGGTAATTGGCCTACTTGAAAGACACTAATCCTTTAGCGTATTAGGTATTCGTGCGTAGAGGAGATTAGAATTCAAAGAAGAGTCGTAGAACTCCTTTTGGCCTCAAGTGCGCACTTAAAATAGCCGTCCGTACATAGAGTCTCATTAATTCCACTCCGAACTTTAACTTGGACATGCTAGTTGTGATTACCTTGGTTCCCAAGTTGATAAGGCCTCGCTCTTGAGTGTACATATATTGAGTGATACACGTGAGGGAGTGACTTTTGGGAGGTTTTGTTCTTTGGTGATTGCAACAATGTCGGATAATGATGAATGTGGAGATTGTGGCTCATGTGGCGATGATGCGAGTTGCTATGACTCGTATGGTGATGATGGAGACTATGGTTCCTATGAGGGTGATGAACGCCATTACTATGATGATGGAAACCATGGCTCCTATGTTGATGAAGCGGTTCACTATGATGATCGTGAGAATGATGAAGACTATGAGGCTCGTGATGAAGATTGTGATGATGCCTATGCCTCTAGTCAAGAAATCGAAGATGGTGACGCTTCAAGGTACATTGATCCTACTTACTCTTCTTGTGATGAATTAGAGCATGATAGTGACATAGATAGGGATGATGATGATGTTGAGTATATGAATTGTTCTTATGCATCTTCTCTTGGTGTTGCTAATGGAGTACAAGGGAGTAGTGGAGGACCTTCCATTAGTATGGGAGGTGGTGGTGGTTGTTCCATGGGGAAGAAGAAGCTTGCACCTTCTAGGTACGCTAAGCGACCTAATGCTTCTAATTCCCATGTGGAGGATGGTTTGAGAAATGGTGTTGCTTTTGCTACAAAGGGGATGTATGCCGTGAGGGGCGTGGATGGTTGTAGTAGGAGTAGTGCTATGGGCTATGAAACCAAGGCGAGAGGCACATATGGGTTCCATGGCAAGGTTCCTTCCTTGACTTCCAACAACATTGCTAATGTTGGGAGAGTGACGGGAAATGGAGGTTGTTCTAGTGGTGTTACCACTAGTGGAGGGATCAGGAAGACCCAAGTTGTTGGTGTTGACACTTGTGGGCGTCCAAATCCTCATTTGGGTGCCAATGTGCAAGACTTGGGTAGATGTAGGTTCGTTGTTGAGGTAGATGGTATTGGAGGATACTTGCTCAAGATTGGTGGTACCGATGCCAATTGTATTAGCACCTCTTTGGTTGATAGGCTTAGGATACCATGCCATAAGCTAGAGCATCCTTATAAGTATGATGGAGTGTGGGTTTCTAAGGAGGCCCGGGTACTCATATCTCATGGGAGTTATAAATGCTATGTGTGGTGTGACGTGTATCCCATGCGTCATGTTGATGTGTGGATAGGTGAGCCGTGGTTGGAGGGGAAGAGGGTGCAATATAGTGTGGTGAAGGGTGCGTATCTTGTGGGCGTAGGGCAAAGAGTCTATGACTTTGTGCCTTACCGGGCGAGGAGCCGAGTGCCTACTAGTGCCCTTTCTTTGGCTAGGCAAAGGAGCAAGGAGCAAGAACTTCATTCCATGGTTGACAATGTGCCAACAAGAAGTCCTACAAACACAAGCAATGGAGGGACATGTGCTAGAAAAGGGTTGATAGACATCAACAAGGTGAACCCGAAACCACAAGTTCCAATTCCAAGTGGTTCACCAACGAAGAAGAAGGAGACGTCAAGTGATGAGTCTCCTAGTCCTAGATTCCGGGTTGACGTGAAAAGTCCACCTACTCCGGCTATGGGCATTCTTGGGCCTCGTCCCAATTCGCCCGAATTTGAGAGACAAAAGATTGAGAGGAGTAAGGGAGTGACCGGTGACATTCCTCGAGTGGAAAAAGGAGAGGATGTGTTGAGTGATGTGAGCGGGATGTCGCCACCCGAATCTACACCTAGCCTTGAAAGAAAAATGAGGGAAAAGAAAGAGGGAAAAAAGAGTGAGGACACCACTTATTCTAACCTTAACCCTTTATCTTTTTCTTCTACTTGTGTGAGTACTTGTGTAGGTATTCTTGGAGGCAAACCGATGGAGCCTCAACCATGGTCCGTGATGGAAAGACAAGGTGAAGGAGATGCCAAATGTGATCTACGAGGAGGAGAAGCTAGCCATGACGCTTCAAGTACATTGAGTGAGCCCGGATGCGACTCACGTGTAAGTGTTAGTTCTTCTTCCCATGAGCCTATTACTTCCTTGTCTTGTGTTAGTGTTTGTAACAACTCTATGCTAGTTGATGATTTGCATGAGTATAATGTGTTTGCAACTAGTGTAGAGCCTTCGGGTCAACTTGTGTGTGAAATTGAACCACTAGTTGAGAGGGTTGAAAAGCCACATCATGATGTGAGCTTGATTTTCATTGAACCTCTCTTTAGTGAAGAAGTCGTAGTTGACCTTGTTTGTGAACCTTGTTATGACACCCCACCCATATTTGATAAAGGTGAAGATGAATTTCATGATAATCTTATTCTTCCCTTTGATTGCTTAATTGATAGTGGTGGTCTCTTGTGTCGTAGTGAGGGTGGATGTACCCTTGAGGAGTCTCTAGAGTGTGAGATGGATCGATTTATTTTCGATGACTCCTTGAGTGAGAGTGAAGGACCTAGTCTTGATTCTATGCTTTTGCGTAACCATGAATTTGAGGTGCATGCCTTTACATTTCTATTGTTTGAAGGCAATCTCATTTGTGGTGGTGAATTGTATCGGACTAGAGTCGATAGTAGAGTCGAACCTCCATGGTTTGTAAAGTTAGGCTCTATGGATGATCCGACGTTTGGAACTCCAAGTGAGGAGAGTAGCCTTGATATTGGTCGTGTTGACCTTTCTTCTAGTGGTCCTAGCCTTCATTGTGTGGACTATAATGATGAAGAACCTATTTTGGAGATTTTCCTTTGGAGTTTGCCTAGTGAGGGGGATTGTCTTGGAGTTGATTTGGGAGGTGAGGAGGTATCTCTCGGTGTGTGTAAGAATGCTCTTAAGAAGGGGAGTGGAGTAGTTGATGTTAGTTGTGAATTGAACTATTTTACTTACTCCATCCCATATGTTGAGCACACCTTGAGTGATGGACATACCAAAGCCAATGTGTCACATTGTGATACACTTGATTTGAAGGCTTGGTGTGTTGCTAGTAAGCTTAGGGGTCATAGGACATTTGATTGCTACATCTTGCATGACTTTGATCTCTTTGCTTGTTTTGAAAATGAGTGCTTGTTCTTGTCGAGCCAAGACCATGTTGTCTCTTTTGGGGACATAAGCTTTTTCATAGGTATTGATGCTTGGCTCTATCACAAGAGCGTGTTTTCCACACACCTTGCACTCTTTCTTGTTAAGCTAACCTACTTGTGAAGTAGGAAATTTTGGTTGTGCTTGCTTTGATTGTAGGTTTTGATGGTTCGATTTCGAGGACGAAATCCTTTCAAGAAGGGGAGGATGATGCAATATAAAATGGCCTAAACGACAACCATCAAAAGCCAAGCTCGAGTGCACAACGGATACGAGTCAAGGCCTCCGGGAACGTCTTGGAAGATCATGCATTGGAGCGCCGAGGACGGAGGAAACAGGGCAAGAAAACAGGCAGCCCAAAACAGGGCAAAACAGGGGAGCACACTGGGAGCTCACTGCCTAAGGAAGAACTTTTGTTCTTCGCGATCGCGACAGCTTCTCACGCGATCGCGAAGAGTATTGCATTGGCCTGCGCGACAGCGTGTCTTTGAGCGCGAAGGCGAAGCTGAGGATGCTGAAGGTCGTGAAGATGATGGAGACCTGCGCGATCGCGAGATCCCTAGCGCGATCGCGATGCTGTAGAAGATGGTCTGCGCGATCGCGAGCCTTCCTGGCGCGATCGCGATGAGGAGAAGATGATCAGCGAGGCAGAATCAGTTCCAGGGGCATTTTTGTCCAATATCCAATGTAAATGTATATATAGCATATTAGCTCTTCATTTTCATTAGTTTTAGCTGGAATTGAATAGAGAGAAGAGAGAATTAGAGAAGGCCGAGCCTTTCTAGTCCGAAGCCCGAGGCTTCATGTATCTCATCGACTTGGAATCTATGGAGATTCACCACTAGCGTGAATTCCTTGTAAGGTTCGAGTTTCACTTTCTCCCTTTTGGATTATTAATTCATGTCTTGAATTCATTAATCCGTTCTTTCTTCTCGTTTCTTGACTCCCCAATCCTTGTTTCCCCGATATCATTGATATCATCTATCTAGTTATTTATCGCTTCCGCATATTTGTATCGTGTTTAGCTTCCGCGTATTTTGGGTTGCATCAAATAAGCATTGAAGGATCTGAAAAAGTATCTATCCAATCCACCACTGCTCTCCACACCTCAGGAGGGTGAGCAGCTGCTGATTTATTTGGCAGTCTCAGAACCATCGGTAAGCGCCGTTCTAGTTCGGGAAGAAAAAGGTAAAAAAACTTCCTATCTATTACATTAGCAAAGCTCTAATTGACGCAGAAACACGCTATCAACCCTTAGAAAAATTGGCGTTGCTGGTAACTGCTGCTCGTAAGTTACGCCCTTACTTCCAAAGTCATTCGATAGCTGTGGTTACAACCTTTCCTTTACGAAATGTTCTGCACAAACCTGAATTTTCAGGAAGGTTAGTAAAGTGGGCTATAGAATTATCTGAATTTGATATCACCTACCAGCCTAGGGTAGCAATAAAGTCACAAGTTTTAGCAGACTTCGTGGCAGATTTTAGCACTAATATATATCCTGAGGCAGAAAGAGAAGCTATTCTTTATGCAGGGCAGGCTCCTGGCACGTGGACCCTTCACACAGACGGCTCCTCGAGCGTCAAAGGGTCCGGGCTTGGATTGGTTCTCGTTGCTCCATCCGGAGAGAAGGTAAGACATGCTATCAAATGCCCATTTATTACTAACAATGAGGCCGAATATGAGGCTGTTATGCAGGATTAGACCTAACCCGAAGTTATGGAGCAACCATTGTCAAACTAAAAAGCGACTCTCAGCTGGTGGTCAATCAGATAAATGGAGGCTTCATTGCACGAGAATCCAGGATGCAAGTGTATCTCGCCCGAGTGAAAGAACTCATAGCACAGTTTGACGAGTGGGAAGCATTTCAGATTCCACGGGAAGAGAACCATGAAGCTGATGCTCTCGCAAATTTGGGATCAGTGGCAGAAATAGGGGCAGCCAGCTCTTCAGCTGTTGTTCAACTTCTCTACACGACCATAGACAAAGAAAAGTTCGAAGTCAACACCATCAACGCTACTTGGGACTGGCGGAATGAGATAACAAACTATCTTATCCATGGGACTCTACCCGTAGATACAAAAGCTGCTCGCAAACTCCGAATAAAAGCTGCTCGGTATATGATTCTCAACGGCGAACTCTACTGTAAAATGTTTGCAGGACCTCTCGCAAAATGTCTCGGACCGAGTCAAATCAATTATGTGATGAGAGAAGTCCACGAAGGCTGTTGTGGAAATCATTCCGGGGGCAAGGCCTTAACCCGGAAGCTGATTCTCGCAGGTTATTATTGGGACAAAATGGAGAAAGATACGAACGAATTTGTCAAAAAATGTGACAAATGCCAGAGGTTCGCCCATCTTCTCCATCAGCCAGCAGAACCACTCCACTCAATAATGTCTCTGTGGCCCTTCATGAAATGGGGGATGGATATTGTTGGTCCTCTTCCCACAGCATCGAGAGGGATGCGTTTCTTATTGATCATCAATGATTACTTCATAAAGTGGGTCGAAACGGCAGCATACACAAGGATACGACAAACAGAGGTTGTCGACTTCCTCTGGAGTTTTGTCGTATGCCGCTTTGGAGCACCTAAGGAAATAGTCATGGACAACGGCCCGCAGTTTATCGGCCAGAAAGTGACTAGGTTCCTCGACGATCTGCACATCAAAAGGATCACTTCCTCTCCATACCATCCTGTCGCCAACGGACAGGCAGAATCTACCAATAAAATCATCGTTGAATCCCTTAAAAAGCGCCTGGAGCAGGCAAAGGGATGTTAGGTAGAAGAGTTACCTGGAGTACTATGGGCTTATCGCACAACAATAAAAATGAGTACTGGAGAAACTCCTTACTCATTGGTATATGGTGCAGACGCTTTAATCCCAGTTAAAATATGAGAACCTAGCCTGCGATATGCACATGCCACTGAAGAATCAAACTCAGTCAACCTCTCCGAAGAGCTGGACCTCCTCGAAGAACGAAGAGAGCTAGCTCTTGTACGAGTAGTCGCTCAGAAAGAACGAATCGAACAATATTACAATCGGGGACTGCGGATACGAAGCTTCCAGGTTGGAGACTTTGAACTAAGAAAAGTCTCCCAAAGCACACAAGAGACAAATTCAGGGAAGCTTGTCCCTAACTGGGAAGGCCCCTACAAAGTAATTGCTTCAGTCGGCAAGGGATCTTATCGCTTGGCACAACCAGACGGCTCCACTGTCCCGAACAGTTGGAATGTGGTTCACCTCAAAAGGTATCACTTTTAAGTGGTAAAACGGTTAGTTATCTTATACTTACCTTTTACTTTTACGAAAGTTCTTACCTTTATTATATTTTCTCTCTAAATGGTACTAACGACCTAAACAAGGTCAGATCCGTTTAGCTCAACTGGTAGAGCTCGAAGTTCTTCAACATCGCGGCTGTAGGTTCGAATCCCACAACAGACACACTCCTCGTTTGGTTATATGTGTTCTATATGCAGCTCACCGCAACTCTTTTCATGTTATCACTTCACGTGCTCCAACATAAAAACAAGGGGGGTGGTGAGAGGCCCCTGTAGGCCAGGTAAGACCTTCATAAAGGCAAAAGACCTTGCCAAAAGGCGAATTTTTAAAGGTTTTTAAAAACTTTTACGTGACAAGACTTCCACGAAAATAAGAGAAGTCGTTCACAAGGCCAGCGACTCGGCCAGAGCCAATCTACAAAGCCGTGCAACAACTTTCGACTATCAAAACGATAAGCAAGGTTATGCGCACAGAACAACGATTCGGCCAAAAATCTAACGACCATGATTTGGTCAGATTACTTACTACTTACGACCTCTTCCTAACGAAAGGCTAAGTTAAAAACATTCGGGCAAACTTTTGGAGACCAGAACTTAATAAAGTTCAAACTTCAGAATATTCCCAAACATAAGGCACGAAAGCCACAACACATGCAAATGAAAGATCAAAAGTTCAGGCTAAATATAGTCATTGAATGGATCTAAAAGCATATATACATTATCCTGTAAAACGATAAGATGCCGAAAACGGCTGACAGAAGTTTACAGAGTGATAAAAGGCCAAATGAAATCGGCCATACAAGAGACCAGAGAGTCTTTACCAGACTTCTGTCCACAAACAACCAAATCTGGCTCTCGCCAGACAATAAAAAAAAATCAATCAAAGATTGGGAAAAGGCATCAACATTTGGGGCTACGATCAGAACCTGACGCACCAGCTCCGTCGGTTCTGCCATCGTCCCCTGAATTCTCGCCATCTTCTTTGTCCTCATCTTCATCTTCACCTTCAGACTCCTCAGGAGAGAGATTCAGTGCTTGTCTTATTCTACGAACAATGCTTTTTGTTATCTGCAGCATCTCCTCAACATTAACTTGTTTAGCTTGAATCTGCACGAGCAATAAACGTTTAGCCTCAAGCGCAGCAAGCTTGGCCTTAATCTCAGACTGATCGCGTATGTTTGCCAAATCTTTGGTCAATGCGGCCTGAGCACTCATCAATTGAGCAACCTGATCCTTGGCAGCCTGAAGCTCAGCTCTGGCCTTAATAGATTCTTCATTGGCCCTTTGCAGATCCATCTCAAGGGATGCACGATCATCAATAGCACTGTTCAAAGAAGCTGTACATTCTTGAAGTAATCTCTCTAGACCCTGAACAGAGCGTCCGAACCCTTCTTTTTCTTCAAGAAGAAGGTCCTTCTCCTTGGTGAGTGCGTTAATCTACTCGACACATTCATTGTTAACATCAGTTAGCCGATTAACCTCACTCCCTAGGAGACCACACTGCTCTGTCAAGATCTTGTTCTCCTTCAGAGCATCCAGCAACTCTTTCTTTACCTCGAGTACTTGATCGACGTTGTTAATCCTGGAGCGAAACATGAGCTTGGCAGCCAGCATACTCGACTGAAAAAGAAAAATGAGTCAAGGTTAGAAGTCCGAGGCCAAAGTTATTCCCAACACAAAGCGGGAAACACTTACCCGGGCAGAGTCAGCAGCAATCTGAAAGGCCAACTCCTCATCACTTAGCTCCTTCAGCACCCATTTTTCACGGGGACCGATGAGCGAAGAGACCGCCTTAACCAAACCACCCGATCCGGTTATGAAGTTAACATCAGGGGAAAGTTTCAGGGTATGCTTCCTCTCACAGTACTTTGGTTCCCAAGCCTGCTCAGAAGGATAATTTGGCCCAAACTTGTAACGGACACCCCTGATATCCTTCAATTCGGTCTGGCCACCGATAACTGACCGCCAGATGAACCTTGTTGATGAAAGGTTAGAATCACCTTCCACTCCAGGATTTATCGTCTCGCACTCGCGAAGACCGACAGGCGTCGCCCCCTCAGTAGCCACATTCTCCAAGTCTTCGAAACGAAAAACACGAGGACCTCGGCTACCCTCTTGGGGAACTTCTTCCCTTTCTTCTTCTTCCTTTTCCTCTTTTTCACCCACCTTTCTTTTCCCCTTGTCTACACGAGAAGGAGCTGCCTTCACCCCGTCATCAACTCGGGGACTCCTCTCCGGAGTACGGACAGCTTCCTCCTCGACTCTCCTTCTATCACTTCGGAGATAAGGTTTTTGCCCAAGGGGTTAATTGACTTCAGTATCTGAAAGATAGATAACCTCCTTGGCTAAAGCTTCTCCCCGTGCAGACTCGGGGACTTCAGCAGCAGACCTGACATTCTCTTCTACAGACTCCGGTATATTGGCTCTAATCGAAGGCTCACCCCCGGCAGATGAGGCTTGCCCGGCAGCCACGGAAGTCTTACGAGCAGACCTCTTCAGTGCTCCGCCCTCATCCTGGCTCTTCTTCTTCCTTTTCAGAGAGCCCAGACCACTGGACAAGAGTTCCTCGCCCCCTCCCTGCTGCGCAGTGCCTCCACCGAAGCTAATATAGCTGCGGCCTCAGCATCTGGGTCAGTGACAGGCTCGGAAGGCCCATCTTGGGGAGGAGCAGGAAACAAATCTCCTTGAGTACCCAGACCTGCAAAAAGGTAAAACGATCAGATACGGAGAATTTTCAAAAGGAGAAGAATAATCGTGGAAGCAGAAATATTCTCACCATGGTTTTTTACAGTCAGACTCTTATGCGCAGCAAAATGCGCCCATTCTCTCCTCTCAGGAGCGAACTCCTTCAAAATTGCCTCAACCCACGCCGTTAGCTCATCAACAGATATGAGCCCGTCGTAGGGTTGCTTGGCCGCTACAAAAAGAAGTTGAACGGAGTTAGCAGATAAGAAGAAAAAGAAGAACACAAAAAATTTCAAAAATACTCGGGGACTTACGCTTCTTGTTCCAGACTTCAGGAAGATAAGTCTTGTCGCCAAAAGTCAAGGCCGAGGAGCGCACGAACAGATACCGGTGTAACCAACCTCGGTCACCTGTATCCTCAGAACTGTGCACCAAGACCTTGCTCCCGCGCATCCTGGCATTCACATAGCCATCTTTAAAATTTTGTATACTGTACAAAGAAATAAAATGTTCGTATCCAAAAGATTGATCGGTTTCCGTCGCAAACCAATCTAAGAGTGTAACTATTCTGTATATACTGGGGCACAGTTGCCCCAGGCAGAGCAGGTACTCCCTGCAGAGCCTCTCCAGCACAGGATGCAGAGGTAACCTACATCCCACTGTGAAAGGGTAGGTACACATGGCTGTCCACCCAGCCCTGTGGGAAGTAATATTCTCCTCCTCGGAGACCGAAAAGAGGGGAACCTCATCACCCCAATGACAGTCCGTCCTCACCCGTGGGATCAACTCCTTCGTGATCCCAGACCTAAACCTACACGCCGGCCAGTTGCGCGTATCTCCCTGATGATTATTAAAGGACTTGATGTTACAGTCCGCCTCTAGTTCACCCCCACTTTTTGGGGATAATCTCCGCATCAGTAGCATGAGCAGCCCTGGGCCTAGGAGTGGCCGCAGAAGAACTACCAGCCGCGTCGACGTTTTGATTCTTTCTAGCTCTTGAAGTCATGATTTCAGAAAAGTTATAAAGTTATCAAGAAGAATTCAAAGCTGATTCAAAGTTTTTTAAAGAGCGACGGAGAAGAAATAAAAGCAAGTAAAAGTTTTCTCATCCAGCAATCCCCTATTTATAGGAGTGAAGATTCGGCCCCTCAACTTCCTTTGAAACACGTGGAGGTCATCCAAGAAACTACAAACAGATCTGGCCGTCAAAAGAAGGAATAGGTTTCACCAAATTTTATAGAGTCATCATTATCCTGAAGAGCAGCGGTCACCTCGCGATCAATAGGCGACGTGTGCACGTGATTGAGGCGGTTAAAATCATTATTTTTACTCTTGGGACGCGCAGTAGTCACTTCAAGATGGACTGCAATTACGCAGGCGTGCCAGCTGCAGTTACTTTTTTATACAGCGCATTAAATGCGCACGTCATAAGGGCTTGTCACTAGCTGATAAGGTTCGTGCGTCACCAAGCCTCGTCGCACAAAGACAAAAGTTTACAAAGCAGAAACTCCCGCCAAAATTCCTATCCACTCCTCGAACAGATACTCTGCTCGAGAAGTGCGGGGACTATCTGTATTGGATAAAAGCTGACAGCACTTGAAAAAGGTGACACGTGTCCACCACGTGGTACGAGCAGAAGTTCCAACGAACAGATATCTAATGGACATACATTTATCACGAGCAGACCCAAAGGAGTTATGAAACACTTCATCAGCCAAAACGGTCTAAGTAAGCAGTTATTAACATGATCATTCACGATCATTCAATTAATGGTCATTAAGGCAATCATTACAACCCAGCGGTTATGCATCCAACGGATACGTGCCCAGCAGTTACATATCCAAACGGATCAATACCCAGCGGTTACGAATCCCAACGGGTGCCTATCAGACTTATAAATAGCATTTGCTCTAAACCATTGTAACACAACTTTACTTTCTGTCTGCAATATCAATAAGAATACTCTCTCACTCTTACTCAGATATTCATTTTTGCTCATATTTGTCTAGTATCTTAATTCTTCGATCCTCTAAGTACGACTGGTATCGAAGAGCTCTCTCCGGGGATAAGCGATATGATACGGTTATTTCTCCTTATTTCTGTCTTTGCTTTATCTTTATTAGATCATACTCATATCTCGTTCTCGTATTGTCACCATTTTGGTTCGTCGTTCAAACTCTTAATCTCAACTATTGATCGTGACTCCACAAATATAAATTTAATTGTTAATTGACCTAAAATCGGATCTAGGTTAAACACATAGCATCCTCTTAAAGAATTATTGTGATGCTTTTATCCTTAACTAAAGATTTTGAGTTAAAATTATTAAAAAAAAAAACCGAGAAAACATTACTCCCTCCGTCCCAATTTATGTAGCACCATTTCCTTTTTTGTTTGTCCCAAAATAAGTGGCACATTTCCTTATTTGACAACTATTTAATGCATCATCTCTATTTTACCCTTGTTGGACCCTACATACTTTTAAACCTACCAACAATTTTTTTATTACTCAAATCTTCACTCTCTTACTTTTTCAAGGGTAAAATTGATATTTAACAAGGTCAACATCTATTTTCTTAAACTCCGTGCCCGGTCAAATGGTGACACATAAATTGGGACGGAGGAAGTATTAGACATGGCACAAATTTAATTTTATATAATCGGACTAATAGGTCCGAAATAAAACTTTTAATATTCAAAGTGTTCACAAAAATGATTGCAGATGAGAATACTCTTAACTCCTCCTGCCAGGCTGCTAGCTAACTGTAGTAGTAGTATAACTGACTAATAATGCAACCAATATCCGACGTCATATTTTGACATAATTGGATCAGAAAAGGAATCTAATTTTAATATATAGAGACGCAAAAATAATAAATGTCACGTGGGCAGGATCCTATAATTATGACCAATTGTCTTTTAACCCCTTTACCGCCGTCCATTAGTTATTTTATTCTCTGGATAAGTAATTAAATGCACCCGCCAATACATTACCGCTACTACGCATGTGCTATACACATATACTCCCCTTCTTGTTTGAACAAATACTAGTAATTGATTTAAGTTAACCAAAGTACTCACTCCCTTCGATCTTACTTATATGATTGTTCAAAATACGAGTTAAACAAATAATCTGTTTTTAAAATAAATAAAGAGATTGAGAGAATAGACCATAGGTATAGTCAATCAAATAACGTTTAGGTTAATGTCTTTTTAAAGGGTGTTTAAAATAGTAAAGTAACAAGTAAATAATAGAAATTAGGAGCTTACTTACCCGCCATTACATTACCACTACTAAGCATGTGCTATATGTTCTCTTCTTTCCTTCTTTTCTTATATATACAAATAATTGATTTACCAAAAACCAAGTATTAAAAAATACAATTCAATTGACTTCGCTTCTTTCAAACAGAACATGAAATACAGAAGACCAGACTAGGTCAATTTTGTTGTCTGCTACATCTCTTTTAAGTACTTATCACTTAAAACATGACAACTGAGAGGAAGCCATTTTCAGATATTTTAGATACCAAAGAATTCTTTTTTTTTTTTTTTTTTTTTTATCAAAGGGGAAGATTACTTCCCTCGGGCGAAAGTAATTTTACCTAATTAGTAGAAAATTTTATACAATTTCCTTTGACTGCATTTCATAATTACTGTTTCTTACTAACACAAACTAAAACTTAAAAAAACAAAATTTGATTTAGCACTATTTCAGCTTAAAGCTTATTTATAGAATGTGTCGCATCAAACTCAAAAGAGCATTGACCAAAGATCCGAGTACTCCATCAACAACCAAATATTAATCACTATTTGTTGGCCTAGCTCATGTTCTGGCATTTAATAAATTATTACTATAATACTTTATCATACAGTAGCTCAATTAGTTGATTATACTAGCTTACCATAATAGCATTAGTTTAAGGCAATCAATAAGACTGGATATTTATAATAATCATTGATTGATAGGATTAATTATTATTTGTAGTATCATCAGTTCTGTTGTGGAAGCACACAGACACACTATATGAAGGATTCATGGGCTACTCATTATGCACAAAAAATTGCTCTATATTATTTTTCATTAATATTCTTCTAATTTATATGAAGAATTAGTTTTCAGATGAAATAGGGGGCTGGTAGTTTTTTCTTCTCAAATAATTAGGGCTTACAAATGAGATGAGAGTGTTGCCACGTAGAACAAACATTCACAAAACCTTCTAGTGTACAGTTCCATGACTAATTAATTATGTAGGTGTAGACTACAACTGTTCGATGAATGGATAAACTTGCATAGACGACCTAGGTACCAAAGATATATATATATTAAAAAAGTTTGCATCAATGTCCACGAAATGTTTCAAAGACTGATTCAAAATCTTCAAGTGTAATACATCTACTATCGCTCGACATAGTAGTCATAGTGACACTCGAGGAATTTCATCACCAGTTAATGGTCATTCCATCATAAAAAGAAAAAAAGAATGAGAGAGATAATGGCCATGTACTCCACTACCCTCGAAACAAAACTAGATTTGTGATATTTGAGTTAAATAAGTGTCTGTTTTTTCAAAAAAGAAAAGAATGTAGTGATAATAATACAGTATGTTTTAAGCTTTTGTCTTTGGAAGATGGAACTAAAACGTTTTCTGGTAGCTACTCAATGACCATTTTAAGATTGATAAAGAGCCTATTGTGAGTGCACAACCTGCATTATTGCAACCATGCTTCTTTTTTTCTTTTTTTTTCCTGGATTGCAACCATACTTTATAAATCAAAATTTTGTTTGATCATTACATATATGTATACCAGCTCTTGTAGTAAAGATCGTTTATAACGAACATTTACATCTTTCATGATGATTGTGGTAGTATTCTCACAATCAATGTGCATGATCTTCAATTATCCCAATTACCCATAGCTAACTGAAATTTTTTGGGTTAGTTGTGATTGATATATACCTGTGGTATTCAAAAGCTTGTTATTATTTTATATAACGAATAAGGCATCTTATTAGTAATACAATTCTTAACATGATGTTTTACAAAGCTTGAAAGTTAATCGAACCATACTAAAATAGAAAAATTGAAATGGTTAGAACCTTGAAAAATTAGATCTATTACTACCTCCGTCCAATTTTGTTTGACGCATTTTGACTTGATGTAAAATTTAAGAAAGAAAAAAATACTTTTGAAATGTGTGGACTAAAAACAAACCAAAAATTTTTTGTGTGAGTGAAACCATTTGATAAAAATCAATTGTTTCTACTTATATGCAATTCTTTCTGAGACAAACTAAAAAAAAGGGTTTTATATAAATAGAAAAAAGACATTCTATTATATTATACAGTAATAGAGTAACCAAAAATTAACCCAAAAAAAAAAAAAAGAAGAGGTCAAGTAGGGATAGTTTAAATTGGAAAGGAGAAATAGTGAGAGTTGAAAATAAAAATAGCATAGTGGAGTTAGAGGAGTAGTATAAGAAATAGAGATCCAAAGGCAAAACCAAAAAGAAAAGCATGAGCCATCAAAATAGAAAGGCAAAGGCATAGTATGTTAGTTCCTTGAAGTTTCCGAGAAAAATCGTCTCTATTTTTTCCCGCTTTCTCTTTAGATCTGATCCAAAGAAGAGTGTTAAAGAAATGCAAAGAAGGTGTCTGGAAAAGAGAGGATTGGATGCAAGTAGTAGTGATGAAGGTCAACCTGATCGAAAAAGACCTGCTCTTGCTAGGTACGCTACTTTTTTACTTCATTCCGTGCTTCCTTCTTGTAATTGTAATTCATCACATATTTTACTTTTAAACTCATACTTGCCTTCTTCTTTCTTGGCATTTTCAATTACAATTATAATTTCATTTTCCTTGATTTTAGACCCTACTTGGTATAGTATCTTCTTCTTTCCGACTGAACCTCTTATACCTTAAAATTCAATATTCATGCTAATTCACTACTGCAGTGTCATTGTTGAAGCACTAAAGGTGGACAGTTTACAGAAACTATGCTCATCCCTGGAGCCAATTCTTCGAAGAGTTGTAAGATTTTAAACTTCTCTTCCTTTTTCATTTCACATTGCTTGCCTCAATTTTCATTTAACAAACCAACCACTTACTAGTAACTACTGAGGTATGATACATATTTCCAGCATCACTCATGCTGACAGACTTTTTCTTCTCACGGAATAATAAAAGTGAACAAGTTTGAGATGGATGTGCTACTTGGAATTGATGAGTCATTGTTAGTATAAGTCCATTCACCTCTATCTTCTTATAACTATTTCTGCTTTCATCTTTCAACTTTTCACTGACAAACTCTGTCTCTGTCTCTCTCTCAGTGAGACCTGTCCTCTATCCTGCTAATGTGCATAGTTTCTGGAGAAAATAGCTCCTAATTTTCCTGTCAAATGCTTACTGGGTGCACAAATGTACTTCTCTGTTTGATGTAACGACATATTTTAAGTGTGTCTACACGCCAGTTGCAGTTTTAGCACTTAATTTTTTGGATTCATATGGTAATTTGGGTTCGTATATGAGGAAAAAACTTGAGAAATCACAAAATCAATGGATTCCATCTTAAACTTACCGGTCTGATGATATCTTAATCTAAGAAAAGAAGATTTGATAAGAAAATCCAATTTCCTTTTTCAGGTAAAGGTTTAATTAAGAATTAGGAGTAGTTCTTCAATAGAAAGTGCTTTACTTCTTAACTTCTAAGTCTTGCGCTCTACTACAAAGGTACTCTTAGTTTTCTTTTTAGTCGCTTGGCTTATAGGTATGGGTAGGTGCCTTAGTGGGATTGTCGATAAGCAAGACCTTGCAAGTTGTTTTTCTGTAAGGTTTCAATAGTACGGGAAATCGAGGTTCAAGGTTTTCCCTTTTAGCTGTAAAAGCTTAGCCATTATTGTCTTATGCATGTACTTGAAACATTTCGATACACGGGATACATTGTTCTGAGAGTGTGCAGGGCACAGAATGGTGCCCATATTTTCTGTGTTAGGGGATAGCCAGATTTTGCAAACTTGTCCATTCTTGTTGCATTTGCATTAGCTTTCTTCTATACTGGATTTTGTTTTCTTATTTGTGAACATCCATTTGTGCTTACCAGGTTAGTGAAGAAGTGGAACGTGCTTTGGCTAAACTTGGTCCTGCTAAACTTAATGCAAGGTTCACATATCTTCACTAAATCTTTCAGAGCATAAGTCTTATTTTCTACAGTTTCTCAAGATGCTTTTTTGTATGGCGAATATCCCATCAGGATCATTTGATATATATCCTATTTGGAGCTTATCATTTTACCTGAACTAGAATGGAGATATGAATTGTAGATGTTGGATCCACTAGAGGGGAGGTTTGGCTAGTGTTCTATGATGTGTATAAATTTAGGTAAGGCCAACTTTAGTTATACCAGTTGATCTTGAGGAATAACGGGGAGGGTGTGACGATAATTTCTGAGTAAGAAATAGAATCTCACTGATCATATGGGCATTATGTATTATTCTGGTATTCAATTTTTGAATAAGGCCAAATTGTTCATCTTCTATTATGTTTGTGAAGAATGATTGCTGCAGCCCAAATCCGGTTAGATCAGTGAAAGTCGTTACAGGTGCAGGAAGTCTGTTTAGGAAAGAATTTTAATTACTTAAAAATGTTGTCAAAGTTTAAAGTGGTTAAGAAGAGCTTTGCAAACATACATGATAGATTAAAATAGCTGCTTACATGGAAGTGGTCCTCTATCAATCAGTTTGTCATTGACTGTTTAATTTTATTTAATATGCTTACTTTCATATAAGTTTCATGTATTGAGCCTTTTTACAGGGTAATAACCTTTATTATGATTTCTAATTCATATCAGTCTAGAGCAGATTGATTTTGCTAATAGCCTAATACTATGTCTGAAAACGTGTAATGATTTTTAGCAAGTCTTCATGCCATTGGATGCTGACCAAAAATTTGAACCAATACCCCAAGCATTAGCATGTCTGAAAACTGCAGTTCAAGGATGTAACCTCTGCTCAATGTTGCATCAAAGTTTGATTCATGCCTTTGTGTGGTTGCGCTTCTAATGTATTTTGTTTTAATTGGCTGTTGACTCTGTTTTGAGATAGAATTTTACGATAACCATGCAGGGTTTCTCCAAAAAGAATTGAAGGACCTGATGGCAGAAATTTGCAGCTTCAGTTTCGCTCCAAACTGTCACTACCTCTCTTCACAGGAGGAAAAGTGGAAGGAGAGCAGGGTTCTGCAATACATATTGTCTTGGTTGATGGAAGTACAAACCATGTTGTGACATCTGGTCCCGAGTCCTCAGTTAAATTAGATGTTGTTGTGCTTGAAGGAGATTTTAATAATGAGGATGATGATGGCTGGGCTCAAGAAGAGTTCGAGTCTCATATAGTGAAGGAGCGTGAAGGAAAGAGGCCCCTTCTTACTGGAGAATTGCAAGTGATGTTGAAAGAAGGTGTTGGCACCCTTGGTGAGTTGACATTTACTGACAACTCCAGCTGGATTAGAAGCAGAAAATTCAGGCTAGGGTTAAAAGTTTCATCAGCTTGTTGTGAGGGAATTCGTATTCGTGAGGCAAAAACGGATGCTTTCACTGTCAAGGATCATAGAGGAGAATGTAAGCCCTTATATTGTGGCCTTTTGTAAGATATTACAATTATGTTTGTTGAGGTTTGTAGTGATTCTGGAACTGTTTGACTGCAGTGTACAAGAAACATTATCCACCTGCATTAGATGATGAAGTTTGGAGATTGGAAAAGATAGGGAAAGATGGATCCTTCCACAAGAGGCTAAATAAAGCAGGCATACATAAAGTGGAAGATTTCCTGCGACTTGTTGTGAGAGACTCGCAGAGGCTCCGAAATGTAAGAATTTCAAACTTGTCTAGTTGGATATTACAACGACAATTTTGGTTATATTAATGTTTGCTTGTTTGTTTTTCATCTTGTAATCTCAGATCCTGGGAAGTGGAATGTCAAATAAGATGTGGGATGCTCTTGTGGAGCATGCAAAAACATGTGTTTTAAGTGGGAAGCTTTATGTCTACTATCCTGATGATATGAGAAATGTTGGTGTTGTTTTTAACAATATCTACGAGTTATGTGGTTTAATCTCTGGTGGACAGTATCACTCAGTCGATTCTCTTTCAGACAATCAGAAGGTTTGCAATCTCTAGCTTTTTCTCTCTTTTGTTTAGTTAGGTGTCATTTATGCATCTAAACATTGCTTAAGAAAGGAAAAAAAGAAAAAAAAAAAAGAAGAAGAAAAACACACCTAATTCAAACCTTCTATAGGCACTAAGATTTTGGTTTGTCTGATGCTTGATAAGAAATACAGATGGAATTTACTCTTATCAAGTAAAACTGTTGGTTCAGAGAAGTATCTTCAAATGGTTGGAAGAACTTGTACATTTAATTGGTGTTTTCAACTGAACTGTTGCAGTTTCTTCATTTTTTTTACAGATATATGTTTTTTGTAAATGGTGATATACTCTGATTTTGCACCTCCTTGGGGCCATTTTATGTACTTCTCTTTTACTCATAAAGTCATTTACTAAATTATCCCATATTGTTTTACCATATGCCATTCTCTCTATTGGGGAAGTATTACATCTGAAAACTGGATGTCATAGGTTGAGCCCTAGTAAGCCTGCTGGCTTATTTGCGGTTTTGTGGTTTCCAGATGGTTGCCCAAACTTCCTTTAAAGCAGAGACCAAGAGCTTCTTTTCCCACTAACCTGTGGCCGTTTGCGAAAGTCAGTACTTTTCAAGAAGCAAAACCATCTTTCTGCAGTTTGAAAGGGCTTTTTCTTGCTATATTTGCTCTTGTAATTTAGACATATGATCTGCCAAGTTCTTTTGGCTATTCTCCAGAAAAAGGGGTAGTTCCATTTACTTGCTGAAGCGACATAATACTTTGATTTAACTTGTCTGTCTTCTATTCTATTTATCTTCTTTTAGTCAATAATTTAGAAGGATAGAAACTGTTGAGTTTGCAAAAATTTAACAACACTCAGTTTTTCCAAAAAATGCAATTTTGTGCTCTTCACGATGCTTACTGTAATATAGGGATACCTGAGATTCAATATTTTTTTGAACATTTCCAAATGATAGTTAAATTTGTCATTATTTGATACAGCTATAAACAGTGGCGGAGCCACCCTTGGGTAAGGGGGTTGAACCCCCTTCGCCGGAAAATTGCATTGCGTATACAGAGTAAAATCAGTTTTTTATTATATCATAGCTGAATCCCCTTGACACAAGTCTAAGCTTTACTTTTTAAATTTTGAACCCCCTTGTTGGAAATCCTGCCTCTGCCCCCTGGCTATAAAGTTCCACAACAGTTGGATGTGGTTTGCAGTTTTTCCTTTGTTCTTTGGCATTTCAAAACTTTGCAAAGTAGTAGTGGTCATTGGAGTTTCTGAGTGTTGCAAACATTTGCGTTAATTGACATTTTAGATGTTAGATATTCCAAGTATGAGCAATGAAGTTCCTAAGCAAACATCTAACAATATTTGCAGGTATATGTGGATACTCTAGTCAAGAAGGCATATGACAACTGGATGCATGTTGTTGAGTATGATGGAAAATCTCTTTTGAGCCTCGGCCAAAATAAACCCTCAGTTTCTTCTCAAAATGATCTTACAATTGGCTCTCAGAACCATTCGACCTCCTTTGATCAGCAAATTAATCTACCAACTCTTCCAGCTTCAATTTCATCAGAGCAGCCTGCTATGAATTCAGGACTGAACATAGGAGGTATAAATATATACGTTGGTGCCAAAAATATGTTCCTGTTTAAGTGTGATATGTACCCGTTCTGCTTTTTCTGCTGTCTGGGCTTCTCTGCACGATTCCTGGATGATTGGAAACAATATTTACTCACCACCTACAATATGTTCTTCATGAATTGTGTTGAATTCTGCCCACTCTGCTTTTATTGCTGTTTTCTTTGTGTGATGTGATTGGAACAATAATTGCTCAATAGAAGAGTGTCTTAACAAGAAGAAAAGTTCATAGAAGAGTGTCTTAACAAGAAGAAAAGTTCCAAACTGAAAAAACAAAAGCGCAAGCATTGGATGTCAGGATCATGCACCGATATACTATGACATTTTCCTCCTTTTCTTGAATTCAAAACCAGCAAGATTGCGTATATGTCCAATAATTGTTTAAAGGTGCTATATAGTCCATACTCATATTTCTAACTTATTTCCAGTTTGATATTAACTCTCTTTTAATATAGTTGATTCTGCCTTCATATCCTAAAAGAACTTGCTTCCTGGGTTCATTTACTAAGATACCATGAGGTGACACATTGTTGATTGTTCTAACCACTTAGAATTTGGAACAACAGATGCATTTTTCTTCATCTTACATCTGAAAGCACTCATAACCTTTTATCTAATATATAATTTGGAACAATAGACGCATTTGTACTTGTGACTTTTGGGTTTCTTCATTGTGTTTTAGAGACGTATACATGTATTTGCCAAGTTCTAAACTTGAAAAAGTTGTCCATGTTTCCTCTAGGGCTGTAATGATCCTGAAAGAAACTCGTTGAAGTTGTCACCCATAATATCAAATTTACTACTTCCGTTCCAAATTACACGAATCTTTCTAATTTCAGACATCCCAAAAAGTATGAGGCACTTCTAAACTACCAAATTTACAATAGTACTGTGATTTGATGCTCAAAACCAACTTCTCAGCAACTATTCAAAATTTTCAATTTTACTATAAGATACTGTATACCTCGGCTAATTATATCACATAGAAGTAGTTGTCTTGTCTCTCAAACTGTATTGCTACTGCTTTGAATGATGTGAAGCACTTTAATTTTACCTAGATTCAGCACCTTAAACTGGCTGTTATTGTATGTATCAATAAATCCTCAATCAAGCTAATGACCAGATATACTATGACCTCATTTATCCCTTGTATTCCTGTAATTCTACCAAATTGACTTCATAACATGAAAATTTCTCTGTTAACAGTGTACAATGATAGCCTCAGTAGCAGATATACCATGCAGCCTCAGAACATGAATCTGAATGGCAACATGCATTTAAATGGTGCTTCATTTCCTCAGAACCATTTGCTGGGTACGTCACAACAAGCTCAGCCACATGGAAGTGAGAGCATGCTGGCCCTTCGCCCACCACAGTCATCAATGTCTAGCTATTTTGCTGCAAGCACGCCTAATCCATACAAGGGAGCTGAGGACTTCTTAACTGAGGAAGAAATACGTATGAGAAGTCATGAGATGCTTGAAAATGATGACATGCAACATCTGCTTCGTATTTTCAGCATGGGACAGGGTCACACAACTTCTAGTATTCCAGAAGACAATTACCAATATGGATCAGCATACATGCCCAACATGTCTTCTACCTTTGGTTTTGATGAGGAACGTACACGGTCTTCAGGTAAGGCTGTTGTAGGGTGGCTCAAGCTCAAAGCTGCCTTGAGATGGGGCATCTTCATCAGGAAGAAAGCCGCGGAAAGAAGAGCACAAATTGTTGAATTGGATGACTCCTAGATTTGATTTTCCCCTTTCCATATCAACCACTTGGATATGATGTTTCAAGGGTTCCCTCAAGAAACGTATAACTAGCTCTTGGAATGTGGTAAAGCCATATGCATCTGGTGCTGGTTTCTTGAATCTTGAAGCTCTTTGAATGTACAGTTATGCCTGTCCACAGAGCGCTCTCTGCTAACAGAATAACATAAGCTTGTGATAGTTTTCTCAGCATATTGTCTGCAGTTCAAAATCTGGAGCAGTTTCTTGGCTCAAGCTGAGGAAAAATTGCATTGTTTAGACTTGATTTCCACTCCTGTGATGCATGGAAATGACTTCATTTCCCCTATGCTAACTCAAGATTATAGCAAGTGTTTTTTTTTTTTTTTTAAATTTATGTAGACCAATGCTGTAATTTTGTAGTGTTTTCTGGGACGAATTTATCAAAGAGAACATAATGTTTTCCTCTATAAACATTTGTTGTGAACAAATCATAAAAATACAGTACTGTGGGCTTTCAAGTATTTGTTCTATGGAATGAATAACTTTTGTTTCATTTAGATTAAAATGTTTGAGAATCCCTCAACTCATAGTATCTCTTATTCAACTAGTTTATCAATTTTTGTTTTGGTGTGGTTATTAAAAGAGTAGATGAAATATAATTCTTTATATTATTTGACAAACATGCAGTGGCATGGCATATTTTGACACTTGATATTATGGAATTTCTGAAAAACATCTTTAGTGAAAAAACAATAGATCATTCTTAATGTAGAATTCCTCAAGAATGGCTATGCATTATGACACTTCTTCAGGAACTACTGCCGCTGTTGGCTCTTTCATACAAGGGACCAAAGTCTTAGTGGCGCATGTTGGGGATTCAATGGCCATTTCTTTGATATCAGAGAAAACAAAAACCAGTAGATAGGTGTTTGTTCTTAGGCTGGTGTTCTTGCCAAGGATTTACGAGATTATACCATAAAAAGGTATTTTCCTAGGTATTCTTTTCGTGATAAACAGGCACTGTTAAGCTATTACAGAAATTGGAAATATTACTTTCATCCAATAAAGAAATTAATCCCTCATAGGCTCGTAGTTTGGTTACCTTAAGACAGAAGTACTTAGTTTTACATGACTAACCTAGAATAGTATTTAACACATTGATATTGCTGTTAGTTTGCAACTTTGATAAGTTTATCTCCTCTGTTTAGTATACTAACCTTCTATGGAACGTTCTTTTAAGGATATTACAGGTTGTCACATAGTTTCCTCTGGCTTTTCTTCATCTCTTTCAGCTGTACATTTTCGATGTTTACTACCATGTTATTTTTTGAAAAACTTAGAAGTAACCAACAGATAGATTAGTCAATATTACGTAGGGTATTGGTACTTTTAAAAAAAAAAAAAAAAGATGCTACTTTTAATTTTCAGGGAATGCACTGCCAGATACTGCAAATAGGTATACAGGCTGGTTTTGTATCCAAAACTTTTACAAATATATCATGTGGGAAATGTACAGAGAATCTACAACACTTTTTTTAAATAAGAACACTGTTTACTCAACAAAAACGAATAGAAGGTACCAAAAGACCCAATAAGCAGCAAGGTCATTCTGTATCGGAGACTTCATCTTCATCTTCATCCAAGATGTAAACCAAAGCACGCTTTCTTGCAGCAAAAACACAAGCTACACCTCTCGATGCTGATAAAAAATTAACCATATAGAAATGTCAAATCACTTGCTAGGATATCAAAATTCTTACAGATATATTATTTGTATGTAGATAAAATTCCTTTATTCATTCTAGTTATTTTAAGTGTTTTTTGCAATACACGAGGGTTCTATACTTCTATTCAAGTACTAAAAGATCATATCCCAAACTTTCTTGTCAGAGGTGCTATACAATGTTTCCCTAAATAACATTAGCTTAGTTTAGCTTGAAACTGAAGTTCAAATTGACTGAGAAAATAGGCGTTTTAGCATTCAGATGAGGTGAGGCAAAGGTACTCTTTGTTTTTTAATCGGATGTCCCAGAAGGGACATAGTATCAGATGTATCCATTTTTATATGAAGCGATTGATCATCTTAAACACAGAATGTTCTTGCCATTCATCTCATGATCGTGTTACTCACATCCTAAACATACTGACAACAGATGGAGCCTAAATACAAAAGATAGAGATCCCACTCACCGCTGACTGCCAGGGGATAAACCACAGAATGAGGAATACTTCGAACCTTTTCACTCTCCAGTTGCAGGTATATAACAGAATCCTAGAGTATCATGCAGATTAAAAGTCAACAACAATATCACTGGCAGAAAATAAGGCATCTAAGGAAGTTGATCATCAAGTTGAAGTTCAAAGGAAGTTAAGGGAAAAGCAGTAAAGTAATGCATGCCAGAGGATACAGAATATCCAAGATATTTTCGAAACAATATTTACTGATAAGTTATGAAGTCATACCTCAAGTTCGTGAAGTTTCCAAGAATTGAGGGTGTTAGATCTTGAAAGAGATACAAATGGGAGGTCAGCAGCTTGCAGAATCATCATGTAAGCATTTCCAGTGCTCTCCGAAGTGGTTGCAGCTTCATCTAATAGTAAAACTATTTGACCCTCCTGCTTTGAAGGATAACATGTTAAGTGGCAGTTGAAGGGTAGAAAACTGCTAGGTTAACTTAAATTAATATCAGGTGAAAGATCTCCATTTACTTTATAAAGTGAGAGATCAATACAGTGATATCCATTCGGAATACACAAAAGGGCTGCTTCTACTGGATCACTGATGCTCTCCAGTCTGCAGAAATCATGTGTAAGGCCCCTCACGATACCAATGCAGTTTGAGATATTTGAGAAAGAATCATCTGGTAATTTGAAGGAAATGTAGCCAGTGAGCGTCGGTTGACGTCTTTCACTCTCCGAAGAATCATGCAAAACGTCCTGACAAATGGAGACGATCATCAGGTTATCTTTCATCCCTGAGAGATTACTAACTATCAACAACTCCAAAAGCAAAATGAGGTAACACTATGCAATTCAAACGTTAAGTTACAGCTGCCGTGAACTAAGCTTTCATAATTTTGTCAACAAGAATTATGAACAAAAAATATCATAATTCTTGTCAACAAAAAATTTGGCCTTCGCAAACCAGGACATTTCCAAATCTCGATGAAAGTCAGCTTCACCAAAGTTTAATGATTCGTTATTATTCACAAAGCACTGAGAACAAATCACATTTTCCACAACTATCCCCTCTGAGTGGGCATTTTCTTGAAATTTGGTTTTTAACACCAAATAGCCTAATTACACTAAATAGAGAGAGGAAAAAACCAATAAATGGAAAAGAAAAATAAGGATTAGGAAGACCTAACAGAAGTAGCAACTCAACAACGTTATGCATAAAGTATGATCGAAACAAGTACCTCATAGTAGAATACTGAAGCAGGAACCTTGTAAGGCTTTAGTTTTGAAGAAGAAGCAATAGGAAAAAGTGGCAGCAGGTCCTCACAAACAAGTTTTCCGGAAATAGTAGAAAAGGGCATCGCGAAAGCATCTTTGAAACTGCATTTCAGAGATAGTATTTACCATTTGAACCATAAATAAAAGGAACAACAATAAAGATTTGAGTGATTCTTTTAGTGATAGCAAACTGGAAATATACAAGAGTCACATCTAAATCAGAATCACAGAAAAAGGGATTAAAAATAAATAGAAGAAGAAGCCTAATGTATACTGTCATTTATAGAGCACTACGTGGCACTCAGCTTATGTTTATCACAAAGAAGCAATAAGCAAGTCTTCAAAACCATAGGGATGTAAATTTCACTTCAGAATATGTTCCTGTGGTATTTTTCTTTTCAACCGTCGCTACGCACTCCACATTAATACATCAGCAATATGCAGTCACTAAGCTGGACAGTAATTGAATTCCCGTGTGTTTGGATTCACAATTGGGCATATGAGGTCCAAACACAGAAGTTCCCGGACAGCTAGCCGCATACTCAAAATGTTGCAACATGCAAAACATGATGGACTGGGATATAAAAATACTCAATATCATCTACTAATTCCTTTCCAAAATCTTGGTTTTGTTGGAACTGCAAGAGCATCAATAAATTCTGCTAGATAATACCCACCCCATGCCCATACTGCCAATATTTGATTTAGGAATAATAACAAACAAACAAACAAACAAACAAATAGAAATATGGGTCAAGTCCCACGTGCAGTTGGAAATTTAACATCAATCACTACAACAGGAATGATGCTAACAAAGATAGTGCACAAATCAAAGAAAGAGGAACAAAGAGAAGCAAGGTGTACCAAGACTCCATTTGTTGAAATTCTTCTGCTAGAGTCCTTTTCAAGTACTCTAAATCCGAAAACCCTCCAAAATGTGCTAGTTGTTTAATTCTTTGCATTGTTTCCCTAATTAACAAAAACATTTAAAATGACAACATTTATACGAGAGATAAAGAGCCCCAGCACAACGAGAAAATTGAAAATACAAGTAAACGAAACTAGACTTAGGCCTCATCTGTTTGCACTTAATAAAGATCTGAAGCCTAATCATGCAGATCCCAGTCTTCAAGTCTCTTTGTTTTTTAGGTATAGATCTTAGTCATTCAGATCTCAATTATGAATTGTGTTTGCACCAAAATCTCACTGGAATAATCCATAATCTTTATGAAAAGAAGTGATGGAACTCTTTTCTCCAATAAGTCGTTTGTAATTAGACAACAAAAGAAAGTGCTTCATGAACTACACAAGAAAAAGACGTCTATTCTCAATCACCAAAAAGAGTATGGTGTTGCAAATCTCCAGGACATTACTAGCATAACTTGAATTGCAGAACAATAACAAAAAACTCAAGGTTTAGAGGAGGGTGTCAGTTAGGTTAATAATAGAAGCACCGCAAGAGATAGTGGCACTGAAATGATCATTGCAAAGGATCCTAGAGAAAGGAACGACGTCTAAATTGCTGAAGAGGGGTGACCCATGAATGGTTGTCGGAGAGAGGAGCGAATCCAGGGAGTAGCGGCATCAGTTGCTAGGAAGAGGAGCAGTGTTGGACACTAAAGAAAGAATAAGAGAACATACTAGCAGGGTAGGCAGCGGATAATGGCCGTCACTACCCACCAATAGCAAAAGCTATTTAAGTTTCTACCAAGATAGTAGTAGCTTCGGCACCATGTGAAAGTAGAAAAAGCTTCCCATTAACTTTGATTAAGTAAAAATGTACATGAGGAACTCCTTACATAGGAGTCTTAGGCTACATATAGTATGGTAGGTAATCAATTCTATGCTAATAAGGTAGGTAAGAATTCTATAACTACATACAGAATATCCTAGAACTTTCTATTAGATAAGTCTTTCTTCTACTATTACTACCTTAGAAAAAGGTTAAACGTTTAAAATAAAATATAGCAAACACAGATGAGAATAGAACATAGGTCTTATGCACAAATTTAATTTGGCTGGAAAACAACTTACAGGTCTACTTCAACGCTGCTATCTACCTCAGGAAACTCCAGCAACTGCCTTACAGGATCTTGATCATATAGAAACTTCAAGAATATAATAACAAGTTCACTGTCGAAACAAAGAAGCACCAGGATAGACCATTCAACATTAAAGCCAAATGATTCCACTTATAAATTGATACTTTGAAAATTGGTGGAAACAAGTGAGAAGATATGGAAGTAAAACCTATTAAAAGGTAGCTGATCACTTGGTTCAGCCATTAGAATCTTCACAGATTTCAGAAGCCAGCTGAAGAAATTTGAAAACTGAAAACAAGACAATATACTCACCATGACGATCATCAGAAGAGTGAGGAACAATACGACTACCGATTCAGATAAGGTAATTCTTTTTTATTTTACTTTTTTAGAATTGATTCAGATAAGCTAAAGCTTTCAAGAAAACACCAGGCTTGCTTCAACAATTAATAAAAATGACTAAAAGAAACAGAGTAAACAAACATCAGTGGAGCGTTGAGTTGTCCTCAATTTTATAAATAACCCTCTAGCTCCACCAGAGACTAATTAAGTATATTTTTGATGCCTCATAGGGGGAAAAAGGAAATTTACCATAACTTAAAATAAAAAATGAAGATGAAAGGAAAATATCATCCATCCAACAAATCCCCCTGTTCTTACCCGTCTTCAGGTTACCATTCACCAATGTGCCACTGCCACCGTGGCAACTTCCCTGGTCACTGTACCATCACTCCTCTAATGTAGCCCCTCTCCACAGAGATGCTGAGCACTCACTTCCCCAAGAGCCCCTTCCCAATACTACCCCACAAGTAACACCGATTCTCCCAAATCTAAGCCACTGCACAATCAGCCCTCATCTACAGCACCCTTCCACCTCTCTCCGGCCCTTGTCCAGCAGCTTTGCCTCCCCAAGCTCATGACATTGGAAAATAAACCTTGTGGTGGTTGCAGGAACATTTAGCGTTAAGATACATGGTTTCTGAGCTTCGTCAAAGTCTAACTTCTGCTCTGTTATTTTTTGAGGTTTTTATTACTCTTCCCGTACTACTAACTTCAGTACATCTGAAAGTGAGACGTCGATTGATATAAAAATGCTTTGCAGACAAGATCAAATGATTGAAGACCTTTTAAAAGAAACTACGCTTAAGGATAACACTGCTACTTAAGGATAACTTTTTTTTTATAAGGTAATTAACATTGCTACTTAAGGATAACTTCTCAGGACATACTGAGCAGCTTACTCATGCCCATATTCATGTTGATAAAATCAAATGCATGAAGTGCCTAATATTGTGTCACTAACATAGACATAACTATCAAAGCTACAAAAAGAATTTTTTTTTTTTTTTTTTTTGGGGAAATCAGGATCTACTTTAAAAATTTACAATATTACTTATAGAATAAGTCAAAGGAAAACCTTGCTTGGTGGACATATTTTCATGCAAATTTATGTACAACAGGTTCATTACGATTGAAATCTAGACTAGAAAATATAGTGTTACAAGATTCTAGTATCAAAAATATAATACTTTGTGATGTTTTTTTTGGGTAACAGATATTTCAAGCGAAAAAGAACACATTTTGTCCACAATATCAAAGAAAAGAAAAAATCAAAATCTTGAGACCACATATTACAATCCCTTCAAGAATAAATTAGAATTGTTTTATTACCCCAAGAAATACAGGACTAAATACATGTAACAACCAGGCTCACTATCACGAAAATAGTATAACTAGGAGTAGTGCACAAATAAAAGATTACCTGCTGTACAACTGAAGCTAAAACCCTCATAAAACGTTCAACCTGTATCTGTAACATGCCGGCCTTTTCTGTAGCATTGTCCATCAACTTCTCATCCAAGCCGATACCTTTATAGCGTGCACGCCATTTTGAAAGCCCTCTCAGTTCTCCAATTCTGAATCCAATGATTTCTGCAGCAGGCTGGCAACAGGAGCTAAGTTCTCAAAGCATCAACTAAATTGATAAAAGTAAATCTAACTAAGAAAGACAGGTTACTTAATTAATATTAAAATATTAATGACTAAGTTGACTAGTTGAGTAAATAGAGATATTTTTTCCATTTTGGTCACAGCGGTTATAGTAGTTCTTTAATTGCAGATAAAATCAGCACGTAGAAACAACAACGAGATTAAATACCAAAAGAGCCTCATCTCAAAAGAGTTTGTTGACCTTAAGAAATGGTTATAACTGTGATACCCTATGCGACTCCAGGGGAAGTTTGGATTGGGTATCATTTAAAAATAATTCCAAATAATTATACGATTTGAGACAGACCTTGGGATAATAAATTATTTGTGTACTCGCATCATGATAAATGACAGTATTCATTTTACATATTTAAAAACAGAGCAAGAAGTCAAGAACACCTGTAGATGATCGAGAACAATTAGCTGAAGCTCTTTCCCAGCACCATTAACGGCCTTTGCTACCCGCTTGAGACCCTGGAAATAATAGTTAAAATAAATAAAAATTGAACTTATAATTCATCTCCTAGTTTAAATGCTCCTGTGGAAGAGGCCATACTGCTTCACCAAGAGAATTTTCTAAAAACTGATGAAGCGGAGGACTAGCCCTGGCGCCACCTAAAAGGCTTAGAAACTCATCCTGAGGAGTAGAGTCAAGTCCTATGCAAAAACAGGGGAAAAATTTAACATCGACAAAGAAGACTAGGAAACCAAATTTTAACATCAACAAAGAAGAGAATGAAACCATTAAAATGGAGAGTAGAATTTATTCTTATCGAAACTACTTAGGGATTTCTTGGTTATAAAAAAAATTGAGTTGTGATACATCTCACCCTCCCCAAACCCCACTTGTGGGATACACTGGGTACGTTGTTGTTGTTGTTGCTGTAAAAAAATTGAGTTGTGAATTACCATGGTCATTAATCAATGTGGATACAGTGTTGAATTTCTCATGAAATGTGTGCATAGCATCAGACCATATCTTTGACATGACTGTTAGTGATGTCCGCATGACTTCGCTCAGATCCTCAATATTGGAAGCCTGTTGGGCCACCTGGTGAAGTTCAGTTTTCCTAGAGTTGGTTGGTTACAACAGTTAAAATACATGTCAATAAAACTGAAATCAACAAATCACAGTTAAAGCAGTTTGATTAAGGGCTAAATCATATACCATGCCAGAATCCAAGTCTGATTGCAGGAATTTTTGATTAGTATGATAACATATTCCATTGTGATTGCAAATTGTCAAATGCAAATTGTGTTACTATAACAAGGAGTCATTCAAGATCACAAATGCTTTGACCAACCCTTCCAACAGGCTCTGATAGGTAAGGTCATGATTCAGCTGCTTGATATTTATTTATGCGACATGCTCTCTCTCTCTCTCTCTCCCTCCCTCCCTCCCTCCCTCCCTCCCTCCCTCCCTCCCTCCCTCCCTCCCTCCCTCCCTCCCTCCCTCCCTCCCTCCCTCCCTCCCTCCCTCCCTCCCTCCCTCCCTCCCTCCCTCCCTCCCTCCCTCCCTCCCTCCCTCCCTCCCTCCCTCCCTCCCTCCCTCCCTCCCTCCCTCCCTCCCTCCCTCCCTCCCTCCCTCCCTCCCTCCCTCCCTCCCTCCCTCTCTCTCTCTCTCTCTCTCTCTCTCTCTCTCTCTCCCCGTATTGGATGCCTATGCTCCTTGTACAGACTTGCTAATCAAACCTAATCTCCTTTCGTCAATGATAAATGGTGAGAACCATGGAGAGATGAAGCCTCACAAACACAATCCGTCTCAGATATGCTATATTCTACCATTAGAAATTTCCCATCTTATCCTTTTTTAATTCTTAAAACGGACTTTTCCAACATTTTCACCTCCAATACTTCAGTTCCCTTCTAATAATTTCCCAAAAAGCCATTGCAGTACGAAGTCAAATTCATCTCAATTCTCATCTATGACGATTGTCTTGGAAAAACATATTTGCTAGTGCTGCAATAGAGTGTTTTCACATATGAAATTCATAAAATTGTGCTTAACAATTACCTTTTGGAAAATATTGAAGTGTTGAGGACTAAGCAATGAAAGCCCAGTAATCCATGCGGCCCTTCACCTTGTTCAACATCTTTGGTGATTAGTTCCCCATTGCACAAAACTACTAAATGGCAAAGATCTTTAGACAAGGCCACCTTCATTGACATAAAAACAAAAAACAAAAATGCTGGATGTTTCAAACTGATCCAGAAAATAACTCAGCCAGTCAGCCCTATGAAAACAACTTTCTCTTCAACAAACAGAACATCAACAAAGAAACTTGAGAATTGGACATACTTCTCTGTGATGCTCGTAATAGAAAAGGATTGATAAAGTTCATGCTGATGCTAACACATTACCTGTTCTCAGTTTATTTTGGTCCATTTTACTGCCTTGTCTTTAGAGAATCAAGTTGTGCTTATCTCAAAGAATTCAATGAAGAATTTAGCATCAGCGTTATGCATCTGCAGCTTGTGTTATACTATCAAGTTTTGAGCAAACCAAAGCTGGTTCTGTATAAGCATCTTTTATCACTATCAATATATTTCTTTTTTAATCATTATACTACTTTATCACTGTCACCAATGCTTGGTGGTGTTTGAGGCTTTGTTCTGTTAATATAGTGATTGTGCTCCTTCCTGGGTGTCAATTCCAATAAAATTAATTTAATGGAACAAAGTAAACTATTGATGTGACTAAGCAGGAAGTACAAAAGGTATCATTGAATAATACATGGAATACTTCAATCTTTGAGTTATTACGGGATCATAAGACTGTTGACGACAAAGTAAACATACCTTACAAATGGAAGCATTCAGAAGTCGGCAAGCAACATTGCTAGTTGAGAGTGAACTAGAGACAACAAGGTTGTGTATATTCTTGTGAGAGAGTCCGCAAGGAATCCACATAGAGGAAATAAAGTATCAGACATTTAATCAAAGAGACAGATGAAATAAAAATACATAGTATTAAAAAGAAATGCCAAGAACAATATGTTGAATGATGACAAACAACTTACAACTGTCCCTATTGGAAATATGCCAAAGATATTGAAGCAGATACTTCCATCTTTGTCCCCGCTACATAAAATATTATATCTTTGATGTGAAGAATTCGATAGCTCCTGGAAAGAATCTTCTCCATCATCCATGAAGCCACTATCCCCAGGTACAAGTCCAGGCATCTTGGGAGCTCTAGGGGGAGGAGGGAAAAACCGTGAAGTTCGGTCTTCATAACTTGAGGGGTTATTATTCTTATCCTAAATTCCAAGAGGTAGGATTACAGGCTTAGGAAATTGCAACAAAAATATCAAGATCTAAGAAGGCACAGAAAGTGAAGCACAAAACATATGTAGAAGCCATCTGGATAGTTATGATATCACAAAGTTTCAGGACAAGTCATCAGAATATCAAATTTCATCAGCAATTGAGGTCTATATGTTTAGGCCATTGAACCTTGTAGACACCTCATAATATGCTAAGGCATTTTTTAAGATCTCATCCCAGTGACGCTCTAACAGAGATAACGAAGATCATGTACTCCCTCCGTCCCATTTTATGTGGCACTGTTTCCTTTTTAGTCTGTCCCAAAAAGAATGCTACATTTCCTTATTTGACAACTATTTAATGCACTATCTCTATTTTACCCTTGTTGGGCCCTACCTACATTAAAAGCTACCAACAACTTTTTTATTACTCCAATCTTTTTTTCCTCACTTTTTCAAGGGTAAATTTGAAACTTTACAAGGTCAACATCTATTTCTTAAACTCCGTGCCCGGCAAATGTTGCCACATACATTGGGACGGAGGGAGTAATTCCCCAACAGCTAAATACTGCATACTGACAATCCAGACAATTTGTTTGATATTGGAACTAGAGATAATCCTGAGGGAATTCAATCGGCAAGAATTAACAACTCCAAAGTTACTAAGAAATAATAGAGATAAAAAGAAATCAAGAAGAGCTTCATCATGGAGGAAAAACAAAATTTGCCAGGTAGGAAGGATCTCGTTAACAGACGAAAGAGAGGGTGGTTTGCTTTTTAACGTTCAACATGTATTCAAATGAGAAACTATTTTCCTATAATCAAAAATAGGAAAAATAAGAGAGCTTAGTTCACAAATGAATATACTAAAGTCAGACCTCAACTGGCTGATGTTTAATACTTGCACAATAAATAACAACTTGCATTAAGATTGAATAGACTTGCACTAACGTTACCCACAGAAAAGTAGTCTCAAAATTTTAAAAATAAGTACAACCTTTTTTCCATCCTCCTCCCAATGAAGACAAACAACATCAGTCGTGTGGGATTTTATGCTTCGCAACAGCTTCCCGTTCTGCATGGAAACACCTCAATGAAAAAAACAGTATGTGCAGATAATAGAAGAGAATGAAGCAACAACATTCTGCATTGAGAGTGACAATCTTGAGTGTAGAAAATGTAATTCCTGCCACTCAACCTAAACCTAACTAAATCAAGCAAATAACCAAATGAGTGGGTGTCAGTTTGTGTCTCTAAATGAATTAGAATAGATTAAGGCTTACGCTCAAGGGATAAACTAGTAATGTATTGAGTGAGTGAAAATGGAATTTTGTCAAATAAGATCCTCAATGGAATTTTGTCAAATAAGATCCTCAATGGAATTTTGTCAAAGTTACCTACCTCCACATCATGCAAGGAAATGGTGCCATCTTGAAGGCCAACTGCTATGGCTTTCCCATCAGGACGCCAGCATATGGATGTTATGCTGTTTCCTGAATAAGGAAAAGGAGTATTATGTATTACTGAATGTAAGTCACAATTAATCCAACTCAGAATTAGAGCGGGGGTTACCGGGAGAAAGACTCCAAAGCCTTTGCCAATTGAACCGGTGAAGTAAAACCTTTGAATCATCATCACTAACCATAGCAAGTAAATCTTTTTCTGGGTTCCATTCTGCTATTTTTATCTGCAACATTTACATTATTAGGATACATATATATTAAGTTATGTGAATAATAATTAAATAGGGACCTGAGAAGCAATGGGTTTATCCAACTGAAGCTGAAATGGAACTACTCTTTCATTTTCATCTCTTTCCATTAGCTGCTGCTGTGTGTGATAATTGGGGTTTTTGTGAATATGCTCACCAAATGTACAACTATTTTTAAAAGCAACTTTCACTCCTTTGACCACCAAACAAACAATGAAAATTCTCACTTTTTAAAACACTTTTAAACTTTTAATAACATTAACTGACTGGTTTGGGATTGCGGCCAAAAACTGACATACATTTGGCAAAAGTATTTTTCAAAAAAGCAGTTTGTATTTGAAAAATTATTTTTGATAAGCAATTTATGTTTGGTTAATTTTTACTAAAAAGTAATTTTTAGTGTCAAATTACAAAAAAACGTCCAAGTTTATTTTACATTTGGAGTATTAGAAATAAAAATAATAATATTAAATATTTAGTTATAATATTTGCAGCCACAATGAAAAGAAGCTTCTGTATTTTCACAATCATAGCAAAATTTGAAGTAAGCAAGATTAAATATCACTTGTATTTTTTTGTAAAAGATCTACATAAATACAATCTTAAATTATATTTGAAGCAAATTAAAAAGATTACATATCTTAAGAAATTGTTAACTGACTCAAGGAATTTGTTATTGTAGTTGTAGCTTTGGCAGAGAGAAAGCTTGTACAGGGTTGAGGGAAATACCTAGAAATATAAACTAGTCTTGGAGAAAAAGGATTTGTAAAAGTAGTAGAAAGAAAAAATGAAAAAGAGTAATATAATTTTATTTTGTGATAGATATGGTTAATTAATGAGGGATAATTTGGTAAATAAGAATTTTTTGTAAGGATATTTTTATCTTGAAAAAATTAATAAACTGCTTCTGATATTCGTATATGTGATCTTGGTAATAAAATGAACTTTAATGATGATATCTGTTATTTGCAAACATCTATTATTTTACACTTTTTCCCCTTCTATGCTTTTTCTTGATGACATGAATTAAGCTTAAATGGAGAAACATAATCAGTTATCCTTGGGGTTAAAGGGTAAGTTATCGAAGTATATGGAGTGCAAGTTTAGTGGTACAACTCATGAGTCAGATGAGGAAATGACGTTTGGTACTCAAGTTACCCCTAGAAAAATGAAGCTTCGAGTATCTTGGGTCAATACTCTGAAGAAATTGTGAGATTGACGATGCTGTCGCACATCGTATAGGAGCAGGCTATATGAAATGGATGCTCGCTTCAGGTGCCCTATGCGATAAGAAAGTGTTACCTAGACTTAAGGATAAGTTCTATAGAGTGGCTGTAAGACCAGCTTTGTCGTATGGGGCTGAGTGTTGGTCTGTCAAGAATACCCAGATTCAAAAGATTAAAGACAACGAAATGCGGATGCTTAAATGGATGTGTGGGCATACAAAGAAAGACAAAACTAAGAATGAAGTCACATTGGACAAGGTGAGAGTGACCTCAGTGGTGGACAAGACGGAGGAACAAGGCTACAATGGTTTGAGCATGTGAAAAGGAGGAGCACAGATGGCCCCAGTGAGGATGTGCGAGAGGTTGATAGTAGTGGATATACAGAGGTAGACCGAAGAAGAATTGGGACAGAGTTATTAGACAAGACATGACTTACCTCCAATTTACTGAGGTATTGACCGTAGATAGGAAAATGTGGAGGTCAAAGATTAGCGTAAAAGGTTAGTTAGTAGATGAGCGATTTTCGGTCATATTATATATGCTAATTCATATCATATTGCTCTGTCCTTCGCCATAACCCACTTGTAGGATACCACTGAAATTGTTGTTTGGAGAAATATAATCAATGATGATTCGTACAGTCAATCCTAACGCGTTTGGAATAGACTTTATTGCCGACATCGTTGTAGTATTGTAAATGATACTAATTCAATAGCTATATTTAAAAAAAACCATACAAAATTCATTGGAAACCAAATCAAAAGCACCAAGAAGTATACCAATTCCAGAACCTTATACAACTCCCGCTAATCATGTTTCCAGTTTGTCTGCTAAAAAACCATTTCTCTGCCTCAATTTCAATTGGTAGTCGATATATAAGGTATACTCTCGTAAACTCGGCAGAGTTAAGATCTTAAGAAACAATCACCACAAAGAGAACTAAGAGCTAACCGACTAGAAATGTGGAATAACCCGAGGTTCAAGCTCTCGTGCAGAGGCTGAGTTTGGCAATCTAAAAGGCTTAAAACAAGAAACTCATTTTTTTCTCAAACGAACCATTTGATTTCCACATCAATATTACCAAATAATTACTATAATTAAACACACTGCCAAATGTCAATAATCAGCAACAAAAGGAAAGCATGGGAGAAGAGGATCAGTATAAACAGTAGATTTGTATAAGAGTTGCAAGAAGTTTATAGATTCAAGATCTGAGATCCACACCATACAAGGGAACGCAGGTCAACTCTCAAATAATTTACCAACCGATCTCCAACCAGCAACTGACCACAAAACAAAAAACAGAACGATTTGATACGTTTTATTTTTATCCAAAAGAATAAAAAAAGAAAAAAAAATATGGCACACTCTAAGCCTCCAGAATTGGGAGATAGCAGGTAGCAGGATCTTCCTCATAGTTGTCATTTGTATATCCAGAGATCAGACTGGTGTAACTAGAAAGGTGAAACTAGTCAGCCTAAGATGCATGTGTTTGCTAAGTGTTCCTCTCACATGAAATCATAATCATCATAATCAGCATACGCATTTACCACTGCCTCATCATCTGCCCGATCAACATGTATCTGCTTCTTCTTTGCACCTGCAAGGAAAAAGTCATAAATCCTGCCAATAGACCTCACAGTTATCATAGACAAGAGTAGGCACAGCATTACCTGTCTTCTTTTTACTAGCATTGGCTTCCTTCTCTGCTTTAATCTTCTCATTTGCAATTGCAGTAACAGAAGAGCCAATTTCTTTAGCATCCTGCCCTTTCAATGAGGTCATTGACAATCTCATAACAGCCTTGAGCAACCCAATATAATGGTAGCTTTTCTGAAATAATAGCGATCATTTAGTGCCAAGTAAAAGTTGAGCCCCAACGGTCAAGAAATCAGAAAAGCATCCTACAATTAAACTTGCCAACCTCATATGGTCGCAGCTTATGAGAAATCAACTCAGCATATTCCATGAAATCACTCTCGCTTTTGGGGATGAAATTATCAATAGTGTTGTCATCACCACCTTTCTTAGCAAACAATTCTGCTGTGGACTTATAATCAGCTTCTTCGACAAGCCTGTAAACGCGAGATAAGAAAGGAATCTGAATAACTCCTAAGGTGTTTGTGACATAGAACTGAAATTAACCACATTGTGTCCTCGTGTTCACCAGGAAACCCAAAAAACTACAGATAGGGAAAACATCACAACACCTCAACCAGATTCGAAGTAAAACTTATTAAGTACAACCGACTACCACTTGCTTTCTCCTACATAATATCATCTATACTTGAATGTTGTCTCGGCGTGACACCAATTTCTTATTCAGCTAAGTTATTCATCTTCTATTTCTCAAATGAAAGTTTCTGACCTTTGCTGGCGAAGTTTTTCCATTACCGGATCTAGGGCTTCCTCCTTGCTATGAACTTCAACTTCCTTGGCTTTCTTTTCACTAGCTTTTGCAGCAGACTTCTTGGGGGCCTTCTCAGCAGGAGGTTCTGGTTTAGGTGCCTGATTAATACACCATACCATAAATTGATTAGACCAAGAAGTAGGGCATTTCAGCAGAGAAGGTACTTGAAAAAGGACAAATATCACAACAAATGAGAATCAGCGTCCGAGAGCACATAGAAAAATATGCGATGAACTGAATATAATCCTGCAAAGTAAATAAAGGACAATATAACAGCCCAGAGAAGGGATCACCCTACTCATAGAACTGGTTTCTGACGTGAACAATTTTCTTCTAACTGATGAAACAAATATCAACAGGTAATGAAACAACATTGTTTTCCACCATTCTCTCCATGGATTAATAACCTTCCAATAACATACAGGGAAAGCCTTTAATATCTCATTCTTCTAGATGATTTGAAATGAAGAAAGAACTCAGAGGCAGAGGAGTCTTTATGATTACAATGCAGAAATGGCTTTAACAAACTCTAAGCAGTCTTATGATTACAATGCTAAAATAGCTTTTTACGAATCTAAGCAGTCTTATGATTACAAAACTGAAATAGCTTTTACCAAGAGTTACGTGTTCTGTTTTGTTTTAACAACTGCATTAATATCTTGATCAGGCATATACAAGTCTCAGATAAATAGACACAAAGTACGGGTTTCTATTTTGTGAACTCATATGCAAACACGAATGTCATTCCCCACGTGCACCTGCAGGAAATAACGGCATGGTACAGAAACATCTAAACCTGTTGTGCTATGCAATTAGATAACTTAATTGGGAATGTTTTAGCCGACTCCACCAAAAGGGTATACCACATGTCAAGATCATTGGTCAAATAGCATATCATCCTACTCTACATAGCTTTACTCCATTTACATAACCAAGTAATATGTGCACGTAATAGCCTACTAAAAACAAATGGAATTTTCACCTAGTGTGAAAAGCATCTGATCCATTACAGAAGTAAACAAGATCCAAAAGAGACCAAATATTACACTTCCAGGTTAGCAGAAATATCTCAACAATCCATTAAACTATCTGTTGCACCTACTAATGCTGGTGTAAGTAGACATATCAACTCTATCAAGTAAAATACAGACCTACGACACATAGATGCAGCAACAACATCATCAAAATCCATTTGAATAATTCTTGATAAGCTAACCAAACAAATATTCTCAAGCCAAAAGAAAATTTTCTATTATTCAAGGCACACACACATACCCACACCCCAACAGGCAAAAAAAAAATGCATTATTGGAACAAGACAGTTTAACCAAGAAGATTTTTTTTTTTTTGGATCGAATACTGCAAGTGTGTCGATGAACAGTAACAGGAAATCAATAACTTGTTAACCATACCGGGACAGGCTCCTCTTCATCTTCCCAAGAATCTTTTACATCATTATCGTCTGCATCTTCATCATCCCACTTACTCTTTGGTAGCTCCTTCTTAAGAAGATCTGGAACTGGTACATCCTCTGAAACAAAATACACAAGTTGGACTATTGTGTAACTGAAATGATGAGGCTTAAAACTAAAAGATTTTGCCAAGTTCAACCAAACATAGAATTCACTAAGAAAGGGGAAATCAGTAAGCATCGGCAACTACGGTAGTATAACAGACTAAAACTTCGAATTTTTTTTTATTTTGAGCCTCAGACAACTGACAATAGTTGTGAGGCTTCTTTTTATAACACAAATGGGTGTACCCAAAAGTGTAAGAAATTGGGAATACCTATTTGTGAGACAAAAAGATGCCTCATGCAGCTGATGTAAGTTGTAGGCACACAGCAGAACTTCTCCTAAGACCTCACAGGTATTAGGTTGAGGGCAGTAACATTCCTTTTTCTGAATGCAAAATAGAATATGTCGAAGGAGAGGAATCTGAGTCTTTTCAGAAAGTTAAATGAATCAAATCCACAACTCCCTAGAATGCACTGGGGCTTGGACAAACAAATTCTCCAAACATAGGGACCTAACGATTATCACTGCTTACATGCAAATACTCAGCCATTTGACTATAATTATTAATTTCTTTGATCGGTCATGGGAGCAGCTATCCGTAGACCGTATGCTGATTACATACTCATGTGACCAGTGAGTAAAAGTATAGTGGAAAGCACAGACATCCAGAAGCAAGTAAAATGTAAAACTCTTAAAACAATACAGCCAGCTTTAGCAGTTTACAATTGATTAGTGCAATAAATTCCAGGATTACTGTTTGTTTGGCAATGCATAAATGAGGTCGAAACAAAATTGTATGCGTCAAAGTACAAAGCTGGAACAAGGGAAGTTATTGAGTCCATATGTCCTGCATTTCTACCTGGGTACATGTCCAAGAACCTCGGCTCTTCAAGCCATAACACGGATGTTAGTAATTGCTTTCGCCAATAAGGACACTTTGAATCCATTAGGTTATGTTCTATGCTTAGTCTACATGGATTTAAAAAAAAATTAATATGTGCCCATTTACACTAACAACATCACCACCACTCGGGGAGAAGGCAAAATAGAAGTATTTGCTCTATATTGCACACCTAGTTGGAACAAGGTTTGACATAGAAATGGTGACCTGCAGGCAAAACTGTACAATTCAAACACCTAGCATCCCACAGAATCACGAACACTATGCTACAGCTCTAATATTTGTTTGAATAGAAAAAAGATCGCAAAAAAAAAAAACCCAAAAAAAATTCATAGTGCATATATCTTACATGAAATTACAGAAGCTGGAGAGTGAAAAATACTTAGCATCTTCAAATAAGATTACTTTATGTCAACCATTAGTTGGAGCTGGAGACATATATAATAGCGTGGAATACTTTGTATATTAATATTAGAACACAGGCTTTAGGCCACCGGTTAAAATTGCATCAATGGGAAGGAAAATATAACACCAGCCACACCTCATACTATTTTTTATTATATGTTTTGAAATGAAACAGCCTCTCCAGTCTCCACCTTGGTGCGATAAGGTCTCCGTACATCTCACCCTTCCCAAACCCTACTTGTGGGATAACACTGGGTATGTTGATGTTGTTGCAAATGGACACCAGCCACGACTCATACTCTCTTTTCAAGTAAGAACTCACAAAAGTACAGACACAATCGCCCCATTATCACAGTTACACATAAGGCCCAAATATAATAGTCGATGATGAAACAAAAAATGTCACAAGGAAATGGAATATAGAGCAATAATATTTCAGGTATTCCAGTTAAAAACAACGAATTGCTTCCTATTAACTGAAAAACAATAAAGCAAGAAATATAGAAGTAATTGATTTAGCTTCTTAATGAAAGGAAATTATGAAAGCTTGAGAAATATCAATATTACCCCAATCTTCCATCTCTAGTTGATTCTCTTCAGTCCACAAAAACTTACAAATTTGAGTATCTGTATATGCAGTAGAGAAAAGATCAGTCAGTTTCAAGAGAAATCAAAATATAAGCAATAGGAAAATTCCACATTGATATTAAATCAAATCATTTTATACAGTGTAATTAACAACTTGAAATAGTTCAATTTGTGAATATGGAACTCCAAGATGAGTTGAACACACCACAGCATCCACAAGTTTCTCCATTAATGCAGTGTCCATGCAGACTTAGCAAAATCCAAAACATAATGGAAGAAAAAATATTAACATCAGTGTTGTTGCCACACTTACACTAAGTCTAGAGGTCGAGAGGAGCCTGTTAAGAGTCAGATGGTCATTGTATGACAGTGTAGGGATATGTGGGAGATCTATAAAATCCACTAAATTACAATTTGATTAGTGGAATGATACTGGCCAATTCGAGCTGAATAGATATAAGCCAATCCAACTAGTTTGGGATTGAGGCATAGTTGTTTTAATTTTGGTTGATAACCGAGAAATTCCGAGAGCCAATGGCGCACGTGTCCGAAAGCACACAGCTACGTGTCAATTTCTCATTCCCAGTTCATCCCACTTGGCCCTAGAGGTGTTCATTGATTCCAATTGGGCAGGCTTGTTAGATGATAGGAAATCAATGGGTGGTTATGCTATTTTTCTTGGCAGTGCCCTCGTCTCTTGGTCCTCTGATTGACCTCCAATTATATTTGACGTAACTAAGCTACTGGATTTGTCGGGCATGCAAAAGGGAGTTCCGTAGCCCTTAAGGTATGGTCAGTGGATAATAGGCTAGCCCCTCTACTACACTTAAATATCCAGCTTTTGTTTGTGGCGGCATGTGTCTAATCCACACATCACAAACTGAACTCTTACCACTATACCGAAGCCCTAGGGGGGCCTCATCTCATTCCAATATTATGCAAAAAAGTTGTCTATATTGTTGTAAAGTAAAAATCTTTGAAAGGCTAAACCATTCCTAAAACGTTCAATTAGCCATAGAATATCGATAATCGTGTATTCAACAGGGACTTAGCAAATTCACTAAGCAAAAAAGGTATAATTCAAATTCAATCCAATTAAAAAAAAAAAAAAAGTTAAAATTTAGCAATAAATAGAGATACTGAATATTTGTGAAAGTAAAAAGACGTGCACCTGTTGGAAGAACGGATGACGATGACTTTCCAACGACGGAGGCTATCTGTTGCAACAGAAGAAGACCAAATAATTAGAGGGAGTATGAGAGCTAGACTTAACAGAGGTGTACTGTAGAGTAGATAGGTAGTTTAGCATAGGGGTGTTAATGGTTGCGTTTGTTATTTTCAAAATTTTGCACTATCAATTTTTACTTTATTCCATGTATAACCAAATATTGAATTTTTCAAAGTTATATCTATTTCTCTTCGATTTTAATGTGATTTGATTAAATTTTTTACTTTTTTTAAAACTACCTCACAAATAAAAATATATTTTTTGACATGCACGACAACAACATTGATAAATATTTATCACCTCGATTGCAAAACTCATATGATTTATGTGGTTAAATTAAAATATAAGTTACATCTTAATTAAGTAAACAGTATTGGAGATTGATATGATATCATATTCAGTTAAATATTTGGTGTTAGGTGTCCAAGAATATTCATGAGCAATAATGGGTAGTGTAGAAGCTCTTTAAAATTCCAAATATCTAAACAAAATTATCGTAGAATGGATAAGAATGAATAACATAAAGTTAAATAATCATGTAGATTATTCGACTATTAAATTAAGATTCATTGATTTCTTTTCAAAAAGATATTTGATTATCACATATTATTTATAGTAAATAAAAGTTCGTAATAAACCATAAATCGGCATTAATCTAGAAATAAATTAAACTTTCACCTAAGTGAACACATTCACAAGAACATTAAACGGTCTACCAAAACCTCCTAAAACAAATCCATCACTTTTGCTATAACTAGATTTAAAGGAGATTGCAATAAAAAAATATAGAAATTACTACACTGTTGAAGTATATTAATTTCAACTTTTAGCTTTAGTATCAACACTATTATAGTAGTCCATAAGTTAGATCTTACACCTTTTGATAGATCCTTGGAAGATTCAGAAATAATAGAGGCAGTATATTCCTTCAATCCTTACAAGGCTTCAGGGCCTGATGGTCTGCACCCATCCTTTTACTAAAATCATTGAAGCATTGTAGGCCAATCAGGTCTTAAATTGTGCCATGATATTTTTAACTCACAGTATATTTCAGATAGGACGAACTTATGCCTAATCCTAAATTACCAAATGCTAATAACCTTAAATTTTTTAGACCCATTGATCTGTGTAATACTATTTATAAGATTGTTACTAAAATTATTGTCAATCACCTCAAACCCTTCTTGGATAAATTGATAGGACCTTATAAAATCTAGTTTTCTTAAAGGTCGTCGTACCAGTAATAATGCTATTATCATCCAAGAAGTGATGAATTATTTTCACAAATATAAAGGGGGAAAAGGTAAAATAATTCGTAAAATCAATCTTGAAAAAGCCTTCGGCAGACTGGAATGTCTTTTGTATTTCGTACTCTAAGCTTTTTCAGGTTTCTTGTTAATATCACAAAACTAATTATGAGTTGCATCTCCACTAGTATAATTGCTATTATGGTAAATGGCTCTTTGACCCCCTTTTTCAGTCCATCAAGAGGAATACGCTAGGAATCCTATGTCACCATATTTATTTATCTTAGCTGTTGAAATGCTTTCAACTTTAGTAAACCACTATGTAGATCATTGCCTTTGGGATCCAATTCAAGTTAGTAGAAATGGTCTATATCTCTCTCATTTATTCTATGCAGGCGATCTTACTCTAATGGCTACTGCCAGTGCCTAATCTGCCACATCTATTGCACAATGCATGTCCAAGTTTTGTGACCTAACAGGAGAAAAAGTTAACACAACTAAATTTAAAATATTTTTTTTCAAAAGTTGTCACTCTTGTGATAAGGCTGTCATTTCTGAAATCTTTCCATATATGGTTAGTGATTCTTTTGGAAAATATCTTGGTTACCCTATTCTGAATTCCAATCCAAAAGCTTCAGACTACCAGTTTATTATTGATAATATGTGTGCAAAATTATCCAGTTGAAAATCCAGATTTTTAACTTTAGCTAGTCGGGTCACTCCTGCATCATCTACCTTGAATACAATTTCAAACTATGTGATGCACTACACTAACCTCCCCACTAAATTCCTTAACTTTATTGATAAAATCTAATAGAATTTATTTGGGGTTCCACTCAACAGCGGCGTAAACTTCATTACTTAAGTTGGGATGCAGTCATTAAACCAAAGCATCCTGGAGGTTTGGATTTAAATCAAGCTAAGCCTAAAAATATGTCTCAACTAGCTAGCCTAGTCTAGAGCATATTCCGACATCCATCATTCCTTTGGGCTAGCCTGCTTCTTAGAAAATATAAACTCAAGCGCCGACCTTCACCTCCCTTCTTTATTTGGAAAAAAATTACTAAAGGCCGGAGTGTATGCCTTCAAGATATAGGCTGGCACTTGAGTGATGGAACTACCATCAATTTTTTGAATGATAAATGGCTTCCCACGCACTCTCCATTACATTATCTTATTCAGGGCCCCTAAGGGGAAAATTCTCTTACTATTTCATCCATCTACATTCAAAATATTTGGGGTTTTGATAGATGATCTTGTGTTCTCCCTCCTGATATCGCTAATGAAATTAGGAATTTATACTTTCCCCAACAACAACAATAGGCTAAAGACATTCCATATTGGCATCTAAACCCTAGTGGCCTTTTCTCCATAAGTTCAGTCTATAATTTTTTTCTGCCTCAATATCATAGATTGCCTGACTTTGAGTGGATTTGGAACTTATACACTCTTAACAAAATTAAATACTTTCTCCGGTAATGTCTTCACAGCCGACTTTCGACTAGAGAATATATTTGCCGTCTTGGAATTATTTTGCTGACCCTTTATGTCAAATATGTCATTTACAGGATATTTGGCATATATTCCTACGATGTTCAAAAGCCAAAGATTTTTGGTTTCGAGTTGGCATTAATACATCTAATCCTACTTTTTCCATGCAGTGGTTGCATCATCTAAAGGCAGCTGCCCCAACCTCTTTCCTTCATGCTTTAATCACTTGGGAGGAATTTCTTCCTTTTGCTTTATGGCATATTTGGCTTAATAGAAATCATAATTCTTTTAACAACGCCATTCAGGGCTAATCCCAGGATTGGTTTGTAATGGAGTGCTAGAATATATAAACTGCGCAAAAACATTTATTACCAATCGATCTACTATAACCATACCAATCCAATGGTTCCTCCTCTATCAAGTTTGTTTAAACTAAATATTGATGGTACTTTTCAACATAATACGCTACAGGGTGGAGCTGGAGGAGTTTTTCGTGATTTTCAAGGCCACTGGGTCATGGGTTTCTGCCATAACGAAATTGGGCCAACACATACTTTTATGGAGCTAATGACCCCTCAAGGAGGGCTTTCTACAGCCTACACAAATAATCTTTATCCTTTAGAGATTGAAGTCTACTCGATAGAGGTCCTCCACCTACTACATACTAATGCCCCCTCTTATGCTAACATTATATCTGATTGCAGGTGCACACTAAAAGCATTGGGAATCCATTACTCCGGTACACCATACACGTTTAGGGAAGGTAATCAGGTGGTATATCTGTTGGCTAAGCAGGGACTAAATATACATTTTGATCAACCCATCACTATCTACTCCAATCCACTGGAGCTCGCCAAGGAAGCAATCCATAATGATATGAATAGTACTATTATTTGTAGGAAAATATCTACTGCTACATATAATATGTTGCTTAAATATTGTAATATGTCTGTACTCCGTACTTTCAACGCTACTAATGCTGCTATCCTAATGATGTAATGCCACCTTAGTATTAATACATTTGTCAGTATTACCAAAGAAAAGGTTGGGACTTTGTACACTACTGATTTCATCCCAAGGCCTAAGGTGGAACAATTTATGCTTTGTTGATTCTAAAGTTCACTAAAATTATACTTATAAATATATAATTTAGTATTAAAATTATACTTTTATCAATATAAGCTTCTTCGGTTTGGTTTGGTCATTTTTTCGATTTCTTCGATAAAATAAAAAATCTAACATAATTATTCAGTAAGGTTATGATTTTACATCAGAACCTACGGTCTTTTTAAGAAAATCATAAAAATTAGTTCAGTACGGTTCGATTTGATCAGTTTTTAAATAATCATTGACCCCCCTCGTTTAGCAGGAATGAAGATTGTCACTCCCTGCAGTTTTCTTATGATATGTTTTTGAGCTTAACTGCTTTTGGTAATAAAATGATTATTTACCCAAAAAAAAAGAAATTGAGAGAATTCGTGGTCGCGTTAGGATTACTGTTTGCTCTCGCCTCTCGATTTTAATATTTAATAATTAGACTCTTCCAGGGACCTATTTGGATTTTTTTTCAGATTCAATCCCCAACCTCAATTTTGGCCTTGAAACAAAGAGGTAGCCATCCAAAAAAATTCAAGCAGTGTTCCTAATTGACTAGTTCGGAGTTTTTGTTCCTGTTTAAGACAATTTTAGAACAATGGCCTCTACTTTGTTACATAGAAAATACTTCTAGTTAGCTGAGAGAATGTGGAAAGAGATCGAGGGCAATTATTGTCTAGGTAAGAGGGTCAATGACAAGTGCTGTCTAGGCAACATTTTAAATTAATTGGGAGAATGTGATAAAAGTTTAAAGGCACCAGAGGGTCAAATGCAAGAGTTGCCTTTAGGAAATACTTATAGAGGAACGAAATGCGGGGATACAACTCGTCATTTATAAGATTCATAGAATGAACCAACCAAAAATTATTTTTGATAAATACTGTGGGGGGGGGGGGGGGGGTGGGGTCAAAAGGCTAGGTGAGTATCATTATTTTGTAAATAACTCGAGGTAGCACCAGGGGTGGGTCTAATATTTTAACGTGTATCCAATTTTTTTAAGTTAGCTAAAAAAATGTAAAAATTTCGCCCAGCAACCACTTTTAACACTGATATTTGGTTTGAGGCCACTATTTTCTTTGGTCTTACACTAGAGGTCACTTTTGGACCTTTACTAAATAAATATTGATTTAAGTTCTGATAATTGACTGAAGTTCAGTCCATACGGCCTCTGGACTGAAGTTCCATCTCTTAAGGACTGAACTTTCAGTCCATATAGCCATAGACTGAACTTCAGTCCATGGTATGGCCATGGACTGAAGTTCCATCTTAAGGACTGGACTGAACTTCAGTCCATATGGCCCTGGATTGAAGTTCAATCTTTAAGGACTGAACTTCAATCCGGCATCTGGACTGAAGTTCTATCTCTTTAAGCAAAAGTGGCCACAAACTAAATATTTTGATATTAGTGGCCTGTACCCAAAGACCAGTGGCAAAAGTGGCCTTTCGTGCACTTAGCCCAAAAAAAATCAGTAGTTACTAAGTTTTTTAAAAAATTAGCCATATTTTGAAAATACTGAAAATTTTGAAGAATAGCCATTAAAAATTTGAACTATCCTCCGAAAAATTTCCTGGGATTATTTCAAAATTCCAAAAAATTTTCTTGAGGCTTCATATTTTGTGGTCTTATGAAATATTCCTGAGAGTTTGACTAAATCTTAAAAAGTTTTTTTTTTTTGTGATTTAGTTCATAGTCCCATTTATTGGACTTTTGGTGACTACTTTTCAAAAAGATTCCGTATTTTATACGTAGTGGCTATTTTTCTAAATTTCTCTTTTCAGCGCTCTAAGAGGTGGTTACGGGGTTAGATATTTACTGTGGGGGTAGGTTTGATGTGCCAATAGCCACTCTTACGGCCAATTAAAAGTTAATTAGTATTTTGTAATGTTTTAAAAGTTTTTCCCAACTTAACGTATGGAGAAGTGCACCCATATCTATTTATGAACTTAAGGATATGATATCGTGAATATTTAAACTGAAACAACTGAATTTAAGGCCAAAGTGCCATGAAGTTTAAAACAAAGTAAACTAAGACATAGTATCCTAAAGCTTTGAACTAGTAAAAAACTAAACTTAGGAGTTAGGACATATATAGTTTCCTGAAGTTTAAGGAAGCAGAGAAGAAAGCAGATCTCTGTCCACTTTTTAGGTTATGGCCAGACTTAAGATACATCGTAAAATACTAGCTAAATCATATATAAAGGCCCTAAGAGTGGCTACCAGGTGCCATTTACAATGCGAGGTGTTGATGATTGGTAAGTGAAATTTTGATGCATAGCTATTTTTGGACACGCTAAATGAGTTTTATTTATCGTTTTAAAATTAATTGAGGGATAACCAAAAATTCGTGCAAACACTTACATTCAATTAGCATTGACATACAACCCAGATTAGTCTCAGTATTTTATACTGGGACTTTGAACTAACATGTTCAAAGTCCTATTATTTTATACTGTGATTCATATACTAGAGCTTTATATATAAAGTCCCAGAATAAAATACTGGGACTTTGAACTAAAGTCCCAGTATTTTATACTGAAGTTAGTGTTTAAGTGATCCCAGTATTTTATACTGGAACTTTGAACTAATATGTCCGGAGGTGGCTAGTTCTCAAATAATTTTGCACTGCTGGCTAGTATTCAATTAGCGCGTGCCAAATAGGCTCCCAAGCGAAAGTTTTACTAATTTTTTTTTGTAAAAATTTGATCCCATAGTCAATTTGTACCGCGCTAAATAAAAACTCACCAACATTTGAAAACTTTTAAAAAAGTAGTCAGATCCAAGAAATACGAAAAATACCAGTATCCTTTACTTGTAATTTTGAACTACAATTTTCAAAGTCCAAATATAAGATGCTGGGATTGGCTAAATATGAAGTTCCATTACAAACTGCTTGGACTTTGAAATTTTCGTTCAAAAATCTGCTACTGAATATGAAGTCTCAATAAAAAATACTTAGAATTTGAAAATTTTAGTTTAAAAAACAAAAGGAAAATTTACACTATATAACTACCATAATAGCTTAATTACATAATATACCAATACTTTTAAATATTTTACCCTATATAATAATACTTTCTACATTTTTACAAAACGTACCATTTTCATTTCCTACTCCCCCAAACTCAAAACCCTAATTTCTCCCCCCTCTTTCTCTCTCTTTCTCTTCCCTCCTCCCCCTATCCACCCACCCCGCCGTCCCCCTTCCCCTGGCCGGCAACCACCCCATCGCTGCTGCTATTCTCACGGCGGCTGAGCCACTGCTCCGTCACTGGTGCTCCGATCTGCTCCTCCATCTTTTTTTTTTTTTTGGTTTTGTATGTGTATTTTATTTTGTATAAACATGTATAAGGTTTGTATTATGTGTATGTGTATGTTTTTGGTACATTAATACATTAATTTTTTTTTGAATATCTTTGTATATTGTTGTATATTTGTGTATTTTTATATTTTCAAGTGTATGTTTGGCAAAATTGTGGTTTTGTATATTGTATATTTTTGTAGATTTTTGGTATTTATGTGTATGTGTGTTTCATATGTATATGAATAAGTTTTTTGCATATCCACAAATTTATTTTTCTGTCTTTGTATGTTTGGGGGTGTATTGAAGTGTATATTTTGTAAAAGTGTATATCTTGTATGAATGTGTAATTTGTATGTTTTTTATACCTTTTTATATATTTTTTCAGATTTTTTTTTTTAAAAAAAAATTCTGGCTACCACCACCGGCGGCTGGCGACTGGCCACCGGCGGCAACACTGTGACTGGGAGCAGTGGGTGTGGGAGGGTTTAAAACCTTCATTTGTATGGTTTTAATGGAAGTTGTATATGATTTGTAAAAAAAATATTGGTATGTTTTGTAAAATGATATAGTATTGGTATTTTTTGTAAATTTGGTATTAGGGTGGTATATTTGTGTAATTCTCTCAAAACGAAACTTCAAATATGAAGCTCCACTAAAATTTAAATTCGATATTTTATTAGTATTATTTATAATACTAATGACATTAATCTGTTGGTAATTATAATTAGCAAGCTCCAATGTTGCTAATAAATTGAAAAAGGAATCAATCTTTGTTATCAACTGGGTTTAAGAAGTGTTGAACGCAGGATGAAGAAGACGACGCGCAGACCTAAGTAGCCAAACCTCAATTACTTTTGAAGTGGTGGATAGATCTTGTTGAGCAAAATAATGGCTATTTATCAAAATCTCCCAAATTTCTACATATAATTCACTAACTACACCTCATTTGTGGGGATCATTGGGTGTTCGATTTAAGCAGGAAACTTACCTAACTTATTCTTAATTTGTGATCTTTGGTGGATTTGGAGTAGAAAGATGAATTGAAGCAAATCTTAATGTGTTTGGAGTGGAATGAATAAACTTGAAGGATCTCATAACACCATGTGGCGGCGTAAGAGTAACACAAAAGTAGGGAGTTTAAAGTGGATTGAAGAGCACAGTTCAAGTAGCCTCCACAGCAAAATTAGAGTTGGAAGCATCATTTGAGCACCATACGTGTGCGTGAAACTTGAGGCACAAGAATTAGAGGAATGTTGATAGGACATTAAGTGACATAAATAGTTAAGCTAGTTATCACGAGACCCTTCGTATAACGAAACTCAGTTCATGTCAAAATTCCAAGCTAGATCAAGACACACGAGAATAACAAATTTTTGATAAAAATATTAGTAAAGGTTATTTTGCTCTACGTGACTTTTACTTTTTATAAAGGCTTCCCTTCTGTTTTTGCACCAAGTGTCTCGACCTGTAAGGTACAACCATCATGTCTAAAGCAAGATAGAGCTATAAGAGCCTTGAGTTCATTCCTAATGATGATCAGAAGAGGTTTTCTAACTTTTCCTATTTCCTAGTTTCATGGATTCTATTTTGTAATTGATTATTCTGCCAAAATAATCCGTCAACAACCCCACACTCATAGATTTAGCTAAATGTCCTTTCAATTTCTTCCTTTTGTATGAGTGGCCAGGGTCCATTTAACTGCATGTGCACTGGTTTGGTCTATGGGTGGTTCATTTGGTCTCAAATCATAGTTATCCACTCACTTTAGTTTCCATTGTCTTGGTTGGACCACAAATAGAATATAGTAGAAAATGTTTTTTTTTTAATGTAAATATAGGAGTAGGCAATGAGCATAGAGGTAATATAATAATGCAAAATAAAAAAGTAAAATTCAATAATCATTACATTTGTTGCACCATTAACAAGTGCCAATAAAATACGAAGCTAGCTAACTAAATTTTTAAGATAATTGCAAAACTAACTAAGGAGAGCAATCGTTGAGGTCCCAAGTCACGCTACATTCATATGCCAAGAATCGAAATCTAAAAGAAGCACCTCCAAGCTCTTACCAAGTGCCATGATTTACTTTGTTATTTTTTTCCACCCGGTATTCGATGTACACATCGGAACTCGACTAATCCGAATTCGCGTTGGGCAGTCCCATATCGGGGGTTAAAATTATTTCCTATTAAAGACGACTCATAGAGGTCGAATCCGAAACCTCTGGTTAGGGATGGAGGAGTACTTACCACTCTTATCTTTTTTCTTTTGATTAGTGAACTAGCTAGTCCCTTTCTGGCAGTCAACCAAGAAACACTATTGTAAGTAATTTATTTAGGAGGAATAAACTAGTTTACCTCCAAACTAGTTAAAACACATCCTTTATTCTAAACCACGTGACGATAAAAATGAGTTTGTTGGCTCAACAAGTAATAACCAATTAGGTCCATATTAACAACTTATTTTTGGATAAATACCGTAGATGCAAGATGTAGCTATATGCAATAGTAAAATTCATAATCGTTGAATCTAAAACCTGCCAGTGTGACTGTATAATTAATGACAATAGGTCAAATTTTTCCCTCTACTGTTCAAGATTTTTCAACTTTATCCCTAGTTATACTTTTGGAATAAATATATCCTTATCGTTAGCAACAAAATAAAAAATTGCCCCTCTTTCCAAACAGTGTTCCAACATAAGAACTATTGTTACAAATGACATGACATTTGGGTGAGGTGGCTGACCACCTCACCATCCTAAACGAAATTGTAAATCCCCCAACACCCTTCCTTCCCCCTTTCCGTTGTTCTTCCACAGCCACCCAAAACCAGCCACCCTTTCGTCCCACTTCCATATAGAGAATAGTAGAAGAAAATGTTAGTATTGGAGACCTTCTGCAAGCCCAAGATCATGAACTATAATTGGAAGATTCAACTAAGGAAGAGAAACGTTGAAGGGGAGAAGTAAAGTTTGGAAGGAGAACTTTGTTTGCTAGAAAGACTTTCTTGATTTGCTTAGTTAAAAATGCCTAATGTCATCTTTTATTTATACTTCTCAAGGGATGGTTCTTGATCTTCTTCTAGATACATCCATAGAAAATTCTAGTTAAACTTCCTTCTTCCAAGTCTCTAGAATATCTCTAGATATTTCTTTTCTTTATAATATCTAAAACATACTTTCAAGATACTACACTTGGATATTTAGAGCTTTCTTTAAGATAGGTATCCAAGATCTTATACTACACTATTTTAGAACCTATTCAAAAAATCTACTTCATTATTTTTCACACTCTCCCTTAAAGTGATTTTTTGGAAACTACTCTAAGCTTGTCAGGGAGGAACTCAAATGAATCTTTAGGAGGTGACTTCGTGAAGATATCCACGATATTTTCCCGACTCCGAAAGTTCCATCAAGAACCTTTTCTCAAATAAAGTGATGCTCCTCCTCAATGTGTTTAGTTCTTGCATGGATCCAGCTTGATAGCACTTTGATTGTCTCCAAAAATTGTTGTTGACTTTGATACTAGTAGATGCAAGTCTTCAGCGAGTCTTTGGAGCTATACCCACTCTTGAGCAGCAAGAGCAACATTTTTATATTCTGCCACCGTGGTTGATAAAGAAACCGAGTCCTGCTTCTTGCTTAACCAAGAAGCACTTGTTCCACCATAGAGCAAGTTGTAGCCCGCTTTAGATCTTTGATCATCCAAATCACTAGCAAAATAGGCATCTGTATATCCAGCTAATACAAAATTGTTCTTCTTCTGTAAGAATAAGCCCATATATGGTATTGAGCTGATATACTTCAGCATCCTCTTTGCAGCTTCCTAGTGAGACTTTCTTGGTGACCGTAAGGAAACATAAATATTTGCTAACAAAGTTTTCATCTCTGTAGCGGGCTGGCTTCCTGATAATTCTTTTTGGCCGTTGTGAACCCTATGAATCATCTCTTTGCTGAGAATTACCTTGTAGAGTTCCTGGGCTCCACCTGTCTCTTAGTTCCTCGTCTGCTACATTGTCCAGAGAAGCACTAATGAAGGGAAAGTTTGAAGCTTCAGGGTTCTGAGTGTTAGAACCCGCTCCTTCTGACATAGCTCCATAATATAAAGAAACTTCATCGAATATGGCATCTTTTGAAACAACAAAGCGATGAGTTTCTGGATCTATGCACTTGCAGCCTTTTTGCTTTTGTCATATCCGACAAAGATACACTTCCTGGCTTTGGCATCCAACTTGCTTCATTGAGAATCTAGGATATGAACATAACATATGGAGCCAAAACTCTTAGATGCTTGACACTTGGATGTTCTCCAAACATCAACTCGTACGGTGATCTCATGTTGTTAGGAGAAAGTGGCATCCTGTTAATCACATATGCTGCACATTTCATACCTTCAGCCCACTAGACTTTAGGCAAATTTTTGGAAGGAAACCAACTCTTGCAAGTCCCTGTTAAGTATTGAATCTTTCATTCAACCACTCCATTTTGTTTAGGCGTATAAACACATGTGAGTTCTCTTTTAATTCAATGTTGACGACAATATGAGAGGAACTCTTCAGATGTGAACTCACCGCCATTGTCAGTTCACAACAACAACAACAACAACAACATACCCAGTATATCCACAGGTGGGGTTTGGGGAGGGTGAGATGTACGCAGATCTTAACTCCCACCAATGTGGAGAGGCCGTTTCCGATAGTCCCTCGGCTAGGGAGAAAAAACATGAGAAAACACTTTTAAAATTAAGACAGTAATATTAGTAATGACAGGAATATCATGCTAAAGAGAAGTCATTATCAGCTCACAACATCTTTATTCTGGAACCAAACTCGCCTTCAACTGTTTCCTTGAATTGCATAAATTTCTTAAAGACTTCTGGCTTGTACTTCACAAAATAAATCCAAGTGAATCTAGTAAAGTCGTCGATGAATATTAGCACATAGAAATTGCCAGAGAATGAAGGATCCCAGTCCACAAATACGACCACTCAAATCCATTTAAGCAAACCAGTTGAATCTACCACCAAAATCCGAACTTGAAAACACTCCAGATGCCAACCTATGCCTCTGATACCATGTCGAGAAATAACAGAAGGTATCCAACCGTACCTTTTCTTCTGCTGTTTCTCTACAATCTCCACCACCTATTTACCATCACCACCACCATAGGAAACAACAAATCAGATTCGACTACTTCATATTTGCAAAAATAATAGGAAGTATTGTTCTCCATTTTTTCCAACACTTTTAAGAGATGACAAAGAACTTGCTGAGTTCTTGAACTTTTATCAATACGAAAAATTGAGCTTCCAATTTTTCATATCTTACATATGCACAAAGACATTGTTCCGAATTTAAACAAATTAAATAATCTACGGAAGATTTAAATAACAAATGCTAAATACCAAGTAAAACTTTAGATCTATGAACCCATTTGGGTTTTGATGGGACCGGTGGTAGCAAGAACCAAAAGAATTTAATTTAGGAACGATTAAAATTGAAATAGTAAATCTACTCAAAATCATAAAGGTTTTAGGCCTTGACTTTGTGGGTTTCAGTACCTCCTTGAGCTAGTGTTTAAATTTAGCTCCATCACCTTAATTTTGTAGGACATATTTAAAGTTAGAGGATTGGCTAATGACTAGTAAACTTCCTCATGCTCCCTTCTTTGATTCAGTTAAGGGTGGCTAACGGTCTGGTTCACACCGGACAGGTTTTGGGCCATAAACCGGCTCTGACTAGTTGAAATCAGACCAAAATAATGCAACCTACCCCAGCCCCTGGTTCCGATACGGTGCAAGCGTAAAAAGCCGGACAGACAGGTATAAAAATGGACCGGACCGGTCCAAAAAAAATTTATTTCCAGAAATCCTGCCGTTAAGTAGCCGTTGGCAACAACTTTTTTGACCCTAGCCGTTGTTCAACGGCTAAACACGACCATTTACTCCTCTCTACCATCCCTAACTATGTTTTTCCTATAAATACCCGATTATTTCATTATATTTTTCACACAAATCATTCAATTCTCTACAATATTGCTATTTTGCTACTTTGGCTATTTATTAAAATTTTATAATTTGGCTACTTTATCAAGTTTTAATTGGAGTTGCTATCAAATTTATATTTGGCTATTTTGTGAAGTTTTGAATGATCAAGTATTGGGTAAATTGGGGGCGCTACTTGGTTGAAATATCAATTTGGCTATTTGTTGAAGTTTTTCGATTATCAAGTATTCAACTAATTAATTGAAGTGAAGGTTCAAGTTTCAACTTCAGCTCAATTATACAGTTATATTTGGTTGGTTGTTCCTACTTCCTACTCTTTTAATTTTTTTTGTCATATATGTTGACACCCAATTTTGTCCCTCCTTTTCTAAAATTGGCTATATTTAACCGAAAGGTGCAATATTATCTGTTTGTGTAAAATTTGCATTAGAAGACATGCATTTACGTGTGTTACCCCCTATTTATATATTATATATTTTAATTGTGATTATACTATGACATTTACATCATTTAGGCTATTTGTAAAATTATGGTTATTTGCACAATTTATTGCATAAATAACGTTTTATAATTATTTGTGACAATTCATACGTATTTAACTTGAGTTGACCCCAACTCTGTTATGTGTGCATTTTTCTCTTCTTTTATATATATAATTTATGTATAATTTTACCATGCACCTTTAAATTAATTATTAGTCCAATTAAATATTCAGTCCAAATTTTATTTAACTCATTTAAATTCACAATGTTGCGCGTATTTATTTGAATTCAAGTTTTCAAACTTCCCCTGAACTCGGACAACGTGCTTGACCAAGTACGTTACTCTTATTTTGAATTTTGGTAGAAAATTTCCTCATAATTCATTTCTAACAAAAAAATCAAATCCCTACTTATCTCCTATAATCACTCCTTGATCCCCTCAATTTATCCAATCTCTTTTATTTTTTTTAAATAAAAATTCCAACAGCTTTTTCAATTTTATTTTTTTTTGCTTTTAAAAGGGAATGGACACACACACGCCATGGATACACAAGAAATTGGGCGGTGGCAACAGTGAACACCAATCCTTCTTCCTCTATTCCATATATAGAGATACACCCCATTACACATACACCATTATCCTTCATCTTCTCAAATACCCTCATACCCCCTCTTATTCCTCACTTTCCACGCACCAAAACCACCATCTCCTTTCTCCACCTTCATCCTCATACATCATCATCACCAAGAACCACACAGTACAACATACACGCTACAAAATTATAAACACACTAACATTCACAAACACCCAGACATTACACAAACACATATACATACATCTATACATGCACCACCGGTGAGGGAAACAACTAAAAGGGGAAATGGGAACCATCTGTGAAGGCGGAGCAGTGGCGACACCTACCACCACCACCCGTACAAAATACAGATCGAACAAAAGAGGATCGGAGACAGGGGATTAACGGTGGCATAACCATCGGAAACATAGAGAAACAAAAGATCCTTACTGCCGGAAAATTACCCCGGCGTCTGATTGATTTGTTCACTGTCCTCACCAGAATTCTTTTCTCGTTGATGTTATGGTTCTGTTCAGTCTTACGAGTCATTATTCATTGATTGATTGTTGAGATTGAATGGGAATGGCGGAGTCGCAGCGATGCCATTGTTCCTCGCAGCGCTGGCGTTGCTCCTCCTCCTCCCTCGATCTTAGTGTCGTGTTTCTGATCATTGTTACCGTTCGGCGACTGTTGAGGTGTCGCGACTGATTGGATTTTTGTGCTTTGATATGAGTTTCTACGGTTTCTTGGATTTTTGTTACTGTTGACTTTGCTTAAGATATTGTCGTTTACGATCGTGATATTTATGGATTAGATATTTAAGTATAGGAAGGCTTACTTCGGGTTATTTTTACTCAATCTATCTACTACGTAATATTGGACTGTTTTGAATAGACAAGCCCAATAATGATAGCCTATGAGAAATGTAAATTTTGAGGCTATACACTGATTTGAACGGATATTACACCGTTAGGCCAATGACGTTTGGAGGCCAATACAAGTCCCGTCCCGTATTTACCGTCTCTTACGTGTCCCGAAAAAAAAGGCGATGACGATAACATATACAATGTTGAAAAATGAATGGGATAGGCAACAAGACTCGCACTTGGCATGGCAACACGACCGGCCAGCATGTTTGAAGCAGTGACGGTATCCTTAGCCTCCCATCACCCGAATCTGAGCCTAAACTTTAAAAAAAAATTCCCTTTTTCTTTTGTTTTCCTTTTATTACTATTATTATTATAATAATTACTATTTTCATTACTACTAACATTTTTATTTATTATTATTATTATTATTATTATTATTATTATTATTATTATTATTATTATTATTATTACTTTATTCAACTTTTATTTTTGCTTTATTTCATTAGTTATAATTCTAATTTCATTTTTCATATTTTTTGCGAGGTACGCCGTGGCAATAAAAGAATGACGCTTTTGGAAAAAGACTAAAATGACACGACCCGAAATCCGGTTAGGCCGTGCGGGCACCCGACATCCTCCCCTAGACCCGTCGGGCGAACCCTTACCAATTAAATTAGGAAAATAAATATAATAGTTCATAAATAAGGACAAGACTTAAAAAAAAACACACAGACATATTGACACTTCTAAGCTGTACGAAAGAAAATTACAGCTAACTACCCAACATACTAAGTTTAGGGCTATCCAGACTAGACATCTAAGAGTACAAAAGAAGACAAATACCTCCTGAAGGGAGCAAAATGCAACTGAAATAATAACCAATAAACTGGTGGCCATCCGGAATAAAAGCTGGCTCACCCTGACAGCTGAAGTCGTCTTCGCTCCTTCACAACGTGGCAAACTCAATCCTGGAGCGAACCTGCCGAAACGAAATAGATAGACAAGAAACAAACAACAAACAAGGGTGAGTCAAAAGGACTCAATAAGTGGGGCAGACCAGCCACCTCAAAGAATAGGATAGCTAGCCAGGGAGAAGAAAAACAGATAAACTAAATCCATCTTATTTGAACTATAAACAGGCAAAGCCAAATAATAACTGAAAACACGTAAGGAATCATAAACAGCCAGGGACATAAGGTAGACAGAACATATAGATATCCTGAACATGTCGACAATCAGAAATACATCCTGTTGCGGCGTGCAACCCGATCCATATATTCATACTGTTGCGGCATGCAACCCGATTCGTATATTTATACTGTTGCGGCGTGCAACCCGAAATTAAAACGGTACCCTACGATATTCGAAATAATTCCAACTTTTGCATACAAGTTATACAAAATATATGTAAGATACTCGCGAAGGCGGATTTTAAATCGGACTCCCGAAACTCAAGATGCGAATTTAAATGAAAAAAGTCAAATTATTTAATTTTCGGCATTTTAGCGGAAACTAGCCGAACAATATCGAAATTCACTTTCGAAAGTTCACAAAGGTCATAAATAATCATACGAACCCAACGACGCTTTTGGATTTCGAATCGGAGCTCATTCGGCAAAACCGAGCTCGAAAATCTCTTTTTAATATTTATCGCCAATAAAAACTGAAACCTTCTTCCGATGCCTACCAAACGAGGTCTGATTTAGCTCAAATTTTACAAACAGGTCCTAATGGACATTACGAATATTTTAAAATTATCGACATGCCAATCGGAGTCCTAACTTTCAAAACGACTGACCGAGGTCGTTTCATTCTCCTCCACTTAAACTCTCGTTCGTCCTCGAACGAGCCTAAGTCTAAAGCAAGATTTACGCAGATAACAAGAGAACTTGCACAACCTTCATAAACTACTCTACGGACATTATCTCATAATTACAGAATCAGAGTTATAACACGCACATCAAACTCTTGGATAAAACATATTTGGATAATATGATAACATCATTGCCCAACTTATTCGGACTAAGCCGACCCTTTCTCAATCATGAGAGAGGAGTTTTATATTTTCGAAACAAAGATACACGAAACTTTGAATAGGTTAACATGATTCAGGGGATAATCACCTCTTTGATATACCTTTCGTTATAGAACAGGTCGATGGAACTAAGAATTAGCTTACGCTTCAACAACGCCTTAGAGATTTAATATTATGATTCGGTATCAATTGGAGGAAGACTCCTCCACTTAAAGCATAAACTCATACAACTAATTTGAATAGAAATAGTCATCCTCGCACTGTCAAGCTGAACGTAGGCAGACCTAAGCTACCAACTACTCTTTCGAGTTGCCAAACAACTGCAACTCTCAAGTTCACAACTCCATACCTTTGCCGTAAACACCACCGCCTGATGGATGGTACTTCTATATAAAAATTTCTGCAGAGTTTCCCCTGAAACTGGATGATCCGCAAAAACAGAACCAGCACTATACTATACATGGGAATGGATACCCGGATAAACTGATAACCTAACATATTAAACGGATAACAAGATGAGACAACTGGACCAAAACAATAATATGCTTCCAAAATAATAATATGCTTACCCGGCCACAATAACACGTACTCTGGCTCAACACAGGGAACGTCACAAGCGGCTACCAATCGCCCAAGCTCACTAGTGCCGGACGAAGAAGAAATGGAAATAGATCGAGGATAGAAATAATTAAAGCTATAGGAAGCTCTTCTTCTTATTTATTTGGCCACCAGAGCTAGACTACTTACGAGTCAAGCTAGCCAAAGAATCGCAATTGAAGAATAGATATTAAATTAGCTCTATGGAACAACATCCATGCCAATTTAACCTCCCAATAAGAAGGAAACTCTGACAATTTACCAGAAACCCCTTTATAACCCCGATAAGCTCATAGGATAACATGACTTTACTTGCATTTTGAACCAAGATGAGATACGTAGATCGAGCATTACTTACTAGCCATTTTACACCGGAAGAAACAACGACACTTCCTGATGGTGATGAATAAGAATCTCATCATCCTACCAACACTGATTTCCAAGGAGAGAGGTAAAATGACTTGACATAATAACACAAATGGCATAACAGGATGCCAAGCAGGCAATAACAATACTCACCGTCAAATCTCTCATATTTAAATCAGATAAACTAGTAGGAACATCATAAATGCCAGGAATAAATCATCCAAGAAGTTCACCCCCTCTACCGCAACAGATTGTTAATAGAAACGCCATCCCAGGAAACTATGGAAATATGATAAGACAATCATTTCCAGATCGATCGAAAGAATCAAATCTTACTCATATATAAGGGAAGAAGAAACACATGGGTCTACTACATCGGATGCCTCAACATCCTGCCAGGCTGGCAGTTCATAAAACTGCCTCTGCGGCTGAACTAAGCCGCTACACTGATAATTACCTTCTGAAGAACTACTACCACCATGCTCTCAACCGCTTCTGAATGGTGGCATTTCTCTGGCTGATTAAGATCTAAATGAAATTCCTGCGACTGTGCAGGTGTCTGAGGGCAAGAGAGAGGACGACTGCCTACTTGCCAGATTAAGGGAAAATTCCTCAAAGGATAATCAGACTCACGACAGTGATAACAGCTTTTCATTAAAAATGGAAGCTGGACATATTGTCGATAGCTACAAAGAGAAAAACTGGGTCTAATCTTGATGAACTACTCGCGCACTCTGAGAATCACGCTCTACAAGCTGAGATAACCTGGAAGGTGACTTCCAAAAATAATCAGAACTTTTACCTCCAAATGAGGTACCATGGTTACCCACCAGGGCCGTGGGATCTCTTACTTTCCCGCTCTAACTCTTCCCGCTCTAACTTATGGTATCCTCGAACCTTCGGGCAATATTAACAACAACATCAAATAAAATTCAGACCTCAATTTCTCGAGCCATCTAGGATTTCAAGGAAAAATAAAGGTCATCAGTAAATCTCTGAATCTCTCGAAAGGCTCATGAACTAGTTCTAATGCATATCCAGCCAATATAGAATTCAATTTCATATTCTGAAACACCACTAGGTTAAACGACAGGCTACTCTGTCCAATCCTCTCAAACTAGAAACACTTTTCATCTCGCTCGTTACTCGAAAGGATTTTTTTTCCACGAATCTAGAAGAAAAACCGAATCAAGTTAACGAATAAGAGAGCGGTCCACAAATTCAAGGCTGGACCCTGAAACTGGAAAGAATAATAATCAACAGCATACCGCTTGATATAATCAAGAGCCTGAAGGATATGCTGACATCATTTTATTTTTAAAAAGAATCACGGGGTTTATCTTATGCATTGTTTAAGAATATCGGAAGGTTCAACCGCGTAAAATAATGGAACCTCTTTGGGCACTCAAATCTAACCGTTACCTCGGCTGGCTAACCAGCCAGAACAATTGGTGGCGCAACACATGCTGCTTCTAGAACATAATTCACTGCAGCAATATTAAGAACTGGAATAGGAACTCTCTAAGTCCGAACATCTGCATATACGGCGACTTGATAAGCTGCCTAGCGAATAATAGGTTCTTGCAGTATATGCGTTGCCAAGATCCTCGTAAAAACATCGTAGAGAGCCTAGGGAACCGCAGGGCCCTGCTCCCTTGCCCATCGCGAGCTCTTATAGCTAGGACCTTCGTAACTAGATCGTCAGCACGATCAAAACACTCGGGGCTTCGTCAGTGCTAACCCCAGGCCAGACTGCTTCGTCTTGAACTCATACCGTTTGCTGATTTTTCGCATGAGGGTTCACAATTACCACGAAGGAATTAACAAATTAACAAAAATACTTTTGAATCCTAGACCAACGCACGATCAGAAAAGAAGGAAGTGAAACTTCCTAAATGCCATCATAGCCTCTCGTAGATAAGTACGAACGTCTACGTACCCATCAGCGAGACTCTACTAGATACTGTCTTAGTCTGGATAGACTCTAAACCGGGCTCTGATACCAACTGACATGACCCGGAATCCGGTTAGGCCGTGCGGGCACCCGACATCCTCCCCTAGACCCGTTGGGCGAACCCTTACCAATTAAATTAGGAAAATAAATATAATAGTTCATAATAAGGACAAGACTTAAAAAAAACACACAGACATATTGACACTTCTAAGCTGTACGAAAGAAAATTACATCTAACTACCCAACAAACTAAGTTTAGGGCTATCTAGACTAGACATCTAAGAGTACAAAAGAAGACAAATACCTCTTGAAGGGAGCAAAATAGAACTGAAATAATAACCAATAAACTGGGGGCCATCCGGAATAAAAGCTGGCTCACCCTGATAGCTGAAGTAGTCTTCGCTCCTTCACAACGTGGCAAACTCAATCCTGGAGCGAACCTTCCGAAACGAAATAGATAGACAAGAAACAAACAACAAACAAGGGTGAGTCAAAAGGACTCAATAAGTGGGGCAGACTAGCCACCTCAAAGAATAGGATAGCTAGCCAGGGAGAAGAAAAACAAATAAACTAAATCCATCTTATTTGAACTATAAACAGGCAAAGTCAAATAATAACTGAAAACACGTAAGGAATCATAAACAGCCAGGGACATAAGGCAGACAGAACATATAGATATCCTGAACATGTCGACAATCAGAAATACATCCTGTTGCGGCGTGCAACCCGATCCATATATTCATACTGTTGCGGCGTGCAACCCGATTCGTATATTTATACTGTTGCAGCGTGCAACCCGATCCGATCCATGTATTTATATTGTCGCGACGTGCAACCCGGGATACAAGCCAGAAATATATAGGCAAACTGAGATACGGTATACATACCGCATATATAAAACACAACACGATAGTCACATGCAGTATGATGCAATGGTGTCACATGTGCCAAATAGATGGAGCGGAATCTTCCTGCTCCGAGGGCGGAATCCTCCTACCCTCAATATGATGCAATAGAGCGGAATCCTCCTGCTCCGAGGGCGGAATCCTCCTACCCTCAATATGATGCAATGGAGCGGAATCCTCCTGCTCCGAGGGCGGAATCCTCCTACCCTCAATATGATGCAATGGAGCGGAATCCTCCTGCTCCTAGGGCGGAATCCTCCTACCCTCAATATGATGCAATGGAGCGGAATCCTCCTGCTCCGAGGGCGGAATCCTCCTACCCTCAATATGATGCAATGTGCATACAAATGCAACATGATGCAATAATAACCCATCACCAGCGTGGGACTCTCATCGACAACTGGATAGTATATATCAATTCACAGCCAAAGTACAATACTCAGATTCTCAATGCAATACCAATAACAGGACATAATATATAATATAGAATATAAATCCAAAGCTAAGGCGTAATGAGTACGCCTATCGGCAGCTACACACGTAAGGAACACGTGGTAGAAAATCCACGAGGCCAGGTGCCTCTAAAGAAATGGATATAAATACTTACCTTGTTAAAAAGTTAGTACATCCACTCAATAACCGCTTGTCCTTTGGTTTCATTGCCAAACGATCCCACTCTATTCAATAAGCAGAAAAATATATCAAATTAGGCTAAAGGCTGCATTCCTCACATCTTAGGGCAATCCGGTTAAGAACCTGATACCCTATTCGCATACGCAATACGCAGGCCAGGCCTATGTACAAGGTTTAAGGTCACATAACCAAACCTCAAATAAATTACATTTATATGTTGCCCATAACTCACTGAGTACGAATATATAATCAATTTCATTATCGGGGTCCATTTGACCCTTCAAACTATTAATTGAACCTGTTAAAACGATGTCTAATATTCCAAGTTTTACCGTTAAAATATATTTAAACACACGCAATAAACTCAAATAATATATTAGGATCATTACCTGAATGTTTCAGGGTGAAAATTCTACTTTTTCCCGGCCGTTTTTCTCATTTTCTGGCATTTTTCTTCCTCCCGCGTTTCCCTCTGTTTGGTTTCTCGTTTTCTGCTCGTTTTGATCGTTTCTGTTCTATCTGGTCCTTAGCATAAGGACCCCCACTGCCTCTTTCATTATTTATTTTTGTTTTTTTCCTTTTTTTTTTATTTTCTTTTCGCGATGAAAATTAAAACGGTACCCTACGATATTCAAAATAATTCCAACTTTTCATACAAGTTATACAAAATATATGTAAGATACTCGTGAAGGCGGATTTCAAATCGGACTCCCGAAACTCAAGATGCGAATTTAAATGAAAAAAGTCAAATTATTTAACTTTCGGCATTTTAGCGGAAACTAGCCGTACAATATCGAAATTCACTTTCGAAAATTCACAAAGGTCATAAATAATCATACGAACCCAACGGCGCTTTCGGATTTCGAATCGGATCTCATTCGGCAAAACCGAGCTTGAAAATCTCTTTTTAATATTTATCGCCAATAAAGACTGAAACCTTCTTCCGATGCCTGCCAAACGAGGTCTGATTTAGCTCAAATTTTACAGACAGGTCCTAATGGACATTACGAATATTTTAAAATTATCAACACGCCAATCGGAGTCCTAACTTCCGAAACGACTGACCGAGGTCGTTTCATAAAAATACTTTGAATTATTATTTTAATTTATTTTTCATTTCTGATTAATGCTATTCGCAATTTTCTCTAACTTTTTTGTTCTATTTGTGAAGTACTCTAGATGGAAGCTTGCCAAAAGAAGTCAAGTCGTAGAAGTTGAATGATTTATATTTCATATGAGTTGTATCTAAATTGTATTGCATAACGTTTGTGATTATCAGTTTAATTGCTTAAATAATTTTAATTTTTTAGTTTAATCCCAATTATTTAGTCCGTTCGGGAACAACACTTTGTGAAATCTGAGAGGTGCCTAACACCTTCCTCTTGGATTAATCTGAACCCTTACTCATAATTCTCGGTTCGTAGATCAAGTATCGGAGTTAAATATTAAAATTGGCTAGAAACAAAGTAGGTGCCCTGATACGCCTAGTTAAAAAATATGTTAGGTGGCGATTCCAAGTCTTACACGTGAGTTCCAATAAGTCGAGCCATATTTCGAACTCTAACCGGGTTCGGAAAAAAATGGATGTCGACAGAATGGCTACTCCACTGGGGATATCAAGGTTCTAACCACAACGGATTTTTAATTGGGATTCTTATTTTATTTTTCTTGTTATTATTTTTCGAGACTTACTATCTTCTTTTCCTATTTGCAGGTTTGAGGTTCATCTTTAGATTTTCAAGTTTGGCGTTTCTTTCTTTAAACTTCTCGGTTATACTCACTTTGTAACTGTTTATTCCATTTGCACTTCCTCCACTCCTGGAATATTTACACTTGCACACACTATGAACGATTGCGTGGAGCCCACGGTCGTTCCACCATAAAAGCACCCATTAAGGAAATGTATACAAAATTAGCCAATTAGCGAAGCTGTTGGCAGTTTGTGTGCTTTCAACTTTCAAGTCGTCCGCTTGGGAAGAACCTTGTCTAGAAAAATCCACTTTTCAATAAGGAAATACATCACGTCGTTTGCTTTAACAATTTTTCAAATCCTCCCCAAGTTTTTCTTAAATCCTTTTCTTAAGCGGTTTCACTTAATGATTCTTTTTGCATTTTAATTTTACTTCAATTATCCTATTTCTCGTAACTAACTTGTTTTTTTTTTTGTTTTTCTTTACATTATCTCTTTATTAAATTTATTTTGTGAATTACTTCAATATGTGCATTTTTTTTTCTAAAAGAAAGGTCTTACACATTTTTAGAAAATATATGCATTTCCTTTCAAAATTGATACATTTTTAACGTGTGCATACCGCTCAGATTTCTCGCCACTCCCGGCAGTTTTAAATCGTGCGGTTAAATATGGTGGTTACGAGGATCTCTCGACCGTCTCTTTCCTCAAAATATGTCCTTTAGGGGGAACAACTTGGAATTTAGTTGGTCCGAGACGTTCCCGCTCCTGAGTTGTCCACTTGGGAGGATAATAAGACCCGGTCTAAGACAACCCAGCTCTTAGTGGTGACTCTAGGATCATGCATCATGACATATTATTAGTCGACTTGTTCTCAAGTCTGATAGGCCAACATGTTCAAATATTCTGAACGGGTTTTTGACCCCCAAAGAGCGTTAAACATGATCTATTGACATATATTTAAAGGATCGAACGTGCAATGTAGACCGTTTACTGGAATTATTCTGCATTCAATGCCATTCAAAGGCACAAATGGTAACAGAAACGACATCAAAGCCCAAATTGAATAAGAATAGACCGTTTATTCCTAAGCGGTTAAAATTATTCTGTGTTCAATGTTATTCAAAGGCATAAAAGATAACTGAAGAGGCATCAAAGCCCAAATTGAATCAGAAATGACTGTTTATTCCTAAGCGGTTGGAATCATTCTGTATTCAATGCTATTCAAACGCACAAAAGGTAACCGAAAAGGCATTAGAGGCCTAATTTGAAGCAGAAATAACCGCTTGATAGACGGGATGACACATTATGTGCATTTATCCTTTAGGCATTATATAAAGACTTGCCATCCGTGGTTTGTCAGAAGTCAATTAGTAAATTTTGTCTAAAAGTGTCTAACAGGTTCTCAACCCACAACAACACATCTCTTCATATTCTCTGTTGCATTATTTTCAAAAGTTTGTGCCACGCGTTGACCATTTGTTTGCAATAAAGCAAAATTTAGGCGTTTTCTTCTCCCCTTTTCCCATCGTCCTTCACCTTTTCCAAAAGATCATGGCCAATAGAACATTTGACATGGTTACTAAAATCCCTCAGTTACTCAGAGATTGGTGGGGAAACCTAAGCATAGATCAACAAGACCGAGTTAAAGAGGTGTTGGCAAACCTGATTTCACTAATGGAGCACATGGGAATGAGAGGGATAGTAGAAGCAGCAGTACACTATTGAGATGCAGGCTGAGCAGTTTTTCACTTTGGGGGTATAGAGTTGACACCATTACTGGAAGAAATAGGCGGGTTAACTCAATTACCATTCGAAAGTGAAGAAGTCTTGATGCCTAAAAACATTGCACCCCGAGGAGTTCTTTGAAATGGTTGGGTTTAAGCCCGAGTTATGAACAAAAAGTATAAGGTAGTCGAGAATTTATCTGACTTCCCTCTACATCAAATTTGGGTATGGAGAAGCATTTCAAGAAGCCAAAGACTATTTCAACATTAACCAGGCAGATTGGCAAGAGCGGAGGGTACTTGTTTTTGTCACTAGCTTTTTAGGGACTGTAGTATTTCCAGAACACAAAGAACGAGTTCATGTTTGCGTGGTATCAATTGCCGATACCTTAGTCAAGGACTTCAACAAACATTAGACTTTGGTACCAATGATTGTTGCAGAAATGTACCGAGCTTTAGAAAGATGCAAGAAATGTGCTAGTTTTTTCGAAGGTTGTAATTTACTCCTAAAAACTTGGTTGATGGAACATTTGCAAAGGATGAACAGCGTAGACCAAGCCTTCCACCCCACACCAAGAAAAAATTACATCTTGACTCATACCACCCGCATGAACAATGCTCTCGAGAAATGGGACCAGCCAACGACTGCCAAAGGCTGGCGCCATAGGATCTCAGTTATCATCTGAAAATATACAATGGATGTTTGATTACGTTCCCAGCACAAAAGTATTCACAAGATCTGAAAGAACTTATTTTCTTGTCTTAGTGGGCTTTAGAGGAGTTTACCCATACACTTCTTTAAGGGTACTTAGACAAGCAGGAAGAAAGCAGACTTTACCCCAAATTGTAGACATCAGAAGTTTCAAAGCAGATATCTTCGGAGGAGTGATACCATTCAAAGACAAGATATTAGAACTTTGGAAAGAAAGGCGAAAAATGGGATTTGAGACTATTGGACGAGACAGGTTTGATGCAGGCTATGATGAAGATTATCCAGACTGGCTAAGGAAAGACATAGCAATGGTAGTTCAACCAAGAGCAACAAGAAAAAGGAAAAGAAATACTGATGAATTAGAATTTGAGTGCAAGTGGCTACACAAACAACTGGCAAAGCACGAGAGGAAATAGCGAAAAAGTAAAGTTGGTCGACGCAAAGAACAAAGAAAAAGACAAATGGCGCAATAAGACAGAACTCCTGACAAAACGCAAGAGTCTATCGGTGTATGGGCTAGCGAGGGGATGAACTCTGTGGCAAGAAAAGGAATAGAGCAGAAAGGAAGAAAAGCTTGGGAAATGTTGAAAAACTTCACATTCGACATATCCCGGCTCTTAACTTACGCAGGCAATATCATCTTCCAAGGAGACTCGTCAGGGGCAAGTTCGTCTAACAAAGATTCATCCGAAGAGGAAGAAGATGAATCTTCTAAGGATGGATCAACATGAAGATTGCTCGCTCAGGCCATGATCTGCTTTCCTAGCGATGTTTAGTCTCTCCTCTTCTCTTACGCTGTTTCAATATTAGTCATTGTAATAAAGACCAATGTTCAATAAATGCAATATTCTCTTTTAGACTCCGCATTTTGTAGCAAATGAAATGATACATGTGGCACAAAATGCTTCCCAAATCATCATGCATAAAGTGGTCATATTATGCATTTTTATTTGCTAGGTATGCATTACGTGAATTTGCTTGATTGCTCTAGGTCTCTTTCTACCTAAGTAAATCTCTTCCCAAATCTAATCTCCTACCAAGGCACCTCATCTCCCTACTCTATGCCCAAATCCTGATATCTTAAATCTTTCGCATGTCTTGATTATCCAAAAGGTTGGCTTAAGTTGAATACCAAGGCAGAAGATTTGGTTAAGCAATAAGGAAATTTTCAAAATAAGAAGAGTTTGTAATAGCATGCACTATACACACAAAGTGAAAAATTGACAGTGCACGAGATTGGTTGGTCAAAGGCACACATGACTTACCAAAATACTTCGTTTTGACACAGTGTCTTAGGATCATTTTATCGGTCTAGTCCATATTGTAATACATTTAAGGCAATCCAAAATATTTCCAAACTTGCACCTATTCATGGCAAAAAAGACGTTCAAAGGGTTATCATAAGGCAATAAGAAAGTGAGAAATGATCGGAACCCGCTTGATGATACAAAGGTTTATGCATAACAATAAAAATTAGCAGGCTGATTCAATTTGGAAAAGAATGCAAATGTGCAGTGACAAAAATTCCATTATATGACGGAGCTAGAAACTCTTGCTGAGTATTGAAAGCATGTCCTTACCAACTAGCAAGTTTAGGACGAGAAGATGAACTCAAGATGAAGCTATTTGAGACACTTACAAGACCATGAATTGATTTGATACAAAAATAGGGGCAGACTGATTTCTTGGAGCGATTTTGGTCGAAAGCTTTATTTGGATAAATACATTGAGCAAGGAATACAATATGGTCAACTTCTAAAACAGTCTTGACTGAAGCAGTGATCTAAGAATATACATGATACACCGGGATCGGTCTCTTGGCAACAAAATCTACCTGACAAGCAAAAGTTGAGGCTAAGATTGAATTGCAGCAGTTTGTTGACAAGTATGAGAGACACTGAGTATCTCTCTCAAAGTCACCCAGGCATCATGACACACAAATTTGCAATAAAGGACGACAAAAGGTCTTGGTGTTCGACAAAATCTAACTTCCTTTTCAGTCATGTATATATCCCTTACCCGAAATCTTTATCAATTTTTAATTGAGATCTAAACTGACCTATCTTCTGCTTAAGCAAGCATCAATTATTTAACCAAAATCCTTGTCTTGAATGATACATAAAGCACTCAAGCAATCTTTTAGAATCTCTATACACTTTTTTATAATCTCCAAATTCAAGTGCTAATCTATCATCCGCGGTCTAGGCATACTCTTAAGCTTTATGTGTTGTTCTTACTTAAAATCTTTGCTAATGTGCTAACGCAGTTTTGCGCATTTATGGTTGCTTTGCATTTAAACACTGAAGATTGGTAAAAAATCTGCATTAAGAAGAAGCCGAAACGGAAAACCGAGCCGAAAATATTTACTTCTGGAACAAAGTCTTTCGAACCATGAGCACATGACACAAAGAATTCAAACAATCCTACCACTATGCAAGTTCTTTGTGATAGACAAATAAGACCAACTAGCGGTATGCCCACACAAGTGTCACAAGAAAGAGATTCTATCACTACACAACCAAAACCCGCAAAACTCACAACCCCACACGGGGCACCCAACTTATACAATAAACAACCTCTCCTCTATCAAAACCTTCAACAACAACCTTATCCAACACAATCAAGGACAGGTAAAAAGAAAAAACTTCACACCTACTCTTTTAGCTCAATCAAGAGATATTGCACCCAACAAACGAACTACTCCTTAGATACTCATTCTAAAATTCAACCCAACAAAGATCTACACCCATCACTGAAACATTCAATACCATGACACCGCAAAATACCCAGCACCGAAATACAAAATTCAGAGTCTGATGGACCAAGGCAAAACAATGATACAACAAGAACTGACAAATGGAAACAGCAACTCCTTAACCACAAATAAATTTTCTATACACATCTATCCATCAAAGTTAGCTCTATGACTTTTTGAAAAGAAAAGCACGAAACGTGAAAACACCCCAGCACGATCCAAGACAAATAAAATTTTGGATAGCCTCCAAATCAGACAAATCCAACCTCAGTCTGAGGATGCAAGTATCCACACAAATCAGAGTCATCGAGATACCTAATCATCACACTAAAGGACGAATGCAGATTCAAGCCAATACATTGGTGTTCAATGTAATACAACCACTTTGTTTCGACTAACGAATCTTTCTTTGACAGCAGATCTTTCAGCACAAACACAAGACTAGCAGGCAATCACAACGAACATGATGGCACTTTAGCCACGTCAGACCTATAATATGACGATCAGCCACGTCAGGCTAAAAATATGACGACTAGCCTCGTCAGGCTTATAATATGACGACTAGCCACGTCAGGCTTGAAAGATGATAAGCAGGCACTACTATAATCAGCCATGTCCAGCTTAAAATAGGACAAACTCACATATTTTGTTTTGCAGGCACCACTACAATTGGCTCGTCCACCTTAGAATTAGACATAGACACATATTTTATGTTTATTTCACACGCACTACTATAATATGATGATCTATCAAAGGCAATAAACTAGGGCAGAATTTTTGAGGATCTCCTCAAAAATTCCAAAAAGACGCAAGCTGACACTGGGCAGAAATTTTTGAGATCACCTCAAAAATTTTAAGAGAGACGAAGTACAGAAACTGGGAGTTCATCGAAGAAAATTTGACCAAGGCCCATCATTCATGAAAGCATTATAAAAGCAGAAAAATGACGAATTTCCTAGCAGCGTGGCGGATACGATTTTATTTTTTTAGCACTTCAGTTTACTTTTTGTTCGCAGGGTACACAGCCCGGCGACAGGCACTTCACTCGTTGTATGCAGAGTATGTAGCTCCAAACGAGCAGACAAATATCTCTTGACGAAAGGCACTTAGCAGCTCTTGACGAGCAGACAAATATCTCCTGACGAGAGGCACTTAATAGCTCCCGACGAGCAGACAAATATCTCCCGACGAGAGACACTTCTTTTCTTCTCTTGCACTATATTTTTGTCTGCAGGGTATACAGCCCGACGCGACAGGCATACTTCTCATGACGAGAGGCAGTAGCAGTGGGTCCTTTTTACAAGGAGGCAGTAGCAGTTTTCATTTCATGCAAATAGGTCCTTTTTACAAGGAGGCAGTAGCAGTGCTGACGAGCACATAGGTCTCTTTACGAGAGGCACTGGCAAGATGATCCAACGACAGGAGAGTCTACTTTATATTTATAAATATTATTTGCAACAAGTTCACCATTATTGCAGGAAACAGCGTGACAGTGTCCCAGTGTATACAGCCCGACACGACAAACAATTATCTCCTAACAAGACACACGAATGAATATCCCCAGAAGAGAAGCATATATTTCCTAACACTCAAAGCACCTGAAAACAGACTAGACAACTACATGACAAAGGAGAGCTTAACTTTATAGGGAGTTTACTTTATTATTATCTTTGGTTGCACTTATCCTACTTTTGTTGAAGGACACTCTCCGACCATTTGATAGACTCCTTGACAAACAGACGATCCATTTCACATACCCTTACACTTGCTCCCGAAAGTCACTACCCCATACGAAATTGTGCGATTGAAAAAAGCTCAAATACATTCTATGCACCCTTCTAGAACACTGTTCAAGAAGCTTAGTCCCTTCGACAATGTCTTTGCTATACCCACAAACTATCTATTTTGTCGAGTTCCAAGACGCTCAGAGCTAAAGTTCCCCACTCACACAAGTGATCTACCTAATCTTTCATCATTGATTGGATGCCAGTATGTGTTCCTTCCTATTCAAGCCTATCTGTGTCAATCGTGCGTACTTTCGTGCTTAATCGTGCCCATCTATTTGAATCGTGCGCATATACCGTGTTTTGCTTCTCAATATTCTCCAGTTTGGTCAAGACAATATTGAAGGCAAGATGTCTCGATTACCGAGATGAAGTGGAAACTATGTACGTGTAAAATCCTCTTTATGGGTGTATCGTGCACCACATCCTCATAATTAGGATGATTATAAGCCTCTTTTCCCACGCTCGATCTATTGATGTTATCTCACTTTCGATAGTGTCTCTGCTTTATTCTTCAGTCATTTATCTCGCCAAGAGCCAAAACATATACAAATATGAACTTTCCATACTTGAACAAGTTCACTCTTGACATCTAAAATTGTGCATCATAAACATCTCGCATAGGCAACATGCCATTCTAGAACTACATACAATCTTGATTCTCGTGAAACCCGAGATATGTAGGCAATTCAGGGACCGAGGTTCGGCCAAAAACACCCCCAAAACTCTCATTTTCTCTTTTCAATCATTTTGCCTACCAATCTTTACAAAATTGGCTACTCCGTCAACTATCTTTGCCTGAAGACTCTTTCATCATCCCCGGACAAAGAGGGGCAGCTGTTGACACCCAATTTTGTCCCTCCTTTTCTAAAATTGGCTATATTTAACCTAAAAGTGCAATATTATCTGTTTGAGTAAAATTTGCATTAGAAGGCATGCATTTGCGTGTGTTACCCCCTATTTATATATTATATATTTTAATTGTGATTATATTATGACATTTACATCATTTAGGCTATTTATAAAAGTATGGCTATTTGCACAATTTATAACGTTTTATAATTATTTGTGACTATTCATACGTATTTAACTTGAGTCGACCCCAACTCTTTATGTGTGCATTTTTCTCTTCTTTTACATATATAATTTATGTATAATTTTATCCTGCACCTTTAAGTTAATTATTAGTCCAATTAAATGTTCAGTCCAAATTTTATTTAACTCATTTAAATTCGCAATGTTGGGCGTATTTATTTGAATTCAAGTTTTCAAACTTCCCTTGAACCTAGACAACGTGCTTGACCAAGTACATTACTCTTATTTTGAATTTTGGTAGAAAATTTCCTCATAATTCATTTCTAACCAAAAAATCAAATCCCTAATTATCTCCTCTAATCACTTCTTAATCCCCTCAATTTATCCAATCTTTTCCATTTTTTTGATAACAATTCCAACAACTCTTTCAATTTTTTTTGCTTTTATAAGGGAATCGACACACACATGCCAGGGATACACAAGAAATTGGGCGGTGGCAACAGTGAACACCAGTCCTTCTTCCTCTATTCCATATACAGAGATACACCTCATTACACATACACCATTATCTCTCATCTTCTTAAATACCCTCATACCCCCTCTTATTCCTCACTATCCACGCACCAAAACCACCATCTCATTTCTCCACCTTCATCCTCATACATCACCATCACCAAGAACCACATAGTACAACATACACGTTACAAAATCATAAACACATCGACATTCACAAACGCCCAGACATTACACAAACACCCATACATACATCTATACACGCACCACCGGTGAGGGAAACGGCTAAAAGGGGAAATGGGAACCATCTGTGAAGGCGGAGCAGTGGCGATACCTACCACCACCACCCGTACAAAATACAGATCGAACAAAAGAGGATCAGAGACAAGGTATTAACGGTGGCATAACCACCGGAAACATAGAGAAACAAAAGATCCTCACTGCCGGAAAATTACCCCAACGTCTGATTGATTTGTTTACTATCCTGACCAAAATTCTTTTTTCGGTGATGTTATGGTACTGTTCAGTCTTATGAGTCACTATTCATTGATTTATTATTGAGATTGAACGGGAGTGGCGGAGACGCAGCGATGCCATTGTTCCTCGCAGCACTGGCGTTGCTCCTCCTCCTCCATTGATCTTGGTGTCGTGTTTCTGATCATTGTTACCGTTCGACGGCTGTTGAGGTGTCGCGACTGATTGGGTTTTCGTGCTTTGATATGAGTTTCTACAGTTTCTTGGGTTTTGGTTACTGTTGACTTTTATTAATATATTGTCGTTTACAATCTTGATATTTACTGATTAGATATTTAAGTGCGGGAAGGCTTACTTCGGGTTATTTTTACTCAATCTATCTACTACGTAATATTGGACTGTTTTGAACAGACAAGCGCTATAATGATAGCCTATGAAAAATACAAATTTGTGAGGCTATACACTGATTTGAACGGATACTACACCGTTAGGCCAATGAGATTTGGAGGCCAATACAAGTCCCGTCCCGTATTTACCGTCCCTTACATGTCCCAAAAATTTAAAAAAAGGCGATGACGATAACATATACTATGTTGAAAAATGAATGGGATAGGCAACAAGACTCGCACTTGGCATGACAACACGACCGGCCGGCGTGTTTGCAGCGGTGACGGTATCCTTAGCCTCCCATCACCCGAATCTGAGCCTAAACTTTCAAAAAATTCCCCTTTTCCTTTTGTTTTCCTTTTATTGCTATTATTATTATTATTATTATTATTATAATTACTATTTTCATTACTACTAACATTTTTATTTATTATTATTATTATTATTATTTTTATTACTTTATTCTTCTGTTATTTTTACTTTATTTCATTAGTTATATCATTTTTCATATTTTTTGCGAGGTACGCCGTGGCAATAAAAGGATGACGCTTTTGGAAAAGGACTAAAAATATTTTGACTTATTATTTTTAATTTATTTTGTCATTTCTGATTAATGCTATTTGCAATTTTCACTAACTTTTTTGTTCTATTTGTGAAGTACTCTAGATGGAAGCTTGCCAAAAGAAGTCAAGTCGTAGAAGTGAATGATTTATATTTCATATGAGTTGTATCAAAATTGTATTACATTAAGTTTGTGATTATCAGTTTAACTGCTTAAATACTTTTAATTATTTAGTTTAATCCCAATTATTTAGTCTGGTCGGGAACCACACTTTGTGGAATTTGAGAGGTGCCTAACACCTTCCTCTTGGATTAATCCGAACCTTTACTCAGAATTATACATGTCAATCGGGCTGGGCTAGCCCGGTACTGGACCGGACCGGTTCATTATAAGCGGTCCGGGACAAGGAGGAAGTGGGTTGCGGGCCGAGCCGGGCTTACGAAAAAGTACCGATTAGCTCGGACCGGTAAATGGCAGGTCTTTGGCCCACCGTTGGACCTGACCGGACCAATTTTTTCATAGAAAAATTATACTATATATCGAGGGAAATTAAGACATACTTTTGCCAAGAATCATACAAAATATAATGCAGCATTTAGTCCCTTTTAGAATCACTCAATATGCAATAGTATCAAAGATATTTTTAGCTTCGTTAAGTACAATGAATGAACATATTCATTTACTATTTTTCATTGCTAATCAAGAATATATATTAGTTAAGTATTTTATACAACTTATCTTCTTGGTTGTAAGAGAATTTGATAGTCTCATTTTCTCTCTCCTGAATTGTAGTATTAAAGTTGTATCTATTTGACTAAGCGTACTATAGTAATGATGAGATAGTACTTGCTTAAAATAATACCAGTGTTCTTTTACTTCATGAGTAGTACATCAAATTAACATAGTGATTAAACTTGGTTTCCATCAATGAGTCAAAGTATATGATTCTCAAAATGTTTGATCCTTTCTTTCCTACTTTCACCTTCCTTTTCTTTTTATATAGGATTATATGTCCTTCCAATTGCAAGTACAAAGTGATAGGCTTAGCTAAAATATGAAAAAGAAAAAAGAAGAAAAAAAACCGTCCGGTGCTTAATGGGCTAGGGGCCGAGCCGGGCTTTAATTTTTTTTAAAAAAAGACCGGTTCGGGCCAGACCGGTAATGGCCCAGACCGGACCGGATCGGTACCGGGACCGCTGAGCCGACTCTTAAAGAGCCGGTCCAGGCCCGATTGACTGGTATACTCAGAATTCTCGGTTCGTAGATCAAGTATCAGAGTTAATATTAAAATTGGCTAGAAATAAAGTAGGTGCCCTAATATGCCTAGTTAAAAAAATATGTTAGGTGGCGACTCCAAGTCTTCCCCGTGAGTCCCAATATGTCGAGCCATATTTCGAACTCTAACCGGGTTCGGAGAATAATGGGTGTCGACGATATATTTATTTAATTTGCTATAATTATGTCTCAAAGAGAATTAATTGGAACTAGTGGTGGGGGGCATACACGTGGTCATGGGAGAAATAGGGGTAAAGGAATTGCTGGTAGTTCTAGTCAGTTCACCCACATAGATGATTCTCAATATTATCATGATGTTAGCGCTAATAATCCACTTGATAATGATATGTTAGAAGCACAATGTGGCTATCAAACCCGGGTTAATTTAGAAGAAACACATGAATTTCAAGCTAGTCCACCTGAAGTTCAGTATGACTTACCTCCTGTACCTCCTACTAAAGTACCGGTTAAACGTAATGAAAGATCTAAGGTGTGGAAATTTGTGAAAATGAAAGTTGAAACGCATACGGCCGTATGTGGGCTTTGTCAATTGGAGTGGGTTTTTAAAAGGATTTTTTACACAAATATACAGATTTCTACCCTTAATTATAAAAAATAGCAAGATTTTCCAAATTACAAGGCATAGCAATATTTTGCCCAACACATTTCACCCTTTCCCCCCCAAATTACTAACACCTCTCATCTTTACTCTCAGCTTCACTTTCTCTTGCTTCCTAAATTACATATAACCCAGCCGCCATCACCCAACCCCTCCCCCCACACCCAGCACCATCACCCACAAAATTTAACAGGAGGAGGCAGAATCGTAGGAACTAAACGAGCCGACGATGAAGAAGATAAGGACGATGAGGAAATAGAGAGCAATGCGGTTGACGGTGGTGCGTAGGATTCAGATTCTGATAATGCGGCTAGGATACTGAAATGCTTGTGGTTATGGAGTGGCAGTGGTGCTGCTTTCCAATCAAATCTAACGCCATGGAGATGGGGCAGAGTGAGACTGTTGATTGGAATTTCCGGCCAGAATCCCGGCGTCTGCCACTACTCCGATACCCAGTATCGCCGCTGCCTCCCATGTCCGATGTTTCTTATTTTTGCTCTCCATTTTTGTGTGTTGCTACTGTTGGTGTATATTTCACCATTTTTGGCATATGTGTGTGCTTGGATCTGTATCTGTTTGTTTATGGGTGTGTTCGGATTTGTATCTTATTTATGCAGCTGATGCTAGTTTTACTTTAGCAAGTTGTGCTACTGTGTTCAATTCTTGTTCAAATACTAGGAATGGAGAAGAAGCAGATAATTTAGCCACCGGGCATCCGTGCCTAGTGATAGCAAACATCATCTACCTTCTTTTTTTGTTTCTTTTGGGTGTTTGGATCTGAAACGGTGTTGAAACAGTCTGAAATGGTATTGAAACAGTATGATACAGTATGAAACGGTATTGAAACAATCTAAAACAGAATTGAAACAATATGATACAGTCTCAAAACGACATTGAAACACTATGATACAGTCTGAAACAGAGTTGAAATAGCCTGAAACGGTGATGAAACGATATGATACAGTCTGAAACCGCTTGTGAAAAGTTTCGAAATAAAATATAAAAATAATATGAAATAATGCTAAAAAGGTGAAAATAGCTTAGAAACAGTGAGAAATAATGCACAAACGGGTGAAACAAGGATGAAACAGTCAAGAAACAACTTGATACAGTTGAGAAATAGTTAGATATGGTGTTGAAATAATCTAAAACAATTCTGAAACAACGTAGATACAGTGAGATACAGTTAGATACGGTGCAAAAACTGTTAGATACAGTGCTGTAGAAACAGTTGAAACAGTGCAGAAACTGTTAGATACAGTGCTGCAGAAACAGTTGAAACAATGCAGAAACAGTATAGAAATAGTTAGATACGGTGCAGATACAGTGAGATACGGAAGATACAACGAGATACGAGGTGGTTGGTAGTTGAGAAATATCGAGATACGGTGAGATACAACGAGATACAGTGAGGATGGGATGAGGAAAAGTGAAATGTGGGGAAATGGGATGAGTACAAGTGAAATTGGGAGAAATTGTGGGAGGAAAAGTGAAATAGGGGGAAATGGGAAGAGCAAAAGTGATAGTGAGGGAAATAAGAAGAAGAATGTAAGTGTTTGGTATGTTATGGGAAAATATTGCTATATTTTTGCTATGTTTGTAATTAACTTCTCCTTTCCTTTATAATGGATAATTTTACTAAAATATTGTTATGTTTGGTAATTATGTTCTAAAAAATGTACTTTTGTATAAAATTTCCTTTTTAAAACTGAGGGTAATGATGGTGGGACGGGTAAAATTAGGATCCACTTAAGAAATACACTTCCTAAATAATGGTCAATGCGGGTGGGGGGATGGTATTTACTTAGGGACCGACCATAGGGGAGTAGCGCATGATTAATCTTCGGGTACCCAAATAAAAATTAACCAAACAACAGGAGGGCTTCTTACTTATATAAACAAAGGGATAGGAATTGCTAAACTAGCTACGATAGAGGATTTACCTAATAGTTTTCCTTCTTCTACTGGTTTTGTTCGATATGTTCAGTCTACATATAATCCTTCGTATAAAGGTTTTCCAAGAACTACTGTTAAAAATGATATTATTAAATTTAAAAACAAATATAAAGATTATTTGCGATATTTATTTGATAACTTTGACACTAGAGTATGTTTTACTACGGATATGGTTCGTTCTACTAATAATTGTGATTATATTACAGTTATTGTTCATTAGATAGATCCTGATTAGGTATTTCAAAAACGTATTATTGCTTATAAATTTGTTGATGAACCACACACGGGTAATTATATTTCAAATAAAGTTTTATAAATTTATCGTACATACTGTTTAACTTACAAAGTTTTTAGTATTACGGTAGATAATGCTTCAAACAATACAAAAGCATTTAGGAACTTAAGACCTATTTTGAACCCCACTTTTGAGGAATTTTTTCATATTAGATGTGCATGTCATATTTACAACTTAGTAGTAAAAGATGGTCTTGACTTGTTTAACCACATTATCAAAAAGGTGAAAATAGCTATTGCTTATAATTTTATAAATAAAAACCAAAAATGAAAAAGAGAATGGGAAATGTATAGAATTAAGAATACCAATTAGGAGAGTACCAAAGGAAGTTTTTACTAGATGGAACACTTTATATGAAGCATTGAATGTCGCTTATGAATATAAAGTGCCTATTTCTCAAATGTATAATAAGCATTTTATGAAAATCTATCACCTTAAAGAGGACGATTGGAACCTTGTTCAACATCTCCTTCAGTTTTTACAAATTTTTTTTATCAATGTACTTTAGAATTTTTCGGACAATATTATCTAACTACTCCTACCATGTTATATTATATAGCTGGAATATCGGAATTATTGAAAGTATATAGGCAATATGAATTATATAAAGTAGTTGTAGTGGCTATGATTGATAAATTTAGAAAATATTTTTTCCCAATTCCTCATCTTTTTTACATTGCTTCTGTGTTGCATCCTGCTTTTAAACTTAAATTAACTGAACGACTTGTTAGAGAAATATATGCAAATTTAGAAATTACAGAAACTGAAATTGAGGCTAATAGATCTCCAAGTGTCAGAAATGCGGTTCTTAAAGTTTATGCAGATACGGTGAATGTTTTTGCAAAGTATAGAGTTTGGGCAGGCACTGCTACGCCAACTTCATCAATTCAATCCACCGGTGAAAGTTCTTCTCAAGTGGGCAAAAGGCATGCGGGGATGAGCACTTTTGGGGAACTTGATTAAAAGTTGCTTTCAGAACTGAACGAGTGTGGAGAGGAATACAACGAGTTCCAAGTGTATGTAATTCGATATCTAAAGAAACTTACATATTTTGGAACTCATCATTTATTGGGTTATTGGAAGAATCAAGAATCGCAATTTGCAATTCTTACAAAAATGACCCGGGATATATTAACAATTCAAGCTTCATCAATTGCATCGGAAAGCACTTTTAGCCAAGAAAGATTTCAAATTGGAGATCGCAGACATTCGTTGAAGGATGAGGCAATGGAGACAAGAGTTTTATTCAGGGATTGGATTAGAGCAGAGCGAAGAAGCTTTGGACTACCAGAACTTTCTGAGAAAAAAGGCAAAGCATATCTTGATCAAATTTTGGGCGACAGAACAAGCGAAGAAGGGAGTCAAACCAGCAATGAAGAAGAAGAAGAAGAACCAGACGAAGATGATGAACAAGAACAACAACGACTAGTTCCTAAAGAAAAGCCTATGACTATCATAAAAAAATAGCTAGTATGTTTAAAAAAATATAATTTTCTAAATTAGAAGTTTGAAAGTTTAGCTATGTGGTATGTATTGCACTACTTATGTTTTAAACAATTCAATAAAATTGCTCCATGTCTTGGAATTCCATCACAAATTCACAACTCTTGTCTTCTTATTTTTTTTTAAAATTTATTCTTTGCGCAAAAATACTACAATTAATTACTAGTTTCTAAATTAGTTCAAATTTGAAATTATAGAATTAATTCAAAGTTTGAACTTGTCAAATTAATTCAAAAATTTGAACGTGTCAAATTAATTCAATGTTTGAATCTTATTTCAAACTTTGAATATTAATTCAAAGTTTGAAAAATATTACAAGTTTTTTAGTTCTAAGTTTGAACTATGAAATAAACTAAACATTCCAAATATATATACACTGTTAGTAATATTTTGTTGTTATATTTTTAAAAATTTAAAATTATCCATCACTTGAAATGAAAGACCAAATAATAATAATAATAATAATAATAATAATAATAATAATAATAATAATAATAATAATAATAATTCCGGATTACCGGACCGAGCCGACAATTTGAATTTGGCAATCTGCCCACTTTCAAATATAGCCGTTGGCGAACGGCAAAAAAAGGCTATATTTTTCTACCACCCCAAAGCCCCCATACCCCAACCTATTTTTATCTATATATACCTTATTATTTCATTATTATATCACACAATTCATCACTTTCTATCAATTTTTCTTCCAAATTACTCTCAAAGGCTATTTTCTAAATTTCTTCCAAACAATTATAACGGCTGAAAATCAACCTATTGTCCTAGTGAAACTCAACTTGCGGAGCAAAGAGTTCGATTGAAGTTGGGGAATTTATGGAGTGTAATTTAGAAACTCATAAAACTAAATGTTTACTTTGTCATAGAGAGTGGAACCTATACCCTGGTGGGACGAAGCAGCTGCAGGTACACTTACACAAACAACATAATACCGAATGGAGTGCTCGAGGGAGGAGGGGAAATATCTGCATAATAATTGAAGAAATTGTTAAAAAAATATCTATGTAACTTTTAATTTTCTAGTTTGTCTTTTCAATTATGTATTTCCCGAATTTTCAATACAATGTTTGTATTTCTTTTCATTCAATACAATGTTTGTATTTCTTTTCCATTCTATCAAAGTTTGTTCGGTGTTTGTCTTAATAAATTTTTTAATTGCTCTTCTATTTAATGTTCATTGTATTTGCCTAAAAAATAAAAAATAAAAATAAAAAAAATTTCAAAAACTGGACGGACCGGACTGGTTCGGGCCGGAAAAACCGGCCTAATGGTTGCCTGAGCCGGTTCTGTCCCGGCTTGAGATTTTTCAACCAGACGCGTCCGGACCAGTAACGCCGTTTAAGTCCGGTTCCTACATTTTCTAGCGACTGGACCGGATCGAAACCAACAAAAAAAGTCGGTTCAGACCGAACTGGGCCGCTGGCCAGCCCTAGATTCAGTAGAGGGACGGTTTAACATAATCAAAAGTTTGATATGTGGGATTTGAATTTTGCAGTTAAGAAAATATCTAGAATTAGTATACTTTTCTGTTTAGTTGGCATCAAAAGTACTAAACTAGAATTTGGGTGGTGGTGATGGTAATTAAGTGGTACGAATGTGATGGTTTTGGCTGGCTCTGGAAGAGTAATGGAAGGGAGAAGAAAGGGTGATGGGAGGGGTACAATTGGGTTTGGGGGTGGTGAGGTGGCATATGGTGGTGACTACCTCACTCAAATGTCATGCCACTTGTAACTTCAGTTGCTACGTTGGAACAACGTTTGGAAAGAGGGGGTAAATTTGAATACTTTACTTGTGATAACTGTCAATGGTTATATAAAAATCGACATAATCAACCGATTCATATCGAACCGAACTGATTCTTAGGTTATTTTTAAAAAATCGAAAGTTTCAGTATAAATCCATAACTAAACCGAATAATTAGGGTAGATTTTTTTTATTGGATAAAAAAATCAAAAAAATACCGAACCAAACCGAATATATAATTAATGACTATATATATATATATATATATATATATATATATATATATATATATATATATATATATATATATATATATATATATATATATATATATAAGTTGAGTTTAAAAGTAATAAAATATATTTTTGGCTGAGGTCTTGGGCCATGGAGTGATGAAAACTACTAGAAGTTTACATGAATTAGTAGCACCGAAAGTCCAACTTCCAAACTTATTCTGCACTTTTATAATTCTTTTGAAACTAAATTAGTAAAAAACAGATCAACAAACTTTAGCATTAAACTACCAAGTAACTAAGACATCTGATTGTTTTTTTTCACTTGTTTAAATTTCTCTTTGTGGATACCTAATCTTCTATTAGCATAATTCTTGAGTTATATTTGATCAATATTTATCTACTTGTATAATTTATATTTTTCTTGTCTCTGCTTAATTGGATTTACAGTACCAATATGAAGTAATGCTCTTATCACCTTTTAAAGTAATAATGTTTAGATAATTTTTACCAAAGTCATGTATATAGCATTGTGTTCTAATATTTACTTAATATAGAGTGACAATCACTTGTGGATCAATATTGGAGAGCGAAAATATGTCAAGTACTTAAAAACTAGTTATAATCATTTAAGAGTTAGTACTTATTCAAATATTATCTTAAATCATACTTTATGTGTTACATTAAATTTTGCAAGTATTTTACATAAAATTGCTACATTCTAATAATGGTGCAACTCTTTTATAGAGTTTTTAAAAAAAATAACCGAACCATATAAAAACCGAAGGGATACTGGCATGATTGTAACGATTTTGAAAAGTTTTATTTTGGTTATGCACAATAGAATTACCGAAAAAATGGTATGATTTGAATTTCTTGAAATAACCGACCGAACCGAACCACTGACACTCTGTATATTTATCCTGAAAGTATAACGGAAGGTAAAGATAAATAATTTTCAGTAGTAGAAAGGCAAATTTGATCATTTCCCGTATAATTAATAGTCCCTTCATGAGAACTTGATTTGGTAATAGGCGTTAGCTGTGTTACACGTCATTTTTTTGCCAATACCTGCTTTGGGGTGGGGTTAGTCCGAATTTGCGTTACAACCCTACTTTAAGGATAAACCGCTCTTTCTCAAAGGCTATTGTATTTTTAGGGCGATTCAACCCCCAAAATTTGTAGTTAAAGATGATTACCTCCTTCCCATAACTTTTGTTGGTTATAGGTTGTCTTCAAAGAATAAGGATAGACAATATTATGGAATATAGTGATCATTGGTAAAAGAAAAAAAAATAATTTCAGTTGATATGACCTTATTTTGATTAATTATGTGGTATTCAAAACAAACTCTGTAAGATCCATTAGTAGGAAAATATATAAGTTGCCCCTGAACTTGTCTGGAAAAATCGTTTATACATTTAATTTTTGTGGGTGTCCATTACCTCCTATTCTAATTTAAAGTGGAACTAATACCACCTTAAAAGCTGGCATGACAATGAAAAAAAGAGAAAAATAAATATGAGCGCATATTAACCCAAAATCTAATTTCTTTCTTGCTACAATTTGCCCTCTTTTTCTCTCGTTTTTTTTCTTTCAAATTTTGTCTTCCATCAGTTTTCAATCAATTTTACTATGTACTCTTTTGAAAAATGATGTCACCATAAATTTTTCAAATTTTGCTAAAATTTGTACTATGGTCTCCTATAATTTCCATCCACTTTATTATAGGCTGAACGGCGTTTTAGGTGCTAGGTACTACAATTCCAGTTATGATCAAGTGACATTGAACTATCCCACCTAAGTATTGTGTATTACATTTCTAGTTTTGATTCATTGACATTGGACTATCCCACTCTTTTGACATTTGAAAACAATTTTAGTAAAGTTGGAGCTATTTTATTTGTAGGGTACATCTTTCCACGAATCCCTTTAACCAGTTGCCTTTTGTGTCTCGTCATATGAAACCAACGCTTAAAATTCAATAATATCCAAGTATTCAACGTTAGCTAGTCTAATTTTTAATTGCCAAATTTCAGGTGCTCGAGGCACATTGATCATAGTCCTTAATCATTTCCCCCACATTCCCCTTGAAACTCTTATTATTAGCATAATACTACATGCAACCAAATTCTTGAAAACTTTAGTAGTCATATCCCAATAATTCTATCAACTTAACCATGCATTGGATCTAAATAATGCTTCACTAAATTCATTGGATGGACATAGTCCCCAAAAGATTAGATCATGAAATCTACTTTAATAAACTAGTAATTAACAACTATTTGGTCCAAAGTGTTGAACAGTTTTTTAGGGTCCATTTAGACATCAAATATTATTTTAGTATTATAAAACACAATATTTCAAATGACGATAAACAAAATTTGAAACACTTTTTTTCCTTGCCAAGAATAGTGTATTGGGTAAAAACCGGCCTACTATGAGCAGCCTCGGTAACATAATATGATAGTAACCGAGCATATGATGATAAGCTGCAAACCGAAGCAAGCGAGCGAGTCGCCGAAGTCAGGCACCGAAGTCATCACCGAAGTCGAGCCGCAAGCCGCGCTTCAGTGATCCTCGTTTCAACCGAACGGCGGAGTGGCGCCACCGTAGTACCATATTTTCACCTCGATAGGATACCTCGGTCATATAGGCTCAGCGGCCCACTACTTCAGCCCACTACTTTGCCCATTAACTTCATCCTATAATTGCTCCAGACGTGGGTTTGGCCACTAGCGAGTCATGGAGAACGTGGAGCAGGCCCTTGTGTCTATAAATAACACTTCATTTTACACTGTATGCATTTAGAAATATATACAGAAACTCTGGTGAAATTTGTACTCATTGCAATATATTGAAATCACACTATTTTCTCGCATTTACGATCATTCTTAGCATTTTTTGACTTTGATACGAAGATTTGCTTATATTCCAACCCAAATTCGATTTGTGATCCTAAACTGATTTAGGCCCATACAAATTGGTGCCGTCTGTGAGGATATAAGCAGAAACGCTTTGTTCCAAAGTAAACGTTCTTTTTCGTTGAAGCCCATAATCTTACGACGACGATATGGCTGATAACAGCAGAAATCCTATTGATCGCCAGTTAACTCACGATGGACAGACTGGTACTCAATCAGATCCCACTTCTTCATCTCCAATGACGACCGAAGCTTTCCAAACTTTTATTGTTGCTTCGCTAAAGGCTCTTCAAGAGCGACAGGATGAACAAGTTAACATCAACACCAAATTTCACGCCTCGTTAGAGGCGAGGAACAGCTCGTAACCGAACGGCACTCAGCCTTCGGATCCAAATGGAGACATCCCGCCCTTCGTTCCTACGGGTGTGATAATAGGGGGACCTCTAAATGGGGCCACATTTGGGGGTTCGGAAAATATACCGAGCGCAACGCCAGTCTTCGGGACGCGTCCCACCGTGGCAGAAACTACCTCTTTGGTTGATGTTGAGAGGTTGACTAGAGAAATTGAAGCCCGAGTCGAGTTGAGACGCGCGTAGAAAAGTGCCTCAAAAGCATCCCCGGGGTGGCTTAGACCGAAGACGAGCTTGACATAGACCAATACAGGGAGTTGCCATTCAAGCCCGAAGCAGCACCGGCTCCAACTCCCAAAAATTTCAAGCTCCTCTTCCTAAAGAAGTATGATGGGACCACCGACCCCAAATAACATGTAACTGAGTTTATGGCGACTGTAAAGAGCAATGACTTAACGACTATAGAGCTCGAGTCAATGTTCTTGAAAAAGCTTGGCGAATCCTTGGAGAATGGAGCGTTGCGTTGGTACATGCGCTTACCAGCGAGGTCAATTTTCACCTTCAAGGAAATGGTTAATGCCTTCGTTAAGGCCCACATCGGAGTACAAAATATTCTCCAAAGGAAGGAGGATATTAGCGAAGTCAAGCAACGACCCGGTGAGCCACTTAAGGACTTCCTTGAGCGCTTTCAGGCTGAGCGCATGGAGCTACCTCAAATGGATGATTCTCTAGTCATCATGGCATTTGAAAAGGGTATCAATGTTTGCAACTCCGACGCTGCCGCTGAGTTGCGAAAAGAGCTTCAGCAATATCAAGTTCTGGAGTGGGAAGATTTACACAAACGAGCTTACTCCAAGATAAGGCTGGAGGAAGCCGAGTTTAAAAACGGAGGTTATAATTACAAGAACCGAGGCGAATCCTCGTATCGCGTCGAGGCGTCGCGAGGAAATTCGAAAGGGAGGTACGAGCCATACACCTCCACGAGGTAGCCTTTCAGCCAAAGGTTGGGAAATACCTTTGGAAACTCGTTTGTGAGACCACATGTAAGCCAACGGCTCAGAGGAAAGGTTCATCCTAACTCGAACCAAAGAAATTCCTCAGGCCCAGCTTCGGTCTCAAAGAATCAAAAATTACCTCGGATCCTGACTACAACTTTAATATATCGACCTCGGAGCTGGTCAACGTAGTCAAGGGAATTGTCGGGGTAAGAATACCTAAAGACATGAGAACTCTAGCAGACAAAAGAGATCAGAATTTACACTGCGAGTTCCATACGGATTACGGCCATCGAACCGAGGACTGCAAAAGCACTACGCCTCGAGGTGGCATATTTTCTGAAGAAGGGTGTGTTGTCCGAATTCCTTATCGACAAGGGAAAAGACAACTACACCAAGAACCGAGGTGATGGACAGCCACCTCGGGCTCCACCCTTGAGAGAGTTGTAAATGTTATCACCGGGGGGTCAGAAGTGAGCGTGGTGAATTTTGCAGCCACAAGAAGTTCGCCAAGCTATCGATCACAATGGAAAAGAGGACTCGAGTGGGAGACTCGGGTAAAGAAATCATATTTGATGATGACGATTGTGATGAGATGATGTTCCCTCATCACGATGCCTTGGTCATCATGTTGAGAATCAACGACTCGGGTATCAAACGAGTCTTGATTGACCCTGGTAGCTCGGTCAACATAATTAGCTACGGGGCCATTAAGAAGATGTGGCTTAAAGGGGAAGTCATCCCCAAGGCAACAGTGTTGACTGGCTCCAACAACTCCACGGAGAAGACTTTGGGTGAAATCACACTAGAAACGTTTGCTGAAGGAGTTATCAAGGAAACACTATTTCAAGTGTTGCTCGAGGACATAGCGTACAATGTGATCCTCGGCAGACCATGGATCCATTCCATGGAGTCTGTCTCATCCACTCTTCATCAAGTGATCAAGTTCCCTACACTTTGGGGGATTCGATCAATAAAAGGAGAGCAACGAGTAGCAAGGGAATGCTATTAGGTTGCATTGAAAAGTGGAGTCGCCCCGACCGGGCCAAAACAATAGCAACTAACACAACCGAGATCAAGCGAGGAGGACCTCTGAGGAGAAATTGAAAAGATCCCGGTGTGCATTCAAGAGCCTCGGAAACAAAAGGCCGAGGACTCAACTATTGAGGAGTTGGAATCTTTCACTTTATTGAAAGATTTTCCTGAAAAAAAGTGGTTGTCGGCTCGGAGTTGGACCCAGAGTCGAAGAAAGCAATCATTCAAGTCTTAAAGTCCAACAGAGATTGCTTCGCTTGGTCTCATTCAGACATGATTGATATCGATCCGAAGATCATGACCCACAAGCTGAATGTAGACCCAAAATTTACCCCGGTGAAGCAAAAGAAAAGACCTCATGCCTAGGTAAAAAAGAAAGCCATCGAAGATGAAACCATGAAGCTGCAAGAGAATGGTTTCATAAGGGAGGTGAAGTATCCCGAATGGTTGGTTAATATGGTCGTCGTGCCTAAGAAAAATGGCAAGTGGAGGATGTGCGTAGACTGCACTGATTTAAACAAGGCTTTCCCTAAGGATTCCTACCCATTGCCACAAATAGACAAGTTAATAGACTCCATGACAGGACACAAACTATTAACCTTCTTGGATGCTTATTCAGGCTGCAACCAAATCCTCATTGATCCGAAGGACGAAGAGAAAACCTCGTTCATCACTGACCGAGGTACTTTTTGCTACAAAGTGATGCCCTTCGGTTAAAAAAATGCTGGGGCGACATACCAGAGACTAGTGTGTCGCATGTTCAAGGAGTATATTGGAAAATCTATGGAAGTCTACATAGATGATATACTTACCAAGTCAATTCGAATGGAGGATCATCTGAATCATTTAAGGGAAGCTTTTGCTGTTCTGAGGCAATATGGCATGAAATTAAACCCTGACAAGTGTGACTTCGGGTAGGGTCAAGAAAATTCTTGGGATTCATTGTCTCTGAACGAGGAGTTGACCGGGGTAAAAGAAGTTCAATGCTTAATTGGCTGAATCGCTGCCTTGAGTCGATTCATCTCAAGGTCCTCGGAGCGATGCCACAAATTCATCTCTGTCTTGAGGAAGAATAATCACTTTGAATGGACACCGGAGTGTAAAGAAGCGCTGAGGGAATTGAAACACTATCTGGCTAACGCGCCGTTGCTCGCCAATCCAAAAGATGGTGAAACATTGCTGGTGTACTTGGCGGTATCCGATATGTCAGTCAGCGCTGTGCTTGTTCGGGAAGAATATGGCAAGCAAAATCCCATCTATTATGTGAGCAAGACACTCCTCGACGCTGAGACCAGGTATCCTCACTTGAAAAAACTAGCACTTGCTTTAATTGTTACTGCTCAGAAACTACGACCTTATTTCCAATGTCACCCAATAGCGGTAGTTTCAACTTTCCCCTTAAGAAGTATATTGCATAAACCTGAGTTATCGAGGAGGTTATCAAAGTGGGCAGTAGAATTAAGCGAGTATGACATCACTTATCAACCCTGAACAGCCATCAAATCCTAAATCTTGGCTGACTTCGTAGCAGATTTTAGTGTTGGGATTCTACCCGAAGTCGAAAAGGAGAGATCAATGTCAAAAGGAACGAGTTCGGGACTATGGATACTTCACACGGATGGAGCAACTAATTCCAAGGGTTCGGGATTAGGCATAGTGTTAAAAGCACCCACCGGGGGGAAAATCAGGCACTCCGTTCGGTTAAAAAAGGTAACCACTAATGAGGCTGAATACGAAGCAGCTTTAGCAGGCTTGGAATTAGCTAAGGATATGGGGGTGGAAATAATTGAGTTGAGATGCGACTCACAACTAGTAGTAAACCAAGTGCTCGGTGAATACATGGCTCAGGAGCCCAGAATGCAGCGATTCTTGGACCGAGCACAGAGGATTTTGGCCCAATTCCAAGAATGGCAGATTAAACAAGTGCCTTGAGTGGAAAATACCGAGGCCGATGCCCTAGCGAACTTGGGTTCGACGGTAGATGAAACACACTCGGGGATTGATTCAGTGGTTCGGTTGCTCTCTGCGCAAATGAGGGTGATGAAATTGTAAGTCAATTCGGTGGACCATTAGTGGGATTGGCGGTGTAATTTTATCTCTTACTTCGACTCAGGGACTGTCCCTCAAGATTAGAAAGAAGTCAAAAAATTAAGGACCCAAGTGGCTTCATATCATATGATCGAGGGAAGTTTGTATAAGAGATTGTATTGCAGCCCGATGACCAAATGTTTGGGTCCAGATGAAGCTAGATATGTGATGGCTGAAATACACGAAGGCGAGTGTGGCAACCACTCGAGGGGAAAATCTTTGGTGCGCAAAATACTTAGAGCTGGGTACTATTGGCCTACCATTAGCGCAGATGCAAAGGCCTTCGTGAAAAAATATGATAAGTGTCAACGCCATGCACGAATGATTCATCAACAAGACGAACCTTTACATTCAGTTGTGTCGCCATGGCCTTTTATGAAATGAGGGATGGATGTTGTTGGTCCCTTGCAGAAGGGAAAAGGTGGTGTTCGGTTCATCCTCGTTTTGACTGATTACTTTACAAAATGGGTGGAAACAGGAGCTCTCACCGAGGTCAAACAGAAAGAAGTAATCGATTTTATTAGAAAGAACATCATCTATAAGTTCGGTGTCCCGAGGGAAATCGCTTCTGACAATGGTAAACAGTTCATGGGAGCAGCCATCACTGATTTCTTCAAACAATGGGGAATCAAAAGAATTGCTTCGACCCCCTATCATCCAAGTGCCAATGGCCAAGCTGAATCTTCAAATAAAATAATAATTGAAAACCTTAAGAAAAGGCTCGATGAAAAGAAAGGTCCTTGGCCCGAGGAGTTACCAGGGGTATTGTGGGTCATGCGAACAACAGAAAAGTACAGCACCGGTGAGACCCCTTTTTCACTTGCTTACGGCATGGATTCGCTTATCCCCATGGAAGTAGGCGAACTAAGTCTTCGGTACGCTCACACCACTGAGGACGCAAATCAGCAAGCCATGCGCATAGAGTTGGAGTTGCTCGAGGAGAAGAGAGAGTTGGCTTTGGTTCAGCTAGTTGCACAAAAGAGGCAGATGGAAGTATATCTCAATAGGAAGGCCAAACTCAGAGATTTTAAAGTTGGCGATTATGTGCTGAAGGCTACGAACCAATCAACGAAGGAGAAGAATGGGGGAAAACTCGATGCGAACTGGGAAGGACCTTACAAAGTCAGAGCAATTGTTGGGAAGGGATCTTATCAAATTGAAGATCTGCAAGGCGTAACCGAACCCTTAAATTGGAACATCTCCAATTTAAAGCGCTACTACTTCTGAAATCGAGGTAAGTATTCCTTGATTACTTATAGTTTACCTTTAGCCTCGAGAAGAAAAACGCTCCTAGGGCCTCGATCGAAATGTACTAACTTGCTCCTCGTTTCATTTTGCTTGACCTTTTCAGGAAGCGGATAAAATAATTTCCAGTGCTTGGATCTTCATCAAGATTCACACACAAACACTGGGCCGGGGGGGGGGGGGGGGGGGAGTAAGAGGCGAGTTGCAACTAAGGTCGACACTGAACCTCCCAACCGAAGCCTGGCTATTCGGCGAACGAGACTGACACCCGAAGAATATATTAGTACATTGTAATTACGCCCGATAGTGGCATGTTGTCAATTTGTTTTTATACCCAAGGTCTACTTCGACTTGGCTTTATGTAAAAAGCCGATTATGGCTCGCTGATATTATCAATGAAATAAACTTGATTCTATATCTCTTTATTTCCATAATCTTGCACTCCGAAGTTGCACTTTAAATGTATCGACTCGAGAATGAGACATCGTTCTAAGTTTGCATCGGTTTCATTTAATTAAGTCTTGCAAGCGAGCTATTTACTTTAAATGTTCGGTTCATGCAAAAACTAACATTTAAGATGAGAAATACAAAGTCATTTCATTGATAGGCCCTAAGGCTGCAAGTTTATACATCAAAAGGACCCGAAGGTCCAAAGTATGAACATAGAAAGAGCCCGAAGGCTTACACAAAATAAAAAGTGAAAACAGAAGTCTAAGCCTCGGGGTCATCACCTCCCACTTCAGAAGCCCCCTCGGCATCTTCTTCATCATCATCCTCTCCTTCATCCTCGCTCGAAGCTTCACTTGATGGAACAACCCATCGCTTATCCAACTCCGCCCTTTTGGTCTTGATCTTGGCCTTGGATTTGTGATCAGCAATTTTCTCTTGAAGTGCTTTGACCTCGGCCTCACAAGCTGGAGGTTTGGAGTTCTCACCCTCCAACCTTTGAATATGGAGCACCTGATTTCTCAGCTGCTCGTGGTGCTTCTTGGCCATTTCCTCGAATTTGCCTCTAGCTTGGGCTAACTCAGCTTTAAGCTTTGCAACCTCGTTCTCCAGCTTCGTGCGCTCGGTTTGAAAGCCATCGCCAAGGGCCCGAATCTTCGCCTCGGAAGCAGCCTCAACTTCGTGCAAATTGGATTGGGACTTGGATAACTTAGCCTTCAACTCTGATATCTGTGCGTTGAAGCTGTCCCTTTGCTTGTCGCATGCACGGGCGACACATCAAACTTCTTAATCCCTCGAGGTATCAACCTCGATAGTCCTCAACGACAGGACAAAGCTCTAAATGGAGATCAATCAAAAATCATTTTCAGCAACTGACCGAAGACAGAGGTAAAATTTAAAGACGATGAAGCTTACTCTGATAGCATTGGCAGCGATGGTGTTGTATAGCTGACCTCGAGAGAAAGCCTGCACAACTTTATCTTCCTCTAGGCCAAGCAAAGGCGTAAGGCTCAGGATATCACCTCGGTTGCACGCCAACAGGTTTAAAGAAGATTGGCACCTCGAGCTTCCGAAAAGACCCCACCGAGGACGAAATCCTCGTGGGCTCAGCTTACGCCCTAACCGCGCCGATGCCAGCCCCCTCTTCGATGGCAGCAGCCCCAGCTTCTTCAACTTTGGCCTTGCCCTTGGCCTTGGCAACTGCCGCCTCAGAGTTGTGCTCCTGATCTTCAAGGTCAACAACCTCGACCTCTCTTCGAACTTCTAAGCCCTCGGCAACTTCATTATCGGGCTCATCAATCAGCCTTCAACGCGGTTTCACCACCACTTCGGGCGGAGGAGAAATTACTACCTCGGTGCGAGGATTCACGGAACGAGAGGGTTTCTTGGAAACCGCCCTCTTCCTTTTCACACCTGCAAAGGACAACATAAAAGAATTTTAAGCAAATGAATGAAGAGAAGTAAGAGCCAGAGAGTTAACCAAGGATGGTGTTTACCTTTTGAGGATCCCTGACCCGAGGATCCCTTTACAGTCTTCGAAGGCTTTGAGGCCTTAAGCTCTTTTAAGTCTCCAGCTAAGCCTACCATCGAAGCCAGTTCATCATCTGACTCGGTATCTTCATCGTCTCTCTTCTTTCCTTTTCCTTGTTTCTTCTTGCTTTTCTTCGTGTTGATGGCACGATTCGAAAAACCTAACACCAAAGGAAAGAAAGTTAGTAACCAAAACAGGAGCCCCAAACAACATACCAAATGATAAACCACAAATTTGGCATCCATCTTCATCCATGATCGAATTGGGTGTTCACGAGCCCCAATCACAGCTCTAACCCATTCGGTCAACCCTTGGGGAGGAACGATAGCAACCTTGTTGGCTGAAAAACACAAATGAACCGGGGTTAGCAAACATGAATGATCACCGAGGAGGAAATAAAGAGCGAAGGGACACTTACGTATGTTATTCCACCTCTCTGGAAAATTAGGTTCAGCTGATAAAATGCTGGTCTCCAAAAGGACGCAGCGATCACTCCAGCCTCGGTCCTCGTGATCCTCGCTCTTATGGAGAAGCACATACTTGCCTCGGTTGTTCAAAGCCATAACCCCGACTTTGTGGAAATAAGGGTAATAGAGAGAGATGAGATGCTACAAGGTGAAATCCACCTCGGCTTTTGTGCTCAGCCAATCCATGCATTGAAAAACCCTCCAAACGCCGGGGCCTAACCGAGCCAAGCATAGGTTGTATGCTCGGCAGAAGTCGCCAATGATCTTGTGAACAGGTAGGGTGAAACCGATGGTGAATGGGTAAGTGTATGCAAAGGATAACCCCTCCACGCGCTGGCAAACCCTACTAGTTGGGTCAGGGATGACTACCTTCACCTCGGGCCCAAATCTACAATCTCTCTGAACTCATTCTATGTGAGCTTGCGTTATGCGAGTCGGCGTCGTGTTCACTGGAATATTCCGATTCAACTCCTCCTGGTCAGCAAATTGTGTATGTAGCTTAAGGTATTTGCTGTTGTCGAAGTGTGAAGGGATAAGTTGATGAGGTTCGAGCTCTTGCTCAAGGGGAATCGTCGGGCCCGAAGGTCCAACCTCGGCACCATGCCCACCTTCGGTAGTGGGTAGATCGCCCCCGATTTCAGTTTCGGCCTCGGCGTTGTCCTTGCCTTCGCCTTCGGCATCATCGCCTCCATCATCATCATCATCCCTATGGGAGGCCCCTTATGCGTCAGCACCAACTGCCACCATGTCGTCATCACCGACGACGTCATCCACTTCTATGCTGACAGCCACTCATCGCAGCGGTGTCGCGCCTGGCCCTCTCCTTACATTGCTTGGAGCCACTAACGCTTGAGGTCAGCTCTCCGCCACCCTCCGCCTCTATTACCTGCAACGCCGGCACAATGGTGATAAAATCGCCACTAGCTATAGCGGCGGCATAGCGTGAAATCCTCGCTCTCTCACCAGAGTCGCTTGAATCCTGCCTAGAGTGCGTTGCAGACATGGTTATGGAATTAAAAGCTTAAGGTCTTTTGAAGATGAGAATTGATCAGAATAAGAGAAGGAAGCTTTTGTATTTCTTTTATCACTGTTGCTTGCAGATATCAAGAATGATGGAAATAATTTGTTAGGGAAGTATTTATAGGTGGGGGAAAAGCAAGTGGCGTAGCTTCCATCATTGTAACGTTGGGAAGAGCAAAGAAGACGGCGTGACCATTACGAACGATTGACATGTGTCAGTGAATAGTGATGTGAAGGGACGCGAATCGTTGATAAAGTTTGAAACGCTTGGATAAGATCGAGCCACGTCACTTTCCCGCGGAATTTCATTCCACTCCTTAATAGCTTTAGTAACTAACCGAGGAGTTGGGGGACTATCTGTATTGGGTAAAAATCGGCCTACTATGAGCAGCCTCGGTAACATGATCTGATAGTAACCGAGCATATGATGACAAGCTGCAAACCGAAGCAAGCGAGCGAGTCGCCGAAGTCAGGTACCGAGGTCATCACCAAAGGCGAGCCGCAAGCCGCACTTCGGTGATCCTCTTTTCAACCGAATGGCGGAGTCGCGCCACCGAAGCACCATATTTGCACCTCGGTCATAACGGCTCAGCAGCCCACTACTTTGCCCTTAACTTCATCCCATAAATGTTCCAGACGTGGGTTTGGCTAGTAGCGAGTCATGGAGAACGTGGAGCAGGCCCTTGTGTCTATAAATAACACTTCATTTTACATTTTTTGCATTCAGAAATATATACAGAAAATTTGGCGAAATTTGTACTCATTGCAATATATTGAAATCACAATATTTTCTCGCATTTACGATTATTCTTAGCATTTTCTTGATTTTGATATGAAGATTTGCTTGTATTTCAATCCAAATTCGATTTTTGATCCTAAATTGATTTAGGCCCATACAAATAGTAATTCAAATATTGTTCTTCGTCATTTGAAATGTTGTTTCCGATACAATATTAAACTTCATCATTTGAAATACTGATGATTTATCAAAATACGAATTGGAGAACCATTATCCTTAGAAAATAATTTTCACTCACTAATTTCAATTATCACAAAAGTAAAATTTTAAGTGAAATTCATGCTCAAACAAAATTAACTTTCAAGTCCATTTTTCATCTTCAAATATTCCTCCGTTTTTTTCTAACTTCAACCAAATATAGTTTAAGCTCCTACTAAGCCAATTGAGAGCTTGCTAAGTTTGAAAAAGATTGGTACAAAATTTTAAATGGCAAAACACATTGACAATTCCTTAACTTGTTCACATTTTTTCACTTTAACACTCTAACTTAATGTCGTTTTAATTAAACACTTCAACATGATATTTAGTGTGTCACTTAGACACTAAATGCTGACATGGCACATAAGGTGAGAATCACTTAACTTAAAGAGTGTGGGAGGTGAATTTTTTCTTTTTTCAATTTTTTCCTTTTCCTTTTTCCTCCTAATTCTCGCCCATTATCGTGAACAACCACTACCATCCACCTTCCTCCTCTCTCCTGCTATCATTACCGCCGCCACCACCTCCTTCACCACCATCCACCTTTCCATAAGTATATTAACACTATTTCTATCCTCATCAGCATTCTTACAAACGCCTTCACTCTTTCTCTACCCACGCATTATTTTTAATTGGCTTTCTTTCTATGTCACCGTATTTGATATCACGCTCTTATATATTTTGTTGAACAACAAAAAATATATATAATTGACACAATAAAAGTCATGTTCAAGTGTTTAACTGAAACAACTTTAAGTTAGAATGTCAAAATAAAAAGTATGGATAAATTATAGGGTTGTCGATGTGTTTTGTCATTTTAAATTAATAATTACCCTAAAAAATAAAGGGAATGTCCCGAGGAGTAATTATACCAACCATTCTTGTTCCCATTTCTTCATCATCCAGCAACCCAAGGAGTCTATAGTTCTTGCCTTTATCATTTTTAAGTATCCATTCTGTCTTCCAAGAATTGCTACAAAACTCTCTTTTTTCCATATTAAAATAGTCCTATGCTATAATATATACTGGACCTACATGAACCTCAAGACTTCTTTCAAACAAAGCAAAAGCTGAGTAAAGCAACGCTTTCTGACAATATACACATGCAAATCTTATTATTTCCTGCAACATTAGAATCAAACATGCTTAGATTTTGGGCATCTCAAGTAAGCCAAACAGCAGCTTTTTATGTAAATCCTTAGATACAAAATCCCACTTCGGATATGCTGTAATATTTGTCTCTTTGTGTCTTATGTAAATGTTAGAAAAAATGGGAACTCTTAGTACACTGGAGCTTATGTTAGAGGAACTTCAACAAGTAGATGAAAAAACAAATGATTTGCCACCACCTTTGCCTGTTAGGCCAGTTACAAAGGCTAGGTTGCCTAAGGGAAGAAGGAAATTTGGTAAAGAGAAGAGTAATGTTGAAGAAGATGCATATTCAGAGGTTACATGGGGCATGTTTGGGACAAAGAAAGATGCAACTAATATTGATCAACCAGTTCATCAATGGGGTTCAGCAGAGAGGAGTGTTGCAGCTATGCCAGATAAGGTAAATGGAAATGAACTAACTGCTTCTTTTGTGTTTTGAGTGAAAATTAGGTAACCTTGAATGTTGTTTCCAAAGTATGAAGTAGATTAATTTTGTTAAACTATTTTCCTTAGTTTAAATAATGGAAGTGTTTGAGCTAGCTTGCGCGCACCTCAACTATTTCATTCAATACTTGATACCTTCCACCCACACACGTATCAGATAATTCTCCTCACTAAGACTTAGGCAGAATGGAGAAAACCATCGACCAGTTGTTGATTCTCCTGGATTTGAACCCTAGACTCCCATTGTTTTTATCTCACTTCATTGACGGATAGACGACACCTGTGGGTGCATTTTCTAATTAATCATCACTTATTTTTTAATAAGATTATTAAAGATTAATAAACTGTACCCGGACTCTGTGGGTGCCAGTTTCGTGTTATTGAGTTACAGGAGTCAAATGAATCTTTTGGAGTAAATAGAGCAATTAAATTTTCTCCAGATGCAAATTTTGTCTTCATGGTTTGGAAAATGTGATTAGCTCTTAGGTTAATGAATGATCTCCTCTGTTTGTTTATTAAATTGTACATGCGTACCATTATTTTTATTTAAAAAAAATGTTGAAGTGTATAATCTTTAGGTGTCAGGATGTATAAAGGAAGATGCATTACTGTATTCAGATTGCATTTTATTTATATCTTGAAGGAGACTCCTAAAACTGAGTCACAGTCGTATTTCTTAAATTTTTTCAACTGGCGCTGTTTTGGGAATTATAGAATTCTGATGGTTAGTATGGTTTGTTTTACAGATATGTTTAATAGTTAATCTGAGAGAAGGAGCTGGACTCAGTGGAGTAGTGGGAATTCAGAGATGCTTTCGCGGCTACAAAGCCCGGCGGTACTATCATGAGCTTAAAACTGGAGTAGTGGCTCTACAGTCATGTAATTCACATATCCAATGTCCCAAAACTTCATGTTTTGTCATACTAATTTTAGACTTCAATAAGAGGAAGCTATCATACTAAGTAGTACTCCCGCTGTTCTATTTTGCTCGACACTCTTTAACTTTAAACTTTCCATATATTCACGGTATGCTTGAGACCGCAATTTCTGAAGGTACTTCTGGTGTGTTTGGGAAGTCTTTCTCTCTTAAGTTCTGCGTACAGTCAAACATCACAATATAAAATGAAACAAAGGGAGTAGTACTTAAAAGTAACCTAAGCATCTAACGGCAAAGAGCTTCCTCGTGTAATTTTGATGATTGATGCTCAACCATAGCCATTTACTCTTGCAGTTGTGCGTGGTGAAATTTCAAGAAAGTATTATCAGGGTCTGGCTCGGAGATTGAAAGCGATCATCATTATACAGAAACACATAAGGGAGCATCGTCGCAAAAGAATAAAACAACAGCTTGCAGCAGTCATATGTTTGCAATCTGGTAGGATTTTAGAATGTTTAATCCAATGATTTGAATATTTATTTTATAGAAATAGTTGTCATCTTCTCTATGTGATCTTCAGGTATTCGAGGTTGCTTAAGTCGAAAACAGTTCAAACGAAACCGAGAACTAACTTGCAATCAGAACATCAAAGAAAAGAATGATCTTGACAAGAAGGAACAAGAAACTAAGGTGTGCTTTATTTCTTTCATAGGTTTCCGAGTGCTGTTAAACATCACCAAGAACATATATTACCACTTTGGTTGTTCGACTCCCTTCAGGTACCGTGTTCAGTTTTATTGGATCTTCAGCGGCATATTCTGAGGACAGAGGCAGCATTAGAGAGAAAGAAAGAGGAAAATGCAGTTTTGAGGCTACATATTCAGCAGTATGAGAAAAAGTGGAATCAGTATGAGTCAAAGATGAAAGCTATGGAAAAAATGTGGCAGGATCAGCTAGCATCTATGCAAGTGAGTGTTCCGTGTCCTTAATCTTCATTTAAAAGAAAATGTTCAGCGCTTGACATCTGAATTCTTTTGAAGTTTGGGATTTCGTATGGAGATCACTTCATCATTTGGCCCATATTACTTCTGTTAAATAAAGTTCTACTATGGTTGCATATTCGTGTGCTTGCGTAGTAAACATCAGATAACTCGAACTGGTAAAAGAGAAAGGTCGCTTGCTTGATTATCTTGTTGAGACATAATTTTTAAGTAACTAAAATTGTGCTCTATCTAACAGCATAAGCTTTTAGATGAGATAGTCACACAATTCAATATGGTATTAGATCAGACAGAGTTCGAGGTCCTAGGTTCAAGTTACACCATTATCCACTATAAAAAAGAATTTTCACGCAGAATCAGGCCATAAATGAAGGGGCTTGTTGAGATGTCATATACATTAAGTACCTAGAGGCATGTGCTCAATTACTTATCTTGCAGAGAAATCTGGCTGCGGAAAGGAAAAAACAAGGCGATGGAAAAACTGTGGGCCAGCTAAGACTACTGATGCTTCAAGATCAAGATGAAAATGAGGATAATGAATTCCCAAGAACTACAGCCCTTCAAAAGACTGCATTGAATCTTTCAGATGAGGTGCATGATACACGACCACAACAAAATGGCAGATCAAAATTCAAGAACCGGCTTAATAACCACCATGTGATGGATATGGTCAATCATTTTCAAAATTTCGTCCACGATCAGTGTAAACCGGGGCAGGGGTCTTCCACCTTTGGTTCTGATGATGAGCTCCAAAAGCTAAAGCTTAGATTTGAAGCATGGAAGAAGGATTACAAAAATAAATTGCGGGAGGTGAAAGCAACGATAAAGCATCGTGGACACTCTGAAAAGGGTAAGGGTTCAAAGGTATGGTGTGGAAGATGAAAAAAGTTAAGTGTCTTCTTATTAGCTTAAAATCATCTGTTTTGCTGAACTTGATGTGGTAGCAACCATGCCCTCATTTATTTTCGTACAACAGCTACATCTCTGTTCCAGACAAGTTGGGGTCGTATCATCTGCTCCACTCGTTTTCATACTTCATACAATTTTCCCCTACGCGTTAAAGGGGGAAAGGGAAGATATATTTTCATTTTTACTATGTAGTACTAGGGGGAGATGGAAATACATGTACAGAACAAGCATAGAAATTGTCATTGTCGTACAACAAATGAAGAAATACATATCTGCATATTCAGTTACATGTCTTAAGTTGTACAATGTGATCTAGCAATCACAGATTCATTGTTCATTCTAAACTTCACTTGAAAATTGAAATCACTACAAAATTCACAGATTATTCTAGTCTTGAAAAATATTGTGTAGTCAGACATCGTTGGCTCCATATTGTCAATATGATCCACTGAAGAGGTCCCTTGCCAGTGACCATAACTAATCAGTGGTTGATGCAGCTCATTGCACGACGGGTTCATCCTAGTTCACTATTTTTGATTCGGAGTTCTACGTATGTGTGTGTGTGTTGTGAAATGCCCCTAAAGTTTCAACAAATGTTAGATCCTAAACAATAATTTTAACAAGTAATTTTAAAAGTACAATGTGTGTCATTGTTGATTATGCCTTATTGATTTAATTAATTTGGATAAATAATAAACAAACTTGATTATGCCTTATTGATTTAATTAACTTGGATAATGTGGGTCGCCTGTCACCCGCGTGACAGGCGGAATACTTACCACTATACTAAAACGACTTAGTCTTATATTTTTATCATTTGTCTATTTGTTGTGTTTCCAGATATATTATACACACACCCACTTCAAGCATATTGCTTTTTCATCGTTCAACCAACTCATCTCTAAATATTTTTCTTTTTTAGTTCATGTACTGAATATATATCACATGCAGTTATAAAATAGATGCATGAATCTTTCATGAAAAAAATAAGAGTAGCAACAAAACATTCTTGTTGAATTTTATGTGAAAAATTACATCGACTTTTATTTGCGAAACATAGACATGTTTTTCTCACTAATGTACACAATAACGACATTTTTCAAATATACCACAAATTAACATAACTTTTTTTTTTCCAAATAAGTGTGTAAAACTAATATCTACTTCAGTATCTCTTCTGTTTTGTTTGTATATCTCTATGTATAGTTCTTCTCCTTCTCCTCATCATCCTCATTCTTTTTTTCTTTTCTTTTTGTGGTTGTTATGGTGGTTATAATAATATTTTTTGTGGTGGTTTATTTGAAGATTGGAGTATTGTATGTACACTATTTTTTATTGTATGTGTGGTGGTAGACTAAATATGTTCATGTTGATGTGGCAATCCACATCATTTCCCGTTATGTTTAAACAAATCCACATTTCATTTCACATCAGTAAAATCGTCATCTAATCTCAGTCTACATGGCTTTGTTGCAACCTAAGTGATACACTTAAATCTCGGAGATGATCCGTCGTATTATGTATCAGCTTATTTAACGGTAGCAGACTTAATATGAACCCAATGTCATGACAGACATTAAGCATTTACATGACAGATTATCACTATTGTATATATGACCTTTATTGTTATATTTAAAGAGGCAGAGAATGTTATGAAAAAGGCTTATGTATTTCATTTAACAATGTGCTCTTTATATACAAGCAATTGTGTGGGAAGGAATCCCACAATATCAGTAAGAAATAATTATACATATCAAAATTAAGAGATACAAGATCAAATCATATCAAGAATAAAAGATATTGATATGCTGGAGATTTCTATCCTAATTTATCTCCATTATGCCCCCGCAAGTTAGGGGGTAGTGGAACGACTCCTAACTTGGAGACAGCTCGTTCTGTATGTGCTTTGGATAATGGCTTAGTAAGTAGGTCCGCTAACTGGTCAGCAGAGTGAACGTGAATGATGTGAAGTTGTCGACGTTGAACTTGCTCTCTGACAAAATGAAAATCAATGGCTATGTGTTTCATTCGGCTGTGGAAAACTGGATTTTGGCACAAGTAAGTGGTGCCAATATTGTCACAATATATAGTTGGTACACCATTGAGGGAAACACGAAGCTCTTTGAGAAGATTGGTGAGCCAATTTGTCTCGGCAACAGCATGGGCAACGACACGATACTCAGCCTCAGTTGAAGATCGAGCTACTGTTCTTTGTTTCTTTGATGACCAGCTGATTGGTGTTAAACCAAGATAGATAACATAAGCAGAGGTGGAGGTGCGATCATCATGATCACCTGCCCAATCAGCGTCGGTATAGACATGGAGGACTGCATTAGAGTCACGACGAAAAAGAAGCCCGTGATGGATGGTAGATTTAAGATACCGAAGGAGGCGCTTCACTGCTTGCCAATGTGTGTGAGATGGTCGATGCATAAATTGGGAGAGCTTATTGACAGCAAAGCTTATGTCTGGTCTCGTGAATGCAAGATATTGAAGCTTTCCAATTGCACTTCGGTATTGTGTAGTATCTGTAGAAGGAGATCCATCATTTAACTGAAGCAAACTTGCGGTAGAGAGAGGGGTAGAGACACCATGACAGTCCTGCATAGAGAATTCCTGCAAGAGATCCATTATGTACTTTGTCTGAGAAAGAAATAAGCCATCAGAATGGGAAATTACTTCAATGCCCAAGAAGTAGTGAATGGGGCCAAGATCTTTGAGGGAAAAACGATTAGATAGTGCCCGCTTAATGTTGGTGATAGCCTGTAAGTTATTCCCTGTAATAACAATGTCATCGACATAGACGAGCAAGAAAATAATTGTTGTACGGGCATGTAAGGTAAATAAAGAGTGATCAGAATGGGTTTTGCAAAAACCAGCAGATGTAAGGAAATTTGTGAGCTCGGTATACCAAGCGCGGGGTGCCTGTTTGAGGCCATATATGGCCTTGTTTAGTCGACATACATGGTTCGGGTAATTAGGATTCTCAAAACCCTTTGGTTGTTTCATGAAGACTTCCTCTGTTAGTGAGCCTTGAAGGAAGGCATTGTTTATGTCTAGCTGATGGAGCGGCCACCTATGTTGTGTGGCAATAGCAAGTATGGTTCGAACTGTAGTTGGTTTTACAACAGGACTAAAGGTATCAACATAATCAACTCCGGGCCGTTGAGTGAAACCTTTGGCAACAAGGCGAGCCTTGTAGCGCTCAATTGAACCATCAGCTTTGCGTTTGATGCGGAATACCCATTTATTATCCACAATATTTTGGGAATCTGTTCGAGGGGCAAGGTCCCAAGTTTTGTTACTTATAAGAGCTTCAAACTCATTTTTCATAGCTTCTCTCCATCGGAAGTCCTTGGAAGCTTGTTTGACTGTTACTGGTGGTATTTGGGACGTGAGGGTGGCCATAGAGGCAAATTTTGGATTAGGCTTATAAATATGATTTTGAGACCGTGTGACTGGACCACTTTGAGTTGAAGTAGGGTTGTTTTCAGGTGGGAGGTTAAGTTGTGTTGAGTGGTGTTGTTGGTCAAGAGGATCAGCGGAAGTGGGAGAATTAGAAAAATGGGATGGGGATTGAGTAGTAGGAGATAAAGTATTTAGAGGAGAAGAAGTTACCTGATTTTGCGAGATGACGTTTGCATCTGACTGAGATGGTACAGCTAGTGACAAGGCAGTAGAGTCATGCATACGAGCAGCCAAAGTTGAATCTTTGAGTGGAAGTTGATTTGGTAACTTAATAAGAGGAGATACGCTTTGATCGGAAGAAACTTTAGTAGAACGTACTGTATCTACAACAGATATAGGATTAAACCAGGAGATATTATGAGAAGATTCTTTATATTTGGAAAAAATGTTTTCATAAGGAAAAATATTTTCTAGGAATTTTACATCTCTAGAAATGTATATCTTTGAGGATTCGGGATCAAAGCATTGATGACTATGAAAGTGGGTAGAGAATCCTAAATAAACACATGGTGTGGATCTTGGCTCAAGTTTATTTTTAGCATATGGTTTTAGCCAAGGATAACATAAGCAACCAAATGTAAAAATTGAGGAAATATTGGGTGCATCATCAAAAAGGGCTTGATATGGGGAAATATTGCCAAGAGATTTTGCTGGAAATCTGTTAATTAAGTAAGCAGCAGTCTGACAAGCAAAGCTCCAAAATTTGGATGGTAGCGATGCTTGGTGAAGCAAAGTTCTAGCAGTTTCAATAATGTGCCGATGGCGTCTTTCAGCTAAGGCAATTCTTTGAGGAGTGTATGGGGGAGAGGATAAATGTTGAATACCAAATTCAGCAAGGAGTGGTTTTAGTCCCTTGAATTCTCCTCATCCATCAGAATAAAGGGTGAGAATTTTAGTTTTGAAAAATCTTTCAATTAGTGGCCGAAATTCTGAGAAGACCTTGAAGAGGTCACTTTTTTTATTTAAGTGTGTAGATCCAAATATATTTGGTAAATAGATCGACAAAAATAACATAATAGAGTTTTTGATCTAGAGAAAGAACGGGCGAAGGACCCCAAACATCTGTGTAAAGTGTTTCGAGTGGCTTGGAACTATGTAAAGTATTTTGCGAAAAAGGAAATCTGTGACTTTTATTGCAATTGCATGAATTACAAAATTGAAAGTTATCAGAGTAAGACAGATGATAATTATTTAAAATAGACTTGAGAAGACGGATATTCGGGTGTCCCAGACGACGATGCCACAGAGATAAAGGGGCTTTGGAGATAGTAGTCGTGCAAGCTGTAGGAGATGAACTTAAGATAGTTCCAAACTTTGGCCATTCGTACAGATCATCTCTATTCTGGCCTTGTAATAGCGGTGCCCCCGTAGTCAGTGCCTTCACAACAAAAGAAGAAGGAAAAAATTCAATAGATGTTTGATTTTGTTGGCAAAACTTAGAGACAGATATAAGATTTTTCTTAATAGATGGGGCACATAGAATGTTATGTAAAGAAAAGGAACGAAAAGGAGTGTTTAGCGAAGCTGAACCAGTATGTGTGATTGAAATACCGTTACCGTCACCCATTGAAACTTCTTCTGGACCTGTGTATTCATGTGGAGAAGCTATGTTCCGAGGATCAGCAGTAATATGATGCGATGCACCAGTATCAAGAATCCAGGGAGCTGGATTGGAAGAGGCTCGAGCAGCATACATAGCTTTGGCTTCAAAGTGGTTATGTGATTCTGAGCGACAAAATTAGCAGTGTGACCAAATTTTTGGCAGAGTTGGCACTGGATTTTCATTTTGGCTGGCGAAGGAGTGGAGGGATGCCATGGCTGTGAGATGTTGTTGGCATTTTGTGGACTTTGAAAACGCCATTGTTGTTGTCCAGAAGGAGGAACTTGTGAATTCCATTGAGACTGACCAGACCAACGTCGAGAGCTTTTGTTGTAGTTGGAATTGTTTTTGGTTGTTCGCTGTGCAACTTGAGCAGTGATGGGAGGTGCTGAATTCTTCTTTTCAGTTTGCCTGAGATAAAGTTCATGATCAGTAAGTTTATGGGCCAATTCTTCATAGGATATAGGCGAGTCCCTTGATCGAATAACAGTGCTCAAGGCTTCATATTCGGGACCGAGACCACTCAAAATTTTTATAACCAGTTCTTCATTGGAAATTCGAGCACCAGCAGCAGCTAATTCATCAGAGATAGTACGTATTTCTCTGAGATAATCAGTGACAGACTTTTGATCTCGTTGGACTTTCGCTAGTGCATCTCGAAGACTATAGATCCGGGTTTGGGAGCGATTCGCATATGTGGTATGCAAATAATCCCAAGCTTCTTTTGAAGTTTCAGCCGAAGCTACAAATGGTGCAATAGTGGAGTCAATGGATGCCATTAAGGCGTTGCCAATGAGATTATCCTGCTGAAACCAAACCTTGAAATCTGGATTGGCGACTTCTTTGTTGTCTTGCGTAATGGTTCGTGAAGGTGGTGTGATGGATCCATCGAGATACCCCATCAAGTCAAAGCCATTCATGACTTTTTGGATTTGAGCCTTCCATGTTGCAAAGTTTGCACCACCAATAAGCTTAATCGGTAGTTGTGCAGTTGGGTTGAAATTGATAACTTGCGTTTTGGTTGCAGCAACATCAACAAATGTGGGAGTGGCAGATGAGTTAGCCATAGGTTTGATGATTCAGGAAAAAAAAAAATATTTGTGAATGAGATGATGAAGAATCTGAACTCGTTTGAGTGTTAGTAGCCCTGATACCATAAAGAGGCAGAGAATGTTATGAAAAAGGCTTATGTATTTCATTTAACAATGTGCTCTTTATATACAAGCAATTGTGTGGGAAGGAATCCCACAATATCAGTAAGAAATAATTATACATATCAAAATTAAGAGATACAAGATCAAATCATATCAAGAATAAAAGATATTGATATGCTGGAGATTTCTATCCTAATTTATCTCCATTAATATTATCCCCGCTAGAAACTCGGATTCCAAACTTGAAGGAAATGTTGACCTATAGTGGAAGAAATGATCATTGTGGCCTCTAAGAGATCTCACAGTACCTTTTTGGCTTTCATTAGAAAACTCAAGTGTTTAGCCTCAGATGTCATAAACTTTCGCCAGGAACTCTTTCTTCTGCTTCTTCCTCATTTTCCTTCCTACTCCTCCTTTTATAAAACTTACTCACTGGTTATTCGTGGTTGATTTCGTTGTTGATTTTGTTGAAAAATTTTGAAAAGCACCATTGTTGGAATTCATTAAACTTGATTATTGAAGAAGAAAAAGTGGGTCTATTAGTTTTTGAAGGTTTAGGTTGAACCTTACTACTGAAATATTTTGAGATGGATATTAGAATGTTAGATATCAAATTTAAAGACACTTAGAGTTAATTTAGATCAACTTGATCTAAATTGAAGCAAACAATGTGTTGTAAGAGGCCGTCGTAACTTGTTGTAACGAGGGGCTGAATTGCAGAAATATGCTACGGGAAGCAATGGTTTGCATAAATGCCTTGCTAACAGTAGTTCAATATAAATGTTCTCCATTATTATAATGAAAAATTTTTCGAACAAAATTATCCTTAACAACCAATAAAAAGACACGCTCATATACCTCTCCTAGATCAACAAACCCTAAAACCCATACCTTTTACAGATTACTCCGTGCAAACGAAGATTCAATATTAAGATTTCTTCAAGTTGTTATTGACTTTTACTAATAGTTCCATTAAGTTCTTTATAATTTCATTTATATTATATTTAATTTTGCTTAAAATTCTATATAAACCAAACGAGCTATGAAGTTTATTCATAATAATAAAAAAAGCATGTTGTATAAAAACACATGACATTAGATTGATTACAGTAATTATAATATGCACTTTTATAAAATTAATTAATCTGTATTAATTGCGGAAAGTGTATGAATTCTGGAAAAGTCTTGCCTACTACCAAGACTTTAAACACATTTGCCATGCGGACTTGTAGAGAAAATCTCAAGTTATGCTGCAATTAGCACATGGCACAGACTGTTGGTTATTGCCAAGACTTTAAGCCCTGTTGCAAGGGTAAAGTTCTCTGCAACTCTTGGCTTATTTCCAAGAGTTTAAAGTCTGGTGCAATCGGCACCTTGCATAGACTTCTTGCCTATTGCCAAGACTCTACGGCATGTTGCAAGGGGCAACTTGCAGAGAAAGTCTTTGCAACCATTGACTTATAGCAAGAGTTTAAGCGCTGGTGCTTTGGGCACCGTGGAGAGACTTCTTGGCTATTGCCAAGACTTTAAGCCCTGTTGCAGTGGCCAACTTGAAGAGAAAGTCCCTGCAAGTCTTGGCTATTGCCAAGACTTATAGCTCTGGTGCAATGGGCGCCTTATAGAGACATTTTGCCTATTGCCAAGACTTTAAGCCCTGGTGCAATGGGGGGACTTGCAGACAAAGTTTATGCAAGTCTTGGCTATCGACAAGAGTTGCTGCTCTGGTGCAATGGGCACCTAAGAGAGACTTCTTGGCTATTGGCAGGACTCTAAGCCCTTTAGGGACTTTCAGACAAAGTCTCTGCAAGTCTAGGCTATTGACAAGAGTTGCTGCTCTGGTGCAATGGGCACCTAAGAGAGACTTCTTGGCTATTGGCGCCCTGTTGCAATGACCAACTTGCAGATAAAGTCTCTGCAAATCTTGGCTATTGCCCAGAGTTGCAGCTCTATTGCAAACCTTGGAGAGACTTCTTGGCTATTGCCAAGACCTTAAGCCCAGAAAGGGCAACACTTTTACCCATGATCTTGCTTCTATCAAAGCGATCTGAGTACGAAAATCTAAGCATATCATTCGTATTGATTATGTGCAGGATTAGCACTATGGCAACGCATTGCATTTACATAGCTTATAATGGAAAATAGGATGCAAACAGAAAATACATCAACTATGACATAAAGTTGATACTTGCCAAAGATGGTATAAGCTACCAGGTATTTGCAAAAGAAATTTGTAGTGCTCTAGCCATCAAAACTGATGAAAGTGAAGAAAAGATAACGTTTGACACTAATCTAGAAACGTGCAGAGGAATAATGGTAACAAATGATCAAGAACTTACGACTTGCATGTATATGCTGAAGAATGATGAGAATTTTAGAAAATCCTGCTTCATAGTATAAGTTATTAAAAGGACCGATTTCTCAAGTAACAACACCACCACCACCCCAAGTACATGCAAATTCTTTGTAAATGAAGCTGACCATAACATGGTGTTGAATCAAAAGGAAGGGCAATTAATTGACTTTATAGACCAAAATGAAGATGTAATCTCCCTGAATGACCAAGAAAGTGATGATGCGTGACAAGAGCTTAGAGAAACCAATGATGAGGTCAACAGATGCCGAGCTTTAATGATACCCACTGAACCACAAACAATCATCACCGACCAGTCTGCAATAATAGGCGTTGAATCAATCACTCCACCACCAACAGTAGAAGAAACAGGAGAGCCATCTATGGTAAAAAAAAAAGTAAAGAGAAAGAGAAAACTTGATATTGAGACGACCATTCTAGGGAGTAATGCATATATGGATGACATAACTGAAAAATCTGTCTTCCAAGACAAACAGAGTATGAAGAAGTCTATGTCTATCATTGCAATTACACAAAACATACAGTTCAAGGTTGCTAAATCATGCAAGACAAGATATTGGCTGAGGTGTCTTGATACCAATTGCACTTGGCATTTCCATGCGTCAAAGATAGGTAATTCTCTGCTTTTTAAGGTGGACAGATTTTAAAAGACACACACATGGTCCATTGATTTCATTAAATCTGACCAGCGGAACACAACATCAAAAATGATAAGTGACTATATTGTGGAGCTCATACGGGAAAATGATAATGTGATCCCACCAAAATTTATGGTACAGGAAATGAGAAGGAAATTTGAAATTACAATCAGCTACCACAAGGGATGACGTTCAATACAACATGTTTATTCTAAGCTCAGAGGGACTCCTGAAGAGAATTACATCATGCTGCCTTTCTATCTACATATGATGAAAGAAAAAAACCCTGGCACATATGTCAACATCAATACAGACGCCGAGAATAGGTATGCACAGTCTAAAATACTGCATTTACAATTGGCTTTTAATCTCTTGGAAATAAGCCACGACTTTCTTTGATTCATACACACACCTGCCACATAACTTCCCTTGAAATCTTGGCATTTGACAATACTTCCCCCCGCCACATAACTGCCCACTTCACTAACAAATCTTATGCTTCCCCTTGTAGGTTTCAGTATGCATTCTTTGCGTACAACGCTTCAATACAAGGTTGGAGACACTGTTGGCCAGTAATAATGGTAGACGTCACGTTTTTCCAGGGAAAATATCGCGGTGTTCTCATTGTAGCAGTCTCTAAGGATGGAAACAACAACATCTTTCCTTTGGTGTTTGGGATTGCAGATTCAGAAAACAACAACGCCTACAACTGGTTCTTCTGTCAGTTAAGAATTGCGATACGGACGCGTCAACAACTCTCAATTCTATAAGACCGCCACCCCTCCATTTCAAATTCCATCGCTAATGTCTATCCAGACTGAAGAAGAGCTGACCGGAAAGATTCCATTTGCCTACAGGATGATAGTACGTAATATTTCTTATAAAAACACTCAGAAACAAAACTACTTAGACTCTATATTTAGTTATTACATGTTTATTGACTTCATTCGCAGGTTGATCCTATTAATTACACAAGATATAATGTAATAGAAGGAGACGATAAGTTTACCGTCGACTTAAAGGAGAGAACCTGCAAGTGCTTGCAATTTCAAACAGACGAGTTTCCATGTACCCACGCCATTGCAACAATAGATAGGAGAAATCTGTAGAAGTCTAGCTACTGCACCCAGTGGTTTACAAGACATGCTTGGCAAGAAACTTACAAGGGTGAAATTCTACCAGTAGGAAGTTCAAAATCGTGGAATGTTCCATAAAGCGTCAAGGATTTCATCACAAAACCACCCAACACAAAAATTAAGTTGGGAAGAAGGAAAATAAAGAGATATATTTTAAGAGCTGAGTTTCTAAAGGCTAGGGTGAAATGTTCAAGATGCAAAAGGTGAGGACACAATAGAACCAGCTGTCTCTACACTCTAGTACTCCATCCACATGCAAAAAATGACAGAAAGAAAGTTACATCATGATTCATTTTAATTACTCTTATGAAGTACGAATTTATATGTTAAACATTACTTATAATTTGCACCATTGGTGAACTTTATGTCCTCAATAAAGCTTATTTTTAAATTTTTATTGTCCAGCTTAAACTCATAACAACTCATAACCAATTACCCTCTATCTCTTGGCAACTGGGCATTACTTCCCTCAATCCTCTCACCTCTTGCCAGGGCTAAATTCCCTCGAAGACTTGGCAAGTAAACATTTTCCATTGAACCCTTTATTTCATGTCTTTCCTACACATCCCTCACCCCTCCCCCTCTACGAGCAAACATGCTGTCAGGTATTGTCAATTTCCAATACTTTCCACACATTTCCAATGCGGACTTGCAGACAAAGTCCCTAAGAGTCTTGGCTATTGCCAAGATTTCAAGCTTTTGACATTTGTGCTTTACTGAAAGTTCAGGCAAAGAGGTAACCCTCTCCTCAGCCCAATAAATGAATTCTCTCAAGTATTGGCAATTGCCAAGAGTTTAAATACACTTGAAATGCGGATTTGCAGACAAAGACTCCAAAAGTCTTGGCAATTGTCATTACTTTGTGCTTAATTGCAACTATAGGCAAATGGGGGTAATCGTCTTCTCATCCCAATGCATGAATTCTCTCAAGTCTTGCCTATTGCCAAGACTTTACAAACATTTGCAGTTCGGGCATGGAGAGGAGGTCTCCGAAAGTCTTGGCAATAGCTGTAGTGCAATTACCAAATGGCACTTGTTCTCTTTGCTATTACCAAGACTTTAAGCCTTGTTAGTAAGGGGAAACTTCTCTGCAAGTCTTGACTTACTTCCATATAAATACCTTGAAGTCTTGACAAAATCGACACTTGCAATTGACCACTTTAATAACTAAAAATATAAAAAAATTATATCCTAACTAAATGAAAGAGCCAAAAAAAGAAATTTCACACCATCAGCAAGCAGTAAAAATAAAAATGATACATACAAAAAGGACACATAATTCATTCATTAAGAAAAAATATAAAGAGTTCTAAGGATACACCTTATACGATAAGTTTCATCCTAAAACAAAAACACTATTATCGCAATCAACATTCCAAAGTATTAACAAAAGTACTGTCAATCATTCAAAAAAAAAAAAAATACAACATGTTCAATTGTTTCCACCAACAAATGGTACACCAAGCACTCATTCACAGGTCGACTTATTATGTTCATGTTAATCCTCTCCTACCATCTCCGGAGGAGTTTCATAGCCATCAGTTACCCTGGAAGTGCCATGACACCACAGATTGGTAGCAAAGTCAATCCGATACTGCCTAAACCTGGGTGAACTTGTACTTTGAAACATTCTTCCCATCCATCAATAAATTAGCAAACCTTATCACAAATGCACCACAATCAACGCTGCACGACATTAAACAAAAAATCTGAATAAGAATAATGAAAATAAAACAACAAAGAACAAAAAAGAAAATAAAATAATCAAATAATTTAAAGAATTTCAAGTCAAAGACTACATACGAGTTGGAATGCTTGGGGCATTTTACCCACACGCACTTCAACGGCTCTTACATTGATCCGTATGATGGTCGGTACATATGAAAATCTATAAATTCAAGCAATGATGGAATCATCCTAGCATAGCTATCCACATGCTCCATCACCTTTGGGGCTCGCTCCTCATAAACAGAGTCATAGATTTGAAGAACATGCTCATCCAATAAGAAAATTCCAAGGATATAATGGGTAACTTCTGTCCTTTCATCACCCAAGCGGATAGGGAACAAGACACTATCAACAACTTCCCAAGACATCCCGCCCCTAATCTTTTTTGAAAATATAAAATCAAGAAAAAGTTCATAATTTGAATAAGCTCCCCAAGAATAATTTCTTTTATAAGCTTTGAAAGTTCTGCATGTCTCCATAAACCAATGATTGAAGATAAGTGACGTGCTGGCATATTTCAACTGACCATCAAAAGGATGGTACAAACACCTCTTCTTCAAATAATACAGACAAACTTCCACATGCTGCACAAACAAACACAAAATAAAAGAATGAAACATTTACAATATGTATTCTTACATTCATTTGCATAACCAAGTATGAAGTCAGGCCTGTTGAAATAAGGAAATTCCAGAGAAAGTCTCGGCAAGTCTTGGCTACTGTCAACAATTTACGCTCTGGTGCAATTAGCACCTTGCAGAAACTCATTGGCTATTGACAACACTTCAAACCCAGTAGAAAAGGCCAGTTTGAAGAGAAAATCTCTGCAAGTCGTGGCTATTACTAAGAGTTCAAGCTGGAAACTAAAACTGTTATATAAAACTAGAAAACACAAGATTGAATGAAAGTTACAAATCTCATCACTGAGGGCCAACTTATCACTCGAAAACTCAAGAAACCAAATTCGTTTAGAAATGGAAGCACCACCGAGTTTATAAGTATGAGGCGCAACATCCTCGCCATCAGCATAAACACTTCCATCAGCCCTGCATGAAGCACCCACCATAAAGCAAACTACTTATAATAAATACACATAACAACTTCTACAAATACAGAGCATAAAAAAATATCTAACATGACAGGCAGAAAATAAATAACAAAAGAGACAACTCAATCAAACGTATACTTTCTTGGAGAATTCATGATGAGTAAGGTTGTTTGGATTGATGAAGGATCTGAAATTTGGCACGTGGGGAAGAATACAGGTATAATGAAATGGGCATCGGTGTCGGTAATGATATTTTCAATCACTAGCCGCCTTATAGTGATTACGACCATAACCTTGAAAAGGAGATAACAAAGCCCATCTAGGCTTTGGAACCCTTTTTGGTCTTCCCTGGTCATCTAAATCATCACCAACAACTGGAGCACCCTTCAACACTCATGGCTTATTAATATCACCAAGACCCGCGTCTTCGACCTTTCTCTTCCCCCCTGCTTTTGTTCTCAAAGAAACAAGTGAAACATCCAGACTAGTAGCTTCACCACCATCCTATATACAAATAAAATAAAATCAATACTGTTTGATACAACAAGGAAGGTCTAGTCTATACAGAACTTGGCATAGCCAAGACATTCACCTCTGGTGCAAGGGTCACTGCAAGTCTTGGTTATAGCCAAGAGTTTAAGCACTAATGGAAGTCAGTGTGCAGGAAATGTATCTGCAAGTCTTGGCCATCGCCATGGCCAAAACTTTACACTCTGGAGCAAGGGAAACTTTAAAGTGTGCCCACACACAAAATGATTTAAACAAAAAATACTTGCACAATACATCACACTTACTAATGTCTCCCGCTCGGCAGCAACAGGTGTCAAGAAAGGGTCGCTTTGTAGATTAAAATCTGAAAGCACATTGCTAACTACAGCACCAGCTAAGTCAACTAATCCCTCAGCACCAACATCTCCTATAGCTCCACCACCATGCTCTTCACGCTCACATTGTTTATCAGTCACGCCAACTCAAACACCAACAACAGAATCTCCTCCTTGACCACCATCCAATTGTACATCAACAAGAGCTTCATCGGCAAGATCACTCAACCGTCCACCACTAACCAATGCATCCATTTTAGGATCATCAATATCTGCAATTCTTTCTTCGACAACACACTCATTCGAAACCACAACTGGCTTTGGTACCCTACTCACCTCCTCACCACCATCAACATCTATCACCCTCTCTTCATTGTTCCCACCATCCAAAAACCTGACATCATCATCCCCGAAGTCCCTATCCTGAGCATCACCAACTCTCTCTGCGCTCCTATCGATATCTATTTGCTGAACAGACTGCTCTTCCTCTTGCCTAACCGATGCACCTTCAACTCTGCCACCAATCTACAGTCCACGAGATGCAAACACATCTTCTCTGCCACTATTCCAATTGGACACGGGCGATGCGTCAATAGGAGACCAATGACGAGGTTGACTATGTTCTCCAGACAATCCATCAACTCCCCCTTTCTTCAGAAAATCGACAAGCTCACCAAGCTGTTCCTTGATCAAATGCTGCTCATCCAAAATACCATCCAAAGACTTTTTCCAGCTCTTCTCCATATTTAGCACAAAAAGAGAAATATCCAAAACCATCAACACATATAGAAAATAAATTGTTACGTTTTAAAATGAATTGAACAAACAGACAAGAAAAACATACATCACGACGCCTGCTCAAAGCATCATAATGATCTCCACTACCAACAGAAACAAATGAAGTGCTTGGAACAACCCTCTTTGGTAGCTCATCCACAAGAGTGAAAGGCTTGACAAGATCTTTAGCTTTCTATCAATTGATAAAAGAAATAGAACAACTATAAAAATAGAAAGCATTTCCAAATCACAAACTTAAAAACATAAAAATCACAACACTTACAGATTTCAAATTCTTCGGCAGAAACATCGACACGATTGAATCGTACTGAGGGCTGCCACAAGTTCTGTAGTGGATTATCAGAGGATTCTTTCTCTGAGAATTTGTAGCAACAAAGGAACGCATGTATGCAGGGAAAATATCCCAACCCCAAATGGTAAAAGCAAAGAGGGATCCGGTAAGCTGAAACAACGAATCTAGATGTTTAGTACTGTTTTTCAAGCACATTCTTCAATGAAGCCAAAGTTTCTTCATACGCTAGTGAGCCCTATCCGAAATTAGAACAAAGGTTGTTGTCCTCAATCAACCTAACATACTTAGTTTTTACAACTTTTGAAGGCCTACCACCTAATAACACACGACCTACAATGTATATCTGAGCAAACTGAACCAGATCCATCTCATTAGTCCACATGGTCTTCTTTCCATCCGTCAATATATCCTCCAAATCAGCCATCAATATCCCCTTCCTTGGATACAATTCCTCTCCAACAAAATAATACCTAATCAGACGACTACCCGGTACCTTCATAGCTGCTTCGACAACAACCCTATCAATAGTAGAAGTCCGCAACTTAGTGACAACACCAAAGATATCGAGATAAAAATGAACTTCATTTCATTGTAACGAAAATGCCATTGCATCTCGCCTCTTGCATTCAAATTCAGATAATAACATACAGTTTAAAAAATTACGCGAGAGATTTCTCATATCCATCTCCATAAATATCCCAAACACACCATTTCTTCAATGTGAAAGCTGCTGAGTAGTTAAACCTCTCTTTATAACATCCTGGAAGTTAGGATTCCCTCTCCAAGCTGGTTGCAAATTGTACCAATTAGCAAAATCAATATAAAGTTTTTCTGAGCCAGCCATCTTGTATAAAAATCTACATAACAAACAAGATACACATGAATCAACCTTCAAAAACAAGGGAAATCATATATCTCTATAAATCTTGACTGTAGCCAAGAGTTTCAAACATAAATCAACAACACACCCTATTTAACTAAAAATAAACCAACACTTGAAAATATTTGCAATTGCCAATACTTTTACCTCTATTGCAGTGAACAACTTGCACAAAAAGCCTACAACTCTTGGCAATAGCCAAGACTCTAAGTTCTGGTGGAAGCGACAACTTGCAGGGAACATCTTTACAACTATTTGTGTCACGACCCTTTTTCAACTCAAAAAAAGAAAAAAACTAATTTAGTTTTAAAAAGGTCTATGACGGTGTTGATAGGTACACTAATATTTAAGAGATTTTCAGAGTCGCCACTTGACAAGTTAAAGATGTGCCAAGTCACCAAAGTGGTGTACCTAGAACACCTATAACTCGTAAATGGTCTGCGTTAGAGTTCGGGGTAAGGATCTCGGTTGACTCGCGGGAAGGTGTTAGGCACCCCCGAGTCCTGTGCCAAGCACAGTTTGCTTTTATTGACGCATTTTGGCTCTTTGAAATTGTTTATTTGCTTTTTATTGTATTGATCTCTAATTAGTTAGATCCGTCACCTTTGGCACCGCATTTATTATGAGAATGTTTTCTGGACAAGCATTATTGATTTACAAAAATGAAGAAAATATGGTTTATCTATTTCAAAAACATTACAGGAATAGCCTACAGGAATAGCCTAGTTCCATGTTAATCCATTGAGGGAACTTTACTTAATAACTAACTTTAGACTAATTAAGTTTACAACTTATGCTCTGCCCGATTTTTTTCTTGTTACTAAGCTAAATGGGCCAGTTTTGCACGGCAACTCTTTCTTTAAAAGGAGGTATGCAACAAATGTCCTGATTTCATTTTTTATGTTTTTGACGTGACTCTTATTTCCAGAAAATTTTAAAGTTGCATTTCAGTTCTTGAATTTGCTAACATTAATATCCTACTTTGCCCGTGCGCCTCATATTTAGTTCATAGTCTAGCTAAAGCATAAAATTGAACAACTTTGCAAAACACGACCATATCTGCCAAACCTAAGTGAATTTAAAACGTACTAATTTTTCTCTGTTTAAGGCTTCAAACGTACAAAGTTAAACTGTAAGACCATTCATCCCATATTTTACCCCTTTTTGCAAGAAATTTGTTTTCCATTACATCATAAATAAATGTAAACATGAGTAATAGATGGCAAGATTAAAGTTCAACATTTCACTTAAATAGCTTTAGAGCATGTTCAAGTCCTTAAATACATACAAGAAAAGAAAGGTTAAGGGGAAAGTACCTGATAGCAAAATAAACCTCCTAAAGCAAACAACAAGCTTTTCAACTTTGTCAAAATCAAAACTAAATGAACATCAAACAACCACACCCAAGCGACCAGCAGCTGATCAGGAATAGACCATTAAACCACCATTTTTTGACACTAAGATTTAAACCTCCAATGACCTATATTGTCACTTCTTTTTTCTTTTTGCTTTCTTTCTCAAATATTTTTAGCTCTCTTCTTTTTCCATTCTTCTTGCTCACTGTCTGTTCTCTCTTTCTATGTTCTCTGTTTTCTCACTTTTTCTTTTCTTGCTGCTATGTTTTGTATGGCTCACTTTCTCCTCTCTTGCTCACTTTTGTTTCAGTTTTTATGTTCTGTATCCTCTGTTTTCAGTTATGTTCCCCTGTTTTCAGTTCTGTCTTGCCCCCTTTAAAAGAGAGTGAAAAGCCCTCTTAAAATAGAGAGGGAAGTGGGTGTGTACTGGTAAAAGGACCAGCCCATGTGCTCCCCAAGCCTTAGCATTTTCAGGCCATTATTTCATGGCATGCAAGGCTGTACTAGAACCAAAAGGGGGCAGAACTCTCTACTGCCACCCTTGTACTTCCTTGACTCAACCTTTGACATCATCAATCCTATGTCATCCTAGCTATCTAAACTTGAACCAACAACTGACCATGAGCAACTTAAGACCAAACAATAAACTAAACAGAATGGACTATGTCCACCTAAGAACAAATTAACAAACCTGAAACAAAGTTCCAACAGACAGACCATACATCAGACTCCCTACTTTCTAACAGGAGCAAATCTCAGGTTCATCCCTAAAGACTAACAGCAACTCAAACTAAGCACACTCTTGCCTAAAAATTTACTCACATCTAGTATATAAAACAATATGAACAAGCTTCTGAATACCACCACCAACAAGGATAGGCAGATAACATACTCAAGACGGGCATAAGACAACAGCAACAACAATGGACATCTTTAAACATGAACTAAACTAGCAAATGCAAACGGATTCACACGTGCACATGAGACACTAGTTTAACTAAAATAAGAACCAATGGACCAGACGATCCCACAACCAGATCCGTCATAACTCGCAACACTTACGACATAGACATAATCAATTCACAGATAAACAATGTTTTTCAATCAACGGTGAAGATCATGATATAACATAGCCATTTTATATGAATTCACACATGTACACATCCTGCTTCACAAGTCTAAGGCTAAAATATTATTAGTTTACTAATACTAAACATTAGCTACATAAAAAGGAAAGATAAGAGGTTTCCCGCTAACCCGTTACGCTAACACAAATACCACCACTGCCCTTTGCTTCGATCAACTGCGCCGTTGCCGCACCAATAACTGTCTCGCTGTCCTTATATCGCCATTGCCTTCGACTCGCTAAGTCGCTACCTCGTTGAGCCTGTGCGTCGAGCCAAAAACATCTTCCAAGTTTATATCTTTAACCAAACACAACAGCCCTTTAAGACAAATATCATCAAGCTCGCAAGCAGATCACACAAATAACTAACAAGCTACCCTCACCCCTGCCTCGCTCCCTCGTTATATCACTATCACCAGACTATCACTATCTCACTAAACAGCCTCGCCACCCCTACGCCGCTGCTACAACACCCAGACATCGCCACCTCTGTCGACTAGCCACCATTATCATCGCCCTTGCCAAAACAAACCTCACTGGTTCAGCCCTTATATTACCGCTGCCTCGCTGCATCGTTTAGCTTGCCGTTTCGACACCTCTATTGCCTCGCATCGTCACTGCCTCACCCTGAGTTCATGCCACCAAACAAAGAAACAAATCATCACAGCATCACCCCCACAACTAGTCATCACTGCCTCGCTAAGCCCTCGTCGCAGCCTCAGACGCCACGGACAAGTTGCCTCAGATCAACTTCAGTCACCCACACACACACCCTTACACCTCCCCTCCCCATCCACAATTCACCACCACAGTTCCCAAATTAAACAAACAAAAAACAGCCTTACCACCCCTATAACGCTGCTGCACCACCCAAGCATCGCCACTATTATCGACTCGTCACCATTATCACCCGAGTACATCCTCACAACATCATAGCCATTCAAATCCATTTTTTCTTGTTCTAATTGAAACGATTCTAATTGGGATCGTTTCAACTAGAAAAGGAAAAGAATGGATGGGAAAAGCCGAGAGAAATCAAGGAAAGGAAAACCAAAGCAAAGCCGTCGTCCCATTTTAACCGGAAGAAAGGTGTTCCCTTGTAATCGGGTTCCAGAAACGGAATGGGGAAAAAAAACAAAGCTAAACATGAAATACTCACCGGAAAAACATGGAGTTTCGCCGGAGCTAGATTTAGACCGAGTTTTTAAACTTCGATCTACGCGGAATCAGTGGGAATTTTGAGAAAGTGAGGTCGAATCGGGAATGAGGGTACCAGGGTGAGTTGGGTGATGTAAAATTTTGCCCGGAACGGCGTGGGTGACGCCGTCGACAGTGGCGAAGCTCCAGCGGAGGTGGAGAAATCGCCTGAGCTCCTGTGTATTTTGTGAATTAGGGAAACATGAATGGGAAATGGATTTGTTAATAGAAGTGGGCCGGGTTACACTTAGGTCTTGGGCTGCCCTTTTTCTTTCAATTTTAGCCGGCCCAATTTCTAATTAAGAACAAATTCAAACTAAATTTTACCTACTTAAACTATCAATTAGCCTAATTAAATAATTCACAACACCCACATATACACATGGAACATTTCAACTAATACAAGAAAATGCAAGCTAAACATGTCCACGAAAAATCCTATTTTTGGTAATTTTTTCAGTATTTTCTCCTAATTAAGATAGCTAGCAAAAATGATAAAAATTATGAAATATATGCAAAATTCTATGACAAATTAGCACAACTATATTGACAGAGTGCCAAAATTAGGTGATTACAGCTGCCCCTCTTTGTTCGGGAACATGAAGAGTTTTCGGACAAAGACGTAATCAATAACTAATTTTGGCTTTCGGTTCTAGTCGATCATGGAACTTGCAAAATGGTGACCGTACCCTGAATTTCAGTTCTAACCGAGAGAAAGGTTACCTACATATCCTCAGACTAAGGAATCAGGTCAGTGTAGTTCCTTACGTGCGATAGCTGGGACTACCGCATTCAAACATGCGCTAGACTCTTCTAGACTCACTAAAACAAACTAGACACTCTAGACTACTAAGACAAACTAGAGACTCTTCTAGACACACTTGGGGCTGATACTAGACACTCTTAGGCACACAAGGGCTGTCGATGCTGGTCACTGGTTGCTTGCTGATTGGCGGTCATTGCTTTACAGAGAAAATAAAAGTACAACATTGAAAATGTAAAGTTACAATTTCTATTCTAAGTCTTCATGCTTCCGGAGATGAGCTTCTTGGTTCTTGCTCCCCTCACTTTTTGAAAATAAAACCACCGCTCTTGGTTCAGGTGGGTCTTGCTCTTTGTAGAAAAGATAAACCCCCGATCTTGGTTCAGGTGGGTCTTCCCTCTTTGCAGAATGGATTCCCTCGTTCTTCAGGTAAGCGCCTGGACATCTTGAAATATATTACCTCATTCTTCAGGTAGGCGCCTGGACTTCTTGAAATATATTCTCTCATTCTTCAGGTGAGCGCCTAGAGTTCTTGAAATGAATTCCCTCATTCTTCAGGTGGGTGCCTTGAGTTCTTGAAATGAATTCCCTCATTCTTTAGGTGGGTGCCTCGACTTCTTGAAGTAACTTCCCTCATTGTTCAGGTGGGAGCCTTGAGTTCTTGAAATATATTCCCTCATTCTTCAGGTGGGCGCCTAGAGTTCTTGAAATATATTCCCTCATACTTCAGGTGGGCGCCTAGAGTTCTTGAAATGAATTCCCTCATTCTTCAGGTGGGTGCCTCGACTTCTTGAAGTAACTTCCCTCATTCTTCAGGTGGGTGCCTCGACTTCATTAATAAAATCCCTCATTCTCTAGGTGGGTGCCTCGAATTTCTTCAAATGTACTCCAGATTCTGATTTCCTTATTTCCCTTCTTTTCCTACTTTCTTTCCATTTCTCTGTATTCCCTTTGGCTCCCTTGTTGGTCTTTTAATGGTGCAAATTCTCGATGTGTCATTCTTGCTATTGAGATGTGATGTTGGCTTCCATTATCCAGGCGGGTCCTGACCGTGCTCTGCTACAACTGCAAAACAGGTAAACAACTTTTGCAAAACTTTCTTTTGCTCGTTTTGATGTTATTTTGACTGAGAGTCGAAAATGGAAAAGATTCTGGACAAAGGACTCTGGACAAGAGATATCCTTTAGAAGATGAAAATGAACTTATCTGGAGGCAAAAACGATGATGGCCCCAATGGACATGACATGCATCTTGGCCTCGAACCCTGATCCATTCACAACAGCTCTTCCTCGACCTCTCCCTCAATTCGAACATTCAGCAATGACTACTTGCCAAGCCCAGCTTGATGACAAATATAACATCTCTCATTCGGCTAGTGGTGCCCCATTTGGGGTTTTCACCAACTAACCTCTCTCATTGTTCTTTTATCTCACTGTTTGTCATGCGGCGCCCTTTCAGGTTTTCACCGGCAAGACTTCATTTTCTTTTCTTTTCATTTCTTTCTTCTTTTCTTTTTTTTTTCTTTTTTTTTCTCTTTGATGATAATGTCTTCGGTGCTTTGAGCCTCTTTCCTGATTTCAAGACCAAAATGCCAAACGTCTCATGAACATGTGAAAAGATGGTAAGAATAATAGAAGTTTGTTTTTAATTTATTGACAAATAAAATAAAAACAAACTTCTGCCATAGTTTAGCAGAAACTGCGGATTTGGATTTTCTTTGAATTTGGTCGCAAACTTGGAGGCAAGTTTTGCTTCGATGTGAGATAGGAAAAAAAGGAACTTTCCCCTAATATGAAGCTAGGGAACATTTAGAACTTTCACTGATATGACCGCACCTGAATGGTTGCCTACGTATCCTTTTGAGAGGAATTAGGTCAGACGTAGCTCTAGCAACTTAATGCCAAAATTTGTTGTTTTGAATCTTTCTTTCATTCATTTCATTTCATTACAATTATAGGATTCCCAATAAGGGTTCACAAAAGCAATACAAAGCCAAAGGCTAACAAAGGGATACATTATCTGGATAAGGGAAACAAAGACTTTCGCTATTCCAATCCAAGAACATCAAATGTAGTACCTCTTCACTGCATCAGCATTAACAATCATTTCAGCCATCGTCCCTTCGATGTCTGTCAAGAATAAAGCACCATTGGGCAACACCTTCTTCACCACATACGGTCCTTGCCAATTTGGAGCAAACTTGCCCTTTGCTTCTTCCTGATGTGGAAAGATGCGCTTCAAGACTAACTGGCCTTCATTGAACTTGCGCTGGCGCACTTTCTTGTTGTATGCTTTGGCCATTCTCTTCTGATATAGTTGACCATAACATACTGCATTTAGCCTTTTCTCATCAATCAGAGCCAATTGTTCCAAGCGGGATTTGACCCATTCTGTGTCCTCGATTTCAGTTCAACAATGATTCTCAAGGATGGTATTTCGACTTCTGCCGGAATGACCGCTTCAGTCCCATACACCAGTTCATATGGAGTCATGCCTATTGAGGTGCGCACAGTTGTGCGATAACCCAGAAGAGCAAACGACAACTTCTCATGCCAATCTCGAGATCCTTCCACCATTTTTCGAAGGATCTTCTTGATGTTCTTGTTTGCAGCTTCGACCGCCCCATTTGCTTTTGGCCGGTATGGTGTGGAATTTCTGTGTACAATTTTGAACTTTCACATACCTCCCTCATCAGATGACTGTTCAGATTAGCCCCATTGTCTGTGATGATGGTATTGGGAATACTGAATCGGCAAATGATGTTTGAGTGAACAAAGTCGACCACAGCTTTCTTGGTTACTGACTTGAATGTCGCTGCTTCCACCCACTTGGTAAAATAATCAATGGCGACCAAGATGAATCTATGCCCGTTCGACGCCTTTGGTTCTATTGGGCCAATGACATTCATTCCCCATGTTGCGAAAGGCCAAGGAGCGGACGTTGTATGGAGCTCTAAGGGAGGTGAATGTATCAAATCGCCGTGCACTTGACATTGGTGGCATTTTCGCACAAAACCTATGCAATCTCGCTCCATGGTGAGCCAGAAATAACCTGCTCTTAAGATCTTCTTGGCAAGCACATAGCCATTCATGTGTGGCCCACAAATTCCTGAATGTACCTCGTTAAGAATTCTCGAGGCTTCTTGTGCGTCTACACATCTCAACATTCCCAGATCTGGGGTTCTCATATACAGTACCCCTCCGCTCAGAAAGAAACCATTTGCAAGACGACGGAGGGTTATTTTCTGATTGCTCTCAGCTAGTGCCGGGTACTCTCCATTCTTGATGTAGTTTTTGATGTCCAGGTACCATAGCTCACCATCAAGTTCTTCTTCAACCATGTTGCAATAAGCATGTTGATCCCTAACTTGAATCTCGAGAGGATCAATATGAGTTTGGTCAGGATGACTAAGCATGGATGCTAATGTAGCCAAAGCATCAGCCAATTCATTGTGCATTCTTAGGACGTGCCTAAATTCAATAGAATCAAATCTTTGGCAAAGGTCTTCCAGATACTGCTTATACATGATGAGTTTTACATCTCGAGTTTCCCATTCACCCTTGATTTGATGTACTAGTAGGTCGGAATCTCCGAGCACTAGTAGTTCTTTGATGTCAATGTCTATCGCCATGCGTAGACCCATGATGCAAGCTTCGTATTCTGCAGTGTTATTGGTACACCAGAAACGAAGTTGTGCTGCTGCCGGATAATATTGACCTGTTGGAGATATGAGAACAGCCCCGATACCATCACCTTTGGAGTTAGATGCCCCATCAAAATAAAGCTTCCAATAACGGTCATATTCAGAGGACAACTCTTCAATTATGTCAACCTCTTAATCAGGAAAGTATGTCTTGAGAGGTTCATACTCATCATCCACTGGATTCTCGGCCAAATAATCGGCCAAAGCCTGGGCTTTCATTGCAGTCTGGGTGACATAGACTATGTCAAACTCTGTGAGTAACATTTGCCACTTGGCGAGCCTTCCCGTTGGCATTGGCTTCTGGAAGATGTACTTCAATAGGTCCATCTGGGATATGAGGTAAGTAGTGTATGACAGCAAATAATGCCTCAACTTCTGCGCTACCCAAGTGAGGGCACAACATGTTCTCTCCAACAAATTGTACTTGACCTCATAATCCGTGAACTTCTTGCTCATGTAGTAGATGGCTTGCTCTTTCTTTCCTGTGGCATCATGCTGCCCCAATACACATCCAAATAAATTATCCATCACCGACAAATAGAGGAACTGTCACGACCCAATTTCCAAGGGCTCGTGATGGTACCTAAACAACATTTGCCTAGGCGAACCAATGAAACAAGATGCGGAAAAGAACAATAATGTGAAAAGATCATAAATGGATATATAAATATAAAAGTGTGAAGTCCAAAAGAATATATCCACAAAAGAATTGGAGCATTCTAGGAGTGACTCAATAAAGTATGAATATACATCAAAGAAATCTGAGTCCTATCTCTAAGTGACTCCGGCGGTATGCCACCACGGTCTGTGTGGTCGGCTCACCTCAATCAAAAGTCTCAGAAGCCTCGGGAACCGCTAACGTCCGGGCTGCTGACTGGATGAAGGACCTGCGCACGTAGCAGAGTAAGTTATGAGCCGAAGCCCAGTAAGATCACCGACAGGCCCGCTAAGGTACCCTTGCGGGACAAGTCGCTACATGCATCATAAGCAACAACATACTATAGTAATCATACAATAAAGTAGTGAAATCACAAATAGATGTAACACATTCCATACACACAAGTAGTAACCAGAAGTCTCAAGGATTATGCCCATCCAACGTAAGGCATAGGTCAACTCAGCGGCGGTTTGGAGGTCCAATCTCTACTCCCGTGCCGACTAACCTAGACCTACGAGGGACTAGCAACACCACTACTAAGTATCAACCATATACCGTGACCCGAAGTCACTATCACAATCATGAATAAGTAGACCAACGACCCGTAGTCGTTGGCTCATCTCAAATCTGTCTACGATCGCACCACACCCCCTGTCAAGTGCGTCGTATCTCAATAAATCAAGTGACCACACCACACCCCCTGTCAAGTGTGTCACATCTCAAAGATCAAGTGTCCACACCACACCCCCTGTCAAGTGTCCCTCTAACAGTATTAATATCCACGACATTAATAACAATAACAGAAATAATAACAGAAATATTAATAACGATAATATTTCACAGTCACCGTAACCCAGGTTGGTTATGCTAGCTGAACGTAAGGCGAAGGTTAACCCGACCACAGTTTGGGGGTACAATCCCTACTCCCATGTCGTCCAACCCAAGGTTACGTATAGACAGCACTACCCAACCCGGCACGTGAACAAATCAAGTACCAATATCATACAAAAGCCGGCAAAATCCTCGGCAAGACATTTATCATGACATGCCGGCAACATCCTCGGCCATGTCCCAAGTTCTTGCTATCTAAGCATGGCGTAGCAAGCGTTACTACGATATAAATTTAAGCTACCTCGACGTAGCGTTTAGACCGGCACATACCTCGGTCGAGTCACAATCTCGCTATTTATAACAAATAATAATAGCAAGTAATTCACATCATTAATCCTAACCATTGTTAGGTATATATATGCGTACATGAAGCATACTAGCATGAAGGAAGAGTCCACAAGCACAATAGAGGTCAAGTCTCACTTACCTCGAAATTCTGGCTCAAATGCCGGGAAGAATCTCCTTTCCCGCTCGCCTTGTCCGCGAAGGACTCTCCACTAGGTCTATTAAGACAAGATATAGCACATATGAGTGCTCAATTATAGCTATTTAAGCCTATAGGCATCCTAGGGTAAAAATTACCAAAATGCCCCCGGATAGGGACGAGCCCTAAATTTACAAAATGTACTTTTCCGGACTCCCCACACTCCCGTGGGTCCAAAAGTACACTTAGATTCCACATGCGAGCCTTGCTCGATGTCTTTCCCCAATTCTTAAGAATCTAGGGTTCTAACCCATTTCCAAGAATCAACCATTTGATTCTTGTGTTAATCAACATAAACATGGATTGAAAGGGCTTACCTTAAGTGTAAGTATGATTGGGTCTTCAAGAAATACCCAAAAATCGCCTCAAGAGCTCACCAAATGATTTTTATACGTTATGAACCAAAATGGCCCGAAATGGCCTTTTTATAGCAGTTTTTTTTTGCCTCTGTGACAGCTTCTTCTGAAAAAAATCATAACTTTTGATAGGAATGTCCAAATGACCTGAACCTGGTGCCATTAGAACCTAAACTCAAAGGGCTACAACTTTCATGTTTTGAGATTTTCCTAATTCCTTACGGATTGGCCGAAAAATCAGCTTTTATCCGGCTGTTTGCGCCAAAACAGAACAGAAAAGTCGCACCAGATTTTCTACTGTTTTAGGGGCAAAACGGGACCCTACGAAGCTCGGAATAATCCCAACTTTTTCACAAAAGTCATAAAATATTTGGGTGACATGCTCGTCAAGACGGAACTCAATTCGGACCTCCAGAACTCAAAAAGTGGGTCCCACGGCAAAGGTTCAATTTTCGACTTTCGCCAAAATAGCGAAATTTAACCAACCGACCTCGGAATCCAATTCCGAAAGTTGCTACAAGTCACAAATGACTATACGAACCTAACGGAACTTTCGGAACTCTCATCGGAGCTCATTTGCTCAAATCGAGCTCGGAAACCTCTTTTAACTCTTTTAAACTTCCGAAACGGGGACTTTATCAAAAGTCCTATCAAACGAGGTCCGTTTTCAATTTTGAAGGTTGCTACATATCATAAATGACGAGACGGACCTAACGGTGCGCTCGGATTTTCCATCGGGGTTTGTTTACTCAAAACGACCTATCGAAATCCCAAATTTCTTTCCGGAATTTCATAAACGGATCCTTTTCTCGAAAACCTATCAAACGGACTCCGTTTCGACTCAGATTTCACAGACGGGATATAAATGACCTAACGGAGCTTTTGGGACTGTCGACATGCAAATCGAGGTCCCGGATCCCGTAACGACTATTTGAGGGTCGTTACAGGAACAAAGGTCGGCCTGGCTCCGGTGGGATCAGCACAGGTGGATTTGATAAGTATTGCTTGATTTGGTCAAAAGCCACTTGGAATTCTTCGGTCCACTTGACTGCAGCATCTTTCTTTAGAAGCTTGAAGATTGGCTCACAAGTTGTAGTGAGTTAAGTGATGAACCTACTGATGTAGTTCAATCTTCCGAGGAAACTCATGACTTCTTTCTTGTTCCTTGGCGGAGGCAACTCTTGTATAGCTTTGATCTTTGTCGGGTCTAACTCAATGCCCTGTCTGCTGACAATGAAACCCAACAACTTTCCAGCTGGAACACCGAATGCACATTTAGCCGGGTTCAACTTCAAATTGTATCTTCTGAGTCTTTCAAAGAATTTCCTGAGGTCTTTAACATGATCCTCTGCTGTTCTCGATTTGATTATCACATCATCCACATATACCTCAATTTCTTTGTGTATCATGTCATGGAAGACGGTCGTCATGGCTCTCATGTATGTTGCCCCAGCATTCTTTAATCCAAATGGCATGACCCTGTAACAAAACGTTCCCCAAGGTGTGGTGAACGCTGTCTTTTCTGCATCGTCTTCATCCATCAGGATCTGGTGATATCCGGCATAGCAATCCACGAAAGATTGAATTTCGTGTTTGGCACAATTGTCTATGAGAATGTGAATATTAGGCAAAGGGAAATTATCCTTGGGACTGACCTTGTTCAAATCTCGATTGTCAATACAAATTCTCGTCTTTCCATCTTTCTTGGGTACTGGCACGACATTGGCCAACCATGTGGAATATCGAAGCGATTGAATCACCTTTGCTGATAGTTGCTTCATAATTTCTTCATGGATCTTCTCGCTCACATCTGTCTTAAATTTTCTCCGAAGTTATTTGACTGGAGGAAAATCAGGATTGATTGGTAACTTGTGAACCACCAAATCTGTGCTCAAACCAGGCATGTCATCATATGACCAAGCAAACACGTCTCTATAGTCAAACAAAACTTAGACTATGTCAGTTTTCAATTTCGGTAGAGCGTGCATGCTTATCTTGGTTTCCCTAACATCATCGGGACTTCTCAAATTTATATTTTCTGTGTCATCTAGATTGGGCTTGGGCTTATTTTCAAATTGTTCTAACTCTCCATTTATTTCACTCTCGGCCCCCTCTTCATCATATCCTTCCTCAAAACCTCCTTCATCATCACTCCCTTCCATGTCATCTACTTCCTCAATTGTCACTTCATAATCATCCCACCCCCCATCATGCACTTCCTCAATTTTTGGTTGATTCATTGAGACCAAGTTAAACTGTGTGTTTAGATCAGGGCGTGATTTCAGCATGCATGTCATGTTATTAAGGCCATCAGAAACGTAGCTACAGAAAGAAATAAGAAATAAAAATTAGGAAAATAAAGTGACAGGATATAGAGACAAGAAACTGGTCTTGCTTTTCATTGAATTTGAAAGACAAAAGGGTTTGACATCATAACAAGCAAAATAAATATACTTGGATTACAACACTTAGAATAACCAAGTATAAAGAAAGGATAACAAAAACTTGCTACCAATAGCCCCTCCTAGTGGGGAGAGGCATGGATTCCCAGTTGTTCAGCTTCACATCAGGGCCAATGTCCTGGATTTGTGCATTGCTAGGTCCTTCGCCAGTTTGCACCATGTTGATGCCAAAGATGTGTCTCAGGTCTGACAGTAGCTTCTTCTGTTCTTCAATCTCCTCAGCATTTTTGGAAATAGACTTGCCCCCGTTGGACCTCGTGAAAGATTGAGCGAGGCAAGGGACAGGCTTCTCTAGAGACCATTCTTGTTTCTTCATCTTCCTAGCTCTTGCTCTGTCTGCAGCTGTAGGCTTGTATCCCAGACCCCAGGTACCTCGAATGCCAAGTGGACTAATTGGATGTGGCATTCCTTGTAGTGATGCTCCGAGACCTTTCCCGGGTTTGAAACCATGCTTCAACATTTCCGTAGCCATCATAACTGCTGCTTCTGACAATCTTGCTTGGGGCAAAGGCTTGCCTTCAGGGACCTCATCTACATAGACTGCTTCAAAGGCTTGGTACATCAGTGTTGGGCTATCATTGTTGACCTCAATAACTGGAATGGACGGATCCTTGTAGATTGACAAATCTCCCTCTCCGTGTACCATGATCATCTCACGATCCCATTCAAACTTGATAGTCTGGTGTAAGGTCGACGGTACTCCGCCCGCCATATAAATCCAGGGCCTTCCCAATAGTAGATTGTAAGATGAATCCATGTCGAGCACTTGAAAATTAATAGCAAAGTCCACAGGCCCAATTGTCAATGTCAGCTCGATCTCACCAATTGACTGTCTTTTTTCTCCATCAAAAGCACGGATACTCATAGTGTTGGTTCGAGTTCTGTCCACATTGATTTTCAATCTTTTCAAAGTAGACAATGGACATATGTTCAGACCAGACCTACCGTCAACCAGCACTCTTGTGACGTAAGAGTTGTCACACTTAACAGTTAGATGCAGAGCTTTGCTGTGGCATGTGCCTTCCATAGGCAATTCTTCATCAGTGAAAGTGATCCTGTTTACTTCAAAGATACGACCAGCAATTGCCTCCAAATTTCCAACAGTCATTTTTTCAGATACATGAGCTTCATTCAGGATTTTCAACAGAGCATGACGGTGCGCCTCAGAATGCATCAGCAGGGACAACAAAGAAATTTGAGCAGGGGTCTTCCTCAGCTGCTCCACAATAGAGTAATCTTGCACTTTCATCTTCTTTAGAAAATCTTCTGCCTCTTTCTCAGTGACAGGTTCCTTGATGGGACCCTGATTTTCCCTAGCTTGCTTTGCTTTTCTTAACTCTTTCGGGGTAAAGCACCGCCCAGAACGAGTTAGACCGCCCACTTGTGTTGTTTCTGCTACAACCTCCTTTCCCATGTACGTTACCACTGCCTTGGCATAGTTCCACGGGACAGCCTTGCTATCTGTCACATGGAACTGAGGTGCCCTCTTTATGATAATGGGCTCGCGCAGCTTGTTCTGATCATCTTCACGGGGTGCCCTTTTGATAACCAACTTTGGTTTGGTAACATGGTCTGATTCCCTTTCATTTTTGCTGGTTTTCCGGATCACCAACTTTTGTTTCTCAATCTCCTCTTCCTTTTTCTCAACGGCCCATTTTAACATCAACACTGGCTTGTCTGGCTTGATAGATGGCTTTGTTATCCCAGACACTACAACAGAACTTGTGTTTGAAGTGATATGAATCTTTTCCACCCCAATTGTTATGGCATCAACTGATACTAATGGCCTTGCAGATTTATCTTCAAATTCCCCTTCGCATATACCCACCACGTGTACATCGTGGACTGGCAAAAGATTGCGATTAATGTTCGGCATTTCTGCATCTTCAATCACAATTTGGTTGTTGTCAATCAGATCTTGCACCGCTCTTTTGAGATAATAGCAATTCTCCGTATCATGCCCTAGTGCGCTCGAGTGGTAATCACAATGCTGAGAGTAGTCCACTTTCCCAATAGGATTCATGTTTCCTTGAATTGGCTTATCATGTTCAAGGCTTGCAATTTCTCAAAGATACTGGTGTAAGATTCTCCAATTGGTGTGAATTCTCTCTTTTTCTCTTATCGAGCCTTCTTTAATTCAGCTCTTGGACGAAAGCCTGCAGGACCTCTTGGTCGATAGGTAGGGTTAGGTGGAGCCTGATAATGATTATGTGGAGCTTGGTGAATGGGATATGTAGGCTGTGGGGCTGGTGCGCGCCATTGCGGATAAGATGTTGGGGCATATGGCTGCGCAGCGTGTACAGAGTATTGGGGTGGAGGTATGGAGTACTGTACATTTTGTGGTGGGTAATAGTGTTGCAAATGGGGTGTTTGTGGAGCTTGGTATGAATTAGAATGACTGTATCGCTCCTCGTTCCACCTTCGCGAACTCGACCCTACCATGGCCACATCTTCTTTCTTTTTCTTAGCAAACCCTGCTGCCCCTATTTGCACAGCCTGTGTGGTTGCTTTCAGTGCGGTCTGGCTCACAATCTTACCAGCTTTGACACCCCTCTCAATCATTTCTCCCATCTTGACAACTTCACTAAACGGTTTCCCAAAGACGGCGATCAATGCACCATAGAACGCCTCATCCTGCGCCTCGATGAACAAACGGACCATGTCGTTGTCCGGGATTGCGGGGCTTACTCGAGCGGCCTGCTCGCGCCATCTGAGGGCGTACTCCCTAAAGCTTTTGCTTGGCTTCTTTTTTATCGCATCCAGAGAGGATCGATCTGGCAAAACCTCAATGTGGTACTTGTACTGGTCGTAGAATGCCTGTACCATGTCATCAAATGCCAACCACTTAGTTACATTCTGCCTCATGAACCATTCGGCAGCTGCACCCCCCAAGCTTTCGGAAAAGTAGGCTATCAACAACTTGTCTTTCTTGACCCCTCTCATTTTGTTGCAGTAGGTCTTCATATGAACTCTTGGATCTCCTTGCCCGGTGTATAGATCAAACTTTCGCACTACGAACCCTTCTGGCAATTGCAACTCGGGGTAGGGGCAAAGATCCTTGAAAGAAATGTTGGTATGATCTCCATAACCCTGAATGATCCTTACTGCTTGTTCTAGGCCCTTCACCTTTCTCAGAACCTCGCTCTCATCAAGCTTTCCTGATCGATCAACCTCAACTTGAGACTCGCGATGGAACCCCTGATCATATGAGTCACTGTGTCGGAAATTGGGTTCATGGTGCTGATCATAATGATGATCCCCAGCCTGGAGATATGGTTCACTGTTGGACCTGGCCATAGCAGGCCTAGCTGGGCCCCGAAAAATTGGAACCTGTGGGAGAGGTGGGCCATACTGCCCCTGTGGCGGAGGTGGAACATAATGTCCCTGTGGTGGGGGTGGACCATACTGCCCCTGTGGTGGATGTTGTCCATACTGCCCTTGAGGTGGAGGTGGTAGGGACGGTGCATGAGGGCGCACTTCAGCTTCTTTTGTTGGACCATGACTAGTGCCAAAACCAGGGGGATAGGTCGGATCCTCGACCGCCGTAGATGTGCCTGGTGCTCGCTGGCTAACTGTTGGCATAAGCCCATCTAGGAGGTTTGGCATAGGAGGAGGTTCCCGTCCCGTAGTTATCGTATGATGCATGTCTACCAGGAATTGCTTCAGAGTCAGGGCCTCTTCTGTCGTCCTATCATTTCTTCGGAACCGGCATCAGATTTGTCTCCTTCAGTGGCCATGTTACCAAATGGAATTTCAAGTCCCTTTGAGTTAGTTGTGTGAGAGTGGGGTAATGCCAGAGCGCTGCACCAAATCACTGGTAATCTAGTCTTGTCTGCAAACAAAACAGGTTAGGAAATACGATATTTATGAGCCAAGCGCGGCTACAAGCCTAAAGTCGTCATGCTTCATCCCGAATCAAGACAAAGCGGGTCCTCTCTTTTCTTTTATTTTTTTCTCCTTTTTCCTCTCTTTTCTTTCGCTCTTTTTTTTTTCCATATCATATATCTTTCAAATGTAAGAGGGGTCCAAAATCAGATTGAAAAAGAAAGAAAAAATGCATTTAAGATAATAAAGAGACACAATTTTGGATTTTCTAATTTCCTTTTCATAAATGCCGAAACAGTACAACATAAAGAGCCCGCCGATAACATGGGGCAATAGTAGTACTCCTACAAATTAAAATAAACAAACTAGACCGACTGTTCGAAATGGAAATACCAATACATAATAAAAACTACAATCTGTCCAAGATGCTAAATGAATGACAAAAGGCAATGAGCTGCATCATCTCGGACTGGCATATATCTGCTAAGGTGATCCGGGCCCTGCCTCAGCTGGCTCCTTTGGATCTGACTCAAATAGCTCGTCGAGATCTTCCTCTGGTGGCTCCTCGGGATCTGCTGGTGGGCCTTCCACCAAGGTGCGGCGCAATCCAGCCAAATTTTATGCAACTCTGGTGATGAAGGGAAGCACATGTGGAAGTAGGTCTTCCGCGGGCAACCTCCTATAGTCACTGATAGCCTGTGCAACATATACAGCAGAGTCATAAACCTGCCGATAAACTACACTGATAGTCTGTCCTGCTGCCTGTATATCCTGAAGTCGGCTCTGTGCTAGCTCCCTGAGCTGGTCTCCCTGCTCCAGTGCCCTGTCGAGTCGAGCTCGAGCATCCATGGCATCCCGACGATGATAATCCTCCCTTCTCCTGCTCTCCACCAAAGCTGCCCTGTCGGCATCCCGCTCTGTCAATGCCTCAGAGTGCATAACACGGAGTCGTCTAACTGTGTCTAGGTGCTGATGCGCGAGACCCTCACTCTCAACCAAAGCAGCTCGAGCGGCATCCCCCTCCGAACGAAGACGGTAGACTAGACCCGCATATCTCTCCTCAGTCTCTACCCTATGCATCTCTATCTTCATGTCAATCCTGAGTGCCTCATCATATGGTCCCTTAACTATTTTCGCTGGCATAGCTACCAAAGCAGGCTGTCGGCCGAACCAGAAAACATACTCGGGAGTGACCTCGCCTCTGAATCGGTCTATAACCTGTGTGCTGGAGGTCAAAGGTCTCATATTATCCCAAATGGAGAACCACTGAGTGTGCCTGGGAAACTCACTGCTAATATGCTCAAGTCGATACTCTCCCACGGCCTCTACCCTAGGTACACCCTGAACGCGCCCAAGCTGTCGGAGCACCCGCGTAGGGCAATAAGGCTCGGCTCCCTTATGACCCATCAATACTAGAAAAGGACGGTCCGTACTACCATATATTCCCTCTTTCGAGGGGTACCAACTAACCTGCCACCAGATATTCTCCAGAGCTCGCTCGCTCAAGTACTGTGCCCACCCATCAAAGCTCTCAGGTAGATCAAGATGTCGAGCACGATAATAATGGGTGTTCAAATGGCATTTAGGCTCATCAGGTAGTGGAGTAGGGTCAAAACGGCCAAACAAATGCTCAACGAACCATACTTGCAACAACAAGTTGCAACCCTCGAAAAATCGGGCCCCTTTCTCTTTGCATCGAGTCAAAGCACGATAAATACTGCCCAAGATCATCGGCAAAACAGTAGAATTTTGAACTCCCCCAAATAGAGCTCTCACGATCCAAGAGGTATGGATAGAGATCTGTCCATTCTCCATCGGGAAGACCATAAGACCAAGGAAAGCGAAAATGAAAGCTCTTTCTCTAAGGTTATTCCATTGCTCATGGCTCAACATAGTGATGAATTCCGGTCGATGCTCTGTGTAACCATCTCCCCGCCCATAAAGAGCATAAAGATACTCCAGACTGACCCAACCTGAGGCCAAACTCACTAATTGTGTATCAGAGCGCAGACTCATGTCCCGTAGGAACTCCTCGACCCTCACAAAGCGAGGTGCTATGCACTTCTTTGTCCTAAACACTGCATTAGTCAAACCCGAGATCTCTTCTAAAGTAGGAGTCATCTCAACATCACCAAACACAAAGGTATTTTGACTCGGTTCCCAATACCGAATCAAAGCATTTACTAGTTCCCGGCATGGGGCAAACTTAGGGTTAAGAAAATGTGTCATTTCCCCAATTCTCGCATTCACAACCCCCTTCTGCTTTTCGCTCAAATGGTACCACCAATCCCTCAACAATGGAGGACATTTATCGACCATCTTAATAGGCGGCGGAGTAGATCCCTCAGGAAACTTCCTTTTTCCTACTCTAGATGATGATGCAGCCATGACACCTATTTTTTATTAAAAATGAAGGATTAGGACCGAGAAAACTTTGGACAAAATTTGTAAAACAACATTAAAACGGACAAGTCGACTCAAACAAAATTTTACATGATTGACTAGGCTAGACAAACAAAACTTGTCAATGTTTTACAAAACAAGACGACTCTATTTTGATTTTTTTTGATTTTTGAACAAAATTTGACATGACAACGCCACCAAAATTTGACTATTGACGTTGTTTTTCTCTTTTATCTCTCACAAAATTGGCCATTAGAACGGCGTGAAATTGGATTTAAAATCTTTGCCGACAACGGGAAAAGGACAATTGACACGCTAATATTTTAAAATCTGAAATTGCCCCTCTTAACAAAGTGTCTCTTCTCTCACCTTTTTTTTTTCCATCACTTCTCCAAACTAACCCGCTTTCCTTGATAAACGGTCAGCATAACGACTTCCCTAGATGCAACACAGAAGATGCCACTATTGTCTTTCTGGGGCGTGGGCCCTATCTAGACTCTAAAAGGTCAGCCTAGACAAATACGGTACCGGTGTACCGCATCTCACTAAGTCTAATGACATGCAAATAAATCGGCCTAAATAAAAGCACCGGTTCAACTCTAGGTGACTCAATGGGTTCATGTTCTATAGTTTCTGGCAATTTAGAAGTGCCTCGGGGGTACCGATCGACAACGTCTAACGGCCTAACCCAACGCACCTCCTCCTAAAAAGGGTTAACTTTTTGTGTCCTGAGACACGACAGAAATTTCAGACACCGAAGCGAGACTGGCGTGCATGTGTGCAGTGTTCCAGAAGACTCAGAGGTGTACGAGAGAAGACAGTTGTGTATGTACAGTTCAAACATATCAAAGCAGTAACATTCAAGGCAGCATGTACAAACAATATTCAAAAGCCGGAAGCGACAAAGTATAAAGCCTGAGATTCTCAGTTTTCACTTTTTTCCCCAGCGGAGTCGCCAAGCTGTCACGACCCTTTTTCAACTCAAAAAAAGAAAAAACTAATTTAGTTTTAAAAAGGTCTATGACGGTGTTGATAGGTTCACTAATATTTAAGAGATTTTCGGAGTCGCCACTTGACAAGTTAAAGGTGTGCCAAGTCACCAAAGTGGTGTACCTAGATCACCTATAACTCGTAAATGGTCTGCGTCAGAGTTCCGGGTAAGGATCTCGGTTGACTCGCGGGAAGGTGTTAGGCACCCCCGAGTCCTGTGCCAAGCACAGTTTGCTTTTATTGACGCATTTTGGCTCTTTGAAATTGTTTATTTGCTTTTTATTGTATTGATCTCTAATTAGTTAGATCTGTCACCTTTGGCACCGCATTTATTATGAGAATGTTTTCTGGACAAGCATTATTGATTTACAAAAATGAAGAAAATATGGTTTATCTATTTCAAAAACATTACAGGAATAGCCTACAGGAATAGCCTAGTTCCATGTTAATCCATTGAGGGAACTTTACTTAATAACTAACTTTAGACTAATTAAGTTTACAACTTATGCTCTGCCCGATTTTTTTCTTGTTACTAAGCTAAATGGGCCAGTTTTGCACGGCAACTCTTTCTTTAAAAGGAGGTTTGCAACAAATGTCCTGATTTCATTTTTTATGTTTTTGACGTGACTCTTATTTCCAGAAAATTTTAAAGTTGCATTTCAGTTCTTGAATTTGCTAACATTAATATCCTACTTTGCCCGTGCGCCTCATATTTAGTTCATAGTCTAGCTAAAGCATAAAATTGAACAACTTTGCAAAACACGACCATATCTGCCAAACCTAAGTGAATTTAAAACGTACTAATTTTTCTCTGTTTAAGGCTTCAAACGTACAAAGTTAAACTGTAAGACCATTCATCCCATATTTTACCCCTTTTTGCAAGAAATTTGTTTTCCATTACATCATAAATAAATGTAAACATGAGTAATAGATGGCAAGATTAAAGTTCAACATTTCACTTAAATAGCTTTAGAGCATGTTCAAGTCCTTAAATACATACAAGAAAAGAAAGGTTAAGGGGAAAGTACCTGATAGCAAAATAAACCTCCTAAAGCAAACAACAAGCTTTTCAACTTTGTCAAAATCAAAACTAAATGAACATCAAACAACCACACCCAAGCGACCAGCAGCTGATCAGGAATAGACCATTAAACCACCATTTTTTGACACTAAGATTTAAACCTCCAATGACCTATATTGTCACTCCTTTTTTCTTTTTGTTTTCTTTCTCAAATATTTTTAGCTCTTTTCTTTTTCCATTCTTCTTGCTCATTGTCTGTTCTCTCTTTCTATGTTCTCTGTTTTCTCACTTTCTCTTTTCTTGCTGCTATGTTCTGTATGGCTCACTTTCTCCTCTCTTGCTCACTTTTATTTCAGTTTTTATGTTCTGTATCCTCTGTTTTCAGTTCTGTTCCCCTGTTTTCAGTTCTGTCTTACTCCATTTAAAAGAGAGTGAAAAGCCCTCTTAAAATAGAGAGGGAAGTGGGTGTGTACTACTAAAAGGACCAGCCCATGTGCCCCCAAGCCTTAGCATTTTCAGGCCATTATTTCATGGCATGCAAGGCTGTACTAGAACCAAAAGAGGGCAGAACTCTCTGCTGCCACCCTTGTACTTCCTTGACTCAACCTTTGACATCATCAATCCTATGTCATCCTAGCTATCTAAACTTGAACCAACAACTGACCATGAGCAACTTAAGACCATACATCAGACTCCCTACTTTCTAACAGGAGCAAATCTCAGGTTCATCCCTAAAGACTAACAGCAACTCAAACTAAGCACACTCTTGCCTAAAAATTTACTTACATCCAGTATATAAAACAATACGAACAAGCTTCTGAATACCACCACCAACAAGGATAGGCAGATAACATACTCAAGACGGGCATAAGACAACAGCAACAACAATGGACATCTTTAAACATGAACTAAACTAGCAAATGCAAACGGATTCACACGTGCACATGAGACACTAGTTAAACTACACTAGTTAAACTAAAACAAGAACCAATGGACCAGACGATCCCACAACCAGATCCGTCATAACTCGCAACACTTACGACATAGACATAGTCAATTCACAGATAAACAATGTTTTTCAATCAACGGTGAAGATCATGATATAACATAGCCATTTTATATGAATTCACACATGTACACATCCTGCTTCACAAGTCTAAGGCTAAACTATTATTAGTTTACTAATACTAAACATTAGCTGCATAAAAAGGAAAGATAAGAGGTTTCCCGCTAACCCGTTACGCTAACACAAATACCACCACTGCCCTTTGCTTCGATCAACTGCGCCGTTGCCGCACCAATAACTGTCTTGCTGTCCTTATATCGCCATTGCCTTCGACTCGCTAAGTCGCTGCCTCGTTGAGCCTGTGCGTCGAGCCAAAAACATCTTCCAAGTTTATGTCTTTAACCAAACACAACAGCCCTTTAAGACAAATATCATCAAGCTCGCAAGCAAATCACACAAATAACTAACAAGCTACCCTCACCCCTGCCTCGCTCCCTCGCTATATCACTATCACCAGACCATCACTATCTCACTAAACAGCCTCTCCACGCTTACCCGCTGCTACAACACCCAAACATCGCCACCTCTGTCGATTAGCCACCATTATCATCGCCCTTGCCAAAACAAACCTCACTGGTTCAGCCCCTATATTACCGCTGCCTCGCTGCATCGTTTAGCTTGCCGCTTCGACACCTCTATTGCCTCGCATCGTCACTGCCTCACCCTGAGTTCATGCTACCAAACAAAGAAACAAATCATCACAGCATCACCCCCACCACTAGTCATCACTGCCTTGCTAAGCCCTCGTCGCAGCCTCAGACACCATAGACAAGCTGCCTCGGATCAACTTCAATCACCCACACACACACACCCTTACACCTCCCCTCCCCATCCACAGTTCCCCACCACAGTTCCCAAATTAAACAAACAAAAAACAGCCTTACCACCCCTATAACTCTGCTACACCACCCAAGCATCGCCACTATTATCGAATCGTTACCATTATCAGCCGAGTACATCCCCACAACATCATAGCCATTCAAATCCATTTTTTCTTGTTCTAATTGAAACGATTCCAATTGGGATCGTTTCAACTAGAAAAGGAAAAGAATGGATGGGAAAAGCCGAGAAAACAAGGAAAGAAAAACCAAAGCAAAGCCGTCGTCCCATTTTAACCGAAAGAAAGGTGTTCCCTTGTAATCGAGTTCCAGAAACGGAATAGGGAAATAAAACAAAGCTAAACATGTAATACTCACCGGAAAAACATGGAGTTTCGCCGGAGCTAGATTTAGACCGAGTTTTAAACTTCGATCTACGTGGAATCAGTGGGAATTTTGAGAAAGTGAGTTCGAATCGGGAATGAGGGTACCAAGGTGAGTTGGGTGATGTAAAATTTTGGCCGGAACGGCGTGGGTGACGCCGTCGACAGTGGCGAAGCTCCGGCGGAGGTGGAGAAATCGCCTGAGCTCCTGTGTATTTTGTGAATTGGGGAAACATGAATGGGAAATGGATTTGTTAATAGAAGTGGGCCGGGTTACACTTAGGTCTTGGGCTGCCCTTTTTCTTTCAGTTTTAGCCGGCCCAATTGCTAATTAAGAACAAATTCAAACTAAATTTTACCTACTTAAACTATCAATTAGCCTAATTAAACAATTCACAACACCCACAAATAACACATGGAACATTTCAACTAATACAAGAAAATGCAAGCTAAACATGTCCACGAAAAATCCTATTTTTGGTAATTTTTTCAGTATTTTCTCCTAATTAAGATAGCTAGCAAAAATGATAAAAATTATGAAATATATGCAAAATTCTATGACAAATTAGCACAACTATATTGACAGAGTGCCAAAATTAGGTTATTACAATTGGCAATAGCAAACACTTTAAACTACTGCAATAAGCCACTTACAGAGAATGTCTATGCAACTCTTGGCCATGATCAAGTTAACAAACCTCTACAAGTATCGTCTATAGGGAAGACTTTCGTGCCTCACTCAAACAAACACCACAGATTTAATTATAATAAACCACCACTTTAAGCGTGCATGCAACACCAACTCAAAAATCTCTATAACTATTGCCTATAGACAAGACTTTCATAGTAACACCATTCCAAAACAATAACACACACAAAACACAGTGAAAAATACTCTTACATGCAAATAAGTCACATAATGCACCAATAATCACGGATGGATTCAACATATTTCGTAATTTTAATAAAAAAACAACGAAACACAAACTATAATTAATAACATATTCCATACAAAAACAACTAATATACACTCAACTTCCACATAAATAATAAATTTAACATTAGACACACTATAAACCCTAAATAAACTTCATAAAAATGAAAATAACAAAGTGAAAAAACTTACAAAGGAAACTGTGACTCGTAAATGATTGAAAATGCAAGAGTTTTGTGTGAAACTTCACTTTGGTTTTCGGTTCAACAACGAGTAATAGGAGAGAAAAGGTGTAATGACTTTAATTTTTTATATGACAAGCACACTGATAGAGGAGAAGAAGAGAGAGAAAAACATTTGCTAGGAGAATGGAAATGAAAAGATGCTTGGAGTTTAAATATAACTAAACAAAAAAAAACTTTAATAAAAACCGTCGGGGCAGTTTTATAAACGATTCGAAATATTTTTAAAAATCAAGTGTCATGGAAAAAGTTAATATTACATAAAAACTGAACTTATATAGTTCAACACTTCAATTTCAAATAACATAAAGTATTGGCAAAAAGCAAGACTTCCTAACAAATACCACATGCTTTATTATTTTTAAAGTAATAATAACTCTAAATTAGTAATACTATAAAATTAAAATAAGCTTGTAAATAACCGTTATTTATCAAATTTTCAAATAATAATTTCACGAATAATAAATATTTTTAAAAATCAAAATGTCATATAAAAGTTAATATTACATATAACTGAAGTGTTGACAATAGCCAAGAATCTACACTCAAACAATTCACCACTTCGATTTCATTTAGACAAAATATTGGCAATTACAAAGACTTCAGTGATTGGAAAGTTCATATTATCAATATGTTGAACTCATGGCAACAGCTAAGACTTTACACTCATACAGATAACCAATTCAATTTATCTTGACGCAAAGTATTGTCAAAGGCCAAGACTTCCTAACAAATACCACAGGCTTTATAATTTTTAAAGTGATAATAACTCAAAACTAATAATACTATAAAATTAAAATAAGCTTGTAAGTAACAGTTATTTATCAAATTTTCAAATACTAACTTCACGAATAATAAATATTTTTAAAAATCAAAATGTCATATAAAATTTAATATTACATATAACTGAAGTGTTGGCAATAGCAGAGACTCTACGCTCAAACATTCACCACTTCGATTCTTTTAGTACAAAATATTGGCAATTACCAAGACTTCAGTGATTGGAAAGTTCATATTATCAATATGTTGAACTCATGGCAATAGCCAAGACTTTACACTCATACAGATAACCAATTCAATTTATCTTGACACAAAGTATTGTCAAAGGGCAAGACTTCCTACTAAATCTTATTTATAGACTTTAATAGTATAAATAATTAACTTCCCCTGAAGTATTTCCATAGGCAATAGTATTCGCAACTAAAATGGACCAAAGTCTTAGCAAAAACATTACCAGCACAACCCTCCACAACTTATTTATCAATATTAAATTAATTAAATAATATTAGACTTGGAATACTAACTAGAATTCAAGTCTTGCCTATTGGCAAGACTTACCAACTAAGCTCTTCAGAACACGAGAGCTAAAATGTCTTGAAGGCCTGCAATTACCAACACTTCCACCTCAACCAATTGAAAACAACTCAAATCTTCAAAATAACAAAAATATCAAACATCCAAGTGTACTTGTTTACATAAACATAACAAAAACACAGAAAATAGAAAACAAATATTATCAATAGACTGAACTTCTGGCAATAGCCAATACTTTACACTCATACAGATATCCAGTTCAATTTAACTTGACCCAAAGGTCTTATCAACGGGTAAGACTTCCTACCAAACCTATAAATAAGGTTTCTAACTCTCAGTGGCTTTCTCTAACTCTTTTGCAGTACTGAAAGTCTCATTTAGACTACTACAAGTTAAATCACATGGATCATCTTACGACGGATGTAACAAACGGAAATTTAGAAATTCATCAACCAGATCACATCTTTGCCTCTTCTTGCCACCTTCATCAAAAGATCTTGGCTGACTTATAAAATCATCCACTGTACCTAAATGAACATGATCATGATCAGAAGACTCAATATCCATTACCTACAAAAAACAACAATGACAACACAAAACAACAAAAAAAATGAAATAATAATGGAAAGACCATATAAAAACATACTTCTTTACCGCTCAGTACTTCAACATCTCTTGGTTGGGAAAAGATATTTATCTCTCCACTTTGGAGTTTAGCAAGTATCTGAGAAGCAGTTTCTACAACAACGTAAACACCTTTTCCTTGATAGCTTTTTATACCAACACCTAATGCGTCCAATTTTGCAACTCCCGCATTACTTTCATTCATTCCAATGCACCCAGAATCCTTTTTTTATACACCACCTTCAAAACCTTGGTAAACATAGCAACATGCTCCAAGACAATGTCGGCCTTGGAATCCAGACACTAAACAAGAATAAACTGAACTCAGGAATTAATATTTAAAGGACACAATTAGAAAATTGATATTCTGAACAAAATTGCAAAAATATATTACCATCATACGTGCCACCAAATTAGAGAAATCATCATCTAATCGCTTGTTTAAAGTATAAATGACATGCTATACAAGATTTACACAGAATTAAAAAATATAATTGGAATTTAATAAAAAATACAAGCAACTATTAATTACATCAACAACCAAATTCACTAAACCCAAAGGAAAAGTTGCACAACTATCAGCAGTGACGTCACATGAAAACTGCAACTGAATGAACAGATGTTTCATCTCTTCATCAGTAGCAATAGGTGGCTCCATCTTAAACGAATCAAACACCTAATTCGATAAGACATAAAAACCAAAACATTATATAACATACATATCAAAAATCAAAAATCAAAACAAAGACAAGGAGTAAGAAATTACAGAAAACGCATGGAAGTATTTCTCAACAAGATTTGAGAACCGAGGTTGCCTCAAATTACACCAAGAAAGCATCTGCGGAAATGTCCATTTCCGCAGGCTTAGCTTTTGTATATGCTCAAAATGCAGGGAACACTTCCAGTGCCCACACATTCACCGCGAAGGGGAAACCGGCTAAACAATACAATTTCTCATTTTTCGGAGGCTCCGACTTAATTTGTTGAAGACAGTTTCTAAGAGAACCAACTATAACCACTTGAAACCCAAGGTACCCCAAGGGTAGCTGTAACGAATCTCATCATCATCAATCACTTTCATCAAGTGACTACTCACCTCACAATCCTCAGACCGACCCAATAAAACTCTCTCAACAATGTAAACTTCAGCAAGCTTAACTACATCACCATCATTGTCCCAAAAAAGCGGCAGACGATTATACAGATCAGTGCTAAGAAATCTCTTCAAATCGAACAATTTGATGTGTGATAACTTGAGAAATAACAATTTAAAAGACGATTCGGACGAGAAGATACAACACCAAAATCGCTCGAAGAACACCTAAACCCGTAATCAAGTTAAATCCGTCCAAGTCAAATACACATTGATGCCAACACACACTAAACTTAATAACCATATCATCAGCACAATAACTCTGTGAAAGCATCATGCAAAAATTCACATCACCCAACTTCATAAATTTGCCGAAAACTCCACCTTTCAACAACATCAATTGTCCATCCGTCAAAAATTCACTAACCAAACTAATATACTTCCAATCACCACCTCTAGAACCTTTGGCGTTAAACTAGTACTCAAACTTAAAAATTCGACCTCCTTCCTATGGGAACAAAAAATAAAATATGCATATTCAACAACACAAAATTACAAAAATAGTATGATAACAAAACAACAAGTAAAGACAAGGGAACATACGTTACGACGTGCCATCATGAACACACGATTAATATTCAAAAAAATTCCTGTGCCATCACCATAATTCAAAGCCAACAGGCCAAATACAAAGACAACTAAAAAACACAACAGCAACTACATAACGCATGACTGATGAAAAGAGAAAACTATAGAAAAGGACACTACAACTATTGCCAATAGCCAACACTTTAAACTCTAGTGGAAGGGGCAAATTATACACATAGTATCTGCAAGTATTGCCAATAGCCAAGACTTTAAACTCTACTACAATAAGCAGCTTGCAGAGAAAGTCTATGCAACTCTTGACAATAGCCAAAACTTTAAGTTCTGCTGCAAAGAGAACCTTACACTAAAATTCTCTAAAAGTATTGGCAGTTGGCAACACTTTTACAAATTATGGTGGAAGCAACAACTTACACGGAACATCTCTGCAAGTTTTGGCAATAGCCAAGACATTAAACTCTACTGCAATAAGAAACTTGCAGAGAAAGTCTATGCAAATCTTGGTAATAGCCAAGACTTTAAGTTCTGCTAAAAAGAGAACCTTACATTGAAAATCTCTAAAGGTATTGGCAATTGCCAAGACTTTTACCTCTACTACAGTGAACAAGATGAAGACAAAGTCTGTGCAACTTACTCTCACTACTAAAAAAAAGAGGATTTCCCACTGAAGATTTTCCACCAAAATTCGGTGGGAACCCTCTGTCCGACCGAAGCAGTCCAACAGTCCCGTTAATATTTATTAAAAAAATATTCTTTTATATTGTCTGAACGCTGCGGTCGAACAAAAATAAAATATTTTTTTTTTAAATTGTCCGACCGCCGTTCGACCGACGCGGTCGGATGTTGTAAAATACAGATACGCGCAAACCCCTTTTTCCCCATTCTCTTTCTTCCTCTTTCTTTTCCTTAACCCGTTTTCTCTCTTCCATTACCCGACCCAAACACTCAAAAACACCCTAAAATCCAAAAATTTGCAAATATTCATTACATCTAAATCCTTCTAAAAATTTGCATATTTCTCATTTTTTTCATCTCAAATCCAAAAACCCTAATTCTATTTTTTTTTTTTTTTGCAGATCCACGGAGCAGACCACCCCTTTGCCGCTATGGAGCAGTCCACTCCGGTGACCAGTGTTTCAGGGGAGTTTTTCCCTTTTTTTTTTTTCTATTTTAATTATATATGGTTTAATTATGCTTTGATATTTGAGAAAAAATTGGTTTTGAGTAGGATGAAATTGTGATATTTGAGATTTGAGAAAAATATTCATGATACTTTGTGATGAAACTTTGAATTCCCTAAAAATTGGTTGTTTGACTTGTGACTTTGAAATTATGGTTTGGAATGTGTTGAATGACTTGTGAATCTTTGAAACCATTAGTTGGGGGAAACAAAAATTCATGAAAATTGTAATGTGCACTTGAAGTTGAGTTAGGCTTGAAGTTGTAACCTTGTATAATTGTGACCTTGAACCTTGAACTTGCAAATTGGTGCTATAGCTACTTGGTGCTTGAACTTGAACCTTGAACCTTGTGACCTTGCTATAGAAATACAAATTGGTGCTTGAACTTGAACCTTGTGACCTTGCTCTTGAACTTGCTATAGCTAGTTGGTCGGAATTGATATCATGAATTAGGATCAGTAGTTTGGGGGTGTATGAGCATGTTTAGAGACTTGTAATAAAGTAAAATTTTGTAGTGAATAAGTAGGTTCTTTCACTACTAAAAATCACTACTAAAGTGAATTCTTTTTTTTTTAATCATATTATTTTATATTTTCAAGTGTTAAAGTCCCTAAAAATTATGGGTTAGATTCTTTGAATTTAGTGGATTTTAGGAAATGGTTGAAAAGTACAGGGTATAATCTTGGTGTTGGAGTTGATATTGTTGTAATACTTTTGTGGTTGTTCATGTTGTTAATGAATGTAAATTGGATGTTAAGTTGAAAATGAATTGGATTAGTAGAGATTGATGCATTGAAAAGTAGAGTGTGTAGTCTTGGTGTTGGAGTTGATATTGTTGTAATACTTTTGTGGTTATTCATGTTGTTGTTGAATGTGAAATGGATGTTAAGCTGAAAATGAATTGGATTAGTAGAGATTGATGTATTGAAAATGAATTGGTGTTGTGGTTGGAAAATTTGAAAGTTTACACTGGTGTTAATGATTTTTTTTGTGGTTGTTGAATATTGTTGTTGTTGTTGAATGATTGTAAGTTGGAAATGAACATTTTGTGGATCCTATTTTGGTAGTAATGGTAATGAACTTTGTTGTATCAAAGAAGAGTATAATGTAGATATTAAAATAGGATTAATAGCCGTTATGATGTACTTTAATATTGAACTAGCTAATTGTTAGAGAGTTAGGAACATAGGGAGAACGTTAGGTTCTTGTAATCTCCTAAATTGCTTAAGTTTGAATCTTTCTAACCATTTGTTTAGAATGTGATACTTGTTTTACAAATTAGGGAGAAAATATGTAACTTTCAAGCTTAAAGTGTGTTGATGAACTAGTATTACACTTAACAATAATTTTAGAGACATTAGCTATAAGTAATATAATAGTTACACAGCTTAAAATATCTTAACTATTTTCGTAAATTGATTTGAATAAATTAAATTATTTCTAAATCTCCATTTAGTATGATTCTGCTTCATTTGATTCTTGAGAAGTATCATTAATTACTAAATGATAATCTTAGTTAACAAATTAGTTAGTAATATAAAAGTAATTGACCCAGATATAATATTACTAATACTAGTAATAATGGATTGTTGATGATTTTATACATGTGTTAGACTTGTGGATAGTTTTTGTTAACCTTCTTTGATTGTAAGACTTGTAGTTGATTTTGTTTGACTTCTTTTATCGTTATGAAGTCTTGATATTATGTAAATTGTTAGACTTTTAGTTTAAAGGCAGTAAGCCTTGTTTAGAAATATATTAAGGCTTGTAAAAGCCTATTGTGTATATGCTGCTGGATTTTACTGCGTTTACAGGTGGTGGAGCTCTAATTACAGCTTTTATATTGCAGGTTTTTCTCCGGATTTTCGACTGAGTCGGTCCGAGAAATGGATTTTTTTTCCAGAAATTCATCTGTCCGACAGAATCGGTCGGACACGTCACCCAAATTTTTTTTAGAAATTCAACTGTCCCACCGATTCGATCGGACAGATGAATTTCAATTTTTTTTTTTAAATTAAAGTGTCCGACCGAATCGGTTGGACATTTTAATATTTTATTTTCCAGAAATTCGTGTGCTCGACAGCTTTCCCACCGATTTCGGTCGAATGCCCTCCTGCGACCAGCAAATCTTCGACCGCTCTATTTGGTCGAACATCGGTCGACTAGCCGACCGATATCCGACCATATGGGCGGTCGAAAACCCCTGATTTCTAGTAGTGACTGAACATCTTTGTAAGTATTGGAAGTAGCCAAGACTTTAAACTCTACTGCAATAAGCAACTTGTAGAAAAGTCTATGCAACTATTAGCCATGGCAAAGACTTTAAGCTCTACGTAATAAAAACCTTCAAATCACCAGAATCAAACTAACACAAGCAAAAGAAATCAACAGCAACCTCAAACTTAATTCAACAGTCATAGATCGAAATGGAAATAACTAACAGATAAATATATAAACAGTAAGTATAAAAAAAAAATTACAAAAAAAAATAAATGCAGACATATTACCCGAAATAAAATAATAATTTAAACAAAAAATAATACTTTAAACACACGAAAAAGAGAGAAAACAAACCCTAAATCTCCAGCACACAACGAAGAAAGAATGAAGGAGGCCAGGAACGGGGAAAGAGAGAAAGAAAGTCGTTCAGTGTGAATTAGATTTAGTCAAGGGCAAAATAATCCTTTCACAGGCGGACGGATGACATGGAGGGCATTTATTTAAAACATTTGAAAGTGGGGACAAATTGATAAGACCAGAGCTTATGGAAGGCACAGCGTAAAAATTATTGGTAACGATGTAAGGCTTGGAACGACCTTTTTGCTGAAATATGACGCCATAAGCAATTCATTGCCTTTTTGGCCGCGTTTAACAAGGTTTTCCAAAAATTCACCCATTAAGTTTAATGAAATTTTTTGGACGGAAGCACCCCTTTCAATATCTTGGCATGGAGCCAAGACTTTCTTTTGATCCCTCTCTATTTGCCAATTCCTTGCCCCTCGAAGTGTTGGCAAGGACAACACTTGTCAACACTTGGTCATAAGTGTTGGCAAAAGGCAACAATTGTCCCCTCCAATCTCTTCCTGCATTATCGCCATATATTTGAAGTGTTGGCAAGATAACACTTCCCCTTGAAGTCTTGGCCCGAAGCCAACACTTATAAATTTGTGCCTTGGTGTCTTGGCCCCAAGCAACACTTACAAATTTATGCCTTGATGTTATGGCCCGTGCCAACATAAGGATATTTTGCTAAAATATTATTAAATTAGGACAATCTTGCAAAATCACTCCTGTGAAGGACACAAAATTTTCGCCTGGTGCCCTTAGTAGCCCTTGGTTTTGAATAAATGCCATCATTTTGAAATATTTTAACTAACTGCACTCCACATCATTAGTTAGTATGTGAAAGGACTATTTTACCCTTGCCTAAACCTAGTTCATATTGAGCTTCTTCCTTCTTCATGACTTCTCTCTTCTTTCTTTCCTACGTCGTTTCCTTCTTTCTTCTTTCTATTTTGCAAATTTAGGATTTTTCTCTCTTTTCGTGTATTTATTTATCTTTTTTTATTATTATTATTTTTTGCTTAAAGTGTGTTACAATGCAATATCTATTTTTCCTAATGCTTTTATTTATATTTTTTCTTTTGTTTCTATTTTTTTTTTGGGGTAATTATTGTTAATTTACTTATCTGTTAGTTTCATTTATTTGGATTGATGATCGTCCTATTAATTTTGATGTTCATATGTAATTTTTTGTGCTTGTTTTGATCGATTAAGGTGATTTAAGGTTTTTCTCCGCTATAATCATTAGATATTCTTGTTTTCCATTGCACAGAGTTTAAAGTCTTGGCTATTGCCATCACTTGCAAAGACGTTTTCTACAAGTTGCCTATTGCACCAGAGCTACAAGTCTTGGTTGTAGCCAAGAATTGCAGAGGCTTTCTTTGCATGTTGCTCATTGCACCAGAGCTTAAAGCCTTGACAATTGTCAATACTTGCAGAGACTTTCTTCGCAAGTTGCACAAGAGCTTAAAGTCTTGGCTATTGCCAATACTTGCAAAGACCTTTTCTGCAAGTTGGTCATTTCACCATAGCTTAAAGTCTTGGCTATTGTCAATACTTGTAAAGACTTTCCCTACAAGTTGCCCCTTCCACCAGAGTATATAGTTTTGGCTATTACCAAGAATTGCAGAGACTTTCTCTGTAAGTTGATCTTTTCATTATGCATGCGTTTGATTAGTTATGCATTGCCTATTAGGTATGAGTTGTTTATTGTTTAGTAGTAGTTACTCTGTGTTTTATTTTCCTTGATTTTTGTCCTGTTGACTTTATATTTTGATGATTGTACAAGAATTTTTCAGCATATTAATTGTAAGTTCATTATAACACGTCGTAATATATGTTACTTAGTCTTTACTTGTTGTTTTGTTATTATCCGATATTTTTATGTTGTTTATCGAATAAGTATAGTTTATTTTTTTTCCCATAGGAAGGAGATCAAATTTTTAAGTTTGAATATCGGTTTGATGCTAAAGGTTGTTGGGGGTGGTGATGTAAAGTATAGTAGTTTGGTTAGTACATTTTTTAGGGTGCGTCAGATGTCACTGTTGAAAGGTGGAGTTTTTAGCAAGCAGAGCAACTAGTAATTATTCTTGACATGACTTTTAGTAATTAGTGGATTATTTTCTTTCCTTTTTTGTTATTTCCTATTTTATTTTCATTTTTCATAATCAGGTTTTATGTTTAACTTGTGCAGCGTTGATTGTGGTGCTTATGCGATATAAAGTTTGCTGACTAGCTAATGAATGAGAATGAGGTTTCAAGGTGTAGGATTACCCAACCTTGGCAATATCGATTTGATTTGGCCGCCAATCCGTGGTGTCATGCAAACTCCAAAGCCAACTTATGAGTGTGTGACTCCTCCGGAGATGATAAGAGATGGTTATCATGAATATAATAATTTATTATGTTAACGAGAACTTGGCGTACCATTTGGTGTTGGAAAAAGCCAACTAAACATATAGTATTTGTGAATGAGTGACTGTATTTTCAATTTTTTCGGGAATGTTAATTGTGATGATTACCTCATGTGAATTTCGTTATAGTATTTTTTGATTTATAATGTATTAATATGTGCAAGAAACTAATGGTATAAGATGTATTCTTATATCTCTTAATATTTTAGTTAATGAATTGTGTATTGTTTTATATGTATGATTGCTTTAATTGTTTGTTAATGCTGCATAATACCTTTTTTTGCTCTTTCATTTACTTAAGTTATTCTGTATTTGCGTTTTTGAAAGCGTAGCAATATCATTTAGTTAGTAAGGAAGTGGTTGAATGCAAATGCCGGGTTTTCCAAGATTTCAAGGCAAGTTAGATGTGTGAATGAGGGGATGGGGTGTTGAGGTGAGGAGAGTATTACCCTTTTTCCAAGTCTTGCAGTCGCAATTGGAGTTGCAATTGAAGGGTTCGAGGGCAAATATTTCCCTGCCAACACTTGACGAGATGTTGGCTTGGAGAAGGGGGAGAGGGTCGAGGAAAGTGTTGTCTTTTTGCCAAGAACTAAAGGCAATTGTTGGATTTTGAGAAGGTAGGGTTCGAGGGCAAATGTTGCCCTGCCAAGACTTCAAGGTAATTTAGTCCGGAGAAGGGGGCAGGGATTGAGAAAAATATTGGCCGCTTGCCAAGAGGTCGAGGCTAAGTGGTTATGAGTCATTACGAGTTTAAGTGAGTTAATAAAAAAGTGAAACACAGTCATTTTTATACGACATTAAGTTCATTTATAGTGCAAATAATAAGTACCGTTGACAATTTAAATTCAAGTTCACAAGAGTAACTAAAATTAATTATGGGGTAACATTCTTCTTGTAAAGTTAATCAATTGCCCTTCTTGTTGACATAACACAATCTATGGCTTGCTTCATTCACAACGAATTTCATTGTATTGACGGTTCTGCTGTTATTTGATGACAAATTATTCCTTTTAACAACTTCTACTATGAAATGGGATTTTCTGAAATTCTCATGATTGTTCAGCAAATATATGCAAGTGATAAGTTCTTGATCGTTTGCTATGGTCATGCCCTTGCATGCTTCCAAATTGGTATCAAACCATATCGTTGCTTCAATCTCATCACTACTAATTCTTAGATCATTAAAAAAAAAAATTCAAATGTCTGGTAGGTAATACAATCTTTCACAAGAATCAATGTCATGGTTTATATATTTATTGCTTGCCATTGTAAGCGATGTATATGCAATTTGTTGCCATAGTACTAATCCTGCAGAAAATAAAAATAAGTGATATGATCAGATTTGATGGATAGATCACCAAGATAGAAACAAGATCTTAGCATATAGGAAGCGAATGTTGGGTAAAATTTTTCCCTTGTTAGACCGGATCTTAAAATATTGGCTATTGCAAGTCCCTGAGAGCTGCCCATTGCGCAGAGCTTAGAGTCTTGGCTATTTCCAAGATTCGCAGATATTTTCTCAGCAAGTTTCCTATTCCACCAGAGCTTCAAGTATTGGCTATTGCCAAGACTTGCAGTGACTTTCTCTGCAAGTTTTCCATTGCTGCAAAGCTTAAAGTCTTCGCTATTACTAAGACTTGCAAAGAGTTTCTCTGCAAGTTGCCCATTGTAACAGAACTTAAACGTTTGGCAATAATCAGGACTTGTAGAGACTTTCTCTGTAAGTTGCCCATTGTGCCGCCAGAGTTTAAACCCTTGGCAATAGCCAAGACTTGCAAAGAATTTCTCTGTAAATTGCCCATTGCACCAGAACTTAGAGTCTTGGCTTTGCCAAGATTGGCAGAAACTTTCTTTGCAAGTTGCCCACTGCATAGCACTTAAATGTTTTGGTATTGTTAAGACTTGCAAAGACTTTCTCTGCAAGTTGCCCATTGTACCAGAGCTTATTGGCTATTACCATGACTTGCAGAGATGCCCATTGCATCAAAGCTTAAATTTTTGGCTATTAGTTAGACTTGCAGAGACTTTCTCTGCAAGTTGTGCACTGCAGTAGTGTTTAAACGTTTTGCAATAACCAAGACTTGTATAAACTTTCTTAGTAAGTTGTCCATTCGCCAGAGCTTAAACTCTTGGCAATAGCCAAGACTTATAGAGACTTTCTCTGCAATTTGTCTATTGCACCAAGCAATGAGCAACTTGCAGTTCATATTTTCAGTACTTGAATATCAATCTAATGTCATCTGCTGCCCATACGAATTTTTTTTTGGATCATCATGAACAAAATTCATAACTTATTCAGGTAATATGTAGTTACACAGAATTTTGAGCAAAATTAAATAGAAGTTAAACAAAATTATGTAGTAAAAAAACTCAGTAGGAATTTGAAGGAATCTAATCTTGAATCTTCGTTTCAATGGAGGAATCTATAAAAGTTATAGGTTTTTAGGGTTTAGAGATAGTTTGAACAGAGAAAAGGAAGGGGAAGATAGCGTGTGTCTTTTATTAGTTGCGAGGGGTATTTTCGCCCAGAGGAAGTTTTATTAAACTAATTGAAGGTATTTTTGCTAAATCACTGTTATTGAGGAAAAAGATGCAAACTATTGTTTATCGTGTCATATTTGTGCAATTCAGCCTGAAGGACACGTACATATAATTTTGAAAAATTTTCAAAAATAGGCAGCCCACTATACAAATATGAGGCCATATTTTTTTTTTCATGCATAGCACTCAGTGCTAAAAAAAATACTGAGCGAATCTCCCCTTCTCCAGCCACTAAGCCGCTGGCAGACACCCTCCCCCACCAGTGGTGTCATTATTTTTTTGTATTTTACTGAATTTATGTTGTTTATTGCGTCTAAATCAATGTTTTGAACAAGTTTATACACACAAATCTCCTCCCAAAAAATAAATTATACATGAATATACATGATGAATGCATAGCAATAAGAGAAACAAAAAAAATATACACAAAAAAGTAAAAATTCATATAAGCATCCTTAATATACAAATTTATTCACTCGCATATAGCGCTTATACAAATTTATACAGTTTTATAGACGTGTATAAATTTGTTTAAACTTGCGGCAGACTTCTATCTCGGAAAAAGATTGACAGGTCGGGTAAGATTCAGAAATATGAGTCATTTTTGATAATTTTCGTGTTTTGCTTTTCTTTTAGTGTAATTATTCCAATAATTTTTGGTTGTGAATGTGATGGATACTCGTCAAGTTCGTCCACAATCCGTGGCAACGGGGGCAAAAAGTAAATCCACTTTTTTTAAGTGGGACTAGAAGTGAAACAAGAGGTTTAGGTGTACATGCAGGTATTTAAGTAATTGTTTATCCGTAAACCCTCATTCCCCTATTATTTCCCTTCATTCTTTACCAAAAAATTATGTTTGAATCATCGTCGTTAGAAGAAATATCATCTAGCACCTCCGCCTCCTCCTCGTACACCACCTTCTCGTTATCCAATGAAGAAAATGACAATGGGAAACGTCGTAAAGCCGAAAACCTAGATAGAATTAGTGCCTTGCATGATTCTTTGATCGCTCACATATTCTCTTTCTTGCGCATGAATGAATTTGTACGAACTAGTGTTTGGTCTAAAAGGTGGCATCTCATGTGGACTTCAGCGCAGACCTTTATTTTCGAATATTCAAGTTACTCTTATTAATTTATACTATAAGGGTATTTGAACACGTGACGTAAAACAACTTTTGGACCCTCTTTGTCACAATCTTCCCTTACATATATTGAACCATTTATGTATAACCAAAACGTTCATATAAAGGAAAACCAATGAACTATTGGGTGTGGATTTGGACCCTAGACCTTAAAGCAATTTTTGAATCCTTCGCATTACTATACTAGAATCTTTGATATTGAAGGGATTCAACAATCAATATCATAATTTGTTTATAACAAATTTAATTAGTTTTTTTTTTGTTTATTTGCAAGCAACTCGTAAAATTGTCTTCGTGTGGCCTATAAGTTACGAGTTCAAGCCTTAGAAACAGCCACCGATCAGATTAGATTGCATACATCATACCCCTTAGGATGGAGCTGTTCTCCAGACCCTGCGTGAACGCGGGATGTTTTGTGCACCGAGCTACCCTACTTTTTTAGGACCTTGTGCTCTAGTGATAAGACATAAGAGGTCGGCTTGTCATGTGTGGTCTAAACGCACATCACAGCCTCACCGTAGACAAAAGCATGATAATTTAGTGTAGATCAAACCGTGGGTCATGGTCCTTGGATTGTTGGCTATCAAAATAGAAAAATATAATTTTCCAGCCAAGGTAATTCAATAGAATCCTTTGCTTGAATCTAGCTCCGCGCCTGATTATATAGGAGAACTTCTGGTACTTCTTTTTGTATCGTATAATATTGGTTGAATATGAGATTGAGGCTTAGTAGTTATTATTGTTGTTGCTGCTGCTATCTTTGCAGGTCAATATGATCATGATATAAAGAGGTTCTTAATCTTTGTTGATGCATGATACCCTACTTCTTTCCAAGCCTAGTAAAATCAAGAAGTTTTTAGTCGATTTGATTTACAAAAAGCCCTTTGCTGCAAATTTTACTAAATGGATGATATTCATAAAGAATAACTATGTAAAGGAATTGGATTTGTATCTAAGGCCACAACTTTTAGATAATCAGTTTTATTTGCCGCAGCTCATGTACTCCAATATGTGGTTAGAAGAGCTACGCTTGTGCAATTGCAGTCTTCATGCAAAGGGGAAGATCAATTGGCCTGCTCTTAGGGGTTTAGAAATTAGATCCTCTTAATTAAACCAAGATGTTATTGAAAAGATTTGTTCTGGATGCCCTTCTTTGGAGTCTCCAAAGTTTATTGCTTGTTATGGAGTTAATTATTTTAAAATTGATTCCAAAAGTGTGAAGAAGTTGGTGATTGGTGGCCATTACAATAATAAATATGATAAAAAAGAAAAAAAAAAAGAAGAGTTGGTAATACATGCTCGAAATGTTATGTCGCTGGAGATTACGGGCTATTTTCATTACAAAATAGTTGTTATTTAGGATGTGCAATCTTTAGTATATGCCAAGCTAAATTTCTATAGGGAGACAAATGGTTACGAAGATAAAGATGACTTTAGGACTGACAGGACTATGTTAAGAGATCTCCTTTGTATCACTCCAGCATGTTGAGGTTTGAGCTATTATATTCCTCGTTGTTCTTCATTTAGCCATCAAATACTTGCTGAAGTGTTTGTAGACTTATTGTTCAAAGCAGCGACTATGTAAACAAGATTTATAGCATAGATAACATAAAGTAGTTATTGGAAACTTGCTAGGATTACTACTCACTGTATTCCACTTTATGTTACATGATCTGGAGTTTGAGTGTCACTCGAACATAAAATATGCAAGTTTTTTTTTTTTAAATAAAAAATAAAATTCACATATTTATAAATTGCATAATAAAGATGTACTACAGTACAATAACTAACATTTAAACATATTTTTGAAAAGTGTTAAATATCATGGCCAAACAATGGTAGAACAATGATAGTGTAATGATAATAATAGTGGTGATATAAAAAGAGTGGCGGCTGAATTCAAGTATAATAACAGTAATGAGAAGGGGAGGTTATTATTCAGAAGAACGTAACTTTATAATGGGAGATGGGGATTAAGGTTTTCCACCGGCCCGGTCCGGTCCGGTTCCGGCGCGCCTTCGCCGGTCCGGTGCTAATGAAAAAAAAAATCGAAAGCGGCCCGGTCCCGGTCCCGGTCAGGTCTAACGATGCATTTTCACCAATGCCAGATCGGAACCGGTACCTGCAAGGTGGGACCGTTCCGGTTCCGGTTCGCGTTAATTTTTTTATTTTTAACTTAATTTTTTGATTCTTTGAAATAGATAAAAAAAATATGGTAGACTAAATAAATAACACAAAACACACATTTTATTCAATAATACGACAATACATTAAGTTGGAAATGCATAATTAAAGACTTAAAGATTTAAAATGACATACTAGAAAATAAAAACTAGAAAATAGACTAGAAATTAGAAAAATACATAAATCCTCAACTTCAATGACTCAATTATCGCGCTCGCGCAGATATATGCCACCACCACGAGCTGCCCATTTGGGGCCATGCTGGTATTTCAAGTGAGTCTTAAACTTCTCCGTCCCTCCATGAAGTGATCCAGTTTCATAATTCCAAACTTTCTTACAAAGAGTACACTCAGCAGTGCCGGTATCATTATTTTTCGTGATAAATTTCCAAACTTGGGATCTTCCAGTTCTTGGGCTGAAAGGACCTTCAGTAGTAGCACCTTGAGCTTGAGTAGGAGTATTTGCATTTGCAGCCATTTTGATAGAAAATTTATAAAAATAGCCTTTGTTAGAAAATTTTTAAGAGAAATGAATAGAAAATATTGAATTGTGATTAATTTGATGAAATATGGGAGTAATTATAGGAAGAATAGGTAGGGGAGGGCTATTGGGGTGTTTATGGGGGTGGGGGAGGGAAAAATAGCCGTTTATGGCCGTTGCCAACGGCTATTTTTCAAAAGGGAGCTGATTTTGAATTTTTGATGTGTTGGGCCAGTCAAGCCCGGTTCCGGTCCGGTCCGGCCCGATATGGACGTTTAGTATTTTTTTTTGGTTATTTTTTGTTTTTAATAGCCTTTGTAGTTTTTGAATTTTAAACTAAGTATATGACTCAATAAAAAATAATAACAAATATAAATTGATAGCAAGGCATCTATTTTTTATGTAATAATTTATATAATACTAGTATTAAATATTTAGTATTTTAGTATTTAATATTTAAGTATTATTTTGCAAAATATAATTGAGAATATATAAAATACAATGGTAACTTAATAGCAAGACATAACACTTGTTATTTTTTCAAACTTAATACTAAGTATTAAGTTAGTAGTATTTAGTATTTATAATTAATTTAGTAGTATTTAGTATTTTAGTATTTAGTATTTAGTAGTTAGTATTTAGTATTTAGTATTTAGTATTTACTATTTAGTATTTACTAGTAGTATTAAGTATTGAATTGCAAAGAGATAACTTAATAACAAAGGATAATTGAGAATATAACAAATGATTATAACTTAATAGCAAGGCGTAACGTATTTTATTGAATAATATTTGAATTTTTTTTGTTGCAAAGTACATAGTACATACTACATAGATATTAAATTGCAAAACTACATATTAATAAAAAAACTTCTCATTTTCTGAATAATTTCTTCTGGCACCTTTGGAAGAACCGGTGGCAAAGATTCATCTTCTTCATAATCATTTTCATTGTCCACACTTCCATCGCTTGATAAAATTTCGGTTGCTGCTTCTGCATCTGCTACTTCATCTTCTGCAAATCCAAAATTTCTTCGCTCCGATCTAATCCAATCTCTGAATAATACGGCCGTCTCCATTGCTTCTTCCTTCAATGAATGTCTATGATCTCCAATTTGTAATCTTCCTTGGCTAAACGCGCTTTCTGAAGCAACTGATGATGCTTGAATTGTTAGAATATCCCGCGCCATTTTTGCTAAAACTGGTGCTTAGGGATGGGCACAAAACCGAAAAAACCGAAATACCGAACCGAACCGAATTAGTTCGGAACTTCGGGTTCGGTACTTCGGTTTTTCGGTTCGGGTTCGATCTTGAAAATTTTAAAATTTCGATTTTCGGTTCGGTCTTCGGTTTCGGGCAACCCAAAACTTCGGGTCTCGAAAAACCCGAAATTTTAACCCTTCACCCTAAAATCCAAAAATTACCTAAACACAAGTTACACTTACAGCCTACATTGACAACTCCAATACTCCTTTCCTTACCCAAATAACCTAGCCGCAACCCACAAACAACTGAGAAACTATCCTACCCCACTTCGATTTTCATCCCTACGTCGATCTTTGCTACTCCTGATCAGTCCATCTCGTAAGGTTAGTTTCCATTTCTGATGTTCCTTTTAGTTTTCATTTTCGCTTTCTGCCATTTCTGATGGTTTAAATAGAGGAGATCCAGTTTTTGGTTTCTAAGATACATTTGGAGTAGTGACATTTTGGGTTTGTTATAATACTGCTATATTTTTGAATCGGGATAGACATTGCAATCTGGACAAAGTTCACCTATACATCTTTAACTGTTGTTTATGCTACTTATTTTTTTTTCATGAACATTCATTTCCGTTTCTACTAACTGAAGGCATAATGTTTTAGAACAGACATCTTCTGTGGTAGATTAGGTGATGCAAATACTTCTTTTTTAATAAGTACTCCGAACCCCTCCTTCAAATTGGTTTGTGTATAACTTAAAAGCCAATAACATATCCTATCTATTGGTCCACAGAAGATAGAAGAGCACATTGGATTAGCTTTAGGATTATTCTTTTATTGAGGTCAAACCAAACTCACTTGTAATTTAGACACACAGAGATAATCATGTCTGCTTGTCAGTGGTTTAGTTTTGATATGAACTGCTCCAAGTGTATCAGATTCATTATCTTTTCCAGCTCATATACTACTACAAGATATTGTAATTTTTTTGGCTTGTTCTTTCTTGCAATTAGTATATATCTCTTGTCTAAAATATTGTGTATTTGTGTTTGTTCATAGATGGCTGATGAAAGTAGAGTTAGCGCTGAAGTTGCCTCGACTGAAGGTGTACCTGAACCTGAATCTCAAAGTGAGGATATGTCTATCGACACTCAAGGTACGAAAAAAAGAAAAGCCATTCAATCTAGATCAAAGGTTTGGGATCATTTTGAAAAAGTGTTTGAGAATGGTGTACTTTCAAAGTCAAAATGTCATTATTGTAAGAGACTTTATGCTGCTCAAACTAGTGGTGGAACATCTGGATTGAATGCTCATTTAGGTAGGTGCACTGTATATGCACCTATTAAGAAACCTGATAGTTCTCAACCAAAATTATCCTTTAAACCTATCTCCAATGATAGATCCGATTGGAAATTTGATCAAGAGGAAGTTAGAAGGGCTTTAGTTGAGATGATAATTATAGATGAATTGCCATTTAGTTTTGTGGAGAAAGAAGGCTTTAAGAAGTTTTTGAGTGTGGCACAACCTATGTTTCATATTCCTTCTCGTAGGACTGTGACAAGAGATTGTTATAAAATTTATGTTACATAAAAATAATTTGAAGAAGTGTTTTAGAGAAGTAGGACCAAAGATTTGCCTTACTACTGATACATAGACTTCTGTCCAAAGAATTAATTATATGTGTTTGACGGCCCACTTTATGATAGAGATTGGGTGTTGCATAAAAGAATTCTTAACTTTTGTCCAGTCACTAGTCATAAGGGGGAGGATATGGCAGAAGTGATAAGTAATTGTTTGCTTGATTAGCGCTTGGAGAAGGTGTTCACTTTTACTGTGGATAATGCTAGTTCAAATGATGTTACAGTTAGAGAAGTGTCTAAACAATTGACTGACTGGGGAACTAATTTGATGGAAGGCAAACACCTTCATGTTAGATGTACTGCTCACATTCTTAATCTCATTGTGCAAGATGGTTTGAAAGAAATTGGCCCTTCTGTGAAACGTGTTAGACAGGTTGTGAGGTATGTTAGGCAATCTCTTGCCAGGCTTAGAAAGTTCAAGGAGTGCGTTGAACGTCAAAAGATCGACTATAATAGAGCATTGGTTTTAGATGTTCCGACTAGGTGGAATTCCACCTACTTGATGTTGGAAGTAGCACAACATTATGAGTCGGCTTTTGACAGGTTTGATGCAGGCCCTGAAAAGGTATTGTCTACTTATCTTTCTTCTCATGTTTGTGAAGATGGAAGTGTTGCAGGCGGACTAGAAAGTAAAGATTGGGTGAATGTGAGGAATATGATAAAGTTTCTTGCTAGATTTTATGACCTCACTGTTAAAGTTTCGGGTTCTCTTTATGTCACTGCTAATTCACATTTTGAGGAGATATGTGAGCTTTATGTGTATTTAAAAATGTGTGTACTTAGTGATGACTTAGAGCTTTCTAAAATGGTAGATGAAATGAAAAAGAAATTCGAGAAGTACTGGGGTAATCCTTTCAACATGAACAAAATGATTTTTATTGCATCTATGTTGTATCCTCGTAACAAGTTTGTGGATGTTAATTTTGCACTTGAGGAAATGTATGGAAAGATCATAGGTGATAAAATTGAAGCTGAAGTTAAAACTTATTTGACTTCTTTGTATGTTGATTATGCCGGAAAATATTCAAGTGGAACAGTGGTTTTACATTCTCCTTCACCATCCACTTCATCTAGTGAGCTTTCGACTGATTCACTTAGTGGGTGTGTTGGAAATGTAGTGAGAAATAAGCTTCACTTGAAGAGAGAAAAAGAAGATAGTGGAAGTGTAGGTGCTAAATCAGAGCTTGAGAAGTATCTTAGTGCAGATCAAGAGCCCGCTATTGAGAATTTTGATGTTTTACGTTGGTGGAAAATGAATGCCCCTAGATTTCCTATTCTTTCAGAGTTGGCTCGTGATGTCTTGGCTATTCCTATCTCTAGTGTGGCATCCGAGTGTGCATTTAGTACGGGTGGACGTATTCTTGATTCATTTAGGAGTTCATTGACTCCTAAATGTGTGCAAACTCTTATTTGTGTTCAAGATTGGCTAAGAAGTGAGCCTATTCCGATTAGCATTGATGAAGATTTGGATTATCTTGAGCAAATTGAACTTGGTAAGGTTATGGTGCCTTGTTAGTTTATTATATTAAGTTTACTTGGTTTTGCGGTGTATAACTAATTGTTATTGTTAATTTGCTATTATATTTAGAAATGGCCGACTATGCACGAGATTCTTGCATTGTTGATGTATAATTGCATCATTTTCTTGTGGTAAGTAATTAAATATATACTTTGGTAGTTTATTATTTATTGTATTCTAACTTATGGTTTAATCTTTTTGGTAATTAGGTCCAAGTTCAAGTTCAACCAAGAGGCGTCATGCAACTAAATGTCGATCATCGCTTTGGTTGCATCTTGAAGTGATTGAAGAAAATGAAGGAGTAATCCGCAAAGTGATGTGTAAGAAATGTGGTAGAATGTTCAATTATAATCCGTAGTATGGCACAAGCGAGTTTAGAGCTCATCTTAAGAGATGTCTAACTCTACGTTCACAAGCGAGGGTCATCTTAAAAGATGTCTAAGTTGATGGATGTTTCATAACTTCGTATTTTGTTATGTTGTGTTGGTACTTATTTATTTAGGACTTGACTTTGTGTGGTCCGTGTGGCTACTTGTTATTGACTTGTTGTCAAGAATTGAGCCTGTTAAATGCTCATATCGTACTCACTTTTGAATGGATTGTCCCGCTTATTTAAAGTTGTTTGAACTTGTTAAATTCAGTATTTTTTTTACTGCTTTTTTGGGGCTGTTTCGCTGCTATTTTGCTGTTGTTTTGGGGCTGTTTTGCTGCTCTTTTCTTGCTGAAACGCAGCTGTTCAGCTGCTGTTTTTGTGTTGTAATGTTACTGCTTTTTAGGGGCTGTTTTGCAGCTATTTTATTGCTGTTTTGGGGCTGTTTCGCAGCTGTTTTCATGCTGAAACGCAGCTGTTTCACTGCTGTTTTTGTGCTGTAATGTTACTGCTATTCTAGGGTTGTTTCGCTGCTGTTTTGGGGCTGTTTCGATGCTGTTTTCTTGCTGAAACGCAGCTGTTTCGCTACTGTTTTTGTGCTGAATAGTTACTGCTGTTTTAGGGCTGTTTCGATGCTAATTTACTGCTGTTTTTGGGTTGTTTTGCTGCTGTTTTGTTGCTGAAACGCAGCTGTTTTTGTGCTGTAATTTTACTGTAGTGTTGGGGCTGTTTTGCTGCTATTTTACTGCTGTTTTGGGGGCTGTTTCGCTGTTGTTTTCTTGCTGAAACGCAACTGTTTCGCTGCTAAAATGTAGCTGTTTTAAATGTGTTAATATGGTGCAATTTTATTGCATTTTTAGTGCTGAAACGCAGCTATTTTGCTGCTGTAACACAGCTATTTATTGGTGCAAATATGCTGAATTTTTTTAACTATAAACTTTGGTTTAAACCGAAACACCGATGTACCGAACCGAAGTACCGAACTAAAAAACAAAACCGAACCAAAGTATAAAAATTATGGTCTTTTCTACACTTCAAACCGAACCGAAGACCGAAGTAACGGACTCCTACTTCTAAAAATCGAACCGAAGAACCGAACGCCCACCCCTAACTGTGCTTGTTGATCCTTCCAAAATGGCAGTAGTTGATCGCTTCCAAAATACTCGATTTTCTTGCAACCATGAAGTAAATAAACATTAAGCTCGTTGAACCCTCCGCTACTCGAATGCCTGCTAGAATGCCTTTGATTAAGGCTGTAAAAACTTCCCAATCCGGCTGCAACTCTTTTACTCGCCTGCGTTGAACTTGATCCAGCTCCACTTGGAACACTTGGAACAACATTATCAGCTGCACTTCTATATCTTTCATAAATCCGTTGGCAATCTACAATTACCTGCGCACAAGTTGTTTCTACACTTGGTGTTTCTTCATCAGTAATTCTCAAACTCTGATAAATTTCTCTAATAAGCATTTTGGTATTAAACCGTTTAAAATAGGGATGTAATACAGAAGCAATGCAATAAAGTGGTGGTTTAGGAAAAAAATATTTTTAAAATTTTCAATCATTGCTTCTACGGGTTGTTCATAACCAGGCACTAATCTATAATCGTTAAGTAATTATGCTATTCCAGCTATAAAATACAACATGGTAGTAATTGTAGGATAATATTGACCGGAAAATTCTTTAGTAGCATAAAAACGTTTTTCTAAAAAAAGAAGAAGATGCTCAACAAGTTTCTAATCAGATTCTTCTCGGTGATACTCTAGTCACTTTGCCATTAAAATAACTAGTTATAGGCGCTCGTAAAGTGTAAACAACAGACAAAGAGTTATATACAGTGTTCCACCTAGTTGAAACTTCCTTAAGAACTCTTCTAGGCCGCAAACCTTCATTCACACACTCTACTTGAAAGTCCCTCCATCTATCCGGTTTTTAGATTTAAAAATATAACTAATTGCGAGTCTAATCTTCACAATAGTAGGATCAAATAACTGAAGGTCATCTTTTACAGCTAAATTATATATATGACATGCACATCTAACATGAAACAATTCTTCAAAAGGGGGATGCAATGTGGGTCTTAACTTACCAATAGAAAAATCATTGTTTGCAGAATTATCAAGAGTTATACTTAAAATTTTGTCACTAATAAAATACGCCTTACAAATATCAGAAACTTCTCTCTTAATAAATGTTCCCGTGTGTGGTTCATCGACAGCGCAATATGCTAAAATTCTTTTTTTTATTACCCAGTTAGGATCTATCCAATGACAAGTAACTGTTAAATAGTCATACCCATTAACACCACGACCCAAATCAGTAGTAAGACAAACTCTACAATCAAAGTGATAAAATATATATCGTAAATATTATCTATATTCATTTTTAAATTTTATAATATCACTTCTAACCGTAGTTTTTGGAAAACCTTGAAAAGATGGATCATAGACGGTTTGAATATAACGAACAAAACCTTGACAAGAAGCAAATGTAAAAGGTAAGCACACTACCGCAATCATTTTTGCCATTTGTTCCCTATCTTTCTTCTTATCATAATGCATAAGCCCCCCGTCACTGGGTTAATTTCCTGTTGAACTCCACTACCTTGCGATGGAGCCATTCTGTTCCCTGAACGAGTGCCACCCGGCCTCTTCTCCCATTCATCTTTATGATAATTTTCTAAGTGTGTTCTCAACTTCCCCGTCCCACCATTATGCCTGCCGGTTTTAAAATCCCAAATTTTTTTACAAATATTACATTTAGTAGTCTGAGCCGGAACATTTTTAGTCATAAATTTCCACACATCCGATCTATCGGGTCGTACCGCTGGTTCTCTACTAGGAGGCATATGTGGTAATTCAGATTCAGTTTCTTCAGCTTCACCATGAAATTGACTAGTGGGTGTTTCATCTTCTAAATTAACCCCTTCGGTATTTTCTTGATATCGTGCCTCTAACATATCATTATCTAGTTGTTGATCAAATCAAAATCATGATAAAATTGCGTGTCATCTTCCTGAGTAAAATCATCTAGATGAGAAGGAGCGCTAGAAGTACCAATTGGTCTTTTACCTAAAGCACGACTACGTCTATCATCCCTCCTCTTCCCCCCCCCCCCCAGATAGAAGCACGTAATCTACGACCGCTACCCGTACGCCCAGTAATTGATCTCCACAGTCCAGATATTTTTATAATTTATAAGTAAAGCAAACAAATAAATTACTAAAATATGCTAGAAACAATATTGCACAAAAATTAAAATAGATAATAAGAAGTAAGAACGAGTTTACTTGATATCGTGAACTTAAAATGTAGAACTTAGGAAGTGAAAGTTGAAACTTGACCGGAACCGCACCGAACAATTTTCCACTTCACTCCAAATATTTTTTTGTAATGTAATATAGCACTTAAACCCTTTTTTCAAGAGCAAATTTCAATTATTTAGCAAATAGCCTTTGTAGAAATAAGAGAGATTGAGAGAGAATATTAGAGAAATTGTGAATAAATTGATGAAAAATTGTGGTATTTATTAAAAATTAGGTTGGAGAGGGGGGGAGGAGTATGGGGGTGCCTAGGGGGGTGGGGGAGCAAATATGGCCATTTTTGGCCGTAGGGCCAATAACTGTGGGTGAAAGAGCCGTTGCCAACGGCTATTTTTTGCACAAGTCCAACAATTTTTTTTATTTTTCCGGTCCGGTTCCGGTCTATTTTGGTCCGATTTGGTCGGTTCATTTTGGGGGTGACAGGTCGGGGGTCGAACCGTGCCAAATTTTTTTATTTTGTCCGGTTGGCGGTCCGGTGCGGTGCAAACCGGACCGCTGGACAGCCTTAACAGGGATTCTATTTATAGGTGAAGAGTCAAACGCTAATAGGACTCCATCACTTGCATGTCTCTCCACGACTTGATAAGGCCGTTATTCACATCCACGGCTTCCGAAAATAAAGGGATCGGATAAGTATCGCTTACCTGTCACAACATCGTTCAGTGTCTTTGGAGAAATTACTTCGATCAACAAAACCGAACAATTGTTTTAGGTAATCACTTCTGCTCAGCGACGTTTAACTTGTCCCCGATTTTGGCGCTGAACCTGCCACGTCAACGAACACGTGTCGCCACGTGTTCGGACGATTTTTGACCAATATAGAGCTAAACTTCGTTGTACTATTCCAGTACCTTAGCTTCCTGATACAAATACACATATTTTCGCTTATATCCATTTTGATATGCTTTAATTCCTATACAGCTAAATTAACGTATAATTCTGAAGTAAATTAGAGGTTCTTTACCACTGTATATGCCTTTTCAATCAAGGAAATTATCTCTTATGAGCAGTTAAGTTATTTTTTAATAGAAGAAAATGATCTTATAAAGATCTGCGTTGTTTAATTACTGCTCCCTATGTTATTTTCAACTGTTTCTTGTACAAGCGGTTGAACAAATTAGGGGTTCTATAACACTATGGGGTCGTTCGGTTGATAAATTATTTACGCAGGTATTAACACTTAATACGGGTATTAATAACATGGTATTAGTAATGTGAGTATTAATAATGCGGATATTAATAATACAGGTATTAACTATACATATATTATAACTTAGAGATTATTTCTTGAATTACTAATATATTACAACTTAATATGCAATGTTATAATTTAAAATATTTAGTCACTCCTTAAATATAATTTAAAAATATCCTTATTATTATGAGGGTTATTTTTATCATTTTAAATTTTAATAACTGCATTGCTAATACAGACATTACTTACTCCATCTTCTACTCCGCATAAAATAATACATATATTCCCGCATAACTTATGTGTGTATTTAGCTATGCGGAATATACAAAATCGCAACCAAACGTTGCACTAATTTTATACGAAGCATTAAAATTTTCCAAACCAACCAAACATGGCACTAAATTTGTGCGTGCTTTTGTGCGGTTATTACTATTATCCAGAGGCAACCGAATGACCCCTGTGCCTTTGATTCCATTTGTTCTACTTTTAGACAAATTAGCATTGATTTCGAAAGTTTCAAATCCTTTTTTGACAAAATTTATCCATGTGAATATCTTAGGGTAATTTTCACAAATGATCACACAATTATGAGTTTTTTGTATTAAATCATACAACTTTGTTTTCTTATCTAAAAGTCACACTAGTATTACTTTCATAACCAAATGGTCACAATGGCCTGAAAGTGTTAGTTCCGGTGGGAATATTTTATTTTTTATTTTATTTCTACCTTTTCCAACTTTTTTAAATAAATAACTATTGAAAAAAATAAATAAATAGAGATTCACCTGTATACTCTTGGCTAGATTAACTTTTTTTTCTCTTTCCCTTCTTTATATACTTTACGTGGATAAATTTTAAAATTCAAAAAATAATATATTTTTAAGAAAAGAGGCAAATTTGAATTTTCAAATGAATCAAACTAAATGTTATAACACTATTTTTTTGAGGTTGTTATTTTAGGGGTTGATTTCCTTAAAGATATATCTTTTCTTAAGTATGACGTAATATACATGATCCTTCTACTTTTTTTTTTTTTTTTTAAAAAGTGAAAGATAAACAAATTTAGTGTACAAGCACTACAAAAACATTTAAAGTCAATTGTCTGCTTACTTATATAAAGTTGCATAAAAGTAGATCGTGTATGTGACTTTTGAAAATGAATCAGATTGAATAAAAAAATTACACTAACATTTTGTTTCATGAATTTTAAGATATAGATTTACCACTTCTCTTGGTAATAGAAGAATTTAGAAGTTGTTACCATTATGTTGCTTTGTATTTTAAATTTTATATATATATATAATATGGTTAACTTTTTTTAAAAAAAAAAATCTATCATGATAAAGTAAAAGAGTTAACTAAGAGTCTTGGTAAATATTCATTTTTTTGTTTTTACTAATGGTTAAAAATGGTAAAAAAAAAAAATTAAAAAATCAAAAAGTCCACCGGAACTAATATTTTTCGGCTATTGTGACCATTTGGCTATGAAGTTATAATATTGTGACTTTTAGGTAAGAAATCAAAGTTGTGTGAAAATACAAAAAATTCATAGTTGTGTGACCATCTGTGAAAATTACCCGAATAGAATATATCTTATTCCTTGTCAATGAGGACTTTAAACGATTATATTGCCATGTATTCGGTAGTCTATAATAAATTTCTCAATTGGTCATCTGCATAAGATCTAAATACTATTTCTTCCATGGAAGGGGGAGAGAGAAGATATGTTTTGTATTTCACTATGTGTACTTGGGCAGATGGAAAAACATGGAGTACTTAACAAGCGTAGAAATTGTCATCGTCATACAACTAATGAAGAAATGAAGATCTGCTAATTACATGTCAAAGTTGTAGAATCTAAATTTGATATTCCAGATTCATTTTTCATTTGATCAAAATATCCTCTTGGATTGAGTTCTCTTTACAAATTTCACAGATTTGCTAGTGATGGAAAGATCCCTCAAGAATGACCATTATTCAGTAGTATTACTTGAAAAGCCAATACAACAATATTCTCTGAGCATGTTTTTATCATCACTAGAGAAAAATCCCTTGATCATAATGGTGATTTTTTTAAGCTTATTATGCCTTTGTAAATTAGGAGGAAAATGTGTGCTATTTAGCTTGATGGAGCTGGATTTTTCCCTTTACGTTCAACAAGACTATAAAAAACTTAAAAAATGACAGGGAAAGCTGATATGAAATGAAAAATTACGAAAGAGTAAAAAGAAAATACGCCGTTGCCGGGGATCGAACCCGGGTCACCCGCGTGACAGGCGGGAATACTTACCACTATACTACAACGACTTGCTTGTTCATTGCCTATATACAAATTTAATTGACTTCTGTTTGGTATTCCAGATACAAACTTCATTCTGCAAAAGGAAATAAGAAAATTCACATCTCAGGGTCCAAATAATTCACATTTCACACTTCAAATACTTTTTAAGATTGATATCACATGCAGATACAAATGATATTATAGTGATTAAGAAAATCTTCTTAGGTAATTACAAATTTATATACTCCAATTATGAAAGCTTTGTCATAACTACCTCGAAAAAACATCTAACTCAATTTACTTAAAGAGATAGGAGGAGGGGAGGATACTCTCTGTGTGTGTGTATGTGTTATGTAAGTTGTAACAAAGCTATTTCAGAGAATCTAGTTCGTTTTATTCACTCTGAATTGAATGTCTACTGCTCCTTATCAATGTTACATTTAATTTACACTTGTTTGTTAGTATGTATTTTTCTAATTTGTAATTTTCTATCAGATATTAAAACGAACACTAATAATTTTCCAAAAAGATTATTTGATTTGGATGTAAAATTTACTTTTTGATGGATTAAATTCTAAATTGTTATTAAAATATCCAACAAACTGAAAACGGGTGGCACATCACTATTCACTATATATATAAAGCGCAAATTTATCTAACCAAATATATACCATGGCCCTACATTCAAATACCCATTGAACATCTTCACATATGCTAGCCAAAATTTACCCAATATAAATATGTCTAAGTTCTATTTCTAAAAAGTAGTTAAGAAAAGGAGAAAATTAAGGAGCTCAACTCCCACCCAATAAGGAGAAAATTATGGAGCCCTATTCCATCCAAATCATCTTCTTTGCTCGATTTTCCTATTTGTTTTTTTTTTAATTTTTGACGGTTATATATATTTAGTTCCACCAAAATTATTTGTAATCATTAAATTTTTTTTTTTTTTTGCGTGAAAGGATTGGATAACAAAGATATTACCACATATGATTATTAACCTTGCAAATATACCATGAATATATGTTGAATACCTACACTGTTAGTTTTCAGATGTGGTTGCATATTCCATTTATACCATGAATATCTCTTGAATATACCATGGATATATCTCGAATATACCAGATATAGTTAAATTCGAGATAAATATACCATGAATATATCTTGAATATACTCAGATATAGTTGCATATTCCAGTTATATTGTCATCTATGTAAAATAAATTCATAATATAGAAAAAATATTCTGCACTATCAGTTATAAGAATCTACAAAGTAGCCGTGGTATGTGCAGAGAGAGCCTCCCAGTACGACCAATTTTACAAGGAAACATCTATCAATATACGGGGGACGTGGTAAAACTCGACACTCTTCAGTTCCAAGATCAAAAGCAACAATCATCGGTACCAACAATTTCCCAGGTGTCGGCATCTCAGTATTAGCAAGCCAATGCAATGCACCATTTAGATAAGTACCCAGTTGATAATTATATCAGATAAAATATGGAAACCCCTCAACCCCTTTCCACGAATTCGACCTCAAACTATAAATCAGAACATTAGAGCGAAAAGAACCTTTTTCAGAACCTGAAAATTGCCCGATTCGAACAACTTTATAGTCATCATTCACAGTGTCATAACCGAAACCAAATATAACACCACCTTTCTTTTCACCAATCTCCAGAACCGGTAACTTGTTGTATTTTCCAGTTGATGGGTTCCATAGAGCAAATAGGAGTCCAATCAGGGAAGGAAGTGAGGAGAGAAGAGCAAAGATTGAACAATGGAACAGGGAAAAGGAAGAGGCAGGATCTGGGAGGAATCATGGAAGTAGTGCACGTAGGGAAGATAGGGAATTAATTAGATTTAAATCTAGATTTAAACTTTTAAGTGGATATGCAGAATATTAATTGTCATTACCCATTAAATTCCACAAATATAGGCTTTAAACTAGGTAATTTTGATGTGAGAAGTAATGGCCATAATAAGTGGAATGCCTATAGTTAAATGTCTAGATAACATAAATAATGAATAATGTATCCATTTTATGTTAGGAAGACTTAAAAAGGTCTACTCAATGTAAAATTCACAATTTTTAACCCGCTGTTTATAAATTGAAGATCACCATATTCTTAGGTCAATACATACATTCTCCCAAGCTATTCGCGTTATACAGCTGTCATACCTAAATTATGAGGTGTTATAATTACCACTGATCTATAATATTCTCTATCTGACCTCCTAAGCAAAATTGAGTTAATGCATATAGACTAACATTAACTTGAGTTAAGCCAAGTGGCATATTGACCCTGTATTATTTTCTTAAAAAGAAAATTTCACCCCCTTCACTTGGCAGTTGTTTGCAATTTCAAAAGTACCCCTCTTATCACTATCACAAATTGAGAATATTACAGGCCATAACTGAAGTTATAGTATTATAGACAATCTCCACCATGTGGTTACAGATTCAGGGCAGGCTAATGACAGCGAACATGTTGATAAAATGGAAAATCGGAAGAGATGCTGAATATGTTCTAGGTTAAGAAACAAAAGATCACTTATTCATGGAATGTATTTTTGCATGGGAGTAGCGGAAGAGATTAATGGCCCTCCTAAGGAAAATTTTATAAAACTAGCCCTCATAAAAAAGTCTGTGGCGATCGCCAAATCTTTTTTTTAGTAAAAATTTGGCAATCGTAGCAACTTTTCTTGGCAAGTGCTATTTTTGTAAGATTTGTTTTATGGGGATCAAAATTGTAAAAGCGGCGCCATAAATGTCAATTTTGCGCTAAAACTTCTGAAAATAGGCATCGTGCTTAACAATTTAGACTTAATAATCTAAAATTTCAACCCTGTTAAAAACCTTTTTGCGTCCTAGAGATCTTTCTTCATCCAAAAATATCATGTCTACATAAGAAGAAGAAGAAGAAGAAGAAGAAGAAGAAGATCGAATCAGTGCCTTGCCTGATGATGTGATCCTTCATATACTCTCTTTCTTGCGCATTGAGACAAGTTATATGATCACGCCCAACTACGCCTTATAAAAAGAGACTAAGCGGTCGCGGAAAATATAGCTCGGTTCTTAAAATTCCGAGGTCGAATCCCACAGAGAACACGACTCCTAGCAGTTAATCTAGCTAAACTATCTAACCAATTAACTTCGAGAGTATACCTTTAATGTTGGTTTATCACTAATACTACTTAAAAAGAAAGTAAATAACAAGCAAAGTAAGATAGATTTGATTCAAGAGATGGAAAGCCTAGGATTGATTTTCCCAACTCCTAACTTGTGCTAAAGTATTGTGCTATCAATTTTCCCTAACTCTTCTTATTGAACAAGTGCTCCAAATTTACAACTACTCACTTCCGTTAAGTAATTATAACTTCCATCAATTAACTATTCCAATTAACTAATGAAGATAGGGAGGACTACACGTATGGTTCACAGTAACGATCAATATTCCTAATTCACCGTTTTGACAATCTAAGCAATGCCTTTGTTTTAGGTTGAAATACTGCTATGAGTTTAACCCTAACTCATGAATCTATTTCTAGTAATCACAAGAATAAAGGGAACAATTAATTGGGGATCATACCAATTAATAGCAAACAATTCGTAAACAACATAGATAGGGAGAATTAACAAAGTACATTAATAACACAATAATTATCATCACACAAGTATGCGGAGTGGGTCAATCAAACCTAGAATGGGTGGTTTAGCCACTCATAGTCATGTTCTAAGACAAGAAATAACTCTAAGCATTTAAAAATCACAATAAGATGGAAAGATGGATGAAGTAGAGCCTTGAATCTTGATCTCCTCTCTTCCTTGCCTCCTTTGTATGTGAAATAGGTTAAAAGTTATGTTTTGAACGTGTTAGATGCCTTTTATAACGTCCCCATAGACCCACACAAGTCGGGAATCTAAAATAAACTCGGAATGAGAATGTCAGGATTTTAAACCTACGACGGCGCACAGCGCATTGCGTAGTGCGGTGCCGTAGACCAATTTCTGCAGGATTTCAAAATTTCATGTCCTCTGAATATTACCCCTGTTGCGTTGCATTGCGCAATGCCTATGCGGCGCAACAGGCTTATTTTACTGCTTGTCCAATATTTTATTATTTTTCCTCCACGCCTTGGTTCGTTCAGCACTCGGGCTTCTACTCAGACTCCAAAACCCTTGTTTTCACTAAACTTTGCTCCACGAATGCTTCGTATCATCAACATAATTCCTACAACATGAAACACACCAAATGAGAGAAATTTAGCTCAAAGTGCTAACAAATATGAGAAGTAGAAGCATGAATACGAAGCGAAAGTATAGAAAATATAGTAATATCTAGCCTCGTATCAACACCCCACACTTAAACCTTTGCTCATCCTCGAGCAACTTATAGCTTGAACTCAAGACACATCAAAACCACTCACATAATGACTTGAGTTTATATAGACACTTAACAAGTTGCATATGTACTCATTATGTTTTATTCGCACGAAATCCGTGCCAAGAATTTTTAAAAACAATCAAGTGCTTCAAATCAACCTCCCAATTCCACATCATCTCCAGACTCACCCAATAAGTCATGAAAGTACTCACTCTATCCAAAAGACTAATAAAAGAGCTCGCTTCATGTAAATCATGTGCCCTCACAGTCAAATAAAATATTAGAGAAGGAATTCAGACAAGAGAATGATCATGAACAAAAAGTTCACATATAGATGAAACACTCACTCTCAGAAAAGAACTCACATGCAATACAAGATGTACCATAAGCTTGCCCTTAGTGTAGGACTCGACTAATGTCCATCTACTCGGCTAAGATCAATTAGGACTTCTTTAGGTTGTATTGTAGGCAATGAACAGGTATGATATATTTCGGTAATAGTGACTAACCACCCCAAGCAATTTAATACACCACAATTAATTCAAATATTTTCCTCCCAACCAATCTTTCTTTTACCAGCACAGAGTCAACTTTCACCAACCTTCTTCTTTAAGCAAAGTAGGGGCTAATGATAGGGACTATTCTATTTTTCTTCTTTCTTTTGAACAATGAATTTGTTTTCATATCTCAACTATTGCACATTATTTTAAGCTTTCACTTTCGTCTTTCTTTTCTCCTTTAGTAAATCCCTCCACATAGCCTCCACTTAAAGCACCTTTTGTCCTCTGACAACCACAATTTCCCACTTCATTACCTAGCCTTTTAGGCTCATGACACCACAAGTACAACTCACACGTATTTAGCACAAGAAACAAGAATCCCAATGGCTATCAAAGAAAAAGCTACAGGCTAAAAAGAGTTAGTTAGGGTCAAAGTTTCACTGGTAAACATCTAATTCTGAAGCTTCAAATAAATTGGATATGAAAGGAATGCCTATATCACTTCCTAACCGATCAAATATCTCATTTTGCTTTGCACACACACCGGGCAAGTTCTAGACATCAAGTATTAAGAACGGAGAAAATAAAATCCTCACTCACACATGGCACATAACCTACTCAAAAAGGCTCGATTCGCGTTCTTAAACAAAGCAAAATCTCAAGCAAATCTAGAGTCAACATCATGATCATAGGCTTCAAATAATACACTCAATGTTTCTCAAGGCAAGTGGATTATGATAGAATATATACATGAAATTCACATACCCCAAATCAAGTATATATATAAAACTAGTCAAATCATGGAGCCAAGACTCTCCCATCCAATTACTACACTCTAATTCTAAAAAAAAATTCTACCTATACTCGGTTCAAACTACTTCCTTTGGAAAAGAACCGATGCACAAAGAAAATTCAAAGGGGATTATTAATACAAGTAGGAATAATCTCACCCCACACTTAAAATCATGCATTGCCCTCAACGCACTAAAAATAAATCTAAGGATGATAGAGAAACTCTCTAGAGCTCTAAGCCCGAAGAACATCCTTGTGAGCTTTCTTAGAGCACAAGGTACTCAGACTTCCCCCCAAGCAGGACTTCATCATCAAGCAATTGTACGAGGTTGCAAACACCCCACACTAGGACATCAAACCAGTCAAAACCTGCAAAACAAAGAAACTCACTAAGTAATATCCTTCAAAATATTATTTTTTTATATATTTTTTGTTTTTTTTTTACTTTTATACAATTACAATCACGGGTTGCCTCCCGAGAAGCGCCTTATTTAATGTCGTGGCACGACATAACCCAAAGTCAATACTTTTTCCTCCAACTTGAGCTCATGAATCGCCTCCCCAATTGAAACTCAATTCTCCGGCTATGCTCTTGGGGTGGCACAAGTTCTTTCAAATCAAACATTAAGTATCTCCTTCTACACGTTGTATCAAACTTAGGAATATCCCAAATTTTTTTGCTATACTCTTGGCCAAGCACCAAATATACCATGTTGTATTCACTGGCCTTCAAACGAGGATTTTCATCGTGCCTAGATGACATTAAAAATTTTAGAGTGTAAGTATCATACACATCATCCTTCAACTCTTCAATCGGCTCAGAAGGATCAATTTCCATGTCCCCTTCTAAAACCAATGTAGAAAAGTATCTAGAATGCGGTGCAACCCGCTCACACTTTGATTCGTTACTCACATCCTCTTTCTGGAACGACTTAGACTCAACTAGAATACAACTTCCTTTTTTGTATCTGACTCTAATACCACATCTTCATCATCGGCATCTTCGCAAACCATATGGCTAGATGGTTGGCTTTCAACCTTTGTCTCCTACAATGGAAATTCACGTTTTAGATCTTCAACTATAGCCATAATTTCTTCTTTTGATGCCATGTCTTCTTGGCTAGGTTGTTGAATTCTCAATAATGCAGCCAATTGATTCACTTGAGCTTCTATGTGGCATAGTTTTGCTCTACGTCTGTCCCAAAACTTTTTCAATTCAGCTTCATAATCTTTTCCTCATCATCCTCCATTTCATTGCACTTACTATTATCATAAGATAAAGAAGAATCATCATAATAGGGGCTCGGAGAAGAACATAATGTATTAGCACATCCATAATAATTATCACCTATCCACATGTTATTTCCTAATGCCATATATATATTTTTTTTTACTTTTTTGATAAACTAAACAAATATGTACAAAGGCGAAGTTAATCGAACTAACAACTCAGCTATCTTATAAGCTAGAAATACACCGTGTTCCCTGGCAATGGCGCCAAAATTTGATCACGCCCATACGCCCTATAAAAAGAGACTAAGCGGTCGCGACAAATATAGCTCGGTTCTTAAAGTCCCGAGGTTGAATCCCACACAGATCACGACTCCTAACAGTTAATCTAGCTAAACTATCTAACCAATTAACTTCGAGAGTATACCTTTAATGTTGGTTTATCACTAATACTACTTAAAAAGAAAGTAAATAACAAGCAAAGTAAGATAGATTTGATTCAAGAGATGGAAAGCCTAGGATTGATTTCCCCAACTCCTAACTTGTGCTAAAGTATTGTGCTATCAATTTTCCCTAACTCTTCTTATTGAACAAGTGCTCCAAATTTACAACTACTCACTTCCGTTAAGTAATTATAACTTCCATCAATTAACTATTCCAATTAACTAATGAAGATAGGGAGGACTACACGTATGGTTCACAGTAACGATCAATATTCCTAATTCACCGTTTTTACAATCTAAGCAATGCCTTTGTTTTAGGTTGAAATACTGCTATAGGTACCCTAACTCATGAATCTATTTCTAGTAATCACAAGAATAAAAGGGACAATTAATTGGGATCCTACCAATTAATAACAAACAATTCGTAAACAATATAGATAGGGAGAATTAACAAAGTACATTAATAACACAACAATTATCACCACACAAGTATGCGGAGTGGGTCAGTCAAACCTAGAATGGGTGATTTAGCCACTCATAATCATGTTCTAAGACAAGAAATAACTCTAACCATGTAAAAATCACAATAAGATGGAAAGATGGATGAAGTAGAGCCTTGAATTTTGATCTCCTCTCTTCCTTGCCTCCTTTGGATGTGAAATAGGTCAAAAGTTATGTTTTGGGCGTGTTAGATGTCTTTTATAACGTCCCCATAGACCCACACAAGTCAGGATTCTAAAATAAACTCGGAATGAGAATGCCAGGATTTTAAACCTACGGCGCCGCACAGCACATTGTGCAGTGCGGTGCCGTAGGCCAATTTCTGCAGGATTTCAAAATTTCATGTTCTCTGAATATCACCCTTGTTGCGTTGCACAATGCAATGCCTAGTGTGGCGCAACAGGCTTATTTTACTTCTTGTCCAATATTTTATTATTTTTTCTCCACACCTTGGTTCGCTCGACACTCGGGCTTCTACTCAGACTTCAAAACCCTTGTTTTCACTATACTTTGCTCCACGAACGCTTTATACCATCAACATAATTCCTACAACATGAAACACACCAAATGAGAGAAATTTAGCTCAAAGTGCTAACAAATATGACAAGTAGAAGCATGAATATGAGGCGAAAGAATAGAAAATATAGTAATATCTAGCGTCGCATCATTATACGAACTGGAGTTTTATCTAAAAGGTGGCATCTTTTATGGACTTCTGCACTCACACTTATGTTCAAATACTTAGGTCAGTCTTATTAATATTATCAGAGGCTGAGCCACTAATTTATGTTGAGAACTTCTAGTCCTTTTATTTTTTGTTTTGTATTGTCTTGGTTGAGACGAGTTATTAGTTGTTGTTGTTGTGGCTATTGTTGCAGGTAAGCCTGATCATAGCATAGAGAAGTTCTTAACCTTGGTTGATAGTACCCTACTTCTTTGACAACCTAGTAAACTTAAAAGGTTGTCAGTCGAGTTTGTTTACAAGAATTGATAAGTGGATGATATTCATCAAGAATAGATGTGTGGAGGATTTGGGTTTGCATCTACGCACGGGGTCTAGACCTTTATAGGTTTCCCAAACTTGTGTACTCCAATATGTGATTACAAGAGCTAAGTTTGTGGAATTGCAGTCTTGTACCAAAGAAAAAGATCAATTGGCTAAGGTTTTAACAATTACAAATGTTGAACTAAACCAAGATGCTATTGACAAGATTTGTTCTGAATGTCCTGCTTTGGAGTTTGTAAAGTTTAGTATGTGTTGTGGGTTTGATTAGTTTAACATTGATTCCAAAAGTGTGAAGGAGTTGGTCATCGATGGCTTTTGGCTGGATGGTGATGATGATGATTATGATTATGATAACCACACCGATGATGATTGGCGTGATGATAGTGGCAGTGGTGGTAGTGGTGGTGGTTGTGGTGGTGATGATGATGAAGAATGAAACGACCTCGGTCAGTTGTTTTAGAATTTAGGACTCCGATTGGCGTGCCGATAATTTTAAAATATACGTAAGGTCCATTAGGACCTGTCTGTAAAATTTGAGCTAAATCAGACCTCGTTTGGTACGTATCGGAAGAAGGTTTCAGTTTTTATTGTCGATAAATATTAAAAAGAGATTTTTCGAGCTCAGTTTTGGCGAATGAGCTCTGATTCAAAATCCGAAAGCGCCGTTAGGTTCGTATGATTATTTGTAACTTTTGTGATTTTTCGAAAGTGAATTTCGATGTTGTTCGGCTAGCTTCCGCTAAAATGCCGAAAGTTAAATAATTTGATCTTTTTCTATTTAAATTCGCATCTTGAGTTTCGGGAATTCGATTTGAGATCTACCTTAGCGAGTATGCTACATATATTTTGTATAACTTGTATGCAAAGTTGGAATTATATCGAATATCGTAGGATACCGTTTTAAATTTTGTCACGAAAAGAAAAGAAATTATAAAAGAAAATAAAAGAAAAAGAAAAGGCCAAAAAATGAAAGAAAAGGAAAGGTGAGTAGGTGACCATGGGCGGTGTCCCTTATCTATTTTACAACTACGGAACAGAAAATGAAACAAAATAGAACAGAAATGAGAACAAAAGCAGAGAAAGGAAAAAAATGCCAGAAAGTGAGAAAAAGAGCCGGAGAAAAGTATAATTTTCACTCCGAAACATTCAGGTAATGATCCTAATATATTATTTGAGTTTATTACGTGTGTTTGAATATATTTTAACGGTAAAAATTGAGATATTATACATCATTTTAATAAGTTCAACTTATAGTTTAAAGGGTCAATTGGACCCCGATAGTGGAATTGATTATATATTCGTACTCAGTGAGTTATGGGCAACATATACATGTAATTTATTTGGGGTTTGGTTATGTGACCTTAAACCCTGTATATAGGCCTGGCCTGCGTATTGCGAATGCAAATAGGGTATCAGGTTCTTAACCGGATTGCCCTAAGATGTGAGGAATGAAGCCTTTAGCCTAATTTGATATATTTTTCTGCTTATTGAGTAGAGTGGGATTGTTTGGCAATGAAACCAAAGAATAATGCGGTCTTTAGGTAGCAGTATTAACTTTGGAACGAGGTAAGTGTTTATATCCATTTCTTTGGAGGCACCAGGCCTCGTAGACTTTCTACCACGTGTTCCTTACATGTATAGCTGCCGATAGGCGTACTCATTACGCCTTAGCTTTGGATTTACTTTGTATATTATATGTTATGTCCTGTTGTTGGTATTGCATTGATGATCTAAGCATTGTACTCTGGCTGTGAGTTGACATATACTTCCCGGCAGTCCATGAGAGTCCCGCACCGGTAAAGGGTTATCATTGCATCATATATGAGGGTAGGAGGATTCCACCCTCGGAGCAGGAGTATTCCGCTCCATTTGCATCATATTGAGGGTAAGGGGATTCCGCTATCGGAGCAGGAGTATTCCGCTCCATTACATCATATTGAGGGTAGGAGGATTCTGCCCTCGGAGCAGGAGTATTCCGCTCCATTGCATCATATTGAGGTTAGGAGGATTTCGCCCTCGGAGCAGGAGGATTCCGCTCCATTGCATCAAATTGAGGGTAGGAGGATTCCGCCCTCGGAGCAGGAGGATTCCGCTCCATTGCATCGTATAGAGAGTAGGAGTATTCCGCCCTCGGAGCAGGAGGATTCCACTCCATTGCATCATATTGAGGGTAGGAGGATTCCGCCTTCGGAGCAGGAGGATTCCGCTCCATTGCATCATATTGAGGGTAGGAGGATTCCGCCTTCTGAAGGATTCCGCTCCATTCATTTTGCACATGTAACCCTTTGCATTATATTTCATTTCATCTCATTTCATACCATTGTGTAGACTTGTGGTACATAACTATTGTTCTGCTTATACGTGTATTGCTTAATTGGTGATATGTTTGTGGCTCGTATTCCTGGTTGAGTTTATGGCTTCATACGTGTTTTCGGTTATTATCTGGCTCTGCCTTTTTATAATTTAAATAAGAGGAATTTGGTTTATCTGTTTCTTCTTCCTGGCTAGTTATCCTATTCTTTGAGGTGGCTAGTCTGCCACACTTATTGAGTCCTTTTGACTCACCCTTGTTTGTTGTTTGTTTCTTGTCTATCTATTTCGTTTCGGCAGGTTCGCTCTAGGATTGAGTTCGCCACGTTGTGAAGGAGCAAAGACGACTTCAGCTGTCAGTGTGAGCCAGCTTTTATTCCGGATAGCTACCAGTTTTATGTTTATTATTACAGTCGCATTTTGCTCCCTTCAGGAGGTATTTGTCTTCTTCTGTACTCTTAGATATCTAATCTGGATAGCCTTAAACCTAGTATGTTGGGTAGTCAGCTGTAATTTCTTTTGTACAGCTTAGAGGTATCAGTATGTCTGTACTTTTGTTTTAAGTCTTGTCCTTATCTATGAATTGTTATATTTATTTTCCTAATTTAATTGGTAAGGGTTCGCCCGACGGGTCTAGGGGAGAATGTCGGGTGTCCGCACGACCTAACCGAATTTCGGGTCGTGTCAGATGGTACCAGAGCCCGGTTTAGTGTCTATCCAGACTAAGACAGTGTCTAGTAGAGTCTCGCTGATGGGTACGTAGACGTCCGTATTTATCTACGAGAGGCTATGATGGCATTTAGGAAGTTTCATTTCTTCATTTATATCGTGCGTTGGTCTAGGATTCAAAAGTATTTTTGTTAATTCGTTAATTCCCTCGTGGTTATTGTGAATCCTCATGCGACGAATCAACAAACAGTATGAGTTCAAGACAAAGCAGTCTAGCCTGGGGCTAGCACTGACGAAGCCCCGAGAGTTTTTGATCGTGCTGACGATCTAGTTACGGAGGTCCCAGCTATACGAGCTCGCGATGGGCTTGCCTTGTGGTTCCCTTGGCTCTCTACGATGCTTTTATGAGAATCGTGGCGATGCAGATACCGCAAGAACCTATTATTCGCTAGGCAGCTTATCTGGTTGCCGCAGATGCAGACGTTTGGTCTCAGGGAACTCCTATTCCAGTTCTTAATATTGCCCCAGTAAATTATGTTCCAAATGCAGCATGTGATGCGCTACCAATTGTTCTGGCTGGTTAGCTAGACGAGGTAATAGTTCGGTCTGAGTGCCCAAAGAGGGTATATTATTTTACGCGGTTGAACATCTCGATATTCCCAAGCAATGCATCAGATAAACCTCGTGATTCTTTTTAAAAATAAAAATGATGTCAGCGTATCCTTCAGGCTTTTAATTATATCGAGCGGTATGGTGTTGATTATTCTGCTTTCCAGTTTCAGGGGTCCAGCGTTGAATTGATGGACCGCTCTCTTCTTAGCTAACTTGGTTCGATTTTTCTTCTATATTCGTGGAAAGTTCCTTTCGAGTAGCGAGCGAGATGAAAATTGTTGCCAGTTTGAGTGGATTGGACTGGGTAGCTTGTCGGTTAGCCCGTTGGTGTTTCAGAATATGAGATTGAATTCTATAGAATGGCTGGATATGCATTATAACTAGTCCATGAGTCTTTCGAGAGATGCAAAGATTTATTGATGACCTTTCTTTTTCCTTGAGATCCCAGATGGCTCGAGAGATTAAGGTCGGGATTTCATTTGATGTTGTTTTTGATATTGCTCGAAGGTATGAGGCATACCTAAGGTTAAAGCAAGACAAGTCAGAGCGAGAGAGCAAGAAATTCTAAGGCCCTGGTGGGCAACTATGGCACCTCATTTGGAGGTAAGAATTCTGATTATTTTGGGAGGTCACCTTCCAGGTTATCTCAGCTTGTAGAGTGTGATTCTCAGTGTGCGTGAGTAGTTCATCAAGATTAGACTCAGCTTTCTCTTTGTAGCTTTCAACAATCTGTCTAGCTCCCATATTCAGCAAAAAGGTGTTATTATTGTCGTGAGTCTGATTATCCATTGAGGAGTTTTCCTGTTATCATTGTCGTGAGTCTGGCTATCCTTTGAGGAGTTTTCCCTTACTCCAGCAAGTAGACAGTCATCATTCTTCTTTCCCTCAGGCACCTGCCCAGTCGCAGGGATCTCATTTAGATAGCAATCAGCCAGAGCAATGCCACGATCCAGTAAAGGTTGAGAGCGTGGTGGCAGTTATTCTTCAGAAGGTAATTATCAGTGTAGCGGCTTAGTTCAGCCGCAGAGGCAGTTTTATGAACTTCCAGTCTGGCAGGATGCTGAGGCATCCGATGTAGTAGACCCATGTATTTATTCTTCCCTTAAATGTGAGTAAGATTTGATTCTTCTGGTCGATCTAGAGATGGGGTGTCCTATCATGTTTCCATGGTTTCTTTTGAATGTCGTTTTGATTAAGAATTTATTACGGTCAAGGGATCAATTTCTGATATGATTTATTTCTGGCATTTGTGAGACCCTACTAACTATTCTGGTCTAAATATGAGAGCTTTGACAGTGACTGTCGCTATTGTATGTCTGGAATCTTGTCGTTCCACCTTCTATTATTATGACAACTCAGTTTACCTCTCTTCTCGGAATTTCGTGTTGGTTGGATGATGAGATCCTTATTCGTCACCATCAGAAAGTGTCAATGTTTCTTCTGGTGTAGAGTGGTTAGTAAGTAATATTCGATCTACGTGTCTCCTCTTGGTTCAAGACGCTAGTGGAGTCATGTTATTCTATGAGCTGTCTCAGTTATAAAAGATTTTCTAGTAAATTTTCGGAGTTTCCTTCTAATAGGAGAGTTAAATTGGCATGGATGTTGTTTCATAGAGCTCATTTAATATCTATTTCTTCAATTGCGATTCTTTGGCTAGCTGGACTCGTAAGTAGTCTAGCTCAGGTAGCTAAGCATATAAGAAGATGAGCTTCCTGAAGATCTAATTATTTATATCCTCAGTTTATTGCTATCTCTTCTTTGTTCAGCACTGGTGAGCTTAGGCGGTCAGTAACCTATTGTGATGTTCCCTGTGTTGAGCCAGAGTGCGTACCAAGGTAGCCAGGTAACCACATTATTGTTTTTCAAGGCTACTAAGGGTAACGAGAGGCGTCATTTGACCTTTGATTTGATCTTTCAGGCAGGGATGCTTATAGAAAATGTATGGAGTTGTGACTGAAGAGTTGCAGCTGTTTGGCAACTCGAAAGGATAGTTGGTAGCTTAGGTCTGCCTACGTTCAGCTTTTAATTAAATCTTCTTTAGTCCAGCAGACTGTGCGGGAATGGTTATTCCTATTCAAATATCTGCATGAGTTTGTGCTTTAAGTGGAGGAGTCTTCCTCCAAATACTGAATGGTAATACTAAATCTCTAAGGCTTGATACCACTTTTGTCACGACCCAACCTAGGGCCACGACCGAAACCTACAATGAGTGTCGATCATTGCTAAACCCATTAGTAATCTATTAATGCTAGAGATAAGCTGGCAACCTGATCATATATACGTATCTATCTACTGAAAGTATAAAGTCTGGAAAGATGACACAACTTTAACCTGCTGGCAATTAGAACACTGAGCCACAAATTGTGCTATGTCACGCTTCATTCCGTCCCACCAAGAAATCTGCTTAAGATCATGGTACATCTTAGTCGAATCTGGATGAACAGTATATTTGGAATAATGTGCCTCTATCATAATCTGTCCACGTAAATCTACAACATCAGAAACACAAAGTCTATCTTTATACATGAGAACACCGTTAGTAGTAACCTTGTATGGTGACTCCGGTTTTCTTCTAGCTATCTATCTGTATTCAACTAGAACTGGATCCTCATACTGACGCTGTTTTACTTCATGGAAATTTAGAGTTAAAGGTCTAGTGCAGCTTATCGTCCATCCATTATTGGCATATCTCCTTCACACCTCAACTCTTTGAGAAGTTACTTTAGTGTTATAAGTACACATGTAATCAACTTTGTTGCTGGTATTCTGCCTCAGCTCATGGTCCAACTTCAGCTGTCAGTGTGAGCCTGCTTTTATTCCGGATGGCCACTAATTTTATGTTTATTATTACAGTCGCATTTTGCTCCCTTCAGGAGGTATTTGGCTTCTTCTGTACTCTTAGATGTCTAATCTGGATAGCCCTAAACCTAGTATGTTGGGTAGTCAGCTGTAATTTCTTTTGTACAGCTTAGATGTATCAGTATGTCTGTGTTTTTGTTTTAAGTCTTGTCCTTATCTATGAATTGTTATATTTATTTTCCTAATTTAATTGGTAAGGGTTCGCCCGACGGATTTAGGGGAGAATGTCGGTTGCCCGCACGACCTAACCGGATTTCGGGTCGTGTCAAAGAAGAAGAAGACGACAAAAAAGAAGAGCTGGAAATACATGCTAGAAATGTTACTTCGCTGGGGATTATCGACTATTTCAATAAAAAGGTACCTGTTCTTCGGGGTGTGTACGTTCTAGTTGATGCTAGGCTAGATTTCTATAGGGGTGATGATTACAACGACAAAGATGATTTTAGGACTGGCAAGACTATGTTAAGAGATCTCCTTGTATCACTTCAGCATGTTGAGTAACTCTCAACTGGGTCATGGTGTCTGCAGGTTTGAGCTATTATATTCCTCGATGTTCTTCATTTAGCCATCAAATACTTGCTGAAGTGTTTGTAGACTTATTGTTCAATGCAGTGACTATGTAAACAAGATTTATAGCATAGACAACATAAAGTAGTTACTGGAAACTTGCTAGGATTACTACTCACTGTATTCCACTTTATGTTACATGATCTGGAGTTTGAGTGTCATTCGAACATAAAAACTGCAAGTTTTTTTTTTTTTTTAAAAAAAATCACATATTTATAAATTGCATAATAAAGATGTACTACATTACAATAACTAACATTTAAACATATTTTTGGAAAAGTGTTAAATATCATGGTCAGAGAACTTTTTGGTGACCTTTCATGTAGTAACTGTGTCAAAAAAGTGGAAGTGAGGAACTAATTGATAACTATATAAAAATAGTAAGTTACTTTTATCATTACTTAAACTACACTGGTAGTATAAAGACTCTACATTGGGAGTATATAGCTTAAATCTTTTGCAATAGTCCTAACATCTGTATAAATATTTTTCCTACAAATGCAAATTGTTTGAAGTAGCATGCAATAAAGCAATAATTTTATGTCAATGTTACTGAAAACACAACAGTGGAGATAAGTTGTGAGCTTTTAAAATTTAGTCGACTTATTCTGCCTATATAACAACCTCTGAGATGAAGCCCTTACTATGTTTGAGATGAGAAACTTGTCATGCCCGATGATGAGATGCAAATGCTTGACTTTAAACACTCCTATGGAGAAATGGGATCTTCCCGGGATAGCAGTCCGTCTACAAAGTTGTCCTCAGGTCGAGATCTTGAATATTAACATGAATTCCCAGTTCGAAAAGGTATGTAAATGCACCTTATTTTTTCTACGGTCTACTTACCTTCTTCATTTGATGCTTTGTTGCTTCATTACATAGAGATAAATTCAGGAGTTTGAACCCTGAGTTGATGGGTTCAGAGTGAGTGCTTATTATATAGGGGAATTTACAAAAATACACATACATCCTATTTTATTTACATGGCTCTACCCATTACATTTATACCCATAACTTATTTACACTCTATACCCATTAGCTAATTACCTTCTTATTTTGAGGCATAAACCAAGGAATTCAAGTTCCTCTCTCTCCTCATATCTTGTATTATTTTTTTCTCCTTTTTTTTGTTGCCATTCTTTTATTATTCTTTTTTCCTTCTCTGTTTTCACTATTTTTGTTTTTTTTTTCGTTTTTAATTCTTTTTTCTTTCTTTTTTCTTTCTCCTGTTTCTAGCACTATTCATGTCTCCCAATGTTCTTATTTTTTAATTTATTTTCTTTCTCCGTAATCTTACTATACACTTTTTTTTTTATTTTTTTTCTTTCTCCAATAAGGCATACTTTGTTCACAAACCCAAAAACTGAAATATTTTATTTGCTCGATAGTATCTCACACTTTTATCCAAACATAATAAGATATACCGAAAGAGTATACAGTATACCAAAAAGGTATATTCTGTTCAAAATAACAATAATTGAAATTCTCATTTGCTCGATAGCATCGCACACTTTGATCCAAACACAAAAGGGTATACCAAAAGAGAATACAATATACCAAAAAGGTATACTTCTTTAAAAATAATAAAAATTAACATATATATATATCTTCTGAAATATTTTGCACTTCTATACGAACATAAAAGGATATAGCAGAAGAGTATACAGTATACCAAAAGGGTATAGTTTGCTCAAAACAACAAAAATTGAAATATATATTCGCTCGGTAGCATCGCACACTTGGATCCAAACTCAAAAGAATATACCACAAAAGTATACAGTACACCAAAAGAGTATACTTTGTTCAAAACAACAAGAAACTAAAATATTTATTCGCTCGGTAGCATCTCAAACTTGGATCCGAACACAAAAGGGTATACCAGAAGAGTATACAGTATACCAGAAGGGTATACTTTGTTCAAAACAACAAAAATCGAAATATTTATTCGCTCGGTAGCATCACACACTTGGATCTGAGCACAAAAGGGTGTACCGGAAGAGTATATTGTATACCAAAAGGGTATACTTTGTTCAAAACAACAAAACTGAAATATTTATTCGCTCGGTAGCATCGGACACTTGGATCAAAACACAAAAGGGTATCACACTTGGATCAGTAGCATCGCAAACTTGGATCCGAACACAAAAGAGTATACCAGAAGAGTATACAGTATACCAGAAGGGTATACTTTGTTCAAAACAACAAAAATCGAAATATTTATTCGCTCGGTAGCATCACACACTTGGATCTGAGCACAAAAGGGTATACCAGAAGAGTATACAATATACCAAAAAGGTATACTTTGTTCAAAACAACAAAAATTGAAATATTCATTCGCTCGGTAGCATCGCACACTTGGATCCAAACACAAAAGAGTATGCCAGAAGAGTATACAGTATACCAAGAGGGTATACTTTGTTAAAAAACAACAAAAACTTAAATATTTATTCGCTCGGTAGCATCGCACACTTGGATCAAAACACAAAAAGGTATACTTTGTTCAAAACAACAAAAATCGAAATATTTATTCGCTCGGTAGCATCACACACTCGGATCCAAACACAAAAGGGTATACCAGAAGAGTATACAGTATACCAAAATGGTATATTTCATTCAAAACAACAAAACTGAATTATTTATTCGCTCGGTAGCATCGCACACTTGGATCCAAATATAAAAGGGTATACCAGAAGAGTATACAGTATACCAAAAGGTTATACTTTGTTCAAAACAACAAAATCTGAAAAATTTATTCGCTCGGTACAATCGCACACTTGGAGCCAAACACAAAACGGTATACCAAAAAAGTATACAATATACCAAAAAGGTATACTTCTTTAAAAATAATAAAAATTAAAATAATCATGGGCAGAGGACACAAAGGAGGGCAAGGTTGAGGGTAATGTCAAACCTTACTTTTACAAAAAGAAATAACTCACTCAACCAATCCATTTTTCAAAAAGATTACTTTTCAATTTGATTTGCCTAAAAGGGTACTAAATTGTATAAATTGAGATATACAATGATTAAGAATATGATTGCTCTAATAATTTTATGGAAAAAGAAATTACGTCTACATAGTATTCCTATCAAGAGCACAATTTGCAGCGCTTCCTACAATGACCTACAGTATCTTCAGACCCACCATGTATAGAGGATTCTTTTAACATTCACCAGCAATGGCCCACTATGAGCAGTTTGGATTCTTATCTTTACACATATTTGATGATTGTGTCTCGAAGGACCTCACGTGAATCCACTTTTTAGAATACCACTTCTCATTTTCAATAATATGGCAGCTTCCATGTATGCTTGAAGGATCAGTTGTTGCATCAGGATGTAATCTGAAAAATAATTATGTATCTCCCTTCTGAGGTTTTACTGCAAATAAGACATGAATAAGTCAGATTATGAAAAGTTAAGATTTATTTCACTTTCTACTATGTTTGGTTTATTACAATTTTTTTTCTTTTATGCATCTTATGGAGATATATGCAGCAGGGTGAGAAGGAAGGGTGTCTAGTATGATGCTTTCATCTTCTATAGAAACCCTCAATAGCAATGCATTACTATTTCTGATATTATTCTCTCCCTTCTAACCAAATGAGGAAGCACATCTAAGATGGCAGACCATAACAAACTAGATAGCTAGTCAAAGATAGTGAATGTCTAACGATAAGCAGTATACTACCATTTGATATTAGGATATTACATGTATGTTCCTTTAAAAAAAAAAGACATATATTCCTTAGGATATGAGTTTCAACCATTTATTGGTAAATTAGCTGTTAACAAAATTAAACTACCATTGTCCAGTCTCATCCTATCGAAGCAAAAGAAACTTGAAAATATGATCTTGACGAGAAAAAAGAAATCTTCACAATTCTGTTCATAGAGTCAACTGGGCAAAGTTCTGCATTACTACAAGTTTGCATCCTACATAGGAAATAACAGAAAAAGATGGTCCGCTAAGGTTAAAAGAGAAATTAAACATTGAATCCTATTGAAGCAACATTGAAAAGCTCCGGCACCTAAGATACAGACAATTTAAATCTTGTTATGCCATGATAAGTTCATCGTGTAACTTGATGAGGTCGACAACCAATTGAAGATGCTTCTTTGAAAGATTTTCCCACCTCTTTCGATATTTTCACTAATATGCAATAATATGTTGTGCTACTGTGCCAATATGAAACCTTCTGAGAGTGAAATTGGAAAAGCAAATAACTAGAACATAAAATCTTAATACCACAGGCAGCACAAGACAAATATTGAACTGGTACACGGAAGATGACAGAGCATATCTTAGGCCAGATTCCATAAAAAAACAGAGAATAAACCTTTAAACATTTGAAATTACATACAAGGTAGGATTTTTTTGTACCTGACCTTTTTAAGAAACATGTCCGAGCTCGTCCAAACTTCACTCTATGCTCTTTCCTGATTCATTGTCTACCACCATAGACTTCTCCAGTATCTTTAGCCTACTCATTCACGTTTAACAAAAACACAAACCACATCAAGTTAAAGGCTATCTTTGAGGTTTTAAGCAACCTGTGAGCAAAAGAAACCTCTTTCAGCACCATGGTATCTTTTCCAAATTATATTTGCAAATATAGACGATTTCAACCAGTTATAATCGAAATATAAGTAATTGTTATTGTTACACTCACATTAGATCCAATGTTTGTTACAGAATAATATTGACTACATGATTTCGGATTGAGGTGTAATAAATTGACTTAATTTTAGTAAATTTAAGTTATATACACAAATAATTTTTTTTTTTTAAGCACAACGAGTGAACTTCTACCCTATGATTACAGGCATGATACCATCTTTAGAAGATTACTCATTATAGTTTGCCAACCAGTAATTATATAATTAAAGACCCGAGAGTGTAAATATTTTTTACACCATTAGAACATAGAACTATACTGAAACATGCATTCTTATTGTACTACATAGAGGATAGGACATCATCCACTGAGTTTCAAACCATACACCACTAGTTCTCATAAAAAGATTCATATGGTCAACACCAACTAATCTAAGAAGCATGCATTCTAACTATACTACATAAACTTCATAGCAGCACTGCTATCATAGCACCATCGCGTTCACACTACCACCACTAGCGGGTGCTTCGCCTTGCATCACCAACATAAACATCCATCACCACTGCCCTGCCATTTCTCCTTCATCACAACACGATACATATCAATACACCACTATAAGCAGACATCATTAGGTCATCACCATAACCAAAGAATCAGTCGTCACCATCAAATGCCTCGTCAAGCCAATACCAAACCATTACCAAAGCAGGAGACACGACAACACATAAAGCTTCCAAAAGCAAAAAATTAAAGAAACGGAGAGGGGCAAAGGAGAAATGCCGAGAGAGTGCAAGGGTTTCGTGAGAAAATACCTTCAGAAACGTGTAGAGAAGACCGAATGGACGTTGTTGACGTATGACTTGATGATAATAATCCAGTCATCAAACTGTCTTGCATCTATAGACTCTTTTCTGATTTTGTAGAAAATGGCCCCCAGTATAATTTAACTAAAACCTGTCATATTCAATTAAATTCCATATTTTCATAAATAGTCTAGTTCTAGGGCTTACGGCAGATTATGGACTTTGTATAAACGCTCCAGTTATGAAGCACAGTTTCAGATTTAGCCTCAAAGCATGAAAATTATAAAAGAAGGGTAAGAAATGGCCCCCTTTGCAGCCAATTTTACGGCATATTGCAGTACTTAAACTGTTGCATCTATCTTAAGCAACTAAATGCACCTTATGGTGCTTAAGTAAACAAACCAAAGGAAAATCCTAGCAAATACAATAAAGGGGTCTAGGGGATGGCACATACACACATAAAAAGGGAGGAGGAGCGCGCCCTGTGTGCACTATTATGGACTGCTTTTGTCCAACCTCATTTTCAAGTTTAGTTTGTAATGCCAAAGCCTTTCAAACGTTGCAAACAACTCGTTAATAATATAGTCTTTTGAAGCTATACGAGCATACATATAACCTGCGACATATTAGCATTTGTATGGCCTCTTGGCCATCCTAGTTTCTGCAGAAGAAGAGTTAAGAAAATGGCCCTTGGAGGCGAATAAATAGTGCACCAAAAGGACAAATACGCCAAGCCAAACAAATCAGAAGTTCGAAGACATAACAGAACAAGCTAGATTAATATTAAAGAGATCATGTAGTCGATTTCCTGAACGTTTACCTTGGGAACAGATCAACTAGAAAAGCAAAACAGATCAATTGAAAGTATACAAGTAGCAGCGGGTAGTGAAGGCGGTAGCTTTTCCAGCGTTCAAAAGGTGATAGCAGAGGTGTAAAGTGTGTTCAGTGTTTGCAGAGAGATAGAAAAGAAGAGGTGTGTTGAAGGTGTAAAAGTGTTACAAAAGAACAGAGAAAAAGAGGTGTTGATGGTGTAGTGTGTGTATTCAATCTCTTTGTATTTGCAGATAAAAGCCGAGTATTTATAGGATTAGGAAGGGGACTGGATTTCAAACTTCATTCACAAATAAGGAAGAAATCAAAATGGGTAATCTGTCACCCTTAATTACTTACTATCCAGAATCTAGATTTCCTAATATTTTATTTAACAACTTTTACAAGTAATGAATATAACATGGAAACAGTGACATATTCATCTAAATGAAGAATCAGTTAATTCCCCAAGCAAGTTTATACAGAAGATCACCAATACCCCAGGAAAGGAAAAGTCATATATTATGACCATTGGCTATAAACTACAACAGAGATCATGTAAAAGAAAGAAATAAGTGATGAATGTAGACATGCTTCATCGTTCAGTTTCCAAAAAAGTAAAAGTCGTGCTAATGTAAGCATGGTCGAGAAATCAGGAAATCATGTAGAGGGATATTTCACATATCAATTTGAAAATGAAACCATAGAATGTAGAAAATCAGATCAAACTAAATCAAAGACATAGAAATAGGCAGATTTACCCCTTTTTGGTGTCGAGTCGAGTCGGCTCAGCTTGACCCGTTCATTTCTGTCCATTTTTTATAAGATTCGATTCTAAAATTTCAATCATTGCCTTGTATGTGTTGTATCCATTCCAATTTTGTCATGATTGGTTCGGATTGAAACGATTTTCTTGATTCTATCACTTCCTTTTTCGGCTTCTACTGATGAGATATAAGGGATTTGATCCTGTGTAACCAGTGATAGGAGAGAGAGGAGATGGGCGTGACTGGCGGCGTTAATGGCGGAGATACGGTGGATTTTGTTTGTATTTGGACGAAATTTGGGAGAAAGGGGAGAGAGAGAGATGGGGAGGTCGGCTGCTGAGTCTTAGGAAATGGGGGGAAGTGATTAGGGTTTTTGGTAAGTGAGGGGGTGAGTTATAAATACTAAAATGTGGGTTTTAATATCAGCCATCGGATTGAAGGGGCGAACGGCTCAGATCGCATCACAAGGGCGCGTGGAGTGAATGTATAAGTCGTGTGTGTGAATGTTAGCTGATGTGTAAGGGTACAAACCATTATTTATGCTTTAAATGGTTGTACCATACGCTTGGAAGGATTGTGCATATGCCTGATTAAGTTGTACATGTGCCATGAGTGTGTTTTAGTGAGTTGCAAGCTTATGTGGAGCTTATGTGGCGTACACCTAGACAAAAGATGATGACGGGGACAAGGTGTAGTAGAAACAGAGTTGTAAAATAACAAATTGGCTAGTATTTAATTTAAAGACTTATAAATATAGAAAATTAGTATAAAAATAGGAAAAATTGTATATAAATGTAAATAAATATATTTAACATAAATAAATATAGATGAGCTCAAATAATACTAATTAAATATAAATAACCCTAGATAATCATTAAATAATGTCATAATGCATAAGATATGTATTTTAGAAAATAGCCTAAATGATGCACTTACGTAATATAGTCACAATTAAGTAAGTATTATACAAATAGAAGATTAATAATAGTATTGTGCATGTAAATGCATGCTATCTAATACAATTTTTTTTTTTAAAAAAAATAGTATTACACCTTTTAATTAAAATAGCCAAATTGTGAAAAATAGTGGGACAAAATTAGGAGTCAACAACGAACCCGAAGGAAAGTGGCAAGAGCAACTGTGATGTTAGCACGATCCACCTCAGCTATGCGGAGAGACCCTGGGCATCTGAGGCACTTTTCTTGGCAGCATTCATTCTCTTTCGTTGGAGGTCCTTCACAATCGCTTCCAAGCGGTTCACATTGTTATGATGCAGTTGCTCTAAGACTTGAGAATCCATGAAGGAAGATTTGACAGTCTCCACAGTCTGCTTACGCTTGCAAACCTCACTGGTCAATGCTTTGTTTAGGTTCTTTCTCTTCAAAGCCTCCATTCGATAGGCCTCAAGAGTGGTCTGGAGCTCTCCTTTCAGCTTTTCAACTTTCTCCACAAACAGTTGTAAGCTGTCGACTTGCCCACGTAAGGCCTCGATCTCCTTAGAAAGACTTCCTTCTAAACCCCCTCGGCAGAGTATCTCATGATATACCATTAATGATTGGTGGAACAAGCATTTGGCGAAGGAAAGCAAAGTTAATATTCATAGAATGAGGAAGGAAAGCTTACCCGAAGAGAGCATCCGGCGGCAACCTCAAGCAGCTCATGATAATTATAACTAGAAAGGTGTTTTTGCTCAGCGGGACCCGATAAACTCAGCAGTGTGATCTGTCACACCCCTTGGGGTCTTGAACAAGTTAACTCTAGCGGAAATATGGATAACAACCTCACGTGTTCCACCCACAGGTTCAGCCACAGTATCCACAGCCTCCTCCTTGCTAGGAAGGTTTTGGAAAGCGTTAGTGGTCTAAGGAGCCGAAGTCAACACAACGGGTTCTAAATATAAATGAGAAATGTCAACTTATGGAGTACATGAGAAAAGCACATCAATACGACAAGAAGTGAAGATTTAACTTGGAAACTGAGGCTCAAAGGAGGCAGATGGTGCTACCACTTCATCCTCCACGTCGGCCTCCTCTTCAGCTATGAGAGTCTCTTCTATCAAGTGCCTATGCTTTCGCGTAGACGGGCCTGACTCAGCAGCAGTAGATGGAGTAATCTTAATAGCTTAGGGGACTTCACCCTCACCATTAGAAATCACTAGAGTTTCACTGGCAGCCACCATGCTAGTAGACCTGGAAGGTCTTTACCTCTTTGAAGAGCGAGAACTACTTGCACTCTCTAGAATTCTTCTACCGGAAGCCTGCACATCAGGTAGATGAGCAATATATGGGGGAGAAATCTTGATCTCTCTCGACGAGAGCATTTCGTGACGGGAAAATCCTGAGGAAAAAAGAGGAGCTGGTGAAGACGTTGGAAGATTCAAGGTGAAAGGAAAAATTTGGTAGCATTAAATTACCATGGTTTATTGGCCGCCAGCCGTTTGCATTAGCAAGGGCTGTGAAGGTCAAAAAATCATAGGGATTTCTTGAAAAGATTGCACTTATCCATATCATCAACTCATCATGGCTCAACGAAATAGCTGTCACTGAATTCGCTAAGGAAAACGGAAATCAATTCCAAGAAGTAGCTAGTATAAAGGCATAAGGAAGGGTTCACAAAAACTTATACTTTTTGTTGAAGACCTCTGGGACGGGAAGAGAGGAAACTATGTCGGGCATCCGTACAGTGACTTATCTGTTGACTCAACAGTAGTCTTTGGAATCTTCCCTGTTGGGAACCACATCTTTCTTCCCACGTTTTATAAATATCAGCATGCCAGCCTTCTGAAGACGGGGAGAGTAGAAAGCCACAAGATGCCCGAAGGAGAATAATTACCCAAATGATCCAGCACGACTACTAGACACCAAACAAAAGGGCTGATTTGGCCTAAGCATATATTGTACCGGTGGTATATGTCCTCAACAATCGCGTGAATACACTTATTGCGGTGTAGAGTGAAAGGGTTTGTATGGACCATCGAATAACCCGCCCAATGAAAAGAAATTCATTCCTAGGAACAATGATGTCGACAAACTCCAGCCACTTACACTCGTGCCTGATACGCATCATATCATCCATCACAACTGTAGAAGGGTAATATTCTATGGAAAGATTACTATTCTCGCCTTCTTGTTTAGGAGTCTGGCCCTGCATATGGCCATCACCTTAGAAACTAACGGAGATAGGGAGGTAATCCTGGGCTCTGAAGTGTGCAAGGAGGAACTTTGTTCCTTGTGCCATGGTAAAGGATGAAGTTATTGTCAAGGATGAAGGAATGTTTATCTTTTGGAAGGAAGTTCTTAAAATTCTTTAAAGATTGATGAACTAACCCTACATTTAACACGCCTGTGGGGATTACTTGAATGAGAAGTTGAATGAACTTTGTCACGTGGGATCGTAATTATGATTACTGCAACTTACATGATATGTATCCCCATAATTACAGGATATGAACATAGCAGTGGCAGCATTAGAAAGATATGTAGAAAACCCTCCAATCACAGAAGAACGCGTCATTGTACCAAGGAATTTGCATTTAATACAACACATGCAAAGAGGCAAAGAGACGAGCATCAGTATAGTCGCATCTTTGCGGCTGCTATCATGCTTCTTTCACCTCCTATCTACTCGCGTCAGCACTCAGCAAGTGGAGGGACTGACTGTGTGGACAAAAATACGCCACCTAATATTAAGGGGATACGAGTCTAGCTAGAGAGACTAGGCTTATCTTACAAGTCACTAGGCAAATAGGATACACGCCCGCTTCTTAGGCCAATGACTGTTCGGGCGGCACAACCATAGGACACAGGGTGTACATCCCACCACCTTAGGTTTACAGTCTCCTTATTAGGGTTTAGTATACACCACCGCCTTGAGTTATAGGCCCAAAGCCTTATTAGTCTTTGTATTTTACCTTAATTAGGACTGGGTATCCATTCTATAAATATCCCTCCTTATATTGTATTGTACAATCAAGCAATTCACCGCAGAATCTGGCTACTCTCAAGGAATAATAGTATTTTACTTTTCTTGCACATTATTTCTCTCTTTACTTACTTACTTTTCCATCGTATTTACTGTATTTCTTGTGAACTTATTCTAAATTAATTGTTTAACCTAGGTAATCGATTTTACGCATAAATAGAATATTATACAAGATTTTTTATATTTATCTCTCAGTTGCATACCTTGTCAAACGGTGAATTACTAACTTTATAACTTCTGTACAATAATCCTTGTCTTTATTTTGGTAGTTTGTACACTTGACGTGATTTATTACCAGTTTTATCAGATCTATAAGAAAGAAGACACGTGGAGATCTCAGTACATACGTCTTAAATTAATTATACTTTTTCCATGACCTTATGTTTAGTTGTCTATAAACTTCGATTCGTTTATTATCAAGTTCATTAGATCTACTTCAGAAATCTTGTGTCTATGTTTAGTTGTTTAAACACTTTAATTGGTGTATTATCAGGTAACGTCATAAATTTGTCTTGGTCTCCATGTTTAGTTGCTTATAAACTTCAGTAGGTCTATTATTATGTTAAATAGATCCAGTCATCTTCTTCGATGAAAACAAAGCGGAAACAAAAAAAAAAAACAACAACACCAATATTAGTACAGTGGCAGCAAAATTCCCCCAGTTTCATTCATATATTTTTAAAAATTACAAAATAAAGAGCTTTCTTTAATCAAAAAGCTCTTTAAAATTTAAAAAAAAACAATAAGTATAAATACTTAAACTAACTTAAAATATTAAAAATACTTAAAAATATATATAAATTAAGAAGAACCAGGTGGTGATGAGATCGTCAGGGTTGATATCGACGTGGCGGCACATTGCACGAAGAAAACGTGCAATGCACCTAATGTTCATCTCTTGTCACTGCCTATCCTCGTTTATTGTTCGTTTGAGAAGATCAAGTGCTTGGCGGTGAGAAGTGCATCTTGGGTGGGTGGGTATACCATTGTTGTGCAGAAAAAAAACTTAAGAAAAGTTGAGATTTATTAGTTGGAATTGTGTGAAAAAAGAGTAAATAATGATCCTATTTATAGATGAAGAAGGTGAAAGGATAGGGGTGGGGGGTCTAACAGTCATGATTAAACCCCGTTCCCCGAGAGACTCTTCCCTTTCCTCTAATTGAATCCGACGAGACATGCTCAACTTGTGCAATGCACCTATTAATCAACCTGACACGTTTCACACTGACCTATTATCCACTACTCAATATACTTAGCTTACTCATTAGGTTTGTTGTCTATTAATGTATGACACCTAGTTATCATTGCTTTTTAAATAATGTCTTGTCTTCGGTAGATGAAATTTTGGTATGTGATCGAATAACCAACTTAATGATAAATATTCAATTTAGTATAATCCAACATCTATTTAGTGTAGACCAAGTATAGTAGTTTTTACACTGTTTTTTCCTAGTTGTCCAAAAAAAAAATTCAACTACAGATACCAATAAAGCCATTTAAAGTTTATTGTCCTTATGATCGATTGTCAACTACACATACTTTGCCAAAAAATATCAATTTCTAGCGCATCAAGAGTCTTTTATCAACATATCTATATAAAACAATAAGACAAAATAAATACAGGTAATTTAGAAGCGAGCACATATAAACTAGCCAATTGACAAGTACATAACAAAGGTTCAAAAATAAATTATTACACTTAATAAATAGAAATAAATCACTACACATTTTGAGCAAGAGGGCAAGTTGTTATCTTGTCGCTTGGTCGTTTATTTTTTGAACATCTATTCTCTCTTCTTGGACGTAAATGATTCACCCCCCCCCCCCAATCGATGGAACACGCTTAACTCTTTTCCTACTCATTTTGACCTGAACCTGAGGTGGCATTATGGTTATTGGCGTATCTTCGGGAGGCAGAATTCATTCTTCTTCCGGACGAATGGGACGAGTATTATGTCCATATCACTACTAGAAATTAGGTGTTCCGACAACCAATACGGTCGGATAACAGTCGGCTAGCCAATTGACATCTGACCAAAACTGGTGGTCGGATAAATGACTCTGACCAAATCGGTCGGACACTGTGACTGCCAGACTGTCGGATAGCAGTCGGTTAAGTGTTCTTGGTTGAACAATTTCTGGGAAACTATCCGATCGATTTGGTCGGACACAGTAATTTCTGGGAATAATTTCTTCAGTTGTCCGGCCGAATATGTCACTCTGAGCAATTTCTAAGAAAAATTTTACCCAAAATTTCGATCGATTCGGTCGGAAACTGGGTAAAACATGCAAAATAAAAGCTGTAATTAGAGCTCCACAACCTGTCAACGCAGTAAATCTTGCAACAATAAACAACAGGCTTCTACAAGCCTTAATTTTTTCTAAACAAGGCTTATTTCCTTTAAACGATAAGTCTAACACTTCATAACGATCAAATAAGTTAAACAAAACTAATCACAAGTCTAACAATCAAACAAGTTTAACATAACCAACCGCAAGACTAACGATAAAATAAGTTAAACATAAACCAACCACAAGTCTAAAACATATATCTAAAAACATCAACAATTCATTACTACTATGTTTCCTCCGAACTAGACTCGGAACTAGATTCGGACGACGAACTATATCGATGTTTCCTCTTGCTTTTTCCCTTTCTCTTGCTCTTGCCCTTTCCTTTTTCGGAATTATCATTCATAAAGTTCTTCATCATTTCCTGCATCGCTTTCATAACTGCCTCATTACGTTTACGATCTTCTTCGCACTCTCTCTTTAGCGTTTCAATTTTATTGCGCAATGAGGCTTCCACCTATGGATTAATTGAACTAGGAGTGTAAGTGTCAAACAAACCTGGATTCAGACAATCCGAGGAATATTGCTGTTACACCCCGTATGTCCAAAGTGACGTATATCATTCTAATGACATATAAAGAATGATTTAAGTGAGTTTAAAGTCATAATATTACCATATAAGATGTTTATATATTGAATATAAAGTTTGGAAAAATCGGATTTAAGTTGCGGAAAAACCGACTAAGGAATTGCCTTGTAACGGAGCTTTTTCAGCAATTAATTTCGTGTATTATATGAGGTCTTTTGAGGACATATCATATACCAAATTGAAGGTCTTGGAGTGTAGTTTCTAAAACTTTTGACGGTTCGTTCATAAAATATGTGGAGAAGAAGATATGAGCATCAGAAATTAGGCCAGAAAAAGGGACATAAACGCAAAAGAGGACTAAAACTGAAATATTTCAAGTATAAAAGGAAAACATCTCTTCCTTTTCGTTATTTCCAGAAAATAAACGATAGAAACAGTGCTTCAATGAAGGATTAAGCCACTTTTATTATTTTGAAGGAAGGACGCCAATCGTAACTCGAAATTGAAGACAGATTGCGTCAAAACGCTCTACGCGATTAAGGCAACGTTATGCTACCTTCAATTTCGTCTATAGCTTGAGTTTTAGAATTACTTCATGGCTAAATAAAGTACCCAAATTCTTAATTATAGCTTGTTTAAGCTTTAGAAGGTTTTGAATTCAAGGGAAACAAGGTTTAGAAGCAAGAAGCATCAAAGGTATGTAAGACTAAACCTTTCTTTTGGCAAGGCATGTATCTTTTAACTTTTGAAGCTTTTCTTAGTTCTAAACTTAGTGTTTCTTGTGAGAAACTTGTATGGTATCAAGAAAACCTTGTATACTTAATTTGGTACTAAAATCCAAGGTGAAAAACGTCCGAATCAGCAAGACAAAACGTTTCAAAATCTGGAAATTCATTTTGATCTTTGAACAGATGTTTTTATATTGATCATAACTCCTTGTACAAAATTGATATTAAGATTGTTTAAGAATCCCTAGAATCTTAAGACATATATTTACAACTTTCATGAAGACCATGAAGTCCATATCTTTAATCTACACTCTGAAAATTAGGTCGAAAGGCAGAACAGTGGTGCTGTCCAGACATTCTATCAACGGATTTGTTATGTCATCCAGTCGTCTCATCTTGTTATCCATTTTACATATTTATGTTATCAGTTTATCCGGGTATCCATTTCCGTGTGCAGTATAGTGCTGGTTCTATTTTTGCGGATCATCCAATTTCAGCAGAAATTCTACCGAAAATTTTATGAAAATTCAAAGAGTTGGACAAATTCTAAGTTCTAGGTTGTGTTTATAATTCTATCCAGAGTTTTCTTCTCATTCCTTTGAGTCCATATCTACTGTTGCTACATGCGTTATGCCTCATACATTCTTATACTTATATTGTGATCATGTTATGTGTGATTTGGAGTTCCCCATAGAGGCTGGACATTAGACACACAGTCCGGTCGTGTGGGTATCAGGTTCCTAACCAGATTGCCCTAAGATGTAACGAATGAAGCCTTTAGCCTAAATTGATATATTTTTTTTTCTTATTGAATAGAGTGGGATCGTTTCGCAAGGAAACCAAAGAATAAAGCGGTTGTTGATTAGCCATACTAACTTTTGGAAGAGGTAAGTGTTTATATCCATTTCTTTGGAGGCACCTGGCCTCATGGATTTTCTACCACGTGTTCCCTACGTGTGTAGCTGCCGATAGGCATACTACGCCTTGTCTTTGGATTTACATTGTATACTATATGTTATGTCCTGTTATTGGTATTGCATTGAGGATCTGAGCATGGTACTTTGGCTGTGAGTTGACATACACTTCTCGGCTGTCGACAAGAGTCCCGTGCCGGTGAAGGGTTATTATTGCATCATATTGCATTCATATGCATTACATTGCATCATATTGAGGGTAGGAGGATTCTGCCCTCGGAGCATGTCATATTGAGGGTAGGAGGATTCCGCCCTCGGAGTAGGAGGATTCCACTCCATTGCATCATATTGAGGAGCAGGAGGATTCTGCTCCATGAGCAGGAGGATTCCGCTCCATTGCATCATATTGAGGGGTAGGAGGATTCTGCCCCAGGAGCAGGAGGATTCCGCTCCATTGCATCATACTGAAGGCAGGAGGATTCCGCTCCATTCATTTGGCGCATGTGACCCTTTGCATCATATTTCATTTCATTTATTTCATCTCATTTTATTTCATTTCATTTCATTTCACACCATTGTGTAGTCTTGTGGTACATAAATACCGTTCTGCTTTTACGTGCATTGCGTATTTGCCTATATATTTCTGGCTCGTATTCTGGGTTGCGGGGATCGAGTTGTACGCCACAGCTGTATAAATAAATGGATCGGGTTGCACGCTGCAACGGTATAAATATATGGATCTGATTGCACACCGCCACAGGATGAATATATGGATCGGGTTGCACGCCACAACAGGATGTATTTTTTATTGTTGATGTGTTTGGGATACCTATATGTTTTGGTTATTTTACGTTCCTGGTTCTTATTTAAATTATAAAAAGACAGAGCCAGATAATTAAGAAGAATTTTGTTTATCTGTTTCTCCTCCCTGGCTAGCTATCCTATTCTTTGAGGTGGCTATTCTGCCCCACTTATTGAGTCCTTTTGACTCACCCTTGTTTGTTGTTTGTTTCTTGTCTATCTATTTCGTTTCGGCAGGTTCGCTCCAGGATTGAATTCGCCACGTTGTGAAGGAGCGAAGACGACTTTAGTTGTCAGGGTGAGCCAGCTTTTATTCCAGATGGCCATCAGTTTATTGGTTATCATTTCAGTTGCATTTTGCTCCCTTCAGGAGGTATCTGTCTTCTTTTGTACTCTTAGATGTCTAGTCTGGATAGCCCTAAACCTAGTATGTTGGGTAGTCAGCTGTAATTTCTTTTGTATAGCTTAGAGATATTAGTATGTCTGTGTTTTGTTTTAAGTGTTGTCCTTATCTATGAATTGTTATATTTATTTTCCTAATTTAATTGGTAAGGGTTCGCCCGACGGGTCTATGGGAGGAAGTCGGGTGCCCGCACGACCTAACCGGATTTTGGGTCGTGTCAGTTGGTATTAGAGCCCGGTTTAGAGTCTATCTAGACTAAGACAGTGTCTAGTATAGTCTTGGTGATATGTACGTAGACGTCCGTACTTATCTACGAGAGGCTATGATGGCATTTAGGAAGTTTCACTTCCTTCTTTTCTGATCGTGCATCGGTGTAGGATGCAAAAATATTTTTCCTTAACTCCTTCGTAGAAATGGTGAACCCTTGTGCGATAAATCAGCAAAGGGTTAGAATTCACTGGCGAAGCAGTCTAGTCAGAGGCTAGCGCTGATCAAGTCCCGAAAGTTTTTTATCATGCTGATGATCTAGTTATGGAGGTCCCAGCTGTACGAGCTCGCGATGGGCTAAGGAGCGGGGCCTTGTGATTCCCTTGGCTCTCTACAATGCTTTACGAGAATCTTGGTGACGCAGATACCGCAAAAACCTATTATTCGCTAGGCAGCTTATCAGGTTGCCGCAGATGCATATGTTCGGTCTCAGGGAGCTCCTATTCTAGTTCTTAATATTGCCGCAGTAAAATATGTTCCAAATGCAGCATGTGTTGCGCCACCAATTGTTCTGGCTAGTTAGCTAGCCGAGGGAATAGTTCGGTCCGAGTGCCCTAAGAGGGTATATTATTTTACGCGGTTGAACATCCCGATATTCCTAAGCAATGCATTAGATAATCCCTGTGTAAGTTTTTTAAAATAAAATGATGTCATCGTATCCTTCTGGCTCTTAATTATATCGAGCAGTATGGTGTTGATTATTCTGCTTTCCAGTTTCAGGGTCCAGCCTTGGATTGGTAGGCCGCTCTTTTATTAGCTAACTTGGTTCGATTTTTCTTCTAGATTCGTGGAAAAGTTCCTTTCGAGTAGCGAGCGAGATGAAAAGTGTTGCCAGTTTGAGTGGATTGGACAGGTAGCCTATCGGTTAGCCTGTTGGTGTTTCAGAAAATGAGATTGAATTATATAGAATGGTTGGATATGCATTAGAACTAGTTCATGAGTCTTTCGAGAGATTCAAAGATTTATTGATGACCTTTATTTTTCCTTGAAATCCCAGATGGCTTGAGAAATTGAGGTCTGGATTTCATTTGATGTTGTTATTGATATTGCGCAGAGGTATTAGGCATACCATAAGTTAGAGCGGAAGAGCAAGAGATCCCGTGGCCCTGGTGGGCAACTATGGTACCTCATTTGGAGGTAAGAGTTCTAATTATTTTGGGAGGTCACCTTCCAGGTTATCTCAGCTTGTGACACGTGATTCTTAAAGTGCGCTAGTAGTTCGTCAAGATCAGACCTAGTTTTTTTCTTTATAGCTATCAACAACCTGTCCAGCTTCCATTTTCACTGAAAAGGTGTTATCATTGTCGTGAGCCTGTCATTTTTGGTGGAGTTCTCCCTTAGTCCGACAAGTAGGCAGTTGACTTTTCTCTCGTTATCAGGCATCTGCGCAGTCGCAGGGGATTTTTATTTAGATCTCAATCAGTAAAAGAAATACCACCATCTAGTAGAAGTTGAGAGTGTGGTGGCAGTGGTTCTTCAGAAAGTGATTGTCGGGGTAGTGGCTCAGCTCAGCTGCTGAGGCATTTTTATGAACTGCTTGTCTGCGAGATGCTGAGGTATCTGATATAGTAGACCCTGAGATTTCTTCTTCTCTTAAATGTGAGTAAGATTTGATTCTTTAGATCGATCTGGAAATGGTGTGTCTTATCATGTTTGGATGGTTTTCTTGGATGTCGTTTCTATTAAGAATCGGTTGCGGTAGAGAGGTGAGCTTCTGATATGATTTATTCCCGACATTTATGATGATCGTACTAGTTTATCTGGTTTAAATGCGAGAGATTTGTGAGTGAGTACCGGTATTGTTTGCTTGGCATTTTGTTACGCCTCATTCTGTTATAATGTCAAGTCACTCTACCTCTCTTTGGAACTCAGTGTCGGTAGGATGATGGGATTCTTATTTGTCACCATCAGAAAGTGTCATTATTTCTTCCGATGTAAAGTGGTTAGTAAGTAATACTCGATCTATGTGTCTCCTCTTGGTTCGAGACGCTAGTAGATTCATGTTATTCTACTGTCTCGGTATAAAAGGGTTTTCTGGTAAATTGTCGGAGTTTCCTTTTTATAGGAAGGTTAAATTGACATAGATTTTGTTCCATAAAGCTCATTCAATGTCCATTTCTTCAATTGCGATTCTTCGGTTAGCCTGACTCATAAATAATCTAGCTCTGGTAGAAAAATAAATAAGAAGAAGAGCTTCCTATAGCTCTAATTATTTCTATCCTCAGTCTGTTTCTATCTCTTCTTTGTTCGGCACTGTTAAGCTTAAGCGGACAGTAGCCTCTTGTGATGTTGCCTGTGTTGAGCCAGAGTGCGTGTCAAGATGGCAGGGTGAGCACATTGTTGTTTTTCAAGGCTACTAAGGGTAATGAGAAGCGTCATTTAACCTTTGATTTGATCCATCAGGCGGTGGTGCTTATAGAAAATGTATGGAGTTGTGAACTCGAGAGTTGCAGCTGTTTCGCAACTTGAGAGAGTAATTTCGTAGCTCAGGTCTGAGCCGCGCTCTCTACTCAGCTAAGTCTTCCTTAATCCAGCAGGTTGTGCGAGGATGACTATTTCTATTCAAATTATTTGTATGAGTTTATGCTCTAAGTGGAGGAGTCTTCCTCCAATTGATGCCGAATCATAATATTAAATCTCTAAGGCGTTGCTGAAGCGTAAGCTAATTCTTTGTTTCATCGAGTTGTTCTATATCGAAAGTATATCGACGAGGTGATTCGTTGGTGGAATCATGTTAGCCCATCAAGAGTTGCGTATATCTTCATTCTGAAAATATAGAATTCTTTCATTCTGAAAATATAGAATTCTTTTCTCACGATCGAGAAAGGATCAGCTTAGTCCGAATAAGTTGGGCAATGATGTTATCATATTATCCAGATATGTTTTATTCCAAGAGTTCAGTGTTCGTTTTATAATTCTGATTCTGCAATCATGAGATAATGTCCGTGGAATAGCTTATGAAGGTCGTGAAAGTTCTTTTGTTATCTGTGCGGAATTTTCTTTAAACTTAGGCTCGTTCGAGGACGAACGAGAGTTTAAGTGGAGGAGAATGAAACGACTTCGATTAGTCGTTTCAGAAGTAAAGACTTTGATTAGCGTGCCGATAATTTTATAGAAAACTTCGTAATGTCCATTAGGACATGTCTGTAAAATTTGAGCTAAATCAGACCTCGTTTGAAAGGCATCGGAAGAAGGTTTCAGTTTTTATTGTCGATAAATACAAAAAAGAGATTTTCGAGCTCGGTTTTGGTGAACGAGCTCCGATTCAAAATCCAAAAGCGCCGTTAGGTTCGTATGATTATTTGTGACTTTTGTCTTTTTTGAAAGTGAATTTCGAGGTTGTTCAGCTAGCTTCCGCTAAAATGCCGAAAGTTAAATAATTTGACTTTTCACATCTCTTCACTACTACAAGTATGTAACAGATCGTTGCTTAATGCTTCTACGTATTTCATTTAACATTTGAGGATGAATGTTCCTAACGGGTGAAGATTATTACACCCCGTATATCCAACGTGACGTATATCATTCTAATGACATGCTAAGAATGATTTAAGTAAGTTTAAATTAATAATATTACCATATAAGATGTTTATATATTGAATATATAGTTTGAAAAAAATCGGATTTAAGTTGCGGAAAAACCGACGAAGGAACTGCCTTGTAACGGAGCCTTTTCAGCAATAAATTTCGTGTATTATATGAGGTCTTTTGGGGACATATCATATACCAAATTGAAGGTCTTGGACTGTAGTTTCTAAAACTTTTGACGGTTTGTTCATATAATATCTGGAGAAGAAGATATGAGCATCAGAAGTTAGGCCAGAAAAAGGGACATAAATGCAAAAGGGGACTAAAACTGAAATATTTCAAGTATAAAAGGAAAAAAATGTCTTCCTTTTCGTTATTTCCAGAAAATCAACGATAGAAACAGTGCTTCAATGAAGGATTAAGCCACTTTTATAATTTTGAAGGAAGGACGCCAATCGTAACTCGAAATTGAAGACAGATTGCATCAAAACGCTCTACGTGATTAAGGTAACGTTATGCTACCTTCAATTTCGTCTATAGCTTGAGTTTTAGAATTACTTCATGGCTAAGTAAAGCACCCAAATGCTGAATTATAGCTTGTTTAAGCTTTAGAAGGTGTTAAACTCAAGGGAAACAAGGTTTAGAAGCAAGAAGCATCAAAGGTATCTAAGACTAAACTTTTCTTTTAGCAAGGCATGTATCTTTTAGCTTTTGAAGCTTTTCTTAGTTCTAAACTTAGTGTTTCTTGTGAGAAACTTGTATGGTATCAAGGAAACCTTGTATATACTTAATTTGGTACTAAAATCCAAGGTGAAAGATGTCCGAATCAGCACGACAAAACGTTTCAAAATCTGAAAAATCATTTTGATCTTGGAACAACTGTTATTATATTGATCATAACTCCTTGTACGAAATTGATATTAAGATGCTTTAAGAATCCCCAGAATCCTACGACATATATCTACAACTTTCATGACACCATGAAGTCTATATCTTTAATCTACACTCTGAAAATTAGGTCGAAGGCAGGACAGTGGTGCTGTGCAGACATTCTATCAGCGGATTTGTTATGTCATCGAGTCGTCTCATCTTGTTATCCATTTAACATGTTTATGCTATCAGTTTATCTGGGTATCCATTCCCGTGTGTAGTATAGTGCTGGTTCTATTTTTGCGGATCATCCAGTTTCAGGGGAAGCTCTGCCGAAAATTTTAGGAAAATTCAAAGAGTTGGACAAATTCTGAGTTCTAGGTTGTGTTTATAATTATATCCAGAGTTTTCTTCTCATTCCGTTAAGTCCATATCTACTGTTGCTACATGTGCTATGCCTCATACATGCTTATACTTATATTGTGATCATGTTAAGTGTGATTTGGAGTTCCCCATAGAGGCTGGACATTGGACACGCAGTCCGGCCGCGTGGGTATCAGGTTCCTAACCGGATTGCCCTAAGATGTGAGGAATGAAGCCTTTAGCCTAAATTGATTTTTTTTCTTATTGAATAGAGTGGGATTTTTTGGCAAGGAAACCAAAGGATAAAGCGGTTGTTGATTAACCATACTAACTTTTGGAAGAAGTAAGTATTTATATCCATTTCTTTGGAGGCACTTGGCCTCGTGGATTTTCTACCACGTGTTCCTTACGTGTGCAGCTATAGGCGTACTCATTACGCCTTATCTTAGGATTTACATTGTATACTATATGTTATGTCCTGTTATTGGTATTGCATTGAGGATCTGAGCATGGTACTTTGGCCGTGAGTTGACATACACTTTCCGGCTGTCGACGAGAGTCCCGTGCCGGTGAAGGGTTATTATTGCATCATATTGCATTCATATATATTACATTGCATCATATTGAGGGTAGGAGGATTCCGCCCTCAGAGCAGGAGGATTCCGCTCCATTAAATCATATTGAGGGTAGGAGGATTCCGCCCTCGGAGCAGGAGGATTCCGCTCCATTGCATCATATTGAGGGGTAGAAGGATTCCTCCCTAGGAGCAGGAGGATTCCGCTCCATTACATCATATTGAGGGTAGGAGGTTCCGCCCTAGGAGCAGGAGGATTCCGCTCCATTGCATCATATTGAGGGGTAGGAGGATTCCGCCCCAGGAGCAGGAGGATTCCGCTCCATTGCATCATATTGAGGGTAGGAGGATTCCGCCCCAGGAGCAGGAGGATTCCGCTCTGTTGCATCATACTGAAGGCAGGAGGATTCCGCCTTAGGAGCAGGAGGATTCCGCTCCATTCATTTGGCGCATGTGAACCTTTGCATCATATTTCATTTCATCTTATTTTATTTCATTTCATTTCATTTAACACCATTGTGTAAACTTGTGGTACATTACTACTGTTCTGCTTCTACGTGCATTGCGTATTTGCCTATATATTTCTGGCTCGTATTCTGGGTTGCGGGGATCGAGTTGCATGCCGCAACGGTATAAATATATGGATCGGGTTGCACGCCGCAACGGTATAAATATATGGATCGGGTTGCACGCCGCAACGGTATAAATATATGGATCGGGTTGCACGCCGCAACAGGATGAATATATGGATCGGGTTGCACAGCGCAACAGGATGTATTTCTGATTGTTGATGTGTTTGGGATACCTATATGTTTTGGTTATCTGACGTTCCTGGTTGTTGATGAGTTTGTCATTCCATACGTGTTTCTAGTCATTATCTGGCTCTGCCTTTTTATAATTTAAATAAGAAGAATTTTATTTACATGTTTCTCCTCCCTGGCTAGCTATCCTATTCTTTGAGGTGGCTAGTCTGCCCCACTTATTGAGTCTTTTTGACTCACCCTTGTTTTTTGTTTGTTTCTTGTCTATCTATTTCGTTCGGCAGGTTCGCTCCAGGATTGAGTTCGCCACGTTGTGAAGGAGCGAAGACGACTTCAGCTGTCAGGGTGAGCCAGCTTTTATTCCGGATGGCCACCAGTTTATTGGTTATCATTCCAGTTGCATTTTGCTTCCTTCAGGAGGTATCTGTCTTCTTTTGTACTCTTAGATGATTAGTCTGGATAGCCCTAAACCTACTATGTTGGGTAGTCAGCTGTAATTTCTTTTGTACAGCTTAGCGGTATTAGTATGTCTGTGTTTTGTTTTAAGTGCTGTCCTTATCTATGAATTCTTATATTTATTTTCCTAATTTAATTGTAAGGGTTCGCCCGACGGGTCTAGGAGAGGAAGTCGGGTGCCCGCACGACCTAACGGGATTTCGGGTCGTGTCAATTGTGATCCAAGACCGTATGCACTTCCCTTTTTTACCCCGTCATTCACCTCCAACTATAGTGTTGTTTCCTCCTCAAGTGTCATTGGAGCTGGGGTAATGCTAGTACATTCGAATACCTGACTTGCCATTCTCGCTTCATAGGTTGCTACACCCTTTCCTAAAATAAATTTAATAACGAGAATTAGATGTACAAATATTGAAGGATTATACAAACACGTTTGAATTTAATAACTTACAAATGTGGTACTAGTACAGTCCTCGACCCACACTTTTTTGCCTTCTTTGTTATTATATATATGTCTCTTCTTAAACATCTCGGGCATAGGCACTGGACGCCCTTCTTTCTTTTCTACAAAATTAAAAAGAGGGTAAGTTAGATAAAATATTAATGAGAGTTACATTAAACAATACAAATAATAATTAATAAGTTATCAATCTCATTCGCTGAGTCGCTGCACTAATTGAACCCCTGGTGTGGAATGATCCACCCTTTTCGGAGGCTCGCTCTGCCTTTCCTTGGGCGCTCTTCTTCTGAAATTCTTCACTCCCCCATATTGCATCAGTTTTGCCCAAGGGTCCGAGTAAATCTAATCAGGCTTCTTTCCTACTTCCCGACAAGTATACATGGAATCTTTGACTCTATCTGTGCATTTGAAGAGAAAATTGCTTCGCATTTTCCCATCAAATAATGGATGCCACACACACTTTATCTGAAATTATTAATAATATTAGATTTAAAAAGTGATACTTAACTAAATTATTAAAAAATAAAACATAGTTAATACCTCAAAGTCGGCAAACATGACCATCTTTACTGCGTAGGGTACCTTACCTCAGGATGGCCACGCTTCATTCCATTTAGCTCTTATGCATAGTGTAACTATGGGTGTAGGCATGTCTGAGGGAGTAAAACTAGATAAAATTCACTATTATTAATAAATATATTAAAAAACCAAATTTTACACTAGTATTAAGCAGTTAAAAACTAAAAAAATAATACTTACCCACGATTACTCTCTGGACAAATCCTCAACCTCCCATTTTCATCATATGTGCCAATTTCATCAATGTAAAAAGGCGAGCTCAGATGAGTAGGTGGTACAGAAGCGCTTACGGACAAGGATGGTGATGGACTGTCAAACTACAATCCAGATACAATAGGAGCAGATGATGAAGGGGATGGTGATGGACTGCAAGATGGTGAAGGCATGGATGAGTTCATGCCATGCGGACGAACAACATAACCAGGAGATATAGGAAGTGACATAAGGGTAAGCCATAGCAGGTGCAGTAAAAAAATCAGAAGGATATGTAGACGGCGGAGATGTAGGAAACATATGACGTATAGGAGAAGTAGTATGAACAGAAGTAGGAGAGGAACTTTGAACATTTTTTCCCCCTAGCCTTCCCCATAGATGCCATATCTGTAAAATAAGCACAATAAATTAGCACAGTATAAAACTATATGGAATACATTTATAAAGTTGTGCTAATAAATGTAGTAAAGTAACCACATAAAACTACCAACATGTCAATCATCATCATTCGTCTCAAGGTCATCGGCTAGTTCTTCTTCCTCGCTCGTCTCATGGTCATAACCAAATTCTTCCTCGCTTGTTTCAACATCATCCACATATTCGTCCTCCTTGTTTGCCCTAGATGTTCCTTCTCCAAAATTAGTCATTTTTTCAACGTCTAACCATCGAAACATCAAACTCTTCATAGATGCCTTCACTATGTTGCAGCTGATTGGCTAATTCAATATCCACAATCAGGGGAACAGTTAAAACCTTATTTTGAAATGCAACATCTAATACATCATCTACTTCCACTCTTCCCACATGCTTGTCTTTTAGAACAACCCAAAAAAATTGACCTTGGCTTTGGATTTGCCTTTATTTTTGACACGACCCGAAATCCGGTTAGGCCGTGCGGGCACCCGACATCCTCCCCTAGACCCGTCGGGCGAACCCTTACCAATTAAATCAGGAAAATAAAAATAACAATTTACAAATAAGGACAAGACTTAAAATAAATACACAGACATACTGATACCTCTAAGCTGTACAAAAGAAATTACAGCTGACTACCCAACATGCTAGGTTTAGGGCTATCCAGACTAGACATCTAAGAGTACAAAAGAAGACAGATACCTCCTGAAGGGAGCAGAATGCAACTGAAATAATAAACAATAAACTGGTGGCCATCCGGAATAAAGCTGGCTCACCCTGACAGCTGAAGTCGTCTTCGCTCCTGAACAACGTAGCGAACTCAATCCTGGAGCGAACCTGCCGAAACGAAATAGATAGACAAGAAACAAACAACAAACAAGGGTGAGTCAAAAGGACTCAATAAGTGGGGCAGACTAGCCACCTCAAAGAATAGGATAGCTAGCCAGGGAGAAGAAACAGATAAACCAAATTCCTTTTATTTAAATTACAAAAAGGCAGAGCCATATAATAACTAGAAACACGTATGAAACCTTAAACTCAGCCAGGAATACGAGCCAGAAACATATCAACAAATAAGCAATGCACGTATGAGCAGAACAGTAGTTATGTACCACAAGTCTACGCAATGGTATGAAAATGAAATGAATGAGATGAAATGAAATCTGATGCAAAGGGTCACATGTGCCCGTCCTCCCATCTCGAAGCGGAATACTCCTGCATTCGAGGGGAATCCAATCTGATAACCAACTGGAGCGGAATACTCCTGCTCCTGGGGCGGAATACTCCTGCACCCGATATAATATAAACCAGAGGCGGAATACTCCTGCACTCTCTTGGGGCGGAATACTCCTGCACCCGATATAATGTAAAGCTGAGGCGGAATACTCCTGCACTCAATATCTGACATAAGAGCGGAATACTCCTGCTCCTAGGGCGGAATCCTCCTACCCTCAATATGATACAATGGAGCGGAATCCTCCTGCTCCTGGGGCGGAATACTCCTGCACCCAATATGATATGCAATGTAATGCATATGAATGCAATGTGATGCAATAATAACCCTTCGCCGGTGCGGGACTCTCATCGACAGCCGGGAAGTAGATGCCAACTCACAGCCAGGGTACAATGCTCAAATCCTCAATGCAATACCAACAATAGGACATAACAGATAATATACAATGTAAATCCAAAGCTAAGGCGTAATGAGTACGCCTATCGGCAGCTACACACGTAAGGAATACGTGGTAGAAAATCCACGAGGCCAGGTGCCTCCAAAGAAATGGATATAAACACTTACCTCGTTCCGAAGTTAACACTGCTACCCAACAACCGCTTTATTCTCTGAATTCATTGCCAAACGATCCTACTGTGTTCAATAAGCAGAAAAATATATCACATTAGGCTAAAGGTTTCATTCCTCACATATTAGGGCAATCCAGGTAGGAACCTGATACCCTATTCGCATACGCAATACGCAGGCCAGGCCTATGTACATGGTTTAAGGTCACATAACCAAACCCCAAATAAATTACATTTATATGTTGCCCATAACTCACTGAGTACGAATATATAATCAATTCCATTATCGGGATCCATTTGACCCTTTAAACTATTAATTGAACTTATTAAAACGATGTCTAATATTCCAAGTTTTACCGTTAAAACATATTCAAAGACACGTAATAAACTCAAATAATGCGTTAAGATCATTACCTGAATGTTTCAGGGTAAAAATTCTACTTTTCTCCGGCCCCTTTTCTTATTTTCTGGCATTTTTTCCAGTGTCTCTGTCACTGTCTCGTTTCTATTCTTGTTTCTGTATGTATGTACTTATGTTTCTCTGAAAAATGTTGAAATGCGCAGGGATACATATCCCACAACCGCCGCCCACTTTTTTTAATCTTTTGCTTTCCTTTTTGTATTTTGTCTTTTTTTTTCCATTTTGTCTTCCTTTTTTTTTTCTTTTCGCAACGAAAATTAAAATGATACTCGACGATATGCGAAATAATTTCAACTTTTGCATACAAGTTATACAAAATATATGTAACATACTCGCAAAGGCGGATCTCAAATTGGACTCTCGAAACTCAAGATGCGAATTTAAATGAAAAGAAGTCAAATTATTTAACTTTCGGTATTTTAGCGGAAACTAGCCGAACAACATCGAAATTCACTTTTGAAAGTTCACAAAGGTCATAAATAATCATACGAACCCAACGGCACTTTCGGATTTCGAATCGGAGCTCATTCGGCAAAAACCGAGCTCGAAAATCTCCTTTTAATATTAATCACCAATAAAAACTGAAACCTTCTTCCGATGCCTACCAAACGAGGTCTGATTTTGCTCAAATTTTACAGACAGGTTCTAATAGACATTACGAATATTTTAAAATTATCGGCACGCCAATCGGAGTCCTAACTTCCGAAACGACTGACCGAGGTCGTTTCATTCTCCTCCACTTAAACTCTCGTTCGTCCTCGAACGAGCCTAAGTCTAAAGCAAGATTCACGCTGATAGGAAAAGAACTTGCACGACTTTCATTAACTATCCCACGGATTTTTTTTTTAATTACAAAATCAAAATTATAACACGCATATCGAACTTTTGGATAAAAACATAGCTGGATAATATTCTAACACCATTGCCCGAGCATATTCTGACTACACTGAGCCTTCCTCGATCACGAGAGGAGAGTTCTACATTTTCGAAACAAAGATACACGAATTCTGAATGGATTAACATGATTCAGCCGATAATTATCTCTTCGATATACCTTTCAATATAGAACAGGTCGATGGAACTAAGAATTAACTCACGCTTGATGCAATAGAGGGAACTTTTGAAGTACCTTGTCACTACTCACTATAGAAGATTTGATACAAGCTATATTATTTTTACGAATGCACTATGCAATATCTCGGTTGATTTTACTGTTGTTCCGCAAGCTCCTTGTGGGAATGTAGTTACTCATATCTAATGTATATCAAAGGTTCATCTGAACAGGGTCTATCATATAAAGATAAGGATCATGCAAATACTACTGGATAGTATGATGCAGACCAGGAATGATCTTCAGACTGAACATCTACTTCAGGGTATTGTCTTTGAATTGGAAATATTATGACTTGAAAAAGTAAATATAAAAGAGACATGTAGTTGGACCATGAGCTGAGGCAGAATACCAGCAACAAAGTTGATTACATGAGTACTTACAACGCTAAAGTAACCTCTCAAGGAGTTGAGGTATGAATGAGATATGCCAATGATGGATGGACGACAAGCTGCACTAGACCTTCAACTCTAATTTTTTTTTTATGAAGTAAAACAACGTCAATATGAGGATCCAGTTCTGGTTGAATACAGACAGATAGCCAGAAGAAAACCGGAGTCACCATACAGGGTTACTACTGACAGTGTTCTCATATATAAAGATAGACTTTGAGTTTCTGATGTTGCAGATTTACGTGGATAGATTATGATGGAGGCACATTATTCCAAATACAGTATTCATCCAGGTTCGACTAAGGTGTACCATGATCTTAAACAGATTTATTGGTGGGACGAAATGAAGTGTGACATAGCAGAATTTGTGGGTTAGTGTTCTAATTGCCAGCAAGTTAAAGTCGTGTCATCTTTCTAGACTTTATGCTTTCAGCAGGTAGGTACGTATATATGATCAGGTTGCCAGCTTATCTCTGTCATTAATAGATTATTAGTGGGTTTAGCAATGATCGAAACTCATTGTAGATTTCTGCCGTGGCCTTACTTTGGGTCGTGAGAAAAGTGGTATCAACACCTCAGAGATTTAATATTACCATTCAGTATTTAGAGGAAGACTCCTCCACTTAAAGTACAAACTCATCCAGCCATTTGAATAGGAATAACCATCCTCGCAGAGTCTGCTGGACTAAAGAAGATTTAGGTAAAAGCTGAACGTAGGCAGACCTAAGCTACCAACTACACTTTCGAGTTGCCAAACAGCTGCAACCTTCAAGTTCACAACTCCATACCTTTGCCGTAAATACCACCGCCTGATGGATGGTACTTCTATATAAAAATTTCGGCAGAGTTTCCCCTGAAACTGGATGATCCGCAAAAACAGAATCAGCACTATACTATACATGGGAATGGATACCCGAATAAACTGATAACATAAACATGTTAAATGGATAACAAGATGAGACAACTGGACCAAAACAATAATATGCTTCCAAAACAATAATATGCTTACCCGGCCACAATAACACGTACTCTGGCTCAACACAGAGAACGTCACAAGCGGCTACCAATCGCCCAAGCTCACTAGTGCCGGACGAAGAAGAAATGGAAATAGATCGAGGATAGATATAATTAGAGCTTCAGAAATTCATCTTCTTATTTGCTTGACTACCAAAGCTAGACTACTTTCGCGTCAAGCGAGCCAAAAAAATCGCAATTGAAGAGATAGACATTAAATAAGCTTTATGGAAAAACCTCCATACCAATTTTAACCTTCCAATAAGAAGGAAATTCTGACAATTTATCAGTAAACTCTTTTACAACTGAGAGAAGCTCATGGAATAACATGACTCTACTAGCATCTTGAACCAAGAGGAGACACGTAGATCGAGTATCACTTACAAATCACTTTACACAACGACACTTCCTGATGGTCACGAATAAGAATCCCATCATCCTACCAACACTGATTTCCGAGGTGCGGTAAACTGAATTGACATAATAACAGAAGGTGGCGTAACAAGATGCCAAGCAGGCAATAGCAATACTCACCATCAAATCTCTCATATTTAGATCAGATAAACTAGTAGGGTTTCATAAATGCCAGGAATAAATCGTATCAAAAACTCACCCCTCCACCGCAACCGATTCTTAATAAAAACGACATCCAAGGAAACTATCGAAACATGATAAGACACACCATTTCCAGATCGATCGAAAGAATCAAATCTTACTCACATTTAAGAGAAGAAGAAATCTCAGGGTCTACTATATCGGATACCTCAGCATCCTGCTAGACAAGCAGTTCATAGAACTGCCTCTGCATCTGAGCCGAGCCGCTACCCTGATAATTACTTCTAGAAGGACCACTACCACCACGCTCTCGACCTCTATCAAATGAGGGCATATCTCTGGTTGATTAAGATCTAAATGAAATCCCCTGTGACTGTGCAGATGCCTGATGACAAGAGAAAAAAACGACTGCCTACTCGTCGGAGCAAGGGAAAACTCATCAAAGGATAACCAGACTCACGATAATGATAACACCTTTTCGCTGCAAACGGAAGCTGGAAAGATTGTTGATAGCTATGAAGAGAAGAATGAATCTGATCTTGACGAGCTACTGGCACACTCTAAGAATCACATGACACAAGCCGAGATAAACTGGAAGGTAACCTCTCAAAATAAGCAGAACTTTTACCTACAAATGAGGTAACATGGTTGCCCACCAGGGCCTCAGAATTTCTTGCTCTCTCGATCTGACTTGTCTTGCTCTAACCTTGGGTATGCCTCATACCTTCGAGCAATATCAACAACAACATCAAATGAAATCCCGACCTCAATCTCTCGAGCCATCTGGGATCTCAAGGAAAAGAAAGATCATCAATAAATCTTTGAATCTCTCGAAAGGCTCATGGACTAGTTCAAATGCATATTCAGCCATTTTATAGAATTCAATCTCATATTATGAAACACCAACAGGCTAACCGACAGGCTACCCTGTCCAATCCACTCAAACTAGCAACACTTTTCATCTCGCTCGCTACTCGAAAGGAATTTTTCCACGAATCCAAAAGAAAAATCGAACCAAGTTAGTTAATAAGAGAGCGGCCCACCAATTCCAGGCTGGACCCCTGAAACTGGAAAGAAGAATAATCAACACCATATCGCTCGATATAATCAAGAGCCTGAAGGATACGCTGACATCATTTTATTTAAAAAAAAAAAAAAAACTTACATAGGGATTATCTGATGCATGGCTTACGAATATCGGAAGGTTCAATTGGGTAAAATAATGCAACCTCTTTGGGCACTCGGACCCAATAATTACCTCCGCTGGCTAACCAGCTAGAACAATTGGTGGCACAACAAATGCTGCTTCTAGAACATAATTTACCGTGACAATACTAAGAATTGGAATAGGAGCTCCCTGAGGCCGAACATCTGTATCTGCGGCAACCTGATAAGCTGCCTAGCGAATAATAGGTTCTTACGGTATCTGCGTCGCCAAGATTCTCGTAAAAGCATCGTAGAGAGCCAAGGGAACTACAAGGCCCTGCTCCCTTTCCCATCGCAAGCTCGTACAGCTGAGACCTCCATAACTAGATCGTCAGCACGATCAAAACTCTCGGGGCTTCGTCAGTGCTAGCCCCAGGCTAGACTGCTTCGTCTTGAACTCGTACGGTTTGCCGAGTTATCGCACGAAGGTTCATAATTACCACAAAGGAATTAACGAAAATACTTTTGCATCCTAAACCGACGCACGATCAGAAATGAAGGAAGTGAAACTTCCTAAATGCCATCATAGCCTCTCGTAGATAAGTACGGACATCTACGTACCCATCAGCGAGACTCTACTAGACACTGTCTTAGTCTGGATAGACTCTAAACTGGGCTCTGATACCAACTGACACGACCCGAAATCCGGTTAGGCCGTGCGGGCACCCGACATCCTCCCCTAGACCCGTCGGGCGAACCCTTACCAATTAAATCAGGAAAATAAAAATAACAATTTACAAATAAGGACAAGACTTAAAATAAATACACAGACATACTGATACCTCTAAGCTGTACAAAAGAAATTACAGCTGACTACCCAACATGCTAGGTTTAGGGCTATCCAGACTAGACATCTAAGAGTACAAAAGAAGACAGATACCTCCTGAAGGGAGCAGAATGCAACTGAAATAATAAACAATAAACTGGTGGCCATCCGGAATAAAGCTGGCTCACCCTGACAGCTGAAGTCGTCTTCGCTCCTGAACAACGTAGCGAACTCAATCCTGGAGCGAACCTGCCGAAACGAAATAGATAGACAAGAAACAAACAACAAACAAGGGTGAGTCAAAAGGACTCAATAAGTGGGGCAGACTAGCCACCTCAAAGAATAGGATAGCTAGCCAGGGAGAAGAAACAGATAAACCAAATTCCTTTTATTTAAATTACAAAAAGGCAGAGCCATATAATAACTAGAAACACGTATGAAACCTTAAACTCAGCCAGGAATACGAGCCAGAAACATATCAACAAATAAGCAATGCACGTATGAGCAGAACAGTAGTTATGTACCACAAGTCTACGCAATGGTATGAAAATGAAATGAATGAGATGAAATGAAATCTGATGCAAAGGGTCACATGTGCCCGTCCTCCCATCTCGAAGCGGAATACTCCTGCATTCGAGGGGAATCCAATCTGATAACCAACTGGAGCGGAATACTCCTGCTCCTGGGGCGGAATACTCCTGCACCCGATATAATATAAACCAGAGGCGGAATACTCCTGCACTCTCTTGGGGCGGAATACTCCTGCACCCGATATAATGTAAAGCTGAGGCGGAATACTCCTGCACTCAATATCTGACATAAGAGCGGAATACTCCTGCTCCTAGGGCGGAATCCTCCTACCCTCAATATGATACAATGGAGCGGAATCCTCCTGCTCCTGGGGCGGAATACTCCTGCACCCAATATGATATGCAATGTAATGCATATGAATGCAATGTGATGCAATAATAACCCTTCGCCGGTGCGGGACTCTCATCGACAGCCGGGAAGTAGATGCCAACTCACAGCCAGGGTACAATGCTCAAATCCTCAATGCAATACCAACAATAGGACATAACAGATAATATACAATGTAAATCCAAAGCTAAGGCGTAATGAGTACGCCTATCGGCAGCTACACACGTAAGGAATACGTGGTAGAAAATCCACGAGGCCAGGTGCCTCCAAAGAAATGGATATAAACACTTACCTCGTTCCGAAGTTAACACTGCTACCCAACAACCGCTTTATTCTCTGAATTCATTGCCAAACGATCCTACTGTGTTCAATAAGCAGAAAAATATATCACATTAGGCTAAAGGTTTCATTCCTCACATATTAGGGCAATCCAGGTAGGAACCTGATACCCTATTCGCATACGCAATACGCAGGCCAGGCCTATGTACATGGTTTAAGGTCACATAACCAAACCCCAAATAAATTACATTTATATGTTGCCCATAACTCACTGAGTACGAATATATAATCAATTCCATTATCGGGATCCATTTGACCCTTTAAACTATTAATTGAACTTATTAAAACGATGTCTAATATTCCAAGTTTTACCGTTAAAACATATTCAAAGACACGTAATAAACTCAAATAATGCGTTAAGATCATTACCTGAATGTTTCAGGGTAAAAATTCTACTTTTCTCCGGCCCCTTTTCTTATTTTCTGGCATTTTTTCCAGTGTCTCTGTCACTGTCTCGTTTCTATTCTTGTTTCTGTATGTATGTACTTATGTTTCTCTGAAAAATGTTGAAATGCGCAGGGATACATATCCCACAACCGCCGCCCACTTTTTTTAATCTTTTGCTTTCCTTTTTGTATTTTGTCTTTTTTTTTCCATTTTGTCTTCCTTTTTTTTTTCTTTTCGCAACGAAAATTAAAATGATACTCGACGATATGCGAAATAATTTCAACTTTTGCATACAAGTTATACAAAATATATGTAACATACTCGCAAAGGCGGATCTCAAATTGGACTCTCGAAACTCAAGATGCGAATTTAAATGAAAAGAAGTCAAATTATTTAACTTTCGGTATTTTAGCGGAAACTAGCCGAACAACATCGAAATTCACTTTTGAAAGTTCACAAAGGTCATAAATAATCATACGAACCCAACGGCACTTTCGGATTTCGAATCGGAGCTCATTCGGCAAAAACCGAGCTCGAAAATCTCCTTTTAATATTAATCACCAATAAAAACTGAAACCTTCTTCCGATGCCTACCAAACGAGGTCTGATTTTGCTCAAATTTTACAGACAGGTTCTAATAGACATTACGAATATTTTAAAATTATCGGCACGCCAATCGGAGTCCTAACTTCCGAAACGACTGACCGAGGTCGTTTCAATTTTTGGTCGGTGGATAAGGAACGTACCACACTTGCTTCACATTTTGGACAACGATGAAAGGATCATAATGTCCATATGACCTTCTGTGATTAACATCAACTATTTTAGAACATGGGTTTACCCTCATTCCCTTAGGACTCAGATCAAACCACCTGCATCGAAAAACTTGTACCCATTAACGAAGTACCTAGATATCCTCTTGTATCAATAATAAGGCATGTAAGATACATCATGCAACAATGGGATGTTTATGTCATTATTCGAATTGAGTACCTATATAATGTTCAAGATAGTTTTACACGTTAAATCGAATATTATATAGATGAAAACCTTACGTATTTGTTCATATAACAATTACAAATTCTCTAAACCAATCTGTAAAATTTTCATAAACAGAGCGCCAAATTATCCAACAAAGTGACAGAATGACGCAATAAAAAATATCATTAGTTAAAATAATGATGAAACTTGCATGTTAGGCATTAATGTGAAATAAATCATACTTGTAAAAAGGATGGACGTCGGGACAATTCAAAAACACGTGTTATAGCCGCTTTTCTGTCCCGATCAGTGAACTTTTTTACTTCGATCGGTAACTTTTCTCTACCAGGTTGATTAAATATTAAACATGGTGGATAATTTGGATCATTTTTGTCTCCATCATCATGCCGATCCGGCCTATTTTTCAAACATGGCACATTCTAATCGAAATAATATGAACAGAAAGGAGAAATTTCTCTAGCCAGTTATGCCTCATATATTGACCCCTCAATTTGGTTCCTGTTTTTCATGTCCCGCTTACACTTGCCAATAATTCTGCATAATACATTTATTAATTAATTTAATTAAGATAAATAAAAAACCGAGCTACTGATAAGTTAAGGGACATTATCTCTTGAAAGGATACATCCATCTACAGTGCATCGGGCCTCCTAGTAGTGCCTCTTCCGCGAGATGAATTAGAAGATGTTCCATTACATTGAAGAAACCAGGTGAAAAGATTTTTGTTAACTTAGTTGATACTAAAGGAAAATTACTTTCCATCGACTTAAGATTCTCTTCCTTCAATATCTTAGAACACAACTCCTTAAAAAATAAGCTCGTCTATGTAAGATATTTCCAAGCTTTATCAGGCAAGCCATTGAGTGTAATTAGGAGCAAGTTTTCCATAAAGATGTGACAATCGTGGCTTTTCATGTGAGTCAACTTTCCTTCTGTCATATCAACACACCTTTCTAAGTTTGACGCATATCCATCAGGAATCCTCAAATTCTTTACCCAATCACAAATCATTCTTCTCTCATCCAATTCGAATGTGTAACTGGCCTTGGGCAGCAAAATCTTGTTGCCGACTTGAGATAAGTACAACTCAGGTCGCCTACAAAGTTCCTCAAAGTCCAACCTAGCCTTGATGTTATCTTTTGTCTTGTTCCTGACATCCATCACAGTATTAAAGAAAACCTCGAAAAAATTCTTTTCAATATGCATGGGATCCAGGTTATGTAGAAGAAATTATCCTTCCAATAACGTAACTCTCAGAAGATACTTTGTTTAGTCCAATTATGGTCAATACTATAACCAGATGCTTTAGATGGTCGTTGGTCAGTTACCTTATGATACACCTTAACCCTATCACAAATTTCTCGTCCAGACAGCCTTCGCGGAGGCTCATCAAAATCAACCTGAATCTTCATAAATGCACTACTGTTATTCCTAAACAGATGATCCATTGGCAAGAATCGACGGTGACAGTCGAACCATGTGTTCTTACCACAATTTTTAAAAGGGAATGCTTTTGTATCTTTCATACAACAAGGGCAATAGAACTTACCAGCAGTGGATCACCCAGACAACATTCCATAAGCTGGAAAGTCATTTATAGTCCACATCAAAGAAACATGCAGTTGAAAGTTTTGTTTCGTTGATATATCATATGTTTCTACACCTTCATGCCTCAGTAACTTTAACTCATAAATCAAAGGCTACAAAAATACATCAATCGAGGCTTTCAAGTTATTTGGACCCAGGATAATACAATTCAAAAATAGATAAGGACTAGCCATGCACATTTTGGGCGGAAGATTGTAAGGCGTAACAAATACGGGCCAACAAGAATAAGGTGTAGAAGAGACATCAAATGGAGTGAACCTATCTGAACATAGACCCAACGTGATGTTTCTTGGTTCACTAGAAAATGTCGGATACACCCGATCAAAATGTTCCCATGCCTCACCATCTGATGGATGACTTAGAATGCCTGACTGTTTTGTACCATCATGGTGCCATCTCATATGAAGAGCAGAGCTCATCGATGCTTACAACCTCTTTAACCTAGGTATAAGGGGTAAGTAATGCATCGGCTTAACAGGGATCGTCTTCTTTTTAGCATTTAGAACCAGCTTGTAATGAGGCTCCTTACAAAATTTACATATATTCAATTCTACATCATCCTTATAAAACAACATGCAACCGTTGACACAACAGTGAATTCTCTCCGAAGAAAGCCCTAACGTGGAAACCAACTTCTTAGTATAGTAATAATAGTTTCTAATTCCACATTAGTAGGATTGAGTTCATTCATACGGCCAATGATGGAATCCATGGCTGCTTGAGATATACTAAAATCAGATCTAATACTTAACAATCTAACAGCAACTGACAACTTGGCATGCACTGAGCCTTCATACAATGGACAACTAGCTTCCTCCAATCATTTATAGAAAAGCTTTGCCTCATCATTGGGAATATGCTCAACAGTTGGTTGCGATGTACCCGGTTGGGATGGCTCCTCTGGGTACATCCCAAAAGCATCATTAACCATATCATTCATTCAATAATTATCAAGATCATTCTCCACAAACGGACCACTCCCACCGCCATAAGCATTTTGAAAATTAACATCACCGTCCATATCATCAGACTCTCCATGATGAATCCAAATAGAATAATTTGGCATAAAACCCTCCTATAAAGATACATTTCCACATCTACCAAATTTTAACCCTTTGTGCACTTGCATTTCTCACAAGGACACTTAATCTGGCCATGCCTTATAACATCATCAAGTGTTTTCGCCTTTTCAATAAATTTCCGAAGACCTACTGCAAATTTATTCCTCATCCCCCGCTGCTGGGGATTATTTCTATTATACATCCAACTACGACTTCCATATTCCATATCTACACAAACACTACAAGTTTAAATTAATTGAGATACATATTAAATTGCAAAGATTAAAAAAAAAATTTATTGTATAACACTACCAATTTGGAAAAGATTAAGTAATTGTACAACTTACTAGTATTAGTAGTATTATATCTAAGTCATGTTCAAATTTGACTATTACTTTTATATTACTAACTAATTTGTACTCTAGGATTATCGTATAGTAATTAATAACACTTCTCATTTCCAACTTATATTTATTTCTTTGAATAAAAATATTTACTTATTTATAATTAGTTGGAGCAATTTAAAATCCAATATTTCGAGAATCAAATGAAATAGAATCAAAGATTATAAAATGGATATTTAGAAATAATTTATTTCATTGAAATGAATTTATGAAATAAGATATTTTAAGTTGTTTAGCTAATATATTACTTATAACTAATGTCTATTAAATTATTGTTAAGTATGATAGTAGTTCATTTGCTTACAATTTATGATATGAGAAGGTTCTATATTTTCTACCTTTTGTAAAAAAAGTATCATTCTAAACAAATGGTTAAAAAGATTCAAACTTTAGCAATTTAAGAGATAAAAAGAACCTAGCTTTCTCCCCATGTTCCTAACTCTCTAACTATATTTTTACTTGAGAATATGGTATTATATTAATATCTTTAATAATTTAATTAGGCAGAATGGCTAAAGTGCCCACCGAAGTTGGCTCGAAAAATCTGTTACGACCTTTAAGTTTGCAGGGGTCCTATCAGCACCCCTGAACTCATTTGAAGTGGTATAGAATGCCACCTCCTCGGTCAACCTCAGTTTTAACAGAGGATGTGATAACCACGCGCGAATTACATCTTGCCACGTGTCTGTTGTAAGAAAACCTTTTTCTTTTTTAAATATCAGCCTTAAAGAAACAAAACCAAATAAGAAAATAAAAAGAACTCTTTTCCCCACCCCCTCCTTTCCCCTTTCCTGTTATGCCTTTTACCCTTTCCCGTGAGACCCTTTTCCCGATTCTTTAAAAATTCTTGATTCTTTCTTCTTTTTCGTTTTAATCTTTGTTGTTTAAAATTAAATTCTATAAAAGATTTTCACATTAGAATCTAAGCAAAGAAAGGGATTGGATAATAGATGAGTGATCGTCGGAGTAAAGTTTTCTAGCCAAAAATGGTGTTTTGTGATAAAATAATGGGTGGAAATTCTTTTTAACATGATTGAAGATCTGATATTGGGGGAAATAACTAGTCTCCATAGATAGTTTTTTTTTTTTTGACAAAACTGGTGTTTCCTGGTTGAATGATGGATAAGATTTTTTTGATGTGATTCAAGATCTGATTTGGTGGAGATGAATTGTCACCAGAGTTAATCTTATTGCATTGGGTTTTCGGATTATTTTAATCGATTTTGGTAGGTTTTTTGATGAGTTTAATAGGTATTTCTTTTAATTATGGTGAGGTGTTAGTCGAAGGAGAAGGTCATAGTGGCGGTGGAGAAGCTCGTGGCAGCGGTGGAGATGGTGATTGAAGAAGAAGGAAGAAAGAGAAAAAGAAAATGAACCAACAAGGAAAAGAGAAAATTAGAAAAGAAAAGATTAAAAAAGTACATTTAATAGAAAATTAATCTTTTTTTGTACCCTCACTCTCTTTAAGATAGTGTATGTCACTCTCTATATCAGGTCATCAAAAAAGGGGAAGTTTATCCCACTTCAAATGAGTTCAGGGGGGTAAAGTTAAAGTTTGTAACACGCGTTTTGGTATAAGTTTAGGGGGTATTTTATGCATTTTGCCATTTAATTAAGATGAAACAAATTTTATTAAGCTATTGTATTAGCTTCATAGGCTAAATCAAAATTTAAATATTATGAGTAATGAGGATATTCATTCCATCCCAGTTTACTTGCCCTCCATTTTGGCATTCCAAAATATTTGAACACTTAAACATGGTCAAAACTGGCTATATTAGTTCAAGATAACAAACTTTTATTGCAATATTTATTAAACCACCAATAAGTATATACTATATAGTACTAGTATTTAATTTATGTTTCTTTATTCCTTCTTAGTATTATGTTTCTTTTGCTTTGTGAAAAATTGATTTGGAGTGTGTTTGTATGTCAATAGAATCTTGGTAATAGATAAACCACAAACTTTACATACATTTCAGGTAGTTTTCAATTCCAATAATTTGATACAAGTGATATCACTTGCTAACAACATAATACTTTGTGAACAATTTTAATGACTAAAAAAGAAGAAAGAAAAGAAAACAACACAAGCTTAAACCCACCAACACAAACAAGCATAAAAACAAACTCGCCACCAACACAAGCCCGCCGAGACCAAACTCGCCACAAATACAAACAAGCACAAAAATAAATGGATCACTAAATCCCATCTCCTAAATCACACTACATATCCAAACAATCTAAGAGATGAGACAAAAATGCAGATTCACACATTTTACAATATTAAACCATGAATAAAAAAATCTAAGTAAAACTAACATGAACTGCTCCACCAGAGTAGACTGCTCTACAACTCCGTGCGATGCCGGAATGGTCTGCTCCGCCAGATCTGTCTGCAAAAAAAAAAAAAAAAAAAAAAAAAAAAAACTAAGGGTTAAGGTTTCTAATTATGGGATGAAAAAATTGAGAAATATGAAAAATTCAAGATTTATTTAGATTTAAAGTAGAAATAATGGTCAATTCCCCCCCCCCCCCCCTCCAAACTATCACTTTTTTTGTTAGTTTCATACTTAAACTATAGGTTGGTTACGTTACCCCCATGAACTATCAATTTTCATATTCAAAACCCTCTGCAGTCCTAAGTGGCATGAAGGGTGACTTCATTCTCTTTGTTGTGTGTGGAAAAATAAAGTAGACCAATAAAAAGTATCCATGTGGCATTTCTCTTCAATTTTTAAAATTTAAATATTCTTTTACTTATTTATTATTATTTTTTTATTTTTTCTTTTTTCTTTTCTAATTAATTATTTTCTTCTTCATAACTCTACTTTTTTTTTGCCAATAACGATAAACTAGTTGAGACCCATTAATTTTAGAATAATAAGAGTATAAAAATAATTTAATCAAATGTGATAATTTCTGTTGCAATTTATAAATAAATTTTGTCAATAATAGTCATTTTAATTAAAAAGACATAACCCTTAACATGCATTGTACTATTTTAATACGCAAGTTCTCAATTGAGTTTATTATGGTTGAGTAAATTTAGTTTTATATAATAATAAGTTTATTGTTGTTGGTTAATATTTCTTATTTTAGAAATATGGGTTTTCAACTAAGGTAAAGATTTTTTATTTTGACGAAAAATTAAAAGAAAAAATTAATAAATTTAAAAAAGGAAAAAAACCAAATAAGAAATAAGAACAACTACTTTAAAAAATTAATTGTATGGATGCTCTATACAGAGACTGAAGTCACTCTCCATGCCACTTGGCACTGTAGGGGGTTTTGAATATGAAAATTGATAGTTCAGGGGGATAACGTAACCAATCCATGGTTTAAGTATGAAACTAATAAAAAAGTGATAGTTTGGGGGGGAGGGGTTTATCATTATTTCTAGTTAATATGGGATGAAGATTTAGTGGATGATTTGAGAAATATGAAAGATATGATTGTTTCAGAAGGGTGAATCGGTTTGAGGAAGAGAGTGGAGAAAGAAGGGGAAAGTAAAAGAAAGAGGAAGAAAGAGAGTGTGAATCTGTCAAGGCCCGTGTTTTCAATTGCGGAGTTCGACCGCAGCGGTCGGACGTTTTAAAAAAATATATTATTTAATGTTTTTCGACCGTTGCGGTCAGTCATTTTAGAAAAAAATATTTAATATAAATTAAATTATTTGACCGACCAAAGCGATCGGATGGAGGCCACCGACCGACTTTCGTCAGAAGTTTTTGGTCTGAAAACACAGTATTTTTGGTAGTGTACGCAAGCAGGTACGTGTCCCTCCTATAATACTCAGAAGTGTACTGGTAATGAACGCTACCATACTCATCTCCAAAGTCCAAATAAATCGCGGCCATAGCATGGATGCACGGGATCATGTCAAATTGCCTACATGTACAGGTTTTTCTAGTCAGACTCATAATATTCCTGGTTTCTCTTTCCTTAGGCTCATTTTCTCCCACAACAGTAAAATCACCGTTGTCCAGGTTATACGCCACAAGAACGCTGGCAAGATCCATAGCAAGCCTGAGCAGCTTCTCAAGTCGAGGGACTAAGATGGTGTTCACTTTGTTGGCAAACACACGACGCTTCATGAATATTTGATGGAACCTCCCATTAATAGAATTAAACAGGGCGACTATCGGAATTCCCTTTCATCCAAGAACATTGCGTTTACATATTCTGAATATTAGTGGCGTTAACTTCGTACCTGTGACCTAGGAAATATGCCCTCCTCAATTTTTCTTCTCCAAGATCCTCAAGACAGTCACCAGCCGCTGCATTTTTTTCATGAAGCTCATCTAGTTTGCTCTCAAAAATCTCTTGGCTGTAAGTTTGAGCTGCAGCATAATAATGATCCATAAAATCACCCCTAAACTTTTTATGAATGTTATCAATGAGGTGTCTCATGCAAACTCCTTGATGCGCTTGATAGTAAACCCTTGAAATTTTGTTAGCTATGCATCTAGAGCGATCCGAGATGATGCAAAGCCCCGGACTGTCCGGTACCACCGCCTGCAAATTCCGAAAGAAGAAGGTCCAAGAATCGTCGCACTCTACATCGACCACAAAAAATACCAACGGAAAAATATGGTTCTCCGTGTCCAGCACCACCGCAGCCAACATTACACCTTCGTAAGGCCCTGACAAATAAGTGCCATCAACAGATATTACCCATCTCAAATAATGATATCCCCTAATCCAAGCACCAAATGATACGAAAAAATAAGGAAATGAATAGTCATCATTCACAACCACCTGGACATGACTTCTGGGATTCTCTCTTTTGGTTGCAAATCGATATGCATCTAAAGAAACATACTATGCTCCGCCATCCCCCTCACTATAGCCCTTGCAGTGTCCCTTTCCTTCCAAGTCTTCCAATAACTAACATTTGTTTTCACATCATGAACAGCAGTCGTGTTGATATCTTTGGTCGATGGACCCTTGTTTCTAATAAACCTACTTTTAACAAGACGAGCGAGGACCTTTGTACAAGCTTAAGGATGGTGGCTCATAGCATTTTCTACCCCACATGTGTGATCACCACAGTACTTGGTGGAAATTATACATTTTTTAATCGCCGCTAACTTCAATGAGCAAACAAACTCATTCTTGTTCAAGAATGATTTACCCTTATAAAAACATGTGCCATCATTAAGATTATTACTGGACTCATTCCAGCAGACCCGACTACAACATCAGCCTACGTTTCAGCAGGCCCCTCAGGCTCAGATTCTACACTTTCATCACTACCGGTACTCTCCTATTTATCCACATTCGCTGGATAATCTTCACTATCCTCAACCACAGGCCTAAAAATCCCGTTGATCATCATCAACAGCTATAGGAAATGCTGCTGAAGCATTTGAAGCTGGGGCGGACCCCTCGACCATCGAAATATAAATAATAGGCCTACTTCTATTACCATCTACATCTAGGAGGCATATGCGCATATCACTATCATCCTAACGTATGAAGGAGCTATTTTCCTCCCTCGTAGGTGCAGCACCAAGTATAGAACTAATGGACACATCGCCCAGATCATATGTTAATTGGCTACGTTCAATGATGCTGTCAATTAACTCGTCAAATGTACCCTCCAATTTCAATGCAACAGGTAATGTTGTACAAGAATTGGAACGCCAAGAACAGCATTTAGTCGTCTCTACCTATTTCTCCAAGAAATGAGCACCCACTACTGCATAGCCCCCCCCTCCATCGCAGCTCTATTTACAGATAAATGAACAAGTCGACAATATACTGCAATAGGTCGATGAACTAAAGTAGAGTTCTAATGGAACAAGAACAACGGCGGAGATGATAAAGCAGCTTACCATCTCAATAAAATACCTCGTATACCACAAAGAAGCTGATACCAACCCAATTATATGTCAATGCACACACCACAACTGACAAATTGGAGCTTTTGAAAAAGATGAAAATTGAAAATTTTAAAACCTTCCCACGACCGGAAATCGCGAAATGAGGATAGATTGGAGATGAGAATTGGATTTGTGATAGCTACGAAATAAAATGGTATGAATTTGGGGCTTGGAACGACGTTCAGCTGAAGAAAAAGCCAATGAACAAGCTTAAGAAAAAGAACAGGAAAGGGGGAATTCTAGGCAGGAAATTTTGGGGGAGGGGGAATTTTTTTTTTTTTGGGTATGGGCCAAAGTGCAATATTTAGAACTTGGGGGTTGGACGTCTAGTTACTTTTTGGATCTAATTAAGCCTTAAACGTGATTAAATAAGAGGAGGTCATCTACCAAATTTTTTAAAACTTGGAGGCCATTTTTTAATTGAAGACTTGAAAGAGGCCTTTTACCTAAATCTCCCAAGTAAGTCACATTTCACACCTCTATTAACATTGGTAATAAGTGCAGGTACCAAAGATAGTGGCTAAAAAAAAAAATTTCTCAGGTAATTATAACTTTGTACACTCCAACTATGAAAGCTTTGTTATAACTACCTCGATGAAAAATCTAATTCATAGAAAAAAGTTATCTTGTTCACTCTGAACTGAATCTATTACTCTATATCCACATAATATTTTTACACATTATTTGGCAAATATAATTTATTTTTGTAATCTTCATTTAGATATTAAAACATACACTAATGATTTTCCAAAGACATGAATTGGATGAAATTTTATTATTTGATATATTAATTATTAAAAAGATTTTTTACACATATATGCAAACCTACATCCCCATATTACAAAAAAAAAATAGCAATTATAACATATAGAAATATTTTCACTAGTACATTTCACATCAATCAAGACAAATCGGGAAAGGGAAAGCAAAGCCACTGAAACCCCTATTTCTCAACCCCACTCCCACCCCCACCACAACTATCCTCCCCAAGACACCGGATTCCGTCGTGTCAGTCAAACTGATTCAGACACTAGATTCCATCGTGATTCAGACACTGGATTCTGTAGCGTACAGTGAAATTGGTACTCCCTCCGCCGTTCTCCGATGCATGATTCAATGATACGAGGAATGCAAACCGAGAACCCTCCTGAACCTGTCGTGCAGTACATGAACACTCGAGAATGCATACTCTTAATCAATTACACGGTTAACTACTTTCGATCCGTTAAGAAAAATCTTCAAGTCAGAAGCAACAGAAACAACATCCTTAGCTGAAGAACCATCGCCAGAATTAGTAAGGTTAAAACTTGACACGTCAATACCTAGGGCTTTACAAGATAAAGCAGAAATGGCATCGGAGATAGCAGACAATGCTGAACACATATTATTTAATATAGCGAAGATTCCAGTCATTGGGTTTAGGTTTGCTGACGAACTTGCCGGAGATGGGGTTAAAGAGGTGGTAAGAATAAAATTTAAGGGGATGGGTTGCGTTGCCGAAATGGAATTAGGGAATTTGGGGTTTTTGGGGAAAAAAAGGTATTCTGGGCGTTGTTTGGGCTGCTGAATTGGGATTTGTGTTCTCAAAATTTACTAGTTCTCCTTTTTTGTCATCATTTTTAAATTCTCTATTGCTTTTTCCTTTTTTATTTAGATTTTCGACTGGTTCATTGATTGTCTGTCTCTGTTTCTGTTTGTGTATGTGTGTATGTGTGTGTATGTGCCTTTTTTCTGATATGTATTGTGTGAACATTGCTTAAACATTCTGAAACAGCCTGAACATCGCTGAAACAGTCTGAAATGGTTGTTGAAACAATCTAAAATGATGCTGAAACAGTCTGAAATGACGCTGAAGCAGTCTGAAACAATGAGTGTCGTGAAAGACTTAAGCACTCGAGTGGACAAACACAAACGTTCTCTATAGACGCAAAAAATGCTCTATTACTTACAACAGAATAAATAGGTTACCTTGTGAGCACGGACCAAACCCTACTCAAAGATGTCTACTACTGACACATTCAAGCTATCTATTGATATAGTTTAAAAGTCGCTTCCGATATGTCTACTATAGACCACGCCCAAATAGGCACATAACACCGCTTGACTAAATTTAAGTGAAAAACATGCAAGCATGCACAAAAACAAAGTATTGGTGAACACTGCTTGACTATATTTAAGTGAAAAACATGCAAGCATGCACAAAAACAAAGTATTAGTGAACATACATTTTCATTAATATCAAAGGCTCATAGGCTACAATGTACAATTGCATTTTTATACAATATTGTCTACAATAACTTCTTCTAGATATTACAATGTCTCGGAAGACTGTATCTGAAAATCTAATAGTCTTCATATGGCCAGAAAAGCTCTGTCTCGAGCTGTGACCCCCCACCTAGACGGCAAGTTGGTATGAGCATTCTCTTGGCATAACGGTTTCATCATTTTGACGCCCCGTACCACAGACATGAGTCGATTGACGCATAACACTCGATGGAAAGGACTTCAGAAGCGTCTGAATTAAGACGAACCCTCACATTGATGAAGGAACTCAAAGAAACACCGAGGCACGAATGCCCACCAACCAATAGAGGTCAAAGCCAATCATTAAGCACAATTGGAAGTTTATCGAATAAGAGAGGGTTGAGATAGGGAACTTGCACAAGAGATGAATTCCCTCTCGTAGATGCCCACATCCATTACCCGGGAAGATGTTGCAAGAGCAACTCGCCCGAATGGACTGAAAGAGAGGATGACCTCGAGCCACGAGCAGGCACATAGTTTAAAGCCACGATGACCTGTTGATGGTGTAAGGCCAAATCCTCTTGTCGGCAAAAGAGAGGAACGAGGCGGCAGGTCCTGGACCATTCACCGCCAGAGGAGCCAAAGGCGGCCTAGAGGGGACGCCTCATGAAAGTAATGAAGACCAAACAGCCTCATTATGCCTGGATAGAGAAATATCACAATAATTGTTGTGTTAGAAAACAAGCGCAGCGTAATCAGTGCAACTGTTGTGTTAGAAAACAAACGCAGCATAATTAGTGCACGTTCCATGATAAAGACATTCTGAAAAATGCCAAGGGATCTGATTCAAGTCTCACAACACGAGGGACTCCACCCTTTTAACCAGGAATAAAACAACGAAGGAAAGAAGAAGACTATCATCTTCCTAGTTTAACTTTTCTCATACACCACCCACTCTAGAGAATGATGATACTTTGGAAAAAGCAAAGAGACAGGATCGAAGATGAACATTTAGAGAGAAGGAAAACTAGTTTGTTCGTCACAAAGGAATGCAACTTTTTGAAGAGACAATATATGAAAATGGAGAACTGGTGAAGATAATCTGCAGAGGAAGACCCTCTATATATGCAAAGAGGGATGAGAAAGCGTATGGAAAAATCAAGGAGTAATTATGGTGAGGCATACGAAACAATTCGACGAGGTAAAAGATAGTTATTTGAAAAATGCAAAGGATCAATGAAGCCAATCAGGTGGAGACGCATGGAGCTAGAGGGAGCGGGAAGCACCTATTCCGGTCAAAACGGTTGTGAATATCAAGGAGTCAGTGAGATATCCTTTCACGTGTCTCCTTTGCATTCCTCTTTCCCTTCCTGACCGCTTACTTCAGCGCTCAGCAAGTGGGGTGACTAACTGTGTGGGTAAAAATAAACCACCTATAATTACAGAAATACGAGTCCAGCTGGCAGAGACTAAACTTATTCTGTAACTTATCGGGTGTTGAGGATATACGCCAGCCCCATAGCTATAACTGCTCATCAGGCACGGGTCCAGGGTAGAAAGACACGCATCCCGCCGCCTTAGATTAACAGTCTCCTAGTTAGTGTTTGTTTAGTATCACCGCCTTATGTAATCAGGCCCACGAACTATAAACAAATATTTTACCATAATTAGGATTAGGGTCAATCTATAACTATATATACCACTCGCCTCCATTGTATTCGATATCAAGCGATTCACTATGAATTCGCTTATTCTCAAGGAATAATATCTCTCTTTTACTGCTTTTATTTTTTTTTCTCGTATTTACTATATTGTCTGTGATCCTCTATTAAATTTGTATGTTTAACATATTCGTCCAATTTTAGGCATATAAACATAAAAGGCAACTATGAAGTCCTCAATCACAATATTTTAATTCACATATTTAGTCTATGAAATGTCGTAAAGTAGTTTCTAGTATTTTTCTTATTTTTTTAATGTCGAAAAATATTTGGAAGCAAAGCTCCGCTCGATTAATTCGTGCTTCTTTAGCTTTAAGTAAAGTGGTTTAGTTGATCAGCAACCTCTGAAGCTATCTAGGAATTTAAGGAGGTTCTTGAATTAACTTTGTAAAAAGATCTTATGGTTAAGCCAAGAAAATAATGAAAACAAATGTTTTTTATTAAAGAGAAAGGACCCCGAGGAACAAGTAGGGGGAGAAGATTTGAGTTAGTAGGGTGCTTTGGCTAAAAGACCTCCCAGATGTAGGAAAACTAGGAACTAACCCTCAAGTCTTAATAATTTGGTGTATAACCCTTTATTTCGTTAATAACCATTTAAACTAAATCCACTTTACCAAGTTCTCAAGGTTTAAACCCTCAGCCCCCAAGTTCTAAAAAATACACTTTGGTCCACTATATAAACTATTACTATTTTCCTAAAATAGTAAAAAACAATTAAACTTTCCCACCAAAACCCCTAGGCGCCATTTACACCTTCATCTTCCCTCCAAGTCTCCCGCCCAAAACCAGTGGTGCCTTCTTTGGCTGCTTAAGCTCCAATTTTTGCTCTATTTCACTCATCAAGAATTGCCTTGTCTCGATTGCTAGCTATTTTCACTTTTGGATCCCTATTTTTCTGCAAATTTGTATGTGCGGCTGCAACGTCTCAATTCGTGTAATGTGGATGGAAATATGAGATAGATTGGAACGGGCATTTGTCATTGCACTTACATCATTTGATTTCTTCAGTTGGTAAGAAGTTCAAGCTCTTTTTTATTTGTTCACCATTGTTGCAGACGTACTATATTAATTCATTAACCATCGACCATATTTGGTTGATCATAGACATTGTTGATATAGATGGGGGGTTTCGTAGTAGTGAGTGCCGACTTTTTGGGTAAATGGGTTGAGACCCCAAAACATTGGAACTGACAATCTAAGACAATGACAACAGTACCTGTTGTATTAAGTTTGGGCTGTACCTATGATCAGTAAATTGACCAATTAATTGATTGCAGTAATTTTACGTGCCATCATAGCGAGGTGTCAATTAGTTATGTTTTTAGTGCTACTCCTACAAGGGGTAAGGTGGCTCCTTCTTTTATAAGGACAGATAATGATTTTCATGTCTATATGCTCGATGTTAGAAATAATGGTAGTAAGCCTATTTTAAAGATATTTGATGCCAAGAGCTCTCAAGCAAGTTCAAATGCTGCCACGAATGATGTTGCTGCTTCTACAAGACCACCACGACCACAACTATTCAATGAGGGTACAGATGATTATGGTAGTGATGTTGGTGTTGGTGATACTACTGGTGATATGGATAGTGAAGAAGAAAATACTATTGAAAATCCAGAGGTTGGAGATCCCGCTGTAAATGCAAGCAACTATGTCGGCGAATCTGCTCCCGCTCAAGGCAGCAACTTGGATGGGGTTGATATTGCACAGGTTTTCATACTGGGAAAACCTTCGATACTAGCCTAATTGTGGTTTTGAAGCTGGGTTCAATCAAGAAGCCATTCATTTTCAAAACAAAGAAGAGTTCTAATTCTCTGTATGTCGTGGCGTGTGTAGAAGTGCATTGCAGGTGGATGCTGTGTGCCATGAAGTATGTTAATTCCAATAGGTTTGTGATCATCAAATACATTAAAGAGCACACATGTGGGGTGCAACATCTATCAAGCCATCATCCACATGCTTCAGCGGATGTCATCTGTGGATTTCAAGAACAAGTTTATTGAAAGCAAAAGGTTGACGAAAAAAGACATGAAGAGTGCTTTAGATCAACAATTAAATAGCAAGGTAATATTAAAGGTAAGTTATTAGAAGTACTAGAAAGGAAGAGAAATTGCAAAGGCTTTAGTCAGGGGCAGTCCAGAGCATGGATATGTTGTTTTAGATACGTATAGTTTTGTGTTGGAAAGCCTAAATCCTGGCGGCAAGACTGGTTTGAAAGTTGATTAACAGGGGAGGTTCGAGTCTTTTTTTGTAGCTTACGAAGCTTGGATTAGAGGGTTTATATATATGAGGAATGTAATATCAATCGATGGGACACATTTATCATCCAGCTACGGCGGTGTTCTGTTAATTGCTGTCGTGCAGGAAACGGAGAACCACATTTATCCATTGGCTTTCTGTGTGGTAGACAAGGAGTGCGATAACTCCTGACAATTCTTCTTTGAACAGCTGGCTCACATAGTCCCCAATACACCGGATATGTGCATAATTTCCTATCGTGTCAAGGCCATGACAAATGGGATTAAAGGGTGTACACCTTAGCCCATCATGGTTGTTACACTAAGCACCTTGCTGAGAACTTGTGCACAAGGTTCAAGTGTGGATAATTTCTGAATGATAATTATACCACAGCGAAGGCATAACATTTTAACGTGTTCAGTGATGCTTTTAACAAGCTTGCGAAAAAATGTCCTGCTGCAGCTGGTCGTCTTCAGGATGAAGTGGGCTTTCATAGGTGGACCAGAGAATTTTTCCCTGGAAAAAGGTACGATGTAATGACTACAAACCTTTCTGAGTCCCTCAACACAAAGTTTAAGGATGAAAGAGAATACCCCATGTTGGGCCTGTGCAATGCTATTACTCGCAGGTTTACTGAGAAGTTCAATGAGAGGTGTGAGGCAATGAAGAAACGCAACACCATTTTCATGTCCAGTACTGAAACAAAATTCAATCAGAATATGCTTGAAGGCAACAAATTGATTGCTTATCATGCAGGCGGAAATGTAGAAGTACTGAAGTACACTGTGGTTGGAGATGGGGATTCCCACACTGTCAATATTCATTTAAAAATGTGTATATGCTGGGAGTTTGACCTGAACAAGATACCATGCAAGCATGTGTTTGCAGTGTTACGAATAAGGTATGGAGAAGAAGATGGTGGTACCGCGTACCATTACACTTGTCCATTTTAGACTTCAAAATTACATGCTTGCGTATGAACAAAAATGTTTATTCAATGCCACCAGAGCAAGAGTGGATGGTTCCTCCCGAGGTAGTTGAGAGAAGAATTCTTCCGCTGATGGTCGATCCTAAAAGGGTAGAAGGAGAATTAATCGTTTTCCCTCAGTTGGTGAATCATTTTTCTCAAGGAAGAGGCAAAATAGATGTTCAAACTACAAGAGAAGTGGCCATAAGAGGACAACATGCCCTGCTTTGGTACGAGGTTGATGATAAACCTTTTAATTCTGATTTGGTGTATTAGCGTTAGTTGGAACAATTTGGTGTGTTTTAGTAGCGTTAAATGTGTTTATCTTAATTTGGTACTGTGATATTCGTTGGAACAATTTGAATTGATTTGTAATAATTTTATTAATGTATTTTATTTCCATTTTAAGTGTTTTTTAATAAGTGACATTACCAAATGATGGATATATTTACAATCAGTAGAGTATTTATATTTTCGACTAATAGACATATAGTGGGTTGATTATGGAAAAAAAAAGCTATGCGTAGATTAATTGACACAATATCATTGATAAAGAGTCTGAACGCATTTAATACAGGTGTGCGCCCCATTAGTGAAAGCAGCCGAAATTGGGTTAAACGAAGCGGTTGTTCATAATTGCTTCAGGAAATGGTGTGACCTTTTCTGGGAATACCAAAAGTTGCACTTATTGGAATCATTGGGTGTCTATAAATAGAGGCATTTAGGGGCCATTTGTTTTTATTAAGATTAAGATATCTGAATCTGAATCCACATCTGAATATTAAAATATTGTAACTGAATCTGAAACAGAATCATTAAAACTGTTTGTTTTTTAATATCTGAATCTGCATGATTTGTCAAAATTTATATATAACAAATACACCATTCAAATAAAATAACAATCAAACATTATATCATTAAATTAATATTTTATTTGATAAACATTTTGGGTTATCTAAAATGCAAATGAAAGTTATATACGAACACAATTGTTGTATTCATTAAATTATTTTTCTCATATCTTTATTTTTTTGAATATTATCCTATCCATATAATTGTCTTAAAAAATTCTTGGATTATAAAATATTGTATCACGTATTGTCTTACAAGGTAAACAGTGGAAGAATAATACTTTTGAAGTCTTCATAATCTTACCTGAAGATGAAAAAGTTCACTACTTGTTTATGCTTTTAATAGACGAAGAGAGAGAAAGATGAAATTTTTGTTGCATAAAAAAAGAAACAGAAGCAACACCGTGGAAAGAGAACTTCCGAAAATCTTGCCGTGTGAATTTTAAAGAATTGAATGGTGCACAGACATGATCACAAATCTTTCTTATTAAGAGCCAAAAAGTTCTATTTAGTTTGAAAGGAAAAAAAAATGCATTTAATGGGCTGAAATATGTACTATTTAGATGGGAGATTTACAAATATATACAATCCTAACACCAAAATTACAAAAAATACCAACATTATTCCATTTTATAAAAAATACCAACATTTTTTTACACATTATATACAAAAATCAACAAAACTAATAAATTAGGGTTCCTCCTTCTTCCTACTGCACCCCTCCCCCCTCCACTGCTACCACCCCAAGCAGTGACGCTGCCTAGTCACCGCCCGCCATCCACCACCGGTTTTTTTTTTTTGGTGTTTTTGAATCTAAAAAATGAAATACACATAAATACAGTTGCAAAATGCATTTAAACAAAAAAAACATACACATACACAAAAATATATATTATACATACACTAAACACTCAGATACATACCCGGATCTACAAATCTATGAATTATACATGCAAATTTATGTGTGTCAAGCTTGGATTTATATACAAACACATAAAACATACAAAAATATATAATATATACTCAGAAATACATATTCATACAATGATATACACATACATATACTATGCACTTGTAAAAGAGATTCATATACATACAGATACATACACAAACATACAGTTTCATACACATGTATAAAACTAAACATACAGTTTTTTCCACCTTCAGACAGCCACCAACAACCACAACCACATACACATACACGGATATACAAAATGTATACAGGTACATACACATACACATACAAAACCCAAAAAAAAAAAAAAAAAAAAAAAAGGAGATGAAGCAGATCGGAGCTCCACCGGAGCATCCATGTAGCAGCAACAAAATCCGACCACCAGTGGAGTAGATTGGAGCAGCTGCTTCACCAAATCAAAAACGCAGCAACACCAGCAAATTCGAGCAACAAAACGACGGTGAAGGAGGAGCAAATTGGTGGCGGAGGAGGAGTAGATCGGCGGCAGAGGAGGAGCAGACTGGCGGTGCGGAGGTGGGTGGAGGAAAGGGAGAGAAAGAGAGAAAAAAAGTTAGGGTTTGGTGTTGGAGAGAAAGAAAAATGGGAAAATTATATGTTTTGTAATAAAAATAGAAATGTCTTTATATTTTGTAATTTCTCAATAATGTCGTTATATTTTGTAATTTTGATGCTTAGTGCGTCAATTAGCATAAAAATCTCTATTTATATTCAGAGCCCCATTAAGTACAAATAAATGAGGTCTTAGATCCAATGATTCCACAACACAACTCAAGAATCAATTCTCTTTACTCAAAACTTTTTTCTGTAGAAATGTCAAGAGCTCCGGCCAGAAATACTGGTAACGTCAATGGAGGAGGAAGTCCATGAACAATGACCCAGAGGTGCTGCTGATACGTGCCAACATAGATCGGCTTATCTTCCTCCTCTTCGATGATCGGAGGAGGCTGGAGATGAACATCCGACATGTGGCCAGGATACTGAGGGTGCTCATGGAACGGGCAGAGGAGGATCTGGACAACTACATCACCCCATCCCCTTCCCCTCGTAATAATTAGTTTTTTTTTTGTTGTTTTATTAAAAAATTATATTAAAAAAAAGAGCTTTCATTATGATTGCTCTTTTTTATTATTATTATTATTAATAAAAAGTCCCCCAAGTATTATTATCTCTGTGTTTTTTCATTAATTTTTCGTTTAATTTTCCCCCTCTCTCATTATTATCATATTCTCGTTAAACTGTCCAAAGTCCAATTTGGTGTATAATAAAGCAACACCAAATAGATGAAGCGATAGGTTAGCAAAATGAAAATTATCAAAAAAGGGGTAAAAAAGTATTTAAATAATACGAAAATAAAATAAACAGAAAAATATAAAAGTAAGATATTTAATAAGCATAAATTAAATAATAGGAAAAATAAATTTTACTGAAAACTGTAAAAGAAAAAAAAAGTAATAAGCAAAATATTTAAATAAGAGAATTATCATAAAAAATGAAATGTAGCAAAAAAGGCAGTACTTGATTGAACAAAATTATACAAAATCCAAGTTGATTATCAACCTTGTTAAATTTCACACCAATTCAGCTATTAACTAACATAACGGCTCCCAAATAAGGACTAAACAAGGCACGACTTACTGCACAAAGGTACCGACTTCCTTAACCTACTATCAACTAACAGTGTAGTCGATGAAAGCATATAACGACTACCAATACGACACACAAGTTGTTTGAATAAAGGTGCGAGATCGTTAATCGACTATTAACAAAATCAATCAGAATAAAGGTTGATTATCGACCTCGTGTAATTTCACATAAAATCACTAAAACATGACTCATCTGTCTTGTTACACATCAAATGTTGGTATATTGTGCCCATTAGAGTGTTATGGCTCACATTAATACATTATAACAACTCATTGATGCCTACAAGAGTGTAATTCTTCTATACATAAGCCTATTATGTCTATTCTTGTTAAGCAATGCCTTAGTGTTACGACTCATGTGTCTTGTTACGGCTCAAATGTTGGTATAATGTGCCCATTTGAGTGTTATGGCCCACATTAATACATTATAACAATCCATTGATGCCTACAAGGGTATAACTCATCTATACATAAGCCTATTATGGCTACTCTTGTTAAGTAATACCTTAGTGTTACGACTCATATGTCTTGTTACACCATAAATGGGGATAACAACTGCATAACAAAAGTATAAGCATGTATTAACTCATTGCAATCCATTTATGTTATCATTTATACACTTTACAATGAATAATTCTAATATTACTTGTTTTGATTTTGGCAAAATTTTCGTATGTTAATTTTCAAGAGACAAGGTAATTGATTATCCACTACAATTCGTCGATTATCCCTAACCCTAACCCATAACCCCCAAACTCTTAACACGTCACGCTCTAAAGACACTTGGCTTAGACCAACAGTAAAAATTTAAGTGGCATCCCAATTTCCCGCCTCCCTTGAACCAAAAATTAAAACTTTCACTACAACCCCCAAATATAAAAAGCTGATTTTTTATCAAACCCAAAATTATAAGTTCTATTTTACAAATCAAACCCAATCCCCAAAATATAAACAGTCCTTTTATTCAATTCTTCAAAATCTTTTCTTCCACTCTCATAACTTCACAAGTCTCATTCCTTGGCATCATGAGTCAGACTTCATAGAGTTCTAATGTACCAGAGGAACCTGATGTCTGTCTATGTGGCCAATATACGAGACTGAAGACCTTTCGTACTGTGACAAACCCTGACCGCAGATTCTGGAGTTCTAAAACTCCAAAAGAATGTTATTTATAGATTATCGTTATGTGTTTGTTTTTGCCTTAATTATTATTGTACTAATTTTTTTCTTAAACAATGCAGCAAAGTAGTGGGTGCGACTATTTTATGTGGTTTGATGGTCCACTATCTGAAGAAAATTTTGGCTCTAGTGAGAGAACTGTTGAGTGAGTGTGAAGAGCAAAAGATTTTTCTGAAAATCATGCTGAGAGAAGTTGAAATGAAGAGGAAAGAAGCTGAAATGCAGAGGGATCGACTGAAGAAGTTGATTAAGTCGATGGTTGCTGGTTGTGTAACCTGCTCCTTATTTAAATGTAACTCTTAGTTTTATTATGTAAATATGGGTGTTCTAGAAAGTGTTTGGGGTTTGTACTACTAATGTAATATTTTGACAATGTAAAGTTTTGTAATCTAACCGGAGATGTGTAAATTTATTTTCAAATTTGTGTGTTCTTATGGTTGATCAAGTTAAAAAAGGTTCTATATTGTTTAAGTTGCAAACCGTAATACCAACCCATGATAAGTATATGTTATCAGTTGCAAATGAAAATTTAAAAAAATATTGAACAATGAACTATATGATTGAATTCCTAATAAGTTGCATAATAAACCAACACTTAATGAAACAATGACACAACACTGATAAGATTTTTAACAAACCAAAAAAAAGGCTAGCCACAATAGACTTGTCCATGGCTAACCATAATATCCAAAAATTATCATGTTCTAAGTCAACTGTCAACTAATTAAACTGTTAACTAATTCAACTGTCAACTACTGTCACCAATAAAAAGAACAACAACCAATTCAACTGTCAATTTATACAAAACCAAGCATTAATACTATCAAATATTATCACCCCCATCATCCTCTGAAGCCAATTCATCATACAGATTCACAGGCACTTGATTCACAATACCATTGAACACATCAGCTTCATCCACCTACACTGCTACTGCATCAGCATCATCCACTTGCACTGCTGCTACATCTGCTTCATCCATTGGCACTGTTTCCATCTGCACTGCTACTTTGTCTCTCGATTCTCTTCAACTATCACATTCTTTTCAATCTCTTCAATCTTTGCTCTGTTATCCCCATCTTCATCTCCAATTACAACCATTTCATTCATCTCTGCAACTTTTCCATCAACTGGAGCTTCATCAACAACCCTTTCTTGCATCTCTGCATCTTCTCCATCAACTGGCGCTTCATTTTTGGCTTCTTCTTCAACTGCAGGATCTTTCTCATTCACCTTTCCAGTCATCTCTTCATCTTCTCTATCAACTGGAGCATCATTTTTCTCTTCTTTTTCTTCGACTGCAGTATTCTTTTCACTCATCTTTTCATTCTTCTCTTCCTCTTCCATTTCAATATGCACTACAAGTAAAAAGAAATGCTTAGATACATGCAAAATTAATCAAAATATCAGTAATTTGAGGTACATTCCTTTCTTTTTTTCTCTCAAAACCATCCTCAGCGTGAACAGCTTCATTTTCATCAACTTCCTCGACTTTGTTTCTCTTCTCTCCTCTCCTTTTTATTTCATCAACTTCAGTATCTCCTCATTCACTTCCAACATTCTTGCCAGCACACCTTCCAAATAGCTACAGTGCCTGCAAGTTCCCCTCCCACCACCATCATTAACATCAACACCATCATCTCTTCCTTGAACACCGTCATCCAGGTTCTCCATTCCAGCTTCACCATCATCATATTCCTGTACTATGTACCTGATGCCTGTCGGCATTTTAGCGGAAACTAGTCGAACAACATCGAAATTCACTTTCGAAAGTTTACAAAAATCACAAATAATCATACAAACCTAACGGCGCTTTCGGATTTTGAATCGGAGCTCACTCGGCAAAACAGAGCTCGACAATCTCTTTTTAATATTTATCGCCAATAAAAACTGAAACCTTCTTCCGATGCCTACCAAACGAGGTCTGATTTAGCTCAAATTTTACAGACAGGTTCTAATGGACATTACGAATATTTTAAAATTATCGGCACGCCAATCAGAGTCCTAACTTCCGAAACGAATGACCGAGGTCGTTTCATTCTCCTCCACTTAAACTCCCGTTCGTCCTCGAACGAGCCTAAATCTAAAGCAAGATTTACGCAGATAACAAGAGAACTTGCACAACCTTCATAAACTACCCCACGGACATTATCTCATAATTACAGAATCAGAGTTATAACACGCACATCAAACTCTTGGATAAAACATATTTGGATAATATGATAACATCATTGCCCAACTTATTCGGACTAAGTCGACCCTTTCTCAATCATGAGAGAGGAGTTTTATTTTTCGAAACAAAGATACACGAAACTTTGAATGGGTTAACATGATTCAACCGATAATTACCTCTTCGATATACCTTTCGATATAGAACAGGTCGATGGAACTAAGAATTAGCTTACGCTTCAGCAACGCCTTAGAGATTTAATATTATGATTCGGTATCAATTGGAGGAAGACTCCTCCACTTAAAGCATAAACTCATACAACTAATTTGAATAGAAATAACCATCCTTGCACAGTCTGCTGGACTAAAGAAGGTTTAGCTAAAAGCTGAACGTAGGCAGACCTAAGCTACCAACTACCCTTTCGAGTTGCCAAACAGCTTCAACTCTCGAGTTCACAACTCCATACCTTTGTCGTAAACACCACCGCCTGATGGATGGTACTTCTATATAAAAATTTCGGCAGAGTTTCCCCTGAAACTGGATGATCCGCAAACAGAACCAGCACTATACTATACATGGGAATGGATACCCGGATAAACTGATATCCAAAACAATAATATGCTTACCTGGCTACAATAACACGTACTCTGGCTCAACACAGGGAACGTCACAAGCGGCTACCAATCGCCCAAGCTCACTAGTGCCGGACGAAGAAGAAATAGAAATGGATCGAGGATAGAAATAATTAGAGCTTTAGGAAGTTCATCTTCTTATTTGCTTGGCTACCAAAGCTAGACTACTTCCGAGTCAGGCAAGCCAAAGAATCGCAATTGAAGAGATAGACATTAAATAAGCTTTATGGAAAAACACCCATATCAATTTAACCTTCCAATAAGAAGGAAACTCTAACAATTTAGCAGAAACCCCTTTATAATCCAGATAAGCTCAGGGGATAACGTGACTTTACTAATATCTCGAACCAAGAGGAGACACGTAGATCGAATATTACTTACTAACCACTTTACACCGAAAGAAACAGTGACACTTTCTGATGGTGATGAATAAGAATCCCATCATCCTACCAACACAAAATTCCGAGAAGAGAGGTAAACTGATTTGACATAATAACAGAAGGTGGAACAACAAGATGCCAGGCAGACAATACTGACACTTACTACCAAATCTCTCATATTTAGACTAGAAAAATTAGTAAGGTCTCACAAATGCCAGGAATAAATCATACCAGAAGCTCACCCCTCTACCGCAACCGATTCTTAATAGAAACAATTTCCAATGAAACCATCGAAACATGATAAGACACACCATTTCCAGATCGATCGAAAGAATCAAATCTTACTCATATTTAAGAGAAGAAGAAATCTCAAGGTCTACTATATCGGATACCTCAGCATCCCGCCAGACAAGCAGTTCATAGAACTGCCTCTGCATCTGAGCTGAGCTGCTACCCTGATAATTATTTCCATAAGAACCACAACCATCACGCTCTCGAATTCTATTGGATGGTGGCATTTCTCTGGCTAATTTAGATCTATACGAAATCCCCTGCGACTGCGCAGATGCCTGATGATGAGCGAAAAGACGACTGCCCACCTGTCGGAGTAAGGGAAAACTCCTCAAAGGATAACCAGACTCATGACAGTGATAACACCTTTTTCCCTAAAAATGGAAACTGGATAGATTATAGATAGCTACAAAGAGAAAACCGAGTCTATCTTGATGAACTACTAGCGCACTTTGAGAATCACGCTCTACAAGCTGAGATAACCTGGAAGGTGACCTCCCAAAATAATCAGAACTCTTACCTCCAAATGAGGTACCATGGTTGCCCACCAGGACCACAGGATCTCTTGGTCTCCCGCTCTAACTTATGGAATGCCTAATACCTTTGAGCAATATCAACAACGACATCAAATGAGATCCCGACCTCAATCTCTCGAGCCATCTGGGATCTCAAGGAAGGAGAAAGGTCATCAATAAATCTTTTAATCTCTGGAAAGGCTCATGGACTAGTTCTAATGCATATTCAGCCATTCTATAGAATTCATACTCATATTCTGGAACACCAACAGGCTAACCGACATGCTACCCTGTCCAACCCACTCAAACTGGCAACACTTTTCATCTCGCTCGCTACTCGAAAGGTACTTTTCCACGACCTAGAAGAAAAATCGAACCAAGTTAGCTAATAAGAGAGCGGTCCATCAATTCAATGCTGGACCCCTGAAACTGGAGAGCAGAATAATCAACACCATACCGCTCGATATAATTAAGAGCCTGAAGGATACGCTGACATCATTTTATTTTAAAAACTTACACAGGGATTATCTGATGCATGGCTTGAGAATATCAGATGAATCAACCGCGTAAAATAATGCAACCACTTTGGGCACTCAAATCTAACTGTTACCTCGGCTGGCTAAACAGCCAGAACAATTGGTGGCGCAACACATGCTGCTTCTAGAACATAATTTACTGCGACAATATTAAGAACTGAAATAGGAGCTCCATGAGACCGAACATCTACATCTGCGGCAACTTGATAAGTTGCCTAGCGAATAATAGATTCTTGCGGTATCTGCGTCGCAAGATTCTCGTAAAAGCATCGTAGAGAGCCAAGGGAACCACAAAGCCCTGCTCCCTTGCCCATCGCGAGCTCGTACAGCTGGGACCTCCGTAACTAGATCGTCAGCACGAAAAAAAACTCTCGGGCTTCGTCAGTGCTTTCCCTTGCCTGGACTGCTTCGTCTTGAACTCATACTGTTTGTTGATTTGTCGCACGAGGATTCACAATTACCACGAAGAAATTAACGAAAATACTTTTGACTCCTAGACCGATGCACGATCAGAAAGGAAGAAAGTGAAACTTCCTAAATGCCGTCATAGCCTCTCGTAGATAAGTACGGACGTCTACGTACCCATCAGCGAGACTCTACTAGACACTGTCTTAGTCTGGATAAACTCTAAACTGGGCTCTGATACCAACTGACACGACCCGGAATCCGGTTAGGCCGTGCGGGCACCCGACATCCTTCCCTAGACCCATCGGGCGAACCCTTATTAATTAAATTAGGAAAATAAATATAACAATTCTTAAATAAGGACAAGACTTAAAAAAACACACAGACATATTGACACTTCTAAGCTATACAAAAGAAATTACAGCTGACTACCCAACATACTAGGTTTAGGGTTATCCAGACTAGACATCTAAGAGTACAAAAGAAGACAAATACCTCCTGAAGGGTACAAAATGCAACTGAAATAATAACCAATAAACTGTTGGCCATCCGGAATAAAAGCTGGCTCACCCTGACAGCTGAAGTCGTCTTCGCTCCTTCACAACGTGGCAAACTCAATCATGGAGCGAACCTGCCGAAACGAAATAGATAGACAAGAAACAAACAACAAACAAGGGTGAGTCAAAAGGACTCAATAAGTGGGGCAGACTAGCCACCTCAAAGAATAGGATAGCTAGCCAGGGAGAAGAAAAACAGATAAACTAAATCCATCTTATCTAAACTATAAACAGGCAAAGCCAAATAATAATTGAAAACACGTATGGAATCATAAACAGCCAGGGACATAAGGTAGGCAGAACATATAGATATCCTAAACATGTTGACAATCATAAATACATCCAGTTGCGGCGTGCAACCCGATCCATATATTCATACTGTTGCGGCGTGCAACCCGATTCATTTATTTATACTGTTGCGGCGTGCAACCCGATCCGATCCATGTATTTATATTGTCGCGACGTGCAACCCGGGATACGAGCCAGAAATATATAGGCAAACTGAGATACGGTATACATACCGCATATATAAAACACAACATGATAGTCACACAATAGTCAGCACGCGGTGCAATGAAATGGGATGAATGCAGTATGATGCAATGGTGTCACATGTACCAAATAGATGGAGCGGAATCCTCCTGCTTCGGGGGCGGAATCCTCCTGCCCTCAATATGATGCAATTGAGCGGAATCCTCCTGCTCCGAGGGCGGAATCCTCCTACCCTCAATATGATGCAATGGAGCGGAATCCTCCTGCTCCGAGGGAGGAATCCTCCTACCCTCAATATGATGCAATGTGCATACGAATGCAACATGATGCAATAATAACCCATCACCAGCGCGGGACTCTCATCGACAGCTGGAAAGTATATACCAACTCACAACCAAAGTACAATACTCAGATTCTCAATGCAATACAAAAAACAGGACATAATATATAATATAGAATATAAATCTAAAGCTAAGGCGTAATAAGTACGCCTATCGGCAGCTACACACGTAAGGAACATGTGGTAGAAAATCCACGAGGCCAGGTGCCTCCAAAGAAATGGATATAAACACTTACCTTGTTACAAAGTTAGTACATCCACTCAATAACCGCTTATCCTTTGGTTTCATTGCCAAACGATCCCACTCTATTCAATAAGTAGAAAATATATCAAATTAGGCTAAAGGCTTCATTCCTCACATCTTAGGGCAATCCAGGTAGGAACCTGATACCCTATTCGCATACGCAATACGCAGGCCAGGCCTATGTACGGGGTTTATGGTCACATAACCAAACCCTAAATAAATTACATTTATAAGTTGCCCATAACTCACTGAGTACGAATATATAATCAATTTGATTATCGGGGTCCAATTGACCCTTAAACTATCAATTGAACTTATTAATACAATGTCTAATATCCCAATTTTTACCGTTAAAATATATTCAAACACACGTAATAAACTCAATTAATATATTAGGATCTTTACCTGAATGTTTCGGGGTGAAAATTCTACTTTTCTCCGGCTCTTTTCTCAATTTTCTGGTATTTTTAGCGTTATATATCTGTTCTAGCTCTCTGCCTTCGTTTCCTCATGTTTCTGTTAGAAATAGATCTAAGGGAGTTATCCCTTAGCTTAGCCGACATTCATCCATTCCTTTTTTTGTCTTTTCCTTTTTGTTTTGTTTTGTTTTCTTTTTATTTTCTTTTCGCAACGAAAATTAAAATGGTACCCTGCGATATTTGAAATAATTTTAAGTTTTTGCATACAAGTTGTACAAAATATATGTAACATACTCGCGAAGGCGGATCTCAAATCGGACTCCTGAAACTCAAGATACGAATTTAAATTAAAAAGGTCAAATTATTTAACTTTCGGCATTTTAGCGGAAACTAGCCGAACAACATCGAAATTCACTTTCGAAAGTTTACAAAAATCACAAATAATCATACAAACCTAACGGCGCTTTCGGATTTTGAATCGGAGCTCACTCGGCAAAACCGAGCTCGAAAATCTCTTTTTAATATTTATCGCCAATAAAAACTGAAACCTTCTTCCGATGCCTACCAAACGAGGTCTGATTTAGCTCAAATTTTACAGACAGGTTCTAATGGACATTACGAATATTTTAAAATTATCGGCACGCCAATCAGAGTCCTAACTTCCGAAACGACTGACCGAGGTCGTTTCACTGTGACCCCTCCAATCGAGCCATTAGCTTGTCCAATGCAGCATTCTTAGCCTCATCAGCATGAGGAGCCACAAATCTGTCGCATCCCTCTCAACCTCTTGCACAGTTGGGATAAAAAAAAGGTGAAAAATCTGCCATTTTACATATATTAAAAGAATAATAAGCAAACAGCATCATTAATTGATAAAATAATTAATGAAATTAAATTGTCACATATACATGTGTAGCTCTTTGTTGGGCTGCATCAGCATCTCCAACATGCCCTCTTGTTTGGTGCCACCTTAGGATCCTTGGCATTGGCAGGGGAGATTATTCAGACTTTCCAACTGTACGGCCAACTAAGAGGACTGCCTCATATATCCATGCATGTCATGAATGCCACAATCACAGTACAAAAGATTTAACATAATGATACTTAAGAAAACTGGATAACAATATAACAATACTTACAATAAAGGCCCAGGAAAATCCAAACAGAGCATAACCAACAGTTTTTTCCTCTGCGCAATGTTGGTATAATTTAGAAAAATCAACTTTGGTGTAGAGGTACTCAACTGTCAGATCATAACACAGCCTACCCCAAGGGTACTTGCTGAAGAACTCTAGGTCATCAACTTCCTGAATCCACCATTTCTCTATATTTTGGAGATGTCCTTTGCCATCAGTACTGTATGCAAGAACCATAGTAATGCTAGCTTCAACTTCTCTTCCTTTGAGAAATCTGGCAATTCCATCAAATACAGCAGAATTTCAGACCTCATATCCCCATCACTACATACCTTCTCCAAAAAGAGGTCACCCTTTCTCACATACTTGGCTTTCACTTTCACATCTGGCTCTTCAGAACAATTCAAGCCAGTTATCAAATAAAACTCCTTCAAGGCAAAACAAATAGGCTTCTCATCCAGCAAAAACCATATTTCGTACCTTTTCTTGGACTGTCTGATAGTCCTCAAAAGCACAGAATGCACCAACTGTTCATTAAAGGACCAATTCTTAGACATGCTCAAGAAATCACCAAAAACATATTTCCTGAACATCTTATCAATCCCAATCCTATCAACTTTGTCTTAAATGAATAAAATTTGTTCATTGTAGATCTCACATAGATCTTCGTTGTAAAAGAATCAAATGATGACAGCTAGGTTCTGAACCTGAAGCTCCGCACATCAATGTCAATGACTTTCTTTGGTATACTCAGCTTATCCAGAGGATGCACATCCTCTTCTGCATCTTTGTTTGCTTCTTCCTCTTTGTTTTTGTTCTCTTCAACATCATCAGTACCAGAATCAACCTTATCAACTCCTTCATCAACTCCATCATCCCCCTTCTGTGCATGTGCCAGTATCTTCCTCCTCTTCATCATCTTCTTTTCTCTCTTGTCTTGCATTCTTCATGTCTACCTCCACAGACTTATAATCAATACCGACAACAACCTTTTCTTTTTGTTTATTTGCAGCAGAACCATCACTACCATCAGCCTCGGACTCATCTTCAAAGGCATCAATTTGATCAAACATATCAGTAGATGCTCGTTTTGCACCTAAGAACTCTAAATTGTCACCCACTTCAGTTTGTCCTCCACCAACATCTTTATCTGTGGTTGTCTCATCATTATACACATGCTTTTCTAACCTTCTTCATTTCACAGATTTTTTTGGACTTTGGAATGCTTTTCCAAGCTTTTTTTACTGACAAATTGTTTAGTGATCCCAAGCCGCTTGCGATGATTTACAAAAGGACCACCGACGTGTATAAATATTCTTTGCTTGCTCTCTCTTCTTTTCTTCCTCATCTTCTCTACACTAAGCCAAAGTCTGTGGACTTTGCCCTTTTTAACGAAATGCTTTATCCTAGCCATTTAAACACCCACACATATAACCCATAAATCACATTCTAATTCCGAAAGGTTAAAAAAAAAACCAAATCCTAAATCTGCTCTCGCGTATCAAACAGTAAAACAACCAAACCCACCACCCCAAAGCTCTATGAAAAGTTGCACAATTGCCATTAATCTATGAAAATCGTTAAATTTCAACTAAAAACCCTACGAAATCGAATTGCGTACCTATTTAAAGTCTCCGCTCTTGCTCGACAATGTGCTATGACTCCACAATGCTTCTTTAAATAACTCGAACTTGACACTCACTGCAATTACGAAATCGTGCAAACTATTGAGAGAGGTTGAGAGGAAAATGAAAACGGTTCCTTACTGTGTAAGATCGACCTAGTTGAGTAGATGAAGTACCCGTTGTGTTTTAATTTACCCGGTAGTTTCTTTTAAGTCAAATGAGTTTACAATATTTTTTTATATTTTTCACCCACAAGAATTAATAATTTGCACCCACAAGTTTGTAAGTATTTTAATCTCACCCCTAGGTTCCCACTTAAACACATTTAAGATTTTATCTCTCCAAAAATAAGTCAATAGAAAATGGGAGGGTTAAAGTTTTTGTTCAAGACTTTGAGGGGTCTTTTGGCTAATTGAGTTAGTAGAACTGTGGGCCCCAGAACACCCACACGTGCATGTTAATACTGAACAACCTTGTCCACAAGCATAGTTTACTACTAGTATTAGGAGACTTCTTCGCGTTGGCATCCTCTATCAGATATACTGTACTACAAAAGAGCTCAAACTTGGTTGTATTTACTTAAAAAGTATAACGAATAAAAATGACAACCAGAAACATAACGTATATATGAAAAGAAAACATATGACAAGTATCAGTTGGACTAAGATAAACATAGGAAGTCAACGGAACTCGAGCAGTTCTTCAAATTTTCACTTTCACCAATAAACACATAAACTTTAGTTATCCTAAATAGACATTGGTTTCAGATGTTGTATAAAAAGTTTGAGACAAGTAGTGAGATAGTAAACAGTCTCAATTTCCATTGCAAGAGGCCATGTATCTTGACCAGCCTTGACAGTGGCTCCATCCAGCTGTGGGACTACTGTTGCAAAACTCTAATTAAATGTTTCCAGGAGCACCATGGTCATGTGCGCAGTGTTCATTTTCATAATACACATCCTCTCTTTATATCAGGAGGTTTAGAACACCTTTTTTTTTTCTTTCTTTCTTTATCTATTATTAGCTACGGATACTACTTCTATTGGCATGTTGTTGTACTTCTATTTTTAAGCTTTGAGCTTAGTGACAAACTTTATTAATAAGACAAACCAAAATAAACAAGTCTTTACAAACTACAAACAAAAACAAACAACTTGTGCAAACTAAATAATGTCTAACTAGTGCACACCTATGTACTTGCCCTTGAAAACTATATCCCCAATTGGGTTGGGCATGATAACACACTAATACCACCAATATAAAGACATATTTCCCAAAATAAAGTACTTAACACATAGTGCACTAGTTGCTAGGAATAGCATGTAAAAATATAAGCCCATGTAGTCTTGCAAATGCCAGTCGATTGAGTATGAATTACACACCGCCTCCAATTGCTCTTTTGTTTTGAAAATGCTAACAGCCTCTGAGTGATCTTCTTTATGAAATTACAGGCTTTAACGTAGATGCAGTTCCCCAATATCCTTGACGAGCGAGGCAAGAAGCACAAAGTATGCCTGAATGTAAGCAAGATGCCCTCCCAACAAATGCAAGACTTGTGTCATGACAAGCAAGCTGAAAGCTGGACTAATAAAAGCAATTTTCAAAGCAGCCATAAGATATGATACAAGCAATGTAAAGTGAGAGTTAGGTGACTTAACCACTGCACCAATTTCTAAGAAAATGTAGATAAGCATGTGAAGTTGAATCTGAAAATAATTTCTTAATCCCGAATAACAATAAGTGTATGTGCTGCTACCAGAATTAAAATCTTTATAATAATCAGAAACTCTTGTCATCAAATGAATCATGAAGTACCTACAAAATGAACAAATATTGTTAAATAATAAATGTGCATCCTCCTTAAGTATTTCCAGTTCCATGCTTAACCAATCGAGGCCTATATGATGGCAATTGGACATTGACCAAATCTAGGATTCTTCTCCCATGCACCCCTAAGTCACTACTTGTCTCTAACTTTTGTATTGATTTCTCTCTCAAGTGTTAATTATAGTCTGATTTTGATTTGTCAGTTTCAAGAATTGCTTCAGACTTGTGTGTCATTATAGGCAAACTCTAGAGAATTAATTGTCGGAAATTCTTGCTTATACATCTGAAGCATTTGAAACCAGATTCCTATTTCCATTTGTTTACTTGCACATGTTATGAATCATGTAGTCGTACATTGTTCTCTCTTTAATAAACTACCACTAACTGGCATTTCATAGATTTTTCAAAGTTGTTAACCATTGGATAAATCAATTTCTCACCATATGTTTAAGTCACTGAACATCACTGCAGGAAATGACCACACGATAAAGGTATGGGATTATCAGTTACAGCGATGCTCGTTTACACTGCTCGGACATCTTGGTTGTATCCGAACAATGCAGTTTTACCTCGAATGTCCCTGGATTCTTAGTATAAGTGAAGATTGCAAGATCCGGATATAGGACTGGCAGTCTCGCACCTACATTTTTGTCATGAAATACCACCGAGATTTTGTGATGTGCGCCTCCTTTCATCCAAAAGAGTACTTGGTCTTGTCGGCAGGTCTGGATCGCACTGCTCTGATTTGGGACATCAGTGCCTTAAGGAAGAAAACTTTTTCTTTCTCATCAGCAAGAGGTGCTTTTGTGAAGAATGTGATAACCAATTTTGAATGGGGGTTTATTGGGCATCCTTTCAAAGTATGCATAGATTTGTTGCGATAGATGAGTTATGTGTGACACTCTTCCGAATGGGAGGTAGGCTTCTACAAAATTTGATATTTTTTTCTTAATTTTGAAATTTTTTGTTGGGATTTTTATATGTGTATCGAGTCTTTATATCTTGTTGAACATGAAAGATGTGTTTATTGTTTATATTTTTTTAATTCTTTTTTATACATCTATCGGTATCGAGATTTTTTTTATTGTTCTCATGCCCTAAGAAAACAGGTTTCTAATGTTTCTTACTCCCTGTCTAAGAAGCATGGGTGGCTCAAGGGTAAGGCCACTAAAGCTTTTTCTTTTGGCCCCCCAAGAGTTTAAGGCCCCCAAATTTCGTTATTAGTTATATTTTTTTATAATGAGATTGTTTTTTCAAGTAAATAAATGTAATCATTTGTTTCAATACATTACATTGATTCTAATTGCCAAAAATAATATTTATGAATATGAAAATTTGAGTAGTTTAAATAAAAGGTTCTAAAATATTGGACATATGAAAAACTTGAATTATTATTTTTTTTTTAAGTGTAAAACCTTGGAAAGAAGATTTACTTATTACTAATGTTAGCACTGTTAAATATTAAACAAAGAGAGAAGAAATATTCGGTGAAATTCTCACCTTTTCATAGAACCGTAACTTGATCCCTAAGTTATCTTAATGGGCTTAGCCCAATACATAACTAACATAATCTCCTAACACTATACAAATTTATATTAATAACCGTCATTACCTCCCCTCCCCCAAGTTGGAGCATGAGGGTTATGGATGCCCAACTTGCTTAAAAAATACTCAAACTGTGCGCGTCCTAGCGCTTTTGTAAAGATATCGGCCAATTGTGTGTCCATTGGAACATGTCCCGGTCGTATGGTGCCCCCAATAATTTTATCACCGACAAAATAACAATCAACCTCAATGTGTTTGGTCCGTTCATGAAATACGGGATTTCGAGCAATGTGTAAAGCTGCTCGACTATCACAATTTAACTGAGCCGGATACTGATGAGATATGCCAAGACTCCATAACACCCTTTTTAGCCATTTTTATTACAAACGGTCATAGTCATTGATCGATATTCAGCATACTATATTTTATTTCTTCGTCCTCCAAGATATAGGCGTGTCGCCGAAAGAGATATACCAACCAGTAAGAGACCGGCGAGTCAATAGGCATCCTGCCCAATCTGAATCACACCAACCATATAAGTGGAGATTACATTTTGAACTCATCAGAATACCTTTAGGTCATTCATAAAATTTCCCGGATGTCTTTATTTTTCTGGCAACATATTGTTTAAGCAACTAATCAAATTTACCTTTTTTCTATTCCCGTTCGATGGCATCAGTTATCTAAAGAAACTCATATACACCTTGCAAAGTATCCTTAATTAAGAAATTGATTAAAAAAACTTTGCATGCTCAAATACACTACTGGAAATTCACATATCTCAATCATATACCATGGCTACAACCAAATCTTACAATAAGTAACTAGATTGTAAAGAAACTAAATAATATAAATCCAATAATTATTAGAAACAACACATGACAACAATGAATTTAAATAATTTTCATATACTAAAAAGGCGAAAATGCATACAAAGCCATCAGAATTAGAAGTGGAGGGACAAGCCCAAGGCATATAGTGGTGAAGTTTTGGAAGTGGTTTAATGGTGCAGACAGAAGATGAAGTAGTGAGAGAAATAATAAGTAAAAAAATTATATCTCTTTTTCTTTCTTTATGGACACCTGTGCTCTGGACCCATTATAAAGGGATGTCACGCTCTCAAAGAAAGAGTTTCATACGCATAATGACATGTCAGCAAAGTGTGTCTAAATGGAACACTTTTAATATAGTTAAGGTGTTGAAATGTACCAGTTTCATACGCATAATGAGATGTCAGCAAAGTGTGTCTAAATGGAATACTTCTAATATAGTTAAGGTGTTGAAATGGTACAAGGCTGAGTTTAAGTGTGTAGGTGAAATATTAGGACAAGTTTAGGGGGGCTACTCATGTATTTGGACTAAGTAAAACTATTATGTATTATTTTACAAGCAAATGATACCAAATCGTCATTTCTTTGTCAATATATAAAAATCTAAAGTAGAAATAAAATAAGGCCAATTCGGCATCATTTACTTACAAGTGAATCAAACTATTATGTCTATTTTACAAGTAAATAACACCAAAACGTCAATCACTTTGCCCAAATACAATGATTCAAAGTAAAAGTAAAACAAGGCCAATCTGGCCTAATAAATTATCAGTTACAAGCTCAAAAAAAGATGAACTAGACATAAGCAGTACAACGGAAGAACGTCAAAACATTCATGGAATTCGCTTAGAGAAATCTTTAGATCTGAAACCTACTCGAAGGTCAAAATGCAATAATAGCACAACAACTATGGATCTCGGTTCATATGGACAATCCTAAAGATACGTCAGCAAATCACAGATTGCTTTGGCTATATCATCTCTATGAAGGCCTTTACAAAAAAAGTTTGCATCTTTTTCCCCTGAAACATGGGAGCGTGGCAAGAGTTAATGTAACCAAATCAATACAATATCATACCTACTAAGGCTGCATCTAATCAGAATTTTAATTTTCAAACAAGTTTCATCTGGATATATGTTTCAAATAATCTAATATTCTATTTTCTACAAAAGGAACCGACAGCTTGCTTGCAAAGTGACAGTCATGTAAAAATCACCGGAAAAAGACCAAATAGTCGCCGAAAAAAGTTTTTCCATGTTTTCAAAATCATATCTACACTAATTTAGTGTTATTTTAAAAGAATCAGTGGTAGAATGGAAAGAGGAGTCCAAGATGAATTTAGAGATCTAATTGTTTTAACATTCCAATAGGTGGCCCAGCGGCGGTGAACGATGGAGTTATGGTGGGAGAAAGATGAAACGACCTTAGATAGTCATTTTGGGAGTTATGACTCTGATTGGCATACCAATAGTTTTAAACACTCTGTAAGGTTCATTAGGATCTGTCTGTAAAATTTGAGCTGATTCGGACCTCGTTTGGTATGATTTTTTAGAAGGTTTCTGTTTCAGTTGTCGGTAAAGCTTAAAAGATGTTTTCGAGCTCGATTTGAGTAAATGAGCTCGGATTCAAAATTTGAAAGTTGTATTAGGTTTGTATGGTTATTTTTGACCTGCAGCAACTTTCGAAAGTGAATTCTAAGATCGTTCAATTTGTTTAGCTAAAATACTGAAACTTAAGAAATTGATCTCTTTCCCTGGGAGCCGTACGGAGATTTGATTCAATTTCCGTCCTTGTGAGCATGTAACACAAATTTTGTATGACTAGTGTACAAAATTTGGGGTCATTCCGAGCCTTTTAGGGTCCCGTTTGGACCCATATTACAGACTTGCAGCTGCTGATGCAAAAATCTGCACTATAAGCAGCTTCGCAGGCAGGTTAATGGGGCATATTACGATGCATTTTTATCCTAATATACTGAGAGTTAAGAAGAGATCTTTATATGAAATTAAAGCCCCATGTATCTAGTTTCTGGCTCACAAACCGTTCGTCAATATGACATCGGAGTATGGAGATACAAGCTTCCAAAGTCGGACGGCTCAAGCTGCCAAGCATGCAGCTTACCCACCTGCTTGGAGATTGAGGCGATGGAACTTCCTAGCGTATCTATTAGTCATTTCGGCAGGTTCGCTCCAAGATTTAGTTTACCAATGTGATTGAGGAGCGAAGACGACCTCAGCTGTCAAGGTGAGCTGACTTTTGTTCAGGATGGCACGCCAGTTTATGTTCTATTATATCAGTTGTATTTTTGCTCCCTTCGGGAGATGTACATTTTTTCTTGTACTCTTAGATGTCTGGTCTGGATAGCCCTAAACCTAGCATATGGTGTAGGCAGTTGTACCTCTTTCTGAACAGCTTTTCTGTATACCTGTATATATTAGCACGTCTTTTGGACTATTCGATGTCTGTCTCAAGCTAGTTGGTGTCTATTTTATTCACTCAGTGATAAGGGTTCGCCGGACGGGTCTAGGAGAGGATGTTGGGTGCCCGCACGGCCTAGCCGAAAATTCGGGTCGTGTCAAAAGATGAGAAGTGTGAGATGAATTTTCTAGAGAAAGAAAGTGTGAAAGAAGAATTATCAAATAATTATTGAAAAGTGTTTAAAGGTAGAAGTGAAAATATCTTTAGAAGTGCTCCAAAATTAAAGAACATGAAAAATGTGCTCGGCATATCAAAACCATACCCAAAAGTGCTCAATTCACATAAAAAAATAATAAAATTACATACACCAGCCCAGTTCACCCTCCTCCCGAAAGAACTCTAGCAGCCTCATTCTCTTTCTTCTCCAAGGAAAAACCTTCGCAGCGCAGATCACTTCTCCTGCCGCAGCCCCCTCAAAATCGTTGTTCTGTGCCGCTCCTTCCGCTGCTGCATCACCAGCGCTGCCGCCGTACTACCTTTTTTTCTTTCAAAAACTTCGGCATAGCTCTCTTATTCTCCGTTTCTTCATTTATTTTTGTGGATCTATGATTACTATGCTGAGAAGTATACATTTTGGTATAAATTTAATAGTTTTATTGAGGATTTGAACAAATCTACTGCTTTTCTTGAAAAACCGTGCATATCAGGTGATTTTCTTTAAGAATTTGTATAAGTAAAGTGTTTTCCTTTAAAATGCGAAGTAAATATGCTAAGAAACATTGTGTAAATACTATTATACGTTTTATACACTTTTATACAAGTTTAAAAATTCGTAAACATCATATTAAATTGTATAAAGTTTGACACACGTGTATAAATATGTATATAAAATAAATAAAAGTGTATAAAATTTAAGTTTTTCATATTATTATGTATGTGTATATAATGTTTCATTTTTCAGTGTATATTTTGTTTACCTCCTTGTATATTCATTTATATATGTGACTTTTTGTAGATTTTTGTGTATAAACTTGCCAAAAATAATGATAAAACAAAACCGACAAAAAATAACTCCATTGAAACCAAAAAAAAAAAAAAAAAAAAAAAAAAAAACTCCCAAGAAAATTGGGCGATTTTAAATTTTTTGGTCACTGGCTACTATCGGTAGATCAATGGCGGGTTGACACGACCTGGAATCTGGCTAGGCTGTGCGGGCACCCGGCATACTCCCCTAGACCCGTCGGGCGAACCCTTGCCAATTAAATTAGAAAAATAAATATAATTCAATTTATAGATAATAACAAGACTTAGAAAAAACACAGACATACTGATACCTCCAAGCTGTACAAAAGAAATTACAGCTGACTACTCAACATACTAGGTTTAGGGTTATCCAGACTAAACATCTAAGAGCAAGAAAGAAGACAGAAATGGAGCAAATTGCAACTGAAATAATAAACATAAAACTGGTGCCCATCCTGAATAAAAGGTGGCTCACCCTGACACCTGAAGTCGTCTTCGCTCCTGAACAACGTGGAGAACTCAATCCTGGGGTAAACCTGCCGAAATGAAATACATATACAAGACACAAACAACAAACAAGGGTAAGTCAAAAGGACTCAATAAGTGGGTCAGACTAGCCATCTCAAAGAATATGATAGCTAGCAAGGGAGAAGAAACTGATAAACCAAATTCCTCTTATTTAAATTATAAAAAGGCAGAGTTAGATAATAACCAGAAGCACGTATGAAACCATAAACTCAACTAGGAATACGAGCCAGAAACATATCAACAAATAAGCAATGCACGTATAAGCAGATCAATAGTTACGTGCCACAAGTCTATACAATGGTATGAAATGAAATGAAATATAATGCAAAGGGTCACATGTGCCAAATGAATGGAGTGGAATCCTCCTGCTCCTAGGGCGGAATCCTCCTGCCCTCACCATGATGCAATGGAGTGGAATCCTCCTTCTCCTAGGGCGGAATCCTCATACCCTCAATATGATACAATGGAGCGGAATCCTCCTGCTCCTAGGGCGGAATCCTCCTACCCTCAGTATGATGCAATGGAGCGGAATCCTCCTGCTCCTATATAATAAACCAGAGGCGGAATACTCCTGCGCTCAGTAAATGATATAGCAATGTAATGCATGTGACTGCAATATGATGCAATAATAACCCTTCACCGGAGCGGGACTCTCATCGACAGCCGGGAAGTAGATGCCAACTCACATCCAGAGTACAATGCTCAGATCCTCAATGCAATACCAACAACAGGACATAACATATAATATACAATGTAAATCCAAAGCTAAGGCGTAATGAGTACGCCTATCGACAGCTACACACATAAGGAACACGTGGTAGAAAAACCACGAGGCCAGGCGCCTCCAAAGAAATGGATATAAACACTTACCTTGTTCCAAAGCTAGCACTGTTACTCAAAAACCGTATTATCTTTTGGATTCATTGCCAAACGATCCTGTTTATTCAATAAGCAAAAAATATATCTAATTAGGCTAAAGGCTTCATTCCTCACATCTTAGGACAATCCGATTAGGAACCTGATACCCTATTCGCATACGCAATACGTAGACCAGGCCTATGTACAGGGTTTAAGGTCACATAACCAAACCCTAAATAAATTACATTTATATGTTGCCCATAACTCACTGAGTGCGAATATATAATCAATTCCATTATCGGAGTCCAATTGACCCTTTAAACTATTAATTACACTTATTAAAATGATGTCCAATATCCCAATTTTTACCGTCAAAATATATTCAAACACACATAATAAACTAAAACAATGCATTAAGATCATTACATGAATGTTTCGGGGTTGAAAATTCTATCTTTTTCCGTCTCTTTTCTTATCTTCTGGTATTTTTTTGTTGTGTCATCTCTATTTCTCGTTCACGTTCCTTTCTCTGTTTCTGTTATAGTCCTTGGACATCGCCTATCTATATTTCTTTCCTTCCTTTATTGTTTTGTCTTTTCCTTTTATATTTTCTCTTTTCTTTTATTTTATTTTCTTTTCTTTTCTTTTCTCGACGAAAATTAAAACGGAACTCTACGAAATTCGAAATAATTCTAAATTTCTCAAGCAAGTTATACAAAATATATATAGCATACTCACTAAGGCGGATCTCAAATCGGGTTCCCGAAACTCAAGATAAGAATTTAAATGGAAAATGGTCAAATTATTTAACTTTCGGCATTTTAGCGGAAACTAGCCGAACAACCTCGAAATTCACTTTCGAAAAATCACAAAAGTCGCAAATAATCATACGAACCTAACGGCGCTTTCGGATTTTGAATCAGAGCTCATTCGCCAAAACCAAGCTCGAAACTTTCTTTTTAATATTTATCGACAATAAAAACATAAACCTTCTTCCGATGCCTACCAAATGAGGTCTGATTTAGCTCAAATTTTACAGATAAGTCCCAATGGATCTTACGAAGATTTTAAAATTATCGGCACGCTAATCGGAGCCCTAACATCCAAAAGGACTACCTAAGGTCGTTTCATTCTCCTCCACTTAAAGTCTCGTTCGTCCTCGAACGAGCCTAAGTCTTAAAGAAAAAAATTTGCACAGATAACAAGAGAACTTGCACGACCTTCATAAGCTACTCAACGGGCCTTACCTATCAGAATTATACTACGCACATAGTAATTTTGGAATAAAATATATCTGGATAATATGATTATACCATTGCACAGCTTATTCTGATTAAGCTGATCATTCCTCGATCACGAGAAGAGAGTTTTACATTTTCGAAGCAAAGATACACGGAACCTTGAATGGGTTAACATGATTTAGCCGATAATCACCTCTTCGATATACCTTTCGATAAAGAACAGGTCGATGGAACTAAGAATTAGCTCACGCTTGATGCAATAGGGGAGCTTTTGAAGTACCTTCTCACTACACACTATAGAAGATTTGATGCAAGCTATATTATTTTTACAAACGCACTATGCAACAGCTCAGTTGATGTTAGTGTTGTTCCGCAAGCTCCTTGTGGGAATGTAGTTACTCATATCCTAAGGTATGTCAAAGGTTCATCTGAATAGGGTCTATCATATAAGGATAAGGATCATGCAAATACTAATGGGTAGTATGATGCAGACCAGGAATGATCTTCAGACTGAACATCTACTTCAGGGTATTATCTTTGAATTAGAAATATTATGAGTTGAACAAGTAAAAATAAAAGAGACATGTAGTTGGACCTTGAGCTGAGGCAGAATACCAGCAACAAAGTTGATTACATGTGCACTTTTCGCGACGAAAATTAAAACGGAACTCTACGAAATTCGAAATAATTTCAAATTTCTCAAGCAAGTTATACAAAATATATATAGAATACTCACTAAGGCAGATCTCAAATCGGGTTCCCGAAACTCAAGATACGAATTTAAATGAAAAAAGGTCAAATTATTTAACTTTCGGCATTTTAGCGGAAACTAGCCGAACAACCTTGAAATTCACTTTCGAAAAATCACAAAAGTCACAAATAATCATATGAACCTAACGGCGCTTTCGGATTTCGAATCGGAGCCCATTCGCCAAAACCGAGCTCGAAAATCTCTTTTTAATATTTATCGACAATAAAAACTGAAATCTTCTTCCAATGCATACCAAACGAGGTCTGATTTAGCTCAAATTTTACAGATAAGTCCCAATGGACCTTACGAAGATTTTAAAGTTATCGGCATGCCAATCGGAGCCCTAACTTCTGAAACGACTACCTAAGGTCGTTTCACGGGTTGGGAAAGTGGCGGCTAGAATTTTTGTTATTTTGAAGATGTTACCAATTTAAAATTTTGCATATGCCAATGTAATAATAATATATGACCTTTATTTGTAAATTTTTTATTTGTAATTTTAATTTCTGAAAAAAAATTCTAAATTAAACACTTCTCTCGTAATTAAACGTTAAATACTGGCAGCAACCAAAGTAACTTCTCAAGAATTTAAGTCAAAATTAGGCTACACAGCCAGTTGTTAGCGTGTTAAATGAGAAAAAATCATCACTTAAATTTTTTTTAGAAAAAACAGCCGTCTAGAAGAAATAAAGATAAATCTAGTAAATTTTTCGTGAAATTTTGAACTTCAATTTTCCAAAACCTACGAAAGTTTTATGGGAGAGCCAATTTTCCTAAAACTTTGAAAATTTTAGTTCAAAGTACTAGGAAAGCAAAATATGAAGTTCGTATTTTGTTTAAGCGGTGAGCGGTGAGCTATTTCTCAAACAAAATTTAAGTGATGGTTGTTTTTCTTTGTGGGATAAATCGGGTATGTTGTCTGTTGTTGGTTGTTTCTCTTTAAGCAGCTTATAAATTGGTTATTCTTTAACTTTTCAATAAAGCAAATATTTGACAGGTAGCTAGTTACTAGCGTGCTTTTAAAATAGCCAGCATTTGAAATTTTTTAAATGAATAGACATATTCAAGAAACACGGCAAAATCAAAATTTTTTACTTGGAGTTTTGAACTAAAATTTTTGAAGTACTAGAAATTTTTTAGGGAGTACCAAATATGAAGTCTTATGAAATTGAACTTTGAAAATATTAGTTCAAAAGTCTCACGAAATTTTTTAACGATTGTAAATATGAAGTACCAATAAAATTTCTTAGAATTTTGAACTAAACTACAGGAATTAGTTCAAATCTTTTAATTACTTTGGTTAGGCTGAAAAACGCCTTATAAGCCCATTAGTAAATTTTGGTAACTTCAAAATTTATGCGCTTATAAGCCCTTATGTCCTTATGTGATTAAAAGAAAGTCAAAAGTGAGAAGTTAGGAAATCCTAATTTATTAAATAGTGACCAATAATAACCTGTTTGGCATTGCTTCTCCAAAGCCAAAATTAATTGTTCTTTTTCGAAAAAAATATATATTTTTTCAGAATTTTGATGTGTTTGGCTTACAAAAAATATACTTTTATGTAGAAGCTGAAGCAGTTTTTCCACTATTGGGGAGAAGCTACAAATATCTGCTTAAAAAGCAGAAACAGAAGCAGTTTATTGATTTTTTCAAGACAAAGATATCAAACATCCTTATTACCAAATTATTCCTCATAAATTAACCATATCTTTCTCAAAATTAAAATTATATTTCTCTTTTTCCTATTTTTTCCTTCTACATACTTTTACATATCATAATTCTGTTATCACTTTGATTAAACTATATTTATATCTGTTACTTTATATTTACATTTTAACTAAATAACTTTTTTTAATTAAAGTCTTTTATGATAAGAATTTAAAATTATTTTTTTGTTTCTAATAATCCAAATGTAAAATGAACTTGGATGTCTTTTTCAAAAGTACTTTTACAATGAGTAGTCCAAATACAAACTATTTATTAGGCAAAAATACTAAAGTCCCTCTTAAACTTGTCCGTAAAAGTTAGTTACACACTTAACACTTAACCTTTACGAGTGACCTCTTACCCTCCTATCGTTGTCTGAAGTGGAACTAACATCCCCTTAACACACATACAACCAGTCACATGGTGGAAGGTATATCACACTCGCGCCATGTCATTGTCATGTCATCACCATGTCATCACCATATCATTGCCACATCAGCATAGTTCCATATTTTAGAATATTTTTTGCCATGTCACCTAACTATTTCTTCTTCACCAAAAGCTAAGCAATTATCACAAAACACATATCTTCCACCATAAAAAATATAAACAACCACCACCAAATCGACTATCGAGATCACTACAGCACCACTCCCGCCATAAAAAATTATAAACACCAACCTGAGATTAATATCCACAATTAGTACTTACCAATAAAATTAAGCCATTGCCATTAACACCATGACATTAGCACCACCAAACATCACAAGCAATCACCACCATGAATTTCAGCACCACCACTGAAATTATACCACCACCACCATTGAATACAAATTTCATCACCAACCATCAAATTTAAACTACCACCGCTGGCACCCACCAAAAATCAAAACAACAACATCGCCAATTTACCACCCACGACTAAACCCACAAAAAAATATCACCACCACCGTCACAAATTCTTCTAAACTCAGAGGAGAATTGCAATTATAATGTGTTAATCGAGTCAGTGAATGAGAAGATAGGAATTTGGTGAAGAATTAAAGAAAAGAGGTGGGGGTGTAGATGGAGAATAAAAGAAAAGGGGGTGGGGGAAGTTGAAAGCACACCTTACTTCTTTTCCTATCTTTCTTTTTAATTTTTCTTTTTTTTTAGGCTTAAATATTGACTACCACTCGCCCGTTTTCTTTTTTTCATTTTTTTTGCTAGAACATCAGTGTTTAGTGTCTCTGAGGGGGAAGATAAATTCACTTCGAACAATATTAAGGGGTACGAGGTCGCCCGTAAAAGTTGAGTGTGTAACTGACCTTTTGGTACAACTTCAGGGGTACTTTAGTATTTTTGCCTATTTATTATGCAAAAATATTTAAGCCCCTTTTTGTTTATAGTTTTTGGGGATATTTTTTGGGAGTTTTTAGAAGAAAAACTATTTGTTTATGCTATTTCATCAAAACTTCTCCAAAAAAGTTTCAAAAACTCAAAAAGTGCTTAAAGGCTGTTTTAGAGAAATTTAAAAAACTACTCACAAAACTTAGCTATTTTTTCAAATAAATTGTATGTCCAAACACAAACTCCTAACTCAACTCGAAAAACACAAACTCAAGTTTCAAACCAAATCTATGTCCAAACGCTAGCTTAGTGGAAGAGTACTTTTGCCAAAAGATGTGCCCAGATTGGCACCTCAATAAACCCGTTTGATCATCACAAAAGATCATGTCTGAATCAGATGATCAATCCGACCATCGGAAACGTCGAAAATCCCATAAACCTGATCGAATTAGCGCGTTGCCTGATGCTTTGATAATTCACATACTCTCTTTCTTGCACATGAAACAAGTTGTACAAACTGGTGTTTTGTCTGAAAGATGGCGCCTCTTATGGACTTCTGCTCATACCTTAGTTTTCACCCACTCAGGTCAGTCTAATTCATTACTCCCTCCGTCCCATTTTATTTGTCATAGTTTACTTGGCACAGTTTAATGACAAATATAGTGGAATAAAGGAAGTATTATTTTCTTGTAAGTTTTCAGGTCAGTCTGATTAATTCAGTGATGGGTGGGGCCAAAAATTTATGTAAGGGATTCAAAAGTTTACTAGAATGTTACAAGAGGATTTGTACATGTGACACTTAAAGCAATTTTATAAATCTACTTTGCCACTATCAGTATTTTTTAAAGCAAAAAACAAATAAAAAGCGACAAGGTCTTGTCTAGTGATAAGAGCTTAACTTGTGATGTATGAATTAGGTACATGTCAAAGAATTGAACCATGCCACAGATATAAGCTTGGTAGATGGTCGGGCCCATTATTTAGCAAGTAGTACTCAAGGACTTCCCGGTTATCATGTCAATACTATAACAATAATTCAAATGTAGAACTTAATTGAATGTCGATATTAATCCAACTCCTCGAACCGGAATTCAAACAACATGCTGTTGCTCGTTGGAAACACTATGCATGCCATTTTTAAAACTTACAATCATGAAGTGATAACCCCTCGCTTCGCATCCAGTGGCTTTAAGTGACACTACAACTTAGAAGTATTTAACCGTTTCATATATAACCAAAATATTTATTTTTGTCTTATTTGCACAGTATAATTTTCAGACCAAGGGTATCCAATTGAATCCCCTTGCTTGATACTGCTGATTATATAGAGAACTAGCACTTTTTTATTTTATGTTTTTTTTTTTATAATGTTGGTTTGAGATGAGCTTAAAGCGTAGTAGTTATTGTTGTTGCAGGTTTCCAAGAGCGTGATATAAATAAGTTCTTAACCTTCGTTGATGATACCTTACTCGTTTCCCAGCCTAGTAAAGTGAAGAAGTTTTCGGTCGAGTTCAGTTACGGGAAACACTTTGTTAGACATGTTAATAAATGGATGATATTCATCAAGAATAAATATGTGGAGGAAATAGATTTATATCTCAAACAACGAGGTTTGAATGATAATTATAGCTTGCCACAGCTCATGTACTCCAATATGTGGTTGCAAGAGCTGCGTTTGTGCAATTGCAATCTTGTACCAAAGGGGGAGATAAATTGGCCGGCCCTTAGGGTTTTAGAAATTAAAGATGCTGAATTAAGCCAAGATTTCATTAAGAAAATTTGTTGTGGATGTCCTGCTTTGGAGTCTCTGAAGTTTAATGATTGTTCTGGCGTTTGTTTTAATATTGATTCAAAAAGTCTGAAGAAGCTGGTGATCGATGGCTCTTGGTATGATGATGATGATGATAATGAAGAAGAGGAGCTGAAAATATATGCTAGAAATGTTACTTCGCTGGAGATTAGTGGCTATTTTCATAATAAAAGACCTGTTCTTGGGAATGTACAAACTCTAGTCGATGCTAAGCTAGATTTCTGTAGGAAGACAGATGATGAGAATGATTTTACGAGTGACCAGAACATGTTAAAAGGACTCCTTGTATCACTCCAGCATGTCGAGAAACTCTTCATTGGGTATTGGTGTCTGCAGGTTTGAGCTATATCTCTGTACTTCATCTAGTCATCAAAATATGGGCATTCTTTATTTGCTGAAGTGTATTAGTCCGATGCATTAACGATGTGAAAAAGATTTATCATAATCAGGTCACTTATAAGGAAGTCACTATGATAAGCATATAAAAATGGTAAGTAACCTGCTATCACAAGTTAAACTATATTAAATCCTAGCATTTATATAAAGATTTGCTACTGCAAATGCAAAGTGTTTGAAGTAGCATGCAATAAAGCAATGCCTTTATGTCAATGTTACCGAAGAGGCGAAAACACAATAGAAGGGAAGGAGAACGATGAGCTTCTGAAATTTAGTCGACTGAAATATGAGTTTATTGGTTTGTTTTTGAATAAAAATAAATTTCAAGAATGTAAAGGAGACAATGAATTGGTATACTATTTCGGCAAGCCTACATTCAGTTTCCTTGATGCTATAGTTTCTCCATTTATAGATTTGTACTCACTGGCACTTTTTCTTCTAATCACTGAAGTACTTTGTTACAATTCTAGAAGTACAAGAGAGAAGTTTGTAGCATTAGATCTGGTTTGATCTTCTTTATAAAGTATGACCGTTGCCTTCATCTTGCTTTGGAAACTTGATCTTCTGTTTGGTGAGATTTTGCTTGAATCATGCTCGAATGAATTTGGACTAGATACTGTCTTGATTCAATCTTGTCATTGTACATCAAACTTTAAGGAACTTTCCTTTGTGGTGCTCATTATTCATGATCTTGAAATAGGCTTTTCTAATTGCACCTCATTTGTCCCTTGAGATTTTATCCTTCTTTCGTTCCCTTAATTCAATGACTTCAACCCTTGAATATGTGTTAGCTGTATCTTCCTTCTTATTTAGATATCCTTGGTTGTATTCTACGGAGAACTTTAATCCTTGATACACCAAGGCTGGATCTTATGTTTCCCATTCAAGAAATACTTCTGTTTCCTTTCTCTGTTTGGCTTAGAGAATATTGTCGTCAATTCAGTCTCCTGCATACTTCATGGAGCATTCTATGGCTTCATAAGATTCATGATTGAATTTCCTTTATCCACTTCCTTGATTGACATTCCTTGTTCTGGCCAAGACCTTTGCAGCTTCCAACTTTGGTTCATTTGTATTTTGTGCTACTTATCAGTCATACATACTTTCCAAGTTAAAATTCTTGTTGTCATTGTTATAAACTTAGAGTTAACAGCTGCTATCTCTTCCTTTTGATTTGGAGTAAGATGTGCCAATTTTTTTTAAAAAAGTAAGATGTATTTTTGCTTGATGCTATAGTTTCTCCTTTTATAGTCTTCGTCTGGTTTGATCTTCTTTCAAAAATCTGGCCATTGCTTTCATCTTGCTTTGGGAAATTGATCCTCTGTTTGGTGAATTGTTGAATCGTACTTTAGTGAATTTGGAGTAGAAACTTACTTTATTCGATATTGTCAAACCTTGTCTCAAGGAACCTTCCTTCATAGTGCTCATTAATATTGTGTGTTCCATGACTTGAAATAGTCGTTTCAAATTGCACTTTGTCAGGTTCCCTGTCCTTCTTCCATTCCCTTAGTTCAAGGACTTCAACACTTGATATATGCCAGCAGCTTCTTCCTTTTTCTTGGTTTTCTTCTACAGAAATCTCCAATACACCGCCTTTCTTTTCAGTTCAAGGAATACTTCCACTGCCTTTCTTTCTTTGGCTTAGAGAATAGCAGACGTTATTGAGCAATCATGTGGCTTCATAAGATTCTTGATTGAATTTCCTCGTTCCCAATTCCTTGATTACATTCCATTTATTTTAATGTGGTAACAGTATTATTCATATCACCACAAATAGATGTGCTAGAGCCATATTTACAGATGAGAAACTCCTGAAGGTCCTTGTTCTATCTTAAAAGGATTCTATTAAATCAAAGAGTGAGTTCTGCATCTACAAAACTTCTTTACACCAAAAGTGAAACAAAAAGATACAACTCAATTTAATTTTCTGGATAGGGTTGTAATTTTCTAAGCATCTTGCATTCTCTCTTTCCAAATCGTCCACCATATGCATGCAGGTTACCACTTCTTTGCTCTCTCACATCCTCCATTGAAGCTCCAGCATTTACAAAAGATCACGAGCAGTCTTTCGCACGATCCTTATAAGACCAACTATGCTAAGAAAAAACTGCCATAGCTGATCTGTCAAGCATGCATCTGATGCCACTAACCACGAAAAACAAGCTACCTTGTATCGGATATTCACTTTCGAGCTACCATGGCCAGAAGGGTTCTTGTTGTCCAGAGTTAGGGAGCAATGTGTAAGGACATTTTATTGTGAAACTCCCATTCTTCTCCCTGTCCCATTGCAATCTGTTGTCCTCATATTTTAGACTTTAGAAAAGTTCAAACTCCTAAAGAATTCAGCAACTATTTCAATTTCTCAATTGTCTAAGACTCTTTTTAAACTGAGATTCTAACCCTGATTTCCCTAGACCTCTTCTAGCTTTGCTTCTGTCCTTCCATGTTTTGGTCAAGATCTTTGCATCTTTCATTTGGTTTTCATGCATAGTTTGTGTCTGACTTCATCAGTGATACATACTTCCAGGTTAAAATTCTTGTTGTCATCAAGAAAATCTTAGAGGTAACAATCACTACTCTTTCTTTTTTATTGAGAAGCCTATTCGCTCATGGAGCTCTGCAGTTAAGTAGTGCCATCTTTCAAACATATATGGATCTTCAAGCAGCTCCTTTGTTACTTAAACCTGCTTTAGTAATATGACTTTCTTGCACATATCACAATAAGATAAAACTTGTAAGAATTTATTAGTAGCATTGATCCCTACTAGCGCAAGGGCTAAGAGAAGGGAGAGAGAAAATGAATAAAAAAAGAGAGAGGCGCACTTTAAATGCTTTACAACCTCGAAAATTTTTCTGATTATATCGGAATAATGGATCTTGATCATGGATAGGCTCATAAGTCCGCTTGAAGGATTCTAATCCAACAGTTTTTATTTCTCGTGGTGGTTTAGAGAAACATCTAGTTTGATCATGTTCTTGGATAATTTATCTTGAATTAAACCTTATTGAGTTAATTATGTGATTTTCGAAAAGCTTAAGCTGTTAGAGAGTAACGCTTTTATGTTACTTAATTATGACCGAATTTGTAGACGGTCCCTTGAACTTGCTAGAATTTTTCATTACCTTATCTTGTAGTTTGTCTTTTGAACATCTGATATTAGTTTAAGTGTATCTATAAGACACACCTTGCTGGGATGGCATGGTGCGAGTATTATGCCGCTTTTGAGAGCGTGAAACGACCTATTCTTTTTTTTTAAAAAAAAAAAATCAATCTCCTTAGTCTTCCCTCTGCCTCCACCACCTTACGGATCACCCTAAAAAAATATCCATTCACCCCAATTCCACCACAACGTCCACCACTACCATGCCTCCTCCATCCCAATAACGGTCCTGTAAAACATTAGCCATTATGCACCCCACATTCTATCAACCATTCACAGTACGAGAGAACTATCATCAAAGACTCCTCCATTCTCCATTAAAATCTTCAATGTTCTTTTGTCTTTCTATTTACACCTGCAGAACCCTTTCCTTGTTTTGATGCCGAGAGTACCAATTTGTTCCTTCGTCTCACCTGCCCTCCCTCCATAGTCAAATTGTTCCCATCCATATGCTTCTGCATCCCTTAGTATGTGACATATCTTACTAAATTTTTTTTTTCTTTTTTGATAAGGTAATTTGTATTGATAGATCAGCGCAAAGCTGAACAAAAGTACAAGGAAAAAAGATAGTTACATATTCTATAGAAAAAGAAGGACCTGTGTATCTTTTTCTTCACCCACACTGCATCAAGTTTTCCAGTTCTATAAATGTCAAATAGAAGGTACTTTTTAGGTTGTATAAGTACTCTTTAACGATAAAAAGGTACCTAATTAGGTAGATTTATCATACAAGTGCAAGCTTTATCACTGTGAAATACAGTGGCGGAGCTTACTACCGGGATGAAATACGCTGGTGGAGAGATACGGATGGGGTGGAAAAAGTCCAGTGTGAAGAAGAAAGAGGAAGAAAATGTCCCCCTAAATTCTCTACTTTTGAGGTTGCATTGCTCTTTATTGGTGAAGATGAACAACTCTTTGTCCGTCTTGTATTTGTCATGCTTGTGGCCTTTTTCGCTTATTTGTTATATTGGTTTGATTGCCACCTAGTCGAGGGTTTGATTTTCTGGACTGATGGTTAGTCGAGGACTCGAGGGTTTGATAGGCACATTTTTTTATTAACGTTAGGCATTCAATACTCAATAGGTCTGTCACCTAGATAGGGTGTCTAAAGGAAAGTCTTTTGCAAGTTCAGGAGGCCATCATGTATTCTTGCCTAAATATATCTTTAACAGACCTCTAACCCAATCTTCTAATAATTAATTGGCCTAGGTCCTTACGATATTGGAGATGAGAAATTTGTCATGCCCGATGATGAGATGCAAATACTTGACCTTAAACACTCGTTTGAAGAAATGGGTGCTTCCTGGGATAGCAGTCCTCCTTCAAAGTTGTCCTCAGGTCGAGATTTTGAACATTAACATGGAAACCCCTTCCGAAGATGAGGTATGCAAGTTCCCCTTAATTCTTGTACTATTGTTCTTCTAATCTTCTTCATTCGATGCTCTGTTGTTCAAGGATCATTTATATAGATGCAAATTCAGGATCTAGAGTAGATGTGTTCAGAGTGAACGTGATCTTAATATATCCCTACATTTAAAAAGAAAATGTGCACATGCATTCATATTTCAAGGCGCTAGTTTCATGTATGGTCAACTAACTTTTTCTATTATGGCAGTAAAGTCGCAAAATTATTTTTGTCACTTTAAAGTAAGAACTTTACCCATTATCACAGTAAGTTCACAATATCTTACCCCATAAAACAGTAGTCAACAAGTTTTTAACCGCTACAACAGTAAAGTCACCTTGGTGGGTAACTTATCACTATAGTTGGTAAAATTTAATGATTTTGCTGTAATGGGTTACTTTAGTTACTTTAATGCAACAGTATTAAAATAGTTTGCGACTTTGGAGTGTGGTTAAATTTTGGTGACTTTAATGTTAATATTGAATAAAGTTTAGTTGTTTTAACGTGACATAAAAAGTTGAGACTCTGGGTAATCAACCCACATTTCGAGTTGAAAGCAATTAATTTAGTACCTGCAGAATTCGTCCTAGATCCATGTCTGTTGGTTTATAATGTTAATTAACCAATTACCTTTGAAACGTCATGTTTCAGTATCTTTTTGGGTCGTATTTTGAGAAGTCGAATAACTTCAATGAAGAGAATTACTGGATATCAAGACCTTGTTGGGTGCTACATCTCAAGACTTTAAGGATTGACGGCTTCTGGACATGTGTGGACTATTCTGATGAAAACATACTTTTGTTTCTGCAAGTCGTTTTAAAGAATGCGTTAGTGCTTGAAAAGATCAGCATTGATTCTCTCAAAGATGATATGTGGATTTTCCACGGGGACTACAAGAAAGTTGCAGAAAAGTTGCTAAGTTTCCCGAGGTCGTCAAAGGATGCTGTTATTTTGTTCTCTGGTTGAGAACGAAACTAACAATACTTTAGTGTGTTACTGTAACCAATTACCAATCTGTGCTTCTGAAATATTTCTTTCTGGAATTAAGTTATATACACTAAACTGTGTACATATTTCTTTTTATACCATTGGTTTAATGTAACTGGGTATAGCAGGTGACCGAAATAGGTTTGCTTTACATTGTTTTAGGGTAACTGTGCCTGATGATGTAAATAAAATAATTTCCCAGTACTCTACTTTTTTGAGAGGTAGCATATGGTTACTGAGGTAGTCGAAGTTTATGTAAATTAGCTTAAGCACTATCATTATTGAAAAGGGAGTGTTAAGATTGGACTACGATTGTTCAGTTGGTACTTCATGGGATAAAGGAACACACATTTTTTCATCAAACTTTTGAAATGACAACAATACGAAACGTACTTGAGGTAGTTTTGTGAACACAAAAAAGAGATAGGCAAAAAGATGATGGCACTAATGTTCTTATAATGGAGTGAGTAAATAATACAGGAAGCTGACTTAGGAACGAAAAAGACAGCGCAAAAATAAGACTCGCCGTTGCCGGGGATCGAACCCTGGTCACCCGCGTGAATACTTACCACCATACTGTAACGACCTGCGTGAATACTTACCACCATACTATAACGACCTGCTTGTCAGAAGTCTATGAGTTTAAATATAAGATTGTTTCCATATGCAAACAAACCTATGCATAATAACATCACTTGTTGGAACATTTTCTTGTTTGCCAGAGAAAAATAGTAGTATTATAGAGAGCTATGTTATAAGAATCTGTTTCAAATAAAATGTGGTTCGTTGTGTATGTCAAAATTCACATACACTTGGGGGGTATATGGTCTGGGTTTCAAGAGATTCAAATTAATGTTTACAATGTTTAGTTGCTATTTTTAATTTTTTCAAAAAATGATACTTGCTTAAGTTATTAAGTAGTTATATAAGATTATCAATGTTTTATTTTATGTATGATAAAACTGTAGGAGAAGAATATGAGTATAGTAACATATTGATTGAATGCAATTAAATGTCGAAACTATTCCTCATATATAATAGTAGACAAACTTTTACTTTGTTTAGAACATAAAAACATATATTCAATTATACTGGAAAACGATACGATAATATAAACTTTTTATTACTAATCTCTGTTTTACTAATTCGTGCATTAATTCTCTTCAAGCAAAAGAATTCCAAATTATATACTCTTTACATCACAATTTATGTGATGCGCATTCCTTTTTAATTAATCCAAAAATTGATACATTTCTATGTTTTGTAATAATTTAACTCCAGACATTTTACTCGATAAATGAAATAATTTTACAGTCACGAATTGACTTGTTTTAAAATAATTTATATATTTTTCAAAATTCGTGTCTGATTAAACACTTTTACATAAATAAACGAAAAGAATAGCTAGTAAAGAAACTTGACACGAGAAAAATCTAAAAAACAATTTACCAGAAAGAGGAAGGGGGAGGGGGGGGGGGGGGGGGTCATAACTCATATATTATATACATTAGTTGCTTCGTTCACTATAGGAATCTTCCACTAATTCCTTGTCAACAACATACATATTTTTGCTGTTGATTACTTTTCCTCATAAAATATATTTGGGAAATTACTTTACAAAACCCAACAGTTTTTATATATTTTTTTAGTTTTTTTTTTCAAAATATCCGTAAATAAACACTCAACTATTCTTATTTTTTTAGCCATTCCTTTTCTAGGTTTGTGGTTTCCTCTCTTTTTCTTCTTCACCATCACTGCCGTCGTTCCCTCTGACCATCGTCACCTTGCCTCTGCACCACTCCCGGCACTGCAGGCTCCTCCGCCGCAATTGGAACCTGCAGATCTACTACTTCGTCAGAGCTCCGGCGACTGCTGCCTCACTATTCCGTCGCTGCAGATCTGCTACTTCGTCGGAGCTGCGGCGACTGCTACTTCCACTAAATAGATTGTGTATACACCTATCTATCCCAAAAAAAAAAAAAAAAAAGGAAAAAAGGCTCGACAAAGCAGCAGTTCCGGCATCTAATTTTCTTCTTCTTACGCCATCATGTTATGTTGACCTGCTATAGCAAATTACTAATAATTTTCTTTAATTTTATTTTCTTTAAATTAATTAAGCACTACCTTTTTCTCCATTTAAGTCAGGTCGTCTATCTTGTTCATTTACTATATATGTACAAATAATTTTTCTTTTTTCTGTACAAACAACTCATATCAAAATCGCATCAAGTGAGAAATTATTTCTAACAAATTATAATGCACAATATTTAAGGGGTGTTAATTGATGGTGAAGTTGAGGGAGTCGTCATGATCCTTTGCATTAATGTTTTTATCGCAAATTATATAATGATAGGAACAGGCTAGGAACAAGAAGAGAATGGGTAAGGGGAAGGGAGAGGAAAAAAGAGATAATTAAATTATAAAAATATGCATTAATTAATTATAGTTAGATGATAAAATTCTATTTTTAAATACATGACATGCCCAATAGCAATGTATTTCTACATTCCCAAACCAAATCGAAAACTTATCCATGTAAACCTTTCCTGCGGCTGTACGATCCTCACAAAAAGCATGTCAGAATCAGAGGGACAACGGTCCCCCTCCTACAGCCCTGCCTCCCCCTGCTATTCCCCCCACTCCTCCTCTTCTGGTAGTTATTTCGATGAACAAGACAACTGTTGGAGACCAAAACGTTGTAAATCTGATCGAATTAGCGCTTTGCCTGATTCTTTGATCATTCACATACTCTCTTTCTTGCGCATGAAACAAGTTATACGAACTAGTATCTTGTCTAAAAGGTGGCACCTCTTGTGGACTTCAGCACATACCCTTATTTTCAATTACTCAGGTCTGTTCACGGGATTCAACTATTTATACATAATTTTAAATAATTAGTTTTGCCTTGTCTGTAAAGTATTCTTTTGTTTCTTTCTTTTTGCATGGTTACATTATGCCGCCAAACATATGTACTTGTGTACCTTAAGCTTGTTTGGATGGTACTTACCTATTATATTGTATTCTTTACCTATTATATTGTATTCTTTTGTTACTTTAAATACAATTTAGTTTTAAACGTTTCTTAAGTTCTAGTATTATATTGTACATATTTGGGTGTGATCACTCGTTAACAATTTTTTTTCCTCGTCTTGTTGTCGCTTATTATTTATACTAGTACAGAATGCCCGTGCAAAATGCACGGGCTTGTCTTGAATATTAATTGTGGAATTATTTCTATGATTTTTTGAAAATTATTGTTTCAACATTATTTGTGGAATTATTTCTATAATTTTTGGAAACATTATTGTTTGGGCATTTTTTCTATACGTTGGTGTAAATCATTATTTCAACTTTTACAACTGTATTAAAAAAAATTGGCTCTTGTATGCTTTGAATGACTCAATCTTCATTACTTCAGCCTTAAGTGGATTTGAATAACTCAATCTTCATTAATTTGGCCTTAAGTATTATATATGATAGCATGGGAGGAGCCACATTCTCCGTCAACTCTTAAGCAATATGATGGAAATTCCTTTTCCTTTTGGCTTGGAAAATCAGCCTGGATAAGAAGCAAAATTAAAGCACATAAATCACTAACTTTTAGATGAAGAACACATTAATGAAAGAATATAAAAGAAATAATTGGCTTCAACATATCTTAAATGAAAAAGAAACATAAATACTTTTCTCAGAAAAAAGTGCATTGCTAACGTGCAATGGATCAATAAAAAATAAAAAACAGTTAAAGCTTGTGAATTTGAAACAATAACCAAAAGCAAAGGATATAGAATGCAAAGAGAAGTGATAAAAAGAAATTAAATCTTTACTTTGAAAGTGGATTCTAAAATCAGAGTGAGTAAGCATGGGAGGAGCCACATTCTCCGTCAACTCTTAAGCAATATGATGGAAATTCCTTTTCCTTTTGGCTTGGAAAATCGGCCTGGATAAGAAGCAAAATTAAAGCACATGAATCACTAACTTTTAGATGAAGAACATATTAATGAAAGAAATATAAAAGAAATAATTGGCTTCAACATATCTTAAATGAAAAAGAAACATAAATACTTTTCTCAGAGAAAAGTGCATTGCTAACGTGCAATGGATCAATAAAAAATAAAAAACAGTTAAAGCTTGTGAATTTGAAACAATAACCAAAAGCAAAGGATATAGAATGCAAAGAGAAGTGATAAAAAGAAATTAGATCTTTACTTTGAAAGTGGATTCTAAAATCAGTGAGTAAGAGGAACAAGAATTAGCAAAGTTGACAACACGTATTTTTTATTGACTTGATAAATGTACATGTGTTTGTGTAGAAATGAATGAAGAGAATAGTACCCTTTTATCTACAAAAGATTTGAGAACACGTGTTTACTATTTGAATTAGGAGAGATATAGAGGGAACTATATTAGAAGTATAAAAAAAAAAGTAAAGATCAGTTGGTTCTATAGAAGTAGCCCACAGTACAATTTGGTAAACCTGTGTTCGTACTCCCTTTGGCCGCTTATATATAATAGAAAAATCATATTTTACCTTTTACCTTACTAACTCTACCCTGTACCCTACCCCTTTTGTAATATTGTAAGGTTATTCTTAAGATTGCTAGGTTTGTAATATTGTAAGCTTATTCTTAAGATTGCTAGGTATTATGAAATGAAGGAAAACAATACGATCTATCTAAATGTTATACTAACGAAAACAATACGGTGCGTTATGAAATGAAGGATTACATTACTGTTGAATCACATAGTGTATATCAAGAAGGTATATATACCATTAAGGTATGCAAAATTTGAATTGTGTATCCCCAAGGTACACAAACTACATAACTGTTGGATATTTTGGAGTAAATATTGTTCCCTAAATAGGCATGGAGTTTAATATTGTTCAAAAGGAGTATTTTCAAGTAAAATTTTCTTGCCAGTCGGGTATGGGGCGTAAAAAAGCCCTTTACTTTGGCCATATTGGTAAGAGGACAGCAAGTGAAGTGTGGGTTAAGAGCACTTCATAGGTTCCGACCCTGCTGCAGGTAAAAGCCTTATATTTAAGTGCAGAAGGATGGTGTGGTGAGTCTGTTATACACTGAGTTTTCAACCGTGGATCACAGGCCATTGGAGATTCTCGGTTATCAAAAAGAGAAAAGATGATATTCTGGCCTAGGGGATTCAGTTGAATCCTTAGAACTTCCAATACTGTTATTTTTTAATTATTGTTTTGCATAAGATTTGTTTGAGATGATCTTGAGGCATAAATAGTATTGTTGTTGTTGTTGCTATTGTTGCAGGTCAGTCTGATCATGGTATAAGAAAGTTCTTAAACTTTGTTGATGATACCCTACTTCTTTGCCAGCCTAGTAAAGTGAAAAAAATTTCAGCCGATTTCGACTACAACAGACTCCTCACTGGACACGTTAATAAATGGATGAGATTCATCAAGAATAAATTTGTAGAGGAATTGGATTTGTATCTTAGGGGACAAGGTTTGAATGAGCTTTACAGTTTGCCACAGCATATGTACTCCAATGTGTGGTTACAAGAGCTAAGTTTGTGCAATTGCATTCTTGTACCGATGGGGAAGATCAGTTGGCCTGCCCTTAAAGAATTAGCAATTAAATATGCTGAATTAAACCAAGAAGTTATTAAAAAAATTTGTTCTGGATGTCCTGCTTTGGAATCTCTGAAGTTTAGTGTTTGTTGTGGGGTTGATTGTTATAATATTGATTCCAAAAGTGTGAAGAAGTTGGTGATCGATGGCTATTGGCAAAGACACAATGAAGAAGAAGAAGATGATGTGGAGGAGCTGGAAATACATGCTTGGAATATTACTTCACTCGAGATTAGGGGCTATTTTCATAAAAGGATAGTTGTTCTTGAGCATGTACAAGCTCTAGTTGATGCTAAGCTAGATTTCTATAGGAAGACAGATGACTACGATGATGAAAATGATTCTAGGACTGACAAGACTATGTTAAGAGATCTCCTTGTATCACTCAAGCATGTTGAGAAACTCTCCATCGGGTCATGGTGTCTGCAGGTTTGAGCTACATCTCCGTACTTCATCTAATCATTCAAATTAACTGTTCATTATTTGTTGAAGTGTTTATAGTTCAATGAACTGACGATGTAAAGAACATTGATACAATCATGTCGCTTAAAAAGTAACTAAAGTGAAATTTCTATAATAAGCATTAATAGGCGAGCTGATAAAAATGGTACTTAATCTGCACTCACTAGTTTAACCATATTAGCAGTGTTGTCCAAGCTTCAGTTGTTAGCCTCGGCGTGCGAGGAGATGTTGAGTTTTTCACATCGGCTATTAAGGGATGGAAAGGTCTTTTTATATGGTCTCAGGAAATCCTCATCTCTTGAGCTAGCTTTTGTGATTGAGTTAGCCCGAAGGTTCATTTTCTTAACAGTTTGTGATGAGTGTGGCCTTTTTTTCATTGATTTGTCTCTGTTTAATTGGGTTGGTTGCCAAATCACTGGCTAGTGAAGTTCACCATTTTTTTTTTTGACTGATGGTTTAGTCGAGGGATTTATTAGGCAGATTTTCTATAAAGAGCTGGTGTTTTATGGGTACGCACCTAAATAAGGTGTCTAAATAGAAGTTTTTGGCAAGTTCAAAGGACCATAGTGTACTCTGCCGAATTATATCTTTAAGAAACCTCTAACCCAATCTTCTGGTTATTAATTGGTCTAGGTCCTTGCGATATTGGCGAAGAGAAATTTGTCATGTCCAATGATGAGATGCAAATACTTGACCTTAAACAGTCATATGAGAAAATGGGAGCTTCCTGGGATAGGAACCCTTCTACAAAGCTGTCCTCACGTCGAGATCTTGAACTTTAACATGGAATATCCTTTCAAAGAGGTATGTGAATGCCCTGTAATTCTTGTATGATTGTTCTTCTTATCTTCTTCATTTGATGTGTTGTTACTCAAGGATCATTTAGGCTCTAGAGTTGGTGGTTTAAGAGCGAGCATGATATTGTTAGATGTATTTATTTACATTTTTGTGTGCATATGCATGCACAGTTCGCGATGATAATTTCACGTATGGTCACTTAACTTCACTTAATGTAAGAGTAAAGTCCCAAAGTTAGTTTTGTCATATTAAAATAACCGAACTTTATTGATTGTACAATAAAGTCCAGTAAAATTACAAAGTCACCTTGATGGTTAACTTCTGCTATTTTAGCGCGTAACATTGTGATTTTTTATCAACGTTGCTTTATTGGTAATTGAAACTTGGGGAAACTAACTCATACTTTGAGTTGAAAGCAATGAATTTAGTTGAACTTGCGGAATGGGTCCTAGATCTGCCTTTGCAGTTTCATTATGGATCAGATTTTGAGGAATCTAATGACTTCGATGAAGAAGATTACTGGATATCAAGACCTTGTTGGGTGCTGCATCTCAAGACTCTAAGGATTAAAGGCTTCTGGAGATGTGTGAACTATCATAAGGATATCTTTGGTTTTCTGCAAGTTGTTCTAAAGAATGCGGTGATGCTTGAAAAAATTATAATTGATTCCTTCGAAGATGGAACACAGTTTCCTTTGGCGGACTATAGAAGAGTTGCAGAAAAGTTGCTAAGCTTTCCAAGGTCGTCAAGGGATGCTGTTATTTTGTTCTCTGGTTAACAATAAACTAACTAGTACAGTAAGGGGTCGTTCGGTTGGAGGCGAAGATAACGCGGGTATTAATTATTAATGCGGGTATTAGTAATGTGGGTATTAATAATGTGTGTATTAATAATGTGGGTATTGATAATGCGGGTATTAGTTATGTGAGATTTAATAATGTGGGTATTAGCCACACATATATTATAAAGTAGGGATTATTTATTGAATCACTGATATATTACAAATTAACAAAAAATATTATTATTTAAAATATTTATTTACTCCTTAAATAAAATTTTAAAATATCCTTATTATTATGAGGGTTAAGTTTGTCATTTTAAATTTTAATACCTACATTATTAATACCCACATTATTAATACCACCTTCTACCCTGCATAAAATAATACATAGATTCCCGCATTAATAATGCGGGTATTAATAATGCGGAATATACAAAAATGGAACCAAACGTTGCACTAATTTTATACGGTTATTAAAATTTCACAAAAATCAACCGAACGTTGCACTAAATTAGCGCCGAGTTTTGTGCGGGTATTAAATCCTAATACCCACAACCGAACGACCCCTAAATACGTTATGTTACTGGTATTAATTAGTACTAACAATTTGTGCTTCGGAAATATGCATGTTTCATTTTTCGATTTGAGTTATTTACACAGACAATGTACATAATTTATCATCTTAACTTCTATCAGTCCAATTCAACCAGTTGTAGCAAGTTATTAAAGTCAAACCTTATTATAGTGTCAGTATTTGTCTGTAAATTTCATGGCTGCTATAGTGGGGTGTTGTTATATTTCTCTGTTGTCACTTGACATTTAGATCTCATCTAGCTATAAAGTACACAAAAAAAAAAATTGTACTTTTTGTGTTATAAACAAAAAACAAAATACTTGTTAAATTTGAAATTTCAATAGAATTTTATTTTTCATTAATTAAAAATTGAAAAGACTAATACATTATTGATAATGTTGTACTATACCGACAAAGAATTAAACCTGAGGAACATATGCATTTAAAATTAATTAAAATTTAAAAACTTTCAAGTTTTGACATAAGAATTCTACAATTGTAGGTTGTTTCGTAAATTTCAATTTTTTAATGACAACAAAAACACTTGAAATGACGAAGATTGTTGAGAAGCTTTCAGCATATTGATTTCTTACATAATATAATTACACAATATTTGACTATGACTGTTATAGTAATTTTACTAGAGTGTGCACGCTATGATGAATGCTACTGCTGATATATGTAGAATGTTGCTGTGAAGGGGTAAAATATAACATGAAAAATCAGTTCTCGAGAAAATTAGCCAGTTTTACTAAAATATTGTTATAACGAGGTTTGACTATACTCTATTTTCACATCACCACATCCGTCTTGCACATAAAATAACTTATTGATGTAAGTCAACTTAACCAGATTGTGTAAATTTTCTTATATGGTAAGTGCACAGAAAACTCTTTTTTCAATGCTCAATGCTCGTCTCGAACTTCTCTTTTTCTTTTTTTTTTTGGGTGTCTCGGTCAAGGGCAACCTTGAACTAGTTGTATAAACCCTTTACGTCCATCTGTATTTTGCTTCATATGTCCATTTTAGTCCTATACCGCTAATTAATATTTTGAAGAAAATTAGGGGTTCTAATTTTTTTTTATATATCTCTCACACATATCTCTTATCAAATTCCAATACATAATATTTATTTCTTTTGTTTTCTTTTTCTTTATCGGTCATTGTTGTCAATTACTTATATTTATGGGAGATAACATGTAACTAAAAAGTATAGTTATTTAGAAGGAAAAAAAGGGAATCATTGGTTTACAATTGTTCAGTTGGTTACTCATGGGGATGATGGAATGTACATTAACCAACCAGATTTTGGAAAGGGGCAACCATAGGACATATCTTCTCCGCACGTACAGCGCAAACAAATTGAACAAATAAAGGCAAGATAGGGAAAAATGGTAACTCTATACTTTTTATAATGGAGTAATTTATAGGAGTATAACTTGTACCTCCAAGGAGCTACAGTTGTTATACATCAATTTAATAACTCGATAAAAAAAGAACTCATGAGATGCATTTGCAAGGAGGGAATCTAGAGAGATGAATGGACATGATTTTTCTCCACGTGATTAAGGAAGTTTAACATCACCTCAATCTGCAAAAGAGAGTAGCATTTGTACATATCATAACTGACTTGTATAATTTTTGTTTGCTTTAAAAAGATTGTAACTGACCTGTTTCTTCAATCGGAAGTTCTCCTCACGCAACTTCTCTAGGGTTTTTTCTTTTTTGATGTCTCCCAATGGCTTGAAGTCACAATTAGGGCAAATTTTATTTTTGATCATTTCATTTAACATTAGATTTTCATAAGAGAATCTTTTATTTTCAGAGCGAAGTATCTGATTCTCTCTCTTATAGCTGAGAAACCGAGGAAAATAACACATGTGAGCCGCATAAAGTTAAAATAAAAATCAGAGGCAATAGAAAGAATTGTTAAGGAAAGAGAAAAGGAAAAAACTCACTCCATTTGTTAAAGTTAAAGCCGAGAGAAAGAATTAACTCGATCTAAAACTCTTTCAATTTGAAAGACCCTCTTCTGATTGTGATCGATAAATTTGATTATTACGAAAAATAACTTGGATATATATACTAGTCAAATCTAATACTCCACTTACTTCTCTAAAAGGAGAACTCATAAAAAGAATTATGATAAAGTACATAGTATTAATGTATTAACCAAATAAGGAAAAACAAATGTGAGGAACAAGTATGGAAAAAAGATTAATTCTTATGCTCGATTTCATGATATTGAATCAATTTCCAATAGATGACAATCCTTGCAACTCAATAAAATTAGGTAAGCATATTATTTCCTATTATGTGCTCTCCTCTTGGTCAAATATAACACTAGAATTTCTTTCACTATGAGATTAGTCATGAACTATAGAGAATTGGTTCTCATTTGTAGATGGTGGTTTTACTTTACTATTTTAAAGTAGTTGGAGATGCTATTCTTTTGTCTAATGTAGAGAATGGTTTACCTCAAAGTGAGATTTCTAGACACGAATTCATATTGGTTGGCTCAAAAGCGTTTACAACACCAAATAAGAAATTAAAATAAATATTTGTACTAAAGTATTAAGTGATTAAATTAAATTTAAGCAAAGCACTACTACAAGCTGAGCTATTAATTAACCATATGATTGATCTCTAAAATTTATACAAGAAAACGATCACACTTATATGTACCGGGTTAAAAACTCTTCCGCGATACAGGTTAGTCTGAATGGATCATGATGCAAACAGTATTTTATAAAGTTATTTCTGACTTTTCTCAAGTTGGACTCCTTTTCATTATTAGATTGAAAATGAGATCAGGAGATCTAACAACCAGATACTATCCATTTACGATTACAAAACATTTATTAAATGCAATCTACAACTTCAGTAAGTTGTTTCACCCTTTAGCATTGATTTTTTTTTAAAAACGGTAGTAAGAGAGATAACATACAGTTTATAATCTCTACGTTTTAGTTTATAGTATAGGACCCTTGTTAAATTTCATCGTATAATGGAAATATAAAAATTGGTGAAACAAGTAGCATATGTATTGCAGAAATGAATCCTTTATTATCTTCCTCTTTTTTTCCCCAGCTTTACAAGTGACCAGAAAAGGAGAAGCGTAAGGGGAAAATTGAAACTGAGCAATTATGTATGGTAGAAAAGAACAATTATTGTTTTTCAATTCTAAACTAGTCAAAGTTTTGACGGTACAAAATTCTACTGGTCATTTTTCTCTATGGGGTGGTTTGGTACAAGAATAAGTTATACCGGGATTAGTTGTACAAGGATAAGTTAATATCGGGATAAGTTAATACTATGAGGTATTTGGTATTGATTTATCCATCAAATTGTGGATAAGTTTATACTGAGATTAGCTAATACTAATTTGAATATGCAAACCAAACACATGATGAAACCATCTAACTTTTTATACCAGGATTAAATTATTTTTTTTGGTAACTAACAATTTTATTAATCATCAAAGTGTCATATTTACAAAGCAAGCTACCATTACACAAGTAGCTTTGGTCTATCAAAAGTAACACTTAAACTCAAACAACTATAACAAGCTAGCTATTACTATATATTAGAATTGCAGACTAGCTAAATAACTCTGCATCTCCTTTGGAGCTCGAATGCAGCTGGAACAGACAATTGCTTTTACCACAGTCAACCAATCTTTCTCTCTTTTCTCAAAAATTCTGGAATTTCTCACTCCAAGCTATGAACATACTCTGAATAGACTATATTGATCAGGTGAGCTTGCTTTCTCTTCCCTTTTGTCACAGTTAGTATCCACTCCTGAAACTCCTGCCAGGTTGTGAAGTTTGTTTTCTGTTGTTGAAGCTATGTTGCTAGCTTATGCCAAACTTTCTTTGCATATTCACATTTCTGGAATAAGTGATCTCTTCATTTCCTATCTGTACCACATAGTACACAAGTTTCTTCAACTGTCATTCTCCAGGATGTCAGTCTATCTTTGGTAGGAGCCTATTTTGCAGTTGGAGCCACATGAGAAACACAACTTTTGGCCTAACCTTGTTAGATAACATCAAGCCTTTCTAGTGGACTCTAGGCTAATCACTTATCATTTGCAAATAGCAATGCCTAATCACACTACTTGATGTTGCTTTACGGTTCACTGTATAGTGCATGTTCTCCCTAGAAGCCACAATTTTTCTCACCATCCAAGATGCCTGAGCTGGGATCTTGATCACTTCCAAATGCTGACTCTTGATATAGAAATAAATTCATTTTATCAGCCTTTCTTGCAAGATCCCAACACACTTTGGTAATGGATGACTTATTCCATAATTTCAAGTTCATTAAACCCATCCCCCCTGCTGATTTAGAGAGGCACAGTGTGTCCCAAGCAATTAAAGCTTTTCTTAAGATTGTACCTGTGCCTGACCAGATATAACTCCTGCAGTGACTCTCTATCAGTTTCATAATCTTTAGTATAAACAATTGTGCCCAGTATGCCTGCATTCCAAACAATACAACTTTAACTAGTTGGATTCTCCCAGCATAGGATAGCTTTTTAGCTGTCCAAGAGGTTATTTTAGTTGTGATCTTCTCTACCAAAGGTAACCATTGTGTTGTTTTCAGTTTCTTAGTATCTAGTGGCACGCCTAGATACTTAAAAGGGAGTTCACCTTGTATGTACCCAATGCAGATCAAGATCTCTTGTTGCACTTCTTGTGTAACTCCACCAAAGCAGATAGACCTTTTAGTAGGATTGGCTCTTCGTCCAGAAGCTCTAGTGAACTTTGTGAAGCACTCATGTAGTGCTCTAGCTGAGTTCAGATTACCCTTAGCAAAGAGAAGCAGATCATCTGCAAAGCTAAGGTGTGTGATCTTTAGCTTAGCACACTTTGGATGAAATTTGTATGTCTTGTCTTCAGCTAGCTCATCTAGATTCTTGCTCAAGTATTCCATGGCAATGGCAAATAGATAGGGGGAGATTGGATTACCCTGTCCAAGACCCTTAGCTGCTTCTAATGGTGCTATGTACTCTCCATTGATGTTGATAGTATAGTTTACTGTTGTTACACAGATCCTTATCTAGTACATGAACTTTTGGGGGAAACCTAAACACTCTATCACCTGGTCCAAATATCCCCACTCCACAGAGTCATAATCTTTTTGGAGGTCCACTTTCAGCATCATTCTTGGTGATATTCCTTTTCTTGTATAAGCTTTAACCATCTCATGAGCCAAGATGATGTTATATGATATTTTCCTACCTGAGATAAATCCTGACTGTGCTCCATGAATGATATCAGGCATAACTTTCTGCATCGTTGCTGCTAGGATCTTGACAATGATCTTGTAGAGCACTGTGCAACAAGCAACAGTTACGTACTCTTTGATGCTTGCAGGTTGAGCAACTTTAGGTATTATGGTAAGACTTATGCAATTGACAGCTCTGTATAGGTTAGCATTTTCAAAGAAGTCCAGTACTGCTTTATACACCTCTTGCTTTATCACTGGCCATGCTCTTTTGAAGAACAAAGCATTATATCCATCAACATCCGGGGCCTTATTATCTCTTATAGCTTGAAGACCAGCATCAATCTCCTGCATAGTGACATGTTCACATAGCATCACCTGCTGTGGGTGGTTAAGAGTGGGCCCTCTTCTCATTGTGAGCTTGTTGACAGGTGTCAATTTTGTAGCTTTGCTCCTCATCAGCCTTTTGTAAAAACTGATTACTTCACACTTGATGTCACGTGGCTCTGTAATTGTTCTCCCTGTAGAATCTGTGAGCTTATTAATGAATTTCTTCTGGTATCTCTCCTTCATAACAGTTGTGAAGTACTTAGTGTTAGCATTTCCTATTTTAATCCAGGTTGCCCTGGACTTTTGCTATAGAATGCTCTCTTAAGTGTTAATCCATTTCTCTAGCTTCAGCAAGGTTAGTTTCTCCTTCACAGCCTTTTCATCTGTGTACATTCTCTACATCTCTAGTTGTATTTCCTGTAGTTCTCTTCTAGAATCTTCAATCTTCATTGCAATGCCTTTATATTCATTATTGTTGAGCTGTTTGAATAAGGGCCTCAGCTTTTTCAGTTTCATCCAGACATCTGTCATTGGTCACTGGTCCAATTGTCCTTTCCATCATTCCTTTACTATCTGGAAGAACTTTTTATTTCCAGGCCATATATTGAAGAATTTACAGGGGATGTTTTTTGTTTGTGTCATAGGTGCCACTCTGATATGCATAGGGGCATGATCAGAGAACTGTGGTAAACCATAGCCCACTTGCAGGTGTCCATATGCTTGCGTCCATTGGGCATTTGCAAGTGCCCTATCAATTTTAGTAATACCCATCCCCGCCCCGCTGATGATTTGACCAGGTGTAGTAATCACCTGTCCAAACCAGTTCATGAATTTCTGCAGCTTCTACACACTCAGTAAAGTCTCTAATCTTAGTCAAAGTAACTGGGTTCCCATATCTCATATCTTTTATGTGCAGAGGGACATTGAAATCACCATATATCAGCTATGGGATTGAAATAGTGTCTGCTAATCTCTTTAGACTTGCCCATAGTGTTCTTCTTTGTTATGGAGTGTTGTAAGCATAGATCATAGTCATGTAATAGACTAGTTGAGAGAGTCGACTTTTCACAAATGCATGAATGAACTGAGCATCTGTCTGGTGAATATCAACTTGAAAGTACCTCTCATCCCATACTAGCCAAATTCTTCCATTCACGACATCCTCATAATTAGTTGCATACTGCCAACCTAGTATCACTTTTTTTATGATTTTTGTTGATTTTGCCTACTTGACTCTGTTTTCGCATAGTCCTGCAAGCTTGATCTTATTGGTATAGACATATGTACATAGCTCTCTTTGTTTAACTCTTATTCACCCGCTCTCAGGTTCCATGCTAGCATGTTCATGCTAACAGGTATGACCTCCAGCATCAAATAGCCTAATCACAGGCTCCATTTGATTCTGATCTTGCAGGATTGCAAACCCGTTATGAGTGTATATATCTGTTTTATCAGTCATGGCTGCTAGATAACTCTTAGGGGATCTCGTAATATGTTCAGATTCCACATTTTTTTCCTTTATCCACCTGTCTTGGAGTGCTCTTCCCTTCTATTTCTTGTGCATCACCTGAGGTTCTTTCTGATTGAACTTTCTCCTGCTGCTTAGTGATCACACTATTTTTGCCTGCTGTGAGTTCAGGTTCAATCTGCTCAGTTGCCTGCTTATTTTCCTGAGTAGCATCTTGATTAGGTGCATTGGTGAGCTGATCTAGTTCCTCTCTTGTGTATACCTTCCCTGTTCTGGCTCACATTTGAGTAGGTTGTTTTGTTTGCTTGTTCTTAGCAGGTCTTCTCCTTCTCTTTGGTTATTGAAAGACCTGCTCATTTTTTCCCTCCTGACATTGATGGTCTGATTTGCAGCATTTTGTACAGTTGCTAGTGCCCAATCATATTCAACAGGTTGTGTGAAAGCTTCTCCTAAGGGGTCCATCATTGTAATCTCTGAAGGCAGTTGCTTTGTTACATTAACTTCTATTAACATCCTAGCATAGGAGATCCTAGTCTGTTTAGTAGTGCACTCATCAGCTAACATAGAAATTCCAACTGCACTAGCTATTCTACTTAATGAATCACAACTCCATCAATTCAATGGATATTTAGGGAATTTAACCCATAAGGGGACTTCAGTCAAGAATTCAATGTTTATATCAAAGTCCGGGGTCCATTGTTTTAATATAATAGGCCTATTAAAGATGCTAAAAGGTCCAGAGGAATACACCTTATTCAAGTCACCAATGGTTTTGAATTTGAGAATATAGTATCCTTCTTCGTGCAAGTAAATATTAGGGTCATCAATGTCAGTCTAGAGTTGTTTCACATGATTCAACATAAGATTGTATCCTGAAAGGTCTCCTATTACATAGGCAATTAGTGCACACTTCCATTTTATTGTCTCGTTTGCTACTTCATTCTTATCCAGATCTACTACTGTATTCCCTTCGACAATGGTGGGGGTGATGTACTTGAGCTTCATCCCATTAGTAGCATATCTATTTCCCGTGAATAATGATGTCCAATCTGCACCCCCTTTCTTCTTCCCCAATTTCAGCCTCTGCTTCTAGGGTTTGAGCTAAGACCTTAGTTGTACTCTAAGCTAAGATCTTAGTTTTAGCTAGATCATCATTAAGCTTCATACCACTACAAACAGGCTCCAATTGACTATTAACTTCCATTAATGATCTCTTCACAGTACTCGTCAATACTTGATTACTCAAAATTTGGATCCCAATTGTAGATCCACATGGGGTATTCACTGGTGTTACTAGTTGTTCTTTAGGACTTTCAGATGGTACCCTACCGCTAACTGAACTACCTATAACCATTATTTGTTTCTTTGGTGGTCGACCTCTGCCCCTCTTCGTTGTTTGTTTCCCTCCAGCCATGGCGAATCACAGGAGGTGCACGTTAACTAACGTGTGCCTGGTCATGAGAGGAGAGATATTACTGTGATTAATTAATCATATACCGCATACCAATCTATTTGATTTAAGGGTGTACAAAATTTGGTACGATAACGATTTTTTATTGTTTAAAAATACTGTGTTGATATATCGATAAGATAATTTCTTTTAATTTAATATATTTATTTTTACCTTTTATTTATATATTTCATATATTTTGTTATTTATAATCCATAATGTATTCCCCCCCCCCCCTCTTTTTCACTCATGATATCTTTTATCCTTTTTTTACCCATAATATCTTTTGGCCCTTTACCTTTTGTCGGTAATATCTCATTTATCTTTTTTTTTTTTTTTGCACTTATTTAGTTCAGTGGCTGCCAATCCCAATTCTAGACAACTATCTAACATCCACCCACCCTCACTCACGCAAAGTGTGGGTCTTGATGATTGTTTATTCAATATTAGTTCTTGGTAATATTCAACCGCTAAGGATCGATATTGATAAATCGATAGTTTATCGGTACAATATCGCTTTTATATTTTTAAATAACAAAAATCAATATTCCAATACCGATAAGCCTCCCAAAAGCAATCTTATAATTAAATCCAAAAACCTTACTTCCCCAGCTTCCTCTCCACCCAAATGGAACACGTAAAACTCTCACATAGAAAAGACTTTTTTTCCGTATAGAAAATTGATGCCCTTTAATTTGCAAAATAAAAGTTAACATCTCATTCCTATTTATTATTTTTTGACACGATCCAATCTCTTTGCTTTTTAAAAAAAAATGCTAAAAAAATGTTATTGTAAGTACTTTGATATTGTTCATCTATATAAATATTATATTTCAAAATTATAAAGAATTAACTTTTGAAATTTCAGACAGAAAATTACTCGATTTCATTTTTAGCATTTGTTTATGTTACTTCCGACTCAATATTAAATATAAGATGTCATTTACTTGATTACTTTTATTTAATTAGTGACTATTACATGCAACTTGTAGAAAATGAGCAAACTAACCAAAATTGCCCTATTTAGTAACAAGGGTTAATCGGGAAAAAAATTAATGTTACGCTGATTTTCTAAAATAACTCTTTTATAAAATAAATTTTTTTATATATAAAAAAAAGCTCTCTTCTCTCTTCTCCTTTTTTTTTTTTTTTAGATATTTTGAGGAGAAAGCCACGTGCCACCCTATAGCAAGCCGTCATGGCTGCTCCACCAGTTGGGCAGCCCCCTCCCGGGGTTGCTTAGTCCGTCCCTACCCCACTCATTACTACAACGTCCCCAAACACCAATCCAAATAGTTCTTATGCCCATATTTTGAAACCTCAAGTTCAAAAAGTTGATATAATCAACGTCTTTTTCGTATTGTTTACTACAATCATGGATAAACTACACTTAAATGGAAGACCTCAAAGGTGAAGAAATCACTTGTCAAAGAGCAATTACAGTATGCAGTGCTCGAAAAATTTTTGTATGGAAGACCAGACTTAGAGAACTTACGTAAATTGATCCCGTGCCAATGTGATATTAAAGGTAACTGTAATATTGATTATCTTGATCATCGTTACGTGTTGATTAGATTAACTTTGTTGGAAGACTATGTTAATTTTCTATCAACACCTGCTTATTGGATCAAATTTAGAGGGAAGTCTTATCCTATGAAATCATTGAAATTGACTAGACACTGGAAACCTAACAAAGAAACTTCAACGGCTATTGCATGGATAAGTTTCCCTAACCTTCCTTCAAATTATTTTGCATTGGAATTTATTTTTTCAATAGAGAGAAGTGAGAACGTCGTTGAAAGTTGATACGGCTACTCTGAATAAGACAAGACCCAGTTGTGCTAGAGAAAAAGTTGAGCTTGATTTGCTGGCTAAGCACTCTACGAGGGTTTTGATCAATGAGGAAGACGATTATACGGGGGAAATTACTTCAATTTGGGCTAAAATTCAATATAATTATCTTCCTTTGTATTTCAGAACGTGTAGACTTTAGGGCCACAATGAAACTTCATGTAAAATTGCGCACCCTGAGTTGTGGGAAGAACAAAAAAATAGTGAAAATAAGGATCAAAGTGTTGCTCGTGACAAGCCTGTTCCTGCCCTCCCGGCACCACCAGTGCATACTTTGTCAAGTGGAAAAGTAGTTGGCAATTTAGGAATGAAGAAGAGTGGAATGAAGCAAAGAATAGAAAAGTAAGGAAAGGGAATGACAATCCGCAGGTGATAAAGACTGTTGCGAAGCCAAGTGACAATTTAGTTTTAGTGCAGGCTGGGAATAATCAGTTTGTAGCTCTGTAGAAAGATGATAATCAGGAAGTTGGTGACATGAGGGTCAAGGAACCAGTTATCTCAAAGGATAGTGTTGAGTCCAATATTTTTCATAAAGGAGATGTCGAAGGTATAAAGAAAGTTGCAGCAAAAAATGGCGCTGCAAATAAAAAATCAGCTAGGAAAGTTGTTTATATGCCTAAATCGACTAGGGACTGGGTAAATAAGGGATGACCCAGTAAAAAAGGAGAAAATAATGGGAAACAGCCTGCTAAGCCCCAGTCTCAGCAACAGAAGAAGGGTGAAACAGTTGGTGAAACAGCTCCACATGGAGCTCTTGTTACTGATACAACGCCTATTTCTGCTATCCCTGTGCCTATGATTACTTCCCAACAGGAGTTTCCCTCTAATTCCTTGGTGGCTGTTGAACCCCAATTAACTCCGAAAGGATAAATTCCGGAATATCGACAGGATGGACTAACTCTTTTGGAGTTTTTGGAGTCGCCACCCAATTTAAGGAAAACAGGGAACCAAATTAGCAAATGCGTGCAAAACTCCATTTTTATAAAAGACGGTCTTTCTTTCAGAGATTCTAAGTAAGAGGTTTTATTAATTTCGGAAGAAGGTTTTTAAGGCACTTCCGAAATTCCGTAAAATACTGTTAATCCAACAGGTTTCCAAATATTTATAAGTGCGTTTTTCTTTCAGAAAGAATTATTTGAATAATAATAATAATAATAATAATAATATTAATAATAATCAATTGAATAAAAAGCTTATTTGCAAAATATATATTTTACTTGCACGCATTTGCTAAGACGGCCCCAATTTGCAATAAATTAAATAACGACTTCACAATAAAAGGCGATGAACATAAAGTAAAGTAATATACAAACAATCAAATATTATTGATAAATAAAATATTCTACACATTTATTTGCATAAATATCTCTAAGGAAAGAAAGGCAAAGTTAAAGATAAAACCCGAGAAAATGATCAACTCGTGGGAGCCTTAGATTTTCTAAAATTCCTAAGTCTTATTTTGAATGCTTGAGTCCGAATTCAATCTCCAAATGCCTTCAATGCAATGGACTAACCCCATTCGTGAGTTAGCCAAACTCGTCCACAAATTATTCGTACCAAAATGTACCTCGCAAAACAAACAAGTAAAATTGGATTAGTACAATAATAAAGCATAATAACCAATGAAAATAAAATACTAATAATAAATTAATAAAGTAATAATAATAATAGGAATAATAATAAAAATAATAAAATATATAATAATAATAATAATAATAGTAATAATAAAAATAATAATAGTAAAGGGGGTTGTTATTGCAAAATTTTAGGCTCAGATTTGTACGGCGCGTCATGTAGAGGCTTGGGATATTGGTACGGTTGCAAACACGGAGCCCGGGCCGTGTTGCCATGCCAGGTACCAAACCCACCACTCTATCCGACTTGCTTTGCATTAAATTCATACATTCATCATCGCCTTTTGCTTTAGGGACACAGGAACGGGACGGTTCAAGTGTAGTATCATGTTCAAATCGATCCCGAGGCCTCAATACATGTATATGTATTTTTTCATTGGCCATGATTGGTACAACATCCGTCAATTCATTGTAAAGCCTCAAATAAATATATTTTCATAAGCTTTACCTAGCATCATGCCGTACTGTTCAGAATCCAATAATCAAAATCCATAGTATTGTGAAGTGGTCAAACTAAGGACCACCAATAAGGTGCACATCAATAGAACTTCCACAAGGCAACCAACGATAATGTCAAAATCCCAGATCCAACAGCGTTAAAGGAAGTGCCCACTTCTTACAAACATAGGACCTGAAATGGTGGACTCTCATCCAGCAAAGCAGCATAACATTAGCAAAATACCCAAAGCTTAAGCACATAACACACAAACGAAATTATGAGAGATTAATGTATAAGCAGTAACATAGCGAGTCAATAGTAACAAAAGCCAAGAAAAACTGCAGAAACTCATATCAAAACACGAGAAACCCAATAGCCAATCACGACACTTCAAACAGTCGGCAAATGGCAACAATAATCGGAATCAAGACATCCAAAGCATCGAAAGAAGGGGAGCAACACCAGCGGCGTTTGTTGCAACCCATCTCCTTTGTTTCCTCTGTTTTTTAGATCGCCGGAACAAAAGACAACCAGTTATGAACATGCGATTAATCAATTAATAAGATTAACCATAGATTCCACAAATCCAGCGAAGCGGTATATGAAATCAGAGCAACAACTAGACAATGAAACAAAACGATAACACCATCGACATACGAAGAGGAGCGACTGCCGGCGAAGTTTTCCGGCGTGACTCCGGCGAAGCTCGCGGCGTCGCTTCTACTCTCCGTTTCTAATGTCTTTCATTTCCTTCCTCAAAACTCCCTGTCCCGATCTCCCATTTCCTCTTTTCAGATCTGTAACCTCAATCAAGAATTGGGGCTCGAAACCCCTCTGTTTTTTCCTTCATTTGGACGTGGTGGTCTCGTTTGGTGTTGTTTGTGCGTTTAAGGAAGAAGGTGGGTTAGGAAGATGATGTGAGGAGGGGTGAGGTGTATATGGTGTGTTTTTAGAAGATGAGGGGCTGATTTTTTGTTGTAATGGTGTAAATGATGAACAATAATGAGGGTTTTTTTTTTTTTGTGAGTGGGAAGATGATGAAAAATGATTAGTGTGGATCTGAATTTTTTTTTTTGGGGTTGTGGGAATGATGAATGATAAAAATCGTGAATGGGGGCTAGGGTTTAAGGGTTATATATGGGTATAGGGCTTTGCAAAGATAGGTTGGATTTTAAGGTTAAGAACGAACTTAACCCTTTTAGGATAAATTGAATAGGTAGAATGGATTGCGCGAGTAGGACAAAATAGAGGTTGCGTCTTTCATATTTGGCCTCTTTTCTTCAAAATTAATGGGTTCTCTTATTTTTATTATTTTATTTTATTTTCAAATTTAACCTCAATTATAAAAATATTACCATAATTTAATAATTTTAAAAAAAATTCGGGACAAAATTAGGTGTCAACAGCTGCCCCTCTTTACCCGGAAAAGGATGAAAGAGTTTTCAGGGTAAAGAAGTTGACGAGAAACTAATTTTGTCACGACAAAGCCAAGTACTTTGATTCCAAGGACCAAAGCGCGAGGCTTATAGACATAGCCGAAATTCGATTTTCGAGTTGCCTACATATCTCGGGCCGAAAGAGAATCAGGCCATATGTAGTTCGACGCGATTTGAAAATCAAAGACGAGATAGTAACGACTACTCAAGCGCGGGAAAAGAGGCTTGTAATCACCCAAGTTATGAAAATGTGGTCGACGACACACCCATAAAGAGGGGTTTACAGGGACATAGCTTCCACTGCACCTCGATAACCGAGCCATCTTGTCTTCAATCTCAAACCTCGGACACAGGGTTAACAAGAGACTTACCTCTAGGGTGGATGACTTATGCGGGTGCGATTCTTCAGGTCTTTGTTGACAAGTCTAGTTCATATCAATGATCGCCCCGGTTCATTTCTAAGAAAAGCTCCATGTTATGCTCCAAACGCTGCTGCGGTGCTGCTAAAATCCTGTAATAATCTCAACAAGCGGTAAGCGTGCAACTGCTAAAAAACTATAATAACTGGGATAAGAAATAAATAAAGCGATAATAAAAATTGTAAATGCTGGTGGTGATATCATCAAAAGTTCTTCCTTCAATCAACTGACGATGCGCTCCGCCCGGAGAACCTCTAGGATGATCATTATTCTGAAATAGTAAAGCAAGACAGTAAGTAAAGCGGGTGCGAATTGCAGAACAATAAACAAAATAAATTGACTAACAATGCCTCAAGTTGCTTTGCCAAATCTTAGTCTGTGCAGATATAAAAAAGAATGCTTTTGCAGGACAACCAACCGGCGAGACACACCGCACATGGTGCCTCATAGTTGACTTGTCAATAAATAATTTAAACAAGTGCATAATGTAAAGCTTTTGCAGGACAACCAACCGGCGAGGCACACCGCTCATGGTGTCTCAAAGTTGACTTGTCGATTCATAATTTAAACAAGTGTATAATATAAAGCTTTTGCAGGACAACCAACCGACCAGACACACCGCTCATGGTGTCTCAAAGTTAACTTGTCGATTCACAATTTAAACAAGTGCATAATATAAAGCTTTTGCAGGACAACCAACCGGCGAGACACACCGCTCATGGTGTTTCAAAGTTGACTTGTCAATTCATAATTTAAACAAGTGCATAATATAAAGCTGTTGCAGGACAACCAACCGGCGAGACACACCGCTCATGGTGTCTTAAAGTTGACTTGTCGATCACTATCGCGAGGTAAATTCTATCACGATGTTAAGATTTTGAGAAAAGAAAAGTGCCGCCTTTTCGGCAATAATCAAATGTAATGCTTAGATGCCACAAGAGTAGATTTGAATGATCTGTCAAGCCGAATCATATGCGTTGTTAACTTGATTGGTGTTGCTTGTATTGATAGTGATGCAAGGTGTTGAATGTTCCCTTCAGTTCATATTGAATCTGATGTTCAATTCCGCTGCATGTACGACAAGGCGAATAATCTCCGAGAAACTGATGGTTGACCTGAAAAAGTAAAGCAACGCATTAATTTAAAGCAAATATAAAGGCAGAATTTAAAGCAAGTGCAAAGCAAAGTAGTGCGGAAATGTAATCAGTACAATAGCCATTTGATAAATCAATTGGCGAGACAATCAGGCAATGATGGTCTTGAGCAGATTGTCAATTAAAATAAGGCAATGCTTATTTCGGCGTGATTTGAAAACATAACGCATGCCTAGGCTTGATTGCTTATTTGGGAAGCATTATGCTTTAATTGATGAAGAGGCAGCTACAACGCAATCTTGTATTGTGTTTCAATCCCTTGATAAAACAAATGAAACGTCTGGTCTTGAACATCCAGTGCCTCAATGCAATTTGAAAGAAACCTGCATCTCCTATTTGTGGGTGGAAGAAACGAGATATCCTATTTGTGGGTGGAAGGACCCGAAATATCCTATTTGTGGGTGGAAGAACCCGAGATATCCTATTTGTGGGTGGAAGGACCCGAGATACCCTATGATAGGCTTCAGAATAATGCCTCCAATTGCTTATGGTAGGCTTCAAATGATAATGATGTCCTCGCTCTCTCACGACAGACTTGATAATAAGACCTCCGATTGCTTACGGTAGGATCAATAACAAAAGAGCCTTCAATTGCCTATGATAGGCTTCAGAATAATGCCTCCAATTGCTTATGGTAGGCTTCAAATGATAATGATGCCTTCGCTTGCTCACGATAGACTTGATAATAAGACCCCCGATTGCTTACGGTAGGATCAATAACAAAAGAACCTTCAATTGCCTATGATAGGCTTCAGAATAATGCCTCCAATTGCTTATGGTAGGCTTCAAATGATAATGATGTCTTCGCTTGCTCAAGATAGACTCATAACAAGGCCCCCGATTGCTTACGGTAGGCATGACGTAATTTGTAAGTGCAAGCTGCAATATCTTTGATAAATTGTCTTCCCATCCACTGGTGAAGCAATAAAACAAATGCGAAGGCATAGTGCGAAGCATTTTCAACAATTTTGACAAATCAACTGGCAAGCCGGTCGGGCATGAAGAAAGGAGGGTCTTGGGGTTGATTGTCGAACAAATCAGCTGGCGAACCGGTCCGGCACGAAACAAGGAGGGTCTCGGGACTGACCTGTTAACCTGAAAAGTAAAACAAGACGTAATACAAAGGAAATGCGAAGTAATAATTTAAAGCAAGTGTGAAGCAATTCGAACAATCTTGAAAAATCAACGGGCAAGCCGGTCGGGCACGCAGCAAGGAGGGTCTTGGGGTTGATTGCCTACAAATCAGCTGGTGATCCGATCCGGCACAAAGCAAGGAGGGTCTCAGGGCTGACCTGTTAACCCGTTAAACTAAAAGTAAAGCAAGTCAAAAAATAAAGCAAGTGTGAAGTCATAATTGAAAGCAAGTGCGAAGCAATTTAGCGTGAAATGTAAAGCAACGCAAAAGCGATTTAGCGAATCAATAAGCGTGAAAGTCCAACAAGGGAGAAGCCCCGCCTGGTGGTCAACCTGAAAGAGTAAAGCAAGGCATCAATTTTTAAAGCAAGTGCGACGACATAATTTAAAGCAAGTACAAAGAAAAGCAGTGCGGGAATGTAGAGCAATGCAAGAGCCATTTGGCGAATCAATAGGCGAGATAGTCCAACAAAGGGAATCCTCTTAGCCAATAGTCATCCTCATGACAAAGCATAATGCTTTAAGTTATGAGGAGTCGATTTGAATGCAATCTTGGATTGTAATACGTCCGGAATATTCACATTGTCCTGCATGTCTTAACAAACTTATTAGCAATATAAGGCTATAAAGATATGTATAGAAAATGTATAAACGCCTCAGGAGGCTACAAAATGCTGAAGAAAGTGTGCTAATATTAAACATCTATCGAGACCATAAAAGATTACTCCTTAGAGGAATTTAAATAATTAACACCTTCGAGGTGACAGAAATACGCCTTTGAGGCAATAAAATTACACCTTAGAGGCATTCAAATAACTAGCACCTTCGAGGTGACATAAATACGCCTACGGGGCAACAAAATTATGCCTTAGAGGCACTCAAATAACTAACACCTTCGAGGTGACACAAGTACGCCTCCGGGGCAACAAATTACGCCTTCGAGACATTCAAATAATTAACACCTTTGAGGTGACATAAATACGCCTCTGGGGCAACAAAATTACGCCTTCGAGGCATTCAAATAATTAACACCTTCGAGGTGACACAAATACGCCTCTGAGGCAACAAAATTTTGCCTTAGAGGCATTAAATTAATTAACACCTTCGAGGTGATATAAATACGCCTCCGGGGCGACAAAACTAACGCCTTGGAGGAAAGCTTGAAATATAAAGACGCTTTTCGAAAGCGTGAGAATGTAAATACGTTATGCTCTCTGAACTCTTCCACGGAGGAATGGTCTTGATTATAAAACAAAATGAGCCCTCAGGATTGGCAATATCTGTAAAAGAAATGAAATGTTAGTAAGTGTTCTCATAAAGGGAAAGGAAATGAAATAGATATTCTTGATAATTTGCAAGAGTTATGGGAAATAGAAATGCCGCCTTTCGGCAAATTGGAAAAAGCGTCGGGTCATGAAGCACGAGCTTTATCCAAATATCATTGCAATCCTAGCGATGAGAATCTTGGAGATTGACTTGCTACGATGTATATCTTCAGTTACGGGTCTTAATGTCCCTGCTCTCAAAGAAAAGTTGTTAGTTTTGGGAAGGGAGGGGAAAACATTTGATTTGTGCAGACTTCATCCTGGTCTTGCTACTTCTGCTGCTTCCTCATCTTCATTGGACTTGGATTTGCGAATTGCTTTCAGAAACTTGGCTCATGAACTCAAATAGCATAGCTTTTCGAAAAAATAGGGGCAAGATAAAATATTTTATTGCGCATGCAAATGAAGTCAAAGATGCATTTCGAAAATTTGCCTTGACTTAAACTTGTAATATATTTTAAAATAAACTGAACGTCCTTTGGCTTAGACTTTGCACCGTTTGCTTAACCAATTACAGAATTCTTGCCAACTCATCTTTAATACCCAACACCGCTTCTTGCAAAATTCTGCCCCAGTTATTATCTTTCGCATCTCCAACTCGTTTTGTAAAAATTGCCCCAATTGTCCTTCTTGAGGGAAAATAAAAATTTAAATGCTAAAGGGTCGAGCCCGATGGGGGAGCCTACGTATCCCTCCTTGGGAATCAGACAGTGCGTAGTTCTGCATCACTGCTTCAATGCCATATACCAATAAATAAAAGCTGCCACAGTTGAAATTCTAACAGATAGTGCGATATCCAAAGAGCGCAGACAATAACTTTCAGTGCATCGTTTTCAAATTGTTCAGTTGTTTTGCCATACGTCACAAGCAAAGCTTTGGCAGGTTTATCAATTTTAATTTTGAAATAGAAACAAATGCAAGCGTAAATAATATAATAAGAATGAGATGCCTCTTATTTCAACTTTCATAAATTCAAAATGAGTTGATTCAGATTAACATAAGCTTTAAAGTACAATGCAATTCAGGGCCTCAATCCGAATTAAAAATTGAAAATAATGCTACTAAGTTCAATCGCCAAGTTCTTTCAAACAATGCCATTAGCTTCTGGTGCTGCATCGTTCACGAGCTAGAGTGTCTACCATCAATCAAATCTCGAATTCCTTGCGTGGTGAATGGTCAGCCACTTCACAAATCCAATATTTGCTAGAGAAATAAACATAACAAAAGAAACCTCTCAAAGGGTAACTATGATAGTTTGCATGTCATTTATAGGATTGCATACAAGCAAGCAACACCTAGTATTTAACGCATTTTGAGCAAATAAAGCAAGAGGGCAATTAACATGTGACAATCACAAATAGTTGAGCGTAAATAAATATGCAAACACGTCCTACCCTGTAAGGTGCCTCTTTGTGCTAGAGGTAAGCCTAAACGCGCAAACAAGTGGTAACGAAAAATAGTTCATGCCAGTTCTGAGCAATTCAGATTTAGAGTAAGCAATAAATAATAACAATAATCGATAACAATCATCTCTCCGCCTTGACACTGCAATTCCGTTATCCCAACTAACTTCGAAGAGTTGGTGTCAACTCGAAATTTTAACAAAGCTCATGCTCTCCACAGCGTCTGCACAAAATTCTAAACCCAAATGCCTAAAACCCAAAAAAATCCTCCATAGCTTTTGCAAACATCCACACTCCTCCAAGCACAACTCTCAATTGTTTTACAACATCCAGGGAGAAATTTCCAACTGCCTCCACAATACCAGACTGCAAATCACGAAAGGCGCCAATTAGCCTTTCAAAATAAAATTGCACTGGTCCTTGGCTATAGACAAGCCTCTCAGCTTCCTAGATTTTGCAAGGCTCACAGACCTTGTTCATAAGGCTCCTCACTGGTCCTCGGCTTTTATCAAGCCTCTCAGTTTCCTAGGTAGCCAAGACCGCACTGGTCTTCAAGGAGGGACCCCACTGGTCATTCAAAGACACAGGGGCTTCGCTCTCCTAGTATGCGGCAAGCATACTTCAATTTTTATAAAGTTGCAGCTGGATAATCAACATAGGCCTGCACACACGCAAAGCCATTCACGAGAGGGACCCCACTGATCCTTTTAAAGACACCAGGGGCTTCGCCTCTTAGATCTCACTACACCAGGCATCTCCAAACACAAACTAACCAAATCTGCCTAACTTTCCCCGGACTGCAATTCTGTCTATGATCTCAATTCTGCTAAATTCTTCCATTTTTTGACCTAAAAGACAGCACTGGAGACAAAATTCCAAATCTGATTTTGCTCAAAACATTGTTAAGACTGAGGATTCGTTATCACACAGCACATAATATGCATTGTCGTTGGATTTCAAGAACTCGTTGACGTAAGGGCGGTTTCCTAACTATGGATGCGGTACCAAGGACCGGGTCCAGACTAAAGTGTAAATGCATGCATGCTCCTAAAACTCCATCGAAGAGTGGGTTAACGGTTGAGGCTAACAGGTGAATGGCAAGCGGTCTCGCAGTCGAATTACTTCTACGATGGCCGCTGGTGTACCAACTCGTCACAGGGTTCTTTAGTGGAAGAAGGTGTGGGGTGCGCATGGGCGCACCTCGCGGATATTTGAGTGAGAATGCAAGAGGTTCCCAGGAGTGGGGGAATATGAACGGAATGCCAGTTTGTATGTGCGCAAATAAGGGTGTAGTGACATGCTTTTCGTGAGATACAAACAAACAGGTGTAATAAAGCAAAATAAATTAAGCATACTAGTTGCAAATAAATGGAAACCTTCATGGTCAAAACCTTTATTGCTCCCCAGCGGAGTCGCCATGCTGTTGAACCCCAAAAATTAACCCCGAAAGGATAAATTCCGGAATATCGACAGGATGGACTAACTCTTTTGGAGTTTTTGGAGTCGCCACCCAATTTAAGGAAAACAGGGAACCAAATTAGCAAATGCGTGCAAAACTCCGTTTTTATAAAAAGACGGTCTTTATTTCAGAGATTCTAAGTAAGAGGTTTTATTAATTTCGGAAGAAGGTTTTTAAGGCACTTCCGAAATTTCGTAAAATACTGTTAATCCGACAGGTTTCCAAATATTTACAAGTGCGTTTTTCTTTCGGAAAGAATTATTTGAATAATAATAATAATAATAATAATAATAATAATAATAATAATAATAATAATAATAATAATAATAATAATAATAATAATAATAATAATAATCAATTGAATAAAAAGCTTATTTGCAAAATATATATTTTACTTGCACGCATTTGCTAAGACGGCCCCAATTTATAATAAATTAAATAACGACTTCACAATAAAAGGCGATGAATATAAAGTAAAGCCATATACAAACAATCAAATATTATTGATAAATAAAATATTCTACACATTTATTTGCATAAATATCTCTAAGGAAAGAAAGGCAAAGTTAAAGATAAAACCCGAGAAAATGATCAACTCGCGGGAGCCTTGGATTTTCTAAAATTCCTAAGTCTTATTTTAAATGCTTGAGTCCGAATTCAATCTCCAAATGCCTTCAATGCAATGGACTATCACCATTCGTGAGTTAGCCAAACTCGTCCACAAATTATTCGTGCCAAAATGTACCTCGCAAAACAAACAAGTAAAATTGGATTAGTACAATAATAAAGCGTTATAACCAATGAAAATAAAATACTAATAATAAATTAATAAAGTAATAATAATAGTAGGAATAACAATAAAAATAATAAAATATATAATTAATAATAATAGAATATAATAATAATAATAATAATAATAATAAAGGGGGTTGTTTTTTGAAAAATTTTAGGCTCAGATTTGTACGGCGCGTCATGTAGAGGCTTGGGATATTGGTACGGTTGCAAACACGGAGCCCGGGCCGTGTTGCCATGCCAGGTACCAAACCCACCACTCTATCTGACTTGCTTTGCATTAAATTCATACATTCATCATCGCCTTTTGCTTTAGGGACACGGGAACGGGACGGTTCAAGTGTAGTATCATGTTCAAATCGATCCCGAGGCCTCAATACGTGTATATGTATTTTTTTATTGGCCATGATTGGTACAACATCCGTCAATTCATTGTAAAGCCTCAAATAAAGGTATTTTCATAAGCTTTTCCTAGCATCGTCGTACTGTTCAGAATCCAATAATCAAAATCCATAGTATTGTGAAGTGGTCAAACTAAGGACCACCAATAAGGTGCACATCAAAAGAACTTCCACAAGGCAACCAACGATAATGTCAAAATCCCAGATCCAACAACATTAAAGGAAGTGCCCACTTCTTACAAACATAGGACCTGAAATGGTGGACTCTCATCCAGCAAAGCAGCATAACATTAGCAAAATACCCAAAGCTTAAGCACATAACACACAAACGAAATTGTGAGAGATGAATGTATAAGCAGTAACATAGCGAGTCAATAGTAACAAAAGCCAAGAAAAACTTTAGAAACTCATATCAAAACACGAGACACCCAATAGCCAATCACGACACTTCAAACAGTCGGCGAATGGCAACAATAATCGGAATCAAGACATCCAGAGCATCAAAAGAAGGGGAGCAACACCAGCGGCGTTTACTGCAACCCATCTCCTTCGTTTCCTCTATTTTTTAGATCGCCGGAACAAAAGACAACCAGTTATGAACATGCGATTAATCAATCGATAAGATTAACCATAGATTCCACAAATCCAGCGAAGCGGTATATGAAATCAGAGCAACAACCAGACAATGAAACAAAATGATAACACCATTGACATACGGAGAAGAGCGACTGCCGGCGAAGTTTTCCGGCGTGACTCCGGGGAAGCTCGCGGCATCGCTTCTACTCTCCATTTCTAATGTCTTTCATTTCCTTCCTCAAAACTCCCTGTCCTGATCTCCCCTTTCCTCTTTTCAGACCTGTAACCTAAATCAAGAATTAGGGCTCGAAACCCCTCTGTTTTTTGCTTCATTTGGACGTGGTGGTCTCGTTTTGGTGTTGTTTGTGCGTTTAAGGAAGAATATGGGTTAGGAAGACGATGTGAGGAGGGGTGAGGTGTATATGGTGTGTTTTTAGAAGATGAGGGGCTTATTTTTTGTTGTAATGGTGTAAATGATGAATAATAATGAGGGTTTTTTTTGTGAGTGGGAAGATGATGAAAAATGATTAGTGTGGATCTGAAAATTTTTTGGGGTTAGGGTTTAAAGGTTATATATGGGTATAGGGCTTTGCAAAGATAGGTTGGATTTTAAGGTTAAGAACGAACTTAACCCTTTTAGGATAAATTGAATAGGTAGAATGGATTGCGCGAGTAGGACAAAATAGAGGTTGCGTCTTTCATATTTGGCCTCTTTTCTTCAAAATTAATGGGTTCTCTTATTTTTATTATTTTATTTTATTTTCAAATTTAACCTAAATTATAAAAATATTACCATAATTTAATAATTTTAAAAAAAATTCGGGACAAAATTAGGTGTCAACAGCTGCCCCTCTCCCCAAAATTTGCCGTCGCCTTCTGCATTTCCATTTTCAGCCATACCCAAGCTTCGTCCCCACCTTCCCTTGCCACCCCAAACATGGTAATGGTCCCGTAATCCGACCCCCCTTTTGTTTTCCCCCCTAAAATCGCGACCCCACAATGTTAAAACACGATCTACACCGTTTGTTTCTACACCTTCTCATCATCAAGGGCTCGGATCAAAGGCAAATAGGCTCTTGAATTCAAAATCAGAATCGAAAAAGGAATATTCGATTTGATTCGGATTCCTTTTTTGTTTTCTGATTTTTCTTTTCAAAAGCTTGTAAAAAGGGGTCAAAATCCGAACGTTGGAAAGGAAGAGGTAAGGATATACTAGTCTTTTCATCCTAGGTCAAAACCCTAATTTTTTCTTCTATATATATGTTGTTTGATTACTTGCAGTGGAGGTTTTTTTTTTTGGAGATATCAAGAAACGGCACTAAGAAAAAAAGAACAGAAAATTTCTTTTAGGTTTCTGATAGGTTTTCTATACAGTGGTGACAGTTTCGCTTCTAGTTTCAGATTTTTGAAGTTGATATCCCTGTTTTCTTTGTCGTCGCATCGTATTACTGAAGTTGTTTGTCGCGTCGCTCTTGTTCAAGTCGTTTTCTTTGGTTCATCGCTTCAGTTCCTGCCTCGCAAAAGGTCAGTGTTCTATTATTTTCTTGTGTCCGTTAAGTGTTTTGGTTATATTAATCATGAGTTGCTTAATATATAGCTTATTTCTTGCTTGAGATTAGAAATAGTTAACCATGATCAGTAAAGTGTGTTAGAAATGTTTGATTAGTTTAAACAGATCTTGAAGCTTATTTTAGAAATGGTTTAAGTATTGATCCGTTCATGACATCTTTAGGTCTAAAGTACAATTAGAATAAAGCTTGAACCCTTGATAAAACATGTGAACTGCTGCATTTAGATTTCCTAAGTGATCTGCTCTTAGCAAGTCATTAGATTCCATTTTGTTTTCCTTGGAGTTTGTCTTTATTTCAGTTGTAACTTTTTTTAATAGTTTGGCCTGCTTGCTGTGAATGATTGAGTTATTATCTGGTGGCTTTGATTTAGTGTATGTGCAGTTTGTTTGAGATGGTAGCAGGGTCAGTTTCCATGAGCTGGAAGTAGCTCCAGGGAGTAGTAGTAGTTTCTGGTAGGGATTCAAGAAAATGGAGTTCAGGAGAGTGTGTGTGCCTCTTTTTTGTAATTGTATGCCGTGTGTGTATGAAGTGGTTGTGTTCTGGTTGTTTAGGGTTCACAAGCAGGGGTTTCCAGGGGGTTGTTTTGATCAGATTCAGGGTGTAGCAGGGAGTCAGGTTGTCTCTGTTTTCTGTTGATTCAGGTTTGGTTCAAAGGTCCTGGTGGTTCTTTGGGAGGTGTGCAGGCAGTGAGGGAGTTATGGAGGTTTCAGGGTGTATGTAGTCCTGGTTCTTATAGTAAGGAGAGTGGTTCAGTGGGGCTTTAGCTCAGGTCAAGGGGTCTGCTAGGTGTGCTCTAGTGTCCAGGTCTTTGAGGATGTTCTGGTAGTGTTGGTGTGTGTGTATGAGTGGAGTAGGAGTTGTTCTGATGTTGCGGTGTGGGCAGGTGTTGATATGGAGAAGTAATAGTTGATAAGGAGAGCTGCAGTATTTTGTATTTGTTTTAAGGTAGTTCCGGTGATAGTTTAGCAGGTCTTGGGTCCTGGAAGAAGTTGTTGAATCAAGGGGTTCAGGTTGTATCAAAGGGTTCTAGTTTGAAGTCCTGAAAGGATGGATATTCCGTCTAAAGAGTTGGGTCTATGCTTGATTAATGAACCTATTGTAGCTTGGATATTTGTGTGCCTGTGTTTGTCGCATCAAGTTAAGGTTAATGAAGTTGGGTGATTTTTATGTATGTTTGGTTCTAGTTCTGAAGTTAAAATGTTAAGGTTTGGTGAACCCGAGGTCTTTAAATCGCATCTTGATAAAAAAAATGCTCATCTTTTGGTTAAATCTTGTTTTCTCCAGCAAGTTATATCTTATGTCTTATCTTCTTTAAGGTATCTCTCGTAAAATATGCAATATAGAATATGGTTCTCGCCTTAGATCTGCATTATTCATGAAGTACTCTAAAAAAGAGCACTTATTTTAAGTTCACATCCTGAAATTGCAAGCATTGTTTATGAAAGGATTTTCCATTTTAAGTTGAACTGGAAGACTATTCTTTATAATAAAGTTCAAAATTTTGGTTTATATGTGATGAACTTTTGTAGAAAGCAAAAAATCTTTCCTCTAAAAAATGATTTTGAAGTTCGTCGTTTGCGATCTCTGAAACTTGGTCCCAAATGGAATGGTCTTGGTTAAAGGTCTAATCTCTATCTTATAAAAGCATTAGTCTATGAGATAAATTCATGATAATAAAAGGAAACCGTATTTGCACTTGGAAGCTTGAAATTTTGATCCAGGAGCTGATCATTGGGGTTGTTTGCTTTGGCTTTAACTTTATACATTTTAATCATAAGTAATCCTTGAGTGTTCTGCTCCCTTTTATTTAAGAAACTTAATTAATTTGGCCCATGAATTCCGCTTGAATTTTAATTTAGTGTATTGATCATATATTTTGTGGTATAGAACTATGTTTAGGATGGATGGTGATTATTTATGAAATACAATGGATTTAATGACTAAGCATGCAAATTGATGTACTTCTCTGAATGTTGTTTCAAGGCTTCTGTGTAAAGCAACAAAGTAAAAAAAAAAAAACGAAACTCAGTTTTATCCTCTTTAACATAAAGTTGTTTCCACTTCCTTATTTTAAGTTTGAGTTATGAAATTGTTATTCTTGTTCCAAAGTAAGCGAATGGGTACGATAAGATGCTCTTGGTGATTTCATTTTGGGAAGCAATTAAGTTTAGAATACTGGCATAAACTTTGTAATGCCGTTCTATTAGTTTGTTTACTCTTTTATGACATTCGAAAAGTTTCTAATCATTATCTCCTTTTCTCTTCTATTTTCTTTGCATGAACACTCTTGGGACGAGTTGAAATAAAACTCACAAACGGGATGGCGTGCATTCGAAGTTACTTGAATCGCTCCGCATTTTCGGGACTTGATATCCCCGAAAATGTAAAACAAAAAGAAATGAATAAATGAAAAGCCTTGTGAAATACAGGGCTCGAATTGGGTTCGCTATCCCGGGTTCTACCTTCTAAAACTCCTTCTCTCCCGCTCCCTTTAGAAAGCATGTTTTAGGACTTTGTATGATTAGAAGCCTGGTAGGTTAGCCACTTTGATTGAAATTGTTATTTTATTGCGTGTTTAGGATGATTATATAATTGCTTATCCCATTTCTTTGGGACTCGCCAATTAGTTTAAGATAGTAGTAATCTTTAGTTAATTATCGAGTGCAAAATAAATAAAATTAAATTGTACCTATTTATTTATTATTTATATTAAGTTAATTATTTATTCATTTACTAATTTATTTATTTATTAATTAATTAAATTAATTAAGTAGCATTTATTATTAATTTATTTGTTTAATTTTAATTAATCATTTATCTACCTAATCAATTATAATTCTTTATTTACTTATTTATTCATTTATCTATAAAATTATTTAAGTGGTATTTACTTATTATTTTATTTATTTATTCTATTTATTTAATTAATTAATTCTAATTAATCGCTTATTTGTTTAATCAATTATATTTATTTAACTAGTCAATTATTATTGTTCACCCCTTATCTAATTGGAATCATATTAATATTTATTTATCTAATTAAGATATTTATCTATGTATTTATTTATCTAACTAATTAATTAATCAATTATTATTCTTTATCTAATCATTTAATAATTTATCTTACTTAGCCCTTATTTATTTAATCAATCAATCAATCCTTATCTCATTATTCATTTAATTAATTGTAAGTTTTTGTTCAAGTATTGTCATAATCAATCTTATCTTCTTTATACTATTCATTATCTATTTATTTTATTTAAAATTTATCTTAAATTAATTATCTTTAAGTAAAATTCGTGCAAATCGCCGGATTAACCGCTTTTTTAGCGGATTTTCGAAAGTGCTCCCGTAATAAGGACCTTCTTTCGAATTTAATAGAACCACTTACCTAAGAATCTCTGATTTTAATTTAGTTTCCTTTAAATAAAGAAATAAATTGCACTCGTTAGTTAACTTAGGTTCCTAATAATCCTTAAATTAGGTGGCGACTCCAAAGAAACCTTTTGGAATCTCCACTTTGTTGAAATATACCCGAAACTTGTCTTTTTCTTAAGAAAGGGTAGTTTTGGGGTTCAACAGCGTGGCGACTCCGCTGGGGATATTAATATGGTTCTAACCAAAAGATTTTCACGAATTTGCTTTATTTGTATATGTGCTGATTGTATGTATGCGTAGTTTAACTCATTATTGTTTGCATGCCTAAACTGATATATGTAGGATTTATTGTTGTGAATGAATATTGAAGCACATTTATTTGTGCATAGTTTGCATTCCGTTCATATTTTCTCCCTCATGGAGCCTGTCAATTCTCTTTCATCTCCTCGATTTCATCACGGAGGGCCCGCATGACGGGCAATAATACAGGAAGGGCATTGTCCTTCCTAAGTTTCTGAATTTCTTTCGTGTCACCAAAGTTAGTTGGGGTATGGTTTGCCTGATTTTGTCATGGCAGGTTTTACTGGTTTATGGGGCCAGGTTTATCCCGCATAGGTCGAGTCAGCCTCAACCGTCAGCCCACTCTTAGAAGGAGATTAGGTCATGCATGCATATACACCTTAGTTTGGACCCGGTCCTTGGTACCGTTTCCAGGAATTAAGAAACCGCCCTTTTGTTGATGGGTTATTGAAACCCAACGACACTGCATATTATGTGATCGTGTGGATATTATAACGAATTCCAAGCCCTTTGCCATGTCAAATTTGGGAACCCCTCATGTTGTCTTTTTATTGTTTTGTAGATATGGATTCAGCCCACCTCTTTCCTAAGCATCGGGACATCCAAATGATCACCACTCCGCCAAAAATTCTAAAAGATTGGTGGAACAACATCAAAGGGGAGTACGGTGCTCAAATCATAAGGAACACTGGGAATCTGGTTTCACTGATGCATATCCAGGGTGACAAGGGCCTTATTAGAGCTTTAGTGGAATTATGGGATGCTGAAGCGGGTGTTTTCCGCTTCCCTGACTTTGAGTTGTGCCCGACTTTAGAAGAGATCGTGGGCTTTACAGGTTTGACTATGGAAGATCGTGAGATCATTGTGCCTAAAGCCAAATGCCCAAAGAAGTTTTGCAGTATGTTCGAATTGAAATATGTTCCATCATTGGTAGCGAAGAATCATGGCACGATCTCTCTAGAATATTTGTTTAAGCGTTTTGGAAGAGCGGGCTCTTTTAGCGCACACTAAAAAGAATTTGATTGCAATAAGGCAAAGTGGGAGAAGCTTAGACCTAAGGTTTTTGTGTTAGCACTACTCGGTACTTTGGTATTTCCATGTGGTTATGATGCAATTGATATCCGGCTCAGTACTGTGGTGAAATCGATATTCGAGGGAATAAACGGGAGGCAGACAACTCTAGTGCCCATGATCCTCGCTGATATGTTGTACTCTTTGACTGAGTGCTCTGTCTTTAGAAAGGGACGCTTCTTTGGTTGCAATCTTCTTTTGCAACTATGGGTTGTGGAGCATCTACACGATCGGGGGCAATAGGATGATTTGATTCCTCAAAATGGAAACCGAATCACCACACACTATGCAAGAATGGAAGGTTTCAAACGTCATCACACTGCTCAAGATTGGTATGATGATATAAAGGGTTTAAGTGGCGCAGACATTCACTGGAATTATTCATGGATTGGCAATCGGGAAGTTCGCTTGAGGAGTCCCAACCGGTATTATATCAAGTTGATCGGGTTCAGGAGCATTCAGCCTTACGCTCCGATCCGTGTGATGAGGCAATTCGGGTTATTACAGTCCATCCCACTCATTGCCGGTATACGGGACTCTGAAGTCGAATATGAATCGCCTGATTACACAGTTCCTGAAGCAATGAACATCTGTAATGACTGGGCTCGCTTAGAAAGAGAATTGATTCGTCGAGATCAAAACCCACCATGTTCTCCTGAGTATATGCATGGGCAAGACACATCTATGGCATTAGGGAGATAGAAGCAAGTCCTTAGGAGCAGATTGGTTTTGTTGACAAAGAAGCTGAACGGCATTCTCGCCTTCACATTCTGCCCATAACAACATTGGATGATTTGATGTTTGACCAAGTTCGCCATTACCCGGGATATTCAGGATATCTTTATGCCACAAACCGGTTATATCGTGAGAGGCTACCTGCCTGATGATGTTGCTGAATGCTGATGATTATTGCTGATTCCTAAAAATAGAAGCAGAATTTATCTCTTGTTTTTCTAAAAATCCCGCTTCTTTTTGTCCCGATGTAAAGCTTGATGCTTCTTCCCCTTTTTAGTATTCGGATATTATTATCCCAACTCTATCACGATGTAACATTTTGAGACCAGTTTATTACTAATGGCAATTACTAATGTTTATTTACATCCCAATTTTGTATTGGCAAACGGTCATTATAATATCCAGATGTGTATGCAATTTGCGCGATTAGGCTTACCTCTAGCACAAAGAGGCACCCTACAGGGTAGGACGCGTCCGCATTTTTATTTTACGCACATTATTTGTGGTTGCCACATGCCTAATTTATCGCCCGTTTAAAATGCAAAAGCGCTACGTGACGCGCGCTATGTGATTACGTGCAAATTTTACCAACAACATGCAAACTAACACAGTTACCTTTTGAATTTTTCTTTTATTTTTTTATTCCCAAACAGAGGTTTGATTTGTGCTGATTGAGCTGATCCAAAGACTTTCCTCTGCACATTGATTCGACAAAATGTCTGGTAGCGATGATCAGCCTCCCGTTCTCAATGATAAGACTCTCGAAACTCCCGGATCTTCGAGGGGAAACATCCTCCTTGCTCAGGATGACCTTATTTTGAATCTGACCAAACAGATACAGATGCTGAGCGATGAGCTAGCAGCCATTAAAGGGCAAGCCCCTCAAAACGTACCTTTAAATGCCAATCCTGTTCACAATGTACCCGCATACCAAAACAACCCACTTAATCAAACACCACCACCACAAAACCGCCCACAAGTTAGTCAAAATACCCCGCCCGCTCAGCAAAATACCCAACCCGCTGGTTATCCTTCATATTATCCATATCCTAACGACCCCACTCCTCCTCACTACCAATATTTGCCTGCTAAAGACACTCCCCGTCCTCCACAATCTCAATCGCCTATTCCTGTAGCCGTTGCTCCTCCAAATGCCAATGATCCAAGGCAGGGATATCCCGAGGCTTTATATTATGAGCATGACCCTAATGGGAAGAATGTGGACTTCACAGACTATCAGCCACAGAATGAAATGCCCACAACTGTGGAAAAACAGGGAAAGACAAGCGAACAAGAGGAGATAATCCAAGCAATGAAAGTCATGCAACAATCTATTAAGGACTTGCAGGTGACTAAGAAACGGCAAAGCACTTCATACCGCAGTCTTTATCTATTCCCGGACATTACTCCTCCTCCCGGTTTTAAAGTGCCGAAGTTTGACATGTATGATGGTCATGGTGACCCATTTGCTCATTTAACCAAGTACCTCAACAGAATGAGGGCGGCGGGAGGCAAAGAAGAACTTCTGATGGCTTACTTTAGCCATAGTCTGGAAGGTATTGCTGCTGAATGGTTTGCCAGACAAGACATAAGCAAATGGCACGAGTTTGATGATATAGCTGGTGATTTCACAAACCAGTTTGAATACAATGTGGCGATGGTCCCTGACCTCATAACCTTGGCCAATTTGAAGAAGAAACCAACCGAAACTTTTAGGGAATACGCCTTGAGGTGGCGTGAACAGGCTGCACGGGTGCAACCCCCGATGACTGAGAGGGATATGGTGAAGTACTTTATTCGTGCTCAAGACGACTCCTATTACATGCATATGCTTCCTATGATAGGTGCACCTTATGCTGAACTTCTCACAATGGGGGAGATGGTGGAAGAAGGCATCAAATCCGGTCGGATTGTGAGCTTTGCTGAAATGAAGTCGAGTGCTCAAAATGCTCAAGCCAGCCCAAACAATTCTAGAAGAAGAGAGAAGAGGGAAGAAGTCACAGCTGTTACCGCAGACATTGACCGCCGCCCGGCTAGGAGGTTGAACTTTGATAATCCACCAGCCTACCCTACTTACCAAAATGCCCCTCCTCATTACCCAAATGCACCTCCTCATTACCCAAATATTCCTTCTCCTTACCCAAATGCACCACCCCCAAATTACCCTAGTCACTATCAAATTCCTCCCGCTCCATACCCTGTCTATCAAGCACAACCCAGTTATTATCCACCACGAGCACCAGCACCACAACAATATCCTCCTCGCCAATAAAATTACCAACCCCGTGCTCCTGTCCGTCCAAATATGCAAGGACCTAACCAAAGCTATGAAAGGAGAGCACCCAAAACCTATAGTCCTATAGCTGAATCTTATGGTCAATTATTTGAAAGACTAAGAAGCGCCGGAGTTGTGCAGCCTGTTCCTAACAATACTCCAAATCCTCCTCCAAGGTGGTATGATATTAATAAGCATTGTGTTTATCATTCTGGGGCTGCGGTCCATGATGTGGAAAGGTGTTATGCCTTCAAGGATAGAGTGGAAGATTTGATCAAATCAGGCACTATCCAGCTTACTGGAACTCAGCCAAATGTGCAAGATAATCCTCTTCCCGCCTATGGAAACAATGTTGTCAATGTCATTTCCCTTGAGGAGGAGGTCGATTTGAAAGGGACCATTGTTCCCGTTAGCAATGTGAGGGTTGTAACGAGGCCAAAGTATCTGTGCAAGTTAGAGCTCCCATTCTGGTGCAAGCTGGTATCCCAAGGCCAACTGTCACCGTCATGCTTGCCTCACCCCTTCAATATGATAGCAAGAGGGTTCCTTGGAACTATTCTGAAGTGCCTATCGGAAGTGGAAAGGTAACTATTGCTGTTGCTGCTGCACAAGGCATGACCAGATCTGGTAGATTCTATACGCCTGAGAAGTTGGGTCAAAGCCTTGGAGAAAAGGAGGGCATTGTAAGAAGAGTGACTGACACCGAGGCTGAGGACTTCTGGAGGAAAATGCAGTCAAAAGAATACTCTATTCTGGAGCATTTAAAGAATACTCCTTCCCGGATATCCATCATGGCTTTGCTGATGAGCTCTGAAACACACAGAAATACATTGTTGAAAGTGCTCAAAGAAGCAGAGGTCCCTGCTGAGACCACGGGTGAGAGCTTGGCCGTCTTGGTTGGCCAAATCTTGGAACCTCACAAGGTGTCCTTCTTCAAAGAAGAGCTTCTACCCGAGGGTCTCGGACACAACAAAGCCTTGCATATTGTTGTCAAATGTATGGATAAATTTGTTGGACGGGTACTGATCGACGGTGGTTCTGGGCTCAATATATGTCCGTTGGCAACTCTGAAGGAGCTTGGAATTGATGCTGGCAAAATTAGACAAAGCAATGTGAAAGCAAGGGCTTTTGATGGGGCTCAAAGGTGCACCTTAGGAGAAGTTGATCTTGATCTGCAAATAGGTCCTGTGAACTTCTCTGTGGAGTTTCAGGTATTCGACATCCCGTCTACCTATAATATGTTGTTAGGAAGACCTTGGATTCACATGGCCGGAGCCGTCCCTTCTACTTTGCATCAAAGTGTGAAATTCATATGGGATAATGAAGAAGTAGTGGTTAAGGGCGAGGGAAACAGCCCCATGCATGCTAGCACCACGATTCCTATGGTGGACAACGCCACAGAGCTTGATGGGACTACTTTTCACACGGTTGAGCTAATAAATGTGACCCGAGCATCTAATGATGATTCAAAAAAAGGTACCCTACCCAGAGTCCCCAAGATGATTGCTGTGGAAATGTTGAAAAATGGTTTCAAACCTGGTTCGGGATTTCGGAGCAAATCTGAATGGCATTACTGAACCCATCTGCTTGCCCAAGAATCTGGGTACCTTTGGCTTGGGTTACTGTCCTACCAAAAAGGAGATTGAAAACGCCAAAAGGAAACCAGCCATTGTTATGCCAGAACCCCTTCCTTCCTTATACCAGTCATTTGTCAAGGCACCGGAAGTCATTATACCGGATCTGATAGAGGGAGTTGGTAATTTGTTTCTGAGTGATGATTTGGAATGCGATGTTATTATTGAAGACTATGTTGAGGAATCACCTGTGCAGAATGTTGAGGCAAAGGATCCGATGGCCAATTGGACCTGTGTCCCAGTGGAAGAGTCTTGGTGAATGAACTCACTAGTCTATTTTGGCGTCACAGTCAGATTGAGGCCCTGAACTGTGTTTCGCCTTTGGTTTATGTTTATGTCTTTTCAAAATAATCTGTTTACATTCTGCGTGTTTTACTTTAATGTATGCCTCCCTAAACTAGACTTTTGAAATAAATAAAATGCACTGCATTCCCCCTACTATTATTTTGCTATGCTTTAATTATTTACTTTATTTTACGCTTTTGATTAATGTTTGTTTCTGTTTCAGCTTTCCACTTAACAAAACTGCCGAAACTTTACTTGTGACATATAATGAAACAACTGAACAAACTGGTGCTGATGCATTGAGTATTGGGGGGTTTAATGAAGATTTTGTTCCTGATGAAATAACAAGAGAAGTGGATCAATTTGAGAACAAACCAAAGCCTAACTTGGAAGAAACCGAGTCAATCAACTTGGGGACTTCAGAAGATGTTAGAGAAACCAGAATCAGTGTTCATTTGACCTCGGAAGAAAGAAGAGCTTATATTGAACTATTGAACGAGTATCGAGACATCTTTGCTTGGTCTTATGATGATATGCCCGGTTTGAGTACCGACCTTGTCACTCACAAGTTGCCTACTGATCCTTCATTTCCGCCTGTTAAGCAAAAGAAGAGAAACTTCAAAACTTCCACAAGAAAACAAATATTGGAAGAAGTGCAAAAGCAATTGACCGCTAAGGTGATTCGATCTCTCAAATATCCCACTTGGTTAGCGAATATTGTGCCGGTGCCCAAGAAAGACGGCAAGGTTAGAGTTTGTGTTGATTATCGTGATCTCAACAAAGCAAGTCCAAAGGATGATTTTCCATTGCCAAATATTCATATCCTTATTGATAGCTGTGCAAAACATGAGCTTCAGTCTTTTGTAGATTGCTTTGCTGGCTATCACCAGATTCTAATGGATGAAGATGACGCTGAAAAGACTGCTTTCATCACGCCTTGGGGTGTGTTCTGTTATAGAGTTATGCCTTTCAGTTTGAAGAATGCCGGGGCAACATATATAAGAGCGATGACAACTCTTTTCCATGATATGATTCAAAAAGAGATTGAAGTCTATGTAGATGATGTTATTATCAAATCAAAGAAGAAAGAAGAGCATTTGACTGATTTGAGAAAATTCTTCAACCGCCTTCGACGGTATAACTTGAAGCTTAATCCTGCAAAATGTGCGTTTGGTGTTCCCGCCGGTAGGATGTTGGGTTTCATTGTAAGCCGGAGGGGTATAGAATTGGATCCGTCTAAAATCAAGACTATCCAAGACTTGCCTCCTCCAAAGAGCCGGAAGGATGTGATGAGCTTTCTTGGCCGCTTGAACTACATAAGCCGCTTCATTGCACAATCCACGGTTATTTGTGAACCAATAATCAAGCTGTTGAAAAAAGATGTTGTTATTGAATGGACAGAAGATTGTCAAAAGGCTTTTGATAGGATCAAGGAGTATCTATCTAATCCGCCTATGTTAGTTCCTCCTGAACCTGGAAGGCCATTGATCTTATATTTGTCTGTCTCAGAAAATGCATTTGGATGTGTCTTGGGACAACATGACAAGACTGGGAAGAAAGAACAAGCCATTTATTATCTAAGCAAGAAGTTCACCCCTTATGAAGCCAGATACACTCTCTTGGAGCGAACTTGTTGCGCCTTGACTTGGACCGCACAAAGGTTAAGGCACTATCTTTCATCATATACAACTTATCTTATCTCGAGGATGGATCCTTTGAAGTATATCTTTCAAAAGCCGATGCCCACGGGGAAATTGGCAAAATGGCAGATTTTGTTGAGCGAATTTGACATAGTCTATGTCACCCAAAAGGCGGTAAAAGCACAAGCATTGGCGGATCATTTAGCTGAAAATCCTGTTGATGACAACTATGAACCATTGAGAACTTACTATCCCGATGAAGAGGTCTTGTTTCTGGGTGAAGACATCTCTTCTGAATATGATGGTTGGCGTCTTTTCTTTGACGGAGCAGCAAATTTCAAAGGTGTCGGTATTGGAGCTGTCTTAATTTCTGAAACGGGTCAGCATTATCCTGTTTCGGCCAAGCTCAGATTTCCATGCACTAACAATATGGCTGAGTATGAAGCATGCATTTTGGGTCTTCGATTGGCAGTTGATATGAATATTCAAGAACTTTTAGTAATTGGGGATTCCGACTTGCTGATTCACCAAGTACAAGGCGAGTGGAACACCAAGAATGCAAAGATTCTTCCTTATTTGCGTTGTGTCAAGGAATTGTGCAAAAGGTTCGCAAAGATTGAGTTCAAGCATGTTCCTAGACTGCAAAATGAGTTTGCCGATGCTTTGGCAACTTTATCTTCCATGATCCAACATCCTGACAAGAATTATATTGATCCTATCGAAATTGAATTGCATGATAGGCCAGCTTATTGTTTTCAAGTTGAGGAAGAGCGAGATGGCCATCCTTGGTATTTTGATATCAAGAATTATCTCAAGGTTGGGAGTTATCCTGAAAATGCAACAAGTGTTCAAAAGAAGAGCATTCGGAGGTTAGCAAATCAATTCTTTCTAAGCGGTGAAATCCTATATAGGAGGACCCCGGACTTAGGACTCTTAAGGTGTGTTGATGCTATTGAAGCAATAAATTGCTTATGGAAGTGCATGCGGGAGTTTGCGGACCGCACATGAATGGTTTTGTTTTGGCAAAGAAGATCTTAAGAGCAGGATATTTTTGGCTAACTATGGAAACTGATTGTGTTCAGTTTGTGCGGAAATGCCATCAATGTCAAATTCACGGAGATATGATCAAAAGACCTCCTTCTGAACTTCATGCAATGAGTTCTCCCTGGCCTTTTGTTGCTTGGGGAATGGATGTTATTGGTCCTATTGAGCCGGCCGCTTCAAATGGACATCACTTTATTTTGGTTGCTATTGATTACTTCACCAAGTGGGTGGAAGCAACTTCTCACAAGTCCGTAACCAAGAAAGTGGTGTAAGATTTTGTGCGCAACAATATCATTTGTAGATTCGGGGTTCCTGAATCAATCATTACCGATAATGGCGCAAACTTGAATAGTGATTTAATGAGAGCAACTTGTGAAAGCTTCAAGATTACTCATCGCAACTCTACTGCATACCGGCGTCAAATGAATGGAGCTGTTGAAGCGGCAAATAAGAACATCAAGCGTATTCTTCGCAAGATGATTGATAATGTTGAAAGCTGGTTTTGAAGTATGACAAACAGGAAGGACACCGAGGTTCATGCAAGGAACCTGAAGAACCTGGTCCTTGAAGGGAAGGGCACGTTTGATCGAAAAGATTGTGGGTTGCAAATCCCTGTGGAACTAGGAATAGTGGCGCGTGGTTGTATACGTATCCTAGTCGGACTAAAAGAGGCAGTGCCCCAGCTGTGTCTACGAAGCATGGAAAAGAGTCAGACGTTAACATGGAAAAGAGTTACTACGAATCTCAACTTACCTTAATTAAGGGGATTCCTTGTAGAACTCAACTAGGGTTGCACGACTCATATAAAAGCCAGTAGTAGACACAGCCGAGTTTTTTGATTATTATTTCACGTACAGAGAGTTGAGCACAAGCAAAGGCGATTCAATAACTTTCTACGTGGATAAGCTGAAGAAGACAACTAAATTGCATGCAGAGTATTAAGTCTAGATTTCTTGTCTAGGATTATCGAGTTGTAAGTTGTCATTGTATCGAGCATTCATTATTTTACCTATTTGCTTATTCTAGAAGCTTATGTATTAGGTAAACTTTTTTGTGATTACTAGAAAAGCTAGAGTGTAGCTTTGTTTAGTGATTAGGGTCTAGAGTGTAGCCCCTTGGTTACAGAGTTTGTAATCTAAAACATTGCTCTTGTGTTAGTGGATTCAGTGCTAAAATCCCAGAGTGTGGGTCGTGGTATTTTATCCCTTGAGCAAGGAGTTTTTCCACGTAAAAATCCTTGTGTAGTTTGAGTTCTGTTCTGTGTATGTTCTTGTTAGACGGAGGTAGAAGGAAATTCTAAGAACCTTGTTCTACAGTAGAAGAACACAGTTCTTGCGAAAATCGGGAGACACTATTCAACCCCCCCTCCCCCCTTCTAGTGTCCTTAGGAGGTGCATAAAGTATAACAAGTGGTATCAGAGCGGGTCTTCTCTTGTAAGGTTAACACCTTGAGAAGGATCAGAATGAGTGCACCGCCTACCATTACTGAAGGACAATCGGTTCTGAGGCCCCCACAGTTTAATGGGCAATACTACGCATGGTGGAAAAATAGGATGGAGAATTACATATGTGCTGAAGACTATCAACTTTGGTTGATAGTTTCTGAAGGAAATCTGATTCCCACCAAAATTGTTGGTGAAGGAACCACTGCCTCAAAAGAACCTAAACTGAAGGAAGAGTTTGATGAGACGGGTTATAAGATGATCGAAAAGAATCACAAGGCCAAGCGGTTAGTCATATGTGGTCTTGGTCCAGAGGAGTTCAATCGAGTATCATCATATAAGACGGCTAAGGAAATATGGGATGCGTTACAGGTTGCACATAAAGGAACTACAGAAGTAAAAGACTCAAAAAGGAGAATGCTGAAGAGATAATTTGAGTTGTTTACTATGGGCGAGAAGGAGTCGATTCAGGACATGATGACCAGGTTGACCATGATCACAAATGAAATGAGATCCCTTGAGATGGAACTGCCTGAAATAGAGATGGTCGATAAAATCCTGAATGTGTTTCCTGAAGCATGGGAACCAAAGATGACTGCCATCATTGAATCCAAACCGTTAAAATCCATCAAGCTTGAAGAATTGGTTGGAAGTCTGAAAACTCATGAGATGATGAAGGACTCGAAGGCTAAACCATCAGCAAAGAAGGAAAGACTCTTGCGCTGGAAGCAACAGAAGAAACTGATGAATATGTTGATCTTCAATCAGTAGAAGCCGCAATGGTGAGTGCTTTAAGACAAAAGCTCAATCTGGGAAGGTTTAAAGGGTTCAAACGAGGAAACAAGGAGAGTTCGAGTAGGAAGAACATAGTTGACAGTCCTGACTACTCTGGGTGCTTCAAATGCTTCAAAAAGGATCATGCTGTCATGGACTGCCCGATGTGGGAAATAGAGTGGAGGAAGAACAGAGCTGCTAAGGAAAAGGAAAGGAAACCACTAAGGAATATGATACAGACAAAAAGAAGACAAGACGGCCCCCAAACTTCAGAGCAGAACGAAGGAAAAAGAAGGAAGCTTTTTATGCCACTTGGGGACCAACTGATAGTGAGTCTGATCATGAAAAGGAGGCTGAGGATGACTCACCACTAGCACTAGCAAGTATGACAGACGTTAGCTGTGATGAAGAAGATCCTCGAGAACTTAGTGGAGAAAGAGATCCATCAAAACCACCAGTGTTCAATGGGACTCATTACAATCACTGGAAGAAGCAGATGAAAAATTATCTACAGGCAACTGATTACAGCTTGTGGCTGATTGTGAAAAGAGGACCTCATGTTCCTGTGAAGAGAGCTGTAAATGGTGTCCTAGTGCCAAAGAAAGTGGAAGAACTAGACCCTCAAGATCTGGACTGGTTACAAGCAAACTCCAAGGCTGTGGGGTATCTAAGAAGAGGACTTATTGAGGATGTGCATGCACGGATACTGGAGTGCAAATCTGCCAAGGGAATATGGAAGAAACTGAAGGAATTGTACATTGCTGACAACATCAAAAAGGACTCTGCTCTTATGGCAACTGATGGAGAGGAAGCAGGAAATTCAGCAGAGGTATGCTTATCTAATCTAAAAGAAACTTTACATACATACTCTTCTGAAAATTTAATTCTAATCACAGCCACCCTGATTGAAGGGTATGAAAAGGAAAAACTTGAAAAGGATAACTTAACTGAAGAACTGAGTAATCTTAGAACTAAGCACAAGAGTCTCCTGGAACAGAATATTGAACTTGAAGAAACTAATGCCATCTTGAAAGGGCAGACTCTTCTGTCAAACTCTAAGATTACTGAGCTTGAATTGGAATGTAATCAGTTAAGGGAAAGTAAGAATGGTAAGCAAGTTATGAGTGAAGTTCAATCCTTTCTGGAAGATGAACTGAAAAGAGCAAATAAAATTCTGTATCAGGAAACTGAAAAAAACAGGATTTTAAGCCAACAGGTTGAAGACTCAAAACTTGAACTTACCAGACTGACTAAATGGAATAAATCTTCTGAAGCTATGAATTGGGTTCTTGAAAATCAAAACAGAGGAAAACAAGGATTAGGATTCAAGAAACCCCTGCCTCCATATAATCCTAAAAGCAAATATGTAGGTCTACCTTGTAACATGTTATGCACTTTTTGTGGTAAAACTGGTCATGTTAAGCAAAAGTGTGTTAATATCAGCAAGGCAAAGGCTAAAAATAAAGATGTGGCTTACCCAAATGGGCCAAACAAGACCTGATTTATCCATTTTCTCATAAGAAGGGACCCAAGCTTGTCTGGATTCCTAAGACTAACCTCTGATTTGTCTTGCAGGCTGGAGTGAGGGAGAACAACTCAAGCTGGATTCTGGATAGTGGTTGTTCTAGGCACATGACAGGAGATAGAAGAAACTTTCTCTCACTCGTAGCATTTCAAGGGGGCAGTGTAGCCTTCGGAGGAGGAAAAAGTGGTCAGATAGTAGGCATTGGAAAGATTGGGAGATCTCTGGAACATGCAATTGAAAATGTCTATTGTGTGGATGGTCTTAGACATAATTTACTAAGTATCTCCCAACTGTGTGACAGAGGAAATGAAGTGAGCTTCTCATCTGTTGGTTGTATCGTAAAGAACCTACAGAGTGGAGAAGTGGTGATGGAAGGAAAAAGGGTGAACAATGTATACAAGGCATCACTGAAGTCTTTACCTGAGAACAATCTGACATGCTTGAATGTGCAAGAAAGCGACTCTCAGCTGTGGCACAAAAGGTTGGGTCATGCAAGTTTGTCTCAGGTAAACAAGCTGGCTTTGAAGGAACTGGTTCGCGGATTACCAAGCAAGAAATTTGAAAACATAAAAATGTGTGACGCCTGTGTAAAGGGAAAGCATGTGAGAACTGGTTCGCGGATTACCAAGCAAGAAATTTGAAAACATAAAAATGTGTGACGCCTGTGTAAAGGGAAAGCATGTGAGAACATCATTCAAACCAAAGAAAGTGGTCAGCACAACAAAGCCACTGGAGCTGATACATATGGATCTATGTGGACCTATGAGAGTCAGGAGCCGTGGAAGAAAAAGATATGTGTTTGTTATCGTGGATGACTACTCAAGATATACTTGGACCCTGTTCTTGGTCTCTAAGGATGAAGCCTTCGAAAGTTTCAATGATTGGGCTGGTGTGGTTCAGAAAAGACTAAGCCTTGAGATCATCAGTATGAGATCTGATCATGGTACTGAGTTTGAAAACTCAAGATTTTCCGAGTATTGTGCAAGGAATGGCATAGATCACAACTTTTCTGCACCAAGAACTCCCCAACAAAACGGTGTGGTTGAAAGGAAGAACAGGTCGTGGAAGATATGGCTAGAACTATGCTGTTAGCAAGTGGGCTGGGAAGAAATTTTTGGGCTGAAGCTGTAAACACTGCATGTTACTTGTTGAACAGGTGTTTCATTAGAGCAATTCTTGACAAGACTCCATATAAGTTGCTCAGAGGTAGAAAGCCAAGCATTGCTCATTAAAAACCTTTTGGTTGTAAGTGTTTCGTTCACAACAATGGGAAGGAACCTTTGGGAAAGTTTGATGCCAGGAGTGATGAGGCGATATTTTTGGGATATTCAACTCAAAGTAAGGCATACAAAGTGCTTAACAAAAGAACACAAAGTGTAGAAGAAAGTATGCATGTTGTATTTGATGAATCAGATAAGACACTGGGAGAAACTGAAGCAGATAATCAAGAAATTGGTTTAAGGAGAGAAGAAACCACAGATGAACTGGAGGACTCAGATGGAAAGGAAGATCTGAACAATTCGGATGAAGGAGTCAATTTGACAGGGGGAACTTCAGATGAGGCTGATAATCCAGAAAGTCAAGAAGAACCTAACCCAGAGAATGCTGCAGGTCCTTCAAGTCAGATTCAAATCAAGCCATGGAAGTATCAAAGTTCTCATTCAGTGGAGAATGTCCTATCTGAGTTGGACACTGGAATTATGACTAGATCAGCATTGAAGAACTTCTGTGCATTCTTTGCATTTCTCTCATCCTTGGAACCAAAGAATGTAAAGGAAGCCCTAGAAGATCCAGACTGGATTCTAGCTATGCAGGAGGAACTTCACCAATTTAAACGAAGCAAGGTGTGGCATCTAGTTCCTAAGCCGAAGGACAGATCTATGATTGGAACAAAATGGGTATTCAGGAACAAGCTGGATGAACATGGGATAGTGACAAGGAACAAGGCAAGACTAGTGGTTCAAGGATACAGTCAGGAAGAAGGAATAGATTATGATGAAACTTTTGCTCCAGTTGCAAGGATGGAAGCCATTAGGATGCTGATCGCTTTTGCCACGTACATGGAATTCACACTGTATCAGATGGACGTGAAGAGTGCTTTTCTGAATGGTTATTTGAATGAAGAAGTCTATGTGGTACAGCCTCCAGGCTTTGTGAGCAATGAATTTCCTGATCATGTTTACAAACTGGACAAGGCTTTGTATGGTTTGAAGCAAGCTCCTAGAGCCTGGTATGAAAGACTCTCAGGGTTCCTGATGAAAAATGGTTTTTTCAAGAGGCAAAATTGACAACACACTATTTCTCATGAAGAAAGGAAAGGATTTTCTGGTAGTGCAAGTGTATGTTGATGATATCATCTTTGGAGCTACTGATGAAGAACTGAGCAAAGGTTTTGCAGAATTGATGGGAAGTGAATTTGAAATGAGCATGATGGGTGAACTGAACTTCTTTCTTGGGTTGCAGATAAAGCAGACTTCTGAAGGAACCATGATTCATCAGCAAAAGTATGTTAAGGAACTATTGAAGAAATTTGACATGGAAGGATCAAAGGAAATGACTACTCCTATAGCTCCTGGAACAAAGTTAGACATGGATGAACTTGGTCCTTCGACAAATGAAACGAAATATAGAGGAATCATTGGTTCACTTCTATATCTCACAGCTAGTCGACCAGATATAGTATACAGTGTAGGACTGTGTGCCAGATTTCAGTCAAAGCCCAAGGAATCACACTTGACAGCTGTGAAGAGAATTCTGAGATACCTGAAAGGGACTCAGGATTTAGGTCTTTGGTATCCCAGAGGTGGGACTTTTGAACTTATTGGTTTTGCTGATGCAGATTATGCAGGTCATCTGGTGGACAGGAAAAGCACTTCAGGAATGGCACACTTTTTAGGTCCCTGCTTGGTCTCATGGGCTACAAAAAAGCAAAACTCAGTTGCTCTATCAACAGCTGAAGCTGAGTATGTAGCAGCTGCTTCATGTTGCTCACAATTGCTGTGGATCAAGCAACAACTGGAGGACTTTGGTATCAAGTGTGGAGCAGTGCCAATTTTCTGTGACAACACCAGTGCAGTGAACATTGCCAAGAACCCAGTCCAACATAAAAGAACCAAGCACATTGATATCAGACACCATTTCTTGAGAGACAATGTAGAAAAAGGTCTGATTACTATGAATTCATGCAGGACTGAAGATCAAATAGCTGACATATTATCAAAGCTTTGAACAAGGTACAGTTTGAAAGGAACATGTTGGAGTTAGGGATGACCAAAATACACGGATGACCCAGCAGGTAATTCCTTTGTATTTGGCTAGTTAAGTATTGATGTGGTTGCTTGAAACTTGTTATAGATGTTTAGTCTAATCTCGTGCTTGTAAAAGTACACTCGTGTTGATGTTTTGATCACAAGGCACAAAAAATGTGATCCCATGAAGGACCTACTATGTACTGAGAAGGAACCAGTTTGAACACGAGGAATCATGTCCAGGTACATTCATCCTACTCTGTATGATAGTATTCATAACTGAAATTAAAATTGTCATTCATACGTGTGTCACAGGGGTCTACCATACTCTCGTAACTGTCCTAAATTATAGGAACATTTTCCTTTTTAGGATAGATCTTTTTTTAAAATAGCTTGGACCCCACTTCTTGAAAAAGGGCTTATTTAATTAGGCTCATAACCGTCAAAATATGTAACTTCTCCCGGTTCTCGAAAATTCAAAAAGCTGCCTTTCTATACTACTCATTACTTCTTCCCTTCCCTAGACAGTGTCAAATCACCACAGCCTCTTCACTTCGACCACACTCTCTCAAATCCCTTACACTTCACCTACTTCTCTTGCTAAAACACCAAAATTCCCTCAAACCCTAAAACAAAATCTTCTTAGAAATCTCAGGAATCACTCATAAATCTTCAAGATGTCTGATAGACCACCTCCATCTACTTTGGCTCAAAGAATTGCAAGGGCACGCACAAAGTTTCTGCAAAAGGGGGATAGGAAACTGGTAAAAGAAGATGAAATCCAGAACCGTTCTCTCAACACCCACCGGTCAAAGTTCATCACTATCGTCACAAGAGGTAATTCCTGAACCTATTGTATCTACGCCTGTTGATCCTGTTAATATAAAGAGCCCTGGAATTGTAGAAAGTGAAACCCTAGTTGCTGAACTAGACAAGATAATGGGTGATCAAGAAAAGGATAGAATAGATAGGGGGAATCCATGTGAGGGGGAACAAGATAGTAAAAAGATTGATTTTAGGGAAGATGTGCTAGGTCCTGTAGTTTGTGAGTCTGGAGATAAGTTAAATATTGCAGAAAGAAATAATAGAACAGTTTAAAGAACAAGATAATGTGGAAATCTTGAGGGAGGATACAGTAGAACTGAGTAAAGGAGTGAGTGAAACTGTTGAAGTTGTGAAAGAATCTGTGCCTAAAAGTCCTGCAGGTGATGGACTTGGTATTGCTGAAGTCTCAGGGGAGTTGGGTCAAAAGTCTGCTGTTTGCCCAAATCCTAATGTGACTGATGAGGCAGATTTTAGTTGGACAGATTCTGAAGAGGAAAGGAAGAAAGAAGGTGTTTTAGAACAAGAGGAGATAACCAAGAAAGTTGAAGAAACAAAGAGGAAGAGAAAGTTTGGGCAAGAAGATGAAAAATTAGTTGAGGAAGAAGACGAGGAAGTAGTGTTTGTGAGAGAGAATCGAGTAGAGCCAGCAAAAAAAAAAGAAGATTGGTGAGAGATGGGAAGCCAGTGCTGAATCTAGACTGGTTGATGGAGATAGTGTAGAAGGTGATGACAAGGCAGCAGATGAGCCTGTTGTCAGAAGAGTTGGTACCAGATCCTCTTTAAAAGTGCAGTTAGAAAAAGCTTGATAAATTGGGAAGGACAGTCACCAATGTCAAAGAAAGAGAAGAAAAGAAGCTGGGAAGAAGAAAGAAGGGAAGCTGGTGAGGCTGAGCAGGATAGTGAGAATGGGAGCTATGTAGAACCTAGTGATTCAGATACTGATAGTGAGGTGGAGAATAAAAGAAGAAGAAGAGGGGACAATGAAGAAGAAGTGGATAGAGAAGAATTTTTCTCTAGGCATCAGGTTCTGCCAGAGGAAGTATTTTGCATGATGAAAAGGAGTTCCATTTGAGACCTTTGCTGAGGATGATTGGTGATCAGGGGTGGCTTGCTGTGTTTTCCAACAGGGACAGGAAGTTGTTTGTGGATGAAGTGAGAGAATTCTATACTAATTGTAGAGTAACTGCCAGGAGAGTGTTTTCTACTGTTAAAGGAATTGAAATAGAATTTGGAAGACCTGAACTGGGGGTGATTCTGGATGTACCTGTAGAAGGTTATTGCAGGTATGTTAAGCTAAAATGGCCAAAAAGAACAGATGGAGTCACCTCTTTGGATGTTGTGAGGAAGTTTTCAGGGAAGCCAAGACTGAGGAAGGAAAGGAAAGTTGAGAAAAAGGAGATGGAACCTGCCCATCAACTATTGTTTGAATTTGTGCACAGGTTTCTTCTGCCTAGGGGTGAAGGAATTGTGAGGCCAATGCTCTGGATTTGACCTATATGGAACTGATGGATAGGGGAGTGAAGATAAATCTGCCTGGGCTGATCATTAGGCACATTAAGAGGATCTCTGACACTGATCAGAAGCCCCACTCGCTTGTGCATTCTTACATTCTTCATCAGATTTTAAGCATTTTGGGGTCCCTTGGAAGCAGGAAAAAAGCCCACAATTCATCAGATGTTTGGGATAAATATGCTAAAGAATTGTGATTTTTTCAGAGAGAGCAGAGCTTCCAAAAGGCCAATGCAGGTAAAAGAAGAGCAAGCAGAGGACAGTGAAGACTTTGGTCCTGATGAGGCCATTGATGCAGTGAAGGAACTGGAGAAAATTGTTCTTGAGATTAATGCTGAAATGCTGAGCTCCAGAGACAGTTGAAGGTGAAGGATCAAGAGATTGATCGTCTGAAGATCGATTGCCACAAGCATGAGGCCGAGCTGGTGATGGAGAGGGCCAAAAATATGAAGCAGCTTGAGGCACTTGTCAGACACTTCAACCTTCAGCTTTGATCCTTCCAGACCTGTCTTCCTACCCCTATCTGATCTTTCCTCCTTCTCATTCTCCTGTGATTGCATGTTATGGATGTTTAAGACAATTTTTAATTCGGTTCTGTAACTATTAACAGGGTTGTGCTGATGACACAATCTGGATAATGTTTTTAAACTTCTTGTGTTCTTATCTGTTTTTGCTTAAGTAATCAGGTTCTTGGATGGGCCCTTATTTGTGTATGCTTGTGTTCTTATTCCTAACGAGTTGCTCTGTGCAGTAGACTGAACTAACTTGACAAGTTCCTGCAGGTCTTCGAATCTTTTCGATGATGCCAAAAGGGGGAAGAAGGAATTTGGGGTGTTTGTGACCTAACTCATCTGTTTGTTTTTTATTCTGTTCTCTTGTTTTGGTTTTTTGGTTTATGTCTATTCAGGTTCTTGGGCAACGGTTGTTTGTCATCATCAAAAAGGGGGAATTTGTTGAAAGCTGGTTTTGAAGTATGACAAACAGGAAGGACACCGAGGTTCATGCAAGGAACCTGAAGAACCTGGTCCTTGAAGGGAAGGGCACGTTTGATCGAAAAGATTGTGGGTTGCAAATCCCTGTGGAACTAGGAATAGTGGCACGTGGTTGTATACGTATCCTAGTCAGACTAAAAGAGGCAGTGCCCCAGCTGTGTCTACGAAGCATGGAAAAGAGTCAGACGTTAACATGGAAAAGAGTTACTACGAATCTCAACTTACCTTAATTAAGGGGATTCCTTGTAGAACTCAACTAGGGTTGCACAACTCATATAAAATCCAGTAGTAGAGACAGCCGAGTTTTTTGATTATTATTTCACGTACAGAGAGTTGAGCACAAGCAAAGGCGATTCAATAACTTTCTACGTGGATAAGCTGAAGAAGACAACTAAATTGCATGCAGAGTATTAAGTCTAGATTTCTTGTCTAGGATTATCGAGTTGTAAGTTGTCATTGTATCGAGCATTCATTTACCTATTTGCTTATTCTAGAAGCTTATGTATTAGGTAAACTTTTTTGTGATTACTAGAAAAGCTAGAGTGTAGCTTTGTTTAGTGATTAGGGTCTAGAGTGTAGCCCCTTGGTTACAGAGTTTGTAATCTAAAACATTGCTCTTGTGTTAGTGGATTCAGTGCTAAAATCCCAGAGTGTGGGTCGTGGTTTTTTCTCCCTTGAGCAAGGAGTTTTTCCACGTAAAAATCCTTGTGTAGTTTGAGTTCTGTTCTGTGTATGTTCTTGTTAGACGGAGGTAGAAGGAAATTCTAAGAACCTTGTTCTACAGTAGAAGAACACAGTTCTTGCGAAAATTGGGAGACACTATTCAACCCCCCCCCCCCTTCTAGTGTCCTTAGGAGGTGCATAAAGTATAACAGATAATTATAGAGATTGGCATGAAAAGTTGCCTTTTGCACTTCTTGGGTACCGCACCACCACTAGAACTTCAACTGGGGCAACTCCCTATCTTTTGGTGTATGGCGCAGAAGCAGTCTTGCCTGCGGAAGTAGAAATTCCTTCTTTAAGAATCATTCAAGAAGCGGGTTTAGAAAATGCTGAATGGGTGAAGATCAGATGTGAACAGTTGATGCTTATGAGAAAAGAATGAATGCAATTTGTCATGGGCAACTTTACCAAAATCGCATGATCAAGTCTTTTGGCAAGAAAGTTAAAGTGAGAGACTTCAAACCGGGGCAATTGGTGTTAAAGAAGATCTTTCCTAATCAAGAAGAAGCAAGGGGCAAATTTGCACCAAATTGGCAAGGTCCATATGTGGTTCATCGGGTTTTATCTGGAGGAGCACTGATTCTGGCAGAAATGGATGGTCAAGTTTGGCCAAAAGCAATCAACGCAGATGCCGTCAAAAGATACTATGTCTGAAGCAATCACAAGTTAGCATGGTTTTGAATGTAATCTTTGATGTAATGCGAACTACGCGTGACCTGAATCCCAAGGCGGGATACGTAGTAACTCACATAGAGTTTGGTTGCATTGATATAAGAATTTCCCCTATTTCCTCTTTTATGTAATTTTGAACTACTTCTGACCTGATTCCTGGAATGGCAACAGGATAAGTAGGCAATCCCCTTCGGATTCGGTCAAAATATTGTAACACTTTAGGCTTGTTTGTCTTTTATGATGTAATGCCGAACTATGCATCTGGGCAGATGTATGGATATTTCCAATTCGGATACGGCTTCATACTTAGATTGCCATATTTTCCCCAAAAAAATCTTCATGTAAGCAGAACTACGAACGGTCTGATTCCCGTGGAGGGATACGTAGGCGCTCTTAACGGGCTCGACTCTATAATCTTAAAATTTTCAGTCTCCCTTAAGGCAAGCAACTGGGGCAATTTTGCAAAGATAATTTGAGAAGATAAAACTGGGGCAATTTTGCAAGATAATTCGAAGATTTAAAAGATATCAACTGGGGCAAATTTTGCAAAATGAGTTGAAGATTTGGAAGTTCATAACTGGGGCAGATCTTTGCAAGAATTGGTTTGCTTATCAAAGGATGAAACAGCAAAGTTCTGAAAGTATTCAAGATTAGCACAAGTTGCAATACAAAGGATGTTCAGTTTGTTTCGAGATATGTCATGAGTCTGAGTTAAAGCAGGAATTTTACATGCATTATAAACTTTTCACTTGCATATTAATGATTGCTTGCTTACTATTTTATCAAATTATTTTATTTTGCCTCTATATTAAGATGAGTTATACTATTGAGTTCATAAACCAAGTTTCCGAGGATGGTTTTCAAAGCCCAAGTTTCACGAAGAAGAGGAAGCGATACCAACGAATTCAAGATGAATCAGCACAAATCAAACATCCCTCCCCAAAACTAACAATTTTTTCTTTGAGAGCAGGAACCTGAAAGCTCGCAATGGAAGGATCATTCGCACTATGGATGAACAATTTATTGAACGCGCATTCAGAGAATTGAACATCAGATTCAATATGAACTGAAGAGAGCATTCAAAACTTTGCACCACTATCCATGCAAGCCACACCAATCAAGTTGACAATGCAAATGATTTGGCTTGACAGATCATTCAAATTTACTCTTGCGGCATCTAAGCATTACATTGATTATTGCCGAAAAGGCGGCGCTTTTCCTTTCTCAACATCTTAGCATTGCGATAGAATTTACCTCGCGATATTGATAGACAAGTCGGCTGGAATACCGCTTTCGGAGTGTTTCGCGATATCGGTTGTCTTGCAATATTGGCATTTATTAATAGTTTAAGACAAGTCGGCTGGAACACCGCTTTCGGAGTGTTTCGCGATGTCGGTTGTCTTGCAATATTGGCACTTTATATTTAAAATAGATTGATAATTTAAGACAAGTCGGCTGGAACACCGCTTTCGGAGTGTTTCGCGATGTCGGTTGTCTTGCAATATTGGCACTTTATATTTAAAATAGATTGATAATTTAAGACAAGTCGGCTGAAACACCGTTTTCAGAGTGTTTCGCGATGTCGGTTGTCTCGCAATATTGGCATTTTATATTTAAAATAGATTGATAATTTAAGACAAGTCGGCTGAAGCACCGTTTTCGGAGTGTTTCGTGATGTCGGTTGTCTCGCAATATTGGCATTTTATATTTAAAATAGATTGATAGTTTAAGACAAGCCGGCTGGAGCACCGCTTTCGGAGTGTTTCGCGATGTCGGTTGTCTTGCAATATTGGCATGTTATGTTTAAAGTAGATTAATAATCTAAGATAAGTCGGCTGGAGCACCACTTTCGGAGTGTTTCGCAATGTCGGTTGTCTTGCAAGATTGGCATATTGTATTTGAAGTACATGATTCGACTTAAGACATTATGTCTTATTAGTCAAACTTATCTTATGAAAGCCTTGCATTTTACAAATTCATTCCCACTTTACTTATTGTTTCACTTTACCGTTTCAGAATAATGATCAGCCTAGAGGTTCCCCGGGCGGAGTACCTCGTCAGTTGATCGAGAGAAGGACTTGTTGATAGCATCACAACCAGCATTTACAATTTTATATTATCCCTTTATTTATTTCTTATTCTAGTTATTATAGTTTATTAGCAGTTGCTCGCTTACCGTTTGTTAAGTCTTTACAGAATTTTGGCAATGCCGCAGCAGCATTTGGAGCATAACGTGGAACCCTTTCTTAGCAGTGAACTGGGGCAATTGTTGATATGAGCTAGACTCGTCAACAAGGATCTGAAGAATCGCACTCGAACAAGCAAGTTTTACCTAATCTTTCATTTCAGATTAGGCGTCAGTCGGAATTCTTTCCCATTCGTGCATCCTTTCTTCTGTCGATCGTGCGAGTCTTTGTATGTAAGTGTCGTCGAACTACATATGGCCTGATTCTCTTTCAGCCCGAGATATGTAGGCAACTTGAAAATCGGAGTTGGGCCATGTCCATAAGCCTTGCACTTTGGTCCTTAAAACCAAAGTCCTTGGCTTTATCGTGACAAAATTGGGTTCTCGTCAACTTCTTCACCCTAAAAACACTTTCATCCTTTTTCGGGTAAAGAGGGGCAGCTGTTGACACCTAATTTTGTCCCGGAGTTATTGGAATTGATAATTTACTATGGAAAGGTTTTTAATTAAGGATAAAATTGAAAATAAAAGAGATAAAGCAATTGATTTTGATCAAAAGAGGCTAAAAGCATAATTCATAGCCCTAAATCCGTCCTACCCGTGTAAATCCCCATATAACTTAAAATACCCAAAATTAGAAATCCCTAAGCTTTCTCCCTAATCAGCTAACCCAATACCCACAACCCTACAACCCGATGCCCAAATGTCCTCTCCCCAAAATTTGCCGTCGCCTTCTCTATTTCCATTTTCAGCCATACCCAAGCTTCGTCCCCACCTTCCCTTGCCACCCCAAACATGGTAATGGTCCCGTAATCCGACCCCCCTTTTGTTTTCCCCCCTAAAATCGCGACCCACAATGTTAAAACACGATCTACAACCGTTTGTTTCTACACCTTCTCATCATCAAGGGCTCGGATCAAAGGCAAATAGGCTCTTGAATTCAAAATCAGAATCGAAAAAGGAATATTCGATTTGATTCGGATTCCTTTTTTGTTTTCTGATTTTTCTTTTCAAAAGCTTGTAAAAAGGGGTCAAAATCCGAACGTTGGAAAGGAAGAGGTAAGGATATACTAGTCTTTTCATCCTAGGTCAAAACCCTAATTTTTCTTCTATATATATGTTGTTTGATTACTTGCAGTGGAGGTTTTTTTTTTTTGGAGATATCAAGAAACGGCACTAAGAAAAAAAGAACAGAAAATTTCTTTTAGGTTTCTGATAGGTTTTCTATACAGTGGTGACAGGTTTCGCTTCTAGTTTCAGATTTTGAAGTTGATATCCCTGTTTTCTTGTCGTCGCATCGTATTACTGAAGTTGTTTGTCGCGTCGCTCTTGTTCAAGTCGTTTTCTTTGGTTCATCGCTTCAGTTCCTCCTGCCTCGCAAAAGGTCAGTGTTCTATATTTTCTTGTGTCCGTTAAGTGTTTTTGGTTATTTAATCATGAGTTGCTTAAATATAGCTTATTTCTTGCTTGAGATTAGAAATAGTTAACCATGATCAGTAAAGTGTGTTAGAAATGTTTGATTAGTTTAAACAGATCTTGAAGCTTATTTAGAAATGGTTTAAGTATTGATCCGTTATGACATCTTTAGGTCTAAAGTACAATTAGAATAAAGCTTGAACCCTTGATAAACATGTGAACTGCTGCATTTAGATTTCCTAAGTGATCTGCTCTTAGCAAGTCATTAGATTCCATTTTGTTTTCCTTGGAGTTTGTCTTTATTTCAGTTGTAACTTTTTTTAATAGTTTGGCCTGCTTGCTGTGAATGATTGAGTTATTATCTGGTGGCTTTGATTTAGTGTATGTGCAGTTTGTTTGAGATGGTAGCAGGGTCAGTTTCCATGAGCTGGAAGTAGCTCCAGGGAGTAGTAGTAGTTTCTGGTAGGGATTCAAGAAAATGGAGTTCAGGAGAGTGTGTGTGCCTCTTTTTTGTAATTGTATGCCGTGTGTGTATGAAGTGGTTGTGTTCTGGTTGTTTAGGGTTCACAAGCAGGGGTTTCCAGGGGGTTTGTTTTGATCAGATTCAGGGTGTAGCAGGGAGTCAGGTTGTCTCTGTTTTTTGTTGATTCAGGTTTGGTTCAAAGGTCCTGGTGGTTCTTTGGAGGTGTGCAGGCAGTGAGGGAGTTATGGAGGTTTCAGGGTGTATGTAGTCCTGGTTTCTTATAGTAAGGAGAGTGGTTCAGTGGGGCTTTAGCTCAGGTCAAGGGGTCTGCTAGGTGTGCTCTAGTGTCCAGGTCTTTGAGGATGTTCTGGTAGTGTTGGTGTGTGTGTATGAGTGGAGTAGGAGTTGTTCTGATGTTGCGGTGTGGGCAGGTGTTGATATGGAGAATAATAGTTGATAAGGAGAGCTGCAGTATTTTGTATTTGTTTTTAAGGTAGTTCCGGTGATAGTTTAGCAGGTCTTGGGTCCTGGAAGAAGTTGTTGAATCAAGGGGTTCAGGTTGTATCAAAGGGTTCTAGTTTGAAGTCCTGAAAGGATGGATATCCGTCTAAAGAGTTGGGTCTATGCTTGATTAATGAACCTATTGTAGCTTGGATATTTGTGTGCCTGTGTTTTGTCGCATCAAGTTAAGGTTAATGAAGTGGGTGATTTTTATGTATTTTGGTTCTAGTTCTGAAGTTAAAATGTTAAGGTTTGGTGAACCCGAGGTCTTTAAATCGCATCTTGATAAAAAAAATGCTCATCTTTTGGTTAAATCTTGTTTTCTCTCCAGCTCAAGTTATATCTTATGTCTTCTTCTGTTGGTATCTCTCGTAAATATGCAATATAGAATATGGTTCTCTCGCCTGCCTTAGATCTGCATTATTCATGAAGTAACTCTAAAAAAGAGCACTTATTTTAAGTTCACATCCTGAAATTGCAAGCATTGTTTTGAAAGGATTTTCCATTTTAAGTTGAACTGGAAGACTATTCTTTATAATAAAGTTCAAAATTTTGGTTTATATGTGATGAACTTTTGTAGAAAGCAAAAAATCTTTCCTCTAAAAAATGATTTTGAAGTTCGTCGTCGTTGCGATCTCTGAAACTTGGTCCCATGGAATGGTCTTGGTTAAAGGTCTAATCTCTATCTTATAAAAGCATTAGTCTATGAGATAAATTCATGATAATAAAAGGAAACCGTATTTGCACTTGGAAGCTTGAAATTTTGATCCAGGAGCTGATCATTGGGGTTTTTGCTTTGGCTTTAACTTTATACATTTTAATCATAAGTAATCCTTGAGTGTTCTGCTCCCTTTTATTTAAGAAACTTAATTAATTTGGCCCATGAATTCCGCTTGAATTTTAATTTAGTGTATTGATCATATATTTGTGGTATAGAACTATGTTTAGGATGGATGGTGATTATTTATGAAATACAATGGATTTAATGACTAAGCATGCAAATTGATGTACTTCTCTGAATGTTGTTTCAAGGCTTCTGTGTAAAGCAACAAAGTAAAAAAAAAAAACGAAACTCAGTTTTCCTCTTTAACATAAAGTTGTTTCCACTTCCTTATTTTAAGTTTGAGTTATGAAATTGTTATTCTTGTTCCAAAGTAAGCGAATGGGTACGATAAGATGCTCTTGGTGATTTCATTTTGGGAAGCAATTAAGTTTAGAATACTGGCATAAACTTTGTAATGCCGTTCTATTAGTTTGTTTACTCTTTATGACATTCGAAAAGTTTCTAATCATTATCTCCTTTTCTCTTCTATTTTCTTTGCATGAACACTCTTGGGACGAGTTGAAATAAAACTCACAAACGGGATGGCGTGCATTCGAAGTTACTTGAATCGCTCCGCATTTTCGGGACTTGATATCCCCGAAAATGTAAAACAAAAAGAAATGAATAAATGAAAAGCCTTGTGAAATACAGGGCTCGAATTGGGTTCGCTATCCCGGGTTCTACCTTCTAAAACTCCTTCTCTCCCGCTCCCTTTTAGAAAGCATGTTTTAGGACTTTGTATGATTAGAAGCCTGGTAGGTTAGCCACTTTATTGAAATTGTTATCTTATTGTGTTTAAGAGTTTAAATTGCTATCCCTCTTTGGGACTCGCCAATTAATTTAAGATAGTAGAAACTTTAGTTAATTATCGAGTGCAAAAGAAATAAAATTAAAATTGTACCTATTTATTTATTATTTATATTAAGTATTATTTATCATTTATAATTTTATTTATTTATTAATTAATTAAATTAATAAGTAGCATTTATTATTAATTTATTGTTTAATTTTAATTAATCATTTATCTACCTAATCAATTATAATTTTTATTTACTTATTTATTCATTTATCTATAAAATTATTTAAGTGGTATTTATTATTATTTTATTTATTTATTATTTATTTAATTAATTAATTCTAATTAATTTATTTGTTTAATCAATTATATTTATTTAACTAGTCAATTATTATTGTTCACCCCTTATCTAATTGGAATCATATAATATTTATTTATCTAATTAAGTATTTATCTATTTATTTATTTATCTAATTAATTAATCAATTATTATTCTTTATCTAATCATTTAAATTTATTTACTTAGCCCTTATTTATTTAATCAATCAATCAATCCTTATCTCATTATTCATTAATAATTAAGTTTTTTCAAGTATTGTCATAATCAATTTTATCTTCTTACTATTATTATCTATTTATTTTATTTAAAATTTATCCCAAATTAATTTCTTAAGTAAAATTCGTGAAAATCGCCGGATTAACCCGCTTTTTAGCGGATTTTCGAAAGTGCTCCCGATAATAAGGACCTTCTTTCGAATTTAATAGAACCACTTACCTAAGAATCTCTGAATTTTAATTTAATTTCCTTTAAATAAAGAAATAAATTGCACTCCTTAGTTAACTTAGGTTCCTAATAATCCTTAAATTAGGTGGCGACTCCAAAGAAACCCTTTGGAATCCCACTTTGTTGAAATATACCGAAACCTTCTTTTCTTAAGAAAGGGTAATTTTGGGGTTCAACAGCGTGGCGACTCCGCTGGGGATATTAATATGGTTCTAACCAAAAGATTTTCACGAATTTGCTTTATTTGTATATGTGCTGATTGTATGTATGCGTAGTTTAACTCATTATTGTTTGCATGCCTAAACTGATATATGTAGGATTTATGTTGTGAATGAATATTGAAGCACATTTATTTGTGCATAGTTTGCATTCCGTTCATATTTTCTCCCTCATGGAGCCTGTCAATTCTCTTTCATCTCCTCGATTTCATCACGGAGGGCCCGCATGACGGGCAATAATACAGGAAGGGCATGTCCTTCCTAAGTTTCTGAATTTCTTTCGTGTCACCAAAGTTAGTTGGGGTATGGTTTGCCTGATTTTGTCATGGCAGGTTTTACTGGTTTATGGGGCCAGGTTTATCCCGCATAGGTCGAGTCAGCCTCAACCGTCAGCCCACTCTTAGAAGGAGATTAGGTCATGCATGCATATACACCTTAGTTTGGACCCGGTCCTTGGTACCGTTTCCAGGAATTAAGAAACCGCCCTTTGTTGATGGGTTATTGAAACCCAACGACACTGCATATTATGTGATCGTGTGGATATTATAACGAATTCCAAGCCCTTTGCCATGTCAAATTTGGGAACCCCTCATGTTGTCTTTTTATTGTTTTGTAGATATGGATTCAGCCCACCTCTTTCCTAAGCATCGGGACATCCAAATGATCACCACTCCGCCAAAAATTCTAAAAGATTGGTGGAACAACATCAAAGGGGAGTACGGTGCTCAAAATCATAAGGAACACTGGGAATCTGGTTCACTGATGCATATCCAGGGTGACAAGGGCCTTATTAGAGCTTTAGTGGAATTATGGGATGCTGAAGCGGGTGTTTTCCGCTTCCCTGACTTGAGTTGTGCCCGACTTTAGAAGAGATCGTGGGCTTTACAGGTTTGACTATGGAAGATCGTGAGATCATTGTGCCTAAAGCCAAATGCCCAAAGAAGTTTTGCAGTATGTTCGAATTGAAATATGTTCCATCATTGGTAGCGAAGAATCATGGCACGATCTCTCTAGAATATTTGTTTAAGCGTTTTGGAAGAGCGGGCTCTTTTAGCGCACACTAAAAAGAATTTGATTGCAATAAGGCAAAGTGGGAGAAGCTTAGACCTAAGGTTTTTGTGTTAGCACTACTCGGTACTTTGGTATTTCCATGTGGTTATGATGCAATTGATATCCGGCTCAGTACTGTGGTGAAATCGATATTCGAGGGAATAAACGGGAGGCAGACAACTCTAGTGCCCATGATCCTCGCTGATATGTTGTACTCTTTGACTGAGTGCTCTGTCTTTAGAAAGGGACGCTTCTTTGGTTGCAATCTTCTTTTGCAACTATGGGTTGTGGAGCATCTACACGATCGGGGGCAATAGGATGATTTGATTCCTCAAAATGGAAACCGAATCACCACACACTATGCAAGAATGGAAGGTTTCAAACGTCATCACACTGCTCAAGATTGGTATGATGATATAAAGGGTTTAAGTGGCGCAGACATTCACTGGAATTATTCATGGATTGGCAATCGGGAAGTTCGCTTGAGGAGTCCCAACCGGTATTATATCAAGTTGATCGGGTTCAGGAGCATTCAGCCTTACGCTCCGATCCGTGTGATGAGGCAATTCGGGTTATTACAGTCCATCCCACTCATTGCCGGTATACGGGACTCTGAAGTCGAATATGAATCGCCTGATTACACAGTTCCTGAAGCAATGAACATCTGTAATGACTGGGCTCGCTTAGAAAGAGAATTGATTCGTCGAGATCAAAACCCACCATGTTCTCCTGAGTATATGCATGGGCAAGACACATCTATGGCATTAGGGAGATAGAAGCAAGTCCTTAGGAGCAGATTGGTTTTGTTGACAAAGAAGCTGAACGGCATTCTCGCCTTCACATTCTGCCCATAACAACATTGGATGATTTGATGTTTGACCAAGTTCGCCATTACCCGGGATATTCAGGATATCTTTATGCCACAAACCGGTTATATCGTGAGAGGCTACCTGCCTGATGATGTTGCTGAATGCTGATGATTATTGCTGATTCCTAAAAATAGAAGCAGAATTTATCTCTTGTTTTTCTAAAAATCCCGCTTCTTTTTGTCCCGATGTAAAGCTTGATGCTTCTTCCCCTTTTAGTATTCGGATATTATTATCCCAACTCTATCACGATGTAACATTTTGAGACCAGTTTATTACTAATGGCAATTACTAATGTTTATTTACATCCCAATTTTGTATTGGCAAACGGTCATTATAATATCCAGATGTGTATGCAATTTGCGCGATTAGGCTTACCTCTAGCACAAAGAGGCACCCTACAGGGTAGGACGCGTCCGCATTTTTATTTTACGCACATTATTTGTGGTTGCCACATGCCTAATTTATCGCCCGTTTAAAATGCAAAAGCGCTACGTGACGCGCGCTATGTGATTACGTGCAAATTTTACCAACAACATGCAAACTAACACAGTTACCTTTTGAATTTTTCTTTTATTTTTTTTATTCCCAAACAGAGGTTTGATTTGTGCTGATTGAGCTGATCCAAAGACTTTCCTCTGCACATTGATTCGACAAAATGTCTGGTAGCGATGATCAGCCTCCCGTTCTCAATGATAAGACTCTCGAAACTCCCGGATCTTCGAGGGGAAACATCCTCCTTGCTCAGGATGACCTTATTTTGAATCTGACCAAACAGATACAGATGCTGAGCGATGAGCTAGCAGCCATTAAAGGGCAAGCCCCTCAAAACGTACCTTTAAATGCCAATCCTGTTCACAATGTACCCGCATACCAAAACAACCCACTTAATCAAACACCACCACCACAAAACCGCCCACAAGTTAGTCAAAATACCCCGCCCGCTCAGCAAAATACCCAACCCGCTGGTTATCCTTCATATTATCCATATCCTAACGACCCCACTCCTCCTCACTACCAATATTTGCCTGCTAAAGACACTCCCCGTCCTCCACAATCTCAATCGCCTATTCCTGTAGCCGTTGCTCCTCCAAATGCCAATGATCCAAGGCAGGGATATCCCGAGGCTTTATATTATGAGCATGACCCTAATGGGAAGAATGTGGACTTCACAGACTATCAGCCACAGAATGAAATGCCCACAACTGTGGAAAAACAGGGAAAGACAAGCGAACAAGAGGAGATAATCCAAGCAATGAAAGTCATGCAACAATCTATTAAGGACTTGCAGGTGACTAAGAACGGCAAAGCACTTCATACCGCAGTCTTTATCTATTCCCGGACATTACTCCTCCTCCCGGTTTTAAAGTGCCGAAGTTTGACATGTATGATGGTCATGGTGACCCATTTGCTCATTTAACCAAGTACCTCAACAGAATGAGGGCGGCGGGAGGCAAAGAAGAACTTCTGATGGCTTACTTTAGCCATAGTCTGGAAGGTATTGCTGCTGAATGGTTTGCCAGACAAGACATAAGCAAATGGCACGAGTTTGATGATATAGCTGGTGATTTCACAAACCAGTTTGAATACAATGTGGCGATGGTCCCTGACCTCATAACCTTGGCCAATTTGAAGAAGAAACCAACCGAAACTTTTAGGGAATACGCCTTGAGGTGGCGTGAACAGGCTGCACGGGTGCAACCCCCGATGACTGAGAGGGATATGGTGAAGTACTTTATTCGTGCTCAAGACGACTCCTATTACATGCATATGCTTCCTATGATAGGTGCACCTTATGCTGAACTTCTCACAATGGGGGAGATGGTGGAAGAAGGCATCAAATCCGGTCGGATTGTGAGCTTTGCTGAAATGAAGTCGAGTGCTCAAAATGCTCAAGCCAGCCCAAACAATTCTAGAAGAAGAGAGAAGAGGGAAGAAGTCACAGCTGTTACCGCAGACATTGACCGCCGCCCGGCTAGGAGGTTGAACTTTGATAATCCACCAGCCTACCCTACTTACCAAAATGCCCCTCCTCATTACCCAAATGCACCTCCTCATTACCCAAATATTCCTTCTCCTTACCCAAATGCACCACCCCCAAATTACCCTAGTCACTATCAAATTCCTCCCGCTCCATACCCTGTCTATCAAGCACAACCCAGTTATTATCCACCACGAGCACCAGCACCACAACAATATCCTCCTCGCCAATAAAATTACCAACCCCGTGCTCCTGTCCGTCCAAATATGCAAGGACCTAACCAAAGCTATGAAAGGAGAGCACCCAAAACCTATAGTCCTATAGCTGAATCTTATGGTCAATTATTTGAAAGACTAAGAAGCGCCGGAGTTGTGCAGCCTGTTCCTAACAATACTCCAAATCCTCCTCCAAGGTGGTATGATATTAATAAGCATTGTGTTTATCATTCTGGGGCTGCGGTCCATGATGTGGAAAGGTGTTATGCCTTCAAGGATAGAGTGGAAGATTTGATCAAATCAGGCACTATCCAGCTTACTGGAACTCAGCCAAATGTGCAAGATAATCCTCTTCCCGCCTATGGAAACAATGTTGTCAATGTCATTTCCCTTGAGGAGGAGGTCGATTTGAAAGGGACCATTGTTCCCGTTAGCAATGTGAGGGTTGTAACGAGGCCAAAGTATCTGTGCAAGTTAGAGCTCCCATTCTGGTGCAAGCTGGTATCCCAAGGCCAACTGTCACCGTCATGCTTGCCTCACCCCTTCAATATGATAGCAAGAGGGTTCCTTGGAACTATTCTGAAGTGCCTATCGGAAGTGGAAAGGTAACTATTGCTGTTGCTGCTGCACAAGGCATGACCAGATCTGGTAGATTCTATACGCCTGAGAAGTTGGGTCAAAGCCTTGGAGAAAAGGAGGGCATTGTAAGAAGAGTGACTGACACCGAGGCTGAGGACTTCTGGAGGAAAATGCAGTCAAAAGAATACTCTATTCTGGAGCATTTAAAGAATACTCCTTCCCGGATATCCATCATGGCTTTGCTGATGAGCTCTGAAACACACAGAAATACATTGTTGAAAGTGCTCAAAGAAGCAGAGGTCCCTGCTGAGACCACGGGTGAGAGCTTGGCCGTCTTGGTTGGCCAAATCTTGGAACCTCACAAGGTGTCCTTCTTCAAAGAAGAGCTTCTACCCGAGGGTCTCGGACACAACAAAGCCTTGCATATTGTTGTCAAATGTATGGATAAATTTGTTGGACGGGTACTGATCGACGGTGGTTCTGGGCTCAATATATGTCCGTTGGCAACTCTGAAGGAGCTTGGAATTGATGCTGGCAAAATTAGACAAAGCAATGTGAAAGCAAGGGCTTTTGATGGGGCTCAAAGGTGCACCTTAGGAGAAGTTGATCTTGATCTGCAAATAGGTCCTGTGAACTTCTCTGTGGAGTTTCAGGTATTCGACATCCCGTCTACCTATAATATGTTGTTAGGAAGACCTTGGATTCACATGGCCGGAGCCGTCCCTTCTACTTTGCATCAAAGTGTGAAATTCATATGGGATAATGAAGAAGTAGTGGTTAAGGGCGAGGGAAACAGCCCCATGCATGCTAGCACCACGATTCCTATGGTGGACAACGCCACAGAGCTTGATGGGACTACTTTTCACACGGTTGAGCTAATAAATGTGACCCGAGCATCTAATGATGATTCAAAAAAAGGTACCCTACCCAGAGTCCCCAAGATGATTGCTGTGGAAATGTTGAAAAATGGTTTCAAACCTGGTTCGGGATTTCGGAGCAAATCTGAATGGCATTACTGAACCCATCTGCTTGCCCAAGAATCTGGGTACCTTTGGCTTGGGTTACTGTCCTACCAAAAAGGAGATTGAAAACGCCAAAAGGAAACCAGCCATTGTTATGCCAGAACCCCTTCCTTCCTTATACCAGTCATTTGTCAAGGCACCGGAAGTCATTATACCGGATCTGATAGAGGGAGTTGGTAATTTGTTTCTGAGTGATGATTTGGAATGCGATGTTATTATTGAAGACTATGTTGAGGAATCACCTGTGCAGAATGTTGAGGCAAAGGATCCGATGGCCAATTGGACCTGTGTCCCAGTGGAAGAGTCTTGGTGAATGAACTCACTAGTCTATTTTGGCGTCACAGTCAGATTGAGGCCCTGAACTGTGTTTCGCCTTTGGTTTATGTTTATGTCTTTTCAAAATAATCTGTTTACATTCTGCGTGTTTTACTTTAATGTATGCCTCCCTAAACTAGACTTTTGAAATAAATAAAATGCACTGCATTCCCCCTACTATTATTTTGCTATGCTTTAATTATTTACTTTATTTTACGCTTTTGATTAATGTTTGTTTCTGTTTCAGCTTTCCACTTAACAAAACTGCCGAAACTTTACTTGTGACATATAATGAAACAACTGAACAAACTGGTGCTGATGCATTGAGTATTGGGGGGTTTAATGAAGATTTTGTTCCTGATGAAATAACAAGAGAAGTGGATCAATTTGAGAACAAACCAAAGCCTAACTTGGAAGAAACCGAGTCAATCAACTTGGGGACTTCAGAAGATGTTAGAGAAACCAGAATCAGTGTTCATTTGACCTCGGAAGAAAGAAGAGCTTATATTGAACTATTGAACGAGTATCGAGACATCTTTGCTTGGTCTTATGATGATATGCCCGGTTTGAGTACCGACCTTGTCACTCACAAGTTGCCTACTGATCCTTCATTTCCGCCTGTTAAGCAAAAGAAGAGAAACTTCAAAACTTCCACAAGAAAACAAATATTGGAAGAAGTGCAAAAGCAATTGACCGCTAAGGTGATTCGATCTCTCAAATATCCCACTTGGTTAGCGAATATTGTGCCGGTGCCCAAGAAAGACGGCAAGGTTAGAGTTTGTGTTGATTATCGTGATCTCAACAAAGCAAGTCCAAAGGATGATTTTCCATTGCCAAATATTCATATCCTTATTGATAGCTGTGCAAAACATGAGCTTCAGTCTTTTGTAGATTGCTTTGCTGGCTATCACCAGATTCTAATGGATGAAGATGACGCTGAAAAGACTGCTTTCATCACGCCTTGGGGTGTGTTCTGTTATAGAGTTATGCCTTTCAGTTTGAAGAATGCCGGGGCAACATATATAAGAGCGATGACAACTCTTTTCCATGATATGATTCAAAAAGAGATTGAAGTCTATGTAGATGATGTTATTATCAAATCAAAGAAGAAAGAAGAGCATTTGACTGATTTGAGAAAATTCTTCAACCGCCTTCGACGGTATAACTTGAAGCTTAATCCTGCAAAATGTGCGTTTGGTGTTCCCGCCGGTAGGATGTTGGGTTTCATTGTAAGCCGGAGGGGTATAGAATTGGATCCGTCTAAAATCAAGACTATCCAAGACTTGCCTCCTCCAAAGAGCCGGAAGGATGTGATGAGCTTTCTTGGCCGCTTGAACTACATAAGCCGCTTCATTGCACAATCCACGGTTATTTGTGAACCAATAATCAAGCTGTTGAAAAAAGATGTTGTTATTGAATGGACAGAAGATTGTCAAAAGGCTTTTGATAGGATCAAGGAGTATCTATCTAATCCGCCTATGTTAGTTCCTCCTGAACCTGGAAGGCCATTGATCTTATATTTGTCTGTCTCAGAAAATGCATTTGGATGTGTCTTGGGACAACATGACAAGACTGGGAAGAAAGAACAAGCCATTTATTATCTAAGCAAGAAGTTCACCCCTTATGAAGCCAGATACACTCTCTTGGAGCGAACTTGTTGCGCCTTGACTTGGACCGCACAAAGGTTAAGGCACTATCTTTCATCATATACAACTTATCTTATCTCGAGGATGGATCCTTTGAAGTATATCTTTCAAAAGCCGATGCCCACGGGGAAATTGGCAAAATGGCAGATTTTGTTGAGCGAATTTGACATAGTCTATGTCACCCAAAAGGCGGTAAAAGCACAAGCATTGGCGGATCATTTAGCTGAAAATCCTGTTGATGACAACTATGAACCATTGAGAACTTACTATCCCGATGAAGAGGTCTTGTTTCTGGGTGAAGACATCTCTTCTGAATATGATGGTTGGCGTCTTTTCTTTGACGGAGCAGCAAATTTCAAAGGTGTCGGTATTGGAGCTGTCTTAATTTCTGAAACGGGTCAGCATTATCCTGTTTCGGCCAAGCTCAGATTTCCATGCACTAACAATATGGCTGAGTATGAAGCATGCATTTTGGGTCTTCGATTGGCAGTTGATATGAATATTCAAGAACTTTTAGTAATTGGGGATTCCGACTTGCTGATTCACCAAGTACAAGGCGAGTGGAACACCAAGAATGCAAAGATTCTTCCTTATTTGCGTTGTGTCAAGGAATTGTGCAAAAGGTTCGCAAAGATTGAGTTCAAGCATGTTCCTAGACTGCAAAATGAGTTTGCCGATGCTTTGGCAACTTTATCTTCCATGATCCAACATCCTGACAAGAATTATATTGATCCTATCGAAATTGAATTGCATGATAGGCCAGCTTATTGTTTTCAAGTTGAGGAAGAGCGAGATGGCCATCCTTGGTATTTTGATATCAAGAATTATCTCAAGGTTGGGAGTTATCCTGAAAATGCAACAAGTGTTCAAAAGAAGAGCATTCGGAGGTTAGCAAATCAATTCTTTCTAAGCGGTGAAATCCTATATAGGAGGACCCCGGACTTAGGACTCTTAAGGTGTGTTGATGCTATTGAAGCAAATAAATTGCTTATGGAAGTGCATGCGGGAGTTTGCGGACCGCACATGAATGGTTTTGTTTTGGCAAAGAAGATCTTAAGAGCAGGATATTTTTGGCTAACTATGGAAACTGATTGTGTTCAGTTTGTGCGGAAATGCCATCAATGTCAAATTCACGGAGATATGATCAAAAGACCTCCTTCTGAACTTCATGCAATGAGTTCTCCCTGGCCTTTTGTTGCTTGGGGAATGGATGTTATTGGTCCTATTGAGCCGGCCGCTTCAAATGGACATCACTTTATTTTGGTTGCTATTGATTACTTCACCAAGTGGGTGGAAGCAACTTCTCACAAGTCCGTAACCAAGAAAGTGGTGTAAGATTTTGTGCGCAACAATATCATTTGTAGATTCGGGGTTCCTGAATCAATCATTACCGATAATGGCGCAAACTTGAATAGTGATTTAATGAGAGCAACTTGTGAAAGCTTCAAGATTACTCATCGCAACTCTACTGCATACCGGCGTCAAATGAATGGAGCTGTTGAAGCGGCAAATAAGAACATCAAGCGTATTCTTCGCAAGATGATTGATAATGTTGAAAGCTGGTTTTGAAGTATGACAAACAGGAAGGACACCGAGGTTCATGCAAGGAACCTGAAGAACCTGGTCCTTGAAGGGAAGGGCACGTTTGATCGAAAAGATTGTGGGTTGCAAATCCCTGTGGAACTAGGAATAGTGGCGCGTGGTTGTATACGTATCCTAGTCGGACTAAAAGAGGCAGTGCCCCAGCTGTGTCTACGAAGCATGGAAAAGAGTCAGACGTTAACATGGAAAAGAGTTACTACGAATCTCAACTTACCTTAATTAAGGGGATTCCTTGTAGAACTCAACTAGGGTTGCACGACTCATATAAAAGCCAGTAGTAGACACAGCCGAGTTTTTTGATTATTATTTCACGTACAGAGAGTTGAGCACAAGCAAAGGCGATTCAATAACTTTCTACGTGGATAAGCTGAAGAAGACAACTAAATTGCATGCAGAGTATTAAGTCTAGATTTCTTGTCTAGGATTATCGAGTTGTAAGTTGTCATTGTATCGAGCATTCATTATTTTACCTATTTGCTTATTCTAGAAGCTTATGTATTAGGTAAACTTTTTTGTGATTACTAGAAAAGCTAGAGTGTAGCTTTGTTTAGTGATTAGGGTCTAGAGTGTAGCCCCTTGGTTACAGAGTTTGTAATCTAAAACATTGCTCTTGTGTTAGTGGATTCAGTGCTAAAATCCCAGAGTGTGGGTCGTGGTATTTTATCCCTTGAGCAAGGAGTTTTTCCACGTAAAAATCCTTGTGTAGTTTGAGTTCTGTTCTGTGTATGTTCTTGTTAGACGGAGGTAGAAGGAAATTCTAAGAACCTTGTTCTACAGTAGAAGAACACAGTTCTTGCGAAAATCGGGAGACACTATTCAACCCCCCCTCCCCCCTTCTAGTGTCCTTAGGAGGTGCATAAAGTATAACAAGTGGTATCAGAGCGGGTCTTCTCTTGTAAGGTTAACACCTTGAGAAGGATCAGAATGAGTGCACCGCCTACCATTACTGAAGGACAATCGGTTCTGAGGCCCCCACAGTTTAATGGGCAATACTACGCATGGTGGAAAAATAGGATGGAGAATTACATATGTGCTGAAGACTATCAACTTTGGTTGATAGTTTCTGAAGGAAATCTGATTCCCACCAAAATTGTTGGTGAAGGAACCACTGCCTCAAAAGAACCTAAACTGAAGGAAGAGTTTGATGAGACGGGTTATAAGATGATCGAAAAGAATCACAAGGCCAAGCGGTTAGTCATATGTGGTCTTGGTCCAGAGGAGTTCAATCGAGTATCATCATATAAGACGGCTAAGGAAATATGGGATGCGTTACAGGTTGCACATAAAGGAACTACAGAAGTAAAAGACTCAAAAAGGAGAATGCTGAAGAGATAATTTGAGTTGTTTACTATGGGCGAGAAGGAGTCGATTCAGGACATGATGACCAGGTTGACCATGATCACAAATGAAATGAGATCCCTTGAGATGGAACTGCCTGAAATAGAGATGGTCGATAAAATCCTGAATGTGTTTCCTGAAGCATGGGAACCAAAGATGACTGCCATCATTGAATCCAAACCGTTAAAATCCATCAAGCTTGAAGAATTGGTTGGAAGTCTGAAAACTCATGAGATGATGAAGGACTCGAAGGCTAAACCATCAGCAAAGAAGGAAAAGACTCTTGCGCTGGAAGCAACAGAAGAAACTGATGAATATGTTGATCTTCAATCAGTAGAAGCCGCAATGGTGAGTGCTTTAAGACAAAAGCTCAATCTGGGAAGGTTTAAAGGGTTCAAACGAGGAAACAAGGAGAGTTCGAGTAGGAAGAACATAGTTGACAGTCCTGACTACTCTGGGTGCTTCAAATGCTTCAAAAAGGATCATGCTGTCATGGACTGCCCGATGTGGGAAATAGAGTGGAGGAAGAACAGAGCTGCTAAGGAAAAGGAAAAGGAAACCACTAAGGAATATGATACAGACAAAAAGAAGACAAGACGGCCCCCAAACTTCAGAGCAGAACGAAGGAAAAAGAAGGAAGCTTTTTATGCCACTTGGGGACCAACTGATAGTGAGTCTGATCATGAAAAGGAGGCTGAGGATGACTCACCACTAGCACTAGCAAGTATGACAGACGTTAGCTGTGATGAAGAAGATCCTCGAGAACTTAGTGGAGAAAGAGATCCATCAAAACCACCAGTGTTCAATGGGACTCATTACAATCACTGGAAGAAGCAGATGAAAAATTATCTACAGGCAACTGATTACAGCTTGTGGCTGATTGTGAAAAGAGGACCTCATGTTCCTGTGAAGAGAGCTGTAAATGGTGTCCTAGTGCCAAAGAAAGTGGAAGAACTAGACCCTCAAGATCTGGACTGGTTACAAGCAAACTCCAAGGCTGTGGGGTATCTAAGAAGAGGACTTATTGAGGATGTGCATGCACGGATACTGGAGTGCAAATCTGCCAAGGGAATATGGAAGAAACTGAAGGAATTGTACATTGCTGACAACATCAAAAAGGACTCTGCTCTTATGGCAACTGATGGAGAGGAAGCAGGAAATTCAGCAGAGGTATGCTTATCTAATCTAAAAGAAACTTTACATACATACTCTTCTGAAAATTTAATTCTAATCACAGCCACCCTGATTGAAGGGTATGAAAAGGAAAAACTTGAAAAGGATAACTTAACTGAAGAACTGAGTAATCTTAGAACTAAGCACAAGAGTCTCCTGGAACAGAATATTGAACTTGAAGAAACTAATGCCATCTTGAAAGGGCAGACTCTTCTGTCAAACTCTAAGATTACTGAGCTTGAATTGGAATGTAATCAGTTAAGGGAAAGTAAGAATGGTAAGCAAGTTATGAGTGAAGTTCAATCCTTTCTGGAAGATGAACTGAAAAGAGCAAATAAAATTCTGTATCAGGAAACTGAAAAAAACAGGATTTTAAGCCAACAGGTTGAAGACTCAAAACTTGAACTTACCAGACTGACTAAATGGAATAAATCTTCTGAAGCTATGAATTGGGTTCTTGAAAATCAAAACAGAGGAAAACAAGGATTAGGATTCAAGAAACCCCTGCCTCCATATAATCCTAAAAGCAAATATGTAGGTCTACCTTGTAACATGTTATGCACTTTTTGTGGTAAAACTGGTCATGTTAAGCAAAAGTGTGTTAATATCAGCAAGGCAAAGGCTAAAAATAAAAGATGTGGCTTACCCAAATGGGCCAAACAAGACCTGATTTATCCATTTTCTCATAAGAAGGGACCCAAGCTTGTCTGGATTCCTAAGACTAACCTCTGATTTGTCTTGCAGGCTGGAGTGAGGGAGAACAACTCAAGCTGGATTCTGGATAGTGGTTGTTCTAGGCACATGACAGGAGATAGAAGAAACTTTCTCTCACTCGTAGCATTTCAAGGGGGCAGTGTAGCCTTCGGAGGAGGAAAAAGTGGTCAGATAGTAGGCATTGGAAAGATTGGGAGATCTCTGGAACATGCAATTGAAAATGTCTATTGTGTGGATGGTCTTAGACATAATTTACTAAGTATCTCCCAACTGTGTGACAGAGGAAATGAAGTGAGCTTCTCATCTGTTGGTTGTATCGTAAAGAACCTACAGAGTGGAGAAGTGGTGATGGAAGGAAAAAGGGTGAACAATGTATACAAGGCATCACTGAAGTCTTTACCTGAGAACAATCTGACATGCTTGAATGTGCAAGAAAGCGACTCTCAGCTGTGGCACAAAAGGTTGGGTCATGCAAGTTTGTCTCAGGTAAACAAGCTGGCTTTGAAGGAACTGGTTCGCGGATTACCAAGCAAGAAATTTGAAAACATAAAAATGTGTGACGCCTGTGTAAAGGGAAAGCATGTGAGAACTGGTTCGCGGATTACCAAGCAAGAAATTTGAAAACATAAAAATGTGTGACGCCTGTGTAAAGGGAAAGCATGTGAGAACATCATTCAAACCAAAGAAAGTGGTCAGCACAACAAAGCCACTGGAGCTGATACATATGGATCTATGTGGACCTATGAGAGTCAGGAGCCGTGGAAGAAAAAGATATGTGTTTGTTATCGTGGATGACTACTCAAGATATACTTGGACCCTGTTCTTGGTCTCTAAGGATGAAGCCTTCGAAAGTTTCAATGATTGGGCTGGTGTGGTTCAGAAAAGACTAAGCCTTGAGATCATCAGTATGAGATCTGATCATGGTACTGAGTTTGAAAACTCAAGATTTTCCGAGTATTGTGCAAGGAATGGCATAGATCACAACTTTTCTGCACCAAGAACTCCCCAACAAAACGGTGTGGTTGAAAGGAAGAACAGGTCGTTGGAAGATATGGCTAGAACTATGCTGTTAGCAAGTGGGCTGGGAAGAAATTTTTGGGCTGAAGCTGTAAACACTGCATGTTACTTGTTGAACAGGTGTTTCATTAGAGCAATTCTTGACAAGACTCCATATAAGTTGCTCAGAGGTAGAAAGCCAAGCATTGCTCATTAAAAACCTTTTGGTTGTAAGTGTTTCGTTCACAACAATGGGAAGGAACCTTTGGGAAAGTTTGATGCCAGGAGTGATGAGGCGATATTTTTGGGATATTCAACTCAAAGTAAGGCATACAAAGTGCTTAACAAAAGAACACAAAGTGTAGAAGAAAGTATGCATGTTGTATTTGATGAATCAGATAAGACACTGGGAGAAACTGAAGCAGATAATCAAGAAATTGGTTTAAGGAGAGAAGAAACCACAGATGAACTGGAGGACTCAGATGGAAAGGAAGATCTGAACAATTCGGATGAAGGAGTCAATTTGACAGGGGGAACTTCAGATGAGGCTGATAATCCAGAAAGTCAAGAAGAACCTAACCCAGAGAATGCTGCAGGTCCTTCAAGTCAGATTCAAATCAAGCCATGGAAGTATCAAAGTTCTCATTCAGTGGAGAATGTCCTATCTGAGTTGGACACTGGAATTATGACTAGATCAGCATTGAAGAACTTCTGTGCATTCTTTGCATTTCTCTCATCCTTGGAACCAAAGAATGTAAAGGAAGCCCTAGAAGATCCAGACTGGATTCTAGCTATGCAGGAGGAACTTCACCAATTTAAACGAAGCAAGGTGTGGCATCTAGTTCCTAAGCCGAAGGACAGATCTATGATTGGAACAAAATGGGTATTCAGGAACAAGCTGGATGAACATGGGATAGTGACAAGGAACAAGGCAAGACTAGTGGTTCAAGGATACAGTCAGGAAGAAGGAATAGATTATGATGAAACTTTTGCTCCAGTTGCAAGGATGGAAGCCATTAGGATGCTGATCGCTTTTGCCACGTACATGGAATTCACACTGTATCAGATGGACGTGAAGAGTGCTTTTCTGAATGGTTATTTGAATGAAGAAGTCTATGTGGTACAGCCTCCAGGCTTTGTGAGCAATGAATTTCCTGATCATGTTTACAAACTGGACAAGGCTTTGTATGGTTTGAAGCAAGCTCCTAGAGCCTGGTATGAAAGACTCTCAGGGTTCCTGATGAAAAATGGTTTTTCAAGAGGCAAAATTGACAACACACTATTTCTCATGAAGAAAGGAAAGGATTTTCTGGTAGTGCAAGTGTATGTTGATGATATCATCTTTGGAGCTACTGATGAAGAACTGAGCAAAGGTTTTGCAGAATTGATGGGAAGTGAATTTGAAATGAGCATGATGGGTGAACTGAACTTCTTTCTTGGGTTGCAGATAAAGCAGACTTCTGAAGGAACCATGATTCATCAGCAAAAGTATGTTAAGGAACTATTGAAGAAATTTGACATGGAAGGATCAAAGGAAATGACTACTCCTATAGCTCCTGGAACAAAGTTAGACATGGATGAACTTGGTCCTTCGACAAATGAAACGAAATATAGAGGAATCATTGGTTCACTTCTATATCTCACAGCTAGTCGACCAGATATAGTATACAGTGTAGGACTGTGTGCCAGATTTCAGTCAAAGCCCAAGGAATCACACTTGACAGCTGTGAAGAGAATTCTGAGATACCTGAAAGGGACTCAGGATTTAGGTCTTTGGTATCCCAGAGGTGGGACTTTTGAACTTATTGGTTTTGCTGATGCAGATTATGCAGGTCATCTGGTGGACAGGAAAAGCACTTCAGGAATGGCACACTTTTTAGGTCCCTGCTTGGTCTCATGGGCTACAAAAAAGCAAAACTCAGTTGCTCTATCAACAGCTGAAGCTGAGTATGTAGCAGCTGCTTCATGTTGCTCACAATTGCTGTGGATCAAGCAACAACTGGAGGACTTTGGTATCAAGTGTGGAGCAGTGCCAATTTTCTGTGACAACACCAGTGCAGTGAACATTGCCAAGAACCCAGTCCAACATAAAAGAACCAAGCACATTGATATCAGACACCATTTCTTGAGAGACAATGTAGAAAAAGGTCTGATTACTATGAATTCATGCAGGACTGAAGATCAAATAGCTGACATATTTATCAAAGCTTTGAACAAGGTACAGTTTGAAAGGAACATGTTGGAGTTAGGGATGACCAAAATACACGGATGACCCAGCAGGTAATTCCTTTGTATTTGGCTAGTTAAGTATTTGATGTGGTTGCTTGAAACTTGTTATAGATGTTTAGTCTAATCTCGTGCTTGTAAAAGTACACTCGTGTTGATGTTTTGATCACAAGGCACAAAAAATGTGATCCCATGAAGGACCTACTATGTACTGAGAAGGAACCAGTTTGAACACGAGGAATCATGTCCAGGTACATTCATCCTACTCTGTATGATAGTATTCATAACTGAAATTAAAATTGTCATTCATACGTGTGTCACAGGGGTCTACCATACTCTCGTAACTGTCCTAAATTATAGGAACATTTTCCTTTTTAGGATAGATCTTTTTTTAAAATAGCTTGGACCCCACTTCTTGAAAAAGGGCTTATTTAATTAGGCTCATAACCGTCAAAATATGTAACTTCTCCCGGTTCTCGAAAAATTCAAAAAGCTGCCTTTCTATACTACTCATTACTTCTTCCCTTCCCTAGACAGTGTCAAATCACCACAGCCTCTTCACTTCGACCACACTCTCTCAAATCCCTTACACTTCACCTACTTCTCTTGCTAAAACACCAAAATTCCCTCAAACCCTAAAACAAAATCTTCTTAGAAATCTCAGGAATCACTCATAAATCTTTCAAGATGTCTGATAGACCACCTCCATCTACTTTGGCTCAAAGAATTGCAAGGGCACGCACAAAGTTTCTGCAAAAGGGGGATAGGAAACTGGTAAAGAAGATGAAATCCAGAACCGTTCTCTCAACACCCACCGGTCAAAGTTCATCACTATCGTCACAAGAGGTAATTCCTGAACCTATTGTATCTACGCCTGTTGATCCTGTTAATATAAAGAGCCCTGGAATTGTAGAAAGTGAAACCCTAGTTGCTGAACTAGACAAGATAATGGGTGATCAAGAAAAGGATAGAATAGATAGGGGGAATCCATGTGAGGGGGAACAAGATAGTAAAAAGATTGATTTTAGGGAAGATGTGCTAGGTCCTGTAGTTTGTGAGTCTGGAGATAAGTTAAATATTGCAGAAAGAATAATAGAACAGTTTAAAGAACAAGATAATGTGGAAATCTTGAGGGAGGATACAGTAGAACTGAGTAAAGGAGTGAGTGAAACTGTTGAAGTTGTGAAAGAATCTGTGCCTAAAAGTCCTGCAGGTGATGGACTTGGTATTGCTGAAGTCTCAGGGGAGTTGGGTCAAAAGTCTGCTGTTTGCCCAAATCCTAATGTGACTGATGAGGCAGATTTTAGTTGGACAGATTCTGAAGAGGAAAGGAAGAAAGAAGGTGTTTTAGAACAAGAGGAGATAACCAAGAAAGTTGAAGAAACAAAGAGGAAGAGAAAGTTTGGGCAAGAAGATGAAAAATTAGTTGAGGAAGAAGACGAGGAAGTAGTGTTTGTGAGAGAGAATCGAGTAGAGCCAGAAAAAAAAAAGAAGATTGGTGAGAGATGGGAAGCCAGTGCTGAAATCTAGACTGGTTGATGGAGATAGTGTAGAAGGTGATGACAAGGCAGCAGATGAGCCTGTTGTCAGAAGAGTTGGTACCAGATCCTCTTTAAAAGTGCAGTTAGAAAAGCTTGATAAATTGGGAAGGACAGTCACCAATGTCAAAGAAAGAGAAGAAAAGAAGCTGGAAGAAGAAAGAAGGGAAGCTGGTGAGGCTGAGCAGGATAGTGAGAATGGGAGCTATGTAGAACCTAGTGATTCAGATACTGATAGTGAGGTGGAGAATAAAAGAAGAAGAAGAGGGGACAATGAAGAAGAAGTGGATAGAGAAGAATTTTTCTCTAGGCATCAGGTTCTGCCAGGAAGTATTTTGCATGATGAAAAGGAGTTCCATTTGAGACCTTTGCTGAGGATGATTGGTGATCAGGGGTGGCTTGCTGTGTTTTCCAACAGGGACAGGAAGTTGTTTGTGGATGAAGTGAGAGAATTCTATACTAATTGTAGAGTAACTGCCAGGAGAGTGTTTTCTACTGTTAAAGGAATTGAAATAGAATTTGGAAGACCTGAACTGGGGGTGATTCTGGATGTACCTGTAGAAGGTTATTGCAGGTATGTTAAGCTAAAATGGCCAAAAAGAACAGATGGAGTCACCTCTTTGGATGTTGTGAGGAAGTTTTCAGGGAAGCCAAGACTGAGGAAGGAAAGGAAAGTTGAGAAAAAGGAGATGGAACCTGCCCATCAACTATTGTTTGAATTTGTGCACAGGTTTCTTCTGCCTAGGGGTGAAAGGAATTGTGAGGCCAATGCTCTGGATTTGACCTATATGGAACTGATGGATAGGGGAGTGAAGATAAATCTGCCTGGGCTGATCATTAGGCACATTAAGAGGATCTCTGACACTGATCAGAAGCCCCACTCGCTTGTGCATTCTTACATTCTTCATCAGATTTTTAAGCATTTTGGGGTCCCTTTGGAAGCAGGAAAAAAGCCCACAATTCATCAGATGTTTGGGATAAATATGCTAAAGAATTGTGATTTTTTCAGAGAGAGCAGAGCTTCCAAAAGGCCAATGCAGGTAAAAGAAGAGCAAGCAGAGGACAGTGAAGACTTTGGTCCTGATGAGGCCATTGATGCAGTGAAGGAACTGGAGAAAATTGTTCTTGAGATTAATGCTGAAAATGCTGAGCTCCAGAGACAGTTGAAGGTGAAGGATCAAGAGATTGATCGTCTGAAGATCGATTGCCACAAGCATGAGGCCGAGCTGGTGATGGAGAGGGCCAAAAATATGAAGCAGCTTGAGGCACTTGTCAGACACTTCAACCTTCAGCTTTGATCCTTCCAGACCTGTCTTCCTACCCCTATCTGATCTTTCCTCCTTCTCATTCTCCTGTGATTGCATGTTATGGATGTTTAAGACAATTTTTAATTCGGTTCTGTAACTATTAACAGGGTTGTGCTGATGACACAATCTGGATAATGTTTTTAAACTTCTTGTGTTCTTATCTGTTTTTGCTTAAGTAATCAGGTTCTTGGATGGGCCCTTATTTGTGTATGCTTGTGTTCTTATTCCTAACGAGTTGCTCTGTGCAGTAGACTGAACTAACTTGACAAGTTCCTGCAGGTCTTCGAATCTTTTCGATGATGCCAAAAGGGGGAAGAAGGAATTTGGGGTGTTTGTGACCTAACTCATCTGTTTGTTTTTTATTCTGTTCTCTTGTTTTGGTTTTTTGGTTTATGTCTATTCAGGTTCTTGGGCAACGGTTGTTTGTCATCATCAAAAAGGGGGAATTTGTTGAAAGCTGGTTTTGAAGTATGACAAACAGGAAGGACACCGAGGTTCATGCAAGGAACCTGAAGAACCTGGTCCTTGAAGGGAAGGGCACGTTTGATCGAAAAGATTGTGGGTTGCAAATCCCTGTGGAACTAGGAATAGTGGCACGTGGTTGTATACGTATCCTAGTCAGACTAAAAGAGGCAGTGCCCCAGCTGTGTCTACGAAGCATGGAAAAGAGTCAGACGTTAACATGGAAAAGAGTTACTACGAATCTCAACTTACCTTAATTAAGGGGATTCCTTGTAGAACTCAACTAGGGTTGCACAACTCATATAAAATCCAGTAGTAGAGACAGCCGAGTTTTTTGATTATTATTTCACGTACAGAGAGTTGAGCACAAGCAAAGGCGATTCAATAACTTTCTACGTGGATAAGCTGAAGAAGACAACTAAATTGCATGCAGAGTATTAAGTCTAGATTTCTTGTCTAGGATTATCGAGTTGTAAGTTGTCATTGTATCGAGCATTCATTGTTTTACCTATTTGCTTATTCTAGAAGCTTATGTATTAGGTAAACTTTTTTGTGATTACTAGAAAAGCTAGAGTGTAGCTTTGTTTAGTGATTAGGGTCTAGAGTGTAGCCCCTTGGTTACAGAGTTTGTAATCTAAAACATTGCTCTTGTGTTAGTGGATTCAGTGCTAAAATCCCAGAGTGTGGGTCGTGGTTTTTTCTCCCTTGAGCAAGGAGTTTTTCCACGTAAAAATCCTTGTGTAGTTTGAGTTCTGTTCTGTGTATGTTCTTGTTAGACGGAGGTAGAAGGAAATTCTAAGAACCTTGTTCTACAGTAGAAGAACACAGTTCTTGCGAAAATTGGGAGACACTATTCAACCCCCCCCCCCCCTTCTAGTGTCCTTAGGAGGTGCATAAAGTATAACAGATAATTATAGAGATTGGCATGAAAAGTTGCCTTTTGCACTTCTTGGGTACCGCACCACCACTAGAACTTCAACTGGGGCAACTCCCTATCTTTTGGTGTATGGCGCAGAAGCAGTCTTGCCTGCGGAAGTAGAAATTCCTTCTTTAAGAATCATTCAAGAAGCGGGTTTAGAAAATGCTGAATGGGTGAAGATCAGATGTGAACAGTTGATGCTTATTGATGAGAAAAGAATGAATGCAATTTGTCATGGGCAACTTTACCAAAATCGCATGATCAAGTCTTTTGGCAAGAAAGTTAAAGTGAGAGACTTCAAACCGGGGCAATTGGTGTTAAAGAAGATCTTTCCTAATCAAGAAGAAGCAAGGGGCAAATTTGCACCAAATTGGCAAGGTCCATATGTGGTTCATCGGGTTTTATCTGGAGGAGCACTGATTCTGGCAGAAATGGATGGTCAAGTTTGGCCAAAAGCAATCAACGCAGATGCCGTCAAAAGATACTATGTCTGAAGCAATCACAAGTTAGCATGGTTTTGAATGTAATCTTTGATGTAATGCGAACTACGCGTGACCTGAATCCCAAGGCGGGATACGTAGTAACTCACATAGAGTTTGGTTGCATTGATATAAGAATTTCCCCTATTTCCTCTTTTATGTAATTTTGAACTACTTCTGACCTGATTCCTGGAATGGCAACAGGATAAGTAGGCAATCCCCTTCGGATTCGGTCAAAATATTGTAACACTTTAGGCTTGTTTGTCTTTTATGATGTAATGCCGAACTATGCATCTGGGCAGATGTATGGATATTTCCAATTCGGATACGGCTTCATACTTAGATTGCCATATTTTCCCCAAAAAAATCTTCATGTAAGCAGAACTACGAACGGTCTGATTCCCGTGGAGGGATACGTAGGCGCTCTTAACGGGCTCGACTCTATAATCTTAAAATTTTCAGTCTCCCTTAAGGCAAGCAACTGGGGCAATTTTGCAAAGATAATTTGAGAAGATAAAACTGGGGCAATTTTGCAAGATAATTCGAAGATTTAAAAGATATCAACTGGGGCAAATTTTGCAAAATGAGTTGAAGATTTGGAAGTTCATAACTGGGGCAGATCTTTGCAAGAATTGGTTTGCTTATCAAAGGATGAAACAGCAAAGTTCTGAAAGTATTCAAGATTAGCACAAGTTGCAATACAAAGGATGTTCAGTTTGTTTCGAGATATGTCATGAGTCTGAGTTAAAGCAGGAATTTTACATGCATTATAAACTTTTCACTTGCATATTAATGATTGCTTGCTTACTATTTTATCAAATTATTTTATTTTGCCTCTATATTAAGATGAGTTATACTATTGAGTTCATAAACCAAGTTTCCGAGGATGGTTTTCAAAGCCCAAGTTTCACGAAGAAGAGGAAGCGATACCAACGAATTCAAGATGAATCAGCACAAATCAAACATCCCTCCCCAAAACTAACAATTTTTTCTTTGAGAGCAGGAACCTGAAAGCTCGCAATGGAAGGATCATTCGCACTATGGATGAACAATTTATTGAACGCGCATTCAGAGAATTGAACATCAGATTCAATATGAACTGAAGAGAGCATTCAAAACTTTGCACCACTATCCATGCAAGCCACACCAATCAAGTTGACAATGCAAATGATTTGGCTTGACAGATCATTCAAATTTACTCTTGCGGCATCTAAGCATTACATTGATTATTGCCGAAAAGGCGGCGCTTTTCCTTTCTCAACATCTTAGCATTGCGATAGAATTTACCTCGCGATATTGATAGACAAGTCGGCTGGAATACCGCTTTCGGAGTGTTTCGCGATATCGGTTGTCTTGCAATATTGGCATTTATTAATAGTTTAAGACAAGTCGGCTGGAACACCGCTTTCGGAGTGTTTCGCGATGTCGGTTGTCTTGCAATATTGGCACTTTATATTTAAAATAGATTGATAATTTAAGACAAGTCGGCTGGAACACCGCTTTCGGAGTGTTTCGCGATGTCGGTTGTCTTGCAATATTGGCACTTTATATTTAAAATAGATTGATAATTTAAGACAAGTCGGCTGAAACACCGTTTTCAGAGTGTTTCGCGATGTCGGTTGTCTCGCAATATTGGCATTTTATATTTAAAATAGATTGATAATTTAAGACAAGTCGGCTGAAGCACCGTTTTCGGAGTGTTTCGTGATGTCGGTTGTCTCGCAATATTGGCATTTTATATTTAAAATAGATTGATAGTTTAAGACAAGCCGGCTGGAGCACCGCTTTCGGAGTGTTTCGCGATGTCGGTTGTCTTGCAATATTGGCATGTTATGTTTAAAGTAGATTAATAATCTAAGATAAGTCGGCTGGAGCACCACTTTCGGAGTGTTTCGCAATGTCGGTTGTCTTGCAAGATTGGCATATTGTATTTGAAGTACATGATTCGACTTAAGACATTATGTCTTATTAGTCAAACTTATCTTATGAAAGCCTTGCATTTTACAAATTCATTCCCACTTTACTTATTGTTTCACTTTACCGTTTCAGAATAATGATCAGCCTAGAGGTTCCCCGGGCGGAGTACCTCGTCAGTTGATCGAGAGAAGGACTTGTTGATAGCATCACAACCAGCATTTACAATTTTATATTATCCCTTTATTTATTTCTTATTCTAGTTATTATAGTTTATTAGCAGTTGCTCGCTTACCGTTTGTTAAGTCTTTACAGAATTTTGGCAATGCCGCAGCAGCATTTGGAGCATAACGTGGAACCCTTTCTTAGCAGTGAACTGGGGCAATTGTTGATATGAGCTAGACTCGTCAACAAGGATCTGAAGAATCGCACTCGAACAAGCAAGTTTTACCTAATCTTTCATTTCAGATTAGGCGTCAGTCGGAATTCTTTCCCATTCGTGCATCCTTTCTTCTGTCGATCGTGCGAGTCTTTGTATGTAAGTGTCGTCGAACTACATATGGCCTGATTCTCTTTCAGCCCGAGATATGTAGGCAACTTGAAAATCGGAGTTGGGCCATGTCCATAAGCCTTGCACTTTGGTCCTTAAAACCAAAGTCCTTGGCTTTATCGTGACAAAATTGGGTTCTCGTCAACTTCTTCACCCTAAAAACACTTTCATCCTTTTTCGGGTAAAGAGGGGCAGCTGTTGACACCTAATTTTGTCCCGGAGTTATTGGAATTGATAATTTACTATGGAAAGGTTTTTAATTAAGGATAAAATTGAAAATAAAAGAGATAAAGCAATTGATTTTGATCAAAAGAGGCTAAAAGCATAATTCATAGCCCTAAATCCGTCCTACCCGTGTAAATCCCCATATAACTTAAAATACCCAAAATTAGAAATCCCTAAGCTTTCTCCCTAATCAGCTAACCCAATACCCACAACCCTACAACCCGATGCCCAAATGTCCTCTCCCCAAAATTTGCCGTCGCCTTCTCTATTTCCATTTTCAGCCATACCCAAGCTTCGTCCCCACCTTCCCTTGCCACCCCAAACATGGTAATGGTCCCGTAATCCGACCCCCTTTTGTTTTCCCCCCTAAAATCGCGACCCCACAATGTTAAAACACGATCTACACCGTTTGTTTCTACTCCTTCTCATCATCAAGGGCTCGGATCAAAGGCAAATAGGCTCTTGAATTCAAAATCAGAATCGAAAAAGGAATATTCGATTTGATTCGGATTCCTTTTTTGTTTTCTGATTTTTCTTTTCAAAAGCTTGTAAAAAGGGGTCAAAATCCGAACGTTGGAAAGGAAGAGGTAAGGATATACTAGTCTTTTCATCCTAGGTCAAAACCCTAATTTTTTCTTCTATATATATGTTGTTTGATTACTTGCAGTGGAGGTTTTTTTTGGAGATATCAAGAAACGGCACTAAGAAAAAGAGAACAGAAAATTTCTTTTAGGTTTCTGATAGGTTTTCTATACAGTGGTGACAGTTTCGCTTCTAGTTTCAGATATTTGAAGTTGATATCCCTGTTTTCTTAGTCGTCGCATCGTATTACTGAAGTTGTTTGTCGCATCGCTCTTGTTCAAGTCGTTTTCTTTGGTTCATCGCTTCAGTTCCTGCCTCGCAAAAGGTCAGTGTTCTATCATTTTTTTGTGTCCGTTAAGTGTTTTGGTTATATTAATCATGAGTTGCTTAATATATAGCTTATTTCTTGCTTGAGATTAGAAATAGTTAACCATGATCAGTAAAGTGTGTTAGAAATGTTTGATTAGTTTAAACAGATCTTGAAGCTTATTTTAGAAATGGTTTAAGTATTGATCCGTTCATGACATCTTTAGGTCTAAAGTACAATTAGAATATAGCTTGAACCTTTGATAAAACATGTGAACTGCTGCATTTAGATTTCCTAAGTGATCTGCTCTTAGCAAGTCATTAGATTCCATTTTGTTTTCCTTGGAGTTTGTCTTTATTTCAGTTGTAACTTTTTTGAATAGTTTGGCCTGCTTGTTGTGAATGATTGAGTTATTATCTGGTTGCTTTGATTTAGTGTATGTGCAGTTTGTTTGAGATGGTAGCAGGGTCAGTTTCCATGAGCTGGAAGTAGCTCCAGGGAGTAGTAGTAGTTTCTGGTAGGGATTCAAGAAAATGGAGTTCAGGAGAGTGTGTGTGCCTCTTTTTTGTAATTGTATGCCGTGTGTGTATGAAGTGGTTGTGTTCTGGTTGTTTAGGGTTCACAAGCAGGGGTTTCCAGGGGGTTGTTTTGATCAGATTCAGGGTGTAGCAGGGAGTCAGGTTGTCTCTGTTTTCTGTTGATTCAGGTTTGGTTCAAAGGTCCTGGTGGTTCTTTGGGAGGTGTGCAGGCAGTGAGGGAGTTATGGAGGTTTCAGGGTGTATGTAGTCCTGGTTCTTATAGTAAGGAGAGTGGTTCAGTGGGGCTTTAGCTCAGGTCAAGGGGTCTGCTAGGTGTGCTCTAGTGTCCAGGTCTTTGAGGATGTTCTGGTAGTGTTGGTGTGTGTGTATGAGTGGAGTAGGAGTTGTTTTGATGTTGCGGTGTGGGCAGGTGTTGATATGGAGAAGTAATAGTTGATAAGGAGAGCTGCAGTATTTTGTATTTGGTTTAAGGTAGTTCCGGTGATAGTTTAGCAGGTCTTGGGTCCTGGAATAAGTTGTTGAATCAAGGGGTTCAGGTTGTAGCAAAGGGTTCTAGTATGAAGTCCTGAAAGGATGGATATTCCGTCTAAAGAGTTGGGTCTATGCTTGATTAATGAACCTATTGTAGCTTGGATCTTTGTGTGCCTGTGTTTGTCGCATCAAGTTAAGGTTAATGAAGTTGGGTGATTTTTATGTATGTTTGGTTCTAGTTCTGAAGTTAAAATGTTAAGGTTTGGTGAAGCCGAGGTCTTTAAATCGCATCTTGATAAAAAAATGCTCATCTTTTGGTTAAATCTTGTTTTCTCCAGCAAGTTATATCTTATGTCTTATCTTCTTTAAGGTATCTCTCGTAAAATATGCAATATAGAATATGGTTCTCGCCTTAGATCTGCATTATTCATGAAGTACTCTAAAAAAGAGCACTTATTTTAAGTTCACATCCTGAAATTGCAAGCATTGTTTATGAAAGGATTTTCCATTTTAAGTTGAACTGGAAGACTATTCTTTATAATAAAGTTCAAAATTTTGGTTTATATGTGATGAACTTTTGTAGAAAGCAAACAATCTTTCCTCTAAAAAATGATTTTGAAGTTCGTCGTTTGCGATCTCTGAAACTTGGTCCCAAATGGAATGGTCTTGGTTAAAGGTCTAATCTCTATCTTATAAAAGTATTAGTCTATGAGATAAATTCATGATAATAAAAGGAAACCGTATTTGCACTTGGAAGCTTGAAATTTTGATCCAGGAGCTGATCATTGGGGTTGTTTGCTTTGGCTTTAACTTTATACATTTTAATCATAAGTAATCCTTGAGTGTTCTGCTCCCTTTTATTTAAGAAACTTAATTAATTTGGCCCATGAATTCCGCTTGAATTTTAATTTAGTGTATTGATCATATATTTTGTGGTATAGAACTATGTTTAGGATGGATGGTGATTATTTATGAAATACAATGGATTTAATGACTAAGCATGCAAATTGATGTACTTCTCTGAATATTGTTTCAAGGCTTCTGTGTAAAGCAACAAAGTAAAAAAAAAAAAAAAAAACGAAACTCAGTTTTATCCTCTTTAACATAAAGTTGTTTCCACTTCCTTATTTTAAGTTTGAGTTATGAAATTGTTATTCCTGTTCCAAAGTAAGTTAATGGGTACGATAAGATGCTCTTGGTGATTTCATTTTGGGAAGCAATTAAGTTTAGAATACTGGCATAAACTTTGTAATGTCGTTCTATTAGTTTGTTTACTCTTTTATGACATTCGAAAAGTTTCTAATCATTATCTCCTTTTCTCTTCTATTTTCTTTGCATGAACACTCTTGGGACGAGTTGAAATAAAACTCACAAACGGGATGGCGTGCATTCGAAGTTACTTGAACCGCTTCGCATTTTCGGGACTTGATATCCCCGAAAATGTAAAACAAAAAGAAATGAATAAATGAAAAGCCTTGTGAAATACAGGGCTCGAATTGGGTTCGCTATCCCGGGTTCTACCTTCTAAAACTCCTTCTCTCCCGCTCCCTTTAGAAAGCATGTTTTAGGACTTTGTATGATTAGAAGCCTGGTAGGTTAGCCATTTTGATTGAAACTGTTATTTTATTGCGTGTTTAGGATGATTATATAATTGCTTATCCCGTTTCTTTGGGACTCGCCAATTAGTTTAAGATAGTAGTAATCTTTAGTTAATTATCGAGGGTAAAATAAATAAAATTAAATTGTACCTATTTATTTATTATTTATATTTAAGTTAATTATTTATTCATTTACTAATTTATTTATTTATTCATTAATTAAATTAATTAAGTAGCATTTATTATTAATTTATTTGTTTAATTTTAATTAATCATTTATCTACCTAATCAATTATAATTCTTTATTTACTTATTTATTCATTTATCTATAAAATTATTTAAGTGGTATTTACTTATTATTTTATTTATTTATTCTATTTATTTAATTAATTAATTCTAATTAATCGCTTATTTGTTTAATCAATTATATTTATTTAACTAGTCAATTATTACTGTTCACCCCTTATCTAATTGGAATCATATTAATATTCATTTATCTAATTAAGATATTTATCTATGTATTTATTTATCTAACTAATTAATTAATCAATTATTATTCTTTATCTAATCATTTATTAATTTATCTTACTTAGCCCTTCCTCATTTAATCAATCAATCAATCCTTATCTCATTATTCATTTAATTAATTGTAAGTTTTTGTTCAAGTATTGTCATAATCAATCTTATCTTCTTTATACTATTCATTATCTATTTATTTTATTTAAAATTTATCTTAAATTAATTATCTTTAAGTAAAATTCGTGAAAATCGCCGGATTAACCGCTTTTTTAGCGGATTTTCGAAAGTGCTCCCGTAATAAGGACCTTCTTTCGAATTTAATAGAACCACTTACTTAAGAATCTCTGATTTTAATTTAATTTCCTTTAAATAAAGAAATAAATTGCACTCGTTAGTTAACTTAGGTTCCTAATAATCCTTAAATTAGGTGGCGACTCCAAAGAAACCTTTTGGAATCTCCACTTTGTTGAAATATACCCGAAACTTGTCTTTTTCTTAAGAAAGGGTAATTTTGGGGTTCAACAATGCTCCAAACACTGCTGCGGTGCTGCTAAAATCCTGTAATAATCTCAACAAGCGGTAAGCGTGCAACTGCTAATAAACTATAATAACTGGGATAAGAAATAAATAAAGCGATAATAAAAATTGTAAATGCTGGTGGTGATATCATCAAAAGTTCTTCCTTCAATCAACTGACGATGTGCTCCGTCCGGAGAACCTCTAGGATGATCATTATTCTGAAATAGTAAAGCAAGACAGTAAGTAAAGCGAGTGCGAATTGCAGAACAATAAACAAAATAAATTGACTAACGAGATATAATGCCTCAAGTTGCTTTGCCAAATCTTAGTCTGTGCAGATATAAAACAGAATGCTTTTGCAGGACAACCAACCGGCGAGACACACCGCACATGGTGCCTCATAGTTGACTTGTCAATACATAATTTAAACAAGTGCATAATGTAAAGCTTTTGTAGGACAACCAACCGGCGAGGCACACCGCTCATGGTGTCTCAAAGTTGACTTGTCGATTTATAATTTAAACAAGTATATAATATAAAGCTTTTGCAGGACAACCAACCAGCGAGGCACACCGCTCATGGTGTCTCAAAGTTGACTTGTCGATTCATAAGTTAAACAAGTGCATAATATAAAGCTTTTGCAGGACAACCAACCGGGGAGACACACCGCTCATGGTGTCTCAAAGTTGACTTGTCAATTCATAATTTAAACAAGTGAATAATATAAAGCTGTTGCAGGACAACCAACCGGCGAGACACACCGCTCATGGTGTCTCAAAGTTGACTTGTCAATTCTTAATTTAAACAAGTGCATAATATAAAGTTGACTTGTCAATTCATAATATAAAGTTGACTTGTCGATCACTATCGCGAGGTAAATTCTATCACGATGTTAAGATTTTGAGAAAAGAAAAGTGTCGCCTTTTCGGCAATAATCAAATGTAATGCTTAGATGCCACAAGAGTAGATTTGAATGATCTGTCAAGCCGAATCATATGCATTGTTAACTTGATTGGTGTTGCTTGTATTGATAGTGATGCAAGGTGTTGAATGTTCCCTTCAGTTCATATTGAATCTGATGTTCAATTCCGCTGCATGTGCGACAAGGTGAATAATCTCCGAGAAACAGATGGTTGACCTGAAAAAGTAAAGCAACACATTAATTTAAAGCAAATATAAAGGCAGAATTTGAAGCAAGTGCAAAGCAAAGCAATGCGGAAATATAATCAGTACAATAGCCATTTGATAAATCAATTGGTAAGACAATCAGGCAATGATGGTCTTGAGCAGATTGTCAACACTCAGCAAGCCTTTGACAGAGTGGTAATAATGCATATGCATAAGCACTTTTCATTTATTCCACAAATGTAGCCGTTTCAGCACTACATACATATTTGCAAGTATCGTTTGTGGTTAGGTATGGGTTCTTCTTGGCATAATTTCAATAGTAAAATTTGGGTGTTTTTAGAGGATGAATATCAGGTGGAAGTGGTGTATGATACATCATTGATGTTGTCTATGAAGCTGACACATTTGGATGGTTTGTTGGAATTTGTTGTGTCATTAGTGTATGCTAGTGCGGATCATACCACCCGGGTGGAACTGTGGGATTTATTGTATGCTCAGGATAGTGACATGACATCCCCGTAGTTGGTGGGGTGATTTTAATGTCATTGCTGATGAGCTTAAGAAGTTTGGGGGCTTACTAGTTTATTACCGAAAGGTAGAAGATTTTGTGCACTACATCAACACTTGTCAACTGATTGACATGACTTTCAAGGGCAGCATGTACACTTGGTGGAATGGTAGATTGGATGATCAATGCATATTCGAAATGCTTGATAGGTGTCTAAATCAGGCATTTCAACAGCTATTTCCTTAGTTTGAAGTTGAGCATTTGATTAGGCAGGGATCAGACCATGTGTTGTTGCTGATTACTACTAACATGGATAGCCTTACTGTAAAGAAGTCGCTTAAACTGTTGAACTTTGGGTGCAGCGTGAGTCTTTCTAGGCCGTTGTTAGATAGAACTAGGCTGAAAACTTTAGCGTGGATCCTTTTTATAACTTTCACTACAAGCTGAAAAAATTGAGAAAGGCATTGTCTATCTGGAGTAGGGAGACGTATGGTGATATTTTTAGGCAGATTGCTACACTAAAGGAGGTGGTCTGGGTATATGAACAGGAGTTTGAGGAGCATCTTACAGGGTACAACACAGAGAGACTATAGAGAGTGAATGCAGAGTTGATTCGATTTTATGTTCTAGAGGAACAATTTTGGAAGTAGAAAGCTGGTATGAAGTGGTTCAAAGAAGGGGATGGAAACACCAAATTTTTTCATGCTCATGTAAATGGAAAAAGGAAGGTGTTGTAGGTTAGAAGAATTCAGGATGCTACTGGTTCTTGGCTTGAGAATGACTCAAACATAGCCCGGGAGGCGATCAAATTTTTTTTAGGCTCAGTTTTCTAATAATCCGGTGCCAGATAATTTTTCTATACTTGATCACCTTCTAGTCTTGTTATACAGGACCAAAATGATGTTGTCGTTGCTGAGCCAGATGAACAAGAGGTGAAGAAGGCGGTTTTTTTTCTGAATGCTGACTCTACAGGGGGCCCTGATGGTTATACAGGTGCCTTTTATCATTCTTGCTGGTGCCGATGTGGTTAAAATGGTACAGACATTCTTTTGGGGTCACTTTCTGCCTCGTTACATCACTGCTACTAAATTGGTGCTCTTGCCTAAAAGGAATGATTTTGCTACCTTTTCAGACATGAGGCCAATTTGTATGAGCAACTTCAGCAATAAGGTATTTTCCAGGATAATTCATGACATGCTTTCTATTTTATTGCTTGGGATAATTTCATCACAGTAGTCTGGTTTTGTGAAGGGGAGGAGCATTTTTTAGAATATTTAACTGGTGCAAGAAATTGTGCGCGATATTGATGATAGGGGGAAGCCAGCTAATGTGGTAATCAAGCTAGACATTGTTAAGGCATATGATAAAGTGTCATGGCTGTTTCTGATGAAGGCCCTGAGGAGGATGGGTTTTGGTGAGGTATTTATGACATAGTCTTCAAGACCTTGTGTAATAACTGGTACTCTGTGCTAGTAAATGGCCAGCCCTATGGGTTTTTTCAGTCTTCTAGTCGGTGAAACAAGGTGATCCTTTGTCGTCTACCTTGTTTTTGCTTGATGCTGAGTGCCTTTACAGAGATCTGAATACGCTGCATAGAGATGCTAATTTTTTACCGTATAGGATGCCAAAGTGGAGTCCCTATCTTAATCACCTGGCGTACGCGGATGATATGATTATATTTTCATCTATTGAGGAGGGATCATTAAAACTGATGATGGAGACTCTTACTAGTTATGAGTTGTCCAGTGGTCAGAAAATCATTAAGAAGAAGAGTAATGTGCATATGCATAGTCAGGTTCCACAGTTGATAGTTGACAGGGTGCTTGATGTTACTGAGATACCGAGGGAGGAATTTTCTTTCAAGTATCTTGGCGTGCCTATCTATTATGCTAGGAGGAAGAACTATCACAACAATGAATTGGTGGAGAAGGTGCAGAAAAAGCTTGACTCCTGGACTAGTAAATTATTTTCCATAGGTAGACGGGCGACTCTAATTTCCGCAGTGCTTCAGAGTATGTGTATTCACTTGTTATCTGCCTAAGACCTCCCTGCTGGGGTGGTAGCTCAACTTCACAGGATGTTTGCTAAGTTTTTCTGGAGTAACACTGTGGGTCAGGATAGCAGGCACTAGGCTTCTTGGAAGACTTTGTGCCATCTCTGAATGAAGGTGGAGTTGGATTTAGGAGCTTGTATGATATCTCCAAGGCATTATTTGCAAAACTGCTGTGGAATTTTCGTACCAAGTAGTCTTTATGTAGGGATTATATGAGCAACAAATACTTGGAAAAACATCATTCTATTGTGGTGCCATAGAAGAAGGGGACTTACGTATGGAAGAAAATATTACATAGCAGGCCTGAGATGGATCATGAAATAGTTTGGCAACTGAAAAAGGGAAATTCTTACTTCTGGCTTGATAATTGGACTGGACTTGGTCCATTGTATCATGTAGTTCCTCGTGAGTTTGCATGTGATGAGACAGTAGTCTGTGTCTATGAAGTTGCTGAGGGTAGAGTATGGCTGGAGCAGCACTTCAGGGAGCTACTGCCTAAAGAAATTGTTGAGCATGTGATTCAGAATGTCAAGCCTCCTACTTGTCCAGAGCGGAGGGAAATGCCTTTTTGGATGCTCGAGTTTTGGGGCACATTTTCAGTCCGGTCAGCGTATCATTTGGTGAGACAGAGGAAGAATCCAAGCGATCTTTACAAGCACATCTGGATTAAAGGTATTTCTTTTAAGATGTCATTTTTCTTATGGAGGTTGTGGAAATTTAAGTTGCTCTTAGATGATATGTTGAAGAGGTGGGGAATTCAATTCCCCTCTAGGTGTCATTGTTGTGTGAACCCTGATATGGAGACTGTCGCACATGTGTTTCTGAATGCACCTATAGCACGGTATGTTTGGAAATATTTTGGAGGTCCTGCAGGTCTTAATTTTGATGGGTTGCACTTGACACAAGTGATTAATTTATGGTGGGATGCTCTTGGTAGCACGGTCCTGAGGTTGATTTATCATGCTATTCCTATTTTTATTTTGTGGGAGTTGTGGAAATGGAGGAATAATTTGAGGCATGGTGGCTCGACCTCAATTCATAGGTTGGTGTATCCTGTCACTCAGCATATTATCATGCTGCTGAGAGTTCGCATGAGGAACTTTCAGTATGTGCCTGGTAGGTGGGAGGACTTATTTCCGGTGTTAAGGGATCATACGCCTAACCTTGTGATGACAAAGGTTGTTTGGAGTCTCAGGTGGGGCGGATCAAATGTAATACGGATGGTGCTTCTAGAGGTAATCCAAGTGTTAATTCTTGGACATTTTGTGTTCGGGATGACAGGGGTGATATTGTGCATGCTTGTGCTAAGGAAATAGATGATTGCATGACCATGATTACTTAAGCGGGGGCAATGGCAATTCTTATGGCTTTGAGGTATGTGGTTTCTACTTCTTATGCTCAAGTTATTATTGAAATGGACTCAATGTTGCTCAAGAATGTAGTGACAAAGATTTGGGAGGTGCCTTGGTAAATTGTGAAAATAATGGAGGAGATTTGGAGTTTGATGGAGGGTATTGAGGTGGTGGTGATGCATGTGTTTAGAGAAGGGAATAAATTGGCGGATTATTCGGCGAACTTGGCTATTGATCAAGGGGACGTCTTGGTGAATTCGTTTCATGAATTTGATATCATGGGAATAAGTGTAATGAGCCTTACATTTGTACCAGCCCGAGGAGGAATGTATAGAAACAAGGGAGGTGGAACTTTCCTTCATGCTCGAATCTATGTTGAGGAGAGCATGGAGGCCTTTACTACTAACTTTGTTTTCTTTTTTTGTAGGTTCTTTCAAAATAATAATTTATTGAGTGGATTTTGTTCTTTTCTCATGGCGATTTACATGAAATTTGTAGTCAAATTGTTGGATGGTTGTTGCATTTGTACCACTTCAGTTTGAGTTGGAGAAGATCGTTGATGGGCAGTTTTTTTTTTTTTTTTTTTTTTTTTTTTTTTTTGTGTGTGTGGATTCTTTCGTTGCATTATTTGGTCTTCAATTGCTTTATTTTGGGAGCTTCATCTTGGATATTTCTCAACAAGGTCAAGACTACTTTAGTAGATCATTTTGGAAGAGATCATTAACATTATACTTAGCTATATTTTTTATTAAGTTTACACTTAGTTTAGCTCTAGGTAGTAGGGTGATCCTTGTAAAGTGCATAATTTAAGTGTTAACTTTTCTTCAATTGGTGGTATTAGTATTGTATAATGCTCAATCCGGTGAGAGAGACACAATGCTTGGATATGTCACTATTTTACCGCTACCAAGTCATTATCTTTAGCAGTTTCACATTCCATTCAAAGATGTAAGACAATTTTTATTATTTTTTTTATTTATTATTATTAATAAAATTAGCCGCTAAACCTTAAGCTTAGTGGTATTTGCTTAAAAAATTACTCTTATTTTGAGATAAAATTTTTGTTAATTAAATAAACACTTAAAATGAAACGGATGTAGTAAATATTTTGACTCACATGCTCAAAATTCAACTGCGCTTTTTCTTTTATTAATAATTAAATAATGTCAAAAAACTTATTCACATCAAACGATTTCAACTTCTTAGGATGTATGTATGAGTTAATCTTACCTAAGAAGTAATAGAAATTTATATGTAAATACATGTCATGCATCTACGCCGTAGGCGTGAACACCGAATTCAAGTAAACAAAAAAAGCTAGGTCCTTTCGGCATCTAGTGAACTCACTGACTCGATAAATCTAAATTTTCATCTAATAGGACCATTTACCTACTAACACGATAAGTCTGAATTCGTATTAAGGGTCAATTAGAAGGGGATACAACAATAACAACAACATACTCAGTATAATTCTACAAGGTGGGGTTTGAGAGGGTGAGATGTACGTAGACCTTACCCCTACCAAGGTAGAGAGTCTGTTTTCGATAGACCTTCGGCTAATGAAAACATTTTAAAAAATACGTTTGAAAACAAGTTGTTTGAAAACAAGATGGAAATATCATGCTGAAGAGGATAATTCGAAATAAACAGATAAACAATAGAACCTAAGATGAAGCTAGTCTATACAACATATTATATTATAATATCTAATAAGAGACAAGACACTCGACCACTATCTAACCTTCTACCCTAATCCTCGATGTTTACGCTCTCCTATCTAGGGTCATGTCCTCGGTGATCTGGATATGGGTCATGTCATGTCTAATCACCTTGGCTCAGTTCTTCTTCAGTCTACTTCAATCTTTCCGTAGACCTAGCACTGTCAACTTCTCACACCTCCTAACTGGGACATCTGCACATCTCCTCTTCACATGACCGAACTATCTCAGCCTCGTTTCTCGCATCTTGTCTGCCACTGGAGTCACGCCCACCTTGTCTAGCATGGCTTCATTCCTAATCTTGTCCATCTTGGTGTCACCACACATCAATCTAAGCATTCTCTTTCTTCTACACTCATCATCTGGATGTGTGAGTTCTTGACTGGTCAACACTCTGTCCCATACAACATAGTTGGTTTAACAACCACTCTATAAAATTTGCCTTTGAGACTATGAGGCACTCTCTTGTCACATACTACACCAGAAGCGAGTCTCCACTTCATCCGACCTACTCCTATACGGTGTGTGACATCATCACCAATTTTACCATTAGCTTGGAGGACTAAGCCAAGATATTTAAAGCTTCATTTCTTAGGAATGACTTGAGAATCAAGCCTCACTTCCACATGTGACTCATCAGATGCATTACTAAATTAAACTTGCATTTCATGTACTCTGTTTTCTTCTTGCTTAGCCTGAAGCCTTTAGACTCTAGCGTCTGTCTCCATACCTCCAGCATCTTATTGACATCGCTGAGTGTTTCATCCACCAAAATTATATCATCAACAAATATCATACACCATGACATCTCTCTCTGAATACTCCGAATCAAATCACCTATCACTATTGCAAATAAGAATGGGCTAAGCGTTGACCCCTGATGTAGCCCCATCTCGACTAAAAAATGCTCGGAATCTCCTCCCACTATTTGCACTGGGGTCTTGACTCCTTCATATGTGTCCTTAATCACCCTGATATAAGCCACTGAACACCTTTTGATTCCAAGCATCTCCACAAAACCTCCCTCGATGCCTTGTCATACACTTTCTACTAAAAAGAACTTCATTTCAAAATTCGAACTCGAGACATGTTCGCTCTAAAAAGAGTAAAATGTCTCATTTATTCCACTACATCTCATAATTAGATAAATAAACTGTTATTTATTTGAATTGGCTAAAAAAAGTGTGCTTGAAAGTATTTTTAATGTAGTAGAGATTATTTTATAAATAAGTAGTTATGTGTCAATAGAAGAGCTGCAACTAAACAGATAGCTGAGGTGTTTGTAAAAAAAGTAGCTTTTTATGTTAAGGTGACTACCCTTAAAATAAAAATAAAAAATTTTAAAAAAAAGGAGGGGGAAGGACAATATAAGTTAATGAAGGTATCAGTAGAATTAGAAAAACACGCAACCACACCCCCTAACTTTTTTGTAGCTACTCCCTTTTTTTTAGTAAGTGGCTTCCTAGCTCCTCCTCCTCCTCCTCCTCTTCTTCTTCCCACCACTGCTCCTCTTCTCTCCGGCCACTGTTGGCCTTCTTCTTCTTCCCACCACCTCTCCTCTTCTCTCCGGCCACTGCTGGCTGCTCCGACCACCTTATGTCTCCTTCTGTTGCAACAAAATCCGACACTGTTTGCTTCGTTGCTCATCTGGTTTGTCTGCTTTAATTTGTTGCTCCGTCAGCCTGTTGCTACTACTTCACCGCCGGGATTTCCTCTTCTTCATTTTCTTTTTCTTCTTTTTTGTTGGAAGATTAGTTGTATACATAATTTTATTAGATTAAAATATGTATATACTATAAAAGAAAAGTACGTATATACTGGATATAACATAAAAAAGTGATTGTAGATGTTATGTATAACTGAGAAAACTGATTGATTAAACAGTAAAATTAACTGTAAACACTTTGTATATGTGAGGAGACCGTTTGAACACGTTATGACGTCATTTGTATATAATGAGTATTAATTTTGTGTATACAAGCTACAGAAAATAAAAACTATTGTAAAGCAAAGGGAAGGACTGGAGTAATTTTAGTAATTATCCTAAAAATATATAATGGATAAAATCAATATTTTCAATGGATGGCTTGAACCAACTTGCTTGATTTTTAAGTTATTGAAACTAAACTAAATCAAACGAAGAAAAATTACAACTGTTGGTTTGGTTATTGTCGATTTGGTGTATTGAGTTTTTTACAAATAAAATAGTAGTAATGAACATAAGAAAGATGTTAATGAGAACTCCTTATGAGAAAACAATGACAAAGAGGCCCTACAGATTTTTTTTTACTCACCTGAAACATTCACCAATGTAATATGAAGAAATCAGTAATTCAGCTAACACGAGAAATTGCATATCATAACTTATATATCACTAAGAGAAGCAAAATAACATAAAGTACAATTGCATACGCATGAGAACCTTGTCTACTAGATGAGTTACCTTATTTTTACTAAATTATTACCTTATTTGGATTCTTGTTGTGCTTGAGCTCCTGTTTGGAGTTGGGCACATCTTTCAAAACATAATTTGAAAACAATGTTTGTTTGTAGATTTTAAAAATTAGTGGGATAAATTTTTGGGTGAAAAAAGTTTTCTCTTACACAAATTCAACTTTTTTCAAATAAAATACATGTCCAAAAATAACTTCAAATTCTACAAGTTATTTTTCAACTCAACTTCAAAAAGTCATTTTTTTCTCAAGTTTCAACCAAATTTATGTCCAAACACTAGCTAAGTCTTGTCAAAAATATATAGAAAACTTAAATTAAATGATATAAAAGTTAAAATGTTAATAAATAACTAATGTATATCAGTCCGGTTATTTCTTTGGTTTGATTCTTTACAAAACCAAATCAAATCAAATATTATCGATTTTTAAAAATTAAAAATCAAACCAAATCAAAATCAATAAAATATAATTTTTTAAGTCATTTGATTTTTGATTCGAGTCATTTTTTAACCAAATCGTAAAACACCCCTAGTTTAGAGTATTTGTTAACGAAGATATTAGTAGGACTAGAAAAAACTACAAAGATAAAAACAACCGACTTATGACTTTTGACTTTTTCTTTTCTAGCTTGAAATCTCAGTACTTTTAAGCACTTTTAACTACCCAAACAATCCCGTAAACTAAAAACGATTTAAAAACTAGTTTGACCAACTTTTAAACCAATCCAAACACACTCAACATTTTATCTATAACTAGATTTTGTGAATTTGTAGGGACTTGACCCACCACCTCCCAAACCCATCCCATCCCATCCCATCCCATCTGGCATCATGCATAACAAAAACCCCCCCAAATGCAAAACCTTTTGAGTCTCAAAAAAATGGCTCTACCTAGTAGAGACCGATTCTCTTCTTTACCAGACACAGTTCTTCTTCACATCCTCTCTTTTCTCCCTTTTGACGACGTCGTTCGTCTCACCCTTCTTTGTAAACAATTCAAATCTCTTTACACCTTCTCCACAGCACTCAATTTCATTCACATAGCCACAAAAGATGTATACTATTTAAAAAAGTTCATTTCTTTTATTCACAAATCACTCATTAGTTTACACCCCAACAACAAAAACATATCAAAATTCCACCTTGAAATCCCCTTCAAAAAATGTTTTGCATCAGATGTCACTCTTTGGGTCATTTTTGCAATTAACCATAAAGTTAAAGAATTGAACTTGGTACTGTACAATGATGATGAAGAGCTTTATAAGTTGCCAAAAAAATTATTTTTAAACCCTTTTCTTGAAAAATTGAATTGGGTTTGTTGTAATTTTGATAAAGTTGAAGTCTTTAAATGGGATTCTTTAAAAGAATTAAGAATTGGTTATATGGAAATAAAAGATGATATTTGTAAAAAAATTGTTTTTGGTAGTCCAAATTTGGATTTTTTGGAGTTAGATAATTGTTGGGGTTTTACGAATTTGGATTTAGTTGGTGGAAATTTGAGTAAATTGGTGGTGATTGGATATGGTGAAATGAGGATTTTATGTAATTTTGAATTGGAAATTGAAGCACCTAGTGTTAAGGTGCTAGAATTAAAAGGGTGTTTTAAAAGAAGGCTTATTTTGTTAAAGAATGTGATGAATTGTGTTAGTGTTAACATCGATTTTAAGTTGATGATTCCTAGTGATGAGGAGGAGCTTGTGATTTTTTTAGAAAAAAGGAGGCATATGATGATGAGCATGTTTGGGAGTTTAAGGCATGTTAAGGATGTTGTGTTGGGGACATGGTGCATTGAGGTTTGTACCTTCTTTTTTTAGCTTGTGTATTATTTTTGTTTTTTAATTTCAAGTGTTTTGTCTTGTTTCATTGAGTTCTGATTTTTTTTCAATAGTTGGTTTGAACTTATTTATCTGTATGTTGTGCCTTGATTGAATGATTCTCATGTTGTGATTTTTTGATAACCGAGAAATTATCGAAGGCCAATGGTGCAAAACTCGATAGATAATGGGCGAGCCCCTCTATATTTTCAATGGATAGCGTGAACTTGTTTGTGTGTATATTGTGCCTTGGGTGAATGATTCTGAAGTTGTGATTTTTTTGGTAACCGAGAAATCCGCAAAGGTCTGCGGTACAAAGCTCGATGGATAATAGGCGGACACCTCTATTTTTTCAATGGATGGCTTGAACGTGTTTGTTTGTATATTATGTCTTGATTGAATGATTCTCAAGTTGCGTTTTTTTATAACCAAGGAACTCCCAAGGGCTTCTAACGCACTGTTCAAAATTCAAATGGGCTGACTCATCTACCTTTCTCCACTTAAATACCAGATTTTGGTCGCTGTGGTTTTTCTACTTCTAAAGGTTATTTCATGCACAGATTTCATAGAGGAGTTGGTATATTTGTGTGTTCTGAATTGTGGATTAGTGTCTGACTCCCATATTAGAACGGTTTTGTTTGTTAGCAAAGTTTACCTAATACTACTATTTTATATTGGAATATTACTATTTAGTTCACTTGTCTGAAGCAATATTTTCCTTACTGTACTTTTAGTCTCCTACTTCTGATGTTTGGGACCTTTTGGAGTATTAACTTATCAAGACTTGCCTCATATTGCTTGTTTGTGTCATTTGTGTCACTAGATCTATTTGGGACAGTGTAATATTATTTTCTTTGGTAATAAAGTACAAATAATGGGGCAGCTCTGAATTCTGATGTGTATTTGTTTAATTTCTGTTCTTGTAAATATAGAAGGATTATATTATATTGCCGGATGGTTGGACACATGCTGCTAACTGGATTTCTTCTTCTGTTTTGAAGGTTATGTCGTCTTTGGCTTTGAAAAGTTTGCCATTTTCCATGGCCGGTTGTGAGTGTTTAACACTGCATACTCCAATCCAGGAGCGATATCTCCCCGGCATTATATGCTTACTAAATAGTTCATTCAACCTTCGGACGTTAATTATACATATGGCTCCACCGTACTTTGAGTTTGAGGTTTGTTTTCTGTCTGCAACATTTGCTATCACACCTTTCTTTTCACTCATTTATTAATTCAATAGTATAACAGAAATATTCAAAATGCTCTCCTTGCGTGTATAGTGAGTATATGAGTTCAATAGAATCAAGCATTTTTGGATTTTATATATATATATATATATATATATATATATATGCACACGACCGTTGAAAGTTTTATAAATATTAAGTTTTGAACTCATAATCAAAGAACTCGGATCCGGGAACCCATTATTAAGGTTGAAATCCTTATCTTGCCTACTACTCGAATATCCTTCCCATAGATAAATGAATATCTCATGGTTTGAAATCAAAACATTAGAGGTAAATTTCTTAACCAAGGCAACACTCGTAATCTGGACTCATGATATTTGCACTCTCTTCTAATAGAATTTTCCATTTCGCAGACTTGCTTTATTCCAGTTGTAAATGATGTTTACTCTGTTGGAGGAAGGTTTCAACTATCCCTGCTTTCAAAAGATTGGGGTGTTCACCTTAAAAAGATTAGGATTTGTGGCTTCGAAGGAATGCGTTCTGGCCGAGAAGTTTTATTTCTGCGTGATCTTCTTTTGATAACCGAGAACCTTGAGAAGATGGTTATTGAATGGAGATCTGGAATTCAGATCTCAGTTCGCGATCCATCAGATGAGTTTGTGGCTGAAAGTTTGCTAAGTGTTCAAAGACGCTCGAGGAATGCTGTGATTTTGTTCAAAAACTTTTGATTTTCTGATTCTTCTTTTCTACATTGCTCGGATCCTTCAAAAATGCCGCTGCAGCTGTGGAGGATCCGACACGCATCCAACAACATTTTGAAGGGTCCAAGCAACATAGCACACTACATTATGCAAGATCGAGAGAACGCTTTTTTTTATTATTTTTTTTTAATTTTAAAATGTGGTCTTTGTTTTTGGGGGGAAATAGAATTCAATTCATGAAACATGTTTCTAAGGACTTCTCAGTGAGATGAGATTTAGCTAATTATACTCGATTGATTTTGCTAGTATTTAATTTTTTTTTTCCTTCTCATGTTGTTCTCATTGAATTTTAGCTGGTTTTATATCAGAATGCATACCTTGTCATTGACAATGATGGAATTTTTTTGGTGCGACTCGTTTTTGACTATTGTTTAAGGTTGTTCAAATTAGACGGTATTTTGGAAATATGTAATTATCTTCAAACAAATTGACGATTACACTGGTTTTGAGGGAGACTAATAACTGAGATTAAAGAACAATATAATTATGATAAGGAGCACTCGTCTTTGGATTTTAATTGACATTGTTAGAGAATTATTGATGAAACTAGATAGGATTATGAGAGTTTTACCTTCTACTACTGTTTTTCCCCCTAACACCAAACCTTGGCATAACTTCACCCCTCACTTGGGATCAGCGGGGTAACTGGTAGGGTCATTTGTTCACCAAGCAACCTTAAAAGGGTTAGGGTGAGGCTCTATTTTCAAATTAAGACGGTCTATATCACCCTTAGCAATGACGTTCATACAACTACCCCATCAATCACAAGTTTAACAGACTTACCATTACTCTTGCAAATGGTAGAAAAGATAGATGTACGTTTCCATTCATTATCTAATTCCTGGGTAGCTAAGACACACCTAACCACATTTATGTAAGTTTCATCCCCTTGGTCACAATCTAGATCAACCTCATCCCCAAAAAATTCCTCAGGTTCAACTAAGATTTCTTCATCACCTTTGAACTTCTCAGAAGCTAATCCTATTGCTAGTGTGCGATGTGGACACTGAGATGCAATATGACCCTTGTCATGACAGTGATTGCATTGTATATTAGGATTAGGAATGCGAGAATTGTTAGAAGACCCCTTGGATGGAAGATTGGAGGATATGGAAGATGACTGTGGAAGAAATGTAGTGCTAACCTCTCTTTGACTAGGGATAACTGGAGTATTGACTCGATTCTGACGGGATTCCCCAACTTGAAATGACCCTCGACGCAAGGATGAGGAAGTTTTGAAATATTTCTCAAGCTCTAAGGCTTTTTGGTATGCATCCTCTACACAATCAGGAGAATAAAGATTAACTTCCTTTTTAATGTCTGGACGAAGCCCATTTATGAACCTAGCAATAGTGACATAGGTGGGTTCTGTTAGCTCAGACCTAAGTTGTAGGTCAAGGAATTGGGTCATGTACTCGGTCACACTAGAGTTCAATTGCCCAAGGTTAAGCATTTGATCTATGAGTTGGGACTTGAAAGAGAAAGGAAAAAATTATTGTTTAAGTTTCGCTTTCATTTCAGCCTACCGAGTAATTGGTGGTTGACCTAGATGCTCTATCTCTCCAGTAACATTTTGCCAGTATTTCTTAGCACTTCTGACTAGTTTCATTTTAGCAAAGCGAACACGAGAAATGTCAGCCATGTCATACCAGTTAAAGTAGTTCTCTAAGCTATCTACCCAATCAAGAAACAGGTTGGGGTCCAACTTTCCATCAAAACAGGGTACTTCCACCTTGACCTTTTTTGTAAGGTCATTGTGGTCCTCATAGGTTCTCCTAGGTGGTGAGGTTCTATCAAACCTAAGAGTTCTCCTATTAGAATATTCCCTATATGTCTTATCTTGGTCAAGGAAAGAAGGATTATCACCTAGTGGATAGTGTTGGGTGTAATGCAGACGCCTACCCCTAAATTGATCTTCACCCAAATGAAAATCTTCATCTATAAGAGCTTTGGGTGCGATAAAAGAGCATGATTGATGATGAGGATTGACTGAAGGTTGGACAGACGGACTTGACTGACGGTGAGGATTAACCTTAGTGTGGGTCACATCAGGAGGAATAGGTAAAATACTATCTTTTGGGGCATGTAGTTGGCACAATGGACCCTACTGAAAAGGGGGACACATTTGATGGGTCATTATTACCAATAGGCTGCTTGCCTTTAACAATTACTATGAATTGATCCATTTGTTCTTGGAGTTGTTTAAAGCCATCTTTGAGATATGAGAGATCATTTACTCACTCTTTAAGATCTTTAAGGTCACAGACAAGCTCAATATCAACTTGGGATGAAGTAGCTTCATTTTTTTCAGTATTTTTAGAAACAGGGGGCACGGTGAAGAAATTGAAATTAAGGCACAAAGTTTGAATAATGCATCAGGAAAGTTTCCAAGAAAGGCTGGAGGGGTCACAATGGCCCCACTTATAAACCAGACTCCTTAGGCGAGTAATAGCCTTTTTGACAAAACTTTTCTAGACATGCACCAATCCACAACTGTGTGACTCAATGGATGTAGGGTGAACACACTGAGATTGACTAAATATTACTATTACTTATCATAGAAGAATATAAACTAATATCTAAGTGCACACAAAGAACTAACAATATTAATGTAAAGACTAAACCAATAAATTTTTTTCGTTTTTTTAAGATCTATGAATGTTTTTTTTTTTTTTTAGAAATTTTTTTAGTGGATTACCTTACACACGAATATTAACCAAGTAATTAAGTGAAAAGACGTGTACCTTTCTAGTAGTGTCTTTGCAGGATTGTCTTCAACTTCAAAAGCTTCAAGAATTGAGTGTAATAGCAAAGATTTTTTTTTTCTCTTAGTAGGTGGTGAGTATTTTTTGTATGGTGCTAAAAAGTATAGTTGGACAAAAACCTTAAGTTCCGATACCAAAATTGATGTAGCACCAAAAAGTGAGTATAAAAATTTGGGAGAAAAGTTAGAAATTAGAGAATAGACTAGAGAAGGAGGAGAAGAATAAGAGAGGAATCAACTAATATTTTTATTCATAAACTGAGGTGCTTTACAATGAACATGAAAGACCCTATTTATTGTAGGAGCCTTGTCATGGTAAAATCCTAAAACTAGGTAAACTTTATCTCTAACTAAGAGATAAAGATAAAATCAAAATTTGATAAAGATAAAATCTAACAAAAGATAATGATGATGATCAATTCTATCCTAGAAGATAATTATTCTAAATTAAAATAAAAATAAAAAATTATCCATTTTATTTTGGATTTACATAAGTAACCTTTTACAATTTGAATATAAGAAAATGATCAATGGGAAAATCTAATAGAATTAAAGATGTGTGTAATGTATTACTAATGTCTTTAAATCTTGTGGTCCAAAATAAATCTTAAAATCAAAGAGTTAGTGAAGACACTCTTTTTGGAACAGAGTACTAAGTATATGCTCCTTTCATAGAATATCCAATCCAACATAGAGTGCAATTAGGGGGATTTGCAAAAATATGATACGGGAAGCTTTGATTTTCCAAAATGCCCTCACTAACAGATGTTTAGCAAAAATTCCCTCATTAGTTTAATGAAACTTTTTTCGGACCAAAATACCCCTACAAATCAGTAAAAAGATGCGCCCCAGTTCCTCCCCTTTCTTTTCTCCATTCACGCTATCAAGAAAACCATAAAATTCATTCCTTTTACATATTGCTTTGTTCAAGAGAAGATTCAACGTAAGATTTCTTCAAATCGCAAGGGTAAAGTTCTCTGCAACTATTGCCAAGAGTTTAAGTTCTGCTGCAAAGACTGAAAAATCTCTAAAGTATTGGCAATAGCCAAGACTTTAAACTCTACTGCAATGGGAGGCTGTGTAGAGACTTCTTGCCTATTGCCAAGACTTTAAGCCCCGTTGCCATGGTCTCTACAACTACAGAAAAAGTCTCTACAACTATTTTGAACTTGTACAAATAGTCTCTGCAAGTATTGACAATTGCCAGAACTTTAAACTCTAGTGGAAAGAGCAACTTGTACAAATAGTCTCTGCAAGTATTGGCAATTGCCAAGACTTTTACCTATATTGCAATGCCAAACTTGTAGAGAAAGTCTCTGCAACTCTTGGCAATAGCCAAGACTTTAAGTTCTGGCAAGGGGACCGACCTTACACTAAAAAACTCTAAGAGTATTGGCAATTGCCAAGACTTCTACCTCTACTGCAGTGAACAAGTTGGAGACAAAGTCTCCACAACTCTTGACAATACCCAAGACTTTAAGTTCTGGCAAGGGGGACCTTATACTAAAAGACTCTAAGAGTATTGGCAATTGCCAAGACTTCTACCTTTACTGTAGTGAACAAGTTGGAGACAAAGTCTCTGCAACTCTTGGCAATAGCTAAGACTATAAGTTCTGGTGGAAGCGACAGCTTACACAGAACATCTCTGTAAGCATAGGCAATAGCCAAGACTTTAAACTCTACTGCAATAAGCAACTTGCAGAGAAAGTCTATGCAAAATCTTGGCCATGGTCAAGATTTTAAGCTCTATGCAAAACATGAATATCTAATAGCCATAGGCAATAAAAACTTTCAAATCACTGGAATCAAGCAAACACAAGAAAAAAAATCTCAAATTTCTAGCACACAAAGAAGAAAGAAGGAGGGTAGAAATGGGGAAAGAGAGAAGGAAATCTTTCAGCGTGAATTAAACAAGTTAGGGGCCACACAAAGAAGAAAGAAGGAGGCCAGGAATGGGGAAAGAGATAAGGAAACCTTCAGCGTGAATTAACACAAGTTGGGGGACAATAGTCTTTTCATAAGGGGTATGATGTGGAAGATTTTTACTTAAAATATTTGTAAGTGGGGGTAATTAGGTAAGACCATATCTTATTGAGGGTACTAGGTGAAATTTTTTGGTGCAATTATCCATTGGACTAGTAGACCCGTGGGCCTTTTGTGAACATGAACCCAAATTAGAAGTTAGAAGTAAAACGACAATATCCAAAAGAAGGAAACTTTGGTTTCTCAGTTCTCCATTTCTCCAAAAATATAAAAGAAGCTTTTTATTTCAAGAAACAATTTTTAAGTTGGGTTTTATAGCAATATATTCAGGTGAGTAAATATTTTTACTTTATCGATTTTTCAGTGATTGATGATAGCAAATTATGCTTAATTAGCTGCTCTTATGCTTTTTGAAAATTATAATTTTGTTAAGTTACTGCAAAACTGTTGGGGTGAAAAGTAAGGTGGAATCAAACTGATTTTGTGTGTGATCATATTAGGTGTTTACTATGTGAAAATGAAATAGCAAGAAGAATTTTTAATGGTTGGGATTTTGCTAAAGGTATCAAATTTGACACCACAAATATAATGTAATCGTAGCCGCCTAAGGCTTTGGTCTAGTGGTAAGAGCTTAGCTTTTGACGTGTGAATTAGCGCATGTCACAGGTTTGAACCAAACACATGGTATTTAAGTGCTGAAGAGTAGAGGGGCAGGACCATTATTCGTCCAGTTTCGAACCATGTGCCATTAGCCCTCAGGGATTAAGACAAAAATACATAAGAGTGAAGAGAAACCCAAGGCTCGTTGTCGGGCTGAGGAAGATGCTGCTGCTCCCAATTTTGTAAAGAATAGGGCTGGTTAAATTTGCATAGTTAGGTACACTTGATACTAGATTGGTTGATTCTTTTTAAACATTTCCATTTAGTTCCTTATTTGTAGGTTAATCACATACAACATATTCCTGGTGATGCTCGAATTAGCAAAGACCCGTTTGAACTTTCATCAATAGCGTATTCTTAAGGGAGCAGCTTCAATCTGATGAATACAAGTTTCTCTATTCAAAGTCTTTCAGAGGGTCAAAGTGTTTGTGAGTCTGTCTTAGCAAAGGTTGATAACCTTATGTAAGGATTATATGCTCCTTTTGATTTTGACTCCTTTGAGGAGTGATCAAGTTGAGTTCCTTATGGCCAAATAGAAGGCTGTTACATATAAATTTGATGATCTCAGCTTAGCGTACGCTGCGTACCTAAAACTTCTATGTGGGTCGTGTTGGGTTATGCCAACCAATTTTGACTAGAGTAAACTTTGGGTGCATGGATATCCTAATTTGTTCTAGTAAAACCATTTTTTATATGCTTGTGTTCTACTAAATCCGTCTTAACCAGTCGAAATTTTACTCATCCCCCCTATCCTCGCATCCCTAGTTGTGAATAAGCAACCTAAGTTACTCGGACTCTTCAAAATTGCCGCCATACCCGTGTCGGATAGGACACGGGATTCACATCGGATGTGGTCAAATAAAAATGGATACTTTGACCAAAATCCACAGAAAATTAAAGATTTTTTTTGACAAATAGACTCTCAAGATAGACATTGGAAATGAGATACCTTCAAAATTATGCAGAAATTTATCGTCTTTTGTCTCTTTTTCATCTTTTGTCGACATTCTCGAATTTCTGATTTTATGTTTTGAGGGTAACTTTTGGGAAGACGACTTAATAGAGAAAAACAGAGATATTGGGGAAGAGGACTTCTCTAGGAAGAATCGAAATTAAGGATTATGACTTTATTTTTAGAATTTTGAAATTTTTTTAGACAGATCCCCGCACCCGTATCCGTGTGCAGATCCATACCCCCGAATCTCTAAATTTAGATTTTGTCGAATCCGACCTCTTGATCCGTACCCGTGTCGGATACCCGTACCCGAGTCCGAGTAACTTAGTAAGCAACATAGTGTTGATTGTGTTCATAGTCTACACAGGTATCTTATGATTATAACTTCAACATGATTCTTGACATATGTGGAATGGTAAATTAGTTTTATGTTTTCCCTACTATCACATAGCTTATATGCCTCTTACACATCATGCAATCCAGATACAGTGGACTTGTACAGTTTTATGCTGACCAGGAAACTTAAAATGAATTCAAATTAAAATGTTACTAGTTTTATTTATGATGCAATCATGACAAAAGGACGTCTTTATCTTGATTTATGGTATACATTTGACCTCAAGATTAAATTCAAGTATTTAGCTTTATTATTGTGTGAGTATCTCTCATATTCACGTAATGTGAACATAGGGTTCGGTTTCTGTGTGGTTGATAATGCTCTCCATGTCTGTTGAACAAACTTTGAAGAAGCTAGTTTCTGGGGTCATCCTTGATTTGGACGGTACACTTCTTAATACAGGTTGGTAGTGTCTTCCTCTTTGACTTAACACTGCTCAAATATTGATAACCTACACTGCTCAAATTTTATTCTTGACCATTCACCTATATCACTCATGTTCTTGATAATTATGGACTACTACTCTGCAAACTCATATGCCAGAGTTTCTTTCATTTCCTTCCTATTTTTACATTATCCGGTAGCGATCTGAAATGACTGAAAGCTTTTAATATTTTGGAAAACCTTTACTTTTTTGTCAACTGTTGTATCTTTATTCTAAGCGTGGATTGTAGTAAAATTGTTTTATCATTTTGAAATTCTTTTGTCAAATTACCTTGTCTGAAGATCTGTTTATAATTTGAGGTCCCTTTATGCTTAGTGGTCCAGCATCTATGTTAAAAACTTTGATGCAGAAATTTGGGATGCACTCTGGCTCTCAAATACGAATTATCTCCATTATGAAGTGCCTTTTGAGTGACAGAAAATTGTAGAGTTAGCTGCATCATAGTATGAATCTTTATATTTCCAATGTTTTCCCTATGTGCATTTTTTCTTTCTTTTAGGAGTTCCAATTTTAATCTGACCTCTTTGTTCTGACAGATGGCATTGTGTGTGAGATTTTAAAGGCTTTCTTGGTCAAGTATGGAAAGCAATGGGATGGGAGAGAAGCTCCTAAAATAGTAGGAAAAACCCCTTCAGAAGCTGCAGCTGCAGTTGTGGAAGATTATGCGCTCCCATTATCAACAGATGAATTTCTTTCACAGTTTTACCCAATGCTATCTGACCAGTAATAAACCAGCAACATGGTTTCATTTCCTTTCTGTTTATTGATTATGCATATACAAACTGAAACTGAATTGATTTTTGGAGATTATTGACACTAAAAATATTAGTTGGCAGACTCTTTTCCTCAAATCCTGTTAATGAATGTTAAGATAGATGTTGCAAAGTAAAATTTTCATAGTTGGAGCAGGATGACAGATTGAAAATTAGTTAGTGGAGAAAAGAGGACTGGAGAATAGAGGTCTATAGTGCTTTTTTAGGTGCAAAACCCTTACTGAAAATTAAGTAGGTATTGAATTAATTAATTGTGGAGAATTACTTAAACACGTCCTGATCTCCAATTGGCTCTTGCTGAGATGGAAGCTATATTGGATTAGTGTTGCCTTTAGAATTAGTTTCCTTGAGCTAGCAAAACTTTCATCATCTTCTTCTAGTAATGTGCGAGATCTTGTGCTGTATAGTTATGGAAAGTGTATATCCATTGTCTTTTGCAGATTCTTTCCAGTCCAAAGTTCTTATGTAACTTTGTTGATCCACTTGATATAGGTGGGGCAACATCAAAGCTCTTCCAGGGGCCAGTCGATTGATTAACCATTTGAGGGGTCATGGTGTACCCGTTGCATTGGCTTCAAATTCTTCCAAGTCTAACATAGAGACCAAAATTTTTCATCATCCAGGTAGGTTTTTTAACTTATATTGATATAGATCCATTTCTTTCCTTAAGAAGGAATTCTGTGCCAGTCCAACACGAATGATAGCATTTATGCTTGGTGCTTTGATTGGGATATTCTTTATTATTTTCAGGATGGAAAGAATCATTCGCTGCTATTGTTGGAGGAGATGAAGTGAAAGCTGGGAAGCCATCTCCTGAAATGTATAAGTGGATCAATTGTTTATCGTTGTCCTCATTTCATAATATGGTATTCTGGATGTTGAATTGACCCTTGTATATCTTCTTCTGGAAGATTTCTTGAAGCGGCTAAAAGACTCAACATGGATCCATCCAGCTTTCTTGTCATTGAAGATTCAATGTAAGTTTTTGTCTTCAAAGATTATGTAGCTATATTTCCTATCAGAAGCACTTGCGCACATTGGAAAATGAAACTATCAGTCAATTGTGGTCAAAAGAAGGAAGAAAAATTAGGGTATCAGATGGCTGGTTTTTCTCCTTAAGACATTGAGGGGTTTGTTTGAGTCTGTCATGGTCTGTTAAAATTTACGCATGTTCTAGGTATATATCAGCATAGTGACTGAAAAACATTAACTGCCAACTTCTGGCATCAAAATCTGCAATTTCATAAGTTATTAGATTTGTTTCTTTTTCATGGATAAATGAGCAATCCCTTTTCATTGGTTTGGCGTTTTTAGGCTGGAATATGGCCTTTTCTCTCCCAAGTCCATATCAATTTTGAATTAGATGTAAATTGTTTATCTCATTATTTTGTGAAGGTTAACTCGACAGATTCCTATGTTAGACCAGGTGTGACCGCTGGTAAGGCTGCTGGAATGGAAGTAGTTGCTGTACCATCTCTTCCAAAGCAGTCTCATCTTTATACTTCCGCTGATGAAGTGATCAATTCTCTTCTAGATTTGCAACTAGAAAAGTGGGGACTACCTGCATTTCAAGATTGTAAGTTTTCATTACTGCTTTAGTTGTGTGAAGTGCCCTTGATTTCTCTTTCAATTTTTGACTGGAAGCATATGCAGGGATAGAAGGTACTTTGCCTTTACAACCTTGGTGTATTGGTGGTCCGGTCATTAAGGGATTTGGGCGTGGCTCAAAGGTTCTTGGGATTCCCACAGGTATGCTGTCTTCTTTATCCTTTCTGCTGAACAGATAATATAGATGCTCGGCTCATCATTTGTGTCGACTTGAAATGAGATGTTAGTATTTCTCGTAAATTTATCATTGGAATTTCAGTTTCTTGTGTGACTGTCATATCAGAGATTCTTATTTATCTCAGAGTGTTAGTTGAATTCAAAGACCTACAACTGTTGGAGGGGCATGAAAGATTAATGTCTTGCTCGTGCAGCACAACAGTTTGATGTGTTTTTCTATTCTAATTTGTATCAAATAATTTTTTCAGCCAATATATCCCCAGAAGGTTATTCAGCTATTCTTTCAGAACATCCAGCGGGTGTATATTTTGGATGGGCAGGATTATCAGGTCAAAGTGTTTACAAGATGGTCATGAGCATTGGTTGGAACCCATACTTCAATAACACAGAGAAGACAATAGTAAGTGTTTTGTGGCATATGATTATTCGTTATTCTGGACTTTTTGGGTCTGCTGAAAGACAACTTAACATTTAGGAACCGTGGTTACTTCATGACTTCAATGAGGACTTTTATGGTGAGGAATTGCATCTAGTCGTCGTCGGCTACATACGGCCGGAGGTATTGTGGTCTGGTAACTTATGTTTATACTTTATCTTTCTTATAGCACTTGCTGGCACTACCGATTATTTGCAATTGTACAGGCCAACTTCCCATCACTTGAAGCCTTGATAGCAAAGATTCACGAGGACAGGAAGATTGCAGAACGAGCTCTCGAACTTCCTCGATACTTGAAGCACAAAGACGATCCATACCTTAAAATTTCTTCGCAACAGGCTAATTGATCATAAATGATTCTTGAAACTCATTGTTGCTTCTGATTAGGATTGCATCTGTCCTGTTTCGGGTGCAGTCAGTTATAGCAGAAGACGTTTCATCAATTGCATGGAACACTATAAATATAAAAAATTGTAATAATTGACTGTATAGCTCTTCAGGATAAAAGAACCAAGTAATGGTTATAAACTGGGATAAAGAATTGCCAGCAGGGCATTAGCCAATGGAAGGGTTCAACTGCAGAATCTTTGGACTAAGAAAGTTCGAGTTCAGGTGTCATCAAAGTGTTGGCCCTTTGACCAACTCTTTTACAATATATGGACCCAAATATGTGAATTACCTTTTGAACTCTTTAATTGATAAATAGAACTAGATCTTGACATGACACATCTCTATGCTTGGTTCCACAATCAATCCCAGATTCCATCTGTGTGAGGGAGGTTCAATTCCGTGATCTTCTAGCTGCTTATTAGAAGGGTTCAAGAACTCCTTTACATCTAGCTCTCTTTCTTAATTTCTGCCTTTGGCAGAAGTATATGTGGTTGTGATGTTGCATTTTGAAGTAATGAATGGACTTCAGATTGTGGCATTTGCAGTATGTTCTTTCACACACAGAGGTGAAGTGTTGGGAAATATCATCGGTTAGTGCAACTTATTTTGGGATGTTAATAATTTGGAACCATGTCATGTGAGCTAGTGCAAATTGTAGATGGCTTCTATACTAACCTTCTATGGAACGTTCTTTTAGGGATATTTACAGGTTGTATGAATCAGTGCATATTCTTTTGATCTTTCTATTCAATCAAAGCTAATTTAATTCTTTTATTTAGAGGAACAATTTAATATGGAATATATCGTTAAAGCAAGTTCTCAACTTTCTAGTATCGTTTTGTTACAGAGTTATAACAGTGAACTTTGAAGGCGAATCCCTATTTCTTCAGAATTACATAGGAGGTAGCATGAAAATAAAAATTTCCAGTTTTCCATTGTTTGGGCAAAGTCAACTTTAATCAGACAAGTGAGTGCCACGGGGGGAATGCACGAATAGCCTATTTTAAGTACTACCATTTAGTTTTTACGGAAAAGGGTGAAATTTGCCCTTAAACAAATCGAAATTCAACACATTTGCCCTCCGTTACGAGTTCAGTTTGGGCATACCCTTAACGTTATTAAAACTAGGGCAAATATATCCTTTGTTTGACGGAACTTACTAATTAGATTGCTTATACACTAAGCTTGCTGATTTGTCAAATTCTTGGCCACGTGTGCGCCAACGTGACGGAGGGCAAATGTGTTGAATTTTGATTTGTTTAAGGGCAAATTTGACCCTTTTCCGTTCTTTTAAATAAAAGAGGTTGTTCTCATTTTCATCAACAACCTTGAACAACAATCAAACAAAGGACCTTGTTTCCAAGCAAACTTCATAAAAGAGCATGTTCTAACATCCCAAAAATTTTGATTTACAACTTAAATTGCATCTTAAGGAATCCTACTATAACCAAAAATTTCGTTACAACATCACGATAAATGCCTTGCCATATTTAATCACCTAATTAACACTAGATCTTTTAAGGAATCTCAACAAGTTCCTTCTATTTTCAAATCATTTTTAATAATCAAGTCGTTCATGATATAATGTGCAATACAATACAATACAATTTCATTATCCTTCCCCTTCATACACTCTTTTAAGGAGTTGATACAACAATGAAAAGATTCTAGCAACTAGTAGATGTATGAAATATCATTTTACTTACACAATCAAGTTAAAACAGCTTAAGACTAGCAAACTGGATCAAATTTTCTCTTGTCAGTCCAAGCTCTAGCTAGTCATGTGTGGAGGGTGAGGCTACCAGCATTCCCAGTGGTAAAAGCAGTGAAATGACGAGCAACTAAGCCACAACGACACCTCCTCAATGAATCACAATATGAACTCGAACAACTTGACATATTGAACACTAAATCTATGGAAAAGAGAAAGATTATGGTCTGAACTAAACTCGACTTAAGGAATTAAGCATAAATTGATTGGGGGAGAAAATACCCTAATTTTATTCTCAATCTCCATTAAAGAGTGAAAGGTTTATCTTCTTTGCAAATCAAAATCTTTGGGATGTTAGAACATGCTCTTTTATGAAGTTTGCTTGGAAACAAGGTCTTTTGTTTGATTGTTGTTCAAGGTTGTTGATGAAAATGAGAACAACCTCTTTTATTTAAAAGAACGGGAAAGGGTCAAATTTGCCCTTAAACAAATCGAAATTCAACACATTTGCCCTCCGTCACGTTGGCGCACACGTGGCCAAGAATTTGACAAATCAGCAAGCTTAGTGTATAAGCAATCTAATTAGTAAGTTCCGTCAAACAAAGGGTATATTTGCCCTAGTTTTAATAACGTTAAGGGTATGCCCAAACTGAACCCGTAACGGAGGTCAAATGTGTTGAATTTCGATTTGTTTAAGGGCAAATTTGACCCTTTTCCGTAGTTTTTATCTAATTTCTAAAACCAATTTAGTTTTTAGAGGTTAGCTTTAATTTCAAACTATATGTATTAACTTGTCAACTTCCCTTTAACCTCATAGACTAGAGAATTACAGTACAAACCCATTATCAATGGGCGAAGAAGGTTTAGAGCAGGAAAGAATTGGTGAAGAAGAGGAGCAGTGGCCACTCATTCAATACGATGTTCCCCCTTATCGAACTTATCATTTCTTCAGTCAATTCAGAACTCCTTGTAACCCTAACAACTTTTTAAAGGCTGTCAAATGGTAATTATGCTCTCTAGATATGAGCTTATAACACTGCCGGTGCATACTAACTTAAATTCTTTCTTTCTATGCTTAATTTCTTATAGGTCCCCCGATGGTTCTTGCTTTCTCACTTGCTCTGATGCTAACACCTTTTCTTTATTTACCTTGTAAGTTGTCTCCACTTTTTCACTTGTTATGCATTTGTTTATTTTTTTGAATGATGTTGGTTTCGGAGATACCACCTCAACCATTCCACTCCAAGGGCTTAGCCACATAGGAAAATATCACCTACTAATATTTTTTTGACTTCAATGGGGTTTGAACTTGACACCTCATATTTCTCACCACTAGTCCACACTCTGAGGTTCATGTTGTGGGTCCCGACCATGGATATAAAAGAGAGGGGATTCAGCTGGGTCGGCTACTAGCGTAGATATAGACATAATATATGGAATCCTTTCAACATAGTGCGGAATAGACATAGAGGATTCATATAACTGAATGGAATGATTGATTGATTGATGAACTAATCAAGTTGTTTGATTGATTCATGAACAAATAGATATAGTCATAGTTGGTGCTTTTGTAAGGCTGACTAATGAACTGGTACCTAGTTATTCTAGCATGTCCATCGTCATCGAGTTGATCTGTTAATTTGTCTTTTCTTCGTTGATAGACCATATGATGAGAATGGATGGCTTGCTGATACTTCTTCATCAGCTGCTGATACAGGTAACCTATTTTGCTACTTGTCTAGTTTCGTTTGACTGTGAAGCATATTTGTGGATGTATGCTATAGTAATCACTCTTGATGGGGAAAATTCTCGATCATGTGTATTCAGTGTTAAACTTACCTATGATTTGCTATCACATGTTGTTTACTTTGTGTTTAAGACTGTGACTGATTATCTGCAGATTCTTATGCTGCAAGCCTTGTCATGAGTGATGGGGAGTCTGTATATGATTATTGCTGGTATCCCTATATGTCTTCTTCAAGTATGTCAATTGCCTTTCTTATCTGTGGTGATGCTGATAGCGGCAAGAAAAACATAACTAGAATTTTCTTTCATGGCCAGGTCCAGAGACATGTGTTTTTGCAAGTACTACCCGTGATCACCCTATTCATCTGTGGGACGCTACTACTGGAAAGGTGTGTCATCATCTCTAGAACTGTGTGTAGCTGCTCAACTACCTTAAGGAGGAAGATATTCATCCCTGCGTTATCTTTTCTTTGATGGTTGCAGTTACGGTGTACCTACCGTGCTTATGATGCCATGGATGAGATAACTGCTGCCTTTTCAATTGCTTTCAACCCTGCAGGAACTAAGTAAGGAATTTTTCTTTTAGTTATTGAAAAGAAAATTAGAGTGCTCCTCCTTGCTTTGTGGCTACAGTTCATGTAGAGGCACTTCGCCCTTTTCTCAAAAAATTTGTTACTAGTATTTTTAGTTTGTTGTATAATAGGACAAAAGAAACTAAAAAATATGGCATGTTAGTGTTAATTTTTATGATCTCTGATTTTCATTAGTTTATCAGGTTAAATGCGGTCAGTGCAGCATATTTTTTCGGCTTACTTGAAAGATGACTAGACTTTACTTTCACAGAACATGATTTGTGATTTCCAGATCAGTAAAAAAATGATTAGTGCCTGACCTGTGTACTTGGTAATCCTTGTAATCAGAAGAGTAGTTGAGCTGTAATCTATGAAATAGTACCCCTATTATCTACAAGTAGTAGTTTTCTAAATAGGGTGCCACTATAAGATAATGTGATTAAGAGTAAAGATGTGAATGTTACAACTAAAGATTTCCAAGTTTAAAAAGGAGCAATCTATTCAGAACCAACCCAAAAAAAAGTGGCATAACGGACGAAGTACAAGATAGTAATCTCCAAAGTGGTTGTGAAGAAAAAAGAAGCTATGCAAGACACTCCTTTTCATATCTTTTGGAATTAGTGGAGGCAAGAAATAGGATATATTTTGAATGTAAATACTCTTTTCTTTGAGAGTCAAAGTTTAGTTCTATACTTATATTTCTTTTGATCCAACTTGTCTAGAGGGTTGGCTAGAATTTGGGAGGCAATATGTGTGATCATAATACAGTTGTAGATACAGACCATCTAAGTGAAGTATGAATGAACTCTTTTGATTCATTGAAAAAAACCATTTTTTCAGTATTTTGTGACAGCCCAATCGGAATGACTGTAATCAGACCTAGTTTTCATTTTTTGGGTGGTTATTAATGGTTCGCTTGACCTCCTCCCTCCCAAAAAGTGCTTTTCCCTTTTGATTTTTCATTTTGCGTTATAGACTTTAAGACTACTGTTATTTTCAGTTTTCCTTAGTATCTTCTTACTTCATTTGCACTGTAATGATAACTTTAACGGTATTGTGATCCGCTTCATTTTTAATATACTTTTTTTTTTTTTTTTTTTTTTTTTTGTGATAAGGTAAAAATATGTATTAATATGTACCAAGAAGGTACTAATATGTACAACATAGTTTGATCACATGTTACATCCCAAAAAACTCAAGTAAATCAATGTACGGAAAATGGTCAAATTTGCCCTTAAACAAATCGAAATTCAACACATTTGCCCTCCGTTACGAGTTCAGTTTGGGCATACCCTTAACGTTATTAAAACTAGGGCAAATATACCCTTTGTTTGACGGAACTTACTAATTAGATTGCTTATACACTAAGCTTGCTGATTTGTCAAATTCTTGGCCACGTGTGCGCCAACGTGACGGAGGGCAAATGTGTTGAATTTCGATTTGTTTAAGGGCAAATTTGACCCTTTCCCGTTCTTTTAAATAAAAGAGGTTGTTCTCATTTTCATCAACAACCTTGAACAACAATCAAACAAAAGACCTTGTTTCCAAGCAAACTTCATAAAAGAGCATGTTCTAACATCCCAAAGATTTTGATTTGCAAAGAAGATAAACCTTTCACTCTTTAATGGAGATTGAGAATAAAATTAGGGTATTTTCTCCCCCAATCAATTTATGCTTAATTCCTTAAGTCGAGTTTAGTTCAGACCATAATCTTTCTCTTTTCCATAGATTTAGTGTTCAATATGTCAAGTTGTTCGAGTTCATATTGTGATTCATTGAGGAGGTGTCGTTGTGGCTTAGTTGCTCGTCATTTCACTGCTTTTACCACTGGGAATGCTGGTAGCCTCACCCTCCACACATGACTAGCTAGAGCTTGGACTGACAAGAGAAAATTTGATCCAGTTTGCTAGTCTTAAGCTGTTTTAACTTGATTGTGTAAGTAAAATGATATTTCATACATCTACTAGTTGCTAGAATCTTTTCATTGTTGTATCAACTCCTTAAAAGAGTGTATGAAGGGGAAGGATAATGAAATTGTATTGTATTGTATTGCACATTATATCATGAACGACTTGATTATTCAAAATGATTTGAAAATAGAAGGAACTTGTTGAGATTCCTTAAAAGATCTAGTGTTAATTAGGTGATTAAATATGGCAAGGCATTTATCGTGATGTTGTAACGAAATTTTTGGTTATAGTAGGATTCCTTAAGATGCAATTTAAGTTGTAAATCAAAATTTTTGGGATGTTAGAACATGCTCTTTTATGAAGTTTGCTTGGAAACAAGGTCCTTTGTTTTATTGTTGTTCAAGGTTGTTGATGAAAATGAGAACAACCTCTTTTATTTAAAAGAACGGAAAAGGGTCAAATTTGCCCTTAAACAAATCAAAATTCAACACATTTGCCCTCCGTCACGTTGGCGCACACGTGACCAAGAATTTGACAAATCAGCAAGCTTAGTGTATAAGCAATCTAATTAGTAAGTTCCGTCAAACAAAGGGTATATTTGCCCTAGTTTTAATAACGTTAAGGGTATGCCCAAACTGAACTCGTAACGGAGGGCAAATGTGTTGAATTTCGATTTGTTTAAGGGCAAATTTCACCCTTTTCCGATCAATGTATTGTGCCATATTCTCTACCATGGCATTCCTACACCAAAAATATAGATTTTGCAAAGCTCTACTTTTTACAACTGATACATGAGTTTTCTGATCTTCGAAGCATCTCTTATGTCTCTCCAGCCAAATAGTCCACATGATGCAAATAGGGATAGTTTTCCAAATCAACTTAAACCTCCTATCAACTGCCTGAGAATTCCAACACTCCAGCACTTGTTTAACTGAAAAAGGCATTACCCAATCCACATTACAAATGCTTAAAAACAGCTCCCAAACTTTCCTTGTAAAACCGCAATGCAGTAGTAGATGGTCAGTAGTTTCCTGTTCTTCCTCACATAAGTAGCACCTGCTGCATAACTCAAACCCTATTCTTTGCAATCTTTTGTGTGTTAAAACAGCATCCTTTGCTGCAATCCAACCAAAACAGACAACCTTAGTTGGAGCTTCTGTCTTCCATAGCATTTTCCATGGCCAATTAAGATCCCAATGCTCAGCTTGCACCTGTAAAAAAGTGTAGCTGCTACTGACAGAAAATTTTCCATTATTAGAGACTGTCCAGACTAAGGAATCCCTGTTGTTATCTTCCAAATTAATAGTCTACAGGATTTCCAACAAACAGCTAATTTCATCCAACTCCCAATCGTTAAATTTTCTTCTAAATTGCAAACTCCATCCCTGCTCCGTAAAATAGTCTGCCACTGTACTTTTGTTGTTTGAAACAAGACTATACAAAGTGGGAAACTTATGCATAAGTTTTTGATCCGCTACCCACCAATCTGTCCAAAAAGCAGTTTTATTCCCATTGCCCACCTTTATTTTGGTTAATGGATAAAAGTCATCCCATAACTTCACAATCTGCTTCCATATCCCACATGCCGAGTTTCTTGAAATTTTCCCTAGTGTCCAATTATTCTCCTCCCCATATTTTACCTTAATGATTTTAACCCACCTATCCTCGCTCCCTTCGTTGTATCTCCATAGCCACTTAAATAATAAGCTCTTATTATGCAACTTTAAATTCCTAACTCCCAATCCACCCCCTTTCTTATCTTTCATCACCTCATTCCAACTCACCATGTGAATTCTCTTTTTCTCTAAGTTTCCTTCCCATAAAAATTGACTTTTAATTGAATTTAGTTTCTTTTCCACCTTAGCAGGAACGGGCAATAGAGACATCAAGTAGGTAGGCATCCCATCCATCACACTGTTAATTAGAGTGAGCCTACCCCCCATAGATAAGTATTGCTTCTTCCAAGTGGCTAACTTCCTGGTACATTTATCAATAACTCCTTGCCATATGCTATGATCATTCTTCCTAGCCCCCAACGGTAGGCCCAAATATACTGTGGGAAATTTCTCAATTTTACACCCCAAAATCCCAGCCAGACTTTCTATTTCTTCTTCTGCATTCACACTTGAAATGTTACTCTTTTCCAAATTAACTTTCAATCCCGAGACTACTTCAAAGGCCAAGAGGATACCCTTCAAATGTGGGATTTGCTCTTTTGAAGCATCACCCAAAATTAAGGTATCGTTAGCATAAAGGATGTGTGACACACTTATGCTATCCGCACCATTACCTTCTATTTTAAATCCTTTTATCCAACCCAGACTCTCGGCCCTTTTTAGCATCAAGCTCAAAACCTCCATCAGTAAGACAAAAAGGTATGGGGAGAGAGGATCACCTTGTCTTAACCCCCTTTGAGACTTAAAAAAGTCTGCAGGATTGCCATTAATTAGAACCGAAAACTTGACTGTAGCTAAACAAGTCTTTATCCAGCTCAACCATCTTTCACCAAAATTCATCTGTTGCATTATGTTCAGTAAACATGACCAATTGACATGGTCATATGCCTTCTCCAGATCTAACTTGCTGATCTCTCCAACCATTTTTCTGCTCATATAATGATCTATGCATTCATTCGCCACTATTGCTGCATCAACAATTTGTCGTCCCCTGATGAATGCATTTTGACTCCCTGAAACTAACTTGTTAATAACCTTTTTTAGCTTTTCAGCCATTAGCTTAGCTATTATCTTATATATACTCCCCAACAAGCTTATTGGTCTGAAATATTTTATTTGAACAGCTCCAACCTTCTTAGGAATCAAAGCAATGAATGTTGCATTAAAGCTTCTGACAAAGTCTCCTGTCTGATGAAAAAGCTCCACTGTTTTCCACACATCTTCTTTGACAGTTTGCCAACATCTCTGGAAAAATGCTAGATTAAAACCGTCAGGCCCTGGTGCTTTATCCCCATTAAACATCTTTACCGTATCTTCTAAATTCCTCCATGGTAAAAGATCTTTGCAGCCATTCCTTCTCATCATCCGTAAGCTTCGCCTACTCCTCTGCTCTCCATTCAGGCCTCCATACCTGCTTTTCAACAAATAAATCTTCATAAAACCCTGTTATATGTTCTCTGATTATTTTATCATCCTCCACTAGACTTCCTTCGATCAACAGCCTATCCACACAATTAAATCTTTTATGCGTGTTTGCTTGCTTGTGAAAAAATTTGGTATTTTTGTCTCCTTGCCTCAACCAAAGACATCTTGATTTCTGTCTCCATGAAGTCTCCTCAGCTTTTGCAATATCCTCTAATTCTTTCCTGATAGATCTCCTCTCACTTTCTTTCTCCGCATCCTCTCCAATATTTGTATTTTCATGATCCAATAGCTGCAGCTTCTCCATAGCTCTGCTCTTTCTTTCCTCCAAGTTGCCGAAAGCTGTTTTGTTCCATTCCTTGATATCATTCTTTAACAGACTCAGCTTTTTAGCAAGTACCACAGCTGGTCTGCCTTCAATATTGTACGATTTCCACCATTCATCAACCTTCTCCACAAAGCCTTCATGATCCAACCACATATTTTCGAATTTGAAGTATCCCTTACCCTTTTTCCAATCACCACACTCCAATAAAATAGGGCAATGATCAGAAACCACTCTAGGCAAAATTTTTTGTTTTATGAACTTTAAATGTTCATCCCATTCATTTGAGGTTAAAAATCTGTCTATCCTTGATGCACTATTACCCCTAAACCAAGTAAATTCTCCTCCATGAAGCGGCAGATCTATCAGAGCCAAGTCTTGAACTGTTTTGCCAAAATCTCTCATAGCTCTTGTATTTCTAACACTTCCCCTTCTTTCTTCATTAACCAAGGTCACATTAAAATCACCCCCTACGACCCAAGGAATAGATGCCAGACCATATATGGCAGCCATCTCCTTCCAAAGATCTTTCCTTTGTTTCCTCGAGCATGGCCCATAGACACCTGTAAAGATGCAATTAAAACCAGAAGCTGCTTCCTCCAAAAAAATTGAAACAGAGTGTTGTCCCATATGTTTTTCATAGCATTTCCATCTTCTCTTATCCCAGACTACAATAATGCCACCACTTCTCCCTTGAGCTTCCAACATAGCCCAATCTGACCACCTATTCCCTCCCACTTGCATGATAAAAGACCTACTAATCTCCTTAATTTTAGTCTCCACCAAACAAAAAATGTCTACATTCCACTTCCTAATCAACATTTTAATTAAATTTCTTTTTTCTGTATCATTGATTCCCCCATCATTCCAACATATAATTTTAAGATTCATTTGCGCGAACCAGAAACCCTCCTACCTCTGCCTCCATCAGTGACATCCTCTCCCCCTTTCATATCTATTTGTAAATGCCTCATCTCCCTCACATATGATTCCTGTTAATATGCTATAAGAATACTCATTGACTCTTCATTCTTTTTGAGTTAGGATATTTGCTGGGTACAACAAATCCATAAGAATATTTGATATTCATCGGCCTGGTAGAGATTTTACCCAGCACTCCACCCTTAAAGGAAATAAAGAAGGGCAATCAGGTACTTTCTATTTGTTCTTCTCTTTCTTATCATTTTATAGCATTTGACTAAATTAATAAGGCAGGAAGGTAGCCATCATTTGTGTCAAACGCATCAATCTAATAGTAATCATAAAGTCAAGATAGAAAGTCCAGTTGAAGTCAACTAGATCTGTTACCTTCTGATGCCAACATGTTTCTCCTTATACATTTAATAAACATTTTCTCTTATCTATTAGGAATCATATCCTCAATTGCTTTCAGTCCAAGCCATTCGGGGTTGCTGGCCACAGGCTCCTACAGCCAAACTACTGCCATACATAGAGAAGATAATATGGAACTTCTCTATGTCTTGCATGGTCAAGAGGGTGGGGTTACACATGTAAGTTGGTAGAGCTATCATTCTTTCGTTTACTATTCTCAGAAATCCTCAAATGATTCTTCAGCCATAACATTTACTTATCAGGTTCAATTCTCAAAAGACGGAAACTACTTGTACACTGGTGGCCGAAAGGTACGAATCTGAGTGATACTACACTAGTGGTCATTGCTTTGCTGCCTATTTAACATAAGGCTGGCCTATTGTTTCATTCCTTTGCAAAGAGAACGGTGGATCTGTAATTGCATTTTATCCATCACAAGTAATAGAACAATGTACCTGCCATGGGTTTCTGGTTTTTTATCTTTTGCAACTATTTGAAAGTACTACTGAAAACAACCACCTGCTATAGTTGTTGCCTTAACAATGAAATGAGAAATAGAGGGGCTAGCAATAAAATAGTGTGAGAGAACGGTAATAAGAAACCAGAATGGATAGCCAGCTCAAAGGAGAAGGGAAAAAAGAGCATTAACCATTTGTCGATTTTTATTTTTTGTGGAAGCTTTTAGTTTTGAGTTTTTAATTTTGTTGTAACAGTTAAGTGGAGTAATGTAGACATATCTCTGATTTAACAAAGTAATATTACAACTACAGTAGCTAACCTTCATGTTCAAGAAAGTGATTAAATCGTACTAATTAAAAGAACGATCCAAGAAAATCTTAAGGTCGATTACTGTTCAATGGTTTCACTAAACTATCAAAGATTAAGCACCATTTTAACTATGAAATTCACAAAGTGAAATATAAGTACAATGCTTTCGTGCAATATCAAAATTAATAAAGAGAATGAGTTCGATTTCTCATCAGTAATTAATGGCAACCACATATCAGACTTGACGACTGCTTATTTGTTAATGATCCTAGCACCTGCTCTTCTGTTTTCTCTTGTTTTATTTTTGTTAATTCCTTTATTTTTATCCTTTTCTTTTAAGAGTTTAAATGAGATGAGATCTTGAGAGCAGTTTATCCTTAGTGTTCCAACGGAATTGGTGCCAAAAGATGTTAGAAAAAAATAAAATTAGCGAGTGTGTGACCAAGGCAAATGTATAATTGACTGCATTGCCTTTAGATTTCTAGTATTGGTTTAATAGGTTTCCTTCTCACTCTCATAACAAATTTAGTGGTTTTCATAAGTCTCAAGATCACTGTTTTTTTCCTTATATTTCAAGTTTCCTATTCGTCTGTGCTTGCAAATTTATGCGTTAACCCACTCTAGAATTTTCAGATATTGCTGGTTTAGGGAGGGACGAATCCATGCCCCTGTCTAAGTGACCTCTATATACTTTCTGATAGTAAGTTTTGACTAAACGTTCATCAAGGAAGCCTCCATGTCAACTATGTCAGACATTTGAGACCTTTTCATGTAGTAGAATCTATTCAATTTCTCCCTAAACTTCTAAGTCTGCAGCTTTATACACTTAAAGTAATAACTTTTAAATAAGATCTGTTTCTTTCTCCAAAAAGGAAGATCTGTTTCGTTTCCTTTACTCAGAGAAATGTAAACTTTGTGCTCATTTTGGATAAAAATCATGTCTGCTACTTGTTGATTTCTCTCCTGTATCTGTTTGTGATCAAATTTTGAACCTTTTCTCTTCTGACTCACTTCTTCTATATAAAACATTTATGTTACTGCCACCCTGTCATTCATGCATCTTGTGCTAAATATATGTTTGACCAAGTTCGTCTCTTCTTTTAGGACCCTTATATTCTGTGCTGGGACATCCGTAAGACTGTTGACATAGTTTACAAGTAAGTTTCTTTGTACTGTTGGATACTCAGGGAACTGGAAGAATTTCATCTAAAAATTAGTACAATTGGTCTATTGTGCCTAGACTTCTTTGAATATTACTCCCTCCGTCCCAATTTATGTGAGGGTGTTTACTGGACACGGAGTTCAAGAATTAAAGGGATTTGAAATTTGTAATCTTAAATAAGCCATAAACTTTATGTTGCTAGAAATCATCTCAATTAAAGATAAAATGGAAAATTTAAAGTTGAATCATTACTAAATATAGAAATGTGTCATTCTCTCTGGACTAACTACTAACTAAAGGGCAGCCCGTGCACAAAGCATCCCGCGTTCATTTAGGGTCCAGGGAAGGGCTGTACCCTAAGGGGTGTGAGTACGCAGCCTACCCTGAGGGAGTAATTCTGCTGAACTTTCTGAAGGCAGTCAGTTATTCAGATTAGTAAAGAAATTGTTGGAATGATTGGCTAGATGGTTTCGTTTCTGTTCTGTATATAAAAACTATTTGTAAGCCGAGGAACAACTTTTGTTCTTGAGAATGATCCTGATTATCTTTGAGGCAGTCTCTGGCCTCATATTAATTTTGCAAAAAGCTCCGTTTATCCAGTTCTAGAGAGAGAGTCTCTCCCTTCTCTCTAGAAAATAGAAACTTCAACCACCAGCATTACAAGGAAGTGTTAACCACACCAGCTTTGACCTTGGATGGAGGAGCTAGGAGTGTCAAGGGCGGACGTGAACCTAGATTCAAAGTCTCATCAGATAAATTGTTGGCCAGGAAAGATTTTCTCAAGACCTGTTTGATAGGAAAATTCGAGAGAAGAGTGGCTTCAGCGGAGCGAGTCTCTGCTTGGGCAGTGAAGGCATGGCCTGTGAAGTCATGGCCTGTGAAGTCATGGCTGAGAGTTTCTTCGGCGGGGAACTCTGTGTTTCTGTTTCGCTTTCCCAGTGAGGAGGAAGCTTTGGGTATACTAAGAGAGCGGGTAAGATGGATGGGAGATAATTTTTTAAGGCTTGAAAGATGGTCTGAGACCATTGTTGCTGAGTTTCTCAGAAGAGGAGAGGGGGTAACAGTGGTAAATATTTCAGGTTTGCCACTTCATTTGTGGTGTCATGAGCTGTTTGTTAAAATTGGGGATGCTTGTGGAGGCTTTGTAGAGGCGGATTATAGTATGGTTGATATATCTAGGGTGAAGGTGTTGGTTAGAAAAGGGGGGAAGATTCCAGTGTCTATGGTGGTGGAGGGTGGGGATGATAACTTCAGGGTTTGGTTAACACCAGATTTTAACCCTGAAGTTGTTGAAATAGGAGTTGGTAAGGAGGTTAGGAGATGGGAAGGAAGAGGAAGGGGGGTAGAAGAGATGAAAAAAGAAAGTTATATAGGGCAGAGATATGAGCAGCCGGAAAATATGGTTGAAAGGCCGGAAACGGCTAGGAGGAGTGGGCTGATCGGCGATGATTTTGAATTTGTTAGGGATAAGAGGGAAGGGAGAAGTAGGAAAAGACAAATTTGTCCTAGGAAAGTGAACCGGTTTGGAGGAACAATTTGAACCGGTTTATTTATCTTAATGAAAAAAACCGGGTCAAAGACAAAAAACAGACCGGTCAAACTAGGGTTTTTCGAAATTCTTTAGCCGGCGATTTCTACCACTGCCGGCGCCGGAGTCGGGAAAAGGGAGCTCAGATCTGACTCCTAGTGGGTCGAAATTTGTGCCTGATAATCTGGTAAGACCCCATTTGCGCCAAATCGAAGGGAAGAAGGGCAGAACAGAGTCGCAGATCCAATCTGCTACTTCCGGCGAGGCAGATTACCGGAAAACTTTCTCCGACGACCTCGTCTACGGTAGAAACAAGTTTGTTTTTTTTTTTAAATAAGCTGGAAACAGCTTCAGATCTGAGGTCTGGTAGAGGGGTCGTCAGAGTTGGCCGGAATTTGAACTCCGGTGAGGTCGGGGGTGGTGGAACAAGGTCTTTGGGGGGGGGGGGGGGGGGGTCGTTTCAGTGCTGGGAATTCATTTTTAGGGTTGGAAAAGGATGGATCTGAGAATTTTCAAGTGGGTGGTGCTACTGTTACTTCTATGGAAGCTTTGCCGGCGTCGGAAAATTCTCTACTTCACTCTAACTCTGCTGGTTCAGCTGCTGCTTCTCTGTTTCCATTTGGTAGTGTTTTTGGAAGAGGTAACAGTGGGAAAGATGACAGTTTTCTGTCACCAAAGTCACTACTGTTCCATGCTTTGATACCTGCTTAGGGAAAGGGGAGGGAAATCAGAACGCAAAATGCAGCAGTTGAGGCAGGTGAAGAGGCACAACCTTCGGCCACTATTGAAGGGAAAAAAAAACTTTCTAAGTGGGGCGAAGAGAAATATCTTTGCTTTGGGAGTTTCTTGGGGGTGTCTTTTGAAGGTTTCGAAGGAAAAGTTATTGAATTATTGAGCCTCATTGATTGTGAGGGAAGGGGTGAGGTTAATCTAAATGGAAAGGAGGTGGAGGATAAAGAGAGGGACTTGGGGGAGGCACATAAAAGGGAAGGGCAAATGGTGGTGTACCAGAGAAGAAATAAGGAGGTGGGAAGGGGCAGTGAGGGGGTTGGGGGGGGGGGGGGAGGGGGTGGAAGGGTAAAGAAGTTGTTGATGGATATTAAAATAATAAGTTGGAACATGAGGGGGATGAATGACCTAGACAAACGGGTCATCATCAAAGAAGGGGTAAAAGAGTGGAGGCCAGATATAGTGTGCGTTCAAGAAACAAAAATGGAGAAGATGTCGGATAGCATTATGATAAGTGTGTGGGGAAGGAGGCGGGTTAAATATGATTTTATCCCGGCTAGAGGGAATGTGGGAGGCATCTTAATACTTTGGGATGAGAGGAAGTTGGAGAATGTTGAGGTTAAGAAAGGGGAATTTATGTTAGCGGTGTAATTTAGAAACATTAGGAATGGGATGGAGTGGGGATTTGGGGGCGGGGTCTAAGGCGAGTTTTTGGGAGTAGTTGTCGATTGGCTTGGAGGAGTGGAATATTCCATGGGTTTGGGAGAAGGGGGGATTTTAATACTATTAGATTCCCCGAGGAGAGGGTAGGTTGTAGGGTGGTATCAAGGGCCATGGAGGAGTTTTCAGAGTTTATTGATAACCACTCACTTATTGATCTTCCACTAACATGAGCCTCATTCACGTGGACAAGGTCGGAGGATTCTACCTCCAAATCGAGACTGGACAGATTTTTAGTGTCTATCAACTGGGAAGAGCTAGCCCCGGACGTGATCCAGATTCCCCTACCGAAGGTAACCTCAGACCATTCACCTATCATGTTGGATTGTGGAAGACAGATGTTCTAGAACTCCTTTCACGTTCGAGAATATGTGGCTACGTGCGGCGGGTTTGAAAGACGGACATCAAGGTGTGGAACAAAGAGGTGTTTGGAGGGTGGAGGAAAAATGAGGGAAATTATAAGTGAGGTGGGGGAGTTAGAGAGGGAAGAAGGTAGGAGGGAGCTGGGAGAGATGGAGAGGGGGGAAACTGGGGTTGAAAAGGGAACTAGCTTCTCTAGTGCTTGCACAAGAAACTAGTTGGAGACAAAAGTCGAGAGCGTTGAGGTTGGAGGAGGGGATGCTAACACAAAATTCTTTCATAGAGTGGCGGTAGCGAATAAAAGGAGGAACTACATAGACACTATTCATGTTAATGGGGTCGTGTACGAGGGGCGAGATGGTGTAGAAAGAGCAATTGTACAATACTATGAGAGTTTGTTTAAAGAATAAGCAGGGTGGAGGCCTAATTTTTAGGTGGGGGGTTTGGGTTTCAATCACATAGGAGGAGAAAAAATGGAGTTGTTGGAGAAGGAGATTGGGGAGGAGGAGGTAAAGGAGGCAGTGGAGTGTTGTGCGGGAGACAAGGCTCCGGGACCGGATGGGTTCACCTTAGCTTTTTTCCAACAATGTTGGAATACGGTCAAAGGTGAAGTGATGGAGACTACTAAAGAATTCCAAGAGCAGGGGGGAATTCGAAAAGAGCCTCAATGCCTCTTTTATTGTCATCATACCAAAAAAGGAAGGTGCTACGAGCATCAAGGACTACCGACCTATTAGTCTAGTAGGAAGCATTTATAAGATTATTTCTAAGGTGCTTTCTAATAGATTAAAGAAGGTCTTGGACGAGACGCTGTCTACTTCGCAAAATACTTTTGTGGAAGGAAGGCAAATTCTAGATGCAGTTTTGATGGCAAATGAAGTGGTAGATTCAAGAAGCAAGGAGTCCCAGTGTTTTATGCAAGTTAGATCTTGGGAAGGCCTATGATCACGTGAATTGGAAGTTTCTTGATTTCATTATGTTACAGATGGGTTTTGGTGAGAAATGGAGGAAATGGGTTATGTTTTGCATTTCAACAGTTAGATTCTCAGTTATGGTGAATGGTAGCCCGTGCGGTTTTTTGGTAGCTCGAGAAGGTTGAGACAGGTTGACCCACTATCCCCTATGCTGCTCATTTTAGTTATGGAGGCACTTAGTCGGATGATGGATAAAGCGGTGATGGGTGGATACTTAAAAGGTTTCAAAGCAGTAGTTGGCGGAATAGGTACCATCTCAGTGTTACATTTATTGTTCGTTGATAACACTTTGGTTTTTTGTGATGCAAATAGAAGCCGGCTGGATTACTTGAGACAAGTTAATATGGTTTCAGGTGGTGTCAGGACTAAAGATTAACCTCAGAAAATGTGAAATCATCTCGGTTGGAGAGGTGGAGGACATTGATACCCTTGCACATGTGTTGAATTGCAAGGTAGGGGCCCTTCCTACTACCTACCTTGGATTTCCGCTAGGGGCTTCAAATAAGGACCAATATGTATGGAATCTAGTCATTCAAAGGGTCGAGAAAAGGCTTGCAGGGTGGAAAAAAGATACTTAGGGGGGGGGGGGTTGGGAAGAAAGTGCTTATCAAGAGCACCCTATCAAGCATACCCACATACTTCATGTCATTGTTTCCCGCCCTAGCTAGTGTTATAGGAAAGTTGGAAAGACTCCAAAGGAATTTTTTATGGGATGGAGCTAATTGGGAAAAAAAGTATCATTTGGTGAATTAGGAGACCTGACGACTCCAAGTGTTTGGGGGGGGGGGGGGGGGCTTGGAGTTAAAGACTTATGGGTGTTTAATAAGGCACTCTTAGGGAAATGGTTATGGAGATTTGGGTTGAAGGAAAGGGCTTTTTGGAGGATGGTGGTAGGTGAAAAATATGGGTTTGAGGAAGGGGGATGGAGATCCATAGATGTGCATATGCCGGTGGTGCGGAGACAAGAGACAACACACTGAAAGTATCTTTCCCAAATATTTATAACCTATCATGCCAAAAGGAGTTGAAAGTGCATCAAATTCGAGCATTTCAATGTGGTGAAGTATTTTGGGATTTGAGTTTTAGGAGGAATTTGCAGGATTGGGAGTTGCCAGAATTTCAAACTATTGATGAATTTGCTCCATACACAATAGTTGATCCAAGATTGTCATGATGTTTGGAGATGGGGAATAGGGAATAACAGAGTCTTTTCGGTTAAGTCTTTTTATGAGAAGCTCCTCGTTAGAGACGTGGTCGCTTTTCCACACAGGTTGATTTGGAATCCAAAAGTCCCAAGAAAAGTGTGTTTCTTCACTTGGTTAGTAGCAAGAGGGGTGATTTTGACGGCCGAGAATTTGAGAAAGAGGAGGATTACTTATGTTAGTTGGTGTTTTATGTGCAAAGAAGTGAGTGAAGATGTCGACCATCTTCTCTTACACTGTCGGGTTGCCTCTAGACTGTGGTGGGAGATATTTAACTTGTTTAGTATCACTTGGGTCATGCCGGGGCTTGTGAAAGAGGTTTTGGTTAGTTGAAATTACGGTAGACGGAAGAAGAGATACATGGCTTGGAGTGGGACACCATTAGCACTTATGTGGATACTTTGGAAAGAAAGGAATAGGAGAGCTTTTGAAGCTTTAGAGATGAATTTTGTCGCATTGAGAAGGAGTCTTTTTTCTTTTATTTCTTTTTGGTGCACCCATGAAATTCCGTTTGTATAGATGATTGGGAATCATTCGTAGAAAACCATATCTTTTTGTAGGTTTTTCTACTTTTTGTATACCGCTTGTATACGATTTTTTGTGGCCCTTTATTAATAAAATTATTTACTTTATCAAAAAAAAAAAAAAAAAATAATGAGCCAAATACTCACGGACTTGCCAGAATCTTGCAATGCAACATTGGCTCTCTTCCGACAAAGTACCTAGGGCTTCCTTTGGGGGAAAAAACATAATTCAATTGCCATTAGGAATGATCTTCTTGAAAAGATGGAAAAAAAATTATCAAATTGGAAATGACAAAATCTTCATTTTGGGGCAGAGTTACTTTGGTGTTCCCCCCACTTTCACCATGTCTTTGCTCACTGCCCCTGCTTCAGTCTTGAAGTGTATGGATAAATTAAGAAGGAAGTTTCTATGGCAAGGGAACAAACAGTCTTAAGGGTTTTTGCCTTGTAAAGTGGAAAACTGTTACCAGAGACGAGAAAAGTGGCGGACTTGGCATTAAAAACTTAAGGAATCACAATGTTAGTCTCTTGACCAAATGGCACTGGAGGTGGAGGACAATGCACTTTGGAGAAGGATCGTGGTTTAGAAATACGCTCTGGATGGTCCCTGGCACACTAATGTTTCAAATGCTCGTCATGGCATCGGAGTCTAGGGGCACATACAATCATACTGTAGTAACTTCAAATCAAATGATAGCTTCCTTGTGGGTTGTGACAGAAAGATTAGATTCTGGGAAGATGCGTGGTTGGGACATACTCCTCTTAAAGATCTGGTTCACGACATTCATAGCATTTCCTCTAAGCACAATGCTGTGTTTGCTGATTTCATCGGCGCACATGGTTGGAATCTTTTTATCAGGAGAAACGTAAATGACTGGGAAATCGGCAGAACTATTTCCCTTTTGAGTCTACTTAGCACCACAGAAGGAGAACTCTTTCAAATGGAAGGGTCACTCAACTGGGAATTTTTCTGTTAGATCTTGTTACAGCCTATTGACCAGTTGCAACACGAATCATTGGCCTTGGAGGAATATATGTTATAACAACGCTCCTTTAAATGTCTCGTGTTTCACGTGGCTCGTGGCCAAGGAAGCATGTATTACCCAATCGAATCTCCAGGTATGGAGCATGTTCTTGGTATTTTTGGCTTAACGTGGACAATGCCACACTCGATTTTGGACTATTTATATAGTTGAAGCAATGTCGGAATCAAGAAGTGGCAAGCTATGAAAAACTGTACCTTTGGCCATTTGCTGGACAATATGGACAGAAAGAAATTACAGAATATTTGAAGGCAAACGGAGAAATTTACATAGCCTCAAGCAAAGATTTACTACTTTGCTAGCTTTTTGGTGCAACCAGGTCATTGTAAATGATATAGATTCTATGATAGGATTGATTGGAAAATTGCACAATCTGTAACCTTCGACACACTTTCTTAGTGCTGGACATATTTTATATAAAATTTAACCCTTACCACCCCCCCCCCCCCCCCCCCCCCCCAAAAAAAAAGAAAAAGAAAAAAATAATAACATATGTAAAAACTATTTGTCTTTAACTCTTTTGTATCTCATGAGACGAGGACAGCTCAGTCTCCTATTTAAAATGTGGAAATCCTTTAGAAGCTTAATTGTCCTATGCAATAACACTCCATATGTCCAATATGCTGTTGTTTTTCCTGGAGAAGGACTTTTTTGTACTCTGAAGTGGTCTATTTTGATTTCTAAAGGTGGAATAGATGATTATTGCTTGATATAGTGCCGAATATGCGTACATACTGAAATCATCTCTAAAATCTTTGTATGCTATTGCATATTGAGCAAGTGAGATGGTTACATGAGATTCAAACATTATTCATTGTTTTTTACCTTCAAGATGAAGCCGTTTGACTCCCGACCTGCAAAGGTTCAATATATTATTTTGACAGCCATAGGGCTTATAACTATAACCTGCAAAGGTTCAATATATTATTTTTATCTTGGTAGTTCGTTGAAGCATTCATCCAACCATTAAGAATTCTGTCTAGGGCGGGCAATCACTGATTTTGAGACTGTCCTTATTTATAATATCCTTTTGCATGTATGCATATGTTCTTGCTTATAATTAGCTATACTGATTCTTGTGCAAGTTTGAAATCATGATGGCCGAGTGCTTCGGTGATCAAGTGTCTAAAGTTCCCATTTCTATTTCATTTAATAGGCTTTACAGATCATCGGAGACTACCAATCAGCGTATATATTTTGATATTGAACCTCAAGGTCAGCATCTCGGCTCTGGAGGACAGGTAATCTTCTACTTTGTTTGAATTACATAACCGTGTTGGAATGAAATTTTAGATCTCATCTTTTGCGTGCTTGTTTGTCTGTGTAGGATGGCTCAGTTCACATTTATAATCTCCAAACAGGGCAGTGGGTGTCCAGCTTCCAAGCTGCATTAGGTATTTCTTTATGTTATAAAACTTAAATTGGAAGAAGGTCCATGCAGTTGCTTCTATTTCTTACTCAGCTTATGTTCTTTTAGACACAGTTAATGGCTTTTCCTTTCATCCGTTCCTGCCAATAGCTGCATCTTCATCGGGCCACCGGAGATTTGGAGTTTTAGACGACTCTCAGGAGGATATGCTCCTAACTGGTAACTTTATCCGCCCTACATTGTTGGAAAAATTTCCAAGAGTGTCATGTGCTCAAACTTTTGTATTCACGTGAAATGAAATACTTTCATTTGTTATACCATATCCTCTCCTATGTTTTGATCTGTCGAGTTTTTCATTCCCATTTCCCCTTTTTTAAAAACCAAATTTGGTTCATGCTTCTTATATACTTGCTTCCATTCTTAAAGTTGCTAAAATGCTTAGATCGTGCATTCAGATCAATCAATGTTTGCTGTGAAGAATCCACAAAATACTTTTTGTTATTATAGCCGTTGGCTTGATTGCAAAAACCATTTGTCCTCCTGTTAACATGAGATGCCTTGAATATGGCTGTCTTTTCCTTGTTCAGGTGATGAAAATTGTGTTTCTGTGTGGAGCTTCTCCTATTCAGCATCCTTAGAAAATGCTGAAACACCCAATTCTGGAGGCTCAAATGGTAAATCTGATCTTGAGGACTTTGATCAAGAACCTTGATCCATCATCCATGTACTAGCCCTGTGTATAAACTTATCTTAGCATGTGGTGAAATCACCTTCATTGTACCACCTCAAAATACAACCGCAGAAAATCATTTAGAACAAACTATGTATGCACTATGTACACATATCAGCTGTGCTGGCTTAAAATTTTATAAGCAGTTAGCTCAAAGATTTTACTTCTGGTACTTCGCTCGTTTGGACTTGTTTTATACCCTTTTCCTTTGCCATTTTTGGTACGTAAGAGAGACACATCAAGTTAGAGAGTGTATCTAGCCTACTATTTTGAACGCATTATATATGCATGGTGGTAACCGAGTCTCTTCACTATCTTCTAACATTTTTGTTAATGTTCAGACCAGCTGGAAAGGCATTAATTTATTAACCTCGTCTCGTTGGAGTGAAACCAGTCATCTTTTTCAACATATTCTTTAGGCAACACCGCCTGCAAATCATAAATCACAGCTTCCAGCTAACTAAGAATCTCAGCTTTGCCCTAATTTTGAAGCCTAGTCTTGTTTATCATCTTTGACATTGTCCATGTCTTAGATCCATGTCGGTTTGGTCCACGGTGGCCTCAACTTCATGGCCCTTGAATGTGCTTACAGAATCTTGCAATTGGTTCCTGCGATTCTGTCTTCAAAATTACATTCTCTTTTCCTTGTGATTTTTGAGAATCTTCTTTCGTTTCAAATTAGCTGATAAGCACTTTGTACGCCGCAGACAGGACAACAGTACTTTTAATTGAAACGAGATAACTCATTAACAAAAACACAAGTTTTTCCAAGAGACTGGTACCGATGGACGCTGTTAGAGAGCTGGTTCGTATAGACAATGGCCGAGTCTACCGGAAAATGATTTATATTTTAAATTTCCAATTATTTTTAGGGAAACTGACGGACTGACCCTTGGGCAAATACTTTTCAAAAGGTGTCTCTTGTTATGAAATTATAATAGTTAACTAGGATTATAAAATGAAAGTAATAACTTTTATTATAAAAGAGACAGAAAGGAGAGTTCTACTATATATTTTCAAGTGTAAGTTACATTAACATTTACATACTATTTATAGAAATGAGGGAACAAGAGTTTGTGGTGGAGGATGAACTCAACATGAGGGAATACGTGAAGAAATGGGCAAAACTTTTTCATCTGACTTATTTCAACATGGGTAGCCAGTAGCCACCTATTTCTTTCACAATACGCTACCCTTATTTTACAACACTCCCCCTTGGATACCCATGTAAATATTTGTGATACGTAGTGTAAGCTGCCTCATTAAAACCTTACCAGGAAAACTCATTGGGACAAAATCTTGGTTAAGGAAAAAAAAGTACAACGGGTATTTTACTCCCCCTGATGAAAACGTCACTTCATGTCTCGGAGACGTGGCATTCCGATCTTGTACACAAGTTTCTCAAATGTTGAGGTTGGCAATGACGTCGTGAACAGATCAGCCAAGTTGTCACTTGAACGAATTTGTTGAACCTTTATTTCACCATTCTTTTGAAGATCATGAGTAAAAAAGAATTTTGATGAGATATGTTTCGTTTTATCTCCTTTAGTATATCCTTCTTTCAATTGTTCTATGCATGCAGTATTATCTTCATACAATATTGTCGGATGAATGTATTGAGTAATTAATCTCAGTCAAAACACATTCACGACTAGCCTCATAAATAGCTATTATTTCTGCATGATTTGAGGAAGTAGCAACTAGAGTTTGTTTCGTTAAACACCATGATATAGCTGTATCTCCATAAGCAAATAAATAGCCTGTCTGGGATCGACCTTTATGTGGATCTGATAAATATCCTGCATCTGCATAGCCAATTAGTGGTAAGTTGGATTCACTTGAATAAAACAAACCCTTGTCGATTGTTCCTCGGAGGTATCCGAATAAATGTTTGATACCATTCCAGTGTCTTTGTGTCGGGGAAGAACTAAATCTTGCTAATAAGTTTACAGAAAAAACAATGTCTGGTCGAGTATTATTAGTAAGATACATTAATGCCCCAATTGTATTAAGATATGGTGTTTCAGCACCAAGAATCTTTTCATCATTTTCATGGGGGCGAAATGGATCTTTATTTATGTCAAGCGATCTCATGACCATCGGAGTACTCAATGGATGAGATTTATCCATGTAAAATCGCTTTAAAATCTTTTCAGTGTATGTTGATTGATGGATAAAAATTCCATTTGTCAAATGCTCAATTTGAAGACCAAGACAAAAATTTGTCTTTCTAAGATCTTTCATTTCAAATTCTTTCTTCAAATAGCTACTGCCTTTGGAATCTCTGTGGGAGTTCCAATAATATTCAAGTCATCAACATACACAGCAATTATAACAAACTCAGATTTAGAACTTTTTATAAAGACACAACGACAAACTAGATCATTTCTATACTCTTCTTTCAATAGGTACTCGCTAAGGCAGTTGTACCACATACGACCCGATTGTTTCAATTTGTATTTGGATTTTTGAAGCTTTATTGAACAAGTTTCTTGGGAACCTTTAAATGCTTCAGGCATTTTGAATCCTTCAAGGATTTTTATAAATATTTTGTTGTCCAATGAGACATATAAATAGGCTGTGACAACATCCATCAGACGCATATCAAGTTTTTCACGCACTGCCAGACTTATAAGATATCTGAAGGTTACTGCATCCACCACGGGAGAGTATGTCTCCATATAATCAATTCCAGGTCTTTGCGAAAATTCTTGTGCCACAAGTCGTGCTTTGTATCTTGCGACTTCATTTTTCTCATTTCGTTTTCGCACAAAAACCTATTTATATCCAACTGGATTTACACCTTCAGGTGTTCGGACTACAGGTCCAAAAACTTCACGTTTCTCAAGTGAAGCCAATTCTGGTTGAATTGCGTCTTTCCATTTTGGCCAATCATTTCTTTCTCTACATTCACCAACAGATTTTGGTTCAAGATCCTCATCTTGTTGCATTACCTCAACAACAACATTATATGCAAAAATGTTATTTACAACAATATTATTTCGGTTCCACCTTTTTGTCAAGACATAATTTATTGAGATCTCTCGATTTTCATCATTTTCAGGTACCTGAACCTCCTCTGAGTTATTATCAATTGTTATGTCTTGGGATGCTTCTTGAGCAACCACCTCCATGTCATGACCATCCTTTTCATTTGCTCATTTTCTTTTTCGAGGATTTTTATCTTTGGAACCGAGTGGTCTACCACGCTTCAGGCGTGCCTTAGACTCATTTGCACAAATAGATTGTCCTACGAAACATCAACTCGAATTGGAGCATTTGCAGCGGGTATATGAGATTTAGTAATTCTTGGTTGGTCAGTAAATGCATCTGGCAGTTGATTTGCAAGATTTTGCAAATAGATTATCTTTTGAACTTCTAGTTCACATTGATTTGTACGAGGATCCAAATGAGATAATGATAATGCATTCCAATCAATCTCATTTTCCAACTGCTTTTTCTCTCCCCCTAATGTTGGGAAAACTGATTCATCAAAATGGAAATCTACAAATCTTGTAGTAAATAAATCTCCCGTCATGGGTTCAAGATACTTAATGATAGAAAGAGATTCATGGACAAATATTCCCAACCTTCTTTGAGGACCCATCTTTGTGCGTTGTGGTGGAGCAATTGGAACATATACCGCACATCCAAAAAATCTAAGATGGGAAATGTTTGGCTCCTGAACAAAAGCTAAATGCAATGGGGAGGCTTTATTATAACTTGTTGACCTGATGCGCACAAGTGCTGCTGCATGCAAAATAGCATGTCCCCTACTGAAATGGAAAGTTTTGTTCTCATAAGTAATGGTCTAGCTATTAATTGGAGGCGTTTGATAAATGATTCTGCTAGACCATTTTGTGTATGAACATGAGCAACAGGATATTCTACTGTTATTCCAGTTGACATACAGTAGTCATTAAAGGCTTGAGATGTGAACTCACCACCATTATCAAGACGAATTGTCTTAATTGCATAATCTGGAAACTGTGCTCTTAATCTTATTATTTGAGCAAGCGATCTCGCAAATGCCAAGTTGCGAGTTGATAATAAACATACATGTGACCACCTTGTTGATGCATCTATTAAGACCATATAATATCTAAATGGTCCACATGATGGGTGAATAGGCCCACATATATCACCTTGTATAAGTTCCAGAAATGCAGGGGATACAATCCCAACTTTAGTTGCTGATGGTCTAGTTATTAATTTTCCTTGAGAACATGCAACACAAGAGAATTCCTTAAATTGAAGAATCTTTTGGTTCTTCAATGAATGTCCATATGAACTCTCAATTATTTTACGCCAGTCATGCCAAATATTAAAATCATTTGGATTAGTAGATCTTTTGTTTACTATGGCATGTGATTCAGCCATACTAATAATTGTGTAGTACAAGCCGGAGGAAAATGAGGGTAACTTTTCCTGTACATATTTCTTACCCAACTTTATTGTAGTAATATAAAGATATTCAATATTTCCATCATTTGTAGTCTCAATATGATAACCATTTTGGCGAATATCTTTGAAACTTAATAAGTTTCTTTGAGACCTACTACAATGTAAGGCTTTATCAATAGCTAAATGTGTTCCTCCGGTAGTAATAAATTGGCTTTTCCTGAGCCTTCAATTAATTTGGTACTACCAGATATTGTATTAACATTGGCTTCTTTCATTATCAAATAAGAGAAATATCTTTTATCTCTTAAAATGGTGTGTGTTGTGGCACTATCCAGAAGACATATATCATCTTTATTGATCTTGGATCCAACTGAAGACTGAGGATTTTTCATAATTCTTCATAAAGAAATAAAAGGTACATCATAAGAAATAAGAAACATTAACAACATAATAAAGAACTAGGTTAGGAATGTAAAGATAACAACACGTGATTATTATGGAAATTACACAGAGGAAAATAAACTAGGTGAAAACAGAAGATACATAATTGCATCCCTAATAAAATGATCATTCTTCAGTTATTATCCTCAAAGAAGTCTTCTGCTTCTAAATGAGTCAAATTTCCGAGGCCTTCAAAATCATCATTTATATAGGCATTCACCTCATTATCAACAAGGTTATTTGCAAGATCCTTTTATCATTATTGTTCTGAAAGGTCAAGTTTGTCTCCACATTATTTTGTTTTCCTTTAAGGGAGACTTGATAAATCTTGACAAAATGTTCAGGCGTACGGCAAAGACGTGCCCAATGATCTTTCATGCCACATCGGTGACAAATATTATCTTTAACCTTTGAAGGATAAATATGAGAACCCTTGTTGCTCTCATGTACTTTTATTCCAGGGTGCCGATAATATTTTCATCCCCTACCATGTCCACGTCCGCGACCATGGCCACGACCACGGTAATTGTTTGGTCTTCTTTCAGACTTATCATATGCTGCTACTACATTCACTTCAGGGAATGGAGCAGATCTAGTTGGCTGGGATTCATGATTTTTCATCAACATGGTATTACTCTGCTCACCCACAAGTAGGCATGTTATTAGTTCAGAATACTTCTTAAAACCCCTTTCACGGTATTGTTGTTGCAACACCATATTTGAGGCATGAAAAGTGGAGAGAGTGTTTTTCAATATATTATCATCACTAATTGGTTATCCACATACTTTTAATTGAGAAGTTATTCTGAAAGCAGCAGAATTATAGTCACTTACAGTTTTAAAATCTTGAAATCGTAAATGCATCTGTTCATGTCGAGCTTTCGGTAGTACCGTAAGTTTCAAGTGGTCATACCATTCCTTCAAATTATTCCACGATTCAAGTGGATCTTTTACGGTTAAATATTCAGTTTTAACCCTTCATGAAGATGATGACAAAGGAAAATCATGGCCTTCGCTTTATCTTGATTAATTGATCCATTGCCTTCAATAATAGTTTCCAAGACCTTTTGCGTCTAAATGGATTTCAGCGTCAAGTACCCATGACATATAATTATTTCTGCTGATGTCCAGTGCCACAAATTCAAGTTTGGATAGATTTGACATACTGAAAACTATCCATAAAATTAATAGGTTAGTGATAATTACAATTGTGTTAACAGATAGTAAATGATAATCTTAAGAAGTTAAAAGATGATAGTAGAATAATATGGAGTATGATTGTATGTTGAGCAACTTAATATAAAAATTGATGAAATTCCAAACACCAACAATACACCACAGCTTTTTACGTGAAGATCTTGGACAAACAAATAGGAGTACTGTTCTATAATAGTCCAAATGAATAATGTCTAGAAGTAGGAAGTCTTATTCTTAATTGTATGCTTGCTTTTGAAACTAAAAACTTTAGCTTAATATGCAATCAACTTTCATGACAGAAAGCACCAGAGAAATACATTCTTTTCAAAGCCGTGCATTTTATGAAGAAGAATTACTTTCTATAAAAACTTATGTACTGATTTAAGAAGTTAATTATCACTGAATTTTATCTAAGTATTTGTACCCAAGAGCAAGGATTACAACTTGGTAGAATTAAAAGTTTACCGAGTGATTAGTAGTATACTGACAAGACTTGAGTGAAATGGAAATAATTAAAGCCTCGTGCTGATAACGTGTTATGAAATTATAATAGTTAACTAAGATTATAAATTAAAGTAATAACTTTATTATAAAAGAGACAGAAAGGAGAGTTCTACGATATATTTTCAAGTGTAAGTTACATTAACATTTACATACTATTTATAGAAATGAGGGAACAAGAGTTTGTGGTGGAGGATGAACTCAACATAAGGGAATGTGTGAAGAAATGGGCAAAATTTTTTCATCTGACTTATTTCAACATGGGTAGCCAGTAGCCCCCTATTTCTTTTACAATAAGCTACCCTTATTTTACAACATCTCTCTATTTTTAAAAGTGGAATAGATGGCGTCAAGATAGTTTTTAGAAAATCGGTGGAGTGACTCATTATTTTAATATTAAAATAAAACTAATTGTAAGCTATCCATCTGTCTCTTGATTTTATAGCCGTAATATAGTCATATTGGAACAATTACAAACATATACAATCCTAACACTAAAATTATAAACAATAACAGCATTGTATCAATTTACAAAAAATACCAATAATTTTTTTACATATTATATACAAAATTCATTTAAAACCATACTACTTAGGGTTTTACCCTCTCCCTTCCCACTGCTACACTTTTTCCGCCGCCGGTGATCGGAACTTTTTTTTTATTTTGAAAAAAAAAATTCTGAAAAGAAGTCGTAGATACATAAGCATACAAAAAAACACTTTCATACTTAAAAAAAGTAGATTTGATCTATAAAAATACATAAATATACATAAAAACTAGAAACACCACATACAAACACATATAAAGAGGATTTATGGGAATACATTTAACACACATATACATACAGATACAAGTTTATACAAAAAAAAATAATATAAATTTACATATAAAAATATGTAGATTGAAATACACATACATATACAAAAACATACAATAAATTTACAAAGACATAGTAGTAGACATTCAATATGTTCTAATTATATTTATGCACCAAAACATACACATACATATCAATACAAAACTCATACATAAATATACATATACAAAAAGAAAAAGAAAATGAAAAAGAAAAAGAGGGAGAAGCAGATCGCTGGCGACGTCAGATCCGCAGCAGATCTCTCTTTCTCTTTCGAGCAGCTCAGGCGACGTCAGATTTATAGCAGTAGTAGTGCCGCCACTTCGGTGACGGAGCAGCGGCAGCGGGACGACGCATGAGTATAAAACGCGCAATGGCAGTGTCATTCCGCGGTGGTTCGTCGGAGGAATAGATCGCCGGCGATGGGGGGAGGACGGCAGGAGGGTGGGTGGGTGGAGGAGGGGAGAGAAAGAGAGAGGGAGAAATTAGGGTTTTGAGTTAGAGAGAGGAAGGAAATGAAAAATGGGATGTTTTGTAAAAATGTGGAAAGTACTGTTATGTAGGATAAATATTTAAAAGTATTACTATATTATGTAATTAAGCAGTTTAGAATATTTTTTAGTGTAACTTTCTCAAATATTTAAGTGAAAACCCACAAATTTACTCGTAATGTTCTTCGGTCATGCTGTAAATACCCAAGAGAACCCCACAAATTCACTTTAAGAGAAGTTTGACACAAGTACTTCTAAACACTCACTTCTCTAATATTTTCTCACTACACTCTTACTTTCAATATTTCTTACAACAGTTCTAGTAGGAATTTGATACAAACTTGGATGGAGAAAAATGATTACGTAAACTGAAAAGAAGAAGCACTTGAATTTCTCCTTCGACTTTAATCAAATACTATATTTCAACTTGACTTCACCATAAATCTTAATCACTTGATATATAAGTCAATATTTAGGCCAAATATTACATTTAGAATATTTAAGAAAGCTATTGCTCAAAGAACAGATAGAATCCCTTTTGTCCAACAGGATTGAGGAATAACATAAATAGAAATTCATCGTACTTTGACACTGAACTGTACCAATATGGTAGAATTTTCACTATCTCAGTTCCTTGATTGAACTTGTATTAGCACTCATCTTTGTACTAGGATTTTGAATTGAGAATCTGTTGGATTACTAGGATATCTAGCTTCAAGACCTAAGAGGAAATCTTTATAATACTTTGTAATCCTTTGTATTAGATCATTGTATATTTATTTTGTATAGTTAGTTTACGTGATTGTATAGTTTTAGTTAGTAAGGTCAGTAGTGGTCAATTAGCAAAAGGACATATTTGTGTCATTGAACTAGGTATCACCCGAAGCTGCAAGTGAGTACAACCACGCACCTCCTCTAAAAGATTGGGCGAGTATAACCCACGCACCTCCTCTAAAAATTAGACAAAATAGCAGAGCCTTTCTTCTGGGCGAGTATAACCCACGCACCTCCTCATGGAGCCGTCGGACGGCGTCAATTCGGCGCGTCCGACACAGAATATAAACCTCCCAGCTGAAGCAAGTCAACCCAAGATAGATCAACCAAAAAAAAACTTATGTAACTACCTTAGATAATAATCAGAGCTTACCCACATCTTCAAATCGCCATGAACGTGAAAATGTAATAGCAAGGAAAACAACCCACAATGGCATGCCTGCTGCAATCTTCAAAGCAAAAGATTACTATGGGGTCATGGCCTCTGAATGCAAACTCACAATTGTTGGCAGATTCTTGAGAACCAGGCCCCAAATTGAGAAAATTAGATCGAGATTTTCGGAAAGAGTACCATTAAAGGGCTCGGTCAAAATTGGAGTGTATGACAACTACAATGTGTTCATATATTTCACAAACGAGGAAGACTTCAACCTTGTATGGTTCAAAAGGTCGATGGAGATCGAAGGAATGCAAATGTGGCTTCAAAAGTGGTCCCCTGATTTCAAGCCAGAAGAGGATTTACCTGTGGTGCCAGTTTGGGTTCTTCTCCCAGAACTTCCATATCACTTACATACCTGGCAATATGTTCGTCAAATTCTTAGCTGCGTCGGCACTCTACTTGCACTGGACGTGGCAACACGGAGCAGGACAAGACCTAGCATGGCTAAGGTACGTGTTGAAATCGACCTTCTTAAGCCACTAGTTGATAGTGTGTGGATTGGCCAAGAGGATGATAACAGTCCTCTTAAAGGATTTGAGCAAAAAATAGAATATGAAGGAGTGCCCAAATACTGCAAACATTGTAGAAAATTGGGACATTCTTTAGTCAATTGTAGGCTATTGGAGAAAAAGAAGAAACAAGAAATGAATGAAGTGGAAGGAAACAACAAGGATGTCTTGAATAATGTTACTAAGGGACAACCGAACCAGAAGGAGACTATATCACATCAAGCTCAGGAAAATAATAACGTGTTGGTGGAAGAGGAAAGGCAGGAGAATAAACAAGAAGCTGAACAAGAATGGCAAACTGTTACAACTAGAGTGGGCAAGAAAAAGAACAAGAAGGCTGTGAAGAAAATTCCAAAGAAGAAAAGTGTAGTAAAGTTTAGACCATCTCAATCTCAAAGGAACAATTTAGAAAGCAACAGCAAGGTCCCAAAGCAAGCTCAACATAATCAGCAAACTCAAAAATCAAGAGAGGATCAGGGGGAAGCAAGTTCAGTTAGGGATCAAAATCAAAATCAAACGGGTAACAGTAACGGTCCTTTGGTCACTCCAAACCAATCTCCGGAGATGGAGTTCGACGGAAACATGCACCATTGTATTGAAAATAGTTGATTTAGTACTAATGAAGGAGGAAAAAGGCCTATTGAAAAGGATACTAACGAATTTCCTGGATTGAATTGCATCAGGGAAAAGGAAACGACAAAGTCAGAGAGTCTGCCTTCTACAATAAAAAACCATAAAGGTATACATTTGGTGGTTGATCTTAAAGGGGGCCCAACATGTAACCAGAACGCTCAAGTCATACAACCTGAAGAAGATGAGACTGAATCGACTGAAGTAGTTGAAAATAACTCAGTTGAACACCTCGACAATCAACCTGACGATCCTGCCGAGGTTCATTTGAGGGAGGTTGTTGAAAAATTGGGTGTATCACCTGTCAAAAGAGGAAGAAACAAACTTAGGAAGAAAGGAAATAGGAAAAGAGATAATACAGCCCCTTCTCCTCAGGGAAGAGGTACAAAAGACTCTATCCTTTAATTTTCCATGGTTAATACAATTTTCTGGAATATTAGGGGTGTGAGATCAAAAAAAGCAATTCATAGATTGAAACGTCTAATAAACACACATAAGGTTCAGTTTGTGGCAATCGTAGAACCTTTTGTAGACAAATCCAAAATTGAAGGTTACAAAAAATTTTTGGGAATTCAAAATTGTGTGGCAAATATCAATGGAAAGATTTGGATGTTTTGGACATCTGATTTTCCCTTCAGGATGCTAGCTAATGAAGAACAACAAATGACAATCATGTTTAATAGTGGCGATGTAAATAACAGCTTTTGTATAACTGCGGTGTACGCAAAATGTTCATCACTTGACAGGAAAGAGTTATGGAGTAGCCTAGAAAGTCTTGATCCTCAAATATTGAGTCCGTGGTGCATTGGAGGTGATTTTAACGTGATAATGGAAGCTGAGGAAAAAAAGGGGGGTAGGCCACATAGAGCTTACAAAGGTTTAGATTTTATTAGTACAATGAACAATTGTGGGTTGGTTGACATTGGTTTCAATGGATCAAGATTCACGTGGTGTAATAACAGGAAGCCAAGTAAAAGAATTTGGAAGAGGCTAGATAGAGTGTTTATTAATTCTTTGTGGGAACAAAAATTTCAAAATAACTCTGTCAGGCACTTATCCAAAACTGGTTCAGACCATAGACCCCTCTTGTTCTCTTGCCACAATGATCAAAAGGAGAATATCAAATACTTTAGATTCCTTAGTTGTTGGGTGGACCTTCCAGGTTTTCAGGATGTTGTGTCTCAATGTTGGAACTCTCAGTTCAATGGTAATCCTATGTGGGTATTACAATGCAAGCTGAAATTATTGAGTAGAAGGCTTAGTGAATGGTCCAGAGCTTCTGTTGGTGATATTTATGATCAAGTCATTAGCTGGGAAACTAAAGTCCAAAGTCTAGAAGATCTGGACATCCTCAACAACACAGAGCAAACAAGGGAAGAACTGAACAAAGCTCATGCTGAATATGTCAAATGGTTAGGAGTGCAAGAAGCTCTTCTAAGGCAGAAATCTCAAATAAAGTGGTTTGAAGAAGGAGATTATAACAGCAAGTACTTTCATGCTATCATATAAGAAAGAAGAAGAAGGTTGCAGATCACGAGAATCAAGAATCAAAGGGGCAGATGGGTGCAGGGAGAAGAGAAAATTGCAAAAGCTGCGGTTAGACACTTCTCAAAATTCTTCAATCTACTGCAGCAACCCCATGGCAATGAAAGCATACTGGAATGCATTCCCAGGTGTGTCACTGATGAACAAAATGAATTTCTCACTCAAATACCTAATGAGGTTGAGATAAAAGAAGTTGTTTTTAGTATGAATCCTGATAGTACTGCCGGACCAGATGATTTTAATGGTAAATTTTACCAATGTTGCTGGGACACTGTGAGAGAAGATGTTACAAACTATGTACAATCATTCTTCAATGGTGCGAACATGACTAGATACTTTTCTCATACTTGTCTAGTCTTGTTGCCCAAAGTAGAATCCCCATCCATCTTTTCTGAAATGAGACCCATCAGTTTGTCTAATTTTTCTAGCAAGATTATTTCTAAAGTTTTGTCTAGAAGATTGAATCCAATCTTCCCTTCTCTGATCTCCACTAATCAAAGTGGTTTTGTTAAAGGAAGGTTGATCACAGAGAATGTGTTACTAGCTCAGGAAATTGTTCAAGACATAACTAAAAGCAACAAGGGAGGCAATATAATTATAAAATTGGACATGGCTAAGGCGTATGATAGGGTCTCGTGGTCTTTCATTACTTCAGTTCTAAGGAAGTTTGGTTTTTCAGAAGGATGGGTGGACATAATATGGAGGTTGGTGTCAAATGTTTGGTACTCTATTGTAATTAATGGAACCAGACAAGGTTTTTTCTCTTCTTCTCAGGGTTTGAGGCAGGGTGACCCTTTGTCACCATCTATCTTTATCCTTGCTGCAGAAGTTCTCTCTAGAATGCTCAACAATCTCAATCAAAATAGGAATTTCACTCCTTTCACAATGAATCCTAAAGGACCCCAAGTGAACCACCTTGCGTATGCAGATGACATTATGATCTTTTGTGGAGGGAACAATAAATCAATTAAGTTGGTCATGAAGCAAATCAGGAAGTATGAACAAGCCTCAGGTCAAATGATTAATAGTGACAAGAGTTGTTTCATCACTGCACCTAAGACCTCAGCCAGTAGAATCAATAGAATGAGGTTGGCTACAGGATTCATGGATAAAAACTTTCCTTTTAGCTATCTTGGTTGTCCAATTTATATTGGAAGAAAAAAAATTGCATACTTTGATGGCATGGTTGATAAAGTAGTTAAAAGGTTAAGTGGATGGCAAGGAAAATTTTTATCAATTGGAGGGAGAATGATTCTTATCAAGCACGTCCTACAATCCATGCCAACTTACACTTTGACTGCAATGTCACCGCCAAAAGGTATGCTGAAGCTGCTGGAAAAACATTTTGCTAACTTTTTTTGGGGCTCTTCTGGGAACAAAATAAATATCATTGGGCAGCATGGTCTAAACTATGTCTACCAAAAGAGGAAGGTGGAATAGGCATAAGGGGGTATGGAAGAAATCAGTGATACGTTGGCAATTAAAAGGTGGTGGAGGTTTAGAACGACCCCCTCATTATGGGCATATTTTCTTAAAGCCAAGTATTGCAGTAGAGTTCACCCAGTAGCAAAAATTGGAGCATCAAAGAATTCTAACTCATGGAGACAAATGATGAAAACAAAGGAAAAGATTGAAAATAACATAATTTGGAAAGTGCAAAAAGGGCAGTGTAGTTTTTGGTGGGATAATTGGGCTAACAAAGGTGCTTTGGCAAATAGTTGTTCTACGAACAATAGGTCTGGTAAAGTGCTTGTTAATGAATTCATTGATGGAAGGAAATGGAATGTGAACAAGCTGATGGAAGTACTGCCTAGTAGCATTATTCAGGATGTTTGTTCTATTGACATTGGCAACCGTGATGCTCCTGATTATGTTGTGTGGAAACTATCTCAAGATGGAAGGTTTTCTAACAAGACTGCATGGAATTTCAACAGAACCAATGCTCCAAGATCTACATTCATCAGTAAGGTATGGCACAACTACATCCCCTTCAAAATCTCTTTTTTATCTTGGAGGTTGGTATTGGGAAAGTTACCATTTGATGACACTTTAAGTAGATTTGGTAATCAAGTAGTGTCTAGATGTAAATGTTGTTCTATTCCCCAAATTGAAACTTTAGAACACGTGTTTATGGGAAGTGAAATGGCTCTTACAATCTGGAAGTTCTTTGGTGGCCCACTTGGAGTTTCTTGTGGTGAGATATCTATTAGAGCTATCCTACAAAACTGGTGGAATATGAAACCCCAAAACAATGTGCATAAAATGTTACTGCAAATTGCTCCCATTGTTATATGTTGTGAGATTTGGAAAGCAAGTTGTGCTTGCAAATATGGAGATCAAAGAAAATTTATGGCATACAAGATGATTCAACAAGCTAGCTGGACCATCCAAGCAGCGATGAGATTAGCTTTCCCCACAGTTGACTGGAACAAATCTTGGTAGGATACTTGTACAAATGTGGAGAGGCTCAAACCAAGTATCAGCTGGAAGCAAGTAACTTGGGTTAAACCTTTAGCTGGAAGGATTAAACTCAACACGGATGGGAGTTTTAACAAACAAAATGGAAGATCTGGTATTGGGGGCATCATTAGAGATGAAGTTGGTGACCTTATCATGGCATACTCTATTCCAATCAAATGCGACAGTAACAACATAGCTGAGGCGATGGCGGTCAATTATGGGGTTCGTTGGTGTATAAGTCGAGGCCTTGCCGAGTTAGACATTGAATTGGACTCTCAGTTGGTGGCCAAAATGCTAAGTGACAAGGTAACCAACAACTACAAGCTAAGAGGTGTCATCGAGGATACTATTACAAACCTGTCTCAAGCAAATGCCTCTATCTTTCACTGTTTCAGAGAGGCGAATCAAGTATCTGATTGTTTGGCGAAGCTGGCTTCTCATTCTGAGGAGAGATCCTTTTACTATGCATTTGAGGAACTACCTAGAAATGCTAAAGGTCCTTTCCAATTGGATAAGTGTCAAATGCCAAGCATTAGAATTAGATATGAAAAGGCTAATTTTTTTGTAAGTTAAGATTAATGTTGTATGGAGCAGAATTGTAAGTTGTTTACTGCTCCTTAGTAGCTTTTTTTGAAGATTGGTTTAATTGCCAGTCTTGTGTTGTAATTTGAGGTCAGACAAAATTCTCCTCTGTTCTTTAATGATATATACAACATCTTATGTCAAAAAAAAAAAAAAAAAAAACTAGGTATCACCCACATATAAATAGAATTGGGTCTGCGCGTTGAAGCCTGCCCGGAATATTTCCCCAATTTCATTTCTTCTGCCCAACTTCCTCTCTCTCAAACCTTAACACAAATTTATAAATTTCGCTTAACATATAATGTTTTCATGGTATCAGAGCATGGAATCTGGCACGACCCGAAATCCGGCTAGGCCGTGCGGGACCCGACATCCTTCCCTAGACTCGTCGGGCGAACCCTTAACCACTGAATTAGGAAAATGAATATAAATCCAACTCGTGAATAAGAACAGGACTTAAAAAAAACCACAGACATATTGATACCTCTAAGCTGTACAAAAACAATTATAGCTGACTACCCAGCATACTAGGTTTAGGGCTATTCAGACTAGACATCTAAGAGTACAAAAGAAGACAGATACCTCTTGAAGAGAGCAAAAATGCAGCTGAAATAATAAACAATAAACTGGTGGCCATCCGGAATAAAAGTTGACTCACCCTGACAGCTGAAGTCATCTTCCCTTCTGAACAACGTGGCGAACTCAATCCTGGAGCGAACCTGCCGAAACGAAATAAATAGAAAAAAAAACAAACAACAAACAAGGGCGAGTCAAAAGGACTCAATAAGTGGGGCAGACTAGCCACCTCAAAGAATAGGATAGCTAGTCTGGGAGAAGAAAAATAAATAAACCAAATTCCTCTTATTTAAATTATAAAAAGGCAGAGCCAGATAATAACTGGAAACACGTATGAGATCATAAACTCATAAACAACCAAGGACATAAGATAGACAGAACGTAGAGGTTTTTAAGTATCCCGAACATAATACTGTCACGCCGTGCAACCGTTCAACATGTTCATACTGTCGCAGCGTGCAACCTGATTCATATATTCATACTGTCGTGCCGTGCAACCCGATCCATATATTCATATTGTTGCGGCGTGCAAGCCAATCCATATATTCATACTGTCGCGGCGTGCAACTCGATCTATATATTTATACTGTTGCGGCGTGCAACCCGATCCATATAACTAAAGCATATAAACCAATTAAGGACACTAAATAGCCAAAAATGTATAGGCAGACTGAAATATGTCCACAACATGGTATACATACCACATACACAAAACACAGCACAATAGTTACACACTAGTCAGTATGCGGTGCAATGAGATGGGATGAATGAGGTATGATGCAATGCAGTCACATGTGCCTGATACCTTCACCGGCTCGGGACTCTCATCGATTACCGGGAAGTATATGCAATAATGACCCTTCACCGGCTCGGGACTCTCATTGATTATCGGGAAGTATATGCAATGATGACCCTTCACCAGCTCGAGACTCTCATCGATTACCGGGAAGTATATGCACTAATGATACTTTACCGGTGCGGGACTCTCATCGCAAACCGGGAGGTATATGCAATAATGACCCTTCAACGGCTCGGAACTCTCATCGATTACCGGGAAGCATATGTAATAATGACCCTTCACCGGCTCGGGACTCTCATCGATTACCGGGAAGTATATGCAATAATGATCCTTCACCGGTGCGGGACTCTCATCTCCAACCGGGAAGTATATGTAATAATGACCCTTCACCGGCTCGGGACTCTCATCGATTACCAGAAAGTTCATGCAATAATGACAGCCAGAGAACAATGCTCAGATACTCAATGCAATACCAGCAACATGACATAACATATAATATACAACATAAATTCAAAGCTAAGGCGTAACGAGTACGCCTATCGGTAGTTACACACGCAAAGAACACGTGGTAGAAAATCCACGAGGCCAAATGCCTCCAAAGAAATGGATATAATCCCTTACCTTGTTACATGGTTAGCACAACTACTCAACAACCACTTTGTCCTTTGTATTTATTGCCAAGCGATCCCATTGTGTTCAATCAGCAGAAAAATATATGACATAAGGCTAAAGGCTTAATTCTTTCCGTCTTAGGGAAATCTAGTTAGGAACCTGATACCCTATTCGCATACGCAATACGCAGGTTAGGCCTATATACAGGGTTCAAAGTTACATGACCAAACCCTAAATAAATTATATTTATATGTTGCCCACAACTCACTGAGTACGAATATATACTCAATTCCATTATCAGGGTCCAATTAGCCCTTTAAACTATTAATTAAACTTATTAAAATGATGTCTAATATTCAAAATTTTTATCTTCAAAATATATTCAAACACATGTAATAAACTAAACTAAAGCATTAAGATCATTGCCTAAATGTTTCGAGGTAAAAATTCTACTTTTTCCCTGCTCCTTTTCCTTTTTTTTTCCTCATTTTCTGGTATTTTTTTCTTGCTGCATTTTTTTTTTGTGTTCTCGTATTTCTTGATATGTTTCTCTTCTAGAATTTGCTAAGTTAGGGGATTTATATCCCCACTGCCTCTATATATATATTTTTTGTCCTTTCCTCTTTTCTTTTATTTTCTTTTCGCGACGAAAAAAATAGAACTCTACGAAATTCGAAATGATCCCAAATTTCTCAGTATGTTATACAAAATATAGGTAACACACTTTCTAAGACGGATCTCAAATCAGACTCCCGAAACTCAATATGCAAATTAAATGGAAAAAGGTCAAATTATTTAACTTTCGGCATTTTAGCGGGAAACAAGCCGAAAAATCTTGAAATTCACTTTCGAAAGTTCAAAAAAGTAAAAAATAATCATACGACCTAACGACACTTTTGGATTTCGAATCGGAGCTCATTTATCGACAATAAAAACTGAAATCTTCTTCCGATGCCTATAAAACGAGGTCTGATTTAGCTCAAATTTTACAGATAAGTCCCAATGGACCTTACGAATATTTTAAAATTATTGGCATGCAAATCGAAGTCCTATCTCCCGAAATGACTGACCGAGGACGTTTCAGAATCTTATAGATCCGATCATCCTGAGTCGAGCGATATTACCCTAGACGTTTTCTGAGCAGTTTTTTTATCGGCGATTGAATCAATCGTTCATTTTTCGGAGATTTTTGTGTTGATCTTTACTCCATGTGGCGGCGCTAGGATTCAGTTGCGGCGGTGTTCAGATTGACATTTTCTGTTTGTTAAGGTATTTTCTTCGGAGTCAGCGACATTCCGACAGAAAAATATCTAGGGTTTTTCTTATATCAAGGCCTAACTCCTTCCGGTAGCGAAGGAGAGTGGTAATTATTTTCTTTCGTCATATATCCTGATTGTTTGTAGAAACCCTAATTTTCAATAGCTTGTTAGCATGGCTTCTGGTTTCACTAGCACGAATAGTAACTTTGATAAAATTGAACCCTCAAATCCTCTCTTCATTCACTCTTCTGACGTCCCTGGCACTCCCCTAGTACATGTTCCTTTTACTGGTGTTGGGTTTGGAGACTGGAAACGAGACGTCACAGTTTCCTCGAGTGCTAAGAATAAGATAGCCTTCATTGATGGCTCTTGTTCTAAGCCCGAGGAAGATTCTCCTCTTGTTCCTAGCGATATCGTGGTTAGTCAATTATGTGTCACCTGACATAGCAGATAGCATTCACGATCCAGATATAGTTGAAAGCATTTGGCTAAAGCTGAATTCACATTATAAAACTGCAAATGGGGCTAAAGTGTTTTGAGTTAAAGAAGGAGCTTGTGTCTACTTTCCAAGGACACCTTGACATAGTTTCTTACTTTAATAAGCTCAAGAAGTTATGGGATGAACTTAGGGAAATGCACAGTAGTAAAGCAAGAATAGTCTGTATGCTGCCAGAGATGATATTAGGAAAGAGGAGGAAGAAAATAAAGTTTATCGATTCCTTATGGGATTGAATGAAACTTATGTGGGTGTAAGAGGCAATATTTTGATGATGTGGCCTCTCCCCTCTATTGACACTGCTTACAATATTCTCCTTCAAGATGAGAACCAGAGGCAAGTCACACCCACAAATCCCCATTTTAACCCTGAATCCTCTTCCTTCAATGTCTCCAATGCTGGTAACAATAATTCTAATCAATATAAACAGAGAGTGTCTTTTGACTAGCCAAAAATAATCATAGAGGGTCAAGTCAATCCAAGAATCAGAAAGGGAACCAGAATTACTTTTGTAGATATTGACTATTGAATATTGCCTCAAGCTCAAGGCAATAAATTCTAATCAACAAAGAAATCACAACACCAATCAAAGTAATCCCAGTTCTAATTTCAATTCTAACCAACAGTTCAACCAGTTTGCTAAAGAAAGAGGACTGTTGCACATGCTAATGCTCAGTGTGAGAGTTCTATCTTTCCTTCTTAAAATTCATCTCTCAGACCTGGTTCGTCTTTTGGGGCTGATTATACTGGTTCTTATTTTGGCTATGAGCATGTTGGTTTTGATCACAGTTGCCCCCGTTAGGGGTGTCACTTCCTGGTCTAACATAACAAGAGTATGCACAACTTCTTACTCTCCTCCAGCAAATACATGTGAATTACTCTGGCTCTTCATCAGCCCTTATGGGGTCTGCCAACTTTGCTGGTACTTTACTATCAGTAATTACATTGTCATGTGCACTTCACTGCTGATGCATGTTTTGTGCAGGGCCCTTCTCTGAAGATGCCTCTGGAGCTTGGTAAACTTGAATTTGGGCTTTACAAGCTTCAGTGGCACAATTCTTCTGGCCAACCATCTGTACATACGCCATGCATGACTGCAAGCAGCCTACATCCATGCTTCTTTTCTTATCCTAGTTCTTCATGTGTAAATAGTCATTCAATACAGTCTAATAAAGCTGCTTGTTCTGATAACGTTGTTTTACCTGATCATGTTGTTCTACTTCTATTGCTAATGATGCAATTACTAATGTTGATACTTTGTGGCACCTAGCCTTGCTCATGCACCATTTGTTAGATTGAAAAGCATTCCTACAATTTCATCTTCTATATCTTCTAGACAGTCATTCCCTTGTAATGTCTACCATATGGCTAGACAAACCAGACTACCCTTTCCAGATAGCTCCATTCACTCCATTAAACCTTTTCAACTAATTCATGTAGACACTTGGGGTCCTTACCATACTCCTACTATGTCTGGGGCTAGATATTTTCTTACCATAGTAGATGATTACACTAGGTGTACATGGACACACTTGATGAACTCTAAAAGAAATGCGTTCTATTTACACAAGGAATTCATTTTGATGGTCAAAACTCATTTCAATATCTCTATTCAGACCATCAGGCCTGATAATGCTCTTGGGATAAGTTTAAGCAATTCTGAATTTGCCTTCTTTGCAGATCATGGAATCATCCATCAAACTTGTTGACCACACATACCCCAACAAAATGGTGTGGTGGAAAGGAAGCATAGGACTTTGTTAGAGGCTTCTAGATCCCTCTTATTTCAGTCCAAAATATCCATTAAATTCTAGGGGAACTGCCTTCTAGCTGCCACTTATAACATCAATAGAGTTCCATCTGAATTGCTCCACAAAAAAACACCTTATGAAATGTTGTATGGCAAAGCCCCCACTTACTCTAATATGAAAACTTTTGGGTGCCTTTTCTATGCTACAGTTCCTTTACCTCACAAAGATAAGTTACAGCCTAGAGCAGTCCCTTGTGTTTTCCTTGGGTATCTTTTTGCTAAGAAAGGGTACAAACTTTACAACCTTCAAACTAAATGAAACGACCTCGGTCAGTCGTTTCGGAAGTTAGGACTCCGATTGGCGTGCCGATAATTTTAAAATATTTGTAATATCCATTAAAACCTGTCTGTAAAATTTGAGCTAAATCAGACCTCGTTTGGTAGGCATCGGAAGAAGGTTTCAGTTTTTATTGGCGATAAATATTAAAAAGAGATTTTCGAGCCCGGTTTTGCCGAATGAGCTCCGATTCGAAATCCGAAAGCGCCGTTGGGTTCGTATGATTATTTATGACTTTTGTGAACTTTCGAAAGTGAATTTCGATGTTGTTCGGCTAGTTTCCGCTAAAATGCCGAAAGTTAAATAATTTGACTTCTTTTCATTTAAATTCGCATCTTGAGTTACGGGAGTCTGATTTGAGATCCGCCTTCGCGAGTATGTTACATATATTTTGTATAACTTGTATGCAAAATTTGGGATTATTTCGAATATCGTAGGGTACCGTTTTAATTTTTACCGTAGCAGCGAATTTTTTTTAAAAAAAAGAGACAAAATACAAAACACAAAAAGACAAAAAATGAAAGAAAATGCTAAGTGACCAAGTGACCATGGGCGGTGCCTTATCTATTTTACAGAACAGAAAATGGAACGAAACATTACAGAAACGGGAACGAAAGCAAAGAAATGGAAAAAATGCCAGAAAATGAGAAAAGGGGCCGGAGAAAAATAGTATTTTCACCCCAAAACATTCAGGTAATGATCCTAATATATTATTTGAGTTTATTACGTATGTTTGAATATATTTTAACGGTAAAACTTGGAATATTAGACATCGTTTTAGTAAGTTCAATTAATAGTTTAAAGGGTCAAATGGACCCCGATAATGAAATTAATTATATATTTGTACTGAGTGAGTTATGGGAAACTTATAAATGTAATTTATTTGGGGTTTGGTTATGTGGCCTTAAACCCTGTATATAGGCCTGGCCTGCGTATTGTGTATGCGAATAGGGTATCAGGTTCCTACCTGGATTGCCCTAAGATGTGAGGAATGAAGCCTTTAGCCTAATTTGATATATTTTTCTGGTTATTGAACACAGTGGGATCGTTTGGCAATGAATCCAAAGGACAAAGCAGTTATTGAGTGGCTGTACTAACTTTGGAACGAGGTAAGTGTTTATATCCATTTCTTTGGAGGCACCTGGCCTCGTGGATTTTCTACCACATGTTCCTTACGTGTGTAGCTGCCAATGGGCGTACTCATTACGCCTTATAGCTTTGGATTTACATTCTATATTATATATTATGTCCTGTTATTGGTATTGCATTGAGGATCTAAGCATGGTACTTTGGCTGTGAGTTGGCATCTACTTCCCGGCTGTCGATGAGAGTCCCGTACCGGTGAAGGGTTATTATTGCATCACATTGCATTTATATGCATTATATGTCATTCATATGCATTACATTGCATATCATATTGGGTGCAGGAGTATTCCGCCCCAGGAGCAGGAGTATTCCGCTCCATTGTATCATATTGAGGGTAGGAGTATTCCGCCCCAGGAGCAGGAGGATTCCGCTCCATTGTATCATATTGAGGGTAGGAGGATTCCGCCCCAAGAGCAGGAGTATTCCGCTCTTATGTCAGATATTGAGTGCAGGAGTATTGCGCCTCAGCTTTACATTTTATTGGGTGCAGGAGTATTCCACCCCAGGAGAGTGCAGGAGTATTCCGCCTCTGGTTTATATTATATCGGGTGCAGGAGTATTCCGCCCCAGGAGCAGGAGTATTCCGCTCCAGTTGGTTATCAGATTGGATTCCCCTCGAATGCAGGAGTATTCCGCTTCGGGATGGGATTACGGGCACATGTGACCCTTTGCATCATTTCATTTCATCTCATTTCATACCATTGTGTAGACTTGTGGTACATAACTACTGTTCTGCTTATATGTGCATTGCTTATTTGTCTATATATTTCTGGCTCGTATTCTGGGTTGCGGGGATCGGGCTGTGCGCCGCAACGGTATAAATATATGGACCGGGTTGCACGTCGCAGCGGTATAAATATATGGACCGGGTTGCACGTCGCAGCAGTATAAATTTATGGACCGGGTTGCACGCCGCAACAGGATGTATTTCTGATTGTTGATGTGTTCGGGATACCTATATGTTCTGGCTGTATTACGTTCCTGGTTATTGAATAGTTTGCGATTCCATACGTATTTCTAATTATTATCTGGCTCTGCCTTTTAATAATTTAAATAAGAGGAATCTGGTTTATTTGTTTCTTTTCTCCCTAGCTAGCTATCCTATTCTTTGAGGTGGCTAGTCTGCCCCACTTATTGAGTCCTTTTGACTCACCCTTGTTTGTTGTTTGTTTCTTGTCTACCTATTTCGTTTCGGCAGGTTCGCTCCAGGATTGAGTTCGCCACGTTGTTCAGGAGCGAAGATGACTTCAGCTGTCAGGGTGAGCCAGCTTTTACTCCGGATGGCCACCAGTTTATTGTTAACTATTTCAGCTGCATTTTTCTCCCTCCAGGAGGTATATGTCTTCTTTTGTACTCTTAGATGTCGAGTCTGGATAACCCTAAACCTAGTATGTTGGGTAGGCAGCTGTAATTTCTTTTGTACAGCTTAGAGGTATCAGTATGTCAGTGTTTTTTTTTAAGTCTTATTCTTATTTATGAATTGAATTGTAATTATTTTCCTAATTTAATTGGTAAGGGTTCGCCCGACGGGTCTAGGGGAGGATGTCGGGTGCCCGCACGGCCTAGCCGGATTTCGGGTCGTGTCACTAAACAATGCTTCATTCCAGAGATGTGGTTTTTCATGAACTCCATTTCCGTTTTGCTGCTCTACTCGATCAATCATTCCATTTTCCCTCTCATATACTTCCTACACTCTGTGATGAGTCTTCCCAGAGCCTTATTTCTTTTCCATCCCCTCTGCTTTTACCTCCTCTCCACCTTATTCTACTCTTTCCCAAAACACTGTGTACTCTCCTTCTCTGGTCTCTGCTTCACCTCAACCCTCTCCGCCTCCCCATCCATCTTCCTCTTATTCTGGTAGTCGTCTCTGTAGGAGTTCATCTAGGCAAGATAAAGTTCACTCCTATCTCAATGATTATGAGTTTGTCTTACCTGGCCTTTCTTGCATCTCTGAGCAGTATGTAGGACTTGAACCAGCTTCCTACCATTAGGCAGGCTTCGTTCCAGCTTGGCAGGCTGCCATGAGGAAGGAATTTGAGGCTTTAGTGTCTAATCAAACATGGGATATAGTTGAGTTGCCTAGAGGAAAGAAACCCATTAGTTGCAGGTGGGTATACAAGATAAAACATAAAGCAGATGGTAGTATTGAAAGGTATAAAGCTAGACTGGTCATCAGGGGGACACTCAAGTAGCTGGGGTTGACTTTAATGAGACTTTCTCACTTGTAGTCAAATTGTCCACTATTAAAACTCTTATAGTTGTTGCTATTAAAAAGAAATGGTCTTTATTTCAATTGGATATCAATAATGCATTCCTCCATGGGGATTTAGATGAGGAGTTTTATATGAAGATCCCTAAGGGTCTTTCTATTGGTTCTCCACCTGGTCCAGCCCATTTAGTCTGAAAATTGAAAAAGTCTCTTTATGGCTTGCGCCAGGCCTCTAGACAGTGGTATGCAAAGCTGTCTCATGCTTTGTTTAGTAGAGGTTATCATCACTCCATGGATGATTACTCTCCGTTTCTTAAAGGTTCACCTGGAAACTTGGTGATCCTAGCTGTTTATGTTGATGATATTATATTAACTGGTGACAACCTTGATGAAATCAATGCGTTAAAATCCTTCCTTGATGCTAATTTCAAAATTAAGGATTTGGGTTCACTTCATTATTTTCTTGGGATTGAAGTGACCTCTGTTCCTAATGGTGTATTGCTCAATGAAAAGAAATTTGTTATGGACTTGTTGAAGGACTTTGACTGTTTGAATGTGACTTCTGTTGTGAGTCCTCTTGATATGAATGTTAAAATGAGATCTGGTGTTGGCGATTTGCTTCCAAATCCTGAGACCTGACATATGCTTTGGTGTCCAGCACCTTAGTCAATTCCTCCAGGCTCCAAGGGTTCCTCATATATCTGATGCTTTGTATATGCTGAGAAACCTCAAATGGACTATTGACCTTGGACTTTCTTATTCTGCATCCCCTAATTTTCATGTGTTTGCTTATAGTGATAGTGATTGGGCTGCTTGCCCAGATACCAGAAGATCTGTTACTAGGTTTTGCATTTTCCTTGGAGATAGTTTTATTGGGTTGAAGTCCAAGAAACAACTAGTGGTGTCTCTTTCTTCAACTGAGGCTGAGTATAGAGCTCTCAACAAGGTGGTTGCAGAGTTAGTGTGGCTGTCCAGGTTGGTTTCTGATATATCTTTTCCAGTTTCTCATCCCGTTTCCATCTTATGTGATAGCCAAGCAGCCATCAACATTGCCAAGAACCTAGTTTTCCATGAGCGCACCAAGCATATAGAGGTGGGCTGTCACTTTGTTAGAGAGAAGCTTGGTGATGGTCTTCTTCAGTTGTTTCATGTTTCTATCTATAATCAGCTTGCAGATATATTGACCAAGCCTCTCTCGAGTGTTCAACATCATACTTTGCTTTCCAAGTTGCAAGTGGTAACCCCTTTCAACTTGAAGGGGGGGGGGGGTGTTGGACTACTTGGATATCTAGCTTCAGGACCTAAGAGGAAAGATTTTTAATACTTTGTATTCTTGTAATCCTTTGTATTAGATCATTGTATACTTATTTTGTGTAGTTAGGTTACATAATTGTATAGTTTTAGTTAGTAAGGTCAGTTGTGCCCATTTAGCAAAAGTACACATTTGTATCATTGAACTGGGTATCACCCACATATAAATAGAAGGTTTTTTTTTTTTTTTTTTTTTTTTTTTTTAAATATACAAATTTGACCACTTAATTACAAAAAAAGTAGCAATACTTTTTAAATTATAAGGCATAACAATATTTTTCCTAGCAAAATGGTAATGTATAAATGCTTCTTTCAAACACTGTTTCTCATCCATTTAAACCTATGCTGAAATTCTTCTTCATTTCTCTCTGTTTTTTTCTCTGTGCATGCTTCCTATATTTTCATCAGTCAGCTTTCATTTTTTTTTCTGTTTCACGATTCTTCATATACTCAAAGTCGTATCTTTTCTGTTTCTGTCTGTTTCTACACGTCCTCCAATGTTTTCATCCAAAATTTTAAGAAGCTGCTACTGTTTCGCGTCTTTTTCTCATCTATTTCTACTCGTCCTCCTTTGTTTTCATCCAAAATTTTAAGATGCTGCTACTGTTTCTCCTCTGCTTTGCGTCTGTTTCTGCTATGTTTCGCATCTTTTTCTCTGATGTTTCTACTTGTTATTTACAGTTTAAACATATAAAAATCAAAACTTTAGAATAAAAATTATTTTCAATGGCACAGATACAAATTCTATTAAAATATAATGGAAGATGGGACAAATTCAACAATTATATCGATTTTGTTGTTGACGCAATCGCGATGAATTCCAATGCAAACTTTCAGATACTTCGTGATATAGTTGCGAAGCAACTGAACATTGATCTGGCTGGAAAAATTCTTAAAATTAAGTATAAGGTATTAGAAAAAAGTCCAGGTTTAGAGATACACAATGACATGGGTGTTTTAAAGTATACAGGCCTGAAGCTAGAAAAAAAAAGATTGAAATGTATCCGCTTTGTATCACAGTCGAAGATATTGTTGAGGATCAAAGTTTCTGGAGTGATAGACAAAGCATAAGGAGTAGAGATATGGAAAGATAAAATCCTGATACCATGGGAAATTGTCTTGATACAGACAAAAACAGTTGGACTAAAGAAAGGAGCATTGATGATCCAATTATAAGTAGTGCCGAAATGGTGGAACTACTGATTAAAGGAACTTGCGACGAGCATGAGGTGGATGAAGTTGGGGTAATTACAAATAGTGCGCAGAACGAGATATTAGAGGGCTAAGTGAACCTTGACAAAAAGACCATAGTGATGGCAATGAAGCGATTTGCAATAAGAGAAAAGTGTCAGTTTAAGGTTGAGAGATCAAGTGCAACAAGGTATGAAATCTCAGTATTTGTTTTTCGTATCATGCTGTATAAGTTTGTTTCACACTGTATCTTACATGAGTTTTAGCAGTTTCATTGTTTCTGTTTGTGTGTAACTGTATCATGAGAAGTCTAAGAGTCTTGTTAACTTTGTATCTGATATGTGTCTTTTGTGTATATGCAATCTCTAATTTTTTATTTTGTATCACACTGTGTCAGTTTGTTTCAGGATGTATCAGTTTGTTTTAGGTTGTATCAGTTTGTATCTGATATGTGTCTTTTGTATCAATGTATCGGTTACATAACTCTACCGTGTCTGATTGTGTCATACATGAGTGCTAGAACCTAAGTAAATCATATTTGTATCATGATGTATATTTTTGCATCATGTAACTGCTCTCTGTATCTTGCTGTATCATATAACTGTTCTCTGTATCTTTCTGTATCTGTAGCTATTGCCTGATATGCAAAGGCGAAAATTGAAAATGAAATTCATCAACTTTGTTCAAAGTTAGGGAATTCACAAATGAACACACATGCCCATACAAAGAAAGAGTGTATGGACAACTAAAACTTACATCACGAATGATTGGTATGATCATCAAGAATAGGGTGGTTTACCCAAAGTCGACCTACAAGCCTAAAGAGATAATGGACGATATACAGAGGTGTTGCAATATACACATAGATTACATGAAGGCATGGAGATCAAAATAAATGGCCATTGCAATGATGCGAGGAGACCCAACTGAATCTTACAAGAAGCTCCCAAGTTACCTGTATATGTTAGAGCAAAGAAACACATGGTTAATTGTTTCTTTACATGCAACTTAAGATCATTTATTCAAGCACGCTTTTGTTGCTTTGAATGCTTTCATAAAGGGATTTCAACATTGCAAAGCAATCGTAGTCGTCGATGGTAGCTTCCTAAAAGCAGTGCATAAAGGAACATTCTCAGTGGCCAGTACGTTAGACGCAACAGGTAAAGCGATTTCTAACGCTTCATGTTGTATCAGACTGTTTCAACTGTTTCTTTTTCTATTTCAACATGTTTCATTTGTATCATATTGTTTCAGCTTTGTATCAGACTATTTGAACTTTGGTATCAGGCTTTTTAAACCATATATTTTCTCCGTTTCATCATCTTTTATATGTATCAGGCTGCTTCACCTTTGTATCAAACTATTTCTAGCTTTTGTATCAGGCTTTTTCAGCCACATGGTTTATTTCTATCAGACTGCTTCAATTTTGGTATCAGGTTGTTTGAGGCCTGTACTTTAGTGTTTCATCTTATTATTTGAATCAGACTGTTTTAGCTTTGTACTTATGTGATACTGTTTCAAATATTTATCTTATTGTTTCTTTCCATAGGGAGCAGACTGCCGCTTGCGTATGCAATTGTTGATTCAGAGAATGATGCCTCATGGCAGTGGTTCTTTGAGAAGTTCAAATATGCTTACGGTGAGAGAGAAAACATGTGCGTTGTCTCAGGCCGTAATGAGTGCATTATCAAGGCTACTACAATCGTATACCTCAGGTCTCACACTATGCATGCATATGGTACTTGTGGAACAACATCAAGACTAAGTTCAAGAAATGTGAAAAGAAGCTTCATGAGACATTCTTCAGTATGGCCAAGGCATACACCATACAAGAATTTGATATATGCATGAAAAGTGTGGAAAAAATGGATAAACGTATCAAAGCATACTTGATAATCGTCGGATATCATAAATGGTCAAGGGCGCATTCAACAGTAAATAGGGGATTTACAATGACATCAAACATTGCAAAATCCTTGAATACGGTGAACAGGGATACACGTGATATACCCGTAGTCGCATTTATGGAGTACATGCGCTCATTGGTTAGGACTTGGAGCAATGATAATAGGAAGAAAGCACATGAGACATTTACACCTCTTGGATCCAAGTACAACAAGATACTGGATGGGTATAGAAACACAGCTATGTAGCTTAAGGTAGTATAGAAACTGTTTTATTTCCACTGTATCTATGTTCTTTCATCCTGTATCTTCCTTGTATTTTCTGTTTCAAACATGTATCATCCTGTGTATCGTAGATACATTCAACAGGACAAGAAGAAACTCTCTATGATGGTGACAAGAATTTTATTGTTGACCTGAAAGAACGGACATGCTGTGGTGGAAAATTTCAAATGGAAGAACTGCCATGTGTACATGCTTTGACTATTATAAAATGGAAAGGCCTGGAAGAAGAAGATTACAGCTGTATCTACTACTCAACAAAGTCCTTGGTAAAGATATACGAGTTCCATGTTAATCCGATACCAGATGAAAGCAGATGTGAGATTCCAGCATTTGTTTTAGAAATTGAACTACACCCACCAGTTGCTAGACGGCCATCAGGAAGGCCAAAAACAACTAGATACAAACCACAATGGGAATTTCACGCAAAAAGGACAAAGATTACGTGTACAAATTGTGGCCGTGACGGACACAACAGGAAAACTTGCACACATCCTCCAAAGACCAAATAAAACTTTTTTTAGTTGTTTCTTTATCATTGAATCTGACTGGTTGAAGTGATTTAGTTTGAGAATTGTTTCCTGATTGTGTCAAGATATTTTCAACTGTTTCTTAATCAATTTAGCTATCTGTATCAGACTGTTTCATGATTGTATGAAACTTTTTCACATTTATTTTTACTGTTGCTTTCTCATTGGATCTGAGTGGTTAGAAGTGATTCAGTTTCACAAGTGTTTCCTGATTGTTTCAAGATATTTTCAACTGTTTCTTTGTCACAAACAGTTTCATAATTGTATCAAACTGTTTCATAGTTATTTTTTACTGTTTCTTTGTCATTGAATTTGGCTGGTTAGAAGTGATTCAGTTTCACAAGTGGTTCCTGATCTTTTAAAGATATTGTCAACCGTTTCTTTGTCAATTTAACCGTATGTATCAGACAGTTTCATAATTGTATCAAATATGTTTCGCAGTTGAAAAAGGAACAAAATAAAACACAATTTCTATAAAATAAATATCTGATACTGTCATTACATAAACGGTAACTATAACAAACAACAGACGCAAATATAAACATTCAGTCCTAGAAACATAAATATAGATACACGACAAAAGAAACACAACTAATAGTTGGGATTGGCAACTCGTAAATGATGCTTTATAGTGCCTTTTCTCTTAGCAAGCCGGCCTGGATTTTAACATGTACTCTTTGCATCTAAATCAATCTTCCTTTTGCCATAATCCCAAAGCAGCGTTGCAAGACCGCCACGGTAAAGACCTATATCAAAGTCAGGGACAGTTATGATATCTCTGGAACCAATAAAGTACTCCCCATATGCCATGATAAATACTCCACAATTCCTGAAACAGTGACAAAAATGATGACAATACATAGAGTTAGTAATTACGTCACAGATGTGAGTCACAGAATCTGAACTAATAAAGGGAAAAGAAGCATACAGGGAACTAGAACTTGTTGCGGAAGTTCTTGAACAAAGAAAAAGCCAAATGGAACCTCCGGATTTGCGTCAACATGTGCTCTACTCGTAATAATATCAATGTCAGGCCTTCACTGGTAAAAATCAGCCAGTATAAGATACTGTTGCAACAACTCAACAATCTTTTCTACAACTACAACAACAGCCGTATTATGATGAGTACCGGCACCAGTCATTGAATAATATATCCCAATACACCTATCCTTGAATGATACTACACCCACCACCCGATGACAGATATCCTTTATATTAAGCGGTGGCAGAACATAGTCAACCTCTGTCCAAGGCTCATTTATAGGGATCTTACAGCCTCGAATGTAGCTAGCAACAGAATCAAATTCAGACAACACTAAAACATTCTTCCCACTATTCACATATATCTCATAGACGGTCTGGACCATGGTTTTAAACCAACAGTCAGTAGTAGTGAAGGATAATCCAATCTTGGGTCGATACTTTCCTTGCTTATGCAAGTAGTAGAAGACAACATTCACATGCTGTAAAATTCAAAAAATAAAATGGATGATATAAATGGATGAAACATTACAGAAACGAACAAAATTACAATTACTAAAATGAATGAAAAAAATAGATACAATGAGAGAGAAAGAGTTATAGCTGATGGTTGACATGTTGGATACACAACAATGAAACATGACAGATACAAGGCACACATATATTTAAAAGAAACAAACAACATACATTACAGATACCAAACAAAGAAACTCAAAAACATATAAAAAGAATTAAAAAGAAACAGTACAGGCACAAAGGCGCACACACACTAAAAATGAAACAGAAATATACCCTCACACAGTAGAAGAACCACAAAGATACAGTAAATATACAAGACACACACAGACTAAAAGAAATAGAAAGATACATTACACAGAGCAGACACACAAATACATAGTAAAAGAAATAATGTGATACACTAAAAATAAAAGACACACACACACACTAAAAAGAAAAAGAAAGGAACTTATTAAATCCTGCAACGTATGACCACCATGCAACAGAATGTAGAACCATATCCGACTCAACACGGTTTCGACTCCAAAGTTAAACTCATATGGAAGTATCTTACTGGTTGTGGAATAGGAACAAATCCTAAAAATATAAAGTAAAAGAAACATGAATCATAACAATATCCATACAATAAATGATACAGTAAACGAGCATTAAAGGGTCACACACCTTCGTCTTTTCGGTTTAGCTAGATCATCAACAAATGCTACAAACTTATTTATTAATTCTTGATCAATATCCTCTGTGATGCCAATACTAAAAGGATGCCTTTGCAACATCAAAGGTTTTAACAAACATAACTGCTACTGGTACCAAAAGCAAAATCACGCACAAAAGGTGAAACATCATATTTACCAGGACGCTTCACCCTTACCAACGCCTGTGAATGTGTAGTAGTATCCACACGTGGGCTCGCCTGCTTGTTCTTAGGGTCACTAACAAGCACAACATCAGAATCCTCACCAGGCTCATCAACATCACCTACATAATGAAGCTCTTCAGCACCATGCTCCATGGGCTCTTCAGCGGCATGCTGAACAGGCTCAGCATCAACAGTGTCAACATCAATAGTGTCAGAAGCCTCTTCAGCAATAATGGCAGGCTCTTCAGCAACAGTGTAAGCAGTCTCTTCAGCAACAGTGGCAGCAGGCTCTTCAGCAACAGGGTCAGTTTGAAAACTTTTCTTTACATTCTTAATGGTATCAGCAATGCCACGGTCCATCTCCGCAAACTGGTCCTCAGTCCAATTATCAAAGAAATCATCGAAAGCAATGGGTTTAATAGGTCCAACAGCAGCATACTTGGTCGGATGAGAAGGTCCAGGAGTATCTTTGTTACAAAATGCAGCACCATCAACTGAATAACCTTGAATACACTGATACAAAAAAAACATGAATAAACAATGAACTCCTATAAACCCTGGAGATACGAAAATAGGTTCAAGAAACAATCTACATGATATGATACAGTTTAGAAATAGGGAAGATGCAATAAGTTTAAAAAAAGGCAAACGCGCACCTCATCAGGCTTGGGAGTCTTCAAAAGGTCTAGGCTGAAATTCAAACCAAGGTCAAAATTTAGGAATTGCAAATTAGCACCAGCAAATGAAGGGGTCAAAGGAACCTTAGTTTCAACCATTGGAATGGGTTTCCCACTAGCAGCTTTTTCTACATTAAAGACTCCACCACTAAAAGATCCATCACATTTATTGAGCACATCACCATCAGTTTGAACTGTATCAGACGATACAAAACAGGTTTTCCGCTGCCGCCTGCTACCTCAGTCGCTCCAACAGTAGCAGATGGCTAAAAAAAAGAAAAGGAAAAATAATTCATAAAATAAGAAACTGTAGCTGTACACTTTCATTGGCTTGTTGAATTGTTTCTATTTGTACCTATCCGTATCTATTTGTATTTGAATGTATCTACTTGTATCAAGATAACTGGAATAAGGTACATACCGTAACGTTAGCCGTATCAACATTAAAAGTGTCTGCATCAGCACAAACATCTGATTTTATCTTTTTGTATCACCAAAATCATCCGAATTGAGGTTCTCTGTATCACCACTAGCAGGTGGTGACTTTGGTGAATCCCGAGCTTTAAATGCACCACCTTGAGTACTCTGTTTCCAAAAAAAAAAAAAAAAAAATTTTATTCAAACCACGTTACATCAACAAGAAACAATAAACTGTTTCATCAACAATTAATACCCGTCCTTGCCCAAGTAGCTTAATTTCATCAACAACTTTTCTAAGCTCCTCAACAAAGAATTCCTTAACATTGTTAAATTGATCATCAACCTTCAAAAGAAACAAAGGCAAAAACAATATCACAATAATTCTAACTATTTCAACAAAGTAAAAAAACATAGACACAATACAATAAAAATAAAATGCTTACATTACCCTTTAATAACTCCAAGCCAGTAGTGAGCTGAAACAAAAAATAAAAATTGTATCAGAATGTGGCAAATCAGTATCACAATATTTCTAACTGTTTCAAATACTTCAAAAACAAAACATACCTTCTCAACTGAATGAGTCAACATGTGAATCTTAGAGAAATAATCAACCGCCTGCGCCGGATTCGACAAATTTGACTGTGCCTGCTTTCCAGCATCTTCAGAAGGACTGCGGATAAAAGTGGCAGGAGAGGAGGGACGAGGCCCTCCATGGCGGACAAAAATATCCTCCTCAGCAGGATATTGCGTATCATCCGCTACAGGTGCGTTCGTATCAACCACCAACTCCAAACTGGCCAACTCAGCATCCGTTGGCTGCATAGGCCTAAAAACTGGCTACACCATACATAACAGTAAACCAATCAATTTAAAATCATAAAGAAATGAAACAGATACATAGAGAATGAAATAGATACATAAAGAATGAAACAGATAAATGAAGAATGAAACAGATATGTGAAGAATGAAACAGATACGTGAAGAATGAAACAGATACAGAAAGAATGAAATTATACCTTGTTGCCTCGGTCCTTTAAAAATCTTACAAGCTGTCTTATACTTCTAAAGATTACTCTTCACTTTCCAGTTCAAGATACGAGGAGTTCGACTCCTAACACGCACAACTAGTGATGATGGAAATTTGTCCAGTACTCATAAAACCATACTTGCAATGCAGACGACAAACCTACCAGCCAAAAATATGCACTGCTAATTTTCACCTTGTTGTGAATACTATCAAACAATTCTTTAAAAGAATCTATACCCCATGGATAGTCCTCGTAAAGATCAGACTCAACAAAATCAAAATATTTCTGAGAAACTATTTGCACATCAGATACAGACATCACAATATTCTCAATCATAACAGAACTGCAATCTTAACTGCATCAGCATCACCAATCCACTTCCGTTGAGTAAGAGCATTCTTAATCTCTACATGAGACACCTTCTCCACATTCGGGAAGTAGCTACTCATCAACCAATTTGGACTACTCGTATCAAGAGAACTCATTGTATTCCCATAGCACTTTAAACTCGACACTAATGCAAACTCACGCAACTCGAATCGCAAACACGAACCATTCACATAAACCTCAAACGTACGAGGCTAGGACTCAATCTCATGCACCAGCAAAGACCGAAGAAACTGAGTCTGAATCGAAAAATGTTCTACCTGTAACAAATAACCAAAATAGGTATTTTTGAACATTTCCAACTGCATTGGGCTTAAGAAATCCTTCAAATGCATTGCAATATCACCATCCGTAGTGAAACGACCTCGGTCAGTCGTTTCGGAAGTTAGGACTTCGATTGGGATGCCGATAATTTTAAAATATTCGTAATGTCCATTAGAACCTGTCTGTAAAATTTGAGCTAAATCAGACCTCGTTTGGTCGGCATCGGAAGAAGGTTTCAGTTTTTATTGGCGATAAATATTAAAAAGAGATTTTCGAGCTCGGTTTTGCCGAATAAGCTCCGATTCGAAATTCGAAAGCATCGTTAGGTTCGTATGATTATTTGTGATTTTTGTAAACTTTCGAAAGTGAATTTCGATGTTGTTCGGCTAGTTTCCGATAAAATGCCGAAGGTTAAATAATTTGACTTCTTTTGATCTAAATTCGCATCTTGAGTTTCGGGAGTCCGATTTGAAATCCGCCTTCATGAGTATGTTACATATATTTTGTATAACTTGTATGCAAAAGTTGGAATTATTTCGAAAATCGTAGGGTACCGTTTTAATTTTTATCGTAGCAGCGAATTAAAAAAAAAGGAAAATGACAAAACATAAAAATGTTAGGCGGTGGTCCTTAGCTAAGGACGTGCAGAGTCATTTGAATGCCAAAAATGAACAGAAACATGAGCAAGGAGGAGAAGTAGAGAAAATTATCAGAGAAAATGCCAGAAAATGAGAAAAGGGGCCGGATAAAAGTAGAATTTTCACCCTGAAACATTCAAGTAATGATCCTAATATATTATTTGAGTTTATTACGTGTGTTTGAATATATTTTTACGGTAAAAATAGGGATCTTAGACATCGCCCTAATGATGTAAATTGATAGTTTAAAGGGTCAAATGGACCCCGATAATGAAATTGATTATATATTCGTACTCAGTGAGTTATGGGCAACTTATAAATGTAATTTATTTGGGGTTTGGTTATGTGGCCTTAAACCCTGTACATAGACCTGGCCTGCGTATTGCGTATGCGAATAGGGTATCAGGTTCTTAACCGGATTGCCCTAAGATGTGAGGAATGAAGCCTTTAGCCTAATTTGATATATTTTTCTGCTTATTGAATTGAGTGGGATCGTTTGGCAATGAAACCAAAGGAAAAGCGGTTATTGAGTGGATGTACTAACTTTGTAACAAGGTAAGTGTTTATATCCATTTCTTTGGAGGCACCTGGCCTCGTGGATTTTCTACCACGTGTTCCTTACGTGTGTAGCTGCCGATAGGCGTACTCATTACGCCTTAGCTTTGGATTTATATTCTATATTATATATTATATTATGTCCTGTTATTGGTATTGCATTGAGAATCTGAGTATTGTACTTTGGTTGTGAGTTGGTATATACTTTCCAACTGTCGATGAGAGTCCCGCGCTGGTGATGGGTTATTATTGCATCATATTGAGGGTAGGAGGATTCCGCTCCATTGCATCATATTGAGGGTAGGAGGATTCCGCCCTCGGAGCAAGAGGATTCCGCTCCATTGCATCATATTGAGGGTAGGAGGATTCCGCCCTCGGAGCAGGAGGATTCCGCTCTGTTGCATCATATTGAGGGTAGGAGGATTCCGCCCCCGGAGCAGGAGGATTCTGCTCCATCTATTTGGCACATATGACACCATTGCATCATACTGCATTCATCCCATTTCATTGCACCGCGTGCTGACTATTGTTTGACTGTCGTGTTGTGTTTTATATATGCGGTATGTATACCGTATCTAAGTTTGCCTATATATTTCTGGCTCGTATCCCGGGTTGCACGCCGCAACAGTATAAATATACGGATCGGGTTGCACGCCGCAACAGTATAAATATAAGAATCGGGTTGTACGCCGCAACAGTATGAATATATGGATCGGGTTGCACGCCGCAATAAGATGTATTTCTGATTGTCGATATGTTCAGGATATCTATATGTTCCGTCTACCTTATGACCCTGGTTGTTTATGATTCCATACGTGTTTTCAGTTATTATTTGGCTTTGCCTATTTATAGTTCAAATAAGATGGATTTAGTTTATCTGTTTTTCTTCTCCCTGGCTAGCTATCCTATTCTTTGAGGTGGCTAGTCTGCCCCACTTATTGAGTCCTTTTGACTCACCCTTGTTTGTTGTTTGTTTCTTGTCTATCTATTTCGTTTCGGCAGGTTCGCTCCAGGATTGAGTTTGCCACGTTGTGAAGGAGCGAAGACGACTTCAGCTGTCAGGGTGAGCCAACTTTTATTCCAGATGGCCACCAGTTTATTGGTTATTATTTCAGTTGCATTTTGCTCTTTTCAGGAGGTATTTGTCTTCTTTTGTACTCTTAGATGTGTAGTCTGGATAGCCCTAAACTTGGTATGTTGGGCAGTTAGCTGTAATTTTCTTTCGTACAGCTTAGAAGTGTCAATATGTCTGTGTGTTTTTTTAAGTCTTGTCCTTATTTATGAACTATTATATTTATTTTCCTAATTTAATTGGTAAGGGTTCGCCCGACGGGTCTAGAGGAGGATGTCGGGTGCCCGCACGGCCTAATCGGATTCCGGGTCGTGTCAGTTGGTATCAGAGCCCAGTTTAGAGTCTATGCAGACTATGACAGTGTCTAGTAGAGTCTCGCTGATGGGTACGTAGACGTCCGTACTTATCTACGAGAGGCTATGACGGCATTTAGGAATTTTCACTTCCTTCATTTCTGATCGTGCGTCAGTCTAGGATTCAAAAGTGTTTTCGTTAATTCGTTAATTCCTTTGTGGAAATTGTGAACCTTCGTGCGACGAATCAGCCAACGGTATGAGTTCAAGACGAAGCAGTCTAGCCTGGGGCTAGTACTGACGAAGCCCCGAGAGTTTTTTATCGTGATGACGATCTAGTTACGGATGTACGAGATCGCGATGGGCAAGAGAGTAGGGCCTTATGGTTCCCTTGGCTCTCTACGATGCTTTCACGAGAATCTTGGCGACGCAGATACCGCAAAAACCTATTATTCGCTAGGCAGCTTATAAGGTTGCTGCAGATGTGGACGTTCGATCTCAGGGAGCTCCTTTTCTGGTTCTTAATATTGCTGCAGTAAATTATATTCCGGAGGTAGTATGTGTTGTACCTCTAATTGTTCTGGTTAGCCAGCCGAGGTATCAGTTCAGTCCGAGTGTCCGAAGAGGTTGCATTATTTTACGCGTTTTGAACCTTCCGATATTCTTAAGCCATGCATCAGATAATCCCTGCGTAAATTTTTTTAATTAAAATGATGTCAGTGTAGCCTTCAGGCTTTTGATTATATCCAGCTATATGGTGTTGATTATTCTGCTTTTCGATTTCAGAGTCCAGCCTTGAATTGGTGGCCTGCTCTTTTATTAGCTAACTTGTTTCGGTTTTTCTTCTAGATTCGTGGAAAAAAAAAATCTTTTCGAGTAACGAGCGAGATGAAAAGTGTTTCCAGTTTGAGTGGATTGGACAGGGTAGCCTGTCAGTTAGCCTGCTGGTTTCAGAATATGAGATTAAATTCTTCAGGATGGCTGGATATGCACTAGAACTAGTCCATGAACCTTCCGAGAATGTCAAAGATTTATTGGTGACGTTTCTTTTTTCTTGAGATCCCAGATGGCTCGAGGAATTGAGGTTGGGACTTTATTTGATGTTGTTGGTTATATTGCTCAGAGGTGTTAGGCGTACCATAAGTTAGAGCGGGAAGAGTTAGAGCGAGAAAGCAAGAGATCCTACGGCCTGGTAGGCACCATTGTACCTCATTTGGAGGTAAGAGTTTTGATTATTTTGGGAGGTCACCTGCCAGGTTATTTCAGCTTGTAGAGCGTAATTCTCAAAGTGCGCTAGTAGTTCATCGAGATTAGACTCAACTTTCTCTTTGTAGTTATCAATAATCTGTCCAGTTTCTATTTTAGCGAAAAGGGTGTTATCACGGTCGTGAGTCTGGTTATCCTTTGAGGAGTTTTCCCTTATTCTAGCAAGTAGACAGTCGTCCTTCTTCTTGCCCTTAGGCACCTGCCCAGTCGCAGGAATTTCATTTAAATGTTAATCAATCAGAGAAATGCCACCATCCAGTAGAGGTCGAGAGCGTGGTGGTAGTGGTTCTTCTAGAAGTAATTATCAGGGTAGTGGCTCGACTCAGCTACAGAGGCAGTTCTATGAACTGCTTGTCTGGCAGGATGTTGAGGTATCTGATGTAGTACACCCATGTATTTCTTCTTCTCTTAAATGTGAGTAAGATTTGATTCTTTTGATCGATCTGGAAATGGTGTGTCTTATTATGTTTCGATGGTTTTCTTGGATGTCGTTCTATTAAGAATCGGTTGCGGAAGAGGGGTGAGCTGCTGATATGATTTATTCCTGGCATTTATGATGACCCTACTAGTTTATCTGGTTTAAATGTGAGGGATTTGTGAGTGAGTATCGGTATTTTTCTGCTTGGCATCTTGTTACGCCACTTTCTGTTATTATGTCAATCCAGTTTACCTCTCCTCGGAAATCAGTGTTGGTAGGATGATGGGATTCTTATTCGTCACCATCAGGAAGTGTCGTTTTTTTTCCGGTGTAAAGTGGTTAGTAAGTAATATTTGATCTATGTGTCTTCCATGGTTCAAGATGTTTGTAGAGTCATGTTATCCCATGAGCTTATCTGGGTTATAAAAGGGTTTATGGTAAATTGTCAGAATTTCCTTCTTATTGGAAGGTTAAAATTGGTATGGATGTTTTTTCATAAAGCTTATTTAATGTCTATCTCTTCAATTGCGATTTTTTGGCTCGCCTGACGCGGAAGTAGTCTAGCTTTGGTAGTCAAGCAAATAAGAAGATGAACTTCCTGAAGCTCTAATTATTTCTATCCTCGATCTATTTCCATTTCTTCTTCGTCCGGCACTAGTGAGCTTGGGCGATTGGTAGCCGCTTGTGACGTTCCCTGTGTTGAGCCAGAGTACGTGTTATTGTGGCCGGATAAGCATATTATTATTTTGGAAGCATATTATTGTTTTGGTCCAGTTGTCTCGTCTTGTTATCCGTTTAACATGTTATGTTATCAGTTTATCCGAGTATCCATTCCCATGTATAGTATAGTGCTGGTTCTGTTTTTGCGGATCATCCAGTTTCAGGGGAAACTCTGATGAAATTTTTATATAGAAGTACCATCCATCGGGCGGTGGTGTTTACGGCAAAGGTATGGAGTTGTGAACTCGAGAGTTGCAGCTAGCTGGCAACTCGAAAGGGTAGTTTGGTAGTTTAGGTCTGCCTATGTTCAGCTTTTAGCTAGGTCTTCTTTAATCCAGCAGGTTGTGCGAGGATGACTATTTCTATTCAAATTAGTTGTATGAGTTTATGCTTTAAGTGGAGGAGTCTTCCTCCAATTGATACCGAATCATAATATTAAATCTCTAAGGCATTGCTGAAGCGTAAGCTAATTCTTAGTTCCATCGACCTGTTCTATATCGAAAGGTATATCGAAGAGGTAATTATCGGCTGAATCATGTTAACCCATTCAAAGTTTCGTGTATCCTTATTTCGAAAATATAAAACTCCTCTCACATGATTGAGAAAGGGTCGGCTTAGTCCGAATAAGTTGGGCAATGATGTTATCATATTATCCAAATATGTTTTATCCAAGAGTTTGATGTGCGTGTTATAACTCTGATTCTGTAATTATGAGATAATGTCTGTGGAGTAGTTTATGAAGGTTGTGCAAGTTCTCTTGTTATCTGCGTAAATCTTGCTTTAGATTTAGGCTCGTTCGAGGACGAACGAGAGTTTAAGTGGAGGAGAATGAACCGAGATCGTTTCAGAAGTTAGGACTCCGATTGGCGTGCTGATAATTTTAAAATATTCGTAATGTCCATTAGAACCTGTCTGTAAAATTTGAGCTAAATCAGACCTCGTTTAGTAGGCATCGGAAGAAGGTTTCAGTTTTTATTGGCGATAAATATTAAAAAGAGATTTTCGAGCTCGGTTTTGCCGAATGAGCTCCGATTCGAAATTCGAAAGCACCGTTAGGTTCGTATGATTATTTGTGATTTTTGTAAACTTTTGAAAGTGAATTTCGATGTTGTTCGACTAGTTTCCGCTAAAATGCCGAAAGTTAAATAATTTGACTTCTTTTCATCTAAATTCGCATCTTGAGTTTCGAGAATCCGATTTGAAATCCGCCTTCGCGAGTATGTTACATATATTTTGTATAACTTGTATGCAAAAGTTGGAATTATTTCGAATATCCTAGGGCACCGTTTTAATTTTTATCGTAGCAGCGAATTAAAAAAAAAAGGAAAATGACAAAACATAAAAATGTTAGGCGGTGGTCCTTAGCTAAGGACGTGCAGAGTCATTTGAACGCCAAAAATGAACAGAAACATGAGCAAGGAGGAGAAGTAGAGAAAATTATCAGAGAAAATGCCAGAAAATGAGAAAAGGGGCCGGATAAAAGTAGAATTTTCACCCTGAAACATTCAGGTAATGATCCTAATATATTATTTGATTTTATTACGTGTGTTTGAATATATTTTTACGGTAAAAATAGGGATCTTAGACATCGCCCTAATGATGTAAATTGATAGTTTAAAGGGTCAAATGGACCCCGATAATGAAATTGATTATATATTCGAACTCAGTGAGTTATGGGCAACTTATAAATGTAATTTATTTGGGGTTTGGTTATGTGGCCTTAAACCCTGTACATAGGCTTGGCCTGCGTATTGCGTATGCGAATAGGGTATCGGGTTCTTAACCGGATTGCCCTAAGATGTGAGGAATGAAGCCTTTAGCCTAATTTGATATATTTTTCTGCTTATTGAATTGAGTGGGATCGTTTGGCAATGAAACCAAAAGAAAAGCGGTTATTGAGTGGATGTACTAACTTTGTAACAAGGTAAGTGTTTATATCCATTTCTTTGGAGGCACCTGGCCTCGTGGATTTTCTACCACGTGTTCCTTACGTGTGTAGCTGCCGATAGGCGTACTCATTACGCCTTAGCTTTGGATTTATATTCTATATTATATATTATATATTATATATTATATTATGTCCTGTTATTGGTATTGCATTGAGAATCTGAGTATTGTACTTTAATTGTGAATTGGTATATACTTTCCAGCTGTCGATGAGAGTCCCGCGCTGGTGATGGGTTATTATTGCATCATATTGAGGGTAGGAGGATTCCGCCCTCGGAGCAGGAGGATTCCGCTCCATTGCATCATATTGAGGGTAGGAGGATTCCGCCCTTGGAGCAGGAGGATTCCGCTCCATTGCATCATATTGAGGGTAGGAGGATTCCGCCCTCGGAGCAGGAGGATTCTGCTCCATTGCATCATATTGAGGGTAGGAGGATTCCGCCCTCGGAGCAAGAGGATTCCGCTCTATTGCATCATATTGAGGGTAGGAGGATTCCACCCCCGGAGCAGGAGGATTCCGCTCCATCTATTTGGCACATGTGACACCATTGCATCATACTGCATTCATCCCATTTCATTGCACCGCGTGCTGACTACTGTGTGAGTGTCGTGTTGTGTTTTATATATGCGGTATGTATACCGTATCTCAGTTTGCCTATATATTTCTGGCTCGTATCCCGGGTTGCACGTCGCGACAATATAAATATATGGATCGGATCGGGTTGCACGCCGCAACAGTATAAATATACGAATCGGGTTGCACGTCGCAACAGTATGATTATATGGATCGGGTTGCACGCCGCAACAGGATGTATTTCTGATTGTCGACATGTTCAGGATATCTATATGTTCTGTCTACCTTATGTCCCTGGTTGTTTATGATTCCATACGTGTTTTCAGTTATTATTTGGCTTTGCCTGTTTATAGTTCAAATAAGATGGATTTAGTTTATCTGTTTTTCTTCTCCCTGGCTAGCTATCCTATTCTTTGAGGTGGCTAGTCTGCCCCACTTATTGAGTCCTTTTGACTCACCCTTGTTTGTTGTTTGTTTCTTGTCTATCTATTTCGTTTCGGCAGGTTCGCTCCAGGATTGAGTTTGCCACGTTGTGAAGGAGCGAAGATGACTTCAGCTGTCAGGGTGAGCCAGCTTTTATTCCGGATGGCCACCAGTTTATTGGTTATTATTTCAGTTGCATTTTTCTCCCTTCAGGAGGTATTTGTCTTCTTTTGTACTCTTAGATGTCTAGTCTGGATAGCCCTAAACTTGGTATGTTGGGTAGTTAGCTGTAATTTTCTTTCGTACAGCTTAGAAGTGTCAATATGTCTGTGTGTTTTTTTTAAGTCTTGTCCTTATTTATGAACTATTATATTTATTTTCCTAATTTAATTGGTAAGGGTTCGCCCGATGGGTCTAGGGGAGGATGTCGGGTGCCCGCACGGCCTAATCGGATTCCGGGTCGTGTCACGTAGTATGTCGTAGATGGAACTCTTTCCAATAAAAATTCTTGGTATATAAAATGATACACCCTAAAAAGGAAAAACCCAACTCAATTAAAAAATATTAAGTACAATATAGAAACAGTAAAATACAATGCAGAAACAGTAAAATACAATGCAGAAACAGTAAATTAGGGATGTTAAATTGAGCAAGCAACAAGGCAAGGCGACGCAAGTTTCCTTCACATTCACGCTCCAGCTCCACATCCAGCCTAGTATTTTCTGCATTCATCCAGGCCAGCTCATCATTTTGCCTCTCAAGCTGCTTCCTGAACCCCTCAACTCCTGTCCATTTTAGCATTTCTTCTTTCCTCAGCATCCTCCTCCACATGCTCTGGTTCATCAACAGGTTCACCATCCAACACATAGTCACAAGATTTCAGTAGAAACCCATAGACTAAGGCATGTTTACCTAACCCCATATCAGCTACCCTACCAATGTGCTTGATCATCACTTAAGGCAGATTAATACAAATCTCTCGATCCAGCAGGTCCATATAGGTCAGATCTAGAAAGTTAGCCTCACTGAGCCTCTCCGACCTCTGCAACAGGTTCTTCAGCACAAATTCAAATAGCAACTGGTAGAAGGGTTGCATTGCCTTGTTCTTAACTTGCGTTGCCCTTGCTAGCCTAGGTCTCCCTGCAAACTTTTGGGTCACCTCCAAAGCAGACACACCATCTCCTCTAGCCGACCACGAGTTTCTCATGTACTCACTGTAGCCCTGAGAAGGCACACCCAATATCTCACCAAGCTCTACACAATCAAACTGGATCACTAGCCTCTTAACTATTGTTGTCACAATTCCTTCACTTACTGTGCAATTTGAGTAAAACTCTCGAACCTCTTGCCCTCTCAGCTGTCTGGTTCGGTCACTAAACAAGTGAAACCAACCCTGAGCATTCAGCTTAGCACCAAGCTGAGTCATCCCTTCCAGCTCTAGGTCAGTGAGAATTTTACCCTTCACCAATAGCGGACCTCTAAAGTAAGCCACTCTCCTCTTCTTGTCTTCCTTGTCATCTCCAGTCACCAAATTTGTCTTTGAACCTCTCCTACAAACTTCAGGTTCCTCCACAATCCTCCCATGCTGCTCTCTAACAGAACCTCGAGTAGCAGGTCTCCTAGCATGACTCACCGTCTTCCTACTGCTTTCTCCTATTCCCTCAGCATCACCAGAATTTCCAATTTTAGAACTACACATAAATTCTCCTCCCTTTACCAACCTTCGTTTCTTCACAGTTTTTCCCTGTTCCTGAATCACATGCCTTTTACCCAATCTCCTATGTTCCTCTACCACCACAACATCGGTCTCACTGGAGGAACCTTCACTAGCTTGAGGAGTGGGATTAGCTTAGGAAACACAACATTCAAAGTTTTAGCAAAGCCTACACCCTCTAAATTCTCTTCCACATAATAATCAATTTCCCCATCATCACCTGTCACAAAACCAAAGAACGAACAAGGTTCTTTCTCAGGTTCCTTGGTAGGTTCAGCAGATTTTTCTTCTCCCTTATCACTAATGGTCTTTTCCACCACAGGAACTGTCACAGGAACAGGTTCCTCAACAGTCTTTTCAGTTTCACTGTCGTCTAAACCATCCCCTGTATCAACAACCTTTTCTTTTTCAAGATTTTCTCCAACCACACTCTTCTTTGCACTAACTTCAGCCACTACATGCTCTCCTAAATCTATATGCTCAGAAGGTAAACTAGCTTCTACAGTAACAGTACTAGTAGGAGAACTAGGGTTTACCTTTTCAGTTTCTTGACGACTTTCTCGAACAGTTTTGACGACCCCTTCATCCGTAATCGCAACTGAATCACTTTCCCCTTACTAGTTGCTTCCTCTGTCAACTTCTTCTGCCTCAATTTTGTGAACTTCCTCGCCATCACTACGGAGCTCGCAGCTAGTTGCTTTGCTTTCTGATTTAGTTTAGAAAATTTGAGTTTAGGAGAAGAGGGTTGTGAGTCAATTTTAGAACTGGTCGACATTGTAACGGAGTGTTGTGATTTCCTTAGAGAGTGATTGAGAGAAATCGTCTAGAGAGAATTTCAGTCTTTAGCACCGACATAAACAATAAATCTCTAAAGCTTAATGGAATAGAGAAGGTTATAGGGTGTATCGGTAAGGGGAACGGGTGATGGGATGTGAAAAAGATGTTACAACATTACTACGTCTAGGAGCTGACGCCAACAGGTTCAACAAATTTTGAATTTTAAACACCTACCACTAATCCGGCACCAAGAGAGGATAACTGGTAACTGATTGGCCACGTAAGACAAGTATTATACTCAGTAAGTAAAATAGAATATGTACCTGAATGTCCATGCACCAGTTTCTTCAATGATATCCTTTATTTAAAATTTTGCCAGAATCTAAGTCTTGAAAACAGGTTCCAAACAGGTCAGCAAGCAAAACAATTAAGTTTCATATATAGAATCAACTAAATAAAGTTAAGCTAGGTAAAACAAGGAAACTTCACTAGCCAATCATTGGGAGAACCAGGTGATGGTTCGTTGATGCAATATAAAGCCAAGCTCGAGAGCACAAAGGATACAAGTCAAGGGCTCCAGAAACGTCTTGAAGATCATGCATTGGAGTGCCAAGGAAGGAGGAGCACATAGGCACCAAAGGAGAGGCTCGGGGCGACACATTTTGAGCCATTCCAAGAACCCCCAGGAAGGGGCGGACCGCCTACTCAAAGTGGTGGACCGCCTAGTCGAAGTTGAGGCCTCAGGACTTTGGGCCACCCATAAAAGGGGCGGACCGCATACTTTTTAGGCGGGGCGCCTACTCCCAGTGGGTGGGGCGCCTACTCCCCTCTGTTCAGCATCAGGCGGGGCGCCTGTTTCACTAGGCGGGGTGCCTAGTTCCGTTATGTTTCAAGACTTGTTTTGTGGTGTAATTCCTATTTTGCCCTTAAGTGGCTTGTATGTCTTAACCCAACCCATGGGCATTTTAGTCATTTCACATTGTCTTAGGAAAGACTATAAATAGGAACCTTAGCCATTTTCATTCATTAGTTAGTCATTATTGAAGAGAGAATTGAGAGGGAACATTGAAGAGGCCGAGCCCTTCTTGTTGAAGCCCGACGCTTTGTGTATGTCTCGACTTGGAACCTATGGAGATCGACACCTAGTTTGATTCCATTGTAAGGTTCGAGTTTCCCTTCTCCCTTTTGAATTCAATCAACGTGAGTGAATTGAATTCGATTCTTTCTTCTAATTTCTTGCCTTCCTAGTCTCGATTTCTTGTTATCTTTATCACTTCCGCATATTTGTATCGTGTTTAGCTTCCGTTCATTTTACATTGCATCAGTTGGTATCAGAGCAAGGCTCGGGTTATGTTCTTACAGACCCCCGTTCCTTGTTCATTGTGTTAGTTTATCATTGTTATAGAAAATTTGAAGAAAAACAAAAAAATTGAAAAACTTGAAAATTTCACAAAATTTGGTGGAACTTGTTGGATTGGAACACCCATACATTGAAAATCATTGGGGTTTGTTCCTTATGTGATTCCCGTTCTTTTGGTACCAAAATTACAAGATTTGGTGGTGTGTTTCAAAGTTTGAAGAAATCAAATCCCCAAAATTTTCAGAAGCCCTAGATTTTTGCTCAAGAATCAAAATTGATTTGTTGTTGTTTGATTGGGGTTAAAACCTATTGGATAATGTTTAGAAACATCATACCCATCCTTGGGTATCATTAGAATCGAAAACAACCCGAAAACGTTGGATTTTGAGTGCAAAACGGACCAAATCGCGTTTTGCAAAACTGCTGCAGGGCCAAGTAGGCCGACCACCCACTTAGTAGGCGGACCGCCCACCCCACTCTCTGAAGATTTTGGGCGGACCGCCCCTTTACAGAGGCGGGGCACCTCTTTTGCTGAGTGATCCCCGGATAGTTTTTTCGTAGGTTTTCGATTGTTATTCGACCACGGGCTTCTTGGTTAGTGTTTCTAGGGTATTTGGCCAACTTACTAGAGTATTAGGACATTCGTGCGTAGAGGAGATTAGGAATCAAAGAAGATTCATAGAAATTTCTTTGGCCTCAAGTGCGCACTTTAAATAACCGTCCGTCCATCGAGTCTCATTAACTCAATTCCGAACTTTAACTTGGACATACTAGTTGTGATCACCATGGTTCCCAAGTTGTGAAGGCCTCACTCTTGAGTGTTCATATATTGAGTGATACACGTGAGGGAGTGACTTTTGGGAGGTTTTGTTCTGTTGGTGTTGCAATAATGTCGGATGATGATGGAGGAGATTATGGCTCATATAGGGATGATGCGAGTTGCTATGACTCGTATGGTGATGATGGAGACTATGGTTCCTATGAGGGTGATGATGGCCATTACTATGATGATGGAAACCATGGCTCCTATGTTTATGAAGCGGTTCACTATGATGATCGTGAGGTTGAAGAAGACTATGAAGCTTGTGATGATGAATTTGATGAATCTAATGCTTCAAGTCAAGAATACGAAGATGGTGACGCTTCAAGGTACATTGATCCTACTTACTCTTCTTGTGGTGAATTTGAGCATATAGATAGTGACATAGATGGAATTGATGATGAGGGTAAGCATTATTCATTTGCATCTTCTCTTGGTGTTGCTAGTGGTGTGCAAGGGAGTAGTAGAGGACCTTCCATTAGTATGGGAGGCGGTGGTAGTTGTTCCATGGGAAAGAAGAAGCTTGCATCTTCTAGGTACGCTAAGCGACCTAATTCTTCTAATTTCCATGTGGAGGTTGGTTTGAGAGATGATGTTGCTTTTGCTACAAAGGGGTTATATGCCCTGAGGGGCATGGAAGGTTGTAGTAGGAGTAGTACTATGGGCTATGGAACCAAGGCGAGAGGCACTTATGGGTTCCATGGCAAGGTTTCTTCCTCGACTTCCAACAACATCTCTAATGTTGGGAGAGTGAGTGGAAGTAGAGATTGTTCTAGTGGTGTTGCCACTAGTGAAGGGATAAGGAAGACCCAAGTTGTCGTAGTTGGCACTTGTGGGCATTCAAGTTCTCACTTGGATGCCAATCTACAAAACTTGGGTAGGAGAAGGTTCGTTGTTGAGGTAGGTGGTATTGGAGGGTACTTGCTCAAGATTGGTGATACTGATGCCAATTGTATTAGCACCCCTTTGGTTGATAGGCTTAGGATACCATGCCATAAGCTAGAGCATCCTTATGAGTATGATGGAGTGTGGGTTTCTAAGGAGGCTCGGGTACTCATATCTCATAGGAATTATAAATGCTATGTGTGGTGTGATGTGTATCCCATGCGTCATGTTGATGTGTTGGTAGGTGAGCCGTGGTTGGAGGGGAAGAGGGTGCAATATAGTGCTATGAAGGATGCATATCTTGTGGGCATAGGGCAAAGAGTTTATGACTTTGTGCCTTATCGATGAAGAGCAAAGTGCCTACTAGTGCACTTTCTTTGGCTATGCAAAGGAGCAAGGAGCAAGAACTTCATTCCATGGTTGACAATGTGCAAACAAGAAGTCCTGCAAACACAAGCAATGGTGGGACTAGTGCTACAAAAGAGTTGACAAATGTCAACAAGGTGAGCCCGAAGCCACTTCCAAAGCTGAGTGGTTCACCAACGAAGAAAAAGGAGACATCAAGTGATGAGCCTCCTAGTCCTAGATTCCGGGTTGACGTGAAAAGTCCACCTACTCCGGCTATGGGTATCCTTGGGCCTCGTCCCAATTCACCCGAATTTGAGAGACAAAAGATAGAGAGGAGTAAGGGAGCGACCGGTGACAACTCTCGAGTGGAAAAAGGAGAGGTTGTGTTGAGTGATGTGAGTGGGTTGTCACTACCCGAATCTACACCCGACCTTGGGAAAAAAATGAGGGAAAAGAAAGAGGGAAAAAGAAAAAATTGAGAGTGAGGACACCCCTTATTCTAACCTTAACCCTTTACCTTTTTCTTCTATGTGTTTGAATTCTTATGTAAGGATTCTTGAAGGCAAACCAATGGGGCCTCAACCATGTTCCGAGATGGAAAGACAAGGTGAAGGAGATGCCGAATGTGAGCTACAAGGTGGAGACATTCATGACACTTCAAAGGTATGTGATAGTTCTTCCTCCCTTGAGCATGATACTTCCTTGTCTTTTGACAATGTGTGTGAAAACTCTATACTAGTTGATGATTTGCATGAATATAATGTGTTTGCAACTAGTGTAGAGCCTTTGTGTCAACTTGTGTGTGCCAATGAACCACTAGTTGAGAGGGTTGAAAAGCCACATCATGATGTGAGCTTGGTTTTCATTGAACCTCTCTTTAGTGAAAATGTTAAAGTTGACCTTGTATGTGAACCTTGTTATGACACCCCACCTATATATGATAAAAGAGAAAATGAATTTCATGATAATCTTATTCTTCCCTTTGATTGCTTGATTGATAGCGGTGGTCCCTTGTGTCGTAGTGAGGGTGGATTTGACCTTGAGGAGTCTCTTGAGTGTGAGATGGATCGATTTATTTTCGATGACTCCTCGAGTGAGAGTGAAGGACCTACTCTTGATACTATGCTTTTGTGTAAACATGAATTTGAGATGCATGCTTTTACATTTCTATTGTTTGAGGGCAATCTCGTTTGTGGTAATGAATTGTATCGGACTAGGGTTGGTGGTAAAATCGAACCTCCATGGTATGTAAAGATAGATTCTAAGGATGATCCATTGTTTGGAACTCCAAGTGGGATGAGTGGTCTTGATATTGGTTGTGTTGACCTATCTTCTAGTAGTCCTAGCCTTCGTTGTGTGGACTATAATGATGAAGAACCTATATTGGAGACCTTCCTTTGGAGCTTGTCTAATAAGGAGGATTGTCTTGGAGGTGACTTTGGAGGTGAGGAGGTACCTCTCGGTGTGTGTAAGAATGATTTTAAGAAGGGGAGTGGAGTAGTCGATGTTAGTTGTGAGTTGAACTATTTTATTTACTCCATCCCATATGTTGAGCACACTTTGAGTGTTGGGCATGCCAAAGCTAATGTGTCACATTGTGATAAAATTGATTTGAAGGCTTGATGTGTTGATAGTAAGCTTAGGGGTCATAGGACATTTGATTGTTACATGTTGCATGACTTTGATCTCTTTGCTTGTTTTGAAAATGAGTGCTTGTTCTTGCCGAGCCAAGACTTTGTTGTCTCCTTTGGGGGCATAAGCTTTTTAATAGGTATTGATACTTAGCTCTACCACAAGTGTGTGTTTTCCATACCACTTGCACTTATTCTTGTTAAGCTAACCTACTTGTGAAGTAGGAAGTTTTGGTTGTGCTTGCTTTGATTTTAGGTTTTGATGGTTCGATTTTGAGGACGAAATCCTTTCAAGAAGGGGAAGATGATGCAATATAAAGCCAAGCTCGAGAGCAATTAGGATACAAGTCAAGGGCTCCAGAAACGTCTTGAAGATCATGCATTGGAGCGCCAAGGAAGGAGGAGCACATAGGCACCAAAGGAGAGGCTCGGGGGACGAATTTTGAGCCATTCTAAGAACTCCAGGAAGGGGCGGACCGCCTACTCAAACGGACGGACCGCCTAGTTGAAGTTGAGGCCTCACGACTTTGGGCCGCCCATAAAAGGGGCGGACCGCTTACTTTTTAGGCGGGGCGCCTACTCCCAGTAGGTGGGGCGCCTACTCCCCTCTGTTCAGCATCAGGCGGGGCGCCTGTTTCACTAGGCGGGGCGCCTAGTTCCGTTATGTTTCAAGACTTGTTTTGTGGTGTAATTCCTATTTTGCCCTTAAGTGGCTTGTATGTCTTAACCCAACCCATGGGCATTTTAGTCATTTCACATTGTCTTAGGAAAGACTATAAATAGGAACCTTAGCCATTTTCATTCATTAGTTAGTCATTATTGAAGAGAGAATTGAGAGGGAACATTGAAGAGGCCGAGCCCTTCTTGTTGAAGCCCGACGCTTTGTGTATGTTTCGACTTGGAACCTATGGAGATCGACACCTAGTTTGATTCCATTGTAAGGTTCGAGTTTCCCTTCTCCCTTTTGAATTCAATCAACGTGAGTGAATTGAATTCGATTCTTTCTTCTAATTTCTTGCCTTCCTTGTCTCGATTTATTGTTATCTTTATCGCTTCCGCATATTTGTATCGTGTTTAGCTTCCGCTCGTTTTACATTGCATCACCCGTTCAGTGTATCGTGGTCATCCTTAACTCAAGCTTGTTCTTTTCAAATTGTACCCTATTCAATGCCTTAGTGAAGATATCAGCAATTTGATCCTCAGTCCTTCAAAAGTTCATACTAATTAGGCCTTTCTCAACATTGTCCCTTAAAAAGTGATGCCTAATATCAATATGCTGGACCGGGTTCTTGGCTATATTGACTGCAGTGGTATTGTCAAAAAGATTGGAACTGGTCCACACTTGATTCCAAAGTCCTCCAACTGCTGCTTGATCCATAATAGCTTTGAACGACACAAAGCAGCTGCTACATATTCAACCTCAGTTGCAGATAATGCCACTGAACTTTGCTTCTTTGTAGCCCATGAAACTAAACAAGGACCTAGGAAACGTGCCATCCCAGATGTACTTTTCCTATCAACCAAGTGACCAGCATAGTCAGCATCAACATAACCAATTAGATCAAAACTTCCACCTTTTGGGTACCATAATCCAAGATCCTGAGTTCCTTTCAAATATCTCATGATTCTTTTTACGGCAGTTAAGTGTGACTCCTTCAGTTTAGACTGGAACCTTGTACACAACCCCACACTATAAACAATGTCTGGACGACTTGCTGGTAAATACAGTAACGAACCAGTCATCCCTCTGTACTTAGTTTCATCAATTGAAGCACCAGTTTCATCCAGATCTATCTTCGTTCCAGGAGAAATGGGTGTGTTCGTATCCTTAGCAGACTTCATTTCATACTTCCTTAAAATTTCTTTGATGTACTTTGCTAATGGATCATTGTGCCTTCCTGAGTTTGCTTGATTTGTAAGCCTAAGAAGAAATTCAGCTCACCCATCATACTCATCTCAAATTCACTTCCCATCAGGTTGGCAAACTCCAATAATATCGTGTACATATACTTGAACAATTAGCAGGTCCTTGGCTTTCTTCCTTAGAAACAAAGTATTGTCTATTTTAAATCTTGTAAAACCATTCTTCAATAAGAACCCAGACAACCTTTCATACCAAGCCTTAGGAGCCTGTTTCTATCCATACAATGCCTTGTCAAGTTTGTAGACATGATCAGGAAACTCTGTACTTTCAAAGCCAGGTGGTTGAACCACGTACACCTCTTCATTCAGATAACCATTAAGGAATGCACTCTTCACGTCCATCTGGTACATCTTAAAGTCCATGTAAGCTGCAAAGGCAATTAGCATTCTAATGGCTTTCATTGTAGCAACAGGTGCAAAGGTTTCATCATAATCGATTCCTTCTTCTTGACTGTAACCTTGAACCACTAATCTTGCCTTTTCTTTGTTACTATGCCATGTTCATCCATCTTGTTTCTAAAGACCCATTTAATACCAATGATGGACATGTCCGTTGGTCGAGGGAACAGGTGCCATACCTTACTTCATTCAAACTGATGAAGTTTCTCTTGCATAATAATCACCCAATCAAGATCCTCAAGTGCTTCTCGTAAATTCTTAGGTTCTATTGAAGACAAAAATGCAAAGAATGCACAGAAGTTCTTTAAAGCTCTTCTAGTAACAATTCTAGTATTCAAATCAGATATGAGGTTCTCTAGTGGATGAGAACTTTGATACTTCCAAGGGTTAGGTTAAATCTGTTGAGTAGTGTTTCTATGAGGTGCTAAACCATCTAAGTCATCTTCATCTTGCTCTTCAGTTCCGCCGTCTGATTTCCTTCTAGTTCCCCCTGAGTATGATCCTTATCACCATGATTATTTATATCCCCAGTCAAATTCTCAGGGTCTTCAGCATCATCTCTCGCAAGACCAATCTCTTGATCATCATCTTCTTGTTTGCTTACAAAAGTTTCAGATTTAACAAATACCACATGCACACTTTCTTCTACAGTCATGGTCCTCTTGTTGAACACTTTATAAGCTTTACTTTGTGAAGAATATCCCAAAAAGATGGCCTCATCACTTCTAGCATCAAACTTCCCTAGAGGTTCTTTCCCATTGTTATGCATGAAACACTTGCACCCAAAAGCTCTGAGATGTGCAATATTAGGTTTCCTGCCTCTAATCAGCTCATAGGGAGTTTTCTCTAATAACGGACGAATAGAACAACGATTCAGTAAGTAGCAAGCGGTATTGACTACTTCAGCCCAAAGAGTCCGCTTGACAACAACACAGTTCTAGCCACGTCCTCTAAGGACCTGTTCTTTCTTTCAACTACACCATTCTACTGACGGGTCCTTGGTGCAGAGAAGTTGTGATCCGCACCATATTTATTGCAATATTCTGTGATCTTAGTATTCTCAAACTCCGTTCTATGGTCGGACCTGATACTTACCAGTTGAAGCCCCAGTTTCTTCTGATTTACTCTGACCCAATCCTCGAACACATCATATGCTTCATCCTTCGATCTGAGGAACAAGGTCCATGTATATCTGGAGTAATCATCAACTATTACCATTATGAACCTCTTACCTCCTCTGCTCCTCACCCTCATTGATCCACACAAGTCCATGTGAACCAGCTCAAGTGGTTTAGACGTACTAACCACTTTCTTTGACTTGAATGAAGATTTACATGTTGCCCCCTCACACACGCATCACAAATCTTGATGTCATTGAACCTCTTTCTTGGCATTCCACGAACCAGGTCCTTTGACACTAGCTTATTCAACTGAGTCAAGCTTGCGTGTCCTAGTCTCTTGTGCCACAATTAACTATCATTCTCCAGCACATTCAGACAAGTCAAATTATTCTCAGTAAGAGAACCTAATGTAGCATTGTAAACATTGTTCGCTCGTTTCCCTTCCATTATCACTTCACCAGTCTGCAGGTTCTTTACGGTGGAACCTACAAATGTGAAACTCACTAGATTTCCTCTATCACATAGTTGAGAGATACTTAGCAGATTGTGCCTCAATCCATCCACATAGAGTACATTGTCAATAGCATGATTGAGGGATCTCCCAACTTCTCCAATACCAACAATTTTACCGCTCTTGCCTCCTCCAAAAGCTACACTACCCCCTTGAAATGCTGCGAGTGAGAGAAAGTTTCTTCTATCTCCTGTCATGTGCCTGGAATACCCACTATCAAGAATCCAGCTTGGGTTGTTCCATCTCACTCCAGCCTGCAAAAGAAAATCAAGGGTTAGTAACAGGAACCTAGACAAGCTTGGGTCCCTTTTTGTTATAGAATGGATGTATTAAATCTTTTCTAGCCCAATAAGGTAAAACTGATTTTTTATTCTTTTGCACTGCTCTTTTTGCAACACTGTATTCATTCTTGATATGACCAGTCTTAACACACAAGAAGTAGAGTTTGTTGCAAGGAAGTCATACATATTTACTATTAGGGTTCCAAGCAGGTAAAAGGTTTCCTATGTCCTAGTCCAGTTTTACCTCTATTATGATTTTCATGCAACCAATTCAAAGCTTTAGAAGACTTGTTCCATTTAATGAGTCTGGTGAGCTCAGAGTTAGCTTTTTCAACCTTTTCCTGAAGAACCCGGTTCTTCTCAGTTTCCTGATATAGAACCTGATTTTTCTTTTAAAGCTCAGTTTCAAGGTTGATTTGAACCACACTAACTCCTTGCTTACCAGACACTTCTTTCAATTTTTGATTTTTAAGTTTGGGTTCAGAAACTTTCTTTTGTTCACTAAGCACCTATTCTTTAATTAACGACCTTCAAATTCAAGGGCTGAGACTTTCTGTTTTAGTTCCAAAACTTGAGCTTCACTAGCAGTTAATTCCTTTTTAAGATCAGATTAAGCTTTTTCCAAGTTTTTTTTCTTCATTGAAAAATCAGACACAACCGAGATTAGTTGGTCCTTCTCAGAAAGTACTTGTTCCTTCTCAGTCCTTAAATTTTCAATACCTTCAATTAAAGTCAGAGCAAGCAAATTTAATTCCCTAGGGGAGCAAGTATGAAGTCTAGTTATCAGTTCATCGAGACTTACCTCAGGTGGATCGTTAGTGGAAGGTTCATCATCAAGAGCCATAAGTGCCAATGGAGAGACATCTTAAGGTTCATCTTCTTCTTCATCACCTTCGCTTTCAGAAGTTTCCCATATTGGAGAACTAACAACATGGTCCTTTTTGCAGCTCTTGAAACACTCTGAGTAGCTCAGACTTTCTACCATGCTATTATCACCAGGAATGACTTTGATTGAGCCCTCCTCTGACTTTTCTTCATTGTAGATGCTATCTAGTATATCCCAGTTTTCCTTTGCGGTTGAGCACTTAGGAACGCGTGTACAAACATTTAATCCCAATCCACACTGAAGAATCTTCATAGCTTCAGCATTCATCTGAAGTAGTTTGAAGTCTCTTTCATTAAATTCTTCTACAGGCTTTTGAACTTTGTTCCCTGATGCATCAATCTTTGTGGGAATTAAAGGACCATTCTGTGTAATTCTCCATAACTGATAATTCTTTGCCTGTAAAAAGGTTTGCATCCTAAAGTTCCAGAATTTGTAGTGTTGACCATTGAACTGCGGAGGCTTGCTGATAGATTGTCCTTCGGGCATGAATGGTGGTGCACTCATTGTTCAGATCCTTTTCAAGATGTTAATCTTTATTCGAGAGAACCTGCTCTGATACCACTTGTTTCACTTGGTGCACCTATGTAAGACACTAGGGGGGATGAATAGTGTCCTTGCCCAATTTTTAAATTCTAAAAACTTGCCTTTAACTTTTATCGCCTAACTTACAAAGAACCAGGTTCCTTGCAAGTTTCACCTATCTCTGAAACTTAAACACACTGCGGAACCATAAATAACACAGAGATTTTTACGTCCTTGCTCAAGGGATAAAAAACGACGACTCAAACTCTTGGGATTTCAACTCTTCCACTAAAGGAAAAATCGAGCAAGTTTGAGAGTACAATGTAATGTAATCAAGGAACTAGACCTTCCTAGTACCTAGAACCTTCCAAGCCACACGTTAGCTTGTGAGGTTGGATGATATATTACAACTCGATAGCCTATAACAAAAACTAAAACAATAGACTTAACTATGAAACTGCTCCTTCGTAAGGTTCTGCTCCTCAGCCTTTGTTCTTGCACACAATGCCTCTCACGATCTGTTTGTTCTTGATTTGCTTTATTGATATGTCTTGAGTGCGTAAATTAATTCTGGCCAAATTAACTTGTATATATAGGAGTTTAACATAGCCGGATCCAACTAAGTTAAGAACTCCTTTTCTACTTTGGAATCCGTTTCAAATACGTTTTACCCATATTGCTTTATTTAAAACCTAAGTCAATTTGCCTTAGTTTCCAATCCTTTTTCGTTTAGGAACCGCGTCTATTTCAGCACCGTCACTCGCTTCTTCTTTTCCCGGTAGGATTGGAACTTTGACTCTAGGTGTTCTTTTTCTCCTTCTTCAACTCTGACTCAATTATCCCATTGAACAACTCAATCTTCTCAACTCAACGGTGAAACTTTTCGTAGTCCATTTAGCACCAGATCCTTTGCCATCTTCAAAACTCATTCTTCAACAAATCCCACCTTTCATCCAAGAGCCTCGAAAGCAGAAGGCCGAGGTTTCAACGGTGGAAAAGCTAGAATCTCATGCATTGTCAGAAGAGTTCCCGAAAACAAAATTGTTCATGGGATCGAAGCTGGACGCCGAGTCCAAGAAAGCTCTCATCAAATATTAGAAGCCAATGATTATTGCTTCGCATGGTCTCACATAGACATAGTAGGGATTGACCCCCAAATCATGACACACAAGATGAATGTAGATCCCAAACACTGCCCGGTGAAACTGAAGAAAAGACCTCACGCTATTGAAAAGAAGAAGGAAATACAAGACGAAGCCAAGAGATTACTCGACAACGGTTTCATAAGAGAAGTCAAATACCCAGATTGGCTTGCTAACGTAGTGGTGGTGCCCAAGAAAAATGACAAGTGGAGAATGTGAAACGACATTGGTTAGTCGTTTAGGAAGATAGGACTCCGATTGGCGTGCTAAAAATTTTAAAATATTCGTAAGGTCCATTGGGACTTGTCTATAAAATTTGAGCTAAATTAGACCTCGTTTGGTAGGCATCGGAAGAAGGTTTCAGTTTTTATTATCGCTAAATATTAAAAAGAGATTTTCGAGCTCGGTTTTGGCGAACGAGATCCGATTCGAAGTCCGAAAGCGCCGTTAAGTTCGTATCATTATTTGCGACTTTTGTGATTTTTCGAAAGTGAATTTCGATGTTGTTCGGCTAGTTTCCGCTAAAATGCCGAAAGTTAAATAATTTGACTTTTTTCCATTTAATTTGCATATTGAGTTTCGGAGTCCGATTTGAGATCCGCCTTAGCGAGTATGTTACATATATTTTGTATAACTTACTTGAGAAAGTTGGAATTATTTCGAATATCATCAGGTACCGTTTTAATTTTTACCGTAGCAGGGAATTTTTATTTTTAAAAAAGGAAAAGAATGAAATTAGAAAGTTAGGCAGTGGGGGTACTTAGCTAAAAGCTAAGGACAACATGAGCAGAAACATAAAATTCGTACAGAAACATAAAACGTGAAGAGTGAGGAGAAACGCAGCGAAAAAATGCCAGAAAATGAGAAAAGAGCTTGGGAAAAGTAGAATTTTACCCTAAAACATTCAGGTAATGATCTTAATGCATTATTTGAGTTTATTACGTGTGTTTTAATATATTTTAACGGTAAAACTTGGAATATTTGACATCGTTTTAATAAGTTCAATTAATAGTTAAAGGGTCAATTGGACCCCGATAATGGAATTAATTATATATTCGTACTCAGTGAGTTATGGGCAACATATAAATGTAATTTATTTAGGGTTTTGTTATGTGACCTTAAACCCTGTACATAGGTCTGGCCTGCGTATTGCGTGTACGAATAGGGTATTAGGTTCCTAACTGGATTGCCCTAAGATGTGAGGAATGAAGCCTTTAGCCTAATTTGATATATTTTTCTGTTTATTGAATTGAGTGGGATTGTTTGGCAATGAAACCAAAGGATAAAGCGGCTGTTGATTAGCAATGCTAACTTTTGGAAGAGGTAAGTGTTTATATCTATTTCTTTGGAGGCACCTGGCCTCGTGGATTTTCTACCACGTGTTTTTTAATGTGTGTAGCTGCCGATAGGCGTACTCATTACGCCTTAGCTTTGGATTTACATTTTATATTATATGTTATGTCCTGTTGTCGGTATTTCATTGAGGATCTGAGCATTGTACTCTGGCTGTAAGTTGGCATCTACTTCCCGGCTGTCGATGAGAGTCCCGCGCCGGTGAAGGGTTATTATTGCATCACATTGCATTCATACGCATTATATGTCATGCTTATGCATTACATTGCATATCATATTGGGTGCAGGAATATTCTGCCCCAGGAGAGTGCAGGAGTATTGCGCCCCAGGAGCAGGAGTATTCCGCCTCAGCTTTACAGTATATCGGGTGCAGGAGTATTCCGCCCCAGAAGAGTGCCGGAGTATTCCGCCTCTGGTTTATATTATATCGGGTGCAGGAGTATTCTGCCCCAGAAGTAGGAGTATTCCGCTCCAGTTGGTTATCAGATTGGATTCTCCTCGAATGCAGGAGTATTCCGCTTCGAGATGGGATTATGGTTCGTATTCCTAGTCGAGTTTATGGTTTCAAACGTGTTTTCGGTTATTATCTGGCTCTGCCTTTTTATAATTTAAATAAGAGGAATTTGGTTTATCTGTTTATTCTCCCTAGCTAGCTATCCTATTCTTTGGGGTGGCTAATCTGCCCCACTTATTGAGTCCTTTTGACTCACCCTTATTTGTTGTTTGTTTCTTGTCTATCTATTTCGTTTCGACAGGTTCGCTCCAGGATTGAGTTCGCCATGTTGTAAAGGAGCGAAGACGATTTCAGCTGTCAGGGTGAGCCAGCTTTTATTTCGGATGGCCACCGGATTTATGTCTATTATTTCAGTTGCATTTTGCCCCCTTCAGGAGGTATTTGTCTTCTTTTGTACTCTTAGATGTCTAGTCTGGATAGCCCTAAACCTAGTATGTTGGGTGGTTAGCTATAATTTCTTTTGTACAGCTTAGAGGTATCAGTATGTCTGTGTTTTTTTTAAAATCTTGTCCTTATTTATGAATTGTTATATTTATTTTCCTAGTTTAATTGGTAAGGGTTCGCCCGACGGGTCTAGGCGAGGATGTCGGGTGCCCGCACGGCCTAACCGGATTCTGGGTCGTGTAGGTTGGTATTAGAGCCCGATTTAGAGTCTATCCAGACTAAGTGTCTAGTAGAGTCTCGCTGATGGGTACGTAGACGTACGTACTTATCTATGAGAGGCTATGACGGCATTTAGGAAGTTTCACTTCCTTCATTTCTGAGCGTGCGTCGGTCTAGGATGCAAAAGTATTTTTGTTAATTCCTTCGTGGTAATTGTGAACCCTCGTGCGACAAATCAGCAAAGGGTATGATTTCAAGGTGAAGCAGTCTAGCTTGGGGCTAGCATTGATGAAGCTCCGAGAGTTTTGATCGTGCTGACAATCTAGTTGCAGAGGTCCCTGCCGTACGAGCTCGCGATAGGCAAGGGAGCAGGGCCTTGTGGTTCCCTTGGCTCTCTATGATACTTTTACGAGAATCTTGGCGACGGAGATACCGCAAGAACCTGTTATTTTCTGTGCAGCTTATCAGGTTGCTGTAGATGCAGTAGTTCGGTCATAGGGAGCTCCATTCCAATCCTTGATGTTGTTCCAATATATTATGTTCCAGAGGAGCATGTGTTGTGCCTCCAGTTTTTCTGGCTGGTTAGGTAACTGAGGTAATTATTGGGTCTGAGTGCTCAAAGAGGTTGCATTATTTTACACGGTTGAACATCCTGATATTCCCAAGCAATGCGTTAGATAATCCCTATGTAAATTTTTTAAATAAAATGATGTCAGCGTATCCTTCAGGCTCTTGATTATATCGAGCGATATGGTGTTGATTATTCTGCTTTCCAGTTTCAGGGGTCCAGCCTTGAATTGGTGGGCTGCTCTCTTATTAGCTAACTTGGTTCAGTTTTTCTTCTAGATTCGAGGAAAAGTTTCTTTCGAGTAGCGAACGAGACGAAGAGTGTCGCCAGTTTGAGTGGATTAGACAGGGTAGCCTGTCGGTTAGCCTGCTGGTTTCAGAATATGAGATTGAATTATTTAGGATGGCTGGATATGCACTAGAACTAGTCCATGAGCCTTCCGAGAATGTTCAAAGATTTATTGATGACCTTTCTCCTTCCTTGAGATCCAGGTGGCTCGAAAAATTGAGGTTGGGACTTCATTTGATGTCGTTGTTGATATTGCTCAGAGGCATTAGGCGTACCATAAGTTAGAGCGGGAAAGCAGGAGATCCTACGGCCCTGATGGGCACCATGGTACCTCATTTGGAGGTAAGAGTTCTGATTATTTTTTGAGGTCACCTGCCAAGTTATCTCAGCTTGTAGAGCGTGATTCTCAGAGTGCGCGAGTTGTTTATCAAGATTAGACTCAGGTTTCTCTTGGTAGCTTTCAACAATATGTCCAGCTTCCACTTTCAGCGAAAAGGTGTTATCATTGTCGTGAGTCTAGTTATCCTTGGAGGAATTTTTCTTTACTTCGGCAAGTAGGCAGTCGCCCTTTCTCTCGTCATCAGGCACCTGCACAGTCGCAGGGGATTTCATTTAGATCTCAATCAGCAAAAGAAAAGCCACCATCTAGTAGAGGTTGAGAGTGTGGTGGCAGTGGTTATTCAGAAGGCGATTATCAGGGTAATGGCTCAGCTCAGCTGCATAAGCAGTTGTAAGAACTACCAGTGTGGCATGATGTTGAGGTATCTGATGTAGTACACCCATGTAATTCTTCTTCTCTTAAATGTGAGTAAGATTTGATTCTTTTGATCGATCTGGAAAATGGTGTGTCTTATCATGTTTCAATGGTTTTCTTGGATGTCGTTTCTATTAAGAATCGGTTGCGGTAGAGGGGTGAGCTTCTGTTATGATTTATTCCTTGCATTTATGAGGACCCTACTAGTTTATCTGGTTTAAATGTGAGAGATTTGTGAGTGAGTATCAGTATTGTTTGCTTGGCATCTTGTTGTGCCTCATTCTGTTATAGTGCCAAGTCAGTCTACCTCTCTTTTTGGAACTCAGTGTCGGTAGGATGATGGAATTCTTATTCGTCACCATCAGCAAGTGTCATTGTTTCTTCTGGTGTAAAGTGATAAGTAATATTCAATCTACCTGTCTCTTCTTGGTTCAAAACTCTAGTAAAGTTATGTTATCCTATGAGCTTATCTGGGTTATAAAAGGGTTTTCTCGTAAATTGTCAGAGTTTCTTTCTTATTGGGAGGTTAAATTGGCATAGATGTCTAGTGTCTATTCTTTCTAATGCGATTCTTTGGTTAGCCAATTCGGATGTACTCTAGCTCTGGTAGCCAAGTAAATAAAAAGATGAGTTTCCTGAAGCTCTAGTTTTTTCTATCCTCGGTCCATTGCCATTTCTTCGTCGTTCGGCGCTAATGAGCTCGGGCAATTAGTAGCCGCTTGTGGTATTCCCTGTATTGAGCCAAAGTGCGTGTCAAGGTAACCGTGTAAACACATTGTTGTGTTTTTCAAGGCTACTAAGGGTAATGAGAGGCGTCATTTGACCTTTGATTTGATCCATCAGGCGGTGGTGCTTATAGAAAATGTATAGAGTTGTGACTCGAGAGTTGCAGCTGTTTGGAAACTCGAAGGGATAGTTGGTAGCTTAGGTCTTCCTACGTTCAGCTTTTAGTTAAATCTTCTTTAGTCCAGCAGACTGTGCGGGGGATGGTTATTTCTATTCAAATAGCTGCATGAGTTTGTGCTTTAAGTGGAGGAGTCTTCCTCCAAATACTAAATGGTAATACTAAATCTCTAAGGCGTTGATACCACTTTTGTCACGACCCAACCTAGGGCCACGACAGAAACCTACAATGAGTGTCGATCATTGCTAAACCCACTTATAATCTATTAATGCTAGAGATAAGCTGGCAACCTGATCATATACGTACCTATCTGCTGAAAGTACAAAGTTTGGAAAGATGACACGACTTTGACTTGCTGGCAATTAGAGCACTGAGCCACAAATTCTGCTATGTCACACTTCATCCCACCCCACTAATAAATCTGCTTAAGATCATGGTACATCTTAGTCGAACCTGGATGAATAGTGTATTTGGAATAATGTGCCTCTATCATAATCTGTCCATGTAAATCTGCAACATCAGGGACACAAAGTCTATCTTTATACATGAGAACACCGTCAGCAGTAACCCTGTACTGTGATTCCAGTTTTCTTCTGGCTATCTGTCTGTATTCAACTAAGAACTGGATCCTCATACTGACGCTGTTTTACTTCCTGGAAATTTAGAGTTAAAGGTCTAGTGCAGCTTATCGTCCATCCATCATTGGGATATCTCATTCACACCTCAACTCTTTGAGAAGTTACTTTAGCATTATAAGTGCACATGTACTCAACTTTGTTGCTTGTATTCTGCCTTAGCTCATGGTCCAAGTACATGTCTCTTTTATTTTCACTTTTTCAAGTCATAATATTTCCAGTTTTAAAGACAATACCCTGAAGTAGATGTTCAGTCTGAAGATCATTCCTGGTCTGCATCATACTATTCAGTAGTATTTGCATGATCCTTATCCTTATATGATAGACCCTGTTTAGATGAACCTTTGACATACATTAGGATATGAGTAACTACATTCCCACAAGGAGTTTGCGGAGCAACACTATTATCAACTGAGATGTTGCATAATACGTTCGTAAAAATAATATAGCTTGCATCAAATCTTCTATAGTATGTAGTGACAAGGTACTTCAAAAGCTTCCTGCTATTGCATCAAGCGTGAGCTAATTCTTAGTTCCATCGACTTGTTCTATATCAAAAAGTATATCGAAGAGGTGATTATCAGCTGAATCATGCTAGCCCATTCAAAGTTCCGTGTATCTTTTCTTCAAAAATGTAGAAATCTCTTCTCGTAATCGAGGAAGGATCATCTTAGTTAGAATAAGCTGTACAATGGTATTATCATATTATCCAGATATATTTTGTTCCAAAAGTTCGATATGCGTGTTATAATTTTGATCCTGTAATCAGGAAATAATTCCCGTGGAGTACCTCATGAAGGTCGTGCAAGTTCTCTTGTTATCCGCAAAAATTTTTCTTTAGACTTAGGCTCGTTCGAGGACGAACAAGAGTTTAAGTGGAGGAGAATGAAATGACCTCGGTTAGTCGTTTTGGAAGATAGGACTCCGATTGGCGTGTCAATAATTTTAAAATATTCGTAAGGTCCATTGGGACTTGTCTATAAAATTTGAGCTAAATCAGACCTCGTTTGATAGGCATCGGAAGAAGGTTTCAGTTTTTATTATCGATAAATATTAAAAAGACATTTTCGAGCTCGGTTTTGGCGAACGAGTTCCGATTCAAAATCCGAAAGCGCCGTTAAGTTTGTATGATTATTTGTGACTTTTGTGATTTTTCGAAAGTGAATTTTGATGTTGTTCGGCTAGTTTCCGCTAAAATGCCGAAAGTTAAATAATTTAACTTTTTTTAATTTAATTTGCATATCGAGTTTCGCGAGTCCGATTTGATAGCATGTTACATATATTTTGTATAACTTACTTGAGAAAGTTGGAATTATTTCGAATATCGTAGGGTACCGTTTTAATTTTTACCGTAGCAGCGAATTTTTTTAAAAAAGGAAAAGAATGAAATTGGAAAGTTAGGCGGTGGGGGTCCTTAGCTTAAAGACAACATGAGAAGAAACATAAAATTCGTACAGAAACATAAAACGTGAACAGTGAGGAGAAACACAGCGAAAAATGCTAGAAAATGAGAAAAGAACCGGGGAAAAGTAGAATTTTTACCCTGAAACATTCAGTTAATGATCTTAATGCATTATTTGAGCTTATTACGTGTGTTTTAATATATTTTAACGGTAAAACTTGGAATATTAGACATCGTTTTAATAAGTTCAATTAATAGTTAAAGGGTCAATTGGACCCCGATAATGGAATTAATTATATATTAGTACTCAGTGAGTTATAGGCAACATATAAATGTAATTTATTTAGGGTTTGGTTATGTGACCTTAAACCCTGTACATAGGCTTGGCCTGCGTATTGCGTATGCGAATAGGGTATCAGGTTCCTAACCGGATTGCCCTAAGATGTGAGGAGTGAAGCCTTTAGCCTAATTTGATATATTTTTCTGCATATTGAATAGAGTGGGATCGTTTTGCAATGAAACCAAAGGATAAAGCGGTTGTTGATTAGCAATGCTAACTTTTGGAAGAGGTAAGTGTTTATATCCACTTCTTTGGAGGCACCTGGCCTCTTGGATTTTCTACCATGTGTTCTTTACGTGTGTAGGTGCCGATAGGCGCACTCATTACGCCTTAGCTTTGGATTTACATTGTATATTATATGTTATATCTTGTTGTCGGTATTGCATTGAGGATCTGAGCATTGTACTATGGCTGTAAGTTGGCATCTAGTTCCGGGCTGTCGATGAGAGTCCCGCGCCGGTGAAGGGTTATTATTGCATCACATTGCATTCATACGCATTATATGTCATTCATATTCATTACATTGCATATCATATTGGGTGCAGGAGTATTCCGCCCCAGAAGAGTGCAGGAGTATTCCGCCCCAGGCGCAGGAGTATTCTGCTCTTATGTCAGATACTGAGTGCAGGAGTATTCCGCCTCAGCTTTACCTTATATCTGGCGCAGGAGTATTCAGCCCCAGGAGAGTGCAGGAGTATTCCGCCTCTGGTTTATACTATATCGGGTGTAGGAGTATTCCGCCCCAGGAGCAGGAGTATTCCACTCTAGTTGGTTATCAGATTGGATTCCCCTTGAATGCAGGAGTATTCTACTTCGAGATGGGATTACGGGCACGTGTGACCCTTTGCGTCATATTTCATCTCATACCATTGTGTTGGCTTGTGGTACATAACTACTTTTCTGCTTCTACGTGCATTGATTATTTGTTGATACGTTCTTGGTTCGTATTCCTAGGTGAGTTTATGGTTTCAAATGTGTTTTTGGTTATTATCTGGCTCTGCCTTTTTAAAATTTAAATAAGAGGAATTTGGTTTATCTGTTTATTCTCCCTGGCTAGCTATCCTATTCTTTGAGGTGGCTAGTCTGCCCCAATTATTGAGTCCTTTTGACTCACCCTTGTTTGTTGTTTGTTTCTTGGCTATCTATTTCGTTTCGGCAGGTTCCCTCCAGGATTGAGTTCGCCACGTTGTGAAGTAGCGAAGACGACTTCAGCTGTCAGGGTGAGCCAGCTTTTATTCCGGATGGCCACCAGATTTATGTTTATTATTTCAGTTGCATTTTGCCCCCTTCAGGAGGTATTTGTCTTCTTTTGTACTCTTAGATGTCTAGTCTGGATAGCCGTAAACCTAGTATGTTGGGTAGTCAGCTGTAATTTCTTTTGTACAGCTTAGAGGTATCAGTATGTCTGTGTTTTTTTTTTTTTTTAAAATCTTGTCCTTATTTATGAATTGTTATATTTATTTTCCTAATTTAATTGGTAAGGGTTCGCCCGACGGGTTTAGGGGAGGATGTCGGGTGCCCGCACGGCCTAACCGGATTCCGGGTCGTGTCAGAATGTGTGTTGACTACACCGACCTGAATGAAGCTTGCCCTAAAGACTCCTACCTTTTACCTAAAATCGATAGGTTAATAGACTCCACGGCTGGACACAAACTTTTAACCTTTCTGGACGCATATTCGGGGTACAACCAGATCCTAATGGACCCAAGCGATGAAGAAAAAACCTCTTTCATTACGGATGAAGGGACTTATTGCTACAAGGTGATTCCATTTGGCCTAAAAAACGGTGGGGCAACCTATCAGAGATTGGTGTGTTAGATGTTTTAAGATTACAATGGGAATATGATGGAAGCCTATATCGATGATATGTTGGTAAAATCTGCCCGACTTGAAGATCATTTGAAAAAATTGAAGGAAGCCTTCGTAATTTTGAGACAATATTGCATGAAACTTAACCCTGAAAAGTGCGCTTTTGGGGTGAGCTCGGGCAAATTCCTAGGATTCTGTCTCGAAGAGAGGCATTGAAGCAAATCCTGACAAGATCAAAGCTATACAAGAAATCCCCAAGGAATTATCGAGTCCAAAGAAAGTACAATGGTTGAGTGGCCGATTAGCCGCCTTGGGTCGATTTATTTCGAGGTCATCAGAACGGTGCCACAAGTTCTTTTCTGTCTTGAAGAAGAACACTTCCTCCGAATGGACCCTCGAGTGCAGGGAGGCCTTGAAGGAGCTGAAACATTATTTAACCAACGACCTGTTGCTGGCCAAACCAAAAGATGGCGAGATCCTGTTTGTTTACCTAGCTGTCTTCGAGGTGTCGGTGAGTGCTGTTCTGGCTCGAGAGGAAGAAGGAAAGAAGCAACCAATATAGTATGTCAGCAAAGCCCTCCTTGATGCTGAAACAAGCCGTAGTAAGAACTTTCCCCTTAAGAAGTATATTGCATAAGCCAGAGTTTTCAGGGAGCCTATCTAGGTGGGCAGTGGAGCTAAGCGAGTATGATATCGTATATCAACCTTGCAAAGCCATAAAATCTCAAGTGCTGGCTGATTTCGTAGCTGATTTCAGTGTCAAACTACTTCTCGAGGCAGAGAAAGAGAGCCTAATTTTAAAAAATCTCACCCTTGGAGTATGGAAGCTCTACACAGATGAGCGGCCAACTATAACAGTTCGGGGCTCGGAATAGTGCTCGAAGCCCCCACTGGGGAAAAGTTAAGACACTCAATAAAATCCGAGAAGTTGACCAACAATGAAGCCGAATACGAAGCTGCCATAGCGGGATTAAAGCTGGCCAAAGAAATGGGAGTTGAAAATGTAGAGTTAAGGTGTGACTCACAACTAGTGGTCAATCAAGTTCTCGGTGGATATACGGCTCGAGAGCCCATAATGAAGCAACTCATAGCGAGAATGCAACAAGCACTCAAGGCCTTTCAAGGATGGAAAGTCATGCAAGTACCACGAGAAGAAAATACTGAGGCCGATGCCCTGGCCCATCTGGCCTCGGTAGTAGCAACAGACGACTCGGGGACTGATGCTACAGTTAGGATTTTCACATCGGCTATAAGAAAGATGAAGCTAGAAGTAAACATGTGGCAACCACTCTAGAGCCAATGCCCTTGTTCGAAAACTATTCCGAGCCAGCTATTACTAGCCCGAAATGAGCGAGCATGCCAGAGTGTTCATTAGGAAGTGTGACAGATGTCAAAGACACGCTTCTATGATTCACCAACAAGCCGAGCCCTTACACTCGGTGGTTTCACCGTGGCCCTTCATTAAGTGGGGAATGGATATCGTAGGACCTTTTCCAAAGGCAAAGGGCAGTGTCAAATACATACTCGTGCTCACTGATTACTTTTCCAAATAGATCGAGGCAGGAGCTTTTCCCAGGGTAAGACAGAAAGAGGTTATCGATTTCATATGAAAAAACATCATATGTTGATTTGGTGCCCCAAATGAGATTACTTGTTACAATGGTGTGCAGCTCGTTGGCTCGGAGGTCATGATCTTCTTCAAAAAATGGGGGATCGAAAGGGTAATGTCGACACCTTAGCACCCGAGCGCCAACAGACAGGCTGAATCATTAAACTGGATAATCATTGACAACCTCAAAAAGAGGATGGATGAAGACTAGGGCTCGTGGCCTGAAGAGTTACCAGAAGTATTATGGGAAATGAGGACAACAGAGAAGCACAGCACTGGAGAAACTCCATTTTCTCTCGTTTACTGGGTCGATTCATTAATTTCTGTCGAGGTGGGAGAACCAAGCCTCCACTATGCACACTCTACCGAGGAGTCTAATAAAAAAGCAATGAGAATAGAGCTGGACTTGCTTGAAAAATGAAGAGAGATAGATTTGGTACGGTTGACAGCCCAAAAATGACGAATCGAGGCCTACTTGAACAAAAAAGCCAAGCTACGAGAATTTAAGGTTGGTGATTATGTCCTAAGTGCCTCGAATCAAACAACCAAAGAGAAAAATGTAGGAAAATTGGCCGCCAATTGGGAAGGCCCCTACCGAGTAAAAGAAATCGTAGGGAAAGGATCCTATCAGCTAGCAGACCTTAAGGGGAATCAAGAGCCTTTAAATTGGAACGTATCCAATTTGAAGAGATATTATTTCTAGCAACACGAAATGTGCTCCCGAGGTCAACAGCGCTTGAGTCTTCATCCTTCACCCTCGAACAGTTGGAGGGGGGGGGGGTGACAGGGAAGCGAGATCAATCTACTATAGACTCACAGGCTCGTAGCTCAGAAACTATTCAAAATAACCTAGACTCGGAGACTCGGCTTCGAGCTTGAATTCTTCGCCCGATGCGGATTTTTGTAAAATGAAATATGCCTAAGTACGACTAGGCCTTGTGTAAATTGGTTCAATTTATATTAATGGAATAAGAATCGATCTATCATCTTTTTATCCATTAAAATTTTAGCCTCGGCTTGAGGGCAAGACGTCGCCCTAAGCTAGCTCCCTAAAACATTAAAAAGTCTTGCAAGCAAACAAAAAAGATATCAAAATAATACATGTATTCACAAGGCTCAAAATAATTATAGAAAAGTAGCCCGAAGGCACAAAAACAAAAGCAAACGAGCAGTCACTCATGCTCACTATCGCTATCCGAAAACTCTCCTTCAGACGAGCTGTCACTGCTCGAAGGAAGTTGATCTAAAAGTCCCTAAGCCGTAGCTACATCTACCTTGGCTTTGGAAATCTCTTTATCCAAGCTAATTCCCTTTTTACACTATTCAAGGGTCCTCAACTTGGTCTGAATGATCGCCCAGTTTCTATCGACCTTCGCTCGGGTAGCCCTAAAAATCCAGCTTAGCCTTGAACTTGGATTTAAGTTTGGAGGAAGAGGCTGGTTTCTCAGTCCGGAGAGTCTTCACTTCGGTTTCAGGAGCTTTATTCTTAGCCTCGACTTCGTCCACCTTTGAGGTAAGTAGCGAAGCCCTCTCCTCGAATTGCTCAGCTAGCCCCCTAAGCGCTGCATCAGCTGCGTCGGTTTGCCTCTGGAGCTCGTCTTCGTGACTCTCTTCTTGGGATCTCTTCTCAGCCAGAAGACTGGTAACTTCACCACGGGTCTGAGAAAGTTCAGCGCCAAGTTGCTCAACTTCTCTTTGAGATCGATCAAAGTTAGCTTCCAAGCTAGAGAGTTTTTTTTTAGCTCAGCAACACGAGCCTCGAGCACGTTCCTCCTACGATCCCACTCATCCCCAACCCAACAAAGATGAGATGCTCGCTGAGCTTCAACTTCAGCTTCCTTCATGGCATAAACGTAACCCTACAACCAAAGGGAAAAGAGTTAAAGGCCTGAAAAACAATTAGAATAAAGAGCAAGCAAAACAAAGCCTCAAATGGATCGATTGCTGAGCCGAGTAAGCCATCAAATCGTCCAAGGGGATGTTCTTCAAATGATCGTTCTCTAAAGGCCCATGTAGCCCTTTGCAGCTGATGGCGACCCCCATGCTTTCATCCAATAGACAAACATCTAATAGGACTGGGATTCGTCTAATCCCTTAGGAGAGATTCGTCCTAGCCCGAGGCGGGTCTGCATTCGCCTGCCTCACAGGCGATGTTACCTTGATAGGGTTGTTGGCCTCCTCGACAGACTTCACCTCGCTGGACTCCAAGCCCTCACAAACCTTGTCAACCACTTGGTTCGGCTCCTTCACAACCGTCCCCTTGACTATGCTCCGAACCAAAATTTCATTCGGCTCGTCAATCAATCTTCGCCAGGGGACCGTAGTCAAATCAACCCGAGGGATTTTAGCCTTGGCTGGCTTCTTAGGCGTACCACCTTTTATTTTTAAACCTGAGAAGAAGGAAACACATTACTCAAAGGGAAAATAAAGAGATGAATACAAAGAATAAACAAAAATACCTCTTGGGGCCTGAGTAAGGGTCTGAACAGACTCCTCGAGAAGATGCAAACTAGCGTCAGCATCTGGGACATCGACGACTTCAGCCCGTTGTCCCGACTTCTTTTTTTTCTTCTTTTTCTTATCTTCTTCATTCTCCGCCACGGCAGACAAAACATTGAAATATGGTAAGAAGGAAAAAAAACGGAAGTAAGAAAAGACGCATTGGGGAAATGAAGTGATCAAAATTGGGAATATACTAACCCAGACGCTTGCCCGACCACCCATTTTCTGCACGAGCAGCCAAGACCATCCAATCTTTATCCAACCTCCCTCGGCGTTGATTATGGCTTGCACCCAAGCCTCCAAATCCTGGGGAGGATTAATTGGGGGCCTCCTTGCTAAAAACACAACAAAAGGTTAGTCTTTTCCATACTTATTGAAGCTAAGTACAGAAAATAAAAACCAGAGAAAGGTTTACATGTCCTATTCCACGTCTCGGAGAACCCAGGCTCGGCTGAAAGAGAAGAGGCAGGAAGGAGAACAAACCAGTCGCACCAGCTTCGATCCTCAGTGTCGCCACTCTTATTAATAAGAGAAAACTGGCTCCGCTTGTTCAACTGCACAACCCCATCCTTGTGCAGAGAAGGAGAAAATAAAGAAATTAAATATTCATACCCAAATGTGACCCCGGCTTTGCGACTAATGTAGTCGAGACATTGAACGACCCTCCAAAAGCCGGGGCCAAGCTGGGCCAAGCAAACATTGTGTGTCCGGCAAAATGTGTCTTCTATGGGATGAAGAGGGACAGAGAAACCTATCAAAAAAGGGTAAGTGTAAACGAAGGACCACCCCGGAGCACTATCACACGTACTCTGCTCGGGGGTGGGAATCAAGATTGGGACCTCGGGGTTCCAACTACACTCCTCTCGGATCAAAGCTATATGCCCTTCTGAAGCTAGGCTCAGGGAAAGTTTAACGGGGGGGTTCCTTTTTCTCCTAATGTCCGAGGCTGTTTGCCCCTGCATCCTAAAGTCCTTACTTGAGTCAAAACATCTTGGAATGACCCACTGAGGTTCAATTTCCCCTAGGTGGACTTGTTTTATCTTTTCCTTCAGGGGTGAGATCGCAACTACCTCATTGTCATCATCCCCGTCAATGGCTCTTTCAGCCGCTGACCCATCATCACTGATGGACGGTTCTTGGCTGGCTACGCTATGGCTGTCTTCTGAATGAGAAAAAGTTGTTGAGGGGAGAGAGTCCAACAGGTCCCAAGTCGAAGCATCAATAACGTTTTCATGATGGGATGGAGAAGGCATGGTGAAATTTTGTAAAAATCTGAAAGAAGGGAAGAAATGTGAATGGCTCTAAGGGAAATTGTGGGATGGTGAAGGCAACAAAAAAATGGCCCATTTATAGAAAGGTACAGTGGATTGAAATGCAATGATGACGGTTTCATGGGGAAGATCAAACGAAAAGACATAGCCGTTCAAAACCGAGACACGTGTAGAGGATGAGATGTTGGAACGACGCCCCCCTTTTCAAATTTCGTGGCCGAGAATGCGCCATATCGCTCTCCCACTTAAATTCAATTCCACAGGGAAAATTCTAGCAATTATCCAAAGGGTGGGGGTGCTATCTGTATTGGATGAAAAGTCACCGAGGTCTCGAGCAAGACCTCAAAGCATAACACAAAGTCCGCCCCACGAGGTAAACTCACAAGGGGAGGTCGCATGATTCTTTGCCTCTTGACATCGTCTCGAGAAATAAAGAGGAGCGGGTCTGAAGAGTCGATCTCGGATGCAACACCTCGGAAAATGGGGTTCGGTTTTTGTAACCGCCGACCGTTGCTCTAGCATTTAAGAGAAGGATCGTGAGTAAATCAAGACTAAACGCGGAGTAATGGCCATAAAGGCACACTTATGATATTTACAACGTCATTTCTTCCCCCAGCTATAAATATAATCCATTTGTAAACAAACAGGATATGAGCAATACAATATTCAACTTTACTTTTGATCCACTATCTCGTTTTCCATTTAACTTATTTCGCTGCCTCGTTTATTTTTTAAGCATTTCGTTCAGCTCACATTTAATCTTAGCTCGAGCATCACTTTGATACAAGCAAATTACCAGTGAAACCTAATACAAATTCGATTTGTTGTCCTATCCTGATTTAGACCAACACAAACATGTCACTTAAAATCACAAATTTGGAAAAATTCTTATTGTTTTTCTTAATTGAGTTAATTTTTCCATCGTCTTTCATTTCTAAAAATTGCTTTAGTCCTCGCATGGACACAAACATAAAGAGTTTATGTATAAATAAGTGGAAAGATTATAAAAACAAAATGAAAAATTATCTTGTTAGTGACGCAGATTCTTATCCAATAGTATTACTTTTTTCTCATCGACCAACCAAATAAAAATTTATCTTGTTTTTGGCTTATTTGCACAATCATGTAAATTTGACATTGTATAAAGTCCCTACTGATAAATTTGGAGAACTGAAACTCAGATAATTTTTAGTTATGTTGTTGCCGTTAGATTGGGATGTTAAATTATCTTTGCCTCTTACTAATTTCAAATTATCATTGATTTATACAATTGAATCATTTCGGGCTCCAAATCAGAGAAAACCCCAAAAAGCACTTGCCCTTAATGTAATCTTACGGTAGAACACTTACAAGTCTGAAACAAAAACTAATTAAAATATTACTGCATTTAGAATCGCTTAAACATTTCTAAACTTTCTCAATCTATAAATACATAGGTTTCTTAGAATTTCTTCTCACATCTTGTCTAAATATTTCTTCTTTTACATGTATCTTGTCTTAATATTTTCCTTCCATAAACTTAGGAGAATAAGGGTATAAGTCTCAGGATCGAAAATATAGCAAGTTTTGTTGCCATCTCGTAGGGAAACTTTTAGAAGAAATCCTGTGGAAACAAACAGTGATGATGAGTCTAATGATTCTACTGTTTGCCTTCCTAATGAAATTGTTGATAGGATCTTCACATTTTTACCTATCAAATCTGCTGCTGGTTCTTCTATTGTTGCTAAACCATTTAGAAGTACATGGTTGTTGACACCAAATTTTGTCCCGAAAATTTTTAATTGGCGTCTAATTATGTTTAAAATAAAGTTAATTTTTTATAATAAATTAAGTTAATAATTTTAACGTAAAAAAGGCCATAATTGCCCTTCATTTTGAATCCCGGCCTATTTACGCGACACCCAATTTTTCTAGCCCAATTTGTAAATTACCCTAATCATTTTACCCATATATATTTATATTATTATCCCTTAAACCCTAGCCCCATTCACCATTATTCCCTATCATCTTCCCTTCATAAAAAAAAAAATCCTACACCCATAGAAAAGAACAGATCAGCCGCGACACCTTACTCCCCTCTCCTATACTCCACCACCAACAGATCAAAAATCCACCAACATCAACAAATACACAACAACATCAACATAAACAAAGGGAAATCGAGGGAAGATTTGATCCACCACCAACGAGCAGTTAAAAACATAGGGAGATCGGGGAGGGTACTGGATCGAATTCTCTTAACGAACCAGAAAAGACACACCATCGCCTGGAACCTCACCGGAATTTCGGTGGTGGTCATCCAATCGTCTTGACCACTGTTTAGATCTACTGATATTGGCGCCAATGAAAAGAGAAGAAAGGTGTTGAAGTGACGCCGCCTTTAGGGGGCTTGGCAGTCGCTCCACTGTCATTGCTCGACTGCCGGAATCGACTTTTTCCGATTTACTGGATCTGTTTACTTCACTGCATATTATTGTTTGGCATATGAGTATTTATGTTGAACCCTTGACTTTCATGTTGGGTTTTACTCCTATCAATTTATCTCCCAAACGATTTGGCTCATTTCTGATGATGTTAGAATTATTTGTTTTGTCCTGATTTTTTGCTTTGACCCGTTCGTTTCTGTTTGATCTGTTGCTGATATAAAAAGGAAAAGGGGTCGGAGTTGTAGTGATGCTGCCATCAGCGTTGCTCCTCCTCCCCTGGTGGTGTTCCACTGCTATGATATCCGTCGTTGTAACTGGTATTTTGTGCTTAGAAATGGTACCCAGCGCAATCGTTCCTATGATTCTCTATTTCGTTTATTTGGAAGTGGTTTTACTGTTTGCTGTGAGTTTCTGCAGATTTAAACAAATGCAATGTTATGTCACTGGCCTATGAAAATGTTTTAATTTGAGGTTTACATCCATTGAATTGACGGTTATACAAGGAATTGACGGATACTATAAGTTAGAATTGACGGACTGATATTGAACCAATACTACACGGGCCGATGAAAATATATATGCGTGTGTATTGAGGCCTCGGGATTAATTTGAACATGATACTACACTTGAACCGTCCCGTTCCCGTGTCCCTAAAGCAAAAGGCGATGATGAATGCACTTTAATGCAAAGCAAGTTGAATAGAGTAGTGGATTTGGTGCTTTGGCATGGCAACACGGCTCGGGCTCCGTGTTTGCAACCGTACCAAATCCCGAGCCTCTATTCGACGCTCCATACAAACCTGAGCCTAAATTTTGCAAAAACAACCCCTTTACTATTATTATTATTATTATTATTATTATTATTATTATTATTATTATTATTATTATTATTATATAAACAACCCCTTTATTATTATTATTATTATTATTATTATTATTATTATTATTATTATTATTATTATTATTATTATTATTATTATATATTCTATTATTATTATTATTATATATTCTATTATTATTATTATTATTATTATATATTTTATTATTATTATTATTATTATTATTATTACTTTATTACTTTATTATTGATATTGTTATTTTATTAATTATTACACTTTATTATCGTACTAATCTAGTTTAATTCCCATTTTATTGCGAGGTACATCTTGGCACGAATAACTCGGGAACGTTTTTTGGCTAACTTACAAATGGGGATAGTCCGTTGCATTGGAGTCGTTTGGCTTGAATTCGGACTCGAGCATTCAGAAATATGACTTAGAAATTTTAAAAAATCCAAGGCTCCCGCGAGTTGATCATTTCTCGGTTTTTACCTTTAAACTTTGCCTTTCTTTCCTTAGAGATATTTATGCAAATAAATGTGTGGAATATTTATTTATCAAAAATATTTGATTGTTTGTATATTGTTTTACTTTATGTTCGTTGCCTTTTATTTTTGAAGTCGTGATTTAATTTATTGCAAACTGAGGCCAATTAGCAAAATGCGTGAAAATTAAAATATTTTCATAAACAAGTTTTATTTCAATTAATTATTTTAGATAAATTTTCTAGAAAAGCATATTTTGCAAATATTTTGGAAACCTGTCGGATTAACCGTATTTTACGGAATTTCGGAAGTGCCTTAAAAACCTTCTTCCGAAATTAATAATACCTCTTACCTTTAGAATCTCTGAAAGAAAGACCGTCTTTTTTATAAAACGAAGTTTTTGCACGCATTTGTTAATTTGGTTCCTTGTTTTCCTTAAATTGGGTGGCGACTCCAAAAACTCCAAAAGAGTTAGTCCATCCTGTCGATATTTCCGAATTTATCCTTTTCGGGGTAATTTTTGGGGTTCAACAGCATGGCGACTTCACTGGGGAACAATAAAGGTTTTGACCATAAAGGTTTCCAATTGTTTGCAACTAGCATGCCTTATTTATTTGTTTTATTATATCTGTTTGTTTGGTTTGCCTTATAAAGCCTGTATTGTATTAATTTGTGCATAATCTGCATTCCGTTATGAAATTTAAGCTATAAGGATCTAATTTAGACCCTCTTTGTATCTTCAGGACAAATAATGGGGCCCGTATTATTGGTAGTTGATTATCTCGGCGAATGGGTGGAGAAAGCTAAAAGTTTTGTTTGGGTTCCTGTTGTGAAAGAGAGTAGACCTATTCTTGTTAGTAAGCAGGTTACTTATAATGAGCTGGTTGAAAAAATCATTCAAAGTTGGGGAATTCTTGATGATCCGAGAGATCTATCTATTACGTACTTGTTGAGCATTGTAAAGCAAAAGACTGCACCCTCTCACATTAGGAATGATATTGATGTCTCTCTTTTTATGGCTGATGTGGATGCATCTGGTTCTAGGCCCACTCTACGTGTAAATGTGGTTCCTCGGACTGAAAATTCTAATGAACAAAATCATGGGTTGGATGACATTGCAGAGGAGGCTTCACTAAATATGAATGTGGCTGAGAAGGAAGTAGATGAAGAAGCAAAAGAAATCCAAGAAGATAATGAGGTATAGTTTCCTGATTCAATACCATCACAAGGCAGCCACACTCGGTTGGACGGCACTGGTTTCTACACAGGGCAAACATTCACGAACAAGCGCGAGTTGGTTGTGCTGTTGAAGCTTGCTGCAGTGAGAGTGCCTTTCTATTTTCAGTATGTGAAGAATAAGAAGAATGTATTTTGTGGTAGATGTGTGGACAAGAATTGCCACTGGTGGATTCGAGCCATGAAGTACAAGAGCTGTGACATGTTTTATATCACTATCTACAACAGCCAGCACACTTGTGGTTCTGAGCATTCTAAAAGCCATCATCCACACGCCGCGTGCAATGTTGTTGGAGAGTACATGAAGAACAGATTTCATGATGGAAAAGCACCATCCACCAAAGAAATCAAGGATGCAGTTCTAGCAGAGTTGGGTTGCAAAATAAGCTATTGGAAGTGTCTCAAGGGCAGCAACATTGCAAAGTCTTTGGCAAGGGGGTCACCTGAACATGGCTATGCCATTCTTGGTGCATACAGCTATATGATTCGGCAGTCAAATGAAGGAAGCAAGACAACATTACAACTTGATGAACAAGGGAGGTTTCTGTATTTTTTTATTTCTTACGGTTCGTGGATCAGGGGGTTTAAGACTATTAGAAAAGTGCTGGCTGTTGATGGCACTTTTTTGACGGGTCCATATGGTGGAGTGTTGTTGTCCGCTGTCGGTCAGGATGCTCAAAATCACATCTTTCCTCTTGCATTTTGTGTAGTTGACAAAGAGTGCGATGCCGCCTACGAATTCTTTTTTGAGCAATTGGTCGGAATAGTCCCTGACGATGATGAGTTGTGCATTATCTCCGACAGGCACAGAAGCATTGAAAAAGCTGTTTGTAAGGTTTTCCCATTTGCTAACTATGGTTATTGCATGAGGCACCTTGGTGAGAACCTCCGCACGACTTTTCATTGTGGAGATTTAATTGGTAAGTACATTACCGCAGTGGAGGCGTATACGGTTGCTTAGTTTGATAAGCATTTGAAAGAAATTGAAGAAATTGACCCGAGGGTATCAAACTACCTGGTTGATCTTGGGGTTGAGAAGTGGAGCAGAGCACACTTCCCTGGAAACAGGTACAGCTTATTACACCAAACATATACTTGGATGTTTGAAACATTATTGCTGATGTTTGAAACATAGTGTTGGATGTTTAAACATATTAATGAATGTTCCAGTATGTGTGATTGCATTTCCTGTTTATTGTTTGTTAATATTGTAGGCTCAATGTGATGACCACAAACATTGTCGAGTCGGTTAACTCAATGTTCAGGAATCACAAAGAATTTCCAATTGATGCGCTTTTCAATGCTATAAGCGAGAACTATGCTGAAAAGTTTCTTCAAAGGCGCATGGAATTTTTGTACAGTTCGAACACTTGTGTCCCCTTAATTGAAGAGGTGATAACAGCCAACAATTTATTGGGCAGCAAGCTTTTGGTGCATCGAGTGAATACCTGTTTTTTCAAAGTTAAAGGAGGAGGTCCAACAAATATGACTTATGAGGTGGATCTACACAACAGGACATGTACTTGCAAGCGGTTTGATTTGGACAAGATACCTTGTCCACATGCTATGGCAGCTATGAGGTTGAAGTATCCAGATGAGTTTGGAAGGAAAATCTATGAATACACGTCGCTGTATTATTATGTAGAGTCCTACTTGCTTGCATATGCCGAATCAATCTATCCAATTCCGGATGAACAATCTTGGCATGACTGTCCTCATGAGCTGAAGGAATGGAAATTACCTAGCCCTTACTTGAAACTTGGCCGTGGAAGAAGGAGGATGAAGAGAATTCCATCCGTTGGGGAGCAATTCAAAAAGAGGAGAAACAAATGCGGGATTTGCAAAAAGCTTGGCCACAAAAAAACTACCTGCCCAACAGTTACAAGACCAAGTCAGAACGATCCCACAAGTGTTTAGCTGCTGCTTTGAACAATCCTTTTATTTGGGTGTTTGTTGTTGAATTTCTGAACCTCTTTTTAGACAATCCTTTAATATGAAATCTCTATTTAGACAATCCTTTATTTATGTTCGTATTAAGTTATTAAGGTGTGTCTTGTTTTCTCATGCTTTGCCTGCTTCCTTGTTCCATATAAAATGTTTGATCGCACTTGAGTCTGTTCCAAACATCGTGCACAATGTTTAAACATAAGTTAATATGTTTCAACATCACGTGTAATGTGTAAACATATTATGAAATATTTGAGATTCCACCTAATATATTAAACATCCAACTGGATGCTTAAACATCACGACGGATGTTTCACAGTAACTGTTAAAAACTGCACGCCTACACTGAAAAGTCGGGTTCTCCTGAAAAGACACATTTCAAAACTGCACGACTGCACTGAAAAGACATATTCATTCCACAAGGTGCCTCTTAAAGTATAAACGGTGACTTTTGAAAACCACATTGACATCCTATAAATACCCAACACTATATGCACCAACAGTATATGTGAATTTTCCATCACCAAACACTTCAACAACATAAATATGTATGAAGCAGGATCAAACGACGCCTTGCAGGTTGGCAATAGTGATCAGGCATCGCGTCACAACCAACCAATACAGAATGCGCCACAAAGAGAATGACGAGGCGATATAAATTGGGAAGTTGCAATTCTAAAGGACGACATGGCAGAGATGAATCGAGCCATAGAAATAGTACGAGCAGATTTATGGCGTTTAAGGTACAGGCACGCGAGGGATCACCAAAGGGTCATGCAAATAATTACACAAATTTTGGATGAACTGGACCTGGAGATTGAAGGCGTATGAAGTTTATGATATATTTTAAGTTGTTATATATTACCTTAGTTTCCGTATTTAACATATTATTATGTTGTAAACTTTATATCATGTAATGTATTATTATGTTGTAAACTTTATATCCGTACGTCGTAAACTCTATTATTATTTAATTTAGTCATTTAGTCTCTTTTTTACAACTGCGTCTTCTCATTTTAGTATAGTACTTGCAATGTTTAACAAGCAGGCGGAATCTTAAACATTTAACACGATGTTTAAACATATGTCGTTATGTTTAAGATCTCACTAAATTACTTAAACATAATGTGTTATGTTTAAACATTTTTCATGATGTTTAAACATCCGATGTGATGTTTAAACATATCAGGTTATGTTTAAACATCACATGGGATGTTTAAACATATCATGATATGTTTAAACATCACACGTGATATTTAAACATCATGACAAATGTTTAAGATTATGCCAAATATACTAAACATCACCCTCTGATGTTTAACATTTCGTAAGATGTTGCACATCGTACGAGATGTTTCAAACATCTGATGGTATGTTTAAACATCGTGGTAGATGTTTGAAACATATGACCATATGTTTAAACATTTCATCGAATGTTTAAACATATCATGCTATGTTTGGATGAAGCAATCTATTTTTTTGCAAGTATGCAACCATATGTTGAGTTATGAGACGTGTAATTACACATTTTGAAGGATAAACTTAATGATTAAGTATACAAAGTATAATTCTATCGATATTGAAGGTGTTTGAAATGATAACACTGATGATTGGTGTTTCTATCAATCAAGATGGAGGTGTTTGAGTGAAAGGTGATAGTGTTATGAGTGATAACACCAACAACTAAGCATTTACATGTTTTTTTATTGACGGGTGAACATATTGGTTGTTTAAACACCAATAATTAGTCGTTCCTATGTGCACGTGAATGATTTTGAACAAAATTGGAGTGAGAACTCTATTTTAACTTGTTCACTCATGTAGATGAACATTAACAATAGAGTTTGGAGTGACCTATCAAGGGATTAGAGTTAATCTAAGTTTTCATCGACAATTGAAGGGTTTAGGAGTCAAAACGGTAAAAAAAACACTTTAAAGTAAGTATATATTGATAATTGAACTTATTCTTATTGAAAGCTCAAGCTTAAGCTTAAACATTATGACAGATGTTTGAAACATATGACTATATGTTTAAACATTTCATCAAATGTTTAAACATATCATTATATGTTTAAACATCATGACAGATGTTTGAAACATCTGATGGTATGTTTACACATCAGGACAGATGTTTGAAATATATGACCATATGTTTAAACATTTCATCGAATGTTTAAACATATCATGATATGTTTGATGAAGCAATCTATTTTTTTGCAAGTCTGCAACCATATGTTGAGTTATGAGACGTATAATTACACATTTTTTTGCAAGTTTGCGACCATGATTAAGTATGCAGTTATTCTATTGTGTAAAATGGAAAAGATGAAGGGGTGTACGTGGGGTTATGTGCGTTTGAATTTATGAAGGGGTGGATGTGAATAGGCACATACACAACTACGTATGAAAGGGCACCAAATGTAACCATCACATATGGAACTGAAAAGGTACCAAATGTAGCCTATATATATGTTCCAAATGTCTACAAAACACGGCATCCAAATCTCTCCTTTTTGTTTACAATGCCGTGTTTTGTAGTCTTATATTTTCATTTTCCGTTTCATTGTTTTGAATAATTATTAAGTGGTATTAAGTATTACTTATCAAAAAGAAAAACAAAAAGGAGAGATTTGGATGCCGTGTTTTGTACACATTTGCATGATGTTTCAGCATATTCCAATTAATAATTTAAACATCTGAATTATGTTTCAACATAGTCAAGTATGTTTACACATATGATTAAATGTTTAAACATCCACACGATGTTTCTTAAATCAGTGAGATTGCACACAACTAAAGTATTTACATAAAACAGATAATTATCCTTACATGACTTCCAAAGAAACATAACATAACATAAAATTAAGAAAACAAGCCAAAAAAAAATACTTAATCATCCTTACATGCCAACAAATACTTAATTGTCCAACCATAACTTATCAAACTACGGTACCATCTTCCCACGAAATATGTCCACAACCCATTTCACCCTAAAATCCACCATGGTGTTGTCACAGAGCTTGTCCCAGGGAGTCTTTGTAAGAAGGTGTTCAATGAAGGCAAGGGCATAAGCACCTGATGCAGTACGAGTGGTGCTTGTCGGGAGGTCTTTCACACGCTCATATGGCCACACTTTTATGTTTAGGATATCCTCCGGCAAACTTTGGAACATCTCGCACTGTCTGATGAAAATGGGGAAAAGGGAAGTGATGGGCTTCATCAGTGTGCCAAATTCATCATCATTTATGTTGTCACTGTACATGGAGTCGTATACCCTTATCTTACCTTCCTCCACAAGGAACTCCACAGTGACAAAATGAACCCCTTTCAATTTCATAACACAGAAAATCCTCTTCACCCCAGCCCACTCCACACCCCCTGGGTTCGGCTGCTTACCTTGTGCATAGTCCAGCATGTCATCCTTGAATTGAACAGTCTCAAGCTGTACTTCTAGGGGCGCAGCCAATGCATCAGCGAGTATACGCTGCTTCTTGTAAAGCTCACACAATTTCTTAGAGAAATTCAAATCCAAAATGACATCGGATTTGAGATAGAACTGAGAGTGGGCATTCTTTTTAAGCCTCATCAGGCTCATGATTTCCTCAACATGCTGCAGAAAAGGAAAAAAAAGGAAACAGAAAACACATAAAGAACAGGAAGAACATGTCAACATCAGGGGAAATGTTTAAACACCAGACATAATGTTTAAACATATTGTGATATGTTGCAACATCGTATAGATGTTTAACATTATATAAACATATATGCGTAATGTTTAAACATTAACTAATATGTTTACACATTCTGTATTATGTTTAAACATATCATAAGTTATTTGTGATGTTTAAACACTGCTTGTTATGTTTGCACATCCCAATCCATGTTTAACATATCTGATCTGATATATGCACTAAGAAAAAAGAATTAGGGTGAATTGCGTGTACCTTTTCCTTCAAACTGCTTTCCATTCTAATGATTTCTTCCAGATCCTTGTAATTGTGCTCATGCCCAAGAAACAGTGGACTTTTTTCATTTTTCTTCTCTGCCAAGAAGGCATCCAATGCATCTTTGCTCTTCTTATCCACAGGCTTGTAAATATCAATCTTCCCCCTCACTGTCTTCTTCTTCCCCTTTCTTCCTGAAGCAGTAAATGGGGATTTCAGAACTCTACTAGGGAAGATGCTTCTCAAACGTATTCTTTTGGGCACCTGTGTTTTCATCATTTCCTTCAGCTCAACTAACATAGTCTCAATCCCACCAACCTTCAACAACAATTTATCAGTGTCCTCCTTGCACTTTAAGAATTTGCAAGTGCACTCTCCAGTCGACGTACCCACAACTGCTTCTTCTCTCCTCACAACTCCTCCTCTGGTATTGCCACCATCTTCTTTTCTTCTAGCAGGTCCTCTACTGCTACCATCTTCTTCTCTCCTCACAACTCCTCATCTATCCTCAGCCTGCCTTCTAGCATATCCAAAAAGATCCCCAGCAATTCCAGTGTACTCTCTTCCACTTACTCCAAAAAGATCAGCACCCTTGCCCCCACTGTATCCCGTCAACATTGCACCACGACTTAGCACAACATGTTCTAGAGGGGTGTTAGGAACAACAGCTTGTTTCCTCAACATTGTCACCCCGTCCAACTGCCGCATCAAGCCATCAATCAACGCGTCCTCTACATCCTCAAATGGCACAAAGTCATGGAGCACATCCCTCAACTCTTTGGGTGTGGGTACGAGGTAAGGGTGCACCTCCTGCAATAAAATAACCACAAATGTTAAAACTACTGTTTAAGGATTTATTGTAACATTTAAACATCAGTACCAGTGTTTAAACATCACGACTAATGTTTAAACATTTCGTGTAATGTTTAAACATCACTAATAATGTTTAAGCATTTATTGTAACATTTAAACATCAGTACCAGTGTTTAAACATCACGACTAATGTTTAAACATTTCGTGTAATGTTTAAACATCACTACTAATGTTTAAGCATTTATTGTAACATTTAAACATCAGTACAGGTGTTTAAACATTTAGTATAATGTTTAAACATTTTGTGTAATGTTTAAACATCACTACTAATGTTGAAGCAAATAATGCAGTGTTGAATGTGAAAGAACTGGGGAGTAAAAGAAATCCTACCTGGATGTCAACATGCTGGAACACTGCATCTGGGTCCTTTTCTACCTTATCCCCCAACCAACGTTTCATCCGTGGTATTGTCTTCTCCTTAGGGTATTCCCTTAGCCTAAGTGCCGGAATAGCCTCTAACACCCATGCCATGAAAGCCCATGGAAATCCATACAGTGTGTAGCTATTCTCATGAGCCTTCCAGCTTGTAAAATCTTTCAGGATGTAAAACACAGTCAAGTCGAAGCTTTTTCTTCCCCATGGGTACTTGTAAAAGTATTCAGGGGTGCTCGCGAGACAAACTACCCATTCCTCAATACCACTGTTAGTGTCCTTTGAACACAACACTTAGTGCTCGAACCAACACAAACATAAACTAAACCTTATGTCATCATCATTCACCAGGTCTTCACTCTCTATCAGTTCCAGAATATAATCACTACTTGCAGCCTTCTTCCCCTTCCTTGAAACCAAATCCCACAAATCTTTCCCCTTGCTACGGGCTTCATCCATGAAATCATCAGGGGGGAGGTAGGGCACAACTCAATCTTGTCATCAAGGCAAACTCCTGCATCCCAAAATGAAGAGGCAGTTCATGGAATTTAAACCACGTCTCAAACTTCTTCTGACAAATAACCCGGCGAAGTAAAATGTTGTGAACCAGCTTTGGAGCAAACACACACTTGGGCAAATCGATTAGGTGCCCGAAACAGCTTTCCTTGAATCTTTCCATTAGATTAAAATGATGTAAAGCTTTACGAAATTAATCCAACTTCAAGTGCAGTGATCATCTGACCGTCACCTTCTTTGTTGCGAACGCATTATTATACTCCATCCACGTCTTCATTTGACTCAAATCAGGCAGGTCAGTCTTTATGCATGGGGTAACCTCATCAGCCAACTCCACCTGAAATTGATACAAGAAAAACAATCATTACACAGTCACATTTCTAATGAAGAAAATATTTTCATGGGTTAAACATTGTTAAGATGTTTAAACATCACCCAACATGTTTCAAACATCTTATAATATGTTTGGAACATAATCTATAATGTTTGAAATAAATCCAAACATCATTTATTATGTTTGAAACATAATATAAAATGTTTGAAACATTCGGAGTGATGTTTGAACATATCCGTATATGTTTGAAACATCATACAAGATGTGTAAACATAAGCTTCGATGTTACCTCCTGTTCTATTGCCTCTACAAATTGATCCTCTGCTGTTGCTTGTGTTGTTGCTTCTGTTGTTTCTTCTGTTGTTGCAGGCAAATCATGAACAGCTTTTGTTCTTCCTTCCCTTGCCTCACTAACTCTAACTTGAGGCATAGCACTACCCCTACTTTCTCCCCTTTGTTCCTTACTTGGCTCTGCTGCTTCTGCATCCTCTGTACCTTCTTCACTACTTCTTGATCTTTGTTGTTCCTCTTCGTGTTGATTTTTGCTAAGATCCCGACTAGCTCGACTAGCACGACTAGCACGACTAGCGTTTGGGCTCTCGAAAGGGACCTGTAAAAGATCCGGTACTGCCCTGCTTCTTTGTCTTTTTGCACGAGGAGATTCACTTTCAGATTCCAAGGAAATTTGCCTGTCTGTGGCTTTGGCTGTGGTCTTCTGGACCTTCTTAGCAGCAGCAGCCGTAGCCTTTATCAGTTGCCTTTTTTTGGGGGGCATGTTGTCTATATACACAAATAACAAATAAGTTTCTTTACACGTATTTCCCATATTTATAAGAACTAAATATGGTTCAAAAAACTTGAGGCCCATTTCCTATTCAACATATACAACTATCATGATTGTGTACATTAGGCTTGTTATTACCACTCTTCACAAGTTTTAAGAATATTCTAAATGCCTTATCCATATGTGTTACTGAAAAATGCAGTTCAAACATCATGAGTAATGTTTAAACATCATGCTTAATGTTTGTATTCTACAGGGGACGATGTTTAAACATCTCTATTGATGTTTAAATCATCTCCGGCTAAACATCCAGTGATATGGCCAAACACAACACAGATGTTTCAAACATCTTACGGGATGTTTGAAACAAACGGATTTCGTTTAACAATATCACCGGCAACTACACAAAAAATTCAGTCAAAACTTCATCATTTCCTCGTCCCAAACAGACCCAGACAGAATCATAAACAAACATAGCTTTTAAAATAAAATTCTACGGTTTTTTGTTAACAACAAAAATCGATCAAAAAATTGGTAAAATCATGAAAACAAATGAAGAAAACTACAATGTTGGTGTCGGAAAAGACTTACAATAGAGATTCGGTGACAATTGATGAGTTTTGACAGTCCGATTTTGAGAAAAAAAAGCCGGGTCGAAAACGGGTTGGAAATGGGTTGAAAACGGGTAGAGAGTGATGTTTGGGATTTTTGGGAAATGTTTGGGGGATGTTTGGGTTTTTGAAAAATCAGATGTTGGGGTAAAGGGTAGGTAGGAGTAGTGGGTAAGTTGAGAAGTTTGTATGTTTTGGGGTGTTTTAATTTTACCCCACAATTTTTAAAATAGTGTAATCACCCCCCACTTACACTTAATCACCCATTTGAGAGAAAAGAAAAGCAAAAATAAAAGAAAGGACCCTTTTTTTCATTCCACACTTGAGAGGACCTTTTTGTGTCATTTTCTCTAGTATCTCTTGTTGGTTATGTTTCTAGTTTCTACAAGCCTTCAAATAAAAAATAAAAATTCTTTATTTTCCCTTATATACACAGGTCTTGGACAACTATCAACTCCATATGCTTTAGAAAATGGAGGGTGGAGCTCTGCTTTCCTACTAGTAGGACTTGGAATAATATGTGCCTATACTTCCCATCTCCTTGGAAAATGTCTACAAAAGAATCCCAAGTCAAAAGACTACAAAGATATATGACATCAAGCATTTGGAGCAAAAGGGAGAATCATAGTCACATCTTTCATATACTTAGAAATTTTCATGGCCCTTGTTTCTTACACAATTTCCCTACATGACAACTTGGTCACTGTTTTTCTAGGCACACATCTAAAACTAACAGGGATTCACTTATCTACTTCTCAATTATTGACAACAATAGCTGTTCTTGTGGCTCTTCCTAGCCTTTGGCTAAGAAATCTTTCTTCTATATCATTTCTCTCAAGTATTGGTATTCTCATGTCACTCTTGATATTTCTAACTGTGGCATGTACTGCTATATTTGAAGGCATTAAACAAAACCATGACATACCAATTCTCCATCTCCAAAATATTCCTTCTATATCTGGCCTTTGTATGTTTAGCTATGCTGGTCACATTGTTTTTCCTAATATCTACACAGCTATGAAAGACCCCTCTAAGTTCACTAAGGTGAGTACTTATTGTATTTGAAGTAGTTATTTTAACTCTTTTTTGTTTTAATGCATGCAATTATTTTTATTAAATTTATTTGTATTGTTTATTGCAATAAATTTTATGTCATGCTATACCTAACGCAATAAATTTTTTATCTTAGCTTGCCACTTTTTTGTTATCATTATAGCAAGATTAATGTGGTCGGGTTTGTTAATGCTCGCAACTTGTTTGATAAAATGCCCCAAACAAATAATATTTCCTTCTAACACCCTATTAATTACCATTATCAAAGCAATTCAAACCAACAAAAACTTATTCGTTTTAGGCATAACATGTTCATCTTTTCAACAATACCAAAGCAACAACACATTCCAAACACCACTACCAAACAATTTCAACAATCCCCAACAACTACAACAATCCCAAACAACACAAACCTAATTTTATAAGAGCTAACAACCAAACAAGTTCTTCGACATCAACAATAACTACAATAAACAATTATAGGCCGAAATTAAAAAAAAAATTAAAAAAACAATTAAATTCGGATTATATAAAAAGAATAAAAAACTTACCTCAAGGTTGATTTGTGTTCCAATAGCACTTAATTATGATCCCCCACTAGTTATATGCTTAAGAACTACAAAAAAATTGAGTTAAAAAGTTAGGGTTTAAGTTTTAGAAAATAATTAAAATAACACTAAAACTAAAAATTTACCTGGAATTTGTTGTTATATGTAGTGTTTAGGAGGGTAGAATGTGTTTTATTTTTGAATTTGGGGGTGGGTTATGGTGATTTTCGGGTATAGAGATTGGGGGGGGGGGGGGTAGAGAGAGTTTATGAGTGTTTTGGGGAAGAAGATGAAATGGGGAAAGGGGGTCTGCCGTGTAATAATGCCGGGGGGGAGGGGGGGGGGAGCGACCGCAGTTTCGACCGATTTTCCGTCGAAACCCTTTTTGAAAAAAAAAAAAATTTCTTCGCCCGAAAATCGGTCGAAATAGTGGCGAAATCCGGCGGTCGAAAAACCCGGATATTTTAGTAGTGAGTGGTGATACTAACAAAATCAAGTTTATGAATCCAATGGTCATTAAACTAAAACCTGTGGTCTTGGATTTTGGTCACATAGAAGGCCCTCAACATATCTGTGAAAGGGATGATTTGATGGAAGTCTTAAGAGATGTTGAGACTCTCTCAATTACCAGTACATCTCTTGAGGTAAGAATAAGTAGTTCATTTAATTTATTCTCTTTCTTTTTTCCTTTTCAAATTAAATTATATATACTGACAGAAATTAAATCTTTTATTGACCAGGGGATTTCTTCTAGATACATGGATTTTGAATGTAGAGATGTGAAGTACTCAAGGAACTTCAATTGGTTTGACTGGATCGAGCTTGGACAACCCTTGGGACATTCTTTCGTTTGTCACGAATTGTCCCAAAATAGAGAGATTCTTTCTTGATGTAAGTATATTCCGACTTTTCATCAATTTGGCAATTACGGAGTACCTACATTTTCTTTTTGGTCTTTGTAAGTTTTTTATGATCTTTAGTTTGGTAAAGCATGAAAAAAATTTATAGTTTCATACTTGTGGTCCTGATAAGTTGTTTGATCCTTTTCACTTTTCAACTTGTCATGAATAGTGCAGTCGCAAAATCAAGAATTATGAGTTGCTGAAATTGAAATCTAACATGCGGATGTTCATTTAATGTTTTTCTCATTCGATATGATTTCCAAAATACAAACAATTACTAGTAAGTGATATCTATTCTTATAAAGAGGCGTCAAACCTAATATAAGAGTAAAAAAGAAAAGCGGGAAATAAATTAATTGGATTTGGAATGTTGGACTACCCTTTTTGACAGTCATTACATAGCACAACACCTTGCTTTGGGTTCCTCTTCAAATAACACACTTGACCCGTACAGCAGTGTTCCAATGCTCTACCATTGGCTATTGCATGATCTGAGAAAGAACATCGTAAGCTAACTCTGGCCATGTGAAATAGATATATGGTCGATATGTGGGAGAAGTTCTCGCCCTTTATCTCATCACCTATATATATATATATATATATATATATAATAGAGAGGGAGAGATACATGAGCCGTTGTAATCAACCCTGACTTACACTCCAAGATCCTAAACATATGCATACAAAATATACTACATTTGCTACAGTACAAATATATTTACCGCATTTGCTAGAGTTTACCATATGTACGTGATAAAAGAAAAGGACATCTTGATTTAATTAGTACTCAATTGTGCTTTGCAGTTTGGAGATTACGCATTGGAGGCTGGAGGCTATTGGAATTTGGTAGCAAAAGAAAATTTTGAGAATTGCAATACAGAATTCCTAGAGCTCAAGCTGTTGAAGATGAACGGATTTAAGAAACTTGAGCTTGAAGATAAATTAGTTAAGTTCTTTTTGTTGCATGCCAAATCTCTGGAGTCTTTGATTGTAGTCGAATCAAACATTAATCCTGATGAAGTTAAGCAGAATGATTTTTCTCTTCTATAAAACAATGTCGAAGTTAGCTACTGTTTCGACCTATGATTATGATGTAGATGAAACTTCTGTGTTTCCTAAGCATACAGGTCTATTGCAGAAGGAACCCTCTTCAATATTCATGCATAAAAACTGATGTGTGTTTGATCAAATTCTTCCATTTTCCTTCTTGTTCATCAATCGGAAATCAAGACAAACTGGCCATTACGGTAAGACGTGAAAACACCAGATCCCATTCCGACCTCGATATGTGGAATCGTTCATCATTAATATTGCAATATTATTGTTATGATGGGAATAAGAAGGTGGATAGTGATGGGTTTATTATGTTCTTGTCTAATCAGAAAAGTTTTAGATCGCATTGAAAAAAAAGCTTGAGATCTTTGTGATATTTTCATCTTTTTCACAGACGGGCTTTTAATGTTTCTCTTCATTGTTAAGTTTAAACAGTTTATACAATTCACGGAAGTTCTAGCGATTAATCCTCATTGCTACTGAGGTTTACCATCTCGATCCCTTGCATGTTTTTGTCAACTTTTGACACCAATGTCTCAAGAATGTCATGCTACACACTTGTCCCGTACATGTCCGGCATATATCTTGCACTTCTTCAACCTTTCTAGGGGCTTTGGAGGGTAAGAGACCTTTGAGTCTCATAAAGAAGGAAATAAGATACAAGTCTTAAAAATGTAGCAGGAGGGACTCATAGTTAATTAAGTTTAATGAAGTTTGGACCCATTTAAAATGTTAAATTTTTATACACCCCTAAGTTTTTAAGTTTACACTAAGGCCCATATATTAAAGAACTGCTTTTACCCAAAAAGGCAAAAGCCCTAAGGATATTCTTCTTCCTCCACGCACACTGCACCATTCTTCTAAAAAATTTCTTCTTCCTCATCATCTTTAATCCAAGATCGTCTCAACTCTCCAAACGAAATTGAATCTCAAATTTATTTCTTCTTTATAAGAACATGCTTTTGTATTCTTCATGTGCATTCAAATTGGTGGAGAAATTTGAAAAAATTGGACCAGTGTAGATATGTATATATTGCTCCGCTCTTAAGAGTTTTTGTCAATAAAATACTTGGGTATTACTTCAAAACAGAAAATTGGTTCATTTCAGTTCTTTAAGACAAGTAGAGAAAGTTGTTTTAACAATTCTTCATCTCAATGTTCCTCAGTTTTGTTTTTTTAAACAACAAAAGGTTGTTTAAACAAACTAAATGTGTTCATACATGGAACAAGCATATGGTTTTCATGTGTAAACAACACTAGGTTGTTTAAACAACAACATCATTGTTGACAAATGCAAATTATATGTATACGTAAACAACATGCTCATGAAGAATGACAAAATGGAGATACCTTTAGCCGGAACCGTTGCTCAATCAATGAATATAAATGTTTATATGCAAGGAAATGATCACTAAAACCTATATGTCCTACAAGATAAGGAGTTGCTTCATGAAATATTACTTGTAACAAATTTTGTATCAATCATGTGTTTTATTTGATAATTTGTTGTATTTTTATGTGTATGAATATTTGAATACTTAAATATTTACGCATTGTTTATTAGAAAAATATATGAAGTTTCTAAAACAAGCACTAGTTTTCTACTGAATAAGTGCTACACTTAATAAACATTAGTAAGCAATCAATGTTTAAAATTAATAAACAATCCATGGATGTTTAAACAGATAAATGATTATGAATTGAAAATACTATGCAATTATTTAAACGACTACCGATTGAGATTCATCATCTTACGAACTTAGAAAACAATATTAAGTTGTTTATGAAAATTCTGGTTGTTTACAATAAATAACAACAAATTGTTTAAACATCCATATGTTGTTTACATATTGAGCACTCGTTTCTTTTGAGTTCGTAAACAAATGCTAGTTGTTGAAACAAAAATTGGTTTTTTTATAATAAATAACGAGATATTCTTGGAACAACAACTTGGTGTTTATGTTTACTTATATTTAATTCAACATTAAATCAATAAGTTAAGGTTTAACTATCCGTTGAATCACCCAATAGATATTTAATCAACAATAGATCAATAAGTTCATTATTAAATTAATAATAGAATCACTCATGATCTGCAACTGTTATCAAATCGATAAGTTAAGGTTTAACAATCCACCCGATTGATGTCCAATTAAACATAAATAAATAAGTTGTTACTAATTAATATAATAAACACTCAATTAATATTCAGTTATCACGTTAAAGTTTAACTATTCAAGAATCATCGGATTGATGTTTAATTAGCAATGATCAATAAGATAGTATTAATTAATAACATAATAACTCAATTGATGTTCTATTACAATCAACTCTCAATAAGATAAGGTTTAATTGTTCATATAATTACATAATTGATTTTCAATTAGCAACATATCAATGAGGTATTGATAAATTAATAACATATCAACTTAATTGATGTTAATTATAGTCAAGTGATCATATCAATAAGTTAAGGTTTAACTATCCATCTAATGATTTGTCTAATGTTCAACTGTTACCAACTCATAAGAATTAAATATTCGTAAACTCATTAGTTGATGATCAATTAGCAACGGATTAATAAGTTAAAGTTGACATTATGATCAAATCAATAGTTTAAGGTTTAATCACCATCATCATGTGAACTGTAATAAACAATCAGATGATGTTTAAATAGAGCATGGTTGTTTCTCATAAACTATAGATATTTTCTTAAACAATTGTTGGTTGATTACAAAAAAACGCTCACCACCTTGTGGATATTGTAAACAACTTCTGATTGTTTAAAAAATTTCGTTTGTTTTTACTAAGCTATTGGATGTTGTTTAAACAGCAAAAAATTATTCATGTATTTATGGTTAATTATTAATAAACCTCACCCAATTGATGTTTAATAACCCATTGATTATAACTGAACACTAAATGAGTCATTATACTATTATTTAAACAACAATAAGTTTATAATTGTATAACAACTTATTGATCTATTGTTGTTAACTTAATATTATTTGGGTAACTCGACAGATATTTAAACCTTAAGTTAATGAGTTGATTGCAATTAAACATCAATTGGGTTGAACAACTACTTATTGCTCTAATTCTAATTGTATAACAACTTATCGATATTAATTTAACATTGTTTGGGCAATTCGACAGATACTAAACCTTAAGTTAATGAGTTGATTGCAATTGAATGCCAATTGAGTCGTTATACTACTAATTGAACAACTACATACTGATATAAATCTAATTGTATAACAACTTATCGATCTATTGTTGTTAATTTAACATTGTTTGAGTAACTCGACAGATACTTAAACCTTAACCTAATGAGTTGATTGTAATTGAACACCAATTGAGTCATTATACTACTAATTTAACAACTACTTATTGATCTAATTCTAATTGTATAACAACTTATCGATCTAATTGTTTAAGAAAACATTTATTGTTTACCTATGTAACCATCATCCTTCAAATATGGATAAACAACAAAAGGTTGTCCAAATAATAGTCTGTTGTTTAGGAAAAATATATACATTATTTAAGTAATCACTCATTGTTTACATAGGTACCTATCCTCCCTCAAAATATAAACAATGAGAGATATAACTAATTGTTACGTATAAATAGCAGAACTTTGTTGAAAGAATAGTTTGTTGTTTACATAAGATTAGAACAACACTGGCTATGAAGCAGAAATTTGGGCGTCTCAACGAGCGAAGTGCCATATCACCTAAGCAACAGAATTTTGTTTCCAGAACTATTTGTTGTTTACATAGCAGCAACAAAAAAAAAATATTAATAAAAACAGTATCAATGCATACATATCAAACAACCTAGATCAATTAAAAAAAAACATACATAAGCGAAGTACCATATTACATAAACAATAGAATTCAGTTTCCACAACTATTTGTTGTTTACATAGCAACAAAAAAAAATCTATTAATAAAAACCATATCAATGCAACCATATCCAATAACCTAGATCAACAAAAAAAGCACCATGCATAAGCGAAGTACCATTTCACATAAACAACAGAATTTTATTTCCACAACTATTTGTTGTTCACATAGCAGGTATATATATATATATATATATATATATATATATATATATAAACAGTATCAATGCGGCATATCCAACAGCCTAGATCAACAAAAAAAAACCATCTCATGCCAATAAATAAAAACAACAAACAATCTAGCTACTAGGGAATCATTTTCTTCTCATAGATCCCAATTGTAAATTTCCATCTTTGAATCCTCATGTTATTGTCATGCAAGTCAACCTATGGAGTATTACTTGATGAACATAAGAGAATATCCTCCACATGCAGTAGCAGTATGGTTCTTTCGGAGTCCAATAATACATTCATATAGCCAAAGGTCTAGCTCATTAATGTGAGAGAACTTCCCAAACTACTTGACGTATATTGGAAACATGGTGGGAATGGGTAGAAGGAGACCTGCAAGTACATCATTACTATAGACATCCCAGTTGCATTCGTACACACCAAATTCATCCTATCCCAAGTTCATCACAGAAAATATCTACTTCACCCTATTCCACCTTCTACCACCTGGATAAGGCAACGCTCCACTAGCATACTGCAAGATATCATCTTGGAAAGAAAAAATTTTCAACACCTCCACTATTGAAGGATCATTAACTACCACAGAAGCGGAAACCAAACAACAAGCTTCATAGCAACTACGTAGTTTGTGGATGAAAATATAATCCAATGTGAGATCAGTAGATATATAGTGCCTGAGAAAATCTACGTGTCTGAGACGCATTAGATTTATGATCCCATCCATATGCTGCATAAAAACTAGATGGAAAAGGGGTATTAAAGTCGAATATATACAAGCAATAAGTGGTCGTTTTTAAACAACAGTACACTGTTTAGCATAAACATTCACTAACTGTTTAGAAAAGGCTAATTATGTAGCCTAAACAACGGATTATTGTTTAAGCAGCCATTTTCTTACTAGAGGTGTCTGGTGGTAGGTGATTTTAATTCCTCGTGGTTGTTTATCATGGTTGTCTTTTATATTATTGATTTGCTCCACATGCCAAAAGCAGTATAACACTTAAACATAAGCTTATAGTGTTAGCAAAATTTGTTGATGATTTTCTCAATTTTTTTCCCAATCACTTTTGCTACCAATTTGTCGACAATAAATGAAAGAGCTCCAAAAATAGCAAAGAAAATGCGAGCACACCACAGTTGAAAAACTAGTAGTGACACTATCACGAAATACTCAAAAAAAATTCTAAGTGTTTTAATTATAATAATTTTTGTAAAATTACACAACATAACATAAAAATCTGTTTTGATTGACGACTCTTTTGAGTTATGCACTCAATTTTGTATGAACAATTCGAGGCTAAAATATTAAAGAACAACAAGTGGGAAAACATAAAAAGGTTCAGAACTTTTTTTGACATCAAATTCATTGAAATCCAAAACGTTACAAAAAGTAAAAGAAATTGGAAAAAAAATTACCTTAAAATGCTGAAATTTGAAGTCTTCAAGAAATTTCTGATGATCGAATCTTTACATTTTGAAGAATGGAAGACTCATAGAAAATAAACAAATTAAAAGGACAAAGAAGAGAAAGAGACATTCAATTTTGAAGAGAGAAGAGAAGAGAAGAGGGGTTAGGTCTGATATTTTTCTATTTGTTGGATTTTAATTGTTTACCCCAAACTTCTAATAATATTAATCTGGTCCCCTACCCTCACTTAAGTGACTAATTAATGAAGATCAATAAAAAGAAACTGAAAAAAAAAAGAAATAGAAACCCCCTTTTCTTCATTTCAAACTTGTGAGGTCTTTTTACCTCATTCTTCTCACCTTTCTATTCATATTTTGATTCTCACGATCTCTTCTCATATCTTCTGTTAACATTTTCCAGCTTTACATACACCTTATCTTAATATTTTTGTATCATTATTTAAAAAATATTGTTTGCAATAAATTCTTAATATATGTAAAATTAATTAACTGCAATAAACAAACAAATAAAAGAAAGGTAATTTATTAATCAAACTTTGTGAGTACAATTCTTTGAATCCCATGATTCTTCTTTCTAAAAATAGTTTCGTTGATTTGAGGGTTTAGGCAGTGTGTTTCTCCAGTGTAGGATGGTGTGAACCTCTTTTTGATGTACCTGAATTAGAATGTCTATTGATTAATTCTAATTTGTTGAAGAGTTATGTAGTTGCTCACTTGATCTCTACACTCGTGGATGATCGAATCTTTATATTTTGAAGAATGGAAGACTCATAGAAAATAAAGAAATTAAAAGGACAAAGAAGAGAAAGAGACATTCAATTTTGAAGAGAGAAGAGAAGAGAAGAGGGGTTAGGTCTGATATTTTTCTATTTATTGGATTTTAATTGTTTACCCCAAACTTCTAATAATATTAATCTGGTCCCCTACCCTCACTTAAGTGACTAATTAATGAAGTGCAATAAAAAGAAACTGAAAAAAAAAGAAATAGAAACCCCCTTTTATTCATTTCAAACTTGTGAGGTCTTTTTACCTCATTATTCGCACCTTTCTATTCATATTTTGATTCTCACAATCTCTTCTCATATCTTCTGCTAACATTTTCCAGCTTTACATACACCTTATCTTAATATTTTGGTAGCATTATTTAAAAAATATTGTTTGCAACAAATTCTTAATATATGTAAAATTAATTAACTGCAATAAACAAATAAATAAAAGAAAGGTAATTTATTAATCAAACTTTGTGAGTACAATTCTTTGAATCCCATGATTCTTCTTTCTGAAAATAGTTTCGTTGATTTGAGGGTTTAGGCAGTGTATTTCTCCGGTGTAGGATGGTGTGAACCTCTTTTTGATGTACCTGAATTAGAATGTCTATTGATTAATTCTAATTTGTTGAAGAGTTATGCAGTTGCTCACTTGATTCTCTACACTCGTAGATGATTTCACCAACTTTTGAATAGCAAAATTTTTTTGTAATCCCGTTATTTATAGTTGTAGTGGAAGACAGTTCAGTTACGTACATGTAAAATGTTTCTTTTTATTTTTTAATAATTTTGATTTGCTCATTTAGGTTATCAAATTTATCAGAAAAGCTGTGTGATAAGAAGAATTTGATTGGCCAAGACATGTCTCTTTGAAAACTTGGCATCTTTCGTTGACCAATTGTTTTGACTTGACATGACACCTCTTTTGAACATGTATCATCATTTCATTGGCTTACATCTGGTATGCCACCTTATTGAATATGTCGCATGAGCTCACGCATCCAACTGAACTGTACCTTGGGCTTGAATTTAATAAAATAGAGTCATGTAATTTGTAAAGTCCAAATTGGTTATTCAATCCAAATAAGTTTAGTATTTAATCCAAATTTTGTACGGATTGACATGTCATATTTTATTTTTCTACAAATATAATGATGGAAGCTTCAGCGTCCTAAATAAAGTGGGTCTCATTTCCATCTCGTGGAAAAGAATTCGAAGAAACACTGTGAAAACAAACAATGACGGTGAGTCGAATATTTTATTGTTTACATCTGTAGTGAAATTTTTTATAGATTCTTCACCTTTTACCTATCGAATATGTTGTTGTTTCTCCTAATATTGGAAAACCATGGTGAAAATGGTAATATACTCGTAACCTTTGCAATGATAGGAAATTATGCTACTTCATAGATAGCTGGGAAAATTTTACGACTATGACACGATAGGCAAAAGTTTTTCTATTTGATCTCCATCAAAAAATTTCACGTGGTGCCCTTCCTAAGCGCTGGTATTAGAAAATTGCTCCCACTTTAAATTGTTTTATTTAAATGCCCTCCAGCTTATCCCCTTGTCTGTGAAAAGACTATTTTGCCCTGAGTAAACCTAAGTCACACTAAACGGCTTTCTTTCTCTCTTTCCCCATTCCTGGCTTCTTCCTTTTATTTCTTCGTTCTGTGCCTGAAATTTAGGATTTGTTTTCTCTCTTTTTCGTATTTTTGTTGTATTTTTTTTTTGTTTAAATTGTTATTTTTACTAAGTGTAATCATTTATCTGCATTTATTTTTTCGTGCAATTTTATTTGTATAATTATTGTTTATATATTTATCTATTAGTTATTTCTATTTTGATCTATTATCATTGATTTATGTTTGTGGTTTCTATTGATATTTTTTTGGTTGTGTTTGTTGATTCCGGTGATTTGCAGATTTTTATTGCATAGAGCTTAGAGTCTTGGAAATGGCTAATAGATGCATCAACTTTTCTGCAAGTTGTTTATTGCATATGAGTTTAAAGTCTTGGCTATTTCCAATACTTGTTGCGATATTTTGTGTAAGGTGTCGTTTCTACCAGAACCTAGAATCTTGGTTATTGCCAAGAGTTGCATAGACTTACTCTTCAACGTTTTCATTGTAGTGTAGGTAAAAGTGTTGGCAATTGCTAATACCCTTAGACATTTTCTGTGTAAGGTTCCTTTTGCGGCACAAATTAAAGTATTGACTATTGCCAAGAGTTGGATAAACTTTTTCTAAAGTTGCTTATTGCAGTATAGTTTAAAGTCTTGGCAATTGCCAACACTTTTAGAGCTTTTTAGTGTAAGGTTCCATTTAAGCAGAACTTAAAGTCTTGGCTATTGCCAAGAGTTGCATAGATTTTTTGTAATGTTGGTTATTTCAGTAGAGTTTAAAGTCATCTCTAAACTTTTTTGTGTTTTTTAGTTGTGTTTGTTTTTGGCCTGTTGACTTTGAATTAGGTGATGTCACAGGAATTTTTGCGCATATTAATCGTGAGTTCATGATGGCATGTCGTAATGTATGTTCCCTTTACTTGATATTTTCTTATCATAATTCTGACAATGTTATTGAACATGCATATTTTATTTTTTGTTGCCATAGGAAGGAGATCAAATACTTAAGTTTGAGCATTGGTTTGACGCCAAAGGTTCTTGGGGTGGTGATGGTAAGTATATTAGTTTGGTTATTAAATTTTTGACGGAGCGGCAGTTGACGTTGTTGAAAGATGGAGTTTTTGGCAAATTTATTGAGTTGGGTGATGTGATTTTTTCTTGAATGTCGTGCATTGCATGATGCTTTCACAGACTTATTGTGCCGGCGATATGGTTATTAGGTTTAGTGTGTGTGGGCACTAATGTATATTTGACTTGGATGGGTTTAACTTGATTATGCGTTTAGGTGTTTCTCCGGGGGATTTTAGTGTTGTATCTTCTTGTCCAAATCATCTTTTAAATCGTTATTTCCCAAGTTATCGCACAATCAAATTATCTGATCTGAAGAGATTTCTTAGCACTAATCCGTGCAGCCGTTTGCAGCCTTTTTGGGACAACGATGGTGATGCGGTTAAGCTTGCTGAAGTTTACATTGTTGAGAGGGTTCTATTGGGTCGGTCTGAGGATTGTGAGGTGATAGTCACTTGATGAAAATGATTGATGATGATGAGCTTCGTTACAGTTACCCTTGGGTACCTTGGGTTTCAAGTGGTTGGTTGGGTCTCTTAGAAACTGTCTTCAATAAATTAAGTCGGAGCATCCGAAAAATGAGGAGTGGTATTGTTTTGTTGGTTTCCCCTTCACGTTGAATGTGTGGGTGTTGGAAGTGTTCCCTGCATTTCGAGCATATGTAGAAGCTAAGCCTCGGACATTTCTGCAGATGCTTTGTTGGTGTACTTTGAGGCAACCTCGTTTCTCAACTCTTGTTGAGAAGTACTTCCATGCGTTTTCTGTAATTTCTAATTCCTAGTATTTGTTTTGATTTTTGATTTTCGATATGCATGTAATATTTTGTTTTGGATTTTTATGTCTTATCGTATTAGGAGTTTGATTCGTTTAAGATGGAGTCACTTGTTGCTACTGATGAAGAGAGGAAACATCTGCCCGTTCAGTTGCAGTTTTCATGTGACGTTGGTGCTGATAGTTGTGCAACTTTTCCTTTGGGTTTAGTGAATTTGGTTGTTCATGTATGTAATAGTTGCTTGTATTATTTATTAAATTCTTATTATACTTTATAATTTCGTATAAATATTTGTGCAGCATGTTAATGATACTTTAAACAAGCGATTAGATGATGACTTCTCTAATTTGGTTGCACGTGTGACGGTAGTATATGTTTGCTATTTTGTTCATAATATCAATTTTCTTATTGTGTCCTTTGAATATTAATTACTGGCTTCAGTTTATTCCTTTTTAGCGTATGGATTCATAGGTCGACTCAATCTTGGAGCATGTTGCTATATTTAACAAAGGTTTTGAAGGTGGTGTATACAAATGGGATTCTGGGTGCATTGGAATTAATGAAAGTAATGTGAGAATTTCAAAATTGGACGCTCCATGTGTTGGTATAAAAAGCTATCAAGCAGAAGGTGCTGATGTTGTTGTAGAAACTTCTTCTCAGATTCTTGCTAAACTCCAAAGTGGAGAGATTATTATCTATTCCGAACCAGGAGATGTTGAAGTATTGAGCGGCAAAGAAGTATGTTTGTATATGGTCTTTCCATTAATGTTTCATTTATTTGTTGTTATGTGTTGTCTATTGTTGTTTTTTTCAAATTTTGCAGGTAAGAGATATTGAGTGTTCTGATCATGATCATGATCATGATCATGTTCATTTAGATGTGGTGGATAATTTTATAAGTCAGCCAATATCTTCTGATGAAGGTGGCAGGAAAAGGCAAAGATGTGATCTGGTTGATGAATTTTCAAATTTCCGTTTGTTACCTCCGTCGCAAGATGATCCATGTGATGTATCTTGTAGTAGTCCAAATAATACTTTTAGTACTGCAAAAGAGTTAGAGAAGGCCACTGAGAGTTAAAAACCTTATTTATAGGTTTGGTAGGAAGTCTTACCTGTTGACAAGACTTTTGGGTCAAGTTAAATTGAACTGGTTATGGGTATGAGTGTAAAATATTGGATATTGCCAAGAGTTCAGTCTATTTATAATATTTGTTTTGTATTTTCTGTGTTTGTTATGTTTATGTAAACAAGTACACTTGGATGTTTAATATATTTTTTTTATTTTAAGATTTGTGTTGTTTTCAATTGGATAAAGTGCACGTGTTGGCAAATGCAGGCCTTCAAGGCATTTTAATTTTTTTTTTCTTAAGAGATTAGTTGGCAAGTCTTGCCTTGTGACAATACTTTTGCTCAAGATTAATTGGATTGGTTATCTTTATGTGTGTAAAGTCTTGGCTATTGCCATCAGTTGAACGTATTGATAATATGAATTTTCCATCACTGAAGTCTTGGTAATTGCCAATATTTTGTAAAAAAAAGATGACGTTTTGATTTTTAAAAATATTTAATATTCATGAAGTTAGTATTTGAAAATATGATAAATAACCGTTATTGACAGAATTATTTTAATTTTATAGTATTATTAGTTTAGTTATTACTTTAAAAATTATAAAGCATGTGGTATTTGTTAGGAAGTCTTGTCTTTTGCCAAGACTTTTGGTATTTTGAATTGAAGTGTTGAACTATGTGAGTGTGAAGTTTTGGCTATTGCCAATACTTTGTGATATTAAGTTTTCCCGTGACATTTAATTTTTAAAAATATTTGGAACCGTTTTAAAATCGCCCAGATAGTTTTATTTATATTTTTTTGTTTAATTAAATATATTTAAACTCCAGGCGTCTTTTCATTTCCAGAAAAAGTTCTCTCTCTTCTTCTCTTCTATTAGTGTGCTCGTCATATCAAAAATCAAACTCATTACAACTTTTCTCTCGTTTTCTCCTCTATTATTGCATTACAACTGGTGAACCAAAAACCTAAGCAAAGTTTCACATCAAACTCTTAAGTTTTTTCACTTTGTTATTTTCATTTATAGGAAGTTTATTTTGGTTTTACAGTGTGTGAGGTGTTAAATTTATTATTTATGAGGAAGTTTGGTGTATATTAGTTGTTTTTGTATGGAATATGTTATTTATAGTTTTTGTTTTTTTTGTTTGTTAAAATTACGAAATATATTGATTTCATCGGTGATTATTCTTGTATTATATTGATTTATTTGCATTTAATCGTATTTGCATGTAAGCGTATTATGTTTCTATTTTTTTTTTTTTTTTTTATGTGTTTTTTGGAATGGTGTTAGTATGATAGTCTTATCTATAGGCAATACTTGTAGAGATGTTTGAGTTTGTGTTTGTCTATGGCCATGCACGGTTAAGGTGATAGTTTATTGTAGTTGAATCTGTGGTGTTTGTTTGAGTTCGGCATGAAAGATTTCCCTATAGCAAAGAGTTGGGTAGAACTTGTATGTAAGTTGCTTACTGCAGTAGTTTAGAGTGTTGTCTATTGCCAATAGTTGTCGAGATGTTCCCTGCAAGTTGTTGCTTCCACCAGCACTTAGAGTCTTGGCTATTGCCAAGAGTTGTAGACTTTGTGTGCAAGTTGTTCACTGCAGTAGATGTAAAAGTATTGGCAACTGCCAATACTTCAAGGGTTAGGTTTTTTCTAGTTAAATTTGAGTGTGTTGTTCATTTTGGTTTGAAACTCTTGGGTACAGTCAAGATTTATAGAGATATATGATTTCCTCCTTGTTTTTGAAGCTTGATTGATGTGTTTCTTATTTTGTATATAGATTTTTATACAAAATGGCTAGCTCAGGGAAACTTTACATTGATTACGGTAATTGGTACAATGTGCAAGCAGCTTGGAGAGGGAATCCTCACTTACAGGACGTTATAAAGAAAGGTTTAACTACTCAGCAACTTGCTCAATTTAAAAATGGTGTGTTTGGGAGGTTTATGGATATAGATATAACAAACCTGTCTGGTAAGTTTTTAAACTTTATGTTATTATCTGAAGTCGAATCTAGGAGGCGAGATGCAATGACATTTTTGATATAAGGATATGAAGTTCATTTTGATCTTGATATCTTTGGTGCTGTCGCTGGGTTGCGGACTTCTAGTATTGATAGGGTTGCTGACGACGCAGCTATGAAGGAACCGGGTAGTCGTCTGATTAGGGATTATTTTGCTAGAGAGGATGGAGAGGAAATGTATCCACGAAAGGGGATATTGATGGCTGATATGGAGGATATATTGGCGGATGGGAAGAAGATCTCGTGGTCTAATGAGATGGATGCAATCAAGCTTGCTGAGATATACATTGTAGGTCGTGTGTTATTAGGTAGTAGGACTTCAAAATTTTAAAAACCAAGTATGTTAAGTTGATTAAGGAAAGAAGCCTTGTTTCTAAGTTTGGATGGGGCTCGCTAGCGTATGAAGAAACTTTGTCTTCATTGAAGATTGTGTTTGATAATGGTACTAAACGTCCAGAGTCGTTGTTTCAGCTTACCAGATTCCCTTTTGCTTTTGTTGTTTGGGGTTGGGATATTTTCCCTGCATACATGCGTTCCTTCGTTTCTATACATTCTAAGAGAAAGCATCATTTGATGCTGCACTACAGATCTTGTGGCACCCCTCAGTTCGATTAAGTCGTGTCGATGTTTCTGCCTAAGCATTTGAAATCTGTAAGTGTTGTGACGAGGTCCAAAGTGCATAGGAATTGTCTGCTCGTTCTTGTCAAATTCTAATATAGTTTAAGATATCGTCCCACAGAGATTGGGTATTCTATGCTACGGACTTATAGTATTTTAATTACTATTTGAGAGAATCAAATTGATGAAAAGTGAGTTTTTAATTTAAATTTACTTAAACTAAAAGAAAGAACTTCCGGAAGATTTCAAATTTAAAAGGAGTTGGGAATCGTTGAATTCACTTGGTAATACTTATAATAAATATCTCAGTTTTGACATGTATTTTTCTTAAGAATAATTTCTTCTTGCTAATTCAATTATATTTTGCTCACTAAGAAAATAATCAATTAATAACACTCCGTGAGGTTATGCATATTAATCAAATTATAACTAGTGACGATTAAACCGAAATATTTTTCTTGCCTGAATTGTGCTAAAAAAGTAGTAAAAACTCCGTGAGAATATTTTTACGGAAAATTAATAATCTTACCTACAACAATTCCTCCGTGAGAATTAAAACTGAGGTAAACAAGATTACAGACTTGGAAAAATAGTTTTTACTCTACTACTTTATTCATCAGTTATTATACATTAATTTTGCTCCGTGAGAATTACAAAATTAATATAACAATAACCTAGATATAAAATAGACGGATGTGAAAATAAAAATTTAGTAAAAACTATAATTCTAGCACAGTGTTAAAATGTGATTAAAAACTTCAGGCTAAGCATGTATTAAAACTGAGATACGTATTATAAATATTACCGAGTTTCATCAACTATCCCAACAAAAGAGATTACTCCATTATGGAGTAAGAAAATCTTTAAAAATATAAAGACTAGGAAGAAGTAGTATTTCTTCTACAAAAGAAAACTACAAAAGCTTAAAGTTATAAAAGACAAAGAAAGAAAAAGAGCAAGAGAGTAGTTCTCTGCAAGATGAATTTGGTGGTTTTCCATACAAAGTTTATTACCGATTTATAGATAAATTCCAAAGCCAGAGTTCTTTCTAAGATGTCATATCCTAAGGTGGTAGGAAAATTTTCAAGATGGCCAAGGTGAGTTGGGTTTAGATGACAATTTCAAAGATTCATACGTAGCTTCCTTTCATGAACTTTCTTCCGCTTGCACTTTTATTCTTCAGCATAAAACAATTCACGGACATTACTATCAGTGTTATAATCACACTATGAATAATATAATCATCAATGGTCATCCCTTATTTTTCTTCACCTTGAATAATTTCTTCTTCCTGCAAAATATGTTAGAAAATATGCGAGAGATGGATATATTTATTCACGTTTTATTTAAAATGCTTAATATTTAACTATAAAAATATATCAATAAATTATATCCATCATGTTGTGATTTTTTTTTAAGTTTGTGATTTGGAAATGCTTTCTGTTTTATAGTTGTTCTATTCTTTTTTTCAATTGATAGAAACCTAAAGCTCATGTCGAGCCTTTCACTCTTGTGGATGAGCTATCTAAGAGGCCCGTTCCAAGAACGAGCACTTCTTCTGTTCCTGTTTGTGGGGGCTATCATTATGATGCTTTGAGCAAGCGTCTTGATGTATGTCTTTCTTGTCTGTTTATTCAATTCCTTATAAAGTGTAACAATTTGTTTTCTGTATGTTTTGATGGTTTTGGATATTTGTCCTTTTGTGCAGAGAATTGAGAAGAGCTGGAAAAAGTGTTTGGATGGTATTTTGAGTAAGCAGGGTTTGATCAAGCAACAGTTGGGTGAGCTTGTCGATTTTCTGAAGAAAGGGAGAGTTGATGGATCGACTGGAGAACATAGTGAACCTTGTCATCGGTCTTCATTTACACATCTCCCGTGTCCAGCAGTGGCAGGGAAGCTGTGTTTGCATCTCGTGGAGTGTCAATCTGGTGGCAGAGTTGAAGGTGCTTCAGTTTGGCAGGAGAAAGAGCAGTCTGTTCAGCAAATGGATGTTGATAGGAGCACATAGAGAGTTGTTGATGCTCAGGATAGGGATGTTAGAGGCGATGATGACAGGTTGTTGGATGGTGGGAACAATGAAGAGAGGGAGACAGATGTTGTTGGTGGTGAGGAGGTAAGTACGGTACCAAAGCTAGTTGAAGTTGTGGTTTCGAATGAGGGTCTGTCGAAGAAAGAGTTGCAGGTATTGATGATCCTAAGAAGGATGCATTGGTTAGTTGTGGACGGTTAAGTGATCTTGTCGATGAAGCTCTTGCTGATGTACAATTGGATGGTGATCAAGGAGGAGATTCTGTTGTTGATATGACTGATAAGCAATGTAAGCGTGAAGAGCATGGTGGTGCAGTTATAAGATATGTTGATGCTGAGGGATTAGCTCGTGCTATGGTTAGCAGTGTGCTTGCAGATTTGAATGTTCAAGGCGATGCTTTCTCGACACCTGTTGCTGCAGAGCTGACACGACCCGGAATCAGGCTAGGCCGTGCGGGCACCCAGCATTCTCCCCTACACCCGTCGGGCGAACCCTTACCAATTAAAGTAGGAAAATAAATATTAATTCGACTCATAAATAAGAAAAAGACTTAGAAAAAGAAGCACAGACATACTGATACATCCAAGCTGTACAAAAGAAATTACAGCTAACTACCCAAAATTAGGTTTAGGGCTATCCAGACTAGACATCTAAGAGTACAAAGGAGGACAGATACCTCCTGAAGGGAGCAAAATACAACTGAAATAGTAAACATAAAGTTGGTGGCCATCCGGAATAAAAGCTGGCTCACCCTGACAGCTGATGTCGTCTTCGCTCCTTCACAACGTGGCGAACTCAATCCTGGAGCGAACCTGCCGAAACGAAGTAGATAGATAAAAACAAACAACAAACAAGGGTGAGTCAAAAGGACTCAATAAGTGGGGCAGACTAGCCACCTCAAAGAATAGGATAGCTAGCCAGGGAGAAAAGAAACAGATAAACAAAATTCCTCTTATTTAAATTATGAAAAGCAGAGCCAGATAATAACTTGGAACACGTATGGAATCACAAACTCATCAACAACCAGGAACATAAGATAGCCAAAACATATACGTACCCCGAACACATCAACAATCGGAAATACATCATGTTGCGGCGTGCAACCAGATCCATATATTCATACCACCATGGCGTGCAACCCGATCCATATATTTATACCGTTTCAGCGTGCAACCCGATCCATATATTTATACCGTCGCGGCGTGCAACTCGATCCATATATTTATACTGTCGTGTCGTGCGACCCGATCCATATGTTTATATGTCGCGGCGTGCGACCTATAATATGAGCCAGAAATATATAGACAAACTGAAATATGTCCACAACATGGTATACATACCGCTTATATAAAACACAACACAATACACACAATGGTCAGCATGCGGTGCAAATGAAATGGGATGAATGCGGTATGATGCAATGCAGTCACATATGCCTGATACCTATCTCCGGCGCGGGACTCTCATCGTCTACCAGGAGATATATGTAATGATGACCCTTCACCGGCTCGGGAGTCTAATCGATTACCGAAAAATATATGCAATGATGATCCTTCACCGGCTCGGGACTCTCATCGATTACCGGAAAGTATATGCAATAATGATCCTTCACTGGTGCGGGACTCTCATCGCAACCCGGGAAGTATATGCAATAATGATCCTTCACCGGTGCGTGACTCTCATCGCCAACCGGGAAGTATATGCAATAATGATCTTTCACCGGCGCGGGACTCTCATCGTCTACTAGGAGATATATGCAATGATGACCCTTCACTGGCTCAGGACTCTCATCGATTACCAAAAAATATATGCAATGATGATCCTTCACCGGCTCGGGACTCTCATCGATTACCGGAAAGTATATGCAATAATTATCCTTCACTAGTGCGGGACTCTCATCGCAACCCGGGAAGTATATGCAATAATGATCCTTCACCGGTGCGGGACTCTCATCGCCAACCGGGAAGTATATGCAATAATGATCTTTCACCGGCTCGGGACTCTCATCGATTACCGGGAAGTATATGCAATAATGATCCTTCACCGGTGTGCGACTCTCATCGCTAACCGGGAAGTATATGCAATAATGTTCCTTCACCGGCTCGGGACTCTCATCGATTACCGGAAAGTGTATGCAATAATGACCCTTCACAGGTACGGGACTCTCATCGCCAAACGGGAAGTATATGCAATAATGACCCTTCACCGGTGCGGGACTCTCATCGCCAACCGGGAAGTATATGCAATGATGATCCTTCACCGGCTCGGGACTCTCATCGATTACTGGAAAGTATATATAATAATGACCCTTCACCGATGCGGGACTCTCATCGCCAACCGTGAAGTATATGCAATGATCAAAACCAGAGTGCAATGCTCATATGCTCGATGCAATACCAACAACAGGGCATAACATATAATATATGACGTAAATTCAAAGCTAAGGCGTAATGACTACGCCTTTCGGCAGCTACACACGTAAAGAACACGTGGTAGAAAATCTACGAGGCCAAATGCCTCCAAAGAAATGGATATAACCACTTACCTGGTTACAAAGTTAGCACAGTTACTCAATAACCGCTTTATCCTTTGGATTCACTGCCAAACGATCCTGCTGTATTCAATAAGCAGAAAACTATATCAAATAAGGCTAAAGGCTTCATTCCCCACATCTTAGGGTAATCCGTTTAGGAACCTGATACCTTATTCACATACCCAATACGCAGGCCAGGCCTATATACAGGGTTTATGGTCACCTAATCAAATCCTAAATAAATTACATTTATATATTGCCCATAACTAACTGAGTACGAATATATAATCAATTCCATTATCGGGGTCCATTTGACCCTTTAAACTATTAATTGAACTTATTACAACGTTGTCTAATATTCCAAGTTTTACCATTAAAACATATTCAAACACATGTAATAAACTCAAATAATACATTAAGATCATTACCTGAATGTTTCAGGGTAAAAATTCTACTTTTCTCCGGCCCTTTTTCTCATTTTCTGGCATTTTGTTTTTTCAATTTCTGCTTCTGAATCGTTTTTTTTTTTTGGTTTCTCATGTTTCAATTCTTGTTACGTCCTATTCTTGTTTCGTTTTAATGCCTTTAGCTCAAGGGATTAGAATCCTTTATTAGACCACCGCCATTGACTAATTTTTTGTCCTTTCCTTTTTTTTCCTTTTCTTTTACAATTTCTTTTCATTTCGAAAATTAATTAAAATGGTACCCCATTATACTCGAAATAATTCCAACTTTTGCATACAAGTTACACAAAATATATGTAACATAATCGCAAAGGAGGATCTCAAATCGGACTCCCGAAACTCAAGATACGAATTTAAATTAAAAAGATCAAATTATTTAACTTTCGGTATTTTAGCGGAAACTAGCCGAACAACATCGAAATTTACTTTCGAAAGTTCATAAAAGTCACAAATAATTATACGAACCTAAAGGCGCTTTCGGATTTCGAATCGGAGCTCATTCGCCAAAACCGAGCTCAAAAATCTCTTTTTAATATTTATAGACAATAAAAACTGAAACCTCTTCTGATGCCTACCAAATGAGGTCTGATTTAGCTCAAATTTTATAGAGAAGTCCCAAGGGACTTTACGAATATTTTAAAATTATCAGAACGCCAATCGGAGTCCTATCTTTCGAAATGACTAACCGAGGTCGTTTGATTCTCCTCCACTTAAACTCTCGTTCGTCCTCGAACGAGTGCCTAAGTCTAAAGAAAAATTCGCGCGGATAAGAAGAGAACTTGCACGACCTTCATGAGCTACTCCATGGGCATTATTTCTTGATTACAGGATCAGAATTATAACACGCATATCGAAATTTTGGAACAAAACATATCTGGATAATATGTTAATACCATTGTACAACTTATTCTAACTAAGCTGATCCTTCCTCGATCACGAGATGAGAGTTCTACATTTTCGAAGCAAAGATACACAGAACTTTGAATGATTTAACATGATTCAGCCGGTGAATCACCTCGTCGATATACTTTTCGATATAGAACAAGTCTTTGAAACAAAGAATTAGCTTACGCTTCAGCAACGCCTTAGAGATTTAATATTATGATTCGGTATCAATTGGAGGAAGACTCCTCCACCTAGAGCATAAACTCATACAACTAATTTGAATAGAAATAGTTATCCTCGCACAACCTGCTGGATTAAGGAATACTTAGCTAAATAGAGAACGCGGCTCAGACCTGAGCTACCAAATTACTCTCTCGAGTTGCCAAACAGCTGCAACTCTCGAGTTCACAACTCCATACATTTTCTATAAGCACCACTGCCTGATGGACCAAATCAAACGTCAAATGACGCCTCTCATTATCCTTAGTAGCCTTGAAAACAACAATGTGCATACCCGGCTACCTTGACACGCATTCTGGCTCCACACAGTGAACATCATAAGAGGCTACTGACCGCTTAAGCTCACCAGTGCCGAACAAAGAAGAGATGGCAATGGAGTGAGGATAGAAATAATTGGAGCTTCAGAAAGCTCTTATTTTTATTTGCTTGGCTAGTGCTACACTACTTCCGAGTCAGGCTAACCAAAGAATCGCAATTGAAGAGATAGACATTAAATAAGCTTGATGGAAGGGCATCTATGCCAATTTAACCTTCCCATAAGAAGGAACTCTAACAATTTACCAGAAACCCTTTTATAACCGAGACAAGCTCATGGAATAACATGACTCTACAAGCATCTTGAACCAAAGGAAGACACATGGATCAAGTATTACTTACTAATAAGTTTACATCAGAAGAAACAATTACACTTTCTGATGATGACGAATAAGAATCCTATCATCCTATCAATACGGAATTCTGAGAAGAGAGGAAAACTAATTTGACATAATAATAGAAGGTGGCACAATAAGGTGCCTAGCAGACAATACTAACCCTCACTCCCAAATCTCTCACATATAAACCAAACAAACTAGTAGGGTCCCACAAATGCCAGGAATAAATCATATCAGAAGCTCACCCCTCTACCGCAACCAATTCTTAATAGAAGCGACATCAAAAGAAACCATGGAAAGATGGTAAGATAAACGAAGTTCAGACCGATCGGAAGAATCAAATCTTACTCACATATAAGTGAGGAAGAAGTACTTGGGTCTACTACATCGGATGCCTCAGCATCCTGCTAGACTGGTAGTTCATAAAACTGCCTCTGCGGCGCCGAGCTGCTACACTGATAATTACTTCTAGAAGAACCACTACTACCACGCTCTCGACCTCAACTGGATGGTGGCATTTTGCTGGCTGATTGAGATCTAAAGGAAATCCCCTGCGACTGTTCAGGTGCCTGATGACAGGAGAAAAGACGACTGCCTACTTGCCAAATTAAGGGAAAATTCCTCAAAAGATAACCAGACTCACGACAATGATAACACCTTTTTGCTGAAAATGGAAGCTAGACAGATTGTTGATAGCTGTAAAGAAAAGACTGACTCTAATCTTGACAAGCTACTGGCGCACTCTAAGAATCATGTGACACAAGCTAAGATCACCTGGAAGGTGACCTCCCAAAATAATCAGAACTCTTACCTCCAAATGAGGTACCATGGTTGCCCACAAGGGCCACAGAATTTCTTGCTCTCTCTCTCTGACTCGTCTTGCTATAACCTTAGGTATGCCTCATACCTTCGAGCAATATCAACAACAAAATCAAATGACATCCCGACCTCAATCTCTCAAGCCATCTGAGATATCAAGGAAAAAGAAAGGTCATCAATAAATCTTTGAATCTCTCGAAAGGCTCATGGACTAGTTTTAATGAGATAGAGGTCCACCAATTCAGGGCTGGACCCCTAAAATTGGAAAGCAGAATAATCAACACCATACCTCTCGATATAAGCAAGAGCCTGAAGGATACGCTGACATCATTTATTTTTAAAAAACTTACACAGGGGTCGAGCCATTACTCAGGCTAGCTAACCAGCCAAAATAACTAGAGGCACAACACATGCTGCTTCTGGAACATAAATTACTGGGACAACATCAGGGACTGGAACAGGAGCTCCTTGAGACCGAACATCTCCACATGTGGCAACCTGATAAGCTGCCTAGAGAATAATAGGTTCTTGCGGTATCTGCGTCGCCAAAATTCTCGTAAAAGCATCGTAGAGAGCCAAGGGAACCACAAGGCCCTGCTCCCTTGCCCATCGCAAGCTAGTACATCCGTAGCTAGATTGTCAGCATGATCAAAAACTCTCGGGGCTTCGTCAGTGCTAACCCCAGGCCAGACTGCTTCGTCTTGAACTCATACCATTTGCTGATTTATCACACGAGGGTTCACAATTACCACGAAGGAATTAGCGAAAATTCTTTTGCATCCTAGACCGACGCACGTTCAGAAAAGAAGGAAGTGAAACTTCCTAAATGCCATCATAGCCTCTTGTAGATAGGTACGGACGTCTACGTACCCATCAGCGAGACTCTACTAGACATTGTCTTAGTGTAGATAGACTCTAAACCGGGCTCTGATACCAACTGACACGATCCGGAATCCGGCTAGGCCGTGCGGGCATCCGGAATCCTCCCCTACACCCGTCGGGCGAACCCTTACCAAATAAATTAGGAAAATAAATATTAATTCGACTCATAAATAAGAAAAAGACTTAGAAAAAAAAGCACAGACATACTGATACCTCCAAGCTGTACAAAAGAAATTACAGCTAACTACCAAACATACTTGGTTTAGGGCTATCCAGACTAGACATCTAAGAGTAACAAAGGAGGACAGATACCTTCTGAAGGGAGCAAAATACAACTGAAATAGTAAACATAAAGCTGGTGGCCATTCAGAATAAAAGCTGGCTCACCCTGACAGCTGAAATCGTCTTCGCTCCTTCACAACGTGGCGAACTCAATCCTGGAGCGAACCTGCCGAAACGAAGTAGATAGATAAAAACAAACAACAAACAAGGGTGAGTCAAAAGGACTCAATAAGTGGGCCGGACTAGCCACCTCAAAGAATAGGATAGCTAGCGAGGGTTAAAAGAAACAGATAAACCAAATTCCTCTTATTTAAATTATGAAAAGGCAGAGCCAGATAATCACTAGGAACACGTATGGAATCATAAACTCATCAACAACAAGGAACATAAGATAGCCAGAACATATAGGTATCCCGAAAACATCAACAATCGAAAATACATCATGTTGCGGCGTGGAACCCGATCCATATATTCATACCGCCGCGGCGTGCAACCCGATCTATATATTTATACCGTCGCAGCGTGCAACCCGATCCATATATTTATACTGTCGTTTCGTGCGACCCGATCCATATATTTATATGTCGCGGCGTGCAATGAAATGGGATGAATGCGGTATGATGCAATGCAGTCACATATGCCTGATACCTATCTCCGGCGCGGGACTCTCATCGTCTACCAGGAGATATATACAATAATAAACTCAAATAATGCATTAAGATCATTACCTGAATGTTTCAGGGTAAAAATTCTACTTTTCTCCAGCCCCTTTTCTCATTTTCTTGCATTTGTTTTTTTCAATTTCTGCTTCTGAATCGTTTTTTTTTTTTTTTGGTTTCTCATGTTTCTGTTCTTGTTACGTCCTGTTCTTGTTTCGTTTTAATGCCTTTAGCTTAAGGGATTAGAATCCCTTATTAGACCACCGCCATTGACTAATTTTTTGTCCTTTCCTTTTTTTTTCTTTTCTTTTACAATTTCTTTTCATTTTGAAAATTAAAATGGTACCCCATTATACTCAAAATAATTCCAACTTTTGCATACAAGTTATACAAAATATATGTAATATACTCGCAATGGCGGATCTCAAATCGGACTCCCGAAACTTAAGATACGAATTTAAATAAAAAAAGATCAAATTATTTAACTTTCGGCATTTTAGCGGAAACTAGCCGAACAACATCGAAATTCACTTTCGAAAGTTCACAAAAGTCACAAATAATCATACGAACCTAAAGACGCTTTCGGATTTCGAATTGGAGCTCATTCGCCAAAGCCGAGCTCAAAAATCTCTTTTTAATATTTATAGACACTAAAACTGAAACCTTCTTCCGATGCCTACCAAACGAGGTCTGATTTAGCTCAAACTTTATAAACAAGTCCTAAGGGACCTTACGAATATTTTAAAATTATCGGCACGCCAATCGGAGTCCTATCTTCCGAAATGACTAACCGAGGTCGTTTCAAGAGCGGGAGGCATTGGTAAGTGTCGTGTATTGTGCAAGTATTTTTTGTTTAGATCATTTTGTACGTGGTACAGTGTATATTTGACCTTGGTCCAGAGTGTAAAGTCCTGGCCATTGCCTTGACTTCCAGATGCATTCCCTGTAGGGAAGACCTCCAGTAGAGCTTAAACTCTTGGCTATAGCCAAGACTTGCAGCGACCCTTGCACTAAAGGTGAAAGTCTTGGCTATAGCCAAGATCTGTATAGACTAGACTTTCCTTGTTGTATCAAAGAGTATTGATTTTAGCTTATTTCTTTATAGGATGGTGGTGAAGCTGCTGGTCTGGATATCTCACTTGATTATTTGAGAACAAAACCAGTTGGAAAGAGAAAGGCTGACGATGCAGGTCTTGGTGATATTAATGAGGCACAAGTGATGAAAGGTGCTCCGACTGTTGGTGATGATTTGGATGAGCAGGGAAGACCAAAAAGAGTTCCAAAGCCAAGCTGGGCTTTGTTATCTCCTTTTCAAGGATTTTTTCGTAATCACGGTAAGGCTGTTAGTGATTGAAAATATCACTATGGATGTTGATGCCCATTTCATTATACCGATATTCTGCCAAACGTGCCAAATTTCAGATCCTTTATCAATCCAAACAACCTTACTTCTCAAGAATTCTCCAAGAGAGTGTACGTTTGATTGAGTTGTTTCTTTTGCTATTTATTATAAGTAGTTTTCTTTATAGTGTGTGCTTCATGCAGGGTGAACAAAAATGTTTATGCTGATGGCGAGGATGTTGCGCCTCATACTTATAAACTCGGTTCTGCTTCCATTTCTAAACGAAGTTGGTTTCTTGAGTTGTCGAGTGATAAGTTGGCCCTCACTGATGAGGTTTGTTACTTTTATTTGATCTTGTGTTTTCTTGTAGTTTTAGTTTCCAGCTTGAATTCTTGGCAATAGGCAAGACTTGCAGAGTTTTTCTCTTCAAACTAGCCTTTCTACTGGGTTGAAGTGTTGGCTATAGCCAAGAAGTCTGTGCAAGGTGGTAATTGCACCAGAGCCTAAACTGTTGGCAATAGCCAAGACTTGAATAGACTTATTCTGCAACTTGTCCATGCTAACAGACCTTGAAGTCTTGGAAATAGCCAAGACTTGTATAGACTTTATACCTGGGTTATTCAAATGAATGTAAGAATATATATTGTAAATATTTCATTCTGTTATTTTTGTGTTTGTTTGTGCAGCATGTGGATGTCCGTCTGTATTTGAAGAAGAGGTGTTTGTACCATCCTTTTAGTGGTCAGTTGAACTTTTCCAACACGTCACTTGTCTTCGACTGTTGGTTTATGCAAACATGCAGAGCTTTTAGAGATAATCAAGGAAATTATTCTTGGGGAGCTGATCCAAATAAAGAATTTTTTTTTGATAGTGTAGTTGCAAAGGAGGTTAGGGGTGGGATGTCTTGGGAGGTTGCTGATTGTGTCTTGTTCCCTATCCGGTTGGGTGATGAATTGACAGAAACTACTCATTATATCCTTGGAGTTTTCTCATTGGATGAGCATATTCTTAAAATATATTACTCTATTTATGGGGAGTGAGACCCAAGGGTCATGTGGATAGCTATGCTAATATGATTCCATCCTTGCTTGAATTGATCAATTTTCACCTTTATCGACCATCATACGGATGCGTGTATGAGCCGTTGAAGGTCAAGTGGATAAAATGCCCCAAGCAATCCAACTTGTATGCATTCTTTGACTTGTTCTTTTTTATATTAGTTGATTATTATTATTATAATTATTATTATTTCTTTGCTTTTTTATTTTCATTATTCTTATTTAGGTTTTGTGTTTAATATCGTGCAGCTTTAATTGTGGTGCGCTTGTGATAAGGTTTGCTGATTTATTGATGGATGTGAAGAATGTTTCAAAGTACAAGTTCACCCAGGTTAAGCAGTATCAGATTGACTTTGCTATCAATCTGCGGTGTCATGGAACTTCAAAAGTAACTGATGGCTATGAGACTCCTGCGGAGATGGTAGGACACAGTTACCATGAACATAACGTGTCGACCTGTGAACGACCGATTGGTGCAGCATTTATTGGTGGAAACAATTGGCCATGTTGTAGTTTTATGAATGATAGACAGTACTTTTGTTGATATTTTCAAATGTTGATTGCGATAATAGTGTTTTTTTTTTTTTTTGTTTTAGGATGAAACTTATGGTACAAGGTGTATCCTTATAACTTTTTATAATTTTGGTTAATGAATGAATTAAGTGTCCTCTATTTATGTATTTTTTTTAGTGCTTGCTGGTGGTGTGGAATACCTTTTTTTTTTGCCCTTTCATTTTGCTATTGAAGTGGTCGATTGCAAGTGTCGGTTTTTGTTATTGATCTTGGCTATAGGCAAGACTTGAGAGAATTCATACATTGGTCTATAGTTGCAGTCAAGCACAGAGTAATGGCAATTGCCAAGACTTTTGGAGTCCTTGTCTGCATGGCCGTATTTCAGATGTATTTATACTCTTGGCAATTTCCAATACTTCAGAGAATTCATTTATTGGGCCTAGGAGAGAGTTACCTCGTTGCCTGATCTGACCAAAGTACAAATGTATAGACCTCAAAGTCTTGGCAATAGGCAAGACTCTTAGGGATTTTTCTTTCCAGTACGCATTAGAAACGTGTTGAAAGTACTGGCAGTTGCCAGTATTTGTAAGTTCTAGGCAATAGGTAAGACTTGAGAGAATTCATACATTGAGATGAGCAGACGGTTACTCCCCTTTGCCTATAACTGCAGTCAAGCGCAAAGTAATGGCAATTGCCAAGACTTTTGGAGTCCTTGTCTGCATGACCGCATTTTCAAGTGTGTTTAAAGTCTCGGAAATTACCAATATTTGAGAGAATCTTTACTTTATTGGGCTTAGCAGAGGGTTAGCTCTTTGCGTGATCATTCAGTAAAGTACAAATGTCCAGACCTCGAAGTCTTGGCAATAGGCAAGACTCTTAGGGATCTTGTCTACATGTCTACATGTGTAATTAAAATGAATCATGGTGTAGCTTTCTTTTTATATTTTCTTGCATGTGGATTGAGTACTGGAGTGTAGAGACAGCTAGTTCTATTGTATCCTGTCCTTTTGCATCTTGAACATTGAGCTCTAGTCTTTAGAAACTCTGCACTTGAAACATATCTCTTTGTTTTCCTTCTTCCCAGCTTAATTTTTGTGTTGGGTGGTTTTATGATGAAATCCTTGACGCTTTGTGGAACATCCCACGATCTGGAACTTCCTACTGGTAGAATTTCACCCTTGTAAGTTTCTTGCCATGCAAGTCTTGTGAACCAATGTGCACAGTAGCTAGACTTCTGTAGATCTCTTCTATCTATTGCTGCAATGGCGTGAGTGCATGGTAGCTCGTCTGTTTGATATTGCAAGCACTTGCATGTTCTCTCTTTTAAGTCGACTTTAAACTTATCGTTTCCATCTGCTACAGTAAATCTTATGTCACTAATAGGATCAACCTATGAATCAAGTCAATAAACATGTAATAACCAAATGTAGAGTCTAATGATTTTTTATTTCTGAGTGTTTTTACAAAATGTACTTACTATCATCCTGTAGGCAAATGGAATCTTTCCTGTCAGCTCTTGTTCAGCCCAATTTGTGAGCTCATGATACGTTCCTTGTGTCTCACTTTTCTCTCAAAAAACCAACTCTATAGCTTGTTTTGGATGCAGTCTATTAACCCCATTATTGGCAGTTCTCTGGCTTTTGCAAGCACGCTATTCATAGTCTCGACATAGTTTGTTGTTAGCATATTGTATCTTCTATTGGTGTGGAACAAATATGCCCATCGTTCTGGTGGTTCCTCCTTTATGTATTTCGCAACATTTTTGTCAAGATTTTCAATCTCAGTCATATAGGTATCAAAATCTGTGCGATTGTAAGTGGTTGCTGCATTTTAGTAATATGAGATGACTGCTTCTGAGTAGTATCTGCTCCTCAGATTCTTCTCCATGTGGTAAATGCATATGCCATGCTGGCAGTCTGGATAGACATTAGCGATGGCATTTGCAATGGAGGGGTGGCGGTCTGATAGGATGGAGAGTTTTTCACGCGTTCCTATCGTAATTCTTAACTGACGGAAGAACCGGATATAGTCATTGTTGTTTTTTGAATCTGCAATCCCAAATGCTAAAGGAAAGATGTTGTGTTGCTATCCTTAGAGACTGCTACTATTAGAACACCACGTTATTTTCCATGCAAAAATGTGGCGTCTACAATTATTACCGGGCTGTAGTGTCTCCAACCTTGTATTGAAGCGTCGTACGCAAAGAATGCATACTTAAACCTGCATGGGGAAGCAGAAGATTTGTTAGTGAAGTGGTGGAATTGTGTGGCAGGGTGTGGGGCAAAGTGTTATCAAATGCTAAGATTTGAAGGGAAGTTATGTGGCAGGTATGTGTATGAATCTAACAAAGTCTTGGCTTATTGCTAATAGATGAAAATTCAACTGCAAGTGCAGTGTTTTAGACTGTGCATACTTGTTCTCGCTATCTGTGTTGATGTTGATGTGCGTTCCAGGGTTGTTTTCTTTCATCATGTGTAGATAGGAAGGCAACATAATGTAGTTCTCTTCGGGTGTCTGTCTCAGCACAGAATAAACATGTTGTATTGAGCGCCATCCCTTGTGGTAGCTGATCGTAATTCCAAATTTCCTTCTCATTTTCTGTACCACAAATTTTGGTGTGATCACATTATCGTTTTGCTATATGAGCTCCACAATAGAATCACTTATTATTTTTGATGTTGCATTCCGCTGGTCAGATTTAATGAACTCGATGGAGCATGTGTGTGTCTTTCCAAATCTGTCCACCTTGAAAAGCATAGAATTTGGCATTTTTGATGCATGGAAATGCCAAGTGCAATTGGTATCAAGATACATCAGCCAGTATCTTGCGTTGCATGATTTAGCAACCTTGAACTATATGTTTTTTGTAATTGCAATGATAGACATAGACTTCTTCATACTCTGTTTGTCTTGGAAGACATATTTTACAGTTATGTCATCCATAGATGCATTACTCCCTAGAATGGTTGTTTCAATCTCAAGTTAGATGCATTACTCCCTAGAATGGTTGTTTCAATCTCAAGTTTTCTCTTTCTCTTTACCTTTTTTACCATGGATGGCTCTCCTATTTCTTCCACTATTGGTGGTGGAGTGATTTATTCAATGTCGATTGTTGTCGACTCGTCGGTGATGAGTGGTTATGGTTCAGTAGATATTACTAAAGCTCGGCATCGCCTGACGTCATCATTGGTTTCTCTTTGCTCTTGTTGTGCATCATCACTTTCTTGGTCAGTCCGGGAGATTACATCTTTATTTTGGTCTATACTGTCAATTAATTGCCCTTCCTTTTGATTCAACACCATGGTATCGCCAACTTCATTCACAAAGAATTCGCATGTACTTAGGGTGGTGGTGGTGTTGTTACTTGAGAGGTCAGTCATTTCAATAACTTATACTATGAAGCGGGATTTTCTAAAATTCTCATCATTCTTCAGCAGGTACATGCAAGTCGTAAGTTCTTGTTCATTTGTTACCATCATTCCACTGCATGTTTCTAGATTTGTGTCAAACATTATCTTTGCTTCACCTTGATTAGTGTTGATATTTAGAGCTTTACCAATTTCTTTTTCAAATGCGTGGTAGCTTATATCGTCTTTGACAAGTATCAACTTTATGTCATGGTTGATGTATTTTTTGTTTGCATCTCATTTCCCATTATAAGCTATATAAATGCAGCGAGTTGCCATAGTGCTAATCCTGCACATAATCAAGATGAATGATATGCTTAGAATTTCGTACTCAGATTGTTTTAATAGAAGCTGGATCATGGGGTAAAAGTGTTGCCCTTTCTGGGCTTAAGTTCTTGCGAAGAAGTCTCAAAAAATATCACCCAGTGCCCTCAATAAGGCATAGTCTTATCTAATTGCCCCCACTTACAAATGTTTTAAGTAAATGCCCTCCACATCATACCCTCCTTATGAAAGGACTATTTTGCCCCCAACTATGTTTAATTCATGCAACAGGCTACCTTCTCTCTTTCCCCATTCCTAGCCTCCTTCTTTCTTCTTTGTGTGCTGGAAATTTGGGATCTTTTATTCTCTCTTTTTCGTATATTTGTTCCTGTTACCTTTTTATACTTATTGTTTATATATTTATCTGTTAGTTTTTTCCATTTCGATCTATGATTGTTGAATTAAGTTTGAGGTTCCTGTAGATTTTTTTTTCTTGTGTTTGTTTGATTCCAGTGATTTGAAGGTTTTTATTGCCTATGTCTATTAGATATTTATGTTTTGCATAGAGCTTAAAATCTTGACCATGGCCAAGAGTTGCATCGACTTTCTCTGCAAATTGCTTATTGCAGTAGAGTTTAAAGTCTTGGCTATTGCCAATACTTGCAGAGATGTTCCGTGTAAGCTGTCGCTTCCACCAGAACTTAGAGTCTTGGCTATTGCCAAGAGTTGCAGAGACTTTGTCTCCAACTTGTTCAGTGCAGTAGAGGTAGAAGTCTTGGAAATTTCCAATACTCTTGGAGATTTTTAGTGTAAGGTCCCTCTTGCAGCAGAACATAAAGTCTTGGCTATTGCCAAGAGTTGCAGAGATTTTCTCTGCAAGTTTTGCACTGCAATATTGGTAAAAGTCTTGGAAATTGCCAATACTTGCAGAGACTATTTGTACAAGTTGCTCCTTCCACTAGAGTTTAAAGTCCTAGCAATTGTCAATACTTGCAGAGACTATTTGTACAAGTTGTCCCTTCCGCTGGAGTTTAAAGTATTGGCTATTGGCAATAGTTGTAGAGACTTTTTCTGTAGTTGTAGAGACTATGGAAACATGGCTTAAAGTCTTGACAATAGGCAACAAGTCTCTACAAGAAGTCTATTCAGTGTGTTGATTAGACAAGAGCTTAAATTCTTGGCAATAAGCCAAGAGTTGCAGAAAAATTTACCCTTGCAACAGGGCTTAAAGTGTTGGCAATAACCAATATTCTGTGCCATGTGCTAATTCCAGCAGAACTTAAAGTCTTGGCAATGGCCAAGACTTTTAGAGATTTTCTCTACAAGATTTCTGCAATTAATACAGATTAATTTATTTTTATGAAACTGCATATTACAGTTATTGTAAGCAGTCTAATGTCATGTGTTTCTATACAATATGTTTTTTTGATTATTATGAATAAAATTCATAGCTCGTTTGGTTTATATAGAATTTTAAGCAAAGTTAATCATAATATAAATGAAATTATAAAGATAATTAATCGAACTATTAGTAAAATTTACTAGCAATTTTAAGAAATATTACGTTGAATCTTCTTTTGAATGGAGCAAGGAGCAATCTGTAAAGGGAATGGATTTTTAGGGTTTGTTGATCGCGTGACTGGTGAAAAGGAAGGAGAGGGATATGATCGCATCTTTTTATTGATTTTTAAGGGGTATTTTCATCCGAAAAATGTTTCATTAAACTAATAGAGGGCAGTTTTACTAAACTACTATTATTGAGGGCATTTTGGCAAACCATTGCTTCCAGTGGCATATTTTTGCAATACAGCCAACCTCCATTATAGTGGATTATAAGAAATAGTCTCCATTAGTTTAATGAATAATTTTAGGTTGAACTACCCCTACGAAACTTATATGAAGACCTGCAGTACCCCTTCCATCTGATTTTAACAGATGCTAACCCTAAAAGTCTCCAAATTTCACATAAAAAGATGATTCAAAAAGTAATTTTCTTCAAATTTATATTGATTGTTCATAAATTTTGCATTAAATTTTGTATAATTACATTTAAAATATGCATAATTTTGTTTAAATTCTGTAAAATTGCACATAAGCTAAACTAGCTGTCAAAGTTTTGTTCATACTGATCCAAAATTAGCGTTGTAGAGCCAACAATTGACATTATATTTAAGTAGCATACAAGAAAGTTAGCTTAATCACATATGCAAAAGTTTTCCTACAAAAGGGGCTGCTTCAACATCCAATAGGATGGCTTGCCAAGTTACCGACATAGTAAATTTGCTTATTGTGCCCACAACTTGCTTATAAATGCAAAAGTTTTCTTATAGAGGAACTAGATTCAACAACCTAAAAGGACGACTTGCCAAGCTATACAACTAGGAAAAACTTTTGTATTATAACCAACTTTAGCTGTTATGACTTATAAAACTTTTGTATTGCAACAAGTTAACTTTCTTATAATATTTTACAAGGACCAACCTTCCCATCAATTTTGAAAAGAAGAAAATAAGAGAAATTTAGAAAAATCTCATTTATTATATAGCACAAAGATTTACAATGGCTACTAGATCTTTCCAGTACTACATAGCCTCCTTTATATAGGAGGAAAGAGATTATTAGAAAACAAACCTATCTACAAGTGGGTCCTTCTAAACATGTGAATCTTATAGGTAAAATAACTATTATAAATGACAAAGCCTATCAAAGCATATGAAATCATGTGAAGCTAGAGAGATATTCAGGTCAAACCATGTGGAAGCATATGAAAATCATGAGAAAGTGGGTCTGGTAGGTTACGCGTGTTTTCATCTTGGTGTGGGTAGATGGAATTTTAGGGTTTTTTTGGGTAATGTGGGATTAAGGTAAGGTTAATATATTAAAGTTTAAAACGACCTCATCGCTTTTCCTTTTAGTCCAAGCTCCTTTTCAATAACCTTGTGTAGTAGCGCTTAGGGTTTGCTGATGGAAGACTTATAGTCTCATTGTGGAGATGCCTTGTGTGAATTAATCTAGCCTAATCTCATACGACGGCTGGTAATCCTTTGATGTCTTTGGACCCGTTCCTGGTGGGGATGAGTGCTGGTGCAATTCCAATTTTCCCATTCTTTTGCCATATTACTTTTAGGATGCACTTATTTTTATTGAAGATAATGCTTTAAGCTGCTAAATTCTTTTTTCATGGATTAGATGAAAACTATAAAATTCTCCCAGAATTATGCTTCTGTTTGTGTCTTGATTCGTTCGTTGATAAGTTTTACTAGTCGATGGAACATGAACATCGAGACTATGTGCAATATCGTAAAATTCATTGAACGTATTGTATTTGAACTCCATGAAAATGCAGTACTGGTGACACAATGCAAGTTCCAGAAAAACCATAACAGCTCTTATGGAAAATCATTGGCTTTCCCTAAGAAGATGTGGCAAAATTTCTAGTCTGGATTGACGTCATATGGCTTCAGAATGAATCCTCCGTGTAGCCTAAAAACTTGAAGCTCATAAAAGGTCTTTCTTTCTGTTAGAATGGATGGATCAAAGGAATTCGTGAGACTGAATAATTACGATGAATGATTCACTGATTTCTAATGAATTTGGTCCTGGTGTATTTGTAAGCATGAAGAGCTAGCTATTCGGCTTCTTTTTTGGCTGTCTGCTCCAACGAGATTTTTTTTTTTGAAAATTCCTTTGTAAGGGGAGAACCATTGAGCCTATTTGAGAATCTAAAGATTCAGGATAGTTTTTGAATTTATCTAGATCATCTTTGGGAAAACCTTCATGTTTATTTCGATCAGGAATTATGTGTCATGAAGAATAAGTTGAACTATTTAATCTCATTTTTCACCGGAAGGATTTCTTTGAAGGTTTCAATGATAGTGTTGTTCAGTTTCCTTGAACTTTCCGCTGGTATAACCACATGTATTTCTCTGACCATATTTTTTTTCAAAAGGAATACATTCTAATATTCATTGCTGGTGCAAGTTTACAATATGTTCATTCCATCTGTGGGGATGTGGATAGCTTTGAATTCTTTGGATACTTTCTTATTTTTCTTGATGGCTTCGTCTGGCTCCTTACCCTATGACTGGGCATTTTTCTTAGCATTTTTGTGAGTGGAGAAATATATGTAGAGATATTTGGAATGAAATCTCTTACATAATTTATCACACTCAAAAACTGTTGGATTTGCTTCGCTTGAAGTTGGTGTTAGGAAATTTGAGTAGCTCTTAACATATGTGTTGTCCTGGGCAGTGCGCTCCATTATTCCAAGAAAATCAATTAATTTTTTTGGCAAGAACCATCTTCTTTGCCAAGAGCATAATTCTATATTGTGTTATTGGTGCTTCAACTTGATGGAGTAAGGCAATGTGTTTCTCCAAAGTATCACTAAATAATAAGATGTCATCAATGTAAAGTAGTGAGGTATGGAAAATAGGATGAGAAATTTTTATCATGGCCTTCTGGAACAAGGATAGTGCAGTTTTCAATTCTAAAGGCATTACTTCCATTGGAAATGATGATCAGTATGAAAAAACCTGATTTGGCACTTTCATTGGGGTTGAATCCCTAATTTCCAAAATTTAGATTTGAGATCAAATTTGAAAAAATACTGGGCTTTGGCTAGGTGTGAAAAAAGGGTGAGATTATTTCGAGAAATTTATAATCTTGGAAGAAACGGTTAAGAGGTTGATAATTAAGAACAAATCAGAGTTTTATTTTTTTCAGCTCTTTTGCTAACATAGAATACTTCGCATAGCCATGGAGAGTCTGATGGCTCTATCAAATTAAACTCCAAGAGTTCTTGACGTTCCTTTGTCTTTGCAAGATGGAGTTGTTCTGGGTTTATGGCTAAATGACTTGCCTTTGTTGGATTGATATTTTCATTATTCTTGAAAGGAAGTCTTATGAAACACTCTTCGCTTTGCAATAAGGGACTCTTTCTTTTTATCAAAAAAAAAAAAAGTTCTCGGATTTAGCACATGAATTCTCTATTAGTTTCAATCTCCTTAACCTGATCATCGTTGGTGATCTGGAACAATCTTGGGATTTCTGAATAGGGTTTGAATTTCTTTTTGAATGGTATCCCACTTGCTCTGACCTGGAGTTGGTCTTTTTTATATATGAAGCTATCAAATCCCACAATAAGGTTTTTTCCTGGTACATCAGATCCTATTAGCTTGGATTTGAAATTCAATCCTAGGAAGAACTATACCTGTCAATTGGGCCAGGACCGGCTCGGACCGGCCCGTTAAGAGTCGGCTCACCGGTCCCGGTACCGGTCCGGTCCGGTCCGGGCCATTACCGGTCCGGTCCGAACCGGTCTTTTTTTCAAAAAATTGAAGCCCGGCTCGGCCCTTAGCCCATTAAGGACCGGACCGGTCCGGTCCGGTTTTTTTCTTTTTTTTTCTTTTTCATATTTTAGCTAAGGCTATCATTTTGTACTTGCAATTGGAAGGACATATAATCCTATATAAAAAAGAAGGAAGGTGAAAGCAGGAAAGAAAAGGATCAAACATTTTGAGAATCATATACTTTGGTTCATTGATGGAAACCAAGTTTAATTACTATATAAATTTGATGCACTACTCATGAAGTAAAAGATCACTGTTATTATTTTAAGTAAGTATTATCTCATCATTACTATAGTACGCTTAGTCAAATAGATACAACTTCAATACTACAACTCAAGGGTGAGAAACTGAGACTATCAAATTCTCTTACAACCAAGAAGATAAGTTGTATAAAATATTTAATTAATATATATTCTTGATTAGCAATGAAAAAATAGTAAATGAATATGTTCATTTGTTGTACTTAATGAAGCTAAAAATATCTTTGTACTATTGCATATTGAGGGATTCTAAAAGGGAATAAATGCTACATTATATTTTGTATGTTCTTGGCAAAAGTATGTCTCGATTTCCCTCGATGTATAGTATAATTTTTCTATGAAAAAACCGGTCCGGTCCGGTCCACCGTGGGCCAAAGACCGGTCTTTTACCGGTCCGGGCTAACCGGTCTTTTTTCTTAAGCCCGGCTCGGCCCGCAACCCGCTTCCCCTTTGACCCGGACCGCTTATAATGAACCGGTCCGGTCCGGTCCGGTCTTTCACCGGTCCGGTCCGGTCCGGTACCGAGCTAGCCCGGCCCGATTGACAGGTATAGGAAGAACTCAACATTGATGGGCTGCTTAGTGATGACTTTAGTGGTTAGGATTCCATTTGATGGAGAGTTGAAATCCTTACTGTGGTACCCATTGGTCGTTAAGGAGAACGACTATGTTCATTACTGATCCGGCAGCTCTAGTATCAATGAAGGCAATAACCTGAGTTGGTTAATCCCATTTAGATAGATAGACTTTAATTTCCATTTGAGGGATAATTATGAGAGCGTTGATTTATTCTTGAGCCTTTACTGTTGGTTCTGAAATTTGGTTAATTTCATCACCGTACCTTCATATACATAAAGGAAAAAAAAGTTTCTTCAGTGGGTTCTTCATTCATTAAGAAAATGGATTCAAGGTCTCCTTCTTCTCCAAAATGGACGCCGATGTAGTTTTCAATTTTTGTAAGAAGTTTGATAGACTTCCTTGATTGAGGACAATTTTTTTGCAAAATGTCCAATTGTGTTGCAGATAAAGCAACGCTTAGCGCTTTGGAAATTTTCTGGCGTCCTTCTCCTAAAATATTTTGTGCATTTCCTGAACTTTATTCTTCCATCTAGAATCCTCCTGAAATTTTCTGGCCTCCTTCTCCTAAAATATTCTGTGCATTACGATGGCTATCCAAGCTTCACTATCCCAACCAAATTCATACAACACAACAAACACCCATCAAAGCAAGTGAATACCACCACTAACCTCCGTTAGTAGATTTTACAAAGTATTCAATTTCTCTATCTCAGCCAAAATCATACAATATATCAAGCACGCATCAAAGAAAGTTATCGTCCCTGCTAACCTTCATTTGTAACAAATTAATTCTATGTACATCACCAAAGTACGATAAAAAAAGCCTAACACACTCTTAGAAATCTTAAGAGAACCAAAATACTTATGGAATAAACTAATTGAGCAACTACTAAAGTTTAGAGAGGACGTTAATACATTATAAAATCTCTTCGCCCAAACATACCCGTGAGGGGCTCTTTGATAATGTCAACCTCGCGTACTATAATTATAGTCCTCGTCTGTGTCAATAGGTGTCTCTGTACAATAAAAAAATGAAAAAGTTAACTCGCAAGTTCAGTGAGTAGATAACACTCACTACTGTTTGACGAGAGAACATGTAGTATTCATAAAACATATATAATATAAATAACTTCTACCAATAATAGTAAATGGTCATATATCATATCACAAAAAGAAATAGACGAGCATCATCTCAGGCTAACATCAAAATCATGAGTAGCAATTATATAAAATACGTACATTATCACCATAAGAGATATGTTTGGGAGGTTAAAGAGAACCATGTGATCGGTAGTGGATAACCAAAATAAATATTATCATCGTTTTATCCCTATATAAGCTCATTTATAACTGATTCGCAATACCTACTTTTAGCCAACACGTATGAGTTGATTAGCAAATAGTTCAAGTGTCCTGTACAATGGGTTGCTAATGCACCCAACCTCTTCGTGTTGTACTACAATAGGTCGCAGCGCTGACACTATGTCGAACACATGGCTATATCGAAGAGTGGTGCTACCCTCCTCAGTTATTATTGATTATGTTTGACCATACGTTAATACTTTCACGCATTTGAAAACTTACCGAAAAGATTTATGATTTACGAGAAAATTTCCTAAAAAACTTGTCCTAACTTTTCGAGGCGATTTATCACACGTGTTGCATTTTATAATCACTCACTTACCTTTTTGTTGAATCGTTCTAGTAAACAATCCCAACCACGAGACTTGAGCACTACTCGTCTACATCCAGCAAAGAGTTCCACGCTAAATTAGTGGTTATATTGCTAAGCTATTCTATTCGTTTTATATTGTTCATCATGTCAAACTGCCTTATCGTATTTTTATACTCTAGAGGCTCTGTTTGTATCTGTCAGGTGCTCATATTGCCCTCTTATTATAGGTCATGACAAACTTTGTATCAAAGTCCAACGGTGTCTTCGAGTTGCCGCTAGTAAAGTCTTTCTTATGAATGTGTCATGCACCACGCTTATATCCTAAGACTACAACATTAGGAAACCCTTCTTTGTATCATGCTATAGAGCTGAGACATAGTAAATCAAATATTTCCTTCCTACCTTTTTCTAATGGTTCGATCTAGATGTGTCCATGTTCCACCTCACACGACTAATAGGAGTACAACACAAGTGGATGCGCTACCTTACATTATATATAGGAATATGCTGAAGGTTAGACTACTCGAGTTGACCTAGCCAGGAGCCACACGAGAACGTGCAGGAGCCCTCAGATTGGCTTTACGAGATTCCACAACTTAAGTATAACATGGATTTCGCTCCTAACTCTTAGTTGACCTAGGGCTACGTCCAAAATAGAAGATCGCATGGACAAAATCCTTTATGACCTTTATACTAAGAATCCTAAACCTGATAGCTTCGCCACACCAGCTCCTTCAACAACATCCAAAGTAGACCGAACTAGAAAATCACAGGACATGATGCTTCACGTCCTTGAGGTAGTAACTTCTAAACCTGGCAGCTTCTCTATACATGCTTATTCTACAATGTACGACTAAAAGATCATGGTATAAGATCCTTCACATCCTCGAGGTAGTAGCTCCACAACCAGCTAGCTTCGCTACACTAGCTCCCACTATAGCTACATTGGAGACTCTTCATGTGAGAATCGTTCCTTAGTGAACTAGGGTTACTTATGTAATGCATCCTTGGGGAACTCAGTCTCTATCAGACATCTTGAAGTTGAAACCCCCTCAATTCTTGGGAGATGGTGCTTCAACAAATCGTCAATCTTTCTTTAGTAGATAATAAAGATATTGATCGCCTTGGCTGTCGTGGAGACTTGCTAACTGGAAACATAACGGATAAGCGAAATAGTTTTTTTCTTCTAAAAGGATTCAATCATCAGAGCTTACTCATGAACTTACTCATTTCTACAGATCAATTGTGTGTTCAGCGACAATAGAGGTAACTTCAGGTCATTTTCCAAAATGGCTCTTTTGTGGTGAAATCATTTGGACACATTTCCTTTTTTGTTCACTTCTTCCTTACGTTTTCTTGAAAATGGAATCAGATTACATGAAAAATCTTGTATTCTCAAAATTTTTCATCAGATTAGAAAACCACATGGTTAAGGAATAAAGAATCATATTTACATGAGCATTCTGGCTACAGCCTGCAAGCTATAGCTGTTCATAACAAAGTCATTACCTATGAAAGTTCTCCAAAAATAAAATTACATGTTCTCTCCCTACAAAGCCCTCCATTTCCTACTAGCAATGAGACCTTTAGGAGAGATTTCCAGTGGCGACAGATGTTTCTAGGAGCACAAACAATGACGTTTACTTTTTTAGGATCCTTTGGGTGAAACTTGAAAGCTGCATTACAGAAAACAAGAGAGAGTACAGAGCTCAAAGGCCAAGAGTAGATAGAAATCCAATGTAATATTTCCATTTAAAAGCACATAAACGGTTTATCAAATATCATTACAGCAAGTAGAGAAGCAGATAGAGAAAGAACAAACACGAATTTCAGGACCCATGCTGCGAAGGATAATAGCAATAAAAAGGGAAAATAAACCTACAAAAAGTTCACTTTATAGGTAGATTTCTTGAACGCTGCATTCAGGGGCAGAACTATATAGCCAAGGGCAGATATTATATTGCGAATAGGAAACAAAAGGGATAAAAGAAATTTCTTTTCTTGAAGGGTTCAATCATTACAGCTCACTCATTGCTACCGATGAATTTGTATGTTCAGTGACTATACAGGTAACTTCAGGTCATTTCTGAAAATGGCTCTTTTGTGGCGAAATCCATTCGCATATTTTTGCAGCATGAGGTTCATATAAACAAAGCATGATTTTCTACAAACTCAGGTAATATGAAGTACTCTGACCTAACCTTCACCTTTGCCACATTACTTCCAATTTGAAAATTGTACTTTTATTTGTACATTTCAACTACACGAACTGGAAACTGTCACGACCCAATTCAACAATATGATCGGATCTTAAAGAGAGCTCCAAACAAGTCTTATAAGGATTTACAGAAAATTGGGCATAGTTTTCCCTATTTCCAAGGCTATCAAAATTTCTCTACCTCAATTAAAATCTTACAACACAACTACCACCAGTTAAAGCAAGTCACAACCACAACTAACCTCTGTTTGTAATACAAAATACTAAGTCCATCACCAAATACAATATAAAAGTTTAACACACAATATAATTCTTTTGATAATCAAATTACCTTATGAATCAAACAATGCAGAAACTTAAGTTACGATAACACGACTGTATATCGATGATCAAGACTATTTTCCGCAAACCAATATGGGACTCATTAACATTATCAACTGTGTGTACTCTAGTTAGGGAGGTCCTCATCTACGCCAGTAGATGTCCCTATAAAATAATAAAACTGAAAGAGTTCGTTTGCGAGTTCAGTAAGTAGATAACGCTTACCAACTACCATTTTACGGGGAAAAGCTAGAAAAAATTGTCAAATATATATTGTATAAATTCCTTTCCAAATAAGAATAAATGGTCATATATCATATCAAGAATACATCATGTAAACGATAACAATACAATAATAGGTGGTAGGATTTACGTTGGGTGAGCCATCGACTCACCCCTACCCATGTTTAGAGGGTTGGGGTTTTAATTGAATGTGACTTATGTGGTATCCTACTAAAATCTATGTGATTAAATATTATAGAATTATGATTGAACTTAATAAACATTTTGGTAGCTATGTGTAGATGTTAATAGAGATCGAACTCCTCTAGGTACGTTTTCTCTAAAATGCATGTTTTCCAAACATCTATTGAAATGCATGAAAGATGTCTAGTGCTTTAAATGTAAACTTTAGCATGTAGTGACGAGCAAGTGCGTGTATCACCTAGTTCTATTAGTTTTGCTTAAGATAACAACATTATGAAAGATATGCTACTATTCACAAGACTTAGAATGTTTCAAACTATGGTTTGATATGATCCCCAATGACTATTATCTAGTTTAAGCGATTTGAGGAATGAAGAATATGACCACAAATGTGGTATCTTGATGAATCCATCAACAATGGTGTGCTTGTCATGGTCTTGCATACTACCATGGGTGCGAAGCAAATTCCTAGAAAAATGAAGAATACAGAATAACATTTGGTGGCTTAAAGACTTTACGTTAAATGAATAGTGCGCCGGGGAGGTACTATATACATCTGAGTGGTGATTGTCTTTAAAGGAGGGGTGTCAACCTCGAAACCACATGTATAGTAGTGGTTCATTTGATGTGGTCTAAGACTTAATCTTGATGCCCAAGTTGCTTACTTTGATGCTTCGTGGCTTTAATTTGAGCCCAGTGTGGTTTTACTTTGATTCCATCAAAAGAATTGTTGTCATGCCGTCATGGTACAATGGGTTTCAAGCGCACCCGACCTCTACAGTACTATAGTAGGTTGTAATAGGTCGTAGGCTGTGTGCCGAACACATCACTATGGCAGAGTTGTGCTATATATGATTATGTCAGACTGTACTAGAGTACATTCATGCTTTTAAATATAGCTTACGAGAAAAATTAAAGATTAATGTTTTATAATATTTTCATGTCTTCTGGAAAACTTGCTCCAACTTTAAAAGGTGATTATGAAACTAATTTGTATTTAAAAATTAACCCCTAACTTTTTATCTAATAGATCTAGTACACACTCCTAACCAAGAGAGATGAGCAGCACTCATCCACCTCCGATGATGAGTTACACACTAGATTGGTGGCGATATTCTAAGCTATTCCATTCGTTTGTATTGTTGTTTATGTCTAACTATCATATTGTATTTTGATACTCTAGAGACACTGTGACTATCTTTTACATTTTATGTATATGTTTTGGCAGTACACATTGTGGTGTCCCTAGTCGAGACCTATTTTATTATGAATATGAATTTGTGTGCTTTTTGAGTCTGTGTGATTTTGAATCGAAGATCTTTGGAAAAAGCCTCTCTACCTTATTCAAGATAAGGGTATGGTGTGCACACAACCTATCATCTCCAAATCCTTCTTGTGTGATTACCACATCTTAGTTAGATCAGGTCTATCATTCTGTGTCCTTAAGGCCATAGCTCTTAGACTTGGCAACTTCGCCTCCAAGTCCTTCTACAACGTTCAAACTAGAAAATTGCATGGATAAGATCCTTCCCATCCTTGAGGATATAGCTCCTAAACCTGGAAGTTTTATAGTAGCTCTTTTTATAGTCACATTGGAGACTCTCACACAGCTTATAGATAAAGACTTTTCATGAGAGGGTCGTTCCTTAGTAGACTGAGATTGTTTATGGTATCAGTCCTCAGGTGCCTTAGGTGTTTTTTCCAGACATCTTCAAGTTGAAACCCCCTCAATTCATAGGAGATGACACATTGGCAAACTCTTGGTCCTTTCTTGATTAGATGACAAAGATCTAAACTGGCTTTGGCTGTATGAAGACTCAACGTGCGTTGTTTACTACTTTTTTCTTAGTTCACATGGTTGAGACATGTTAGAGTAACTATGAGGTGGGAAGTCTTACTGGATCACCTCCATTGATTTGATCTCACTTGTTTATGGACCATTTCCTTTCCAAGGACATAACGGTGTTTGATAACGACATCAAATTTACAATGTTGACGAGCACCTCATTTGACCATTTTGTGAATGGGTGAACACCAAACTTGGGCAAGATCTTAGCAGATCATGGCATCCCTAGTTGACAGCAAAAGTTAATAACATCGAGAAGGTAGATACCACGAAGAAGATTGAGGCTATTGAGAGAGGGATATGTGCATCTGGAAAAAAATCATCTTTTGTGGTGTTCGAGGATTCAAGGCAATGGTTTTACAAGCTGATGGTCATTCAGGCAGGGATAGTTGATGATAAACTCATCTTTTGCATCATGGTGAAAGTGAATAGACTCAATAAGTGGAACACATTCTAGTCAATCCTGCTCGTGGTTTGTAATAGGCGTAGGTCGAGCATACTAGACAGTACCCTTCCCATGTTGCGCGAGAATGCATAAAATCAGAATTTTTGACAGTCTCGTCTACAACTACTACTCTGGTTGCAACACTTCTTGCCCAAGGAACCACTACTAAGGGCTGCATTGTTCAAGCAGTTCTTGAGAAGTCTGATAAGGCTACCCATTACGACACAATTTCCATATGAAACATCTAATGCATTGGTTAAACTAAGTATTATCGCAATATTTTCCTCAAACATATATGCAGTTACGAAGTTCTACATTTTCTTATATGTCTATTTATAGCTTCAAACCTAGTGAAAGAGTTGGAATAGACGAACTCATCACAGTTCCCACCTTAGGAATCTTTAGTGGTTGAAAGTGATTTTCGCATGCTAGGGAAGGGTACTTTGGCGATATTGAATCTAATTACGATGATTGACTTTCATGCGATTATAAGGATGGATTACATGGCCTTGTATCATCATACACTCGATTACTATGTGTTGATCACGTTGATCATAGATACAACATGAGATGCTTAGATATGCATACATGCAAGATATTTTAAGGTTAAACAAATGATGGTCAATAGTTGCTTGGAATGCCTTGTGAGGGTTTAAGTCATTCTGATTATTGAGCCCATGCCAATTGGATGAGTTCCTATGTCTTTGCTAAGACTTACTAAGGTTATCATGCATAGAGAGATACACTTTTGCATTGATTTACTACCAAGTACATGGCCTATTTCAAATTCACCTAACAGAATGGCTCTAACTCAGTTAAGAAGCAAAAAATCAGCTCCCAGACCTCCTGTATTAGGGAATCATAAAATCAAGCATCTCACCTTAGGGTGCCCTAATCTTTCCGACGAAGAAATGCTGGTCAATGCGATATGTATGGTTACTTTTTGTTGACAAGCTCAAGATCACGAACACATATCAATCACCTCGCATAAATGACATGTTTGATCAGTTCTAAGGTTCGACATCCTTCTCTAAGATAGAATTGAGATTTGCGATACCACTTGTTAAAGATTTATGTTTATCATATCTCTGCGACAACCTTTAGGACTCGAAAGAGAATGACGACTTCTTAGTGATATCCTTTGGATTTTGATTAGATATTGCTTTCATGGAACTGACGAACATAGTCTAACCATTCTTTGAGACCTTTTTAATAGTCTTTATTTAAAAAAGATTGGTTTATTTGCGCATCCAATAGGGGTATGCGGAGCACTTAGAAACTTTATTCCATGCACTAAACTAAAACTTTATTTCCTCTCGATGAAATCCATCTTGACATCAGTTAGAGTACCGCATAAAAACATTCCCCCTAGAATAGTTGTTAATACAATAAAAGAAACTCTATTATAGCAGTTTTTGTATATTTAATGTACTCTACGAATAGAGGAACATAGTAATAAAAGAAATTGAAAGATTTTGTGAAATTGTTCGTTTGGAAATTTCCCAAAAAGCTAATCATAGTTCTTTCTCTCTGTCAGAAATATGGTCGTTATGCCCATTACTAAACTTGTAGATGAAATATAACCAAGGTATTTCTTTCTTATCATAGGTTGAATTGATCAGCAAAAGAAGAAATAGGCATATAATTAGGATGTATTATGGGAATCAAACTTCCAACAAAGAGAAGCAAATAAAAGGTTTTTATAAAAATTCTCGTAGAATCGAGAATGAAGATCTCATTATGTACATGCCAGATCATGAATTAGTAACTGCTTCCTATATTGAATCTCGATCTGATGGTCCAAACATCTTGGAAGATTAATGATGAAGATCGTGGATCTGTGAGTTCCTCGTGAAAATGTCATTCTTATAAATCTAATGCGCTTACTACATATAGGAAACCATAAGCTCCTCCAGGGAAAAATTCTTGTAGACTGAAACCTCACTTAGGACTGTGATATTCTTAAGCCACATCATCTTAGGAATAGGTATTAGAGTTGATCCAAAGAAGATCAAAGGAGTACAGAAGTGGCCAAGGCAAACCACTCATATGGATAATTGAAGCAATTACTACTCCCTATGTCCCAAAATATGTGTCTGGGTTTGACTTGGTGTGGAGTTTAAGAAAATAAGGAAGACTTCATGTGGTTTAAAATTAATGTTATGCGTAATGTGGACCAGTGCTTTTAAATATTGTAGTCCAAAACAGATTTTAGAATTAAAGAGTTACCAAATAAGGAAAGATGCACTCTTTTTTGGGACAAACTAAAAATAAAAAGTAGACACTTGAATTGGGATAGAGGGATTAGTTCTTTACTATGCATCCATTGAAGGATTTCCTCTCCAGCCACCCAAGTGATAAGCTCACTCAAAAAAAGGGTCAAACACGTTTAGATATATACTCCATATCATATTATGAATATGTAAAGACAAACAAACATGTATACTCCACGTACAAGACTGCAAACTTGCAAAGGAATTTTGGAACATATGCAGTTTCGTACCCATTAAGGACTCCAATTGTAACACGACGAAATCATCACTAGAGTAAATGAATAATGTAACGTCTGGTTAGCAGAAGCAACAAGTTCACAAGTTCGGCGTTTAGACGATCTTTGGTGTACAATACCATGGCTAATTTCAGGATGTATTTTGTCCGTTTTTTAAAAATAGGGCTTGAATTTTACAAGTGATTTTTGTTTTTTATACGCGGCTTCATACGGAGGTTAAACATGATATTGTTTAATAAATAGCCAGATGCCAGTGTATGTACTCATTCACCTCAAGTTTCTTTTCTAGTTTACAAAATTTATTTTCAATGACCATCAGTGCTTCTTCCAAGTACTATGTAACACGACAAATTTCAATGTCTCACCCAAAATCATGCAACACAACAAATACCCATCAAAGCAAGTCAATACCACTACTAACCTTCATTTGTAGCTTTTATAGATATAGAAAATCGGACATTGTTTCACTTATTTCTATAGCTATCTAAGTTTCATTGTCTCAACGAATATCATACAACACAACAAAACCATATCAAAGACTATCACAACCGCTGATAACCTTCGTTTGTAGCTTTTGTAGAAAATCGGGCATAGGGTCCTTTATTTTGATAGCTATCCATGTTTGATTGTCTCAACCAAAATCATACAACACAACAAACACCCATCAAAGCAGGTCAATACCACTATTAATCTCCGTTAGAAGATTTTACTAAAAAACAAAATAAGGTTCCGCCATTTCTATGACTATTCAAATTTCTCTATCTCAGCCAAAAAATCATACAATACAAGAAGCACCCGCCAAATAAAATCACCACCATTGCTAACCTTCATTTGTAACACATTAATTATATGTACATCACTAAAGTACGATAAAATTTTTAATGCACTCTTAGAAGTTTTAAGAGAATCATTATTAAAGTTAAAAAAGGACGATAATAGATTATGAAATCTATTCGCCCACACATACTGGTAGAACAATGCCATGTGTTAACCCAGGTATAAAGAACAAAAACCACCTGTGAATTCCAAGTCTTATCTTTCGAAAATAGACAAATTACACCCTGAAACTATCCATGGCAATGTACACTGAAGATCGTCGAGGTTGGGCGTTTATCGCCGAACTAATGAACTTGTTGCTTCTGCTAACTAGATGTTACATCCTGAATCATTTATTAGTCATTCGATTACTCTGGTGATTTTCGTGTTACCAATTAAAGGGTACGAAACTACATATGTTCCAACAATTCCCTTGCAAGTTTGTAGTCTTTATTTTTGTTCTATGATAATTTTTTAAGTTTATAATTACGATCTTGTCACAAAATTTAAGATACATTGATGATTGATGTTTTCAGTGCGTCTTGTATGTAGTGGAGTACACATGTTTGTTTGTGTTCACATATTCATATTATTCATAATTGTGGAGTATACATATTTGTTTCTGTTCACATATTCGTACTCATAGGTATTACGATAATTGTGGTACTGATGAAACTACTAATGAAGTAACTACAAAAGTGTAAAAGATAAAAACATCATATGATAAATAATGTTCGCCTTTGAACATGAATGTGTGACTCACAAGCACTATCAACTTGGTGCATTCTAGTTAATACGGCCCTTATCTATGTCAATAGTTAAATCTACAAAACAATAATAGCAAAAGAGAGAGTTAACCAGTTTAAAAAAAATAGATAATGTTATTATCCACAACCGTTTCTAATATGGACAAGTTAAAAAACATAGAGTTTTGTATTCATAAAACATCATTTATAAGTGTCTTTTTCCAACAATGGTAACTGATCACAATGCAGTAATAGACATTTGTCATCTTAGCCCCACCATTAAATTCATGAGTATAAACTCTACAAATTACATGTGAAAAACAATATTGACCAAGAGATTTAATAAGCCAACTGAAATGACATCGGTCAGTCGTTTCAGAAGTTAGGAGTCCGATTGGCGTGTTGATAATTTTAAAATATCCGTAAGGTCTATTAGGACATGTCTATAAAATTTGAATTAAATCAGACCTCGTTTGGTACGTACCAGAAGAAAATTTCAGTTTTTATTGTCGATAAATATTAAAAAGAGATTTTCGAGCTCGGTTTTAGCGAATGAGCTCCGATTCGAAATACGAAAGGGCCGTTAGGTTCGTATGATTATTTGTGACTTTTGTGATCTTTCGAAAGTGAATTTCAAGGTTGTTCGGCTAGTTCCGCTAAAATGCCGAAAGTTAAATAATTTGACCTTTTTCCATTTAATTTGCATATTGAGTTTCGGGAGTCCGATTTGAGATCCGCCTAGCACGTGTATTACATATATTTTGTATAACTTGTATACAAAAGTTGGAATTATTTCGAGTATCATAAGGGTACTGTTTTAATTTTCGATTAAGAAAAGAAAATATAAAAGTAAAAGAAATAAAAAGAAAAAGGAAAAGACAAAAGAATATAAAAGAAAGAAAAGGAAAGAAATAAAGACAACAGAGGCGGTGTAAAAGATAAGGACGACATTAGAAACAGAGAAACGGAACAGAAACAGGAAAGTTGAGAAGCAACAAAAAAATGCCAGAAAATAAGAAAAGAGCCGGAAAAATATAGAATTTTCACCCCGAAACATTCAGGTAATGATCTTAATGCATTATTTGAGTTTATTACGTGTGTTTGAATATATATTAACAGTAAAAATTGGGATATTAGATATCGTTTTAGTAAGTTCAACTGATAGTTTAAAGGGTCAATTGGACCCCGATCATGGAATTGATTATATAATCATACTCAGTGAGTTATGGGAAACAGATAAATGTAATTTATTTAGGGTTTCGTTATGTGACCTTGAACCGTGTACATAGGCCTGGTCTGCGTATTGCGTATGCGAATAGGGTATCAGGTTCCTAATCGGATTACCCTAAGATGTGGGGAATTAAGCCTTTAGCCTTATTTGATATAGTTTTCTGCTTATTGAATACAGCAGGATCGTTTGGCAGCAAATCCAATGGATAAAGCGGTTGTTGAGTAACTGTGCTAACTTTGTAACAACGTAAGTATTTATATCCATTTCTTTGGAGGCACTTGGCCTCGTGAATTTTCTACCACGTGTTCCTTACGCGTGTAGCTCCCGATAAGCGTACTCATTACGCCTTAGCTTTGGATTTACATTGTATATTATATGTTATGCCCTGTATATTATTGTATATTATTGTATATATTGCATTGAGCATATGAGCATTGCATTGAGCATATGAGCATTGCATTCTGGTTTTGAGCATTGCATATACTTCCCGGTAATCGATGAGAGTCCCGAGCCGTTGAAAGGTCATCATTGCATATACTTCCCGGTAATCGATGAGAGTCCCGAACGGGTGAAGGGTCATCATTGCGTATACTTCCCGGTAATCGATGAGAGTCTGATCCGGTGAAGGGTCATCATTGCGTATACTTCCCGGTAATCGCTGAGAGTCCCTCATCATTGCATATACTTCCCGGTAATCGATGCGAGTCCCGAGCCGGTGAAGGGTCATCACTGCATATATTTCTCGATAATCGATAAGAGTCCCGAGCCGGTGAAGGGTCATCATTGCATATATTTCCCGGTAATCGTTGAGAGCCCCGAGCCGGTGAAGGGTCATTATTGCACATATCTCCTGGTAGACGATCAGAGTCCCACGCTGGAGATAGGTATCAGGCATATGTGACTACATTGTATCATACCACATTCATTTTATTTCATTGCACCACATACTGACTGTTCTGTGACTATTGGTTGTGTTTTGTGTATGCGGTATGTATACCATGTTGTGGACATATTTTAGTTGCCTATATGTTTCTGGATATTTTATGCCCCTAATTGATTTATATGCTTTCAATATTCTGATCGGGTTGAACGCCGCAACAGTATAAATATATGGATCGGGTTGCACGCCGCAACAGTATAAATATATGGATCGGGTTGCACACCGCAATAGTGTAAATATATGGATTGGGTTGCACGCCACAACAGTATAAATATATGGATCGGGTTGCACGCCGCAATAGGATGTGTTTCTGACTGTTGATATGTTCGGGATACATATATGTTCAGGCTATCTTATGTTCCTAGTTGTTAATGAGTTTATGATTCCATACGTGTTTTCAGTTATTATCTGGCTCTGCTTTTTCATAATTTAAATAAGAAGAATTTGGCTTTTCTGTTTCTTTTCTCCCTGGCTAGCTATCCTATTATTTGAGATGGCTAGTCTGCCCTACTTATTGAGTCCTTTTGACTCACCCTTGTTTGTTGTTTGTTTCGTGTCTATATATTTCGTTTCGGCAGGTTCGCTCCAGGATTGAGTTCGCCATGTTGTGAAGGAGCGAATACGACTTCAGCTGTCAGGGTGAGCCAGCTTTTATTCAGAATGGCCACCAGTTTTATAGTTATTATTTCAGTTGCATTTTTCTCCCTTCAGGAGGTATCAATCTTCTTTCTAACTCTTAGATGTCTAGTCTGGATAGTTCTAAACCTAGTATGTTGGGTAGTCAGCTATAATTTCTTTTGTACAGCTTAGAGGTATCAGTATGTCTGTGCTTTTTCTAAGTCTTGTTCTTATTTATGAATTGAATTATATTTATTTTTCTAATTTAATTGGTAAGGGTTTGCCCGATGGGTCTAGGGGAGGATGTCGGGTGCCTGCACGGCCTAACCGATTTCCAGGTCATGTTAGTTGGTATCAGAGCCTGGTTTAGAAGTCTCTCCAGACTAAGAGAGTGTCTAGTAGAGTCTCGCTGATGGGTACGTAGACGTCCGTACTTATGTACGAGATTCTATGATGGCATTTAGGAAGTTTCACTTCCTTCTTTTCTGATCATGCGTCGGTCTAGGATGCAAAATTATTTTTCTTAATTCCTTCATGGTAATTGTGAACCCTCGTGCGATGAATCAGCAAATAGTATGAGTTCAAGACGAAGCAGTCTAGCATGGGGCTAGCACTGACGAAGCCCCAAGAGTTTTTGATCGTGCTAACGATCTAGTTACGGAGGTCCCAGCTGTACGAGCTCGCGATGGGCAAGGGAGCAGGGCCTTGTAGTTCCCTTGGATCTCTATGATGCTTTTACGAGAATCTTGGCGACGCAGATACCACAAGAACCTATTATTCGCTAGGCATTTTATCAGGTTACCGCAAATGGAGACGTTCGGTCTTAGGGAGCTCCTGTTCCAGTCCCTGATGTTGCCCCAGTAATTTTTGTTCTAGAAGCAGCATGTGTTGTGCCTCTAGTTATTCTGGCTTGTTAGCTAGCCCGAGTAGTGGCTCGGTCAGAGTGTCTGAAGAGGCTGCATTATTCTACCAAATTTAACCTTCTGATGTTATCCTGTGCTAGTTTTTTTAAAAATAAAATGATGTCAGCGTATCCGTCAGGCTTTTAATTATATCGAGCGGTGTGGTGTTGATTATTCTGCTTTCCAGTTTCAGGGGTCCAGCATTGAATTGATGGACCGCTCTCTTATTAGCTAGATTGGTTGATTTTTCTTGTAGATTCATGAAAAAGTTCCTTTCATGCAGCCAGTGAGATGAAAAGCATCGCCAATTTTAGTGGATTAGATAGGATAGCCTGTCGGTTTCAAAATATGAGATTGAATTCTTAAGGATGGCTAGATATGCACTAGAACTACTCCATGAACCTTCCGAGAATTGAAAAGCAAATGAAAAGATCGGCAAGCGCGATGAAAATATCCTAGATGGCTCGAGAAATTGAGGTAAGGACTTCATTTGATGTTGTTGTTGATATTGCTCAGAGGTATTAGGCATACCATAAGTTAGAGCGGGAAGAGTTAGAGTGGGAGAACGAGAGATCCCACGGCCCTGGTAAGCACTATACCCCCCTTTGGAGGTAAGCGTTCTAATTATTTTGGGAGGTTACTTCCCAGGTTATCATAGCTTGTGGCGTGTGATTCTCAGAGTGCGCAAGCAGTCGTCAAGATCAGAGGCGGTTTTCTCTTTTTAGTTATCAATAATCTGTCCAGTTTCCATTTTTAGCGAAAAAGGTGTTATTATTGTCGTGAGTTTGGTTATCCTTTGGGGAGTTTTCCCTTACTCCAGCAAGTAGACAGTCGTCATTCTTCTTGCCCTCAGGCACCTGCCCAGTCGCAGGGATTTCATTTAGATCTCAATCAGCCAGAGAAATGCCACGATCCAGTAAAGGTTGAGAGCGTGGTGGCAGTTATTCTTCAGAAGGTATTTATCAATGTAGCGGCTTAGTTCAGCCGCAGAGGCGGTTTTATGAACTGACAGTCTGGCAGGATGCTGAAGCCTCCGATGTAGTAGACCCATGTATTTCTTCTTCCCTTATATGTGAGTAAGATTTGATTCTTCCGATCGATCTGGAGATGGTCTGTTATATCATGTTCAATGGTTTTCTTGGATATTGTTTCTATTAAGAATCGGCTGCAGTAGAGGGGCGAGCTTCTGGTATGATTTATTCCTGGCATTCGTGAGACCCTACTAATTTATTTGGTCTAAATGTGATAGATTTGGGAGTGAGTGTCGGTATTGTCTGCTTGGCATCTTGTTGTGCCACCTTCTATTATTATGTCGAATTAGTTTACCTCTCTTCTCGGAATTCCGTGTTGGTTGGATGATGGGATTCTAGTTCATCACCATCAGAGAGTGTCATTGTTTCTTCCGGTGTAAAGTTGTTAGTAAGTAATATTCAATCTACGTATCTCCTCTTGTTTCAAAACGCTAGTACAGTCATGTTATCCCATGAGATTATCTCGGTTATAAAAGGGTTTTCTGGTAAATTGGCAGAGTTTCTTCTTATTGGGAGGTTAAATTGGCATAGATGTCATTCCATAAAGCTTATTTTATGTCTATTTTTTCAATTGCGATTCTTTGGCTAGCCTGACTCGGAAGTAGTGTAGCTCTGGTAGCCAAGCAATAAGAAGATGATCTTCCTGAAGCTCTAATTATTTCTATCGTCAGTCCATTGCCATCTCTTCTTTGTCCAACACTAGTGAGCTTAGGCGGTCAGTAGCCTCTTGTGATGTTCCCTATGTTGAACCAGAGTGCGTGTCAAGGTAGCTAGGTAAGCACATTGTTGTTTTTCAAGGCTACTAAGGGTAATGAGAGGCGTAATTTGACCTTTGATTTGATCCATCAGGCGGTGGTGCTTATAGAAAATGTATAGAGTTGTGAACTCGAGGGTTGCAGCTGTTTGGCAACTCTAGAGGGTAATTTGGTAGCTCATGTTTGAGCCGCGTTATGTTCTAGCTAAGTCTTTCTTAATCCAGCAGGTTGTGCGAGGATGATTATTCCTATTCAAATTAGTTGTGTGAGCTTAAGCTCTAAGTGGAGGAGTCTCCTCCAATTGATACCGAATCATAATATTAGATCTCTAAGGCGTTGCTGAAGCGTAAGCTAATTCTTTGTTTCATCTACTTGTTCTATATTGAAAAGTATATCGAAGAGGTTATTCACCCGCAGAATCATGTTAATCCATCCAGAGTTCCGTGTATCTTTGTTTCGAAAATGTAGAGCTCTCTTTTCTTGATCGAGGAAGGATCAGCTTAGTCAGAATAAGCTGGGCAATGGCGTTATGATATTATCCAGATATATTTTTTTCAAAGAGTTCGGGTGCGTGTTATAATTCTGATTCTGCAATCATGAGATAATGTCTGTAGGATATTTTATGAAGGTCGTTCAAGTTCTTTTGTTATATGTGTAAATTTTTCTTTAGAATTGGGCTCGTTCGAGGACAAACGAGAGTCTAAGTGGAGGAGAATGAAACGACCTCGATCAGTCATTTCGGAAGTTAGGAATCCGATTGGTGTGCCGATAATTTTAAAATATTCGTAAGGTCTATAAGGACCTGTATGTAAAATTTGAGTTAAATCAGACCTCTTTTGGTACGTACCAGAAGAAGATTTAAGTTTTTATTGTCGATAAATATTAAAAAGAGATTTTCGAGCTCGGTTTTGGTGAATGAGCTCCAATTCGAAATCCGAAATTGCCGTTAGGTTCGTATGATTATTTGTGACTTTTATGATATTTCGAAAGTGAATTTCGAGGTTGTTCGGCTAGTTCCTGCTAAAATGCCGAAAGTTAAATAATTTGACCTTTTTCCATTTAATTTGCATATTATGTTTCGGGAGTCCGATTTGAGATCCGCCTTAGCACGTGTATTACATATATTTTGTATAACTTGTATTTAAAATTGGATTTATTTCGAGTATCATAAGGGTACAGTTTTCGATTAAGAAAAGAAAATATAAAAGTAAAAGAAAATAGGAAGAAAAAGGAAAAGACAAAAAAATATAAAAGAAAGAAAAGGAAAGAAATAAAGACAACAGAGGCGATTTCCGCTTTAAAAGCAAAGGACGACATTAGAAACAGAGAAAAGGAATAGAAATGGGAAAGCTGAGAAGCAATAAAGAAATGCCAGAAAATGAGAAAAGAGCTGGAAAAAGATAGAATTTTCAACCCGAAACATTCAGGTAATGATATTAATGCATTATTTGAGTTTATTACGTGTGTTTGAATATATTTTAACGGTAAAAATTGGGACATTAAATATCGTTTTTGTAAGTTCAACTGATAGTTTAAAGGGTCAATTGGACCCCGATCATGGAATTGATTATATATTCGTACTCAGTGAGTTATGGGCAACATATAAATGTAATTTATTTAGGGTTTGGTTATGTGACCTTAAACCCTGTACATAGGTCTGGCCTGCGTATTGTGTATGCAAATAGGGTATCATGTTCCTAACCGGATTACCCTAAGATGTGGGGAATTAAGCCTTTAGCCTTATTTAATATAGTTTTCTGCTTATTGATTACAGCAGGATCGTTTGGCAATGAATCCAAAGGATAAAGCGGTTTTTGAGTAACCGTGCTAACTCTATAACAAGATGAGTATTTATATCCTTACGCGTGTAGCTGCCGATAGGCGTACTCATTACTCCTTAGTTTTGGATTTACATTGTATATTATATGTTATGCCCTGTTGTTGGTATTGCATTGAGCATATGAGCATTGCAATCTAGTTTTGAGCATTGCATATACTTCCCGGTAATCGATGAGAGTCCCGAGCCGGTGAAGAGTCATCATTGCATATACTTCCCGGTAATCGATGAGAGTCCCGAGCCGGTGAAGGGTCATCATTGCATATACTTCCCGATAATCGATGAGAGTCCCGAGCCGGTGAAGGGTCATCATTGCATATACTTCCCGGTAATCGATGAGATTCCCAAGCCGGTGAAGGGCCATCATTGCATATACTTCCCGGTAATCGATGAGAGTCCGAGCCGGTGAAAGGTCATCATTGCATATACTTCTCGGTAATCGATGAGAGTCCCGAACCGGCGAAGGGTCATCATTGCATATATTTTCCAATAATCGATGAGAGTCCCGTGCCGGTGAAGGGTCATTATTGCACATATCTCCTAGTAGACGATGAGAGTCATGCGCCAGAGATGGGTATAAGGCATATGTGACTGCATTGCATCATACCACATTCATCCCATTTCATTGCACCGCATACTAACTATTGTGTGACTATTCGGTTGTGTTTTGTGTATGCGGTATGTATACCATGTTATGGACATATTTTAGTTGCCTATATGTTTCTGGCTATTTTATGCCCATAATTGGTTTATATGCTTTAAATATATGGATCGCGTTGCACACCGCAATAGTGTAAGTATATGGATCGGGTCGCACGCCGCAACAGTATAAATATATGGATCGAGTTGCACACCGCAACAGTGTAAATATATAGATTGGGTTGCACGCCGCAGCAGTATAAATATATGGATCGGGTTGCACGCCGCAACAGGATGTATTTCTGACTGTTGATATGTTCGGGATACCTATATGTTCTAGCTATTTTATGTTCCTAGTTGTTAATGAGTTTATGATTCCATACGTGTTTCCATTTATTATTTGGTTCTGCCTTTTCGTAATTTAAATAAGAAGAATTCTGTTTATTTGTTTCTTTTCTCCCTGGCTAGCTATCCTCGTTATTTTCCCCTTCTTCAATGAACGACCGTTGCCGGTTAGATTCTTATATTTCTATAGGGATCATGGCACGCCACAACAGGAGCATAAGATAGCCCGGAATAATCGGCAATGGGCTTTCATTGAAGAAGGGTAAAATAACGAGGCTTTAGCAGCTTTAGAGGTTTATATGTATGCCTTGCATCCTACGCCCGTACCGCCTGAACGATCGTAACTTATAGAACATACGTGTATCCTCGATGCCCAGTGGCTTATACGATAAGTTTAGTCTCGACAGCTAGACTTGTATCCCTGTAATAATAGGTGGCATATTTTTACCCACACAGTTAGTCCCCCCACTTGATGAGTGCTGACGCAAGCAGTCAGGAAGTGAAAGCGGTGTACAAGATGGAGGTAAAAGATATCTCACTGACTCCTTGAAACTCGAAGTCTCTTAGACCAAGAATAATGTTGATTTAGTCGAGAACTCCGCATGTCTTTGTCTGATTGGTTGGTGTCGATTCCATGTACCTTTCCAAGAATGCTTTTTGCTGCCGTGAATTGTTTCATATCTCAGACCATAATTACGCTTGACCGTTTCATGATCTGTTCTTATCTCTTCCAGTCTATAAATAGGGGCTCCGTTATAGTGGTGGAATCACAAATCTTCTTCGGGAAAAATACTTCATTTTCTTCAAAGTTTCTTATAAAAGAATGGCTCTTCTGTCTTCAAATATATTTTCCTTTGAACCTGGTTTGATATTCCCAGTAGAACTCTTTTGCTCCGAATGGATGGTGCATGAGAGAACCGTAGGAAAAGGATCATCTGCAGTTTTCCTCTTCCTTTCCTCCATCCATGGTTTGATGAACGGAGTCCCCCGAGTCATGAAGTTTGAGCAGGATTCTAATGATGTTCTTCAGAATGTCTTCATTGTGGCATATGCACTGATTATGGTGTGCTCTTCTTCTAACAAAAACTGTATTTGTGATATTCCTCTTGTCATACGGGGTCGAGACGCTTGGCCCTTTCAGCTGTCATGAGGCTTCTCTGCTAGGATATTTCTAGCGTTCATGAAGCCCACGTGCCTGGCTCTGCTCCATCGCAGGCAAGAGGATATAGTTTTGAGCGATGAGTGGATTAATGAGTCACTAACCTCTAACTTCACTGATGGCTCAAGGTTGTCACTTGGTTTGGCTTGTTCGGCTGTATTGTTATTGCAATGCCTCATCGGCTGCTTATTGTGGGATACCCGAGGAAAGAGTGACACGACCCAAAATCCGGCTAGGCCGTGCGGGCACCCGACATCCTCTCCTAGACCCGTCGGGCGAACCCTTACCAATTAAATTAAGAAAATAAATATAATTCAATTCATAAATAAGAACAAGACTTTAAAAAAAAAAAAGCACAGACATACTGATACCTATAAGCTGTACTAAAGAACTTACAGCTGACCACCCAACATACTAGGTTTAGGGATATCTAGACTAGACATCTAAGAGTACAAAGAAGACAGATACCTCCTGAAGTGGTGCAAGCAAACCCGAGGGTAAGCAAGACACAATGAAACGCGGAAGAACAACAAGAAATAAAAGATAGAAGCAAGACAAGCCTTGCTTCGATTCGAAAGAACAGTGAGGAACTTGTCTCAAGCTCGATCGAATGAAGGTCAAGAATCACCGATACTAAGCAAAAATCCTCAATAAAGACAACGCTTCTTGCAAATTGAATGACCAAGAAGAAAATGTTCAAACGACTCGCACCAATTTGACACAAGTTCTTTAAAATCCCACGTCGGGGTTTGGCTCCATCGGAGACACTTTAATAGCAACTGCTATGTTCAAAATTCATCAAAGACTGCTTTACAATGAAATGGAAAGGAGTATTTATAGACTAAGGTAAAGACAAAATAGTAAAGGGTCACATGCGACCAATAGGAGCAAGCCACGCAGGGCTGTTTTAGTGAATGTTCGGTCACTTCTTCAACCGAACACGTGACTTCGAGCACTTGAGCTCGAGCTTCTTCACTTCGGTGCTTGGTCGCTTGGCTCAGCTCATCTTGACATCGATCACCCTTCTTTCGGTTGATTGGATTTACTTCGGCGCCGATGTTGAGTGCTCGGTTAAGGTTCGGTCACTCCCCTCTTCGAGCTCAAGCTTGTAGATGAAGCCTTCGGTTCTTGAGCTTGAATATTCAGCTTCGGGGTAGTTGCTTCCCTTCGGCCAAGCCAAGTGAATATGAACATCGTGCAGAAGTTTGGCTTGGCTTCGTGTCGTTGGCCTCGGTGGATCGAACACTTGATCAGCACGTGTTCGGGCTGCATCATCCTCCCCTTCTTGAGAAGATTTCATCCTCGAAATCGAGCCCTCCTCGTCCTCCGAAGTTTGACCTACAACACAAGGAACTAAGTCAGCAATATTAAAGGTGTTGGACATGTTATACTCACCAGGGAGATCGATCACGTAAGCATTGTTGTTGATCTTGGTCAACATTTGAAATGGACGATCCCCTCGAGGAGCCAACTTTCCTTTTCTTTGGTTCGGGAAGCGTTCCTTTCGGAAGTGAACCCAAACCCAATCCCCCTTCTTTAATTCCAACTTTTTACGCCCCTTGTTTTTCTTTGATGCAACCTTTGCATAAGCTTCCTCGAGGTTCTTCTTCACCTTTCCATGCAACTCGATCAAGGCAGTGGCTCGTCGAGTACCTTCAAAATCAATAACATAATCTCGAGGCAATGGGGTTAAATCAAGTGGAATCAAAGGATTAAAACCATACACACATTCGAACGAGGTCATATTGATCATTCGATGCACCGTTCGATTATATGCAAACTCCATCATGGGCAAACGATCAGCCCAGTTTCCGACCTTGCCTTTGGTCATTGCACGTAGCAAAGATCCCAAGGTTCGGTTAACTACCTCGGTCTGTCCATCAGTCTGAGGATGGTGAGACGTCGAGAATAGTAATTTGGTGCCGAGGGCACCCCACCAGCATTTCCAAAAATGACTCAAGAACTTTGAGTCTCGATCACTTACAATAGTACGAGGCACACCATGCAATTTTAACACATGAGAAACAAACAATGTAGCTATATGCTGTGCATCATCACACTTTTTGCAAGGAATAAAATGAGCTCCTCCCGATTTTGGTAACCCCAAGACAAAGTCCATGGATATATCAACCCAAGGTCGATCAGGCACAGGCAACGGGGCGTATAAACCATGAGGGTTGGACTTCGATTTAGCTCTCTTGCAAACGAGACAAGCGTTGCAAAGCTTTTCCATATCTCGTGGCATTTTGGGCCAATGGAACTGCTCGGTTAAGATACCAAGAGTTTTGTCGACACCGAAAGGTCCCATCAGACCTCCGGAGTGAGCTTCTCGAACTAAGAGCTCTCTCCATGATGACACTGGCACACAAACCCTCCCACTTTTGAAGAGGTAGCCATCGTGCCATTGATATTTCTCAACCCTTCGGCCACTCAAGATCGCGTCATGAACGCATTTCAGCTTGGGATCATCTTCGTACATTGACTTGATGCTTTCGAATCCCATGAGCCTTGAGGCGAGAGTGGTCGCTAAGGCAAATTTCCTTGATAGCGCATCGGCCACGACATTGTCTTTTCCCTTTTTGTAATGAATTACATAAGGAAAACTCTCAATGAATTCAACCCACTTGGTATGCCTTCGGTTCAATTTCTCCTGACCTCAGAGGTGTTTCAAAGATTCATGATCACTTTCAATCACAAACTCTCGAGGCCACAAATAATGCTGCCAATGGGCGAGTGCTCGAACGAGGGAATACAGCTCCTTGTCATACGTAGAGTAATTCAAGGTTGTACCCTTAAGCTTTTCGCTGAAGTAAGTGATCGGATTCGATTCTTGCATCAGCACTCCTCCGATCCCAACTCCAGACGCATCACACTCGACTTCGAATGCTTTGCCGAAGTCAGGGAGTTGCAACAACGGAGCAGAGCAAAGCCGCCGTTTCAACTCTTGGAAAGCCCTCTCTTGGGCATCTCCCCACACAAATGAATGGTATTTCTTAACCAGCTCGGTTAAAGGAGCTGCCACGGTGCTAAAGTCACGCACAAACCTTCGGTAAAAGCTAGCTAAGCCATGGAAGCTACGAACTTGTGATACCGAGGTTGGAGTTGGCCAATCTTTGATGGCTTCGACTTTTGAATCGTCGACTTCGACACCATTAGCACTGACAACGAATCCCAGAAAGTCTACACGTTCGACATAAAAAGCACATTTCTTGAAGTTAGCATATAACTTCTCTGCTCTAAGCTTATCAAGCACTAGCCTTAGGTGTTCGACATGTTCATCCACAGATTTACTATAAACAAGTATGTCATCGAAGTAAACGACAACAAACTTATTTATGAACGGTTTGAGCACATGGTTCATCAGTAGCATGAATGTGCTCGGTGAATTGGATAAGCCAAAAGGCTTCACCAACCATTCATAGAGACCGAACTTGGTCTTGAATGCGGTTTTCCACTCGTCCCCGGGTTTCATTCGGATTTGGTGGTAACCGGACCTGAGGTCTATCTTCGAAAAGCATGAAGAACCACTTAATTTGTCTAGCATGTCATCTAATCGAGGGATAGGATGACGATACTTTACCATTATTTTGTTGACTGCTCGGCAATCAACGCACATTAGCCATGTTCCATCTTTCTTTGGGACAAGTATAACATGAACAGCGCAAGGACTCAAGCTCTCTCGAATGAGGCCCTTGTTCAGAAACTCATCAACCTACCTTTGGAGCTCTCTGGTGTCTTCGGAATTACACCGGTATGCAGGTTTGTTGGGGATTTGAGAACCCGGTACGAAGTCAATTTGGTGCTCGATTCCTCTCAACGGAGGTAATCTACCCGGAATTTCTTCGGGAAACATGTCTCCAAAGTCCTGCAAAACACTTTGTACAGCACTAGGCAAAGGGTTATCGTTAGAAAAATCATCATTAAAGTTTAGAAAGATACCCTTGTGCACGAGGTAAATCATCATGTGATCGTTGTCGTTGCCTCGTAGGAACTCACCCGGTTGCATGATTGCACAAATACTTCTTACTTTGGGCGGCGAGTTTGTATCTTCGGCCCCCAATTTTGCTCCCATCGGAAGCTTAGCTTTGGCCGCTTCTTTCAATTCTTTCATCCGTTTATAGTCCTTGGTGACTTTTTTTGGAGACAAGGGTTTGAGTATAAAACTCCTCCCTTCGAGCCTTACAGTGTAAGTGTTGGATCTTCCATTGTGTACAACCGACCGATCATACTGCCATGGTCGACCCAATAGCAAATGGCAAGCTTGCATCGGCACCATATCGAACATCATGTCATCTTGATATTCGCCAATTCTAAACTTGATCCACACTTGTTTGACAACCCTCAATTCTCCACACTCGTTCAACCATTGCAATTTGTAAGGGTGGGGATGCATCAAAGTAGGTAGTCCCATTTGTGAAACCAAGGTTTGGCTCACTACATTTGCACAACTACCTGATTTAATGATCATCGAACACACCTTTCCCCTCACTCGACATCGGGCATGGAAAAGATTTTCTCTTTGGTTGTCCTCTTCTTCGAGAGTCATGCAGCTCAAATTCCTTCGAACCGCAAGAAACATTTCCGGATGGTCAGCTTCTCGACCATCTTCCTGTTTAGCTCGGTCAATCTCCTCGATAAATTCCTCGGTGTCACTCGCTTGCTCACAAACTTCTCCATTGTCGAGCACTAGCATAGCCTTGCGAGTTGGACACTCTTTTGCCATGTGGCCATAACCTTTGCATTTATGACACTGAATATTTGAAGCACTGAGAGAGTTTAGTTGAACTTTACCTCCCATTCTCTTGGCTTGTTAACGGTCACACCCCTTTCGAAGGGTCTCTTCGAATCTCGAATAGTGTTAGCACTTGTTGGATTAGGACTCTTCCATTCTTTACCTCGGTTCAGAGGAGTTGAAGTAAGGACTCCTCGATACCGGTTTGCCTTATTGTCCTTCACCAATTTCTCAGCTTTGGTAGCAGCTTCGAACAGATCTTCCAACGTGTGGTACACGTGTAGACTCAATTGAGATGACACATCCCGAGCTAAGCCATTTTTGAATCAAATAGTGGCTTGCTCTTCATCTTCTACCAAATCAAGATTCAATCGAACTCTTTCGAATTCATCATGATACTCTTGGACTGACTTGGACCCTTGCTTTAGCTCATAGAGCTTTTGTAATTGAGTTTGCCTATTCTTAGCACTCAAATACTTCGCATCCATTGCTCTCTTCAACTGTGCCCAAGTAATGACTTCGGGATAGGCATTCCTTCATCTATGCTTTTTATCAGCTTCCCACCACATAGATGCATACACTTCGAACGAAGCAATGGTATGGGCAGCTTTTCTCTCATCGGTCATCTCATTGGTGTCGAAGATTCGCTTCATTTTAAGCTTCCATTCAAGATATTCATCCGGATCACTATTTCCTTTAAAGGGTGGAATAGTGATCTTGACACTGCTCAAGTTGGAGTCTCGAACACCACGAACTTGTTCAGGATACTCGTCATTATATTCATCAGCCTCACGCTCAATATTTTGATCAACATTTGCGCCTCGGCCTCGACCTCAGAAATTTCCACGACCTCGGTGAGCTTGCCTTCGTTGAGCGAATGGCTGCTCATATTCGGGTTCGGCATTAGGAAATTCTCCTTCGTCTACCTCTTCGTCAACAACCTCAATTTGTCTTCGGGCCATTGGAAGGGGTACTCTTACACTTCGGGGAATGCCCAAGTGTTGATTTCCAGCATGGGGATTGCCCAACTTTTGCTGTGTTTGGGGATTGCCCAAGACTTGTCTTCGAATTGCCTCGCTTTTCAACGGATGTTGTCGAATAAGCTCAGCATACAGCTCAGGTTTCATCGGAGTGGAGTTGCTAGTTCCAGCACCGGACCCAGGTAAGGCCACGGACACACTTCCTTGTTCGAGTTGTGCTACTCGAGCACTCACTCCTCTTACTTCGGCACTGATGCCTTGTATCGCAGCCATGAGATCAGCTAACGAAACTTCGGTCTTCTCAATGCCTTTGCCATCGCCTCCATTCCCAGCCATGGTACCTGCACAAATCAAAGACCAAACAAAATGTTAAGGTTAGGAATCACCTCACACGCTCCCTCACCTTTGATGGGTGGCACTCGGGTCCACTCAATTTATGGGTTCGGTTTTGGTCACTCAAGAACTTATAGCCAATGGCTTCCTCGGTTGATCAACTTCTCTCAGTTCCTTCGAATTTGACAAGTTACAATGTCTCCTTCGGGATGAGTGAATTGATATGACTCAACGGGACGGACGCTATTTACTCTGCGCTTCGGGAGTCAAATAATTTTCTACAAAAGTTTGACTTCGGTCACCCACGCACGAGTTCCTATAAGCTCAAATGAGTTAGCACGACCTCGAGTAGGAAGAATTACTCTAGAGATCCACTAACTAGATTTATCGATCACAAGAAAAGTGAGAACCTAGGAGAATCTACCCTTCGATTCCTCTTCGGAATCTTTTTCGAACACACCAACTCTTTTCCGTACAAGAGTGGTCCCTCCTTGGTACGGATAGGGTTTTACCTTATCCAATTCCCTTTTCTAGCCGACAACTTTTCACCTGGAGTTTTGATATTTACACTTTACCCCTTTCTTCTTCAATGGAACAGTGAAGGTGTTGCTCCGGTGTACGGACAACGTTAACCTCGTTCACTGACCAAAATTTTCAACAGAATTTAGGTTGCTCTTTCAACTCCGGTAACAAGAACAACGGAGGAATGTAGTTCAAAGTTCTTGAGCTAAGACTTATCTCTTTCCGTGTTCGTACACTGTTAGAAAACGTAACAATTTTCCGGTGTACGGACGATGGTTTAAACCTTTAGAACTTCAAAATTTAAGCACAAAACACACCCAAGTCAATCAAGAACCACCAGTCTGCATCGGAAATAATCAAAAACACACTGGGGTTCGAAATTAGTCACTACTAAGCTCAAAACATTCCAAAATTTTGTCGAGAAACCCTAGTCACAAACGTTGTACGTTGGGTGCTCAAATAATTCCTCGGACAGTGGTGAACACAAATCAATGGTTGTTTGATTCAAACAATCAACAAATCAACCAAAATTTTTGAATTTTTCTTTTTTTTCTACTTTTTTTTTTTTTTTTTTTTTTTTTTTTTTTGTAAACACCACAGCAACAACAATCAACAATGAAACGAACAGGATTTGAGGTTGTAAGAACAAGCTCAAACCTTGCTCTGATACAAAGATGGTGCAAGCAAACCCGAGGATAAGCAAGACACAATAAAACACGGAGGAACAACAAGAAATAAAAGATAGAAGCAAGACAAGACATGCTTCGATTCAAAAGAACAGTGAGGAACTTGTCTCAAGCTCGATCGAATGAAGGTCAAGAATCACCTATACTAAGCAACAATCCTCAAGAAAGACAACACTTTTTGCAAATTGAATGACCAAGAAGAAAATGTTCAAACGACTCGCACCGATTGACACAAGTTCTTTAAAATCCCACGTCAGGGTTTGGCTCCATCGGAGACACTTTAATAGCAACTGCTATGTTAAAAATTCATCAAAGACTGCTTTACAATGAAATGGAAAGGAGTACTTATAGACTAAGCTAAAGACAAAATAGTAAAGGGTCACCGGCGACCAATAGGAGCAAGCCACGCAGGACTGTTTTAGTGAGTGTTCGGTCATTTCTTCAATCGAACACGTGACTTCGAGCACTTGAGCTCGAGCTTCTTCACTTCGGTGCTTGGTCGCTTGGCTCAGTTCATCTTGACATCGATCGCCCTTCCTTTGGTTAATTGGGTTTACTTCGGCGCCGATGTTGAGTGCTCGGTTAAGGTTCGGTCACTCCCCTCTTCGAGCTCAAGCTTGTAGATGAAGCCTTCGGTTCTTGAGCTCGAATATTCAGCTTCGGGGTAGTTGCTTTCCTTCGGCCAAGCCAAGTGAATATGAACATCGTGCAGAAGTTTGGGTTGGCTTTGTGTCATTGGCCTCGGTGGATCGAACACTTGATCAGCACGTGTTCGGGCTGCATCATGAAGGGAGCAAAATGCAACTGAAATAATAACCAATAAACTGGTGGCTATCCGGAATAAAAGCTGGCTCACCCTGACAGCTGAAGTCGTCTTCGCTCCTTCACAATGTGGCAAACTCAATCCTGGAGCGAACCTGCCGAAACGAAGTAGATAGACAAAAACAAACAACAAACAAGGGTGAGTCAAAAGGACTCAATAAGTGGGGCAGTCTAGCCACCTCAAAGAATAGGATAGCTAGCCAGGGAGAAGAAATATATTAACTAAATTCCTCTTATCTAAATATAAAAAGACAGAGCCAGATAATAATCGAAAACACGTATGAAACCATAAACTCAACCAGGAATACTAGCCAGAAATATATCAACAAATAAGCAATGCACGTATAAGCCGAACAGTAGTTATGTACCACAAGTTTACACAATGGTGTGAAATGAATGAAATGAAATGAGATGAATTATGATGCAAAGGATCACATGTGCCCGTAATCCCATCCCAAAGCGGAATACTCCTGCATTCGAGGGGAATCCAGTCTGATAACCAACTGGAGCGGAATACTCCTGCTCCTAGGGCGGAATACTCCTGCTCCTAGGGCGGAATACTCCTGCACCCGATATAATACAAACCAGAGGCGAAATACTCCTGCACTCTCCTGGGGCGGAATACTCCTGCACCCGATATAATGTAAAGCTGAGGCGGAATACTCCTGCACTCATTATCTGACGTAAGAGCGGAATACTCCTGCTCTTGAGGCGGAATCCTCCTATCCTCAATATGATACAATGGAGCGGAATCCTCCTGCTCCTGCGGCGGAATACTCCTGCACCCAATATGACATGCAATGTAATGCATATGAATGACATATAATGCATATGAATGCAATGTGATGCAATAATAATCCTTCACCGGCGCGGGACTCTCATCGACAGCCGGGAAGTAGATGCCAACTCACAGCCAGAGTACAATGCTCAGATCCTCAATGCAATACCAACAACATGACATAACATATAATATACAACGTAAATCCTAAGCTAAGGCGTAATGAGTACACCTATCGGCTGCTACACACGTAAGGAATATGTGGTAAAAAATCCACGAGGCCAGGTGCCTCCAAAGAAATGGATAAATACACTTACCTCTTCCAAAATTTAGCTTTGCTAATCAACAACTATTTTATCCTTTGGTTTCATTGCCAAACGATCCCACTCTATTCAATGAGCAGAAAAATATATCAAATTATACTAAAGTCTTCATTCCTCACGTCTTAGAACAATCCAGGTAGGAATCTGATACCCTATTCGCATACGCAATACGTAGGCCAGGCCTATGTACAGGGTTCAAAGCCACATGACCAAACCCCAAATAAATTACATTTATATGTTGCCCATACATCATTGAGTACGAATATATAATAAATTTCATTATCGGGGTCCAATTGACCCTTAAACTATCTGTTGAACTTATCAAAACGATGTATAATATCTCAATTTTTACCGGTAAAATATATTCAAACACACGTAATAGACTCAAATAATGCATTAAGATCATTACCGGAATGTTTCGGTGTGAAAATTCTATCTTTTCTCCGGCTCTTTTCTCATTTTTGGCATTTTTTTCATTCTCCGTGTTTTCTGTTTCATTTCTCTGTTCTCGTGGTCATGATTATGTTTTCGTTCAATCTTGTTATGGAGGTGGAATGCACCGCCTAACTCTTGTCCTTTCCTTTTTCATTTTTCATTTTTTTTATTTTCTCTTTTCTTTTATTTTCTTTTCTTTTCGTGATAAAAATTAAAATGTTACCCTATGATATTCGAAATAATTCCAACTTTTGTATACAAGTTACACAAAATATATGTAACACACTCGCTAAGGCGGATCTCAAAGCGGACTCCCGAAACTCAATATGCAAATTAAATACAAGGAAATGCGGGATGGGTAGAGCTCGGCAGAGGGTTCGAGAATAGGGTAGGAGAAAAAGGTCAAATTATTTAACTTTCGGTATTTTAGCGGAAACTAGCCGAACAACACCAAAATTCACTTTTGAAAAATCACAAAAGTCACGAATAATCATACGAATCTAACGGCACTTTCGGATTTCGAATTGGAGCTCATTCACCAAAACCGAGCTCGAAAATCTCTTTTTAATATTTGTCGACAATAAAAACTGAAACTTTCTTCCGATGCCTACCAAATGAGGTCTGATTTAGCTCAAATTTTACAGACAGGTCCTAATGGACATTACGAATATTTTAAAATTATCGGCATGCCAATCGGAGTCCTAACTTCCGAAACGACTAACCGAGGTCGTTTCATTCTCCTCCATTTAAACTCTCGTTCGTCCTCGAACGACCCTAAGTCTAAAGCAAGATTCACGCTGATAACAAAAGAACTTGCACGACCTTCATAAACTATCCTACAAAATTTTTCTCATGATTACAGAATCAAAATTATACCACAAACACCGAACTCTTGGAATAAAACATATCTGGATAATATGATAACACCATTGCACAGCTTATTCTGACTAAGCTGATCCTTCCTCGATCACGAGAGAAGAGTTTTACATCTTCGAAGCAAAGATACACGGAACTTTGAATAGGTTAACATGATTCAGCCGATAATCACCTCTTCGATATACCTTTCGATATAGAACATGTCAATAGAACTAAGAATTAGCTCACGCTTGATGCAATAGGGGAGCTTTTGAAGTACCTTGTCATTACACACTATAGAAGATTTGATGCAAGCTATACTATTTTTACGAACGCACTATGCAACATCTCAGTTGATGTTAGTGTTGTTCCGCAAGCTCCTTGTGGGAATGTAGTTACTCATATCCTAATGTATGTCAAAGGTTAATCTGAACAGTGTCTATCATATAAGGATAAGGATCATGCAAATACTACTGGATAGTATGATGCAGACCAGGAATGATTTTCAGACTGAACATCTACTTCAGGGTATTGTCTTTGAATTGGAAATATCATGACTTGAAAAAGTGAAAATAAAAGAGACATGTAGTTGGACCATGAGCTGACGCAGAATACCAGCAACAACGTTGATTACATGTGCACTTATAACACTAAGTAACTTCTCAAAGAGTTGAGGTGTGAAGGAGATATGTCAATAATGGATGGACGACAAGCTGCACTAGACCTTTAACTCTAAATTTTCATGAAGTAAAACAGCGTCAGTATGAGGATCCAGTTCTAGGTGAATACTGTTGAATCCTCCCAAAAATGCACACAAGTATGCATCGGGATGTATTTTCAACAAATTGGAGAATCCAAAGGGCTTCTTTGGAGTCGCCACCTAACTTAAGGATTATTAGGAACCAAACGTTAATTAAGGAGTGCAATTATTCCCTTACTTAAAGGAAATTAATAAAATTCAGAGATTCTTAGGTAAGTGGTTCTATTAAATTCGAAAGAAGGTCCCTTGCGGGAGCACTTTCGAAAATCCGCTAAATGCGGTTAATCCGGCGGTTTTCACGAATTTATTAAGGATAATAATATATATAAAGCTAATTTTAAATAAAGATGATAGGAATAAATATAAATAAGACAAGATTTTAATTATGCCGATACTTATATAGATAAATGACCAAATTAAAGGTTAATTAAATAATGATAAATTGATTAATTAATTGAATAAATAAAGATTAAATGAAATTAGATAAATAAATGAAATAATCTAGATAAATATTAGATAATAATAAAAGGATTAATTAATTAATTGAATAAATGGATAAATAAACAAATAAATAAATTAATTAAATAAATGAGTAAATGAATAATGATAATTGATTAATTAATAAATAAATAATATAATATATTTAAATTGATTAAATAAATAAATAAATTAAATTAAATAAATACCACTTAATTGATTTAATTAATGAATAAATTATAAATAAATAAATAAATAAACAAGAAAGAGATAAATAATTAATATAAATAATAAATGAAGGTTGTATAATTTTAAAGTAAATATTAATTATTTTGCACTCAATAATTAACAGAAGAGTTTCTATCTCCTTAAGTTAATTAACAGAACATCCAATCAAAAACATAATTCTATTGAATAAGAGTGCTACCAAAAGAATTAGGAACATGCAGGATATAGCTCAGACATTGACACCAGTGAATTAAGTTTCATTCAAAGATGTTCATACCAGAAAGCACAATTTTCATGCCATTAACTAAGTTATAATGATCAAGCTAATAGATTTCATAAAGAAGCAATTTCAATTCTTTAAATTAATAACTTTGCACTCTTTCTTAACAAGCTAAACAAGACCAAAGACCCAATTTAATCAACTGAACTCATCTGACCAGGACAGCATCATGAACACCTAACGAACCATGCTGCACCATCCACAAACCTCTACAAACTGCACAATGCTAACGGCTAGAACAAACTCCCCACACCCTGAACTACTCCCTGCATTCTTCCTGGCCAACCAGGGACCAAAACACACTCAGCTCACAGGACATCTCATGCACCTCCAAATTTAACTAAAACTTAGAACCAACTTACCTGAACTTATAATTACAAAGAACAGCATACACACTCCTGCAACATACTGAATTAGAGCCTACACACAGTAACTAGACATCAAACACTCACATTCATGCAGGCACCTTCATTTTCAAACATACATTCACTTTTAAATGCACACACTCACATTTCATCACACAAACTCATTTTCAAACACACACACTCATTGAAACTAAAACATACTTCAGAACTAGATAACCCCTTTTCACACCTGAACCTCCCACACACACATACTGCACATACAAACAGACCCCTCTGAACAAAACCAGGACCTGCAGCATGTTGCATACTCCACAGACACCTCACTCCTTCATCTGACCTCCTGAAACACAAACGAAAGACATCAGAACCTTCTAACTAATCCTATGAACATACCATCACACATGAAACCAAACCCTGCCTTTCTAACTAATTGCTACCCCTTCAATAACTTGCCTAACCATCAGACCTCCCTTCACTACCTGCAGCTTCCAAAAGAACTCTCCTACTAGCTACAGATCCAAAACTTGCACTCTTCCATACTCACCTATACACGCACTCACAGACCTCCACCAGAACTCCCTTAGCTAACCCTCTAACTCCTCTCAGACTCTCACAAACAGACCAGACCCTTCTTCATACCTTCAGATTCCATCAGACTTCCTTAGACACCCCTTAAACAAACTCTTCAAATTACTGCATTAACCAGGCAACTTAACAAACTCTTTGAACCACCTTACACCCTCCTGACAACCCTACAAACAATCTGCCTCTCCTTCTTATTTTAGAACCAGCCAGATCAGTTGCAAAACTCAACAAAAGCAATGAAAGATAGCATCTTTACTAAGAGTTTAAACCTAAAATTCCTCACTCATTTCACATTATAGCTAGAGATCAAATTTTATTAATTTAAAGGTTGATTTGGAGCTAAAATACATTAAAGATTCCAACTTTACATAAGTGAAGCTCAAGGCTCATTTAACTAGTTTTATTTTCCAATATTAAGTCTAAGTTTCTAATGCTTAGCTCTTACATGAAGAAACTTTTAAGACCTGAACCTTGCAAATAAACTGATTTTAAATTATTTCACACAATAGCATACTAATATCCTGTTCAAAAACCAGATTTTAAAGAGCAAAACAGTCAACATTAACACTGATATATATAAGAACGGTAAAAGGACTTGAAACTGACCTGATTAGAAGCAGTGAACTGAAGCGAATATGTTCGAACAAGTGAACACACGAACAAAAGACAAGTATGAAGAAACTCAAACAAATCCTTCAACCAGTGACTGTATGCCCTTTTTCTTTGTTTCCAGTTTTTTAAAAAATTCAGAGAAAAATATAAGCTGCCGTTTGTGATAGGAAAACCTAGAACCCCAGAAAATGAAGATAAGGATGTATATATACCTGATGAGTTAGGGTTTTTACCCTCTTTGTGAAATTCCAATAATCTCCAAAGATAGGCTACTTCCTTCACAAAATAAGGGTAAAACTTGTCCAAAATTCACAGAATTTGTACAAGTTTTATCCTTATATGTAAGGATTTGCCCGTTTGGATCATCCACGGCTCAGATTAATTTTGGATTCAAATGAACGGCTGGGATTATTTGTTCGTTGTACTGGTGAGAGAAGGAAAACGCCAAGGACACCAGCTGGAACAGTGTTACTTGTCCAGCACATCGATCGTACGAAGAAGACGATCGAGCGGGTCGCCGGGATTTGGGTCGCGGGTTGGAAATCGGGTAAATAGTTTAGCGGAAATGTGGGTGGGCCTCTGAAATGAAAGGGAAATATACGTATTGCACCTTTGCGTGGGTAGGCTACATTTTAGCTTTAGGATGGATTTAGCCTGTATTTTAAAGTAATTGAGAAAGGGATTGCGTGGGGTAAAGCAAGATTAAGGCTATGCTTGCGCATTTAGCCTCTTCTTTTGAAACCTATTAATTCACTTTAACTAATTTCAATTAATTAATTAATTTTTATTAAATTTTATTTTAATAATTGAATTTCACTTAAATAATTAGTCATTTATTACACTTCGGGACAAAATTGGGTGTCAACAGCTGACCCTCTTTACCCGAAAAAGGATGAAAGAGTTTTTTAGGGTAAAGAAGTTGACGAGAAGCCAATTTTGTCCCGATAGAACCAAGACTTTTGATTTCTAAGGACCAAAAGGCGAGGCTCATGGATATGGCCGAACTCCGATTTCCGAGTTGCCTACATATCTCGGGCTGAAAGAGAATTAGGCCATATGTAGTTCAACGACACTTAGAAACGAAAACCCGAACGATTGACAGAAAAGGACGCACGAATAGGAAAAAATTCAAACTGACGTTATGCTAAGAAAAATTCGAATTGACTGTAGCTCATATCAACGATTGCCCCAGTTCACTGCTAAGAAAAAGTTCCACGTTATGCTCCAAATGCCGCTGGGGTAATGCTAAAATTCTGTAACAATCTCGACAAACGGTAAGCGAGCATATGCTAATAAACTATAATAATTGGAATGAGAAATAAATAAAGTGATAACATAAATTGTAAATGTGAGTTGTGATATCATCAATAAGTTCTTCTTTCGATCAACTGACGAGGCGCTTCGCCCGGGGAACCTCTAGGCTGATCATTATTCTGAAACAGTAAAGATAAGACAATAAGTAAGGTGGAAATGAATTGCAGAATATAAACAAAATAGGTCGAACAACGAGACATAATGCCTCAAGCTGCCTTGCCAAATCTTAATCTGTGCAGATATAAAACATAATGCTTTTGCAGGACAACCAACCGGCGAGACACATCGCTCATGGTGTCCCATAGTTGACTTGTCTATTCTACTCTAAACAAGTATATAATATAATGCTTTTGCAGGACAACCAACCGGCGAGACACACCGCACATGGTGTCCCATAGTTTACTTGTCAACTCATAATTTAAACAAGTACATAATATAATGCTTTTGTAAGACAACCAACCGGCGAGACGCACCGCACATGGTGTCTCATAGTTGATTTGTCTATTCTAATCTAAACAAGTGCATAATATAAAGCTTTTGCAGGACAACCAACCGGCGAGACATACCGCACATGCAGTCTCATAGTTGACTTGTCGATTCACAATTTAAACAAGTGCATAATATAAAGCTTTTGCAGGACAACCAACCGGCGAGACACGCCACACGTGGTGTCTCATAGTTGACTTGTCGATTCACAATTTAAACAAGTGCATAATGTAAAGCTTTTGCAGGACAACCAACCGGCGAGACACACCGCACATGGTGTCTCATAGTTGACTTGTCGATTCATAATTTAAATAAGTGCATAATATAAAGCTTTTGCAGGACAACCAACCGGCGAGACACACCGCACATGGTGTCCCATAGTTGACTTGTCAACTCATAATTTAAACAAGTACATAATATAATGCTTTTGCAGGACAACCAACCGGCGAGACACACCGCACATGGTGTCTCATGGTTGACTTGTCTATCACTATCGTGAGGTAAATTCTATCACGATGTTAAGATTTTGAGAAAAGAAAAGTGCCGCCTTTTCGGCAATTATCAAATGTAATGCTTAGATGCCACAAGAGTAAATTTGAATGATCTGTCAAGCAGAATCATATGCGGCATCAATTCGACTGGTGTTTCTTGTTCTGTCTAAATGCTCTTTCCCTTCCTATTCCTGCTCTCAAAGAAAAATTCGTTAGTTTTGGGGAGGGGGGTGTATGATTTGTGCTGATTCATCTAGAATTTGCTGCTATCGCTTCCTCTTCTTCATGAGACTTGGGCTTTGAGAACGATCCTCAGAAACTTGGTTTATGAACTCAATAGTATAACTCATCTTAAGATAGAGGCAAAATAGAGTAATTTGATAAAACAGTAAGCAAGTAGTCATTTATATCCAAATGAAAAGTTATAATGCATTTAAAATTCCTGCTTCAACTGAAACTCATAGCATATTTTGAAACAAACTGAACGTCCTTTATATCCACAACTTGCACAAATCTTGAAAATCTTAGAACTTTTCCATCCTAGCCTTTGATAAGCAATACCGATCTTGCATAATTTGCCCCAGTTATGATCTTTTGAATCTTCAACTCGTTTTTGAAAAAAAAAAAAAATTGCCCCAGTTGTCTTGCAAAATTGCCCCAGTTGCTTGCCTTAGGGGAGACTGAAAATTTAAATATTATTGAATCGAGCCCGTTAAGAGCGCCTACGTATCCCTCCACGGGAATCAGACTGTGCGTAGTTCTGCGTACATAAAGATTTTTGAGGAAAATATGGAAATCTAAGTACGAAGCTGCATTCGAATTGGAAAACCTACACAGCTGCCCAAATGCATAATTCGAAATTACATCATAAAAAGTAAACAAGCCTAATGTGTTACAACATTTTGACCGAATCTGATGGGGATTGCCTACTTATCCTCTTGCCATTACAAGAATCAGGTCAGAAGTAGTTCAAAACTTTACATAAAAGGGAAAATGGAAAATTCTTATACCAATGCAACCAAACTCGATATGAGTTACTATGTATCCTGCCTTGGGATTCAGGTCACGCGTAGTTCGCATTACATCAAAGATTACATTCAAAACAATGCTAACTTGCAATTGCTTCAGACGTAGTTTCTTTTGACGGCATCTGCGTTGATTGCTTTCGGCCGGACTTGACCATCCACATAGTTTCTTTTGATGGCATCTGTGTTGATTGCTTTCGGCCGGACTTGACCATCCATTTCTGCCAGAATCAGTGCTCCTCTGGATAAAACCCGATTAACCACATATGGACCTTGCCAATTCAGGGCAAATTTGCCCCCTTGCTTCTTCTTGATTAGGAAAGATCTTCTTTAGCACCAATTGCCCCGGTTTGAAGTTTCTCACTCTCACTTTCTTGCCAAAAGACTTGATCATGCGATTTTGATAAAGTTGACCATGAAAAATGGCATTCATTCTTTTCTCATCAATAAACATCAACTATTCACATCTGATCTTCACCCATTCAGCATTTTCTAATTCAGCTTCTTGAATGATTCTCAAAGAAGGAATCTCTACGTCCGCGGGTAAGACTGCTTCCGTGCCGTACACCAAAAGATAGGGAGTTGCCCCAGTTGAAGTTCTAGTGGTGGTGCGGCACCCAAGAAGTGCAAAAGACAACTTTTCATGCCAATCTCTATAATTATCAATCATCTTGCGAAGAATACGCTTGATGTTCTTATTTGCCGCTTCAACAGCTCCATTCATTTGGGGCCGGTATGCAGTAGAGTTACGATGAGTAATCTTGAAGCTTTCACAAGTTGCTCTCATTAAATCACTATTCAAATTTGCACCATTATCAGTAATGATTGATTCAGGAACTTCGAATCTACAAATGATATTGTTGCGCACAAAATCTGACACCACTTTCTTGGTTACGGACTTGTGAGAAGTTGCTTCCACCCACTTGGTGAAGTAATCAATAGCCACCAAAATAAAATGATTTGAAGCGGCCGGCTCAATAGGACCAATAACATCCATTCCCCAAGCAACAAAAGGCCAGGGAGACCTTATTGCATGAAGTTCAGAAGGATGTCTTTTGATCATATCTACGTGAATTAGACATTGATGGGATTTCCGCACAATCTGAACACAATCAGTTTCCATAGTTAGCAAAAAATAACCTGCTCTCAAGATCTTCTTCACCGAGATAAAACCATTCATGTGCGGTCCACAAACTCCCGCATGCACTTCCATAAGCAATTTATTTGCTTCAACGGCATCAACGCACCTTAAGAGTCCTAAGTCTGGGGTCCTCCTATATAGGATTTCACCGCTTAGAAAGAATTGATTTTCTAACCTCCGAATGCTCTTCTTTTGAACACTTGTTGCATTTTCGGGATAACTCCCAACCTTGAGATAATTCTCGATATCAAAATACCAAGGATGGCCATCTCGCTCTTCATCAACTTGAAAACAATAAGCCGGCTTATCATGCAATTCAATTTCAAGAGGATCAATATAATTCTTGTCAGGATGTTGGATCATAGAAGATAAAGTTGCCAAAGCATCGGCAAACTCATTTTGAATTCTTGGAACATGCTTGAACTTAATCTTTGCAAACCTTTTGCACAATTCCTGGACACAATGCAAATAAGGAAGAATCTTTGCATTCTTGGTGTTCCACTCGCCTTGTACTTGGTGAATCAGCAAGTCAGAATCCCTGATCACTAAAAGTTCTTGAATATTCATATCAACTGCCAATCGAAGACCCAAAATGCATGCTTCATATTCAGCCATGTTGTTAGTGCATGGGAATCTGAGCTTGGTCGAAACAGGATATTGCTGACCCGTTTCAGAAATTAAGACAGCTCCAATACCAACACCTTTGAAATTTGCTGCTCCGTCAAAGAAAATACGCCAACCATCATATGCAGAAGAAATGTCCTCACCCAGAAACAAGACTTCTTCATCGGGAAAGTAGGTTCTCAATGGTTCATAGTTGTCATCAACAGGATTTTCAGCTAGATGATCCGCCAATGCTTGTGCCTTTACCGCCTTTTGGGTGATATAGACTATGTCAAATTCACTTAACAGAATCTGCCATTTTGCCAATTTCCCCGTGGGCATCGGCTTTTGGAAGATATATTTCAAAGGATCCATCCTCGAGATAAGATAAGTTGTATATGATGAAAGATAGTGCCTTAACCTTTGAGCGGTCCAAGTCAAGGCACAACAAGTTCGCTCCAAAAGAGTATACTTGGCTTTATAAGTGGTGAACTTCTTGCTTAAATAATAAATGGCTTGTTCTTTCTTCCCGGTCTTGTCATGTTGCCCCAAGACACATCCAAATGCATTTTCTGAGATAGACAAATATAAGATCAATGGCCTTCCAGGTTCAGGTGGAACTAACACAGGCGGATTGGATAGATACTCCTTTATCCTATCAAAAGCCTTTTGACAATCTTCCGTCCACTTAATAACAGCATCTTTTTTCAACAACTTGATTATTGGTTCACAAATAACCGTGGATTGTGTAATGAAGCGGCTTATGTAATTCAAGCGGCCAAGAAAGCTCATCACATCTTTCCAGCTCTTTGGAGGTGGCAAGTCTTGGATAGTCTTGATTTTAGATGGATCCAATTCTATGCCCTTTTGGCTTACAATAAAACCCAACATCTTACCGGCGGGAACACCAAATGCACATTTTGCAGGATTAAGCTTCAAGTTATACCTCCGAAGGCGGTTAAAGAACTTTCTCAAATCATTCAAATGATCTTCTTTCTTCTTTGACTTGATAACAACATCATCTAGATAGACTTCGATCTCTTTGTGAATCATATCATGGAAAAGAGTTTTCATCGCTCTCATATATGTTGCCCCGACATTCTTCAAACCAAAAGGCATAACTCTATAACAGAATACACCCCACGGCGTGATGAAAGCATTTTTTTCAGCATCATCTTCATCCATTAGAATCTGGTGATAACCAACAAAACAATCGACAAAAGAATGAAGCTCATGTTTTGCACAGCTATCAATAAGTATGTGAAAATTCGGCAACGAAAAATCATCTTTTGGACTTACTTTGTTGAGATTGCGATAATCAACACAAACTCTAACATTGCCGTCCTTCTTGGGCACCGGCACAATATTTGCTAACCAAGTGGGATATTTGAGAGATCGAATCACCTTAGCGGTCAATTGCTTTTGCACTTCTTCGAAGATTTGTTTGCTTGTGGATGTCTTGAAATTTCTCTTTTTTTGCTTAACAGGCAGGAATGAAGGATTAGTTGGCAACTTGTGAATGACAAGATCGGTACTCAAACGGCATATCATCATAAGACCAGGCAAAGATGTCTCGATACTCGTTCAATAATTCGATATAAGCTTTTCTTTCTTCTGAGATCAAACGAACACTGATTATGGTTTCTCTAATATCTTCTGAAGTTCCCAAGTTGATCGACTCGGTTTTTTCCAGGTTAGGCTTTGGCTTGTTCTCAAACTGATCCACTTCCCTTGTTATTTCATCAGGAACAAAATCTTCATCAAATTCCCCGACGTTCAGTGCATCATTACCAGTTTGTTCAGTTGTTTTATTATATGTCATAAGTAAAGTTTCGGCAGTTTTGTTAAATGGAAAGCTGAAGTAGAAACAAACATTAATCAAAAGTGTCAAATAAAGTAAATAATTTAAGCATAGCAAAATAATGATATGGGAATGCAGTGCATTTTATTTGTTTCAAAAGTCTAATTTAGGGAGGCAATACATTAAAGTAAAACATGCAGAATATAAACAAGTTATTTTGAAAAGACATAAATATAAACCGAAGGAGAAACACAGATCAGGGCCTCAATCTGACTGTGATGCCAAAATAAACTAGTGAGTTCATTCACCAAGTCTCTTCCACTGGGACACAGGTCCAATTGTCCATCGCATCATTTTCCTCAGCATTCTGCACAGGTGACTCCTCAGCATAGTCTTCAATAACAACACTGCATTCCCAATCATCACTCACGAACAGATTACCAACACCTTCAACCAAATCTTGCACAGTAACTTCTGATGCCTTGACAAATGACTGATTTAGCGATGGCAAAGGCTTTGGAATGACGATGTCTAGCTTCTTGGTTTTGAACTTGGCTTTGTCAGCTTCTTCCTTGGTTGGATAATAACACAAACCAAAAGTACCCAGGTTTTTTGGCAAGCCAATAGGTTCAGTGATTCCGTTCAAATTCAGTCCCAATCTCGAACCAGGCTTGAAACCGTTCTTCAACATTTCTACAACAATCATCTTGGGGACCTTGGGTAGGGCACCTCTCTTCGAATCATCATTAGACGCCCGAGTAACATTCATTAGCTCAACAATATGAAAAACAGTCCCATCAAGCTCAGTAGCGCTGTCTACCATAGGAATTATGGTGTTAGCATGCATTGGGTTGTTTTCCTCACCCTAAACCACGACCTCTCTGTTATCCCATATAAATTTCAAACTTTGATGTAAAGTAGAAGGGACGGCCCCAGCCATATGAATCCAGGGTCTTCCAAGAAGCATATTATAGGTAGAGGGGATGTCAAACACCTGAAACCCCACAGAGAAGTTCACAGGACCTATTTGCAGATCAAGATCGACCTCTCCTAGGGTGCACCTTTGAGCCCCATCAAAAGTCCTTGCTTTCACATTACTTTTTCTGATTTTGCCAGTGTCGATTCCGAGTTTCTTCAGGGTTGCTAACGGACATATGTTGAGCCCAGAACCACCATTGATCAACACCCGCCCGACAAATTTATCCCTACATTTGACAACAATATGCAAGGCTTTGTTGTGTCCGAGACCCTCGGGTGGAAGCTCTTCTTTGAAGAAAGACACCTTGTGAGATTCTAAGATTTGGCCAACCAAGACGGCCAAGCTCTCACCCATGGTCTCAGCAGGCACCTCTGCTTCCTTGAGCACTTTCAGCAATGCATTTCTATGTGTTTCAGAGCTCATCAGCAGAGCCATGATGGATATCCGGGAAGGAGTATTCTTTAAATGCTCCAGAATAGAGTAGTCTTTCGACTGCATTTTCCACCAGAAGTCCTCAGCCTCAGTGCCAATCACTTTTCTTACAATGCCCTCCTTTTCCCCAAGGCCTTGACCCAACTTCTTAGGCATATAGCATCTACCAGATCTGGTCATGCCTTGTGCAGCAGCAACAACAACGGTTACCTTCCCACTTCTAATAGGCACTTTAGAATAGTTCCAAGGAAGCCTCTTTCTATCATATTGAAGGGGGGAGGCAAGCATAACAGTGAAAGTTGGCCTTGGGATACCAGCTTGCACCAGAATGGGAGCTCTAATCTGCACAGATATTTTGGTCTCATTGGCAACCTTCACATTGCTAACGGGAACATTGGTTCCTTTCAAATCGAACCCCTCATCAAGGGAAATAACATTAACAGCATTGTTGCCATAGGGAGGAAGTGCTGTTACCATAGGGAGGAAGAAGATTATCTTGCACATTTGGTTGAGTTCCAGTAAGCTGGATAGTGCCTGATTTGATCAAAGCTTCGACTTTATCCTAGAAGGTATAACATATTTCAACATCATGGCCCGCAGCCCCAGAATGATAAGCACAACGCTTATTAGAATCATACCACCTTGGAGGAGGATTTGGAGTGTTATCAGGAACGGGCTCTACAACTCTGGCGCTTCTCAGTCTTTCAAACAATTGATTGTAGGATTCAGCTATAGGAGTATAGGTTTTGGGTGCTCTCCTTTCAAAGCTTTGGTTAGGTCCTTGCACATTTGGACGGACAGGAGCACGGGGTTGGTAATTTTTTTGGCGAGGAGGATATTGTTGTGGTGCTGGTGCTCGTGATGGATAATAACTCGATTGTGCTTGGTAGACAGGATATGGAGCGGGAGGAATTTAATAGTGACTAGGGTAATTTTGGAGTGGTGCACTTGGGTAAGGAGGAGGAATATTAGGGTAAGGAGGGGGGTGCATTTGGGTAATAAGGAGGGGCATTTTGGTAAGTAGGGTAGGTAGGTTGATTATCAAAATTCCGCCTTCTAGCTGGGCGGCGGTCAATGTCTGCAACAACAGCTGTGACTTCCTCCTTCTTTTCTCTCCTTCTAGAGTTGTTTGGGCGGGCTTGAGCATTTTGGGCACTTAACTTCATTTCAGCAAAGCTCACAACCCGACCAGATTTGATGCCTTCTTCCACCATCTCTCCCATCGTAAGAAGTTCAGCATAAGGTGCACTGATCATAGGGAGCATATGCATGTAATAAGAGTCATCTTGAGCACTAATGAAGTACTTCACCATGTCATTCTCGGTCATCGAGGGTTGTACCCGTGCTGCCTGTTCGCGCCATCTCAAGGCGTATTCTCTAAAAGTTTCTGTCAGTTTCTTCTTCAAATTGGCTAGGGTTATGAGGTCAGGGACAATCTCAACATTTTATTCAAAATGCTTCGTAAAATCATCGGCTATATCATCAAACTCATGCCACTTGCTATATCCTGTCTTGCAAACCATTCGGCAGCAATACCTACTAGACTATAACTAAAGTAATCTATTAGAAGTTCCTCTTTGCCTCCCGCAACCCTCATTCTGTTGAGATACTTGGTCAAATGAGCAAATGGGTCACCATGACCATCATACATATCAAATTTTGGCACTTTAAACCCGGGAGGAGGAGTAATGTCAGGGTAGAGATAAAGACTGCGGTAGGAGGTGCCTTGACGTTTCTTAGTCACCTGCAAATCTTTGATAGATTGCTGCATGATTTTCATCGCTTGGATTATCTCCTTTTGCTCACTTGTCTTTCCCTGTTTCTCTGCAGTTACGGGCACTTCATTTTGTGGCGCATAGTCTGTGAAATCAAAATTCTTACCATTAGGGTCATGCTCATAATACTGCACCTCAGGATATCCATGTCTTGGGTCCTTGGCATTTTGAGGAGCAACAGCCAAGCAATGGGTGCTTTAGATTGTGGAGGATGAGGAGTGTCTTTGGCAGGTAAATATTGGTTGGGAGGAGTGGGGTCGTTAGGATATGGATAATATGGATGATAACTAGCAGGTTGGGTATTTTGTTGAGCAGGCGGGATATTTTGACTAACTGGAGTGCGATTTGGTGGTGGCGTTTGGTTGAGTGGGTTGCTTTGATATGTGGGTGCATTATGAATAGGAATGGCATTTGAAGGTGCGTTTTGAGGGGCTTGCCCTTTTATCGTTGCCAGCTCATCACTTAGAATCTGTATCTGCTTAGTCAGACTTAGAATTAGATCATCTTGAGCAAGAATGATATTTCCCCTTGAAGATCCGGGAGTTTCGAGAGTCTTGTCATTGAGAGTGGGAGGCTGATCCTCGATACCAGACATTGCGAGTTCTCAAATGTAAATCAGTATGCAGAGACGTCTTTGGATCAACTCAATCAGCACAAATCAAACTTCTGATTCGGAATAAAGAAAACAAAAGAGAAATTCAAAAGGTAAACTGTGTTAGTTTGCATGTTGTTGGTAAAATTTGCACATAATCACATAGCGCGCGTCACGTAGCTCTTTTTTTGCATTTTAAACGAGCAATAAATTAAGGCACGTGGCAACCACAAGTAATGTGCGTAAAATAAGAAATGCGGACGCGTCCTACCCTGTAGGGTGCCTCTTTGTGCTAGAGGTAAGCCTAATCGCGCAAATAAATGATAACGAAAAACAATCACAACCATTTTTGAGCAATTCAAATTTAGAGTAAGACATTTCATTAAATAGGTAAAGTTGATACAAAATTGTCTTTTACAACATAACCTCATACTTTCATTCCCTTCTCTTTCGCTTTTTCTTTCTTTTCTTTTCTTTCTCTTTTCTTTCTTTTCTTTTCTTTCTCTTTTTTTCTTCTTTTTTTTTTCATACATAATCCTTACATAGCAAATGAAAATACAATAAACATAAAGACATAATTGAAAATACATCAAAAACTAAAAATAAAACTGCCACTTTGCCAATCAACTGCTGGTGTGGGTGCATGGTTGTGACTGAATCCTACTTTCCTTGCTTCATCTTCATCATCAGGTCTGCATTATTGTAATCAGCTTTCTTCATTCCTTTTTCTGCTTTCTCTTCTCTTTTCCTCTTTCATTTTCTCTTCTTTTTTTTTCTCTTTTTATTTTTCCTTCTTCTTTTCTTTTCTTCTTTTCTTTCTTTTTTTTTTTCCAACATTTCATCATTACATAGTAAATGAAAATACAACAAAAGAAAGCATAATAGAAAATACACCAAATGTAAATAAATAAACTGCTATTTTCTCCAGTTCTGCATCATATTCCTGCTTGCTTCATCTTCTTGCTTGCGGGGACGGATGTTTCATCATGACTGGTTCTCGCCTTTGCCGGTCTCATTTTTTTCATCATGTCTGTATCTTCATAGCCAACTCTCCCTGGCGCACTGAGCCCTAAGTGCCGATCCTCTTTGATCCACGCGAGATATTCTGGGGTACAACTTTGATGCTTTGTTGTCACCTTTATCGGTTGCAAACTTTTCCAATCATCGAGGATTTCTTTTTTTCTTGGAATTGCATTCTGCAGGTTGAAATGAGTTGCTGATTTTGACATATCAGCACAAAGGAGAATAATTTGTTCCATCCCAAACTAACGGAGGACCCTTAAAGGTGCATACGGTTGAAGCCCAGTTAAACCCGACAACTCGATGTAGTATCGCTTAAAAGTCCTAAGCGCAATCTCATCATCAGGCACATAAATCAACTTCCACATTACTTGCTCATCAGTAAGGCGGGCCAAGAAATCATACCATCCCACAAAACCTTCAAGTTTTTCACACCACTTTGTTCTCGTGTTTTGGGTAGCGATAGGATTTGTCCTTTCCCGGCTATCTTTCACCTTACAGATATCCATCATGGGCTTACGATGGAACACTTGTTCTATCGCCCATACTTGAAGGAGAAGATTACAACCTTTGAAATACATCGAACCCCTTCTGCATTCATTTAGAGCCCGATGCATTTCTGCCAGAATCATAGGAACTATGGTGGTAGATTTGTTCCCGTTGATCCCTTCAAACATCGCCCGAACTACGGAACCAATGCAAGTCCTAATGCTTCCATTCTCTTTTGGGAAGACTAAAGTCCCTAAGAATGCAATGACAAAAGCCCTTACACGCCGGTCTCTCCAAGTCTTCTCACCACAGTTAAACTCCCGATCAAAATCATCAAAACCCGTCATGCGCCCAAACCTGGTGTACAGATAATCCAAACGAACCCATTTTTTTTTATGCAACCCAAACAATCATTCCTTACCAACCCTAGTCTCTCTTGGAATTTCTTCCCTGTTTGACTGTTTGGAAGGATTATCTCTTGGCCCAGACACTTCAAACCCGTTATCCCAACTACTTCTCCTAAAGTAGGAGTCAACTCAAAGTCCTTGAACCTGAATGCAGCTCGCGTTGGGTGCCAATACGCAATAAGAGCTTAGACTAGGTCACGGTTTGGACGAACATTAATCAACTCCACCAACCTTCCTAATTTCCCTTCAACTGTCTTTCTCTCCTCCTCACAAAGGTCTCCCCACCATAATTTTAGCTTCTCTGGGACCTCTATAACCATGTAGACTTTTTCAAACTATTGTTCCATTCTTTAACCTATAAGATAATGAAAACAAAATTTCTAAATTTGATTGTGCTCAAAATTCAGCTGGGACTGGAGACTCGTTATCACAAAACACATAATAAGCGGGTCGCTGGGTTGCAAGAACCCGTTGACATAAGGGCAGATTCCTGACTATGGAGGCGGTACCAAGGACCGGGTCCAGACTAAGGTGTAAATGCATGCATGCTCCTAAAGCTCATTCTAAGAGTGGGTTAACGATTGAGGCTAATAGGTGAGTGGCAGGCGGCTTCGTGGTCGACTTACTCCCATGACAATCCGTCGGTACACCAACTCGTCAAAAGGGTTCTTTAGTTGAAGAAATTGCAGGTGCGTATGCACACACCTCGCGGATATTTGAGTGAGTATTCAAGACGTTCCCAGGAGTGGGGGAAGTATGAACAGAATGCCAGTTTATATATGTGCACAAGTAAGGGTGTAGTGACATGCTTTCGTGACACACATCAATCAATTAGATTAATCTAAGCATGCTTCCAAATAAACAAATAGATATAATCATACTAGTTTCAACATACAAACGCAATAATTAAATAAGCTACGCATACTAGTATCAACATACAATTTCAAACAATACAAACAAACAAATTCGTGAAAAACTTATGGTTAGAACCATTAGCTATCCCCAGCGGAGTCGCCACGCTGTTGAACCCTCCCAAAAAAGTATACAAGTATGCTTCGGGATGTATTTTCAACAAATTGGAGACTCCTAAAGGCTTCTTTGGAGTCGCCACCTAATTTAAGGATTACTAGGAACTAAACGTTAAGTGGTTCTATTAAATTCGAAAGAAGGTCCCTTGCGGGAGCACTTTCGAAAATCCACTAAATGCGGTTAATCCGGTGGTTTTCACGAATTTATTAAGGATAATTATATATATAGCGAATTTTAAACAGAGATGATAGGAATAAATATAAATAAGACAAGATTTTAATTATGCCTATACTTATATAGATAAATGACCAAATTTAAGGTTAATTAAATAGATAATTAAATAATGATAAATTGATTAATTAATTGAATAATAAAGATTAAATGAAGTTAGATAAATAAATGAAATAATCTAGATAAATATTGGATAATAATAAAAGGATTAATTAATTAATTAATTGAATAAATGGATAAAAGTTTAATTAATTAATTAATTAAATAAATGAGTAAATGACTAATGATAATTTATTAATTGATAAATAAATAATATAATATATTTAAATTGATTAAATAAATAATGATTAATTAAAATTAAATAAATAAATTAAAATAAATTAAATAAATACCACTTAATTGATTTAATTAATAAATAAATTATAATTAAATAAATAAATAAATAAGAGATAAATAATTAAAATAAATAATAAATGAAGGTTGTATAATTTTAAAGTAAATATTAATTATTTTGCATTCAATAATTAACGGAAGAGTTTTTAAACATGCATAAGATAATATCTTCACTAGAGCGGCTATCCTACCAAGCTTCTAACATACAAAGTCCTAGTCCGGTTTTCAGGACTTCCTAGAACATGCTTTTCTAAAGGGGACGGGAAAGAGGGAGTTTAGAAGATAGAACCCGGATTTAGCAACTCAATACTTGAATTTCGAGATTTTTGTTTTTCTTTTCATTCTTTTTAATTATTTTTGGGGATATCAAGTCCCGAAAATGCGGAGCGGGTCAAATAGCTTCCAAATGCATGCCATCCCAACTGTGAGTTTTATTTCAACTCGTCCCCGAAGTGTACATGACAAGGAAAACAATAAGCAAAAGATTAGAATTCATTCTAAGGCAATCGTAAGCAAATGCAATAACATGCACAAATCATAACACGTTCTATTACGGACTTCCCACACTATTCTATCCTATCGCCTAAAGGAAATGACACAGCCCTAAGACTAACTCCCACGCCAAGACAATTCTCCACACTTTTACAAACTCTAACTGCTCCCAAATAAAACTCCCAATTACCTTCACCATACCCCGGGATGAACTTTCAATTATTTTTTCAATACCAGACTGCAAATCATGAAAGGCGCCAATTGGCCTTTCAAAAATAAAAACCTCACTGGTCCTCGACTTTAATCAAGCCTCTCAGTTTCCTTGGTTTTGCAAGGCTCACAGACCTTACTCATAGGGCTCCTCACCAGTCCTTGGCTTTAATCAAACCTCAGAGTTGCCTAGGTAGCCAAGACCGCATTGGTCTTCAAGGAGGGGCCGCACTAGTCATTTAAGACGCAGGGGCTTCACTCTCCGAGTATGCGACAAGCATACTTCATTCCATAAGAGTTTGCAGCCGGTTAGTCAATATCGGCCTGCACACACGCAAAGCCACTCTCGAAAGGGACTTCACTGATCTTTAAAAAAATACCATGGGCTTCGCCTCTTAGTACGCAACCTGCATACTCAATCACATCCCATTATCAGCCGACATCCTACCTAGTATCCTTTGAAATATTTAACCCAAACTCTGCATCGCCACTAAATAACCTTTAACAAACCATACCCTGCCAAGCTAGACTCTTAACATCTCCAGATCCTAGCTACTCCTCCTAATACTTGCCAAGGACACCTCATAACCTTTCTGACCTTGCACTTGCCTCATCCATGAGCTATCCCCATACCTCTTTCAATTAACCAGAACAAACTTAGAGCTATGCACACACAGACCAAACAGAGCAGCTTTCACATACCACCAACCCACATATCCACATTCAATATCTGAACAAACTGCTAGCACTTGAACCCACTCTAAATACTATTACCAGGCTTTTCACCTTCTTCATAAACAAAATTTAGACAAAACAATGCCCAAATCTACCCAATTAACAGAACATTCAATAAAAAACATAATTCTATTGACTGAGAGTGCTACCAAAAGAATTAGGAACATCAGGATATAGCTCAGACATTGACACCACTGAATTAAGTTTCATTCAAAGATGTTCATACCAGAAAGCTCAACTTTCATGCCATTAACTAAGTTATAATGATCGAGCAAATAGATTTCATAAAGAAGCAATTTCAACTCATTAAATTAATAAATTTGCACTCTTTCCTAACAAGCTAAACAAGACCAAAGACCTAATTTCATCAATTGAACTCATCTGACCAGGATAGCATCATGAACACCTAAAGAACCATGCTGCACCATCCACAAACCTCTACAAACTGCACAATGCTAATGGCTAGAACAAACTCCCCACACCCTGAACTACTCCCTGCATTCTTCCTAGCCAACCAGGGACCAAAACACACACAGCTCACAGGACATCTCATGCACCTCCAAATTTCACTAAAACTAAGAACCAACTTACCTGAACTTATAATTACAAATAACAACATACACACTCCTGCAACATGCTGAATTAGAGCCTACACACAGTAACTAGACATCAAACACTCACATTCATGCAGGCACCTTCATTTTCAAGCATACATTCACTTTTAAATGCACACACTCACATTTCATCACACAAACTCATTTTCAAACACACACACACACTCATTGAAACTAAAACATACTTCAAACCAGACGACCCCTTTTCACACCTGAGCCTCACACACACACATACTGCACACACAAATAGACCCCTCTGAACACAACCAGGACCTGCAGCATCTTGCATACTCCACAGACACATCACTCCTTCATCTGACCTCCTAAAACACAAACGAAAGAAATCTGCACCTTCTAACTAATCCTTTGAACATACCATCACACCTGAAACCAAACCCTGCCTTTCTAACTGCTACCCCTTCAATAACTTGCCTAACCATCAGACCTCCCTTCACTACCTGCAGCTTCCAAAAGAACTCTCCTGCTAGCTGCAGATCCAAAACTTGCACTCCTCTACACTCACCTATACACACACACACAGACCTCCACCAGAACTCCCTTAGCTAACCCTGTAACTCCTCTCATACTCTCACAAACAGACCAAACCCTTCTTCATACCTTCGGATTCCATCAGACTTCCATAGACACCCCTGAAACAAACACTTCACATTACTGCATTAACCAGGCTACTTAAGAAACTCCTTGAACCACCTTACACCCTCTTGACAACCCTACAAACTATCCGCCTCTCCTTCGTATTTCAGAACCAGCCAGATCAGTTGCAAAACTCAGCAAAAGCAATGAAAGATAGCATCTTTACTAAGAGTTTAAACCTAAAATTCCTCACTCATTTCACATTATAGCTAGAGATCAAGTTTTATTCATTTAAAGGTTGATTTGGAGCTAAAATACTTTAACGATTCAAACTTTACATAAGTGAAGCTCAAGGCTCATTTTAACTAGTTTTATTTTCAAATATTCAGTCTAATTTTCTAATGCTTAGCTCTTACATGAAGAAACATTTAAGACCTGAACCTTGCAAATAAACTGATTTTAAATTATTTCACACAATAGCATACTAATATCCTGTTCAAAAACCAGATTTTAAAGAGCAAAACAGTCAACATTAACACTGATATATATATGAACTGTAAAAGGACTTGAAACTGACCTGATTAGAAGCAGTGAACTGAAGCGATGGTCTGAAAATATGTTCGAACAAGTGACCATACGAACACAAGACAAGTATTAAGAAACTCAAACAAATCCTTCAACCAGTGACTGTATGCCCTTTTTCTTTGTTTCCAGTTTTTTAAAAAATTCAGAGAAAAATATAAGCTGCCGTTTGTGATAGGAAAACCTAGAACCCCAGAAAATGAAGATAAGGATGTATATATACCTGATGAGTTAGGGTTTTTACCCTCTTTGTGAAATTCCAATAATCTCCAAAGATAGGCTACTTCCTTCACAAAATAAGGGTAAAACTTGTCCAAAATTCACAGAATTTGTACAAGTTTTATCCTTATATGTAAGGATTTGCCCGTTTGGATCATCCACGGCTCGGATTAATTTCGGATTCAAATGAACGGCTGGGATTACTTGTTCGTTGTACTGGTGAGAGAAGGAAAACGCAAAGGACACCATCTAGAACAGTGTTACTTGTCCAGCACATCGATCGTACGGAGAAGACGATCGAGTGGGTCGCAGGGATTTGGGTCGCGGGTTGGAAATCGGGTAAATGGTTTAGGGGAAATGTGGGTGGGCTTCTGAAATGAAAGGGAAATATACGTATTGCACCTTTCCATGGGTAGGCTACATTTTAGCTTTAGGACGGATTTAGCCTGTATGTTAAAGTTATTGGGAAAGAGATTGCGCGGGGTAAACCAAGATTAACGTATGCTTACGCATTTAGCCTCTTCTTTTGAAACCAATTAATTTAATTTAACTAATTTTAATTAATTAATTAATTATAATTAAACTTTATTTTAATAATTGAATTTCACTTAAATAATTAGTCATTTATTACACTTCGAGACGAAATTGGGTGTCAACAAATACAAACATATAGCCAAAAGAAAATCGAAGTCACAATAATGGGTGACTACTAACAATGTTCTCAGGTATAAAGATAGACTTTGTGTTCCTGATGTTGCAGATTTATGTGAACAGATTATGATAGAGGCACATTATTCCAAATACACTGTTCATCCAGGTTCGACTAAGATGTACCATAATCTTAAGCAGATTTATTAGTGGGACAAAATTAAGTGTGTCATAGCAGAATTTGTGGCTCAGTGTTCTAATTGCCAGCAAGTTAAAGTCGTTTCATCTTTCCAGACTTTATGCTTTCAGCAGATAGGTACGTATATATGATCAGGTTGCCAGCTTATCTCTAGCATTAATAGATTATTAATGGGTTTAACAATGATCGACACTCATTGTAGGTTTCTATCGTGGCCCTAGGTTGGGTCGTGAGAAAAGTGATATCAACGCCTTAGAAATTTAGTATTACCATTCAGTATTTGGAGGAAGACTCCTCCACTTAAAGAACAAACTCATGCAGCCATTTGAATAGGAATAACCATCCTCGCACAGTCTGCTGGACTAAAGAAGATTTAGCTAAAAGCTGAACGTAGGAAGACCTAAGCTACCAACTACCCTCTCGAGTTGCCAAAGAGCTGCAATTCTCGAGTTCGCAACTCCATACCTTTTCCGTAAACACCACCGCCAAATAGATCAAATCAAAGGTCAAATGATGCCTCTCATTGCCCTTAGTAGCCTTGAAAAACAACAATGTTCTTACCCGTCTACAATAACACGTACTCTGGCTCAACACAGGGAACATCACAAGCGGCTACCAACTGCCTAAGCTCACTAGTGCCGGACGAAGAAGAAATGGAAATGGACCGAGGATAGAAATAATTAGAGCTTCAGGAAGCTCATCTTTTTATTGCTTGGCTATCCGAGCTAGACTACTTCCGAGTCAGGCTAGCTAAATAATCACAATTAAAGAAATAGACATTAAATAAGCTTTATGGAATGACATCTATGCCAATTTAACCTCTCAATAAGAAGGAAACTCTGACAATTTACCAGAAAACCCCTTTTTAATCCAGATGAGCTCATAGGATAATATGACTTTACTAGCGTTTTGAACCAAGAGAAGATACATAGATCGAATATTACTTACTGATCACTTTGCACCGGAAGAAATAATATCACCTTCTGATAGTGATGAATAAGAATCCCACCATCAGGATGCCCAGCAGACAATACCGACACTCTCTCTCAAATTTCTCACATTTAAACCAGATCAACTAGTAGGGTCATCATAAATGCCAAGAATAAATCATATCAGAAGCTCACCCCTCTACTGCAACTAATTCTCAATAGAAACGACATCAAAAGAAACTATGGAAACATGATAGGACACCCCATTTCTGAATTGATCGGAAGAATCAAATCTTACTCACATTTAAGGAAAGAAGAAATACTTGGGTCTACTACATCGGATGCATCAGCATCCTGCCAGACTAGAAGTTCATAGAACTGCCTCTGCAACTGAGCTAAGCAACTACTCTGATAATCACCTTCTGAAGAACCATTACTACCACGCTCTCGACCTCTATCGAATGAGGGCATATCTTTGGTTGATTAAGATCTAAATGAAATTTCCTGCAACTGTGCAGGTGCCTGATGATAAGAGAAAGGACGACCGCCTACTTGCTGGAGTAACGGAAAAACTCCTCAAAAGATAACCAGACTCATGACAATGATAACACCTTTTTGCCGAAAATAGAAGCAGGATAGATTGTTGATAGTTGTAAAGAGAAGACTGAATCTGATCTTGACGAGCTACTGGCGCACTCTAAGAATCACGTAACACAAGCTAAGATAATCTGGAAGGTGACCTCCCAGAATAATCAGAACTTTTACCTCCAAATGAGGTACCATGGTTGCCCACTAGGGCCACGAAATTTCTTGTTCTCCCGCTCTAACTCTTCCCCCTCTAACTTATGGTATGCCTAATAGCTTTGAGCATTATCAATAACAACATCAAATGTAGTTCCAACCTCAATTTTTCGAGCTATCTGGGATCTCAAGGAAGGAGAAAGGTCATCAATAAATCTTTGAATCTCTCGAAAGGCTCATGGACTAGTTTTAATATATATTCAGCCATTCTATAGAATTCAATCTCATATTCTGAAACACCAACAGGCTAACCGACAGGCTACCCTGTCCAATCCACTCAAACTGGCAACACTTTTCATCTCGCTCGCTACTCGAAAGGAACTTTTCCACAAATCTAGAAGAAAAATCGAACCAAATTAGCTAATAGGAGAGCGACCCACCAATTCAAGGCTGGACCCTGAAACTAGAAAGAAGAATAATCAACACCATAGCGCTCGATATAATCAAGAGCCTGAAGGATACGCTGACATCATTTTATTTTAAAAAAACTTACACAGGGATTATCTAATGCATTGCTTAGGAATATCGGGATGTTCAACCGCGTAAAATAATGCAACCTCTTTGAGAACTCGGACCCAATAATTACCTCAGTTACCTAACCAGCCAGAACAACTGGAGGCACAACACATGCTGCCTCCAGAACATATTTTACTACGGCAATATTAAGAACTGGAATAGGAGCTCCCTGAGACCGAACGTCTGCATCTGCAGCAGCCTGATAAGCTGCCTAGTGAATCATAGGTTCTCGCAGTATCTGCGTCGCTAAGATTCTCGTAAAAGCATCATAGAGAGCCAAGGGAACCACAAGGCCCAGCTCCCTTGCCCATCGCGAGCTCGTACTACTGGGACCTCCGTAACTAGATCGTCAGCACGATCAAAGCTCTCGGGGCTTCGTCAGTGCTAACCCCAGGCTAGACTGCTTCGTCTTGAACTCATACCGCTAGCTGATTCGTCGCACGAGGGCACACAATTACCACGAAGGAACTAACGAAAATACTTTTGAATCCTAGACCGACGCACGATCAGAAATGAAGGAAGTGAAACTTCCTAAATGCCATCATAGCCTCTCGTAGATAAGTACAGATGTCTACGTACCCATGAGCGAGACTCTACTAGACACTGTCTTAGTCTGGATAGACTCTAAACCGGGCTCTGATACCAACTGACACGACCCGGAATCCCGCTAGGCCGTGCGGGCACCCGACATCCTCCCCTAGACCCATCGGGCGAACCCTTACCAATTAAATTAAGAAAACAAATATAATTCAATTCAAAAATAAGATCAAGACTTAAAAAAAAAAAAGCATAGACATACTGCTACTTCTAAGCTGTACAAAAGAAATTACAGCTGACTACCCAACATAATAGGTTTAGAGCTATCCAGACTAGACATGTAAGAGTACAAAGAAGACAGATACCTCCTGAAGGGAGCAAAATGCAACTGAAATAATAACCAATAAACTGGTGGCCATCCGGAATAAAAGCTGGCTCACCCTGACAGCTGAAGTCATCTTCGCTCCTTCACAACGTGGTGAACTCAATTCTGGAGCGAACCTGCCGAAACAAAATAGATAGACAAAAACAAACAAACAAGGGTTAGTCCAAAGGACTCAATAAGTGGGACAGACTAGCCACCTCAAAGAATAGGATACCTAGCCAGGGAGAAGAAACAGATAAACCAAATTCCTCTTATTTAAATATAAAAAAGCAGAGCCAGTTAATAACCGAAAATACGTATGCAACCATAAACTCAATTAGGAATACGAGCCAGAAATATATCAACAAATAAGCAATGCACGTATAAGCAGAACAATAGTTATGTACCACAACTTTACACAATGGTATGAAATGAAATGAGATGAAATATGATGCAAAGGATCACATGTGCACGTAATCCCATCCCGAAGCGGAATACTCCTGCATTCGTGGGGAATCCAATCTGATAACCAACTGGAGCAGAATACTCCTGCTCCTGGGCGGAATACTCCTGCACCCGATATAATATAAACCAGAGGTGGAATACTCCTGCACTCTCCTGGGGCGGAATACTCCTACTTCCGATATAATGTAAAGCAGAGGCGGAATATCCTGCACTCAATATCTGACGTAAGAGCGGAATACTGCTGCTCTTGGGGCGGAATCCTCCTACCCACAATATGATACAATGGAGCGGAATCCTCCTGCTCCTGGGGCAGAATACTCCTGCACCCAATATGATATGCAATGTAATGCATATGAATGACATATAATGCATATGAATGCAATGTGATGGAATAATAACCCTTCACCGGCGCGGGATTCTCATCGACAGCCGGGAAGTAGATGCCAACTCACAGCCAGAGTACAATGCTCAGATCCTCAATACAATACCAACAACAGGACATAACATATAATATACAATGTAAATCTAAAGCTAAGGCGTAATGAGTACGCCTATCAGCAGCTACACACGTAAGGAATATGTGGTAGAAAATCCACGAGGCCAGGTGCCTCCAAAGAAATGGATACAAACACTTACCTCTTACAAAAGTTAGCTCTGCTAATCAACAACCATTTTATCCTTTGGTTTCATTGCCAAACGATCCCACTCTATTCAATAAGCAGAAAAATATATCAAATTAGACTAAAGTCTTCATTCTTCACATCTTAGAACAATCCAGGTAGGAACCTGATACCCTATTCGCATACGTAATACGTAGGCCAGGCCTATGTATAGGGTTCAAAGCCACATAACCAAACTCCAAATAAATTACATTTATATGTTGCTCATAACTCACTGAGTACGAATATATAATCAATTCCATTATCAGGGTTCAATTGACTCTTTAAACTATCAGTTGAACTTATCAAAACGATGTATAATATCCCAATTTTTACCATTAAAATATACTCAAGCACACGTAATAAACTCAAATAATGCATTAAGATCATTACCAGAATGTTTCGGGGTGAAAATTCTATCTTTTCTCCGGCTCTTTTCTCATTTTCTGGCATTTTTTCCTTCTCCGTTTTTTCTGTTTCATTTCTCTATTCTCGTGGTCATGTTTCTATTTTCGTTCAATCTTGTTATGTAGGTGGAATGCACCGCCTAACTCTTGTTCTTTCCTTTTTCATTTTTCATTTTTTTTATTTTCTCTTTTCTTTTATTTTCTTTTCTTTTCGTGATAAAAATTAAAACGTTACCCTACGATATTCGAAATAATTTCAACTTTTGCATACAAGTTATACAAAATATATGTAACGCACTTGCTAAGGCGGATCTCAAATCGGACTCCCGAAACTCAATATGCAAATTAAATAGAAAAAGGTCAAATTATTTAACTTTCGGCATTTTAGCGGAAACTAGCCGAACAACACCGAAATTCACTTTTGAAAAATCACAAAAGTCACAAATAATCATATGAACCTAACGGCATTTTCGAATTTCGAATTGGAGCTCATTCGCCAAAACCGAGCTCGAAAATCTCTTTTTAATATTTATCGACAATAAAAACTGAAACCTTCTTCCGATGCCTACCAAATGAGGTTTGATTTAGCTCAAATTTTACAGACAGGTCCTAATGGATATTACGAATATTTTAAAATTATCGACATGCCAATCGGAGTCCTAACTTCCGAAACGACTAACCGAGGTCGTTTCAAATAGGCTCCCTTGTGGTAGGTTCCCATCTCAAGCCTCCCCGTCCTCGATGAGCTCCCAATTGCGCTCGAAGATCTATGGGGATGAGCACTTCTGTTTGACCAGTGGGGGTTGAAGCAGATGTTATGGTTTCTCTTCGAGTTCAGCGGACGAGATGCTGGAAGGTTGTGCCCGTGATTAGACGCTTCCGAGGACCTTTCTTTGATCAAGGTAATCGGGCTGACATATCCTCTGATACTGGGAGAACTTCAAACTACTCAGCGGCTTGTAGCTACAATCCAGATGAAGGATCCTCAGCCGTGCAGATTTCTAGAACCTTTAAGTTTTTTAGCCTTCCCTTTCCATTTTTTTACAATTGTTAGGAATAATGTTGTGTTTAGGAAGAACTAATTGTATATTCTGAGCCTACGGGCTATTTTTTATTAATGAAACGAATGTCTATTAATATTTTTGTGCATACTTGTGTAGTTTAAGCAGCATGTTTTGTGTGCCTTTCTGAGCTAGTGTTTTTAAAAGACGCACTGAGGGGCGCTTCATTTGCATCAGCAACAGACGTCTTATACTGTGATAAATAGCTATTTTTGCCAACAATGGAACGACTTTAGCCCGTGTGGGAACGGGGCATTTTCGCATTCCAATACAGAACGTCATTGCTTATTTACTAGAATATTTTAAGACTTTTTGGCATTATGCTAGCGGGCGTCCCACCTATATGTAGGTGCAAATTTGTTGAATTGATGAGATCAACTTATGAATATTGCCCGACTTTTTCGAGCCTTTCATTAGAGAATCATCGAAAGTTCCTTGATCGTTGTTAGCGAATGTTGGAGACCTGGGGTTATCTGGAGGAGTATGGATTAAATCATAGTTCTTTACAGTTTGAAGGTCCATCTTATACATGGTAAACTATGCTTCTTTCAGCTACGCAAGCCTTGCCTAAGCTTACTTGGGGAGAGTTCTCTCTGAGATTCATAGATAAGTTTCTTCCTCGCAATGAGTAGGATGACAAACGCCGTTAATTCGAGAGGTTGAGGCACGATCACCTATCAGTATCTAAATATGAGATTCAATTTTCAAACACGTCGTGTTATGCTCCTGATTTGGTTCGTGAGCCCACAAAGAGAGTTAGAAGGTTCATTGATGATTTTTTTACTTCGTTGAGGTGTAGTATGGCTCATGAGGTATACGTTGGTACATCTTTGATGTGGTGGTGTATATTTTTTGCTGATATGAATCCTATAAGAATCTAGAGAACAAAGATTAGAGGGTGAGCAAGAGGTCCTGTGGTAATAGCGGACATCCTATTGCCTCATCTAGACGCAAGGGCTCTCATTATCAGGCAAAGCCATCTCAGCCTTAAGCGCATGGTTCTCAGCGTGCGCCATTACATTGTTAGGACATGCCTCAGTTTCCTCATAGTTGCCATCAGTAGTTTTTTCAGCACAGTACAATTAGAGATGTTTTTTCCCTCGTGATACTAGCTATCATAAAAAGGATTGCCTAGACTTTAGCAGGGAGACTGTCATTTTTTCCCTTGACCATAGGCATTTGTGCAGCCTCAGGGCACTTCAGCCGGTCCTCAGCCAACTAGGAGTACACCACCATGAAGAGGTCGTGGGCATAGTTGTAATTTGTCCTTACAGGGGAGGTTCATCTGGTTTGTGGCTCAGCTCAATCTCAAAGTGAGTTTATGCTTTGCCAGTTAGACATGATGCTGAGTCATCCAATGCAGTGGTACATGTATTTTTTTAGTTGTGGATGTGATGCATATTCCCTAATTGATCCAAGTTCCACATATTCCAATATGTCTCCTTATTTTGCTATGGTTTTTGGCGTTGATCATTTGTATCTTCGAAGCCTTTCTGTATTCCAACTCTCATTAGAGTTCTATTATGGTGGAGTAGGTATATCCAGGATGTGTCTTATCCTTTGGGGGTCGTGAGACCCTAGTAGACTTTCTTATCTTGGAAATGTTGGCACTAGATGTCATTATTTTCATGGACTGGTTAAAATCGTGTTATGCTACCCTTGATTATCATGCAACCAGTCCGTCTCTCTCAACCTCTCAATGTCAATGGTGTTGCAGGGTTCTCATTTGCCACCCATAAGGTGTATTATTTCCTTTATGAAAGTAAGTCTATTGATGAAGGATGGATGATCGATCAAATTTAGGACACTAATATGAAGATTCCATTTCTTGATTACATCTCAAGTGATATATATTCCTCATATCGTATTGCTCTTTTCGAACTAAAAGAAATGAAGAAGTAGCTGCAGAAGTTATTGGATAGCGAGATTATTAGGCCAAGTGTATCTCCTTGGGGAGCTCTAGTGTTGTTCGTAAAGAAAAAAGATGGTTCTATGTAGATGTGTGTTTACGATAGGCAGTTGAATAGGTATCTGTTGTCTCGAATAGATGATTTATTTGATCAATGGTAGGGAGCCAAGTTCTTTTCCAAAGGATTGCCTTTAGAAATCATTACGACCATTACGAGTTCCTTATTATGTCTTTCGGGCTTACAAACACCCTAACAATTATTATGGATCTGATGATTCAAATATTAAAGCCTTATCTGGATTCTTTTGTCAATATGTTTAATGATTACATTATGATACATTAATGCAGGCACGAGGAGCTTGAATATCATTTAAGAGCAATCCTTCATATGCTTCAAGATCGTAATCTTTATGCTAAGTTTTGGAAATGTGAATTCTAGCTATATTCTGTGGCTTTCCTGAGTATTATTATGAGACGACCGACAAATTAGGCACCATGTGAAAAGAATACTTCCCCACTACAAAATTAAGTATAAAATATAATTTCTGTTGAAATTAGTGTTATACCAAATCACGGCATCAATTTGGGGATGTGTACAAATAGCCAGTTGTACCTCGACTATCTAGAGAAAATCAAAAATTTCAAAAAACTTTTGAGTTTTTGTTGTATCTTCAACTATAAACAATCGAGTAGTTGGAATCAATCAGGTCTTGTTTGGTTTGAAATCTGAAACACATTTCAAAGGCCTCAACTTTGCATCCCAGTCTCCTTTCACGAAACAGCGTATGTTCTGTATAATATAAAAAGCTTATGAGCATATAACGATATATATATAAATTTGTTTAGAAATATTAGAAGTAACGATAAAAAAAATTATGGATAAAAAATGAAGATCCTACCAAGAATTTCATTTGAGAGGTAAAAAGTATAATCATTAGATTCAACAAAAATATTTGTTTCCATGGAGTTTCTCCTAAATCATTAATTTATTACAAGATGGAAACGACCTTTTATTTTAAACGCCGATGCTTTCATCACCATGTTTTTAAATTACGAATAGAATATAAACACAAGATATAAGTAAAGGAGGAAATGTTACGGCAAAATGTGAGAAGAAAATCAAAGAAACATACTCCTTCGCCCCATCGAATTCGGTAGCCACAACGAGAATAATTTAATATAAACTTTCCACTAAACCCACAATAAGAAGCTTTTATAGCCATAGAAACGTTATATGGATGTTGAAGACCACATGTTTCTGAAACGACCTTAGCTAGTCGTTTTGGGAGTTAGGACTCCAATTGGTTTACCAAGAGTCTTAAAAGCTTTGTCAGGTCACTATCTATAAAATTTAAGCTAATTTGGACCTCGTTTGGTATGATTTTTGATATGGTTTCTGTTTCAGTTGTAGGTAAAACTTAAAAGAGGTTTTTGAGTTTGATTTGAGCAAATGAGCTTATCAAAATCCAAAAATTGCATTAGGTTTGTATATATGTTCATTTGTGACCTATGGAACTTTCAGATGTGAATTCTAAGGTCGTTCAAACAATTTGCTAAAATCCTGAAAGTTAAGAAATTGACCTCTTTTTGTGGGAGGCGTATCTTGAGTTCTGGAGATCCGATTCGAGTTCCGTCATCGCGAGCATGTCATACAAAACTCATACAAGTTATGTATGACTTGTATACTAAATTTGGGTTCATCCGAGCCTTGTAGGGTCTCATTTGGACCTAAATTGCAAACCTGCATCTGCTGGTGCAAAAATCTACACTGTAGGGAGCTTCACAGGCAGTATAAAAGCTTATTTTTGGGAATATTTTGTTCTAAACGGTTTAGGGTAAAATTTTGGTGTCTCCCAAATCATCGGGTATCAATCCTAAGCTAATATATTTCGGTAATTTATGATTCTTGCGCTAGAATCTCTTGAAATTTAATAGGGAAATTGGGTTAGGATCCTAAAATTTATGAAGTTAGGAAATTTGATGGAATCGAGTTTGTATATGATTCTAATGATGCCATTGTAATCATGGGATTATGAATAGTCCGAAAAAGTATAGTATATGGGTTCTTGGCTAAGCCCGACCGGAGGGTATTTTGATAATTTTTCTTCTTTCACCGTCTAAAGGTTAAATACTCTTTCTTTGGATACTTATAAGTGAGAATATGTATTTTAAGCTTAGAAAGGGATTATTCTAAGGGACGTCGGTCAGGAAAAGAAGTTGTTCAGTGGCTATTCTGACCTAGCATATAAGGTAAGTGATTTATTCTATTTCTTTAACAGTCTTCGGCCTCTTGGAACTTCTACCAACGTGCTCTTGCATGTGTAGCTGCTGTTAGCTGTACTTACCTCGCCATAGCTTGTTTACTTCTTGATAAAGTTCTTTATTGAATTGTGTTTCTTTAGATGTAGTATCTAATTAAGTACTAAAGTATTTTGAGGTTATCGTAAACTATGCATGTGGTTGTTTATATATTTCTGTTTGTTATTTGCTTCTCTCTTCTCCCTGGCTAGTTTATCTATTCTTGAAGGTTGCTAGTCAGCCCTACTTACTGAGTCCTTTTGGACACACCCTTTTGTTCTTCCTTCTGTATTTATTTTATTTTGGCAGGTTTCGCTCCGGGACCGAGTTCAAGGCGTGCCTGAGGAGTGGAGGCGCGTTCAACTATCAGGGTGAGCCGACTTTTGTCTGTGATAGCCACCAATGCTAGTTCTGTCTTATTATTCCTATTTTGCTCCATTATGGAAATGCATATATTCCTTGTATTCTTAGGTGTCTGGTCTAGATAACTCCAAACTAAGTATATTGGGTTATTTGTTGTAGTTCCTTCTATACAGCTTAGATGTGTACGTAAGTATGTTTATATTTTATAAGCCTTTTCTCTTCTTGTCAACTTAGTTCTTTGCTTTATTTGTTATTGCGATTGAAAAGGGGTCGCCCGACGGGTTTGGGGGAGGTTGTCGGGTACCCACACAGCCTAGCCGGAATTTAGGTCGTGTTAGTTGGTATCAGAGCCTAGTTTTAGAGTTTATCCAGACTAAGACAGTCTCTAATAGTATCTCGGTGTTAGGTACGATGACTTCCGTACTCATCTATGAGAGGCTATAGTGGCATTTAGGCAGTTTCCCCTTTCTCTTTTTTCGATTGTGCGTAAGTTTCTTAATTGAGACTAATAGCCTGTTTGGGATTGCTGCCAAAAACTGCTTATTTTGAGAAGTACTTTTGGCATAAGTACTTTTTAAAAAAGTACTTTTGGATAATAAGCAGTTTGCGTTTGGACAACTCATTGGAGAAGTACTTTTGATAAATAATTTGTGTTTGGTTAATCATTACGAAAAGTACTTTTCAGTGTCAAATTACGAAAAGGACATCCAAGTTCATTTTACATTTGGATTAATAAAAACAAAATTTTCTTTTTGAATATTTATCATAAAATACTTTAATTAGAAAATTTATTTAGATAAATGTAAAATATAACGTAAAAGATATAAATTTAAGCTATTGAACAACATAAAATATAGTTAAATCAAAGTGATAACGGAATTAGGAATTTCTAGTAATCACTTGCTTTTAAAAGATGATTTAAAGAGTAGGACATCCAATATACACTCGATAGTAATACCTAAAAATAAAAATTAGTCCTAGAGGAAGAAGATTTGTAAAAGTACGTAGTAGAAAAAATAGGAAAAAGAAAAATATAATTATATTTTGAGAGAGATATGGTTAATTTATAAGGAATAATATGGTAAATATGAATTCTTGGTAAGGATATTTCAGTCTTGAAAAAATTAATAAACTGCTTCTGCTTCTACTTCCTGGAAGAAATAGATATTTGTAGCTTCTTCCCAACAACAGAAAAATTGTTTCTGCTTCTACCTAAAAGTACTTCTTTTTAGTTGTCAAACACCTCAAAATTCCAAACAAAGTATTTTTTTGAAAAAAAAACACTTTTGGCTTTGGAGAAGCAATGCCAAACAGATAAATTTGTTTGCCTATAGTATTAATTGGTGTATTATCTCAGGAAGAAGCAGGATAGTCGAAGGAAACAAGTGAGATATTTGTTACTCTGCATGGTGAAGATAAGAGTGCTGACAAAGGGTTCAGATGGCAAGAGGCGTGGATCGCCATAATGATTTCGTGAATAAGGGCCAATCAGAGGTGGTAGCAATACGTGCTATGGTTCAGGTTTTCCACCCAGGCAAGATGTGGTTCCGCCTAGGAATCCAAAGAGGTTCCGTCCTCGTGATCAGCAGCAATTCATTCACCGTCAGCATAATTTAGGAATTTATCTCTGTTGCGACCCTGGTCATCACACGAAAGATTGTCCCAGACGTCAGTAGGACGATGGTCTCCCTGTGGTTTTATAGGTCATTCTAGTACCTCATCAATGTGTGAGGGTTTTCATTACCAAAGATTCCACCTGTCGAATTAGTTCGGCCTTCGGTGCATGATCTTTATAGAGTTACAATGCCTCGACAGAATCAACCTCTGTTTTCTTTTGATCGCTATCAACAATTTGTTCAGCATTATTATGGTTCGAAGCGCAATCCTATTCATCATAAAAAGGAATTTCCTCTTCAACAGCAGGGTAATGACCACTCTTTCCCTCAACCCGAGATATCATTCTAGCCGTAGAGGCAATTTTATGAATATCCGATCAGGTAGAATGCCATGATATCTAGTGCAATAGACCCAGGTAATTTCTCTTTTCCTTATCTGTAAATATGATGTTCACTTCTTGAATAGATTTTAGGTTCATATACTCTACTATGTTTCTGTTATTCTTCTGGAATGTTGTTCCAATTAAGGACTATTTATGGTATAGAGGGTTGATTTTGATCGTGTTACATCTGTTTACGGTAATGAGACCCTAATAATTCCCCATGTTTGGAAGAAGGAATTTCAGAATGGGTGCGGATTTATCGAGGCAGCATTGTAGTATTCCACCCTTGATGGTCGTGCAGAGTCGGTTTTTCATTAATTCTCTCTAGTTCGATATCATGAGTATGGTAAGTTCTTCATTTACACTTACAGAGCATATCATCTTCTTTATGAGTGAAAAAACAGTCAATAAGTAAAACCTAATCTGGTAATCTTGCTTTGGTTCGAGATACCAGTATGATCATTTCATCATGAGAGTAAGATTTGATTATTTCGGTCGATCTAGAATTCACCTGTCTTATTATGTTTCCATTGTTTTTTTGGGGGGGGGGGGGGGGGTAATTTTCGTTTCTATTAAGATCTGTAGTATTAGAGGGGTTACATTTTGGTATGTTTAATTTGAAATTGTGAAACCCCAGTTATTTATCTAGGTAAGATGTGCGGGATTTGGAGGCAAATATCGGTGTTGTCTTCTTGGCATCATGATGTGCCACCTCTAATTGATGTGTTAAAAGTTATTCCGTCTAATGTTAAGCTTATAATAAGTCAAGATTGATATATGCATCCCGCCATGGAGTGAGAAGCAAGAAATGATATTTTATGTTATGAGCTTGTCTCTGTTTTAGGCGAATTTTCCAGTATGTCCTTTGGCGACTTGTTGGGACTTTTTCTGATTTGAAGGCTGGGATTGGCATGAATGTTGTGCCATAAATCCTTACTCCACTTAATGTCTATTTCCTCCAATGTGGTTTCCTGGCTAGCTTGACTCAGAAGTAGCCTAGCTCCGGGTTTTACAAAAAGTGAGCTTTCAAAAGCTCTAGTTATTGTAACCCTCAGTCTAAAGTTTATCCTTCATTCTTCTGGCACTAGTAAGCTTAAGCGAATTCGCAGTCGCTCATGGTGTTTCTTATTTTGGCCTGGGATGTGTGTCAATGTAATTCGGGTAGCGGATTGCTGGTGTCCCTGAAACGGCCTCGGTTAGTCGTTTCGGAAGTTAGGACTCCTATTGGCGTGCCGATAATTTTAAAATATCCGTAAGGTCCATTGGGACATGTGTGTAAAATTTGAGTTAAATCAGACCTCGTTTGGTAGGCATCGGAAGAAGGTTTCAGTTTTTATTGTCGATAAATATTAAAAAGAGATTTTCGAGCTCGGTTTTGGCGAATGAGCTCCAATTCAAAATCCGAAAGCGCCGTTAGGTTCGTATGATTATTTATGACTTTTGTGAACGTTCAAAAGTGCATTTCGATGTTGTGCGGCTAGTTTCCGTTAAAATACCGAAAGTTAAATAATTTGACTTTTTTCATTTAAATTCGCATCTTGAGTTTCGAGAGTCCGATTTGAGATCCACCTTCGCGAGTATGTTACATATATTTGATATAACTTGTATGCAAAAGTTGAAATTATTTCGAATATCATAGGGTAACGTTTTAATTTTCGTTAAAAAAAGAAAATAAAAAAAAAAGAAAAAAAAGGAAGTGAAACTTCCTAAATGCCATCAGCCTCTCGTAGATAAGTACGGACGTCTACGTACCCATCAGCGAGACTCTACTAGACACTGTCTTAGTCTAGAGAGACTCTAAACTGGGCTCTGATACCAACTGACACGACCCGGAATCCGGCTAGGCCGTGCGGGCACCCGACATCCTCCCCTAGACCCGTATAAATATATGGATCGAGTTGCACACCGCAACAGGATGAATATATGGATCGGGTTGCACGCCGCAAGAGGATGTATTTCTGATTGTTGATATGTTCGGAATACCTATATGTTCTCGCTATCTTACGTTCCTGGTGGTTAATGAGTTTGTGATTCCATACGTGTTTCTAGTTATTATCTGGCTCTGCCTTTTCATAATTTAAATAAGAGGAATTTGGTTTATTTATTTCTTTTCTCTCTGGCTAGCTATCCTATTATTTGAGGTGGCTAGTCTGCCCCACTTATTGAACCTTTTCAGTCACCCTTATTTGTTGTTTGTTTTTGTCTATCAATTTCGTTTCGGCAGGTTCGCTCCAGGATTGAGTTCGCCACGTTGTGAAGGAGCGAAGATGACTTCAGTTGTCAGGGTGAGCCAGCTTTTACTCCGGGTGGCCACCAGCTTATTGGCTATTATTTCAATTGCATTTTGCTACCTTCAGAAGGTATCTGTCTTTTTTTGTACTCTTAGATTTCTAGTCTGGATAGCCCTAAACCTAGTATGTTGGGTAGTCAGCTGTAATTTCTTTTGTACAGCTTAGAGGTATCAGTATGTCAGTGTTTTTTTTAAGTCTTGTTCTTATTTATGAATTGAATTATATTTATTTTCCTAATTTAATTGGTAAGGGTTCGCCCGACGGGTCTAGGGGAGGATGTCGGGTGCCCGTACGGCCTAGCCGGATTCTGGGTCGTGTCAGTTTGTATCAGAGCCCAGTTTAGAGTATATCCAGACTAAGACAGTGTCTAGTAGAGTTTCGCTGACTGGTACGTAGACGTCCGTACTTATCTACGAGAGGCTATGATGGCATTTAGGATGTTTCACTTCCTTTTTTTCTAATCGTGCGTCGGTCTAGGGTGCAAAAGTATTTTTGTTAATTCCTTCGTGGTATTTGTGAACCATCATGCGACAAATCAGCAAACGGTATGAGTTCAAGACGAAGCAGTCTAGCCTAGGGCAAGCATTGACGAAGCTTCGAGAGTTTTGATCGTGCTAACGATCTAGTTACGGAGGTCCCAACCGTACGAGCTCGCGATGGGCAAGGGAGCAGGGCCTTGTGGTTCCCTTGGCTCTCTACGATGCTTTTACGAGTATCTTGGCGACACAGATACCACAAGAACCTATTATTCGCTAGGCAGCTTATTAGGTTGCCACAAATGGAGACGTTCGGTCTTAGGGAGCTCCTATTCCATTTCTTAATTGCTGCAGTAAATTATGTTCTGGAGACAGCATGTGTTGTGCCTCTAGTTATTCTGGCTGGTTAGTTAGCCTAAGTAATGGCTCGGTCCGAGTGTCCGAAGAGGTTGCATTATTTTACGCGGTTGAACCTTCCGATATTCTTAAGCAATGCTTCGGATAAACCTCGTGATTCTTTTTTAAAATAAAATGATGTCAGCGTATCCTTCAGTCTCTTGATTATATCGAGCGATATGGTTGATTATTCTGCTTTCAGGTTTCAGGGTCCAGCCTTGAATTGATGGGCCGCTCTCTTATTAGCTAACTTGTTTCGGTTATTCTTCTAGATTCGTGGAAAAGTTCCTTTCGAGTAGCGAGCGAGATGAAAAGTGTTGCCAGTTTGAGTGGATTGGACAGGGTAGCCTGTCGGATAGCCTGTTGGTGTTTCAGAATATGAGATTGAATTCTATAAAATGGCTGAATATGCATTTGAACTAGTCCATGAGCCTTTCGAGAAATTCAAAGATTTATTGATGACCTTTCTTTTTCCTTGAAGATCCCAGATGGCTCGAGAGATTGAGGTCGGGACTTTATTTGATGTTGTTGTTGATATTGCTCAGAGGTACGAGGCATACCATAAATTAGAGCGGGAAGAGTTAGAGTGGGAGAGCAAGAGATCCCGTGGCCCTAGTGGGCAAGTGTTAGCCCCTAAGACTCGACGGATTATGGCACGACATGGCTATGACGGGATTTGGGGTATTGCTCCTTGTTGTAGCTAAATCCGGATTGAAAGCAACATGAATGTTGGTTGATTTGTCAAGGGCGGGCTTAAACTGACTTGGTGGGATCATGGCATTGATGAGCTGATTGACAAGCAACGTTGGTGCAACGGCTAGGCAGCCTTGTGCCTTTGTGGGTGACAAGATGGCAACCGGGCAGCTTGTTGGGTGGCAAGCGAGCCAAGGCGAGATAGACGATTATGTGGGCAACGGGGTGTCAAGACTTGGTGTCTTGATGCCAAGCCAAGCAAGGAAGCTGAACGTAGTGCATGACGTTTGGCTAAGGTTGGGGCAAAGTGTGCTGAAGCTAGGCAAAGTCGGCTGTATGGTGAGCTAAGTCGGCTGGACAAAGGGCAAGTGTTAGGCACATGTGCAGGGCACATGATCAGTCAGTTGGGCGCCCAAACATGGGCAGAAGTGGGCAAAAACGTGGGCTGAGCTGGCCTATTTGTGCGATGGAAGGGCTGAAACATGGCCTACATGGCCTGCCTAGTTGGAATAACTCCCCTATCCACTGGTAAATCCTTTGGCTGTTTTCCCCATTGTATTTAAAGTATATTTCGTCCATTTTATTACCCAGACAGATTTTAACTTGTTTTCTTAGGAGAGAAAACATTGGCCTTGGTGGCTTTCCTTTGTATTTGGTGTGAATAATATAAAGGTGGGGATTTTCCCGTACTTGGCTGTCTCGTTTTCTTTTGTGCCTTTACGTTTCATTGTTGTGTGTGATCTTTACTTCAATATACTTCATTCCTCTGCCTAAACAACATAATCACTGCTGCCTACTTTTAAAACTAAGACAAACGACCCTAAATTATTCTAAGTGTGACAAACGGCTGAGCCTTGCGGGCGGGCTGCTTGGCTGCTGCACGGGGAAAACCTCGGCGGTTTTAAGTGATCAAAATCACTCGTGTGACAACTTGGTATCAGAGCTTGAAGGATCTGTTTCGTTGCTTAGAGAAAAACCATTGCTGGTGGGAATAGTGGCGCTGAAATGAGGGAACGGTTGGCTAAACTTGAGGCGTTGGTAGGTGTAACTGATGAGAGTGTGGATCTGGTTGATGTGCTGACACAATTGGCTCATCTTAAGGCCCATTGTTAACGTCTTGAGGCAGAAAGTCAAGCCTTCAAGAGTGTTGCTGCGGCTGAAATTGATAAACTCACTAAGGAAAACGAAAATCTGAATGTTGAAGTCGTTGTGCTTAGGCCGGCTGTTGGAACGGGTGTTCAATGGGTTGATGAACGTCCTAAGGTAAAGATCCCTGAACCTAAGGCATTTGAGGGCTCTCGTAACGCTGTTGTGCTTGAGAATTTTCTGTGGGACATGGAGCAATATTTCGAGGCAGCCTATGTCTAAGACGAGGAAAAAGTGGCTTTGACAACACGTTACTTTGCTGGTGATGCTAAATTATGGTGGCGTACTCGTGTGGCTGATGATGTGAGTGCGGGCAGACCTAAGATTGAGTCGTGGGAGCGGCTTAAGAAAGAGTTGAAGGATCAATTCTTGCCTAGTAACTATGCTTGGGTTGCAAGGGACAAACTGAAACGGTTGAAGCAAACCGGTTCATTGAGAGATTATGTCAAGGAATTTAGTTCTTTGATTTGAGTATAACAAATATGTCCGAGGAGGAAAAGCTGCATAACTTCATGTTTGGGCTGCAACGGTGGGCTCAAATGGAACTAAGGAGGCAGAACATGAAAGACCTCCCTAGTGCCATTGCGGCTGCCGATGCGTTAGGCGACTTTAGACGTGAGGATGCTGAATTTTCTACTTCTAAGGCTAAAAACGGGAATGGTGACAAGGGAAAGGAGTGGAAAAATGCTGAAAAGTCCAATGCAACGGGTGAGACTAGTGGCAAAGGGAAGGCAGCGTTTGATAAGTCTAAGGGTGAGCAAGTGAACAAGCCTCGTGGCTGCTTTATTTGTGATGGACCGCACCGGGCAGCGGACTGTCCAAAACGTGCTAAACTGAATGCTCTTCTTGCTAATGATAGTGATGAGACTAAGCAAGATGTTGAAGAAGAGTATGTGGCTACTGCGTTTTGTAGTCTATTGATGGCGAGTAAAGCTGAAATTGGTTCGACGAGGGCGTCGAATTCATCAACTGGGGGTGGTTTGTTAGCCCCTTAGACTCGACGGATTATGGCACGGCATGGCTATGACGGGATTTGGGGTGTTGCTCCTAGTTGTAGCTAAATTCGGATTGAAAGCAACATGAATGTTGGTTGATTTGTCAAGAGCGGGCTTAAAATGACTTGGTGGGATCATGGCATTGATGAGCTGATTGACAAGCAACGTTGGTGCAACGGCTAGGCAGCCTTGTGCCTTTGTGGGTGATAAGATGGCAACCGGGCAGCTTGTTGGGTGGCAAGCGAGCCAAGGCGAGATAGACGATTATGTGGGCAACGGGGTGTCAAGACTTGGTGTCTTGATGCCAAGGAAAGCAAGGAAGTTGAACGTAGTTTATGACATTTGGCTAAGGTTGGGGCAAAGTGTGCTGAAGCTAAGCAAAGTCGGCTGTGTGGTGAGCTAAGTCGGCTGGACAAAGGGCAAGTGTTAGGCACATGTGCAGGGCACATGATCAGTCAGTTGGGCGCCCAAACATGGGCAGAAGTGGGCAAAAACGTGGGCTGAGCTGGCCTATATGTGCGCTGAAAGGGCTGAAATATGGCCTACATGGCCTGCATAGTTGGAATAACTCCCCTATCTACTTGTAAATCCTTTGGCTGTTTTCCCCATTGTATTTAAAGTATATTTCGTCCATTTTATTACCAGACAGATTTTAACTCGTTTTCTTATGAGAGAAAACATTGGCCTTGGTGGCTTTCCTTTGTATTTGGTGTGAATAATATAAAGGTTGGGATTTTCCCATACTTGGCTATCTCGTTTCTTTTGTGCCTTTACGTTTCATTGTTGGGTGTGATCTTTACTTCAATATACTTCAATGCTCTGCCTAAACAACAAAATCACCACTGCCTACTTTTAAAACTAAGACAAACGATCCTAAATTATTCTAAGTGTGACAAACGGCTGAGCCTTGCGGGCGGGCTGCTTAGCTGCCGCACGGGGCAAACCTCGGCGGTTTTAAGTGATCAAAATCACCCCTGTGACAGCAACCATGGTACCTCATTTGGAGGTAAGAGTTCTAATTATTTTGGGAGGTCACCTGCCAGGTTATCTCAGCTTGTAGAGCGTAATTCTCAAAGTGCGCTAGTAGTTCATCAAGATAGACTCAGTTTTCTTTTTGTAGCTATCAATAATCTGTCCAGTTTCTATTCTCAGCGAAAAGGTGTTATCATTGTCCTGAGTCCGGTTATCCTTTGAGGAGTTTTTTATTACTCCGAAAAGTAGGCAGTCGTCCTTTCTCTCGTCATCTGGCAAGTGCAGGGATTTCATTTAGATCTAAATCATCCAGAGAAACGCCACCATCCAGTAGAGGTCAAGAGTGTGGTGGCAGTGGTTCTTTAGGAGGTGATTATCAGTGTAGTGGCTTAGTTCAGCCGCAGAGGCAGTTTTTTGAACTGCTAGTCTGGCAGGATGCTGAGGTATCTGCTATAGTAGACCCTGGGATTTCTTCTTCACTTAAATGTGAGTAAGATCTGATTCTTTCGATCGATCTGGAAATGGTGTGTCTTATCATGTTTCGATGGTTTCTTTGGATGTCGTTTCTATTAAGAATCGGTTACGGTAGAGGGGTGAGCTTCTGATATGATTTATTCCTGACATTTGTGATGACCCTACTAGTTTATCTGGTTTAAATGTGAGAGATTTATGAGCGAGTATTAGTATTGTTTGCTTGGCATCTTGTTGTGCCTCATTCTGTTATAATGTCAAGTTAGTCTACCGCTCTTTGGAATTCAGTGTTAGTAGGATGATAGGATTCTTATTCATCACCATCAGAAAATGTCATTGTTTCTTCCGATGTAAAGTTATTAATAAATAATACTCGATCTATGTGTCTCCTCTTGGTTCGAGACCCTAGTAGAGTCATGTTATTCCATGAGCTTGTCTTGGCATAAAAGGGTTTCCTGGTAAATTATCGGAGTTTCCTTTTGTAGGAAGGTTAAACTGGCATAGATGTCATTCTATAAAGCTTATTTAATAAATATTTCTTCAATTGCGATTATTTGGTTAGCCTGACTCGGAAGTAGTCTAGCTTTGATAGCCAAGCAATAAGAAGATGAGCTTCCTGACACTCTAATTATTTCTATCCTCAGTCCATTGCCATCTTTTCTTTGTCCGACACTAGTGAGCTTAGGCGGTCAGTAGCCTCTTGTGATGTTCCCTATGCTGAGCCAGAGTGCCTGCCAAGGTAGCCGGGTAAGCACATTGTTGTTTTTCAAGGCTACTAAGGGTAATGAAGAGGCATCATTTGACCTCTGATTTGATCTATCAGGCGGTGATGCTTATGGCAAAGGTATGGAATTGTGAAGTCGAGGGTTGCAGCTGTTTGGAAACTCGAAAGGGTAATTTGGTAGCTCAGGTCTGAGCCGCGTTATGTTCTAGCTAAGTCTTTCTTAATCCAGCAGATTGTGCAAGGACGATTATTCCTATTCAAATTATCTATATGAGTTTATGCTCTAAGTGGAGGAGTCTTCCTCCAATACAGAATGCTAATATTAAATCCCTAAGGCGTTGCTGAAGCGTAAGCTGATTCTTAGTTCCATCGACCTATTCTACATCGAAGAGGTGATTATCGACTGAATCATGTTAATCCTTCCAAAGTTTCGTGTATCTTTGTTTCAAAAATGTAGAACTCTCCTCTCGTGATCGAGGAAGGATCGTCTTAGTCTGAATAATCCAGGCAATGGTGTTATCATAATATCCAGATATGTTTTATAGTAAGAATTCAATTCTGATTCTGCAATCATGAGATAATATCCGTGGAGTAGCTTATGAAGGTCGTGCAAGTTCTTTTGATATCTGTGCAAATTTTTCTTTAGACTTAGGCTCGTTCGAGGACGAACGAGAGTTTAAGTGGAGGAGAATGAAACGACATCCGTTAGTCGTTTCAGAAGTTAGGACTCCTATTGGCGTGCCGATAATTTTAAAATATTCGTAAGGTCCATTGGAACTTGTTTGTAAAATTTGAGTTAAATCTGATCTCGTTTGGTAGGCATCGGAAGAAGGTTTCAGTTTTTATTGTCGATAAATATTAAAAAGAGATTTTTGAGCTCTGTTTTGGCGAATGAGCTCCGATTCGAAATCCGAAAGCGCCATTAGGTTCGTATGATTATTTATGACTTTAGTGAACTTTCGAAAGTGAATTTCGATGTTGTTCGGCTAGTTTCCGCTGAAATGCCGAAAGTTAAATAATTTGACTTTTTTCATTTAAATTCGCATCTTGAGTTTCGGGAGTTTAATTTGAGATCCGCCTTCGCGAGTATGTTACATATATTTTGTATAATTTGTATGCAAAAGTTGGAATTATCTCGAATATCATAGGGTACCATTTTAATTTTCTTTAAGAAAAGAAAATAAAAAAAAAGAAAAAAAAAAAGGAATAGACAAAAACGGAAAGAAAATGAATGTTGACCTTGGCGGTGGATTCTAAGGGATATATATATATATATCCTTTAATTCTTACTACAACATTAAAAAAAGAATCGAAACAGAGAAAAATGAAAGACGCAGTGGAAAAAAAATGCCAGAAAATGCGAAAAGAGCCGGAGAAAAATTAGTATTTTTACCCCAAAACATTCAGGTAATGATCATAATGCATTATTTGAGCTTATTACGTGTGTTTGAATATGTTTAAACGGTAAAACATGGAATATTAGACATCATTTTAAGAAGTTCAATTAATAGTTTAAAGGGTCAAATGGACCCGATAATGGAATTGATTATATATTCCTACTCAATGAGTTATGGGCAACATATAAATGTAATTTATTTGGGGTATGGTTATGTGACCTTAAACCCTGTACATAGGCCTGGCCTGCATATTGCGTATGCGAATAGGGTATCAGGTTCCTACCTGGATTGTCCTAAGATGTGAGTCATGAAGTCTTTAGCCTAATTTGATATACTTTTCTGCTTATTGAATAGAGTGGGATCGTTTGGCAATGAAACCAAAGGATAAAGCGGTTGTTGATTAGCAATGCCAATTTTGGAAGAGGTAAGTGTATATATCCATTTCTTTGGAGGCACCTGGCCTCGTGGATTTGTATACCACGTGTTCCTTACGTGTGTAGCTGCCGATAGGCGTACTCATTACGCCTTAGCTTTGGATTTACATTGTATATTATATGTTATGTCTTGTTGTTGGTATTGCATTGAGGATCTGAGCATTGTACTCTGGCTGTGAGTTGGCATCTACTTGCCGGTAATCGATGAGAGTTCCGAGCCGGTGAAGGATCATTATTGCATATACTTCCCGGTTGGCGATGAGAGTCCCACACCGGTGAAAGGTCATCATTGCATATACTTCTCGGTAATCGATGAGAGTCCCGAGCCGGTGAAGGATCATTATTGCATATACTTCCCGGTAATCGATGAGAGTCCCGAGCCGGTAAAGGGTCATTATTGCATATACTTCCCGGTAATCGATGAGAGTCCTGAGCCGGTGAAGGATCATACGATGAGAGTCCCGCGCCGGAGATAGGTATCAGGCATATGTGACTGCATTGCATCGTACCGCATTCATCCCATCTCACTGCACCGCATACTGACTATTGTGTGTATTGTGTTTTGTATTTATGTATGCGGTGTGTATACTATGTCGTGGACATATCTAAGTTTTCCTATATATTTTTGGCTCGTATTCTGGATTGCAGAGATCGGGTTTCACGCCGCAACGGTATAAATATATGGACCGGGTTGCACGCCGCAACGGTATAAATATATGGACCGGGTTGCACGCCGCAACAATATAAATATATGGACGGGGTTTCACGCCGCAACAGTATAAATATATGGAGCGGGTTGTATGCTGCAATAGTATAAATATATGGATCGAGTTGCACGCCGCAATAGGATGAATATATGGATCGGGTTCCACGCCGCAACAGGATGTATTTCTGATTGTTGATATGTTCGGAATACCTATATGTTCTGGCTATCTTACGTTCCTGGTGGTTAATGAGTTTGTGATTCCATACGTGTTTCTAGTTATTATCTGGCTCTGCCTTTTCATAATTTAAATAAGAGGAATTTGGTTTCTTTATTTCTTTTCTCCCTGGCTAGCTTTCCTATTCTTTGAGGTGGCTAGTCTGCCCAGCTTATTGAGTCCTTTTGACTCACCCTTGTTTGTTGTTTGTTTTTGTCTATCTATTTCGTTTCGGCAGGTTCGCTCCAAGATTGAGTTCGCCACGTTGGGAAGGAGCGAAGATGACTTCAGCTGTCAGGGTGAGCCAGCTTTTATTCCGGGTGGCCACCAGTTTATTAGCTATTATTTCAATTGCATTTTGCTCTCTTCAGGAGGTATCTGTCTTGTTTTGTACTCTTAGATGTCTAGTCTAGATAGCCCTAAACCTAGTATATTGGGTAGTCAGCTGTAATTTCTTTTGTACAGCTTAGAGGTATCAGTATGTCAGCGGTTTTTTTAAAGTCTTGTTCTTATTTGTGAATTGAGTTATATTTATTTTCCTAATTTAATTGGTAAGGGTTCGCCCGATGGGTCTAGGGGAGGATGTCGGGTGCCCGCACGGCCTAGCTGGATTTCGGGTCGTGTCAGTCCCAAGGGCCCTAAGGGTAATGGGAAGCGTCAGTTGACTTGTGAATCAAAGCCATCAAGCAGTGGTGCTTGTGGTAAAGGCGCATAAGTTGTGAACTCGAGAGTTGTAGTTCCTAGGCAACTCGAGAGTATCCTTTGGTAGCTCAGATCTGAGTTGCGTTATGCTTATGTTATCGGTAAGTTTCACTTGGTCGAGTGGATTAAGGAAGGGCAGCTTGGAAATCCTTATTCCTAATTGATTAGGTGGTCGAATTCTAAGTGGAGGATATTTCCTCCAACTTGAGTAGCCAAGGTTAAATCTTACAAGCGTCATTGAAGTGTAAACTGTATTTTAAGAGACCAAAAATGTATTGGTAAGGTGGCTTATCCGATAGATTTATCAGCTTCTATGATAGTTCATTAGGTGTTTCTTGTATCGATGCTTCAGAAGTGTATCCGGAATCTTTCCGAAGTGATTGAGTTGGATTCTACTCAGCTGGATATGAATCTATCCAATGAGGAATTCCTAGTTGCCATAGTTTCTAGAGATGTCGGGAAGCTTTGATCGAATCGGATTCTGATGGTTCGAGTGTAATAGCATAATTGTTCTCACGAGGAGGACACTTGGGAGCTAGAGTTCGACATGCATCGGAGATATCCTTATCTCTTCGATGACTCAGGTAGGGTCTAAAGCTTAAAATATCTTATCAATAGTTATATTTTTGGTTCTTTATGGTATGATTAATAGCTGTTGAAAGTTGATGTAAGAATTTCCATCAATCATGTGAAATGTGCTCTAGACTTTGATTCGTTCAAGGACGAACGAGAGTCTAAATGAGAAAGAATGAAATGACTTTAGCTAGTCATTTCAAGAGTTAGGACTTTAATTGGAATGTCAGTGGTCATAAAAGCTCCGTAAAGTCTAGTAGGACATGTTTGTAAAATTTGAGCTGATTCACACCTCGTTTGGTATGATTTTTGAGAAGGTTTCCGTTTCAGTTATCAGTAAAATTTAAAAGAGGTTTTTGAGCTTGAATTGAGAAAATGAGCTTTGATTTGAAATTCGAAAGTTGCTTTAGGTTTGTATGATCATTTTTGACCGGTGGGAACTTTCAGAAGTGAATTCTGAGGTCATTCGGATAATTTCGCTAAAATCCCGAAAGTTAAGAAATTTACCTCTTTTCGTGGGAGCCATAACTTGTGTTCTGGAGATTCGATTTGAGTGCCGTCTTTGCAAGCATGTCACACAAGTCTTGTATGACTTATATACCAAAATTGGGGTCATTCCGAGCTTTGTAGGGTCCCATTCCGACCCAAATTGCAGACCTGCAGCTGCTGGTGCAAAAATCTATACTGTAAGCAGCTTCACAGGCAGTATAAAAGATCATTTTTAGGAAGATTTCGTTCAAAACAATTCCAGCCTCTTCGAAGTCGGTTTAGGGTGAAATATTTGTGTCAAATTCATCCACAATCATCAAGAATTGATCCTAAGCTAATCAATTTTGGTAGTTCATGATTCTTGCGCTAGAATCTCTTGAAATTGAATTGAGAAATTGGGTTGGGACCCTAAAAATTATAAAATTGGAAAATTTGATGGAATCAAATTTGGATATACTAATGATACCATTGGACTCGTGGGATTTTGAAGAGTCCGGAAATATATAGTTTATGGATTTTCGGCTAAGCCCGACCCGAGAGTGTTTTGGTAATTTTTTTCTTTCACAGTTTAATGGTTAAATACTCTTTCTTTGGGCACTCATAAGTGTGAATATGTTTCTTGGGCTCAGAAGGAGATTGTTTTGAGCGACGTCGGGCAGGAAAGAAAGTTGTTGAATAGTTATTCTGACCCAGGACTTAAGGTAAGTGGTTTATTCCATTTCTTTAATGGCCTTCGGCCTTGTGGAACTTCTACCCATGTGTTCTTGCATGTGTAGCTACCATTAGGTGTACTTACTACGACATAGTGTGTTTATTTCTTGATTGTGTTATTTATTTGATTGTGTTGCTTTAGATGTAGTATCTAGTTAAGTACTAAAGTATTAATAGGTTATTGTAAACGTCAACTGTAGCTTAAGGCTTGATTATGTTGAGTATAGAAGTTTTGATGCAATTATGGAAATGAAACTTGGGGAAATAGAAGTATTCGATTAAGTTATGAATCTTTGTAGGATTGTAGAGCGTGCTTACTACGTCAGGGCTTCGACAACATTGCATTGCATCATAGATTTCATGATTAAGCTTGATGACATATTGGGAGCAGGAGTATTCCGCTTAAGGGGGCAGGAATATTCCGCTCATATTGTATATTATACTGCCGGATTTGATGAGTGTCTCGAGCTAGGGCAAGATAATGTTGAGTTATATATCTCACGTTGTCGATGAGAGTGTTGCACCGGTGAGGGTTATCAGTCATTTGGGCACATGTGACCCTATTGCATCATAATGCATTCATCTTATCTTCAGTTTGCCGATTGTTGAACACTATATGACTGGTTGATCTATGTTTTATGTTTGTAGTATATGCCTCCGGTTGTTTATATATTTCTTCTTGTTATTTTCTCCTCTATTCTCCCTAGCTAGTTTGTATATTCTTGGAGGTGTCTAGCCAACACCACTTACTCAGTCCTTTCAACTCACCCTTTTTTTGTTCCTTCTCTATTTATTTTGTTTCGCCAAGTTTCGCTCTGGGACATGTTCGAGGCGTGATTGAGGAGTGGAGGCGTGTTTAGCTATCAAGGTAAGCCAAGTTTTATCTGTGATGGCCACCAACACTAGTTCTGCCATATTATTCATATTTTTCTCAATTCCGGAGATGTATAGATTGTATATGTGCAAGGCATGTGTTGGGCATGTGCTGGGCATGTGCTGGTCATGTGCAAGGCATGTGCTAGTCTGAAAGACTTTAAACTTAGTATATTGGGTTGTTTGCTGTAGTTCCTTCTGTACAACTTAGATGTGTACATAAGTATGTTTATGTTTTCTAAGCCTTGTCTCTTCTCGTTGTCTTAGTTTTGTGCTTAATTTGTTATTTCGACTGAAAAAGGTTAACCCGACGGGTCTGGAGGATGTTGTTGAGTGCCCGCACTGCCTAGCCGAAATCTGGGTCGTGTCAGTTTCGAAAGTATTTTCTTATTTCCTGAATTGCGTATGTGTTTAAACTTTACCACATAAAAAGAAATAGATGGAGTATGTACTTATAGGTTTAAAACCAATGCACCATTAAAAGAAGCATAGATTCTAGGTTTAATGCATAATTTAAAAGTACAATTTCTTTCTATTAAGTGATCGAGTTTGCATCAATGATGTTGACAATCTGAGGTAGTTGTTGATGTGCGAGGCTTATAGCTCGCGGTAATATATACATCCAGGTATCAATAAAATGTACTAAGATCTTCGGGAGCCCTATTGGTGGAAAGGAATGAAGAAAGATGATTCAGTCTGGGTTATTGTGGATAGACTTATAAATGTGCCCATTTAATTCCATTGAAGATTACCGACTCATCAAAGATGTTTGCTCGAATCTTTATCGAGCAAATCGTTCACTTTCATGGCACTCCTTTTTCTATCATATCTGAACGAGGTTCCTACTTCAATTCTAAATTTTGGTAGACTTTTCGGCGGGAATAGGGTATTCAGGTTCAACTTAACATAACATTTCATTTGTAGAATGATGGTCAGTTTGAGCGTACTATTCAGGTGTTAAATGATATGGTGAGGGCATGTGCTTTGGACTTTGAAGGCCATCAGGTTGATCAGTTGGCTTTAGGTGAGTTCACATATAATAACATCTATCAGTCTTCTATTCATAAGGATCAATTCGAGGAATTATATGGTCGTCAATGTCGTTCTCCAATTGGTTGGTTTGATCCCCATTCTATTGAAGTGTTGGTCCAGATATGGTACTACATACTTTGGGTACAGTTGGAGTTATCTAGGATCGTCTTTAAATCGTTCATAGCATGCAGATATCGTATTCAAACTAGAGAAATTAGGAAATAGAGTTTGAGGTTACTGACATGCTATTCTCGAAGTTTTCACTAATATGAGGTGTGAAGAGGTTTGGGTAGAAAGGAAATCTAGGTCCTGGGTTTATCGATCCTTTTCGGGCAGAGAAACATATCGATAAGGTTTGCTTATCGACTTAAATTGCTAGAATCTATGGTTGTGAATCCATTTTTCTATGAGTCGATTCTTTAAAAGTGTATCAAGCATCTTACTCAATTGATCGAGGTGGATTTAGCCCTGTTAAATATCAATTTAGCTTATATTTAACTTATGAGGAGGCTCCATCTTCCATTGTTGAAAGAGACACCCAAAAGTTGCATTCTATGGGTATTCTAATGGCAAAGGTATGATGGCACAACCTTCCTCAAGAGGATGACACTTGGGAGCCCGAGTCGAGTATACAGAAAAGATATCCCCATCTCTTAAGTGATTCAGTACGTTCTCGATCTCTAAGTGAAAAGAGTCTTGTTATATCTATTACAACCTATTTATGGTTAAGTAATTGTTTAATAGGGGTGGTTGATTGGCTGTTAAAAGATTATTTGAGATGTCCTTTGTATTGAACGTGATTGCTTGGTTAAAGGAAGAACTCTAGCTTCGTTCAAGGACAAATGATTGTTTAACTGGATGAGAGTGGAACGACCGTGACCAGTCGTTTCAAGAGTTCATACTTCAATTGTAAACCAATAGTCTTAAACCTCTGTAAGATCCATTGTGACATGTCTGTGAAGTTTGAGTTGAATTAAAACTCGTTTGATTAGTCTTGGAGAGCACTATACATTTGAAGTTCTTGTAATAAAGTTATAAAGAGGTCATTTTGAGTAAACGAGCTCCATTTTGATACCCAAAAGGGTCATCAGGTTCGTATAGTCATTTATGACCTTTATGAACTTTCAAACATAGAGTTCGAGATCATTTTGTTAGTTCCGACCTGAGTTGAATGTAGGAGTTTTCCCTCTATTGGTTTGATCTCTCAATTTGCGTATTTGAGGTTTGTTTTGGAATCTGAGTTAACGAGTAAGTCTTAAATTTGTTTTTGGACTTGTGCACAAAGTTTGAGGTGATTTCGAGCAGCATAGCTCCGATCCAGACAAAAAAAAAATACAACACTAGCCTATGCTACCAAAGCTGCTGGTGCATCATGTAATATGTCAGTGCGACCACGAGGGTCGTGGCGCATCCATGCTGAGGGACTGTGTAACTTAGCTTGTGCGATTGCGAACTCCTATAGCGTGACATCGATGGGTCCAGCCCGTGATCCGCGACTAAGCCTCTGCGATTGCTCATGTCATGGCGTATTAAAACGGTGCTCGGTGGAGTAAGATTGAGGGTGATTTCTCAGACCAATTCAATCCATATTGACCAGGTAATAGTTGCTAACGTCCTTATATCATTAATTTTAAGGGTTTAGGCTACCAGTTCCATCAATTTCCTAGATATTGGTTGTGGAATTTTCTTGCTGGGATCCTAGCCTATAGGGATTGGAGAAAATCGGGTTAAGCAGATTCAAAAGAGCAATTAAATAGTATCTTTTATATAATGGGGCCATGATTAGTCTGAAATTATATAATAATATTCGGAGAAGTGACTCAACTAGGCCCAAGGACAATTTATTAAGTCGTGTTATTGTTATCTATTATTCGCCTTGGCCCTCATTTGTGCGATTTTCTCTCGTATGCTCAGAGTATGATTATTCAAAAAAGATTCAGAAAAGAAAAGAAGTTGCGTAGAAACTTGTATTGGCTCAGGACTTGAGGTAAGTGGTTCCATCCATTAGAGGCCTTAGGCCATATGGACGTCTATACACATGGTCTTTACGTGCGCAGCTGCTGATAGGGTGTACTTACGATTCTGTAGGTTTGAGTTGCATATAGTTACCATATTTTCACGCTTTGGCTATTATATCATACTAGTTGCGTTGAGGAGTATGCTCCAAGTTACATTAATCACACTGGTTGCATGAGGAGTCTGCGCCAGTTCATGCATCCTCCGATGAGGGGTTTTGGACACATGTGTCCTGATTGCAGTGCGCTGCGTCATGTTGTATCTGATTTACTTATTGAGGACACGATCTGGATTTCCGGCTAGGAAGTGCGGGCACCGACATCCTCTCCTAGACCCGTCGGGCAAACTCTTATCACTGAGTGAATAAAATGGACACTAACTAGCTGGAGACAGACATCGAATAACCAAATGACGTGTTATTATATATTGATATACAGAATAGCTGTTCAAAAAGAGGTACAACTACCTACACCATATACTAGGTTTAAGGCTATCAGACCAGATATCTAAGAGTACAAGGAAAATTGTACATCTCCCGAAGGGAGGAAAAAAACAACTGATATAATAGAACTTAAAATGGTGGCCATCCTGAACAAAAGTCAGCTCACCCTGAAAGGTGAGGTCGTCTTCGCTTCTCAATCACATTGGCAAACTAAATACTGGAGCAAACCTGCCGAAATAAAATAAATAGACAAGTAACAAATAAAGGGTGAGTCAAAAGGACTCCGTAAGTGGGGGCTGACTAGCCACCTTAAAGGAGAAGATATGTTAGCCAGGGAGAAAAAAAGCAGATAAACCAAATTCACCTTGTTTCAACTCTAAAAAGGCAGAGCCAGATAATAACTGGAAATAAGTAAGAAGTCATAAAATCATAAACAACCAGAGATACTAGCAAGAAACATATAAAAAACCAGAAATACATGATACATACCCAAAACATCGCACTAAGTGACACACAATACACAACAGCTGGTGCGGTGAAATGAAATGAAATGAAATGAATGCAGTATGATGCAAAAGGGGTCACAGGTGCCCCATGAATGGAGCGAAATCCTCCTACTCCAGGGCGGAATCCTCCTACCCTTAATAAGATGCAAGGAGCAGAATCCTCGTACCCTTAATATGATGCAAGGAGCGGAATCCTCCTACTTCTAGGGCGGAATCCTCTTGCCCTCAGATGACATCACAACCAAAAAATCAAGAAACATAACTAGAAAATACATAAGAAGACCGTGGCGTAGTAAGTATGTCCTATCGATAGCTATTCACATAAAGAATATGTGAATAGATCATACTAAAAGGCCAAAGGCCGTCAAAGAAGCAGATAAAATCACCTACCATAAGGCTTCATATCTCAAACGATACAAAATTTATTCAATCAATTAATCAATCTAAACCTTTACATTATATTCATAAGCTTAGGCTAAGAGCTCCTCAATTAACATTCATAGCGACATAACTCTCCCATTGTTATCCCGACAATAAATACAATACATCCTAATACACATACCAAGCAAACAGAACGCGTCACGCTCACAGCCGGAGTATCATACTCTCAAGTACAAAGAAAACACATAACACTTAACAATATAATAAACGTTATTCATGAAGTTCTGGTGTAGTAAGCACGCCTCTTCGGCAGCTATACACGTGAAGAATACGTGCGTAGAACATCTATAAAGGTCGGGTCGAATCGACCATTGAACGAGCTCTTTTCCTTCCCGATGCTTCTTGGAATCACCTTCCTCTACGCCAAAGAAGATAAATTGCATACATGAGCGTGCACAAACTGAATAGCTATACATGAGCGTGCACAAACTGAATATATAGCTACTAGCCGGAGATGGAAGAAAATTATGAAAATGTCTCTGACCCTGGCTTAGCCGAACGCCCATAAATTATACATTTTCGGACTCCTCATAGTCCCACAAGTCCAATAGTATCATTAATTTTCATATCCAAATTCAATTTCATCAGATTCTCCAATTTCATAATCCGTTCAACAAAAGTATGATTTTCGGTCTTTTACTTACGGGTTTTTAATCACACGAGCCAGCCATAACTCCTATGAGCTTAGATACATAAAAGAGACGAAATATATTACCTCAAGACAGCAAAGACAATCCAAATCCAAGCTTACTTACCCTTGAAGAAATCCTCAAATTCAAAAACAAGATGAGAGATATGAATCATCCGACCTTTATGCACTTTTTCGAGGGTCGATTCACGTTATAACCTCGTAGATACTCATCTAATTAGGAGGGGTACTTAGAGGGTATTTGGTACTGTTTTTATTAAGAGAAGAATGAAAAATTAAATTTGGAAGGAGTAATAATATATACACTAGGAAGATCCATCGCCTCAATCTTCGAGCAGGTGGGTAAGCTGCTTGTTTGCCAGCTTGAACTGTCTGACTTCAGACGCTTGTATCTGCAGACTCGGATGTGGTATTGACAAATTATTTTCAGAGTTAAAAACTAGGCACATGGATCTTTAATTCCATATAAAGATATCCCCTTAACTCTTAGTATATTGGGAGAAAACTGCATCTCAATATGACCCTATTAACCTGTCTGTGAAGCTGCTTACTGTGTAGATTTTTGAACCAGCAATTGCAGGTCTGAAATATGGGTCCAAACGGGACTCTAAAAGGCTTGGATTGACCCCAAAATGTGTACACAAGTTATACAAGACTTTTATGACATGCTCGTGAAGACGGAACTCGAATCGCATCTCCGAAACTCAAGATACGACTCCTACGGAAAGAGTTCAATTTCTTGAGTTTCAAAATTTTAGCAAAACTGACTGAACGATCTCGGAACTCACTTTCGAATTTCGAATTGGAGCTCATTTACTCAAATCGAGTGAAAACCTCTTTTAAGTTTTACCGACAACTGAAACGGAAACCTTCTCAAATGTCATACCACACGAGGTCCTAGCTCAAATTATACAACCAGGTCCTAATAGACCTTATGGAGCTTTTAAGACTGTCGGAATGCCAATCAGAGTCCTAACTCCCGAAACAACTATCTAAGGCCGTTTCAATTGAAGAGTTTTGTTTGACTTTTGTGAAATTTATGTTTGTGCAATCATTATCTATTACTTGATATTGCTTTGATTATGTGATCCCATGGTTAGATTACCTGTCGATAGAGGTAGCTAGCTTTCCCTCACTACCTGAGTCTTTTTGACTCACTCCCTATTTGTTCCTATTGTGTTGTTTATTTTCTTCTACAAATTTTTGTCCACGACCGAGTTCGACACGTTGCATAGGAGCAAGGAAAATTCATCTGTTAATAGTAAGCCAACCTTGTCTATGGTGGCAGCTAGTATTTTTTGTTAGCTTTAGTCAGACTTGTTTTGTTCTCTTGTTGGTGTTGTGTATATTTTTCATCTTCTTAGATGTTTGATTTGGATTGTACATAGACCTTACCTTTTGGGTTGTTGGCTGCTCTTTCTTCATCTGCAGCTTGTATATGTGTTTGTGTATATACATATATAAGCTTATGTTTCTCGTTATTTCTGCTATATAGAAGTTAGGTATTGTTGAGGTAAATGTTTTGAAAAATGAAAAACGAAGGACTCAGAAGAGAACCTAGTCCTTCAGGAGAAGGGCATGACTGATCGAAAGATTTTGTGGGATGCAAATCTATGCAGAACAAGGAGTAGTGGCGCATAGGCTTGTGCGTATCTTAGTCAGCATAAAAAAGTTGTGTCATGGCGGTCTTATTGAAGTCTAAACAGGAGTTGGTGCTGAACAAGAAGAGTATCACAGGAAATTTTGTCTTGCCATATTTACAAGGTTTCCTAGTAAACACTACTCGGGTTACAAAGCCCATATAAAAGCAAGTGTTTGAGGCTGCCGATATCAGTATTCACTACGAGAGTTGAGAGCAAATAAAAGACGATTCAAACAATTCTGGAAGTGGTTTAACTGTGATGACAACCATTGTAGAACTTGGAGCATAATTGGCAAACCGATTAGGTTCTTTATTGTAGTCTCAGTGTACGTATTGATTGTTTTACCTATATGCTTATTGTAGAAGCTTTTGTAATAGGTAAACCTTTTTGAGTAATTACTCTGTAAAGCTAGAGTTTAGCTTTGTGAGTTGTGAGGGTCTAGAGTGTACCCCCTAGGTTACAGAGTTTGTAATCTAAAACTTGCTCATTTTTAGTAAAGTGTTTTTAAAAATCTCAGAGTGTGGGTCGTGGTTTTTCTCCCTTGGGCAAGGAGTTTTCCACGTAAAAACATCGTGTCCTTAGTTTACTGTTTTACTTTCTGTCTATGTGTTTTTAGTAAAAGCAACGGCACAAAGAACTGGGTTCTTGCGATTGAGAGTCTGGTTCTTTGACGAAAATTGGAGGACAGTATTCAAACCTCCTCTTCTAGTGTCCGTAGGAGGTGCATAGAGTATAATAGGTATGTTCGATAGGGTGACCTGATGAGTTTAGGGGAGGATATCAGCTGCGCACACTACCTATCCGAATATCTGGGTCGTTCACAATACTACAATAACATTTGCATGACAGTAAATGCTTCAAATTCTGTATTAAATAAGAATTTAAGTTAAATTATTTTTAAATTTAAAAAGTGATCGTTCTTTTTAAAATAATTAAAAAGAAAATATTGGGACGTAAAATAAAATGAGGAGGGAGTAACTGATATCGTTTATGCCGATCTTTTATTTCTGTTGTTTTATATTCTTCGTTTAAGTGTTCATGGATTCTAGTAAATCGTAGGTGTTTTGTGAGAATTATTTCCTTCCGCATGATTTGGGTCTGTCGTAGCCATTATTAACACTTTAGTCATAATAGTATCACATTTATGGATTGGTGTATCGGATATCTACTTGTATAAGGTGCGACCAAACCATATCAAACAACCTTTTCTTATACCTTTTATAATATGTTATTTATATTAATGCAACTTATATTGTTTATCAAATTGATAATCTCTGTTATGTATATTCATCTTAACATTCAATTTTTTATAACACTCGACATGTGGCTATGTTGGGCATTAAAAATGCAACACTCATGCCCATATAACATGATTGTATTTATAACCGTTCTAGCTGTGGAACATGCTTCTAGTAGGTTTCTTTTCGCATAGCACAACATTTCTACTCTGTTAGTCTTCAATTATCTACTCTTTTGATTCAACATTACATTTCGACAGTATTGACGGACCAATTATTTATGTGACCATAATCATACACAATAATAGAGATGGAATTTTGTCTAAATACAAATGATAAATAATATTTTTTGAAAGAGAGGTTGTGTCTATTAATGAAAGGAAGGTTTCCATTATTTATAATAGGTTATTTTCTTCCCAAGAAGTTCCCAATGTAGCTTCACAGATTTTGTTCCTTACAATCTTCTTCATATGCTCTTTCTTTTCCAATTTTTTTGTCCAAAAGACCAAGTTGAGAATTCATGCTTTTCAAGTAAATTTTTATATTTGCTCGGTAAAGAAATTCAAAGGCTTGTCATATTAACTAAATATATTTGTAAGTTAAACTCATAGCAATCTTGTTGAAAAAAATGTGTAAATATCATTTTTGGAAAGTGTTTTGTACATGTCTCAAGTCCTCAATCATATCATCTTCTTCATATTTTCTAGCAGATAGATATCAGACACACAGACGATATATATATATACACACACATATTTGGTTAAAGCTGCCATAATAATATATATATATATATATATCGAAACTGTTGAATTGTACAAAAGGAGACTCTTCTAATTCTTTTAGTGTGGATATCTTCCGCATGTATTCCTTCCAAACCATATACAACTGGTTCTATATATGGAGTGCCACCCATGTATAAAAGAACACATCCGTAGCCCAAGAAGGAAATCTTTTTCTCCACGCATGCTAGAGGAGCCAGTTCAGCATGTGATTATAGCACGAAAAGCTCTAGAACAAGCAAATTATTATACTATATGCACCTCCTATGGACACTAGAAGAGGGGGTGAGAGAGATGAATAGTGTCCTCCAATTTTCGTCGAAGAACCAGATTCGTAATGTCTAGAATCTTGTTCTTGTCACAACTATTTTCACGAAAAAGCACCGCAACACACACAAACAAACTTAAAGAACATGGTATTTTTACGTGGAAAACTCCTTGCCCAAGGGAGAAAAACCACAACCAACACTCTGGGATTTTAGAATCAATCCAATTACACAAAGAGCAAGTTTTAGATTACAAAACTCTGTAACCAAGGGGCTACACTCTAGACCCTAATCACTCAACAAAGCTAAACTCTAGCTTTACAAAGGAATCACTCATGATTCACCTATTACAATTGCTTCTAAACTAAGCATGTAGGTAAAAAAAGTTTTAGCACAAAACAATGACAACTTTAATGAAGAACCTAGATAGAATATCTAAGTTGAACTCTTTATTCTTCAACAGTTGCCTTCAGCAATTAAGTCACTTTGAACGTTATTGGATCGCCTTGTGATTGCTCTCAACTCTCGTGGTGAACAACTAAATACGGCTGCCTCAATTACTAGCTTTTATAAGGGCTTCGTAACTCTAGTAGTATTCCACTAGGAAACCTCGCAGATATGGCAAGTCAAGATTTTCTGTGATCCTTTCCTTGTTTAGCTCCAACTCTCGTTCACACTTCGAAGACATAGCTACGACACAACTTCTTTTAGCTGACTAGGATGCACAATAGTTCACGTGCTACTACTCCTAATTCTAGATGGATTTGCATTCCAAAATCTTTTCGATCAGTCGTGCCCTTCTCCTTAAGAACCAAGTTCTCCTCCGGAATACTAGGTCCTTTGTTTGTCATACTTCAAAATATTCAGCTCAACAAATTCTCTCTTTTTGATGATGACAAACAAATGTTGCCACAGAACCTGTACAGACAGAAACTCCAAAAATATAAATGCAAAAATACATTTGAAAGAATTTTAAAACAGGTGAGTGAGGTCACAAACGCCCCAACATTCTTCCCCCTTTTGGCATCATCGAAAAGATTCAAATCCTGCAAGAACAAGTTAGTACAGTACAGTCTAGAGCACAAGGCAACAAGTCGACCAAATATATATGAATGAAACTAAGGGTCTAACCAGAACGATATATAGCATAAAAGAACCCAAATATCAAGTAAAAGAAATTTAAAACCAATCATCCAGGGAGTGGCAAACACACAACCCAATAAGTACAGAACCAAAAATCAATTGTCTTAAAAAAACATGCATCACAAGAGGACAGGAGGGAAGGTAAGGCAAAGTATTTAGACAAGGACACAGAATGAAATGGGCAAGACTCAGTTCTTCAGGTTGAAGTGCTTGACAAGTGCCTCAATATTCTTTGAATTTTTGGCCCTTTCTACTACCAACTCGGCCTCATGTATGTGGCACTCAATCTTCAAGCGATCAATTTCTTGATCCTTCACCTGTAACTGCCTCTTCAGTTAAGAATTTTCTTCATCTGCTTCCAACACATGCTGCTCCAGTTCCTTCACAGTTGCAATGGCTTCATCAGATCAAAAATCTTCACTTTGCTCAGGCTGCTCTTGCTTAACTGGCAGTGGCCTCTTGGATGTCCTCTTCTCCTTGAAGAAATCATAGTTTTTCAGCAAGTTTTGACCAAATATCTGATGCAGAGTTGGCTTCTTTCCATCCTCCAAGGGCACCCCAAAATGCTCAAAGACCTACTGCAGGATGTAGGAATGCATTAGGGTATGTGGCTTTTGGTCAGTGTCTGCAATACTTTTGATATGTCTGATAATCAGACTAGGCAGATTGATCTTTGTTCCCCTATTCAGTAGGTCCATGTGTGTTAATTCAAGAGCACAAGCCTCACTATTTCTCTCCCCTCTAGGTAGCAGGAATCTATGGACAAATTAAAAGAGCAATTGATGTGTAGGTGCCATCTCATTCTTCTCAACCTTTCTTTCTTTTCTGAGTCTACTTTTGCCAGAGAATTTCTTCACAACACTCAGAGAAGTAACACCATCAATTCTCTTAGGCCATTTCAATTTAATGTACCTACAATATCCTTCACCAGGAACATTAAGAATGACTCCTAGCTCCTTCCTTCCAAACTCCAGCTCCATTCCTTTCACTACTAAGAACACCCTTCTTGCAGCTACTCTCTAATTTATGTAGAACTCTCTAATCTCTTCAGCATATAAGCATCTGTTCTCATTTGCAAAGAGCTTTAACCAACCTTGATCTTCTACGTTCCTCACCAAGGGCCTCATGTAATGCTCTTCCAGGTCACTCAATATGCTCCCAGCCAGTACCTGGTGACTAGTAAAGAAGGCTACCTTGTCAACTTCTTTTTCATCGTCTTTCTTTTTCTTCTTGGCTTCCGTTTCACTATCAGTGTCAGAATCATCTGGGTGAACATAATCCCCATCCTCATCACTCTTCACCTTCTCCCTAGCAACAGTCTCCTGCTCATCTTCTATCACCTTTTTTCCTAGCTTCTTATCAAACTTTGCCAGTTTTTCTACCTGCTGTCTCATAGCAGACCTAATAGCCACTCTCCTAGGTACTGCCTTCAAAGCAGGTTCATCACCACCTTCATCCTCACCCTGAGAGTCTTCATCACTCTTATCTACTAACCTACTTTAGGACACAACTCTTCCACCTTTCATCGGTCTCCTTTTCTTTCCTTTCATTGGCTTTGTTTCACTAACAAAAACTACTTCTTTTCTTCCATCATCTTCTCATCTTACTCACCAAAATTTCTCTTCACACTTTTCTTTGGTTTTTCCACAACTTTCTCACCACTACCATCACCAGCCTGAATTTTCTCTTCTTTGTTTTCCTCTAAATCAGTCCAATCAAGTTCCGCATCATCAGCTACAGTAGGTACTGAGGAAGAACTAGGTTCTTGACTAAGTTCCTTCATAGCTTCAACAGAACTAGGTCTTTCACCCACTGGATCTTCCAATCCAGACTCCACCTGAACTTTCTCAGGGGAAGCAACTTCCGAAGCAGGTTCGTCGACTTGGCCCTTGTGAGACTTTACAAAATCCTTCTCCCTTAGTCTTTCTATCATGTTTTCAACCACATCAACCTCCACCACCTTGTCAGTTACCTTAGGCACATGAAAACCAACCCTAGGTACAAAATTCTCTAACACAACTTGCACCTTCCTCTCAACAACTTTCCCCCTATCAGTTGTGCAACTAGGCTCTACTGTTTCTAAAAGTTTATCTAACCTTTTAACTAAGTTTTCAATTCTCAATTTTCCAGGGCTTACAACAGAATCTAAAGCAGTAGAACTAAATTGGGTTGAATCAGGTCTTACCTCAACTAATTTTACATCGGGAACTGGTGATGCCGACGTTGGAGCAGAGGATTTCACAATGGCTTTCTTGGGAACCTTTTTTGCCACTTTTTGGTGAAATTTCGACCTTGCCTTGGCAATTCTTTCAGCAAGAGTAGAGGCGGGTGGTTTATGAGAGGAATCTTTGGAAGTGTGGGTTTTTGAGGTTTTCACCGGTGACGCAGATGATAATTGTGCTTGAGACATTTTGAGAATTTTTTTCTGGAGGTGGCTTTTAGAGAAGAGAAGTTTCCTTGTCCTTGCAGTTTTAGAGAGGGAAAGAAAGAATGTAGTAGGGTTCCGTTTGTCACAAATGGTAATGGGAGAGGGTTGATGAAGGAGACTCAATCTAAGGTGTAGGAGGTAATGATGACACTTAAAAGCATAACACCTTTTAGAGTTCTTGGGAAACCGGGAAAGTTTTCAATGTGACGGTTATATGGATTATAATTAGGACACCTGAGGTAGGAGGGACAAGTTTTAAAATTTGAAAGTGCAACTGAAAAAGGAAAAATTTCCTATAAACTTGGGCGTTTACACAAACATGAAAGGTTCCTTGATGCACATTTAACAACAATCAATTGCAGCTATAGTACTCACCATATATAGTTGTATGAGTGTACCTGGACACAGTTCCTCATGCTTGTTATGACCCCTTCTACATACTCAGTTGGTTCTTCCCTGGGAACTCATTAGAACACTCAAGTAGTAATTTTTGAACAAGTATACTTAATAAAGTACAAAATTAGACTGGACTATAAAAACTATATTTACAGGCAGAATAATGAACACTTAACTAGCCAAACCTTGGGGAGTAGGTGCTGGATCATCTATGAATTTTGGTCATCCCTAACTCTAATATGTTCCTCTCAAATTGAACTTTGTTCAGTACTTTGGTGAAGATGTCAGCAATTTGGTCCTCAGTCCTGCAAGAATTCATGGTGATTAGACCCTTTTCTACATTATCTCTAAGCAAATGGTGTCGAATATCAATGTGCTTGGTTCTCTTATGTTGGACTGGGTTCTTGGCAATGTTCACAGCACTTGTGTTGTCACAGAAAATAGGCACAACTCCACACTTAATTCCAAAGTCCTTCAATTATTGTTTGCTTCACAACAATTGAGAGCAACATGATGCAGCAGCTACATACTCAGCCTCTGCAGTGTATAAAGCTACTTAGTTCTGCTTCTTAGTAGCCCATGAAACCAAACAAGGATTAAGAAAATGTGCCATTCCTAAAGTGCTTTTTCTATCAACTAGGCGGCCTGCATAATCAGCATCTGCAACCAATCAATTCAAAAGTACCACCCCTAGGATACCATAAACATAAATTCTGAGTTCCTTTCAAGTATCTGAAAATTCTCTTCACAGCTGTTATGTGAGACTCTTTTGGCTTGGACTGAAATCTAACACACAGTCCCACACTATACACAATATCAGGTCGACTAGCTGTGAGATAGAGAAGTGAACCTATAATTCCTCGATATCTTGTCTCATTTTTAGAATGACCCGGTTCATCCATATCCAGCTTTGTTCTAGGGGCTATAGGAGTAGACATTTCTTTTTCCCCTTCCATGTAGAATTTTTTCAAAAGCTCCTTGACATACTTCTGTTGATGAATCATAGTTCCTTCAGGGGTTTGTTTAATTTGCAATCCTAGGAAGAAATTGAGTTCTCCCATCATACTCATTTCGAACTCACTGCCCATCAATTCAGCAGAACCCTTGCATAACTCCTCGTCAGTCGCTCCTGTCATCGACATATACCTGAACAACCAATAAATCCGTTCCTTTCTTCTTCAGGAACATTGTGTTGTCGAATCTTCCTCTTGAAAACTCATTTTTAAGCAAGAACCCTGATAACCTCTCATACCAGGCTCTAGGTGCTTGCTTCAACCCATAGAGAGCCTTATCAAGTTTGTATACATGATCAGGAAATTCACTATTCAAGAAACCATGAGGCTGCACCACATAGACTTCTTCATTTAGATATCCATTCAAGAATGCACTCTTCACATCCATATGATATAATGTAAACTCTATGTATGTAGCAAAGGTAATCAACATTCTTATGGCTTCCATCCTAGCTATTGGTGCAAAGGTCTCGTCATGATCAATTCCTTCATCTTGACTGTATCCTTGGACTACCAGTCTAGCTTTGTTTCTTGTCACTATGCCATGTTCATCCATTTTACTCCTGAACACCCATTTAGTTTCAATGATTGATTTGTCCTTTGGCTTAGGGACTAAATGCCAAACTTTGCTTCTCTCAAACTGATGAAGTTCGTCCTGCATAACTATGACCCAATCTAGATCTTCCAAGGCTTCCTTTACATTCTTTGGTTCCATAGATGATAGGAAGGCAAAGAATGGACAAATGTTTTTCAGGGCAGGTCTAGTCATCATCCCAGTATCTAACTCAGATAACACATTTTCCAAAGGGTGTGAGCTTTGATGTTTCCATGGTCGAGGTTGTATGTGATGAGAAGAACCTTCAGCGTTAGCTTGAGTGGGTTCTTCCTGATCATTTGATTCTTCGTCCTTATCAGTTGTTCCCCCTGACATATTGACTCCTTGTTCCCTTTGAGTTAGATTTCCATTTTCTACACAAGGGACCTCCTTATCCTCTGAGATCTCAGTGTTATCCGCACAATCTTCTCGAACAAGTCCGATTGCCTGATCATCCACTTCTTTTTCAGCAATTTCCTTGTCTGACTCGTAAAACACCACATGCATGCTCTCCTCCACCGTTTGGGTCTTTTTGTTGAACACTTTATATGCCTTGCTTCGGGTAGAGTAACCAAGAAATATTGCCTCATCACTTCTTTCATCAAGCCGTTGTTGTGGACAAAGCATTAATAGCCAAAAGGCCTTAGATGTGCAATATTTGGTTTCCTTCCTCTGAGAAGTTCATAAGGGGTTTTGTCAAGAATGGCCCTTATGAAACACCTGTTCAGCAAGTAACTTGCAGTGTTTATAGGTTCAGCCCATAAGTTTCTTGCAAGACCACTTGATAGCAGCATGGTTCTTGCCATATCCTCCAGAGACCTGTTCTTCCTTTCAACTACTCCATTTTGCTGTGGAGTTCTTGGTGCAGAGAAATTGTGATCAACATTATGTTTCGTACAATACTCCGAGAATTTTGCATTTTCAAATTCCGTGTCATGGTCAGATCTGATACTGATTAATTCTAGACTCAACCTTTTATGCACAACTCCAGTCCAATCCTTGAAACTATCGAAGGTTTCATCTTTGGATGTAAGGAATAAGGTCCAAGTGTACCTTAAGTAATCATTAACTATCACGAACCTCTTTCCTGCTCTGCTTCTGACTCTCATTGGTCCGCATAGATCTATATGAATCAACTCCAGTGGCTTTGACGTGCTCACCACCTTTTTGGATTTAAAGGATTATCTCACATGTTTTCCCTTAACACAAGCATCACACATCTTGATGTCTTCAAATTTCTTATTTAGCAGCCCACGAACAAGCTCCTTTGAAACCAACTTGTTGAGCTGTGACAGACTAGCATGTCCCATCCTTTTGTGCCACAGCTGGGAATCACTCTCTTGAACATTCAAGCATGTCAGATTATTTCCATGAAGTGATCCCAGTGATGCTTTGTACACATTATTCACTCTTTTTCTTTTCATGACAATTTCTCCACTCTGTTGTTTCTTCACCACATCCTACAGATGAGAAACTAACTTCATTTCCTCTGTCACACAGTTTAAAGATACTTAGTAAATTGTGTCTGAGACCATCAACACAATATACATATTTAATTGCTTGATCTAAGGATCTCCCGGCTTTTCCAATTCCTACAATTTACCACTCTTTCCTCCACCGAAGGCTACACTGCCTCCTTGAAATGCTGCGAGTGAGAGAAAGTTCCTTCTGTCTCTAATCATTTGCCTTGAACAACCACTGTCAAGAATTCAGCTAGGGTTGTTCACTCTCACTCAATCTTGCAAAACAAATCACGGGTTAGTTTTAGGAACCCAGACAAGCTTGGGTCTCTTCTTATGAGGAAATGGATGAATCAAATCTTTCTTAGTCCATTCAGGTAAAGTAATCCTCTTATTTTTTTGTCTTTGCCTTACTTGCAGCCATGCACCTTTTTATGTAATGCCCAGTTTTGCCACAAAAGGTGCACAACATGTTACAAGACAAGCCCACATACTTACTCTTGGGATTATATGGAGGCAGAGGTTTCTTAAATCCTAGCCCTTGTTTTCCTTTGTTCTGGTTTTCAAAAACCCAATTCATTGCCTCAGAGGATTTCTTCCATTTTGTTAGTTTGGTAAGCTCATAGTCAGTTTTTTCAAACTTTTGTTTAAGAACTCTATTTTTCTCAGTTTCCTGATACAGGATCTCATTGGTTCTCTTGAGTTCATCTTCAAGAAAAGTTTGAACTTCACTAATTACTATCTTACCATTAATACTTTTCATTAACTGATTTAACTCAATTTCAAGTTCTGAGATCTTAGAGTTTGACATAAGAGCCTACCCTTTTAGAAGAGCATTAATTTCTTCAAGTTCAACATTTTGCTCTTGAAAGCCCTTGTATCTTGCTCCTAGATCACTTATATCTTCGTTTAGTTTTTCTTTCTCAGCTTTTACCTTTTCATAACCCTCAATTAAGGTGGCAGTTATTAGAATCAGATTTTCAGTTGAGTATGTGTGCAAATTTTCTTTTAGTTCAGAAAGACATATCTCAGCTGAATGAGCAGCTTCTTCTCCATCAGTTGCCATGAGGGCTGATTCCTTCTTCTGGACATCTTCAGTATAGATCTCTGTCAACTTCTCCCAAATTTCTTTGGCAGACTTGTACTCCAACACCTTTGCTAGTACATCAGTCACCATCCCTTTTCTCAAGTACAACACAGCTTTGGCATTTGCTTGCAGCCAATCAAAATCTTGAGGATCGAGTTCTTCTACCAACTTTGGAGCCAAAGATCCATTTGCTACCTCTTCATAGGTACATGAGGTCCTCGTTTCACAATCAACAAGAGACTCTAATCCATCGCTTGAAGGAAGACTTTCATTTGTTTCTTCCACCATTTATAACTTGTTCCATTAAACACAGGTGGCTTAAAAGGATCTCTTCCTCCCCTGAACTTTCGTGGATCTTCTCCATCTGAGTTCTCACCAGAAAATCCCATCAATTCTAGTGGAGACTCATCCTCAGATTCCTTTTCTTCATCAGATTCACTATCAGTTGGTCCCCATGTAGCATAGAAGGCTTCTTTTTTCTTCCTTCTTTTTGCTCTGAAGTTTGGAGGTCGTCTGAATTTCTTCTTATCTTTATCATTATCTTTTGATGCCTCCTTCTCCTTCTCCTTTGTGGCTCTATTCTTCATCCACTCAATTTCCTATATTGGACAATCCATACCTGCATGGTCCTTCTTGAAACACTTAAAATACCCTGAGTACTCAGGATTGTCGACTATGTTCTTTCTACCAGTGTTTTCTTTGTTGTTCCTTTTTAACGCCTTGAAATTTCCTAGATTAAACTTCTGCCTCAAGGCACTAACCATAGCAGCTTCAACTGATTGCAAGTCAACATACTCCTTAGATTCCTTAGTTTCTTCAAGTGCAAGAGTTTTGTCCTTCTTGGGCAATGGTTTACTCTTTGATTCCTTCATCATTTCACGTGTTTTCAAGCTTCCAACCAGTTCTTCAAGCTTGAAAGACCTAAGAGGTTTGGACTCAATAATAGTAGTGATTTTGGGTTCCCAGATGTCAGGAAGTACATTCAGAACCTTGTCCACCATTTGAACTTCCGGCAAATCCATATCTAGAGACCTCATCTCGTTTGTGATAATAGTCAGCCTTGTCATCATGTCTTGTATTGACTCATTCTCTCTCATGGTGAACAACTCAAATTGTCTTTTAAACATTCTTCTCTTGGAGTCCTTAACTTCAGTCGTTCCTTCATACGCGACTTCCAGGGCACCCCAAATTTCTTTTGCCGTCTTATAGGATGTGACTCTATTGAACTCTTCAGGACCAAGCCCACAGATTACCAATCATTTGGCTTTCTGGTTCTTTTCAACCATCTTGTAGTCAGCTTCGTTGAAATCCTCTTTTGTTTTGGGTTCTTCTCGAGCAGCAACTCCTTCGCCAGCCACTTTGGTTGGTATCAGATTTCCTTCAGAAACAATCAACCAGAGTTGATAATCTTGCGCACAAATATAGTTCTCCATTCTGTTCTTCCACCAAGTATAGTATTTCCCATTATATTGTGGAGGCCTCAGAACCGATTGTCCTTCAGTGCTAGTAGGTGCTGCACTCATGATTAGATCCTTCTCAAGGTGTTAACCTAAGGCAAGAAGACCTGCTCTGATACCACTTGTTATACTCTATGCACCTACTATGAACACTAGAAGGGGGAGAGGATAAATAGTGTCCTCCGATTTTCATGGAAGAACCAGATTCGTAACGTCTAGAACCTTGTTCTTGTCACAATTGTTTTCACAAAAAAACACCGCAACATACACAAACTGCAAACTTAAAGAACACGGTGTTTTTATGTGGAAAACTCCTTGCTCCAGGGAGAAAAAGCACGACCCACACTCTGGGATTTTAGAATCAATCCACTAACACAAAGAGCAAGTTTTAGATTACAAAATTCTATAACCAAAGGGCTACACTCAAGACCCTAATCACTCAACAAAGCTAAACTCTAACTTTAAAAAGCAATCACTCAAGATTCACCTATTACAATTGCTTCTAAACTAAGCACGTAGGTAAAAACAGTTTAAGCACAAAACAATGACAACTCTAATAAAGAACCTAGACAGAATATCTAAGTTGAACTCTTTATTCTTCAACAGTTGCCTTCAGCAGTTAAGTAACTTTGAAGTTATTAGATCGCCTTGTGATTGCTCTCAACTCTCGTGGTGAATAACTGAATATGGTTGCCTCAATTGCTAGCTTTTATAAGGGCTTCATAGCCCTAGTAGTATTCCACTAGGAAACCTCGCAGATATGGCAAGTCAAGATTTCATGTGATCCTTTCCTTGTTTAGCTCCAACTCTCATTCATACTTCGAAGACACAGCCACATCACAACTTATTTTAGCTGACTAGGATGCACAATAGTTCACGCGCCACTACTCCTAGTTCTGCATGAATTAGCATTCCACAATCTTTTCGATCAGTCGTGTCCTTCTCCTTAAGGACCAAGTTCTCCTCCAGGATACTAGGTCCTTTGTTGGTCATACTTCATAAAATTCAGCCCAACACAAATTTTAGGCAATAATTATAGGCTCCTAAGCTTCAATAATTATAGGTTTGTTATTGAATGGATGAGGTCCTAAAAATAGCATTTCAACCCTATCCTTAGTACAGTAGAATATTATGACAAAATATCCCTCATTATGTCAATAAATTTTAGGTTTTGAGGAAAAATTCCAATGAACTGCAATAAATCTTTCAAGAGCTTCAGTTGAACGGGTATTCACCTACAACATATATTGTAATAGCTTGATTCCAATTTGTAGTTCCCCTATCTCCTTCAGACATAGCTAATTAATTAATTTTCACTAAATCTTCTAGTTTTGGTGTAATAAAGCTCAAGTTCATACCTCTTACTGGTATCGATTGCCCATAAATAGCTTATTACGGTGTTGCTTGTGCTGCACGGTTCAAACCAATTCTAGCTTCCTTTGAGAGCCAGAAGTATTAGGTCAATCGTTGCTTGAGCTAGCTATAGTCACCACCTTGTACATCGCAAAAGTACTTTTAGGGGTAGTTGGTTGGCTTTCCCTCCTTAAGCTTGGCCACTACTCTTGTACCAGTTGGGTTTGAGGAGAACTTTTTGTTCCGTTCATTTCATTTTGCCAGAATAATTTTCTGGGTAGGTTGCTTTCTTTTGTTTTGCTTCCCTCGACCCTGTTTCCCTACCATTTCCGACAAAGGCGTATGTTAGTAATTGCCCGCTAACATGCGCCTAGAGAGAAAAGGTGTGATCCCTTAGAGCGATATTTATCTTAACGTGTTTAAGTATTATTATATGACGACCAACAAATTAGGCACCATTTGAAAAGAATAGTTGCCTCAGTTGAGATTAGTTTTACACCAAATCACTGCATCAATTTGGGGGATGTGAACATATAGCTAGTTTTACCTCAGGTATTTAAAGTGAAACCAAAATTATAAAAAAAGAAAAAAAAAGCAACTGATTTTTTGTCGTGTCTTCAACTGTAGACAGTTGGGTAGTTTGCCGCAATTAGGGCCTGTTCGGTTTGAAGTCTAAGACGCAATTCTAATGGGCTAAATGCACGAAAGGCCACTTTTGCCACTGGTCTTTGGGCACAGGCCACTAATACCAAAACATTTAGTTTGTGGCCACTTTTGCTTAAAGAGATAGAACTTCAGTCCAGAGGCCGGATTGAAGTTCAGTCCTTAAAGATTGAACTTCAATCCACGGCCATATGGACTGAAGTTCAGTCCAGTCCTTAAGATAGAACTTCAGTCCATGGCCATGGATTGAAGTTCAGTCCATAGCCATATTATGGACTGAAGTTCAGTCCATGGCCATATGGACTGAAAGTTCAGTCCTTAAGAGATGGAACTTCAGTCCAGGGGCCGTATGAACTGAACTTCAATCAACTATCAGAACTTAAGTCAACATTTATTTAGTAAAGGCCCAAAAGTGGCCTCTAGTGTAAGACCAAAGAAAATAGTGGCCTCAAACTAAATACCAGTGTTAAAAGTGGCTGCTGGGCGAAATTTTTACTTCTAATGCCTCAACTTGGAATCTCGGTCTTCTGTCAATAAATAGCATAGGTTCACTATAAAATAAAAAGGTTATGAGTGTCTAGCCATATATATCTCAAAATGTGTTTTGAAACACTAGAAGAAATAATAATAGAATTTGATGGGTATGAAGATGTATCTAGAATTTCATTTCAGAGGTAAATAGTAGAATCATTAGATTAAACAAAAGCACTTGTTTCCATGGAAATTCTCCTAAATCATTAATTTCCTGCAAGATGGAAACAACCTTTTGTTTTAAACACTAATGATTTCATCGCTATATTCTTAAATTATGAAAGGAATATAAAGACACATAAAAGGTTTTAGTATTGATTAATTCAGACATTAAGTTAGATAACTCTCAAAATTAAATTAAATATAGTTGAAATTCTTCAACTCCATTAATATTTGAAAAAATTAACCTTCAAAAAAGCATAAGACGCATGATTAACGCATAATACAAAAGTATAATTTTTTCGTCTAAGACCTTTGTAGGAAATAACTAATATTGGGCGCTTCTGACATCAATCTCGTCTCAAATAGCTGAAAATCACTATCATAACAAAGGTTTCTAAATGGCTTAGCAGCAAAAGAAAAAACAACGGATTTGATATATAACACTTTGTTTCTGATGATAGCGCAGGGGCTGGCGCGACAGCTTTTTGTTTCTGAAGTTTTTTAGCACAAAAGTGCACTTGTGCATGAGATAGCAATGGCCTGGGGTGTAATAGCGCATGTTTGAGCGTGATAGCGCAGAGCCATGATGTAAAAAGGACTGATTGTATATATCATTTAATACAATGATACATTTGGAATCATAGGACTGTGGAAAGTCTGGAAATATATCATTTATAGGTATTTGGCTAAGCTAGCCCCAGGGGCAGTTCGGTAAATTTCAAAATAAAGCGTGCTATTGTTAATTATTTGGATTGTTAGCACTTATATGTGCTATCTTACTTCCATGGATTAGATTGTAGCCATTCTAAGAAGATTCGAAAGGAAAGAAGGTCGTACAGTAATTGATTGGCTCCATATTTGAGGTAAATGGTTTAATCCTGTTCTTTGATAGCCTTCCGCCTTATGGATGTTCTACCCGCGTGGTCCCTACGTGTGTAGGTGCCTTAAGGCATGCTTACTTCATATCTTTGATTGTATATGTGATTGCATTGTATCTTTATCTTGTACTGCATTAGGCTCGGTGTCGAGCAAAGAAAAGAAGTATTATGTTGTGGATAAGAATATGAGCTAATATATGACTGTAATGTTCCTCAAATTTTCTAAGTTTTAGGACACTTATTGGCATAAAAAATATTAATGTAAGGTCGTTCCTTATGTTATGACGAGGTTTGAGGAAAAAAAACTTATAATGAAAGTAAGTTAAAGTATTAACTTTGGATGGAGTACAAATATCGAATTATATAACAGGTGAGAGAAGATAATACAATAGGCTAAAAACTCAACTGACATAAAGTTTGACTAAAATAGATAAGCTACCCTTTAAAAAAAAATCACTTTTGTGGCTGTTAGCTCAAATTTTAACAAAGGAAAAGGGATAAATCCCTTCTCACGTGTGAATGAGCCATATAAAATATAAGTACTCCCTCATTAGGAAGACTTACAGAAACGAGAACAGAGCACAACGGAAAAGCTTTTGGCTAAATTAATTTGAGATCCAATCAAGGTAAATTATTTTTATGAAATTAAATAGTGACAGTGCTATTACACGCAAGAACATCACTTCGTAATAGATTATATTTTTAGGGAAGTTCTCCAAAACCTAAAAAGTTAATGGTTGAACCTAAGTACTTGAATTGAGGAAAGATTGAAACTTTGGAATTGATTATGTAAATTAATTATCGTAGTTGTTGGGTGACATGAAGTGCGTGAATTGGAGCTTACGTTTAGGCTCGAGGAGTAATCGAGGTGAGTTGAGATATACCCTTTCTAAGGTGCTTTTCTCACAAAGTGCATGTATTTAAGGTGTCTGTTAAATTGCTTTAGAGAGGTTAATGTACGTTTGATTGGAGCGGGCAAACGTTCATTATCCATTAATGTTTCTAAGTTGTTCTTTAGTATCAACTATCTAGAAATATGTTTTACAGCTTCCTTTACATCCCGATAACATATCTTTACTTGAGTATGATTTCATGGGATTATTTATGTTATTTTATGATTATTATTAAATAATTTCAAGATTTATTTGTGTTTGAAAGCTAATGAAGTTATGATGAGATTTTACATGAAGGGTTAAGTTCAAATTGAGGCCTTTGGTGCGAAGCAATATTTTTGAACTATTTTTGGGAGCTACCTTAAATTCTGAGAAGGGTAATCTTGTTCGTAGCCATAGCCGGGCTGCGGAGCGTGACCATAGTCGGGTTGCGTTTTACCCCAAAACTACCCTGACTGGGTAGGTATATGCCATAGTCGGGCATTATATTATATTGCCATAGTCGGGCAATCAATGCTAGCATGTCAGACCTTGAACTGTGGGACGCCACGAGGATAGGAAAGAGAAAGAAAGACAAGATGTCAGACTTGAGCAGTACTCCCTAAAGAAAGAAAGTATAAGCTATTTTGGAATGTTTACGAGTTTATTTTGATCTAATGTTTCAGCTGTCTTAAAGTAAAGTTTATGCATTCATGTTTTATTAACTCTCGTTTCGGCCTTAGTGAGGGAGTCAATGATACTCACTGGGTGACGAGTGATTCTTTACTCACGTTCCTTTTTCATGGAACCTACGTTGGTTTCGTCAACGTAGACGCAGGTCACAGAGGCAATCAGACTACAGGCTAGGACTCTCCCTCACATCCTCAGTTGTTGGTGAGCTCCACTTTGCTTTCAGCGGAGACATATCAGCTTTCCTTACCAGTTCTTTCATTTTTATTTATTCAGTTAAGTATTGCCGAGGGTTTCATGTCTCGTGCAATATGACATTCTTCCAGTTTTAGAGGCTTCATAGACAATGAGTTAGAAGGGTTATGGTGCACATTTTAATATTTAACACTCAAAGTATTTTAAAGTTATATTGACTATTTATTATAAGATGCAGAGTTATTATTTATTCAGAATTATTATGAGTTCTTGAAAGATGTATGAAAAGTTTAGCAGGTCTGGTTCACCTGGTCCTCAGGTGTCGTGTCATAACTCGTTCAGAAAATGGGTCGTGACAAACATGGTATCACAACCATAGGTTTAGAGAGTCCTAGGAGTCTATGAAGCCGTGTCAATAGAGTCTTGTTTATGGGTATGAACGGCGCCATACTTATAAACAGGAGGCTACAGACATTTAGAAAAAGTCTCTCTTTCTTTCTTACTCTAGATCGTGCAATAGAGCCTAACTTTAAGAATTCTTCTAGTTTATTCATTTATCGAATTCGCATAAATGGTTGTTACTCGAAATTCGGACACCAATACTCAAGCACCTGATCAGGAGACCCTTGCTGCTATGGTGGCTAAGCGTAACACTAAGAAAAGTAAGAAGGGTAAGTACTAAGAAGACTCCAGCGCCCCAGGTTGAACCAGAGGAGCGGGTTGATCATGTTGAGATAGATGAGCAAGCTAACCAGAACTAAGTGCCACCCCCACCTGTTCTACCAGCTCAAGTTGTCTTGCCACCAGATATGGGTGAGGCTTTTAATGCAATGAGAGGGGTTATAGAGATGTTTACTACAGTCATGGCTACTCAGGCTCCTAGGGAGAATGAGGCACCACCTCAAGGCAACAGACATGAAAGTTCTATAACCTCCAGGGAACATGAGTTCCTCAAATTGAAACCACCAGAGTTCTACAGTACCAAGGTTGGTGAGGACGCAATGTTATGGCTTGAGGAAGTTAAAAGGGCACTCCGGATGATGAAACCATTTGATAATGAGGTTGTTGACTTGGCTGCCCACCAGCTTAAGGGTACGGCAGGCTCTTGGTTTGAGATGTTGGAAAGAGAAAAAAGATGAGGATTATGGTCCGCCTACTTGGGAGGAATTTGAGGAGGCATTGACAACAAACTTTATACCAGAAGAAGATAAGTAGCCAAGGCTACTCAGTTTGAGAAACTTAAGAAGGGATCAATGAGTGTAGAAGAATACCAGACGGAGTTTGTCAAGTTGGCTAAGTACGCTTCTAATATGTTTCCAACAGAAAGGGCAAAGAATAATAGATTCGTTAATGGATTGGGTAATCACATTCAGGACATTACAGAGGCGGCAGCAGCAGGTATGTCAGTCTTTTCCTCTGTTGTAGGATTTGCTAAGAACTTGGAAACGATGAAACATCAGCGAAAGATGAAAAGGAAAGCTACAATAACAAGAGAGCCCAATCATCCAGCGGTTACAATAGTTCAATGGGAGGAGGAAAGAGCTCATTTAACAAGGCTACATCGGCACCAGCTCAGTCCTCTTACCAGCCAAGTGTTGGGTCATACTTCAAGAAGAACCAGAACTATGGGAATCAGTCTCGTCGGAATCAGAACCTTGGTGGCAGGTCTAATCAAAATCAGATTTTTCAATCTCCAGTTATTCAGAGTCAAGCAGTGTCAACCAGCAGCTACAGTATGGTGATGTTTGTGGTAATTGCAAAAAGAATCATTCAGGGCCGTGCAAGTTGGGTTTTCGAGGTTGTTACAATTGTCTTGAAGAGGAACACAAAAAATTTAATTGCCTAAAGTTGCAGCGAGCCTATGATGGGGGAGCAGCATGTCCAGTAGGTTCTTCAGTTACTGCAGTTGCACCACCCTAAGCTCGTGGCCCTCAGAACCAGGCTGCGCATGAGGCGGGTAGAGGTTCAGGCTCAGTCCACCAGGGAGGGGGACAACCCTGCTTATATGCTACACTTGATCGTCAAAGTGCAGAGGCATCTCCAGCAGTTGTCATAGGTATACTTCAATTTTACTCACAGAATGCATATGTCTTGATTGATCCAGGTTCTGCGTATTCTTATGTCACTCCGTTTTTTTCTGCGAGTCTCGGGTTAGTACCTGAACATTTAAGTGAGTCCTTCTTGGTATCCACTCCAGTGGGAGAGCCAGTGAAAGCAACGAGAGTTTATAGGGGTTGCACGATCTCAGTGCAAGGCTGCAATTCCACTGTTGATCTTATAGAATTAGAAATAGTAGACTTTGATGCAATCATGGGTATGGATTGGCTTTCTTCTTGCCATGCCACATTAGATTGTCGTGCTAAGATAGTCAGGTTCCAGTATCCAAATGAAGAGGTCCTAGAATGGAAGGGTAGTTCAGCGTCACCAGTAGGTAAGTTTATTTCGTATCCTAAGGCACAAAAGATAATAAGTAAGGGATGTGTTGCCTACTGGGCCCATATCATTAATGCAGGATCAGAGGTGCCTACTCTTCAGTCTGTTCCAATTGTTAGAGATTTTCCAGAAGTTTTTCCAGATGACCTTCCCGGACTTCCTCCGGAAAGAATCATAGACTTTGGTATTGACCTCATGCCGGGCACTCAGCCTATATCTATTCCTCCATACAGAATGGCTCCAGTAGAACTTAAAGAGTTGAAAGGCCGAATGTGTCACCGCGGGGTGCCCCGGTCCTGTTTGTCAAGAAGAAAGATGGGTCTCTCAGAATGTGTATTGATTATCGGCAGTTGAACACAGTCACGATTAAAAACAGGTCTACCTAGAATTAATGACTTATTTGATCAATTTCAGGGAGCAAAGTACTTCTTCAACATAGACTTGAGATCGGGGTATCACCAATTGAGAATTAGAGAAGAAGATATTCCAAAGACAGCCTTCAGGACTCGCTACGGGCAAATTTCTAGTGATGTCCTTTGGGTTGACTAATGCACCAGCTGCTTTCATGGACCTGATGAACAGAGTCTTCAAGCCGTACTTGGTTGCCTTTATTATCATGTTCATAGATGATATTTCGGTAAATTCCAAGAGCAAGGAGGAACATGAAGAGCACCTCATGATAACACTCCAGACTCTTAAAGAGAATGAACTATATGCTAAGTTTTCCAAATGTGAGTTTTTGCTCCAGTCAGTGGCATTCTTAGGCCATGTGGTATCTAGTGAAGGCATTAAGGTAGATCCTCAGAAGATAGAAGCGTTTAAGGGCTGGCCAAGGCCAACAAAACCGACTGAAATTAAAAGTTTCTTGGGTTTGGCAGGTTACTACAGGAGGTTCTTTGAGGGTGTTTCTTCTCTTGCAGCACCATTGACCAAGCTGACTCAGAAAGCAGTTAAATTTCAGTGGTCAGACGTATGCAAGCAGAGCTTTCAAGAATTAAAAAAGAGGTTGACCACCGCACCTGTGTTAACCTTGCCGACAGGTTTAGGAGAATTCATAGTCTATTGCGATGCCTCTAGAGTAGGGCTTGGTTGTGGTCTCATGCAATAAGGAAAGGTTGTTGCCTATGCTTCGAAGCAGGTGAAAAATCATGAGAAGAACTACCCCACACATGACTTAGAGCTTGCAGCGGTGGTATTTGCCTTGAAGATATGGCGACACTACTTGTATGGTGAGCGTGCTGATATATTCACGGACCATAAGAGTCTCCAGTATATTTTCAAGCAAAGGGAGCTAAATTTGAGGCAGAGAAGGTGGCTCGAATTGTTGAAGGATTATGATAGTAATATCCTCTACCATCCGGGCAAGGCTAATGTGGTAGTAGACGCACTCGGCAAAAAGTCAATGGGTGTCTTAGCTCATTTATTAGTTCAAAGGAGACCGTTAGGCCGAGAGATGCAGAAGCTGGCAAATGAGGGGTCAAACTGGATGAAACAGAAGGAGGAGATGTAGTTGCTTATGCCTTAGCACGTTCCTCACTTGCTTCACATGTTAAGGCTAAGCAAGATGAGGATTCGTATTTGGTAAAAGTAAAAGATGGAGTCAAAAATAAAGAAATCATTGCTTTCACTTTTGGAAACGATGGAGTTTTGAAGCTAAATGGCAGGTTATGTTTACCAGATGTGGATGATCTCAGAAAAGCCATCATGGAAGAAGCCCATAGCTCGAGATACTCTATTCACCTAGGTGCTACTAAAATGTACGAAGATTTGAAGGATTTTTATTGGTGGAAAGGCATAAAGAAGCAAGTGGCAGATTATGTGGCTAAATATTTGAATAGTCAGCAAGTCAAAGCAGAGCATCAAAGGCCAGGTAGTCTACTTCAGGATATAGAGATACCGTAGTAGAAATGGGAAGCGATAAATAAGGATTTTGTGGTAGGCTTGCCTCGCACGTACCGTAAGCATGGTTCAATTTGGGTGATAGTAGACAGACTCACAAAGTCAACTCATTTTCTGCCAGTGAAGACAACAAACAGTGCAGAACAATATGCTTAGGTGTACATCAAGGAAATTGTTAGGTTGCATGGCACCCCAATCTCGATTATTTCTGACAGAGGTCCTCAGTTCACAGCTCATTTTTGGCAAGCTTTCTAGAAAAGGTTGGGAACTAAGGTCAACTTGAGCACCGCTTTCTATCCGCAAAGTGATGGTCAGGCAGAAAGGACCATTCAAACCCTCAAGGATATGTTGCGAGCTTGTGGTATAGATTTCGGTGGTAATTAGGATGACCACTTGCTGCTTATTGAGTTTGCTTACAATAATAGCTATCAGGCTAGTATTCGGATGGCTTCGTATGAGGCACTATATGGGCGTAGATGTAGATCTCCAGTAGGTTGGTTCGAACCAGTAGAGGTTCTGTTACTTGGCCCAGAGTTTGTTTATGAGGCTTTAGAGAAAGTCCAGCTAATTAGAGAAAGGCTTAAAGCGGCTCAGAGTCGTCAAAAGTCTTATTCTGATAAGAGGCACGGAGACTTAAAGTTCAATGTAGGTGATATGGTATTCCTAAAAGTGTCACCAATGAAGGGAGTTGAAGTTCGGTAAGAAGGGAAAACTTAGTCCTAGATTTATCGGACCTTATGAAATTTTAAGCAAGAAAGGTAATGTGGCTTATGAGCTAGACATGGCAGTTGGGTTGTCTTCGCTCCATCCTGTTTTTCACGTGTCGATGTTAAGGAAGTCCGTCCATGATGAGTCACATGTTAGTCCTTCTAATACCATAGAGATTAATACAGACTTGAGTTACGAAGAGGTACCAATCTAAATTCTTGATAGGCAAGTTAGAAGGTTAAGAACAAAAGATATAGCTTCGGTGAAAGTATAGTGCGTGGTCATAATTCAAAAGAGGCTACATGGGAGGTTGAGGAAGACATGAAGAAAAGGTATCCCCATCTACTTGAAGAACGAGGTATGTGAACTATAAAGGTTTAATTTGTTTTTAATTTTTTCTGGTTAATTGTGAGATATTATGTGGTTTAGCTCCTTGCCGGAGTATAAGTAATTCGGTAGTATAATTTAGCTTCTTGCCGGATTTTTTTCTAGTTATTATTGAGATTTAGCTCTTTGCCGGAGCATGTTTCATTTATTACTGAGATTTGCCTCCTTGCCGGAGTAGTAGTGATTATTTTGAGTTGCTATTGTTACCTATGCATAGCCCATTATGGTGTATTGGTTGTTTTGGGTGTAGTTGTGATATTTGTGACATGGATTTTTTTTTTCGGATATCCCAGTTACAAGTGAGACTCAGCCAAAATTTTTAAGAAATCCAATACTTAGGAAAGTTTGGAGTATTTGGCTAGTTAGAAGGATGACGAAGTGGTAGGAGTGTAGAGTACACATCCTTCGAGGACGAAAAATTTTAAAGGAGGGAAGAATGTAATATTCCTCAATTTTTCTAAATTTAAGGACACCCATTGGTGATGTTTGGCACTTATGCCTATATTTCCTTAATATTTCCTCACGTTTGGATACTTTATTCGCACGTTTTCTAGTTGATGAGCATGATGTTGCACTGATTTTATGTCGTATGATTATAGATTGTAATGAAGTGCAATTGAAGCTTTAAAGAGCATGATCGAGCAAGAAAAGACTGGAATTGGATTGAGGATTGGATCGAGCACACGAAGGCACGACGCGACGCAAGCTGCAGACGAAGAAAAACTGAAATTGGCCTGGCGCCATGAGGGGAGCGCCGCGCCCACTGCAGCCCCCAACTGTCCTGCGCGTTTTCGGCGCGGGGTGTGGCCGTACGTGCGAGATTCGACGGACTCTGCTTTGTTGCACACGGTTTGAGGCGCGGGGCGCCAGCTATAGCGCCCCTAGAGCGTTTTGGAAGTCCTATTTTGTCTAGGCTTAGGCGTAACTAATTGCTAGGCTTTTGTAAACATTATAAATACTTTTTTACTTAGTTTTTGAGGGAGGTTCAGACTTTGAAGCAATTGTTGAGCACCATACTTCATTGAACCAGGGTTTAGTTCCTATTCTTTCATCTATTAATCATTTCATCATTATTTCATCAAATCATTGTCTTGTGATTATGAGTATGCGTGGCTAAATTATTCATTCTAGAGTTAGAGCGTTTCATGAAGGTTGATGTTTGCAGATTGAATTCCAAATATTGAATCCCATAACGGATTATTTATACTTTCTTGATTTCACTTGTTTAATTATCAAGGCCCGATAATTAGGCATTATCTATGGTTCTTAGATTGAACTTGAAAGAAGGAATTTATGAACGCAATAAGAAAGAGTTGGGCTAGATTGTTAACATGGGCATCGGGGAATCAATTTGTGAGTAGGATAGACATATACTTGCTCGCCTAGCTTAATTAATCACAAAATTTGTTAATGCGTGCACGTGATTCAACCCATAGACATATATGGATTGGAGTAGCTTGCATAGACCGTGAAGAATCGAAAGGTTTTCACGGGTACATTTAACCTGTTAGTTAGTAATCCGGGATTCGAGGAGTGGAAACAATTGGAAAACTCAATTGGATTGGTCGTAGCTCTGACCCTGGACCGTCTCATTAATATTGTTTACAACCAAAGTTTGCCCCATTGTTTGACTGATTTTCCACCATTTAAATTACTGTTCTTTAGTTAATAAAATTTTCACCATTGAAAAAGATTCCTGGATAGTTAGTTAGAAATTGTTTGTTAAGCGTCAGTCCATACTTAGTCCTCGTGGGAACGATACTTGACTTATCATTCTATTACTTGTCGACCGCGTATACTTGCGTGTGCGTTGGGAGCAACAAGTTTTTGGTGCCGTTGTCGGGGACTAACAATTGACCGATTTCTTTTTGAACGATTACTTATTATCTATTCAGGTTTAATTTTTTTTTTTTTTTTTTTTGAGTTTCTTGTGCTGTTCCAGGTAACAGGATTTGCATGCAAAGGAATAGAAGTGACGAACCACTCGAACCTTTTGATCCCGAGCCTGAAAGGACCTTGAGAAGGGTAAGTAGTGAAGCGAGAGACCGAGCAGCACTAGCACTTGTACTTGCTTCCTTGCCCACTGAAATACCTCGAGGAAGGATTGGGCTATGAAGCTAGATGATGCTCTTTTGGCCTATCGGACTGCATTTAAAACGCCTATTGGAACTTCTCCATATAGGCTTGTTTATGGTAAGGCCTGTCACTTGCCCGTTGAGCTATAGCATAAAGCATATTGGGCGATTCAAAAGCTCAATCTTGATATGGAATTGGCGGGTGAAAAGAGAATGCTTCAATTGCATGAGCTTGAAGAGTTCCGTTTCCATGCTTATGAGAATGCAAAATTGTATAAGGAACGGACAAAGAAGTGGCATGACAAGCACATTGAGCGTCGTCAGTTTGAGCCTGGGCAGCTGGTTTTTTTGTTTAATTCGAGGTTGAAGCTATTTCCGGGCAAGTTGAAGTCAAGATGGTCGGGGCCGTTTGAAGTAGTTTGTGTTACCGCACATGGAGCGGTTGAGTTGAGAGCCCCAAATTCGAAGAAGACGTTCTTGGTGAATGGCCAAAGAGTGAAGCATTATTGGGGAGGTTCGGTGAATCATCGTACCTCCATTACCTTGAGGGATCCATGATTGATAATCGTCGTGCCACGACGTTAAATAAGGCGCTTCTCGAGAGGCAACCCGAGTTTGTACTTGTAATAGTTTAGTGTTTTGTGCTTTATAGTGTCACGTGGTTTTTGTTTTGTTTTGTCATTTTTGTAGGTGTCGGGAGTGCTAAACGAGATGTAGTCGATGTATTTTGGTTTCGTTTTCCACTGGAAGGAACGTCGCACTACATCTCATTTGAAAAGGACCTCATTTAGATCCGTGGCACTTTGAGGCATGCCCCGCGCTTGGTTTCGCGCTTGGAATAAAAATTCGGTACGAAAAAAATTGTTCGGGTGCATTTTGGAGTGCCCCGCGCCTCCCAACGCGCCGAAACATCCAGTGAGTGCAGATTCTTGGGCGCTTTGGACGTGCGCCGCGCTGGCTATCGCGCCAGGTAAAAGAAGTTTTACAATCCGGGTCAAACCGGGTTTTGACCTGTGACCCGGTTTTCCTTTTCCCCTTTTCACCCGATTCTCCTATTCTTTTCTTCATATTTTTCAATCAAAACACTTTCAAACTCCCCCAAATCACTCCTATTTCTTGTAATTCATCTCAAGTTCTTCTCCAATCATCCTAAACTCTTCAAGTAAGTGTTTCTTCTCCTTCTCTTTCCATTACATAGTAAGTTAACATTATCTTTCTATGTTTCAATCCCTAACTAGTGTGCAAGTATGTTGTCTAGAAATTGATCTTAATTGCTTATATTCATGCATTGTGCTTAATGGTTGGCTTGTATACTTGCAAAAAGGGATCTCCCAACAATTTGGGAGGGTTGATACATTACTTTAGCCATTGAAATTGCAAATTAAAAATTGTGCACACCAAGAGTTTGATAAAATGCCTCAACTATAAAAAATGCTTATCCTTGTGAATTCTTGAGTAGCAATGGTACCATTAGGCTTAAGTTGACCATTGGGTGTCACACATATGTAGAATTGGCTATTTTGTAATCTCCTCTAGCTTGATCATGAAGTCCACGCCCGTGGCAATTTTCGCAATGCTTGTTTTCGCTAAGTGTGGGGTCGCTCGTGGTTATGAGTTGAATTGTTGATAAATTTAATGAGCGATAAGCGTGGGGTGTTGACCCACCCAATTGACTTTGTGCTTGAATTGAAATCTCACATTTGCATTTTTGTTTGATGTAGGCACCATGGTTAGAACATCCAACAAAGCAGGTTCTTCCTCCGTCCCGGCTCCTTAAAGGTCACTACAAGCCGAGGCCTCTTCGAGCAAAGCAAAGGGCAAGGCACCGACCAAGCCCAAGGCCAAGGCTAGAGTTCCCAAAGATGCGGTGCCTATCCCAAGGCCCGGTGGTAGGACGAGGTTTGGCCTCTCCTTTGTCAAGAAGGGCGAAAGCCAAACATGGTACAAAAACGTGCGGCTTGCAGGATATATTCTCGAGCAAACCATTGATGAGAGGAAGTTGATGCAGAAGTGTCGGGGTGTCAGAGAGGCCATTCACGCCTTGCATTGGGACTCAGCCTTTGAGAGTCCGGGCCATGCTAACCTTGACCTTGTGCAAGAGTTCTATGCAAATTGGGACCTAAATGAAGCGTGGAAAGATGACGACATGGTCTCAATTCGGGGAAAGAAGGTGAAATTGGATCACACTGCCTTGAACACCTTCTTGGGGGTAGAGGACCCGGATTATGACGAGCTTAGGGAGTTCAGAAAGAGGCCTGATTACAAGGCCATGCGAGAGGCACTGTGTGGCGAGGGCTCCACTCATCGGTGGGAGCAATCTGAGACAGGTAGACACATACACATGCTCTTTTCGTAGTTCTTGAAGACGGCTCGAGTATGGATGAGGTTAATCAATGCACGCTTTCTACCTGCGAGCCATTATTCCGAGGTCACAAGACTCGGACGTGCATGATCTACTTCTTCATGATTGGGAGGCCGGTTAATATTGGCTACTACATGCTGAAAATGAATAAGCAGCAAAGGAACACGAAGAAGTGTAGCCGATTGTACTTTGGGAACATTCTCACCAGGTATCTAGAAAAGGAAGGAGTCCCGGTTGATGAGGTCGGGGATCGCATTGTCCCCGACACTGAGAAGACTTTTGATATCGCAGCGGTGAAGAATGTGACCACCACCGCACCAGTGCGACTGACAGCGGACGAGTGGCGGGACACAGAGGCCAACTTACCCGCGCTTCAGTACCTGATTATGGAGCATATGGCCCGGCAGGCCAGCATGGATATGGCTACGCTTGATCGCGCAGTTCCTTTATTGGATTCTTTGAGACGCCTGCTTGGTATGACTCAGACGATGGCGCTACCCACGGAGGAGGATGAGAACACTTATTCGGACATCATAGACCGTGATCCGAATAGAGATGGTGTGGAGACAGATGCAGAGGGAGGTGCCACAGACGGGGAGGAGGAGGATGAGGACCGTACTCCACGACACCGTCCATTGTAGACCGATTGGCCCTCAAGGAAGTTTTCTTTACCCTTGCACTTTCTTATTTTTAGCACTGAGGACATTGATTGATTTAAGTGTGGGGTGGGGGAACTCCCCTTTATTTTGGAGGTTAGGGATGCATGTACCGTTAGGATTTTTCTTTTGTCACTTGACATTTTGTTTTTGTTTTTAGTATTTGCTTTTGTTTTATTAGAAAAAAAATGCAAAAAGAAATTCTTTGTAGGCTTTGTAGTGGTACATGTCATCCACCCCGTGGTTTTTCTTATGGCCTCAGTTCTTTTCCACGGGAGGCCTTTGAACCGGGAAGTTTTTTTATTTTCTTTCTTTATAGGATTAGAGTAGTTATAGGTGGTCCTAGACGAAAGAAATAGTTAGAATGCTAGGTAACTTTGATTTGTTTGATACCGGTGGACTTGAACTTATTGCATGGGATACTTGTGGTGTCGTTTTGGTTTTAAAACTATGATTCATGCCTAGGAAAAAATTGAATGACCCCCTTGAGATGCTTGAGTCCACTCACTTGACATTGTTGTGAACCTTTGTGCATTAGTGCTTAAATTCCCACAAGTTGCACCCTATTTGCTTGATTGAGAGTTGTGATCGAATCATCTTGTGTGGACCGTGTGCAATGTGTGATGTGAGGCATATTCTATTGTGTTCCATTATTCCATCTTTGCATATTGGTATCTAGAACTTGCCACGTGTGTGTGCAAAGCAAAATCCTAGGTTTGCTCTAGTCGGGAGATGATACGGGCCTTCTTGGATAAGCCTTTTACCTTTATTTGCCTACCCTTATATGCACCCTTGATTGTTGTGATCCCTTTGACCTTTTGTTGGCACCCACACTGCAAGACTACCCATTTGCTCCTATTTGCCTTCTTTTGACCATTTACTCCTTAAGCACTTAAATTGATAATTTTATATTATTGTGGAGTTTGTGGTTGAAGTATTGGGAGGGTTTTGAGTGGAACCAATGAGGGGAATACTTGATAAATTGTGAAGTAGTTGAAGGAGCATTGGCAAGGTTTGGAAAGAATTGAATAGAAAAAACAAATGAAAAAAAAAAGCTGAAAAAAATTGAAAAAAAAAAGAAAAAAGAAAAAAAATGAATAACAATCCTTGCTAGTGTTGTGCTTAAAAGAAAAATTGCTTCTTGTTGAAAAAGATGTGTGTGAAATTTGTTGGGTGGTGAATTGGGTGGTTTGATGAGATGTGTGCTTTCATTGTATTGTGATGTATTAAAGTGCTTAGGGAGGTAGTCACTATTATCCATATGTATCCTATCAGCCCTTTAGCCTACATTACAACCCTTTAAAGTCCTAGTTAATCCCGATTGGAGTGAGCTTACATTAGTGGAGTCCTACACTACGGGCAAGCCTATGGTACATCGTGGGTGACATGGGAACTTTTCATGAGAGTGAGCGAGTTCTTTCTATGCTATTGTCCCCATTCCATTCTTGATATTCATTTTTGTGTGTGATATTTAGGGGACACTCTCTTGCTTTATTGTTTGGTGAGGGCACATGGTTTGCATGAGATAGGTGAAGTCGTGGCTTTTTGGTTGAGCAGATAGGTGTGATTTGTGGGAGCATGGTTGCAATGAGTCGAGTTTGTGCATTTGAGTTGTCTTGGGGTGGTTAGTCTCGTGTTTTTAGTTTGTTATATTGTTGGCATGTTTGTTGGACCCATAGTAGTCATGTATGTATTTGTTCAATGGTCGGTATCAACCATAGTCATAGACAGACCTGTTCTACCTAGGTTGGGGAGTCATTTGTGATTGCTCGAGGGCGAGCAAAGGTTCATGTTTGGGGTGGTGATGTTTGGCATTTTATGCCTATATTTCCTTAATATTTCCTCACGTTTGGATACTTAATTCGCATGTTTTCTAGTTGATAAGCATGACGTTGCACTGATTTTATGTCGTAAGATTGTAGGTTCTTATGAAGTGCAATTAAAGCTTTAAAAAGCATGATCGTGTAAGAAAAGGCTGGAATTGGATTGAGGATTGGATCGAGCACACGAAGGCACGACGCGACGGAAGCCGCGGACGAAGAAAAACTGAAATTGGCCTGGCGCGACGCGCCCACTGCAGCGCCCAACTGTCCTGCGCGTTTTGCGGCGTGGGGCGTGGCTATTACGTGCGAGATTCGATGGACTCTGCTTTGTTGCACGCGGTTTGAGGCGCAGGGCACCAGCTATAGCGCCCCTGGAGCATTTTTGGAAGTCCTATTTCGTCTAGGCTTAGGCGTAACTAATTGGTAGGCTTTTGTAAACATTATAAATACTCTTTTACTTAGTTTTTGAGGGAGGTTCAGACTTTGGAGCAATTGTTGAGCACCATACTTCATTGAACAAGGGTTTAATTCCTATTCTTTCATCTATTAATCATTTCATCATTATTTCATCAAATCATTGTCTTGTGATTTTGAGTATGCGTGGCTAAATCCTTCGTTCTAGGATTAGAGCGTTTCATGAAGGTTGATGTTTGAAGATTGAATTCCATATATTGAATCCCATAACGGATTATTTATTCTTTCTTGATTTCACTTGTTTAATTATTAGGGCCCGATAATTAGGCATTACCTATGGTTCTTAGATTGAACTCGAAAGAGGGAATTTATGAATGCAATAAGAAAGAGTAGAGCTAGATTGTGAACCTGGGCATCGGAGAATCAATTTGTGAGTAGGATAGACATATAATTGCACGCCTAGCTTAATTAATTACAGAATTCGTTAATGCGTGCACGTGATTCAACACATAGACATATAGGGATTGGAGTAGCCTGCATAGACCGTGAAGAATCGAAGGGTTTTCACGGGTACATTTAACCTATTAGTTAGTAATCCGGGATTCGAGGAGTGGAATCAATTGAAAAACTCAACTGGATTGGTCGTAGCTCTGACCCTGGATCGTCTCATTAATATTGTTTACAACCAAAGTTTGCCCCTTTGTTTGACTGATTTTCCACCATTTAAATTACTGTTCTTTAGTTAATAAAATTCTCACCATTGAAAAAGATCCCTAGATAGTTAGTTAGAAATTGTTTGTTAAGCGTCAGTCTACACTTAGTCCTCGTGGGAACGATACTTGACTTATCACTCTACTTGTCGGCCGCGTATACTTGCGTGTGCGTTGGGAGCAACAATTGGCGTAAGAAATATCAATGTAAGGTCGTTCCTTATGTTATGACGAGGTTTGAGAAAAACAAAAAAAAAATAATAACGAAAGTAAGTTAAAGTATTAACTTTGGATGGAGTACAAATATCGAATTATATAAGAGGTAAGAGAAAATATTACAATAGGCTAAAAACTCAAGCTGACATAAAGTTTGACCAAAAGAGATAAGCTACCCTTTAAAGAAAAATCACTTTTGTGGCTATTAGCTCAAATTTTAACAAAGGAAAAGGGATAAATCCCTTCTGACGTGTGAATGAGCCATAAAAATTTAAGTACTCCCTCATTAGGAAGACTGACAGAAACGAGAATAAAGCACAACGGAAAATCTTTCGGCTAAATCAATTTGAGATCCAATCAAGGTAAATTCTTTTTACGAAATCAAATAGTGACAGTGCTATTACACGCAACAACATCACTTCATAATAGATTATATTTTTAGGAAAGTTCTCCAAAACCTAGAAAGTTAATGATTGAACCTAAGTACTTGAATTGGAGAAAGATTGAAACTTTGGAATTGATTTTGCAACTTAATTATCGTAGTTGTTGGGTGAAGTGAAGTGTGTGAATTGGAGCTTATGTTTAGCTCGAGGAGTAATCGAGTTGAATTGAGATATACCCTTTCTAAGGTGTTTTTCTCATAAAGTGCATGTATTTAAGGTGTCTGTTAAATTGCTTTAGAGAGGTTAATGTACGTTTGATTGGAGCGGGCAAACGTTCATTATCCATTAATGTTTCTAAGTTGTTCTTTAGTATCAAGTATCTAGAATTATGTTTTATAGCTTCCTTTACATTCCGATAACATATCTTTACTTGAGTATGATTTCATATGATTATTTATGTTATTTTATGATTATTATCAAATAATTTCAAGATTTATTTGTGTTTGAAAGCTAATGAAACTATGATGAGATTTTACATGAAGGGTTAAGTTCAAATTGAGGCCTTTGGTGCGAAGCAATATTTTTAAAATATTTTTGGGAGCTCCCTTAAATTCTGAGAAGGGTAAACTTGTTCGTAGCCATAGCCGGACTGCGGAGCGTGACCATAGTCGGGTTGCGTTTTACCCCAAAACTACCCTGACAGGATAGGTATGTGCCATAGTTGGGCAATGAATACTAGCATGTCATACCTTGAACTGTGGGACGCCACGAGGATAGGAAAGAGAAAGAAAGAAAAGATGTCAGACTTGAGCGGTACTCCCTAAAGATGAAAGTATAAGCTATTTTGCAATATTTACGAGTTTATTTTGATCTAATGTTTCAGCTGTCTTAAAGTAAAGTTTACGCATTCATGTTTTATTAACTCTCGTTCCGGCCTTAGTGAGGGAGTCAATGATACTCACTGGGTGACGAGTGATTCGTTATTCACGTTCCTTTTTCTTGGAACCTACGTTGGCTTCGTCAATGTAGACGCAGATCACAGAGGCGATCAGACTACATGCTAGGACTCTCCCTCACATTCTCAGTTGTTGGTAAGCTCCGCTTTGCTTTCAGTGGAGACATATCAGCTTTCCTTACCAGTTCTTTCATTTATTTTATTTATTCAGTTGAGTATTGCCGATGGTTTCATGTCTCGTGCAATATGACATTCTTCCAGTTTTTGAGGCTTCATAGACAATAAGTTAGAAGGGTTATGGTGCACATTTTAAGATTTAATGCTCAAAGTATTTTAAAGTTATATTGACTATTTATTATAAGATGCAGAGTTAATATTTATTCAAAATAATTATGAGTTTTTGAAAGATGTATGAAAAGTTTAGCAGGTCTGGTTCACCTGGTCCTCAGGTGTCGTGTCATAACTCGTTTAAAAAACGGGTCGTAACAATGACACGTAAATATTATTTCGAGAATAGAAGTTCTGTTATGGTGAATATTTCTTGTTAAAGCTTAGTACTATGTTGAGAGTATGATTTCTGATATAAATATCAATTGGGGGGATAGAGGCACCCGGTTAAGTTGTCAATTTTAACAGAATGACATGGTTGACGATGAGAGTCCCACGCCGTTGATTGTTGCGTTGTTGCTTTATTTTCTTACCCTGAATCTTAACTTCTATGAAAATTATGGAATAAAATTATTTAGAGAAGATGTATCTAAAGGTTTAAATGTTATAACAAGACATTAGAAGAAATTATGAGATACCTATGTATATAAAGATTTTATATGTGCAAGGCATGTGCATGACAACTGTATGGCATGACATGTTCCATCATTATTTTCTTAAATTGTCAAAAGAAAATAATAATACCAGATGTTTGCAATGGCGAAAATGTAAAGACAAGATGCCAGAAGAAAATCCAACAACATATGTATTTATACATTGGGAGAGAATGTAAAGATGTTTAAAGAATTTAGAATATAGTAACTACTTATTTTTTGTTTAGGATTTTTTAAGTGTTGTAATACTTGCATAAATAAGAACAACAACACTTATCAGGAACACAAACCACACTCGACTAACCGTTCTCATGAATTTTAAACCTTTAGGGGTCGTTCGGTTTGGCTTTTTTTCTTTTACGCGGGTATTAACTATTAATGCGGGTAATTGTAATGTGGTATTAATTATGTGTGTATTAATAATTTGAGTATTGATAATGCGAGTATTAGTTATGTTTGGTTTAATAATGTGCGTACCAGCCATGCATATATTATAACGTAAGGATTATTTGTTGAATCACCGATATATTACAAATTAACAAACAGTATTATTATTTAAAATATTTATTTACTCCTTAAATAAAATTTTAAAATATTCTTATTATTATGAGGGTTAATTTTGTCATTTTAAATTTTAATACATGCATAATTAATACCCACATTATTAATACCACCTTCTACCCCGCATAAAATAATACATAGATTCCCGCATTAATAATACGGGTAGTAATAATGCGAATTATATAAAAAGACAACCAAACGTTGCACTAATTTTATGCGGATATTAAAATTTCACAGAAACCAACCGAACGCTGCGCTAAATGAATACTGAGTTTTGTGTGGGTGTTAATATTTAATGCGGGGAACGGAACGACCCCTAAGTTTTTTATTTTAAAACATAAATAGTTTATGATTAATTCTTGCAGTAAGTTAGATAACTCTCTAAATTATATTAAATTAAGTATAGCTCAAATTCTTCAGCTCCTTTATGATTTTGAAAAAATTCACAATCAAAGAAGCATTATAGGTATGATTAACGCATAATTCATAAGTTCAATTTTTTATTTAAGACTCTTGCAGAAAATAACTAATAATTGGCACTTTCGATATCAATCTCTTTACGGATAACAGAAAAACTTTATCGTAACAAAGGTTACTGAGTATACATCCATGTACCTCTAAATGGCTTAGCAGATAAAGAAGAAACAACAACAGATTTTGTAGGTAAAACATTGAAATCCTATCAATAATTTTATTCGGAAGTTAACGGTAAATTCATTTGGCTCATTTTACCTATTTATTTCCATAGTATTTCTCTTAAATCTTCTCTTATGAGATGGTAACAAAAAGCTCTTTATCTTGGAACCTGGAGCTTCCATTACTATTTTTCTAAGTTATGGAAGGAAAATATTAAGACGTGGAGCTGTATGTAAAGAAGGAAATGTTAAGACAAGACGTGAGCAGAAAAATCTAAGAAACTAAGATATTGGGAGTAATATCTTAGTTTTTTTTATGGACTTGTTAGTGTTCTCATAATATATTCATATCTAGTATAATAGAAAAAGAGAATGTCTCAAATTGTAAGTATAAAGTAGTCTAAAGTTTTAAATTGTCTTGATAGGATTGCATTAAGGGCTACTGAATAATTGTGTATTTCAATTAGGATTTGTAGCCCGGAATACAAATTTAAATTAGTAGAAGCAAAGACAATTAAATAAAAAGTTCATAGACTATAAAATGGTTCATGCACATATATTCTTAAATTATGAGAACTTAAAGGAAAATTTAACACCCAATTCTAGTGATCAATAAGCTGAAAAACTATTTGTGACACATCACCGAAAGGGCTTGCCATTCGTGATTAATATGAAACTGACTGCAAACTCAATTCATTATGAACTTAACGGGCGACATATCTGCCAGAATAACTTTTTTGATTATACTATTTCACTGGTTGTCCAAGAAGGGATGGAATAATTAATAGGGTATCCAAAAATAGGAAAAATTATACACACGCACTTCCTTTGCCCCCACCCCCCCCCCCCCCACCCCATGGACCTGAGCAAGATTTGTTATTCCAATATCTATGTTGTGTTTTTCTAATGCATCAAAAGCATAAACTCTTCTTATGTTTCTTGTGTTTTCATTATGGCAGATCTGGCTGAATAACAATCAATAAAAAAAATGAAATAGGGGTTGAAACTACTCCAGATCTGGCGGCTGGAAAAATGCTACTATACGCTCGACCATGACCTTAGAATTATTCTCCCACTAGGAAAGAAAAAGTCGTTGCTAAAGTATAGATGATTCATTGAAAAGACCTTGTAAGAGTTCATGGTTCAACAGCAGGCCGTGCAAAAAGAGGTTAACACCGCACTTGCAGCACTTTTATGTAGAAGAAAAGAAGAACATCACATAACTGCAAGAGTAAAACGAGTCATGGGGAGACCATTTTTAGTCCCCGAGAACTCTGATACAAGAGCACATGGTCCTGTATCAGGAGGATTTGAAATTAGAGCTTCTGAAAATAGAGCTAAAAGCTCACCATCAAAAACAATTTGGAGTTCATTTTGCTGGGAATAAAGAAGCATGATGAGCATTTGGGTCAGATTTCATGAGCTCCAAAAGTCTTGAAATTCATTTATATTGAAAAATACTCTCAACAGACATATAAGTCAAATGCAGCCCCGAATTAAATTCATGATGCCGAACCTGATCAAGTGTGATGGTAATACCAATCCCCTAGATCACTATACTTCATACGTGGCCGAAATCAAAGGAAATGACTTAACAAAGGATGAAATTGAGGTTGTGCTAGTAAAGGAGTTTTTAAAAACACTTACTAAAGGTTCTCTAATTTGTACTCACTACTACCTCCGAACTCAATTGGCTCCTTTGCTGAAATGGTAGAAACCTTAGCGAAGGCACATACCAGAGTCCATAAGGTAGGAAAAATAGTCAAAGATATCTTTGCTTTTTAAGCGAAGAGATGACGAAGTCATATAAGGAGTTCATAGATAGGTTCTCTAGAGAGAGAGAGAGAGAGAGAGAGAGAGAGAGAGAGAGAGAGAGAGAGAGAGAGAGAGAGAATGACATTGCCAAAGGTTCAAGATAACAAGGCAAGGGTAGCCTTCTCCAACAATTTGAATGAAAGTGCGTCAAAGGCAACCTAGAGTTTTGAAACAACATTGGCTAGTCATTTCAGGTGTTAGAACTCTGATTGACAAGCTGAAAGTCTTAAGATCTCCATAAGGTCTGTTAGGAACTTTCTGTAGAGTTTGAGATGAATCGGACCTCGATTGGCAGGTCTTGGAAGACAATTTTATTTTCTAGTGTTGGTAAAGCCAAATTGAGGGTTTTAAGCTCGATTTGAGTAAATAAATTTTGAAGGTTTTGTTAGGTTCATATGATCATTTTTTGCCTATGCCGAGCTTTCAGAAGCGAAATCATAGGTTGTTCATATGTTTAATGTTTTGCAAATGTTCCAAGAGTTTGAACTTATCTGCTTTCTGTTCAACACTCGTCTTGTGTTTCGTAGATACAATTCGAGATCCTTCATTATGAGTAGGTCAAATATGTGTTATATAACTTGTGCGCAAATTTTGTGATGATTTAGAGCTTCGTAGGGCCCTGTTCGGACCCAAAATACAGCACCAGATGATGTTGCCGGGATACCAAAGGAATGCCCTGCACAATTGCGCAGGGGCTGGCACGATAGCATTTTGTTTATGATATTCTTTAGTGTGAAAGCACCCCTGTGGGCAAGATAACGAAGACCTGGGGCACGATAGCGCCAGCTTTGAGCGTAATAGTTCCGAGTCGTGAGTATAAAAAGTTCCCCATGTCCAGCCAAACTCAATTTTTATCCAAATTGATCGGTGTAGGTTAGTCCCTAAAGCTAATTCAAATTACCAAATTGATCCAAAGGCTCAAGCAAGTGATTCTAATCTTCTCTTATCACTAACTAGATTATTACGCATGTAGAATTCAATGAAATTCAAAGTAATTGAATGAGGTTGGAACCTTAACTAGTGAAATTGGGGAATTGGCGTTGATTGACACCAGAATGTAATCAAATGTTATATTTGAAATCGTGGGGTTGTGATGTTAGAGAATGAATTGTTTATGGGTATTCAGCTAAGCTAGGCCCAGGGGCAGTTTTGAGATTTCCTAAATAAAGCACGCTTTTGTTAATTATTCCGATTGTTAGCACTTATATGTGCTATTGTATCTTCATGGATCAAATTGTAGAACTTCCAAGGAGATTCGGAAAGGGAAGAAGGTCGTACAGTAATCGATTGGCTCCAGATTTAAGGTAACTGGTTTCATCCTACCCTTTGACAGCCGTTGGCCTTGTGAATGTTCTACCAACACGTTCCTTACGTGCGTAGCTACCGTTAGGCATACTTACTATGCCATATTTTTTATTGTATTTGTGACTGCAGTATATCTTAATGGTGTACTACATTAGACTCGGTGTCGAACCAAAAATAGAAATATTTGGTTGTGTATATGAATATGAGCTACATTAGACAATCACCTATTTTTAAACATAAAGCTTAGCACTATATTAAGAGTATGAGTTTTGATGTAAATATCAATTGGAGGATAGAGGCATTATGTTAAGTTGTGTATCCTTATAGAATCGGCTGGTTAACGATGCGAGTCCTGCACAGGTGATTGTCACGTTGTAGCTTTTTTTTGGACCCTGAAGATTCTATGACTATTTTCAATATTATGAAACGAAAATATTAAGACAAGATGTATCTAAAGGTTGAAATATTATGACAAGTCATTAGAGGAAATTATGAGGTACCTATGTATATAAAGGTTTAATATGTGCAAGACATGTGTTGGTCATGTGCATGACAAGTTCCATCATTATTTTCTTAAATTATCTAAGGGAAATAATAAGATAAGATGTTTGTAACGGCGAAAATGTGTAGACAGGATGTGAGAAGAAAATCCAACAAATCTATGAACTTATACATTGGGAGAGATTTAAAGATGTTTAAAGAATTTAGAATGTAGTAACTACTAATTTTTCGTTAAGAATTTTTTGAGTGTTGTAATATTTGCATGAAAGAGAACACCACTTTTTATTAGGAACACAAACCACACTTGACTAACAATTCTTAAGAATTTTAAACCTTTCAATTTTTGCTGGTAAAATGAGATTCATGTCAGATAGATTTTTTAAAACAAAAAAAGTTTAAAATTGATTAATTCAAGCAGTAAGTTAGATAACTCTCTAAATTAAATTAATATAATTGTAATTCTTGAACTCCTTTAAGATATTGAAAAAACTTAACTATCAAAGAAGCAAAAGAGGTTTGTTTAAAGCATAGGTAACAATCATGTATTTCTAAATGGCTTAGCAGCAAAAGCATAAACAACAACCAATTTCATAGGTAACAAAATTGATATTCTATCGATAATTTTATTCAGAAGTTTAATGGTAAAATCATTAGTCTCCTTTTTTTGGGTTAAAGGATTATATAATGAAACCAAAAAGTAGCATTTTACATCATGTCTAAGTGTTAGACCACTGGCTTCCAACTATTGGCCAATATCTATCTGGCTATCGGATCATAATATTTCTACATACAAAATGAAACTATTACATTGCTAAGGATAGGAATTCAACAATGACAAAGCTTGCTTCCACCTACATATTCCTTATCATTTGATATGTGTTATTTCCCACAAATACACCACTTTACTGTTTTAAGGACCAGTTCCTTAAAATGTGTTCCTTTACTCTACGATGTGCGGAATAAAAACTATAAGTAATTGAACACCAGATTTTAGCGTGGAAAAACCCCTAGACACGGGATCAAAAAACCACGACCTACTTCTCAAGTAGGATTTCAACTTCACTATGTAAAAAGACCCACTTGGTTACAAGACTCACTCTTACTAACCTAGGACTAACTCTAATCCTTTAGTGATCTTTCTCACGATCAGTGAAGTTGTGTCAAGTCCACGACTTGAACTACACAGTTTACAACTCGATTTTTGCTTACTACAATTGAACTAAGACTTGAACTTTTACAAGACTCAATCTAAGGAACAGGTTCTTACTTAGTTCTACTGTAGCTAATGATTACACAAATAAGCTAATAATTCTTCTCAGCTTTTGCTCGATGCTCTCTCTATTTGTGTACAACTTCTATGGCTGATAGTCTTCTCGTTTTATAGTTTCCAGCAGCCAAGAAGTCCCAATGAATTAGAATTCCAAAGCTCCCTTGACTTTGAATCCTAATTTGATTCTACCTTCTTGAATCCAAATCCTTTATCCTTTAGGATTATGCAATCTTTTCGTATCTGATTAGGCCTGCATAATTATCAAGATATACGTCAGTATTAGGATAAATAATAATATCTTAATCAAATGATTTTGCATGAATTATCTATTCTGCTCCAGTAATTCAAAGGAACAGGTCCTTTGAATCCGTTCCTCAGTCATCAGTCAAAACTCCAAGCTTTCCAAGCTAACAATTTCCCCCTTTTTGATGATGACAAATTCATACTCATAGCTTCATCTCCTTAATGTCCTGAAGTACAATGTAAGCTCAAAAAGACAATCAATCAGTGGAGAATTAATTCATCATTAAGGAACATATTTTTATTAGGTATAAAATCATGCAAAATCAGCCTTACTCTTCCCCCTTTTGGCATCATTGAAAAGGTTGCATATCAAAATATAACTCAAGTGTTAGATTTAATCAGCACATAGCCATTGAGGCAACTCAAAGTACAAACATAAATTAAATAAAGCAACTGCAAGACAATGATATTAGCCATCCAAGACAATTCATTTAACCAAAATATCAAAATCAGGGGATACAAGCAAGTACTACAGAATTATCCAACTACTAAAGAAGAAAATAAAGGCTAAGGCACTAGGCTAGGCTAGATCCCACTAGACAAAAGATGGCTAAAGGCTAGGGCTAAGGTGGTCAGGATGTGGAAGGACCAGTTCCCTGAGACTTGTGAAGGAGATCAAACATCTGCTTGAGCATTCCCTCATTGGTCTCTTTTGCTTTTGAGGCCTCTGCCTTCCAGTAATTCCTCTCTTCTTCCAACCTTGCAATCTCAGCAGCCTGCATAGCAACTTGTTGCCTAAGTGCCCTCACTTTGTTGTTCAGAGGCTGCCTCCCAACACCAGCCTGTGGAGGATCAGCCTGAACCGGCAAGTCACAGTTTATCAAGGTAGCACACCCAAATTTCTCCTTCTTTGTAGCTTTCACAACCCCTTCCAAGGGAACCTTCAACTTGGCAAAGATATCAGTCAGAATGAAACCAAATGGCAGGGAGTGTTGATCATAAAGCTGGGCCAACTGATCTGCTTTTCAGTGTCCAGCAGTTCCATAAGGACCAGGTCCATGAAACTGGCAACTCCTCTTTTCTCCTGCCTTGGCATCACAACTTTGTTCACAAATTCAAATAAAACCTGATGCTGTGGATGCATCTCACTCTTTTGCACTGCCCTGGGTTTTTCTTCACCATCATTCTCAGCAAACTTCCTAGTGATCTCCAGATCAGTAGGCAAGTTTGTCAAGTCAGGCCAAACAGTCTTGACATAACTAGCATACCCAGAGGCAGGGATCCCCAGCAACTCACCAAGTTCCCTTGTATCAAAAATGATGACATTGTCATTAACAGATGTAGTGATTTGATCACCTCGGATGGAACAATTCTTATAGAATTCCTGCACCATTCCTTTTGCACACCTACCAGAGATCTTAAGGACCATGTCCCTCCAACCCTGAGCATGTAGCTTTTGCAGCAACCAAACCATTCCTTCTTCTTGAACATCAGTCATAACCCTTCCTTTCAACACCTTTCTAGTCAGCATGTCATCATGAACACAGTGCACAGTCTCACTTTCTTCAGCATCACTATCACTCTCAGCCTCAGCAACTAACTCATCACTGTCACTGGCAGAGTCTTCAGAAACCACCACTCTTTTAGAGGACCTGGTCCTCTTAGCAATTTTCTCAGCAGCTTTAACTGAGCTTCTTGTCACCCTTCTCTCAGGAACCTTTCTTTTCTTTGACTGAGGCACCACCTCCTCAGCCTCTACCATCTCATCATCCTCAGAAAAATCAGCCAAATCAAAATCATCACTATCATCCACTTTTTCTTCCTCAACTACCTGTTTTCCTTTCCCTTTTCTGCTCCTTTCCAAGGCAGCAGCCAGTTGTTCATCAGCAGCTTTAGCAGCACTTCTTGTCCTCCTACCCCCAGATGCAGGGGTTGAGGCAGAAGGAACAGGTCCTTTTGCCTTAGAGGAACTTTCAACTTTCTTCTTATTTCCAGGCTTATAACTATCACTTATCTTCTTCAATTTAGCAGCAATTTCAACAGTCTCATGATCATTAATGGGTCCCTTTCTAACCAATTTTCTTTTCAGGCTTCTAATATTTATCAAATCCACCAATGGCCTATCACTGTCACTCATAGCCTCTTCAACATCTATAACATCTTCCATGGGTGCTCTAAAAGCAACCTCTGGAGACCCTGACCCCCCATGCACCGGTGCTTCCAAACTTCTAATGAGTTCCCCCTCAAGAGCAGCCTCAGAACCTTCTCCCTCTTCTTCCTCATCAATAACAACATTCAGAGGGTGAGTGTAGTTTACCTTAAACTGATACAACACCATAGCATGAGAGAGATCCTCAACCTGCTCAGCAATGGATTCAGCCGTGGGAACTGATCCTTCCCCCTGAATCTCAGGTTCAGGTATTTCTGGAATTTGTTCAGGAACTTCAGGGTTTGGGTCGATGATTTCCATGGGTGAAGGAGGGTTGAGATTTTGTGGTTGTTCAACAGTGGGTGCAGATGGAGAATTATCAGAAGAAAGAGACATGTTTGCAATTCTAATCAAAAGATAATTGACAATTCTTTCTGAAATTTTGCTAATTTAATTGAAGAACAAGGTAAAAGAATAATGTAGGAGAAGAAGAGTATTTATAGAGTGAATTAAGTAATGCAATTAGAGTAGGAAACGATCAGCTTACCTCAGCACAACATGCAACGGCTAAGGACTCTTGGGAGTCTCCCGGAGAAAAAGAGCCGTTAGGCTGCAGGACACCTTTTCAGAATAGGAACAGTTCCTCCGATGGGACTCTTTTGCAATTTGGATATGGGTAGTAAACTTAGTGGGATTTTATCCTAAACACAAGTTACCTATAGCCTTTATACTCCTAAATTAATTGAATAATTACGAGTACATACCTGTTTTTAACACCACAATTCAGTGTCCTTCCAATTTGTAATTTTTGATCATCTGAAATTCTAAGAGCATAAGGGTAATATCATTCAATTTTAGCAACTCTAAATAAGCTATGTAGCACGAGAGTATACATTTAAGTATGAAGACTGGACTGAATAATTCATAATGACTTGAATAAAATTCATTTTAAGAGCAATTTTCTAGCCAATTATGAAGCAAAGCATTGAAGATTTTATGTGAATTTAATCATCCCTAATTCCAATCTATTTCTTTCAAAATCATCTCTACCTAGAGCTTTTGTAAAAATGTCAGCTATTTGTTTTTCAGTTGGGCAAAATGCTATGGTGATCAATCCTTTTTCATAATTGTCTCTTAGGAAATGATGTCTTATGTCAATGTGTTTAGTCCTTTTGTGATGCACTGGATTTTTTGTCATATTAATAGCACTAGTGTTATCACAATAGATAGGAACAGTTCCTACATCAACACCAAAATCCTGTAATTGTTGTTTGATCCATAACAACTGTGAACAACATGAAGCAGCTGCCACATATTCAGCCTCAGCAGTGGAAAGTGCCACTGAATTTTGTTTCTTGGTTCCCCAAGAAACCAAACACTCACCAAGAAAATGTGCCATACCTGAGGTGCTTTTTCTATCGACAAGGAAACCTGCATAATCAGCATCAGTATATCCAACAAGATTAAAATTACCACCTTTTGGATACCAAAGTCCCAAGGGACCTGTTCCTTTCAGATACCTCAATATTCTTTTAACAGCTTTCAAATGAGATTCCTTAGGATCTGATTGGAATCTAGCACACAAACCAACACTGAACACTATATCTGGTCTACTAGCAGTTAGATAAAGTAAGGAACCTATCATACCCCTATACAATTTTTGATCAACTGATATTCCATGTTCATCAAGATCCAATTTTGTGGCAGTAGCAATAGGTGTGTCAATTCCCTTAGCATTGTCCATATCAAATCTTTTAAGTAATTCCTTAACATACTTTTGTTGATGGATCATAGTTCCATTTGAGGTTTGCTTAATTTGTAAACCCAAAAAGAAGTTGAGTTCACCCATCATGCTCATCTCAAATTCACTCCCCATCAAGTTTGCAAATTCTTTACTTAAATTTTCACAAGTAGCACCAAAAATTATGTCATCTACATAGATTTGAACAATTAAGAGATCCTTACCTTTTTCTTTTAAGAACAAAGTACTATCAATTTTACCTCTCTTGTATCCATGCTGGAGTAGAAATTTTGATAGCCTTTCATACCATGCTCTTGGTGCCTGCTTGAGCCCATACAAGGCCTTGTCCAACTTGTAAACATGTTCAGGGAACTGTTCACTTTCAAAACCTGGAGGTTGCTTGACATACACTTCTTCTTTCAAGTATCCATTCAGAAATGCACTCTTAACATCCATTTGATGTAGAGTAAAATCCATGTATGTAGCAAAGGCTATAAGAAGTCTTATTGCTTCCAATCTTGCAACTGGAGCAAAAGTCTCATCATAGTCGATGCCTTCCTCTTGACTATATCCCTGAACAACCAGTCTGGCCTTGTTCCTTGTTACCATGCCATCCTCATCAAGTTTGTTTCTGAAAACCCATTTTGTTCCAATTATGGACCTGTTCCTTGGCTTGGGTTCCAGATGCCAAACTTGACTTCTTTGAAATTGATTCAATTCCTCCTGCATAGCATTTATCCAGTCTGCATCCTTCAGTGCTTCTTTCACATTTTTGGGTTCAACAAGAGATAGGAAAGCACTAAAAGCACACAGATTGTGATTTTTGACTGCTGATCTAGTTTGAATTCCTGCATTCTTGTCTGAGATTATTTGATCCACTGGATGTGACCCTTGATACTTGTAAGGCTTGGGGGTTAATCCATTGTCAGAAGTCCTCTGCTGAGGAACAGTTCCTGATCGAGTAGCACTACCAGTTTGTAAGGAGGAACTAGCATTTGTTCCCCCTGTATATGTGCCACTGTTCTCAGTTCTGTTCTGAGGAACAGTTCCTTGCAGTTCAGTTCTCACATCCAGACCTTGCATTTGTGGATCAAGTTCATAAGCTTTCAGCAGTCCAATTTCTTCATCCTCCTGTACCTGTTCTTGAGTGAGACTGTCAGTTTCATCGAATTTTACATGTATGCTTTCTTCAATTTTTAAAGTTTTCTTGTTAAACACCCTATATGCCTTACTATTCGAAGAATAACCAACAAAGATTCCTTCATCACTTCTAGGTTCAAATTTCCCTAAGGCATCTTTCCCATTGTTGTGTATGAAACACTTGCAACCAAAAGCCCTAAGATGAGAGATGTTTGGTTTTCTTCCTTTAAGCAACTCATATGGGGTCTTTTCTATTAATGGCCTAGTCATACATCTATTTATTATGTAGCATGCAGTATTAATAGCCTCAGCCCAAAAGTTTTGTGGAAGATTTCCAGATATTAACATAGTTCTTGCCATTTCTTCTAGAGTCCTATTTTTCCTTTCCACTACACCATTTTGTTGTGGAGTTCTAGGTGAAGAAAAATTGTGATTAATGCCATTTTCATTGCAAAAATTGAAAAACATATGATTTTCAAATTCAGTTCCATGATCTGACCTAATGGCAACAATAGGACTGTCTAGTGTTCTTTCAGCTTTCTTAGCAAAAATTGAAAATGCATTAAATGCTTCTTCTTTAGATGCAAGAAATATAGTCCATGTAAATCTAGAGTAATCATCCACCAATACCATTACATACTTCTTACCTCCACGACTCATTGTTCTCATTGGACCACATAAATCCATATGGACCAGTTCCAAAGGCTTAGTGGTACTTACCTGTTTCTTCGATTTGAAGGAGGATTTTACCTGCTTCCCCCTGGCACAAGCTTCACATACCTTTTCATCATTAAACCTGATGTTAGGAAGACCTATCACCAAGTCCTTTGACACAAGTTTGTTCAATTGTGAAAGACTAGCATGTCCTAGTCTTTTGTGCCATAGGAGGGGATCATTTTGCTCCACACTTAAGCAGCTCAAGCTTCCATCAGATAATGTCAGCAAGTCTACTTTGTAGATGTTTCCATGTCTGTTTCCCTGCAAAATAACCTCTCCAGAAGCTTGATTAGTCACAGTGCATCCAGTAGATGAAAAATTAACATTATTACCTTTGTCACACAATTGAGATATACTCAATAAGCAATGCTTCAGTCCATCTACTAGAAATACATTATCTATGCAGTGTGAGTCAGACTTACCTACCTTTCCAATTCCAATAATTTCCCCTTTCTTACCATTACCGAAGGAAACACTTCCTCCTTGGAAGGCTGAGAGTGAAAGGAACAGTTCCTTATGCCCTGTCATATGTCTTGAGCAACCACTGTCCATGTACCATTTGTGGTTTGTCTCCTTCACTCTAGCCTGCAAAAGAAAACTAGGGGTTAATTTTAAGAACCCAAACTAGTTTGGGTTCCTTTCCTTTTGAAAAAGGATGAATCAGATCTCTTTTAGCCCAAAATGGTAAAGGTTTCTTTGTGTGAACATCTCTCCTTTTTACAGAATGTTGAACAGGTTTGTAGGACCTATTCTTCTGTTTCACAGGATTTCGAACAGGTTTATAGGACCTGTTCCTCTGGGCAGCCATTTTTAAAGATTGACAATTTTCTTTCCGGTGACCAGTGTTCCCACAGTGAGTACATAGCCAGTTTTCAGGAAATGATAAGTACTTACTCTTTGGATCCCATTTGGATGAACTTTGTGCCTTCATGAATCCAATACCTTTCCTGTTACTGCTATGATTTTCTTGCAACCATTCTAGTGCTTCAGAAGACTTGTTCCATTCTACAGTTTTTCTTAATTCCATTTTTGTTTTAACCAGGTCTTCTTCTAAAGATCTTATCTTTTCATCTTTTTTACACAATTCATCAACTGTGTTTTTCAGTTTCTCTTCAGCAATGATCTGATGAGAATTAGCAATACCTTTACCTTTTACAACTGTTTTCACATTTTCTAATTCCTGAGCAGTTGTTTCAAGTGTGAGGACCTGTTCCTCAAGCATGCTAATCTTCCTTTCCAGAAAATCATTTTTAATTATTTCCTCTTTGCATTCTACTTCTAAACAGTCAACTTTATCATGCAGTTGGTGATTATCATCCCTCAGAGTTTTAAATTCATTTAGCACAATATGGAATACTTTAACCAACTTTTCTCTAGACATGCTTTTTACATCTTCTTTAAGTTTAGAAACAAATACCTCAGGATCCTCTTCATTTTCTGAATCTCCAAGTGCCATTAGAGCAAGATCCTCATCCAGATCATCATCAGTTATTTCATCTTCACTGTCTTGCCATCCTGCAACCAGCGCTTTGGGATTTCCACCTTTTCTATGGACCTGTTCCCTAGCCTTCTTCCTTTCATCAATGAATTTCTTCCTCCATTCTCCTTCCATGATTGGACATTTGCTGATGTAGTGCTCCGAGCTTCCACATTTGTGGCATTCTCCAGCCTGTTTCATGTTAGTAGACCTACCCTGTCCACTAATTTCCCTTTTCTTATTCAAATATTTCTGAACACTTTTAGCGATAAGGACCAGTTCCTTATCATCAATGATTTTATCACCAGCAGTTAAGGCTAGGTTAGGTTCAGTTTTAACTGGTGCTCCTATGTTTTTAACCTTTTTCCTTAGTTCGTAAGTCTTTAGATTTCCTATGAGCTCATCTAAGGATAATGTGGTTAAATCTTTACTTTCAATGATAGCACATGCTTTGATCTCCCAAGAATCTGGAAGAACCCTAGTTAAAATCTTTTCTACCCTATCTTCCACAGTTAAAACCCTTCCCAAAGAGATAAGTTCAGAGGCAATGACATTGAATCTAGTATACATTTCAGAGATTGATTCTTCTTCTTTCATTTTAAAGCTTTCATATTCAACATAAAGAAGTGTACCTCTGGACCTTTTTACCTGACTTGTTCCTTCGTGTGCAACTTGTAGAGCATCCCAAATCTCCTTAGCAGTGGCATACCCTCTGATCCTTGTGCATTCGTCAGGACTAAGTCCACCAACCAGCCACTTCCTTGCCTTAGCATTCTTTTCCCATTGCTTTATATCTTCGGCATTGCACTCCTTCCTGGTTTTGGGAACATCCTTCCCATCAGCATCCTTCTTCATTGGGATCATGGGACCTTCAGTAACTATGTCCCACAGTTCGTAATCCTCTGCCTGAAGGTGATCACGCATCCTCTCTTTCCACCATGAATAGTATTTTCCATTGAAGTAAGGTGCTCTAACCATTGACTGACCCTCACTGTTCTCACGTGATGTACTCATCTAATCCTAGGTGTTAGCCTTTTCAAGGATAACCTGCTCTGATACCAATTGTTATTTCCCACAAATACACCACTTTACTGTTTTAAGGACCAGTTCCTTAAAATGTGTTCCTTTACTCTACGATGTGCGGAATAAAAACTATAAGTAATTGAACACCAGATTTTAGCGTGGAAAAACCCCTAGACACGGGATCAAAAAACCACGACCTACTTCTCAAGTAGGATTTCAACTTCACTATGTAAAAAGACCCACTTGGTTACAAGACTCACTCTTACTAACCTAGGACTAACTCTAATCCTTTAGTGATCTTTCTCACGATCAGTGAAGTTGTGTCAAGTCCACGACTTGAACTACACAGTTTACAACTCGATTTTTGCTTACTACAATTGAACTAAGACTTGAACTTTTACAAGACTCAATCTAAGGAACAGGTTCTTACTTAGTTCTACTGTAGCTAATGATTACACAAATAAGCTAATAATTCTTCTCAGCTTTTGCTCGATGCTCTCTCTATTTGTGTACAACTTCTATGGCTGATAGTCTTCTCGTTTTATAGTTTCCAGCAGCCAAGAAGTCCCAATGAATTAGAATTCCAAAGCTCCCTTGACTTTGAATCCTAATTTGATTCTACCTTCTTGAATCCAAATCCTTTATCCTTTAGGATTATGCAATCTTTTCGTATCTGATTAGGCCTGCATAATTATCAAGATATACGTCAGTATTAGGATAAATAATAATATCTTAATCAAATGATTTTGCATGAATTATCTATTCTGCTCCAGTAATTCAAAGGAACAGGTCCTTTGAATCCGTTCCTCAGTCATCAGTCAAAACTCCAAGCTTTCCAAGCTAACAATATGGATATGCATTGCACTCTCTCTACACAGCCTGTCAGTATCATAAGCCCTTTGTTGAAACCTCAGTTCATTCCTTTCTCTCTATATCAAGGACATGCATAGTGAAAACACAGCCAATGACGGCTCCTATTCGAATTCATCTTTTTGCCATAGTGCAGGCCCATTGCAGCTCTTGTTGCCAAGTCCCAGTGCCTCTTTTATTGTTCATCCAAGCCAGTAGCCTCAGCCAAAGTGAGCTAGTTATTTGAAAATAAAAAAAGAGATGGGTTGAATGTTTCAGTGGTTGTGTCACAAAAGAGACATTTTAAAAGAGTTCGAATGCCAAACTTCAGTAATCTATCCACAGTTGCATGTCTCTGCTGAACTGCAAGACACAAAAAAATTTGTATCTTGGATGTATATTGTGGTGCAGTGTGAGGCATTTCTAGCGAACCTTGTTGTATTGGGCCAGCAGTTCATGGTACTGTGTAAATCCCCTTGAAGTTTTGGACATTCCATGACAAGTAATCTGGTGTCTATGATCTTCCTAATCAATTTGGTGACTTGCATGTATCAATTCCTTCTCTTTTTAGGTAGTAACTATGTATCCATTTGACCTATAAATAGTCTTTCTTCATTGTTATGTCCCACAACTGTTTAAGTATATCACCTCTATACCATATACAAAGATTTATCACATTCAATCCACAAGCAGTAGGGGAGGCAGACTTTATCCTAGGCAACCAATACTTTTCTAGAAACTTGAGAGGCTCATGTCCACAAGTAGGTTCTGCAGATAGTCTCAATAGCCTTCATTACCTTCTTGGGCATCAAGAAAATTTATGCCCGGTATGTTTGGACCCCAAATTGATGCAATCCAAATTGGCCTTACGTCTCAACCGTCAAGAGCCAAGCTTGAGAGCACAAAGAATACAAGTCAAGGGCTTCAGAGGAGAGTTCGAGAGTGATTTGAAGTCATGGACTTGAGCACCGTCGAGGAGGACCAACTAAAGACCAAGGAGGAGCGCCTAGAGTTCAATTTGAAGCGCCTCCACACCTCCCAGGAAGAGGCGGACCGCCTACTTGAAACGACCTCAGTCAGTCGTTTCGGAAGTTAGGACTCCGTTTGGCGTGCCGATAATTTTAAAATATTTGTAATGTCCATTAAAACCTGTCTATAAAATTTGAGCTAAATCAGACCTCGTTTGGTAGGCATCGGAAGAAGGTTTCAGTTTTTATTGGCGATAAATATTAAAAAGAGATTTTCGAGCCCGGTTTTGCCGAATGAGCTCCGATTCGAAATCCGAAAGCGCCGTTGGGTTCGTATGATTATTTATGACTTTTGTGAACTTTCGAAAGTGAATTTCGATGTTGTTCGGCTAGTTTCCGCTAAAATGCCGAAAGTTAAATAATTTGACTTCTTTTCATTTAAATTCGCATCTTGAGTTACGGGAGTCCGATTTGAGATCCGCCTTCGTGAGTATGTTACATATATTTTGTATAACTTGTATGCAAAAGTTGGGATTATTTCGAATATCGTAGGGTACCGTTTTAATTTTTACCGTAGCAACGAATTTAAAAAAAAAAAAAAAAGAGACAAAACACAAAATACAAAAAGACAAAAAATGAAAGAAAATGCGAAGTGACCAAGTGACCATGGGCGGTGCCCTTATCTATTTTATAGAACAGAAAATGGAACGAAACATTACAGAAACGGGAACGAAAGCAAAGAAATGGAAAAAATGCCAGAAAATGAGAAAAGGGACCGGAGAAAAATAGTATTTTCACCCCAAAACAATCAGGTAATGATCCTAATATATTATTTGAGTTTATTACGTATGTTTGAATATATTTTAACGGTAAAACTTGGAATATTAGACATCGTTTTAATAAGTTCAATTAATAGTTTAAAGGGTCAAATGGACCCCGATAATGAAATTAATTATATATTTGTACTCAGTGAGTTATGGGAAACTTATAAATGTAATTTATTTGGGGTTTGGTTATGTGGCCTTAAACCCTGTATATAGGCCTAGCCTGCGTATTGCGTATGCGAATAGGGTATTAGGTTCCTACCTGGATTGCCCTAAGATATGAGGAATGAAGCCTTTAGCCTAATTTGATATATTTTTCTGGTTATTGAACACAGTGGGATCGTTTGGCAATGAATCCAAAGGACAAAGCAGTTATTGAGTGGCTGTACTAACTTTGGAACGAGGTAAGTGTTTATATCCATTTCTTTGGAGGCACCTGGCCTCGTGGATTTTCTACCATGTGTTCCTTACGTGTGTAGCTGCCAATAGGCGTACTCATTACGCCTTCTAGCTTTGGATTTACATTCTATATTATATATTATGTCCTGTTATTGGTATTGCATTGAGGATCTAAGCATGGTACTTTGGCTGTGAGTTGGCATCTACTTCCCGGCTGTCGATGAGAGTCCCGTACCGGTGAAGGGTTATTATTGCATCACATTGTATTTATATGCATTATATGTCATTCATATGCATTACATTGCATATCATATTGGGTGCAGGAGTATTCCGCCCCAGGAGCAGGAGTATTCCGCTCCATTGTATCATATTGAGGGTAGGAGTATTCCGCCCCAGGAGCAGGAGGATTCCGCTCCATTGTATCATATTGAGGGTAGGAGGATTCGGCCCCAAGAGCAGGAGTATTCCGCTCTTATGTCAGATATTGAGTGCAGGAGTATTGAGCCTCAGCTTTACATTTTATTGGGTGCAGGAGTATTCCGCCCCAAGAGAGTGCAGGAGTATTCCGCCTCTGGTTTATATTATATCGGGTGCAGGAGTATTCCGCCCCAGGAGCAGGAGTATTCCGCTCCAGTTGGTTATCAGATTGGATTCCCCTCGAATGCAGGAGTATTCCGCTTCGGGATGGGATTACGGGCACATGTGACCCTTTGCATCATTTCATTTCATCTCATTTCATTTCATCTCATTTCATACCATTGTGTAGACTTGTGGTACATAACTACTGTTCTGCTTATATGTGCATTGCTTATTTGTCTATATATTTCTGGCTCGTATTCTGGGTTGCGGGGATCGGGTTGTGCGCCGCAACGGTATAAATATATGGACCGGGTTGCACGTCGCAGCGGTATAAATATATGGACCGGGTTGCACGTCGCAGCAGTATAAATTTATGGACCGGGTTGCACGCCGCAACAGGATGTATTTCTGATTGTTGATGTGTTCGGGATACCTATATGTTCTGGCTGTATTACGTTCCTGGTTATTGAATAGTTTGCGATTCCATACGTGTTTCTAATTATTATCTGGCTCTGCCTTTTAATAATTTAAATAAGAGGAATCTGGTTTATTTGTTTCTTTTCTCCCTGGCTAGCTATCCTATTCTTTGAGGTGGCTAGTCTGCCCCACTTATTGAGGCCTTTTGACTCACCCTTGTTTGTTGTTTGTTTCTTGTCTACCTATTTCGTTTCGGCAGGTTCGCTCCAGGATTGAGTTCGCCACGTTGTTCAGGAGCGAAGATGACTTCAGCTGTCAGGGTGAGCCAGCTTTTATTCCGGATGGCCACCAGTTTATTGTTAATTATTTCAGCTGCATTTTGCTCCCTGCAGGAGGTATATGTCTTCTTTTGTACTCTTAGATGTCGAGTCTGGATAACCCTAAACATAGTATGTTGGGTAGGCAGCTGTAATTTCTTTTGTACAGCTTAGAGGTATCAGTATATCAGTGTTTTTTTTTTAAGTCTTATTCTTATTTATGAATTGAATTGTAATTATTTTCCTAATTTAATTGGTAAGGGTTCGCCTGACGGGTCTAGGGGAGGATGTCGGGTGCCCGCACGGCCTAGCCAGATTTCGGGTCGTGTCAGTTGGTATCAGAGCCATGTTTAGAGTCTATCCAGACTAAGACAGTGTCTAGTAGAGTCTCGCTGATGGGTACGTAGACGTCCGTACTTATCTACGAGAGGCTATGATGGCTTTTAGGAAGTTTCACTTCCTTCTTTTCTGATCGTGCGTCGGTCTGGGATGAAAAAGTATTTTCGTTAATTTATTTGTGGTAATTGCGAACCCTCGCACGATAAATCAGCAAACAGTATGAGTTCAAGATGAAGCAGTCTAGCCTGGGGTTGGCACTGACGAAGTCCGAGTGTTTTGATCGTGCTGACGATCTAGTTACGGAGGTCCCAGTTGTACAAGCTCGCGATGGGCAAGGGAGCAGGGCCTTGTAGTTCCCTTGGCTCTCTACGATGCTTTTACGAGAATCTTGGCGACGCAGATATCGCAAGAACCTATTATTCGCTAGGCAGCTTATCAGGTTGCCGCAGATGTAGATGTTCGGTCTCAGGGAGCTCCTATTCCAGTTCTTAATATTGCCGCAGTAAAGTATGTTCCGGAGGTAGCATGTGTTGTACCTCTAATTATTCTGGCTGGTTAGCCAGCCGAGGTAACAGCTCGGTCCGAGTGCCCAAAGTGGTTGCATTATTTTACGCGGTTGAATCTTCCGATATTCTCAAGCCATGCATCATATAATCCTTGTGTAAGTTTTTTTAAAAAATAAAAAATAAAAATAAAATGATGTCAGCATATCCTTCTGGCTCTTGATTATATCGAACAGTATGGTGCTGATTATTCTTCTTTCCAGTTTCAGGGGTCCGGCCTTGAACTGGTGGCCCGCTCTCTTATTAGCTGACTTGGTTCGGTTTTTCTTTAGATTCGTGGAAAAGTTCCTTTCGAGTAGCGAGCCAGATGAAACTTGTTTCCAGTTTGAGTGGATTGGACAGGGTAGCCTGTCGGTTAGCCTGTTAGTGTTTCAGAATATGAGATTAAATTCTATAGAATGGATGAATATGCATTTGAACTAGTTCATGAGCCTTTCGAGAGCTTCAAAGATTTATTGATGACCTTTCTTTTTCCTTGAGATCCTAGATGGCTCGAGAGATTGAGGTCGGGATTTCATTTGATATTGTTGTTGATATTGCTCGAAGGTTCGAGGCATACCATAAGTTAGAGCGGGAAAGTAAGAGATCCCACGGCCCTGGTGGGTAACCATGGTACCTCATTTGGAGGTAAAAGTTCTGATTATTTTGGGAGGTCACCTTCCAGGTTATCTCAACTTGTGTCACGTAATTCTTAGAGTGTGCCAGTAGCTCGTCGAGATCAGATTCAGTCTTTTCTTTACAACTATCCACAATCTGTCCAGTTCCCATATTCAGTGAAAAGGTGTTATTATTGTTGTGAGTCTGGCTATCCTTTTGAGGAGTTTTTCCTTACTCCAACAAGTTAGCAATCGTCTCTTCTCTCGTCATCAGGCATCTACGCAGTCGTAGGGGATTTCATTTAGATCTCAATCAGCAAAAGAAATGCTACCATCCGGTAGTGGTTGAGAGTGTGGTGGCAGTTGTTCTTTAGAAGGTGATTATCAGAGTAGTTGCTTGGCTCAGCTGCAGAGGCAGTTCTATGAACTGCTTGTCTGACGGGATGTTGAGGTATCCAATGTAGTAGACCTATGTATTTCTTCTTCCCTTATATATGAGTAAGATTTGATTCTTCCGATCGATCTGGAGATGGTCTGTCATATCATGTTCCATGGTTTCCTTGGATATTGTTTCTATTAAGAATCAGTTGCGGTAGAGGAGCGAGCTTCTGGTATGATTTGTTCCTGGTATTTATGAGACCCTACTAATTTATTTAGTCTAAATGTGATGGATCTGGGAGGGAGTGTCGGTATTGTCTGCTTGGCATCTTGTCCTGCCACCTTCTATTATTATATCAAATTAGTATACCTTTCTTCTCGGAATTCCGTGTTGATAGGATAATGAGATCCTAATTCGTCACCATCAGAAAGTATTATCGTTTCTTCCGGTGTAAAGTGGTTAATAAGTAATATTTGATCTATGTGTCTTCCATCGGTTCAAGATGTTTGTAGAGTCTTGTTATCCCATGAGCTTATCTGGGTTATAAAAGGAATTCTGGTAAATTGTCAGAGTTTCCTTCTTATTGGGAGGTTAAAATTGGTATGGATGTTTTTCCATAAAGTTTATTTAATGTCTATCTCTTCAATTGCGAATTTTTGGCTCGCCTGACGCGGAAGTAGTCTAGCTTTGATAGTCAAGCAAATAAGAAGATGAACTTCCTGAAGCTCTAATTATTTCTATCCTCGATCTATTCCCATTTCTTCTTCGTCCGACACTAGTGAGCTTGGCCGATTGGTAGCCGCTTGTGACGTTCCCTGTGCTGAGCTAGAGTACGTGTTATTGTGGCTGGGTAAGTATATCATTGTTTTGGAAGCATATTATTGTTTTGGTCCAGTTGTTTCATCTTGTTATCCGTTTAACATGTTTATGTTATCAGTTTATCCGGTTATCCATTCCCATGTATAGTATAGTGCTGGTTCTGTTTTTGCGGATCATCCAGTTTCAGGGGAAACTCTGCCGAAATTTTTATATAGAAGTACCATCCATCGGGCGGTGGTGTTTACGGCAAAGGTATGGAGTTGTTAACTTGAGAGTTGCAACTGTTTGGTAACTCGAAAGAATAGTTGGTAGCTTAGGTCCGCCTACGTTCAGCTTTTAGCTAAATCCTCTTTAGTCCAGCAGGCTGTGCGAGGATGATTATTCCTATTCAAATGGCTGCATGAGTTAGTGCTTTAAGTGGAGGAGTCTTCCTCCAAATACTGAATGATAATACCAAATCTCTAAGGCATTGGTACCACTTTTGTCATGACTCAACCTAGGGCCATGACACTAAACTCACTATTAATCTATTAATGCCAGAGATAAGCTGGCAACCTGATCATATATACGTACCTATTTGCTGAAAGCATAAATTCTGGAAAGATGACACCACTTTAACTTGCTGGCAATTAGAACACTGAGCCACAAATCCTGCTATGTCACACTTCATTCTATCCCACCAATAAATCTGCTTAAGATCATGGTACATCTTAGTCGAACCTGGATAAACAGTGTATTTGGAATAATGTGCCTCTATCATAATCTGTCCACGTAAATTTGTAACATCAGGGACACAAAGTCTATTATTATACATGAGAACACCGTCAGTAGTAACCCTGTATGGTGACTCCGATTTTGTTTTGGCTATTTTTCTGTATTCAACTAGAACTGGATCCTCACGCTGACGTTGTTTTACTTCATGGAAATTTAGAGTGAAAGATCTAGTGCAGCTTGTTGTCCATCCATCATTGGCATATCTCCTTCACACCTTAACTCCTTGAGAGGTTACTTTAGCATTGTAAGCGCTCATGTAATCAACTTTGTTGTTGGTATTCTGCCTCAGCTGAAAGTCCAACTACATGTCTCTTTTATGTTTACTTTTTCAAGTCATGATAATTCCAATTCAAAGACAATACCCTGAGGTAGATATTCAGTCTGAAGATCATTCTTGGTCTACATCATACTATCCAGTAGTAGTTGTGTGATCCTTATTCTTATACGATAGACCCTGTTCAGATGAACCTTCTACATATAGTAGGATATGAGTAACTACATTCCCACAAGGAGCTTGCAGATCAATATTAAAATCAACTGAGATGTTGCATAGTGTATTCGTAAAAATAATATAGCTTGCATTAAATCTTCTATAGTGTGCAGTGACAAGGTACTTCAAAAGCTTCCCCTATTGTATCAAGCGTGAGCTAATTCTTACTTCCATCGACCTGTTCTATATCACAAAGTATATCGACGAGGTGATTCCTCGGTAGAATCACGTAAACCCATTCAGAGTTTCGTGTATCTTTGTTTCGAAAATGTTGAATTCTCTTCTCGTGATCGAGGAAGGATCAGCTTAGTCAAAATAAGTTGTGCAATGGTATTATCATATTATCCAGATATATTTTATTCCAAAAGTACGATATGCGTGTTATGTTTCTGATCCTGTAATAAGAAGATAATACCCGTGGAGCAGTTTATGAAGGTTGTGCAAGTTCTCTTGTTATCTGCGTAAATCTTGCTTTAGACTTAGGCTCGTTCGAGGACGAACGAGAGTTTAAGTGGAGGAGAATGAAACGACCTCGGTCAGTCGTTTCGGAAGTTAGAATTCCGATTGGCGTGCCGATAATTTTAAAATATTTGTAATGTCCATTAAAACCTGTCTGTAAAATTTGAGCTAAATCAGACCTCGTTTGGTAGGCATCGGAAGAAGGTTTCAGTTTTTATTGGCGATAAATATTAAAAAGAAATTTTCGAGCCCGGTTTTGCCGAATGAGCTCCGATTCGAAATCCGAAAGCGCCGTTGGGTTCGTATGATTATTTATGACTTTTGTGAATTTTCGAAAGTGAATTTCGATGTTGTTCGGCTAGTTTCCGCTAAAATGCCGAAAGTTAAATAATTTGACTTCTTTTCATTTAAATTCGCATCTTGAGTTACGGGAGTCTGATTTGAGATCCGCCTTCGCGAGTATGTTACATATATTTTTTATAACTTATATGCAAAAGTTGGGATTATTTCGAATATCGTAGGGTACCGTTTTAATTTTTACCGTAGTAGCGAATGTAAAAAAAAAAAAAAAAAAAAAAAAAAAAGAGACAAAACACAAAACACAAAAAGACAAAAAATGAAAGAAAATGCTAAGTGACCAAGTGACCATGGGCGGTGCCCTTATCTATTTTACAGAACAGAAAATGGAACGAAACATTACAGAAACGGGAACGAAAGCAAAGAAATGGAAAAAATGCCAGAAAATGAGAAAAGAGGCCGGAGAAAAATAGTATTTTCACCCCAAAACATTCAGGTAATGATCCTAATATATTATTAGAGTTTATTACGTATGTATGAATATATTTTAACGGTAAAACTTGGAATATTAGACATCGTTTTAATAAGTTCAATTAATAGTTTAAAGGGTCAAATGGACCCCGATAATGAAATTAATTATATATTTGTACTCAGTGAGTTATGCGAAACTTATAAATGTAATTTATTTGGGGTTTGGTTATGTGGCCTTAAACCCTGTATATAGGCCTGGCCTGCGTATTGCGTATGCGAATAGGGTATCAGGTTCCAACCTGGATTGCCCTAAGATGTGAGGAATGAAGCCTTTAGCCTAATTTGATATATTTTTCTGGTTATTGAACACAGTGGGATCGTTTGGCAATGAATCCAAAGGACAAAGCAGTTATTGAGTGGCTGTACTAACTTTGGAACGAGGTAAGTGTTTATATCCATTTCTTTGGAGGCACCTGGCCTCGTGGATTTTCTACCACGTGTTCTTTACGTGTGTAGCTGCCAATAGGCGTACTCATTATGCCTTATAGCTTTTGATTTACATTCTATATTATATATTATGTCCTGTTATTGGTATTGCATTGAGGATCTAAGCATGGTACTTTGGCTGTGAGTTGGCATCTACTTCCCGGCTGTCGATGAGAGTCCCGTACCGGTGAAGGGTTATTATTGCATCACATTGCATTTATATGCATTATATGTCATTCATATGCATTACATTTCATATCATATTGGGTGCAGGAGTATTCCGCCCCAGGAGCAGGAGTATTCCGCTCCATTGTATCATATTGAGGGTAGGAGTATTCCGCCCCAGGAGCAGGAGGATTCCGCTCCATTGTATCATATTGAGGGTAGGAGGATTCCGCCCCAAGAGCAGGAGTATTCCGCTCTTATGTCAGATATTGAGTGCAGGAGTATTGCGCCTCAGCTTTACATTTTATTGGGTGCAAGAGTATTCCGCCCCAGGAGAGTGCAGGAGTATTCCGCCTCTGGTTTATATTATATCGGGTGCAGAAGTATTCCGCCCCAGGAGCAGGAGTATTCCGCTCCAGTTGGTTATCAGATTGAATTCCCTTCGAATGCAGGAGTATTCCGCTTCGGGATGGGATTACGGGCACATGTGATCCTTTGCATCATTTCATTTCATCTCATTTCATTTCATCTCATTTCATACCATTGTGTAGACTTGTGGTACATAACTACTGTTCTGCTTATATGTGCATTGCTTATTTGTCTATATATTTCTGGCTCATATTCTGGGTTGCGGGGATCGGGTTGTGCGCCGCAACGGTATAAATATATGGACCGGGTTGCACGTCGCAGCGGTATAAATATATGGACCGGGTTGCACGTCGCAGCAGTATAAATTTATGGACCGGGTTGCACGCCGCAACAGGATGTATTTCTGATTGTTGATGTGTTCGGGATACCTATATGTTCTGGCTGTATTACGTTCCTGGTTATTGAATAGTTTGCGATTCCATACGTGTTTCTAATTATTATCTGGCTCTGCCTTTTAATAATTTAAATAAGAGGAATCTGGTTTATTTGTTTCTTTTCTCCCTGGCTAGCTATCCTATTCTTTGAGGTGGCTAGTCTGCCCCACTTATTGAGTCCTTTTGACTCACCCTTGTTTGTTGTTTGTTTCTTGTCTACCTATTTCGTTTCGGCAGGTTCGCTCCAGGATTGAGTTCGCCACGTTGTTCAGGAGCGAAGATGACTTCAGCTGTCAGGGTGAGCCAGCTTTTATTCCGGATGGCCACCAGTTTATTGTTAATTATTTCAGCTGCATTTTGCTCCCTCCAGGAGGTATATGTCTTCTTTTGTACTCTTAGATGTCGAGTCTGGATAACCCTAAACCTAGTATGTTGGGTAGGCAGCTGTAATTTCTTTTGTACAGCTTAGAGGTATCAGTATGTCAGTGTTTTTTTTAAGTCTTATCCTTATTTATGAATTGAATTGTAATTATTTTCCTAATTTAATTGGTAAGGGTTCGCCCGACGGGTCTAGGGGAGGATGTCGGGTGCCCGCACGGCCTAGCCGGATTTCGGGTCGTGTCACTACTCCACTAGGTGGGACGCCTACTTGAAGACAAGTTCTCTGGATCTCCTAAGAGGTGGACCGCCTCTGTTAATGGGCGGACTGCCCACTCGGTGATACCTTGATTCATGTGGGGCGCCTGCTCCCTGTGAAGACATGACAGAATTCCTACTTATTTTATGTGTAATTCCAACTATATCCCTGCGTGGCCTCCATTGTTTTAACCCACTTCGGGAGTATTTTAAACATTTCATTTAGGCGTTTGGAATATCTATAAATACCACAGTTAGCTATTTCATTAGCTAGTTAGTTTTTGAACATTGAATAGAGAAGAAATGAAAGAGAGGCATTGCCTTCTTTCTAGAAGCTTAAGCTTCATGTATATCTTTAAACTTGAAATACATGGAAGGTCATCCTAGTATGATTCCTTGAGTGGTTCAAGTCTCTCTTTCTCCCTTGGAATCAATTTACGTATGTGAGTTTTGATTCATTCTTTCTTCTTTCTTCTTTCTTCTTGCCTCCCCAATCCTTATTTCTTGTTATCTCGTTTCATTGCTTACTCTTATATTGTTTTAGCTTCCTCATATTTTAGATTGCATCACAAATAGCACAGACTTGATCAACTGCAATCTCGTAGCATAAGACAGTGTTTTAGCTATCTAGCAGTTGAATCCGAGCCATAATCTTTTCAATCAGTGGCTAACATTAACTGAAACTCAACTTCTTTTAGGAAAGGGGAACACCTAGATACTTGAATGGTAGTTCACCCTCACTAAACCCTAAGCTTTGCATCAGTTCTTTCTTATAGCTCTCAGACACAGTAGTTATATACATTGAGTTTTTGTGTAAATTGGCATGAAGTCCAGAAGATTTAGAAAATACAGTGGAAGTATCTTTTAGTAGCCTAACAGACTCATGATCAGCCCTGCAGAACATAAGTATATCATCTACAAAGCATATATAGTAAGCCCAACTTTTCTGCATTTTGGATTAAAGTTAAAATCCTCATTTAGCCCAGCTGCTTCATTTCTCTCTAGAAATACTCCATAGCAATCACAAACAGATAAGGTAAAATTAGGTCCCCTTATCTAAGGCCCCTCTTCCCTTGGAATGACTTGGTAAGGCCTCCATTTATGACTATTGAATAAGAGACTGTAGTGAAGCATTCCATTATCTACTAAATAAGCTTGAAAGGAAAATCGAGGTCAACCAACATTTGTCTCAAGAAACTCCATTCAATAGTATCATAGGCCTTTCTTAGGTCCACTTTCAACTCATACCTGAGGGACAACCTTTACATTCAATAGCCTTTGAATAGCTCATGATTAAAGATAATCTTGTCAAGAATGGTTTTGCCATGTATGAAAGCTGACTAGGATTAGCCAAGTATATCATCAATCACGAGCTTTATCATCCTAGTTAAGACCTTAAAAGTGATCATATACAGTGTTGTACAACATGTTGTGGCTCTGTAATTCTTCACTTCAGTAGGTGAAGGAACTTTAGGCACGCTAAGGTGATGGCTGTCACATTTATAGGCCTATAGAGCTTCCCTGTCTTGAAGAAGTAGTGGAAAGCTTCCAGTATCTCATATTTTTATCACATCCTAGTTCTTTCTAAAAAATTCAATAGGATATCCATCAACTCTAGGTGCTTTGTAAATAGGCATATCCTTCAAAGCTTTCATTATCTCCTCATTTGTTACTTCTTGGATCAATTGACACTTCTAAACATGACTGAGACATGGTCCTACTCTAATAGTCTCTAAGTTTGGTCAAGGGAGCTCAACAGCTGCATCCTCCATTAGGCTTCTTAAAAAAAGATATGAATTCCTTTTCCACCTATTTAGAGTTAGTCAGCTTAATTCTATCAGATGTATAGATTGAGGTGATGGAATTTCTTGAGGTTCTGATCTTGAGTTGTGCATAGAAGTATCTTGTTATTACATCACCATATTTTATCCAGGTTTCTCTAGAATTCTGTCTGAGGACCTATTCTTCTTCTTGACTCCACTTCTCAATATCAGCCAAGATTTCTTTCTCCTGTTGATTTATAGAGGCATCAAACAATTGTCTAGCCAGGTTGTATTGTATTATCTCAAGATTTCTCCTAGCCTTATCCAGTTTTTGGTTGTATGAGGTCATATAAGCATTCAGATCCTTCATTTCCTCCTTAAGGTAGTATAGTTTCCTCTAGATTCTGCACATTGCATCCCCTAGACTGCTTTGGTGCAAGACAGAGTTCAATATAGTGGCAAACCCAGGTTCATCCATCACGTATGTTAATAGCTTAAATGGTTTCCACCTGATATGTACTCTTAGCCTACATTATATCAGGACTGGTAAATGGTCAGATATACCTGGATCTAAAGAGTCAGTTGTTATGTGCCCAAACTGTTGCATCCATAAAAATTCTCTATTGCCCAATCAATCTTGCACAACGATGTACTATCACCTTGTTGTTTGTTACACCAGGTACAGTGTCTCCCTGTTGATCTCAAAGGACTAAGCTGTAAGTTGTCTATGCATGTTTTGAATCCCTGAATATCTGCTTGAGTGACTGGGCCCTAATTTTAAAGAGAGGAAAGGATATTATTGAAGTCCCCACATATTAACCAAGGACCTGGCCCAGTAAGCCCAATCATTTGCAAGTCTTGCCTTAGTGGTTCCCTTTGATAAACTTCATTCCTAGCATATGCAGCAATAAGGAATAAAGAATTCTGAGGATCCTTCATCAAGCTATGATATAATTGATCTGTGACATTGAGGATCCTTCACCAAGCTATTATATAATTGATCTGTGACATTGAGCATCTGCACTTGTAGGTAAGAATTCCATAAAAGCCATATTTTTCCACTGACAACATTTGAGTAGTTACAATGCACTGCCCATCCAAGAGCAAGCTTACTTATTATTCGACTTGCTCTATGTTCCTTTACTCTAGTTTCAAGACACCGTAATAATCTACTTCACTTTTGACCAAAAAGAGCTTTTTCTTATAGGTCTTATTAAGCCCCCTAATATTCGAATTAGATATGATCATGGAGCTTGATGAGTACCTCCCTCCTTCTCAAAGCTTACCGGATTGGTCAGAACATGGAATCTATTAAGAGTATGCACAGTTGATTGTTGCTCTAGCTCTCCAACATTATCACTAGCTGGTCATGCTGTATTTATATACCTGTTACCCATAGCCTGAATTGTAGCAGCTAGTACCTAAGCACTGGTTGCTTTTCAACCTGTTTAGGGTCACTCAGTTTAGCTGAATCAGATGTATAGATAGAGGTGATATAATTTCTTGATGTTCTGATCTTGAGTTGTGCATGAAAGTATCTTTTGTTTGCATCACCACATTTTATCCAGGTTGCTCTGGAAATCTATCTGAGAACCTGCTCTTTTACCTGACTCCACTTCTCAATTTCTGCAAAGATTTCTTTCTTCTGTTGAATTAGAGAGGCATCAAATAATTGTCTAGCCAAGTTGTGTTGTTTATCTCAAGATCTCTCCTAGCTTGATCCAGGTTTTGAATTTACGAGGAAATATAAGCATTGAGATCCTCTATTTCCTCGTTAAGTTTGTGCAGTTTCCTCCAATTTTTGTACGTTGCACCCCCGTACTGCTTTGGTGCCAGACAAAGTTCAATATAGTGGCAAACCTAAGTTCATCCATCACGTTTTGAAATTGCTTGAATGGTTTCGGTATGAGGTGTACTCTTAGCCCACACTATATAAGGATTGGTGAATGGTCAGATATACCTGGATCCATATAGTCAGCTGTTATGTGTCAAAACTGTTGCATCGAAAGAAAATTCCCCAATGCCAAGTCAATTTTGCGACACACTATACTATCTCTTTGTTGTTTTTTACACCAGGTAACGCGTCTCATTATTGATCTCAAAGGAGCAAGCTACAAGTTGTCTAGGCATGTTTTGAATCCCTTAATATCTGCCTGAGTGGCTGGGGCCCAAATTTTATCATCACAGAAAAGGATATTATTGAAATCCTCACACACTAACCAAGGTCCTGGCACCGTAAGCCCCATCATTTGCAAGTCTTGCCATAGTGGTTCCCTTGGTTGAACTTCATTCCTAGCATATACAACAGTGAGGAATAAAGTATTCTGAGCATTCTTCACCAAGCTATGATATAATTGATCTGTGACATTTAGGACCTGCACTTGAAGGTGAGGTTTCCATAAAAGCCATATTCTCCCATTGACAGAATGTGAGTAGTTACAATGCACTCCCCATATAGGAGCAAGATTCCTTATTATTTGACTTGCTCTATCTTTCTTTACTCTAGTTTCAAGACACCCTACTAAATCTACTTTATTCTTGACCAAAAAGAGCTTTTTCTTATATGGCGTATGGAGGTTGATGAGTGCCTCTATTTTCCTCATTGCTTGATGTATTGCTTAGAACAAGGAATCTATCAACAGTATGAACAATGGATTGTTGCTATAGCCCTCCAGCATTATCACTTTTGACTACCAACTGGTCATGCTGCATCTGTATTGCCTGCTCTCCCATAGCCTAAACTGGTCTAACAGCTAGTATCTGAGCTTTGGTTACCCCTGTGTTGGGTTTGCCACTTGTTCAGCTTGTGCTTGTGCCTGCTATACCACAGGCTCATTTTGTGTCTGCATCATTCCTACCTTATGCCATTCAGCTTTTGCCTGCTGAGGTTCGTTCTTGTTTCGTCCTTTCTTTCTCTTTGGCTGCTGAAATTCATCCTCATTCTCACTATTTGTCTTAGGTTCATGTTTCTTATTACTTCAATAGGTGCTCATGGAATGTCCAAATCTTATACAATCGGTGCAATAATGTGGTCTCCAATTACAATTCAACTGTTTGTTTAAAACTGCCCCATGGGGTTTCAAGCTCAATTACCTCAAGGAATGGCTGTGATATATCAACTTCAATCAGTATCCTCGCATAGGATATTCTCTCCATATTAGATGGGATTCTATTTATATAGAGAGGTGAAACGATCTTAAGTAGTTATTTCGGGAGTTAGGACTCTGATTGGCACACCGACAATCTTAAAAGTTCCGTAAGATCCATTAAGATCTATTTATAAAATTTGACCCGATTGGGACCTCGTTTGGTAGGATTTTTGAGAAGATTTCTGTATCAGTTGTCGGTAAAGCTTAAAAGTGGTTTTCGAGCTCGATTTAAGTAAATGAGCTCTGCTTTAAAATCTGAAAGTTCTATTAGATTAGTATGGTCATTTTTTACCTATAGAAAAATTCAGAAAAGGACTTCAAGGTCGTTCGGACAATTTCTCTAAAATACCAAAAGTTTTGAAATCGGCCTCTTTCCGGAGGAGTCGTATCTTGAGTTCTGGAGATCCGATTCGAGTTCTATCTTTACGAGCATGTCATATAAGAAGTGTGTACAAAATTTGGGGTCATTCCAAGCTTCGTAGGGTCCTGTTTGGATCCAAAAACCAGCACCGGCTGTTGGTGGTGCAAAAACAACAGAGTAAGCGGCTTTCTTACATTATAAAACCAAAAAAAATTTTATTTAGCTAATTTCGGGTTTAATTCAACTTCAGACCATTGAACTCGGTTCCAATGCAAAATCTAAGTTCCAAGCTGTTAGAAATTATCAAGTATCAATCCTAAGCTAATCTATTACGTTTATTCATGATTCTTGTGCTATAATCTCCTGAAATTGAATTGGGAAATCAGGTTTGGACCCTAAAAATTATGAAATTGGAAAATTTGATAAAATTGAATTTAGATATGAAAACTAAAGATTCCAGTGGACACATGGGACTATCAGGAGTCCGAAAACATATAATTATGGGTTTCCGGCTATGCCCGACTTAGGAGTATTTTGGTATTTTTCCTATTTTCTGTATAAAGGTTAGATACTCCTTCTTTGGGCACTTATAAGAGTGAATATGTTTCTTTGGTTTAGAAAAGGATTATTTTGAGAAGCATCGAAAAGGAAAGAAAGTTATTAGTAGCAATTCTGACCCACGACTTGAGGTAGGTTATTTTATCCGTTTCTTTGACGGACTTTGGCCTTTTAGATGATCTATTTATGCATTCTTTATGTGAATAGTTGCCAATAGGGCGTACTTACTACGTCACAGTCTTGTTATGTATTTTCTGATTAAGTTTCTTGATTTCTGGGCTATTATGTCATCTGAGGGCAGGATGATTCCACCTTAGGAACAAGACGATTTCGCTCCTTGCATCATATTGAGGGTAAGAGGATTCCGCCCTTGAGTAGGAGGATTCTGCTCCATTCATTGGGCACATGTGACCCCATCGCATCATGTTGCATTCATTTGAGGGTGGTCTTTCAGACCCTCCATGATCGTAAGTTGTCTGCCAAGTTCTTTAAATGCCTGTTCTAGTTGTATTCTCTGTCATTATTAGGTCACGTGGTATCTAGTGAGGGCATCAAGGTTGATCCGAAGAAGATTGAGGCAGTGTAGAGTTTGTCTCGTCATACCTCGCCAATGAAGATTCGTAGCTTTCTTAATCTGGAAGGTTATTATCTGAGGTTCATGGAGAATTTTTCCACTATTGCAGCTCCCTTGGCGTGCCTGACCTAGAAGGTAGTTCAGTTCTAATAGTCCGATGAGTGTGAGGTGAGCTTCCAAAAGTTCAAGGCCTCAATGACTTCAACTCCAGTGCTATCCCTTCGTTCTGGTACTAGTGGTTTTGTAGTCTACTATGATGCATCTCGTGTGGGTCTTGGATGTTTTCTTATGCAGAACGAGAGGGTGATTGCTTATTCTTCCAGACAGCTGAAGCCTAATGAGAAGAATTATCCAACTCATGATCTAGAGTTGGTAGTTATGGTCTTCGCTCTGAAGATTTTGAGGCACTATCTTTATGGAGAGCCTTGTGAGGTATATATCGATCGCAAGAGCTTGCAATATCTCTTTTCTCAGAAGGATCTTAATGGCCGGCAGCAGAGGTGGCTTGCATTTATTAAAGATTAGAATCTCACCATCTGCTATCTTCCTAGGAAGGCGAATGTTATAGCAGATGCCTGGAGAAGAAAGTCTATAGGCAGCATGGCTTGTCTTTATGCTGACATGAGACCTTTGGCCCAAGATTTATAGTCCTGTGGCGACTCCGGTGTGATATTTGTTCGCCCAAACTCCAGTCGAGTCTTGCATGTATTGCAACTCAGTCTTCCTTAGTTAGTTAGACTAAGGGAAGACAGTTCGAGGATCCATATTTGCAGGAGTTGCATAGTCGTGTCCTAAGTGGAAGAGTTCCCTCCTTCGAGCTTGATTCAGATGGTGTTCTTTGGTTTAATAGCAGACTATGTGTCCCTAATGTCCGGGATTTGAGGCAGTTAGTGCTCCCCTAGGCTCATAGCTCACGTTATTCTACTCATCCTGGCATTACTAAGATGTATCAGGATCCTCGAGAGTTATATTTGTTGAAGAGGATGAAGAGGGATGTGTTTGATTATGTGTCTCGTTACTTGAACTGTCAGCAGGTTAAATTCGTGCACCGGAAGCCCGCAGGGTTAGCTTAGCCATTACCTATTCCCGAGTGGAAATGGGAGCAAATCACACTGCCTAAGACCCTGGCGCCATTATTCAGTCTTGGTTATTATAGACAGACTGACTAATTAACTCACTTCGTTTTTATGAAGAGTACCAGTTTAGCTCAAAGATTGGCTCGTATATTCATTGGTCAGGTGGTTTGGCTGCATGGCACTCCAGTGACTATCATATCCTATCGTGGTTCCTAGTTTACCTCCCAGTTCTGGCAGTCTATTTAGATTGAGTTAGAGACCCAAGTGCAGCTTAGCACGGCGTTCCATCCTCAGACTGATGGTCAATCCGAGCGGATTATTCGGATTCTGGAGGATATGATGAGAGCTTGTGCATTGGACTTTGGAGGCCGCTAGGATGACCATTTGGCCTTAGCGAAGTTTTTTTTGTAATAATAGCTATCAATCCTCAATTCATGTGGCTCTATTTGAGGCCTTGTATGGTCGTAGATACCGTTCTTCTATCGGTTGGTTTGAGTCTCGAGATATGGAAGTTATGAGTTCAGGGATAGTTCATCAGATCTTGATGTCGTTCGTGTTATTCAGGATGATCTGCGGACCGCTCAGAGCAGGCATATTTTATATTCGAACCAGAGGAACCGAGAGTTAGAGTTCGAGGTCAGCGAAATTGTATTTCTAAAAATGTCGCCGATGCGGGGTGTAAAGTGATTTGGGAGGAAAGAAAAGCTCAGTCCTAGATTCATTGGCCCTTTCCGCATCGAGAAGCACCTCGGTAAGGTGGCTTATCAACTCGATTTTCCAATTTCTTTGCCAGCTCATCCTGTATTTCTTTTGTCGATGCTTTGAAAGTTTATCCGGGATCCTTCCGAAGAGATTGAGTTAGATCCTTCTCAGGTAGATGTGAATCTAGCCTATGAGGACTTCCTAGTTGCCATACATGCCAGAGATGTCCAGAAACTTCGTTAAAAACAAATTTTGATGGTTCGAGTGTGAAGGCATAATCGTCCTCACGAGGAGGATACTTGGGAGGTTGAGTCCAGTATGCATGAGACGTATACTCACCTCTTTGACGATTCAGGTTCGATCTTGATAGTTAAAGCCTAAAAGTTATTATCGTTGTTTATGATTCTGGTTCTATAATGGTGTAGTAATATCTTATAAAAGATTGTTAAAAGTTTGTGTAAGCATTCTTATTCATTGTGTGAAATCTATTCTAGACTCGAGCTGGTTCGATGATGAACGAGAGTGTAAGTGGAGGAGAATGAAATGACCTTAGGTAGTTGTTTCGGAAGTTAGAACTCTGATTGGCACGACGACAGTCTTAAAATTTTGGTGAGGTCCATTTGGACTTATCTTTAAAATTTGAGCTCATTCGGACCTCGTTTAATAGGAGTTTTTAGAATGTTTCCGTTTCAATTATTGGTAAAGCTTAAAAGAGGTTTTCTTGCTCAATTTAAGTAAATGAGCTCCGATTCGAAATCTGAAAGTTGTGTTAGGTTTGTATGATTATTGGTGACTTGTAGCAACTTTTGGTAGTGAATTCCGTGGTTTTTCGGACAATTTCGCTAAAACACCGAAAGTTAAGAAATCGACCTTTTTTTGTGGGAGCCGTATCTTGAGTTCCGAAGATTCGATTAGAGTTCCGTCTTTGCAAGCATGTCATTCCGAGTTTCGTAGGGTCCTATTTGGACCCAAAAACCAGCACCAACTGTTATTGGTGCAAAAACAGCATAGTAAGTTGCTTTCTTACCGTATAAAAAAATAGCTTTTCAGCTCATTTCGGGTTTAATTAAACTTCAGTCCATTGAAGTTGGTTCCAAGGAAAAATCTAAGTTTCATGTTTTTAGAAATCATCAGGTATTTATCCTAAGCTAATCTATTTTGTTAATTCATGATTCTTGCGCTAGAATCTCTTGAAAATGAATTAGGAAATTGGGTTAGGACCCTAAAAATTATGAAATTAAGAAATTTGATGAAAATGAATTCTGATATAAAAACTAATGATAACATTAGACTCGTTGGACTATGAAGAGTCCGGAAATGTATAATTTATGGGCTTCCGGCTAAGACCGGCTCAAGGGTATTTTGATAATTTTCCTTCTTTTTTTATAAAGGTTAGACACTCCTTCTTTGGGCACTTACAAGTGAGAATAGATTTCTGAAAGGCATCATAAAGGAAAGGAAGTTATTCAGTAGCAACTCTGACCCAGGACTTGAGGTAGGTGATTTTATCCATTTCTTTGACGGCCTTTGGCCTTTTGGGTGATCTATTCACTCGTTCTTCATGCGAATAACTGTCGAAAAGGCATACTTACTACACCACAGTCTTGTTATGTATTTTTCTTGTTACGTTTCTTAATTTCTGGGCTATTATGTCATCCGTGGACAATAGAATTCTGCTCCTTGCATCATATTGAGGGTAGGAGGATTTTTTCCTGGAGTAGGAGGATTCTGCTCTATTCGTTGGCCACATGTGATCCCATTGAATCATGTTGCATTCATCTCATAACTTTCTATGTGTTTTCTACCTGTGTTAGACAGCTACTCGCCCATCTGTGCCTTGTTTATCGGCTAGATGTTGTTACTTTTAGTTTCCCTGGCTCGTTTGACTATTTTTTTGAATTAAATAGCTATTCTTCGCCTATTGAGTCTTTATAACTCTCTCTTTACCTATTTCTTCTTTTGTATTTTTTTTAGCATATTCCGCTCTAGAAATCAGCCTGCGTCACGAGAGAGGAACGTGGCGATTTCAGTTGTCCGTGGTGAGCCAGCTTGTTTATTGTGGCTACCAGCAATATATGTTATTGTTATGTCTCAGTTTTGTTTCCTTTGATAAATGTATATATTTTTTGCCTTCTTAGATGTCTGATATAGAAACCTCTAGACCTTTGTACTGGGTAGCTAGCTGCATTTTTAGGCAACTTGTAATATTTGTGTGATATATTGCTTTTGAGTCCTCTATTTCTTGTTTTAAGTTTCTTCTACCTCTTCATGCTTATTTAAAGTTTATAGGGTTCGCCCAACAGGTCTTGGGGAGGTTGTCGGGTGTCCGCACAGACTATCCAGAAATTCAGGTCGTGTCACGAGGTCTCCCCACATCGCTACCTAATTTCCAAAGAGCCTCCATAGAGCAGTACCCCATAATCAACCCAGGGAATACAACCCATAATGGGATTGTTGTGAGTCATTCAGGATCAAAGGGTAAGTTTATATCCCATAGCTAAAGGATCAAAGGCTTCTTGTGAAAATAGTAAGGTCCAGATTGCATTACAAGCTCACATTCATCAGCTTTTTGAAACTTAAAAATAAAGTAACCTTTCTCATGTTTAAAGATCAAAGGTTTTTTCACATAGTTATCCATTAATTTTTCCTACTGTGTATCACCAATTACATAGTCTATAAGTGCATTTTTCCAGTATTCCTCATGTGCTTTGGTGTCTTCCTATTCTATTTTAACTACTATTTTACCATTCCTGTTTAAAGAAGGGACGTAAGCTAAGGGCTACCTATGTGTGAGCTTCTGTTTCCTTGACCAGTAGCTTTAGAGAAGGTTGCGCCGACGAGGTTGCTAAATCTGAGAACACTAGATTCCGGCCAGCTAGCTCCTCTTTAATTTTAGTGTCTATGCCCTTCAACTTAGCTGGGTATTCCTGTTTAACATGCTCGATATTCGCATCCTCTTCCGGAACCGTAAGCATTGAATGGAGAAAATGCAAAAGGTGAATGGAGGGCGAGGTTGTTGTAGTTTATACGACGGTGAGTGTTTTCAGTTAGTTTTCGGTGTCGGGGCATGGTCCTTGGCGTACAATAGCACTTTTTTTTTCCATAGAGTTTCTCCTAAATATTCTCTTATGAAATGGTAAGAAAGAGTGTTTTATCTTTGAATCTGAAGTTTCCATTACTATTTTTCTAAGTTATGAAAGTGAAATATTAAGACATGAAGTTGTATGTAATGGAAGAAATATTAAGACAAGACGTGAGAAGAAAACCTAAGAAACCTGAGTATTTATAGAATTAGGAGATTGTGAGTAATATCTTAGTTTTTGTTCTGGACTTGTTAAGTGTTTTAAGTGCATGATATATTCATTTCTAATATAATAGGAAAAGATAATGTCTCAAATTGTAGTAATAAGTATAAAGCAGTCGAAAGTTTTAAATTGTCAAAAATAGGATTGCATTAAGGGAGAGTGAATAATGGTGTTTAATTGGTATTTGGAGTTAGGGATACAAATTTAAATTAGTTCAAGAAAAAATATTTAAATTAAAATATAATTTGTTTCGAGGATATAAGCTCTAAAAAAAAGGCAGCCTGATGCACAAAGCATCCCCGTTCACGCAGGGTCCGGGGAAGGGTCCCACCCCAAGTGAAGTGATGTATGCAACCTAATCTGATCCAAGCATTAGCGGTTGTTTTCAAGGCTTGAACCTGTGACCTATAGGTCACACAAAGATAACTTTGTCTATGGTTGTTTACTAGGATATAAGCTCTGTTAGGGTTATAAATATTTGTTGTTATGCTTTAAGCTTAGTACTATATTGAGAGTATGATTTCTGATGTGATTTTGAATATCAATCGAGGGATAGAGTCATCCTGTTAAGTTGTGAATCCTTATAGAATTAGCTGGTTGAGAGTCCTGCCCCGGTGATTGTTGCGTTGTAGCTTTATTTTGGACCCTGAAGATTTTATGGTTATTTTTCAAAATTATGAAAAGAATATATTAAGACAAGATTTATCTAAAGGTTGAAATGTTATGACAAGTCATTAAAGGAAATTATAAGATACCTATGTATATGAAGGTTTAATGTGCAAGGCATGTGCTGGGCATGTGCGTGACAAGTGTGTGGCATGACATGTTCCATCCTTATTTTCTTAAATTATCAAAGGGAAATAACAAGAAAAGATGTTTATAAGGGCGAAAATGTTAACAAGATGTGAGAAGAAAATCCAACAAACCTATGTTAAATATGTGGAGAGAGTGTTAAGATGTTTAAAGAATTTAGAATCTAGTAACTACTTATTTTGTGTTTAGGATTTTTTGAGTGTTATAATACTTGAATGAATGAAAACACCTCTTATCAGGAATGCAAACCGCATGTAACTAACATATCTCAAGAATTTTAAACCTTCCGTTATTAATTTTAAAATACGAAAAGTATTTGATTAATTCAGGAAATAATTTAGATAACTCTCTAATTTAAACTAAATATAATTGAATTTCATCAGCTCCTTTAAGATTTTGAAAAAATCACCATCAAAGAAGCATAAGAGGTACGATTAACGAATAATTCATAAGTATATTTTTTTTGTTAAAGACCCAACACGAAATCACTAATAATTGGCACTTCTGATATCAATCTCTTTACGAATAATAGAAAGTATCAATCATAACAGAAGGTTACGAGTATACAACCATGTATTCTAAATGGCTTAGCAACAAAACAAGAACAACAACTGGTTTCATCGTAAAAATATTGAGATCCTAACAATAATTTTATTTGATATTTTAACGGTAAAATCACTAGGCTCATAATCCCAATTTGTTTCCATAGAGTTTCTCCTAAATCTTCTGTTGTAAGATGGTAACAAAAACCGCTTTATCTATGAACCTGAAGCTTCCATTACTATTTATTTAAGGAAGGGAAATATTATGACATGAAGCTGTATGTAAAGGAGGAAATGTTAAGCCATGATGTGAGAAGAAAACTATAAGTAACCTGAGTATTTACATAATTCACTACAAAAAAAGTTACTGTTAGAGAAAGTTCTTTTGCAGCGGTTTTGAAACCCGTCGCTAAAGGTAAATACCCTAGTGGTTTCTTGGCAGTTTTGTAAGAGTCGCTAATTCAAAATACTAGCGGCGGTTTTTTTAAACTTTTGTGGTGGTTTTTTTATTTTGCAGTGGTTTGTTACTAAAATAATATAGGTAAACTTCGGAAAAATTAAGACACATCAATTTATATTTCTTTAAAATACCAAATATTATTAAACATTAAAAATATGTATTAAAAGAAATAAAATTTTAAGAGGGAAAAAATTCTACTATGAAACGACCTCGGTCATGTCGTTTCGGAAGTTAGGAGTCCGATTGGCGTGCCGATAATTTTAAAATATTCGTAATGTCCATTAGAACCTGTCTGTAAAATTTGAGCTAAATCAGACCTCGTTTGGTAGGCATCGGAAGAAGGTTTCAGTTTTTATTGGCGATAAATATTAAAAAGAGATTTTCGAGCTCGGTTTTTGCCGAATGAGCTCCGATTCGAAATCCGAAAGCGCCGTTAGGTTCGTATGATTATTTGTGATTTTTGTAAGTTTTCGAAAGTGAATTTCGATGTTGTTCGGCTAGTTTCCGCTAAAATACCGAAAGTTAAATAATTTGACTTCTTTTCATTTAAATTCGCATCTTGAGTTTCGGGAGTCTGATTTGAGATCCGCCTTCGCGAGTATGTTACATATATTTTGTATAACTTGTATGCAAAAGTTGGAATTATTTCGAATATCGCAGGATACCATTTCAATTTTTGTCACGAAAAGAGAAGAAAATAAAAGAAAAGAAAAAAAAAACAGAAAACGACAAAAAGAGAAATGAGCTATGTCGGTTTAGCTCATATAATCCTTAGCGTGAGCATAATTGCAGAAAACAAAAACACAAACAGAAACTGAAAACCAAAAGAGATACGCAAAAAGGGAATGGAAAAAAATGCCAGAAAATGAGAAAATGGGTCGGAGAAAAGTAGAATTTTCACCCCGAAATATTCAGGTAATGATCCTAATATATTATTTGAGTTTATTATGTGTGTTTGAATACGTTTTAACGGTAAAACTTTGAATATTATACATCGTTTTAATAAGTTCAATTAATAGTTTAACTGGTCAAATGGACCCTGATAATGAAATTGATTATATATTCATACTCAGTGAGTTATGGGCAACATATAAATGTAATTTATTTGGGGTTTGGTTATGTGGCCTTATACCCTGTATATAGGCCTGACCTGCGTATTGCGTATGCGAATAGGGTATCAGGTTCCTACCTGGATTGCCCTAAGATGTGAGGAATGAAGCCTTTAGCCTAATGTGATATATTTTTCTGCTTATTGATCACAGTGGGATCGTTTGGCAATGAATTCAAAAAATAACGCGGTTGTTGGTCGCAATGCTAACTTTTGAGAGAGGTAAGTGTTTATATCCATTTCTTTGGAGGCACCTGGCCTCGTGGATTTTCTACCACGTATTCCTTACGGGTGTAGCTGCCGATAGGCGTACTCATTACGCCTTAGCTTTGGATTTATATTGTATATTATATGTTATGTCCTATTGTTGGTATTGTATTGAGGATTTGAGCATTGTACCCTGGCTGCGAGTTGGCATCTACTTCCCGGTTGTCGATGAGAGTCTCGCGCCGGTGAAGGGTTATTGCATCACATTGCATTCATATGCATTACATTGCATATCATATTGAGGGCAGGAGTATTCCGCCCCAGGAGCAGGAGTATTCCGCTCCATTGTATCACATTGAGGGCAGGAGGATTCCGCCCCAAGAGCAGGAGTATTCCGCTCTTATGTCAGATATTGAGTGCAGGAGTATTCCGCCTCAGCTTTACATTATATCGGGTGCAGGAGTATTCCGCCCCAGGAGAGTGCAGGAGTATTCCGCCTCTGGTTTATATTATATCGGGTGCAGGAGTATTCCGCCCCAGGAGCATGAGTATTCCGCTCCAGTTGGTTATCAGATTGGATTCCCCCTCGAATGCAGGAGTATTCCGCTTCGGGATGGGATTACGGGCACATGTGACCCTTCGCATCATATTTCATCTCATTTCATCTCACTTCATTTTATTTCATTTTATTTCATACCATTGTGTAAACTTGTGGTACATAACTATTGTCCTGCTTATATGTGCATTTCTTATTTGTTGTTATGTTTCTGGCACGCATCCTTGGTTGAGTTTATAAGTTTCTTACGTGTTTTCGGTTGTTATCTGGCTCTACCTTTTTATAATTTAAATAAAAGAAATTTGGTTTATCTGTTTCTTCTCCCTGGCTAGCTATCCTATTCTTTGAGGTGGCTAGTCTGCCCCACTTATTGAGTCCTTTTGACTCACCCTTGTTTGTTGTTTGTTTCTTTTTCTATCTATTTCGTTTCGGCAGGTTCGCTCCAGGATTGAGTTCGCCACGTTGTTCAGGAGCGAAGACGACTCCAGCTGTCGGGGTGAGCCAGCTTTATTCCGGATGGCCACCAGTTTATTTTTTATTATTTCAGTTGCATTCTGCTCCCTTCAGGAGGTATCTATCTTCTTTTGTACTCTTAGATGTCTAGTCTGGATAACCCTAAACCTAGTATGTTGGGTAGTCAGCTGTAATTTTTTTGTACAGCTTAAAGGTATCGGTATGTCTGTGTTTTTATTTTTAGTCTTGTCCTTATTTATGAATTTTTATATTTATTTTCCTAATTTAATTGGTAAGGGTTCGCCCGACGGGTCTAGGGGAGGATGTCGGGTGCCCGCACGACCTAACCGGATTTCGGGTCGTGTCATACTAGAACCCACTTACCACTCCAACTCAGTTCTCCCCCAATTCCCAAATCTTAAACTCCACTCACGTCTCACTTCATCAGTATACTCTATAGACAAATTTCTCGACGAAAGGTTAACTTTCTCTCTAAACAACAAATATTTCAGTGGATTTTTGCGATTGTTATTAGCTTCGATTTTTTTTTTTTTTTTTTGCCTCTCTCACGTCCGATTTAGTTTTTTTCCTAGTTAGCTTCGATTAGGTTTTTCTGTGTCTGTGAAATTCATTTGTTGTCAATTTTAGCAAAAAAAATCCCAATTTATTTCAGATCTAAGGTTTTTTTTCTTTGTGATTCGTGAATAGAATGTGTAATTTGATGAATTCATGGTCGTTTTTGGGAAGCTGAAGGTAATTTATGTTCGATTAATTTGATGAATTCATGGTCGTAATGTATTTGGAGCCTATTTTGAAGAAGATGTGCTTAATTTGTTGAATTTAGTTATCTGAAAGTAATTCTATTTGCTTATGTTTATTTCAAACCAATTTTTGGAGTAAAGGTGCTGACTAATATTCACTTTTTATTAGTCTCAGTTTTTGTTGTCACTTCTGTGCATTTTTTGCCGATTAATTTGTGGCTACAATTCCCATGGAATAGTGCTCTCTGATGCTCTTATTTTTAGTATCTCTAGTTTATCTAGGAATGGATAAGAGTCGGATATTAAAGCCGCGAACTACACCTTAATATAAGGAAGGGTTGGTACAATTTTTAGACTTTGCATTTGCTAATGCGTCGTCTGATAATAGGATAAAGTGTCCTTGTCGTATTTATGGGTTTAGACTGTCTCAGACTAGAGCTGAGGTGTTTGATCACTTGCCGGTTACACTGTATGGTTATTATATGGTGAGAAAGATGTAGGAGAAACATCTGCTAGCAGACATAAAATTCGACAACCTCTTGAGGAACATGATTAATGATGCTTTCAACTTCTCGGGACAACCTCTTGAGCAAGAGTATTTCTCATCACAAGGACAAGTAATCGAAGGTGAAATTAGCGTGTCTCCTGATAGTCCAAGTGATAAAGCGAAAGAGTTCTATGAGCTGATTAGGGATGGAGAACAAGAACTTTATCAAGGATGCACGAAGTACTCAAAATTGTCTTTCACAGTGAGACTTTATCACATTAAGTGCATGTGTGGGATTAGCGACAAGGTCATGACGATGATAATAGAACTACTGTATGATGCCTTCGAGCAAGCGAAGATCCCCCAATCATTATATGAGGCCAAGAAAACTATAAAAAAAACCTGGTCTTAATTATAAAAAGATACATGCATGTCCAAATGATTGCATGTTATATAGGGGATCAAATAAAGAAAGAAAAGACTGTAAGCGATGTGGCACATCTAGATAGAAATCAAATGCTAAGAAAAAATCTTCTAGTATGCCTGAAGTGGGTAAAAAGAAGTGAAAACCTGCTAAAGTTCTTCATTATTTTCCTCTTATTCCACGACTTCAAAGGTTGTTCATGTCTAGTAAGACATCCGCTGAAGATACATGCATGTCTAAATGATTGCATGTTATATTGGGGATCAGATAAAGAAAGACAATAATACAAGTGATGTGGCACATCTAGGTGGAAATCAAATGCTAGGGAAAAATCTTCTAGTATGCCTTAAGTGGGTAAAAAGAAGCAACCACAACCTGCTAAAGTTCTTCGTTATTTTTCTCTTATTCCACGACTTCAAAGGTTGTTCATGTCTAGTAAGACATCCGCTGATATGAGATGGCATGGAGTTGATCATAATAATGATGGCTTATTAAGGTATCCAAGAGATGGTGAGGCATGAAAAAAATTCGACTCCACTTTTCCTGAATTTTCTCAAGATCCTCGTAATGTTTGCCTTGCCTTAGCAAGTGATGGGTTTAATCTGTTCGGAAATATGAGCACTAACCACAGTATTTGGAAATGGTTCTCATTCTGTACAACACCCCTCCTTAGATATACATGAAATAGAGTAACTTCATTCTCTCGATGATGATTCCAGGTATTCAAACAAATTGAATTCTCTTTCTTTTCAATGGATATGTGTGTTTTATGTTTTCTGAAGTTCCGACCTCTTAGCATATCACATATTATGATGACTATGCTAAGTTAGTCTGATCCCTGCTTCTGAAAGATGAATTCGTTTTTTTGAGAACCCTACAAATTTAACAATATAGTTTGATTGTTTTGTGAGCTGGCTAGATCATTAGTGATAACTTATAGGTCATGTTATAATTCATCAAAAAAACAAGAAAAAGAATGATCCATGTTGTTTATAATTTCTATGATCATTAGTGAGATTTTATCTCCTTTTCTTTACTCTGTTTATTTTGTGCGAGTGGTCATGGTTTAATGTTCCTATTTTAGGTATGATGTTATTTTTATTATTTATTTTTAAGCTATTTGATGATGGTCCCTGTTTCCTTGGAAAATGTATTTTCTTGATGTTACCTAAATTCTTAGATCCTGATGAGCTTCAAGATTTAATAAAGTTACTTTAGTTTATATAATCACACATAGGCAGGAGATGTAGGCTTCTCTTGCAGGAATTGCATGTTCTTTACAATAACAGCCATCAAAGTACAAATTTTTGAGAGAGGGAGCCCATGTTAGAGTAGCTTATAATGTTTATCTAGTAGTCAAAAAGAAGTTTTTGGTGTAATATTGTTTTGTTTCATTGTTTATGTAAAGTATGTTTTGATTCTAGAATATTGAATTTGTTTATTTTCATTGGCAATGGGTTTTTTCTATAATTTGGATTGATCAATGATTTCAGTATTGCTTCTTTGTAGAAGTAAGAATGTATGTAGATCTTCCAAATACATTACTGTAGTTTTTTTAAATATCTTTTCTTTAATTAATATAGTCAAATGAGGAAGTTACTTCTTCTTTTCTAAGTACTATTTTTTATTGAAAAAGCTTGCTTATGAAATGAAGTTATTTGCTATTTACTTGTTATTTGAGCGGCCCACATTTTTTTGTGTTCTTAATATTAATGTTTTCAATATTTCAGGCTTCAAAAGAAGGAAGTGGACCAATGTCACAGGGGTGCAGGCCATCTTTGCAAATTTGCAATCAAGATGTTGAAAGCTAATTTGATGAGCTAATCAATCTGAAAAATACTTTTTACTGTGGAATTTGCTTATGATAGATTCCTGTTTTACTTTTGTTGACATCAAACTTTATGTGGTTCCTTGTGAACTTTACTTAGTTTTTCACCAATCAGTATTTTTGTGAAATGGTTGAATGTTTGTTTTGTTTGAATGGTTGTATGTTGGTTCTATTTGAACGGTTGAATGTTGATTTTATTTGAATTGTTATGTTAGATTTTCAGGTTAAAATTGTAAATAGGTTTACAGATATTTAATATGCATGTTGTCAATTGATAGAAAAAGAAATTGGTTTGAAAGGATGCTAAAAAAGACTCTCAGCAGAATAGCGACAGATTGAAACCGCTGCTAAAAAAAAAATACTCCTAAAACCACTGCTAAATTAAAGCGAACCGCCACTATTTTTTAATTTTGAGGTGGTTATTCCAGCGGTTGGTTTAAACCGGTGCAAATGGGCTTAACGACGCCTCAACAAACACCAGTTTCAAACCGTCGTTAATTTTACTTTGTGGCAATTCAAACCGCCGCTAAATAGAGATTTTAACTGGCGCTAATCAACTTCTTTTTTGTAGTGATTGGAAGATTGGGAGTAATATCTTAGTTTTTGTTCTTGAGTTGTAAGTATTCTAAGTTTATGATATATTCATATCTAGTATAATAGAAAAAGAGAATATCTTTAATTATAGTAGTAATAAGTATAAAGCAGTCCAAAAATTTAAATTTGTCCAAAATGAGATTGCATTAAGGGCAAGTGAATAATGGTGTATTTCAACTGGGATTTGGAGTCTTAAATACAAATTTAAATTAGTATAAGCAAAGACATTTAAATAGAAATATAAATTATTTCGAGGAAAAAACCTTTGTTATTGTTATAAATGTCTGTTGTTAAGCTTTAAGCTTGGTACTACAATGAGAGTATGATTTCTAATGTGATTATAAATATCAATTCAGGATAGAGGCAGTTTGTTAAGTTGTGATCTTTATAGAATTACCTGGTTAACGATGAGAGTCATGTGCCAGATATTGTCACGTTGTAGCTTTATTTTGGAACCTGAATATTCTATGACAATTTTTCAAAATTAAGAAACGAAAATCTTAAGACATGATATATCTAAAGGTTGAAATGTTATGACAAGTCACTACACGAAATTATGATATACCTATGTACATAAAAATTTAATATGTGCAAGGCGTGTGCATGGCATGTGCATGGCAAGTGTGTGGCATGGCATGTTCCATCATTACATTCTTAAATTATCAAAGGGGAAAAATAAGACAAGATGTTTGTAACGGCGAAAATGTTATCAAAATATGAGAAGAAAATACAAAACAAAACTATGTTATATGTTGGAGTGTAAAGATGTTTAAATAATTTAGAATATAGTATCTACTTATTTTTCGTTTAGGATATTTTGAGTGTTGTGATACTTGAATGAATGAGAACACCTCTTATCATGAACACAAACCGCATGTAACGAATATATCTCAGGAATTTTAAACCATCAATTATTAATTTTAAAATACGAAAAGTATTTGATTAATTCAGGAAATAAGTTATATAACTCTCTAAATTATACTAAATATAATTGAATTTCATCAACTCCTTTAAGATTTTGAAAAAAAATTCACCATCAACGAAGCATAAGAGGTATGATTAACGAATAATTCATAAGTATATTTTTTTTGTTAAGGACCCTTGCACGAAATGACTAATAATTGGAACTTCTGATATCAATCTCTTTACGAATAATAGAAAATTTCAATCATAACAGAGATTACGAGTATACAACCATGCATTCTAAATGGCTTACCAACAAAAGAAGAACAACAGCAGATTTCATAGGTAAAAATATTGAAATCCTAGCAATAATTTCATTCGATATTGTAACGGTAAAATCACTAGGCTCATAATCCCAATTTGTTTCCATAGAGTTTTTCTTAAATCTTCTGTTGTAAGATGGTAACAAAAAGCGCTTTATCTATGAACCTGAAGCTTCCATTACTATTTTTCTAAGTTATGGAATGCAAATATTATGACATGAAGTTGTATGTAAAGGAGGAAATGTTAAGACATTATGTGAGAAGAAAACTCTAAGAAACCTGAGTATTTATATAATTGGAAGATTGGGAGTAATATCTTAGTTTTTATTTTGAACTTTAGTATTTTAAGTTTATGATATATTCATATCTAGTATAATAGAAAAAGAGAACATCTCAAATTGTAGTAGTAATAAGTATAAAGCAGTCTGAAAATTTAAATTGTCCAAAATCATATTGCACTAAGGGCTAGTGAATAATCGTGTATTTCAATTGGGATTTGGAGTCCGGAATACAAAATTAAATTAGTATAAATAAGACATTAAATAGAAATATAAATTATTTCAAGGATAAAAGCTCTGTTATTGTTATAAATATGTGTTTTTAAGCTTTAAGCTTAGTACTAGATTGAAAGTTTGTGTTCTTATGTGATTATAAATATGAATTGGGGGATAGAGGCATCTTGTTAAGCTGTGAATCTTTATAGAATCACCAGGTTAACGATGAGAGTATTGGGCATTGTCACGTTGTAGCTTTATTTTTGAACCTAAGGATTCTATAACTATTTTTCAAAATTAAGAAACAGAAATCTTAAGACAGGATATATCTAAAGGTTGAAATATTATGAAATGTTACTAGAGGAAATTATGAGATACATATGTATATAAAGGTTTTATATGTGCAAGTCATGTGCAGTGCATGACAACTGCGTGGCATGACACGTTCCATCATTATATTCTAAAATTATCAAAGGGAAATAATAAGAAAAGATGTTTGTAACGGCGAAAATGTTAACAAGATATGAGAAGAAAATCGAACAAACCTATATTATATATTGGGAGATAGTGTAAAGATGTTTAAAGAATTTAGAATGCAGTAACTACTTATTTTTTGTTTAGGATATTTTGAGTGTTGTGATACTTGAATGAATGAGAATACCTCTTATCATGAACACAAACCGCACGTAATTAACATATCTCATGAATTTTAAACCATTAATTATTAATTTTAGAGCACGAAAAGTATTTGATTAATTCATGAAATAAGTTAGATAACTCTCTAAATTAAATTAAATATAATTGAATTTCATCAAATCCATTAAGATTTAGAAAAAATACACCATCAAAGAAGCATAAGAGGTATGATTAACGAATAATTCATAAGTATATTTTTTTTGTTAAAGACTCTTGCATGAAATAACTAATAATAGGCACTTCTGATATCAATCTCTTTACGAATAACAGAAAATCTCTATCATAACAAAGGCTACGAGTATACAACCACGTATTCTAAATGGCTTAGCAACAAAAAAAGAAACAACAACAGATTTCATAGGGCAAAATATTTAAATCCTATCAATAATTTTATTCGAAATTTTACGGTAAAATCATTAGGCTCATAATTCTTCTTTGTTTCAATAGAGTTTCTCTTAAATCTTCTCTTATGAGATGGTAACAAAAAGTGCTTTATGTTGGAACCTGAAGCTTCCATTACTATTTTTCTAAGTTATGGAAGGAAAATATTAAGACATGAAGTTGTATGTAAAGGAGGAAATGTTAAGACATGATGTGAGAAGAAAAATGTGAGAAGAAAAACTTAAGAAACCTGAGTATGTACATATTTGGGAGATTGGGAGTAATATCTTAGTTTTTTTCTAGGATAGTAACTGATTTAAGTGCAAGATATATTCATATCTAGTATAATAAAAAAAGAGAATATCTCAAAGTGTAGTAATAAGTATAAAGAAGACAAAAAATATAAATTGTCCAAAATAGGATTGAATTAAGGGCAAGTGAATAATGGTGCATTTCAATTGAGATTTGGAGTCCAGAATACAAATTTAAATTAGTTTAAGCAAAGATATTTGAATAGAAATTTAAATTATTTTGAGGATAAAAGCTCTGTTATTGTTATAAATATGTGTTTTTAAGCCTTAAGCTTAGTACTAGATTGAAAGTATGATTTCTTATATGATTATGAATATGAATTGGGGTATAGGCACATCATGTTAAGTTTTGAATCCTTATAGAATCACCTGGTTGACGATGAGAAATTTGCACCGGTGATTGTCATGTTGTAGCTTTATTTTGGAACCTGAATATTCTATGACTATTTTTTAAAAATTATGAAACGAAAATATTAAGAGAAGATGTATCTAAAGGTTGAAATGTTATGACAAATCATTAGTGGAAATTATGAGCTACCTATGTGTATAAAGGTTTAATATGTGCAAGGCTTGTGTTGGGCATGTGCATGACAAGTGTGTGGCATGACATGTTCCATCATTATTTTTATAAATTATCAAAGGAAAATAAAAAGACAAGATGTTTGGAACAGTGAAAATGTTAAGATAGGATGTGAGAAGAAAATCCAACAAACAAGTGCTATACATTGGGAGAGAGTGTAAAGATGTTTAAAGAATTTAAAATGTAGTAACTACTTATTTTTCGTTTAGGATTTTTACAGTGTTGTAATACTTGCATGAATGAGAACACCTCATGCCAGGAACACAAACGACATTTAACGAACAAATCTCAAGAATTTTAAATGTTCAGTTTTTAATTTTAAAACACAAAAAGTTTTTGATTTATTCAGGCAATAAGTTAAATAACTCTCTAAATTAAGTTAGATAAAATTGAAATTCTTCAACTCTTTTAATATTTTGAAAAAAGTCACAATCAAAGAAGCATAAGAGGTATGAATAACACATAATCAATAAGTATAATTTTTTGTTTAAGACCCTTGCAGGAAATGACTAATAATTGGCACTTTTAATATCAATCTCTTTACGAATAACAGAAAATCTCTTTGTAACAAAAGTTACGAGTATACAAATATGTATTCTAAATAGCTTAGCAACAATAGAAGAAACAATAACAGATTTCATAGGTAAAAATATTGAAATCCGATCAATACAATTATTTGGAATTTAACGGTAAAATCATTAGGCTCATTATTCCTATTTATTTCCATAGAGTTTCTCCTAAATCTTCTCTTATGAGATCGTAACACTAAGCGCTTTATCTTGGAACCTGAAGTTTTCATTACTATTTTTCTAAGTTATGGAAGGAAAATATTAAGACATGAAGTTGTATGTAAAGGAGGAAATGTTAATACAAGATGTGAGAAGAAAAATCTAAGAAACCTAAGTATTTACAGAATTGGGAGATAAAGAGTAATATCTTAGTTTTTGCTCTGGATTTGTAAGTGTTCTAAGTGCATGATATATTCATTTCTAATATAATAAAAAAAGAGAATCTCTCAAATTGTAATAATAAGTATGAGGCAATCGAAAGTTTTAAATTGTCCTAAATAGGATTGCATTAAGGGCAAGTGAATAATGGCATATTTCAATTAGATTTGGAGTCGAGAATACAAATTTAAATTAGTTGTAGAAAAATATTTAAATGAAAATATAATTTATTTCGAGGATAGAAGCTTTTTTATGGTTATAAATATATGTTGTTAAGCTTTAAGCTTAGTACTATATTGAGAGTATGATTTCTGATATGATTATGAATATCAATTAGGGGATAGAGGCATCTTGTTAAGTTGTGAATCCTTATAGAATCACCTGATTGACTTTAGAGTGCTGCGTAGTTGATTGTCACGTTGTAGGTTTATTTTGGACCTAGAAGATTCTATGACTATTTTTCAAAATTATGAAATGAAAAAATTAAGACAAGATGGACAAGTCATTAGAGGAAATTAAAAGATACCTATGTATATAAAGGATTAGACGTGTAATGCATGTGCATGGCATATGCATGACAAGTGTGTGTGAAACGACCTTAAGTAGTCCTTTCGGAAGTTAGGACTCCGATTGGCATGCTGATAATTTTAAAATCTTCGTAAGGTCCATTGGGACTTATCTGTAAAATTTGAGCTAAATCAGACCTCGTTTGGTAGGCATCGGAAGAAGGTTTCAGTTTTTATTGTCGATAAATATTAAAAAGAGATTTTTGAGCTCGGTTTTGGCGAATGAGCTCCGATTTGAAATTCGAAAGTGCCGTTAGGTTCGTATGATTATTTGTGACTTTTTTGATTTTTCGAAAGTGAATTTCGAGGTTGTTCGGCTAGTTTCCGCTAAAATGCCAAAAGTTAAATAATTTGACCTTTTTCTATTTAAATTCGCATCTTGAATTTTGGGAATCCGATTTGAGATCTGCCTTACTGAGTATGCTATATATATTTTGTATAACTTGCTTGAGAAATTTTAGAATTATTTTGAATTTCATAGAGTTCTGTTTTAATTTTCGTCGCGAAAAGAAAAGAAAAAAAATAAAAGAAAAGAGAAAACAAAAAGGAAAAGGAAAATAAAGAAAATGAAAGGCGACATGGGCGGTGCTAAGGGATATATATACCCTTTAGCTTTCTTACAAAACAAGAACAGAAAATGAAACAGAAATGAGAAGCGAAGAAGCAGAAACGAAGCAAGGAAAAAATGCCAGAAAATGAGAAAAGAGCCGGAGAAAAAATAGAATTTTTACCCCAAAACATTCAGGTAATGATCTTAATATATTATTTGAGTTTATTACGTGTGTTTGAAGATTTTGACGGTATAAATTGGGATATTAGGCATCGTGTTAATAAGTTCAATTAATAGTTTTAAGGGACAATTGGACCCCAATAATGGAATTAATTATATATTCGTACTCAGTGAGTTATGGGCAACATATAAATTTAATTTATTTAGGATTTAGTTATGTGACATTAAACCCTGTACATAGGCCTGCCCTGCGTATTGCGTATGCGAATAGGGTATCAGGTTCCTAACCGGATTGTCCTAAGATGTAGGGAATGAAGCCTTAAACCTAATTTGATATATTGTCTGCTTATTGAATAGGCAGGATCATTTGGGCAGTGAATCCAAAGGATAAAGCGGGCGTTGAGTGACACTTTGAAGTAAGGTAAGTATTTATATCCATTTCTTTAGAGGCACCAGGCCTCGTGGATTTTCTACCACGTGTTCCTTACGTGTGTAGCTGCCGATAGGCGTACTCATTATGCCATACCTTTGGATTTACACTGTGTATTATATGTTATGTCCTGTTGTTAGTATTGCATTGAGGATCTGAGCATTGTACTCTGGCTGTGAGTTGGCATATACTTTACGGTTGTCGATGAGAGTCCCGCGCTGATGATGGGTTATTGCATCATATTGGGGGTAGGAAAATTCTGCCCCAGGAGCATGAGGATTCCGCTCCATTTCATTATATTGGGTGCAGGAGGATTCCGCCCCAGGAGCAGGAGGATTCCGCTCCATTCCATTATATTGGGTGCAAGAGGATTCCGCCCCAGGAGCAGGAGGATTCCGCGCCATTGCATCATATTGAAGGTAGGAGGATTTCGCCCTAGGAGCAAGAGGATTCCGCTCCTTACATCATATTGAGGGTAGGAGGATTCCACCCCAGAGTAGGCAGATTCCGCTCTATTTATTTGGCACATGTGACACCGTTGCATCATACTGCATTCATCCCATTTCATTGCACCGCATGCTGACTATTGTGTGACTATCAGGCTGTGTTTTGTGTACACGGTATGTATACCATATTGTGGACATATTTCAGTTTGCCTATATATTTATGGCTCATATTCTGGGTTGCACGCCGCAACGGTATAAATATGTGGATCGGGTTGCACGCCGCAACAATATTTGCATATAATAAGATGTATTTCTGATTGTTGATATGTTCGGGATACCTATATGTTTTGTCTTTCTTATGTTCCTGGTTGTTTATGAGTTTTTTGTTCCATATGTATTTCCAGTTATTATGTGGCTCTGTCTTTTTATAATTTAAATAAGAGGAATTTGGTTTATCTTTTTCTTCTCCCTGGCTAGCTATCCTATTCTTTGAGGTGGCTAGTCTGCCCCCACTTATTGAGTCCTTTTGACTCACCCTTGTGTATTGTTTGTTTCTTGTCTATCTATTTTGTTTCGGCAGGTTCGCTTCAGGATTGAGTTCGCCACAATGTGAAGGAGCGAAGACGACTTCAGCTGTCAGGGTGAGCCAGCTTTTATTCTGGATGGCAGACAGTTTATTGTTTATTATTTCAGTTGCATTTTGCTCCCTTCAGGAGGTATCTTTCTTCTTTTGTACTCTTATATGTCTAGTCTGGATAGCCCTAAACCCAATATGTTGGGTAGTCAGCTGTAATTTCTTTTGTACAGCTTAGAGGTATCAGTATGTCTGTGTTTTTTTTTACATCTTGCCCTTATTTATGAATTGTTATATTTATTTTTCTAATTTAATTGGTAAGGGTTCGCCCGACGGGTCTAGGGGAGGATGTCGGGTGCCCGCACGGCCTAACCGAATTCCGGGTCGTGTCAGTTGGTATCAGAGCCCAGTTTATAGTCTTTCCAGACTAAGACAGCGTCTACTAGATTCTCGCTGATGGGTATGTAGACGCCCGTACTTATCTACGAGAGGCTATGATGGCATTTAGGAGGTTTCATTTCCTTCTTTTCTGATCACGCATCGGTCTAGGATAGAAAAGTATTTTCGTTAATTCCTTCGTGGTAATTGTGAACCCTCATGCGACAAATCATCAAACAGTAAGGGTTTGTCCGACGGGTCTAGGGGAGGATGTCGGGTTCCCGCACGGCCTAACCGGATTCCGGGTCGTGTCAGTGTGGCATGACATATTCTGTCATTATTTTCTTAAATTATCAAAGGGAAATAATAAGCCAAGATGTTTGTAACGGAGTAAATGTTAAGACAAAATGTGAGAAGAAAATCCAACAAAACTATGTACTTATACATTGGGAGAGAGTATAAAGATGTTTAAAATTATTTTGAATGTAGTAAGTACTAACTATTTGTTTAGGATTTTTTGAGTGTTTTAATACTTGGATGGATTAGAACACCTCTTATCAGGAACACAAACCGCAGTTAACTAAGAGCATGTTTGGTATGCTGTAAAAGCATAAGTAATCCATGTATAAAAATTGGTATTGGCTTATACAATGTTTGGTTGCCATTTCAAAGTTGGTATAAATAATACATGGTATAACTTAATACACCAATTGATGTATTAAGTTATTCCACCACCAACATGGAATAACTTATCCATGTATTGCTTATACATGGATAAAGTATGAAAAGACAAAACTACCTTTGTCTTTTTCCTAAAAATCAAAATGAGTTGAATATCCAAGGGTACAATTGTAAACTCATTGATTTAAAACTTAAAAATAAATTCATATTTTAAATAATATCATTTACAACCACTTTTTAATACAATGTACCAAACACAAGATAAAAACAATTCATACATAACTAATTCCTGTATTATTAACCCCCGCATTACTAATCCATGTATAACTAATCCCTGTATAACTTGTTTTCCTACCAAACGACCCACAGATTTCGAGAATTTTAAACCTTCAGTTTTTTAGTTTTAAAACACAAAAAGTTTTTTATAAAGGGAAATTTACACGGGTTACCCATCAACCCATCTTTATTACACTTATTTACCCACTTTAGTTTTAGTTTCACCCTCTGCCCATCTGCTCTAAATATATTTTCCATCTACCCATTAGCTATAAAAATATTACATGTCTGCCCATTACCCCCAATTCATTAAATTATAGAAGAATCCATTTTCCTTTCTTCTTTCTGCATCTTTCGCCATTTCAAAAAAAAATTTGTATTGATTGATATAGCCCCTAAGAACGAAAAGAACTACGCTTTTTCGATTGTACATTATTGGCGAAGAAAATTTATGCGAAGTTTCCATCATATTCTTTCATTTTTGATAATTTAATGATGGTCATTATATGATGCGCACAAAAAATAAATCAAATTGATTTTATCTGCTAATGAGAAAATTAAGCTGGAGTTGAAGAAGCTATTTTCTTTTTGACCCTCTATGTGGTCTCTGCTAGATTTTGTGCAGTTAGACTTTGGAGACAACTTGAGAGAAATACCAAAATTACTCTTGATGGGAAGGAATTGATATATATATATAAACTAAAGCATGGGTAGACAAATGTATAACAAGTCATTGCTTAAAGGTTATACAATAGAATGAACTGATAAATGACTTTGTTTTTATTATAGACCACAAAGAGGTAAAATTTGAAAATAATGGCGAGGCACTGTTTGTTAAAGTCAAGAAAGCAATTATACTAGTTATAAAAAATTGTTTCTTCTATTATACCTTTTTGTGTATGAACGAAGTTTGAGCTGATACTGAGCAAATGAATATTGTTATTTTTGATGCAATAACCTTTTGGTACCAAACTCTCTTTTAGTATACACACATTTTTGTGCATAAATCTGAGTGTGAGCTTTTACCGACAGATGGATGTATCTTTATTATTTGAGATATAATATACCTTTTTAGTATACCGTATCCACTTTTGGTATGCCTCTTTGTGTTTTGATCAAAGAGTGATGTAAGCCGCTATCGAACAAATCGATATCTATTATTTTGTTGTTTTAAACATTGTATTCCTCTCTTGGTACACAACATATTCTTTTGGTATACCTTTCTTGGTAAAAAAACTCTTTCGGTATACCCTTTTGCGTTTGGATCAAAGTGTGCGATGCTATCGAGGAAATAAATATATTATTTTTTTTTATTTTGAACAAAGTCTACCATTTCGGTATACTGTATACTCTTTCAGTATACCCTTTTGTGTTTGGATCAAAGTGTGAGATGTTATCAAGCAAATACTCTTACAGTATACCCTTTTGGTATGTTGTCTACGCTTTTGGTATACCTTTTTGCATTTGGATCAGTGTGTGTGATGTTAACAAGCAAATAAATATTTCAGTTCTTGTTGTTTTGAATAAAGTATACCCTTTTGGTATGCTGTATACTCTTTTGGTATACCCTTTTGTATCGAGCAAATAATACTTCAGTTTTTATTTTTTTGAACAAAGTATACCCTTTTGGTATATTGTATACTTTTTTGGTATACCTTTTTGTGCTTAGATCAATGTGTGTTATGCTATCGAGGCAATAAATATTTCAATGTTTTATGTTATGAACTAAGTGTACCTTTTTGGTATAGTGTATTCTCTTTTGGTATACCCTTTTGTGTTTGGATCAAAGTGTGCGATGCTACCGAGCGAATAAATATTTCAGTTTTTATTGTTTTGAACAAAGTATACACTTTTCGTATACTGTATACTCTTCCGGTATACCCTTTTGTGTTTGGATCAAAGCGTGTGATTCTACCAAGCGAATAAATATTTCAATTTTTGTTGTTTTGAACATAGTATACCCTTTCGTTATTGTGTATACTCTTCTGGTATACACTTTTGTGTTATAATCTTCTGGTATACATTTTTGTGTTTGGATCCAAGCGTGTGATACTACCGCGCGAATAAATATTTCAGGTTTTGTTGTTTTGAACAAAGTATACCCTTTTGGTATACTGTATACTCTTCCGGTATACCCTTTTATGTTTGGATCCAAGTATGCAATGCTACCGAGTGTTGCCAATTTTGTCCCTTCTTTTTCATAATCGGTTGTATTTAGCTTTAAAATGCATATTAAATTTTTTTAACAAAATTGCATTAGATGGCATGCATTTACGTGTAACCCCTTATCCTTAATCTCATATTTATATAATAGTTAATATAGTATATAATTACATCATTTAGGTCGTTTTCAAAATACTTGGACAATTTTGTAACTATTTATGCGATTTATACACTTGAAGATCCATTTTACAATTATTTATACTTAATTAATACTATCTAAATTCATTCATAATTATTTTGAATCAGTTATTATTTTTTCCTAAGTCCCCAGTATTATCACCCATATTTTATTAATTATCCTTTCATTTATTAGTATTGTTAAGCTAATTATTGGCTAATTATACCCACATATACACAAGATATACACTAATATACACTCATATACACAATTGCACTCACACATTCATACACTTCACACACGCACAACATATGTACACATGCACACGCGCCTGACGGGTAATCATCACAGCCGTCCGTGCTTCTCATCCATTGGCCAAGAATTACTCTTGCCATTTTAATTAGACACTCACAAATACTGAGAATACACTAACACTGCTTCTCTCATACACCTCTCTCACGTTGAAGAATCATTCCTGAAATACCTTCTTCTCTTAAGCAAAAGGGTTATCTGCTTTGTTCTTGATTTCACAGAACCTTGCCCTCTTTACTACTCTAGTTCAGAACTAAGTCTGCTAGCTTCCTATTCTTTGTTTTGCTACTTGCTGCTAAGGTAGAGTCTTTTAAAACTGGCTGAAGGTTGTTGAGTTTGTTCCGGTTCATACTATTGGCTTTGTATCCCATGCGTAGTTGCCTGTACAGGCCTATTTTGTTTTGCCACCGGCTCACATCCTTTGCAGGTTACTTCGGATGGTCTATTAGGGATCATACCATTCCTATTATTTGCAGGTGACGAGAAATATCATACATAATAGTCTTTGCTATGTAGTTAATTGGTTTTAGTACAGGAGAAGGCCTACATGTGTTGGATATTCATAAATCAGAGGATTCATACAAGTGCACACAGGACGCAATTACTTTCCTTCCTTTCTACTTATATATACTCAATCCCCTAGACCCTTTTCTGTATTTATTAGGATGTTCCCTGGTTTGTATTGGCACTATATGGTGCAAAGGACTTTTGGGAAGGAGTAAGGGAAGCAGCCTATAATCAGTAGCTATATTGGCTAAACAAGGGCCTGTGTTTTACCCTTTTCTTACATCTTCTTTTCATTTTTATATGCTGAAAATGCTAAAACGCGTGTTGACCCTATAGGGACTGTTTCTTAATTTTTTTGAAAGCAAAACATGGTTTAAAACGATATAAAGCAGGTCCTAAAAGTCTGAAACTTGCAAGGGCTGAATCTAATTTTTTCGCAAGAGGCTATTTTTGCAATTCTGCCTCAATTGAGGTCTATTTCTGCAAAATTCGAGTAACTGACTAGTTTTAAATCTGAGACAAGTTCTTTTTACTAAAATAAATTGATTTTTTGAAATCTACGCATCCTTTACACACTAACTAATAGTGTGGAAGAGAATGTATAGGCTTTGGGGGGCAAGCCATGCAATAAATTCTTATAAAACTCTATTTTCAAAAATGTTACAATATTATTGTTTGTATAAATCTGCACGTTTTCACAATTGCTTAACTATTTTATTGTTGAACATGTACATGTGTGTGGTCTTCTGTTACTTATATAATATTTTTGCAACATAAACTTTCCTTTCGTTCTGCCTATATCTTTCTCATCTCTACCCGAAACGTCATTTTATTTATTTTCATATACATATATATCAAAATAAATATACATATTATGCTTTTAACGTGACCCCAAATCAAAAGTCACTTGGGATATACGTTTGTCAATTAATGTCAATACGTCTCTTCTGAAGTGGCTACATTCTCTGAATGTGATAAATCTTTTTATCCCTACGTTTGAATTATCACATTAGGAGAAAGAACGAAAAAAACAATGTTTTGTGCTATTTTTTTAAGATTTTCCGAAAACTAATTTACGTTGGATTTGCAGAAAGAGTTTGGTTTTAAGTCATGTTTGCAGTTTTTATCCTCTCCAGAATCAAATATTATAGTTGAGGGCCAAAATTGCAATTAGGTATTGGGCTTAGGCTGGAAAAGCAAATTCAAAATTAGAGTATTTCACTACGATAGTGAACTTAAATTTTTTTGCAGGGAATATCCTTTTAACGTTTAATGTTAACTCCTTAACCTCATTTTGCTGGGTTAGACACCCTTAGAGTTTGACCTTGTGCTATTATTTTAAGAACTTAGAATCTTAAATTATTTTGCGTATTTAAGCTTATGTATTTAGTTCGTAATCCCAAAATTTCAATTCGGTCGGGAACCACTTTTTCGTGGTACTCGGGAAGTGCCCAATAGCTTCTTCCCGAGTCATTTGGGCTTCTTACTTATGGAATCTCTTAGAAAAGACCTACCCGAAGTTAGTTTAGACACTTAGACGATTTAGGTGACCTAATACGCCTTTATACAAACTTATTAGGTGGCGACTCCAAACTCGTTCCAAACGAGTCACCTTAGTCGAACCCGACCTTCAAACTTAACAAACTCGATAAAATAGGGTGCCACAGAATGGCGACTCCGCTGGGGAAACTCAAAGTCCTAACCACAACGGATTTTTATTTTTGGGATTTTATTGGTATTTACTTTTTATTTATCTTGCTTATTATTACTTTACTAACCTGTTTTCTTTTTTGTTTTTTCATTTTATTATTATATATTTTGTATGAAATATCCTTGTAATATTTATGACATTTTCACTCATACCCTCCATTCCTTGAGAGTTTACACTTGCACACGCTATAAACGGTTACGTGGATCTCACAGCCGTTTCACTCTCAAAACCCTTTAGGGGGAATGGTTTGGAATATACTTGGTTTGTGGTACAGCCAACAATTCTAAACATTCCCACCCCTTGGTTGTCCGCCTGGGGGAACCATGTCCTTGTCTAGTAAACCCACTCTTGGAAGATTCTTACAACACGTCCCACACTTCTACTATTTTCAAATCTTCCATAAATTTTGTAAAATCTTTTTCTTTTAAATTATTTCACTTCATAATTCTTTTTGTATTTTCTTTATTGTCTAGTTTCTATTATCCTATTTTTTGAAACTAACTTGTTTATTTCGTTTTTCTTTTTACTCCTTGTTTTTTAAAATTATTTTTTAAATGCTTCAATATGTACATCCTTTCCATAAAATTGCTAATTTTTTTTTAAGAAAAACAATTTCACTTAATTTTATTTTTTTTCATTTTAATATTGTCTAGTTTCTATTAATTCTATTTTTCAAAACTAACGTGTTTGTTTCGTTTTTCTTATTTTGTGAAATATTTCCATATGTGCATATTTACAATACTTAAGCTTTTTTAAAAAGGCATGTGCATTTCTTTCAAAACTTGTGAATTTCTTTCACAACTCGTACATTTTTAACTTGTGCATGCATACCTTCCACCACTCCTGGCAACTTTCTAAATCGTGCGTTGATAATACGGTGGTTACGACCACCTCTCCTCTCACAAAAAATTCCTGTAGTGGGAACGACATGGAATCTATTTGGTCCGAGACGTTCTCGCTCCCGAGCCGTCCGCTTGGGAGGATAATAAAACTCGGTCTAGCTAACTCCATTCCTTAATAGCAACGCTGGGAATCATGCATCATGACATATCATTAGTCGACTTGTTCTTAAGTCAAATAGGCCAACTTATTTAGACGATATGAGCGGATTTTTGACCCCTAAAGAGCGTTGAACATGATTTATTTGCATATTCTTAAGGGATTGATGTGCAAATGTGGACCATTTGTTGGCATTATTCTGCATTCAATGCCATTCAAAGGCCCAAATGGTAACCGAAATGGCATCAAAGCCCAAATTGAATCATAAACGATGGTTTATTCCTAAGCGGTTAAACTCATTCTGTGTTCAATGCCATTCAAAGGCACAAAGGTAACCGAAGAGGCATCAAAGCCAAAATTAAATCAGAAACGACCGTTTATTCCTAAATGGTCAGAATCATTCTGTATTCAATGTTATCCGAAGGATTAAACGGTAACCGAAGAGGTATTAAAAGCCCATTTCGAAGCGGAAATGACCGCTCGATAGATGGGATGACACATAACGCATGTTTCTCCTTTAAGCATTATATAAAGACTTGACATCCTTGGCATGTCAAAAGTCCATTAGCAATTTCCATCTAAAGTGTCTAAAGGGTTCTTATCCCACAACGACATATCTCTTCATTTTCTCTGTTGCATTATTTTTCAAAAGCTTGTGCCACACGTTGATTATTTTGCTCACAATAAAGCGAATGTTAGGCATCTTTCTTCTCCCTTTTTTCTATCACCCTTCACATTTTCCAAAAGATCATGGCCAATAGAATATTTGACATGGTTACTGAAATCCCTCGGTTACTCAGAGATTGGTTGGAAAAACTAAACATAGATCAAGAAGACCGAGTTAAAGTGGTGTTGATGAACCTGATTTCATTAATGGAACACACTGCAGTGGAAGGGATGATAGAAGCAGCAGTGTACTATTGGGATGCATACCGAGAAGTTTTTCACTTTAGGAGTGTAGAGTTGACACCGCTACTGGAAGAAATAGGTGGGTTAACTCAATTACCATTTCAAAGTGAAGAGGTCGTGATGCCTAAAAATATTACACCCGAGGAGTTTTTCGAAATGGTAGGGTTTAAGCCCGAGTTATGCACAGACAGTATAAGGCAGTCAGGAATTTCTCTAACCTCCCTCTACATCAAATTTAGGTATGGAGAATCATTTCATGAATCTGAAGGCTATTTCAATATTGACTAGGCAGATTGGCAAGAGCAAAGGGTACTTGCTTTTGTCACCAGCTTTTTAGGGATTGTCGTCTTTCTACAACACAAAGGACGAGTTGATGTTTATATGGTCTCAATTGCTGATGCCTTACTCAAAGACATTAACAAGACATACACTTTGGTTCCGATGATTGTGGCAGAGATGTACTGAGCTTTAGAATGATGCAAGAAAGGTGCTAGCTTTTTCGGAGGTTGTAATTTACTTCTCCAAATTTGGTTAATGGAGCATTTGCAAAGGTTGAACAATATAGACTAAGCCTTCCACTCCATACCAAGAGAAAACTACATCTTGACTCATACCGCCCGCATGGACAATGCTCTCGAGAAATGGGACTGGCCAACAACTGCCATAGGCTGGCACCACAGGCTTTCTCAGTTGACGTCTGAAAACATACAATGGATATTTGATTATTTTCCCAGCACAGCAGTAATCACACGATCCGAAGGAGCTTCTTTTTTTGTATTGGTTTTGTTTAGAGGAGTTTACCCATACACTTCTTTAAGGTCACTTAGAGGAGTTTACCCATACACTTCTTTAAAGCAGATTGTACCCCAAATTGCAGACATCAGAAGTTTCAAAGCAGACATTCTCAGAGGAGTGATACCATTCAAAGACAAGATATTAGAACTTTGGAAAGAAAGACAACAAATGGGATTCGAGACTATTGGACGAGACAGGTTTGATGCAGGCTATGATGAAGATTATCCAGACTGGCTAAGGAAAGACATAGCAAGGGCAGTTCAACCAAGAGCAACAACAAAAAGGAAAAGAAATGCTGACGAGTTAGAATCTGAGTACAAAAGGTTACGCAAACAACTGGCAAGGGCAAAAGGGAAAATAGCAAAGAATCAAAGTTTGATCGAAGCAAAGAACAAAGAAAGAGGCAAATGGCGCAGTAAGGCAGAACTATTGACAAAATGCATAGAGTCTATAGGTGTATGGGCTAGCGAAGGAATGAGCTCTGTGGCAAACAAAGGAATAGAGGAGAAAGGAAGAAAGGCTTGGGAGATGTTGAAGAACTTCGCATTTGACATATCCCGACTCTTAACTGATGTAGACAATATCATCTTCAAAGGAGATTCATCAGGGGCAAGTTCGGCCGAGGAAGGCTCATCTGAAGAAGAAGAAGAATATTCTGGGGATGGATCGGCATGAAATATGCTTACTCGGCCATGATCTAATTTCCTAGCGATATTTAATCTTTTCCACTTTTTATACTATTTCAATATCAGCTAATGTAATAAACTCCAATAAATGCAATATTATCTCTTAAACTCCCTATTTTGTTAGCAAATGAAATAATACATGTGGCACAAGGTGCTTTTCAAAATTATCGTGTGTAAAATGGTCTTTCGCATTATAGGATGCATTCCTTACTTGATAGGAATGAATTCGTCTGTCGCTCTCTCTCCCTACCTAAGTGAATCCTTTCCTCAAATTCAATCTCCCTCCGATGCACATAACCTTACTTTTCTTTCCAAGCATTTACTCAAATCCTGATGTTTAAAATCTTTTGCACATTCTGATTATTTCCTATTACTAACTCAAAGACTTTCTCTCCAAAAGGTCAGCTCAAGTTGAATACCAAAATAGAAGACATGGCTAAGCAGAGTGCACTTATTGGTTATTTGTCAAAACAAGAGGGAGTTTTTCCAGCAAGTATTATGCGTATGAAGTAGAAAATTGACAGGGTAAGAGGAGTGATGGTCGGCCTTAGGTGCACCTCTGACATGCCACAAGAATTCCTGAAACCAATGTTCGAGGATCACTTTAGTGCTTCAGTCTACACTATTACAACACCCGCAATACATGAGTGTGATCCAAAGCATTTTCCAAATTTACATTAGTTCATGGTTGAAAGAGCATTCAAAGGGTTAGCAGGAGGCAATCAGGAGATGGGAAGTGAGGAGAATCCACCAAATGTTGCAAAGGTTTACGCATAACAATCAGATATCAGCATGGTGACAAAACTTCCATTGTAAGATGGAACTAAAAATCCTTATGTATATTTGGGAGCATACCAGCACCAACTAGATGATATGGAATACGACGATGAACTCAAAAGAAAGCTATTTGTTAAGACACTTACAGGGTCAACATTGATTTGGTACATAGGGCAAGATACAAGCAAATGAGCTTCTTGGAGTGACCTGGTCGAAGACTTTATTAGCCGATATAAATCCTATGGCGACCACCCTACATGCAATAACTTGTTGAAAAGGAAAAGTGTTATAGAACCGATTTCTGAAAATGTATTAGGTATCAATTTGACTGAAGCACAATCTAAGGATATGAAGGATGAAAAGAAAGGGAAAGCTACCATTGCCAAAACCCCAAGTCATATCCCATTATCTCTCTATAATCAAACCATCATTCCTTTTCATGAACCACCTGTTGTTATATTCAAGAATCTTAAGTCTATCGGGATGTTGCAGCCACAACGTGGGGAGGTCTTTACCCCACTACCACCTCACTTTGATTCAACCAAAAATTGTGCATTTCACTCCAACATACCAGGTCATGACACCAATGAGTGCACCACTCTAAGAAAGGAGATTCAGAGTTTAGTTGAAAATGGCAAGATAGTCGAAGTGCCAAAGGGAAAACCTCAACTTAGGTTGTGCCAACCTCTGACCTTTTTGCCAATAATTGAAGTTTGCTCACAGTCAATTAACACAATTTCTTATCAGAAGCCAACAAATAGCACTAAGAGTTCCTCTTGCGATGCTCCTCGCAAGTTCACTTCCATTGGTGGATCATATGCAATTTTGTACGAAAGGTTGAAAGATGCAGGGATAGTGCACCCTGTTTAAAGGAAAATTTACAAGGAACCGTGGAAAGCAGATATGAAAAAGGTCATGTGTTTACCATTCAGGCATGCCGGGGCACAATATTGAGAAGTGTTTCAGTTTTAAAGAGAAGATTGAAGAGCTGATCAAGTCTGGGCAAATCAAGATTGAAAATGCTAATGACGAAGCAATTGCAGATGACCAGGTCAAAGAGGCATCAGTTTAATGACAGACATCCGAATACATGCAAGAAGAGAGCTTCTAAGTTGCATGATCCTTGAGGACATTTATTTTATTTTCTAGCAAGCTTTATGGCACATGTTTTTAAGATTTTCTCTTTATGTATTTTGAACTACGTTTGACCTGATTCCTGCCAGTAGCAGGATACGTAGGTAGCCCATACCGGGTTCGGTCCCTTTATAAAACAAATATTCATTTTTCCCAGTAAGGAGAGTTGGTGCAAAGTTTGGAAATACAACATGTGGTTGGCACTAAGCATGAAAGACAATAATGAAGTATCTTTTGAGAATGTATATACACCAGTATAGGCTTAGGTTACAAAGGAAATGATGATTGCATTCTAGTTTTTTGTGTTCGACAAGAGCCGACCTCCTTTTTGGTCATACAATACCCAACCTTTTTCTTAACCTTGCACATTTTATCACAACATCCTTATCAATGATTCATCAACAAAATATTTGCCTTGACTGCAACATAAAGCACTCAAGCAATTCTTTATAATGTCCATACCATTTGTCATAGTGTCTAATTCAAGCATCAGTCTTTCATATGCCTTCCAGGCATCCTCTTAGCTGAATATCTGACCTTTATGTGCCATTTCGTTTCAACGTTTATAATATACTAACTCTATTTTGTATATTTTGGCATTTTGTTAAAGGTTGCCTAGCATTTGAACACCTAAATTGGCAAAGAATCTGCATTAAGAATAGGCCGAGATGACAAGCCAAGATGCAATATTCACTTTTGGAACAAAGTCTTCAGAACCCCAGACATATGGCATTGAGAAAAACAAGACTCAATAGGATATTTCAAACAAATCTGACAATCCTGATTCTACTACTATGCAAGTTGTGGCAAGGGACAAGCAGAATCAGTTGGTAGTATAGCCACATAAGAAGCACGGAAAAGAAATCCAGCTAAATGAACAGGAGGGTTTAAATGAAAAGCTCCATAATCTAGAAATGGTCGTGAAAGAAGAGATGAGTTTAAGGAACATTCAAAGTTTGAGGTATATGGATTTGTGTCTACATCCGTATGTTGAGCTATCGTATGGATACAAAATTCCGAAATTCAGCACTTTCGATGGAATAGGGAATCCCTTCTATCATTTGAAAGACTACAGTAACAGGCTAATTGGAGTTGGACATATCGAGGCTATCAGAATGCAATTGTTCATTCAAAGTTTATCTGGATTAGCACTCATTTGGTACACTAAACAAGATTTTAGCAAATGGCACACTTAGGAAGATTTGGCCAGAGACTTTGTTGTTCAATACAAGTTCAACACCCGAAAGGATGTGCACCTATAAGAGATGTACAAAGTCAAAAGAATGCAACACGAATCTTTTGAAAAATATGCTACCCGATGGAGAATCGAAGCTTCCAAGATACACCCTCCTTTACCTAAAGAAGAGTTAGTTTCAACTGTCGTCCAAATCCAAGAAGGGATTTTGACACGATCAGGAATCCGGTTAGGCCGTGCGGGCACCCGACATCCTCCCCTAGACCCGTCGGGCGAACCCTTACCAATTAAATTAGGAAAATAAATATAAATCAATTCATAAATAAGGACAAGACTTTAAAAAAACTAAGACATACTGATACCTCTAAGCTGTACAAAAAAAATTACAGCTGACTACCCAATATACTAGGTTTAGGGCTATCCAGACTAGACATCTGAGAGCACAAAAGAAGACAGATACATCCTGAAGGGAGCAAAATACAACTGAAATAATAAGCAATAAAGTGGTGGCCATCCGGAATAAAAGCTAGCTCACCCTGATACTGAAGTCGTCTTCGCTCCTTCACAACGTTGCGAACTCAATCCTGGAGCGAACCTGCCGAAACAAAATAAATAGACAAGAAACAAACAACAAACAAGGGTGAGGCAAAGGGACAATAAGTGGGGCAGACTAGCCACCTCAAAGAATAGGATAACTAGCCAGGGAGAAAAGAAACAGATAGACCGAATTCCTCTTATTTAAATTATGAAAAGGCAGAGCCAGATAATAACTAGAAACACATATGGAATCACAAACTCATTAACAACCAGGTACGTAAGATAGCCAGAACATATAGGTATCCCGAACATATCAACAATCAGAAATACATCATATTGTCGCGGTGTTCAACCCGATCTATATATTTATACCGTTGTGGCGTGCAACCCGATCCATATATTTATACCGTTGCGGCGTGCAACCCGATCCATATATTTATGTCGTTGCGACGTGCAACCCGATCCATATATTTATACCGTTGCGGCGTGCAACCTGATCCATATATTTATACCGTTGCGGCGTACAACCCGATCCTCGCAACCCAAAATACGAGCCAGAAATATATAGGCAAACTGAGATATGTCCACGACATAGTATACATACCGCATACATAAAACACAACAGAATGCACACAATAGTCAGTATGTGGTGCAATAAAATGGGATGAATGCGGTATGATACAATGCAGTCACAATGGGATGAATGCGGCACGATGCACTACAGTCACATATGCCTGATATCTATCTCTGGCGCGGGACTCTCATCGTCTACCAGGAGATATATGCAATAATTACCCTTCACCGGCTCGCGATTCTCATCGATTACCGGGAAGTATATGCAATAATGACCCTTCATCGGTGCGGGACTCTCATCGCCAACCGGGAAGTATATACAATAATGACCCTTTACCGGCTCGGGACTCTCATCGATAACCGGGAAGTATATGCAATAATGACCCTTCACCGGTGCGGGACTCTCATCGCCAACCGGAAAGTATAAGTAATAATGACCTTTCACCGCTCGAGACTCTCATCGATTACCAGGAAGCATATGCAATAATGACCCTTCACTGGCTCAAGACTCTCATCGATTACCGGAAAGTATATAAAATGCTCAAAACCAGAGTACAATGGTCATATGCTCAATGCAATACCAACAACAGGGCATAACATATAATATACAATGTAAATTCAAAGCAAAGGCGTAATGAGTACGCCTATCGGCAGCTACACACGTAAGGAACACGTGGTAGAATATCCAGAAGGCCAAGGGCCTCCAAAGAAATAGATAAAACACTTACCTTGTTACAAAGTTAGCACAGTTACTCAACAACCGTTTTATCCTTTGGATTCACTGCCAAACGATCTTGCTGCATTCAATAAGCAGAAAACTATATCAAATAAGGCTAAAGGCTTTATTCCCCACATCATAGGGTAATCCGGTTAGGAACCTGATACCCTATTTGCATACGCAATACGGTGTCCAAGCCTTTGTACACATAACTCACTGAGTACGAATATATAATCAATTCCATTATCGGGGTCCATTTAACCCTTTAAACTATTAATTGAACTTATTAGGACGATGTCTAATATCCCAATTTCCACCATTAAAATATATTTAAACACACGTAATAAACTCAAATAAAGCATTAACATCATTACCTAAATGTTTCAGGGTAAAAATTCGATCTTTTTCCGGCTCTTTTCTCATTTTTGGCAGTTTTCTCTTCTGCGTGTTTTCTGTTTTGTTTCTCTGTTTCTCGTTCAAATTCTTTCTCTGTTATATAAGCTAAGGACACCGCCAATATACATTTCTCTCTTTCCTTTATTATTTTATCTTTTTCTTTCTATTCCTTTTCCTTTTTAATTTTTTTTTTTTTTTCGTGATAAAATTAAAACGGTACCCTACGATATTCGAAATAATTCTAACTGAAGATGCGAATTTAAATGAAAAAAAGGTCAAATTATTTAACTTTCGGTATTTTAGCGGAAACGAGCCGAACAACCTCAAAATTTACTTTCGAAAGTTTACAAAAGTCAAAAATAATCATACGAATCTAACGACGCTTTCGGATTTCGAATTGGAGCTCATTCGCCAAAACCGACTCGAAAATCTCTTTTTAATATTTATCGAAATAAAACTTTAAACCTTCTTCCGATGCCTACCAAAAGAGGTCTGATTTAGCTCAAATTTTATAGACAGGTCCTAATGGGCCTTAAAAATATTTTAAAATTATCGGCACGCCAATCGGAGTCCTAACTTCTAAAATGACTGACCGAGGTCGTTTCATTCTACTCCACTTAGACTCTCGTTCGTCCTCGAACGAACCTAAGTCTAAAGCAAGATGCACACAGATAACAAGATAACTTATACAACTTTCATAAACTATTCCACGGATATTATCTCATGATTACAGAAGCAGAATTATGACACGCATATCAAACACTTGGATAAAAACATAGCCGGATAATATCGTAACGCCATTGCCCAGCTTATTCTGACTAAGCTGATCCTTCCTTGATCATGAGAGGAGAGTTCTACATTTTCGAAACAAAGATACACGAAACTCTGGATGAATTAACATGATTCTGCCGGTGAATCACCTCGTCGATATACTTTTCGATATAGGACAAGTCGATGAAACAAATAATTGGCTTACGCTTCAGCAGCGCCTTAGAGATTTAATATTATGATTCAGTATCAATCGTCCTACCAACACTGAATTCCAAAGAGCGGTACACTAACTTGACATTATAACATAATGAGTTACAACAAGATTCCAAACAAACATTACCGATACTCACTCAAATCTCTCACATTTAAACCAAATAAACTAGTAGGGTCATCACAAATGCCAGGAATAAATCATATCAGAAGCTCACCCCTCTACCGCAACCGATTCTTAATAGAAACGACATCCAAGGAAACCATCGAAACATGATATGACACACCATTTTCAGATCGATCGAAAGAATCAAATCTTACTAACATTTAAGAGAAGAAGAAATCCAAGGGTCTACTATATCGGATACCTCAGCATCCTGCCAGACTGGCAGTTCATAAAACTGCCTCTGCGGCTGAACTAAGCCACTACACTGATAACTACCTTCTGAAGAATAACTGCCACCACACTCTCAACCTTTACTAGATTGTGGCATTTCTTTTACTGATTGAGATCTAAATAAAATTTCGTGCGACTGTGCAGGTGCCTGATAACGAGAGAAAGGACGACTGCCTACTTACCGGAGTGAGGAAAAACTTCCCAAAGGATAACTAGACTCACAACAATGATAACCCCTTTTCGCTGAAAAATGGAAACTGGAAAGATTGTTGATAGCTGTAAAGAGAAATCTGAGTCTAATCTTGATGAACTACTCGAGCACTCTGAGAATCACGCTCTACAAGCTGAGATAACCTAGCATGTGACCTCCTAAAATAATCAGAACTCTTACCTCCAAATAAGGTACCATAGTGCTCACTAGGGCCGTGAGATCTCTTGCTCCCCCACTCTAACTTACGGTATGCCTCATACCTCTGAGCAATATTAACAACAACATGAACTGAAATCTCGACCTCAATCTCTCGAGCCATCTGGAATCTCAAGGATGGAGAAAGGTCATCAATAAATCTTTGAACATTCTCGGAAGGTTCATGGACTAGTTCTAGTGTATATCCAGCCATCCTAAAGAATTCAATTTCATAGTTTGAAACTGACAAGCTTACCGACAGACTATCCTGTCTAATCCACTCAAACTGGCAACGCTTTTCATCTCGCTCACTGCACGAAAGGAAATTTTCCACGAATCTAGAAGAAAAATCGAACTAAGTTAGCTAATAAGAGAACAGTCCACCAATCCAGGGCTGGACCTTGAAACTGGAAAGAAGAATAATCAACACCATACCGCTCGATATAATCAAGAGTTTGAAGGATATCCTGACGTCATTTTATTGTAAAAGAACATACACAGGGATTATCTAATGCATTGCTTGGGATTATCGGAAGGTTCAACCGCGTAAAATAATGCAGCCTTTTTAGATACTCGAACCGGGCCATTACTCGGGCTAGCTAACCGGTCAGAATAACTAGAGGCACGACACATGCAGCCTCCGGAATACATGAGTGTGATCCAAAGCATTTTCCAAATTTACATTAGTTCATGGTTGAAAGAGCATTCAAAGGGTTAGCAGGAGGCAATCAAGAGATGGGAAGTGAGGAGAATCCACCAAATGTTATAAAGGTTTACGCATAACAATCAGATATCAGCATGGTGACAAAACTTCCATTGTAAGATGGAACTAAAAATCCTTATGTATATTTGGGAGCATACCAGCACCAACTAGATGATATGGAATACGACGATGAACTCAAAAGAAAGCTATTTGTTAAGACACTTACAGGGTCAACATTGATTTGGTACATAGGGCAAGATACAAGCAAATGAGCTTCTTGGAGTGACCTGGTCGAAGACTTTATTAGCCGATATAAATCCTATGGCGACCACCCTACATGCAATAACTTGTTGAAAAGGAAAAGTGTTATAGAACCGATTTCTGAAAATGTATTAGGTATCAATTTGACTGAAGCACAATCTAAGGATATGAAGGATGAAAAGAAAGGGAAAGCTACCATTGCCAAAACCCCAAGTCATATCCCATTATCTCTCTATAATCAAACCATCATTCCTTTTCATGAACCACCTGTTGTTATATTCAAGAATCTTAAGTCTATCGGGATGTTGCAGCCACAACGTGGGGAGGTCTTTACCCCACTACCACCTCACTTTGATTCAACCAAAAATTGTGCATTTCACTCCAACATACCAGGTCATGACACCAATGAGTGCACCACTCTAAGAAAGGAGATTCAGAGTTTAGTTGAAAATGGCAAGATAGTCGAAGTGCCAAAGGGAAAACCTCAACTTAGGTTGTGCCAACCTCTGACCTTTTTGCCAATAATTGAAGTTTGCTCACAGTCAATTAACACAATTTCTTATCAGAAGCCAACAAATAGCACTAAGAGTTCCTCTTGCGATGCTCCTCGCAAGTTCACTTCCATTGGTGGATCATATGCAATTTTGTACGAAAGGTTGAAAGATGCAGGGATAGTGCACCCTGTTTAAAGGAAAATTTACAAGGAACCGTGGAAAGCAGATATGAAAAAGGTCATGTGTTTACCATTCAGGCATGCCGGGGCACAATATTGAGAAGTGTTTCAGTTTTAAAGAGAAGATTGAAGAGCTGATCAAGTCTGGGCAAATCAAGATTGAAAATGCTAATGACGAAGCAATTGCAGATGACCAGGTCAAAGAGGCATCAGTTTAATGACAGACATCCGAATACATGCAAGAAGAGAGCTTCTAAGTTGCATGATCCTTGAGGACATTTATTTTATTTTCTAGCAAGCTTTATGGCACATGTTTTTAAGATTTTCTCTTTATGTATTTTGAACTACGTTTGACCTGATTCCTGCCAGTAGCAGGATACGTAGGTAGCCCATACCGGGTTCGGTCCCTTTATAAAACAAATATTCATTTTTCCCAGTAAGGAGAGTTGGTGCAAAGTTTGGAAATACAACATGTGGTTGGCACTAAGCATGAAAGACAATAATGAAGTATCTTTTGAGAATGTATATACACCAGTATAGGCTTAGGTTACAAAGGAAATGATGATTGCATTCTAGTTTTTTGTGTTCGACAAGAGCCGACCTCCTTTTTGGTCATACAATACCCAACCTTTTTCTTAACCTTGCACATTTTATCACAACATCCTTATCAATGATTCATCAACAAAATATTTGCCTTGACTGCAACATAAAGCACTCAAGCAATTCTTTATAATGTCCATACCATTTGTCATAGTGTCTAATTCAAGCATCAGTCTTTCATATGCCTTCCAGGCATCCTCTTAGCTGAATATCTGACCTTTATGTGCCATTTCGTTTCAACGTTTATAATATACTAACTCTATTTTGTATATTTTGGCATTTTGTTAAAGGTTGCCTAGCATTTGAACACCTAAATTGGCAAAGAATCTGCATTAAGAATAGGCCGAGATGACAAGCCAAGATGCAATATTCACTTTTGGAACAAAGTCTTCAGAACCCCAGACATATGGCATTGAGAAAAACAAGACTCAATAGGATATTTCAAACAAATCTGACAATCCTGATTCTACTACTATGCAAGTTGTGGCAAGGGACAAGCAGAATCAGTTGGTAGTATAGCCACATAAGAAGCACGGAAAAGAAATCCAGCTAAATGAACAGGAGGGTTTAAATGAAAAGCTCCATAATCTAGAAATGGTCGTGAAAGAAGAGATGAGTTTAAGGAACATTCAAAGTTTGAGGTATATGGATTTGTGTCTACATCCGTATGTTGAGCTATCGTATGGATACAAAATTCCGAAATTCAGCACTTTCGATGGAATAGGGAATCCCTTCTATCATTTGAAAGACTACAGTAACAGGCTAATTGGAGTTGGACATATCGAGGCTATCAGAATGCAATTGTTCATTCAAAGTTTATCTGGATTAGCACTCATTTGGTACACTAAACAAGATTTTAGCAAATGGCACACTTAGGAAGATTTGGCCAGAGACTTTGTTGTTCAATACAAGTTCAACACCCGAAAGGATGTGCACCTATAAGAGATGTACAAAGTCAAAAGAATGCAACACGAATCTTTTGAAAAATATGCTACCCGATGGAGAATCGAAGCTTCCAAGATACACCCTCCTTTACCTAAAGAAGAGTTAGTTTCAACTGTCGTCCAAATCCAAGAAGGGATTTTGACACGATCAGGAATCCGGTTAGGCCGTGCGGGCACCCGACATCCTCCCCTAGACCCGTCGGGCGAACCCTTACCAATTAAATTAGGAAAATAAATATAAATCAATTCATAAATAAGGACAAGACTTTAAAAAGACTAAGACATACTGATACCTCTAAGCTGTACAAAAAAAATTACAGCTGACTACCCAATATACTAGGTTTAGGGCTATCCAGACTAGACATCTGAGAGCACAAAAGAAGACAGATATATCCTGAAGGGAGCAAAATACAACTGAAATAATAAGCAATAAAGTGGTGGCCATCCGGAATAAAAGCTGGCTCACCCTGATACTGAAGTCGTCTTCGCTCCTTCACAACGTTGCGAACTCAATCCTGGAGCGAACCTGCCGAAACAAAATAAATAGACAAGAAACAAACAACAAACAAGGGTGAGGCAAAGGGACAATAAGTGGGGCAGACTAGCCACCTCAAAGAATAGGATAACTAGCCAGGGAGAAAAGAAACAGATAGACCGAATTCCTCTTATTTAAATTATGAAAAGGCAGAGCCAGATAATAACTAGAAACACATATGGAATCACAAACTCATTAACAACCAGGTACGTAAGATAGCCAGAACATATAGGTATCCCGAACATATCAACAATCAGAAATACATCATATTGTCGCGGTGTTCAACCCGATCTATATATTTATACCGTTGTGGCGTGCAACCCGATCCATATATTTATACCGTTGCGGCGTGCAACCCGATCCATATATTTATGTCGTTGCGACGTGCAACCCGATCCATATATTTATACCGTTGCGGCGTGCAACCTGATCCATATATTTATACCGTTGCGGCGTGCAACCCGATCCTCGCAACCCAGAATACGAGCCAGAAATATATAGGCAAACTGAGATATGTCCACGACATAGTATACATACCGCATACATAAAACACAACAGAATGCACACAATAGTCAGTATGTGGTGCAATAAAATGGGATGAATGCGGTATGATACAATGCAGTCACAATGGGATGAATGCGGCACGATGCACTACAGTCACATATGCCTGATATCTATCTCTGGCGCGGGACTCTCATCGTCTACCAGGAGATATATGCAATAATTACCCTTCACCGGCTCGCGATTCTCATCGATTACCGGGAAGTATATGCAATAATGACCCTTCATCGGTGCGGGACTCTCATCGCCAACCGGGAAGTATATACAATAATGACCCTTTACCGGCTCGGGACTCTCATCGATAACCGGGAAGTATATGCAATAATGACCCTTCACCGGTGCGGGACTCTCATCGCCAACCGGAAAGTATAAGTAATAATGACCTTTCACCGCTCGAGACTCTCATCGATTACCAGGAAGCATATGCAATAATGACCCTTCACTGGCTCAAGACTCTCATCGATTACCGGAAAGTATATAAAATGCTCAAAACCAGAGTACAATGGTCATATGCTCAATGCAATACCAACAACAGGGCATAACATATAATATACAATGTAAATTCAAAGCAAAGGCGTAATGAGTACGCCTATCGGCAGCTACACACGTAAGGAACACGTGGTAGAATATCCAGAAGGCCAAGGGCCTCCAAAGAAATGGATAAAACACTTACCTTGTTACAAAGTTAGCACAGTTACTCAACAACCGTTTTATCCTTTGGATTCACTGCCAAACGATCTTGCTGCATTCAATAAGCAGAAAACTATATCAAATAAGGCTAAAGGCTTTATTCCCCACATCATAGGGTAATCCGGTTAGGAACCTGATACCCTATTTGCATACGCAATACGGTGTCCAAGCCTTTGTACACATAACTCACTGAGTACGAATATATAATCAATTCCATTATCGGGGTCCATTTAACCCTTTAAACTATTAATTGAACTTATTAGGACGATGTCTAATATCCCAATTTCCACCATTAAAATATATTTAAACACACGTAATAAACTCAAATAAAGCATTAACATCATTACCTAAATGTTTCAGGGTAAAAATTCGATCTTTTTCCGGCTCTTTTCTCATTTTTGGCAGTTTTCTCTTCTGCGTGTTTTCTGTTTTGTTTCTCTGTTTCTCGTTCAAATTCTTTCTCTGTTATATAAGCTAAGGACACCGCCAATATACATTTCTCTCTTTCCTTTATTATTTTATCTTTTTCTTTCTATTCCTTTTCCTTTTTAATTTATTTTTTTTTTCGTGATAAAATTAAAACGGTACCCTACGATATTCGAAATAATTCTAACTGAAGATGCGAATTTAAATGAAAAAAAGGTCAAATTATTTAACTTTCGGTATTTTAGCGGAAACGAGCCGAACAACCTCAAAATTTACTTTCGAAAATTTACAAAAGTCAAAAATAATCATACGAATCTAACGACGCTTTCGGATTTCGAATTGGAGCTCATTCGCCAAAACCGACTCGAAAATCTCTTTTTAATATTTATCGAAATAAAACTTGAAACCTTCTTCCGATGCTTACCAAAAGAGGTCTGATTTAGCTCAAATTTTATAGACAGGTCCTAATGGGCCTTAAAAATATTTTAAAATTATCGGCACGCCAATCGGAGTCCTAACTTCTAAAATGACTGACCGAGGTCGTTTCATTCTACTCCACTTAGACTCTCGTTCGTCCTCGAACGAACCTAAGTCTAAAGCAAGATGCACACAAATAACAAGATAACTTACACAACTTTCATAAACTATTCCACGGATATTATCTCATGATTACAGAAGCAGAATTATGACACGCATATCAAACACTTGGATAAAAACATAGCCGGATAATATCGTAACGCCATTGCCCAGCTTATTCTGACTAAGCTGATCCTTCCTTGATCATGAGAGGAGAGTTCTACATTTTCGAAACAAAGATACACGAAACTCTGGATGAATTAACATGATTCTGCCGGTGAATCACCTCGTCGATATACTTTTCGATATAGGACAAGTCGATGAAACAAATAATTGGCTTACGCTTCAGCAGCGCCTTAGAGATTTAATATTATGATTCAGTATCAATCGTCCTACCAACACTGAATTCCAAAGAGCGGTACACTAACTTGACATTATAACATAATGAGTTACAACAAGATTCCAAACAAACATTACCGATACTCACTCAAATCTCTCACATTTAAACCAAATAAACTAGTAGGGTCATCACAAATGCCAGGAATAAATCATATCAGAAGCTCACCCCTCTACCGCAACCGATTCTTAATAGAAACGACATCCAAGGAAACCATCGAAACATGATATGACACACCATTTTCAGATCGATCGAAAGAATCAAATCTTACTAACATTTAAGAGAAGAAGAAATCCAAGGGTCTACTATATCGGATACCTCAGCATCCTGCCAGACTGGCAGTTCATAAAACTGCCTCTGCGGCTGAACTAAGCCACTACACTGATAACTACCTTCTGAAGAATAACTGCCACCACACTCTCAACCTTTACTAGATTGTGGCATTTCTTTTGCTGATTGAGATCTAAATAAAATTTCGTGCGACTGTGCAGGTGCCTGATAACGAGAGAAAGGACGACTGCCTACTTACCGGAGTGAGGAAAAACTTCCCAAAGGATAACTAGACTCACAACAATGATAACCCCTTTTCGCTGAAAAATGGAAACTGGAAAGATTGTTGATAGCTGTAAAGAGAAATCTGAGTCTAATCTTGATGAACTACTCGAGCACTCTGAGAATCACGCTCTACAAGCTGAGATAACCTAGCATGTGACCTCCTAAAATAATCAGAACTCTTACCTCCAAATAAGGTACCATAGTGCTCACTAGGGCCGTGAGATCTCTTGCTCCCCCACTCTAACTTACGGTATGCCTCATACCTCTGAGCAATATTAACAACAACATGAACTGAAATCTCGACCTCAATCTCTCGAGCCATCTGGAATCTCAAGGATGGAGAAAGGTCATCAATAAATCTTTGAACATTCTCGGAAGGTTCATGGACTAGTTCTAGTGTATATCCAGCCATCCTAAAGAATTCAATTTCATAGTTTGAAACTGACAAGCTTACCGACAGACTATCCTGTCTAATCCACTCAAACTGGCAACGCTTTTCATCTCGCTCACTGCACGAAAGGAAATTTTCCACGAATCTAGAAGAAAAATCGAACTAAGTTAGCTAATAAGAGAACAGTCCACCAATCCAGGGCTGGACCTTGAAACTGGAAAGAAGAATAATCAACACCATACCGCTCGATATAATCAAGAGTTTGAAGGATATCCTGACGTCATTTTATTGTAAAAGAACATACACAGGGATTATCTAATGCATTGCTTGGGATTATCGGAAGGTTCAACCGCGTAAAATAATGCAGCCTTTTTAGATACTCGAACCGGGCCATTACTCGGGCTAGCTAACCGGTCAGAATAACTAGAGGCACAACACATGCAGCCTCCGGAACATACTTTACTACATCAATATTAAGAACTGGAATAGGAGCTCCCTGAGACCGAACATCTGCAGATGCGGCAACCTGATAGGCTGCCCAGTGAATAATAAGTTCTTACGGTATCTGCGTCACCAAGATTCTCGTAAAAGCATCATAGAGAGCCAAGGGAACCACACGGCCCTGCTCCCTTGCCCATCGCAAGCTCGTACAGCTGGGGCCTCCGTAACTGGATCGTCAGCACGATCCACAACTCTCGGGGCTTGCTCAGAGCTAGCCTCTGACTAGACTGCTTCGCCAGTGAATTCTAACCGTTTGCTGATTTGTCACCTAAGGGTTCACCATTACTACGAAGGAATTAACGAAAAATATTTTTGCATCCTACACCGACACAAGATCATAAAAGAAGGAAGTGAAACTTCCTAAATGCCATCATAGCCTCTCGTAGATAAGTACGGACGTCTATGTACCCATCACCGAGACTGTACTAAACACTGTCTTAGACTGGATATACTCTAAACCGGGCTCTGATACCAACTAACACGACCCAGAATCCGGTTAGGCCATGCGGGCACCCGACATCCTCCCCTAGACCCGTCAGGCGAACCCTTACCAAATAAATTAGGAAAATAAATATAATTCAATTCATAAATAAGGACAAGACTTTAAAAAAACACAGACATACTGATACCTCTAAGGTGTACAAAAGAAATTACAGCGGACTACCAAATATACTAGGTTTAGGGCTATCCAGACTAGACAATTAAGAGTACAAAAGAAGACAGATACCTCATGAAGGGAGAAAAATGCAACTGAAATAATAAACAATAAGCTGGTGGCCATCCGGAATAAAAGCTGGCTCACCCTGACAGCTGAAGTCGTCTTCGCTCGTTCACAACGTGGTGAACTCAATCCTGGAGCGAACCTGCCGAAACAAAATAGAGAAACAAGAAACAAACAACAAACAAGGGTGAGTCAAAAGGACCCAATAAATGGGCAGACTAGCCTCCTCAAAGAATAGGATAGCTAGCCAGGGAGAAAATAAACAGATAGACCAAATTCCTCTGATTTAAATTATGAAAAGGCAGAGTCAGATAATAACTAGAAACACGTATGGAATCACAAACTCATTAACAACCAGGAATGTAAGATAGCCAGAACATATAGGTATCCCGAACATATCAAAAATAAGAAATACATCATACTGTCGATGTGTTCAACCCGATCCATATATTTATACCGCTGCGGCGTGCAACCGGATTCATATATTTACACTGTTGCGGCGTGCAACCCAATCCATGTATTTATACTGTTGCGGCGTGCAACCAGATCCATATATTTATGTCGTTGCGACGTGTAACCCGATCCATATATTTATACCGTTGCGGCGTGCAACCTGATCCATATATTTATACCGTTGCGACGTGCAACCCGATCCCCGCAACCCAGAATACGAGCCAGAAATATATAGGCAAACTGAGATATGTCTACGAAATAGTATACATACCGCATACATAAAACACAACACAATACACAAAATACTCAGTATGCAGTGCAATGAAATTGGATGAATGTGGTACGATGCAATGCAGTTACATATGAATGAGATGAGATGAATGCGGTACGATGCAATTCAGTCACATATGCCTGATACCTATCTCCAGTGCGGGACTCTCATCATCTGCCAGGAGATATATGCAATAATGACCCTTCACCGGCTCGTGACTCTCATCGATTACTGGGAAGTATATGCAATAATGACTCTTCACCGGTGCGGAACTCTCATCGCCAACCGGGAAGTATATGCAATAATGACCCTTTACCGACTCGGGACTCTCATCGATTACCAGGAAGTATATGCAATAATGACCCTTCATCGGCTCGGGACTCCCATCGATTACCGGGAAGTATATGCAATGCTCAAAACCAGAGTACAATGTTCATATGCTCAATGCAATACCAACAACATGGCATCACATATAATATACAATGTAAATTCAAGGCTAAGGCGTAATGAGTACGCCTATCGGCAGCTACACACATAAGGAACACGTGGTAGAATATCCACAAGGCCGAGGGCCTCCAAAGAAATGGATACAAACACTTACCTTGTTACAAAGTAGGCACATTTATTCAACAACCGCTTTATCCTATGGATTCACTGCCAAACGATCTTGTTGTATTCAATAAGCAAAAAACTATATCAAATAAGGCTAAAGGCTTCATTCCCCACATCTTAGGGTAATCCGGTTAGGAACCTGATACCCTATTCGCATACGCAATATGAAGGCCAGGCCTTTGTACAGGGTTTAAGGTCACATAACCAAACCCTAAATAAATTACATTTATATGTTGCCTATAACTCACTGAGTACGAATATATAATCAATTCCATTATCGGGGTCCAGTTGACCCTTTAAACTATTAATTGAACTTATTAGGACGATGTCTAATATCCCAATTTCTACCGTTAAAATATATTTAAACACACGTAATAAACTCAAATAATGCATTAACATCATTACCTGAATGTTTCAGGGTATAAATTCTATCTTTTTCCGGCTCTTTTCTCATTTTCTGTCATTTTTCTCTTCTGCGTGTTCTCTGTTTTGTTTCTCTATTTCTCGTTCAAATTCTTTCTCTTTTTATCGTCCTTAGCTATATATAAGCTAAGGACACCGCCAATATACATTTCTCTCTTTCCTTTATTACTTTGTCTTTTTCGTGATAAAAATTAAAACGGTACCCTACGATATTTGAAATAATTCCAACTCAAGATGTGAATTTAAATGAAAAAAAGGTCAAATTATTTAACTTTTGGCATTTTAGCGGAAACGAGCCGAACAACCTCGAAATTTACTTTCGAAAGTTTACAAAAGTCAAAAATAATCATACGAATCTAACGACGCTTTCGGATTTCGAATCGGAGCTCATTCGCCAAAACCGAGCTCGGAAATCTCTTTTTAATATTTATCGATAATAAACTTGAAACCTTCTTCCGCTGCTACCAAACGAGGTCTGATTTAGCTTAAATTTTATTGACAGGTCCTAATGGGCCTTACGAATATTTTAAAATTATCGGCACGCCAATCGAAGTCCTAACTTCCAAAACGACTGACCGAGGTCGTTTCATTCTCCTCTACTTAGACTCTCGTTTGTCCTCGAACAAACCTATTTCTAAAGCAAGATTCACACAGATAACAAGAGAACTTACACAACTTTCATAAACTATTCCACGGATATTATCTCATGATTACAGAGTCAGAATTATGACACGCACATCAAACCCTTTGGATAAAAACATAGGCGGATAATATCATAATGCCATTGCCCAGCTTATTCTGACTAAGCTGATCCTTCCTTGATCACGAGAGGAGAGTTCTACATTTTCGAAATAAAGATACACGAAACTTTGGATGAATTAACATGATTCTGCCGGTGAATCACCTCGTCGATATACTTTTCGATATAGAACAAGTCGATGAAACAAAGAATTAGCTTACTCTTCAGCAACGCCCTAGAGATTTAATATTATGATTCAGTATCAACTGGAGGAAGACTCCTCCACTTAGACCAACAACTCATACAACTAATTTGAATAGAAATAGTCATCCTCGCACAACCTGCTGGATTAAGGAAGACTTAGCTAAATAGAGAACGCGGCTCAGACCTGAGCTACCAAATTACTCTCTCGAGTTTCCAAACAAGTGCAACTCTTGAGTTCACAGCTCCATACATTTTCTATAAGCACCACCGCCTGATGGATCAAATCAAATGTCAAATGACGCCTCTCATTACCCTTAGTAGCCTTGAAAAGAAACAGTGTGCATACCCGGCTACCTTGACATGCACTCTGGCTCCACACAGGGAACATCATAAGAGGCTACTGACCGCCTAAGCTCACCAGTGCCGAACAAAGGAGAGATGGCAATGGACTGAGGATAGAAATAATTAGAGCTTCAGGAAGCTCATCTTTTTATTTGCTTGGCTCCCCGAGCTACACTACTTCCGAGTCAGGCTAACCAAAGAATCGCAATTGCAGAGATAGATATTAAATAAGCTTTATGGAATGACATATATATCAATTTAACCAACCTATAAAAGGAAACTCTGACAATTTACCAGAAAACCCTTTTATGCCGAGACAAGCTCATGGAATAACATGACTCTACTAGCGTCTCGAACCAAGAGGAGACACATAGATCGAGTATTATTTATTAATAACTTTACATTAGAAGAAACAATGACACTTTCTGATGGTGATGAATAAGAATTCTATCGTCCTACCAATGCTGAATTCCAAAGAACGGTACACTAACTTGACATTATAACATAATGAGTTACAACAAGATTCCAAACAAACAATACCTATACTCACTCAAATCTCTAACATTTAAACCAGATAAACTAGTAGGGTCATCACAAATGCCAGGAATAAATCATATCAGAAGCTCACCCCTCTACTGCAACCGATTCTTAATAGAAACGACATCCAAGGAAACCATCGAAACGTGATAAGACACACCATTTCCAGATCGATCAAAAGAATCAAATCTTACACACATTTAAGAGAAGAAGAAACCCAAGGGTCTACTATATCAGATACCTCAGCATCCTGCCAGATTGGCAGTTTATAAAACTGCCTCTGCGGCTGAACTAAGCCACTACACTGATAACTACCTTCTGAAGAATAACTGCCACAACACTCTCAACCTTTACTAGATTGTAGTATTTCTTTTGCTGATTGAGATCTAAATGAAATTTCATGCGACTGTGCAGGTGCCTGATAACGAGAGAAAGGACGACTGCCTACTTACCGGAGTAAGAAAAAACATCCCAAAGGATAACCAGACTCACAACAATGATAACCCCTTTTCGCTGAAAAATAGAAGCTGGAAAGATTGTTGATAGTTGTAAAGAGAAATCTGAGTCTAAGCTTGATGAACTGCTCGAGCACTCTGAGAATCACGCTCTACAAGCTGAGATAACCTAGCAAGTGACCCCCCAAAATAATCAGAACTCTTACCTCCAAATAAGGTACCATAGTGCCCACCAGGGCCGTGAGATCACTTGCTCCGCCACTCTAACTTATGGTATGCCTCATACCTCTGAGCAATATTAACAACAACATCAACTGAAATCTCGACCTCAATCTCTCGAGCCATCTGGAATCTCAAGGATGGAGAAAGGTCATCAATAAATCTTTGAACATTCTCGGAAGGTTCATGGACTAGTTCTAGTGCATATCCAGCCATCCTAAAGAATTCAATTTCATAGTTTGAAACTGACAAGCTTACTGACAGATTATCCTATTTAATCCACTCAACCTGGCGACGCTTTTCATCTCGTTCACTGCACGAAAGGAAAGTTTCCACGAATCTAGAAGAAAAATCGAACTAAGTTAGCTAATAAGAGAACAGTCCACCAATCCAGGGCTGGACCTTGAAACTGGAAAGAAGAATAACCAACACCATACCACTCGATATAATCAAGAGCCTGAAGGATATGCTGACGTCATTGTATTGTAAAAAAACTTACACATGGATTATATAATGCATTGCTTGGGATTATCGGAAGGTTCAACCACGTAAAACAATGCAGCCTTTTTAGATACTCGGACCGGGCCATTACTCGGGCTAGCTAACCAGTCAGAATAACTAGAGGCACAACACATGCTGCCTCCGGAACATACTTTACTACAGCAATATTAAGAACTGGAATAGGAGCTACCTGAGACCGAACGTCTGCACATGCAGCAACCTGATAGGCTGCCCAGCGAATAATAGGTTCTTACGGTATCAGCGTCGCCAAGATTCTCGTAAAAGCATCGTAGAGAGCCAAGGGAACCACAAGGCCCTGCTCCCTTGCCCATCCCAAGCTCGTACAGCTGGGGCCTCCGTAACTGGATCATCAGCACGATCCACAACTCTCGGGGCTTGCTCAGCGCTAGCCTCTGACTAGACTGCTTCGCCAGTGAATTCTAACCGTTTGCTGATTTGTCGCATAAGGGTTCACCATTACTACGAAGGAAGTAACGAAAAATATTTTTGCATCCTACATCGACGCAAGATCAGAAAAGAAGGAAGTGAAACTCCCTAAATGCCATCATAGTCTCTCGTAGATAAGTACGGACGTCTACGTACCCATCACCGAGACTGTACTAAACACTGTCATAGTCTGGATAGACTCTAAAGTGGGCTCTGATACTAACTGACACAACCCAAAATTCGGTTCGGCCCGTGCGGGCACCCAACATCCTCCCCTAGACCCGTCGGGCGAACCCTTACCAATTAAATTAGGAAAATAAATATAATTCAATTCATAAATAAGGACAAGACTTAAAAAAAACACATACATACTGATACCTCTAAGGTGTACAAAAGAAATTATAGCTGACTACCCAATATACTAGGGTTAGGGCTATCCAGACTAGACAACTAAGAGTACAAAAGAAGATAGATACCTCATGAAGGGAGCAAAATGCAACTGAAATAATAAACAATAAACTGGTGGCCATCCGGAATAAAAGCTGGCTCACCCTGACAGCTAAAGTCGTCTGCACTCTTTCACAACATGGCGAACTCAATCCTGGAGCGAACCTGCCGAAACGAAATAGAGAGATAAGAAACAAAAAACAAACAAGGGTGAGTCAAAAGTACTCAATAAGTGGGCAGACTAGCCACCTCAAAGAATAGGATAGCTAGCCAGGGAGAAAGGAAACAGATAGACCAAATTCCACTTATTTAAATTATGAAAAGGCAGAGCTAGATAATAACTAGAAACACGTATGGAATCACAAACTCATTAACAACCAGGAACGTAAGATAGCCATAACATATAGGTATCCCGAACATATTAAAATCAGAAATACGTCATACTGTCGCGGTGTTAAACCCGATCCATATATTTATACCGCTGCGGCATGCAACCCGATCCATATATTTACACCGTTGCGGCGTGCAACCCGATCCACGTATAAAATACCGTTGCAGCGTGCAACCAGATCCATATATTTATGTCATCGCGGCGTGTAACCCGATCCATATATTTATACCGTTGCGCCGGGCAACCTGATCCATATATTTATAACGTTGCGGCGTGCAACCCAATCCCCGCAACCCAGAATACGAGCCAAAAATATATAGGCCAACTGAGATATGTCCACGACATAGTATACATTCCGCATACATAAAACACAACACAATACGCACAATAGTCAGTATGCGGTGCAATGAAATGGGATGAATACGGTACGATGCAATGCAGTCACATATGAATGAGATGAGATGAATGCAGTACGATGCAATGCAGTCACATATGCCTGATACCTATCTCTGGTGCGGGACTCTCATCATCTACCAGGAGATATATGCAATAATGACCCTTCACCGACTCGGGACTCTCATCGATTATCGGGAAGTATATGCAATTGACCCTTCACCGGTGCGGGACTCTCATCGCCAACCGGGAAGTATATGCAATAATGACCCTTCATTGGCTCGGGACTCCCACCGATTACCGAGAAGTATATGCAATGCTCAAAACAACAGTACAATGTTCATATGCTCAATGCAATTCCAACAACATGGCATAACATATAATATACAATGTAAATTCAAAGCTAAGGCGTAATGAGTACGCCTATCGGCAGCTACACACGTAAGGAACACGTGGTAAAATGTCCACAAGGCCAAGGGCCTCCAAAGAAATGGATACAAACACTTACCTTGTTACAAAGTTGGCACAGTTATTCGACAACCGCTTTATCCTTTGGATTCACTGCCAAATGATCTTGCTGTATTCAATAAGAAGAAAACTACATCAAATAAGGCTAAAGGCTTCATTCCCCACATCTTAGGGTAATCCGGTTAGGAACCTGATACCCTATTCGCATATGCAATATGCAGGCCAGGCCTATGTACAGGGTTTAAGGTCACATAACCAAACCCTAAATTAATTATATTTATATGTTGCCCATAACTCACTGAGTACGAATATATAATCAATTCAATTTATCGGGGTCCATTTGACCGTTTAAACTATTAATTGAACTTATTAGGACGATATCCAATATCCCAATTTCTACCATTAAAATATATTTAAACACACGTAATAAACTCAAATAATGCATTAACATCATTACCTGAATATTTCGGGGTAAAAATTCTATCTTTTTCCGGCTCTTTTCTCATTTTCTGGCATTTTTCTCTTCTGCGTGTTTTCTATTTTGTTTCTCTGTTTCTCGTTCAAATTCTTTCTCTGTTTATCATCCTTAAGCTAAGGACACCGCCAATATACATTTCTCTCTTTCCTTTGTTTTTTTGTCTTTTTCTTTCTATTCCTTTTCCTTTTTATTTTATTTTCTATTTTTTTTTGTGATAAAAATTAAAACAGTACCCTACGATATTCGAAATAATTCAAAATTTTGCATACATGTTATACAAAATATATGTAGCTTACTCGCTTAGGCGGATCTCAAATCAGATTCCCGAAACTCAAGATGCGAATTTAAATTAAAAAAAAGGTCAAATTATTTAACATTCGGCATTTTAGCAGAAATTACCCGAACAACCTCAAAATTTACTTTCGAAAGTTCACAAAAGTAAAAAATAATCATACGAATCGAACGACGCTTTCGGATTCCGAATCGGAGCTCATTCACCAAAACCGAGCTCGGAGATCTCTTTTTAATATTTATCGACAATAAAAATTGAAACCTTATTCCGATGCCTAGCAAATGAGGTCTTATTTAGCTCAAATTTTACAGACAGGTCCTAGTGGACCTTACGAATATTTTAAAATTATCAGCACGCCAATCGGAGTCCTAACTTCCAAAACGACTGACCGAGGTCGTTTCAGATTTACTATGAGAAATTGCTCGGCGTTCAGGCACACGACTTTCCTAGTCTGATTCGAATAATAAAGGAACTCGAAATTAGCATTCAAGAAGGCAGGATCATTGGAAGTTCAACAATGCACTATGTTAATCAACATATTCAACCCGAGGCATTTGAGAATTCGCAAAGTAATGAAGAGGACAACATATTAGTCGTCATGACTGGGCACCAACCACCGTACAACCAGAATCAACGGAATCTACAATTTCATGATACTCATGACATACACACTAGACAACCTCCCCACTATCAAGGTTTTCAAAAACAATCTTATCAGGCTCAACGCAATCGTTACCAGACAAAAAAGATGAAGTCTCGCACATTTACTCCTCTAGTTGAATCTTTGACAAATATATTTGAAAGACTAAGGGATCGAAGGATACTTCCGCCGAAAAATGGATGGATCCCTCGTTCAGATTTTGATACATCAAAGACTTGTGTGTATCATTCGAACATTCAAGGTCATGACACTGAAGAATGTCCAACACTGAAGCACAAAATTCAGAACTTGATTGAAAAAGGAAAGATAATGGTACAACAAGAACCACCCAATGACAATTCCAATTCTCAAGCTGCAAATACAGTCTATGTTCAAGGCAATTCATCAAAGATAGCTCCGAGGCATTTGAAGAGAAAGCGCAACATATGTAGGCAACCTATCACCATGCAAAATCTACCATCTCTACATTTTACTGCTCTTTTGCCCTTTATCCCTACTTTGTACCTGAACTACGTATGACTTGATTATTGTATTGACAAGATATGTAAGCAGCCTACTTGGGCAGGGTTTCATTATAATAAAATTTTCATTTTCTCCTAGCCAAGATAAGCATAATTTTTGGGACATCCTCCTAATCCAATACACTCACCCAAAAGTTTTCAACCTAAAATGGAAGAAGTATTCGCATGATCGATTGGGTAGCAAAGATTTCAAAGATATCACATCAAAGGACAAATGAAGATTCGAGCCGACACTCGGGTGTTCAACGCAAGGCAACCACTTTGTTTTAAATTAACAATTTTTTCTTTGAGAGCATATCTTTTCTCACAAATACAAGACTCGCAGGCAATACAATCATCTGAGAATGAATAACTCCAGTTCCAATACCTGACATTCACTAGAGGAATGCACTTACAAACTTTTGGACATGGTACCTCAAATACGACACTTAGCCTCGTCAGGCTTAAAATATGACGATTAGCCACGTCAGGCTTAAAATATAACGATTAGCCATGTCAGACTTAAAATATGACGATAAGCCACGTCAAGCTTAAAATATGACGACTAGCCTCGTCAGGCTTAAAATACGACGACTAGCCTCGTCAGGCTTAAAATATGACGACTAGCCTTGTCAGGCTTAAAATATGACGACTAGCCTTGACAGGCTTAAAATATGGCGACTAGCCTCGTTAGGTTTAAAATATGACGACTAGCCTCGTCAGCCTTAAAATATGGCGATTAGCCTCGTTAGGCTTAAAATATAGCGACTAGCCTCGTCAGGCTTAAAATATGACGACTAGCCTCGTCAAGCTTAAAATATGAGGACTAGCCTCGTCAGGCTTAAAATATGATGAATAGCCTCGTCTGGCTTAAAAGTATGACGATTAGCCTCGACCGGTTTAAAATATGACCATTAGTCCCGTCAGGCTTAGAATCTGACTATTAGGCATGTCTACCTTAGAATAGGACATCACGTATATTTTGTTTTGCAGACACTACTATAATAGGCCCATCCGCCTTAGAATTGGATATACACATATATTTTTTATTTTATTTTGCAGGCACTACTAAAGGCTAGTCCGCCTTCGAATTGGATATACACGTATGTTTTGTTTTGCTGGCATTATTACAAAAAGGCGATCTATCAAAGGCAATAAACTGGGGCAGAATTTTTGAGGATAATTCCAAAGAGATGCAAGTCAACACTGGGGCAGAATTTTGAGGTTCTCAAAATTCATTACTCACAGGCCTGAGAAGAAGCAACGAGAGGATTGCATTGCAGTAAAGAACGACACAAGTTTCAAGGAGGATGCCTTAATCAACCCTCCCCTCTCCCTACAACTCATAAATCTTTCTTTGAGTGCGGGCACATAATACTAATTATAACAACAAACATGACAACATATGGGGCAACGCTATAAGACACTCTTGGACTTTCCAACTCTTGGACTTTCCAACCATCCCTTTGAGCCCTTCCTCACTTTCTCATAATCGCTTTCAAAATCAGTTCCCTATACGGAGATCGTGCAATTACGAATTTTTAAATACGTATGATACACCATTCTAAAATTCCTTTCGAAAGCTTAGACCCTTCAATTATGCTTTTTGTTCTTTCATCAAATCATTTATTCTAGCTCAATTCAAAACCTCCCTTATGCGAACAAATAATCTGCCTAATCCTTTATAGAGAAGGAAGTTTGCGTTCTTTCTGCTTGGTGCTTACCTCGTGTGAATCTTGCATGTTTGTTAATCGTGCATGTTTTCATGCCTAATCGTGTTCATGTGTTTGAATCGTGCGAATTTACCGTACTTACTCCTTAATATGTCATCAAATTTCAAAGCACACACCAATTTAAACTTTGCATTGACACCTAAATCGTGCGTCATATAAATCTCACACAAGCAAGATGTCATTCTAAAACTACACACGACCTGATTCTCATGAAACCCAAGATATGTAGACAACTCGGAGACCAGAGTTCGGCCAAAGCACCCCAAAACCCTCATTTTTCTTTCCAGCATTTTGCCCGCCCGTCGTGACAAAATTAGCTACTCCGTCAACTATCTTTGCTCGAAGATTCTTTCATCATCCCCGGGCAAAGAGGGGCAGCTGTTGACACCCAATTTTATCCCTCCATTTTCATAATTGGTTGTATTTAGCTTAAAAATGCATATTAAGTTTTTCTAACAAAATTGCATTAGATGGCATGCATTTACGTGTAACCCCTTATCCTTAATCTCATACTTATATAATAGTGAATATATTATATAATTACATCATTTAGGTCGTTTTCAAAATACTTGCACAATTCTGTAACTATTTATGCGATTTATACACTTGAATATCCATTTTACAATTATTTATACTCAATTAATACTATCTAAATTCATTCATAATTATTTTGAATCAGTTATTATTTTCTCCTAGGTCCCCAATATTATCCCCCATATTTTATTAATTATCCTTTCGTTTATTAGTATTGTTAAGCTAATTATTGGCTCATTATACCCACATATACACTAGATATACACTAATATACACTCATATACAGAATTGCACTCACACATTTATACACTTCACACACGCACAACATATGTACACATGCACACGCGCCTGGCGTGTAATCATCACAAACCTCCGTGCTTCTCTTCCAATGGCCAAGAATTACTCTTGCCATTTTAATTACACACTCATAAATACTGAGAATACACTGACACTTCTTCTCTCATACACCTCTCTCTCGTTGAAGAATCATTCCTGAAATACTTTCTTCTCTTAAGAAAAACGGTTCTGTGATTTGTTCTTGATTTAACAGAACCTTGCCCTCTTTACTACTCTAGTTCAAAACTGAGTCTGCTAGCTTCCTATTCTTTGTTTTGCTACTTGCTGCTAAGGTAGAGTCTTTTAAAACAGGCTGAAGGTTGTTGAGTTTGTTCCAGTTCAAAATATTGGCTTTGTGTCCCATGTGTAGTTGCTTGTACATGCCTATTTTGTTTGGCCATCCTTTGGCCACCCGCTAACATCCTTTGCAGGTTACTTCAGATGGTCTATAAAGGATATTTGCAGGTGACGAGAAGTATCATACATAATAGTCCTTGCTATGTAGAACACCTAGATGTGGTGGATATTCATAAATCAGAGGATTCATACAAGTGCACACAGGGCACAATTACTTTCCTTCCTTTCTACCTATATATAATCAATCCCCTAGACCCTTTTCTGTATTTGTTAGGATGTTCCCTGGTTTGTATTGGCACTATAAGCTGCAAATGGACTTTTGGGAAGGAGTAAGGGAAGAACCATATAATCAGTAGCTATATTGGCTAAACATGGGCCTGTTTTTACCCTTTTCTTACATCTTCTTTTCATTTTTATATGCTGAAAATGCTAAAACGTGTGTTGATCCTAAAAGGGACTGTTTCTGAATTTCGTTGAAAGCAAAACATGGTTTAAAACTGTATAAAGCAGGTCCTAAAAGTTTGAAACTTACAAGCGCTGAATCTAATTTTTTTGTAAGAGGCTATTTTTGCAATTCTGCGTCAATTGAGGTTTATTTCTGCAAAATTCGAGTAACTTGCTAGTTTTAAATCTAAGACAAGTTCTTTTTTCTAAAATAAATTGATTTTCTGAAAGCTAAACATCCTTTACACACTAACCAATAGTGTGGAAGAGGAGGTATTGGCTTTGGGGGTCAAGCCATGCAATAAATTCTAATAAAAGTCTATTTTTGAAAGTGTTACAATATTATTGTTTGCATAAATCTGCATGTTTTCACAACTACTTAACTATTTTATTGTTGAACTTGTACATGTGTGTGGTCTTCTGTTACTTGTATAATATTTTTGCAAAATAAACTTTCCTTTCGTTCTGCCAATATCTTTCTCATCTCTAGCCGAAACGTCATTTTACTTATTTTCATATACATATATATAAATATACATATACATATACATATTATGCTTTTAACGCGACCCCAAATCAAAAGCCACTTAAAATATACGTTTGTCAATTAATGTTAATGTCTCTTCCGAACTTGCTACATTCTCTGAATCTGATAAATCTTTTTGTCCCTACGTTTGAATTATCACATTAGGAGAAAGAACGAGTAAAATAAATGTTTTGTATTATTTTTTTAAGATTTTCCGAAAACTAATTTACGTTGGATTTGCATAATGAATTTTGTTTTAAGACATGTTTGCATTTTTTATCCTCTCCAGAATCAAAGATTATAGTTGAAGGCCAAAATATCGATTAGGCATTGGGCTTAGGCTGGAAACGTAAATTCAGAATTACTTAGAGAATTTCACGACGACAGTGAACTTAATTGTTTTGCAGGGAATATCCTTTTAACGTTTAATGTTAACTCTTTAACCTAATTTTGCTGGGTTAGACACCCTTAGAGTTTGACCTTGTGCTATTATTTTAAGAATTTAGAATCTTAAATTATTTTGCGTATTTAAGCTTATGTATTTAGTTCGTAATACAAAAATTTCAATTTGGCCGGGAACCACTTTTTCATGGGACTCGGGAAGTGCCTAATACCTTCTTTCCGAGTCATTTGGGCTTCTTACTTATGGAATCTCTTAGAAAAGACCCACCCGGAGTTAGTTTAGACACTTAGACAATTTAGGTGACCTAATACGCCTTTATACAAATTTATTAGGTTGCGACTCCAAACTCATTCCAAACGAGTCACCTTAGTCGAACCTGACCTTCGAACTTAACAAACTCAATAAAATGGGGTGCGACACCGAGCGAATAAATATTTCAGCTTTTGTTATTTTGAAAAAAGTATAGGCATTTGGTATACTGTATACTCTTCTGGTATACTTTTTATGTTCCAATCGAAATGCAAAATATTTCAGAAGACATATATATTTTAATTTTTATTATTTTTAAAGATGCATACTTTTTTTGGTATATTGTATTCTCTTTTGGTATACCATTTTGTGTTTTGGATCAAATGTGTGATGCTATCGAGCAAATGAGCGTTTCAATTATTATTATTTTGAACAAAATATACCTTTTTGGTATACTGTATACTCTTTGGGTATACCTTGTTATATTCGGATCGAAGTGTGAGATGTTTCAGAGCACATAAATATTTTAATTTTTATTATTTTTGAAGAAGTATACCTTTTTTGTATATCATATACTCTTGTTGTCTACCGTTTTATGTTTGGATAACGGTGTGAGATACTACCGAGCAAATAAAATATTTCAGTTTTTGTGTTTGTGAACAAAGTATGCCTTTTTGAAGAAAGACAAAAAAAGAGCAATATAAGATTACGGAGAAAGAAAATAAATAAATTTTCCTTGAAGATATGGCGACACTCCTTGTATGATGAGCGTAATGATATATTCACGGACCATAAGAGTCTCCAGTATATTTTCAAGCAAAGGGAGCTAAATTTGAGCCAGAGAAGGTGGCTCGAGTTGTTGAAGGATTATGACATTAATATCCTCTGCCATCCGGGCAAGGCTAATGTGGTAGCAGACGCACTCGGCAGAAAGTCAATGGGTGTCTTAGCTCATTTATCAGTTCAAAGGAGACCGTTAAGCCGAGAGATGCAGAAGCTGGCAAATGAGGGGGTCAGACTGGATGAAACAGAAGGAGGAGATGTAGTTTCTTATGCCTTAGCACATTTCTCACTTGCTTCACATGTTAAGGCTAAGCAAGATGAGGATCCGTATTTGGTAAAAGTAAAAAATGGAGTCAGAAATAAAGAAATCACTGCTTTCACTCTTGGAAACGATGAAGTTTTGAAGCTACTAAAATGTATAAATATTTGAAGGATTTGTATCGGTGGAAAGGCATGAAGAAGCAAGTGGTAGATTATGTGGCTAAATATTTGAATTGTCAGCAAGTCAAAGCAAAGCATCAAAGGCTAGGTGGTCTACTTCAGGAAATAGAGATACCGCAGTGGAAATGGAAAGCGACAAATATGGATTTTGTGGTAGGCTTGCCTCGCACGTACCGTAAGCATGATTCAATTTGGGTGATAGTAGACCGACTAACAAAGTCAGCTCATTTTCTGCCAGTGAAGACAACAGACAGTGCAGAACAGTATGCTCAGTTGTACATCAAAGAAGTTGTTAGGTTGCATGGCACCCCAATCTCGATTATTTCTGACAGAGGTCCTCAGTTCACAGCTCATTTTTCGCAAGCTTTCCAGAAAAGGTTGGGAACCAAGGTCAACTTGAGCACCACTTTCCATCCGCAAACTGATGGTCAAGCAGAAAGGACCATTCAGACCCTCGAGGATATGTTGCGAGCTTGTGTTATAGATTTCGGTGGTATTTGGGATGACCACTTGCCGCTCATTGAGTTTGTTTACAATAATAGCTATCAGGCTAGTATTGGGATGGCTCCGTATGAGGCACTATATGGGCGTAGATGTAGATCTCCAGTAGGTTGGTTCGAACCAGTAGAGGTGCCGTTACTTTGCCCAGAGTTTGTTTATGAGGCTTTAGAGAAAGTCCAGCTAATTAGAGAAAGGCTTAAAGCGGCTCAGAGTCGTCAAAAGTCTTATTCTGACAAGAGGCACCGAGACTTAAAGTTCAATGTAGGTTTTATGGTATTCCTAAAAGTGTCACCAATGAAGGGAACATTGAATGTATCCAATTAGCTTGGTGAAAACACCTCATGGGATAAGATTTTATTGGTGAGAAATATCAGGATCAAGGTTTATATTGATGAATATGAACACAGTTTTTACAGTGTGTGTGGATTTTTTATTTCAATAGTTATCCTTATCTTTCCCTTCCATTCCATGTAATAAAAAAATTATTTAGAAAAATCAAAGAAATGTCTTTTAATACACGTCTGCAACATGGATTTCTTTTCCTTTTCCTAAAAGTGTCACCAATGAAGGGAGTTATGAGGTTCGGTAAGAAGGGAACACTTAGTCCTAGATTTATCGAACCTTATGAAATTTTAAGCAAGAAAGGTAATGTGGCATATGAGCTAGCCTTGCCAGTTGGGTTGTCTTCGGTCCATCCGATTTTTCACGTGTCTATGTTAAGAAAGTACGTCCATGATGAGTCACATGTTATTCCTTCCAATACCATAGAGATTAATACATACTTGAGTTACGAAGAGGTACCAATCCAGATTCTTGATAGGCAAGTTAGAAGGTTAAGAACAAAAGATATAGCTTCGGTGAAAGTATTGTGGCGTGATCATAATTCAAAAGAGGCTACATGGGAGGTTGAGGAAGACATGAAGTAAAGGTATCCCCATCTATTTGAAGAACAACGTATGTGAACTATGAAGGTTTAATTTGTATTTAATTTTTTCTGGTTAATTATGAGATATTATGTGGTTTAGCCCCTTGCCGGAGTATAAGTAATTCGGTAGTATAATTTAGCTTCTTGCCGGAGCATGTTTGAGTTACTATTGAGATTTAGCTCCTTGCCGGAGCATGTTTCATTTATTACTGAGATTTTCCTCCTTGCCGGAGTAGTAGCGATTATTTTGAGTTGTTATTGGTACCTATGCATAGCCCATTATGGTGTATTGGTTGTTGGTTGTGTAGTTGTGATATTTGTGACGGGGATATTTTTTTCGAACAGTCTAGTTACAAGTGAGACTCTGCCGAAATTTTTAAGAAATCCAATACCTAGCAGAATTTTGGAGTATTTGGCAAGTTAGAAGGATGAAGAAGTTGTCTAGGAGTGTAGAATACACATCATTCGAGGAAGAATGATTTTAAAGGATGGAAGAATGTAATGTTCCTCAAATTTTCTAAGTTTTAGGATACTTATTGGCATAAGAAATATTAATGTAAGGTCGTTCCTTATGTTATGACGAGGTTTGAGGAAAAAAACACTTATAACGAAAGTAAGTTAAAGTATTAACTTTGGATGGAGTACAAATATCGAATTATATATAAGGTGAGAGAAGATATTACAATAGGCTAAAAACTCCAGCAGACATAAAATTTGACCAAAAGAAATAGCTACCCTTTAAAAAAAATTACTTTTGTGGATGTTAGCTCAAATTTTAACAAAGGAAAAGGGATAAATCCCTTCTGACGTGTGAATGAGCCATATAAAATGTAAGTTCTCCCTCAATAGGAAGACTTACAGAAACGAAAACAAAGCACAACGGAAAAGCATTCGGCTAAATCAATTTGAGATCCAATCTAGGTAAATTCTTTTTATGAAATTAAATAGTGACAATGCTATTACACGCAAGAACATTACTTCGTAATAGATTATATTTTTAGGAAAGTTCCCCACAACCTAGAAAGTTAATGATTGAACCTAAGTACTTGGATTGGGGAAAGATTGAAACTTTGGAATTGATTATGTAAATTAATTATCGTAGTTGTTGGGTGACGTGAAGTGCGTGAATTGGAGCTTACGTTTAGGCTCGAGGAGTAATCGAGATGAGTTGAGATATACCCTTTCTAAGGTGCTTTTCTCACAAAACGCATGTATTTAAGGTGTTTGTTAAATTTCTTTAGAGAGGTTAATGTACGTTTGATTGGAGCGGGCAAACGTTCATTATCCATTAATGTTTCTAAGTTGTTCTTTAGTATCAAGTATCTAGAATTATGTTTTATAGCTTCCTTTACATCCCAATAACATATCTTTACTTGAGTACGATTTCATGAGATTATTTATGTTATTTTATGATTATTCTTAAATAATTTCAAGATTTATTTGTGTTTGAAATCTAATGAAGCTATGATGAGATTTTACAAGAAGGGTTAAGTTCAAATTGAGGCCTTTGGTGCCAAGCAATATTTTAAAAATATTTTTGGTAACTACCTTAAATTTTGAGAAGGGTAAACTTGTTCGTAGCATGGTCGGGTTGTAGAGCGTGACCATTGTCGGGTTGCATTTTACCTCGAAACTACCCGGACAGGGTAGGTATGTGCCATAGTCGGGCACTATGTTATATTGCCATAGTCGGGCAATGAATGCTAGCATGTCAGACCTTGAACTGTGGGACGCCACGAGGATAGGAAAAAGAAAGAAAGAAAAGATGTCAGACTTGAGCGGTACTCCCTAAAGAAAGAAAGTATAAGCTATTTTGCAATATTTACGAGTTTATTTTGATCTAATAGTTTAGCTGTCTTAGAGTAAAGTTTATACATTCATGTTTTATTAACTCTCGTTCCGGCCTTAGTGAGGGAGTCAATGATACTCACTGGGTGATGAGTGATTCGTTACTCACGTTCCTTTTTCTTTGAACCTACGTTGGTTTCATCAACGTAGACGCAGGTCACAGAGGCAATCAGACTACAGGCTAGGACTCTTCCTCACATCCTCAGTTGTTGGTGAGCTCCACTTTGCTTTCAGTGGAGACATATTAGCTTTCCTTACCGGTTCTTTCATTTATTTTATTTATTCAGTTGAGTATTGCCGAGGGTTTCATGTCTCGTGGAATATGACATTCTTCCAGTTTTAGAGGCTTCATAGATAATAAGTTAGAAAGATTATGGTGCACATTTTAAGATTTAACGCTCAAAGTATTTTAAAGTTATATTGCCTATTTATTATAAGATGCAGAGTTATTATTTATTCAAAATAATTATGAGTTTTTGAAAGATGTATGAAAACTTTAGCAGGTCTGGTTTACCTGGTCCTCAAGTGCCGTGGCATAACTCGTTCAGAAAATGGGTCGTGAAAATGACGCGTAAATGTTATTTCTAGGATAGAAGTTCTGTTATGGTGAATATTTCTTGTTAAGCTTAAAGCTTAGTACTATGTCGAGAGTATTATTTCTGATGTAAATATCAATTGGGGGATAGAGGCACCCTGTTAAGTTGCCAATTTTAATAGAATGACCTAGTTGATGATGAGAGTCTCACGCCAGTGATTGTTTCGTTGTTGCTTTATTTTTTACCCCGAATCTTAGCTTCTATGACTATTTTTCAAAATTATGAAATAAATTTATTTAGAGAAGATGCATCTAAAGGTTTAAATATTATAATAAGACATTAGAAGAAATTATGAGATACCTATGTATATAAAGATTTTATATGTGCAAGGCATGTGCATGACATGTTCCATCATTATTTTCTTAAATTATCAAAGGAAAATAATAATACCAGATGTTTGCAATGGCGAAAAATGTAAAGACAAGATGCGAGAAGAAAATCCAACAACATATGTATTTGTACATTAGGAGAGAGTGTAAAGATGTTTCCAGAATTTAGAATATAGCAACTACTTATTTTTTGTTTAGGATTTTTTGAGTGTTGTAATACTTGCATGAATAAGAACAGCACTTATCAGGAACGCAAACCACACTCGACTAACAGTTCTCAAGAATTTTAAACCTTTAGGGGTAGTTTGGTTTGACCTTTTTTTTTATGCAGGTATTAACTATTAATGTGGTTATTAGTAATGTGGGTATTAATAATGATTGTATTAATAATGTGGGTATTGATAATGTGGGTATTAGTTATGTGAGGTTTAATAATGTGGGTATCAGCCACGCATATATTATAACGTAAGGATTATTTGTTGAATCACTGATATATTACAAATTAACAAACAATATTATTATTTAAAATATTTATTTACTCCTTAAATAAAATTTTAAAATATTCTTACTATTATGAGGGTTAATTTTGTCATTTAAAATTTTAATACATGCATTATTAATACCCACATTATTAATACCACCTTCTACCCCATATAAAATAATACATAGATTCCCATATTAATAATGCGGGTATTAATATTGCGAAATATACAAAAAGACAACCAAACGTTGCACTAATTTTATGCGGGCATTAAAATTTCACAGAAACTAACTGAATGCTGCACTAAATTAATACTGAGTTTTATGTGGGTATTAATATTTAATGCGGAGAACATAACGACCCCTAAGTTTTTTATTTTAAAACATAAGTAGTTTATGACTAATTCTTGCAGTAAGGTAGATAACTCTCTAAATTAAATTAAATTAAATTAAATTAAATTAAATTAAATTAAATATAGCTCAAATTCTTCAGCTCCTTTAAGATTTTGAAAAAATTCACCATCAAAGAAGCATAAGAGGTACGATTAACGCATAATTCATAAGTTCAATTTTTTTATTTAAGACCCTTGCAGAAAATAACTAATAATTGGCACTTTCGATATCAATCTCTTTACGGATAACAGAAACACATTATCGTAACAAAGGTTATGAGTATACATCCATATACCTCTAAATGGCTTAGCAGATAAGAAGAAACAACAACAGATTTCGTAGGTAACATATTGAAATCCTATCAATAATTTTATTCAGAAGTTAACGGTAAAATCATTTGGCTCATTTTACCTATTTGTTTCCATCGTATTTCTCCTAAATCTTCTCTTATGAGAAGGTAACAAAAAGCTTTTTATCTTGGAACCTGGAGCTTTCATTACTATTTTTTTAAGTTATCGAAGGAAAATATTAAGATGTGAAACTGTATGTAAAGAAGGAAATGTTAAGACAAGACGTGAGCAGGAAAATCTAAAAAACCGGAGTATTTATAGGATTGAGAGATTGGGAGTAATATCTTATTTTTTGTTATGGACTTGTTAGTGTTCTCATAATATATTTATATCTAGTATAATAGAAAAAGAGAATGTCTCAAATTGTAAGGATAAAGTAGTCTAAAGTTTTAAATTGTCTAAATGGGATTGCATTAAGGGCTACTGAATAATGGTGTATTTCAATTAGGATTTGTAGCCCGGAGTACGAATTTAAATTAGTAGAAGCAAAGACAATTAAATAAAAAGTTCATAGACTATAAAAAGGTAATGGTGTATTTCTTGTGTTTTCATTATGGCAGATCTGGATGAACAACAATCAATTAAAAAAAATGAAATATGGGTTGAAACTACTCCAGATCTAGCGGCTGGAAAAACGCTACCATACGCTCAACCATGACCTTAGAATTATTCTCCCACTAGGAAAGAAAAAGTCGTTGCTAAAGTATAGATGATTCATGGAAAAGACCTTGTAAGAGTTCATGGTTCAACAGCAGGCCGTGCAAAAAGAGGTTAACACCGCACTTGCAGCACTTTTATGTAGCAGGAAGGAAGAACATCACATAACTGCAAGAGTAAAACGAGTCATGGGGAGACCATTTTTTGTCCCCGAGAACTCTGATACAAGAGCACATGGTCCTGTATCAGGAGGATTTGAAATTAGAGCTTCTGAAAATAGAGCTAAAAGCTCACCATCAAAAACAATCTTGGAGTTCATTTTGCTGGGAATAAAGAAGCATGATGAGCATTTGGGTCAGATTTCATGAGCTCCAAAAGTCTTGAAATTCATTTATATTGAAAAGTACTCTCAACAGATATATAAGTCAAATGCAGCCCCGAATTAAATTCTTGATGCCGAACCTGATCAAGTGTGATGGTAATACCAATCCCCTATATCACTATACTTCATACGTGGCCGAAATCAAAGGAAATGACAACCAAGGATGAAATTGAGGTTGTGCTAGTAAAGGAGTTTTTAAAAACACTTACTAAAGGTTCTCTAATTTGTACTCACTTCTTCCTCCGAACTCAATTGACTCCTTTGCTGAAATGGTAGAAACCTTAGCGAAGGCACATACCAGAGTCCATAAGGTAGAAAAAGAGCGAAAGATATCTTTGCCTTTTAAGCAAAGAGATGACGAAGTCGCATAAGGAGTTCATAGATAGGTTTCAGAGAAAGAGAGAGAGAATGACATTGCCAAAGGTTCAAGATAACAAGGCAGGGGTAGCCTTCTCCAACAATTTGAATGGAAGTGTGTCAAAGGCAACCTAGAGGTTTGAAACAACATTGGCTAGTCATTTCAAGTGTTAGAACTCCGAATGACAAGCTGAAAGTCTTAAGATCCCCATAAGGTCTGTTAGGAACTTTCTGTAGAGTTTGAGATGAATCGGACCTCGATTGACAGGTCTTGGAAGACAATTTTATTTTCTAGTGTTGGTAAAGCAAAATTGAGGGTTTTAAGCTCGATTTGAGTAAATAAATTTTGAAGATTTTGTTAGGTTCATATGATCAATTTTTGCCTATGCCGAGCTTTCAGAAGCGAAATCATAGCTTGTTCAGATGTTTAATTTTTTGCAAATGTTCCATGAGGTTGAACTTATCTGCTTTCTATTCAACACTCGTCTTGTGTTTTGTAGATCCAATTCAAAATCCTTCTTTACGAGTAGGTCAAATATGTGTTATATTACTTGTGTGCAAATTTTGAGATGATTTAGAGTTTTGTAGGGCCCTGTTCGGACCCAAAATACAGCACCAGATGATGCTGTCAGGATACCAGAGGAATGGCCTGCACGATTTGTGCAGGGGCTGGCATGATAGCATTTTGTTTCGGATGTTCTTTAGTGTGAAAAAACCCCTGTGGGCAAGATAACGAAGACCTGGGGCATGATAGCGCCAGTTTTAAGCGTGATAGTTCTGAGTCGTGGGTATAAAAAGTTCCCCATGTTCAGGCAAACTCAATTTTTATCCAATTGATCAGTGTAGCTCAGTCCTAAAGCTAATTCAAAGTACCAAATTGATCCAAAGGCTCAAGCAAGTGATTCTAATCTTCTCTTATCACTAAGTAGATTATTACGCAGGTAGAATTCAATGAAATTCAAAGTAACTGAATTAGGTTGGAACCTTAACTAGTGAAATTGGGGAATTGGGGTTGATTGACACCAGAAATATAATCAAGTGTTATATTTAAAATTGTGGGGCTGTGATGTCAGAGAATGAATTGTTTATGGGTATCCAGCTAAGCTAGGCCCAGGGGTAGTTTTGAGATTTCCTAAATAAAGTACATTTTTGTTAATTATTCCGATTGTTCGCATTATATGTGCTATTATATTCCCATGGATCAAATTGTAGAACTTCCAAGGAGATTCGGAAAGGGAAGATGGTCGTACAGTAATCGATTGGCTCCAGATTTGAGGTAAGTGGTTTCATCCTACCCTTTGACGGCCTTCGGCCTTATGAATGTTCTACCAACACGTTCCTTACATGCGTAGCTACCGTTAGCATACTTACTATGCCATATCTTTGATTGTATTTGTGATTGCAGTATATCTTAATGGTGTATTACATTAGACTCGGTGCCGAATCAAGAATAGAAGTATTTTGTTGTGTATATGAATATGAACTAATAGAGTATGATGTGTAAATTTTTTTTTTAGGATAAAAGCTATATTATAGTTTTCAATACCTGTTTTTAAACTTAAAACTTAGCACTATATTAAGAGTATGAGTTTTGATGTAAATATCAATTGGGGGATAGAGGCATTATGTTAAGCTGTGTATCCTTATAGAATCAGCTAGTTAACGATGAGAGTCCTGCACAGGTAATTGTCACTTTGTAGCTTTATTTTGGACCCTGAAGATTCTGTGACTATTTTCAAAATTATGAAACGAAAATATTGAGACAAGATGTATCTAAAGGTTGAAATGTTATGACAAGTCATTAGATGAAATTATGACGTACCTATGTATATCAAGGTTTAATATGTGCAAGACATGTGATGGGCATGTGCATGACAAGTGCATGGCATGACAAGTTCCATCATTATTTTCTTAAATTATCCAACGGAAATAATAAGACAAGATGTTTGTAACGGCGAAAATATTTATAAAGGATGTGAGAAGAAAATCCAACAAATCTATGAACTTATACATTGGGAGAGATTTAAAGATGTTTAAAGAATTTAGAATGTAGTAACTACTAATTTTTTGTTTAGAATTTTTTGAGTGTTCTAATACTTGCATGAATGAGATTCATGTTAGATAGATTTTTTAAAACAAAAAAAGTTTAAAATTGATTAATTCAGGCAGTAAGTTAGATAACTCTCTAAATTAAATTAAATATAATTGTAATTTCTCAACTCCTTTAAGATATTGAAAAAAATTAACTACCAAAGAAGCAAAAGAGGTATGATTAAAGCATAATTGAGAAGTACAACTCTTTCGTCTAAGACCTTTGCAAGAATTGACTAATAATTGGCATTTCCGATATCAATCTCTTTAAAAATAGAAGAAATCTCTATCAAAACAAAGAGCAACTCTTCTCAAAATCTCACTCACAAAGGTTCTGAGTATACAATCATGTATTTCTAAATGGCATAGCAGCAAAAGCAGAAACGACAACCAATTTCATAGGCAACAAAATTGATATTCTATCGATAATTTTATTCAGAAGTTTAATGGTAAAATCATTAGTCTCCTTTTTTTTTTTTTTTTTTTTTTTTTTTGTTAAAGGATTATATAATGAAACCAAAAAGTAGCATTTTACATCATGTCAAGTGTTAGACCACTGGCTTCCAACTATTGGCCAATACCTATCTGGCTATCTGATCATAATATTTCTATATACAAAATGAAACTATTACATTGCTAAGGATAGGAATACAACAATGACAAAGCTTGCTTCCACCTGCATATTCCTTATCATTTGATATGGATATACATTGCACTCTCTCTACACAGCCTGTCAGCATCATAAACCCTTTGTTGAAACCTCAATGCGTTCCTTTCTCTCTATATCAAGTTTATGCATAGTGAAAACATAGCCAATGACGGCTCCTATTCCAATCTTCCTTTTTGCCATAGTGCAGGCCCATTGCAGCTCTTGTTGCCAAGTCCCAGTGCCTCTTTGATTGTTCATCCAAGCCAGTAGCCTCAGCCAAAGTGAGCTAGTTATTTGAAAATAAAAAATGAGATGGTTGAATGTTTCAGTGGCTGTGTCACAAAAGAGACATTTTAAAGGAGCTTGAATTCCAAACTTCAGTAATCTATCCGCAGTTGCAAGTCTCTGCTGAACTGCAAGACAAAAAAAAAATTTGTATCTTGGATGTATATTGTGATGCAGTGTGAGGCATTTTTAGCGAACCTTGTTGTATTGGGCCAGCAGTTCATGGTACTGTGTAAATCCCCTGGCAGTTTTTGACATTCCATGACAAGTAAGCTGGTGTCTATAATCTTCCTAATCAATTTGGTAACTTGCATGTATCAATTCCTTCTCCTTTTAGGTAGTAACTATGTATCCATTTGACCCATAAATAGTCTTTCTTCATTCTTATGTCCCACAACTGTTTAAGTATATCACCTCTATTCCATATACAAAGATTTATCACATTCAATCCACAAGCAGAGTAGGGGAGACAGACTTTATCCCAGGCAACCAATAATTTTCTAGAAACATGAGAGGCTCCTGTCCACAAGTAGGTTCTGCAGATAGTCTCAATAGCCTTCATTACCTTCTTGGGCATCAAGAAAATTTATGCCCGGTATGTTTGGACCCCAAATTGATGCAATCCAAATTGGGCTTACGTCCCAACCGTCAAGAGCCAAGCTTGAGAGCACAAAAAATACAAGTCAAGGACTTCAGAGGAGCGCTCGAGAGTAATTTGAAGTCATAGACTTGAGCACCGTCGAGGGAGGACCAACTACGGACCAATGAGGAGTGCCTAGAGTTCAATTTGAAGCGCCTCCACAACTCCCAGGAAGAGGCGGACCGCCTACTCCACTAGGCGGTGCGCCTAGTTGAGGACAAGTTCTCTGGATCTCCTCAGAGGTGGACATCCTCTGTTAATGGGAAGACTGCTCACTGTGTGATACCTTGATTCATGTGGGGCGCCTGTTAAGGCATGACGGACTTCCTACTTATTTTATGTGAAATTTCAACTATAGCCCTGCGTGGCCTTTATTGTTTTAACCCACTTTGGGGGGGTATTTTGTATATTTCATTTAGAAGTGTGGAACATCTATAAATACCACACTTAGCCAATTCATTAGCTAGTTAGTTTTTCAACATTGAATAGAGAAGAAATGAAAAAGAGGCATTGCCTTCTTTATAGAAGCTTAAGTTTCATGTATCTCTTTAAACTTGGAATACATGGAAGGTCATCCTAGTATGATTCCTTGAGTTGTTCAAGTCTCTCTTTCTCCCTTGGAATCAATCTACGTATGTGAGTTTTGATTTATTCTTTCTTCTTTCTTCTTGCCTCCCCAATCCTTATTTCTTGTTATCTCGTTTTATTGCTTCTGCTTGTATTGTTTTAGCTTCCTCATATTTTAGATTGCATCACAAATAGCACAGACTTCATCAACTGCAATCTCCCAGCATAAAACAGTGTTTTAGCTATCTAGCAGTTGAATCCTAGCCATAATCTTTTCAATCAGTGGCTAGCATTAACTTACACTCAACTTCTTTTAGGAAAGGGGAACACCTAGATACTTGAATGGTAGTTCACCCTCATTAAATCCCAAGCTTTGCATCAGTTCTTTCTTATAGTTCTCAGACACACTAGTTATATATATTGAGTTTTTGTGTAAATTTGCATGAAGTCCAGAAGACATAGAAAATACAGTGGTAGTATTTTTTAGTAGCCTAACAGACTCATGATCAGCCCTGCAGAACATTAAGTATATCATATGCAAAGCATATATGAGTAAGTCCAACTTTTCTGCATTTTGGATTAAAGTTAAAATCCTCATTTAGCCCAGCTGCTTCATTTCACTCTGGAAATACTCCATAGCAATCAAAAACAGATAAGGTAAAATTGGGTCCCCTTGTCTAAACCCCCCCTTCCATTGGAATGGCTTAATAAGGCCTCCATTTATGACTAGTGAATAAGAGACTGTAGTGAGTCATTCCATTATCTACTAAATAAGCTTGAAAGGAAAACCGAGGTCAACCAACATCTGTCTATAGAAACTCCATTCAATAGTATCATAGGCCTTTCTTAGGTCCACTTTCAACACATACCTGAGGGACAGCCTTTACCTTCAATATCCTTTGAATAGCTCATGATTAAAGATAATCTTGTCCAGAATGGTTTTTCTATGTATGAAAGCTGACTAGGATTGGCCAAGTATATCATCAATGACGAGCTTTATCATCCTAGTTGAGACCTTAAAAGTGATCTTGTACAGTGTTGCACAACATGTTGTGGCTCTGTAATTCTTCACTTCAGTAGGTGAAGGAACTTTAGGCACGCTAAGGTGATGGTTGTCACATTTATAGGCCTATACAACTTCCCTGTCTTGAAGAAGTTGTGGAAAGCTTCTAGTATCTCATATTTTATAACATCCCAGTTCTTTCTAAAAAATTCAATAGGATATCCATCAACTCTAGGTGCTTTGTAAATAGGCATATCCTTCAAAGCTTTCATTATCTCCTCATTTGTTACTTCTTGGATCAATTGACACTTCTGAACATGACTGAGACATGGTCCTACTCTAATAGTCTCTGAGTTTGGTCAAGGGAGCTCAACAGCTGCATCCTCCATTAGGCTTGTTAAAAAAAGATATGAATTCCTTTTCCACCTATTTAGAGTTAGTCAGTTTAATTCTATCAGATGTGTAGATAGAGGTGATGGAATTTCCTGAGGTTCTGCTCTTGAGTTGTGCATAGAAGTTTCTTGTTATTGCATCACCATATTTTATCCAGGTTTCTGTAGAATTCCGTCTGAAGACCTACTCTTCTTCCTGACTCCACTTCTCAATATCGGCCAAGATTTCTTTCTCCTGTTGATTTATAGAGGCGTCAAACAATTTTCTAGCCAGGTTGTGTTGTATTATCTAAAGATTTCTCCTAGCCTTATCCAGTTTATTGTTGTATGAGGTCATATAAGCATTCAGATCCTTAATTTCCTCTTAGTTTCCTCTAGATTCTGCACATTGCATCCCCTAGACTGCTTTGGTGCAAGACAGAGTTCAATATAGTGGCAAACTCAGGTTCATCCATCACGTATGTAAATAGCTTAAATGGATTTCGCCTGAGATGTACTCTTAGCCTACACTATATGAGGATTGGTAAGTGGTCAGATATACCTAGATCTAAAGAGTTAATTGTTATGTGCCCAAACTGTTGAATCCATAAAAATTCTCTATTTCCCAATCAATCTTGGGCAACGATGTACTATCACCTTGTTGTTTGTTACACCAGGTACAGTGTCTCCCTGTTGATCTCAAAGGACTAAGCTGTAAGTTGTCTAGGCATGTTTTGAATCCCTGAATATCTGCCTGAGTAACTGGGCCCCAATTTTATCAAGAGGAAAGGATATTATTGAAGTCCCCACACATTAACCAAGGTCCTGGCCCAGTAAGCCCAATCATTTGCTAGTCTTGCCTTAGTGGTTCCCTTTGTCGAACTTCATTCCTAGCATATACAGCAGTGAGGAAAAAAGAATTCTGAGGATCCTTCACCAAGCAATGATATAATTGCCTGCTCTCCCATAGCCTGAACTGGTCTAACAGCTAGTACCTGAGCTTTGGTTACCCCTGTGTTGGGTTTGCCACTTGTTCATCTTGTGCTTGTGCCTCCTCTACCACAGGCACATTTTGTGTCTGCATCTTTCTTGCCTTATGCCATTCAGCTTTTGCCTGCTGAGGTTTGTTCTTGTTTCGTCTTTTCTTTTTCTTTGGCTGCTGAAATTCATTCTCATTCTCACTGTTTGTCTTAGGTTCATGTTGCTTATTACTCTAATAGGTGCTCAAGGAATGTCCAAATCTTATACAATCGGTGTAATAATGTGGTCTCCAATTACAATCAACTGTTTATTTAAAACTGCCCCATGGGGTTTCAAGCTCAATTACCTCAAGGAATGGCTGTGACATATCAACTTCAACCAGTATCCTCGCATTGGATATTCTCTCCATATTAGATGCGATTCTATTTATATAGAGAGGTTAAACGATCTTAGGTAGTTATTTCGGGAGTTAGGACTCTGAATGGCGCACCGACAATCTTAAAAGTTCCGTAAGATCCAGTAAGATTTATTTATAAAATTTAAGCCGATTCAGACATCGTTTGGTAAGATTTTAGAGAGGATTTCTGTATCAGTTGTCGGTAAAGCTTAAAAGAGGTTTTCGAGCTCGATTTCAGTAAATGAACTCTGCTTCAAAATCTAAAAATTCTGTTGGATTAGTATGGTTATTTGTGACCTATAGAAACTTTCAGAAGTGAATTTCGAGGTCGTTCGGACAATTTTGCTAAAATACCTAAAGTTAAGAAATCGGCCTCTTTCCGTGGGAGCCGTATCTTGAGTTCTGAAGATCCGATTCGAGTTCTATCTTTACGAGTATGTCATAATAATAATTGTATAAAAAATTTGGGGTCATTCCAAGCTTCGTAGGGTCCTGTCTGGATCCAAAAACCAGCACCAGCTGCTGGTGGTGTAAAAACAGCGCAGTAAGATGGTTTCTTACATTATAAAAAATAAAAAAATAAAAAAAAAGCTATTCAACTCATTTCGGGTTTAATTCAGCTTCAGACCATTGAACTCGGTTCCAATGAAAAATCTAAGTTCCAAGCTGTTAGAAATTATCAAGTATCAATCCTAAGCTAATCTATTTCGTTTATTCATGATTCTTGTGCTATAATCTCTTGAAATTGAATTGGGAAATCGGATTTGGACCCTAAAAATTATTAAATTGGGAAATTTGATGAAATTCAATTTAGATATAAAAACTAAATATACCAGTGGACACATGGGACTATCAGGAGTCCGAAAATATATAATTTATGGGCTTCCGGCTATGCCCGACTTAGGAGTATTTTGGTAATTTTTCTTATTTTCTGTATAAAGGTTAGATACTTCTTCTTTTGGCACTTATAAGAGTGAATATGTTTCTTTGGTTTAGAAAAGGATTATTTTGAGAAGCATCGAAAAGAAAAGAAAGTTATTAGTAGCAATTCTGACCCAGGACTTGAGGTAGGTTATTTTATCCGTTTCTTTGACAGTCCTTTGGCCTTTTAGATGATCTATTCATGCATTCTTTTTGTGAATAGTTGACAATAGGGCGTACTTATTACATCACAGTCTTGTTATGTATTTTCTGGTTAAGTTTCTTGATTTCTGGGCTATTATGTCATCTGAGGGCAGGATGATTTCGCCTTACGAACAGGAGGATTCCGCTCCTTGCATCATATTGAGGGTAGGAGGATTCCACCCTTGAGTAGGAGGATTTTGCTACATTCGTTGGGAACATGTGACCTCATCGCATGTTGCATCCATTGGAGAGTGGTCCTTCAGACCCTCCGTGATCTAAGTTGTCTGCCAAGTTCTTTAAATGCCAGTTCTAGTTGATTCTTTGTCATTCTTGGGTCACGTAGCATCCAGTGAGGGTATCAAGGTTGATCGGAAGAAGATTAAGGCAGTGTAGAGTTGGTATCGTCTTACATCGCCAACGAAGATTCGTAGCTTTCTTAATCTGGCAGGTTATTATCCGAGGTTCATGGAGAATTTTTTCACTATTGCAGCTCCCTTGACGCGTCTGACCTAGAAGGCAGTTTAGTTCCAATAGTCCGATGAGTGTGAGGTGAGCTTCCAGAAGCTCAAGGCCTCAATGACTTCAACTTCAGTGCTATCCCTTCGTTTTGGCACAAGTGGGTTTGTAGTCTACTATGATGCATCTCGTGTGGGTATTGGATGTGTTCTTATGCAGAACGAGAGGGTGATTGCTTATGCTTCCAGACAGCTGAAGCCAAATGAGAAGAATTATCCAACTCTTGATCTAGAGTTGGTAGTTATGGTCTTCGCTCTGAAGATTTTGAGGCACTATCTTTATGGAGATCCTCGTGAGGTATATACCGATCGCAAGAGCTTGCAATATCTCTTGTCTCAAAAGGATCTTAAAGGCCGGTAGCGGAGGTGGCTTGTATTTATTAAAGATTATAATCTCACCATCTGCTATCTTCCTGGGAAGGCGAATGTTGTAGTAGATGCCTTGAGAAGAAAGTCTATAGGCAGCATAGATTTTCTTTATGCTGCCATGAGACCTTTGGCCCAAGAGGTGTAGTCCCTTGGCGACTCCGGCGTGATATTTGTTCGTCCAAACTCCAGTTGAGTCTTGCATGTATTGCAGCTCAGTCTTTCTTAGTTAGTCAGACTAAGGGAAGACAGTTCGAGGATCCACATTTGCCGGAGTTGCGTAGTCGTGTCCTAAGTGGAGGAGTTCCCTCGTTCGAGCTTGATTCAGATGGTGTTCTTCGGTTTAATAGCAGACTATGTGTCCCTAATGTCGGGTATTTGAGGCAGTTAGTTCTCCCCTAGGCTCATAGCTCACGTTATTCTACTCATCCTGGCATTACTAAGATGTATTAGGATCTTCGAGAGTTATATTGGTTTAAGGGGATAAAGAGGGCTGTGTTTGATTATGTGTCTCGTTACTTGAACTGTAAGCAGGTTAAGTTCGAGCACAGGAAGCCCGCAGGGTTAGCTTAGGCATTACCTATTCCCGAGTGGAAATTGGAGCAAATCACTATGAATTTTGTGGTTGGTCTGCCAAAGACCCTGGCGCTATGATTCGGTCTGGGTTATTATGGACAGACTGACGAAATTAACTCACTTCATTTTTATGAAGAGTACCAGTTTAGCTCAGCGATTGGCTCATATATTCATTGGTCAGGTGGTTTGGCTCCATGGCACTCCAGTGTCTATCATATCCTATCGTGGTTCCTAGTTTACCTCTCAGTTCTGGCAGTCTATTTAGAGGGAGTTAGAGACCCAAGTGCAGCTTAACACGGCGTTCCATCATCAGACTGATGGTCAATTCAAGCGGGTTATTCAGATTCTGGAGGATATGATGAGAGCTTGTGCATTGGTCTTCGGAGACCTCTAGGATGACTATTTGGCCTTAGCGGAGTTTTTTTATAATAATAGCTATCAGTCCTCAATTCATGTGGCTCCATTTGAGGCCTTGTATGGCCGTAGATACCACTCTCCTATCGGTTAGTTCGAGTCTCAAGATATGGAAGTGATGAGTTCAGAGATGGCTCATCAGATCTTGATGTCGTTCGTGTTATTCAGGATCATCTGCGGAGCACTCAGAGCAGGCATATTTTATATTCGAACCAGAGGAACCGAGAGTTAGAGTTCGAGGTCAGCGAAATTGCATTTCTAAAAGTGTCGCCGATGCGGGGTGTAAAGAGATTTGGGAGGAAAGGAAAGCTTAGTCCTAGATTCATTGGCCCTTTCCACATCAAGAAGCGCATCGGTAAGGTGGCTTATCAGCTCGATTTGCCAATTTCCTTGCCAGTTCATCCTGTATTTTTTGTGTCGATGCTTCGGGAGTTTATCCGGGATCCTTCCGAAGAGATTGAGTTAGATCCTTCTCAGCTAGATGTGAATCTAGCCTTTGAGGACTTCCTAGTTGCAATACATGCCAGAGATGTCCAGGAGCTTCGTTCGAAACAAATTCTGATGGTTCGAGTGTGAAGTCATAATCATCCTCACGAGGAGGATACTTGGGAGCTTGAGTCCAGTATGCATGAGAGGTATCCTCACCTCTTTGACGATTCAGGTTCGATCTTGATAGTTAAAGCCTAAAAATTCGTATCGTTGTTTATGATTCTGGTTCCATAATGGTGTAGTAATATCTTATGAAAGATTGTTTAAAGTTTGTGTAAGCATTCTTATTCATTATGTGAAATCTATTCTAGACTCGAGCTGGTTCGAGGACGAACGAGAGTCTAAGTGGAGGAGAATGAAATGACCTTAAGTAGTTGTTTCAGAAGTTAGAGCTCTGATTGGCACGCCGACAGTCTTAAAAATTTGGAGAGGTCCATTTGGACCTATCTGTAAAATTTGAGCTCATTCGGACCTCGTTTAATAGGATTTTTTAGAAGCTTTCTGTTTCAATTGTTGGTAAAGCTTAAAAGAAGGTTTCGAGCTCAATTTAAGTAAATGAGCTTCGATTCAAAATCTAAAAGTTGTATTAGGTTTGTATGATAATTGGTGACTTGTAGCAACTTTTGGAAGTGAATCCCGAGGTTTTTCGGACAATTTCGCTAAGATACCGGAAGTTAAGAAATCGACCTTTTTTTGTGGGAGCCGTATCTTGAGTTCTAGAGATCAGATTTGAGTTCCATCTTTGCAAGCATGTCAGGAAAGTCTTTTGTGACTTGTGTAGGAAATTCAGGGTCATTTCGAGTTTCGTAGGGTCCTATTTGGATCCAAAAACCAGCACCAACTGTTATTGGTGCAAAAACAGCATAGTAAGTTGCTTTCTTACCGTATAAAAAAATAGCTTTTCAGCTCATTTCGGGTTTAGTTAAACTTCAGTCCATTGAAGTCGGTTCCAAGGAAAAATCTAAGTTCCAAGTTGTTAGAAATCATCAGGTATTGATCGTAAGCTAATCTATTTTGTTAATTCATGATTTTTGCGCTAGAATATCTTGAAAATGAATTGGGAAATTGGGTTAGGACCCTAAAAATTATGAAATTAAGAAATTTGATGAAATTGAATTCTGATATGAAAACTAATGATAACATTAGACTCGTTGGACTATGAAGAGTCTGGAAATGTATAATTTATGGGCTTTCGGCTAAGCCCGGCTCAAGGGTATTTTGGTAATTTTCCTTCTTTTAAGTATAAAGGTTAGACACTCCTTCTTTGGGCACTTATAAGTGCGAATAGGTTTCTGAAAGGCATCATAAAGGAAAGGAAGTTATTCAGTAGCAACTCTGACCCAGGACTTGAGGTAGGTGATTTTATCCGTTTCTTTGACGGCCTTTGGTCTTTTGTGTAATTTATTCACTCGTTCTTTACGCGAATAACTGCCGAAAAGACATAGTTACAACACCACAGTCTTGTTATGTATTTTTCTGGTTACGTTTCTTAATTTCTGGGCTATTATGTGATCTGCGGGCAATAGGATTCCGCTTCTTGCATCATATTGAGGGTAGGAGGATTTTTTTCCCAGAGTTGGAGGATTCTGCTCTATTCGTTGGCCACATGGGACCCCGTTGAATCATGTTGCATTCATCTCATAACTTTCTATGTGTTTTTTACATGTATAAGACTGCTAGTCACCCATCTGTGCCATGTTTATCTGCTAGATGTTGTTACTTTTAGTTTCCCTGGCTTGTTTGACAAAATTTTTTAATAAAATAGCTATTCTTCGCCTATTGAGTCTTTATGACTCACTCTTTACCTATTTCTTATTTTGTATTTTTGTTTCGGCAGATTCCGCTACAGAACCCAGCCTGCGTCACGAGAGAGGAACGTGGCGATTTCAGTTGTCTGTGGTGAGCCAGCTTGTTCATTTTGGCTACATGCAATATATGTTATTGTTATGTGTCCGTTTTGTTCCCTTTGAGAAATGTATATATTTTTGGCCTTCTTAGATGTCTGATCTGGAAACCTCTCGACCTTTGTACTGGGTAGCTAGCTGCATTTTTGGGCAACTTGTAATATTTGTGTGATATATTGCTTTTGAGTCCTCTATGTCTTGTTTTAAGTTTTTCTTCCTCTTCATGCTTAGTTAAAGTTTGTAGGGTTTACCCGACAGGTCTAAAGGAGGTTGTCGGGTGTCCGCACGACCTATCCGAAAATCCAGGTCGTGTCACGAGGTCTCCCCATATCACTGCCTAATTTCCAAAAAGCCTCCATAGAGCAGTACCCCATAATCAACCCAGGGAATACAACCCATAATGGGATTGTTGTGAGTCTTAAGGATCAAAGGGGAAGTTTATATCCCATAGCTGAAGGATCAAAGGCTTGTTGTAAAAATTGTAAGGTCCAGATTGCATTACAAGCGCACATTCATCAGCTTTTTGAAACTTAAAAATAAACTAACCTTTCTCATGTTTAAAGATCAAAGGTTTTTTCACAAATTTCCAGATGTTACTCACATAGTTATCCATTGATTTTTCCTACCGTGTAACACCAATTACACAGTCTATAAGTGCATTTTTCCAGTATTCCTCATGTGCTTTGGTGTCTTCCTGTTCTATTTTAACTACTATCTTACCATTCCTGTTTAAAGAAGGGATGTAATCTAAGGGCTACCCATGTGTGAGCTTCTGTTTCCTTGACCAGTAGCTTTAGAGAAGGTTGGGCCGACGAGGTTGCTAAATCTGAGAACACTAGCTTCCGGCCAGCTAGCTCCTCTTTAATTTTAGTGTCTATGCCCTTCAAATTAGCTGCGTATTCCTGTTTTACATGTTCGATATTCTCATCCTCTTCCGGAACCGTAAGCATTGAATGGAGAAAACTGCCAAAGGTGAAGGGAGGGCGAGGTTGTTGCAGCTCATACGACGGTGAGTGTTTTCAGTTAGTTTTCGGTGTCGGGGCATGGTCCTTGGCGTACAACTTTTTTTTTTTAACTTAGAGTTTCTCCTAAATAGTCTCTTATGAGATGGTAACAAAGAGTGTTTTATCTTGGAATCTGAAGCTTCCATTACTATTTTTCTAAGTTATGGAAGTGAAATATTAATACACGAAGTTGTATGTAAAGGAAGAAATATTAAGACAAGACGTGAGAAGAAAACCTAAGAAACCTGAGTATTTATAGAATAGGGAGATTGGGAGTAATATCTTAGTTTTTGTTCTGGACTTGTTAAGTGTTTTAAGTGCATAATATATTCATTTCTAATATAATAGCAAAGTATAATATCTCAAATTGTAGTAATAAGTATAAAGCAGTCGAAAGTTTTAAATTGTCTAAAACAGGATTTCATTAAGGGCAAGTGAATAATGGTGTTTAATTGGTATTTGGAGTTAGGACTACAAATTTAAATTAATTCAAGAAAAAACCTTTAAATTAAAATATAATTTGTTTCGAGGATATAAGCTCTAAAAAAAAAGGCAGCCTGATGCACAAAGAATCCCCGTTCACGCAGGGTCCGGGGAAGGGCGCCACCCCAAGGGATGTGATGTATGCAACCTAACCTGATTCAAGCATTAGCAGTTGTTTCCAAGGCTTGAACCTGTGACCTATAGGTCACACGAATATAACTTTACTAATGGTTGTTTACTAGGATATAAGCTCTCTTAGGGTTATAAATATTTGTTGTTATTCTTTTAGCTTAGTACTTTATTGATAGTATGATTTCTTATGTGATTATGAATATCAATTGAGGGATAGAGTCATCCTGTTAAGTTGTGAATCCTTATAGAATTAGCTGGTTGACGATAAGAGTCCTGCCCCGGTAATTGTTACGTTGTAGCTTTATTTTGGACCCTGAAGATTTTATGGTTATTTTTCAAAATTATGAAAAGAATATATTAAGACAAGATTTATCTAAAGGTTGAAATGTTATGACAAGTCATTAAAGGAAATTATAAGATACCTATGTATATGAAGGTTTAATGTGCAAGGCATGTGCTGGGCATGTGCGTGACAAGTGTGTGGCATGACATGTTCCATCATTATTTTCTTAAATTATCAAAGGGAAATAACAAGAAAAGATGTTTATAAGGGCGAAAATGTCAACAAGATGTGAGAAGAAAATCCAACAAACCTATGTTAAATATTGGGAGAGAATGTTAAGATGTTTAAAGAATTTAGAACGTAGTAACTACTTATTTTTTGTTTAGGATTTTTTGAGTGTTGTAATACTTGAATGAATGAGAACACCTCTTATCAGGAAAGCAAACCGTACGTAACAAACATATCTCAAGAATTTTAAACCTTCAGTTATTAATTTTAAAATACGAAAAGTATTTGATTAATTCAGAAAATAAGTTAGATAACTCTCTAATTTAAATTAAATATAATTGAATTTCATCAACTCCTTTAAGATTTAGAAAAAATCACCATCAAAGAAGCATAAGAGGTATGATTAACGAATAATTCGTAAGTATATATTTTTTTTGTTAAAGACCCTTGCACGAAATCACTAATAATTGGCACTTTTGATATCAATTTTTTTACGAATAATAGAAAATCTCAATCATAACAGAGGTTACGAGTATACAACCATGTATTCTAAATGGCTTAGCAACAAAAGAAGAACAACAACAGATTTCATCGTAAAAATATTGAAATCCTAACAATAATTATATTCGATATATTAACGGTAAAATCACTAGGCTCATAATCCCAATTTGTTTCCATAGAGTTTCTCCTAAATCTTCTGTTGTAAGATGGTAACAAAAAGCGCTTTATCTATGAACCTGAAGCTTCCATTACTATTTTTCTAAGTTAAGGAAGGGAAATATTATGACATGAAGCTGTATGTAAAGGAGGAAATGTTAAGCCATGATATGAGAAGAAAACTATAAGTAACCTGAGTATTTACATAATTCACTACAAAAAAAGTTATTGTTAGAGGCAGTTCTTTTGCGGCGGTTTTGGAAACTCGTCGCAAAAGGTAAATACCCCCAGTGGTTTCTTGGCAGTTTTGTAAGAGTCGTTAATTCAAAATACTAGCGGCGGTTTTTTAAAACTTTTGTGGCGGGTTTTTCATTTTACAGCGGTTTGTTACTAAAATAATATAGGTAAATTTCGGAAAAATTAAGACACATCAATTTATATTTCTTTAAAATACCAAATATTATTAAACATTAAAAATATGTATTAAAAGAAACAAAATTTTAAGAGGGAAAAAAATTCTACTAGAACCAACTTACCACTCCAACTCAGTGCACCCTCAATTCCCAAATCTTAAACTCCACTCACGTCTCACTTCATCAGTATACTCTATAGACAAATTTCTTAACGAAAGGTTAATTTTCTCTCTAAACTACAAATATTTGAGTGGATTTTTGCGATTGTTATTAGCTTCGATTTAGTTTTATTTTTTTATTGCCTCTCTCACATCCGATTTAGTTTTTTTGCCAAGTTAGCTTCGATTAGGTTTTTTTGTGTGTGAAATTCATTTGTTGTCATTTTTAGTGAAAATCCCAATTTATTTCAGACGTAAGGTTTTTTTTTTTCTTTGTAATTCGTGAATAGAATGTGTAATTTGATGAATTTACGGTCGTTTTGTGAAGCTGAAGATAATTTATGTTCGATTAATTTGATGCATTCACGGTCGTAATATATTTGGAACCTATTTTGAAGAAGATGTGCTTATTTTGTTGAATTTAGTTATTTCAAAGTAATTCTATTTGCTTATTTTATTTCAAACCCATTTTTGGAGTAAAGGTGCTGACTAATATTCACTTTTTATTAGTCTCAGTTTTTGCTGTCTGTGCATTTTTTGCCGATTAATTTGTGGCTACAATTCTCATGGAATAGTGCTCTCTGATTCTCTTATTTTTAGTATCTCTAGTTTATCTAGGGATGGATAAGAGTTGGATATTAAAGCCGCGAACTACACCTAAATATAAGGAAGGGTTGGTAGAATTTTTAGACTTTGCATTTGCTAATGCGTCGTCTGATGATAGGACAAAGTGTCTTTGTCGTATTTATGGGTTTAGACTGTCTCAGACTAGAGCTGAGGTGTTTGATCACTTGCTGGAAAATCCTTTTCCAGCCGGTTACACCGTATGGTTATTATATGGTGAGAAAGATGTAGGAGAAACATCAGCTAACAGACATGAATTCGACATATTGAAGCTCGTGATGATCCAATGAGGGACACGATTAATGATGCTTTCAACTTCTCGGGACAACCTCTTGAGCAAGAGTATTTCTCATCACAAAGACCAGTAACCGAAGGTGAAATTAACATGTCTCCCTTACCTGATGGTCCAAGTGATAAAGTGAAAGAGTTCTATGAGCTGATTAGGGATGGAGAACAAGAACTTTATCAAGGATGCACGAAGTACTCAAAATTGTCTTTCATAGTGAGACTTTATCACATTAAGTGCATGTGTGGGATTAGCGACAAGGCCATGATGATGATAATAGATCTACTGCATGATGCCTTCGAGCATGCGAAGATCCCCCAATCATTCTATTAGGCCAAGAAAACTATCAAAAAACTTGGTCTTAATTATAAGAAGATACATGCATGTCCAAATGATTGCATATTATATAGGTGATCAAATAAAGAAAGTCAAGAATGCAAGTGATGTTGCACATCTAGGTGGAAATAAAATGCTAAGAAAAAATCTTCCAGTATGCCTGAAGTGGGTAAAAAGAAGCAACCACAACCTGCTAAAGTTCTTCATTATCTTCCTCTTATTCCACGACTTCAAAGGTTGTTCATGTCTAGTAAGACATCCGCTGAAGATACATGCATGTCTAAATGATTGCATGTTATAAAAGGGATCAAATAACGAAAGACAAGAATGCAAGTGATGTGGCACATCTAGGTGGAAATCAAATGCCAGGAAAAAATCTTCTAGTATGCCTGAAGTGGGTAAAAAGAAGCAACCACAACCTGCTAAAGTTCTTCATTATTTTCCTCTTATTCCACGACTTCAAAGGTTGTTCATCTATAGTAAGACATCCGCTGATATGAGATGGCATGGAGTTGATCATAATAATGATGGCTTATTAAGGCATCCAAGAGATGGTGAGGCACGAAAAAAATTCGACTCCACTTTTTCTGAATTTTCTCAAGATCCTCGTAATGTTCGCCTTGCCTTAGCAAGTGATGGGTTTAATCCGTTCAGAAATATGAGCACTAATCATAGTATTTGGCCGGTGGTTCTCATTCCGTACAACACCCCTCCTTGGATATGCATGAAACAGAGTAACTTCATTCTTTCTATGATAACTCCAGGTATTCAAACAAATTGAATTCTCTTTCTTTTCAATGGATACGTGTGTTTTATGTTTTCTGAAGTTCCGACCTCTTAGCATATCACATATAATGATGACTATGCTAAGTTAGTCTGATCCCTGCTTCTAAAAGATGAATTGGTTTCTTTGAGAACCCTACAAATTTAACAATATAGTTTGATTGTTTTGTGAGCTGGCTAGATCATTAGTGATAACTTATAGGTCATGTTATAATTCATCAGAAGAAGAATGATCCCTGTTGTTTATAATTTCTATGATCATTAGTGAGATTTTATCTCCTTGTATCTTTACTCTGTTTATTTTGTGCGAGTGGTCATGGTTTAACGTTCCAATTTTAGGTATGACGTTATTTTTATTATTTATTTTAAGCTATTTGATGATGGTTCCTTTTGCCTAGGAAAATGTATTTTCTTGATGTTACCTAATTTCTTAGATCCTGAAACGACCTAGGTCAGTCGTTTCGGACGTTTAGACTTCGATTGCCATGTCGATAATTTTAAAATATTTGTAAGGTGCATTAGGAACTATCTGTAAAATTTGAATTAAATAAGACATCGTTTGGTGCGTATTGGAAGAAGATTTCAGTTTTTATTGTCGATAAATATTAAAAATAGGTTTTCGAGCTCAATTTTAGCGAATGAACTCCGATTCGAAATTCAAAAGTGCCATTGAGTTCGTATGATTATTTGTGACTTTTGTGAGCTTTCGAATGTGAATTTCGAGGTTGTTCGGCCAGTTTCTGCTAAAATGCTGAAAGGTAAATAATTTGACTTTTTTTCCATTTAATTTGCATATTGAGTTTCGGGAGTCCGATTTGAGATCTTCCTTAGCAAGTGTATTACATATATTTTGTATAACTTGTATGCAAAAATTGGAATTATTTCGAGTAACATAGGGTATCGTTTTAATTTTCGTAAAGAAAAAAATGATAAAATAAAATGAAAAAGGAAAAAAAAAAAGAAAAAGAGAAAAGACAAGAAAGGAAAAGAAAACAAATGAACTGATGGCGGTGGCTGAGCTTATATAAGCTCAAAATGTATAGAAATAGAGGAAACGTACAGAAACATAAGAACGTTCAGGAACATAAAACGAGAGCGTGAGGGAGAAAGAAAAAATGCCAGAAAATGTGAAAAGAGCAGGAGAAAAGTAGAATTTTTACCCCGGAACATTCAGATAATAATCTTAATGTATTATTTTAGTTTATTACGTGTGTTTAAATATATTTTGACGGTAGAAATTGGGATATTAGACATCGTCCTAATAAGTTCAATTAATAGTTTAAAGGGTCAAATGGACCCCGATAATAGAATTGAATATATATTCGTACTCAGTGAGTTATGGGCAACATATAAATGTAATTTATTTAGGTTGTAGTTGTGTAACCTTAAACCCTGTACATAGGCCTGACCTGCATATTGCGTATGCAAATAGGGTATCAAGTTCCTAACCGGATTGCCCTAAGATGTGACGAATGAAACCTTTAGCCTAATTTGATATATTTTTCTACTTATTGAATAGAGTGGGATCGTTTGGCAAGGAAACCAAAGGATAAAGCGGTTGTTGATTAGTAGTACTAACTTTTGAAAGAGGTAAGTGTTTATATCCATTTCTTTGGAGGCACCTGGCCTCGTGGATTTTTTACCACGTGTTCCTTACGTGTGTAGCTGCCGATAGGCGTACTCGTTAAGCCTTAGCTTTGGATATACATTGTATATTATATGTTATGTCCTGTTATGGGTATTGCATTGAGGATCTGAGCATTGTACTCTGGCTGTGAGTTGGCATCTACTTCCAGGCTGTCGATCAGAGTACAGCCCTGGTGAAGGGTTAATATTGCATCATATTGCATTTATATGCATTACATTGCATACCATATCGGGTGAAGGAGTATTCCGCCTCTGGTTTATATCATATTGGGTGCAGGAGTATTCCGCCCCAGGTGCAGGAGTATTCCGCTCTTATGTCAGATACTGAGTGCAGGAGTACTCCGCCTCAGCTTTACATTATATCGGGTGTAAGAGTATTCCGCCCCAGGAGAGTGCAGGAGTATTCCTCCTCTGGTTTATATTATATCGGGTGCAAGAGTATTCCGCCCCAATAGCAGGAGTATTCCGCTCTAGTTAGTTATCGGATTGGATTCCCCTCGAATGCAGGAGTATTCCGCTTTGAGATGGGATTACGGGCATATGTTACCCTTTGCATCATATTTCATTTCATTTCATACCACTTTGTAAACTTGTGGTACATAACTACTGTTCTGCTTATACGTGCATTGCTTATTTGTTGATATGTTTCAGGCTCGTATTCCTAGTTGAATTTATGGTTTCATACGTGTTTCCGATTATTATCTGGCTCTGCCTTTTTATAGTTTAAATAAGAGGAATTTGTTTTATATGTTTCTTCTCCCTGGATAGCTATCCTATTCTTTGAGGTGGCTACTCTGCCCCACTTATTGAGTACTTTTGACTCACCCTTGTTTGCTATTTGTTTCTTGTCTATCTATTTCGTTTCGGCAGGTTCGCTCCAGGATCGAGTTCGCCACGTTGTGAAGGAGTGAAGACGACTTCAGCTATCAGGGTGAGCCAGCTTTTATTCTGGATGGCCACCAGTTTATTGTTTATTATTTCAGTTGCATTTTGCTCCCTCCAGGAGGTATCTGTCTTCTTTTGTACTCTTAGATGTCTTGTCTTGATAGCCCTAAACCTAGTATGTTGGGTAGTCAGCTATAATTTCTTTTGTACAGCTTAGAGGTATCGGTATGTTTGTATTTTTTTTTCTAAGTCTTGTTCTTATTTATGAATTGTTATATTTATTTTCCTAGTTTAATTGGTAAGGGTTCGCCTGACAGGTCTAGGGGAGGATGTCGGGTGCCCACATGGCCTAACCAGATTCCGGGTCGTGTCAGTTGGTACCAGAGCCCAGTTTAGAGTCTATCCAGACTAAGACAGTGTCTAATAGAATTTCGCTGATGGGTACGTAGACGTCTGTACTTATCTACGAGAGGCTATGATGGCATTTAGGAAGTTTCACTTCCTTATTTTCTGATCGTGCGTCGGTCTAGGATGAAAAAGTATTTTCGCTAATTCCTTCGTGGTAATTGTGAACCCTCGTGCGACAAATCAGCAAACGGTATGAGTTCAAGACAAAGCAATCTAGCCTAGGGCTAGCACTGACGAAGCCACGAGAGTTTTTTATCGTGCTGACAATCTAGTTACGGAGGTCTCAACTGTACGAGCTCGCGATGGGCAAGGGAGCAGGGCCTTCTGGTTCCCTTGGCTCTCTACGATGCTTTTACGAGAATCTTGGCGATGCAGATACCGCAAGAATCTATTATGCGCTAGGCAGCTTATCAAGTCGCCGCATATGCAGATGTTCGGACTTAGAGAGTTCCTATTCCAGTTCTTAATATTGCTGCAGTGAATTATGTTCCAGAGGCAGCATGTGTTGTGCCTCTATTATTCTTGCTGGTTAGCTAACCTGAGTAATGGCTCGGTCTGAGTGTCTGAAGAGGCTAAATTATTCTACCCGATTGAACCTTCTGATATTCTTAGGCCATGCAACAAATAATCCTTGTGTAAGTTTTTTTTAAATTAAAATGATGTCAGCATATCATTCAGGCTCTTGATTATATCGAGCAGGATGGTGTTGATTATTCTACTTTCCCGTTCTAAGGGTCCAGTCTTGAATTGGTGGACCACTCTCTTATTAGCTAACTTGGTTCGATTTTTCTTCTAGATTCATGGAAAAGTTCCTTTCGAGTAGCGAGCGAGATGAAGAGTGTCGCAAGTTTGAGTGGATTAGATAGTGTAACCGGTCGGTTAGCTTGCTGGTTTCAGAATATGAGATTGAATTCTATAGAATGGCTGGATATGCATTAGAACTAGTACATGAGCCTTTCAAGAGATTCAAAAATTTATTGATCACGTTTCTTTTTCCTTGAGATCCAAGATGGCTCAAGAGATTGAGGTCAGAATTTCATTTGATGTTGTTGTTGACATTGCTCGCAGGTACAAGACATACCATAAGTTAGAGTGGGAGAGCGAGAGATCCCACGGCCCTGGTGGGCACCATACCCCCCTTTTGAGGTAAGAGTTTTGATTATTTTGTGAGGTCACCTGCTAGGTTATCTCATCTTGTAGAGCGTAATTCTCAAAGTGCGCGAGTAGTTTATCAAGATAGACTCAGTTTTCTTTTTGTAGCTATCAATAATCTGTCAAGTTTCCATTTTCAGCGAAAAGGTGTTATCATTGTCGTGAGTCCGGTTATACTTTAAGGAGTTTTTCAATACTCCAAAAAGTAGGCAGTCGTCCTTTCTCTCGTCATTTGGCACCTGCACAGTCGCAGGGATTTCATTTAGATCTCAATCAGCCAGAGAAATGCCACCATCTAGTAGAGGTCGAGAGTGTGGTTGAAGTGGTTCTTCGGAAGGTGATTATCAGGGTAGTGGCTCAGCTCAGTTGCAGAGGCAGTTCAATGAACTGCCAGTCTGGCAGGATGCTGAGGTATTCGATGTAGTAGACCCATGTATTTCTTCTTCCATTAAATGTGAGTAAGATTTGATTCTTTCGGTCGATCTAGAGATGGGGTGTCCTACCATGTTTCCATGGCTTCCTTGGATATTGTTTCAATTAAGAATCGAGTGCGGTAGAGGGGTGAGCTTCTCGTAAAATTTATTCAGGGAATTTGTGAGACCCTACTAGTTTATCTTATTTAAATGTGAGAGATTTGGGAGTGAGCGTCGGTATTGTCTGCTTGGCATCTTGTCACGCCACCTTCTGATATTATCTCAATTCAGTTTACCTCTCTCCTCAAAATTTAATGTTGGTAGGATAATGGGATCCTAATTCGTCACCATCAGAAAGTGTTATCGTTTCTTCCGGTGCAAAGTGATTAGTTAGTAATATTCGATCTACGTATCTCCTCTTGGTTCAAAACGCTAGTAAAGTCATGTTATCCTATGAGCTTGTCTGGCTTATAAAAAAGGGGTTTCTGGTAAATTGTCGGAGTTTCTTTCTTATTGGGAGGTCAAATTGGCATGGATGTTGTTCCATAAAGCTTATTTAATATCTGTTTCTTCAATTGCGATTTTTGGGCTACTTTGACTCGTAAGTAGTCTAGCTTTGGTAGCCAAGCAAATAAGAAGATGAGCTTCCTGAAGCTTTAATTATTTCTATCCTCGGTCCATTTCCATTTCTTCTTCATCCGGCACTAGTGAGCTTGGGCGGTTGGTAGCCGCTTGTGATGTTCCATGTGTTGATTCAGAGTACGTGTTATTGTAGCCGGGTAAACATGTTATTATTTTTCAAGGCTTCTAAGGGTAATAGAAGTACCATCCATCAGGGGGTGGTGTTTACGGCAATGGTATGGAGTTGTGAACCAGTTGTTTGGCAACTCAAAAGGGTAGTTGGTAGTTTAGGTCTGCCTACGTTCAGCTTTTAGCTAAATCTTCTTTAGTCCAGCAGACTGTGCGAGGACCGTTATTCCTATTCAAATAGCTGCATGAGTTTGTGCTTTAAGTGGAGGAGTCTTCCTCCAAATATTGAATGGTAATACTAAATCTCTAAGGCGTTGATACCACTTTTGTCAAGACCCAACCTAGGGCCGTGACAGAAACCTACAATGAGTGTCGATCATTGCTAAACCTTCTAATAATCTATTAATGCTAGAGATAAGCTGGCAACCTGATCATATATACGTACCTATCTGTTGAAAGCATAAAGTCTGGAAAGATGACACGACTTTAACTTACTGAAAATTAGAACACTGAGCCACAAATTCTACTATGTCACACTTTATTCTGTCACACTTTATTCCGTCCCAAAGATCATGGTACATCTTAGTCGAACCTGGATGAATATTGTATTTGGAATAATGTGCCTCTATCATAATCTGTCCACGTAAATCTACAACATCAGGAACACAAAGTATATCTTTATGCATGAGAACACCGTCAGTAGTAACCCTGTATGTTGACTCCGGTTTTCTTCTGGCTATCTGTCCGTATTCAACTAGAACTGGATCCTCATACTGACGCTGCTTTACTTCATGAAAATTTAGAGTTAAAGGTCTAGTGCAGCTTATCGTCTATCCATCATTGGCATATCTCCTTTACACCTCAACTCTTTGAGAAGTTACTTTAGCGTTATAAGTGAACATGTAATCAACTTTGTTGCTGGTATTCCGCCTCAGCTCATGGTCAAACTATATGTCTCTTTTATTTTCACTTTTTCAAGTCATAATATTTCCAATTCAAAGACAATACCCTGAAGTAGATGTTCAGTCTGAAGATCACTCCTGGTCTGCATCATACCATCTAGTAGTATTTGCATGATCCTTATCCTTATATGATAGACCTTGTTCAGATGAACCTTTGACATTCATTAGGATATGAGTAACTACATTCCCACAAGGAGCTTGTGGAACAACACTAATATCAACTGAGATGTTGCATAGTGCGTTCGTAAAAATAATATATCTTGTATCAAATCTTCTATAGTGTGTAGTGACAAGGTACTTCAAAAGCTCTCCCCTATTGCATCAAGCGTGAGCTAATTCTTAGTTCCATTGACCTATTCTATATCAAAAAGTATATCAAAGAGGTGATTATCGGCTGAATCATGTTAATCCATCCGGAGTTTCGTATATCTTTGTTTCGAAAAAGTAAAACTCTCCTCTCGTGATAGAGGAAGGATCAGTTTAATCAAAATAAGTTGGGCAATGGTGTTATCATATTATAAGAATATATTTTATTCAAAGAGTTCGGTGCACGTGTTATAATTCTGATCATGTAATCAGGAGATGATGCATGTTGAGTAGCTTATGAAGGTCGTGCAATTTTTCTGGTTATCTGTGCGAATTTTTCTTTAGACTTAGGCTCGTTCGAGGACGAACGAGAGTATTAGTGGAGGAGAATGAAACGACCTCGGTCAGTCTTTTCAAAAGTTTAGACTCCGATTGGCGTGCCGATAATTTTAAAATATTCATAAGGTCCATTAGGAACTATCTGTAAAATTTGAGTTAAATCAGACGTCATTTTGTACGTATCGGAAGAAGATTTCAGTTTTTATTGCCGATAAATATTAAAAATAGGTTTTAGAGATCAATTTTGGCGAATGAACTCCGATTCGAAATCCGAAAGCGCTGTTGGATTCGTATGTTTATTTATGACTTTTGTGAACTTTTGAAAGTGAATTTCGAGGTTGTTCGGCTAGTTTCCGCAAAAATGCCGAAAGTTAAATAATTTGACTTTTTCCCATTTAATTTGCATATTGAGTTTCGGGAGTCCGATTTGAGATCCGCCTTAGCAAGTGTGATACATATATTTTGTATAACTTGTATGCACAAGTTTGAATTATTTCGAGTATCATAAGGTATCGTTTTAATTTTTGAAAAGAAAAGAAATGATAAAAGAAAATAAAATGAAAAAAGAAAAGAAAGAAAATGAGTGAAAGATAAGAAAGGAAAAGAAAACAAAAGAACTGATGGTGGTGGCTCAGCTTATATAAAGCTCAAAATGTATAGAAATAGAGAAAACGTACAGAAACATAAGAATGTTCAGGAAAATAAAATGAGAGCGTGAGGGAGAAAGAAAAAATGACAGAAAATGAGAAAAGAGCCGGAGAAAAGTAGAATTTTTACCCCGGGACATTCAGGTAATGATCTTAATGCATTATTTTAGTTTATTACGTGTGTTTAAATATATTTTGACAGTAGAAAGTGGAATAGTAGACATTGTCCTAATAAGTTTAATTAATAGTTTAAAGGGCCAAATGGACCCCGATAATAGAATTGAATATATATTCGTACTCAGTGAGTTATGGGCAACATATAAATGTAATTTATTTAGGTTTTAGTTATGTAACCTTAAACCCTGTACATAGGCCTGGCCTGCGTATTGAGTATGCGAATAGGGTATCAGGTTCCTAACCGGATTGCCCTATGATGTGAGGAATGATGCCTTTAGTCTAATTTGATATATTTTTCTGCTTACTGAATAGAGTGGGATCGTTTGGCAAAGAAACCAAAGGATAAAGCTGTTGTTGATTAGCAGTACTAACTTTTGAAAGAGGTAAGTGTTTATATCCATTTCTTTGGAGGCACCTGGCCTCGTGGATTTTCTAAAACGTGTTCCTTACATGTGTAGCTGCCGATCGGCATACTCATTACGCCTTAGCTTTGGATTTACATTGTATATTATATATTATATTATGTCCTGTTATTGGTATTGCATTGAGGATCTGAGCATTGTACTATGGCTGTGATTAGGCATCTACTTCCCGGCTGTCGATAAGAGTCCCGCGCTGGTGAAGGGTTATTATTGCCTCATATTGCATTTATATGCATTACATTACATATCATATCGGGTGCAGGAGTATTCTGCCCCAGGAGAGTGCAGGAGTATTCCGCCTCTGGTTTATATCATATTGGTTGCAGGACTATTCCGCCCCAGGAGCAGGAGTATTCCGCTCTTATGTCAGATACTGAGTGCAGGAGTATTCCGCCTCAACTTTACATTATATCGGATGCAGGAGTATTCCGCCCCGGGAGAGCGCAGGAGTATTCCGCCTCTGGTTTATATTTATCGGGTGCAGGAGTATTCTGCTCCAGTTGGTTATCAGATTGGATTCCCCTCGAACGCAGGCGTATTCCGCTTCGAGATGGGATTGCGGGCACATGTGACCCTTTGCATCATATTTCATTTCATTTCATTTCATTTCATCTCATTTCATTTTATACCATTGTGTAAACTTGTGGTACATAACTATTGTTCTGTTTATACGTGCATTGCTTATTTATTGATATGTTTCTAGCTCGTAGTCCTGGTTGAGTTTATGGTTTCATACGTGTTTTCGGTTAGCTCTGCCTTTTTATAATATAAATAAGAGGAATTTGGTTTATCTGTTTCTTCTCCCTGGCTAGCTATCCTATTCTTTAAGGTGGCTAGTCTACCCCACTTATTGAGTCCTTATGACTCACCCTTGTTTGTTGTTTGTTTCTTGTCTATCTATTTCGTTTCGGAAGGTCCGCTCCAAAATTGAGTTCGCCACGTTGTGAAGGAGCGAAGACAACTTCAGCTGTCAGGGTGAGCCAGCTTTTATTCCGAATTGCCACCAGTTTATTGTTTATTATTTCAGTTGCATTTTGCTCCCTCCAGGAGGTATCTGTCTTCTTTTGTACTCTTAGATGTCTAGTCTGGATAGCCCAAAACCTAGTATGTTGGGTAGTCAGCTGTAATTTCTTTTGTACAGCTTTGAAACAACATCGGTCAGTCGTTTCGGAAGTTAGGACTCCGATTGGCGTGCTGATAATTTTAAAATATTCGTAATGTCCATTAGGACTTGTCTGTAAAATTTGAGCTAAATAAGACCTCGTTTGGTAGGCATCGGAAGAAGGTTTCAGTTTTTATTGGCAATAAATATTAAAAAGAGATTTTCAAGGTCGGTTTTGCCGAATGAGCTCCGATTCGAAATCCGAAAGTGCCGTTAGGTTTGTATGATTATTTGTGATTATTTTAAACTTTTCGAAAGTGAATAGAGTGGGATCGTTTGGAAATGAATTCAAAGGACAAAGCGGTTGTTGAGTAATTGTGCTCTGGCTGTGAGTTGGCATCTACTTTCAGGCTGTCGATGAGAGTACAGCGCTGGTGAAGGGTTAATATTGCATCATATTGCATTTATATGCATTACATTGCATACCATATCGGGTGCAGGAGTATTCCGCCCCAGGAGAGTACAGGAGTATTCCACCTCTGGTTTATATCATATTGGTTGCAGGACTATTCCGCCCCAGGAGCAGGAGTATTCCGCTCTTATGTCAGATACTGAGTGCAGGAGTATTCCGCGTCAAGTTTACATTATATCGGATGCAGGAATATTCCGCCCCGGGAGAGCGCAGGAGTATTCCGCCTCTGGTTTATATTTATCGGGTGCAGGAGTATTCTGCTCCAGTTGGTTATCAGATTGGATTCCCCTCGAATGCAGGCGTATTCCGCTTCGAGATGGGATTGCGGGCACATGTGACCCTTTGCATCATATTTCATTTCATTTCATTTCATCTTATTTCATTTTATACCATTGTGTAAACTTGTGGTACATAACTATTGTTCTGTTTATACGTGCATTGCTTATTTATTGATATGTTTCTGGCTCGTATTCCTGGTTGAGTTTATAGTTTCATATTTGTTTTCGGTTATTATCTGGCTCTGCCTTTTTATAATATAAATAAGAGAAATTTGGTTTATCTGTTTCTTCTCCCTGGCTAGCTATCCTATTCTTTAAGGTGGCTAGTCTGCCCCACTTATTGAGTCCTTATGACTCACCCTTGTTTGTTGTTTGTTTCTTGTCTATCTATTTCGTTTCGGCAGGTTCGCTCCAGAATTGAGTTCGCCACGTTGTGAAGGAGCGAAGACGACTTCAGCTGTCAGGGTGAGCCAGCTTTTATTCCGAATTGCCACCAGTTTATTGTTTATTATTTCAGTTGCATTTTGCTCCCTCCAGGAGGTATCTGTCTTCTTTTGTACTCTTGGATGTCTAGTCTGGATAGCCCAAAACCTAGTATGTTGGGTAGTCAGCTGTAATTTCTTTTGTACAGCTTTGAAACAACCTCGGTCAGTCGTTTCAGAAGTTAGGACTCCGATTGGCGTGCCGATAATTTTAAAATATTCGTAATGTCCATTAGGACTTGTCTGTAAAATTTGAGCTAAATAAGACTTCGTTTTGGTAAGCATCGGAAGAAGGTTTCAGTTTTTATTGGCAATAAATATTAAAAAGAGATTTTCAAGGTCGGTTTTGCCGAATGAGCTCCGATTCGAAATCCGAAAGTGTCGTTAGGTTTGTATGATTATTTGTGATTTTTGTAAACTTTTCGAAAGTGAATAGAGTGGGATCGTTTGGCAATGAATTCAAAGGACAAAGCGGTTGTTGAGTAATTGTGCTCTGGCTGTGAGTTGGCATCTACTTCCAGGCTGTCGATGAGAGTACAGCGCTGATGAAGGGTTAATATTGCATCATATTGCATTTATATGCATTACATTGCATACCATATCGGGTGCAGGAGTATTCCGCCTCTGGTTTATATCATATTGGTTGCAGGACTATTCCGCCCCAGGAGCAGGAGTATTCCGCTCTTATGTCAGATACTGAGTGCAGGAGTATTCCGCCTCAACTTTACATTATATCGGATGCAGGAGTATTCCGCCCCGGGAGAGCGCAGGAGTATTCCGCCTCTGGTTTATATTTATCGGGTGCAGGAGTATTCTGCTCCAGTTGGTTATCAGATTGGATTCCCCTCGAATGCAGGCGTATTCCGCTTCGAGATGGGATTGCGGGCACATGTGACCCTTTGCATCATATTTCATTTCATTTCATTTCATCTTATTTCATTTTATACCATTGTGTAAACTTGTGGTACATAACTATTGTTCTGTTTATACGTGCATTGCTTATTTATTGATATGTTTCTGGCTCGTATTCCTGGTTGAGTTTATAGTTTCATATTTGTTTTCGGTTATTATCTGGCTCTGCCTTTTTATAATATAAATAAGAGAAATTTGGTTTATCTGTTTCTTCTCCCTGGCTAGCTATCCTATTCTTTAAGGTGGCTAGTCTGCCCCACTTATTGAGTCCTTATGACTCACCCTTGTTTGTTGTTTGTTTCTTGTCTATCTATTTCGTTTCGGCAGGTTCGCTCCAGAATTGAGTTCGCCACGTTGTGAAGGAGCGAAGACGACTTCAGCTGTCAGGGTGAGCCAGCTTTTATTCCGAATTGCCACCAGTTTATTGTTTATTATTTCAGTTGCATTTTGCTCCCTCCAGGAGGTATCTGTCTTCTTTTGTACTCTTGGATGTCTAGTCTGGATAGCCCAAAACCTAGTATGTTGGGTAGTCAGCTGTAATTTCTTTTGTACAGCTTTGAAACAACCTCGGTCAGTCGTTTCAGAAGTTAGGACTCCGATTGGCGTGCCGATAATTTTAAAATATTCGTAATGTCCATTAGGACTTGTCTGTAAAATTTGAGCTAAATAAGACTTCGTTTTGGTAAGCATCGGAAGAAGGTTTCAGTTTTTATTGGCAATAAATATTAAAAAGAGATTTTCAAGGTCGGTTTTGCCGAATGAGCTCCGATTCGAAATCCGAAAGTGTCGTTAGGTTTGTATGATTATTTGTGATTTTTGTAAACTTTTCGAAAGTGAATAGAGTGGGATCGTTTGGCAATGAATTCAAAGGACAAAGCGGTTGTTGAGTAATTGTGCTCTGGCTGTGAGTTGGCATCTACTTCCAGGCTGTCGATGAGAGTACAGCGCTGATGAAGGGTTAATATTGCATCATATTGCATTTATATGCATTACATTCCATACCATATCGGGTGCAGGAGTATTCCGCCTCTGGTTTATATCATATTGGTTGCAGGACTATTCCGCCCCAGGAGCAGGAGTATTCCGCTCTTATGTCAGATACTGAGTGCAGGAGTATTCCGCCTCAACTTTACATTATATCGGATGCAGGAGTATTCCGCCCCGGGAGAGCGCAGGAGTATTCCGCCTCTGGTTTATATTTATCGGGTGCAGGAGTATTCTGCTCCAGTTGGTTATCAGATTGGATTCCCCTCGAATGCAGGCGTATTCCGCTTCGAGATGGGATTGCGGGCACATGTGACCCTTTGCATCATATTTCATTTCATTTCATTTCATCTTATTTCATTTTATACCATTGTGTAAACTTGTGGTACATAACTATTGTTCTGTTTATACGTGCATTGCTTATTTATTGATATGTTTCTGGCTCGTATTCCTGGTTGAGTTTATAGTTTCATATTTGTTTTCGGTTATTATCTGGCTCTGCCTTTTTATAATATAAATAAGAGAAATTTGGTTTATCTGTTTTTTCTCCCTGGCTAGCTATCCTATTCTTTAAGGTGGCTAGTCTGCCCCACTTATTGAGTCCTTATGACTCACCCTTGTTTGTTGTTTGTTTCTTGTCTATCTATTTCGTTTCGGCAGGTTCGCTCCAGAATTGAGTTCGCCACGTTGTGAAGGAGCGAAGACGACTTCAGCTGTCAGGGTGAGCCAGCTTTTATTCCGAATTGCCACCAGTTTATTGTTTATTATTTCAGTTGCATTTTGCTCCCTCCAGGAGGTATCTGTCTTCTTTTGTACTCTTGGATGTCTAGTCTGGATAGCCCAAAACCTAGTATGTTGGGTAGTCAGCTGTAATTTCTTTTGTACAGCTTTGAAACAACATCGGTCAGTCGTTTCGGAAGTTAGGACTCCGATTGGCGTGCTGATAATTTTAAAATATTCGTAATGTCCATTAGGACTTGTCTGTAAAATTTGAGCTAAATAAGACCTCGTTTGGTAGGCATCGGAAGAAGGTTTCAGTTTTTATTGGCAATAAATATTAAAAAGAGATTTTCAAGGTCGGTTTTGCCGAATGAGCTCCGATTCGAAATCCGAAAGTGCCGTTAGGTTTGTATGATTATTTGTGATTATTTTAAACTTTTCGAAAGTGAATAGAGTGGGATCGTTTGGAAATGAATTCAAAGGACAAAGCGGTTGTTGAGTAATTGTGCTCTGGCTGTGAGTTGGCATCTACTTTCAGGCTGTCGATGAGAGTACAGCGCTGGTGAAGGGTTAATATTGCATCATATTGCATTTATATGCATTACATTGCATACCATATCGGGTGCAGGAGTATTCCGCCCCAGGAGAGTACAGGAGTATTCCACCTCTGGTTTATATCATATTGGTTGCAGGACTATTCCGCCCCAGGAGCAGGAGTATTCCGCTCTTATGTCAGATACTGAGTGCAGGAGTATTCCGCGTCAAGTTTACATTATATCGGATGCAGGAGTATTCCGCCCCGGGAGAGCGCAGGAGTATTCCGCCTCTGGTTTATATTTATCGGGTGCAGGAGTATTCTGCTCCAGTTGGTTATCAGATTGGATTCCCCTCGAATGCAGGCGTATTCCGCTTCGAGATGGGATTGCGGGCACATGTGACCCTTTGCATCATATTTCATTTCATTTCATTTCATCTTATTTCATTTTATACCATTGTGTAAACTTGTGGTACATAACTATTGTTCTGTTTATACGTGCATTGCTTATTTATTGATATGTTTCTGGCTCGTATTCCTGGTTGAGTTTATAGTTTCATATTTGTTTTCGGTTATTATCTGGCTCTGCCTTTTTATAATATAAATAAGAGAAATTTGGTTTATCTGTTTCTTCTCCCTGGCTAGCTATCCTATTCTTTAAGGTGGCTAGTCTGCCCCACTTATTGAGTCCTTATGACTCACCCTTGTTTGTTGTTTGTTTCTTGTCTATCTATTTCGTTTCGGCAGGTTCGCTCCAGAATTGAGTTCGCCACGTTGTGAAGGAGCGAAGACGACTTCAGCTGTCTGGGTGAATTGCCACCAGTTTATTGTTTATTATTTCAGTTGCATTTTGCTCCCTCCAGGAGGTATCTGTCTTCTTTTGTACTCTTAGATGTCTAGTCTGGATAGCCCAAAACCTAGTATGTTGGGTAGTCAGCTGTAATTTCTTTTGTACAGCTTTGAAACAACCTCGGTCAGTCGTTTCGGATGTTAGGACTCCGATTGGCGTGCCGATAATTTTAAAATATTCGTAATGTCCGTTAGGACTTGTCTGTAAAAAATTTGAGCTAAATAAGACCTCGTTTGGTAGGCATCGGAAAAAGGTTTCAGTTTTTATTGGCAATAAATATTAAAAAGAGATTTTCAAGGTCGGTTTTGCCGAATGAGCTCCGATTCGAAATCTGAAAGTGCCGTTAGGTTTGTATGATTATTTGTGATTTTTGTAAACTTTCGAAAGTGAATAGAGTGGAATCGTTTGGCGATGAATTCAAAGGACAAAGCGGTTGTTGAGTAATTGTGCTAACTTTGTAACGAGGTAAGTGTTTATATCCATTTCTTTGGAGGCCATGGATTTTCTACCACGTATTCCTTACGTGTGTAGCTGCCGATAGGCGTACTCATTACGCCTTAGCTTTGGATTTACATTGTATATTATATGTTATGTCCTATTGTTGGTATTGCATTGAGGATCTGAGCATTGTACCCTGGCTGTAAGTTGCCATCTACTTCCCGGCAGTCGATGAGAGCCCCGCGCCGGTAAAGGGTTATTATTGCATCACATTGCATTCATATGCATTATATGTCATTCATATGCATTACATTGCTTATCATATTGGGTGCAGGAGTATTCCGCCCCAGGAGCAAGAGGATTCCACTCCATTGTATCATATTGAGGGTAGAAGGATTCCGCCCTAAGAGCAAGAGTATTCCGCCCCAGGAGAGTGCAGGAGTATTCCGCCTCTGGTTTATATTATATCGGGTGCAGGAGTATTCCGCCCCAAGAGTAGGACTATTCCGCTCCAGTTGGTTATCAGATTCGATTCCCCTCGAATGCAGGAGTATTCCACTTCGGGATTAGATTACGGGCACATGTGACCCTTCGCATCATCTTTCATTTAATCTCACTTCATTTCATTTCATCTCAATTCATACTATTGTGAAGACTTGCGGTACATGACTACGGTTCTGCTTATATGTGCATTTCTTATTTGTTGATATGTTTCTGGCACGCATCCTTGGTTGAGTTTATAAGTTTCTTACGCGTTTCCGGTTGTTATCTAGCTCTGCCTTTTTATAATTTAAATAAAAGGAATTTGGTCTATCTATTTCTTTTCTCCCTGGCTAGCTATCCTATTCTTTGAGGTGGCTAGTCTGCCCCACTTATTGAGTCCTTTTGACTCACCCTTGTTTGTTGTTTGTTTCTTGTCTATCTATTTTGTTTCGGCAGGTTCGCTCCAGAATTGAGTTCGCCACGTTGTGAAGGAGCGGAGACGACTTCAGCTGTCAGAGTGAGCTAGCTTTTATTCCGGATGGCCACCAGTTTATCGGTCATTATTTCAGTTGCATTTTGCTCCTTTCAGGAGGTATCTGTCTTCTTTTGTACTCTTAAATGTCTGGTCTGGATAGCCCTAAACTTTGTGTGTTGGGTAGTCAGCTGTAATTTCTTTTGCACAGCTTAGAGGTATAAGTATGTCTGTAATTTTTTTTTAGTCTTGTCCTTATTTGTGAATTGTTATATTTATTTTATTTTCCTAACTTAATTGGTAAGGGTTCGCCCGATGGGTCTAGGGGAGAATGTCGGGTGCCTGCACGGCCTAATCGGATTTCAGGTCGTGTCAGTTGGTATCAGAGCCTGGTTTAGTGTCTATCCAGACTAAGACAGTGTCTAGTAGAGTCTCGCTGATGGGTACGTAGACGTCCTTGTTTTCTGATCGTGCGTCGGTCTAGGATGCAAAAGTATTTTTGTTAATTCCTTCATGGTAATTGTGAACCCTCGTGCGATGAATCAACAAACGGTATTAGTTCAAGACGAAGCAGTCTAGCTTGGCGCTAGCACTGACGAAGCCCCGAGAGTTTTGATCGTTCTGACGATCTAGTTACGGAGGTCCCAGCCGTACGAGCTCGCGATGGGCAAGGGAGCAGGGCCTTATGGTTCCCTTGGCTCTCTGCGATGCTTTACGAGAATTTTGGCGACACAGATATCGTAAGAACCTATTACTCGCTGGGCAGCCTATCAGGTTGCCGCAGGTGTAGACGTTTGGTCTCAGGGAGCTCTTGTTCTAGTTCTTAATGTTACCGCAGTAAATTATGTTCCAGAGGCAGTATGCGTTGCGCCACCAATTGTTCTGGCTGGTTAGCCAGCCGAGGTAACGGTTCAATCCAAGTTTCCAAAGAGGTTGCATTATTTTACGCGGTTGAACCTTCCGATATTCTAAAGCAATGCATCAGATAAACCTCGTGATTCTTTTTAAAATAAAATGATGTCAGCGTATCCTTCAGGCTCTTAATTATATCGAGCTGTATGGTGTTGATTATTCTGCTTTCCAGTTTCAAGGGTCCAGCCTTGAATTGGTGGGCCGCTCTCTTATTAACTAACTTGGTTCAGTTTTTCTTCTAGATTCGTGGAAAAGTTCCTTTCGAGTAGCAAGCGAGATAAAGAGTGTCGCCAGCTTGAGTGGATTAGATAGGGTAGTCTGTCGGATAGCCTGTTGTTGTTTCAGAATATGAGATTGAATTCTATAAAATGGCTGAATATGCATTAAAACGAGTCCATAAACCTTCCGAGAATGTTCAAAGATTTATTGCTAACTTTTCTCCTTCTTTGAGATCCCAGATGGCTCGTAAAATTGAGGTTGGGACTTCATTTGATATCGTTGTTGATATTGCTCAAAGGTATTAGGCATACCGTAAGATAGAGGGAAAGAGTTAGAGCGGGATAGAAAGAGATCCCATGGCCCTAGTGGGCAACCATGGTACCGCATTTGGAGGTAAGAGTTCTAATTATTTCGGGAGGTGACCTGCCAGGTTATCTCAACTTGTGGAGCGCAATTCTCAAAGTGCGCAGGTAGTTCGTCAAGATTCGAGTTAGTTTTCTCTTTGTAGCTATCAATAATCTATCCAGTTTCTATTTTTAGCGAAAATGGTGTTATCATTGTCATGAGTCTGGTTATCCATTGAGGAGTTTTTCCTTACTCCGGCAAGTAGGCAGTCATCTTTTCTCTCATCATCAGGCATCGAGCAGTCCTTGTTATTTCATTTAGATCTCAATCAGCCAGAGAAATTCCACGATCCAGTAAAGGTTGAGTGTGTGGTGGCAGTTATTCTTCAGAATGTAATTATTAGTGTAGCGGCTTCGCTCAGCCGCAGGGGCAGCTCTATGAACTTCCAGTCTGGCAGGCCCAAGTATTTCTTCTTCCCTTATATGTGAGTAAGATTTGATTCTTCCGATCGATCTGGAGATGATCTGTCATATCATGATCCATGGTTTCCTTGGATATTGTTTCTATTAAGAATCGGTTGCGGTAGAGGGGCGAGCTTCTGATACGATTTATTCCTGGCATTTATAAGACCCTACTAGTTTATCTGATCTAAATATGAGAGATTTGATGGTGAGTATTGCTATTGCCTGCTTGGCATCCTGTTATGCCACCTTGTGTTATTATGTCAAGTCATTTTACCTCTCTCCTCGGAAATCAGTGTTGGTAGGATGATGGGATTCTTATTCGGCACCATCAGGAAGTGTCATTGTTTCTTCCGGTGCTCGATCTATGTGTCTCCTCTTGGTTCGAGATTCTAGCAGAGTCATGTTATTCTATGAGCTTGTCTTAGTTATAAAAGGGTATTCTGGTAAATTGTCAGAGTTTGCTTCTTATTGGGAGGTTAAATTGGTATGGATGTTTTTCCATAAAGCTTATTTAATATCTGTCTCTTCAATTGCGATTCTTTGGCTCGCCTGACTCGGAAGTAGTCTAGCTTTGGTAGCCAAGCAAATAAGAAGATGAACTTCCTATAGCTCTAATTATTTCTATCCTCGATCCATTTCCATTTCTTCTTCGTCCGGCACTAGTGAGCTTGGGCGGTTGGTAGCCGCTTGTGACGTTCCCTGTGTTGAGCCAGAGTACGTGTTATTGTAGCCGGGTAAGCATATTATTGTTTTGGATATCAGTTTATCCGGGTATCCATTCCCATGTATAGTATAGTGCTGAATCTGTTTTTGCGGATCATCCAGTTTCAGGGGAAACTCTGCCGAAATTTTTATATAGAAGTACCATCCATCAGGCGGTGGTGTTTACAGCAAAGGTATGGAGTTGTGATCTTGAGAGTTGCAGCTGTTTGGCAACTCGAAAGGGTAGTTGGTAGCTTAGGTCTCCCTACGTTCAGCTTTTAGCTAAATCTTCTTTAGTCCAGCAGACTGTGCGAGGATGGTTATTCCTATTCAAATGGCTGCATGAGTTAGTGCTTTAAGTGGAGGAGTCTTCCTCCAAATACTGAATGGTAATATTAAATCTCTGAGGTGTTGATACCACTTTTCTCACGACCCAAAGTAAGGCCACGACAGAAATCTACAATGAGTGTCAATCATTGCTAAACCCACTAATAATCTATTAACAACAGAGATAAGGTGGCAACCTGATCATATATACGTACCTATCTGCTGAAAGCATAAACTCTAGAAAGATGACACGACTTTAACTTGCTGGCAATTAGAACACTAAGCCACAAATTCTGCTATGTCACACTTCATTTCGTCCCACCAATAAATCTGCTTAAGATCATGGAACATCTTAGTCGAACCTGGATGAATACTGTATTTGGATTAATGTGCCTCTATCATAATCTATCCACGTAAATCTGCAACATCAGAAACTCAAAGTCTATCTTTATACATGAGAACACTGTCAGTAGTAACCCTGTATTGTGACTCTGATTTTCTTTAGCTATCTGGTTGTATTCAACTAGAACTGGATCCTCATAATGACGCTGTTTTACTTCGTGAAAATTTAGAGATAAAGGTCTAGTGCAGCTTGTCGTCCATCCATCATTGGCATATCTCCTTCACACCTTAACTCTTTAAGAAGTTACTTTAGCGTTATAAGTGCACATGTAATCAACTTTGTTGCTGGTATTCTGTCTCAGCTCATGGTCCAACTACATGTCTATTTTATATTCACTTTTTCAAGTCATAATATTTTTAATTCAAAGACAATATCCTGAAATAGATATTCAGTCTGAAGATCATTCCTGGTCTGCATCATATTATCCAGTAGTTGGATGATCCTTATCCTTATATGATAGACCCTATTCAGATGAACCTTTGACATGCATTAGGATATGAGTAACTACATTCCCACAAGGAGCTTGCAGAACAACACTAACATCAACTGAGATGTTGCATAGTACGTTCGTAAAAACAATATAGCTTGCATCAAATTTTCTATAGTTTGTAGTGACAAGGTACTTCAAAAGCTCCCCTATTGCATCAAGCGTGAGCTAATTCTTAGTTCCATCGACCTGTTCTATATCGAAAGGTATATCGAAGAGGGATTATCGGCTGAATCATGTTAACCCATTCAAAGTTCCGTGTATCTTTGCTTCGAAAATGTAGAACTCTCTTCCCGTGATCGAGGAAGGATCAGCTTAGTCAGAATAAGCTGTGCAATGGTATTATCATATTATCCAGATAGGTTTTATTCCAAGAGTTCGGTGTTCATGTTATAATTTTGATTCTGTAATCATGAGAAAAATTCCATGGGATAGTTTATGAAGGTCGTGCAAGTTCTTTTGTTATCAGCGTGAATCTTGCTTTAGACTTAGGCTCGTTCGAGGACGAACGAGAGTTTAAGTGGAGGAGAATGAAACGACCTCGGTCAGTCGTTACGGAAGTTAGGACTCCGATTGGCGTGCCGATAATTTTAAAATATTCGTAATGTCCATTAGGACCTGTCTGTAAAATTTGAGCTAAATCAGACCTCGTTTAGTAGGCATCGGAAGAAGTTTTCAGTTTTTATTACCAATAAATATTAAAAAGAGATTTTCGAGCTCGGTTTTGCCGAATGAGCTCCGATTCGAAAGTGAATTTCGATGTTGTTCGGCTAGTTTCCGCTAAAATGCCGAAAGTTAAATAATTTGACTTTTTCTATTTAAATTCGCATCTTGTGTTTCGGGAGTCCAATTTGAGATCCGCCTTCGCGACTATGTTACATATATTTTGTATAACTTATATGCAAAAGTTAGAATTATTTCGAATATCGTAGGGTACTGTTTTAATTTTTGTCGCGAAAAGAAAAAAAATATAAAAGAAAAGGAAATAGAAAAAGACAAAAGATGGAAAGTGATCAAAGTGAGGCGGTGGTGCCTTATATAAGCAGAAGAGACAGAAACTTGATAACAGAGAATCAAACGAAACAGAGGGAACGAGAAACAAAATAACGCAACAAAAAATGCCAGAAATTGAGAACAGTTTCGGAAAAATAGTAGAATTTTCACCCCGAAACATTCAGGTAATTATCCTAATATATTATTTGAGTTTATTACGTGTGTTTGAATATATTTTAACGGTAAAACTTGGAATATTAGACATCGATTCAATAAGTTCAATTAATACTTTAAAGGTCAAATGGACCCCGATAATGGAATTGATTATATATTCGTACTCAGTGAGTTATGGGCAACTTATAAATGTCATTTATTTAGGGTTTGGTTATGTGACCATAAACCCTGTGCATAGGCCTGGCCTGCGTATTGCGTATGCGAATAGGGTATCGGGTTCCTACCTGGATTGCCCTAAGATGTGAGGAATGAAGCCTTTAGCCTAATTTGATATATTTTTCTGCTTGTTGAATAGAGTTGGATCGTTTGGCAATGAATTCAAAGGACAAAGCGGTTGTTGAGTAATTGTGCTAACGTTGTAACGAGGTAAGTGTTTATATCCATTTCTTTGGAGGCACCTGGCCTCGTGGATTTTCTACCACGTATTCCTTACGTGTGTAGCTGCCGATAGGCGTACTCATTACGCCGTAGCTTTGGATTTACATTGTATATTATATGTTATGTCCTATTGTTGGTATTGCATTGAGGATCTGAGCATTGTACCCTGGCTGTAAGTTGGCATGTACTTCCCGACTGTTGATGAGAGTCCCGCGCCGGTAAAGGGTTATTATTGCATCACATTGCATTCATATGCATTATATGTCATTCATATGCATTACATTTCATATCATATTGGGTGCAGGAGTATTCCGCCCCAGGAGCAAGAGGATTCCGCCCCAAGAGCAGGAGTATTCCGCCCCAAGAGCAGGAGTATTCCGCTCTTATGTCAGATACTGAGTGCAGGAGTATTCTGCTTCAGCTTTACATTATATCGGGTGCAGGAGTATTCCGCCCCAGGATAGTGCAGGAGTATTCCGCCCCAGGAGCAGGAGTATTCCGCTCCAGGTTGTTATCAGGTAGGATTCCCCTCGAATGCAGGAGTATTCCGCTTCGGGATGGGATTACGGGCACATGTGACCCTTCGCATCATATTTCATTTCATTTCATTTCATCTCACTTCATTTCATTTCATCTCAATTCATACTATTGTGTAGACTTTTGGTACATGACTACTGTTCTGCTTATATGTGCATTGCTTATTTGTTGATATGTTTCTGGCACGCATCCTTGGTTGAGTTTATAAGTTTCTTACGCATTTCCGGTTTTTATCTGGATCTGCCTTTTTATAATTTAAATAAAAGAAATTTGGTCTATCTATTTCTTTACTCCCTGGCTAGCTATCCTATTCTTTGTGGTGGCTAGTCTGCCCCACATATTGAGTCCTTATGAATCACCCTTGTTTGTTGTTTGTTTCTTGTCTATCTATTTCGTTTCGGCAGGTTCGCTCCAGAATTGAGTTCGCCACGTTGTGAAGGAGCGAAGACGACTTCAGCTGTCAGGGTGAGCCAGCTTTTATTCCGGATGGCCACCAGTTTATCGGTCATTATTTCAGTTGCATTTTGCTCCCTTCAGGAGGTATCTGTACTTCTTTTGTACTCTTAGATGTCTAGTCTTGATAGCCCTAAACCTAGTGTGTTGGGTAGTCAGCTGTAAGTTCTTTTGCACAGCTTAGAGGTATAAGTATGTCTGTGATTTTTTTTAGTCTTGTCCTTATTTGTGAATTGTTATATTTATTTTTATTTTCTTAATTTAATTAGTAAGGGTTCGCCCGACGGGTCTAGGGGAGAATGTCGGGTGCCCGCACGGCCTAACCGGATTTCGGGTCGTGTCAAGCTTAGAGGTATCAGTATGTTTGTATTTTTTTTCTAAGTCTTGTTCTTATTTATGAATTGTTATATTTATTTTCCTAATTTAATTGGTAAGGGTTCGCCCGACGGGTCTAAAGGAGGATGTCGGGTGCCCGCACGGCCTAACCGAATTCCGGATCGTGTCAGATCTGGATGAGCTTCAAGATTTAATAAAGTTTCTTTAGTTTATATAATCACACATAGGCAGGAGATATAGGCTTCTCTTGCAGGAATTTCATTTTCTTTACAATAACAGCCATCAAATTACAAATTTTTGAAAGAGGGAGCCCATGTTAGAGTAGCTTATAATGTTTATCTAGTAGTCAAAAAGAAGTTTTTGGTGTAATATTGTTTTGTTTCATTTTTTATGTAAAGTATGTTTTGATTCTAGAATATTGGATTTGTTTATTTTAATTGGCAATGGGTTTTTTCTACAATTTGGATTGATCAATGATTTCAATATGGCTTCTTTGTAGAAGTAAGAATGTATGTAGATCTTCCAAATACATTACTGTAGTTTTTTTTTTAATATCTTTTCTTTAATTAATATAGACAAATGAGGAAGTTACTTCTTCTTTTCTAAGTACTATTTTTTTCTTGAAAAAGCTCAAGTAATGCACTCTGTCCTAAGCTGAAGAAGACTAGTGCTCAATGAACTTTTCACATGGATTCTCTATATTTAGATAGTCACATTCACACTTTAAGTCCTATATGAAGCAGACTCTTGAGCATGTGGTTGTGGTTTCTTGTGGTTATAGATGACAAGTTAGATCTGAACCGATTGGTTTAACCATCAAAAGCTTTATTATGTCTAGATTGAAGTTTCATTTCCTTTTGCTATTGAATTACAATAAATTCTCTAAATTATGCAGATTTAGCGGACTAGATTATAAGGGTACACAAAAAAACTTATCTTTTTTCAGAAAATTGCATCCTTTCAAATAAATATAACATGCTTTGGCTGAACATTCGTGAACTTTTGTGCCAATAATTGTTTGCGAATTTTGATTCAAGCTTATTGTTTCTTGTCTGGACTGCCTGAGTGTCTATATTTAGGAGATTATTTGCTTATGAAATGAAGATATTTGCTATTTACTTGTTATTTGAGTGGCCCACTTTTTTTGTGTTCTTAATATTAATGTTTTCAATATTTTAGGCTTCAGAAGAAGGAAGTGGACCAATGTCACAGGGGTGCAGGCCATCTTCGCAATCAAGATGTTGAAAACTAATATAATTAGCTAATCAAGCTGGAAAATATTTTCACTGTCGAATTTGCTTATGATAGATTCCTGTTTTACTTTTGTTAACATCAAACCTTAAGTGATTCCTTGTGAACTTTACTTAGTTTTTCACAATCAGTATTTTTGTGAAATGGTTGAATGTTGGTTTTGTGTGAATGGTTGTATGTTGGTTTTATTTGAATGGTTGAATGTTGATTTTATTTGAATTGTGATGTTAGATTTTCAGGTTAAAATTGTAAATAGGTTTACAGATGTTTAATATGCATGTTGTCAATTGATAGAAAATGAAATTGGTTTGAAAGGATGCTAGAAAAGACTCTCAGCAGAATAGCGACAGATTGAAACCGCCGCTAAAAAAATCCTCCTAAAACTATTGCTAAATTAAAGCGAACCGCCACTATTTTTTAATTTTGAGGTGGTTATTCCAGCGGTTGGTTTAAACCGCTACAAATAGGCTTAACGACGCCTCAACAAATGATAGTTTCAATTTGCCGTTAATTTTACTTTGTGGCAGTTCAAACCGCCACTAAATAGAGATTTTAACTGCCTCTATCAACTTTATTTTTTGGTAGTTATTGGAAGGTTGGGAGTAATATCTTAGTTTTTGTTCTGGACTTGTAAGTGTTCTAATTTTATGATATATTTATATCTAGTATAATAGAGAAAGAGAATATCTCAAATTGTAGTAGTAATAAGTATAAAGCAATCTAAAATTTTAAATTTGTCCAAAATTAGATTGCATTAAGGGCAAGTGAATAATGGTATATTTCAACTGGGATTTGGAGTCCAAAATACAAATTTAATATAGTATAAGCAAAGACATTTAAATAGAAATACAAATTATTTCGAGGAAAAAACCTCTGTTATTGTTATAAATATCTGTTGTTAAGCTTTAAAGCTGGTACTACAATGAGAGTATGATTTCTATTGTGATTATGAATATCAATTCAGGATAAAGGCATTTTGTTAAGTTGTGATTCTTATAGAATCACCTGGTTAACAATGAGAGTCATGCGCCAGATATTGTCACATTGTAGCTTTATTTTTGGAACCTGAAGATTCTATGACTATTTTTCAAAATTAAGAAACGAAAATCTTAAGCCATGATGTATCTAAAGGTTGAAATATTATGACAAGTCACTACACGAAATTATGAGATACCTATGTACATAAAGATTTAATATGGGCAAGGCATGTGCATTGCATGTGCTTGACAAGTGTGTGGCTATGTTCCATCATTACATCTGTAAATTATCGAAGGGGAAAAATAAGACAAGATGTTTGTAACGGCGAAAATGTTAACAAAATATGAGAAGAAAATCCAACAAACCTATATTATATATTGGGAGATAATGTAAAGATATTTAAAGAATTTAGAATATAGTATCTACTTATTTTTTATTTAGAATATTTTGAGTGCTGTGATACTTGAATGAATGAGAACATCTCTTATCATGAACACAAACCGCACGTAACGAACATATCTCAAGAATTTTAAACCATCAATTATTAATTTTAAAATATGAAAAGTATTTAATTAATTCAGGAAATAACTTATATAACTCTCTAAATTAAATTAAATATAATTGAATTTCATCAACTCCTTTAAGATTTTGAAAAAAAAATTCACCATCAACGAAGCATAAGAGGTACGATTAACGAATAATTCGTAAGTATATTTTTTTTGTTAAAGACCGTTGCACGAAATGACTAATAATTGGCACTTCTGATATCAATCTCTTTAAAGGTTACGAGTATACAACCATGTATTTTAAATGGCTTAGCAACAAAAGAAGAACAACAACAGATTTTATAGGTAAAAATATTGAAATCCTAACAATAATTTTATTCGATATTGTAACGGTAAAATTACTAGGCTTATAATCCCAATTTGTTTCCATAGAGTTTCTCCTAAATCTTCTTGTAACACCCCGATATTTTATAATAATTAATTTATTTTATTTAAATTGAAATTGGAGAAAAAGCTAAACAAATTAATTAGATGACTTTTGGACAAATGGATAGTTTCTTATACTAGTTGGACCTTCATAAATGTACTAGTTAAAAGTGGTGGGCTAGGCCCACCTCTCTATTATAGCCCATATTGTAAAGCTTAAAAGGTTAAAAATGAGTTGAAATAAAATAACTAAAATAGGTTAACTTGGAAAATAAAAATGGAAAAGGGGGACAATGGCGGCTTGGGGATTTCAAGCATAGTATGAGAAATTCAATCTTCTCAGTAAGATTCCTACTAGGTATGTAAACTTTCTGTCATCTTCATTTAATAAGCAATATTTACAATAAGTGCATCACAATGGATATGGTATTGATTATGTTATTACAGATAGACTATAATAACAATAATAATTGGGTAATGATTGAGGGGGTATAATGATTTGTTTAGTGGCAAGGGAAATTGTTCCCAAAGCTTGGATTGAAGCTTCTGCTTACGAAACAGAGTACTGGGTAGCTTTTAGTTTAGTTTATTCGTTTTCTTTCTTCTTTTGAATTGGAACTTCTAATCTTTCTCTGATGATTATCATTATTTGAAGTCGAGCACTGCAATATTGGGCTATTACTGAAACTCTAGTGTGGATTTTGGTATTATGACGAGCCTTACATTTTTTTTCATGACTTTGATCCATGAAAAATTGAGACTTTAGACATAAACCTTATAGTACTATTTAGTCACTTTGAGGTCTAAATGGTATCAAGTTGAGACCTTGAGTATATATTTGGGCTCGTTAAGCTATGGGTAAATTGATAATGAGTTTAATTTTGAGGTTTCACCACGTGGGCTCGGTATTAACGTTTAGGTCGACTTCTTAACCCTTTTAGCTTAAGTTTGGAATATATACCCGTTTAGCTTAGGGTTTGTAATGTTTAACCATTAGCCTTGGTATTGATTGTATTGCGTTCCTTTAATAGAGCGAGAACGTTTGGAGGAGATTCGAAAAGGGAAAATCTATTGTTGAGTAGCTAGTGAGCTTCGGACCGAGGTAAGTGTATTTCACTTTCTTGGTGGACTTGCTCCACACCTTATATATATAATATATCCTTATATACAAGTAATTGTGGCACGATGTAGTTCCGTGCATATTATTGTGGTACGATGTAGTTCCGTACATATTATTGAGGTACGATGTAGTTCCGTACATATTATTATAGCACGATGTAGTTCCGTGCATATTATCGTGATATGGTGTGGTTTTGTATTTACCTCCGAGTTACAATGAAATAGTTCGTGGTACTTGATGATAGAGTATGAATATTACTTGATTGTTAATGGTTTATTTTTACTTCTCATATCTTTGAGTTGTCTTGCTTCTCATATATGAGCAACTTGCTACTTTACTTGGAGCCCCGTCCCCGCTTATTGAGTCACTCGACTCACCCCTTTCCTTTTCCTTGTTGGTTTATTTATGTATTACAGATTCGACACCATCTACTAGTGAGCATCGTGGCTGACCGAGGTGGAGTATCCTTCTATTAGCGGTGAGCCAACCCTTCGTCCGTGGTGGCCACCTATATAGTTTATATTTTCCTATGATGTATTCCCAAAATTTTGGAGTTGTATAACTTATTCGGCACTCTTAGATGTTCATGATTCGGGGAGTACTTAAACCTTTTATTGTTGGAATTATTTCTACTTTATTCTATGGTATTGAGATATCTATATTTTTCATTGAGAAGCTTATCTTATTCATTCATAATCAAGTGGGTTCGCCCGACAGGGTTAGTTGGGTGCCCTCACGACCTATTCGGATTTTGGGTCGTGACATATATGAGAAGCAAGACAACTCAAAGATATGGGAAGTAAAAATAAACCATTAACAATCAAGTAATATTCATACTCTATCATCAAGTACCACGAACTATTTCGGATTTTGCAGACTCTATATAATTCGAGGGTGAGATTTGATAGTTCGGACTCGAATCGGGTATTTGCTTGTATGGTGGCTCAGTACCGGTAGTGTGGCACGGTTCTTGTTTGCCACCTACCGGACGTGTTATCTCTTTTATGAAAGCAAGGAGGATGGTGAATAAGGGGTGCTATGCTTATCTTGCCATGATTCGAGATACTAGTATAGAGGTTCCGTCTCTTGATTCTGTAATTATGAGATAATGTCCGTGGAATAGTGAAGGTCGTGCAAGTTCCCTTGTTATCTGGCTCTACCTTTTTATAATTTAAATAAAAAAATTTTGGTTTATCTGTTTCTTCTCCCTGGCTAGCTATCCTATTCTTTGAGGCACCTGGCCTCGTGGATTTTCTACCACGTATTCCTTACGTGTGTAGCTGCCGATAGGCGTACTCATTACGCCTTAGCTTTGGATTTATATTGTATATTATATGTTATGTCCTATTGTTGGTATTGCATTGAGGATTTGAGCATTGTACCCTAGCTGCGAGTTGGCATCTACTTTCCGGTTGTCGATGAGAGTCCCGCGCCGGTGAAGGGTTATTGCATCACATTGCATTCATATTCATTACATTGCGTATCATATTGAGGGCAGGAGTATTCCGCCCCAGGAGCAGGAGTATTCCGCTCCATTGTATCACATTGAGGGCAGGAGGATTCCGCCCCAAGAGCAGGAGTATTCCGCTCTTATGTCAGATATTGAGTGCAGGAGTATTCCGCCTCAGCTTTACATTATATCGGGTGCAGGAGTATTCCGTCCCAGGAGAGTGCAGGAGTATTCCGCCTCTGGTTTATATTATATCGGGTGCAGGAGTATTCCGCCCCAGGAGCAGGAGTATTCCGCTCCAGTTGGTTATCAGATTGGATTCCCCTCGAATGCAGGAGTATTCCGCTTCGGGATGGGATTACGGGCACATGTGACCCTTCGCATCATATTTCATCTCATTTCATTTTGCTCCCTTCAGGAGGTATCTGTTTTCTTTGTACTCTTAGATGTCTAGTCTGGATAACCCTAAACCTAGTATGTTGGGTAGTCAGCTGTAATTTCTTTTGTACAGCTTAGAGGTATCAGTTTGTCAGTGGTTTTTTTTAAGCCTTGTTCTTATTAATGAATTGAATTATATTTATTTGCCTAATTTAATTGGTAAGGGTTCGCCCGACGGGTCTAGGGAAGGATGTCGGGTGCCCGCACGGCCTAACCGGATTTCGGGTCGTGTCACTTCTGTTGTAAGATGGTAACAAAAAGCACCTTATCTATGAATCTGAAGCTTCCATTACTATTTTTCTAAGTTATGGAAGGGAAATATTATAACATGAAGCTGTATGTAAAGGAGGAAATATTAAGACATTATGTGAGAAAAAAACTCTGAGTATTTACATAATTGGAAGATTGGGAGTAATATCTTAGTTTTTATTCTGAACTTTAGCGTTCTAAGTTTATGATATATTCATATCTAGTATAATAGAAAAAGAGAACATCTCAAATTCTAGTAGTATTAAGTATAAAGCGGTCTGAAAATTTAAATTGTCCAAAATCAGATTGCATTAAGGGCAAGTGAATAATCATGTATTTCAATTGGGATTTGGAGTCCGGAATACAAAATTAAATTAGTATAAGTAAAGACATTAAATATAAATTATTTCAAGGATAAAAGCTCTGTTATTGTTATAAAGATGTGTTTTTAAGCTTTGAGCTTAGTACTAGATTGAAAGTATGATTTCTTATGTGATTATAAATATGAATTGGGGGATAGAGGCATCCTGTAAAGTTGTGAATCCTTATAGAATCACCTAGTTAACGATGAGAGTAAAGCGCATTGTCACGTTGTAGCTTTATTTTGGAACCTACAGATTCTATAAATATTTTTCAAAATTAAGAAACGGAAATCTTATGACAGGATGTATCTAAAGGTTGAAATGTTATGAAAAGTCACTAGAGGAAATTATGAGATACATATGTATATAAAGGTTTAATATGTGCAAGGCATGTGCAGTGCATGACAAGTGCGTGGCATGACACGTTCCATCATTATATTCTTAAATTATCAAGGGGAAATAATAAGAAAAGATGTTTGTTACGGCGAAAATGTTAACAAGATACGAGAAAAAAATCGAACAAACCTATGTTATATATTGGGAGATAGTGTAAAAATGTTTAAAGAATTTAGAATGCAGTAACTACTTGTTTTTCGTTTAGGATATTTTGAGTGTTGTGATACTTGAATGAATGAAAACACCTTTTATCATGAACACAAACCGCACGTAATGAACATATCTCAAGAATTTATACCATCTATTATTAATTTCAAAACACGAAAAGTATTTGATTAATTCATGAAATAAATTAGATAACTCTATAAATTAAATTGAATTTCATCAACTACTTTAAGATTTTGAAAAGGTCCACCATCAAAGAAGCATAAGAGGTATGATTAACGAATAATTCATAAGTATATACTTTTTTTTGTTAAAGACTCTTGCACGAAATAACTAATAGGCACTTCTGATATTAATCTCTTTACAAATAACATAAAATCTCTATCATAACAAAGGTTACGAGTATACAACTACGTATTCTAAATGGCTTAGCAACAACAGATTTCATAGGTCAAAATATTGAAATCCTATCAATAATTTTATTCGAAATTTTACGGTAAAATCATTAGGCTCATAATTCCTCTTTGTTTCAATAGAGTTTCTCCTAAATCTTCTCTTATGAGATGGTAACAAAAAGTGCTTTATGTTGGAACCTGAAGCTTCCATTACTATTTTTCTAAGTTATGGAAGGAAAATATGAAGACAAGAAGTTGTATGTAAAGGAGGAAAAGTTAAGACATGATGTGAGAACAAAAATGTGAGAAGAAAAACTTAAGAAACCTGAGTATGTACATATTTGGGAGATTGGGAGTAATATCTTAGTTTTTTTCGGGAGTAGTAACTGATCTAAGTGCACGATATATTGATATCTTGTATAATAGAAAAAGAGAATATCTCAAAGTGTAGTAATAAGTATAAAGCAGTCAAAAAATATAAATTGTCCAAAATAGGATTGCATTAAGGGCAAGTGAATAATGGTGCATTTCAATTGGGATTTGGAGTCCAGAATATAAATTTAAATTAGTTTAAGCAGAGACATTTAAATAGAAATTTAAATTATTTCGAGGATAAAAGCTCTGCTACTGTTATAAATATGTGTTTTTAAGCTTTAAGCATAGTACTAGATTGAAAGTATGATTTCTTATGTGATTATGAATATGAATTGGGGTATAGAAGCATCCTGTTAAGTTGTGAATCCTTATAGAATCACCTGGTTGACGATGAGAGATTTGCATCGGTGATTGTCATGTTGTAGCTTTATTTTAGAACCTGAATATTCTATGACTATTTTTTTTAAAATTATGAAACAAAAATATTAAGACAAGATGTATCTAAAGGTTGCAATGTTATGACAAATCATTAGTGGAAATTGTGAGCTACCTATGTATATAAAGGTTTATTATGTGCAAGGCTTGTGCTGGGCATGTGCATGACAAGTGTGTGGCATGACATGTTCCATCATTATTTTTATAAATTATCAAAGGAAAATAATAAGACAAGATGTTTGTAACGGTGAAAATGTTAAGACAAGATGTGAGAAGAAAATCCAACAAACATGTGCTATATATTGGGAGAGTGTGTGAAGATGTTTAAAGAATTTAAAATGTTGTAACTACTTATTTTTCGTTTAGGATTTTTACAGTGTTGTAATACTTGCATGAATGAGAACACCTTTTGTCCGGAGCACAAATTGCATTAACGAACATATCTCAAGAATTTTTAACCTTCAGTTTTTAATTTTAAAACACAAAAAGTTTTTGATTGTTCAGGCAATAAGTTAGATAACTGTCTAAATTAAGTTAAATAAAATTGAAATTCTTCAACTCCTTTAATATTTTGAAAAAACTCACCATCAAAGAAGCATAAGAGGCCTGAATAAAGCATAATCAATAAGTATAATTTTTTGTTTAAGACCCTTGCAGGAAATGACTAATAATTGGCACTTGTAATATCAATCTCTTTACGAATAACAAAAAATCTCTTTGTAACAAAAGTAACGTGTATAAAAATATGTATTCTAAATAGCCTAGCAACAATAGAAGAAGCAACAACAGATTTCATAGGTAAAAATATTGAAATCCTATCAATACATTTATTATTAATTTAACGGTAAAATTATTAGGCACATTATTCCTATTTGTTTCCATAGAGTTTCTCCTAAATCTTCTCTTATAAGATCGTAACACTAAGCGCTTTATCTTGGAACCTGAAGCTTCCATTACTATTTTTCTAAGTTATGGAAGGGAAATATTAAGACATAAGTTGTATGTAAAGGAGGAAATGTTAAGACAAGATGTGAGAAAAAAAAATCTAAGAAACCTAAGTATTTACAGAATTGGGAGATATGGAGTAATATCTTTGTTTTTGTTCTGGATTTGTAAGTGTTCTAAGTGCATGATATATTTATTTCTAATATAATAAAAAAAGAGAATCTCTCAAATTGTAATAATAAGTATGAGGCAGTCGAAAATTTTAAATTGTCCTAAATAGGATTGAATTAAGGGCAAGTGAATAATGGCATATTTCAATTGGATTTGGAGTCGGGAATACAAATTTAAATTAGTAATAGAAAAACATTTAAATGAAAATATAATTTATTTCAAGGATAGAAGCTTATTTATGGTTATAAATATATGTTGTTAAGCTTTAAGCTTAGTACTATATTGAGAGTATGATTTCTAATATGATTATGAATATCAATTAGGGGATAGAGGCATTTTGTTAAGTTGTGAATCCTTATAGAATCACCTGATTAACGATGAGAGTCCTGCGCAGTTGATTGTCACGTTGTAGGTTTATTTTGGACCTAGAAGATTCTATGACTATTTTTCAAAATTATGAAATGAAAAAATTAAGACAAGATGGACAAGTTATTAGAGGAAATTAAGAGATACCTATGTATATAAAGGATTAGATATGTAATGCATGTGCATGGCATATGCATGACAAGTGTGTGGCATGACATGTTCTGTCATTATTTTCTTAAATTATCAAAAGGGAAATAATAAGTCAAGATGTTTGTAACGGAGTAAATGTTAAAGACAAAATGTGAGAAGAAAATCCAATAAAACTATGTACTTATACATTGGGAGAGAGTATAAAGATGTTTAAAGAATTTAGAATGTAGTAACTACTAACTATTTGTTTAGGATTTTTTGAGTGTTTTAATTCTTGGATGGAACACCTCTTATCAGGAACACAAACCGCACTTAACTAACAGATTTCGAGAATTTTAAACCTTCAGTAGTTTTTTAGTATTATAACACAAAAAGTTTTTTATTAAGGGAAATTTACACGGGTTACCCATCAACCCAATTTTATTACACTTATTTACCCACTTTAGTTTTAGTTTCACCCTCTGCCCATCTGCTCTAAATATTTTACCCATCCGCTATAAAAATATTACATGTCTGCCCATTACCCCCAATTCATTAAATCATGGAAGAATCCATTTTCCTTTCTTCTTTCTGCATCTTTCTCCATTTCAAAAAAAAAAAATTGTATTGATTGATATAGCTCCCCAAAGAACGAAAAGAACTGTGCTTTTTCGATTGTTCATTATTGGCGAAAAAAATTTATGCGAAGTTTCCATTATATTCTTGTTGTTTATAGCTTTGTTCCTAAATATTTGAAACCTTTTGAAGTTCTTTCAGTTTTAAGTTGGTTAACTTGATTGAATTTGTTGATGCGACTCTATTCAATCTGTTAGTTAGTGACTGTTCTTGATCCACTTGATTATGTTCTGTATTTGTGCGGGTAATTGATTTTTTTGGATTACCTTGATAATTTATATAAGTGAGAAAACTACTTGATAATATTACTAAACTAGTATGGTACCCGCGCGATGCGCGGTGAATATACGGATACCCACAAAAACTGATTGTAGCAAATTTAATTACCAAGTGACATTTTAAACAAATAATATTTTATTGATAAAATTTAAATAGTGATGAATTTGAACAATAAAATAAAATCATAAGAATGACTTTTAATGGTAACATACTTTCCAAGTACTGAGAGGAGCTGGAGTATCAGGCCTAAAAACAACGAAAACAATCAAAATAATCTATTAAATTAGAGAAACATATAAAATTTGAACTCGCGCGATGCACAACCACTATAATTGTAATTTGATATGTTAGAGAACATTAGATCGTAATAGACCTCCCTGCCTCGTCGTTGGTGTCCCTCATGCTATTTATCTCAAAAGGTGATAGAACTACTGATATTTTCCATAGTACTAACATAGTCTCATATTCTTAAGTACCTTACCAAATAATACTTATCTCTGAACCACCCTTCATCATTTGGTTGCTAAGAAAGAAATATACTTTTGACATAAGTCAACTTGATTTTGGAACTATGTATTTTTTCTACCAACTTGGATGTTTAATTCTAAATGCTTTATTATAGGAGATCAAACCTCGTAGTTTCCTTTGTACTTACTAACCCAAGTCCACATAATTTTTTTAAAAGAACTACACTCATAGATCAACTTTTGAAGATGAGAAAATAGCATATGCAAGATTCATCTGTCTAAGAAATTTGGAAAACGTAAACGAAAAGATCTTAGACATCTTTCTCCAATATAAAGACCTTTGAATCTGAAGAGATTTCTTCGTCAAAAGCACAATTTAGTACATCATGATCAAGGTCATCCTTGCCTGAATCTGTAGAAAAATCTCTAGAAAATACCGGGAAGTTTTTATAGTTGAAAAATTCTTTCAATGCAGAATCATTGTAAGATTTTGTATCATTGGTCATCACAAAATTTCATGCTTCTAATATGTGACAGAGCACGCGCAGGCTTGAACATAATCAACTTCCTTTAGTGCATTCTTGTCAGTCAGTTGTCTAGGATCTTCTCAACATCATCTTTAGTAACTTGGAAGTTGTCACAATTACGTATTGCCGATTGATGATAGAGCAAGGCAGCCTATCTGCATTGAAAAAAAATAAAAATCTATCTATATCTATCCAATTAACATACAAATGTCATCTGTTAGAATAAACCATATTGCTGATTATAGTAAAAAGATGTGCCTGCAAGTTAACAACTTGTTTGGTTCTTAAAGTTTTCAATATGACTTATCTGCAGGCAAGATTCTCTTCTATATAAATTGAGATCTTTTCACTTACCAGCATTCTTCAAATTTAGTTTCTTCCACATCACAATCTCAAGAAAACTAAAGTTTTTCCTGTCATTGACAAAAAGATGCATGAAACTCAAGAATACACTTACCTTAAATGCAAACTAAACAGCTAGTGAACAAAGCTCGATCATGTTGCCAAGTGTGCGTTGTTAATGTAAAGGAGAATCGAATAACATGCTAAACATAATTGTAGATAAATAACCATAGAAAAAAGTAGAATAATAGATTGTATAAGAACAACATGATATGCAGAGCGCAATCCATTTTTGTACATCTCAGCACTACTTGATTTTTGGTATCCTGCAAAATAAAATTAAAAAAGGACGAAAATACAGCTTATAATACAACTTGATGCATCTCACAGAATGATGCTAACCTATAATATTACTTTATAAAGGTTAGTGTTAAAGTATAAAATATCATCGAAGCCCAGAGACTTAAATTCAAATTCAAACTTGTGTAATACTTATTATAATTATTGATGTACAACTTTCTAACCTTGCCTTGGAAAATGTTTTATTCCTTTCACAGCAAAAACTGAATGCATATATCCCCAATAAAGGAAACAACATCATATCAAATTTAAGACTGTCATATGAACTTGAAACCTAAGAAAAAAGTACTCTTTTTCCTTTAGTATAATTGAATTTGAAAGCCTGGTATCACGATAATACTAATGATAAAGCAGTAAAACTGTGTTCAGAAAATGTAATAATCTCAAATTGGAAAATGTAGTTAGTATGATGCCAATGATAAAGCAGTAAGACGTTAATGAGGAAGTTGTAACAATTTCAAATTCAAAAATATTCAAGATAAGCTTTGAATTTAAAAAATATTTACTCTAAATTATTTGTTTCTATAAAAATCTAAAAATAGTATTCATGTTTAGTACCCTAAACGTGTTTATCGTCATAACTGCCTAAGATTCTAATTTGAAAACTTAACTTTCCGTTTAGAACACCCGTCTACCAAAGGATTTTATCCTTTTTTAGATTCATCAAATAGTTAGCTTTCCATTTAAAATTTCAAATTCAATTTTATTACCTAACATAATCAACTTTTGTCCTAACTACCTCCCAAGATGATGTCTCTGATCTATTCCAAATTAAAAGGTGCCTTTATATCGATGTCCTGATTTTGTGAAAACATATCGCTGCATGAGTTCAAAATCTATCTATTAAGCAGAAACAACAAAAATGGAAGTACTTTCATAATGGTATCTATTGCCTCTCATTGTTATTTAGCTTATGCATAAGTCATTTTCATTTTTTTTTTGTATTTCGACACTTCAGGATTCTTCTTTCGTTTTCCTACAGATAGTTTGCAAGGGGAAGGAGCATTTTAAAATTGATCTCATCGATCACACCATTTCCGTCTTAGGACACAAAAGTTTGGATGGTATTTTCATGGTGTTTAGAGCTGAGCTTTACCATCTGAACTCATATAATTTTTGTATTACTGCAATAACGTATCTCCTTTATAAGTAAATACACGAACATAAATGAATATATAAACACTTCATAAAGAACGCTTGCAATAAGAGCATTTATTTGTGAATTGATAGAAGGCTTGTGCTAAGCATAAATATAAGAAATTTATATAATCATGTCGAACAAATTTGAAAAGCATCATATGATACCTTTTTATCATGCACAATCAATTCAATCAAAAATGGTTTGTTCAGCTTCTCGTGATCTGGAACCTGCCATAATCGCACAAAACAACCTTCGATGCCGATGATTCCTTGATTTTTATAAGAGTTTCATATGCAGTCATCTGATGCTTAAAAATTAAAATAGTCTGTTAGTATTATATTTTCCTTCAAACTAATAAAAAATAATGAGTCTAAAGGAAACTATCAACTTTAATATAAAGAGAAATCGGAGACAAACATAAGCACAGACATGAATTTTATGTCACCATAAACGAAGTTGCATCTCCTAATGTTCATATATCAATAATTTGTAATTTAAAAAAAAAACTCTAACGGTACCTTTTTCATCCTGTAAAGTTAATTCAAGCGAGAACGTGTTGTTGGCTTATCACAATCTGGAACATGCCACCATTGCAAAACTCGAACCTTCAAGTTCCATTGCATCTTGGAAATGGATAAACCAGTGATGAAGTCCAACTGTCACAATGCTGAAGAAAGATTAGTTCATACCATGTCATCATCAGTAGAATTAAAAAGAAATTGGACAGGTGAAAGACACAATTAATTCAATGCAGCAGTTATAGATCTTACCATTTATGCCAATACATATATACATGTAGAAATTACCAACCTTTTCATCATGTGACATTATTTAAAGCAAACCAAATGCAATAACTGAGTTTTGTGTTAGGACCAATCATAAGTGTAAATTAAAATAGTACAACAAATTACGAATCAAATCTACATGTCGGTGCATATATATACAAAATATATGTGAAAATTTAATTGCTACATTTCAGGAGTATCTTCAATTGTGCTTGATAACAGAAATCGAAAGCCAGTTAATATTCAGTGTGGAAAAAGATTCACCTTTTTATTTTCCAATTTTAGACCTTTTCTAGCATCCATAATCTTGACTTCATTTTGAAGTTTTCTCCAATTGATTCCAGGATCGTGCCTTTTTCTACATAGGATATATGCTGGATCTGCACGTAGGAGAATTTTTAGGAAATGTATGAAACTGCTGCATAAGCAATTGTGAAACTGGAAAATTTCAAACTGATTTTAAAATAAAAATAAGGTTAACTTTGAATTAGACTTTTTCTTAAATCAGAATTTGAATTAGTTTCAAATGCTAAAGAACGTGTGTGTGAACGTGTTAATTCACGTTTAAAATTTCTCACTTTCAATTATTTTACAGATTAGGTTTTAAATTAAATTCAAATTCTAAAATTTAACAACCTAACTAAAGTAGTTATATTTGTCCTAAGAACTTGCATGTGGCATCCTAAAATACTTACACTTGGCTTTATGTGTATGGCTTACTACCCTCCTTTTAATATAATATAGATATAGATAAGATTTTTGTGAAAAGAGATGTATATAATTTTGAGTTACAAATAAGTTTATTCTTCCAAGTTCTGAACTTCTTCTTTTTCCAAATAAATTGATGGGTGCATCCTTTTTTTCACTCTTTTTTTTATCCATTTTTGTCGCTTCTAGAGTTTATAATTTGTGCGATTTTTATTTGATAACTTTATACTTTCCTAGATTTGTATTTCTATGTGATTTTGCTTCACATGAGTTAAAGATACTCGCCGATTTTTCAATATACTCTTGTATCAGTTTTGATAATTTAATGATGGTCATTATATGATGCGCACAAAAAATAAATCAAATTGATTTTATCTGCTAATGAGAAAATTAAGCTGGAGTTGAAGAAGCTATTTTCTTTTTATCTTGCTACTGTTTCCTTCCTCTATTGACCCTCTTTGTGGTCTCTGCTAGATTTTGTGCAATTAGACTTTGGAGACAACTTGAGAGAAATACCAAAATTAATCTTGATGGGAAGGAATTGATATATATAAAGTAAAGCATGGGTAGACAAATGTATAAGAAGTCCTTTCTTAAAGGTTATACAATAGAATGAACTGATAAGTGACTTTGTTTTTATCATAGACCACAAAGAGGTAAAATTTGAAAATAATGGCGAGGCACTATTTGTTAAAGTCAAGAAAGCAACTATACTAGTTATAAAAAATTGTTTCTTCTATTATACCTTTTTGTGTATGAACGAAGTTTGAGCTGATATTGAACAAATGAATATTTTGGTATTTGTTATTTTTGATGCAATAACCTTTTTGGTACCAAACTCTCTTTTAGTATACATACATTTTTGTGCATAAATCAGAGGGTGAGCTTTTACCGACAAATGGATGTATCTTTGTTATTTAAGATATAATATACCTTTTTAGTATACCGTATCCACTTTCGGTATGCCTTTTTGTGTTTTGATCAAAGACTGATGTAAGCCGCTATCGAACAAATCGATATCTATTTTTTTGTTGTTTTAAACATTGTATTCCTCTCTTAGTACACAACATATTCTTTTGGTATACCTTTCTTGGTAACAAACTCTTTCGGTATACCTTTTTGCATTTGGATCAAAGTGTGGAATGCTATCAAGGAAATAAATATATCAGTTTCTTTTTATTTGAACAAAGTCTACTCTTTTGGTATACTGTATACTCTTTCAGTATACCCTTTTGTGTTTGGATCAAACTGTGAGATGTTATCAAGCAAATACTCTTTCACTATACCCATATATATTCTTTTGATATACTTTTTTGCATTTGGATCAAAGTGTGTGATGTTAACGAGCAAATAAATATTTCAGTTCTTGTTGTTTTAAACAAAGTATACCCTTTTGGTATGCTGTATACTCTTTTGGTATTCCCTTTCGTGTCGAGCAAATAATACTTCAGTTTTTATTTTTTTGAACAAAGTATACCTTTATGGTATATTGTATACTCTTTTGGTATACCTTTTTGTATTTAGATCAATGTGTGTTATGCTATCGAGGCAATGAATATTTCAGTTTTTTATGTTATGAACTAAATGTACCCTTTTTGTATAGTGTATTCTCTATTGAGATACCCTTTTGTGTTTAGATCAAAGTATGCGATGCTACCGAGCGAATAAATATTTCAGTTTTTATTGTTTTGAACAAAGTATACCCTTTTCGTATACTGTATACTCTTCCGGTATACCCTTTTGTCTTTGGATCAAAGCGTGCGATACTACCAAGCGAATAAATATTTCAGTTTTTGTTGTTTTGAACATAGTATACCCTTTTGGTATAGTGTATACTCTTTTGGTATACCTTTTTGTGTTATACTCTTCTGGTATATCTTTTTGTGTTTGGATCCAAGTGTGTGACTCTACCGAGCGAATAAATATTTAAGGTTTTGCTGTTTTGAACAAGGTATACCCTTTTGGTATATTGTATACTCTTCCAGTATACCCTTTTGTGTTTGAATCCAAGTATACAATGCTACCGAGCAAATAAATATTTCAGTTTTTGTTATTTTGAACAAAGTATACTCTTCTGGTATACTGTATACTCTTTTGGTATACCCTTTTGTGTTCGAATTGAAATTGAAAATGTTTCGGAAGACATATATTTTAATTTTTATTATTTTTAAAGAAGTATACCTTTTGTGGTACATTGCATTCTCTTTTGGTATACCATTTTGTGTTTGGATGAAAGTGTGTGATGCTATCGAGCAAATGAGCATTTTAATTATTATTATTTTGAACAAAATATACCTTTTTGGTATACTGTATACTCTTTGTGTATACCTTGTTGTATTCGGATCGAAGTGCGAGATGTTTCAGTGCACATAAATATTTTAATTTTTATTATTTTTGAAGAAGTATACATTTTTTGTATATCCTATACTCTTGTGGTCTACCGTTTTATGTTTGGATAAAGGTGTGAGATACTACCGAGCAAATAAAATATTTCAGTTTTTGTGTTTGTGAATAAAGTATGCCCTTTTGAAGAAAGAAAAAAAACGAGCATAGTAAGATTACGGAGAAAGAATATAAATAAATTTGCCTTGAAGATATGGCGATACTACTTGTATGGTGAGCGTGCTGATATATTCACGGACCATAAGAGTCTCCAGTATATTTTCAAGCAAAGGGAGCTAAATTTGAGGCACAGAAGGTGGCTCGAGTTGTTAAAGGATTATGGCATTAATATCCTCTACCATCTGGGCAAGGCTAATGTGGTAGCAGACGCATTCGATAGAAAGTCAATGCGTGTCTTAGCTCATTTATCAGTTCAAAGGAGACCGTTAGGCCGAGAGATGCAGAAGCTGGCAAATGAGGGGGTCAGACTGGATGAAACAGAAGGAGGTAATGTAGTTGCTTATGCCTTAGCACGTTCCTCACTTGCTTCACATGTTAAGGCTAAGCAAGATGAGGATTCGTATTTGGTAATAGTAAAAGATGGAGTCAGAAATACAGAAATCATTGCTTTCACTCTTGGAAATGACGGAGTTTTGAAGCTAAATTGCAGGTTATTTGTACCAGATCTGGATGATCTCAGAAAAGCCATCATGGAAGAATCTCATAGCTCGAGATACTCTATTCACCCAGGTGCTACTAAAATGTATCAAGATTTGAAGGATTTGTACTGATGGAAAGGCATGAAGAAGCAAGTGGCGAATCATGTGGCTAAATGTTTGAATTGTCAGCAAGTCCAAGGAGAGCATCAAAGGCCAGGTGGTCTACTTCAGGATATAGAGATACCGCAGTGGAAATGGGAAGCGATAAATACGGATTTTGTGGTAGGTTTGCCTCGCACGTACTGTAAGCATGATTCAATTTGGGTGATGGTAGACAGACTCACAAAGTCGGCTCATTTTCTGCCAATGAAGACAACAGACAGTGCAGAACAGTATGCTCAGCTGTACATCAAGGAAATTGTTAGGTTGCATGGCACCCCCAACCTCGATTATTTCTGACAGAGGTCCTCAGTTCACAACTCCTTTTTTGGAAAGCTTTCTAGAAAAGGTTGGGAACCAAGGTCAACTTGAGCACCGCTTTCCATCCGCAAACTGATGGTCAGGTAGAAAGGACCATTCAGACCCTCGAGGATATGTTGCGAACTTGTGTTATAGATTTGGTAATTGGGATGACCACTTGCCGCTCATTGTGTTTGCTTACAATAATAGCTATCAGGCTTGTATTGGAATGGCTCCATATGAGGTACTATATGGGCGTAGATTTAGATCTCCAATAGGTTGGTTTGAACCAGTAAAGGTACCGTTACTTGGCCCAGAGTTTGTTTATGAGGCTTTAGAAAAAGTCCAGCTAATTAGAGAAAGGCTTAATGCGGCTCAGAGTCATCAAAAGTCTTATTCTGACAAGAGGCACCGAGACTTAGAGTTCAATGTAGGTGATATGGTATTTCTAAAAGTGTCACCAATGAAGGGAGTTATGAGGTTCGGTAAGAAGGGAAAACTTAGTCCTAGATTTATCGGACCTTATGAAATTTTAAGCAAGAAAGGTATTGTGGCTTATGAGCTAGCCTTGCCAGTTGGGTTGTCTTTGGTCCATCCTATTTTTCACATGTCTATGTTAAGAAAGTACGTGCATGATGAGTCACATGTTATTCCTTCCAATACCATAGAGATTAATACAGACTTGAGTTTCGAAGAGGTACCAATCCAGATTCTTGACAGCCAAGTTAGAAGGTTAAGAACAAAAGATATAGCTTCGATGAAAGTATTGTGGCGTGATCATAATTCAAAAGAGGCTGCATGGGAGGTTGAGGAAGACATGAAGAAAAGGTATCCCCATCTATTTGAAGAACAAGGTATGTGAACTATAAAGGTTTAATTTGTATTTAATTTTTTCTGGTTAATTATGAGATATTATGTGGTTTAGCTCCTTGCCGGAGTATAAGTAGTTCGGTAGTATAATTTAGCTTCTTGCCGGAGCATGTTTGAGTTATTATTGAGATTTAGCTCCTTGCCGGAGCATGTTTCATTTATTACTGAGATTTGTCTCCTTGCCGGAGTAGTAGTGATTAATTTGAGTTGTTATTGGTACCTATGCATAGCCCATTATGGTGTATTGGTTGTTGTTGGTGTAGTTGTGATATTTGTGACAGAGATATTTTTTTCCGGATAGTCCAGTTACAAGTGAAACTCCGCCGAAATTTTTAAGAAATCCAATACTTAGCCAAATTTTGGAGTATTTGGCAAGTTAGAAGGATGACGAAGTGGTCTAGGAGTGTAGAGTACACATCATTCGAGGATGAATGATTTTAAAGGAGGGAAGAATGTAATGTTCCTCAAGTTTTCTAAGTTTTAGGACACTTATTGGCATAAGAAATATTAATGTAAGGTCGTTCCTTATGTTATGACGAGGTTTTAGAAAAAAAAAACTTATAACGAAAGTAAGTTAAAGTATTAACTTTGGATGGAGTACAAATATCAAATTATATAAGAGGTGAGAGAAGATATTACAATAGGCTAAAAACTCAAGTTGACATAAAGTTTGACCAAAAGAGATAAGCTACCCTTTAAAGAAAAATCACTTTTGTGGCTGTTAGCTCAAATTTTAACAAAGAAAAAGGGATAAATCCCTTCTGACGTGTGAATGAGCTATATAAAATTTAAGTACTCCCTCATTAGGAAGACTTACAGAAACGAGAACAAAGCACAACGGAAAAGCTTTCGGCTAAATCAATTTGAGATCCAATCAAGGTAAATTCTTTTTCTGAAATTAAATAGTGACAGTGCTATTACACGCAAGAACATCACTTCGTAATAGATTATATTTTTAGGAAAGTTCCCCAAAACCTAGAAAGTTAATGATTGAACCTAAGTACTTGAATTGGGGAAAGATTGAAACTTTGGAATTGATTATGTAAATTAATTATCGTAGTTGTTGGTTGACGTGAAGTGCATGAATTGGAGCTTACGTTTAGGCTCGAGGAGTAATCGAGATGAGTTGAGATATACCCTTTCTAAGGTGCTTTTCTCACAAAGTGCATGTATTTAAGGTGTTTGTTGTTTGATTGGAGCGGGCAAACGTTCATTATCCATTAATTTTTCTATGTTGTTCTTTAGTATCTAGAATTATGTTTTATAGCTTCCTTTACATCCCGATAACATATCTTTACTTGAGTATGATTTTATGAGATTATTTATGTTATTTCATGATTATTATTACATAATTTCAAGATTTTTTTGTGTTTGAAAGCTAATGAAGCAATGATGAGATTTTACATAAAGGGTTGAGTTCAAATTGAGGCCTTTGGTGCCAAGAAATATTTTTAAAATATTTTTGGTAGCTACCTTAAATTTTGAGAAAGGTAAACTTGTTCGTAGCCATAGTCGGGCTGCGGAGCGTGAACATAGTCGGGTTGCATTTTACCCCAAAACTACCCTGACAGGGTAGGCATGTGCCATAGCCGGGCACTATATAATATTGCCATAGTCGGGCAATGAATGCTAGCATGTCAGACCTTGAACTGTGGGACGCCACGAGGATAGGAAAGAGAAAGAAAGAAAAGATGCCAGACTTGAGCGGTACTCCCTAAAGAAAGAAAGTATAAGTTATTTTGCAATATTTATGATTTTATTTTGATCAAATGTTTCAGCTGTCTTAAAGTAAAGTTTGTGCATTCACGTTTTATTAACTCTCGTTCCGGCCTTAGTGAGGGAGTCAATGATACTCGCTGGGCGACGAGTGATTCGTTACTCACGTTCCTTTTTCTTGGAACCTACGTTGGCTTCGTCAACGTAGACGCAGGTCACAGAGGCGATCAGACTACAGGCTAGGACTCTCCCTCACATCCTCAGTTGTTGGTGAGCTCTGCTTTGCTTTCAGTGGAGACATATCAGCTTTCCTTACCAGTTCTTTCATTTTTTTTTTTTTATTCAGTTGAGTATTTTCGAGGGTTTCATGTCTCGTGCAATATGACATTATTCCAGTTTTAGAGGCTTCATAGATAATAAATTAGAAGGGTTATGGTGCACATTTTAAGATTTAACGCTCAAAGTATTTTAATGCTATATTGAGTATTTATTATAAGATGCAGAATTATTATTTATTCAAAATAATTATGAATTTTTGAAAGATGTATGAAAAGTTTAGCAGATCTGGCTCACCTGGTCCTTAGATGCCGTGTCATAACTCGTTCAGAAAATGGGTCGTGACAATAACGCGTAAATGTTATTTCGAGGATAGAAGTTCTGTTATGGTGAATATTTCTTGTTAAGCTTAAAGCTTAGTACTATGTTGAGAGTAAGATTTCTGATGTAAATATCAGTTGGCCGATAGAGGCACCCTGTTAAGTTGTCAATTTTAATAGAATGACCTGGTTGGTGATGAGTCCCACGCCGGTGATTGTTGCGTTGTTGCTTTATTTTTTACCCTGAATCTTAGCTTCTATGACTATTTTTCAAAATTATGAAATAAAATTATTTAGAGAAGATGTATCTAAAGGTTTAATAACAAGAAATTAGAAGACATTATGAGATACCTATGTATATAAAGATTTTATATGTGCAAGGCATGTGGATGACAACTGTATGCCATGATATGTTCCATCATTATTTTCTTAAATTAAAAAAATATAAAGACAAGATGCGAGAAGAAAATCCAACAACATATGTACTTATACATTAGGAGAGAGTGTAAACATATTTAAAGAATTTAGAATATAGTAACTACTTATTTTTTGTTTAGGATTTTTTGAGTGTTGTAATACTTGCATGAACAAGAACAACACTTATCAGGAACACAAACCACACACGACTAACAGTTCTCATGAATTTTAAACCTTTAGGGGTCATTCGGTTTGGCTTTTTTTTTTAAGCGGGTATTGACTATTAATGCGGATATTAGTAATATGAGTATTAATAATGTGTGTATTAATAATGTGGGTATCAGCCACACATATATTATAACGTAAGGATTATTTGTTGAATCACTGATATATTACAAATTAACAAACAATATTATTATTTAAAATATTTATTTACTCCTTAAATAAAATTTTAAAATATTCTTATTATTATGAGGGTTAATTTTGTCATTTAAATTTTAATACATGCATTATTAATACTCACATTATTAATATCACCTTCTACCCAGCATACAAAAATACATAGATCCCCGCATTAATAATGCGGGTATTAATAATACGAAATATACAAAAAGACATCCAAACATTGCAATAATTTTATGCGGATACTAAAATTTCACCGAAACTAACCGAATGCTGCGCTAAATTAATACTGAGTTTTGTGTGGATATAAATATTTAATGCAGGGAACCAAACGATCCCTAAGTTTTTTATTTTAAAACATAAATAGTTTATGATTAATTCTTGCAGTAAGTTAGATAACTCTCTAAATTAAATTAAATTAAATATAGCTCAAATTCTTCAGCTCCTTTAAGATTTTGAAAAAATTCACCATCAAAGAAGCATGAGAGGTATGATTAACGCATAATTCATAAGTTCAATTTTTTTATTTAAGACCCTTGTAGAAGATAACAATAATTGACACTTTCGATATCAATCTCTTTACGGATAACAGAAAAACCATTATCGTAACTTACGAGTATACATCCATGTACCTCTAAATGGCTTAGTAGATAAAGAAGAAACAACAACATATTTCGTAGGTAAAACATTGAAATCCTATCTATAATTTTATTCGGAAGTTAATGGTAAAATCATTTGGCTCATTTTACCTATTTGTTTCCATAGTATTTCTCCTAAATCTTTTCTTATGAGATGTTAACAAAAAGCTCTTTATCTTGGAACCTGGAGCTTCCATTACTATTTTTCTAAGTTATGGAAGGAAAATATTAAGACGTGAAGTTGTATGTAAAGAAGGAAATGTTAAGACAAAACGTGAGCAGAAAAATCTAAGAAACCGAAGTATTTACAGGATTGAGAGATTGGGAGTAATATCTTAGTTTTTGTTATGGACTTGTTAGTGTTCTCATAATATATTCATATTTAGTATAATAGAAAAAGAGAATGTCTCAAATTGTAAGTATAAAGTAGTCTAAAAGTCTTAAATTGTCTAAATAGGATTGCATTAAGGGCTACTGAATAATGGTGTAGCCGGAAATACAAATTTAAATTAGTAGAAGCAAAGACAATTAAATACAAAGTTCATAGACTATAAAATAGTTCATGCACATATATTCTTACGTTATGAGAACTTAAAGGAAAATTTAACTCCCAATCCTAGTCATCAATAAGCTGAAAAACTATCTGTGACACATCACAGAAGGGGCTTGCCATTCGTGATTAATATGAAATTGACTGCAAACTCAATTCATTATGAACTTGATGGGTGACATATCTGCCAGAAAAACTATTTTGATTATACTATTTCACTGGTGGATAGAGGCATAGATGATTCATGGAAAAGAAAAAATCGTTGCTAAAGTATAGATGATTCATGGAAAAGACCTTGTAAGAGTTTATGGTTCAACAGCAAGCCGTGCAAAAAGAGGTTAACACCGCACTTGCAGCACTTTTATGTAGCAGGAAGGAAGAACATCACATAACTGCAAGAGTAAAACGAGTCATTGAGAGACCATTTTTAGTCCCCGAGAACTCTGATACAAGAGCACATGGTCCTGTATCAGGAGGATTTGAAATTAGAGTTTCTGAAAATAGAGCTAAAAGCTCACCATCAAAAACAATCTTGGAGTTCATTTTGCAGGGAATAAAGAAGCATGATGAGCATTTGGGTCAGATTTCATGAGTTCCAAAAGTCTTCAAATTCATTTATATTGAAACATACTCTCAATAGACATATAAGTCAAATGCAGCCCCGAATTAAATTCATGATGCCGAACCTGATCAAGTGTGATGGTAATACCAATCCCCTAGATCACTATACTTCATACGTGGCCGAATTCAAAGGAAATGACTTAACCAAGGATGAAATTGAAGTTGTGCTAGTAAAGGAGTTTTTAAAAACACTTACTAAAGGTTCTCTAATTTTTACTCACTTCTACCTCCGAACTCAATTGGCTCCTTTGCTGAAATGGTAGAAACCTTAGCGAAGGCACATACCAGAGTCCATAAGGTAGAAAAAGAGTCAAAGATATCTTTGATTTATAAGAAAACAGATGACGAAGTCACATAAGGAGTTAATAGCTAGGTTCTAGAGAGAGAGTGAGAGAATGACATTGCCAAAGGTTCAAGATAACAAGGCAGGGGTAGCCTTCTCCAACAATTTGAATGGAAGTGCGTCAAAGGCAACCTAGAGGTTTGAAACTATATTGGCTATTCATTTCAAGTGTTAGAACTCCGATTGACAAGCTGAAAGTCTTAAAATCTCCATAAGGTCTGTTAGGAACTTTCTGTAGAGTTTGAGATGAATCAGACCTCGATTGGCAGGTCTTGGAAGACAATTTTATTTTCTAGTGTTGGTAAAGCCAAATTGAGGGTTTTAAGCTCGATTTGAGTAAATAAATTTTGAAGGTTTTGTTAGGTTCATATGGTAATTTTTTGCCTATGCCGAGCTTTCAGAAGCGAAATCATAGGTTGTTCAGATGTTTAATTTTTTGCAAATGTTCCAAGAGTTTGAACTTATCTTCTTTCTGTACTCTTCTTGTCTTTTGTAGATCCAATTCGAGATCCTTCTTTACGAATAGGTCAAATATGTTTTATACACCTTGTGCGCAAATTTTGTGATGATTTAGAGCTTTGTAGGGCCCTGTTCGGACACAAAATACAGCACCAGATGATGTTGCCGGGATACCAGGGGAATGTCCTGCACGATTGCAGAGGGGCTGGCACGATAGCATTTTGTTTCTGATGTTCTTTAGCGTGAAAGCACCCCTGTGGGCAAGATAACGAAGACCTGGGCACGATAGCACCAGTTTTGAGCGTGATAGTTCTGAGTCGTGGGTATAAAAAGTTCTCCATGTGCAGCCAAACTCAATTTTTATCCAAGTTGATCGGTGGAGGTCAGTCCTAAAGCTAATTCAAAGTACCAAATTGATCCAAAGTCTCAAGCAAGTGATTCTAATCTGCTCTTATCACTAACTAGAGTATTACGCATGTAGAATTCAATGAAATTCAAAGTAATTGAATGAGGTTGGAACCTTAACTAGTAAAATTGGGGAATTGGGGTTTATTGACACCAGAAATGTAATCAAATGTTATATTTGTAATTCGTGGGGCTGTGATGTCACAGAATGAATTGTTTATGGGTATTCAGCTAAGTTAGGCCTAGGGGCAGTTTTGAGATTTCCTAAATAAAGCACGCTTTTGTTAAGTATTCCGATTTTTAGCACTTATATGTGCTATTATATTTCCATGGATCAAATTGTAGAACTTCCAAGGCGATTCGGAAAGGGAAGAAGGTCGTACAGTAATCGATTGGCTCCAGATTTGAGGTAAGTGGTTTCATCCTACCCTTTGACGGCCTTCGGCCTTATGAATGTTCTACCAACACGTTCGTTACGTGCGTAGCTACCGTTAGGTATACTTACTATGCCATATCTTTGATTGTATTTGTGATTGCAGTATATCTTAATGGTGTATTACATTAGACTCGGTGTTGAACCAAGAAGAGAAGTATTTTGTTGTGTATATGAATATGAGCTAATAGATTATGATGCGTAAATTCTTTTTTAGGATAAAAGCTATATTATAGTTTTGAATACCTATTTTTAAACTTAAAGCTTAGCACTATATTAAGAGTATGAGTTTTGATGTAAATATCAATTGGGGGATAGAGGCATTATGTTAAGCTGTGTATCCTTATAGAATCAGCTGGTTCACGATGAGAGTCCTGCACAGGTGATTGTCACGTTGTAGCTTTATTTTGGACCCTGAAGATTCTATGACTGTTTTCAAATTATGAAATGAAAGTATTAAGACAAGATGTATCTAAAGGTTGAAATGTTATGACAAGTCATTAGAGGAAATTATGAGGTACCTATGTATATAAAGGTTTAATATGTGCAAGACATGTGTTGGGCATGTGCATGACAAGTTCCATCATTATTTTCTTAAATTATCTAAGGGAAATAAAAAGACAAGATGTCTGTAACGGTGAAAATGTTTAGACAGGATGTGAGAAGAAAATCCAACAAATCTATGAATTTATACATTGGGAGAGATTTGAAGATGTTTAAAGAATTTAGAATGTAGTAACTACTAATTTTTCGTTTAGAATTTTATGAGTGTTCTAATACATGCATGAATGAGAACACCACTTATTAGGAACACAAACCACACTTGACTAACAATTCTTAAGAATTTTAAACCTTTCAATTTTTGCTGGAAAAATGAGATTCATGTCAGATAGATTTTTTAAAACAAAAAAAGCTTAAAATTGATTAATTCAGGCAGTAAGTTAGACAACTCTCTAAATTAAGTTAAATATAATTGTAATTCCTCAACTCCTTTAAGATTTTTTTAAAAAATTAACTATCAAAGAAGTAAAAGAGGTGTGATTAAAGCATAATTGAGAAGTATAACTCTTTCGTCTAAGACCTTTGCAAGAACTGACTAATAATTGGCACTTCCGATATCAATCTCTTTAAAAATAGCAGAAATCTCTATCATAACAAAGGTTCTGAGTATACAATCATGTATTTCTAAATGGCTTAGCAGCAAAAGCATAAACAACAACCAATTTCATAGGTAACAAAATTGATATTCTATCGATAATTTTATTCAGAAGTTTAATGGTAAAATCATTAGTCTCCTTTTTTTGGGTTAAAGGATTATATAATGAAACCAAAAAGTAGCATTTTACATCATGTCAAGTGTTAGACCACTGGCTTCCAACTATTGGCCAATATCTATCTGGCTATCTAATCATAATATTTCTACATACAAAATGAAACTGTTACATTGCTAAGGATAGGAATTCAACAATGACAAAGCTTGCTTCCACCTGCATATTCCTTATCATTTGATATGAATATGCATTGCACTCTCTCTACGCAACATGTCAGCATCATAAACCCTTTGTTGAAACATCAGTGCGTTCCTTTCTCTCTATATCAAGTACATGCATAGTGAAAATACAGCCAATGACGGCTCTTATTCCAATCTTCCTTTTTGCCATAGTGCAGGCCCATTGCAGCTCTTGTTGCCAAGTCCCAGTGCCTCTTTGATTGTTCATCCAAGCCAGTAGCCTCAGCCAAAGTGAGCTAGTTATTTGAAAATAAAAAAAGAGATGGTTGAATGTTTCAGTGGCTGTGTCACAAAAGAGACATTTTAAAGGAGCTTGAATTCCAAACTTCAGTAATCTATCCACAGTTGCAAGTCTCTGCTGAACTGCAAGACAAAAAAATTTGTATCTTGGATGTATATTGTGATGCAGTGTGAGGCATTTCTAGCGAACCTTGTTGTATTGGGCCAACAGTTCATAGTACTGTGTAAATCCCCTTGCAGTTTTGGACATTCCATGACAAGTAATCTGGTGTCTATGATCTTCCTAATCACCTAAAAAACAGCATTTGGTGACTTGCATGTATCAATTCCTTCTCTTTTTAGGTAGTAACTATGTATCCATTTGACCCATAAATAGTCTTTCTTCATTGTTATGTCCCACAACTGTTTAAGTATATCACCTCTATTCCATATAAAAAGATTTATCACAATCAATCCACAAGCAGAGTAGGGGAGGCAGACTTTGTCCTAGGCAACCAATACTTTTCTAGAAACTTTTAGAGACTCCTGTCCACAAGTAGGTTTTGCAGATAGTCTCAATAGCCTTCATTACCTTCTTGGGCATCAAGAAAATTTATGCCCGGTATGTTTGGACCCCAAATTGATGCAACCCAAATTTGGCTTACGTCCCAACTGTCAAGAGCCAAGCTTGAGAGCACAAAGAATACAAGTCAAGGACTTCAGAGGAGCGTTCGAGAGTGATTTGAAGTCATGGACTTGAACACCGTCGAGGGAGGACCAACTACGGACCAAGAAGGAGCGCCTAGAGTTCAATTTGAAGCGCCTCCACACCTTCCAGGAAGAGGCGGACCGCTTACTCCACTAGGCGGGGCGCCTACTTGAAGACAAGTTCTCTGAATCTCCTAAGAGGTGGACCGCCTCTGTTAATGGGCGGACTGCCCACTCTGTGATACCTTGATTCATGTGGGGCGCCTGCTCCTATGAAGGCATGACAGAATTCCAACTTATTTTATGTGTAATTCCAACTATAGCCCTGCGTGGCCTCTATTGTTTTAACCCACTTTGGAGGTATTTAAGACATTTCATTTAGGAGCATGGAACATCTATAAATACCACACTTAGCCATTTCGTTAGCTAGTTAGTTTTTGAATATTGAATAGAGAAGAAATGAAAGAGAGGCATTGCCTTTTTTGTAGAAGCTTAATGACACGACCCAAAATCTGACTAGGCCGTGGGGCACCCGACATCCTCCCCTAGAGCCGTCGGGCGAACCCTTACCAATTAAATTAGGAAAATATATATAATTCAATTTATAAATAAGAACAATACTTAGAAAGAAATACAGACATACTGATACCTCTAAGCTGTACAAAAGAAATTACAGTTGACCACCCAACATACTATGTTTAGGGCTATCCAGACTAGACATCTAAGAGTACAAAAGAAGACAAATACCTCCTGAAGGAAGCAAAATGCAACTGAAATAATAACCAATAAACTGGTTGCTATCCAGAATAAAAGCTGGCTCACCCTGACAGCTGAAGTCGTCTTCGCTCCTTCACAACGTGGCGAACTCAATTCTGGAGCGAACCTGCCGAAACAAAATAGATAGAAAAAAAACAAATAGCAAACAAGGGTGAGTCAAAGGACTCAATAAGTGGGGCAGACTAGCCACCTCAAAGAATAGGATGGCTAGCCAGGGAGAAAAGAAACAGATGAACCAAATTTCTCTTATTTAAATTATAAAAAGGCAGAGCCAGATAATAACTGGAAATACGTATGGAATCACAAACTCATTAACAACCAGAAACGTAAGATAGCCAGAACATATAGGTATCCCGAACATATCAACAATCAGAAATACATCATACCGTCGCGGTGTTCAACCCGATCCATATATTTATACTATTGCGGCGTGCAACCCGATCCATATATTTATATTATTCCGGCGTACAATCCGATCCATATATTTATACCGTTGCGGCGTGCACCCCGATCCATATATTTATACCGTTGCGGCGTGCAACCCGATCCCCGCAACCCAGAATACGAGCCAGAAATATATAGGCAAACTGAGATATGTCCACAACATGGTGTACATACCGCATACATAAAACACAACACAATACACACAATAGTCAGTACGCGGTGCAATGAGATGGGATGAATGCGGTATGATGCAATGCAGTCACATATGCCTGATACCTATCTCCGGCGCGGGACTCTCATCGTCTACCAGGAGATATATGCAATAATGACCCTTCACCGGCTCGGGACTCTCATCGATTACCGAGAAGTACCTGTAATGATGACCCTTCACCGGTGCGGGACTCTCATTGCCAACCGGGAAGTATATGCAATAATGACCCTTCGCCGGTGCGGGACTCTCATCGCCAACCAAGAAGTATATGCAATAATGACCCTTCGCCGGTGCGGGACTCTCATCGCCAACTGGAAGTATATGCAATAATGACCCTTCACCGGTGCGGGACTCTGATCGCCAACCGGGAAGTGTATGCAATAATGACCCTTCGCCGGTGCGGGACTCTCATCGCCAACCGGAGGTATATGCAATAATGACCCTTCGCCGGTGCGGGACTCTCATCGCCAACCGGGAAGTATATGCAATAATGACCCTTCGCCGGTGCGGGACTCTCATCACCATCCGGGAAGTATATGCAATAATGACCCTTCGCCGGTACGGGACTCTCATCGCCAACTGGGAAGTATATGAAATACTCAAAACCAGAGTGCAATGCTCATATGCTCAATGCAATACCAACAACATGGCATAACATCTAATATACAATGTAAATTCAAAGCTAATGCGTAATGAGTACGCCTATCGGCAGCTACACACGTAACGAACACGTGGTAGAATATCCACAAGGCCAAATCGGAGTCCTAACTTTCAAAATGACTGACCGAGGTCGTTTCGTTCTCCTCCACTTAAACTCTCGTTCGTCGGACGAAGCCTAAGTCTTAAAGCAAGATTCACGCAGATAACAAAAAATTTGCACGAACTTCTTAAACTACTCCATGGGCATTATCTTCTTAATACAGGATCAGAATTATAAGACGCATATCGAACTCTTGGGATAAAATATATCTGGATAATATCATAACATCGTTACCCAGCTTATTCTGACTAAGTTGATCCTACCTCGATCATGAGAGGAGAGCTCTACATTTTCGAAATGAAGATACACGCAACTCTAGATGGGCTAACATGATTCTACCGGTGAATCACCTCATCGATGAACTTTTCGATATAGAACAAGTCGATGAAACAAAGAATTAGCTTACGCTTCAGCAACGCCTTAGAGATTTAATATTATGAGTCGGTATCAATTGGAGGAAGAGTCCTCCACTAAGAGCATAAACTCATACAACTAATTTGAATAGAAATAGTCATCCTCGCACAACCCGCTTGATTAAGGAAGACTTAGCTAAATAGAGAATGCGGCTCAGACCTGAGCTACCAAATTACTCTCTCGAGTTTCCAAACAGCTGCAACTCTCGAGTTTCCAAACAGCTGCAACTCTCGAGTTTCCAAACAGCTGCATACATTTTCTATAAGCACCACCGCCTGATGGATCACATCAAAGATTTAATGTCGCCTCTCATTACCCTTAGTAGCCTTAAAAACAACAATATGCTTACCCGGCTACCTTGACACGCACTCTGACTCAACACAGGGAACATCACACGAGGCTACTGACCGCCTAAACTTACCAGTGCCGAACAAAGAAGAGATGGCAATGGACTGAGGATAGAAATAATTAGAGCTTCTGGAAGCTCATCTTTTTATTTGCTTGGCTCCGAGAGCTACACTACTTCCGAGTCAGGCTAATCAAAGAATCCCAATTGAAGAGATAGACATTAAATGAGCTCTATGGAACAACATCTATGTCAATTTAACCTCCCAATAAGAAGTAAACTCTGACAATTTACTAGAAATCCTTTTATAACCGAGACAAGCTCATAGAATAACATGACTCTACTAGCGCCTCGAACCATGAGGAGATACGTAGATCGAGTATTACTTATTAATAACTTTACATCGAAAGAAAAAATGACATTTTCTGATGGTGATGAATAAGAATCCTATCATCCTACCAACACTGAATTCCAAAGAGCAGTAGACTAACTTGACATTATAACAGAATGAGGCACAACAAGATGCCAAGCAAACAATATTGATACTCACTCATAAATCTCTCACATTTAAACCAGATAAACTAGTAGGGTCATCACAAATGCCAGGAATAAATCATATCAGAAGCTCACCCCTCTACCGCAACCGATTCTTAATAGAAACGACATCCAAAGAAACCATCGAAACATGATAAGACACACCATTTCCAGATCGATCGAAAGAATCAAATCTTACTCACATTTAATGGAAGAAGAAATACATGGGTGTACTGCATCGGATACCTCAGCATCCTGCCAGACTGACAGTTCATCAAACTGCCTCTACAGCTGAGTTGAGCCATTATCCTAGTAATCACCTTCTGAAGAACCACTGCCACCACGCTCTAAACCTTTACTGGATGGTGGCATTTCTCTGGCTGATTGAAATCTAAATGAAATTCCCTGCGACTGCGCAGATGCCTAATAACGAGAGAAAAGACGACTGCCTACTTGTCGGGGTAAGGAAAAATCCTCAAAGAATAGCCAGATTCACGACAATGATACCAATTTTTCGCTGAAAAGTGGAAGCTGGAAAGATTGTTGATAGCTATAAAGAATGGACTGATTCTGATCTTGACGAGCTACTGGCGCACTCTAAGAATCACGTAACACAAGCTGAGATAACCTGGAAGGTGACCTCCCAAAATAATCAGCACTCTTACCTTCAAACGAGGTATGGTGCCCACAAGGGCCGCAGGATTTCTCGCACTCTCGCTCTAACTTATGGTATGCCTCGTACCTTCAAGCAATATCAACAACGACATTAAATGAAGTCCCAATCTCAATTTCTCGAGCCATCCGGGATCTCAAGGAAGGAGAAAGGTCATCAATAAATCTTTACATCTCTCAAAAGACTCATGGACTAGTTTTAATGCATATCCAGCCATTGTATAGAATTCAATCTCATATTTTGAAACAACAACGGGCTAACCGACAGGCTACCCTGTCCAATCCACCCAAACTGGGAACACTTTTCATCTCGCTCGCTACTCGAAAGGAACTTTTCCACGAATCTAGAAGAAAAATCAAACCAAGTTAGCTAATAAGAGAGCGGTCCATCAATTCAACGCTGGACCCCTGAAACTGGAAGGCAGAATAATCAACACCATACTGCTCGAGATAACCGACAGCCTGAAGGATATGCTGACATCATTTTATTTTAAAAAGAATCACGAGGTTTATCTGATGTATTGCTTAAGAATATCAGAAAGTTCAACCGCGTAAAATAATGCAACCTCTTCGAACACTCAGACCGAGCCATTACTCAGGCTAACTAACTAGCCAGAATAACTAGAGGCATAACACATGCTGTCTCCAGAACATAATTTACTGCGGCAATATTAAGAACTGGAATAGGAGCTCCCTAAAATCGAACATCTGCATTTACGGCACCCTGATAAGCTGCCTAGCGAATAACAGGTTCTTGCGGTATCTGCCTCGCCAAGATTCTCGTAAAAGCATCATAGAGAACTAAGGGAACCACAAGGCCCTGCTCCCTTGCCCATCGCGAGCTTGTACAGCTGGGACCTCTATAACTAGATCGTCAGCATGATCAAAACTCTCGGGGCTTCGTCAGTGCTAGCCCTACGCTAGACTGCTTCGTCTTGAACTCATACTGTTTGCTGATTTATCGTGCGAGGGTTCACAATTACCACGAACGAATTAACGAAAATACTTTTTCATCCTAGACCAACGCACGATCAGAAAAGAAGGAAGTGAAACTTCTTAAATGCCATCAGAGCCCCTCGTAGAAAAGTACGACGTCTACGTACCCATCACCGAGACTCTACTAGACACTGTCTTAGTCTAGATAGACTCTAAACAGGGCTCTGATACCAACTGACACGACCCGAAATCTGGCTAGGCCATGCGGGCACCCGACATCCTCCCCTAGACCCGTCGGGCGAACCCTTACCAATTAAATTAGGAATATATATATAATTCAATTTATAACTAAGAACAATACTTAGAAAGAAATACAGACATACTAATACCTCTAAGCTGTACAAAAGAAATTACAGTTGACCACCCAACATACTAGGTTTAGGGCTGTCCAGACTAGTCATCTAAGAGTACAAAAGAAGACAAATACCTCCGGAAGGGAGCAAAATGCAACTGAAATAATAACCAATAAACTGGTGGCCATCCGGAATAAAAGCTGGCTCACCCTGACAGCTGAAGTCGTCTTCGCTCCTTCACAACGTGGCAAACTCAATCCTGGAGCGAACTTGCCGAAACAAAATAGATAGACAAAAAAACAAACAGAAAACAAGGGTGAGTCAAAGGACTCAATAAGTGGGACAGACTAGCCACCTCAAAGAATAGGATGGCTAGCGAGGGAGAAAAGAAACAGATGAACCAAATTCCTCTTATTTAAATTATGAAAAGGCAGAGCTAGATAATAACTGAAAATACGTATGGAATCACAAACTCATTAAAAAACAGGAACGTAAGATAGCCAGAACATATAGGTATCCCAAACATATCAACAATCAGAAATACATCATACCGTCGCGGTGTTCAACCCGATCCATATACTTATACCGTTGCAGCGTGCAACCCGATCCATATATTTATATCATTCTGGCGTGCAACCCGATCCATATATTTATACCGTTGCGGCGTGCACCCCGATACATATATTTATACCATTGCAGCGTGCAACCCGATCCCCGCAACCCAGAATACGAGTCAGAAATATATAAGCAAATTGAGATATGTCCACAACATGGTGTACATACCGCATACATAAAACACAACACAATACACACAATAGTCTGTATGCGGTGCAATGAGATGGGATGGGATGAATGCGGTATGATGCAATGCAGTCACATATGCCTGATACCTATTTCCGGCGCGGGACTCTCATCGTCTACCAGGAGATATATGCAATAATGACCCTTCACCGCCTCGGGACTCTCATCGATTACCGGGAAGTATATGTAATGATGACCCTTTAACGGTGCGGGACTCTCATCGCCAACCGGGAAGTATATACAATAACGACCCTTCGCCGGTGCGGGACTCTCATCGCCAACCAGGAAGTATATGCAATAATGACCCTTCGCCGGTGCGGGACTCTCATCGCCAACCGGAAGTATATGCAATAATGTCCCTTCGCCGGTGCGGGACTCTCATCGCCAACCGGGAAGTATATGCAATAATGACCCTTCGTTGGTGCGGGACTCTCATCGCCAACAGGAAAGTATATGCAATAATGACCCTTCGCCGGTGCGGGACTCTCATCGCCAACCGGGAAGTATATGCAATAATGACCCTTCGCCGGAGCGGGACTCTCATTTCCATCCGTGAAGTATATGCAATAATGACCCTTCACCGGTGCGGGACACTCATTGCCAACCGGGAAGTATATGCAATACATAAAACCAGAGTGCAATGCTCATATGCTCAATGCAATACCAACAACAGGGCATAACATATAATATACAATGTAAATTCAAAGCTAAGGAGTAATGAGTACGCCTATCGGCAGCTACACACATAAGGAACACGTGGTAGAATATCCACAAGGTCAAGGGCCTCCAAAGAAATGGATACAAACACTTACCTCTTCCAAAAGTTATCATTGCTAATCAACAACCGCTTTATCCTTTGGTTTCATTGCCAAACGATCCCACTCTGAAAGTTTCGGGGTGAAAATTCTACTTTTCTCCGGCTCTTTTCTCAATTTTTTGGTATTTTTGGCGTTATATATCTGTTATAGCTCTCTCACTTCGTTTTCTCATGTTTCTGTCTGAAATAAAGCTAAGGGAGTTGTCCCTTAGCTTAGCCGACATTCATTCATTCCTTTTTTTTCCTTTTCGCAACGAAAATTAAAATAGAATCCTACGATATTCAAAATAATTCAAACTTTTGCATACAAGTTATACAAATATATATAACATGCTCGCGAAGGCGGATCTCAAATCGGACTCCCGAAACTCAAGATGTGAATTTAAATGAAAAAAAGTCAAATTATTTAACTGTCGGTATTTTAGCGAAAACTAGCTAAACAATATCACTTTCGAAAGTTCACAAAAATAAAAAATAATCATACGAACCTAACGGCGCTTTCGGATTTCGAATCGGAGCTCGTTTGCCAAAACCGAGATCGAAAATCCCTTTTTAATATTTATCGACAATAAAAATTGAAACCTTCTTCCGATGCCTACCAAACGAGGTCTGATTTAGCTTAAATTTTACAGGCATGTTCTAATGGACATTACAAATATTTTAAAATTATCGGCACGCCAATCGGAGTCCTAACTTCCGAAACGACTGACCGAGGTCGTTTCACTTAAGCTTCATGTATCTCTTTAAGCATGGAATACATGGAAGGTCATCCTAGTATGATTCCTTGAGTGGTACAAGTCTCTCTTTCTCCCTTGGAATCAATCTACGTATGTGAGTTTTGATTCATTCTTTCTTCTTTCATCATGCCTCCCCAATCCTTATTTCTTGTTATCTCATTTTATTGCTTCCGCTTGTATTGTTTTAGCTTCCTCATATTTAAGATTGCATCACAAATAGCACAGACTTGATCAATTGCAATCTCCCAACATAAGACAGTGTTTTAGATATCTAGCAGTTGAATCCTAGCCATAATCTTTTCAATCAGTGGCTAGAATCAACTGACACTCAACTTCTTTTAGGAAAAGGGAACACCTAGATACTTGAATGGTAGTTCACCCTCATTAAACCCCAAGCTTTGCATCAGCTCTTTCTTATAGCTTTCAGACACACTAGTTATATACATTGAGTTTTCTGTAAATTGGCATGAAGTCCATAAGACTTAGAAAATACAGTGGAAGTATCTTTTAGTAGCCTATCAGACTCATGATCAGCCCTGCAGAATATAAGTATATCATCTGCAAAGCATATATGAGTAAACCCAACTTTTCTGCATTTTGGATTAAAGTTAAAATCCTCATTCATCCCAGCTGCTTCATTTCTCTCTAGAAATACTCCATAGCAATCATAAACAGATAAGGTAAAATTGGGTCCCATTGTCTAAGCCCTCTCTTCCCTTGGAATGGCTTGGTAAGGCCTCCATTTATGACTAGTGAATAAGAGACTGTAGTGAGGCATTCCATTATCTACTAAATAAGCTTGAAAGGAAAACCGAGGTCAACCAACATCTATCTCAAGAAACTCCATTCAATAGTATCATAGGCCTTTCTTAAGTCCACTTTCAACACATACCTGAGGGACAGCCTTTACCTTCAATAGCCTTTGAATAGCTCATGATTAAAGATAACCTTGTCCAGAATGGTTTTTCCATGTATGAAAGCTGACTAGGATTGGCCAAGTATATCATCAATGACGAGCTTTATCATCCTAGTTAAGACCTTAAAAGTGATCTTATACAGTGTTGTACAACATGTTGTGGCTCTGTAATTCTTCACTTCAGTAGGTGAAGGAAATTTAGGCACGCTAAGGTGATGGCTGTCACATTTATAGGCCTATACAGCTTTCCTGTCTTGAAAAAGTTGTGGAAAGCTTCTAGTATCTCATATTTTATCACATACCAGTTCTTTCTAAAAAATTCAATAGGATATGCATCAACTCTAGGTGCTTTGTAAATAGGCATATCCTTCAAAGCTCTCATTATCTCCTCATTTGTTACTTCTTGAATTAATTGACACTTCTAAACATGACTGAGACATAGTCCTACTCTAATAGTCTCTGAGTATTGTCAAGGGAGCTCAATAGCTGCATCCTCCATTAGGCTTAATAAAAAAAGATATGAATTCCTTTTCCACCTATTTAGAGTTAGTCAGTTTAATTCTATCAGATGTATAGATAGAGGTGATGGAATTTCTTGAGGTTCTGATCTTTAGTTGTGCATAGAAGTATCTTGTTATTGCATCACCATATTTTATCCAGGTTTCTCTAGAATTCTGTCTGAGGACCTACTCTTCTTCCTGACTCCACTTCTAAATATCGGCCAAGATTTCTTTCTCCTGTTGATTTATAGAGGCGTCAAACAATTGTCTAGCCAGGTTGTGTTGTATTATCTCAAGATTTCTCCTAGCCTTATCAAGTTTTTGGTTGTATGAGGTCATATAAGCATTCAGATCCTTCATTCCTCCTTAAGGTTGTGTAGTTTCCTCTAGAATCTGCACATTGCATCCCCTAGACTGCTTTAGTGCAAGACAAAGTTCAATATAGTAGCAAACCCAGGTTCATCCATCACGTATGTAAATAGCTTAAATGGTTTTCGCCTGAGATGTACTCTTAGCCTACACTATATCAGGATTGGTAAGTGGTCAGATATACCTGGATCAAAAAAGTCAGTTGTTATGTGCCCAAACTGTTGCATCCATAAAAATTTTCTATTGCCTATTCAATCTTGCCCAACGATGTACTATCACCTTGTTGTTTGTTACACCAGGTACAGTGTCTCCCTTTTGATCTCAAAGAACTAAGCTGTAAGTTGTCTAGGAATGTTTTGAATCCCTGAATATCTGCTTGAGTGACTGGGCACAATTTTTATCAAGAGGAAAGGATATTATTGAAGTCCCCACATATTAACCAAGGTCCTGGCCCAGTAATCCCAATCATTTGCAAGTCTTGCCTCAGTGGTTCCCTTTTTTGAACTTCATTCCTAGCATGTACAGCAGTGAGGAATAAAAAATTCCAAGGATCCTTCACCAAGCTATGATATAATTGATCTGTGACATTGAGGATCCTTCACTAAGCTATGATATAATTGATCTGTGACATTGAGGATCTGCACTTGTAGGTAAAATTTCCGTAAAAGCCATATTTTCCAATTGACAGCATTTGAATAGTTACAATGCACTGCCCATCCAAGAGCAAGCTTACTTACTATTCGACTTGCTCTATGTTCCTTTACTCTAGTTTCAAGACACCCTACTAATCTACTTTACTCTTGACCAAAAAGAGCTTTTTCTTATAGGGCTTATTAAGCCCCCTAATATTCAAATTAGATATGATCATGGAGCTTGATGAGTACCTCCCTCCTTCCCAAAGCTTACCGGATTGGTCAGAACATGGAATCTATTAAGAGTATGCGCAGTGGATTGTTGCTCTAGCTCTCCAACAGTATCACTTGGGACTATCAGCTGGTCATGTTGTATTTGGATAGCTAGCTATCCTATAGACTGAATTGTAGCAACTAGTACCTAAGCACTGGTTGTTTTTCCACTTGTTCAGGGTCACTCAGTTTAGCTGAATCAGATGTATAGATAGAGGTGATGTAATTTCTCGACGTTCTGATCTTGAGTTCCGCATGGAAGTATCTTGTTTTTGCATCACCACATTTTATCCATGTTGCTCTGGAAATCTGTTTGAGGAACTGCTCTTCTACCTGACTCCACTTCTAAATTTTTGCCAAGATTTCTTCCTCCTGTTGAATTAGAGAGGCATCAATAATTTTCTATCCAGGTTGTGTTGTATTATCTCAAGATCTCTCCTAGCTTGATCCAGTTTTTGGCTTTACGACGAAATATAAGCATTCAGATCCTTTATTTCCTCGCTACGTTTGTGTAGTTTCCTCCAATTTTTGTACGTTGCACCCCTGTACTGCTTTGGTGCCAGACAGAGTTCAATATAGTGGCAAACACAAGTTCATCCATCACGTTTTGAAATAGCTTGAATGGTTTCGGTATGAGATGTACTCTTAGCCCACACTATATAAGGATTGGTGAGTGGTCAGATATACCTGGATCCATATAGTCAATTGTTATGTGTCAAAACTATTGCATCGAAAGAAAATTCCCCAATGCCAGTCAATTTTGCGGCACACTATACTATCTCCTTGTCGTTTGTTACACCAGTTAAAGTGTCTCATTATTGATCTCAAAAGAGTAAGCTACAAGTTGTCTAGGCATGCTTTGAATCCCTTAATATCTGCCTGAGTGACTGGGGCCCAAATTTTATCATCAGAGGAAAGGATATTGTTGAAATCCTCACACACTAACCAAGGTCTTGGCACCGTAAGCCTCATCATTTGCTAAGTCTTTCCATAGTGGTTCCCTTTGTTGAACTTCATTCCTACCATATACAATAGTGAGGAATAAAGGATTCTGAGCATCCTTCCCCAAGCTATGATATAATTGATCTGTGACATTTAGGACCTGCATTTGAAGGTGAGGTTTCCATAAAAGCCATATTCTCCCATTGAAAGCATGTGAGTAGTTACAATGCACTCCTTATCTAGGAGCAAGCTTCCTTATTATTTGACTTGCTCTATGTTCTTTTACTCTAGTTTCAAGACACCCTACTAAATCTACTTTAATCTTGACCAAAGAGAGCTTTTGCTTATAGGGCTTATGGAGGCTGATGAGTGCCTCTCTTTTTCTCATTGCTAGAACATGGAATCTATTAACAGTATGAACACTGGATTGTTTCTATAGCCCTCCAGCATTATCACTTTGGACTACCAACCGGTCATGCTGCATCTGTATTGCCTGCTCTCCCATAGCCTGAACTGGTCTAACAGCTAGTACCTGAGCTTTGGTTGCCCCTGTGTTGGGTTTGCCACTTGTTCAGCTTGTGCTTGTGCCTCCTCTACCATAGGCTCATTTTGTGTCTGCATCATTCCTACCTTATGCCATTCAGCTTTTGCCTGCAGAGGTTTGTTCTTGTTTCATCTTTTCTTTTTCTTTGGCTGCTGAAATTCATCCTCATTCTCACTATTTGTCTTAGGTTCATGTTGATTATTACTCCAATAGGTGCTCAAGGAATGATGCAGCCCGAACACGTGCTGATCAAGTGTTCGATCCGCCGAGGCCAATAACACGAAGCCAAGCCAAACTTCTGCACGATGTTCATATTCACTTGGCTTGGCCGAAGGAAAGCAACTACTCCGAAGCTGAGTGGCCGAGCTCAAGAGCCGCATTTGAGCCCGAGGACAAAGTGACCGAACACCAGCTCTTGGCACCGAGCAGCAAGGAACCGAACACCACAAATTGAGTTCGAAGTCAAGTGAGCGCCCGATGACAAATGTGTTAGAGCAAGCAACCAAGCACCAAAGTCAAGGCTGCCGAACACATACATTAACTCAGCCCTGCGTGGCTTATTTTTATTGGTCACCTGTGACCATTTACTATTTTATCCTTATCATAGCCTATAAATACTCTATTTATATTTCATTTGTAGGTATGAAGTTATTGATGAATATTGAACATAGCAGTTGCTATTAAGTGTCTCCGATGGAGCCGAACCCCGACATGGGATTTTAAAGAACTTGTGTCAATCGGTGTGAGTCGTTTGAACATTTTCTTTTTGGTCATTAAATTTGCAAGAAGCGTTGTCTTTCTTGAGGATTGTTGCTTAGTATAGGTGATTCTTGACCTTCATTCGATCGATCTTGAGACAAGTTCGTCACTATTCTTTCGAATCGAAGCAAGTCTTTTCGTGCTTCTATCTTTTATTCTTTTTATTTCTTCTGCGTTTCATTGTGTCTAGCTTTCCCTCGGGTTTGCTTGCACCATCTTGGTATCAGAGCAAGGTTTGAGTTTGTTCTTACAACCTCAAATCCTGTTCGTTTATTCGTGCTTGTGTCTCCAGTTTTAGCTTTCTTCCTTGTTGTGGATTGTTGTTGCTGTGGTGTTTACAAAAAAAAAAAAAGTAGAAAAATAAAAATTCAAAATTTTGGTTGATTTGTTAGTTGTTTGAATCAAACAACCATTGATTTGTGTTCACCACTGTCCGATGATTGATTTGTGTTCACCACTGTCCGATGATTGATTTTAGCACCCGACGTACAACGTTTGTGACTAGGGTTTCATGACAAAATTTTGGACTGTTTGGAGCTTAGTGGTGACTGATTTCGAACCCAGTGTGTTTTGGTTGTTACCGATGAAGACTGGTGGTTCTTGATTGATTTTGGTTTGTTTTGTGCTTAAATTTCAAAGTTCTAAAGGTTTGATCCGTCATCCGTACACCAGAAAATTGTTACGATAGTGACAGTGTACGAACACGAAAGAGCTGGATCTTAGCTCAAAGAACTTTGGACTGAGTTCCTCCGTTGTTGTTGTTACCGGAGTTGAAAGAAGCAACCCAAACTCTGTTGAAAATTCGTGGTCAGTGAACGAAGTTAAAGTGTCCGTACACCGGAGCAGAAATCTTCACTGTGCCATTGAAGAAGAAAGGGGTAATGTGTAAAGATCAAAACCCCAGGTGAAAAGTTGTCGGCTAGAAAAGGGAATTGGATAAGGTAAAACCCTATCCGTACCAAGGAGGGACCACTCTTGTACGGACAAGAGTTGGTGTGATCGAAGGGGATTCCGAAGAGGAATCGAAGGGTATATTCTCCTAGGTTTTCACTTTTCTCGTGAGTGATAAATCTTGTTAGTGGATCTCTTGAGTAATTCTTCCTACTCGAGGTCGTACCAACTCATTTGAGCGTATAGGAACTTGTGCGTGGGTGACCGAAGTCCAAATTTCGTAGAAAATTTTTTGACTTCCGAAGCGCAGAGTAAATAGCATCCGTTCCATCGAGTCGTATCAATTCACTCATCCCGAAGGAGACATTGTAACTTGTCAAATTCGAAGGAACTGAGAGAAGTTGATCAACCAAGGAAGCCATTGGCTACAAGTTCTTGAGTGACCAAAAACCGAACCCATAAATTTAGTGGACCCGAGTGCCACCCATCAAAGGTAAGGGAGCTTGTGAGGTGATTTCTAACCTTAACATTTATTTGGTCTTTGATTCGTGCAGGTACAATGGCTGGGAATGGAGGTGATGGCAAAGGCATTGAGAAGCCCGAAGTGTCGTTAGCCGATTTCATGGCTGCAATACAAGGCTTCAGTGCCGAACTAAGAGGAGTGAGTGCTCGAGTAGCTCAACTCGAGCAAGGAAGTGTGTCCGTGGTCATATCTGGGTCTGGCGCTGGAACTAGCAACTCCACTTCGATGAAACCTGAGTTGTTTGCTGAGCTTGTTCGACAACATCAGTTGAAAAGCGAGGCTGTTCGAAAGGAAGTTTTGGGCAATCTCCAAACACAACAAAACTTGGGCAATCCCCAAGCTGAGAATCAACACTTGGGCATTCCCCGAGGTGAAAGAGTACCACTTCCAATGGCCCGAAGACAAATTGAGGTCATTGATGAAAAGGTAGATGAAGGAGAATTTCCTGATGCCGAACTTGAATATGAGCAGCCGTTCGCTCAACGAAGGCAAGCTCACCGAGGTCGTAGAAATTTCTGAGGTCGAGGCCGAGGCGCAAACATTGAACGACATATGAAGCGTGAGACTGATTATCATTATGATGAGTATCCCGAATATGTTTGTGCTGTTCGAGATTCAAACTTGAGCAGTGTCAAGATCATTATTCCACCCTTTAAAGGAACTAGTGATCCGGATGAATATCTTGAATGGAAGCTTAAAATGGAGCGAATCTTCGAGACCAATGAGATGACCGATGAGAGAAAAGTTGCCCATGCCATTGCTTTGTTCGAAGCGTATGCATCTACATGGTGGGAAGCTGACAAAAGGCATAGACGAAGGAATGCCTATCCCGAAGTCTTTACTTGGCCACAGTTGAAGAGAGCAATGGATGCTAAATATTTGAGTGCTAAGTATAGGAAAACTCAATTGCAAAAGCTCTATGAGTTAAAGCTAGGGTCCAAGTCAGTTCAAGAGTATCATGATGAGTTCGAGAGAATTCGATTGAATCTTGATCTGGTAGAAGATGAAGAGCAAGCCACTATTCGGTTCAAAAATGGCTTGGCTCGGGATGTGTCATCTCAATTGAGGCTACACGTGTCCCACACGTTGGATGATTTGTTCGAAGCTGCCACCGAAGCTGAGAAATTGGTGAAGGATGATAAGGCAAACCGGTATCGAGGAGTTACTACTTCAACTCCTTTGAACCGAGGTAAAGAATAGAAGAGTCCAAATCCAACGAGTGCCAACACTATTTGAGGTTCGAAGAAACCCTTCGAAAGGGGTGTGACCGTTAACCAACCCAAAGAAGTGGGAGGTAAAGTTCAACTTAACTCTCCTAGTGCTTCAAATATTCAGTGTCATAAATGTAAAGGTTATGATCACATGGCAAAAGAGTGTCCAACTCATAAAGTTATGCTTTTGCTCGAAGATGGAACCGTCCATGAGCAAGCGAGTGACACCGATGAGGAATTTATCGAGGAGATTGACCGAGCTGAAGATGATGATGCTCGTGAAGCTGCCGAAGCTGATCATCCGGCAATGTTTCTTATGGTTCGAATGAATTTGAGCTGCATGACTCTCGAAGAAGAGGACAACCAAAGAGAGAATCTTTTCCATGCCCGATGTCGAGTAAGGGGGAATGTTTGTTCGATGATCATTGACTCAGGTAGTTTTGTGAATGTGGTGAGCCAAACCTTGGTTTCACAATTGGGACTACCTACCTTGAAACATCCCCATCCTTACAAACTACAATGGTTGAACGAGTGTGGAGAATTAAAGGTTGCCAAACAAATGTGGATCAAGTTTAGAATTGGAGAATATCAGGATGAGATGATGTTCGATGTGCTGCCGATGCAAGCTTGTCATATGCTATTGGGTCGACCATGGCAGTATGATCGATCGGTTGTTTACAATGGAAGGTCCAACACTTACACTGCGAAGCTCGAAGGGAAGAGTTTTATACTCAAACCCTTGTCTCCAAAACAGGTCACCGAGGACTACTAATGGATGAAAGAATTGAAAGAAGTGGAAAAAGCTAAGCTTCCGATGGGAACAAAATTTGTGGCCGAAGACACACACTCACCGCCCGAAGTAAGAAGTATATGTGCAATAATGCAACCGGGTGAGTATCTACGAGGCAACGGCAACGATCAGATGATGATTTGCCTCGTGCACAAGGGTATCTTTCTAAACTCTAATGATCATTTTTCTAACGATAACCCTTCGCCTAGTGCTGTACAAAGTGTTTTGCAGGACTTCGGAGACATGTTTCCCGAAGAAATGCCAGGTGGATTACCTCCGTTGAGAGGGATCGAGCACCAAATTGGCTTCGTATCGGGGTCTCAATTCCCCAACAAACCTGCATACCGGTGTAATCCCGAAGACACCAAAGAGCTCCAAAGGCAGGTTGATGAGTTGTTGAACAAGGGCCTTGTTCGAGAGAGCTTGAGTCCTTGCGCCGTTCCTGTTATCCTTGTCCCGAAGAAAGATGGAACATGGCGAATGTGCATTGATTGCCGAGCAGTCAATAAAATAACGGTAAAATATCGTCATCCTATCCCTTGATTAGATGACATGCTAGATGAGTTAAGTGGTTTTTCATGCTTTTCGAAGATAGACCTCAGGTTGGGTTACCACCAAATCAAAATAAAACCCATATATGAGTGGAAAACCGCATTCAAGACCAAATTCGGTCTCTATGAATGGTTGGTAATGCCTTTTGGCTTATCCAACGCACCGAGCACATTCATGCGACTGATGAACCATGTGCTCAAACCATTCATAAATAAGTTTGTTGTCGTTTGCTTCGATGACATACTTGTTTATAGTAAATCTGTGGATGAACATGTCGAACACCTAAAGCTAGTGCTTGATAGGCTTAGAGAAGAGAAGTTATACGCTAACTTCAAGAAATGTGCCATTTGTGTCGAACGTGTAGTCTTTCTAGGATCCGTTGTCAGTGCTAATGGTGTCGAAGTCGACGATTCAAAATTCGAAGCCATCAAAGATTGGCCAACTCCAACCTCGGTATCACAAGTTCGTAGCTTCCATGGCTTAGCTAGCTTTTACCGAAGGTTTGTTCGTGACTTTAGCACCATGCAGCTCCTTTGACCGAGCTGGTAAAGAAAGACCGTCCATTCATGTGGGGAGAGTCCCAAGAAAGGGCTTTCCAAGAGCTGAAATGGAGGCTTTGCTCTTCCCCATTGCTGCAGCTCTCTGATTTTGGCAAAGCATTCGAAGTCGAGTGTGATGCGTCCGGAGTTGGGATCGGAGGAGTGCTGATGCAAGAATCGAAGCCGATCGCTTACTTTAGCGAAAAGCTTAAGGGTGCAACCTTGAATTACTCAACGTATGACAAGGAGTTGTATGCCCTCATTCGAGCACTCGCCCATTGGCAGCATTATTTGTGGCCTCGAGAGTTTGTGATTAAAAGTGATCATTAATCTTTGAAACACCTCCGAGGTCAGGAGAAACTGAACCGAAGGCATGCCAAATGGGTTGAATTCATTGAAATTTTTCCCTATGTAATTCATTACAAAAAGGGAAAAGACAATGTTGTGGCCGACGAGCTATCAAGAAAATTTTCCTTAGCGACCACTCTCGCCTCTAGGCTCATGGGATTCGAAAGCATCATGTCGATGTACGAGGACGATCCCAAGATGAAATGCGTTCATAGCGCAATCTTGGGTGGCCAGAGGATTGAGAAATATCAGTGACATGATGGCTACCTCTTCAAGAATGGGAGGGTTTGTGTGCCAGTGTCATCGTGGAGAGAGCTCTTAGTTCGAGAAGCTCACTCCGGAGGTCTGATGGGACACTTCGGTGTCGACAAAACTCTTGGTATTTTAACCGAGCAGTTCCATTGGCCCAAAATGAGATGAGATGTGGAAAAGCTTTGCAACTCTTGTCTCGTTTGCAAGAAGGCTAAATCGATGTCCAACCCTCATGGTTTATATACCCCGGTTCCTGTGCCTGATCGACCTTGGGTTGATATATCCATGGACTTTGTGTTGGGGTTACCGAGGTCGGGGGTGGACATGATAGCATCTTTGTCGTAGTCGACCGTTTTTCAAAAATGGCTCACTTTATTCCTTGCAAAAAGTATGATGATGCACAACATGTAGCTACTTTGTTTGTTTCTAATGTGTTGAAATTGCATGGTGTGCCTCGTACTATTGTGAGTAATCGAGACTCCAAGTTCTGGAGTTATTTTTGGAAATGTTTGTGGGGTGCCCTCGGCACCAAATTACTATTCTCAATGTCTCACCATCCTCAGCTTGATGGAAAGACCGAGGTAGTTAACCGATCCTTAGGATCTTTGATACGTGCAATGACCAAAGGCAAGGTAGGAAATTGGGCTAATCGTTTGCCCATGATGGAGTTTGCATGCAATCGAACGGTGCATCGAATGATCAATATGACCCCATTCGAATGTGTGTATGGTTTTAACCCTTTGATTCCACTTGATTTAACCCCATTGCCTCGAGATTCTGTTATTGATTTTGAAGGTACTCGGCGAGCCACTGCCTTGATCGAGTTGCATGCAAAGGTGAAGAAGAACCTCGAGGAAGCTTATGCAAAGGTGGCATTAAAAAAAACAAGGGGTGTAAAAAGTTGGAATTAAAGAAGGGGGATTGGGTCTGGGTTCACTTCCGAAAGGAACGCTTCCCGAACCAAAGGAAAGGAAAGTTGGCTCCTCGAGGAGATGGTCCATTTCAAGTGTTGACCAAGATTAACAACAATGCTTACGCGATCGACCTCCCTGGTGAGTATAACGTGTCCAACACCTTTAATGTTGCTGACTTAGTTCCTTGTGTTGTAGGTCAAACTTCGGAGGACGAGGAGGGCTCGATTTCGAGGACGAAATCTTTTCAAGAAGGGGAGGATGATGTAGCCCGAACACGTGCTGATCAAGTGTTCGATCCGCCGAGGCCAATAACACGAAGCCAAGCAAAACTTCTGCACGATGTTCATATTCACTTGGCTTGGCCGAAGGAAAGTAACTACTCCGAAGCTGAGTGGCCGAGCTCAATAGCCGCATTTGAGCATGAGGACAAAGTAACCAAACACCAGCTCTTGGCGCTGAGCAGCAAGGAACCGAACACCACAAATTGAGTTCGAAGTCAAGTGAGTGCCCGATGACAAATGTGTTCGAACAAGCAACCAAGCACCGAAGTCAAGGCTGCCGAACACATACATTAACTCAGCCCTGCGTGGCTTGTTTTTATTGGTCACCTGTGACCATTTACTATTTTATCCTCAGCATAGCCTATAAATACTCCATTTATATTTCATTTGTAGGTATGAAGTTATTGATGAATATTGAACCTAGCAGTTGCTATTAAGTATCTCCGATGGAGCCGAACCTCGACTTGGATTTTAAAGAACTTGTGTCAATCGGTGTGAGTCGTTTGAACATTTTCTTCTTGGTCATTCAATTTGCAAGAAGCGTTGTCTTTCTTGAGGATTGTTGCTTAGTATAGGTGATTCTTGACCTTCATTCGATCGAGCTTGAGACAAGTTCCTCACTATTCTTTCAAATCGAAGCAAGTCTTGTCTTGCTTCTATCTTTTATTCTTGTTATTTCTTCTGCGTTTCATTGTGTCTAGCTTTTCCTCGGGTTTGCTTGCAGCAAGGAATGTCCAAATCTTATACAATCGGTGCAATAATGTGGTCTCCAATTACAATCAACTGTTTGTTTAAAACTGCCATATGGGGTTTCAAGCTCAATTACCTCAATTAATGGCTGTGACATATCAACTTCAACCACTATCCTAGCATAGGATATTCTCTCCATATTAGATGTGATTCTATTTATATAGAGAGGTGAAACGATCTTAGGTAGTTATTTTGGGAGCTAGGACTCTGATTGGCGCACTGAAAATCTTAAAACTTCCGTAAGATCCATTAAGATCTATTTATAAAATTTGAGCCGATTCAAACCTCGTTTGGTAGGATTTTGGAGAAGATTTCTGTATCAGTTGTCGGTAAAGCTTAAAAGAGGTTTTCGAGCTCGATTTAAGTAAATGAGTTCTGCTTCAAAATCTGAAAGTCCTGTTAGATTAGTATGGTCATTTGTGACATATAGAATCTTTCAGAAGTGAATTTCAAGGTCGTTCGGACAATTTCACTAAAATACCAAAAGTTAAAAAATCGGCCTCTTTCCGTGGGAGCCGTATCTTGAGTTCTGGAGATCCGATTCGAGTTCTATCTTTACGAGCATGTCATATAAGAATTTTGTACAAAATTTGGGGTCATTCCAAGCTTCGTAGGGTCCTGTTTGGATCCAAAAACAAGCACCGGCTGCTTTCTTACATTATAAAACAAAAAAAAAGTTATTCAGCTCATTTCGGGCTTAATTCAGCTTCATACCATTGAACTCGGTTCCAATGCAAAATCTAAGTTCAAAACTGTTAGAAATTATCAAGTATCAATCATAAGCTAATCTATTTCGTTTATTCATGATTCTTGTGCTATAATCTCTTGAAATTGAATTGGGAAATGGGGTTTGGACCCTAAAAATTATGAAATTGGGAAATTTGATGAAATTGAATTTAGATATGACACCTAAAGATACCAGTGGAGGCATGGGACTATTAGGAGTCCGAAAATATATAATTTATGGGCTTCCGGCTATGCCCGACTTAGGAGTATTTTGGTAATTTTTCTTATTTTCTGTATAAAGGTTAGATATTCCTTCTTTTGGCACTTATAAGAGTGAATATGTTTCTTTGGTTTATAAAAAGATTATTTTTAGAAGCATTGAAAAGGAAAGAAAGTTATTAGTAGCAATTCTGACCCAGGACTTGAGGTAGGTTATTTTATCTGTTTCTTTGACGACCTTTGGCCTTTTAGATGATCTATTCATGCATTATTTATGTGAATAGTTGCCAATAGGGCGTACTTACTACGTCACAGTCTTGTTATGTATTTTCTGGTTAAGTTTCTTGATTTCTGGGCTATTATGTCATCTGAGGGCATGATGATTCCGCCTTAGGAACAGGAGGATTCCGCTCCTTGCATCATATTGGGGTAGGAGGATTCTGCTCCATTCATTGGGCACAAATGACCCCATCGCATCATGTTGCATTCATTTGAGGGTGGTCCTTCAGACCCTCCGTGATTGTGAGTTGTCTGCCAAGTTTTTTAAATGCCAGTTCTAGTTGTATTCTCTATCATTCTTGGGTCACGTGGTATCTAGTGAGGGTATCAAGGTTGATCCGAAGAAGATTGAGGCAGTGTAGAGTTGGTCTCATCTTACCTTGCCAACGAAGATTCATAGCTGTCTTGATCTGGCAGGTTATTATCCAAGGTTCATGGAGAATTTTTCCATTATTTCAGCTCCCTTGACGCACCTGACCTTGAAGGCAGTTCAATTCCAATAGTCCGATGAGTGTGAGGTGAGCTTCCAGAAGCTCAAGGCCTCAATGACTTTAACTCTAGTGATATCCCTTCGTTCTGGCACTAGTGGGTTTGTAGTCTACTACGATGCATCTCGTGTGGGTCTTGGATGTGTTCTTACGCGTAACGAGAGGGTGATTGCTTATTCTTCCAGACAGCTAAAGCCTAATGAGAAGAATTATCCAACTCATAATCTAGAGTTGGTAGTTATGGTCTTCGCTCTGAAGATTTTGAGGCACTATCTTTATGGAGAGCCTTGTGAGGTATATACCGATCGCAAGAGCTTGAGATATCTCTCGTCTTAAAAGGATCTTATCGGCTGGCAGCGGAGGTGGCTTGTATTTATTAAAGATTATAATCTCACCATCTGCTATCTTCCTGGGAAGGAGAATGTTGTAGCATATTCCTTGAGAAGAAAGTCTATAGGCAACATGGCTTTCCTTTATGCTGACATGAGACCTTTAGCCTAAGAGCTGTAGTCCCTTGGCGACCCCGACATGATATTTGTTCGCCCAAGCTCCAGTCGAGTCTTGCGTGTATTGCAGCTCAGTCTTCCTTAGTTAGTCAGACATAAGGAAGACAGTTCGAGGATCCACATTTGCAGGAGTTGCGTAGTCGTGTCCTAAGTGGAGGAGTTCCCTCCTTCGAGCTTGATTCAGATGGTGTTCTTCGATTTAATAGCAGACTATGTGTCCCTAATGTCGGGGATTTGAGGCAGTTAGTGTTCCCCTAGGCTCATAGCTCACGTTATTCTAAGATGTATCAGGATCCTCGAGAGTTATATTGGTGGAAGGGGATGAAGAGGGATGTGTTTGATTATGTGTCTCGTTACTTGAACTGTCAGCAGGTTAAGTTCGAGCACCGGAGGCCCGCAGGGTTAGCTCAGGCATTACCTATTCCCAAGTGGAAATAGGAGCAAATCACTATGAATTTTGTGGTTGGTCTGCAAAAGACCCTGGCGCCATGATTCGGTCTGGGTTAGTATGGACAGACTGACTAAATTAACTCACTTCATTTTTATGAAGAGTACCAGTTTAGCTCAGAGATTGACTCATATGTTCATTGGTCAGGTGGTTTGGCTGCATGGCACTCCAGTGTCTATCATATCCTATCGTGGTACCTAGTTTACCTCCCAGTTCTGGCAGTCTATTTAGAGGAAGTTAGAGACCCAAGTGCAGCTTAGCATGGCGTTCCATCCTCAGACTGATGGTCAAATCCGAGCGGGTTATTCAGATTCTGAAGGATATGATGAGAGCTTGTGCATTGGACTTCGGAGGCCACTAGGATGGCCATTTGACCTTAGCAGAGTGATTTTTTGTAATAATAGCTATCAGTTCTCAATTCATGTGGCCTCAAACTCCATTTGAGGCCTTGTATGGCCGTAGATACCCTTCCTATCGGTTGGTTCGAGTCTCGAGATATGGAAGTGATGAGTTCAGAGATGGTTCATCAGATCTTGATGTCGTTCGTGTTATTCAGGATCATCTGCGGACCGCTCAGAGCAGGCATATTTTATATTCGAACCAGAGGAGCCGAGAGTTAGAGTTCGAAGTCAGCGAAATTGTATTTCTAAAAGCGTCACTGATGCGGAGTGTAAAGAGATTTGGGAGGAAAGGAAAGCTCAGTCCTAGATTCATTGGCCCTTTCCGCATCGAGAAGCACATCGGTAAGGTGGCTTATCAGCTCGATTTGCCAATTTCTTTGCAAGTTCATCCTGTATTTCTTGTGTCGATGCTTCGAGAGTTTATCCAGGATCCTTCCGAAGAGATTGAGTTATATCTTTCTCAGCTAGATGTGAATCTAGCCTATGAGGACTTCCTAGTTGCCATACATGCCAGAGATGTCCAGAAGCTTCGTTTGAAATAAATTCTGATTGTTCGAGTGTGAAGGCATAATCGTTCTCACGAGGAGGATACTTGGAAGCTTGAGTCCAGTATGCATGAGAGGTATCCTCACCTCTTCGACGATTCAGGTTCGATCTTGATAGTTAAATCCTGAAATTCCTTATCGTTGTTTATGAATATGGTTCCATAATGGTGTAGTAATATCTTATAAAAGATTGTTTAAATTTTGTGTAAGCATTCTTATTCATTGTGTGAAATCTATTCTAGACTCGAGCTGGTTCAAGGACGAACGAGAGTCTAAGTGGAGGAGAATGAAATGACCTTAGGTAGTTGTTTCAGAAGTTAGAGCTCTGATTGACACGCTAACAGTCTTAAAAGTTTGGTGAGGTTCATTTGGACCTATCTGTAAAATTTGAGCTCATTCGGACCTTGTTTAGTAGGATTTTTTTAGAAGGTTTCCATTTCAATTGTTGGTAAAGCTTAAAAGAGGTTTTCGAGCTCAATTTAAGTAAATGAGCTCCGATTCAAAATTTGAAAGTTGTGTTAGGTTTGTATGATTATTGGTGACTTGTAGCAACTTTTGGAAGTGAATTCTGAGGTTTTTCGGACAATTTCGCTATAATACCGAAAGTTAAGAAATCGACCTTTTTTTGTGGGAGCTGTATCTTGAGTTCTAGAGATCCGATTTGAGTTCCGTCTTTGCAAGCATGTCAGGAAAGTCTTATATGACTTGTGTAGAAAATTCGGGCTCATTCCAAGTTTCATAGGGTCCTATTTGGACCCAAAAACCAGCACCAACTATTATTGGTGCAAAAACAACATAGTAAGTTGCTTTCTTATCGTATAAAAAAATAGCTTTTCAGCTCATTACGGGTTTAATTAAACTTCAGTCCATTGAAGTCGGTTCCAAGGAAATATCTAAGTTCCAAGTTGTTAGAAATCATCAGGTATTGATCCTAAGCTAATATATTTTGTTAATTCATGATTCTTGCGCTAGAATCTCTTGAAAATGAATTGGGAAATTGGGTTAGAACCCTAAAAATTATGAAATTAAGAAATTTGATGAAATTGAATTCTGATATGAAAACAAATGATAACATTGGATTCGTTGGACTATGAAGAGTCCGAAAATGCATAATTTATGGGCTTCCGGCTAAGCCCGGCTCAAGGGTATTTTGGTAATTTTTCTTCTATTCTGTATAAAGGTTAGACACTCCTTCTTTGGGCACTTATAAGTGCGAGTAGATTTCTAAAAGGCATCATAAAGAAAAGGAAGTTATTCAGTAGCAACTCTGACCCAGGACTTGAGGTAGGTGATTTAATCCGTTTCTTTGACGGCCTTTGGCCTTTTGGGTGATTTATTCACTCGTTCTTTACTCGAATAACTACCGAAAAGGCATACTTACTACACCACAATCTTGTTATGTATTTTTCTGGTTACGTTTCTTAATTTCTGGGCTATTATGTCATCTGCGGGCAATAGGATTCCCCTCCTTGCATCATATTGAGGGTAGGAGGATTTTTTCCGGAGTAGGAGGATTCTGCTCTATTCGTTGGCCACATGGGACCCTATTGAATCATGTTGTATTCATTTCATAACTTTCTATGTGTTTTCTACCTGTATAAGACTGCTACTCGCCCATCCGTGCCTTGTTTATCGGCTAGATGTTGTTACTTTTAGTTTCCCTGGCTCGTTTGACTTTTCTTGAGTTAAATAGCTATTCTTCGCCTATTGAGTCTTTATGACTCACTCTTTACCTATTTCTTCTTTTGTATTTTTGTTTCGACAGATTCTGCTCCATAACCCAGCCTGCATCACGATAAAGGAACGTGGCGATTTCAGTTATCCGTGGTGAGCCAGCTTGTTCGTTCTGGCTACCAGCAATATATGTTATTGTTATGTGTCGGTTTTGTTCTCTTTGAGAAATGTATATATTTTTGGCCTTCTTAGATATCTAATCTGCAAACCTCTAGACTTTTTACTGGGTAGCTAGCTGCATTTTTGGGCAACTTGTAATATTTGTGTGATATATCACTTTTGAGTCCTCTATGTCTTGTTTTATGTTTCTTCTACCTCTTCATGCTTAGTTAAAGTTTATAGGGTTCGCTCGACAGGTCTAGGGGAAGTTGTCGGGTGTCCGCACGGTCTATCCGGAAATCCAGGTCGTGTCACGAGGTCTCCCCACATCACTACCTAATTTCCAATTAGCCTCCATAGAGCAGTACCACATAATCAACCCAGGGAATACAACCCATAATAGGATTGTTGTGAGTCATTCAGGATCAAAGGGGAAGTTTATATCCCATAGCTGAAGGATCAAAGGCTTGTTGTGAAAATAGTAAGGTCCAGATTGCATTACAAGCTCACATTCATCAGCTTTTTGAAACTTAAAAATAAAGTAACCTTTCCCATGTTTAAAGATCAAAGGTTTTTTCACAAATTTCCAGATGTTACTCACATAGTTATCCTTTGATTTTTTCCTACCGTGTATCACTAATTACAGTCTATAAGTGCATTTTTCCAGTATTCCTCATGTGCTTTGGTGTCTTCCTGTTCTATTTTAACTACTATTTTACCAGTCCTGTTTAAAGAAGGGATGTAAGCTGAGGAGCCATATGTGAGCTTCTGTTTCCTTGACTAATAGCTTTAGAGAAGGTTGCACCGACGAGGTTGCTAAATCTGAGAACACTAGCTTCCTACCAGCTAGCTCCTCTTTAATTTTACTGTCTATGCCCTCAACTTAGCTGGGTATTCCTGTTTTACATGCTCGATATTCTCATCCTCTTCCGGAACCATAAGCATTGAATTGAGAAAACTGGCAAAGGTGAGGGGAGGGCGAGGTTGTTGCAGCTCATACGACGGTGAGTGTTTTCAGTTAGTTTTCAGTGTCGGGGCATGGTCCTTGGCATACAATAGCACTTTTTTTTAACATAGAGTTTCTCGTAAATATTCTCTTATGAGATAGTAGCAAAGAGTGTTTTATCTTTGAATCTGAAGCTTCCATTACTATTTTTCTAACTGATGGAAGTGAAACATTAAGACATGAAATTGTATGTAAAGGAAGAAATATTAAGACAAGATGTGAGAAGAAAACCTAAGAAACCTGAGTATTTATAGAATTGGGAGATTGGCAGTAATATCTTAGTTTTTGTTCTGGACTTGTTAAGTGTTTTAAGTGCATGATATATTCATTTCTAATATAATAGGAAAAGATAATAACTCAAATCGTAGTAATAAGTATAAAGCAGTCGAAAGTTTTAAATTGTCTAAAATAGGATTGCATTAACGGCAAGTGAATAATGGTGTTTAATTGGTATTTGGAGTTAGGAATACAAATTTAAATTAGTTCAAGAAAAAAAATTTAAATTAAAATATAATTTGTTTCGAGGATATAAGCTCTAAAAAAAGGCAGCCTGATACACAAAGCATCCCCGTTCACGTAGGGTCTGGGGAAGGGCCACATCCCAAGGGATGTGATGTATGCAACCTAACCTGATCCAAGCATTAGCGGTCGTTTCCAAGGCTTGAACTTGTGACCTATAGGTCATACAAAGATAATTTTACCAGTGGTTGTTTACTAGGATATAAGCTTTGTTAGGGTTATAAATTTGTTGTTATGCTTTAAGCTTAGTACTATATTGAGAGTATGATTTCTGATGTGATTATGAATATCAATTGAGGGATAGAGTCATCCTGTTAAGTTGTGAATCCTTATAGAATTAGCTGGTTGACGATGAGATTCCTGCCCCGATGATTGTTACGTTGTAGCTTTAATTTGGACCCTGAAGATTTTATGGCTAGTTTTCAAAATTATGTAAAAAATATATTAAGATAAGATTTATCTAAAGGCTGTAATGTTATGACAAGTCATTAAAGGAAATTATAAGATACCTATGTATATGAAGGTTTAATGTGCAAGGCATGTGCTTGGCATGTGCGTGACAACTGTGTGGCATGACATGTTCTATCATTATTTTCTTAAATTATCAAATGGAAATAACAAGAAAAGATGTTTATAAGGGCAAAAATGTTATCAAGATGTGAGAAGAAAATCCAACAAACCTATGTTAATATTGGGAGAGAGTGTTAAGATGTTTAAAGAATTTAGAATGTAGTAACTAATTAGTTTTTGTTTAGGATTTTTTGAGTGTCGTAATACTTGAATGAATGAGAACACCTCTTATCAGGAATGCAAACCGCATGTAACGAACATATCTCAAGAATTTTAAACTTTTATTTATTAATTTTAAAACACGAAAAGTATTTGATTAATTAAGGAAATAAGTTAGATAACTCTTTAATTTAAATTAAATATAATTGAATTTCATCAACTCCTTTAAGATTTTGAAAAATCACCATTAAAGAAGCATAAGAGGTATGATTAACGAATAATTCATAAGTATATTTTTTTTGTTAAAGACCCTTGCACGAAATCACTAATAATTTGCACTTCTGATATCAATCTGACACGACCCGAAATCCGGCTAGGCCGTGCGGGCACCCGACATCCTCCTCTAGACCCGTCGGGCGAACCCTTACCAATTAAATTAGAAAAATAAATATAATCCAATTCATAATTAAGAACAAGGCTTTAAAAAAAGCACAAACATACTGATACCTCGAAGCTGTAAAAAGGAAATTACAGATGATTACCCAATATACTAGGTTTAGGGCTATCCATATTAGATATCTAAGAGTACAAAAGAAGACAAATACCTCCTGAAGGGAGCAAAATGCAACTGAAATAATAATCAATAAACTGGTGGCCATCCGGAATAAAAGCTGGCTCACCCTGACAGCTGAAGTCGTCTTCGCTCCTTCACAACGTGGCGAACTCAATCCTTGAGTGAACCTGCCAAAACGAAATAGATAGACAAAAAGAAACAACAAACAAGGGTGAGTCAAAAGGACTCAATAAGTGGGGCAGACTTGCCACCTCAAAGAATAGGATAGCTAGCCAGGGAGAAGAAAAACAGGTAAACCAAATCCATCTTATTGGAACTATAAACAGGCAGAGCCAGATAATAACTGAAAACACGTATGGAATCATAAACAACCAGGGACATGAGGTACATAAAACATATAGATATCCCGAACATGTCAATAATCAGAAATACATCCTGTTGCGGCATGCAACCCGATCCATATATTCATACTGTCGCGACGTGCAACCCGATCTGTATATTTATACTGTTGCGGCGTGCAACCCAATCCGTATATTTATACTATTGCGGCGTGCAACCAGATTTGATCCATGTATTTATATTGCCGCAACGTGCAATCTAGGATACGAGGCAGAAATATATAAGCAAACTGAGATACGTCCATAACATGGTATACATACCGCATACATAAAACACAACACAATACACAAAATAATCAGTATGCGGTGCAATAAGATGGGATGAATGTGGTATGATGCAATGCAGTCATATACGCCTGATACCTATCTCCGGCGCGGGACTCTCATTGTCTACGAGGAGATATATGCAATAATAACCCTTCACCGGCTGGAGACACTCATCGATTACCGGGAAGTATATGCAATAATGACCCTTCACCGGCTCGGGACTCTCATCGATTACCGGGAAGTATATGCAATGATGACCCTTCACCGGTGCGTGACTCTCATCGCCAACTGGGAAGTATATGCAATAATGATCCTTCACCGGCTCAGGACTCTCATCAATTACCGGAAAGTATATTCAATGATGACCCTTCACCGGCTCGGGACTCTCATCGATTACCAGGAAGTATATGCGATAATGACCCTTCGCCGGTGCGGGACTCTCATCGCCAACCGGGAAGTATATGCAATGATGACCCTTCACCGGCTCGGGACTCTCATCGATTACCGGGAAGTATATGCAATAATGACCCTTCACCGGTACGGGACTCTCATCGCCAACCGGGAAGTATATGCAATAATGATCCTTCACCAGCTCGGGACTCTCATCGATTACCGGGAAGTATATGCAATAATGATCCTTCACCAGCTCGGGACTCTCATCGATTACGGGGACGTATATGCAATGATCAAAATCAGAGTGCAATGCTCATATGCTCAATGCAATACCAACAATAGGGCATAACATATAATATACAATGTAAATCCAAAGCTAAGGTGTAATGAGTACGCCTATCGGCAGCTACGCACGTAAGGAACACGTGGTATAAAATCCACGAGGCCAGGTGCCTCCAAAGAAATGGATATAAACACTTACCTTGTTACAAAGTTAGCACATCCACTCAATAACCACTTTGTCCTTTGGTTTCATTGCAAAACGATCCCACTCTATTCAATAAGCAGAAAAATATATCAAATTAGGTTAAAGGCTTCATTCCTCACATCTTAGGGCAATCCGGTTAGGAACCTGATACCTTATTCGCATACGCAATACGCAGGCCAGGCCTATGTATAGGGTTTAAGGTCACATAACTAAACCCTAAATAAATTATATTTATATGTTGCTCATAACTCACTGAGTACGAATATATAATCAACCCCACTATGGGGGTCCATTTGACCCTTTAAACTATTAATTGAACTTATTAAAGTGATATATAATATTCCAACTTTTACCGTAAAAATATATTCAAACACACGTAATAAACTCAAATAATATATTAGGATCATTACCTGAATATTTCAGGGTGAAAATTCTACTTTTCTCCGGCCCCTTTTCTCATTTTCTTGCATTTTATACCCCAATGCATCATTTCATTTTCTCTGTTTCGATACTTGTTGCTTTCTGTTCTTATTTTTGGATGAAAGCTAAGGGATATCTCTACATATCCCTTAGCACCACCGCCATGCACATGTCCATTACTTTCCTTCTTTTTGTCTTTTTGTCTTTTTGTCTCTTTCTTTTTTTTTTTCTTTTCGCGACGAAAAGTAAAACGGTACCCTCCGATATTCGAAATAATTTCAACTTTTGCATACAAGTTTTACAAAATATATGCAGCATACTCGTAAAGACGGATCTCAAATCGGGTTCCCGAAACACAAGATGCGAATTTAAATAGTAAAAAGTCAAATTATTTAACTTTCGGCATTTTAGCGGAAACTAGCCGAACAACATCGAAATTCACTTTCGAAAGTTTACAAAAGTCACAGATAATCATATGAACCTAACGACGCTTTCAGATTTCGAATCGGAGCTCATTCGCCAAAACCGAGCTCGAAAATCTCTCTTTAATATTTATCGATAATAAAACCGAAACCTTCTTCCGATGCCTACTAAACGAGGTCTGATTTAGCTCAAATTTTACAGACAGGTCCTAATGGACATTATGAATATTTTAAAATTATCGGCACGCCAATCGGAGTCCTAACTTCCGAAACGACTACTTACGGTCGTTTCATTCTCCTCCACTTAAACTCTCGTTCGTCCTCGAACGAGCCTAAGTCTAAAGAAAAATTCGCACAGATAACAAGAAAACTTGCACGACCTTCATAAGTTACTCCACGGATATTATCTCATAATTTCAGAATCAGAATTATAACACGAACACCGAACTCTTGGAATAAAACATATCTGGATAATATGATAGCATCATTGCTCAACTTATTCGGACTGAGCTGACCCTTTCTCGATCATGAGAGAAGAGTTCTATATTTTCGAAATGAAGATACACGCAACTCTTGATGGGCTAACATGATTTCACCAATGAATCACCTCGTCGATATACTTTCGATATAGAATAGGTCGATGAAACAAAGAATTAGTTAACGCTTCAGCAACGCCTTAGGGATTTAATATTATGATTCAGAATCAATTGGAGGAAGGCTCCTCTACTTGGGGCATAAACTCATACAAATAAGTTAAATAGAAATAGTCATCCTCGCACAACCTGCTGGATTAAAGAAGACTTAGTTGAGTAGAGAACGCGGCTCAGACCTGAGCTACCAAATTACTCTCTCGAGTTGCCAAACAGCTGCAACTCTCGAGTTCACAACTCCATACATTTTCTTTAAGCACCACCGCCTGATGGATCAAATCAAAGGTCAAATGACGCCTCTCATTACCCTTAGTGGCCTTGAAAAACAACCATGTGCTTACCCTGCCACCTTGACACGCACTCTGGCTCAATACAGGGAACATCACAAGAGGCTACTGACCGCCTAAGCTTACCAGTGCCGAACAAAGATGAAACGACTTCGGTCAGTCGTTTCGGAAGTTAGGACTCCGATTGGCGTGCCGATAATTTTAAAATATTCGTAATGTCCATTAGAACCTGTCTGTAAAATTTGAGCTAAATCAGACCTCGTTTGGTAGGCATCGGAAGAAGGTTTCAGTTTTTATTGGCGATAAATATTAAAAAGAGATTTTCGAGCTCGGTTTTTGCCGAATGAGCTCCGATTCGAAATCCAAAAGCGCTGTTAGGTTCATATGATTATTTGTGATTTTTGTAAGCTTTCGAAAGTGAATTTCGATGTTGTTCGGCTAGTTTCCGCTAAAATGCCAAAAGTTAAATAATTTGACTTTTTCTATTTAAATTCGCATCTTGAGTTTCGGGAGTCCAATTTGAGATCCGCCGTCGCGAGTATGTTATATTTTGTATAACTGCTATGCAAAAGTTGGAATTATTTCGAATATCATAGGGTACCGTTTTAATTTTTACCGTAACAGCGAATTTTAAAAAGAAAAAGTAAAAAAAATAGAAAAAGACAAAAAGTTAAAAAATGAGTCGGTGGCTAAGGATTTAATCCTTCGCCCAAAATATTTCGTTAAGAATACATATCCTAATAGAGAAACAAAAATGGAAAATACGGATTGGAAAAATGCCAGAAAATGAGAAAACGGGCCGGAGAAAAATAGTATTTTCACCCCAGAACATTCAGGTAATGATCTTAATATATTATTTGAGTTTATTACGTATGTTTAAATATATTTTTACGGTAAAAATAGGGATATTAGACATCGCCCTAATGACATAAATTGATAGTTTAAAGGGTCAAATGGACCCCGATAATGGAATTAATTATATATTCGTACTCAGTGCATTATGGGCAACATATAAATGTAATTTATTTGGGGTTTGGTTATGTGACCTTAAACCCTGTGCATAGGCCTGGCCTGCGTATTGCGTATGCGAATAGGGTATCAGGTTCCTACCTGGATTGCCCTAAGATGTGAGGAATGAAGCCTTTAGCCTAATTTGATATATTTTTCTGCTTATTGAATAGAGTGGGATCGTTTGGCAATGAAACCAAAGGACAAGCGGTTATTGAGTGGATGTACTAACTTTGTAACAAGGTAAGTGTTTATATCCATTTCTTTAGAGGCACCTGGCCTCGTGGATTTTCTACCACGTGTTTTCTTACGTGTGTAGCTGCCGATAGGCGTACTCATTACGCCTTAGCTTTGAATTTACATTGTATATTATATGTTATGCCCTGTAGTTGGTATTGCATTGAACATATGAGCATTGCACTCTGGTTTTGAGCATTGTATATACTTCCCGGTTGGCGATGAGAGTCCCGCACCGGCGAAGGGTCATTATTGCATATACTTCCCGGTTGGCGATGAGAGTCCCGCACCGGCGAAGGGTCATTATTGCATATACTTCCCGGTTGGCGATGAGAGTCCCGCACCGGCGAAAGGTCATTATTGCATATACTTCCCGGTTGGCGATGGGAGTCCCGCACCGGTGAAGGGTCATCATTGCATATACTTCCCGGTAATCGATGAGAGTCCCGAGCCGGTGAAGGGTCATTATTGCATATATCTCCTGGTAGACGATGAGAGTCCCGCGTCGGAGATAGGTATCGGACATATGTGACTGCATTGCATCATACCGCATTCATCTCATCTCATTATACCGCATACTGACTATTGTGTGTATTGTGTTGTGTTTTATATATGCGGTATGTATACTATGTTGTGAACGTATCTCAGTTTGCATATATATTTCTGGCTCGTATCCCGAGTTGCACGTCGCGACAATATAAATACATGGATCGAATCGGGTTGCACGCCGCAACAGTATAAATATACGGATCGGGTTGCACGTCGCGACAGTATAAATATACGGATCGGGTTGCACGCCGCAACGGTTTAAATATACGGATCGGGTTGCACGCTGCAACAGGATGAATATATGGATCGGGTTGCACGCCGCAGCAGGATGTATTTCTGATTGTTGATATGTTTGGGATACTTATGTGTTTTGGTTATTTTACGTTCCTGGTTGTTGATGAGTTTGTCATTCCATATGTGTTTCTAATTATTATCTGGCTCTGCCTTTTTATAATTTAAATAAGAGGAATTTGGTCTATTTGTTTCTTTTCTCCCTGACTAGCTATCCTATCCTTTGAGGTGGCTAGTCTGCCCCACTTATTGAGTCCTTTCGACTCACCCTTGTTTGTTGTTTGTTCTTGTCTATCTATTTTGTTTCGGCAGGTTCACTCCAGGATTGAGTTCGCCACGTTGTAAAGGAGAGAAGACGACTTCAGCTGTCAGAGTGAGCCAGCTTTTATTTCAGATGGCCACCAGTTTATTGGTTGTTATTTCAGTTGCATTTTGCTCCCTTAAGGAGGTATTTGTCTTCTTTTGTACTCTTAGATGTCTAGTCTGGATAACCCTAAACTTAGTATGTTGGGTAGTCAGCTGTAATTTCTTTTGTACAGCTTAGAGGTATCAGTATGTCTGTGATTTCTTTTAAAGTCTTGTCCTTATTTGTGAATTGTTATATTTATTTTGCTAATTTAATTGGTAAGGGTTCGCCCGACGGGTCTAGGGGAGGATGTCGGGTGCCCGCACGGCCTAACCGGATTCTGGGTCGTGTTAGTTGGTATCATAGCCCGGTTTAGAGTCTATCCAGACTAAGACAGTGTCTAGTAAAGTCTCGCTGACGGGTACGTAGACGTCCGTACTTATCTACGAGAGGCTATGATGGCATTTAGGAAGTTTCACTTCCTTCTTTTCTGATCATGCGTCGGTCCAGGATGCAAATGTACTTTCGTTAATTCCTTCATGGTAATTGTGAACCCTCGTGCGATAAATCAGCAAATGGTATGAGTTCAAGACGAAGCAGTCTGGCCTGGGGTTAGCACTGACGAAGCCCCGAGAGTTTTGATCGTGCTGACGGTCTAGTCACGGAGGTCCCAGCTGTACGAGCTCGCGATGGGCAAGGGAGCAGGGCCTTGTAGCTCCCTTGGCTCTCTACGATGCTTTACGAGAATCTTGGCGACGCAGATACCGTAAGAACCTATTATTCGCTAGGCAGCCTATCAGGTTGTCGCATGTGCAGGTGTTCGATCTCAGAGAGTTCCTATTCTAGTTCTTAATATTGCTGCAGTAAAATATGTTCCAAATGCAGCATGTGTCGTGCCACCAATTGTGCTGGCTGGTTAACTAGCCGAGGTAACAGTTCGGTTCGAGTGCCCAAAGAGGATATATTATTTTACGCGGTTGAACATCCCGATATTCCCAAGCAATGCATTAGATAATCTCTTTGTGAGTTTTTTTAAATAAAATGATGTCAGCGTATCCTTCAGGCTCTTGATTATATCGAGCAGTATGGTGTTGATTATACTTCTTTCTAGATTCAGGGTTCAACCTTGAATTGATGGGCCGCTCTCTTATTAGCTAACTTGGTCCGATTTTTCTTTTAGATTCGTGGAAAAGTTTCTTTCGAATAGCCAGCGAGATGAAAAGTGTTTCCAGTTGAGTAGATTGGACAGGGTAGCCTGTCGGTTAGCCTGTTGGTTTCAGAATATTCTATAGAATGGCTAAATACGCATTAGAACTAGTCCATGAGCCTTTCGAGAGATTCAAAGATTTATTAATGACCTTTCTTCTTCCTTGAGATCCCAGATGGCTCGAGAGATTGAGTTCGGGATTTCATTTGATATTGTTGTTGATATAGCTCGAAGGTTCGAGGCATACCATAAGTTAGAGCGAGAAAGTAAGAGATCCCACGGCTCTGGTGGGTAACCATGTTACCTCATCTGGAGGTAAGAGTTCTGATTATTTTGGGAGGTCACCTTCCAGGTTTTCTCAGCTTGTGTCACGTAATTCTTAGAGTGTGCTAGTAGCTCGTCAAGATCAGATTCAGTCTTTTCTTTACAACTATCAACAATCCATCCAGTTCTCATATTCAGCGAAAAGGTGATATTATTGTTGTGAGTCTGGCTATCCTTTTGAGGAGTTTTCCCTTACTCCGACAAGTTAGCAATCGTCTTTTCTCTCGTCATCAGGCATCTACGCAGTCGCAGGGAATTTTATTTAGATTTCAATCAACCAGAGAAATGCCACAATCCAGTAAAGGTTGAGAGCGTGGTGGCAGTTATTCTTCAGAAGGTAATTATCAGTGTAGCGGCTTAGTTCAGCGGCTTACTAGGGGTAAAGAACTTCCCTGAAGGCTCTAGTCCTTGGTGCTAGCATCCTCCAAGCTTCTGTATAGTATGAGGTACTCAGACTTCCCCCAACAGGTCATCAATATTAGGCAGGGGTGAGGACACCCCACACTTAAACTCGACATTACATGAACCTGCAATCCAAGGATAAACAAAAACTATGTGACACTATAAATAAAATAATACAAGTACAAACTCGGGTTGCCTCCCGAGAAGCGCCTTAGTTAACGTCGTAGCACGACGACACTTTTAGCTCACTTCCAGCATTTATTTCTTCTCTTCTTACGACGAACCTTTGCTTTCTTCCTTTCCTTGCGAGAACCCATCTTCCACTTCACATGTGATATGCCATTGCTATCTTAAATCCACATACTGCTCACTCACGTCATTTGGTTTACTTCCATGTTCTTGTTTGACACATTCGATCATAGAGCACTCTTCAACCTTAGTTATGTGCTCCTTCTCATTATAAACCTTGAAAGTAACCTTTTCTCCATGCGCTCTAACAGTCATCTCTCCCAGCTCCATGTCAATCAGTGCCTTCGAGGTGACTAAGAATGGTCTCCCCAAAATGATTGGAGCTTCTCAGTCCTCTTCATAATCTAGGACTACAAAATCAGCAGAGAATGTAAACTTACCAACTTTAAGCAACACATCCTCCAACTTACCATCAGGGTGAGTAAGTGATCCATCCGCCATCTTAAAAGTAACCGAACAGGGCTTGATTGCTCCTAGCCCTAACCTTTTGCAAACAGATAGAGGCATGAGATTTATGCTCACACCCAAATCATACAATGCACCAGTGATATTATGCTCTCCAATGGTGCAAGGAATAGTAAACCTCCCAGGATCTTGAAGCTTTGGAGGTAGCTTGCTCAAGATTGTGCTACACTCCTCGACTAACTCAACTTTATCTATCTCATGAGGCTTTTTCTTCTTGACTAAAATCTCTTTTAAAAACTTCACAAAGGATGGCATCAATTCAAACACATCAGTCAAAGGAATGTTAACTTGAAGCTCTTTCAACATACTCACAAATTTTTGATACTAGGCCAAATCCTTCGATGGTATAAGTCTTTGCGGGAATGGTGGAGGCGGCAGAGGTGCCTCCTTTTTCTCTTCTTTCTTCATTATCTTCTCCACTTTTTCAACTTTTTCTATTTCAGCTCTCTCCTCGGACTTGGCCATCAGCTCTCCACCTTCAATTAAAGTCACTGCAAGACATTGCTCAGGCCCTTTTTTAACAGTACTTATTTCTCCCACTAACTGCCCCAACTGGTGCTCCAGGTTCTTTTGAGCATTGGCAAGATCTTGTATGGCCTGTGCATGGGCTGCAGTGTCAGCTATCATTCTCTGCTGGCCCGCCATTATTTGCTTTAGCATATCTTCAACTGAATTACTAACCTGCTGCAGTGGAGCTGGAAGTGGGTGGTATTTATTTGGGGCTCTCGTATGCCTTGATTATAAGCATTACCAAACTGATTTTGACCCTACAGCCTGTTTTGATTACCCACGTAATAAACTGACTCTGGATTAGAGGAGCAAACCTATGTAGCATGATCTTGACCACAAACCTCACAAAAACTCTGGAGTTGTTGCACTGGAGCCACTTGTTGCTGAGTTTTTGGCAGAGCTAGCTTGCTAATTTGATTGGAAATAGCATCCATCTTCGCCCTCAGCTCTAAAACTGCATCTAACTGAAGTACCCCAGCAGATTTCTGTGTAGTAGCTCTACCATCTCCCTGCCAGTCAAGATTGCTCTGCGAAAACTTGTCTACTAATTCATAGATCTGGTCAAAGTTTAAGGCCAGTACTTGGCCTCCAGCAGCAGCATCTACCACGATCTTAGTATGCGCACTCAACCCCTCTATAAAAGTATGTGCAAGAACCTCATTGGATTGGTTATGGTGTGGACAATCTCTCAATAAAGCTTTAAAATGCTCCCAGGATGAATACAAAGACTCTCCTTCTACCTGTCTGAAGGACATAATTTCACTCCTCAACCGGGCTGTCTTGGGAGATGGATAAAACTTAGCTAAGAACTTCTTAGCCAAATCATCCCAAGTAGTGATAGACCCAGACTTTTCAGCCTTTAACCACCTCTTTGCTGCCCCACTCAGTGAAAACGGGAACAATGTCAAGCGCACATAATCAATAGGAACTCCCGTCGGTGTGTAAGTATCATTGATCTCCAAGAAATTCTCAATGTGTTGCTGCGGATCTTCATGAAGTAATCCACTATATTGCCCAGTCACATGCAGCAACTGAATCATGCCGGACTTAATCTCAAAGTACCCGGTGATAACGGGCTTAACTATGCCAGACGCTACCCTCTCCAGGCTGGGGAGAGAAATATCTCGCACAGCTAAGGTGAGTTCTTCTGCCATTCCTGTAGGTAAAGATCAAGCAAGACCTAATACCTGAAATAACACAAAACTCAAAACAAAAATTAAACCTGAATAGATAACAAGTAATCGTTCAAAAAGAAATATGTCAATTATTAGTCCCCGGCAACGGCGCCAAAAACTTGTTGCTCCCAACGCACACGCAAGTATACGTGGTCGACAAATAATAAAGTGATAAGTAGAGTATCGTTCCCACGAGGACTATTCAGACTGGACTCCTAACAAATAATTTCTTAACAACTACTCAGGGATCTTTTTCCAATGGTGAGGATTTTATTAACTAAAGAACATCAATTAAAATTGTAGAAGTGAATTCAAACAATGGAGCAAAAGTAGGTTGTAAACAATATGAATGAGACGGTCCAGGGTCAGAGTTACGACCACTCCAGTTGAGTTTTCCAATTGATTCCACTTCTTAAATCCCGGATTACTAACTAACAGATTAAATGTACCCGTGAAAACCTTTCGATTCTTCACGGTCTATGCAGGCTAATCCAATCCCTATATGTCTATGGGTTGAATCACGTGCATGCATTAACGAATTCTGTAATTTAGTTAAGCTAGGTGAGCAAGTATATGTCTATCCTACTCACAAATTGTTTCCCCGATGCCCGGGTTCACAAACTAGCCCTACTCTTTCTTATTGCGTTCATAAATTCTCTCTTTCGAGTTCAATCTAAAAACCATAGATAATGCATAATTATCAGGCCCTGACAATTACACAAGTGAAATCAAGAAAGAATAAGCAATCCGTTATGGAATTCAATTAATGAAAATCAATCTTCAAACATCAACTTTCATGAAATACTCTAACCCTAGAACGAAAGAATTAGCTATGCATACTCATAATGACAACACAAATATTTGATGAAATAATGATGTAATAGATTAATAGAAGGAAGAAAAACCCTTGTTCAAGATGTTATGAGCTCTCCAATTTGCTCCAAAGTCTTAACTTCTTTCAAAAACGAAGTAAAAGAGTATTTATAGGGTTTACAAAGGCCTAGTAATAAGTTACACCTAAGCCTAGATGAAATAGGAAGTCCAAAAATGCTCCAGGGGCGCTGTAGCTAGCGCCCCGCACCCCCGAACACGCCAACCCAGGCAGAACCCGTCGAAACTTTGGAGCTTCGGCCACGCCCCGCGCCGGGAAACGCACCAGAAGTTGAGCGCTTTGGGAGGCGCACTGCATGGCTTACCGCGCCAGGCAAAATCCTGCTCCTCCTTGCTCCGCAGCTCGTGTCGTGTCATGCCTTCAGGTGCTCGATCCAATCCTCAATCAAAATCTAATCTTTTCTTGCTCGATCATGCTCTTTAAAGCTCCAATTGCACTTCATAACAATCTAAAATCATATGACACAAAATCAGTGCAAAATCACATCCATCAACTAGAAAATGCGCGAATACAGTACTTAGACGTGAGGAAATATTAAGGAAATATAGGCATAAAATGCCAAACATCACATGTCTCCCTTACCTGATTGTCCAAGTGATAAAGCGAAAGAGATCTATGAGCTGATTAGGGATGGAGAACAAGAACTTTATCAAGGATGCACGAAGTACTCAAAATTGTCTTTAATAGTGGGACTTTATCACATTAAGTGCATGTGTGGGATTAGCGACAAGGCCATGACAATGATAATAGAGCTACTGCATGATGCCTTCCAGCATGCGAAGATCCCCCAATCATTCTATGAGGCTAAGAAAACTATCAAAAAACTTGGTCTTTATTATAAGAAGATACATGTATGTCCAAATGATTGCATATTATATAGGGATCGAATAAAGAAAGACAAGAATTCAAGCGATGTGGCACATCTAGGTGGAAATCAAATGCTAAGAAAAAATCTTCTAGTATGCCTGAAGCGGGTAAAAAGAAGCAACCACAACCTGCTAAAGCTCTTCATTATTTTTCTCTTATTCCACGACTTCAAAGGTTGTTCATGTCTAGTAAGACATCCGCTGAAGATACATGCATGTCTAAATGATTGCATGTTATATAGGGGATCAGATAAAGAAAGACAAGAATGCAAGTGATGTAGGACATCTAGGTGGAAATCAAATGCTAGGAAAAAATCTTCTAGTATGCCTGAAGTGGGTAAAAAGAAGCAACCACAACCTGCTAAAGTTCTTCGTTATTTTCCTCTTATTCCACGACTTCAAAGGTTGTTCATCTCTAGTAAGACATCCACTGATATGAGATGGCATGGAGTTGATCATAATAATGATGGCTTATTAAGGCATCCAAGAGATGGTGAGGCACGAAAAAAATTCGACTCCACTTTTCCTGAATTTTCTCAAGATCCTCGTAATGTTCGCCTTGCCTTAGCAAGTGATGGGTTTAATCCGTTCGGAAATATGAGCACTAATTATAGTATTTGGCCGGTGGTTCTCATTCCGTACAACACCCCTCCTTGGATATGCATGAAACAAAGTAACTTCATTCTCTCTATGATAATTCCAGGTATTCAAACAAATTGAGTTCTTTTTCTTTTCAATGGATACGTGTGGTTTATGCTTTCTGAAGTTCCGACCTCTTAGCATATCCCATATAATGATGATTATGCTAAGTTAGTCTGATCTCTGCTTCTGAAAGATGAATTGGTTTCTTTGAGAACCCTACAAATTTAACAATATAGTTTGATTGTTCTGTGAGCTGGCTAGATCATTAGTGATAACTTATAGGTCATGTTATAATTCATCAAAAAAAGAATGATCCCTGTTGTTTATAATTTTTATGCTCATTAGTGAGATTTTATTTCCTTGTTTCTTGACTTTGTTTATTTTGTGCGAGTGGTCATGGTTTAATGTTCCAATTTTAGGTATGATGTTATTTTTATCATTTATTTTTAAGCTATTTGATGATGGTCCCTTTTGCCTTAGAAAATGTATTTTCTTGATGTTACCTAAATTCTTAGATCCTGATGAGCTTCAAGATTTAATAAAGTTACTTTAGTTTATGTAATCACACATAGGCGGGAGATGTAGGCTTCTCTTGCGGGAATTGCATGTTCTTTATAATAACAGCCATCAAAGTACAATTTTTTGAGAGAGGGAGCCCATGTTAGAGTAGCTTATAATGTTTATCTAGTAGTCAAAAAGAAGTTTTTGGTGTAATATTGCTTTGTTTCATTGTTTATGTAAAGTATGTTTTGATTCTAGAATATTGGATTTGTTTATTTTAATTGGCAATGGGTTTTTTCTACAATTTGGACTGAGCAATGATTTCAATATTGCTTCTTTGTAGAAGTAAGAATGTATGTAGATCTTTGTTGCTCCCAACGCACAAGCAAGTATACGCGGTCAACAAGTAATAAAATGATATGTAGAGTATCGTTCCCACGAGGATTATTCAGACTGTTGCTTAACAAACAATTTCTAACTACTATCCAGGGATCTTTTTCCAATAGTGAAAGTTTTTATTAACTAAAGAACAATAATGTAAATGATGGAAATTCAGTCAAACAATGGAGCAAACGTGGGTCGTAAACAATATTAAGGAGACGGTCCAGGGTCAGAGCTACGAACAATCCAGTTGAGTTTTCCAATTGATTCCACTTCTTAAATCCCAGATTACTAATAACAGATTAAATGTACCCGTGAAAACCTTGCGATTCTTCACGGTCTATGCAGGCTACTTCAATCCCTATATGTCTATGGGTTGAATCACGTGCACGCATTAACGAATTCTTTAATTAGTTAAGCTAGGCGAGCAAGTATATGTCTATCCTACTCACAAATTGGTTCCCCGATGCCCGGGTTCACAATCTAGCCCTACTCTTTCTTATTGTGTTCATAAATTCCCTCTTTCGAGTTCAATCTAAAAACCATAGATAATGCATAATTATCGAGCTCTAATAATTAAACAAGTGAAATCAAGAAAGAATAAATAATCCGTTATGGGATTCAATTAATGGAAATCAATCTTCAAACATCAACTTTCATGAAATACTCTAACCCTAGAACGTAAGATTTAGCCACGCATACTCATAATCACAAGGCAATGAATTGATGAAATAATGATGTAATAGATTAATAGATGAAAGAATAGGAATTAAACCCTTGCTCAATGAAGTGTGGTGCTCTCATGTTGCTCCAAAGTCTGAACCTCTTTCAAAAACTAAGTGAATGAGTATTTATAGTGTTTACAAAGGCCTAGTAATAAGTTACACCTAAGATTAGCTGAAATAGGAAGTCCAAAACGCTCCAGGGACGCTGTAGCTGGCGCCCCGCGCCCCCGAACACGCGCACGAAGGCAGATCCCGTTGAAATCCATGCGCAACAGCCACGCCCCGCACTAAAAAACGCGCATGAAGGTTGTGCGCCTTAGGGGAGCGGCGCGCCACTCACAGCGCTGGGCAATTTCTGCTTCTCCTTGCCCTGCAGCTCGCGTCGTGTCATACCTTCGTGTGCTCGATCCAATCCTCAATCAACTTCCAACAATTTCTTTCTCGATCATGCTCTTTAAAGCTCCAATTGCACTTCATAACGACCTACACTCATACAACACAAAATTAGTGCAAAATCACGATCATTAACTAGAAAATAGGCGAATAAAGTACTCAAACGTGAGGAAATATTAAGGAATTACAGGGATAAAATGCCAAACATCACCACCCCACACTTGAACCTTTGCTCGCCCTCGAGTAATTACCAATAACTTCCCAACCTAGGTAGAACAGGTCTGCCTATGACTATGGTTAATACCGACCATTGAAAAAATGCATACAAGACTACTATGGGTCCAACAAACATGCCAACAATTTAACAAACATCAAAAACACGAGAACAACCATCCCAAGATAGCTCAAATGCACAAACTCAACTCATTGGAACCATGCTCCCACAAAGTCACACCTATCTACGCAACCAAGAAGCCACAACTTCACCTATCTCATGCAAACCATGTGCCCTCACCAAAATGAAGCAAGAGAGTGTCCCCCAAATATCACACACAACAATGAATATCAAGAATAGAACGGGGACAATAGCATAGAAAGAATTCACTCACTCTCATGAAAATCTCACATGTCACACACGATGTACCATAGGCTTGCCCGTAGTGTAGGACTCTACTAGTGTAAGCTCACTCCAATCGGGATTAACTAGGACTTTAAAAAGGATGTAATGTAGGCTAAGGGGCTAGTAGGATACATATAGGTAATAGTGACTACTCCCTAAGCACTTTAATACATCACAATTAATTTAATCACAAATCTCATCAAAGCCACCCAATCAACAACTTTCACACACACCTTCTCAACAAGTAGCAATTTTTTTCTTTTAAGAACACACTAGCAAGGATGGATATTCTTCTCTCTTTATTTCTTTTTCTAATTTTTTTCAGCATTTTTTTTCTTTTCATTTGTTTTTTTTTCTATTCACTTCTTTCCACACCTTGCCAATGCTCATAATCAACTACTACACAATTCATCACGTATTCCCCTCATTGGTTCCACTAAAAAATCTCCCAATATTTCAACCACAACTCCACAATAATATCACATTATCAATTAAAGTGCTTAAGGAGTAACGGGCCAAAAGAAAGCAATTTAGAACAAGTGGGTAGGCTCGTGGTGTGGGTTCCAACAAAAGGGTCAATATGGAACACAACAATCAAGTTCAAAGGTGTATACAAAAAAAGGGCAGGCAAATCAAAAGAAGGCCTGTATTATTTCCCGACTAGAGCAAACCTAGGATTTCGCTTTGCACACACACACGGGGCAAGTTCTAGACACCAATATGCAAACATGGAGTACAAATAGAATATGCCTCACAACATACATTGCACACGATCCACACAAAAAGGCTCCATCACAACTCTCAATAAGGCAAATAGAGTGCAACTTGTGGAAAATTAAGCACTAATGCACAAAGGTTCACAACAAGGCCAAGCGAGTGGACTCAAGCATCTCAAGGGGGTCATTCCATTTTTTTCCTCTAGGCATGCATCACCATTTAAAACCAAAAGACACCATAAATAGCACATGCAACAAGCTCAAGTCCACCGGTATCAAACAAATCAAAGGCACCTAGCATTCTACCTCTTTCCTTCGTCTAGGGTCACCGATACTAACAACTCTAATCCTAAAAATAAAAACTACCCGGTTCAAAGGCCTCCCCGTGGAAAAGAACCGAGGCCATAAGAAAAACCACGGGGTGGATGACATGTACCACTAATAAAACTAAAAGGAAAATCTTTTTGAAATTTTTTCTTTAGTTTTTTAATTTTTTTCATTTTTTTCATATATTAAAGCAAGAAACAAATAAAAATAAAGTCAAGTGACAAAAGAAAATCCTAACGGTACATACATCCCTAACCTCAAAAATAAAGGGGAGTTCCCCCACCCCACACTTAAAACAAGTAGTGTCCTCAGTGCGACAAAGAAGAAAGTGCAAGAGTAAAGGAAACTTCCCTGAAGGCCAGTCGGCCTACAATGGGTGGTGCGCTGGAGTGCGGTCCTAATCCTCCTCCTCCACAACTGTGGCACCTCCCTCAGCATCTGTCTCCACAGCCTCACTGTCCGATCACGGTCAATGATGTCCGAATCAGTGTTCTCATCCTCCTCCGGGGGCAGCACCACTGCCTGAGTCATACCCAGCAGGCGTCTCGAAGACTCCAATAAAGGCACTGTGCGATCAAGCGCAGCCATATCCATGCCAGCCTGCCGGGCCATGTGCTCCATCATTAAATACTGGCATGCAGACAAGTTGGCATCTGTGTCCCGCCACTCGTCTGCTGTCAGTCGCACTGGTGCAGTGGTGGTCACACTCTTCACCGCGGCGATATCAAAAGGCTTCTTAATGTCGGGGACAATACGATCCCCGACCTCATCAACTGGGACTCCAGCCTCCAGATACCGGGTAAGAATGTTCCCAAAATACAATCGGCTACATGTCTTCGACTTCCTTTGCTCTCTCATCACCCTCAACATGTAGTAGCCAATGTTAATCGGCCTCCCGGTCATGAAAAAGTAAATCATGCACGCCCGAGTCTTGGTGACCTCAGAATAATGAGACGAAGGCAGGATGCGTGCATTGATCAACCTCATCCACACTCGAGTTGTCCTCAAAAATTGTGAAAAGAACATGTGTTTGTGTCTGCCTGTCTCAGTTCGCTCCCACCTATGAGTGGAGCTCTCACCACACAATGTCTCTCGCATAGCCTTGTAATCAAGCTTCTTAATAAAGTCCTTCAGCTCGTCATAGTCTGGGTCCTCTACCCCCAAGAAAGTATTCAATGCAGTGTGGTCCAATCTCACCTTCTCACCCCGAATAGAGACCATATCATCATCTTTCTATGCTTTATCTGGGTCCCAATTGGCATAGAGCTCCTGTACTAGGTCGAGGTTAGCATGACCCGAACTATCAAAAACCGAATCCCAATGCAAGGAGTGAATAGCATCACCCACACCCCAACACTTTTGCATCAGTCTCCGCTCATCAATGGCTTGCTCGGGAATATATCCTGCAAGCCGCACACTGTTGTACCAAGCTTGGCACTCACCCTTCTTCACAAAAGAGAGGCCGAATCGTGTCTTACCCCCGGGCCTTGGGATAGGCACCGCATCTTTAGGAACTCTAGCCTTGGCCTTTGGCTTGGCCTTGGGCTTGGCCGGTGCCTTGCCCTTTGCCTTGCTAGATGAGGCCCCGGCTTGGAGTGATCTTTTAGGAGCCGAAGCGGAGGAAGAGCTCTGTTTGTGGGGTGTTACAACCATGGTGCCTACAACAAACAAAAATACCAATGTGAGATTTCAATTCAAGCACAAAGTTAATTGGGTAGGACACCACCCCACACTTATCGCTCATTCTATGTATCAACAATTCAACTAATAACCACGAGCGACCCCACACTTAGCAAAAACTAGCATTGCACAAAATTGCCACGGGTATGGACTTCATGATCAAGCTAGTGGGGGTTACAAAATAGCCAATTCAATGCATGTGCGACATCCAATGTTCAACGTAAGCCTAAGGATACCATTGCTACTCAAGAATTCACAAGGTTAAGCAATTTTTTTAGTTGAGGCATTTTGTCAAACACTTGGTATGCACAATTTTCAACTTGCAAGTTCAATGGCTAAAGTAGTGTATCAACCCTCTCAAATTGTTGGGAGATCCCTTTTTACAAGTACACAAGGTAAACATGAAGCACAATTATGAATGTAAGCAATTTAAGATCAAATTCTAATCACAAGCTTGCATACTAGTTGAGGAATTAAACATGGAAAGAGATTGTTAACTTACATATAATGGAAAGAGAAGGGAGAGATTTACTTACTTGAAGAGGTTAGATTGAGTGGAGAAGAACTTGTGATTAATTCCAAGAATTAGGAATGAGTTGGGGGAGTTTTTGGGAGTGTTTTGAGATAAAATAATGAAGAAAAGGGGAGGGGATCGGGTAAAGAGGGGAAAGGGAATCCGGGTCGCGGGTTAAAACCCATTTGGACCCGGATTTTTAAAAAAAAATTGCCTGGCGCTTTGGTCCCGCAGCGCGCCACAAAGGCGTGCAACTTTCTGTGCATTCTGCTCAACCCGGCGCTTTAGGAGGCGCGGGCCGCTCCCATCGCGCCCAAGACTTTTGCTTCAGTGGTCATCCAGGCGTGTTGGGAGGCGCGGGGCGCTCCCAAACGCGCCTGAGCAAATTTTTCATACCAACTTTTGATTCCAAGTGCGATCCCACGCGCGGGGCATGCCTCAAAGCGTCCCATACCCTACAATACATCAACTGCACCTCGTTTAGCACTCCCGACACCTACAAAAACGACACAACAAAACAAAAACTACATGACACTATAAAACACAAAACAACTACACTATTAAAGTACAAACTTGGGTTGCCTCCCGAGAAGCACCTTATTTAACGTCGTGGCACGACGAGTATCAACATGGATCCCTCAAAGTAATGGAGGTACGATGATTCACCAAACCTCCCCAATAATGCTTCACCCTTTGGCCATTCACCAAGAACGTCTTCTCCGAATCGGGGGCTCTCAACTAAACCGCTCCATGTGCTGTAAAACGAACTACTTCAAACGGCCCCGACCATCTAGACTTCAACTTGCCCAGAAATAGCTTCAACCTCGAATTAAAAAACAACACCAACTGCCCAGGCTCAAACTGACGACGCTCAATGTGCTTGTCATGCCACTTCTTTATCCGTTCCTTATACAATTTTGCATTTTCATAAGCATGGATACAGAATTCTTCAAGCTCATGCAATTGAAGCATTCTCTTCTCACCCGCCATTTCCATATCAAGATTGACCTTTTGAATCGCCCAATATGCTTTATGCTCTAGTTCAATGGGCAAGTGACAGGCCTTACCATAAACAAGCCTATATGGAGAAGTTCCAATAGGCTTTTTAAATGCAGTCTGATAGGCCCAGAGAGCATCATCTAACTTCATAGCCCAATTCTTCCTCGAGGTATTCACAGTCTTCTCAAGGATTTGCTTGATCTCTCTATTAGACACTTCCACTTGGTCACTAGTTTGGGGATGATAAGCAGTTGCCACCTTGTGGCGAACCCCATACTTGGCCAACAATTTATTGAACAACCGGTTGCAAAAATGAGTACCTTCATCACTGATTATAGCCCGCGGTGTCCCAAAACGAGTGAAAATATTTTTCTTCAAGAATTTCACCACCACACTCGCATCATTTATTGGAAGTGCCACAGCCTCCACCCATTTAGACACATAATCAACCGCCACAAGAATGTATTTGTGGCCCATTGAAGGCGGGAACGAACCCATGAAGTCAATCCCCCAACAATCAAACAGCTTAATCTCCAGGATATTGTACAAAGGCATCTCGTGACGCCTAGAAATAGTACCCGTTCTTTGGCAACGATCACACTGCTTAACAAAAGCATGAGCATCTTTAAACAAAGTAGGCCAAAAGAAACCAGACTGAAGTACCTTTGCAGCTGTTCAATCTCCACCAAGATGGCCACCATAAGGAGAGGAATGGCAGCTCTGTAGAATCGGCTCAACTTCTTCCCTTGGAATGCATCTCCTAGCTAATTGGTTAGGGCCTATCTTGTACAAATAAGGCTCATCCCAGACATAAAATCTGCTCTCATGAAGGAGTTTGCGCTTTTTCTCAACTGTAGCGCCAGAAGGATACACATTACTCACAATTAAGTTCACCATATCAGCATACCATGGCACCTCGGCTGCAGCTAAAGCAAAAAGTTGCTCATCAGGGAATACCTCTTTAATCTCAGGCCCTTCATCTACATGATCTCTATTCTCCATCCTTGACAAATGATCAGCTACTTGATTCTTGGTCCCCTTGAGATCTCGAATTTCAACACCAAACTCTTGCAATAGGAGAACCCATCGAATTAGTCTAGTCTTGGAATCCTTCTTCTCAAACAAATACCGGATTGTGGCATGATCAATGTAGACAACAACAGGAATGCCAACCAAATAAGATCTGAATTTATCAAAAGCATACACTACGGCTAGCAACTCCTTCTCAGTGGTGTTATAATTGGATTGGGTTGCATCAAGAGTCTTGCTTGCATAATAGATGGAGTGAAAGATTCTTCCAATTCTTTGGCCTAGAACAGCCCCAATAGCATTATCACTCGCATCACACATCAATTCAAATGGAAAAGACCAGTCAGGAGCAATGATGATTGGTGCAGTCACCAACCTTTTCTTCAATTCTTCAAATTCCTTGAGACAAGCATCATTGAACTCAAATTTCACATCCTTCTCCAACAACTTGCGCATGGGATTAGAAATTTTGGAGAATTCCTTTATGAAACGCCTATAGAAACCTGCATGTCCCAAGAAACTACGCACCCCCTTAACAGAGATAGGTGGTGGTAATTTATCAATAGCCTCAATCTTCGCTTTATCAACCTCGCTCCCTTGCTTCGACACCTTGTGCCCAATTACTATGCCTTTTTGAACCATAAAGTGACATTTTTCCCAATTCAGCACCAAATTTGTTTCTTCACAACGGCTCAGCACAGCGTCTAAATTCTTCAAGCAATCATCAAAGGAGTCACCAACTACCGAGAAATCATCCATGAACACCTCAACAAATTTTTCCACCATGTCGGTGAAAATAGCCATCATGCATTGCTGAAAAGTCCCTGGGGCATTACATAATCCAAACGACATCCTCCTAAATGCATAGGTGCAATGTGGACAAGTAAATGTAGTCTTCTCTTGATCTTCAGGATCTATCACAATCTGATTGTAGCCCGAATACCCATCCAAGAAGCAATAGTACTCGTGCCCAGCAAGTCTATCCAGCATTTGATCAATAAAGGGGAGTGGGAAGTGGTCTTTCCTGGTGGCCTTGTTCAGCTTTCGATAATCAATGCAAATTCGCCACCCTATGACTGTTCTTGTAGGAATCAATTCATTATGTTCATTCTTCACCACTGTCATGCCCCCTTCTTTGGAACACATTGCACTGGGCTCACCCAAAATAATGCCAGCATCCAGCCACTTGATAATTTCTTTCTTCACCACCTCCTTCATGATTGGATTTAATCTCCTATGCTGCTCTATAGATGGCTTACGGCCTTCTTCCAAAAGAATTTTGTGCAAGTAGAAAGAAGGACTAATCTCTCTAATATCAGCAATGGTCCGGCCGATAGCTCTCTTGCGCTCTCGCATCACTCTCAACACCTTTTCAATCTGCACATCAGATAACAAAGAAGAAAGGATCACGGGCAAGGTATTACCCTCACCCAAATAAGCATAACGCAAATGCGCAGGTAAAGGTTTGAGTTCAAGAGTAGGAGCCTTCTCAATGGACGGTTTAGCAGGGTTAAGGTCAACGGTCTATCAAGCTCCTCAAATTTCTTCCATCCTGGGATGAATTTACTCTGCATATTAAGAATCTCCACATATTCTTCAATTGCATCATCGTTCAGGGTATCATCATCATCACACAAGAGTGCCCTCTCCAGAGAATCAACATTAGAGGCTAAGAATGACCTCTCATCAGCAGTCAACTCTTCATCTACCACTTTCACCATGGAATACTCTTCTTAATGGGCAGGAAGCTGGGTAGCTCTGAACACATTGAACACAGCTTCTTCACCATTTACCTTCATAATCATCTTTCCAGCTCTAACTCTAATGACAACATCAGCAATAGCCAAAAATCCTCTTCCCAATATGAGAGGAACCTCAGCATCAGCTTCATAGTCATGAATAATGAAGTCAACAGGCAATATAAACTGACCCACTTGTACAAGCACATCCTCAATAATCCCCTCAGGGCATGTCAACAATCTATCAGCCAGTTGCAGAGTCACAGTAGTTGGTCGTGGTTCACCCGGGCCTAGCTTTCTGAAAACTGATGAAGGCATTAAATTGACACTAGCACCCAAATCACGCAAAGCTCGTCCAACCTCATGCTCCCCAATTTTCAAGGGAATAGTAAAACTGCCAGGATCCTTCAATTTCTGAGGAAGCTTGCTTCTAACTCTAGAACTGCACTCTTCAGTGAGTGCAACTGTCTCGAACTCAGTCAGTCTTCTCTTGTTAGCAACAATATCCTTGATGTACTTAGCATATTTGGGAACATTCCGCAAAAGCTCCACCAAAGGAATATTTACCTGAATCTGACTTAAGATCTCCAAAAATTTCTTGCATGCTGCATCAACTTTCTGGTCCTGAAGTCTCTGAGGGAAAGGTGGTGGTGGTCTCACAATAGCAGGCTTGGGCTGCTTTTCTGTCACTTTCTCAGCTTCTTTCTCCACCTCTCTATCAGCATTAGGCTCTAACTCAACAACATGCTTCCTTGGCTTTAGGGGAACTTCTTCTAGAGCTCTTCCATTCCTCAAAGTAACTACTTGCACAAATTCCTTAGGATTTTCCTTTGTATCACTTGGCAAAGCACCCCGAGGTCTATTATTCTGTGCTCCAGCTAGCTGCCCCATTTGTCTCTCAAGATCTTTCTGAGCATTGCTCAAATCTTTTATTGTTTGTGCCTAAGCTGCTAAATCATCCATGAGTTTTTGCTTCCCTGCAAGAATTTTTCTAAGCATATCCTCAACTGAATTAGGCTGTTGTAGCTGAGCTTGCGACTATGACCCCTGCTGTAGTCCATTTTGAAGATTATTTTGGGATCTCTCATTGCCTTATAGCTGCTCACGGTTATCCCTCCAAGAAAATTTTGGGTGACTACGCCAATTGGTATTGTAGCTATTACCATATCAATTGCGATTCTGACCCTGTGACCTGTTCTGATTACCCATATAATACACTGACTCTGGATTAGATGGACAGACGTCAGTGGCATGATCCTCTCCACAAACCTCACAAAAGACTTGAATTTGTTGCACTGGAGCTGCTTGTTGTTGAGTCTGCGGCAGAGCTAGCTTGCTGACTTGATTGGAAATAGCATCCATTTTCGCCCTGAGCTCTGAAACTGCATCTAATTGAAGTACCCCAGCAGATTTCTGTGTAGTAGCTCTACCACCTCCCTGCCAATCAGGATTGCTCTGCGAAAACTTGTCTAGTAAATCATAGATCTGGTCAAAATTTAAGGCCAGTACTTGGCCTCTAGCAGCAGCATCTACCACGATCTTAGTATGCGCATTCAACCCCTCAAAAAAAGTATGTGCAAGAACTCATTGGATTGGTTGTGGTGTGGACAATCTCTCAATAAAGCTTTAAATCGCTCCCAGGCTGAATACAAAGACTCTCCTTCTATCTGTTTGAAGGACATAACTTCACTCCTCAGCTGGGCTATCTTGGCAGATGGAAAAAATTTAGCTAAGAACTTCTTTGCCAAATCATCCTAAGTAGTGATAGACCCAGGCTTTTCAGCCTTTAACCACTTCCTTTCTGCCCCAATCAGTGAAAACGGGAACAACGTCAAGCGAACATAATCAGTAGGAACTCCCGTTGGTGTATAAGTATCAATGATCTCCAGGAAATTCTGAGTGTGTTGCTGCGGATCTTCATGAAGTAATCCAGCATATTTTCCAGTCACATGCAGCAACTGAATCATGTCGGGCTTAATCTCAAAGTGCCCGGTGATAGCGGGCTTCACAATACTAGACGCTACTCCCCCCAGGCTGGGAAGAGCAACATCTCGCACCGCTACTGCTCGTTCTTCTGCCATTTCAGTGAGTAAGGAAGCAAGTACAATTGATAGTGCTTCTCGGTCTCTCGCTTCTCTTCCTACCCTTCTCAAGGTCCTTTCAGGCTCGGGATCAAAAGGTGCGAGTGGTTCGTCCCTTCTATTCCTTTGCATGCAAAACCTGTTGCCTGAAACAGCACAAGAAACTCAACAAAAAATTAAACCTGAATAGATAATAAGTAATCGTTCAAAAAGAAATCAGTCAATAATTAGTCCCCGACAATGGCACCAAAAACTTGTTGCTCCGAACGCACACGCATGTATACGCGGTCGAAAAGTAATAAAATGATAAGTAGAGTATCGTTCCCACGAGGACTATTGAGACTGACGCTTAGCAAACAATTTCTAATTACTACCCAGGGATCTTTTTCCAATAGTGAGAGTTTTTATTAACTAAAGAACAATAATGTAAATGATGGAAATTCAGTCAAACAATAGAGCAAACGTGGGTCGTAAACAATATTAAGGAGACGGTCCAGGGTCAGAGCTACAAACAATCCAGTTGAGTTTTCCAATTGATTCTAGTTCTTAAATCCCGGATTACTAACTAACAGAATAAATGTACCCGTCAAAACCATAGATAATGCATAATTATCGAGCTCTAATAATTAAACAAGTGAAATCAAGAAAGAATAAAAAATCCGTTATGGGATTCAATTAATGGAAATCAATCTTCAAACATCAACTTTCATGAAATACTCTAACCCTAAAACGTAAGATTTAGCCACGCATACTCATAATCACAAGGCAATGAATTGATGAAATAATGATGTAATAGATTAATAGACAAAAGAATAGGAATTAAACCCTTGTTCAATGAAGTATGATGCTCTCAAGTTGCTCCAAAGTCTGAATCTCTTTCAAAAACTAAGTAAAAGAGTATTTATAGTGTTTACAAAGGCCTAGTAATAAGTTACACCTAAGCCTAGACGAAATAGGAAGTCCAAAAATGCTCCAAGGGCGCTGTAGCTGGCGCCCCGCGCCCCCGAACGTCCGCACGAAGGCAGATCCCGTCGAAATCCACGCGCAATAGCCACGCCCCGCACTGAAAAACGCGCCAGAAGCTTGGGCGCCTTAGGGGCGCGGCGCGCCACTCACAGCGCTGGGCAATTTTGGCTTCTCCTTGCCCCGCAGCTTGCTTCGTGTCATGCCTTCATGTGCTCGATCCAATCCTCAATCAACTTCCAACCATTTCTTGCTCTATCATGTTCCTTAAATCTCCAATTGCACTTCATAACGACCTACACACATACAATACAAAATCAGTGCAAAATCACATTCATTAACTAGAAAACGGGCGAATAAAGTACTCAAACATGAGGAAATATTAAGGAATTATAGGCATAAAATGCCAAACATCAATCTTCCAAATGCATTACTGTAGTTTTTTTTTAATATCTGTTCTTTAATTAATATAGACAAATGAGGAAGTTACTTCCTCTTTTCTAAGTACTATTTTTCCTTGAAAAAGCTCAAGTAATGCACTCTGTTCTAAGCTGAAGAAGACTAGTGGTCAATGAACTTCACACATGGATTCTCTATGGTTATAGATAACAAGTTAGATCTGAACCGATTGGTTTAACCATCAAAAGATTTATTATGTCTAGATTGAAGTTTCATTTCCTTTTGCTACTGAAATGAAATTGTCTATGCAAATGGAAAAGAATTGTAGTCTTCACGTTTGACAGACTACCTAAACCCGGTTCATTTGCAGCTTGAGGTTCACAAATTAGAAGAAACGCTCTAAATTATGCAAATTTAACGGACTAGATTATAAGGGTACACAAAAAAACTTATCTTTATTCAGAAAATTGCATCCTTTCAAATAGATATAACATGGTTTGGCTGAACATTGTGAACTTTTGTGCCAATAATTGTTTGAGAATTGTGATTCAAGCTTATTGTTTCTTGCCTAGACTGCCTGAGTGTCTATATTTAGGAGATTATTTGCTTATGAAATGAAGTTATTTGCTATTTATTTGTTATTTGAGTGGCCCACTTTTTTTTGTGTTCTTAATATTAATGTTTTCAATATTTCGGGCTTCAGAAGAAGGAAGTGGACCAATGTCAAAGGGGTGCAGGCCATCTTCGCAATCAAGATGTTGAAAGCTAATATGATTAGCTAATCAAGCTGGAAAATACTTTCACGGTAGAATTTGCTTATGCTAGATTCCTGTTTTACTTTTGTTAACATCAAACCTTATGTGGTTCCTTGTGAACTTTACTTAGTTTTTCACCAATCAGTATTTTTGTGAAATGGTTGAATGTTGGTTTTGTTTGAATGGTTGTATGTTGGTTTTATTTGAACGGTTGAATGTTGATTTTATTTGAATTGTTATGTTAGATTTTCAGGTTAAAATTGTAAATAGGTTTACAGATATTTAATATGCATGTTGTCAATTGATAGAAAATGAAATTGGTTTGAAAGGATGCTAGAAAAGATTCTCAGCAGAATAGCGACAGATTGAAACCGCCGCTAAAAAGAAATCCTCCTAAAACCACGGCTAAACTAAAGCGAACCGCCGCTAATTTTTAATTTTGAGGTGGTTATTCCAGCGGTTGGTTTAAACCCCTGCAAATGGGCTTAACAACGCCTCAACAAACGGCAGTTTCCAACCGCCGTTAATTTTACTTTGTGGCAGTTCAAACCGCCGCTAAATAGAGATTTTAACTGCTGCTAATCAATTTGTTTTTTGTAGTGATTGGAAGATTGGGAGTAATATCTTAGTTTTTGTTCTGGACTTGTAAGTGTTCTAAGTTTATAATATATTCATATCTAGTTTAATAGAAAAAGAGAATATCTCAAATTGTAGTTGTAATAAGTATAAAGCAGTCTAAAAATTTAAATTTGTCCAAAATCAGATTCCATTAAGGGCAAGTGAATAACGGTATATTTCAACTGGGATTTGGAGTCCAAAATACAAATTTAAATTAGTATAAGCAAAGACATTTAAACAGAAATTTAAATTATTTTGAGGAAAAAACCTCTGTTATTGTTATAAATATCTATTGTTAAGCTTTAAGCTTGGTACTACAATGAGAGTATGATTTCAAATGTGAGTATGTATATCAATTCAGATAGAGGCATTTTGTTAAGTTGTGATCCTAATAGAATCACCTGGTTAACGATGAGAGTCATGCGCCTGATATTGTCACGTTGTAGCTTTATTTTGGAACCTGAAGATTCTATGACTATTTTTCAAAATAAAAAAAGGAAAATCTTAAGACATGATGTATCTAAAGGTTGAAATGTTATGATAAGTCACTATACAAAATTATGAGATACCTATGTACATAAAGATTTAATATGTGCATGGCATGTGCATGAAAAGTGTGTGGCATGACATGTTCCATCATTACATTCTTCAATTATCAAAGGGGAAAATAAGACAAGATGTTTGTAACGGCGAAAAGGTTAACAAAATATGACAAAAAAAAATCCAACAAACCTATGTTATATATTGGGAGATAGTGTAAAGATGTTTAAAGAATTTAGAATATAGTATCTACGTATTTTTCGTTTAGGATATTTTGAGTGTTTTGATACTTGAATGAATGAGAACACCTCTTATCATGAACACAAACCACACGTAACTAATATATCTCAAGAATTTTAAACCATCAATTATTAATTTTAAAATACGAAAAGTATTTGATTAATTCAGGAAATAAGTTAGATAACTCTCTAAATTAAATTAAATATAATTGAATTTCATCAACTCCTTTAAGATTTTGAAAAAAAATTCACCATCAACGAAGCATAAGAGGTACGATAAACGAATAATTCATAAGTATATTTTTTTTTGTTAAAGACCCTTGCACGAAATGACTAACAATTGGCACTTCTGATATCAAGCTCTTTACGAATAACAGAAATTCTCAATCATAACAGAGGTTACGAGTATACAACCATGTATTCTAAATGGCTTAGCAACAAAAGAAGAAGAACAACAGATTTCATAGGTAAAAATATTGAAAATCCTAACAATAATTTTATTTGATATTGTAACGGTAAAATCACTAGGCTCATAATCCCAATTTATTTCCATAGAGTTTCTCCTAAATCTTCTGTTGTAAGATGGTAACAAAAAGCGCTTTATCTATGAACCTGAAGCTTCCATTACTATTTTTCTAAGTTATGGAATGGAAATATTATGACATGAAGCTGTATGTAAAGGAGGAAATTTTAAGACATTATGTGAGAAGAAAACTCTAAGAAACCTCAGTATTTACATAATTGGAAGATTGGGAGTAATATCTTAGTTTTTATTCTGAACTTTAGTTTTCTAAGTTTATTATATATTCATATCTAGTATAATAAAAAAAGAGAACATCTCAAATTGTAGTAGTAATAAGTATAAAGCAGACTGAAAATTTAAATTGTGCAAAATCAGATTGCATTAAGGGCAAGCGAATAATCGTGTATTTCAATTGGGATTTCGAGTTCGGAATACAAAACTAAATTTTATAAGAAAAGACATTAAATAGAAATATAAATTATTTCAAGGATAAAAGCACCGTTATTGTTATAATATGTGTTTTTAGCTTTAAGCTTAGTACTAGATTGAAAGTATGATTTCTTATATGATTATAAATATGAATTGGGGGATAGAGGCATCCTGTTAAGTTGTGAATCTTTATAGAATCACCTGGTTAATGATGAGAGTAAAGCGCATTATCACGTTGTAGCTTTATTTTGGAACCTAAAGATTCTATAACTATTTTTCAAAATTAAGAAACGGAAATCTTAAGACAGGATGTATCTAAAGGTTGAAATGTTATGAAAAGTCACTAGAAGAAATTATGAGATACATATGTATATAAAGGTTTAATATGTGCAAGGCATGTGCAGTGCATGACAAGTGCGTGGCATGACACGTTCCATCATTATATTCTTAAATTATCAAAGGAGAATAATAAGAAAAGATGTTTGTAATGGCGAAAATGTTAACAAGATATGAGAAGAAAATCGAACAAACCTGTGTTATATATTGAGAGATAGTGTAAAGATGTATAAAGAATTTAGAATGCAGTAACTACTTATTTTTCGTTTAGGATATTTTGAGTGTTGTGATACTTGAATGAATGAGAACACCTCTTATCATGAACACAAACCGCACATAATGAACATATCTCAAGAATTTTAAACCATCAATTATTAATTTTAAAACACGAAAAGTATTTGATTAATTCATGAAATAAGTTAGATAACTCTCTAAATTAAATTAAATATAATTGAATTTCATCAACTCCTTTAAGATTTTGTAATAATCGACCATCAAAGAAGCATAAGAGGTATGATTAATGAATAATTCATAAGTATATATATTTTTTTTGTTAAAGACTCTTGTACGAAATAACTAATAATAGGCACTTTGATATCAATTTCTTTACGAATAACATAAAATCTCTATCATAACAAATGTTACAAGTATACAACCACGTATTCTAAATAGCAACAAAAGAAGAAACAACAACAGATTTCATAGGTCAAAATATTGAAATCCTATCAATAATTTTATTCGAAAATTTACGGTAAAATCGTTAGGCTCATAATTCCTTTTTGTTTCAATAGAGTTTCTCCTAAATCTTCTCTTATGAGATGGTAACTAAAAGTGATTTATATTGGAACCTGAAGCTTCCATTACTATTTTTCTATGTTATGGAAGGAAATGTCTAAGACATGAAGTTGTATGTAAAGGAGGAAATGTTAAGACATGATGTAAGAAGAAAAATGTGAGAAGAAATACTTAAGAAACCTGAGTATGTACATATTTGGGAGATTGAGAGTAATATCTTAGTTTTTTTCTGGAATAGTAACTGATCTAAGTGCACGATATATTCATATCTAGTATAATAGAAAAAGAGAATATCTCAAAAGTGTAGTAATAAGTATAAAGCAGTCAAAAAATATAAATTATTCAAAATAGGATTGCATTAAGGGTAAGTGAATAATGGTGCATTTCAATTGGGATTTGGAGTCCAGAATACAAATTTAAATTAGTTTAAGCAAGACATTTAAATAGAAATTTAAATTATTTCGAGGATAAAAGCTCTGTTATTGTTATAAATATGTGTTTTTAAGCTTTAAGCTTAGTACTAGATTGAAAGTATGATTTTTATGTGATTATGACTATGAATTGGGGTATAGAGGTATCATGTTAAGTTGTGAATCCTTATAGAATCACGTGGTTGACGATGAGAGATTTGCACCGGTGATTGTCATGTTGTAGCTTTATTTTGACTTTTTTTTTTTTAAATTATGAAATGAAAATTTGAAGACAAGATGCATCTATAGGTTAAAATGTTATGACAAATCATTAGTGGATATTATGAGCAACCTATCTGTATAAAGGTTTAATATGTGCAAGGCTTGTGCTGGGTATGTGCAGGGCAAGTGTGTGGCATGACATGTTCCATCATTATTTTTATAAATTATCAAAAGAAAATAATAAGAGAAGATGTTTGTAACGGTGAAAATGTTATGACAAGATGTGAGAAGAAAATCCAACAAACATGTGCTATACATTGGGAGAGAGTGTAAAGATGTTTAAAGAATTTTAAATGTAGTAACTACTTATTTTTCGTTTATGATTTTTACAGTATTGTAATACTTGCATGAATGAGAACATCTCGTCAGGAACACAAACTGCATTTAAGGAACAAATCTCAAGAATTTTAAACATTCAGTTTTTAATTTGAAAACACAAAAAGTTTTTGATTGATTCAGGCAATAAGTTAGATAACTTTCTAAATTAAGTTAAATAAAATTGAGCTTCTTCAACTCCTTTAATATTTTGAAAAAACTCACCATCAAAGAAGCATAAGAGGTATGAATAACGCATAATCAATAAGTATAATTTTTTGTTTAAGACCCTTGCAGGAAATAACTAATAATTTACACTTTTAATATCAATCTCTTTACGAATAACAGAAAATCTCTTTGTAACAAAAGTTACGAGTATACAAATATGTATTCTAAATAACTTAGAAACAATAAAAGAAACAACAACAGATTTCATAGGTAAAATATTGAAATCCTATCAATACATTTATTTGGAATTTGACGGTAAAATCATTAGGCTCATTATTCCTATTTGTTTCCATAGAGTTTCTCCTAAATCTTCTCTAGATCGTAACACTAAGCGCTTTATCTTAGAAACTGAAGCTTCCATTACTATTTTTCTAAGTTATGGAAGGGAAATATTAAGACATGAAGCTGTATGCGAAGCAGGAAATGATAAGACAAGATGCGAGAAGAAAAATCTAAGAAACCTAAGTATTTACAGAATTGGGAGATAAGGAGTAATATCTTAGTTTTTGTTCTGGATTTGTAAGTGCATGATATATTCATTTCTAATATAATAAAAAAAGAGAATCTCTTAAATTGTAATAATAAGTATGAGGCAGTCGAAAGTTTTAAATTGTCCTAAATAGGATTGCATTAAGGGACAGTGAATAATGGCATATTTCAATTGGATTAGGAGTCGGGAATACAAATTTAAATTAGTAGTAGAAAAACATTTAAATGAAAATATAATTTATTTCGAGGATAGAAGCTTTTTTATGGTTATAAATATATGTTGTTAAGCTTTAAGCTTCGTACTATATTGAGAGTATGATTTCTGATATGATTATGAATATCAATTAGGGGATAGAGGCATCTTGTTAAGTTGTGAATCCTTATAGAATCACCTGATTGACGATGAGAGTCCTGCACAGTTGATTGTCACGTTGTAGGTTTATTTTGGATCTAGAAGATTCTATGACTATTTTTCAAAATTATGAAATGAAAAAATTAAGACAAGATGGATAAGTCATTAGAGGAAATTAAGAGATACCTATGTATATAAAGGATTAGATGTGTAATACATGTGCATGGCATATGCATGACAAGTGTGTGGCATAACATGTTCTGTCATTATTTTCTTAAATTATCAAAAGGGAAATAATAAGTCAAGATGTTTGTAACGGAGTAAATGTTAAAGACAAAATGTTAGAAGAAAATCCAACAAAACTTTATACATTGGGAGAGAGTATATAGATGTTTAAAGATTTTAGAATGTAGTAACTACTAACTATTTGTTTAGGATTTTTTGAGTATTTTAATACTTGGATGGATTAGAACACCTCTTATCAGGAACACAAACCGTACTTAACTAACAGATTTCGAGAATTTTAAACATTCAGTTTTTTAGTTTTAAAACAAAAATAGTATTTTATTAAGGGAAATTTACATGGGTTACCCATCAACCCAACTTTATTACACTTATTTACCCACTTTAGTTTTAGTTTCACCCTCTGGCCATCTGCTCTAAATATATTATCCATCTACCCATCTGCTATAAAAATATTACATGTCTGCCCATTACCCCCAATTCACTATAAATATACTCCCTCCGTCCCAATTTGTTTGTCGTAGTTTGACTTGGCATAAAGTTTAATAAAGTAAGGAAGACTTTTGAAACTTGTGGTCTAAAATAAATCATGGATATTTGTGTGGCTATAAATGAGTTAAAAAGTAACTTTAGAGTTGAATTATTACCAAATTTAGAAATATGATAATCTTTTTGGGACAGACAAATAAGAAAAGTATGACAAACAAAGTGGGACAGAGGAGTATTATCCATCTACCCACCTGCTATAAAAATATTACATGTCTGCCCATTACCCCCAATTCACTAAATCATGGAAGAATCCATTTTCCTTTCTTCTTTCTGCATCTTTCTCCATTTCAAAGAAAAAAAAATTGTATTGATTGATATAGCTCCTCAAAGAACGAAAAGAACTGCGCTTTTTCGATTGTTCATTATTGGCGAAAAAAATATATGCGAAGTTTCCATCATATTCTTGTTGTTTTTGTTCATAAATATTTGAAACTTTTGAAGTTCTTTCAGTTTTACGTTGGTTAACTTGATTGAATTTGTTGATGCAACTCTATTCAATCTGTTAGTTTGTGACTTATCTTGATCCACTTGATTAAGTTCTGTATTTGTGCGGGTAATTGAATTTTTTTGGATAACCTTGATAATTTATATAAGTGAGAAAACTACTTGATAATATTACTAAATAATTTTTGTGAAAAGAGATGTATGTACTTTTGATTTACAAATAAGCTTATTCTTCCAAGTTCTGAACGTCTTCTTTTTCCAAATAAATTGATGGGTGCATCCTTTCTTCACTCTTTTTTTTATCTATTTTTGCCGCTTCTAGAGTTTATAATTTGTGCGATTTTTCTTTGATAACTTTATACTTTCCTAGATTTGTATTTCTATGTGATTTTGCTTCACATGAGTTAACGATACTCGCCGATTTTTCAATATACTCTTGTATCATTTTTTATAATTTAATAATGGTCATTATATGATGCACACAGAAAATAAATCAAATTGATTTTATCTGCTAATGAGAAAATTAAGCTGGAGTTGAAGAAGCTATTTTCTTTTTGTCTTGCTGCTGTTGCCTTCCTCTATTGACCCTCTTTGTGGTCTCTGCTAGTTTTTGTGCAAGTAGACTTTGCAGACAACTTGAGAGAAATACCAAAATTACTCTTGATGGGAAGGAATTGATATATATAAAGTAAAGCATGGGTAGACAAATGTATAACAAGTCCTTGCTTAAAGGTTATACAATAGAATGAACTGATAAATGACTTCGTTTTTATCGTAGACCACAGAGAGGTAAAATTTGAAAATAATGGTGAGGTACTGTTTGTTAAAGTCAAGAAAGCAACTACACTATTTATAAAAAATTGTTTCTTCTATTATACCTTTTTGTGTATGAACGAAGTTTGAGCTGATATTGAACAAATAAATATTTTGGTATTTGTTATTTTTGATGCAATAACCTTTTTGGTACTAAACTCTCTTTTAGTATACATACATTTTTGTGCATAACTCAGAGTGTGAGCTTTTATCGATAAATGGATGTATCTTTTTTATTTGAGATATAATATACCTTTTTAGTATACCGTATCCACTTTTGGTATGCCTCTTTGTGGTTTCGATCAAAGAGTGATGTAAGCCGCTATCGAACAAATCGATATCTATTATTTTGTTGTTTTAAACATTGTATTCCTCTATTGGTACACAACATATTCTTTTGGTATACCTTTCTTGGTAACAAACTCCCTTTTGCATTTGGATCAAAGTGTGCGATGCTATCGAGAAAATAAATATATCAATTTTTTTTTTTAATTTTGAACACAGTCTACCCATTTGGTATACTGTATACTCTTCCAGTATACCATTTTGTGTTTGGATCAAAGTGTGAGATGTTATCAAGCAAATACTCTTTCAGTATACCCTTTTGGTATGTTGTACTCTTTTGGTATATCTTTTTGCGTTTGGATCAAAGTGTGTGATGTTAACGAGCAAATAAATATTTCAGTTCTTGTTGTTTTAAACAAAGTATACCCTTTTGGTATACTGTATACTCTTTTGATATACCCTTTTGTGTCTAGCAAATAATACTTCAGTTTTTGTTTTTTTTGAACAAAGTATACCCTTTTGGTATATTGTATACGCTTTTGGTATACCTTTTTGTGTTTAGATCAATGTGTGTAATGCTATCGAGGAAATAAATATTTCAGTTTTTTATGTTATGAACTAAGTGTACCCTTTTGGTATAGTGTATTCTCTTTTGGCATACCTTTTTGTGTTTTGATCAAAGTGTGCGATGCTACCGAGCGAATAAATATTTCAGTTTTTATTGTTTTGAACAAAGTACACTCTTTTCGTATATTATATACTCTTCCAGTATACCCTTTTGTATTTGGATCAAAGCGTGCGATTCTATCAAGCGAATAAATATTTAAGTTTTTGTTGTTTTGAACATAGTATACCCTTTTGGTATAGTGTATACTCTTCTGGTATACCCTTTTGTGTTATACTCTTCTAGTATACTTTTTTGTGTTTGGATCCAAGTGTGTGATACTACCGAGCGAATAAATATTTCAGGTTTTGTTGTTTTGTACAAAGTATACCCTTTTGGTATACTGTACTCTTCCGGTATACCCTTTTATGTTTGGATCCAAGTATGCAGTGCTACCGTGCGAATAAATATTTCAGTTTTTGTTATTTTGAACAAAGTATACCCTTTTGGTGTACTGTATACTCTTCTGGTATACCGTTTTGTGTTCGAATCGAAATGCAAAATATTTCAGAAGACATATATGTTTAAATTTTTATTATTTTTAAAGAAGTATACATTTTTTGGTATATTGTATTCTCTTTTGGTATACCATTTTGTGTTTGGATCAAAGTGTGTGATGCTATCGAGCAAATGAGCATTTCAATTATTATTAGTTTGAACAAAATATACCTTTTTGATATACTGTATACTCTTTGGATATACCTTGTTATATTGGATCGAAGTGCGAGATGTTTCAGAGCACATAAATATTTTAATTTTTATTATGTTTGAAGAAGTATACCTTTTTTGTATATCATATACTCTTGTGATCTACCGTTTTATGTTTGGATAAAAGTGTGAGATACTACCGAGCAAATAAAATATTTCACTTTTTGTGTTTGTGAACAAAATATGCCTTTTTCTAGAAAGAAAAAAAAACGAGCATAATAAGATTACGGAGAAAGAAAATAAATAAATAAATAAATAAAAGGGAGACATGAATAGTGCTAGAAACAGGAGAAAGAAAAAAGAAAGAAAATAAAAATAAAATACGAAAAAAAAATAATAAAAACGGAGAAGGAGAAAAGAATAATAAAAGAATGACAAAAAAAGAAAAAAAATAATAATACAAGATACGAGGAGAGAGAGAAACTTGAGTTCATTGTTTTATGCCTTAAAATAAGAAGGTAATTAGCTAATAGGTATAGAGTGCAAATAAGTTATGGGTATAAATATAATGGGTAAAGCCATGTAAATAAAATAGGTTGTATGTGTATTTTTGTAAATTCCTGACACGATCCGAAATCCGGTTAGGCCGTGCGGGCACTCGACATCCTCCCCAAGACCCGTCAGGCGAACCCTTACCAATTAAGTTAGGAAAATAAATATAATAATTCATAAATAAGGACACGACTTAAAACTGACATTCTGATACCTCTAAGCTGTACAAAAGAAATTACAGTTGACTACCCATCATACTTGGTTTAGGGCTATCCAGACTAGACATTTAAGAGTACAAAAGAAGAGAGATACCTCCTGAAGGGAGCAAAATGCAGCTGAATAATAACCAATAAACTGGTGGCCATCCGGAATAAAAGCTGGCTCACCCTGACAGCTGAAATCGTCTTCGCTCCTTCACAACGTGGCGAACTTAATCCTGGAGCGAACCTGCCGAAACGAAATAGATAGACAAGAAACAAACAATAAACAAGGGTGAGTCAAGAGGACTCAATAAGTGGGACAGACTAGCCACCTCAAAGAATAGGATAGCTAGCCAGGGAGGAGAAACAGATAAACCAAATTTACTTTTATTTAAATTATAATAAGGCAGAGCCAGATAATAACTAGAAACACGTATGGAATGACAAACTCATCAACAACCAAGAACGTAAGATAACCAAAACATATAAGTTTCCCGAACACATCAACAATCAGAAATACATCCTGTTGCGGCGTGCAACCCGATCCATATATTCATCCTATTGCGGCGTGCAACCCGATCCATATATTTATACCGTTGCGGCGTGCAACCCGATCCATATATTTATAACATTGCGGCGTGCAACCCGATCCCCGCAACCCAGAATACGAGCCAGAAATATATAGACAAATAATCAATGCACGTAGAAGCAGAATAGTAGTTATGTACCGCAAGTCTACACAATGGTATGAAATGAAATAAAATGAGATGAAATGAAATATGATGCAAAGGGTCACATGTGGCCGTAATCCCATCTCGAAGCGGAATAATCCTGCATTCGAGTGGAATCCAATCTGATAACCAACTGGAGCGGAATACTCCTGCTCCTGGGGCGGAATACTCCTGCACCCGATATAATATAAACCAGAGGCAGAATACTCCTGCACTCTCCTGGGGCGGAATACTCCTGCACCCGATATAATGTAAAGCTGAGGCGGAATGCTCCTGCACTCAATATCTGACATAAGAGCAGAATACTCCTGCTCCTGGGGGGGAATCCTCCTACCCTCAATATGATACAATGGAGGAGAATCCTCCTGCTCCTGGGGCGGAATACTCCTGCACCCAATATGATATGCAATGTAATGCATATGAATGACATATAATGCATATGAATGCAATGTGATGCAATAATAACCCTTCACCGGGGCGGGACTCTCATCGACAACCGGGAAGTACAGGCCAACTGACAGCCAGAGTACAATGCTCAGATCCTCAATGCAACACAAACAACAGGACATAACATATAATATACAATGTAAATCCAAGGCTAAGGCGTAATGAGTACACCTATCGGCAGCTACACACGTAAGGAACACGTGATAGAAAATCCACGAGGCCAGGTGCCTCCAAAAAAATGGATATAAACACTTACCTCGTCCAAAAGTTAGCATTGCTAATCAACAACCGCTTTATCTTTTGGTTTCATTGCCAAACAACCCCACTCTATTCAATAAGCAGAAAAATACATCAAATTAGGCTAAAGGCTTCATTCCTCACATCTTATGGCAATTCAGGTAGGAACCTGATACCCTATTCGCATACACAATACGCAGGCCAGGCCTATGTACAGGGTTTATGGTCACATAATCAAACCCTAAATAAATTACATTTATATGTTGCCCACAACTCACTGAGTGCGAATATATAATTAATTCCATTATCGGGGTCCAATTGACCATTTAAACTATTAATTGAACTTATTAAAATGATGTCTAATATTTCAAGTTTAACCGTTAAAACATATTCAAACACACGTTATAAACTCAAATAATGCATTAAGATCATTACCTGAATATTTCAGGGTAAAAATTCTACTATTTTCCCGGCTCTTTTCTCATTTTCTAGCATTTTTTTCATTTGCTTCTCCTCTTTCCCCGCTTCCTCTCCCTGTGCCTAACATCGTCCTTTGCTTTAAAGCTAAGGACACCGCCATTCATTTGCTTTTCTTTCTTTTATTATTTTGTCTTTTCCTTTTTTTTTTCTTTTTCGCAACGAAAATTAAAACGGTACCCTGCGATATTCGAAATAATTCCAACTTTTGCATACAAGTTATACAAAATATATGTAACATATTCACGAAGGCGGATCTCAAATCGGACTCCCGAAACTCAAGATGCGAATTTAAATGAAAAAAATTCAAATTATTTAACTTTCGGCATTTTAGCGGAAACTAGCCGAACAACATCGAAATTCACTTTCGAAAGTTTACAAAAGTCACAAATAATCATACGAATCTAAGGGCGCTTTTGGATTTCGAATCGGGGTTCGTTCGCCAAAACCGAGCTCGAAAATCTCTTTTTAAATATTTATCGACAATAAAAACTTAAACCTTCTTCCGATGCCTACCAAAAGAGGTCTTATTTAACTCAAATTTTACAGACAGGTCCTAATGGATATTACAATATTTTAAAATTATCGGCACGCCAATTGGAGTCCTAACTTACGAAACGACTGATCGAGGTCGTTTCATTCTCCTCCACTTATACTCTCGTTCATCCTCGAACGAGCCTATGTCTTAAGAAAATTTGCACGGATAACAAGAGATTTTGCACGACCTTCATGAGCTACTCCACGGACATTATTTCCTGATTACATGATCTGAATTATAATACACAAATCGAACTTTTGGAATAAAATATATCTGGATAATATGATAACACCATTGCATAGCTTATTCTGGCTAAGTTGATCCTTCCTCGATCACGAGAAGAGAGTTATACTTTTTCGAAACAAAGATACGAATTTTGAATGGGTTAATATGATTCAACCGATAATCACCTCTTCGATATACCTTTCAATATAGAAAAGGTCGATGGAACTAAGAATTAGCTCACGCTTTATACGATAGGGGAAGCTTTGTCACTACTCACTATAGAAGATTTGATACAAGCTATATTATTTTTTACGAATGCACTATGCAATATCTCAGTTGATTTTAGTGTTGTTCCGCAAGCTCCTCGTGGGAATGTAGTTACTTATATCCTAATGTATATCAAAGGTTCATCTGAACATGGTCTATCATATGAGAATAAGGATCATACAAATACTACTGGATAGTATGATGCAGAACAGGAATGATATTCAAACTGAACATCTACTTCAGGGTATTGTCTTTGAATTGAAAATACTATGACTTGAAAAAGTGAAAATAAAAGAGACATGTACTTGGACCATGAGCTGAGGCAGAATACCAGCAACAAAGTTGATTACATGTGCACTTATAACGCTAAAGTAACTTCTCAAAGAGTTGAGGTGTGAAAGAGATATACATACCAATGATGGATTGTCGACAAGCTACAGTAGACCTTTAACTCTAAATTTCCATGAAGTAAAACAGTGTCAGTATGAGGATCCAGTTCTAGTTGAATACAGACAGATAGCCAGAAGAAAAACGGAGTCACCATACGGGGTTACTACTGACGGTGTTCTCATGTATAAAAGATAGACTTTGTGTTTCTGATGTTGCAGATTTACGTGGACAGATTATGACAGAGGCACATTATTCCAAATACATTGTTCATCCAGGTTTGACTAAGATGTACTATGATGTTAAGCAGATTTATTGGTGGGACAGAATGAAGTGTGACATAGCAGAATTTGTTGCTTAGTGTTCTAATTGCCAGCAAGTTAAAGTCGTGTCATCTTTCCAGACTTTATGCTTTCAACAGATAGGTACGTATATATGATCAGGCTGCCAGCTTATCTCTGGCATTAATAGATTATTAGTGGGTTTAGCAATGATCGACACTCATTGTAGGTTTCTGTCGTGGCCTTAGGTTGGGTCGTGGCAAAAGTGGTATTAACGTCTTAGAGATTTAGTATTACCATTCAATATTTGGAGGAAGACTCCTCCACTTAAAGCACAAACTCATGCAACTATTTAAATAGGAATAATCATCCCCGCACAGTCTGCTGGACTAAAGAAGATTTAGCTAAAAGCTGAATGTAGGCAGACCTAAGCTACCAACTACCCTTTCAAGTTGCAAAACAGCTGCAACTCTCGAGTTTATAACTCCATACATTGTCTATAAGCATCACCGCTTGATAGATTAAATCAAAGGTCAAATGATGCCTCTCATTACCCTTAGTAGCCTTGAAAAACAACAATGTGCTTACCCCACTACCTTGACACGCACTCTGGCTCAACATAGGGGACATCACGAGTGGCTACTAACCGCCCGAGCTCACTAGTGTCGAAAGAAGAAGAGATGGCAATAAACAGAGCATAGAAATAATTAGATCCTTAGGAAGCTCATCTTCTTATTTATTTGGCTATGAGAGCTAGACTACTTACGAGTCAAAGTAGCCCACGAATCGCAATTAAAGAAACAAATATTAAATGAGCTTTATGGAACAACATCCATGCCAATTTGACCTCCCAATAAAAAAGAAAACTCTGACAATTCAACAGAAACCCTTTTATGACCCAGACAAGCTCATAGGATAACATGACTTTACTAGCGTTTTGAACCAAGAGGAGATACGTAGATCGAATATTACTTACTAACCACTTTACACCAGAAGAAACAATGACACTTTCTGCTGGTGACGGATAAGAATCCCATCATCCTACCAACACTAAGTTCTAAAATGAGGTAGACTGACTTGATTTTATAACAGAATGAGGCATAACAAGATGCCAAGCAAATAATACCAATACCCACTCCCCAATCTCTCACATTTAAATCAGATAAACTAGTAGGGTCTCACAAATTCCCTGAATAAATCATACTAGAAGTTCACTCTCTACCACAATCGATTCTTAATAGAAACAATATCCAAGGAAACTATGGAACATGATATGACAGACCATCTCCAGATCGATCGGAAGAATTAAATCTTACTCACATATAAGGGAAGAAGAAATACATGGGTGTACTACATCGGATACCTCAGCATCCCGCCAGACTAGCAGTTCATAGAACTACCTCTGCAGCTGAGCTGAGCCACTACCCTGATAATCACCTTCTGAAGAACCACTGCCACCACGTTCTTAACCTCTACCGGATGGTGGCATTTCTTTTTCTGATTGAGATCTAAATGAAATCCCCTTCGATTGTGCAGATGCCTGATGACGAGAGAAAATAGGACTGCCTACTTGTTGGAGTAAGGGAAAACTCTTCAAAGGATAGCCAGACTCACAACAATGATAGCAGGAAAACTCTTCAAAGGATAATTAGATTCACGACAATGATAACACCTTTTCGCTGAATATGGGAGCTGGACAGATTGTTGAAAGCTACAAAGAGAAAGCTGAGTCTAATCTTGATGAACTACCCGCGCACTCTAAGAATCACACTCTACAAGCTGAGATAACCTGGAAGGTGACCTCCCAAAATAATCAGAACTCTTACCTCTAAATGAGGTACCATGGTGCCCACTAGGGCCGCGGGATCTCTTGCTCTCCCGCTCTAACTTATGGTATGTCTTGTACCTTCGAACAATATCAACAACGACATCAAATGAAGTCCCAACCTCAATTTCTCGAGCCATCCGGGATCTCAAAGAAGGAGAAAGGTCAGCAATAAATCTTTGAAAATTCTCGGAAGGTTCATGGACTCGTTCTAATGCATATTCAGCCATTTTATAGAATTCAATCTCATATTCTGAAACACCAACTGGCTATCCGACAGGCTACCCTGTCCAATCCACTCAAACTGGCAACACTTTTCATCTCGCTCGCTACCCGAAAGGAACTTTTCCACGAATCTAGGAGAAAAATCGAACCAAGTTAGCTAATAAGATAGCGGCCCACCAATTCAAGGCTGGACCCCTGAAAATAGGGATTATTTGATGCATTGCTTAAGAATATCGGAAGGCTCAACCGCGTAAAATAATGAAACCTTTTTCGGCACTCAGATCTAACCGTTACCTCGGCTGGCGAACCAGCCAGAACAATTGGTGGCGCAACACATGCTGCTTCCGAAACATACTTTACTACGGCAATATTAAGAACTGGAATAGGAGCTCCCTAAGACCGAACATCTGCATCTGCGGCAACCTGATAAGCTACCTAGCGAATAATAGGTTTTTGCGGTATATGCGTCGCAAAGATTCTCAGGAAAGCATCGTAGAGAGCCAAGGGAACCACAAGGCCCTGCTCTTTTACCCATCGCGAACTCGTACAACTGGGGCCTCCGCAACTAGATCGTCAGCACGATCAAAAACTCTCGAGGCTTTGTCAATGCTAACCCCAGGCTAGACTGTTTCGTCTTGAACTCATACCGCTTGCTGATTTGTCGCACAAGGGTTCACAATTACCTCGAAGGAATTAACGAAAATACTTTTGCATCCTAGACCGACGCATGATCAGAAAAGAAGGAAGTGAAACTTCCTAAATGCCATCATAGCCTCTCGTAGATAAGCACGGACGTCTACGTACCCATCATTGAGACTCTACTAGACACTGTCTTAGTCTGGATAGACTCTAAACCGGGCTCTAATACCAACTAACACGACCCGAAATCCGGTTAGGCCGTACGGGCACCCGACATCCTCCCCAAGACCTGCGGGCGAACCCTTACCAATTAAGTTAGGAAAATAAATATAATAATTCATAAATAAGGACACGACTTAAAAAAAATACTGACATTCTGATACCTCTAGGCTGTACAAAGAAATTACAGCTGACTACCCATCATAGTTGGTTTAGGGCTATCCAGACTAGACATTTAAGAGTGCAAAAGAAGACAGATACCTCCTGAAGGGAGCAAAATGCAGCTGAAATAATAACCAATAAACTGGTGGCCATCCGGAATAAAAGCTGGCTCACCCTGACAGCTGAAATCATCTTCGCTCCTTCACAACGTGGCGAACTTAATCCTAGAGCGAACCTGCCGAAACGAAATAGATAGACAAGAAACAAACAACAAACAAGGATGAGTCAACAGGACTCAATAAGTGGGGTAGACTAGCCACCTCAAAGAATAGGATAGCTAGCCAGGGAGGAGAAACAGATAAACCAAATTTTCTTTTATTCAAATTATAATAAGGCAGAGCCAGATAATAACTAGAAACATGTATGGAATGACAAACTCATCAACAGCCAAGAACGTAAGATAACCAAAACATATAGGTATCCCGAACACATCAACAATCAGATATACATCCTGTTGCGGCGTGCAACCCGATCCATATATTCATCCTGTTGCGGCGTGCAACCCGATCCATATATTTATACCGTTTCGGCGTGCAACCCGATCCATATATTTATAACATTGCGGCGTGCAACCAGATCTCCGGAACCCAGAATACGAGCCAGAAATATATAGACAAATAAGCAATGCACATAGAAGCAGAATAGTAGTTATGTACCACAAGTCTACACAATGGTATGAAATAAAATAAAATGAGATGAAATTAAATATGATGCAAAGGGTCACATGTGCCTGTAATCTCATCTCGAAGCGGAATACTCCTGCATTCGAGGGGAATCCAATCTGATAACCAACTGGAGCGGAATACTCCTGCACCTGATATAATATAAACAAGAGGTGGAATACTCCTGCACTCTCCTGGGGCGGAATATTCCTGCACCCGATATAATATAAAGCTGAGGCGGAATACTCCTGCACTCAATATCTGACATAAGAGCGGAATACTCCTGCTCCTGGGGCGGAATCCTCCTACCCTCAATATGATACAATGGAGCAGAATCCTCCTGCTCCTGGGGCGGAATACTCCTGCACAGGGGCGGAGCCACAGCCTTCCAAGGGGTCCCAATTGATACCACTTCAAAAAAAATTAACCCTATATATACATGTTAAAATTTTTTGGGATGGATATAAGTAGCATAGTTGACACCCCTTGAAATGAAATGGAGCAACAGTTCAGCGGATAAGGGGTGTCAAAATTTCGGCTGTGTCCCTTGTTCGAGTCTCGGCTGCAACAATTTTTACCTTTATACGAGTTTGACTTTTTTAAAAAAAATATAATACCAAGCAAAACGACATTTTTAACCTTTTCCACATACTTTGGGATCATTAAACAATTGTTCCACTTTGAAATCCCTAAAATTTTTTTGGTTGAAAAAAAAAGACGTGAGAAGTGAGAACCCAGCCCCTTCTCCCCCACTGCCCACCGTTACATTACTCCTCCAAAATTACTCCTTCAGCCTCTTCCATACCCGGCAAGTACGTGGCATCCCTCTGGGCTCCGACCTTCTCCAATCTCCATCACCAATTTCTGCTTCCATGGCACCCAAGGTACTTATCTCTTTTTTTAACCAAATACTTTTGTGATTAATATTACTAAGTAAGAGTGAAATAATCAAATTACAAATAAGCTTGAGACAGTTGAGTCCTTTAATTAACATCTATATGACGGACAGGGTGATATACCTTCCTGTGCTAATGTATAATGCAGTTTTATAAGAATCAGCAAATGGGGTTGGTGGAAAAAATGGTAACAAGTATTCAAGATCATAACTGAACCCAATTTGAAATACCAAGTCATAAGTAAGTCGACGAAAAGTTTCTTGTAGGTCAAGTGTGCATTTGCTCATAGCTGCTATGCTTAGAAAAGGGAGAAGCCTGCCAGAGAGCTCTTTCTCAGTCATAGATTGACCAAAACTTTGGTACCCTTTTAAAATTAAATGATCATGACCAAGAATTTGTCTTTGGCTCTTCCATTCATTTCCATCAACAAGAAAAATGACATTTCCATCAATTTATTCATTAAATTGTTAAATTCAAAAATACAACTTTTGTGCTTGGTGTAAATTGATTATTGTTCTAACTAAAGTCTTATTTCACAATTCAGCTACAAAAGTCATTGGAGAATTTTTACCACAAACAACCAATATCAAGTTTTGTCTCTGATAATCAACCCAATCAAGAAGAAAATGCAAATACATCGGAAATACCATCCCAATCTTTCGAGAGACAAGAATTTGATGTAGATTCTTTAAAGGCTGATCCAGCTAAAAGAATTCAAATCTTGGACTATCACCCAGATCATCGTGATACAATTAGAAGAGCATATCTTCAAAAAGGTCCTTGTCAACCTCGGAATCATAAATTTCCTCAAACAAACTTTTCAGGATATATGCATCGTTTTAGTTCAGAGTGGTTTGATATTTATCATGATTGGTTAGAGTATAGTGTAAGTAAAGATGCAGCTTATTGTTTGTATTGTTATTTGTTTAAGGATAACAAAATTCATCAAGGTGGAGGGGAAGTATGGTCTACGGAGGGATTTAGAACTTGGGGAAAAAATAAGGCCTTTGAAAAATATATTGGTCCTGTGAGTAGCATTCATAACCAATCAAAAAAGAAATGTCAAGATTTGATGCGGCAACAAAGGTCTATTATATCTGCATTTGATAGACAATCTAATCAAGTTAAGCATGCGCATCGGATTAGATTGACTGCTTCGATTGATGTAGTTAGACTTCTTATGAATCAGAGAATGGCATTTCGAGGTCATGATGAATCTAAATCATCACTGAATAGAGGTAATTTTCTTGAGATTCTTTCATGGTATGCAAAAAGGTGTGACAACATTCGTGATTTTGTATTGGAACATGCTCCTCAAAATGATCAAATGAGTTCTCCTAAGATTCAAAAAGATATTGTGACTGCATGTAAGATTGAAACAGTTAAAGCTATCATAGAGGATTTAAATAATGATTACTTTGCTTTATTAGTTGATGAATCTTTTGATGTGTCACGCAAGGAGCAAATGGCTGTGGTTTTAAGATATGTTGATAGAAGGGGATTTGTGATGGAGCGCCTTATTGATATTATTCATGTTAAAGATACTAGTGCCTTATCTCTCAAGAAGGCAATTGTAGACTTACTTGCTCACTATTCTTTGAGTCTATCTTATGTTCGTGCACAATGTTACGATGGGGCAAGTAATATGCAGGGTCATATAAATGGTCTTAAAATGTTGATCAAGCAAGAAAGTAGATCGGCTCATTCTATCCATTGTTTCGCTCACCAACTTCAACTAGCTCTTGTTGGGGTTTCTAAAAAATGTGTCCAAGTGGGTGAACTTGTGTTATTAGTTTCTAATATTTTGAATATGTTGGGTTCTTCTTTCAAGCGTATGGATGCATTTTGAGAATCTCAAAGAGAAAAAATTCAAGAGGCATTAAATATGGGTGAAGTTACAACTGGGAGTGGCTTGCTTCAAGAACTTGGTCTTATTAGAGCCGGTGACACTCGTTGGGGCTCTCACTACAGATCTTTTACCAACTTTATTAGCTTGTTTGGTACTGTTGGTTATTTACTTGATTATATTGTTGATAATGGTTCTCCAGATGATAGAGCTAAGACAACTGGATATCTTACAAAGTGTCAATCATTTGATCTTGTTTTTATCTTGCATTGGATGAGATATGTCTTAGGAATCACTGATGACCTTAGTAAATCCCTACAGAAGAAGGAACAAGATATTGCAAATGCAATGCTACTTGTTGAAGTAGCAAAGATAAGATTGCAAGAGTTAAGGGATAAAAAGTGGGGTTTGCTTTTTGACATGGTGAAAATATTTTGCATCAAGTATGACATTTTAATGCCTAATTTTGATGAGCCATATGTTAGCTCCGGAAGATCACGATGTTTACCTGCTGATTATAATGTTTTACATCATTATCATGCTGTTGTGTTCAACCAAATTATTGATTGGCAACTTCAAGAACTCAATAATCGTTTTGATGAGGTGGCGACTGATTTGCTACATGGAGTTGCTTGTTTGAATCCAAATGACTCATTTTCTAGCTTTGATATCGGGAAGATAATGACAATGGCTAAGCTATATCCTGATGACTTTGACGAATCTAATATGGTTGCTCTTGAGAATCAACTTGCTACTTACATTATTGATGTTCGTGATGTTGATGAAAGGTTCTTTGATCTAAATGGCCTGTGTGACCTTTCAAAAAAAATGGTTCAGACAAAGAAGCATATGACTTTTCCTCTTGTATTCCGCTTAGTTAAACTTGCTTTGCTTCTACCAGTTGCTACCGCATCAGTTGAAAGAGCTTTTTCGGCAATGAAGTTTATCAAAAATGACTTGCGGAACCGAATGGATGAAATTTTTTTTAGTGGTTGCATGGTGCCTTATGTAGAAAGAGGTGTATTTAGTACTATTTCTAACGATGCTATTGTAAAAACATTTCAAGAGATGACAATGCGTCGAGTACAATTATAATAATATATTTATATTGTACTTTAACTAATAGAGTGGTGTTTTATTTTGACGATTTTTTCGTAGTGTATTTTTTTTATATTTTGATACCCCTTAGCAGAAATCCTGGGTCCGCCACTGCTCCTGCACCCAATATGATATGCAATGTAATGCATATGAATGATATATAATACATATGAATGCAATGTGATGCAATAATAACCATTCACCGGCGCGGGACTCTCATCGACAGACGGGAAGTACAGGTCAACTGACAGCCAGAGTACAATGCTCAGATCCTCAATGCAATACAAACAACAGGACATAACATATAATATACAATGTAAATCCAACGCTAAGGCGTAATGAGTACGCCTATCGGCAGCTACACACGTAAGGAACACGTGGTAGAAAATCCACGAGGCCAGGTGCCTCCAAAGAAATGGATATAAACACTTACCTCGTCCAAAAGTTAGCATTGCTAATCAACAACCGCTTTATCTTTTGGTTTCATTGCCAAACGACCCCACTCTATTCAATAAGCAGAAAAATATATCAAATTAGGCTAAAGGCTTCATTCCTCACATCTTATGGCAATCCAGGTAGGAACCTGATACCCTATTCGCATACACAATACGCAGGCCAGGCCTATGTACAGGGTTTATGGTCACATAATCAAACCCTAAATAAATTACATTTATATGTTGCCCACAACTCACTGAGTACGAATATATAATTAATTCCATTATCGGGGTCCAATTGACCATTTAAACTATTAATTAAACTTATTAAAACGATGTCTAATATTCTAAGTTTAACCGTTAAAAAATATTCAAACACACGTAATAAACTCAAATAATGCATTAAGATCATTACCTGAATGTTTCAGGATAAAAATTCTACTATTTTCCCGACTCTTTTCTCATTTTCTGGCATTTTTTTCATTTGCTTCTCCTCTTTTCCCGTTTCTGTTCCTCTCCCTGTGCCTAACATCGAAGCTAAGGACACCGCCATTCATTTGCTTTTCTTTCTTTTATTATTCTGTCTTTTCCCCTTTTTTGTTTCTTTTTGCAACGAAAATTAAAACGGTACCCTGCGATATTCGAAATAATTCCAACTTTTGCATACAAGTTATACAAAATATATGTAACATATTCATGAAGGCGGATCTCAAATCAGACTCCCAAAACTTAAGATGCGAATTTAAATGAAAAAAGTTAAATTATTTAACTTTCGGCATTTTAGCGGAAACTAGCCGAACAACATCGAAATTCACTTTTGAATGTTTACAAAAGTCACAAATAATCATACGAACCTAAGGGCACTTTTGGATTTCGAATCGGGGTTCGTTCGCCAAAACCGAGCTCGAAAATCTCTTTTTAAATATTTATCGACAATAAAAACTGAAACCTTCTTCCGATGCCTACCAAACGAGGTCTGATTTAACTCAAATTTTAAAGACAGGTCTTAATGGACATTACGAATATTTTAAAATTATCGGCACGCTAATCGGAGTCCTAACTTCCGAAACGACTGACCGAGGTCGTTTCAATCCCCCTTTTATTAATTCAGGCAATAAGTTAGACAACTCTCTAAATTAACTTAAATATATTTGAAATTCTTCAAATCGTTTAAGATTTTGAAAAAATTCACCATTAGAGAAGCATAACAGGTATGATTAACGTATAATTCATAAGTATAGTTTTTTTGTCTAAGACTGTTGCATGAAATGACTAATAATTGGGACTTTCGATATCAATTGCCTTACGAATAATAGAAAATCTCTATCATAATAAAGGTTACGAGTATACAACCATGTATTATAAATGGCTTAGCAACAAAAGAAGAAACAATAACAGATTTCATAGGTAAAAACATTGAAATCCTATCAACAATTTTATTCGAAATTTAACGGTAAGTTAATTAGGCTCATAATTCCTATTTGTTGCCATAGAGTTTCTCTAAATCTTCTCTTCTGAGATGGTAATAACAAGCACTTTATGTTGGAACCTGAAGCTTTCATTACTATTTTTCTAAATTAGTTGTAAGTAAAGGAGGAAATGTTACGACAATATGTGAGAAGAAAAATCTAAGAAACTCGAGTATTTATAGAATTGGCAGATTCGGAGTAATATCTTAGTTTTTGTTTGGACTTATAAGTGTTCTAAGTGCATGATATATTCATATCTTATATAATAGATTAAGAGAATATCACAAAGGGAAATAATAAGTATAAAGCAATCTAAAATTTTAAATTGTCCAAAATAGGATTGAATTAAGGGCAAGCGAGTAATGATGCATTTAATTGGGATTTGGAGTCCGGAATACAAATTTAAATTAGTTTAAGCAAAGACATTTATATAGAAATTTAAATTATTTTAGGGGTAAAAGCTCTGTAATGGTTATAAATAACTATTGTTAAGCTTTAAACGTAGTACTACAATGAGAGTATGATTTCTAATGTGACTATGAATATCAATTGGGGATAGAGGCATTCTGTTAAGTTGTGAATCCTTATAGAATTATCTGGTTGACGATGAGAATCTGGTGCCGGTGGTTGTGATATTGTAGCCTTATTTTGGACCCTGAATATTTTATGACTATTTTTGAAAATTATGTAATTAAAATATAAAGATAAGATGTATCTAAAGGTTGAAATGTTATGACAAGTCATTAGAGAAAATTATGAGATACCTATGTATATAATGGTTTAATATGTGGAAGGCATGTGTTGGGCCGTCTTTAGGGTTTTTATGTCATCTATATAGACCTACATAACCCGGGAATCCAAAATAAACCCGGAATCAAAACGTTAGGATTTTTTGCCTGCCGCGGTGCGCTGCGCAACAAAAGGCAAATTTCCTGCACAATTTTCAAACTCTCTAAATATCGACCCTATCGCGACGCGCTATGCGACGCCCAGCATGGTACGGTAGGCTATTTTTACTGCTTGCCAACTTTTTCTTTCAATTTACGTCCTAGCTTGATTTTTGTTCAGGTCTTGGGCTTCTACTCAGACTTCAAAACCCTTGATTTAAATCAATTATGCTCCAAAAACGCCTCATATTATCATTGTAATCCCTAACACATAAAACATACCAAATAAGAGAAATTTCGTTCAAAGTACTAACAAATATCACAAGTCGGAGCATGAACATGAGGCGAACGTATAGGAAATATAGCAATATCTAGCCTCTTATCAACGCCCTACACTTAAAACTTTGCTCGTCCTCGAGAAACTTATATGTTGAACTCAAGACACACTAAAACAACTCACACAATGACTTGGGTTTATGTAGACAACATAATGACATGACCCGAATTTTCGACGAGGTCATGCGGGCACCTGACATCCTCCTCCAGACCCGTCGGGAGAATCCTTCTTAATTGAACTGATAAAAATACACATAAATCAACTTATAGATAAGAAATAAGGCCTAATGAGACACAAACATGATTATACATAAACTGTATAGATCAAGTTATAACTGACTACCCAATGTACTAGGTTTAGACCTATCCAGACAGATATCTAAGAATACAAATAAAGTATAAACATCTCCTGAAGGAAGCAAAATACAACTGAGATAATAAACATAAAATTGATGGCCATCCTGAAGAAAGTTGGCTCACCCTGACAGCTGAAAGTCATCTTCGCTCCTCAACAATGTGACGAACTCAATCCTGGAGTGAACCTGCCGAAACGAATAAATAGACAAGAAACAAACAGAGGGTGAGTCGAAAGGACTCAGTAGGTGGGGCTGGCTAGCCACCTCGAAGAAGCAGATATGCTAGCCAAGGAGAAGTTAAGTAGGTAAACCAAATTCACTTTATTTCAACTATAAAAAAGCAGAGCCAGATAATAACTGGAAACATGTATGGAACCATACACTCATAAAGAACCAGGGACATAAGATAGACATAACATATAGGTATCCCGAACATATCAACAATCAGAAATACATGACACATACACAAAACATCACACTATAATCACACAATATGCAGCATCCGGTCCAATGAACTGGAATGAATGCAGTATGATACAATGGGGTCACATGTGCCAAAACTCTATCTCTGGCGCGGGACTCTCACCTTCTACCAGGAGATATATGCAATAATAACCCTTCACCAGCACGGGACTCTCATCGGCTACCGGGAAGCATATGCAATAACGACCCTTCACCGGCGTGGGACTCTCATCAACTAATGGGAAGTATATGTAATAATGACCCTTCACCGGCGCGGGACTCCATCGACTATCGGGAAGTATATGCAATAATTAACCTTTCACCGGGAGTGCGGGACTCTCATCGACTACTGGGAAGTACGTGTAATAGTTCACTAGCGCGGGACTCTCATCGAGTACCGGGAAGTATATGCAATAATAATCCTTCACCGGCGCCGGACTCTCATCGACTATCGGGAAGTATATGCAATAATGACGCTTCACCACTGTGGGACTCTCATCTACTTCCAAGAAGTATATGCAATAATGACTCTTCACCGGCGCGGGACTCTCATCAACCGCCGAGAAGTACATATCAAGCTCATAACTAGAGCACAATACTCATATGCTTAACTCAATACCAACAACAGCTCATAACATATAATATACAATGTAAATCCAAAGCCAAGGCGTAATAAGTACGCTTATCGGCAGCTATACATGTAAGGAATACGTGGTAGAATATCCACAAGGCCAAAAGCCACCAAAGAAATAGATATAATCACTTACCTTATTCAAAAGTTAGCACTGCTACTCAAAAACCGTTTTGTCCTTTGGATTCACTGGCAAACGATCCTGCTCTATTCAGTAATCATAAAAATAAATCAAATAAGGCTAAAGGCTTCATTACTACATCTTAGAACAATCCGGTCGGGAACCCGATACCCGATTCGCATAGGCACTACGCAGTCCATGCCTATGTACATGGTTCAAAATCACATAACCAAACTCTTAATAAATTATATTTATGGGTTGCCCATAACTCCCTGAATTCGATTATATAAACAATTCCATTATCGGGGTCCAATTTACCCTTTAAACTATCAATTTAACTTATTAGAACGATGTCTAATATCCCAATTTATACCGTTAAAATATATTCAAACACACATAATAAACTGAAATAATGAATTAACATCATTACTTGAATGTTTCGAGGTAAAAATTCTACTTTTTTCCTTCTCTTTATCCTTTCATTTCTCTTTTATCTGGCCATTTTTCCATTCTTTACGTATTCTGTTTCTCGTCTCCATGTTTCTGTTCGATATATGCTGGAAACACTAAGCAACGCCTCTATCTTTTCCTTTTTTTTTTCTTTTTGTTTTCTTTTTCTTTTTCCTTTTTTTTTTTTTTTTTTTGAAAACTTGCTGTTGCGACTAAAATTTAAATGCAACCCTATAAAACTTGGATTGATCCCAACATTCTTAAATAAATCATATAAAATTAATATGACGTACTCGCTAAGACGGATCTCGAATTCGATTCCCAAAACTCGAGATATGAATTAAACGAAAAGAAATCAAATTATTAATTTTCAGAACTTTAGCAGAAATTATTCGAACTACCTCGGAATTCACTTCAAAAAAATTCACACATGTCACAAATAACCATATGAACCTAACGAAACTTTTGACTTTTGAATCGGAGCCCATTCGCCATAATTGAGCTCGAAAACCTTTTTTTAAAATTTACCGATAACGGAAACTGAAACCTTCTTCCGATACCTACCAAACGAAATCGGATTTAGTTCAAATTTTACAGACAGATCCGAATGGACCTTAAGATTTTAAAACTTTCGGCACACCAATCGGAGTCCTTACTCTCGAAACGACTATGTAAGGTCGTTTCGCTTAACAAAAAGCACATGCACTAATCATGTTTTATTAGCTCAAAGTCCATGCCAAGAATATTTAAAAACAATCAAGTGCATCAAATCAACCTCTCATTCCCACATCAACTCTAGATTCACCTAATAAGTCATGCAAGTACTCACTCTATTCAAGAGGCTAATAAAAGAGCCTGCTTCTCATAAAATCATGTGCCCTCACAATCAATTCAAGGTTGAACGAAGGAATTCACACAAGAGAATGTATATGAACACATTCACTCTCAGAAAAAAATCACATGCAACACAAGACGTACCATAAGCTTTCCCATAGTGTAGAACTCGACTAATGTCCATCTACTCCGCTAAGATCAATTAGGACTTCTTTTGGTTATAATGTAAGCAATAGGACAAGTAGGATATGTATAGGTAATAGTGACTAACCATCCTAAGCAATTTAATACCCCACAATTTGTTCAATCATTTTTCCTTCCACCCAATCTTTATTTTACCAGCACAGGGTCAATTTTTACCACCCTTCTTCTTTAAGCTAAGGTAGGAGCTAATGATAGGGATTACTCTTTTTTTCTTCCATCTTTCAAATAAATTTTTCTTTTCAATACATTTCAATTATTGCATAATATTCTAAGCATTCATTTTTTTAATTTAAATCTCTCCAATAGCATCATCCTACGCACCTTTTGTCTTCCTCAAACAACCACAATTTTTTCACTTTATTAACAATCCTTACAGGCTCATAACACCACAAGTAAAAGTCACAGATATTTAGCACAAGAAATAGGAATCCCGATGGCTATCAAAGAAAAGGCTAAAGGCTCAAAATGTTTAGTTAAGGTCAAATTTCACTGATAAACATCTAACTCTGAGGCTTTATACAAATTGGCTATGAAAGAAATGCTTATATCACTTCCTAACCGAGCAAACTTCTCATGTTATTTTGCACACACACTAGGAAAGTTTTAGACATCAAGTATAAAATATGGAGAAAATAAAATCTTCACTCACACATGGCACATAACCTACTCAAACCGACTCAATTCACGCTCTCAAACAAAGCAAACACAAGCAAACTCTCAAGCAAATCTAAGCGTTTCTCAAGAAAAATAGATCCTGAGAGAATACATGCAGAAAGTTCACATAGCCCAAATCAAGTATCTATATAAAACTAGTCAAAGTGAAGCCAAGACTATCCCATCCATTTACTACACTCTGATACTAGAAAAAAATCTACCTATACCCGATTCAAACTACTTCATTTAGAAAAGAACTGATCACAAAGAAAAACCAAAGGGGATTATTAATACAAATAGGAAGACTCCCACACCATACTTAAAATCAAGAATTGCCCTTAATACATTAAAAATAAAATCTAAGGGTGATAGACAAACTCCCCGGGGTTCTAAGCTCGAAGAACATCCATGAGAGCTTCCTTAAGGAACGAGGTACTCAGACTTCCCCAAGCAGGACATCCTCATCCAATCGTACGAGGTTGCAAGCACCACATACTTAGACTTAAAAAACAAGACGAAACCTGCAAAACAAAGAAACTCACCAAGTAATATCCTTTAAAAGATAACATTATTTTTGTACTTTTCATATTTTTTTTTTTGTAAAATTACAATCACATATTACCTCCCAAGAAGCGCCTTAGTAATAGTCGTGGCACGAATTCACTTAGCATTAAAACTTTTTCCTCCAAATCTAGCTCATGTATTGCCTCCCTAATTGAAATTCAACTCTCCAGTTACGCTCTTGAGGTGACACAAGTTCTTGCATGCCAAAAAGCATCTCCTTTTACGCATAGCCACTAAATCAGAAATATATTCCAATTATTGGCGATGCTCTTGACCAAGCACCAAATATACCATTTTGTACTCCTTGGCTGCCAAATGAGGATTGCATCTTGCCTAGATGGTAGTAAAATTTTCATAGTGTAAGCACCATACACCTCATCCTTCAACTCTTCCAGTGGCTCAAAAGGATCATTTCCATATCTCCCTCTAAAACTAATATTGAAAAGTGTCTAGAATATGGTGCAACCCGCTCACACTTCACTATACTGACATCCCCTGTATTGGGCAAAAATTATCGTCTTCGGTCAACACCTCGAGTTGGTAGACCGAAGAAAAAACGAGCTGGCGCTCCGAAGGGAAAATAATCGATCGTGGCTGAACCACCTAGGTCAACGCCCGAAGGCGCGACCGAAGAGAAATTAAGTCTTGAACTTCGGGGGCACGGCACCCTATTCGGGTAGTAAGGTCAGATGACCGAAGCCTTGTGGCAAGGCTTCGGTTACCACCTCGGTCCCAACGGCTTTGCAGCCCACTACTCCGCTCCACTAACCCATTCATGTTGCTGATCAGATCGTGGGAGGAGTGCAAACTGGTGATGGAGAACGTGGGCAAGGTCCCTAGGCCTATAAATAGAAGCACATTTTGTATTATAGGCATCCAGAAATATATACCAAAACTCTGTCCAAATTTGTACTGAACATCTATATATTGAAAGCAAGTTATTTCACGCATTTTTTATCTATTTCGTGCATCGTTTACTGCTTTGATACGAAGATTTTCTTATATTCGAATCCAAATTCGATTTGTGTACCTAAAAACGATTTAGGCCCATACAAATTGGCGCCGTCTGTGGGGATATAAGCAATAACGCTTTGTTCCAAAGTTCAAAATCCGTTTTTCGTCAAGAAATTTGTGACCCAACGTCATGGCTGATAACAACAGTGGCGGTAATGGTGATCGGGTTGACGTCCCGACGAACCAACAATCCTTCACCCCAATGACAACCGAAGAATTTCAAATGTATGTTGTCACCACACTAAAAGCTCTCCAAAGTAAGCAGGATGAGCAGGCTAGTATCAACGCCGAGTTTCGCGCTTCGCTGGAAGTGAGAAACAGCGCCGCCCCAAACGGCACCCAGCCTTCGGCTCCTGGTGGAGGCACCCCGCCTTTCGTTCCTCCGGGCGCGACAACAGGGGGACCTCACAATGGAGCCACGTCTGGGGGCTCGGGGAGTATCCCATCTTCCATGCCACACTTCGGGACGGTTCCCACCGTGGCAGAGACAACGTCCTCGGTCGATGTTGAAAGAATGAGTAGAGAAATCGAGGCTCGCATCGAGGCGCGCGTCGAAAAACGCCTCGAGCACGTACCGGGGATAAGCAAGGAGGAAGATGATCTTGACATCGAGCAATATAGGGAACAGCCCTATAAGCCCGAAGCAGCGCAGGCTCCAACTCCCGTGGGTTTCAAACTCACGTTCCTCAAAAAGTATGATGGGACAACTGATCCCAAGGAGCATGTTAGGGAATACATGTCCATGGTAAAGAGCAACGACTTGACGTCCACACAGCTCGAGTCCATGTTCTTAAAGAAGTTTGGTAGTTCGTTAGAAAAGGGTGCCCTTTGGTGGTACTTATGCTTGCCACCGGGGTCAATCTCCTCATTCAAAGAACTATCCAGCGCCTTTGTCAAAGCTCACACCGGCGCGCAAAAGATCCTCCAGAGGAAGGAGGATATATGTGAAGTGAAACAGTGGCCCGACGAGCCCCTTAAAGAATTTCTCGAGCGATTCCACGCTGAGCGCATGGAATTGCCTCGGATGGATGACACCCTGGCCATCATGGCTTTTGAAAAGGGTATCAATAGTCGCAATTCTGGCGCTGCAGCTGAATTGCGTAAAGAATTGCAGCAGTATCAGGTCCTGACATGGGAGGATCTGCATAGACGCGCTTACTCCAAGATCAGATTGGAGGAAGCAGAATTCAAAAACCGAGGTTACAGCTACAACAACCGAGGTGACACTTCGAACCGCGCCGACGCGCCGCGAAATAATTCAAAGGGGAGGTATGAACCTTACACCTCCCCCAGGCAACATGTTAGTCAAAGGTTGGGAAACAACCCCGGTAACTCATACCCAACCCCTCATATAAGCCAAAGGCTCGGAGGGAAGGTTCAAGCCAACGTGAACCAAAGGAATCCCTCGAGCTCCGCTTCGGCCCCAAGAAAGGATCTGCCACGGATCCAGGATTACAACTTTAACATTTCGACCTCGGAGCTGGTCGACGTTGTCAAAGGGACAGCCGGGGTGAGGGTTCCCAAAGACATGAGAACCCCGGCAGACAAGAGAGATCACAATCTACGTTGCGAGTTTCACGCAGATTATGGTCACAGAACCGAGGACTGCAAAGCTTTGCGCCTCGAGGTAGCTCACCTACTGAAAAAAGGAGTCTTGGCTCAGTTCCACACTGACAAGGGGAAAGAAAATTTCTCCAAAAATCGAAGTGAAGGACCACCTCGAGCTCCACCCCCCGAAAGAGTGGTGAACGTTATAACCGGGGGGTCAGAAGTAAACGGCGTAAACTTCGCCGCAGCCAAGAAGTTTGCTAAGCTCTCCATCACCATGGAGAAGAGGACCCGAGTAGGTGGCTCGGGCAAAGATATCGTCTTCGACGAGGATGACTGTGAGGGGATGATGTTCCCTCATCACGATGCTCTAGTCATCATGCTCAGGATCAACGACTCCGATATCAAAAGAGTCTTGATCGACCCCGGCAGCTCAGTGAATATCATCAGCTACGGGGCCATTAAGCAAATGTGGCTAAAAGGGGAGATTATTCCCAAATCAACGGTGTTGGCTGGCTTCAACAATTCGACTGAGAAAACGTTGGGCGAAATCACCTTAAAGACGTTCGCCGAAGGAGTCACCAAGGAGATGTTGTTCCAAGTTATGCCCGAGGATCTGGCTTACAATGTGATCCTCGGAAGGCCATGGATCCACTCCATGGAGGCCGTTCCCTCCACTTTACTCCAAGTGATCAAATTCCCAACGCCTTGGGGAGTTCGATCAATTAGGGGGGAACAACGAGTAGCTAGGGAATGCTACTCGGTTGCATTAAAAAGTGGAGTCGCCCCGAGCGGGCCAAAAAAATAGCAACCAACGCAGCCGGGGTCGAGCGAGGCGAGCCTCCAAAGTGAAATTGAAAAGATCCCGGCGTGCGTGCAAGAGCCTCGAAAGCAAAAGGCCGAGGACTCAACTATCGAAGAGCTGGATTCTTTCACTCTATTGAAGGAATTCCCAGAGAGGAAGGTACACATCGGCTCGGAGTTGGACCCCGAGTCGAAAGAAGCGATTATGGAAGTTTTAAGGTCCAACCATGACTGTTTTGCTTGGGCCCATTCAGACATGACGGGTATCGATCCGGAGATCATGACCCACAAACTGAATGTGGACCCAAAATTTACCCCGGTAAAACAGAAGAAAAGGCCACACGCCGGGGTAAAAAAGAAGGCGATCGAGGACGAAACCACCAAGCTGCAGGAGAATGGTTTCATTAGAGAAGTGAAATACCCCGAGTGGCTAGCCAATGTTGTGGTCGTGCCGAAAAAGAATGGCAAGTGGAGAATGTGCGTTGACTACACCGATTTGAACAAAGCTTGCCCCAAAGATTCTTATCCATTGCCTCAGATAGATAGGTTAATAGACTCCACGGCTGGACACAAACTATTAACCTTCTTGGATGCGTACTCGGGCTACAATCAGATCCTCATGGACCCGAAGGACGAAGAAAAGACCTCGTTCATCACTGACCGAGGTACCTTTTGCTACAAAGTGATGCCCTTCGGTTTGAAGAACGCCGGGGCGACTTACCAAAGGTTGGTATGTCGCATGTTCAAGGAATACATCGGGAAGTCTATGGAAGTCTACATAGACGACATGCTCATCAAATCGATCCGAATGGAGGATCATTTGAATCATCTGAGGGAAGGTTTTGCTGTGTTGAGACAATACGGTATGAAATTGAACCCTGAGAAGTGCGCCTTCGGCGTGGGATCAGGCAAGTTTTTGGGATTTATTGTCTCCGAGCGGGGAATCGAAGCTAACCCAGATAAAATCAGAGCAATTGAGGAAATCCCCGAAGAGCTTACCGGGGTAAAAGAAGTTCAACGCTTGACTGGCCGAATCGCTGCCTTGAGTCGCTTTATCTCAAAGTCCTCGGAGCGATGCCACAAATTCTTCTCCGTTTTGAGAAAAAACAACCACTTCGAATGGACACCGGAGTGCAAACAAGCGTTGAAAGACTTGAAACAATATTTGGCTAACGCACCGTTGCTTGCCAAGCCAAAAGAAGGGGAAACATTGCTTGTCTATTTGGCAGTGTCCGAGGTGTCGGTGAGTGCTGTGCTGGTTCGGGAAGAAGATGGCAAGCAGCAGCCCATCTATTATGTGAGCAAGACACTCCTTGATGCTGAAACCAGGTACCCACACTTGGAAAAATTAGCACTTGCTTTACTCATTACTGCTCGGAAACTACGGCCCTATTTTCAATGTCACCCAATAGCGGTAATTTCAACCTTCCCCTTGAGAAATATATTGCATAAGCCTGAGTTATCGGGGAGGTTGTCCAAATGGGCGGTTGAGCTAAGTGAGTATGACATCACTTATCAACCTCGAACTGCCATCAAGTCTCAAGTCTTGGCAGACTTCGTGGCTGATTTCAGCATTGGGATACTGCCCGAGGCGGAAAAGGAAAACTCCGAGGCGAAGGGATCCCCTTCGGGGCTGTGGGTACTGCACACCGATGGGGCAACGAATTCGAAAGGCTCGGGTTTAGGCATTGTGTTGAGGGCACCCACCGGGGAGAAGATTAGGCATTCGGTTCGATTCAAAAAGGTCACCAACAACGAAGCAGAATACGAAGCGGCTCTAGCGGGCCTAGAGCTAGCTAAAGAAATGGGGGTTGATAGAATCGAATTAAGATGTGATTCACAATTGGTGGTCAACCCGATCCTCGGTGATTACATGGCTCGAGAGCCCAGAATGCAGCTATACTTGGATCGGGCACAGAGGGTCCTAGCCCAATTCCAAGAATGGAGTGTCAATCAAGTACCTCGGGAAGAGAATACCGAGGCTGACGCCTTGGCAAATCTTGGTTCGGCTGTTGATGAAGCTCACTCGGGGACTGACTCGGTGGTTCGGTTGCTGTCCGCACAAATGAGAGAGATGAAGTTGCAAGTCAATTCGGTGGACAATCGATGGGATTGGCGAAGTAAGTTCATCTCCTACTTCGACTCGGGGACTGTCCCCCAAGATAAGAAAGAAGCGAAAAAGCTAAGGACCCAAGCAGCCTCGTATCACATGATCGAAGGCAATTTATACAAGAGGTTGTACTGCGGCCCGATGGCCAAATGCTTGGGCCCCGATGAGGCGAGGTACGTGATGGCCGAAGTACACGAAGGCGAGTGTGGAAATCACTCGGGGGGAAAATCGTTGGTGCGTAAATTGTTAAGAGCTGGGTATTATTGGCCCACCATTAGCGCCGATGTAAAGGCCTTCGTGCAAAAGTGTGACAAGTGCCAGCGCCATGGGCAAATGATCCACCAACAGGCCGAGCCTCTACACTCGGTGGTATCACCATGGCCCTTCATGAAATGGGGAATGGACGTTGTCGGACCACTACCCAAAGGAAAATGTGGTGTTCGATTCATCTTGGTGTTGACTGATTACTTCACAAAATGGGTGGAAGCCGCAGCTCTCACCGAGGTAAAACAGAAGCAGGTAATCGACTTCATCAAAAAGAATATCATCTACAGGTTTGGCGTCCCAAAAGAAATCGCTTGCGACAATGGCAAACAATTCATGGGGGCGGCTATCACTGACTTTTTTAAACAATGGGGAATCAAAAGGATAGCCTCGACTCCCTACCATCCAAGTGCTAATGGCCAGGCCGAGTCTTCGAACAGGATCATAATTGAGAATTTGAAGAAGCGACTCGATGAGAAGAAAGGCCCTTGGCCCGAGGAGTTGCCCGGGGTTCTGTGGGCCATGCGAACAACGGAGAAGATCAGCACCGGTGAGACCCCTTTTTCATTAGCCTATGGCATGGATTCTCTCATCCCAGTAGAAGTGGGCGAACCAAGCCTTCGGTATGCTCACACAACCGAAGACGCCAACCAAGAGGCGATGCGCATTGAGCTAGACTTGCTCGAAGAAAAGAGGGAATTAGCTTTGGTTCGGCTTGTTGCCCAAAAAAGACAAATCGAAGCTTACCTCAACAGGAAAGCTAAATTTAGGGACTTCAAGGTGGGAGATTATGTGTTGAAAACTGTGAATCAGTCAACAAAGGAGGACAATGGGGGGAAGCTTATTGCAAATTGGGAAGGGCCCTACAGGGTCAAAGCAATCGTTGGAAAAGGCTCTTATTAAATCGAGTCTCTTCAAGGCGAACCCGAACCGCTGAACTGGAACATCTCTCATCTGAAGCGATACTACTTTTAGCCAAGGTAAATATCCTTTAATTCTATCAATTAAACAGCCCCGAGCCGAACAACGCTCCCATGGCATTAATAAACAATGTACTAACTTGCTCCTCATTCCACCTTGTTGCTTGACCTTTTCAGGAAGCGAACCGAACCGATTCCAGTGCTCGGATCTTCATCAAGATTCACAACCGAACACTGGGGGGGAGTGAGAAGGGTTGACACCGAGGTCGACATCGAGCCTCCCAACCGAAGCTTATCTATCCGACAACCGGGGACTGATGCCCGAGGATTAGATTTAGTACATTGTAAATTAGCCCGATAGCGGCATGTTTTAGTTTGGATCTGGAAGTTCGTTAATTCGTTTTTTACCCAAGGTCCGTCCCGACTTGGTTTTATGTACATAGCCTTTTGGCTCGTTGATATTAATAAAGCGACTTTGGGTGCTCTCATTCTATCCATGTCTTATTACTTGAGCCGCGCAATGCATCGACTCGAGGACGAGACGTCGTCCTAAGTTCGCATCGGTCAAATTTTGTTTAAAGCCTTGCAAGCATATCATTCATTTTCAAAAGTGTTCGATACACATGAAAAATCAACACGCAAAATTCACAAAGCGATCTTTCATTAAAAGCCCGAAGGCCGAAGCTATATACATCCAAAAATGACCCGAGGGTCAAACATAAATACAAAGGCCCGAAGGCCAACATCCAAAAAAGGCACGAAGGCCTCAAAAATGAAAGACATCAAAAGTTTACTAAGGCAACGCCCCATCGGCATCTCCACTACCCTCTTCGGCACTGTCGCTCTCATCATCTGATCCTTCACTTGAGGGGAGTTCATCCACAATTCTTTGGGCCTCGGCGGCAGCCTCCCTTGCTTTGACAATCTCGTCCTCAAGCACGATCTGCCCGACCTGAACCTGCTCGAGGGCACCGAGCCTGGTCTTGACCACGGCCCATGTTTCTTCAAATTTGGCCCTTGTTGATCTAACCTCGGCCCGCTCGTTAAGGTGGGCGACCCGCCTTTCAAGTTTGGATATCTTGCCCCGAAGGGCTGGCACTTCATCCACTTGGCCTTGCAGCTCAAGAAGTTTGGCGTTATATTCCCCGAGCTTGCCACGATATCTCTCCCCTGCCTCAAGGACTTCGGTCTTTGCCCTGAACAATTCAGCTTCAAGGCGGGCATTCTCAAGACTGAGCCTCGAGCGTTCAGCCGTAAACTCGTCCGTCGCAGCTCGAACATGAGCCTCGGAGGATTCTGCAACCGCCCGAAGGTCGTCCTCAGCTTTTGCCGCCACCTCGTTGGCACGCTCCAACTCACTGTTCAGGATTGCGAACCGAGCTTCCAACTCGGCGACCTGCCCTTTGAGAACCTTTTTCTGACCATCCCAAGCGGTAGCAGCTGCTTGAAGTTCCTGGGCTCGATCCCGTTCGAGGTGAACAGCTTGCAGCGCGAGGACAAAGCTCTGCGTTTGAAACGTATGTCAGCACTCGACGTCTGGTAAGGCATACTATGTTAAAAGGACACTAAAACTTACCCGAAGAGCAGAAGCGGCTGAAACACCCATCAAACTCATGGGATTGAGATTCCGAAGGGCATGAGCTTCAGCTGGCCCGAGCAGGCCGTCAAGAGACAGGATATCCTCTTTCGTGGCATCCAACAAGTTAGCATCGGGATATATCTCCAAAGCCCGAGCTGCAATGTTGGTGGGCTTCGAGGAATCTCTTGAAGCTTTGACCATGTTTTTGATCAACCCTCCACTCGCCTTCGCCTTACCTTTTCTCTTTGCGGCCTCTTGGTCAGATTCTTCCACGTGAATGACCCCGGTTGATCCGCCCACTTCGGCCCTCGCTTCTGGAACAGGCTCGGGGACTGGATCTGGCCTCTCCTCGGGAACCAGAGGGGGGAGCTCCTCATCGCTGGGCACGTCAACGAGCCCCCGACGTTTAGTGATCAGAGCTTCAGCAACGGGGGCAGCGACCTCTTCAACTCGAGGACCTTTCGCTGTGGCGGCCCGCTTCGAGTTCGCCCTTTTCCTCTTAGCACCTGAGGCAGGAAGAGGAGCAATGTGCCTAACGTAAGTACGAGTGGCAGTGGAAACACAAGAAAACCTACCCAAGAAAATTTCACCTTGTGAAGCCCCTTGGCTCGAAGAGGCTTTAGTTTTCTTCTCCTCGATAAGCTTCTTCGCCATTGCCGCCATCTTGGCGACCCCCTCGGTGACGTCGGTCACCAATTTCTCACTTCTCTTCGCTCTCTTGTTTCCTCTCTCTTCCTCTCCGCCCTCCGCCTCCACCTCGGCTTCCTCTTCCTCGTCGGCCTCTCTCACGGCCTTGCTGGGGAGACCTAGGTAAACAAAATGGAAAGGTCAAAGAAACAGTAAAGTGAAATCTAGCAACTCGAAGACGGCAACAACTCACCGTGCCTCTTGCACGCCCATCGGTTCTCAGGCAAAGCGGCTAGCACCATCCACTGCCGTTCGGGGCGTTTTTTCGGCTGCATGACCTCGGTCACCCACCCGAGCAGGTTCTTCGGAGGCACAACCACCACTTTTTCAGCTGCAAATCAAAGAAGAGGTCGGTTAACAGTTGCGATAATCTCAAGCCAAAGGAAGAATGGAAGTAAGCACTTACGTTGGGCATTCCACGCCTCGGGGAAGCCAGGCTCGGCAGACAACAGACTCGTGGGAATGAGCATGAACCGATCGTTCTATCCTCGATCCCCATGGTCCTCGCTCTTGCTTAAAATTGCATATGAGCCCCGAGGCAAGAGAGCGACCACCCCGGCTTTGTGGAAATAGGGGTAGTAGAGCGAAATCAAGTGTTGAAAAGTAAAAGGCAACCCCACGGCGTCACTCAAATACTCGAGGGCCTGGACGACCCTCCAGACCCCGGGCCCAAGTTGGGCAAGGCAAAGGTTGTAGGATCTACAAAACTTATCAATTATGGGGTGTACGGGCAGGTCAAAACCTATGGTGAAAGGGTAAGTAAAAATCGAGGAGTATCCTTCAACATGTGTAGACGCGGCCGAGCCAGGCGCCGGGATCCTAATCTCCACTTCGGGGCCCCAGCGGCAGTCTGCCCGAACCGCCGCAATCCTTTCCTTGGTTATGATGCTCGGGGTAACGTGAACGGGGATGTTCCTTTTCTTCCCCTTCTGAGCATCCGATTGGGCTTGGACCTTCAAGTCTTTTTCATTGTTAAAGCTCGAGGGGATGACCAACCGAGGGTCGATCTCCACCTCGAGTGGAATTTTCCTCTTTGACTTCTTCGAAGGGCCCGCCTCGGTCTCCCCCTTCGAGCCACTAATCTCGCTCACCTCGGCCGCTCCGACCGAGCCACCCACCTCCCTCACATCAGTGGCATCGCCACCCTCGATATCGTCACCCACATCCAAATCCACGTACTTGCTGACCTCAGCTGAGCCGCGACCCGCCTTCGTTTTACGTCTCAAGGGAGTGGGAGCGGCCGACGTGGCCTCACCACCGTCTCCCGCTCCAGCCACCTGCAATGGTGGCACAGAGGGAACAGCTTCATCATTCACTGCCATGGCCGCAAAGCGTTCCGCTCTTTCGCCGGAATCGCTTGAGACTTGACCAGAAATGGTAGCAGAAACATTGGTAGACATGTTGGGAGTCAGAGAACAGGATAAAGAGAGGTTTTGGATGAAAGGAATGGTGGTGATAACGGCGACTGAAAGAGTCTGTTATTCTTCTTCTCAAAGCAAAATGTTAAGTGAAGATGAAAAGGGCAGGAGTGAAGTATTTATAGTGTTTGTGCACGTGCAAGTAGGTGAAGCTAATGATGACTGAAGCATTGGAGAAAACAAAAAGACGGCGTGAACGTTCAGAGACCTATCGCGAGCCGCCACGTAATGCGGAACGGCGACCCTACAGATGCGCAACTTTTTGAAAATTCGTGGATAGGGTTTTGCCACGTCGACTTCCCGCTCAAACTCATTCCACTCCTCGGCGACTTCGGCGTCTACCGAGGAGTGGGGGGACTATCTGTATTGGGCAAAAATTATCGTCTTCGGTCAACACCTCGAGTTGGTAGACCGAAGAAAAAACGAGCTGGCGCTCCGAAGGGAAAATAATCGATCGTGGCTGAACCACCTAGGTCAACGCCCGAAGGCGCGACCGAAGAGAAATTAAGTCTTGAACTTCGGGGGCACGGCACCCTATTCGGGTAGTAAGGTCAGATGACCGAAGCCTTGTGGCAAGGCTTCGGTTACCACCTCGGTCCCAACGGCTTTGCAGCCCACTACTCCGCTCCACTAACCCATTCATGTTGCTGATCAGATTGTGGGAGGAGTGCAAACTGGTGATGGAGAACGTGGGCAAGGTCCCTAGGCCTATAAATAGAATCTCATTTTGTATTATAGGCATCCAGAAATATATACCAAAACTCTGTCCAAATTTGTACTGAACATCTATATATTGAAAGCAAGTTATTTCACGCATTTTTTTATCTATTTCGTGCATCGTTTACTGTTTTGATACGATGATTTGCTTATATTCGAATCCAAATTCGATTTGTGTACCTAAAAATGATTTAGGCCCATACATCCCCTTTCTTGCACGACTTAGAGTCAACTAGAATTTTAGCTTCAATTTTTGTGTCTGACTCTAGTATTACATCTTCATTATCGGCATCTTCCCATACCATTTAGCTAGATGGTTGACTTTCAACCCTTGTCTCCTCCAATGGAAGTTCACGTTTTAGCTCTTCAACTATAGCCATGGTTTCTTCTTCTAATTCCATGTCTTCTTGGGTAGGTTGTTGAATTCCCAATAATGCAGCCAACTGATTCACTTGAGCTTCTATGCGGCTTAGTTGTGCTCTACGTGTATCCCAAATCTCCTTCAGCTCAGCTTTATATTTTTCTTCAGCATCCTCCACTTCATTGTACCTACAATTATCAAAAAAAAAAAAAAAAAAAAAAGTATCATCATAATACGAGCTCGGGGACGAATGAGACAAATTAACACAACTATAATAATGATCACCTAACGACATGTTATTTCTGATGGCATATTTTTTTTAAAATAAAAGAATATGTACAAAGGCGAATTTAATTGAACTAATAACTAATCTATCCTAAAAGCTAGAAAAACACCGTGTCCGCAGCAACGGCGCCAAAATTTGATCACGCCCAACTACGCCTTATAAAAGGGACTAAGTGGTCGCAACAAATATAACTTGGTACTTAAAGTCCTAAGGTCGAATCTCACATAGAACACGACTCCTAACGGTAAATCTAGCTAAACTATCTATCCAAATAACTTCAAGAGTATATCTTTAATGTAGTTCGTTTTATCTACTACATAACAATAAACTAAATAACTAGCAATTAAATATAGATTTTGATTCAAGAGATTTGAAACCTAGGATTGACTTTCCCAATTCCTAACTTGTGCTAAAGTACTGTGCTATCAATTTCCCATAACTCTTCCTATTGAACAAGTGCTCCAAGTTTATAACTATCCACTTCCGTTAAGTAATCATAACTTTCATTAATTAACTATTTCAATTAAATAATGAAGATAGGGAGGACTACACTTATGGTTCACAGTAAGGATCAACATGCCTAATTCACTATTTTGACAACTTAAGCAATGCCTTTATTTCAGGTTGAAATACTGCTATGTGTTTAACCCTAACTCATGAATCTATTCCTAGTAATTACAAGAATAAAGGGGACGATTAATCGGGGATCCTACCAATTAATCAGCATAAAATTCGTAAACAACATAGATAGGAAGAATTAACAAGGTTCATTCATAAAACAGTAATTATCATCACACAAGCATGTGGAGTGGTTCAATCAACCCTATAATGAATGATTTATCCACTCATAGTCATGTTCTGAGACAAGAAATAACTATAAGCATATAAAACCACAATAAGATGGATAGATGGATGAAGTAGAGCATTGAATCTTGCTCTTCTCTCCTCCTTGCCTCTTTTTTATGCAGAATAGGTAAAAAGTCTTGTTTTGGGGCATCTTTAGGGTTTTATATCATCCTCATAGACCCACATAACCCGGAAATCCAAAATAGACTTGGAATCAAAACGTCAGCATTTTTTGCCTGCCGTGTTGCGCAGCGCGCCGCGGTAAGGTAAATTTCCTACGCTTGCACAATTTTCAAACTCTTTGAGTATCAACCCTATCGCGACACACTATGCAACGCCCATCGTGGTGCGGTAGGCTATTTTTACCGCTTGTCATTTTTTTTCTCAATTTACGCCCTTGCTTGATTTTCGGTCAGATCTTGGGCTTTTACTCAAACTTCAAAACCTTTGATTTTCATCAATTATGCTCCAAGAACGCCTCATATCATCAATATAATCCCTACAATATAAAACACACCAAATAAGAGTAGTTCTGTTCAAAGTTCTAACAAATATCACAAGTTGGAGCATGAACACGAGGCGAATGTATAGGAAATATAGCAATATCTAGTCTCGTATCATAAACCAAAATGTTCGTCACAACGAAAATGTTTAGACAAGATGTGAGAAGAAAATCAAACAGTCCTATGTACTTATACATTAGGAGGGAGTGTAAAGATGTTTTAAGAATTTAGAAGGCGAAACACATAACAGCCCCTTAAAGTTGTCCACGTTTTTCACTTTGACACTCCAACTTAAGTCTGTTCCATTTAAACACTCCAACTATATCTAGAGTGTGCCATTTAGACACAAAATACACATGTGGCACAGAAAGTGTTATTCACTTGATGACTAGCGCGTGAGTGGCGAAATATAAACATTTTCTCTTTCTTTTTTGACAATATTTTGTAATCTTTCTCCTTCACCATTTCGTCCCCTCAACAGCACCATAAACCATCTCCTCCTAATTCCTTCTCTTGGCTTTTCTACACAATCAACCGAATTCAACAATAAATTTTCATCAATCACTTTAAGAAAACAACCAAAAGATTTCAAATTACAATTTGCTAATACAAATTAGAATCTAGAATCATCAAATCTGTCATATTATGAAAACATATTTTGCCCCAAACAAATAGAGACAACCACCTCAATATTAAAGGAAATAGAGAGACAAAAAAAACACATAATGAATTCAACCTACCCTAAAATAAAATCAGCAAGTTTAAAAGCACACCGAAAATAGGAAATCAAAGTTTCCTAGAACAGTTTTCTCCTATTACCCTTAACAAAAAATAAGCAAATTTTCAGTGTTGCTTGTGCTATGCAGAGCCGCCGTGAAATTTCTGAGTACCGGCGGCGGTAGAGCTCCTGCTTATGGTGGCAGCGATTCCACTAATTCCACTGCTGTGATACAATCAAGTGTTCAAGTGGCTAGGTTACTTGCAAAAAGAACCTATGGAAGCTTGATAGCTTTTTATTTTGTGTGTTATGCGACAATCTGAATTCTAATTTTTTTGGGCAAAGGTAATGGTTTTGCTGGAACCTGGAAGGCATAAATGAATATGGGGCTTTTTATTAAGTTTTTTTTAAAGAAAAGTTTATTTTTAATTTATTTAAGTTAAATCCACGTGTCCCAATTTCATTCGTCACTTTGGCGTGTGAATTATACGCGCTATTTGTGTTTGCCTGCCTAATAATTTTGTGCCTAAATGGCACACTCCAGATGTGGTTGGAGTGTTCAAATGGAACAGACTTAAGTTGGAGTGTCAAAGTGAAAAGCGTGGACAACTTTAAGGGGCCGTCGATGTGTTTTGCCAATTTAGAATGTAGTTACTACTTATTTTTAGTTTAGGATTTTTTGAGTGTTGTATTACTTTCATGAATGAGAACATCTCTTATCATGAACACAAATTGCACTCAACTAACAGATCAGAAGAATTTTAAACCTTCAATTTTTTATTTTAAAATACAAAAGGTTTTTGATTAATTCAAGCAATAAGTTAGATAATTCTCTAAATTAAATAAAATTAAATTAAATTAAAGACAAAACACATAAGTACCCCACAAACTTTGATCGATTTTGTTGCTACACACCTTAAGTTTACGGGGTCCTAATATCCCTTGAACTAGGCTAAACTGGTATTAATATCACCTCATTTTCCAACTCCAGTTATAACAAAGAGTAGTGTAACATGAGCCAATCATTGCTTGCCACGTATTTTTATTTTCCTTTTATTATTTAAGTGACAAACAATCAGCGCTGCCCCATCCCCCACCCACCAAAAACCCTTCTTCTTCAGCCAACCCACCTCCACCCCACACACCCCACCCCAAAAGAAAAAACTTCACTGGTTTCCTACATCAATTCCATGAATTCATAATTTTATAATATGATATGTCACCTTTCTCCATTAGTTAACCATTAAGTAGATCAGCAAGTAATGAAATCTTTTTGGCTGCGCAGAAATTTCTTAGAGCTTGGTGGTGTCAATGTAAAAATCAACGGAAAAATGAAGGGGCTAATTTGGTATTTCTTGGTGGTTCGGCAGCGTATTGAGGTGGTATTAGCGGTGATTATTTAGAGGATTTTGGGAGTGGTGGTATTGCCAAAAAGATGACAGCGATAGTGTTGATGGCGGTAAAATCTTTTCTCTAGTGGTACAATTGTTGGCCGACGAGTTGATGCAGAAGAGAAGAGAAGATTATTAAAGAGAGAAAGTATGTTTGTAGCATTTTGAGATAGAAATTGATGGATGGTGACTGGTAATGGAGTTTCCCGACAAGCTGGGGGTGACAGGTTGGCAGGTATATGTGTAGTGTTGGCGGTAACTACTAAAGAGAATAAAAGAGGAGAAAGAAAGAGAAAAGAAAGACGAAAAAAGAAAAAGAAAATAGAAGAGATATATATATTAAGCAAAAGAAATGTAACAAAATTAATTTTAATCCATAACTGTTGCTTCTCTCTCTCAAGGAGAGAGTGTTTTACTCTCTATTGTCACGGCCTAACTTTCAAAGTAGCACTCCGTGCGGCACTTGACGGTTTGTCTACAAAGTAGCAAACTCAAGTAAGCCTTCAACTCAACAAGATCGCTAAGAGAATGAAACAAAGAAAGACTTAGAGAGATTTGCCAAAGGAAGTATTGTATTCACTCAAACTTTTCTTGATGCCTTTACAAATGAATGCCTCCCCTATTTATACTTCTCATCGGGGGGCTAACGTGTAAATAAAAATTGTATACAAGTCCCTACTATTTACACTTAAGGACCTACTCTAGAAAATTCTATGGACCTAGAATCTTCCATGCCTTTCTTTACACATTCAAGAGGTTCTAGGTTATTCCATAGGAACTACCCACATAATTCTAGAGTATTCCATATTCCATAGGAACTACCCACATAATTCTAGAGTATTCCACTCCCTTTGGCTATGTTGGCGCCATTCGTGCGCCATGTCGCGCCCATGTGGCGTGATGACTTGGCGAGGGTGTCACACTCTCCCCCACCTGATGTTGCGACGACCGCGGCGCAATGCTGCTGCATATACTCGTGGCACTTATCCTTGAATTGCCACAAGTCTTGGTATCGTTCCCACGTAGCCTCCTCCGGAGATTGTCCCTTCCAATGCACAAGGAACATGGCTGTCGGCTTCTGACCCTTCTTGCCTCTGGCCTCATAGTCAATGATGGCTTCAATGTCACGATCTTGCAAGGCAGTGACGGTGATAGGTGCGCGAGTCGTCTGGCCCCGACTCGGGTCTTCCTTGTCTTCATGGTACGGCTCCAACACGCTAGCATGGAAGACTGGATGAATCTTCAAGTGGGCAGGCAAGTCCAACTTGTAAGAAACTTTGCCCACCTTAGCGATGATCTCGAACGGCCCTTCATACTTGCGCACTAAATTCGGGTGCATGCCTCGTAGTGCCTTGAACTGTCTCGGGTTGAACTTGACTAAGACCATGTCCCCAACTTGGTACTCCATGGGACGCCTCTTACGGTCGGCAAATTTTTTCATCTTCCGGGACGCCTTGTCCAAGTAAGACTTAGCGGTGTCAAGCTGCTCTCCAAAGCCCTTAGCCATGTGATATGCTCCCAAACTCTTGCCCTCGAACGCGGCCGGTAAAGAATGAGGAGTTTGAGGTTGTTGGCCGGTGGCTAGCTCGAACGGTGTCTTCCCTGTGGACTCGCTCCGCTGCAAGTTATATGAGAATTGGGCTACATCCAAGAGCCTCGCCCAATCCTTTTGATGTGCGCTCACGAAGTGTCTCAAGTAGCACTCAAGTAGCGCATTGACTCGTTCCGTCTGGCCGTCCGTCTGTGGGTGGAAACTGGTAGAGAAATGCAACTCCGTGCCAAGCATCTCGAACAACTCCTTCCAAAAGTTCCCACTGAAGCGAGGGTCTCGGTCACTGATGATATGCCTCGGCAAGCCCCAATACTTCACAACATTCTTAAAGAACAACTTGGCGGCTTCCTTAGCAGTGCAACTAGCTGAGGCGGGCATGAAGGTAGCATACTTAGAAAATCTGTCCACTACGACCATGATAGTACCATATCCGTCAGACTTCGGCAAGCAAGTGATGAAGTCCATGGTGACGCTCTCCCACGGACGCTCCGCAACAGGTAGTGGCTCCAATAGTCCTCCGGGTGACCGCTGCTCCACCTTGTCTTGTTGGCACACAAGACAAGTCTGCACGTATGCCTCAATATCGTCTCTCATGCGCGGCCAATAATATACCGATTCAACCAAGGCCCTGGTGCGGCGTTGGCCTGGATGACCGGCCCATAATGTGTCATGGCTCTCCTTCACAATGCGCCACCTAAGGTTCTCATACTTAGGCACATAGACCCTCCGTCCTGTGGTGAGCAATAAGCTATCTTCGACCCAAAAGCGCCTCGTCTTGCCCTGAGTGGCTAGCTCCAAAAGCTGCTTAGCGACTGGATCATGCTGCATACCCTCCTTTATGGCATCTCGGATGGCAAAACTTGCTGAAGTGATGGCAGCAAGTTCGGCTTTACGACTTAAGGCATCGGCCACAACATTGCCTTTGCCGGGCTTGTACTCAAGCACATAATCAAACTCAGCCAGGAAATCTTGCCATCTAGCTTGCTTTGGTGTGAGCTTCTTCTGTGACTGGAAGTAGCTAGTAGCCACATTATCGGTCTTGACCACGAACTTTGATCCAAGCAAGTAGTGGCGCCAAATGCGTAGGCAATGCACAATGGCCGTCATCTCTTTCTCCTGTACAGTGTAGCGCCGCTCTGTCTCATTCAGCTTGCGGCTCTCGAAGGCTATGGGGTGTTTGTCTTGCATCAACACACCTCCAATAGCAAAGTCGGACGCATCCGTGTGCACCTCGAACGTCTTGGTGAAGTCGGGCAATGATAGAACCGGCTCCTCCGTCACGGCTCTCTTAAGACCCTCAAACGCCTTTTGACATAGCTCCGACCAAACCCACTGCTTGTTCTTCTTTAGTAACTCCGTCAAGGGTGCGGCCTTAGCGGAGTATCCACCTATGAAGCGTCGATAGTAGTTAACAAGACCAAGGAAAGATCTCAACTCCGTTACCTTGGTCGGCGGCTCCCATTCTTGTATGGCACGGACCTTGGCCTCGTCCATCTGCAACTCTCCATTGCTAATGACATGCCCCAAGAAGTGCACCTTTGATTGAGCAAACTCGCACTTCTCCCTCTTGATGAATAGCTCGTTCTCCCGCAAGACTTGGAAAACTATCTTCAAATGTTCCACATGCTCCTCCAAAGTGTGGCTATATATGACTATATCGTCCAAGTAGACTACCACGAATTGATCAAGGTAGGGGTGGAAAATCTTGTTCATAAGTGTGCAAAAGGTAGCGGGTGCGTTGGTTAAGCCGAAGGGCATCACCAACCACTCGAAAGCTCCATACCTTGTCACACACGTGGTCTTCGGCTCATCCCCTTCCGCAATGCGAACTTGGTAGTAGCCCTTCCGTAGATCCACTTTGGTGAAGTACTTTGCTTGTCCAAGCCTATCGAACAAATCGGCAATGAGAGGGATGGGGTACTTGTTCTTGACGGTTACCTTGTTGAGCGCGCGGTAGTCAATGCATAGCCTCAACGAACCATCCTTCTTCTTTTGGAATAGGACCGGCGCGCCATAGGGTGCCTTTGACGGACGAATGTGGCCGGCATCGAGCAACTCCTTCAACTGCTTGCGTAGCTCCTCTAACTCGGGTGGTGCCATACGGTATGGGGCATAGGCAGGTGGCTTAGCTCCAGGCTCCAACTCGATCTTATGATCTACCTCCCGCCTAGGTGGTAAGTGCTTCGGCAACTCTTCGGGCATCACGTCCTTATTCTCCTCGAGCACCTTCTCTATGCATGGTGGCAAGGTCTCTACGGCAACATTGTCTTCACTCAAGCTTGCAATGGTTGCCATGAACGTCGGCTGGCCCTTCTTCAATCCTTTGACAAGCTGCATGGCTGACAAGTGTGCATGACTCTGTCCTTGGGGCATCGTAGTCATAGGCACCATGCATGACCCTTCTCGTTCCACAACCAAGAGACGCTGCAAGTAAGGATCGATCATGGTGTGGCACTGTCTGAAGAACTCTTGCCCAAGGATGATGTCGAATATGTCCAGGGGCGCCACAGTGAAGTTAGTCTTGCCCTTCCAACTGCCCAAGGCAACACTAACCCCGTTGGCTATGCCTCGTACTGGTATTGCTGGGGCATTGACGGTCTTGAGGCGGGTATCGGTTGGGCTCAGCTTCAATCCAAGTCTCTTTGATGCGGCCTCGGTCATGAAATTGGCTTGAGCTCCAGTGTCAACCATGGCGCGGGTAGGCTTGTTGTTGATGGTGATGTCCACGTACTGCGTGCCGTTCTCCTCTGGTTTGCTGGCTTTCTCAGTGACAGCAGCACATAGTCCAATCATGCCTAGCTGCGTCGTGCCCGTGCTAGTCTCTGGATCCTGTGCCTCCCGTTCTTTCTTCTCACGTATCATGGCACCAAGGGTCTTCAACTCAGGACACTTTGCGAAACCATGAGGTCCCCCGCACACGTAGCATCCACTTCCTTTCTTCTCGGCCTGCGCCTTCTTCTCGGCATAATCTTGACGCCCAGATTTCTTGCCATCGGACTTGTGAGCATCGTTTGTCTTGGAATGTTGCTGCTTCTCTTTGCCTTTGCCACGATCTCCCCCACCTTTGGCCTGATTACCCTTCGAATCTTTGCCCTTGTTCTTGTCATACTTGTCATCCGTCAAAGCGTCGGCCTCGACGATAGCTTCATCAATGGTAGTGACTTGCCGACGTTGCAGCTCCTTCCTAGCCCAGCCTTGCAATCCGTCCATGAAGTGGAATAGCAAGTCTTCATAGGTAAGGTTTGGGATTTGAAGCATGAGCGTCTGGAACTTCTCTATATAGGCACTGATGCTCCCCGTCTGCTTCAGCTCCCTCAGCTTGCACCTTGCCTCATATATGACATTGTTAGGGAAGAAGGCCCTCTTGAACTCGGTCTTGAACTGCTCCCATGTGTCAATGGTGCATGAGCCTTTCTTCATGTCGGCCTCCTTCCTTCTCCACCAAAGCATGGCTTTCTCCGAGAGGTATGGGATAGCGGCAGCAATCTTCTTCTCCTCGGTCCTCACGTTTCCATGCTTGAAGTAGTTCTCCATGTGCCATAGGAAGTTGTCAACCTCTTGCGCGTCACGAACTCCCTTGAACACAGGTGGCTTAGGAATCTCGATCTTCCCCTCCTTGTTAGCGCCGGATGACACGGCCGCTCCAGCGTTAACTTCCTCCTCGAGTGCTTCGATCTTGGCCTTCATCGCCTCAATGGTGCTCAATGCCTCCATGAGCCTGCACTCCAAGGTGTTAACGGTTTCCTTCATCTCCAACTCGGCTTGCTCGCGTTCCCCAAACTTGTCCTGGATGGCGTCGAACTCGGACAAGGAATGATTCTCAAGGGTCTCCAGCTTACCTTCGATCCTCGACATGCGTTGGCCATGGGCTTCCATAATCAATGTCGCCTCTTCCACCTTCTTAACCCACTCACAGCCAGGGGTGAGGTCTTCCTCATCGTCGCTCACCACCGTAGCCGATGGTTGGGTGGTATGACTTTCACTTCGAGGGGCTTCGGGCAGCACCTCGTCACCCTTCCTAGCATTCCTCTTCTTCTTGTTCTTCTTCCCGGCAGCATCCTGGACGTGGGTAAGGGTGCTAGCAGTGATGTCTTCTCCGTTGTGTGCCATTCCCTTAGAAGTAACCTCGCTCTGATACCACGTTGTCACGGCCTAACTTTCAAAGTAGCACTCCGTGCGGCACTTGACGGTTTGTCTACAAAGTAGCAAACTCAAGTAAGCCTTCAACTCAACAAGATCGCTAAGAGAATGAAACAAAGAAAGACTTAGAGAGATTTGCCAAAGGAAGTATTGTATTCACTCGATCTTTTCTTGATGCCTTTACAAATGAATGCCTCCCCTATTTATACTTCTCATCGGGGGGCTAACGTGTAAATAAAAATTGTATACAAGTCCCTACTATTTACACTTAAGGACCTACTCTAGAAAATTCTATGGACCTAGAATCTTCCATGCCTTTCTTTACACATTCAAGAGGTTCTAGGTTATTCCATAGGAACTACCCACATAATTCTAGAGTATTCCATATTCCATAGGAACTACCCACATAATTCTAGAGTATTCCACTCCCTTTGGCTATGTTGGCGCCATTCGTGCGCCATGTCGCGCCCATGTGGCGTGATGACTTGGCGAGGGTGTCACACTATGCTACATAACAAGCACACTATTAGGACTTCTTTACTATTCATAAATAATTTTTTTCTCATTCATTTCTTTCTCTATTCATCCAAACTATTTTATAAATTTATTTTTATATTTGTATTGATATATTAACTATTAGTAATTATTTATCCATTAATTTTAGGGATTAGTTAATGTTAATCACAAATCAATTTTTATTTATCCCTTAACATTAGGGTTACCTATCACTAATCTCAATCAATTAAATCCCCCCGGTTGCCCCCTCCCCCTATTGTTTCTCTCCTCTCTCCTCTTTTTATATATAATTTGAATAAATATTAATATATAAAATAGTATAAATACATAATGTGTATGATATTATATATCGTATACTTAACAAATAAATTTTAAATACACGATATTGTGGATGTACGACAATAGTACATAAACAATATGTAAAACTATTAACTGAATAAAAATTATATATATATATATATATATATATATATATATATATATATATATATATATATATATATATATATTCAATTAATATTTTTAACATATTATGTATTCAATATTTATTCATTATTTTAACACAATATATCTCTCTTCGTATGTATTGTATATTCAATATTTATTTTAATATTTTTTATTAACGTTTTTAAGTGATGTGGATTTCATTGTGCAAAATTTTACAACTAAAAAATTTAAAAAAAAAATTAGAAGTGTAAAAGATACACTAGCCCTTTCTCTCTTATTGATGCTTCCCATTATTAGGACCAATCAAATTAATAGCTAGGATTGATACACATCTTTTTTGACAGAAATAAATTGTTAATGTTTTCATATTTTGACACCAATACAGATAATATTTATGATTGATACATATCTTTATTTAAGGGAATAATTATTAACTATTTGTTAATAGTAGTTTTTTTAATTACTTAATATTATGTGATGTTATGGCTACAAAAAGTAAAGATATAACAAAGTTAATAAGTTCATATGTACTTCTATTTATATAATCATCGCAGAATTAATTCCACTTTAAAATTGTTAAAGGGGGACTAGGACCCCCCAAACTAAAGGTGTGTAACAACAAAAAGGCCAAAGTTTGAGGGGGCACTTTAAGTGTTTTGCCTAAACTAAATATAATTGAAATTCTTCTAACTGTTTCAAGATTTTGAAAAAAATCGCCATTAAAAAAGCATAAGAGGTATGATTAACACATAATTCATAAGCATAATTTTTTTGTCTAAGACCCTTGCAGGAAATGATTAGTAATTGGCACTTCCGATATACAATCTCTTTACTAATAACAGAAAATCTCTATCATAACAAAGGCTAGTATACAACCATGTATTCTCAATAGCTTAGCAGCAAAAGAAGAAACAACAATAGATTTCTGGAGGTAAAAATATTGAAATTCTATCAATAATTTTATTTGAAACTTAACGGTAAAATCGTTAGGGTCATTATTCCTATTTATTTCAATAGTGTTTCTCCTAAATCTTCTCTTTTGAGATGGTAACAAAAAGGGATTTATGTTTCAACCTGAAGCTTCCATTACTATTTTTCTAAGTTATGAAAAGAAAATATTAAAATATGAAGTTGTATGTAAAGGAGGGAATGTTGAGACACGATGTGAGAGAAAAATCTAAGAAACCTGAGTATTTACAATATTGGGAGATTGGGACTGATATCTTAGATTTTGTTCTGGACCTGTGAGTGTTCTAAATGCATGATATATTCGTTTCCTAATAGAAAAGGAGAACCTCTAAAATTGTAGTAGTAAGTATGAAGAAGTCGAAAGTTTTAAATTGTCCAAAATAGGATTGCATTAAGGGCAAGTGAATAATGGTGTATTTCAATTGGATTTGGAGTTGGGAATACAAATTTAAATTAGTAGAAGAAAAAAAATTTAAATAAAATTTTCTTAGGCTATAAAATGGTTCATGCATATATATTCTTTTAGTTATAAGAAACTGAAGGAAAATTTAACTTCCAATCCTAGTGATCAATAAGTTGAAAAGCTGTAATTGTGACCCATCACACAAGGGGCTTGCTCGTCATGATTAATAAAATATTGATTGCATAATCAATTCATTAGGAATTTGATGGACGACATATCTGCCTAAAAAAGCTTTTTTGATTATACTATTTCACTGGTTGTACTTAATAGGGTATCATAAGAATGGATAAAATAATAGACACGCACTTCATTTGGCGCTCCTTGTCAAGATTTGTTATTCCAATATCTATCTTGGTGCTTGTCTTACGCTTCAAAAGCATAAACTCTTTTTATATTTTCTTGTGTTTTTGCTATAGCTAATCTAGATAAACAACCTTCAATTAAAATATGAAGTGGTGATTGAAACTGCTCGAGATCTAGCGGTTGGAGAAACACTACCATGCGCTCGACAGTGACCTAAGAATTATTCTTCCAGTAAAATAAGATAACGTCATTGCTGAAAGTACAGATGATTCATTGAAAACGAACCTAAGTTCATGGTTTAACAGCAGGCCGTAAAAAAAGAGGTTAACACTGCACTTGCAACACTTTTACGTAGCAGGGAAGAAGAACATCACATAACTCCAAAAGCAGAATGACACGATCCGAAATCCGGTTAGGCCGTGCGGGCACCCGACATCCTTCCCTAGACCCGTCGGGCGAACCCTTACCAATTAAATTAGGCAAATAAATATAATTCAATTCATTAATAAGAACAAGGCTTAAAAAAAACCACTGACATACTGATACCTCTAAGCTGTACAAAAGAAATTACAGCTGACTACCCAACATACTAGGTTTAGGGTTATCCAGACTAGACATCTAAGAGTACAAAGAAAACAGATACCTCCTGAAGGGAGCAAAATGCAACTGAAATGATAACCGATAAACTGGTGGCCATCCGGAATAAAAGCTGGCTCACCCTGACAGCTGAAGTCGTCTTCGCTCCTGAACAACGTGGCGAACTCAATCCTGGAGCGAACCTGCCGAAACGAAATAGATAGACAAGAATACAAACAACAAACAAGGGTGAGTCAAAAGGACTCAATAAGTGGGGCAGACTAGCCACCTCAAAGAATATGATAGCTAGCCAGGGAGAAGAAACAGATAAACCAAATTTCTTTTATTTAAATTATAAAAAGGTAGAGCCAGATAACAACCGAAAACCCGTAAGAAACTTATAAACTCAACCAAGGATGCGTTCCAGAAACATAACAACAAATAAGAAATGCACATATAAGCAGGACAATAGTTATGTACCACAAGTTTACACAATGGTATGAAATAAAATGAAATGAGATGAAATATGATGCGAAGGGTCACATGTGCCCGTAATCCCATCCCGAAGCGGAATACTCCTGCATTCGAGGGGAATCCAATCTGATAACCAACTGGAGCGGAATACTCCTGCTCCTGGGGCGGAATACTCCTGCACCCGATATAATATAAACCAGAGGCGGAATACTCCTGCACTCTCCTGGGGCGGAATACTCCTGCACCCGATATAATGTAAAGCTGAGGCGGAATACTCCTGTACTCAATATCTGACATAAGAGCGGAATACTCCTGCTCTTAGGGCGGAATCCTCCTGCCCTCAATGTGATACAATGGAGCGGAATACTCCTGCTCCTGGGGCGGAATACTCCTGCCCTCAATATGATACAATGGAGCGGAATACTCCTGCTCCTGGGGCGGAATACTCCTGCCCTCAATATGATATGCAATGTAATGCATATGAATATAATGTGATGCAATAACCCTTCACCGGCGCGGGACTCTCATCGACAACCGGGAAGTAGATGCCAACTCGCAGCCAGGGTACAATGCTCAAATCCTCAATGCAATACCAACAATAGGACATAACATATAATATACAATATAAATCCAAAGCTAAGGCGTAATGAGTACGCCTATCGGCAGCTACACACGTAAGGAATACGTGGTAGAAAATCCACGAGGCCAGGTGCCTCCAAAGAAATGGATATAAACACTTACCTCTCTCTAAAGTTAGCATTGCGACCAACAACCGCGTTATTTTTTTGAATTCATTGCCAAACGATCCCACTGTGATCAATAAGCAGAAAAACATATCACATTAGGCTAAATGCTTCATTCCTCACATCTTAGGGCAATCCAGGTAGGAACCTGATACCCTCTTCGCATACGCAATACGCAGGACAGGCCTATGTACAGGGTTTATGGTCACATAACCAAACCCCAAATAAATTATATTTATATGTTGCTCATAACTCACTGAGTACGAATATATAATCAATTTCGTTATCGGGGTCCATTTGACCCTTTAAACTATTAATTGAACTTATTAAAACGAGGTATAATATTCTAAGTTTTACCGTTAAAACATATTCAAAAACACGTAATAAACTCAAATACTATATTAGGATTATTACCTGAATATTTCAGGATGAAAATTCTACTATTTTCCCGGCTCTTTTCTCATTTTCTGGCATTTTTTTCCACTGCATCGTTTGATTTTCTCTGTTTCGATGATTCTGTTCTAATTCCTTTTTGAGCTTCCCCCACTTCTACGTTATACTGGTCCTTAGCAATATGCTAAGGACCCACCGCCCATATATTTTGTCTTTTTTCCTTGTTCGTCTTTTTCCTTTTTTTTTTTTTTTTTAAATTCGCAGTTACGGTAAAAATTAAAACGGTACACTACGATATTCGAAATAATTCCAACTTTTGCATACAAGTTATACAAAATATATGTAACATACTCGCGAAGGCGGATCTCAAATCAGACTCCCGAAACTCAAGATACGAATTTAAATGAAAAGAAGTCAAATTATTTAACTTTCGGCATTTTAGCGGAAACTTGCCGAACAACATCGAAATTCATTTTCGAAAGTTTACAAAACTCACAAATAATCATACGAACCTAACGGCGCTTTCGGATTTCGAATCGGAGCTCATTCGGCAAAAACCGAGCTCGAAAATCTCTTTTTAATATTTATCGCCAATAAAAACTGAAACCTTCTTCCGATGCCTACCAAACGAGGTCTGATTTAGCTCAAATTTTACATACAGGTTCAAATGGACATTACGAATATTTTAAAATTATCGGCACGCCAATCGAACTCCTAACTTCCGAAACGACATGACCGAGGTCGTTTCATTCTCCTCCACTTAAACTCTCGTTCGTCCTCGAACGAGCCTAAGTCTAAAGCAAGATTCACGCAAATAACAGGAGAACTTGCACGACCTTCATGAGCTACTCCACGGGCATTATTTCCTGATTACAGAATCAGATTTATAACACACATATTAAACTCTTGGATAAAACATATTTGGATAATATGATAACATCATTGCCCAACTTAGTCAGATTAAGCCGACCCTTCCTCGATCACGAGAGGAGAATTCTACATTTTCGAAGCAAAGATATACGAAACTCTGGATGGACTAACATGATTCAGCCGAGAATCACCTTTTCGATATACCTTTCGATATAGAACAGGTCGCTAAAATTAAGAATTAGCTCACGCTTGATGCAATAGGGGAAACTTTTGAAGTACCTTGTCATTACACACTATAAAAGATTTGATGCAAGCTATATTATATTTTTACGAACGCACTATGCAACATCTCAGCTGATGTTAGTGTTGTTCCGCAAGCTCCTTGTGGGAATGTAGATACTCATATCCTAATACATGTCAAAGGTTCATCTGAACAGGGTCTATCGTATAAGGATAAGGATCATGCAACTACTACTGTATAGTATGATGTAGACCAAGAATGATCTTCAGACTGAACATCTCCCTCAGGGTATTGTCTTTGAATTGGAATTATTATGACTTGAAAAAGTAAATATAAAAGATACATGTAGTTGGACTTTCAGCTAAGGCAGAATACCAGCAACAAAGTTGATTACATGAGCACTTACAACGCTAAAGTAACTTCTCAAAGAGTTGAGGTGTGAAAGAGATATATATACCAATGATGGATTATCGACAAGCTGGACTAGACCTTTAACTCTAAATTTTCATGAAGTAAAACAGCGTCAGTATGAGGATCCAGTTCTAGTTGAATACAGACAGATAGCCCAAAGAAAACCGAAGTCACCACACAGGGTCACTACTGACGGTGTTCTCATGTATAAAGATAGACTTTGTGTTCCTGATGTTGCAGATTTACGTGGACAAATTATGATAGAGGCACATTATTCTAAATACACTATTCATCCAGGTTCGATTAAGTTGTACCATGATCTTAAGCAGATTTATTGGTAGGACGGAATGAAGTGTGACATAGCAGAATTTGTGGCTCAATGTTCTAATTGCCAAAAAGTTAAAGTGGTGTCATCTTTCCAGAATTTATGCTTTCAGCAAATAGGTACGTATATATGATCAAGTTGCTACCTTATCTCTGTTGCTAATAGATTATTAGTGGGTTTAGCAATGATCGACACTCATTGTAGATTTCTGTCGTGGCCTTACTTTGGGTCGTGAGAAAAGTGGTATCAACACCTCAGAGATTTAACATTACCATTCAGTATTTGGAGGAAGACTCCTCCACTTAAAGCACTAACTCATGCAGCCATTTGAATAGGAATAATCATCCTCGCACAGCCTACTGGACTAAAGATGATTTAGCTAAAAGCTGAACGTAGGCAGACCTAAGCTACCAACTACCCTTTCGAGTTGCCAAATAGCTGCAACTCTCAAGTTCACAACTCCATACCTTTGTCGTAAAAACCACCGCCTGATGGACGGTACTTCTATACAAAAATTTCGGCAGAGTTTCCCCTGAAACTGGATGATCCGCAAAAACAGAACCAACACTATACTATACATGGGAATGGATACCCGGATAAACTGATAACATAAACATGTTAAACGGATAACCAGATGAGACAACTGGATAACATGACAAATCCGCAGATAGAATGTCTGGACAGCACCACTGTCCTGATTTTCAACCTAAGCAATAATATGCTTACCCGGTTACCTTGACATGCACTTTGGCTCAACACAGGGGACATCATAATAGGTTACTGACCGCCTAAGTTCACCAGTGCCGAACAAATAAGAGATGACAACGAACTGAGGATAGAAATAATTAGAGCTTCAAGAAACTCATCTTCTTATTGCTTGGCTACCAGAGCTAGACTATTTGCGAGTCAAAGTAGCCCAAGAATCGCAATTAAAGAAACAAATATTAAATGAGCTTTATGGAACAACATCCAAGCCAATTTGACCTCCCAATAAAAAGGAAACTTTGACAATTTACCAGAAACTTTTTTTTTTTTTTTTTTTTTTTTTTATAACCCAAACAAGCTCATAGGATAACATGACTCTACTAGCTCCTCGAACCATGAGGAGATATATAGATCGAATATTAATTACTAACCACTTTACACCGGAAGAAACAATGACACTTTCTGATGGTGACAAATAAGAATCCCATCATCCTACCGACACTGAGTTCCAAAGAGAGGTAGACTGACTTGACATTATAACAGAATGAGGCATAACAAAATGCCAAACAAACAATACCGATACTCACTCACACATCTCTCGCATTTAAACCACATAAACTAGTAGGGTCATCATAAATGCCGGGAATAAATCATACAAGAAGCTCACCCCTCTACCGCAACTGATTCTTAATAGAAACGACATCCAAGGAAACCATTGAAACATGATGAGACATATCATTTCCAGATCGATCGAAAGAATCAAATCTTACTCACATATACTGGAAGAAGAATTACATGGTGTACTACATCGGATGCCTCAGCATCCTGCCAGACTAGCAGTTCATAGAACTGCCTCTGCAGCTGAACTAAGCCGCTATACTGATAATTACCTTCTGAAGAACTACTACCACCACTCTCTCAACCGCTACTGAATGGTGGAATTTCTCTGGCTGATTAAGATCTAAATGAAATATCCTGCGACTGCGCGATGCCAAATGACAAGAGAAAAGATGACTGCCTACTTGCCGGAGTAAGGGAAAACTCCTCAAAGGATAACCAGACTCATGACAGTGATAACAGATTTTCATTGAAAATGGAAGCTGGACATATTGTCGATAGCTATAAAGAGGAAAACTGGGTCTAATCTTGATGAACTACTCGCGCACTCTGAGAATCACGCTCTACAAGCTGAGATAACCCGGAAGATGACTTCCAAAAATAATCAGAACTTTTACCTACAAATAAGGTACTATGGTTGCCCACCAGGGCCACAGAATTCCTCGCTCTCCCGCTCTAACTCTTCCCTCTCTAACTTATGGTATGCCTAATACCTTTGAGCAAATCAACAACGACATCAAATAAAGTCACAACATCAATTTTTTTTTTTGCCATCTGGGATCTCAAGTAAGGAGAAAGGTCACCAATAAATCTTTGAATCTCTCGAAAGGTTCATGGACTAGTTCTAATGCATATCCAGCCATTCTATAGAATTCAATTTCATATTCTGAAACACCAACAGGCTAACCGACAGGCTACCCTGTCCAATCCACTCAAACTGGCAACACTCTCCATTTCGCTCGCTACTCGAAAGGAATTTTTTTTTCCACGAATCTAGAAGAAAACCGAACCAAGTTAGCTAATAAGAGAGAGAGTCCCATCAATTCAAGGCTGGACCTTGAAACTGGAAAGCAGGATAATCAACACTATACCGATCGATATAATCAAGAGCCTGAAGGATATACAAATACCCTGATATTATTTTTAAAAAAAATTCACGGGGTTTATCTGATGCATTGCTTAAGAATATCGGAAGGTTCAACCGCGTAAAATAATGCAACCTCTTTGGGCGCTCGGACCGAACTGTTACCTCGGTTAGCTAACCAGCCGGAACAATCAGAGGTACAATACATGCTGCATTGGGAACAATATATTGGAACAACATCAACGATTGCAACGGAGCTCCCTAAGACCAAACATCTGCATCTGCGGCAACCTGATATGCTGCCTAGCGAATAATAGGTTATTGTGGTATCTGTCGCCAAGATTCTTGTAAAAGTATCGTAGAGAGCCAAGGGAACCACCAGGCCCTGCTCCCTTGCCCATCGCGAGCTCGTACGGCTGGGACCTCCGTAACTAGTTCGTCAGCACGATCAAAACTCTCGGAGCATCGTCAGTGTTAGCCCCAGGCTAGACTGTTTCGTCTTGAACTCATACCGTTTGCTGATTTGTCGCATGAGGGTTTACAATTACCACAAAGGAATTAACGAATTAACGAAAATACTTTTGAATCCTAGACCGACGCACAATCAGAAATGAAGGAAGTGAAACTTCCTAAATGCCATCATAGCCCCTCGTAGATAAGTACGGACGTCTACGTATCCATCAGCGAGACTCTACTAGACACTGTCTTAGTCTGGATAGACTCTAAACCGGGCTCTGATACCAACTGACACGACCCGAAATCCGGTTAGGCCGTGCGGGCACCCGACATCCTTCCCTAGACCCGTCGGGCGAACCCTTACCAATTAAATTAGGCAAATAAATATAATTCAATTCATTAATAAGAACAAGGCTTAAAAAAAACCACTGACATACTGATACCTCTAAGTTGTACAAAAGAAATTACAGCTGACTACCCAACATACTAGGTTTAGGGTTATCCAGACTAGACATCTAAGAGTACAAAGAAAACAGATACCTCCTGAAGGGAGCAAAATGCAACTGAAATGATAACCGATAAACTGGTGGCCATCCGGAATAAAAGCTGGCTCACCCTAACAGCTGAAGTCGTCTTCGCTCCTGAACAACGTGGCGAACTCAATCCTGGAGCGAACCTGCCGAAACGAAATAGATAGACAAGAATACAAACAACAAACAAGGGTGAGTCAAAAGGACTCAATAAGTGGGGGCAGACTAGCCACCTCAAAGAATATGATAGCTAGCCAGGGAGAAGAAACAGATAAACCAAATTTCTTTTATTTAAATTATAAAAAGGTAGAGCCAGATAACAACCGAAAACACGTAAGAAACTTATAAACTCAACCAAGGATGGGTTCCAGAAACATAACAACAAATAAGAAATGCACATATAAGCAGGACAATAGTTATGTACCACAAGTTTACACAATGGTATGAAATAAAATGAAATGAGATGAAATATGATGCGAAGGGTCACATGTGCCCGTAATCCCAGCCCGAAGCGGAATACTCCTGCATTCGAGGGGAATCCAATCTGATAACCAACTGGAGCGGAATACTCCTGCTCCTGGGGCGGAATACTCCTGCACCCGATATAATATAAACCAGAGGCGGAATACTCCTGCACTCTCCTGGGGCGGAATACTCCTGCACCCGATATAATGTAAAGCTGAGGCGGAATACTCCTGTACTCAATATCTGACATAAGAGCGGAATACTCCTGCTCTTAGGGCGGAATCCTCCTGCCCTCAATGTGATACAATGGAGCGGAATACTCCTGCTCCTGGGGCGGAATACTCCTGCCCTCAATATGATACAATGGAGCGGAATACTCCTGCTCCTGGGGCGGAATACTCCTGCCCTCAATATGATATGCAATGTAATGCATATGAATACAATGTGATGCAATAACCCTTCACCGGCGCGGGACTCTCATCGACAACCGGGAAGTAGATGCCAACTCGCAGCCAGGGTACAATGCTCAAATCCTCAATGCAATACCAACAATAGGACATAACATATAATATACAATATAAATCCAAAGCTAAGGCGTAATGAGTACGCCTATCGGCAGCTACACACGTAAGGAATACGTGGTAGAAAATCCACGAGGCCAGGTGCCTCCAAAGAAATGGATATAAACACTTACCTCTCTCTAAAGTTAGCATTGCGACCAACAACCGCGTTATTTTTTTGAATTCATTTCCAAACGATCCCACTGTGATCAATAAGCAGAAAAACATATCACATTAGGCTAAAGGCTTCATTCCTCACATTTTAGGGCAATCCAGGTAGGAACCTGATACCCTATTCGCATACGCAATACGCAGGACAGGCCTATGTACAGGGTTTATGGTCACATAACCAAACCCCAAATAAATTATATTTATATGTTGCTCATAACTCACTGAGTACGAATATATAATCAATTTCGTTATCGGGGTCCATTTGACCCTTTAAACTATTAATTGAACTTATTAAAACGAGGTATAATATTCTAAGTTTTACCGTTAAAACATATTCAAAAACACGTAATAAACTCAAATACTATATTAGGATCAGTACCTAAATATTTCAGGAAGGAAATTCTACTATTTTCCCGGCTCTTTTCTCATTTTCTGGCATTTTTTTCCACTGCATCGTTTGATTTTCTCTGTTTCGATGATTCTGTTCTAATTCCTTTTTGAGCTTCCCCCACTTCTACGTTATACTGGTCCTTAGCAATATGCTAAGGACCCACCGCCCATATATTTTGTCTTTTTTCCTTGTTCGTCTTTTTCCTTTTTTTTTTTTTTTTTTTTAAATTCGCAGTTACGGTAAAAATTAAAACGGTACACTACGATATTCGAAATAATTTCAACTTTTGCATACAAGTTATACAAAATATATGTAACATACTCGCGAAGGCGGATCTCAAATCAGACTCCCGAAACTCAAGATACGAATTTAAATGAAAAGAAGTCAAATTATTTAACTTTCGGCATTTTAGCGGAAACTTGCCGAACAACATCGAAATTCATTTTCGAAAGTTTACAAAACTCACAAATAATCATACGAACCTAACGGCGCTTTCGGATTTCGAATCGGAGCTCATTCGGCAAAAACCGAGCTCGAAAATCTCTTTTTAATATTTATCGCCAATAAAAACTGAAACCTTCTTCCGATGCCTACCAAACGAGGTCTGATTTAGCTCAAATTTTACATACAGGTTCTAATGGACATTACGAATATTTTAAAATTATCGGCACGCCAATCGGACTCCTAACTTCCGAAACGACATGACCGAGGTCGTTTCACAGAACGAGTCAGGGGACACCACTTTTAGTCCCCAAGAAGTCTAATACAAGAGGACATGGTCCCGTATTAGGAGGATTTGAATCTGGAGCTTTTGAATTGGAGTTGAAAGCTCACCTTCAAACACCATCTTTTAGTCCATCTTGCCACAAATAAAGAAGCATAATAAGCATTTGGATGGGATTCCGAGCGCTCCTGTCACAACCCAAAATCCTATAGGCCGTGCGGGCACCCAAACCCAACTCATTGGGTGAACCCCTCTTGAAAAATACTTAACTTGCATTTGAAATAACCAAAAAAAAAAAAAAATGAAATAAAAATAGAAATTATGAAAAGAATAGCGGAGTATGATATATAAACCCAATACGCAACTAGGATCTTTACAACCATGTTCTATGTCCTCCCGTAAATCATGAACATCTACGGAGTCAATAAGGTTATACATCTCCGAGTATAAAGAAATATATCCATTAATACTAACATAAAAATAATAAGGAAAGATGTCACCACATGACAAATGTGGATCACCGCTAGATTAAAGGATGAGCAACTCCGTTTACCACAATGCTTGCTAGAACTTGGTATCGAATCTACCGAATATAAAACACTACGAAAGAACAAAGAAAGTGGGTGAGTCAAAAGGACTCAGTAAGTGGGGGCAGGGCTCCAAGTAGAATAACTAGTTGAAAATATATGAAAACTAAAACAACTCCAAGGTAACAAAAAGTAAAGCCAAAATCATTTAATTAGCAAACAAGTAATATTCATACTGAAACGACCTCGGTTAGTTGTTTCGGAATTTAGAACTATGATTGGCGTGCCGATAATTAAAAAAAAAACTTCGTAATGTTCATTAGGCCCTGTCTGTAAAATTTGAGCTAAATCAGACCTCGTTTGGTAGGCATCGGAAGAAGGTTTAAGTTATTATTGTCGATAAATACAAAAAAGAGATTTTTGAGCTCGGTTTTGTTGAACGAGCTCCGATTCAAAATCCGAAAGCGTTGTTAGGTTCGTATGATTATTTGTGACTTTTGTGCTTTTTCGAAAGTGAATTTCGAGGTTGTTCGGCTAGCTTCTGCTAAAATACCGAAAGTTAAATAATTTTACCTTTCACATCTCTTCACTACTACAAGTATGTAACAGATCGTTGCTTAACGCTTCTATGTACTTCATTTAACATTCGAGGACGAATGTTCCTAACGAGGGAAGATTGTTACACCCCGTATGTCCAAAGTGACGTATATCATTGTAATGACATGTTAAGAATGATTTAAGTGAGTTTAAATTCATAATATTACAATATAAGATGTTTATATATTGAATATAATGTTTGGGAAAAGTCGGATTTAAGTTGCGGAAAAACCGACTAAGGAATTGCCTTGTAACGAAGCTTTTTCAGCAATTAATTTCGTGTGTTATATGAAGTCTTTTGGGGACATATCATATACCAAATTGAAGGTCTTGGAGTGTAGTTTTCAACACTTTTGACAGTTTGTTCATACAACATATAGATAGAAAGATATGAGCATCAGAAATTAGGCTAGAAAAATAGACATAAGCACAAAAGAGGGTTAGAACTGAAATGTTTCGAGTATAAAAGGAAAAACATGTCTTCTTTTCGTCATTTTCCAGAATATAAACGATAGAAACAGTGTGTTGTTGAAGGTTTAAGCCCCTTCTATTATTTTGAAGGAAGGACGTCAATCGTAACTCGAAATTGAAGACAGATTGCGTCAAAATGCTCTACGCGATTAAGGTAACGTTATGCTACCTTCAATTTCGTCTATAGCTTGAGTTTTAGAATTACTTCATGGATAAGTAAAGTACCTAAATGTTGTATTATAGCTTGTTTAAGCTTTAGAAGGTGTTGCATTCAAGGGAAACAAGGTTTAGAAGCAAGAAACATCAAAGGTATGTAAGACTAAACCTTTCTTTTGGCAAGGCATGTATCTTTTAGCTTTTGAAAGTTTTCTTAGTTCTAAACTTAGTATTTCTTCTGATAAACTTATATGGTACCAAGGAAACCTTGTATATACTTAATTTGGTACTAAAATCCAAGGTGAAAGACGTCCAAATCAGCAAGGCAAAACGTTTCAAAATCTGGGAAATTGTTTTTATCTTCGGACAGCTGTTACTATATTGATCATAACTCCTTGTATAAAATTTATATTGAGATGCTTCAAGATTCCCTGGAACCCTAAGACATATATCTAAAACTTTCATGAAAACCATGAAGTCTATAACTTTGATCTACACTCTGGAAATTAGGTTGAAAATCAGGACAGTGGTAATGTCCAGACATTCTACCTGCGGATTTGTTTTGTCATCCAGTTGTCTCATCTTGTTATCAATTTCACATGTTTATGTTATCAGTTTATCCGGGTATCCATTCCCGTGTGTAGTATAGTGCTGGTTCTGTTTTGCGGATCATCCAGTTTCAGGGAAAACTCTGCCGAAAATTTTATGGAAATTCAAAGAGTTGGACAAATTCTGAGTTCTAGGTTGTGTCTATAATTCTATCTAGATTTTTCTTCTCATTCCTTTGAGTCCATATCTATTGTTTCCACATGTGTTATACCTCATACATGCTTATACTTATATTTTGATCATGTTATGTGTGATTTGGAGTCCCCCATAGAGGTTGGACATTGGACACACAGTCCGGTCGCGTGGGTATCAGGTTCCTAACTGGATTACCCTAAGATGTGGGGAATGAAGCCTTTGGCGTTATTTGATATCGTTTTCTGCTTATTGAATACAGCAGGATCGTTTGGCAGTGAATCCAAAGGATAAAGCGGTTGTTGAGTAACTGAGCTAACTTTGTAACAAGGTAAGTGTTTACATCCATTTCTTTGGAGGCACCTGGCCTCGTGGATTTTCTACCACGTGTTCTTTACGTGTGTTGCTGCCGATAGGCCTACTCATCACGCCTTAGCTTTTGATTTACATTATATATTGTATGTTATGTCCTGTCGTTGGTATTGCATTGAGGATTTGAGCAAGGTACTTTGGCTGTGAGTTGGCATCTACTTCCCGGCTGTCGATGAGAGTCCCGAGCCGGTGAAGGGTCATCATTGCATATACTTCCCGATAATCGATGAGAGTCCCAAGCCGGTGAAGGGTCATCATTGCATATACTTCCCGGTAATCGATGAGAGTTCCGAGCCGGGGATAGGTATCAGGCATATGTGACTGCATTGCATTGTACCACATTCGTCCCATTTCATTGCACCGCATACTGACTATTGTGTGTATTGTATTGTGTTTTATGTATGCGGTCTGTATACTATGTCGTGGACATATCTCAGTTTGTCTATATATTTCTGCTCGTATTTTGGGTTGTGGGGATCGGGTTGCACGCCGCAACGGTATAAATATATGGATCGGGTTGCACGCCGCAACGATATAAAATATATGGATCGGGTTGCACGCCGCAATAGGATGAATATATGGATTGGGTTGCACGCCGCAATATAATGAATATATGGATTGGGTTGCACGCAAGCAACAGGATGTATTACTGATTGTTGATGTATTCGGAATACCTATATGTGTTGGTTATCTTACGTTCCTGGTTGTTGATGAGTTTGCCATTCCATACGTGTTTCTAGTTATTATCTAGCTCTGCCTTTTTATAATTTAAATAAGAGGGATTTTTTTTATCTGTTTCTCCTCCCTGTCTAGCTATTTTATTCTTTGAGGTGGCTAGTCTGCCCCACTTATTGAGTCCTTTTGACTCACCCTTTTTTGTTGTTTGTTTCCTGTCTATCTATTTCGTTTCGGCAGGTTCGCTCCAGGATTGAGTTCGCCACGTTGTTCAGGAGCGAAGACGACTTCAGCTGTCAGGGTGAGCCAGCTTTTATTCAGGATGGCCACCAGTTTTATGTGTATTATTTCAGTTGCAATTTGCTCCCTTCAGGAGGTATCTGCCTTCTTTTGTACTCTTAGATGTTTAGTCTGGATAGCCCTGAACCTAGTATGATGGGTAATCAGCTGTAATTTCTTTTGTACAGCTTAGAGGTATCAGTATGTCAGTGGTTTTTTAAGTCCTGTCCTTATTTATGAATTATTATATTTATTTTCCTAACTTAATTGGTAAGGGTTCGCCCGACGGGTCTAGGGGAGGATGTCGGGTGCCCGCACGGCCTAACCAGATTTCGGGTCGTGTCAGTTGGTATCAGAGCCTAATTTAGAGTCTATCCAGACTAAGACAGTGTCTAGTAGAGTCTCGCTGATGGGTACGTAGACGTCCGTACTTATCTACTAGGAAGTTTAACTTCCTTCTTTTCTGATCGTGCGTCGGTCTAGGATTCAAAAGTATTTTCCTTAATTTTTAATTCCTTCGTGGTAATTGTGAACCCTCGTACGATAAATCAGCAAACGGTATGAGTTCAAGACGAAGCAGTCTAGCCTGGGGATGGCACTGACGAAGCCCCGAGAGTTTTGATCGTGCTGACGATCTAGTTATGGAGGTGCCAGTTGTACGAGCTCGCAATGGGCAAGGGAGCAGGGCCTTGCGGTTCCCTTGGCTCTCTACGATGCTTTTACGAGAATCTTGGCGACGCAGATACCGTAAGAACCTATTATTTGCTAGGCAGCTTATCAGGTTGCCGCAGATGCAGATGTGCGGACTTAGAGGGCTCTTGTTCCAGTTCTTAATATTGCCGCAGTAAAGTATGTTCCGGAGGCAGCATGTGGTGTGCCTCCAGTTACTCTAGCTGGGTAGGTAACTGAGGTAATTATTGAGTCCGAGTGCTTAAGGAGGTTGCATTATTTTACGCGGTTGAACATCCCGATATCCCCAAGCAATGCATTAGATAATCCCTGTGTAAGTTTTTTTTAAAAAGTAAAATGATGTTAGTGTATCCTTCAGGCTCTTGATTATATCGAGCGGTATGGTGTCGATTATTCTTCTTTCCAGTTTCAGGGTCCAGCCTTGAATTGGTGGGCCGCTCTTTTATTAGCTAACTTGGTTCGATTTTTCTTCTAGATTCGTGGAAAAGTTCCTTTCGAGTAGCGAGCGAGATGAAAAGTGTTGCCAGTTTGAGTGGATTGGACAGGGTAGCCTATCGGTTAGCCTGTTGGTGTTTCAGAATATCAGATTGAATTCTATAGAGTGGCTGTATATGTATTAGAACTAGTCCATGAGCTTCTCGAGAGATTGAGGTCGGGATTTCATTTGATGTGGTTGTTCATATTGCTCGGAGGTACCAGACATACCATAAGTTAGAGCGGGAGAGCAAAAGATCCCACGGCCCTGGTGGGCACCATGGTACCTCCTTTGGATGTAAGAGTTTTGATTATTTTTGGAGGTTACTTGCAAGGTTATCTCAGCTTGTAGAGCGTGATTCTCAGAGTGCGCGAGTAGTTCATCAAGAGAGACTCAGATTTCTCTTTGTAGCTATCAATAATCAGTCCAGTTTTAATTTTTAACGAAAAGGGTGTTATCACTGTCACGAGTCTTGTTATCCTTTGAGGAGTTTTTCCTTACTCAGGCAAGTAGGCAGTCGTCCTTTCTCTCATCATTAGGCAACTGCACAGTCGCGAGGGATTTAATTTAGATCTTAATCAACCAGATATATGCCATCATTCGATAGAGGTCGAGAGTGTATTGGCAGTGGTTCTTCAAAAGGTGATTGTCAGGGTAGTGGCTCAACTTAGCTGTAGGGGCAGTTCAATAAACTTCCAGTCTGGCAGGATGCTAAGGCATCCGATGTAGTAGACCCAAGTATTTCTTCTTCTCTTAAATGTGAGTAAGATTTGATTCTTTTGATTGATCTGGAAAGGGTGTGTCTTATCATATTTCGATGGTTTCCTTGGATGTCGTTTTTATTAAGAATCGGTTGCGGTAGAGGAGTGAGCTTCTGATATGATTTATTCCTGGCATTAATTATGACCCTACTAGTTTATCCGGTTTAAATGTGAGAGATTTATGAGTGAGTATCGGTATTGTTTGCTTGGCATCTTGTTCTGCCTCATTCTAGTATAATGCCAAGTCAGTCTATCTCTTTTTGGAACTTAGTGTCGGTAGGATGATGGGATTCTTATCCGTCGCCATCAGAAAGTGTCATTACTTCTTTCGGTGTAAAGTGGTTAGTAAGTAATACTCGATCTACGTGTCTCCTCTTGATTCGAAATGTTAGTAACGTCATGTTATTCTATGAGCTTCTCTCAGTTATAAAAGAGTTTACCGATAAATTGTTGGAGTTCTCTTCTTATGAGAAGGCTAAATTGGCATGGGTGTTTCTCCATAAATATTATTTAATGTCCATTTCTTCAATTGCGATTCTTTGGCTAGCATGACTCGAAAGTCTAGCTCTGGTAGCTAATAAAATAAGAAGATGAGCTTCCTGAAGCTCTAATTATTTCTATCCTCGGTCCATTTCTATTTCTTCTTCGTCCGGCACCAGTGAGCTTGGGCGGTTGGTAGCTGCTTGTGATGTTCCCTGTGTTGAGCCAGAGTATGTGTTATTGTAGCCGGATAAGCACATTGTTGCTTTTCAAGGCTACTAAGGGTAATGAGAGGCGTCATTTGACCTTTGATTTGATCCATCAGGCGATGGTGCTTATGGAAAAGGTATGGAGTTGTGAACTCGAGGGTTGCAGCTGTTTGGCAACTCGAGAGAGTAATTTGGTAGCTCAGGTCTGAGTTGCGTTCTCAATTTAGCTAAGTCTTCCTTAATCCAGCAAGTTGTGCGAGGATGACTATTTTTATTCAACTTAGCTGTATGAGCTGAAGCTCTAAGTGGAGGAGCCTTCCTCCAATAATGAATATAAATATTAAATCTCTAAGGCGTTGCTGAAGCGTAAGCTACTTCTTTGTTTCATCGACTTGTTTATATCGAAAAGTATATCGACGAGGTGATTCACCGGTAGAATCATGTTAATTTATCCAGAGTTCTGTGTATCTTTGTTTCGAAAATGTAGAGCTCTCTTCGCGTGATCGAGGAAGTATCAGCTTAGTCCGAATAAGTTGGGCAATGATGTTATCATAGTATCCATATATATTTTATTCCACGAGTTCGGTGTTCGTGTTATAATTCTGATTCTGTAATCATGAGATAATATCTGTGGAGTAGCTTATGAAGGTCGTGGAAGTTCTTTTGTTATATGTGCGGAATTTTCTTTAAACTTAGGCTCGTTCGAGGACGAGCGAGAGTTTAAGTGGAGGAGAATGAAACGACCTCGGTTAGTTATTTCGGAATTTAGAACTCCGATTGGAGTGCCTATAATTTAAAAAAACTTCGTAATGTCCATTAGGACCTGTCTGTAAAATTTGAGCTAAATCAGACCTCGTTTGGTAGGCATCGGAAGAAGGTTTCAGTTTTTATTGTCGATAAATACAAAAAAGAGATTTTTGAGCTCGATTTTGTTGAACGAGCTCCGATTCAAAATCCGAAAGCGCTGTTAGGTTCATATGATTATTTGTGACTTTTGTGCTTTTTCGAAAGTGAATTTCGAGGTTGTTCGGCTAGCTTCTGCTAAAATGCCGAAAGTTAAATAATTTTACCTTTCACATCTCTTAACTACTACAAGTATGTAACAGATCGTTGCTTAATGCTTCTATGTACTTCATGTAACATTCGAGGACGAATGTTCCTAACGGGGGAAGATTGTTACACCTCGTATGTCCAAAGTGACGTATATCATTCTAATGACATGTTAAGAATGATTTAAGTGAGTTTAAAGTCATAATATTACCATATATGATGTTTATATATTGAATATAAAGTTTGGGAAAAGTCGGATTTAAGTTGCGGAAAAACCGACTAAGGAATTGCCTTGTAACGAAGCTTTTTCAATAATTAATTTCTTGTGTTATATGAAGTCTTTTGGGGACATATCATATACCAAATTGAAGGTCTTAGAGTGTAGTTTCCAAAAATTTTAACGGTTTGTTCATACAACGTATACATAAAAAGATATGAGCATAAGAAATCAGGCCAGAAAAAAGGACATAAGCGCAAAAGAGGGCTAGAACTGAAATGTTTCGAGTATAAAAGGAAAAACATGTCTTCTTTTCGTCATTTTCCAGAATATAAACGATAGAAACAGTGTGTTGTTGAGGTTTAAGCCACTTTTATGATTTTGAAGGAAGGACGTCAATCGTAACTCGAAATTGAAGACAGATTGCGTCAAAATGCTCTACGCGATTAAGGTAACGTTATGCTACCTTCAATTTCATCTATAGCTTGAGTTTTAGAATTACTTCATGGCTAAGTAAAGTACCTAAATGTTGTATTATAGCTTGTTTAAGCTTTAGAAGGTGTTGAATTCAAGGAAAACAAGGTTTAGAAGCAAGAAACATCATAGGTATGTAAGGCTAAACCTTTCTTTTGGCAAGGCATGTATCTTTTAGATTTTGAACGTGTTCTTAGTTCTAAACTTAGTATTTATTCTGAGAAACTTTTATGGTGCCAAGAAAACTTTGTATATACTTAATTTGGTACTAAAATCCAAGGTGAAAGATATCCAAATCAGCAAGACAAAACGTTTCTAAATCTAGGAAATTGTTTTTATCTTCGGACAGCTGTTAGTATATTGATCATAACTCCTTGTATAAAATTGATATTGAGATGCTTCAAGATTCCCTAGAACTGTAAGACATATATCTAAAACTTTCATGAAACCATGAAATCTATAACTTTGATCTACACTCTGGAAATTAGGTTGAAAACTGGACAGTGGTGCTGTCCAGACATTCTACCTGCGGATTTGTTATGTCATCCAGTTGTCTCATCTTGTTATCCATTTTACATGTTTACGTTACCAGTTTATCCGGGTATCCATTCCCGTGTGTAGTATAGTGCTGGTTCTGTTTTGCGGATCATCCAGTTTCAGGGAAAACTCTGCCGAAAATTTTATGGAAATTCAAAGAGTTGGACAAATTCTGAGTTCTAGGTTGTGTCTATAATTCTATCTAGAGTTTTCTTCTCATTCCTTTGAGTCCATATCTATTGTTGCCACATGTGTTATACCTCATACATGCTTATACTTATATTTTGATCATGTTATGTGTGATTTGGAGTCCCCCATAGAGGTTGGACATTGGACACACAGTCCGGTCGCGTGGGTATCAGGTTCCTAACTGGATTACCCTAAGATGTGGGGAATGAAGCCTTTGGCGTTATTTGATATCGTTTTCTGCTTATTGAATACAGCAGGATCGTTTGGCTGCGAATCCAAAGGATAAAGCGGTTGTTGAGTAACTGAGCTAACTTTGTAACAAGGTAAGTGTTTACATCCATTTCTTTGGAGGCACCTGGCCTTGTGGATTTTCTACCACGTGTTCTTTACGTGTGTAGCTGCCGATAGGCGTACTCATTACGCCTTAGCTTTGGATTTACATTATATATTGTATGTTATGTCCTGTCGTTGGTATTGCATTGAGGATCTGAACATGGTACTCTGGCTGTGAGTTGGCATCTACTTCCCGGCTGTCGATGAGAGTCCCGAGCTGGTGAAGGGTCATCATTGCATATACTTCCCGGTAATCGATGAGAGTCTCGAGCCGGTGAAGGGTTATCATTGTATATATTTCCCATTAGTCGATGAGAGTCCCGAGCCGGTGAAGGGTCATCATTGCATGTACTTTCCGGTAATTGATGAGAGTCCCAAGCCGGTGAAGGGTCATCATTGCATATATCTCTGGGTAGACGATGAGAGTCCCGCGCCGGAGATGGGTATCAGGCATATGTGCCTGCATTGCATCGTACCGCATTCATCCCATTTCATTGCACCGCATACTGACTATTGTGTGTATTGTATTGTGTTTTATGTATGCGGTCTGTATACTATGTCGTGGACATATCTCAGTTTGTCTATATATTTCTGGCTCGTATTTTGGGTTGTGGGGATCGGGTTGCACGCCGCAACGGTATAAATATACGGATTGGGTTGCACGCCGCAACGATATGAAATATATGGATCGGGTTGCACGCCGCAACAGGATGAATATATGGATTGGGTTGCGCCGCAACAGGATGAATATATGGATTGGGTTGCACGCAAGCAAGAGGATGTATTTTTGATTGTTGATGTGTTCGGGATACCTATATGTGTTGGTTATCTTACGTTCCTGGTTGTTGATGAGTTTGCCATTCCATACATGTTTCTAGTTTTTATCTAGCTCTGCCTTTTTATAATTTAAATAAGAGGAATTTTGTTTATCTGTTTCTCCTCCCTGTCTAGCTATCCTATTCTTTGAGGTGGCTAGTGTGTCCCACTTATTGAGTCCTTTTGACTAACCCTTGTTTGTTATTTGTTTGTTGTCTATCTATTTCGTTTCGGCAGGTTCGCTCCAAGACTGAGTTCGCCACGTTGTTCAGGAGCGAAGACGACTTCAGCTGTCAGGGTGAGCCAGCTTTTATTCAGGATGGCCACCAGTTTTATGTGTATTATTTCAGTTGCAATTTGCTCCTTTCAGTAGGTATCTGTCTTCTTTTGTACTCATAGATGTCTAGTCTGGATAGCCCTAAACCTAGTATGATGGATAATCAGCTGTAATTTCTTTTGTACAGCTTAGAGGTATCAGTATGTCAGTGTTTTTTTTAAGTCCTGTCCTTATTTATGAATTATTATATTTATTTTCCTAACTTAATTGGTAAGGGTTCGTCCGACGGGTCTAGGGGAGGATGTCGGGTGCCCGTGCGGCCTAACCGGATTTCGGGTCGTGTCACATACCCAGTCATCAAAGTACCAAGACACTCCCATTGTGACTTAATGATATGCATGGGACTACTCCATACTACGACAATATGCACGGAACTACCTCGTGCTACGATAATATGTACGAAACCACATCGTACCATAATAATATGAACGGAACTACATCGTACGATGATAATATGTATGAAACATCATACCACAATAATATGCACGGAACTACATCGTGCTACCATAATATATATGGAACGACATCGTACTATAATAATATGCACGAAACTACATCGTGCTATGATAATATGTACGGAACTATATCGTACCATAATAATATGCACGGAACTGCATCGTGCTATGATAATATGTACGGAATTGCATCGTACCAAAATAATATGCACGGAACTGCACCGTGCTATGATAATATGTACGGAACTATATCGTGCTACGATAATAAATCAAGAAATAGTAATGAAATGTAATCATACTTTTCAAAATAGTCTTGGCATAGTAAGTATGCTCATTTCAGCAGCCATGCATGTAAGGAAAACATACATAGACATCCAATATGGAGAAAGTCCACCAAAGAAGAGATGTAAACTACTTACCTCAAGCCGACGATTGCTAACTAGCCCACGATCGTCTTTTCATGCTCAAATTCCTCCAAATAAGTCCACTTTATGTAAAATAATAAATAATACGATCAATATAAGCTACCAAACTAATTTTCATAACGTTATGACAAACAAGTCAAAAAGTCAACCCAAAAGTCAACCATGTGCCCACATATCGGATTACCAGAACAAAATACATTTTTAGATTACCCATTTATTCACGAGTCCAAAAGTATGGTTACTTTCTCAATCAAAATCCATCTACGTCATCAAATAGCCAATTTATCAATTTTCGGATTTATGTTGAAAGTCAACTATTTATTAACACCTCAAATCTCAAATCCAATTCTACAATCATGTTACTCATTCGATTACGAGTTCATACGTACGAAAATCGAGTCGATCCGATATTGTTAACATCTCCAAATCCCCATACTATTCCACTTTTGAGTTTAAACAAAAGAAATTAATCAACTTCCCCAATTTCTCACAACCACCGTTCATGACCAAACTAGAGATATCAAATTCAACCTTTCAACCAATGCAACTTGTAATAAAGATTATAAATCTTTATAAATACTTTTAAGTAGCTAATTTGAGTGGTTGAAATTACCTCAAAGCATCCAAACATTGAAAATCCATCTTTTAGCAAAGTTTGGCGTCCTTGACCAATTTGGATAAACTTCTATGAGTTATCAAGTTAAATTGATGTTAGATTCCATGCATAATAGTTGTAATCAACTCAAAACATCATTTATAACTCACCTTAATTGATAGACAAAATCTCAAGCTTCAACATCTTCCATAAATCAAGCCCTAGCTCATTAGTTTTGCCCAAAAATGAGCTGCCCGTTTTATATTTATAAGCAGCTTGCGCTGGTTGTACTCTGTGCTGCCTAAGTTGTATCCTGCCAGACAACTTTCAGTAAAATATTCATATCTTTTTAGAAAAATGTCCAAATGACACGAGATTTGTGGAATTACAACCCAAACTCAAAGGGCTACAACTTTTGTGTTTTGACCTTTTCCCAATTTATTATAAGTTGATCTCTATAATATTATGAAATTAGATTTTGTGTCGTTGAAGTACTTCTTCTTTACTTAATTGATGCCATAACATACCAAATCAATTTCGTACATTCCTACATATCCTTAAAACCTCCCAATCATTGTGCAGTTGTATTTATATTTTTTTTATCAAAGAACTTTAATAAATATCCATCACAATTAGATATCTGTAGGTCGTTACATTCTCCCCCCACTTAAGCTCTCGTTCGTCCTCGAATGAGTCTAGAAGTCTTTCTCAAAGTCGACAATCAACTCAATATACTGGAATACAGTTGGACATTACTTTAACAATCTTATCTCATGTCTCCCCACTCCAAAAGAACCAGATATATGGCTAAGTGACACGACCCGGAATCCGGTTAGGCCGTGCGGGCACCCGACATCCTCCCCTATACCCGTCAGGCGAACCCTTACCAATTAAATAAGGAAAATAAATATAAAAATTCTTAAATAAGGACAAGATTTTGAAAAATAACACAGATACTGATACCTCTAAGCTGTACAAAAGAAATTACAGTTGACTACCCAACATACTAGGTTTAGGGCTATCCAGACTAGACATCTAAGAGTACAAAAGAAGACAGATACCTCCTGAATGGAGTAAAATGCAACTGAAATAATAAACAATAAACTAGTGGTCATCCGAAATAAAAGCTGGCTCACCCTGACAGCTGAAGTCATCTTCGCTCCTTCATAACGTGGCGAACTCAATCCTTGAGCGAACCTGCCAAAACAAAATATATAGATAAGAAACAAACAACCAACAAGGGTGAGTCAAAAGGACTCAATAAGTGGGGCAGACTAGCCAACTCAAAGAATCGGATAGCTAGTCAGTGAGAAAAGAAGCAGATAACCCAAATTCCTCTTATTTAAATTATGAAAAGGCAGAGCCAGATAATAACTGGAAACACGTATAGAATCATAAACTAATTAAAAACTAGTAACATAAGATATCCAGAACATATAGGTATCGCGAGCATATCAATAGTCAGAAATAAATCCTGTTGTGGTGTGCAACCCGATCCATATATTCATACTGTCGCGGCGTGCGAACTGATCCATATATTCATACTGCCGCGGCGTACAATCCGATGCATATATTTATACTGCTGCGGTGTTGCAACCCGATCCACATATTTATACTGTTGCGGCGTGCAACCCGATCCATATATTTAAAGCATATAAACCAATTAGGGGAATAAAATAGCCAGAAACATATAGAAAACTAAAATATGTCCACAACATGGTATACGTACCCCATACACAAAACACAACCCAATAGTCACACAATAGTCAGTATGCGGTGCAATGAAATAGTATGAATGCGGTATGATTGATGTTTGGAATTTTATGCCTATATTTCCTTAATATTTCCTCACGTTTGAGTACTTCATTCGCGCGTTTTCTAGTTGATGGATGTGATTTTGCAACTGATTTTATGTCGTATGGTTGTAGGTATTTATGAAGTGTAATTGGAGCTTTAAAGAGCATGATCGAGAAGGAAAATATTGGATTTTGATTGAGTATTGGAGCGAGCACACGAAGGCATGACACGACGCGAGCTGCGGAGCAACGAAAGGAAAAATATGCCTGGCGCTTTGAGTGGCGCGGGGTGCCCCAAAAGCACCCAGCCTTCTGGCGCGGTTACTGGCGTGGGATGCCCCAAAAGCGCCCAAGATTTGACAGATTCTGCTTGGGTCAGCGCGTTCGGAGGCGCGGGGCGCCAGCTACAGCGCCCCTGGAGCGTTTTTGGACTTCCTATTTCGTCTAGGCTTAGGTGTAACTTATTACTAGGCCTTTGTAAACCTTATAAATACTCTTTTACTTTGCTTTTGATAGGAGTTCAGACTTTGGTGCAAATTGGAGAGCTCATAACATCTTGAACAAGGGTTTTTCTTCTTTCCATTAATCTATTACATCATTATTTCAAAATTTCATCAAATCTTTGTGTTGTTATTATGAGTATGCGTGGCTAAATCTTACGTTCTAGGGTTAGAGTATTTCATGAAAGTTGATGTTTGAAGATTGATTTCTATTAATTGAATCCCATAACAGATTACTTATTCTTTCTTGATTTCACTTGTGTAATTGTCAGGGCCCGATTATTACGCATTATCTATGGTTTTTAGATTGAACTCGAAAGAGGGAATTTATTAACGCAATAAGAAAGAGTAGGGATAGATTGTGAACCCGGGCATCGGGGAACCAATTTGTAAGTAGGATAGACATATAGTTGCTCGCCTAGCTTAACTAATTACAGAATTTGTTAATGCATGCACGTGATTCAACCCATAAACATATAGGGACTGGAGTAGCCTGCATAGACCGTGAAGAATCGAAAGGTTTTCACGGGTACATTTAATCTGTTAGTTTGTAATCCGGGATTTAAGAAGTGGAATCAATTGGAAAACTCAACTGGATTTTTCGTAACTCTGACCCTGGACCGTCTCCTTAATATTGTTTACAACCAACGTTTGCTCCATTATTTGACTGAATTTCCACCATTTACATTATTGTTCTTTAGTTAATAAAAACTCTTATTATTGGAAAAAGATCCCTGAATAGTAGTTAGAAATTGTTTGTTAAGCGTCAGTCTGAATAGTCCTCGTGGGAACAATACTCTACTTATCATTTTATTACTTGTCGATCACGTATGTGCGTTTGGGAGCAACAAGTTTTTGGCGTTGTTGCCGGGGACTAATAATTGACGGATTTCTTTTTGAACGATTACTTATTATCTATTGAGGTTTAATTTTTGTTTTGAGTTTTGTGCTGTTTCAGGTATTAGGTCTTGCTTGATCTTTACGTACATGAATGGCAGCAGAACGAGCTTTTGCTGTGCAAGATGTTGCTCTCCCCAGCCTGGAGGGAGTAGCCTCGAGCATAGTTAAGCCTGAAATTACTGGAAACTTTGAGATTAAGTCCGGCATGATTCAGTTGCTGCATGTCACTGGGCAATATAAAGGATTACTTCATGAAGATCCGCAGCAACACATTCAGAATTTCTTGGAGATCAGTGATACACACCGACGGGAGTTCCTATTGATTATGTTCGCTTGACATTGTTCCCGTTTTCACTGATTGGGGCAGCAAAGAGGTGGTTAAAGGCTGAAAAGTCTGGGTCTATTACTACTTGGGATGATTTGGCTAAGAAGTTCTTAGCTAAGTTTTATCCATCTGCCAAGACAGCCTGGCTAAGGAGTGAAATTATGTCCTTCAGACAGATAGAAGGAGAGTCTTTGTATTCAGCCTGGGAGTGGTTTAAAGCTTTACTGAGAGATTGTCCACACCATAACCAATCAAATGAGGTATTGGCACATACTTTTGTTGAGTGGTTGACTGCACATACTAAGATCGTGGTAGATGCTGCTGCTGGAGGCCAAGTATTGACCTTAAACTTTGACCTCTATGAATTACTAGACAAGTTTTCGCAGAGCAATCTTGACTGGCAGGGAGATGGTAGAGCTACTACACAGAAATCTGCTGGGGTACTTCAGTTAGATGCAGTTTCAGAGCTGAGGGCGAAGATGGATGCTATTTCTAACCAAATTAGTAAGCTAGCTCTACCAAAGACTCAGCAACAAGTGGCTCCAGTGCAACAACTCCAGAGTTTTTGTGAGGTTTGTGGTCAAGATCATGCTACAGAGGTTTGCTCCTCTAATCCAGAGTCAGTTTATTACGTGGGTAATCAAAACAGGCTGCAGGGTCAAAATCAATTTGGTAATGCTTATTATCAAGGCAATACGAGAGCCCCAAATAATTACCACCCACTTCCAGCTCCACCACAGCAGGTTAGCAATTCAGTTGAAGATATGCTAAAGTAGATAATGGGGGGGCCAGCAGAGAATGATAGCTGACACTGCAGCCCATGCACAGGCCAAACAAGATCTTGCCAATGCTCAAAAGAACCTGGAGCACCAGTTGGGGCAGCTGGTGGGAGAAATAAGTACTGTTAAAAAGGGGCCTGAGCAATGTCTTGCAGTGACTTTAATTGAAGGTGGAGAGCTGATGGCCAAGTCCGAGGAGAGAGCTGAAATAGAAAAAGTTGAAAAAGTGGAGAAGGTAAGGAAGAAAGAAGAGAAGAAGGAGGCACCTCTGCCGCCTCCACCATTCCCGCAGAGACTTATACCATCGAAGGATTTGGCCCAGTATCAAAAATTTGTGAGTATGTTGAAAGAGCTTCAAGTTAACATTCCTTTGACTGATGTGTTTGAATTGATGCCATCCTTTGTAAAGTTCTTAAAAGATATTTTAGTCAAGAAGAAAAAGCCTCATGAGATAGATACAGTTGAGTTAGTTGAGGAGTGCAGCACAATATTGAGTAAGTTACCTCCAAAACTTCATGATCCTGGGAGGTTTACTATTCCTTACACCATTGGAGGGCATAATATCACTGGTGCATTGTGTGATCTGGGTGCGAGCATAAATCTCATGCCTCTATCTGTTTGCAAAAGGTTAGGGCTAGGAGACATCAAGCCCTCTTCAGTTACTCTTAAGATGGTGGATGGATCACTCACCCACCCTGATGGTAAGTTGGAAGATGTGTTGCTTAAAGTTGGTAAGTTTACATTCTCTGCTGATTTTTTAGTCCTAGATTATGAAGAGGACCGAGAAGCTCCAATCATTTTGGGGAGACCATTCTTAGTTACCTCGAAGGCAATTATTGACATGGAGCTGGGAGAGATGACTGTTAGAGCGCATCGAGAAAAGGTTACTTTCAAGGTTTATAAGGAGAAGGAGCACATAACTAAGGTTGAAGAGTGCTCTATGATCGATTGTGTCAGACAAGAACATAGAAGTAAACCAAATGATGTATGTGAGCAGAATGTGGAACAAAATAGCAGTGGCACATCACATGTGAAGTTGAAGATGGGGTTCTCGCAAGGAAAGGAAGAAAGAAAAGTTTCGTCGTAAGAAGAGAAGACATAAATGCTGGAAGTGAGCTAAAATCGTCGTCATGCTATGACGTTAACTAAGGCGCTTCTCGGGAGGCAACCCGAGTTTGTACTTGTATTATTTTATTTATAGTGTCACATAGTTTTGTTTTTCCTTGGATTGCAGGTTTATGTAATGTCGAGTTTAAGTGCGGGGTGTCCTCATCCCTGCCTAATATTGTTGACCTGTTGGGAGAAGTCTGAGTACCTCATGTTATATGGAAGCTTGGAGGATGCTAGCACCAAGGACTAGAGCCTTCAGGGAAGTTCTTTTACCCCTTGTACTTTATTTTTTGTCACACTGAGGATATTGCTTAGTTTTAAGTGTAGGGTGGGGAACTCCCTTTTATTTTTAAGGTTAGGGATGCACGTACCGTTAGGACTTTTCCTTTGTCACTTGACTTTATTTTTATTTGTTTCTTGCTTTAATATATGAAAAAAATTAGAAAACTAATGAAAATTGTAAAAAGATTTTCTTTTTTAGTCTTTATTAGTGGTACATGTCATCCACCCCGTGGTTTTTCTTATGACCTTAGTTCTTTTCCAAGGGGAGGCCTTTGAACCGGGTAGTTTTTATTTTTAGGATTAGAATAGTTAGTATAGGTGGCCCTAGACGAAGGAATAGGTAGAATGCTAGGTGCCTTTGATTTGTTTGATACCGGTGGACTTGAACTTGTTGCATTTGCTATTTGTGGTGTCCTTTGGTTTTAAATTGTGATGCATGCCTAGAGAAAAAAAATGGAATGACCCCTTGAGATGCTTGAGTCCACTCGCTTGACTTTGTTGTGAACCTTTGTGCATTAATGCTTAATTTTTCCGCAAGTTGCACTCTATTTGCTTGATTGAGAGTTGTGATGGGACCATTTTGTGTGGATTGTGTGCAATGTGTGCTGTGAGACATATTCTTATTTTACTCCATGTTTGCATATTGGTGTCTAGAACTTGCCCCGTGTGTGTGCAAAGCGGAATCCTAGGTTTACTCTAGTCAGAAAATGATACAGGCCTTCTCTTGATTTGCCTACCCTTATATATACACCTTGGACTTGATTGTTGTGATCTCTTTGACTTTTTGTTGGCACCCACACCGCGAGCCTACCCACTTGTTCTAAATTTCTTTCTTTTGGCCCTTTACTCCTTAAGCACTTTAATTGATAATGTGACATTATTGTGGAGTTTTGGTTGAAATATTGGGAGGTTTTTGAGTGGAACCAATGAGGGGAATATGTAATGAATTGTGTAGAAGTTGATTATGAGCATTGGCAAGGTTTGGAAAGAAGTGAATAGAAAAAAACAAATGAAAAAAAAGCTGCAAAAAATTGGAAAAAGAAATAAAGAGAAAAGAAAAGAATATCCATCCTTGCTAGTATTGTGCTTAAAAGAAAGAAAAATTGCTACTTGTTGAAAAGGTGTGTGTGAAATTTGTTGATTGTGTGGTCTTGATGAGATTTGTGCTTAATTTGAATGTGATGTATTAAAGTGCTTAGGGAGGTAGTCACTATTACCCATATGTATCCTGCCAGCCCCTTAGCCTACATTACAACCTTTTAAAGTCCTAGTTAATCCCGATTGGAGTGAGCTTATATTAGTGGAGTCCTACACTACGGGCAAGCCTATGGTACATCGTGTGTGACATGTGAGCTTTTCATGAGAGTGAGTGAATTCTTTCTATGCTATTGTCCCTGTTCTATTCTTGATATTCATTGTTGTGTGTGATATTTGGGGGACACTCTCTTGCTTCATTATTGGTGAGGGCACATAGTTTGCATGAGGTAGGTGAAGTTGTGGCTTCTTGGTTGAGTAGGTAGGTGTGACTTTGTGGGAGCATGGTTGCAATGAGTTGAGTTTGTGCATTTGAATTGTCTTGGGGTGGTTGTTCTCATGTTTTGAGTTTGTGATATTGTTGGCATGTTGGTTGGACCCATAGTAGTCATGTATGCATTTGTTCAATGGTCGGTATCAACCATAGTCATAGGCAGACCTGTTCTACCTAGGTTGGGAAGTTATTGGTAATTGCTCGAGGGCGAGCAAAGGTTCAAGTGAGGGGTGGTGATGTTTGGTATTTTATGCCTATATTTCCTTAATATTTCCTCACGTTTGAGTACTTTATTTGCGTGTTTTCTAGTTGATGGATGTGATTTTGCACTGATTTTATGTCGTATGATTATAGGTTGTTATGAAGTGCAATTGGAGCTTTAAAGAACATGATCGAGCAAGAAAAGATTGGATTTTGATTGAGGATTGGAGCGAGCACACAAAGGCATGACACGACACGAACTGCGGAGCAAGGCAAGGATAAATATGCCTGGCGCTTTGAGTGGCGCGGGGCACCCCCAAAAGCGCCCAACCTTCTAGCGCGGGTACTGGCTCGGGGCGCCCCAAAAGCGCACAAGATTTGACGGGTTCTGCTTGGGTCAGCGCGTTCGGAGGCGCGGGGCGCCAGCTACAGCGGCCCTGGAGCATTTTTGGACTTCCTATTTCGTCTAGGCTTAGGTGTAACTTATTACTAGGCCTTTGTAAACCCTATAAATACTCTTTTACTTAGTTTTTGATAGGAGTTCAGACTTTGGAGCAAATTGGAGAGCTCATAACATCTTGAACAAGGGTTTTTCTTCTTTCTATTAATCTATTACATCATTATTTCATTATTTTATCAAATCTTTGTGTTGTTATTATGAGTATGCGTGGCTAAATCTTACGTTCTAGGGTTAGAGTATTTCATGAAAGTTGATGTTTGAATATTGATTTCCATTAATTGAATCCCATAATGGATTACTTATTCTTTCTTGATTTCACTTGTGTAATTGTCAGGGCCCGATTATTACGCATTATCTATGGTTTTTAAATTGAACTCGAAAGAGGGAATTTATTAACGCAATAAGAAAGAGTAGGGCTAGATTGTGAACCCGGGCATCGGGAAACCAATTTGTGAGTAGGATAGACATATACTTGCTCGCCTAGCTTAACTAATTATAGAATTCGTTAATGCGTGCACGTGATTCAACCCATAGACATATAGGGATTGGAGTAGCCTGCATAGACAGTGAAGAATTGAAAGGTTTTCACTGGTACATTTAATCTGTTAGTTAGTAATCCGAGATTTAAGAAGTGAAATCAATTGGAAACTCAACTGGATTGTTCGTAACTCTGACCCTGGACCGTCTCCTTAATATTGTTTACAACCAACGTTTGCTCCTTTGTTTGACTAAATTTCCACCATATACATTATTGTTCTTTAGTTAATAAAAACTCTCACTATTGGAAAAAGATCCCTGAATAGTAGTTAGAAATTGTTTGTTAAGCGTCAGTCTGAATAGTCCTCGTGGGAACGATACTCTACTTGTCGACCACGTATACTTGCGTGTGTATTTGGGAGCAACGATGATGCAATACAGTCACATATGCCTGATACCTATCTCCAGCGCGGGACTCTCATCGTCTACCAGGAGATATGTGCAATAATGACCCTTAACCGGCTCAGGACTTCCATCGATTACCGGGAAGTATATGCAATAATGACTTTTCACCGTCTCGGAACTCTCATCGATTACCGGGAAGTATATGTAATAATGACCCTCTACTGGTGCGAAACTCTCATCTCTAACCTGGAAGTATATGCAATGATGAACCTTCACCGGCTCGGGACTCTCATCGATTACCGGGAAGTGTATGCAATAATGACCCTTCACCGGTGCGGGACTCTCATCGCCAACCGGGAAGTATATGCAATGATGAACCTTCACCGGCTCGGGACTCTCATCGATTATCGGGAAGTATATGCAATGCTCAAAATCAGAGTGCAATGCTCATATGCTCAATGCAATACCAACAACAGAGCATAACATATAATATACAATGGAAATTCAAAGCTAAGGCGTAATGAGTACGCCTATCGGCAACTACACACGTAAGGAACACGTGGTAGAATATCCACAAGGCCAAGGGCCTCCAAAGAAATGGATACAAACACCTACTGATGCGGGGCAAATTGGAGCCAGAGTGCCAACCATCAAGAGCCAAGCTTGAGAGCACAAGGAAGGCAAGTTACGGGCTCCGGAAGCGACTTGAAGATCATGCAGAGGAGCACCAATGAAGGAAGACCACCTAGGCTTCAAATGAGGGGCTCGGGAGACACATTGTGAGCTGTTTGAAGAACCTCCAGGAAGGGGCGGACTGCCCGTTTAACTAGGCGGACCGCCTACTAGAATGCAAGCCTCTGGATCACTGGCCGCCTCTATTTTGGGCGGACCGCCTACTTCAAGTAGGTGGGGCGCCTACTCCTGCCCATTAGGGTGCCTGTTTTGCCTACAAAGCACTAGGCGGGGTGCCTCTTTCAACTAGGCCCCCGCCTACTTCCGAGCCATTTGAAGACTTATTTTTATGGTGTAATTCCTATTCTAGCCCTAAGTGCTTCTATTGCACTAACTTGTCTTATGGGCTTTTAGTCATTTGATTTGGAAGTGTGGTGAACCTATAAATACCACACTTAGTCATTTTATTTTATTAGTTAGCTATTATGATGAATGATTCAATGACAATGTTCAAGAGTGGATTATCTTAGAATGAAAACCTTTTTGAGTTGGTTTGAGTTTACTAGTGGATTCTAGTTGATTTCCAAACCCCCCGATCATTCAACTTGCGAGGCCGTTGTCATCTCGAGGGTATTTGCATAGTGAAGGTCCTCCTTGACGCCGATACGAGGGTATCTCGGGACAGGTTCCTCGGGGTTACTTTGTAGGGAGTTCGAGTAGTGTCTCGATCTCTTATCTTTATTTCCGTGTTTGGTTTGATCCTTATCATCTTGGTATCAGAGCAAGGCTCGGGTTTTGTTTTTACAAACCCCCGACCCTTGATTCTTCGTGCCTAGGTCGATTCTATCTTTAGTTTTCTTGTTCTTGTTATTGGAAAGGAGAAAATCACAAAAAATTGAAAAATTGAAAAATTGAAAACACCAAAAATTTGTTCTATTTGGATCGTTTGATTGATTCGTGTTGTGATTGTTATTGGGGTTTGTTCCTTATTGAAAACTCGTTATTTTGGTACCCAACACACATGATTTGGAGTTGTATCCCATGAATTGAAAATTTGAAACCCTTGAAAATTTGAAAAGCTTGAAACCCTAGCTATGAACATGATGAACATGGTAGATTGTTGGATTTTGCTTGGGGTTTGATAAAAGTGATAGGGGTTTGCTCTCTGTGATTGAAACAATATTTGGGTACCTTCGGATTGCTAAAACAACATGTGATTTGTTGGATTTTTGGGTGCCAAAGGCAAGAAAAATGAGTTTGAACTGTGCTGGAAGTTGCAGTAGGCGGGGCGCCTAGTCTAAGGGGCAGACCGCCTGATTTTTGTTAGCTCTCTTGATTATAAGTAGGCTGACTGCCTACTCTCCACTGTAGAGAACCAGGCGGACCACCTACTAAAAACAGGTGGGGCGCCTACTTCCTGAAGGTTGGGAATTGGGTAGTTTATCCTAGGTTCTCTTGTTTTGTTGTTTGCATTGCTTCTAATTAGTACTATTAGAGTACAATCCTACTTGATTATTACTAATTACTTCGAGCTATTAGGATCATCGTGCCTTAGAAAGGAGACTAGTGTTCAAAGAAAACCCGTAGTGCCATTTGATTCAAGTCCTCGCTTAAAGTGCTTATCGTTCCAATCGAGTCCCATTAACTCCACTCACCCCGGACAGCATTGGACTTGAGAAGTTGAGTGATTGAGTTGTGGTTTGTTGGTCAACTACTTGAAGATTTTAGACTCAAACTTGAGTGAAATATCCACCACCACTAAACGAGTGACCTGAGACCGTGCCTCTTGCACTGCCAGCCCCGTTCGGCGGCCATCTTCATCCACGTCCTCTCGGGGCGTTTGAGAGCCTCGGTCATCGCTTTGACCCATGCAGTCAAATCTGCCGGGGGCACGATGTCCACCTTATTGGCTGAAGAAACAATGGAGAGACGAGGTCAGTAAAGTATAGATAGCCACCGAGGAGTAAAATATAAGAAGAAAGGCACTTACGTGTATTATTCCACCGTTCGGGGAAATTGGGCTTGGTGGATAGAACCTTAGTCTCCAGCAAGATGTACCGCTTGCTCCAGCCTCGGTCTCCGTGGTCCTCACTCTTGTGGAGAAGGGCAAACTTGCCTCGGTTGTTGAGCGCTACCACCCCGGCTTTGTGGAAGTAAGGGTAGTAAAGAGAAATAAGGTGTTGCAGAGTGAAGTCAACCCCTGCCTCCGTGCTCAGCCGATCCATGCATTGGACGACCCTCCAGACACCGGGGCCAAGTTGGGCCAGACACAAATTGTATGCCCGGCAGAATTCATCGATGACTTTGTGGACCGGGAGAGAGAAGCCGAGGGTGAAGGGGTAAGTATAAGCAAAAGACAGACCCTTGATGTTGTGACGCACCCTACTTTCTGGATCGGGGACGATAACCTTGACCTCGGGCCTGAATCGACACTCCCTCTGAACCCGCTCAATGTGAGCTTGAGTTATGAGGGTCGGGGTGGTGTTCACGGGGATATTTCTATTTTTCCCCTCTTGATCAGCCGTCTGAGCTTGTAATTTTAGATCTTTGGAATTGTCGAAGTGGGAGGGGATTATCTGGTGAGGCTCGAGTTCTTGCTCGAGGGGAATCGCAGGGCCCGAAGATCCCCCCTGGGTAACAATCCCTTTCTCTCCACCGCCCGCGGCATTGTCGCCCTCGGCGCCTTCTTCCCCATGTATAACATCATCCTCCTCCAAGCCGACGTCCTCGCCTCCAGCGGCTATGTCATGCCTAGCTCTCCGCCTCCGCCGCCCAGAGGCGCCGACGTCGGAGGTCACTTCTTCACCGCCCTCCGCCTCTACCATTTGAAGCGGCGACACGGTGGTAACGAACTCACCACTAGCGATGATGGCAGCAAACTGATCGGCTCTGGCTCTCTCGCCAGAGTCACTAAATCTTGTCTAGAAATTGTTGCAGACATGGTGGCAGAAATAGAAGTTGAGTTTTTGTCACGAAATCGGAAACTTGGAAAGGTTTTGAGAGTGTTATTTGATTTTGCACTGTTGATCGTTCAAAGAGAAGCGAGAAAAATGTTCAGTGAAACACCCCTTTTATAGGTGTGGGAGACGAGGGGAAAATGACGTCAGCGTCATCATTGTAACGTTGGGAGAAGCGAAGATTGCGGCGCGGAAGTTCAAGAGACCGATGACGTGTCCACGAGAAGTGACCTGATGGGACGCGAACCGTTGGCAAATTTTTGAAACGCTTGGATAGGATCAAGCCACGCCGCTTTCCTGCTAAAACTTCATTGCACTCCTCGGTCACCTCGGCAGGCAACCGAGGAGTGGGGGGACTATCTGTATTGGGTAAAAATCGACCCGCGGTGATCCGCCCCGGTCATGTAAATCTTAAACGATCGAACACGTCACGACTAAACAACTGCCGAAGCGATTGAGCAAGTCGCCGAGGCCTTGAAACCGAAGATGCGTTACCGAAGGCGAGCCGCGAGCTGAGCTTCGGTAATCATCACCTCGGTCAAGCAACAGGGCCAAGCCACCGAGGTCATCAACTCTCACCTCGGTGGATCCTCCTCGGTTCAAGTGGCTTTGCAGCCCACTACATCACCCCACTAACTCAGCCACTTCACACCAGGATCGTGGGACAATATGGTAGCAGATAGTGGAGATCGTGGGCAAGGCTTACGCCTATAAATAGTAGATCATTTTACGTAACGGGCATTCAGAAATATATACCAAAACTCTGCCCAAATTTGTACTCAACATCCATATATTGAAATCAAGTTACTATTACGCATTTACGTCTATTTTGTGCATTTATTCGAGCTTTGATACAAAGATCTGCTTATATTCGAATCCAAATTCGATTTGTGTACCTAAAACTGATTTAGGCCCTTACAGGTATTATATAGGTGCTAAGAGGTGATACAAACTCAAGAATTTCTATACGGTTTGAATATTTCGCCTTATAGCAATTTTCCATGACTACTAATATATGGTAAACAGATGAGAGGCGATTCCCATTCGGCTTTCTATCTTATATATACTCCATCCGTCTCAATTTATGTGGCACAATTTCTTTTTTTTGTCTCAAAATAAGTGGCACATTTTCTTATTTGACAAATATTTAATGCATCATCACTATTTTAACCTTGTTGGGCCCTACATACTTTTAAACCTACCAACAACTTTTTTATTACTCAAATCTTCTATCTCTTACTTTTTCAACGGTAAAATTGATATTTAAAAAGGTCAACCTCTATTTCCTTAAACTCCGTGCCCGGTCAAATAGTGCCACATAAATTGAGACGGAGGGAGTATAATATAACCAACATCTTACATTTTCCTAAGACAAAGAACTCCCTTATTTGGAGAAAAAGTTCTTGAGTTTTTCCCCTTATTTAGATTGAAAAGCTTAAATTCTCGATAAATCTTCATTATAAATCACCATTCTTCCTTATATTAAGCCAGTCGAATTTAATCTATATAAGTTTCTTTCCCTTATTTAGTTATATGAAAATACAATTTATTTTTCTAATCAACACACATTTTCTCATAGTACTTCGAATTTTGAAATAGTTGATGGTCCTAGACATAGAGCAAACGAGGCCTGAGTAGAGAAAAATGGACTGAATAAAGGAAGGAATTTTTACATAAAAGTACAAGTTTTAAAAATTATTTACAAAATATAGCAATATTTTAGCAAAATTACCATTATAGAAGAAAGGAAAAGTTAATTACAAAATATAGCAAAAACATAGTAATATTTTTCCTTAACATAGCAAACCTTTATATTCTTCATCTTATTTCCCCCTATATCACTTTTCTCCTCCTATTTCCCCCAATTTCACTTTTTTCTCCCACAATTTTCCCTAATTTCACTTTTAATCTTCCCATTTCCCCCAATTTCACTTTTCCTCTCAACATTTCTGCCAATTTCACTTTCTCTCCTCCCAATTTTAGACTGTTTCAGTGATGTACCTCGCTGTTTCAGCACTGTATCTACGCTGTTTCAGGTTGTTTCAATACTGTATCTAACTGTTTCTGCACCGTTTGAGGTTGTTTTGCACCGTATCTAACTATTTCTAGACTGTATTTAGATATTTCTAGACTGTTTCAACATTGTTTCATCCCGTTTGTGCGTTGTTTCTCACTGTTTCTAAACTATTTCACCTTTTTTGCGTTGTTTCACATTATTTTTTGCATTTTATTTCAGAATTTTTCACAAGCCATTTCAGACTGTAGCATACTGTTTCAACAACGTTTCAAACTGTTTCAACTCCGTTTCAGACGTATCATACTGTTTCAATGTTGTTTCAGACTGTATTATACTGTTTTAACACTGTTTCAGACTGCATCATAGTATTTCATGTCGTTTCAGACTGTATCATACTATTTATACACCGTTTCAATGTCGTTTCAAGCCAACTGTATCTCACTTCTTCTTATTGTTTCAAAATATTTCAGTGTTGCTTCAAGACTGTTTCAGCACTGTTGAAATGGTTTTAACACTGTTGAAACCGTTTCAACACTGTACAAGCTGTTTCATAAAGGAAGCAGGCAACGGTGGGCAAAGAATACAAAGATTCTTGTTTGTACATAACATAATACTACTAATAATTTGATCCCAACAACAATGTCAAAAAAGTCTAAAACAAAAGAAAGCAAGAAAAAGAAAGAAAAATAAAATACAAGCAACTGCTGCAAAGTCATCTCTTGTTTTGTTTATTGATAATGTCGACATCTTCTCTCTCTGTATCTTCCTTTTTATTTTCATCTGGTAGGTCTCGATTTACTGTGTAATTGCAGAAAGCGGAAATAGATCCCACGATCCCACAATAAGGATCGATTAGACCATGTCATTTCGGTGGAAATCATGGTGACCAGTGACGGTGCTACGGTGGAACGACAGTGGTGCAGCGAATATCAAACTGAATCATGGTGATGGCGCTCCAGTGGAAATCGTGGTGACCAGTTTGGCTTGTTCAACAATACAACATGATAAATCACAGTAGCATGGAGGAGGATCGATGCCGGTGGTTTTTCTAGCTAAAACTAAATACCGCCGCTGGTCCAAATGTAATCGCCGATGGTGGTGGAGTTTTCCTTCACTGCCTCTCCCTCTTTTAGATCTACGTATTGTGTGTATGTATCTGGTCCAGTTGGCCCACTGATGGGTATCCCTCTATTTCACCGCATCTCCACCACTCCTAGTGGTAGTGCTCTGATCTGTACTTTCGCACTGTCAATGGTGTGTGCATAATCGAGAAGGAGATATGTTGATTTTGTATTGTATATGAGTTTGGGTGTGTACTGTAAATAGAGAATATGCTAGGAAAAATATTGCTATGTGGTGTAATTTCAATAATATTGCTATTTTTATTGTAATATAGGGGTATGAGTTTACATATATGTGTAAAAAGCCCATAAAGGAACTTTTCCGATGATTTGCAAAAATTATCTAATTCTACAGTGCAATTTAACTTTTATTCCAGCTTCTTTAACAAATAAGAAGGTTCAATCATGAACATGTCAACAGTATACTCAAATATGAGAAATATGATAGTTATATGATTGCAAACATCTAACACTTCCTTGCGTTTATCTTGTTGGTCAACAATACTTACTAATAAGTTTTCATGAAGACTTTAATCTCAATCTGTACAACTAAATATAATGTGTTACCGATTGAAGCGATTAAACCAATCCTAGGATCCAAAATTCTAGTAAAATCTATGCTACAAAATGTATAAATCCTGAATTGTAGAATAAGTTTGTGCAAGGGGAAGAACGAGAACCAAGTTTTGCTGGATCTCTAATAAGTCTATTTCTGCATAACTTTTAAATTTGGAGATAAAACCTAAAAGCCAGGCCTCCAAAAGGACACCCAGTTCCCATAAGCCACACAAAAAATGTCACTCAGTGTCACCAAAATTGACTAGTTCTGAGAGTTTATCCCCATTTAAGACAATTTTAATTAAATAGCCTCTACTTCATCTTTAGCCAACGCTTGAAGTTATCTGAGAGAATGTTAGAAGAGGTGAATGACAAATGTTGTCTAGGCAACAATTCAAATTAGCTAGGAGAATGTGGGATGAGTTCAACAACTGTTGCCTAAGCTAGAGGGGTCAAAGACAAGTACTGCCTCTTAGGTAGTACTTACGGAAAACGAGGGGGCTGGGATAAATGAGTAATTTATAAAATTCATAGGGGTATTTTCGTATGAAATTTATTCATTAAACCAAACATACGCCATTTTTTCTAATTCACTGTTATAAGGGTAAAAAAGGCAAACTAGTTGCCCTGGCGTCATAGTTATGTAATGGGTTTCTTTAAGAAAAAGCACCTCAAAGCAAGGAATTTACAAATGTAGAGCCATGTTTTTTTTCCTTATATGGCATATCATTCCTTTTTTTTTAAAAAAAAAAAAATTACATGGTATAGCACCCCTTTTGAACTCTCTCTCAAAATGAAAAACTCTAGGTGCCACTCCTCCTCCCCCGCCACTGACCTACCGTCGGCGGTGGCCTGTGCCCAAAAAATTAAAAAATCGTCGGATCTCAGCGGTATTACTTATTTTATGTCACCAGAGCTTTATTATTGCTGGTTCTATTTAAATCATTATTTTTGATAATTTTATACACACAAATCTATTAAAAATAATAAATTATACATGTATATACATAGAAAAAAGTCTTACAAAAATTTACACAAAAAACTTAATCTTCATACAAACATCCATAATAGTTCATAAATCTGAAATTTATACAACTTTATTCATTGTTCATACACGCGTATACAGATTTATACAATTTACATAAATGCATTGAATATGTTTATTTATTGCATATACATACATATACAGATTTATATATTTTTATTTTACAGAAAGTATATAAAAATATAATTCATAAAAAAAATTATACAATGTTTTGGAAAACTTTTACATAAAAGCTTAACAAATATCCAGAATTTATAAAATTTTATACAAGAAAAATACTAGATCTAAACATTAGAAAAACTTTTTAATAAAAAATTCAGTAGATCTTACCGTATTTTATGAAAAATGTAAAAAAAAAGAAAAAGAAACATGATAAACAGACCCCTCACCGGAGTTTTGACCGGAATATACAACAAAAAATCGACATTGTTATTCAAAAAAAAAGAAGAAGAAGAAAAAAACGACGGCATGGCAACGTAACAGGGACGGTAGTGCCGGCGGTGGATTGGAGGGGAGGGGATGAAGGTGAGTCAGTGATGAAAGGCGTGGGGATGCAGAGGCTGTGGTGGAAGGAGAGAAGGAGAAGAGAGAAAATGGGGACGAGGATTTTTTGTTTCTTTAATGTATTGGGTGAAAAATCAACGAGGTTTAAGTTGGCAAGGCTCGAAACCAAATGAGGTTGAAAGCGTCGATTCACAAGTTCTCCGAGGTTCACTCCTTTCACGACCCAACCTAGGGCCGCGACGGATGACCAACACTAAGTGTCGATTATTACTAATCCTGCTGATAATCTGCTAACCATAAATATAACTGATAAATAGAATAAGCATAAACCTAGCTGATAAGAATTATGCAATGCAAAAAGATGACAAGCTAACATACTGACAGAACCACACAGGGACATATCTACAGGCCTCTAAGAGTGATGAACTGAATATACAAAGGACAAGACAACGCTCCACCATACCCAAATTGTCCGACTGTACACATCCCAAAAGATGCGTAACTCCGGGAGTAAGCGGAGTGACTCCAATAGCTGATAGATGGCCTACTAACGTGGTCCAAGCATTGATCTATCTTCACCTGCGCGGCATGAAACACAGCGCCCCAGAAAAGGGTGTGAGTACGATATGTACCAAGTATGTAAGGCATGAGCATATAATATATCATAGCTGAATGAAACTATAAGGCTGGAATATAAATATGTAAATATGAGCTGGAGCATAGCAATATAGCAGGAAATCTGAAGAACGTACTAAACATGATCTGAATATAAACTGAAGTCTAGCTGAATTTGAAACTAAAGACCGAGCTGAACTATACTGATAAATAACTGTAATATGACTGATAACTGGTAACTAGGAACTAGAACTGATAGCTGTCAACTGATACTGACACTAAGAACTGGTGGCTGATAACTGAGAACTGATAACTAGTACTGAGCTAAAACTGAATTGTTATCTGAACTGGTACCTGTCCGGTGTTATGGGCTATATCCCGCCAAATCAGGTAATTGAACATCTGAACTAGTACCTGTCTGGTGTTATGGGCTGTATCCCCCCAAATCAGGTAACTGAAAACCGGAACTAGCCTCATGTATAATCATGTAGTGCATATTGTGGCTATATACGCGTATATAACAAACCTGGTGGGTGTTATGGGCTATATCCCCCCGAGCCACTCTCTGATCAGAGTGTGTGAATGACACCCGGTCACACTAGGTGTTTCAACTCCCGCCTGAACCAGAGGGGCTGTATCCCCCAGACGGGTAGTATCACACGCGATCGGACTGTGTGTCCAATGTCCAGCCTCTATGGGGGACTCCAAATCACACATAACATGATCACAATATAAGCATAAGCATGTATGAGGCATAACACATGTGGAAATAATATATATATGGACTCAAAGGAATGATAAGAAAACTCTGAATGGAATTATAGACACAACCTGAAACATAGAACTTGTCTAACTGTTTGACTTTTATAAAATTTCGGCAGAGTTTCCTCTGAAACTGGATGATCCACAAAAACAAAACCAGCACTATACTATACGCGGGAATGGATACATGGATAAACTAATAATATAAACATGTCAAACAGATAACAAGATGAGACAACTGGATGACATAACAAATTCGCAGATAGAATGTCTGGACAGCACCACTGTTCTGCATTTCGACCTAATTTCAGAGTGTAGATCAAGATATAGACCTCATGGTCTTCATGAAAGTTGTAGATATATCTCTTAGGATTCTGGGGATTCTTAAAGCATTTAAATATCAATATTTTATAAGGAGTTATGATGAATATACTAACAACTGTCCAAATATCAAAATGATTTTCCAAATTTTGAAACGTTTTGTCTTGCTGATTCGGACGTCTTCCACCTTGGATTTTAGTACCAAATTAAGTATATAAAAGGTTTCCTTGATACCATACCAGTTTCTAACAAGAAACACTAAGTTTAGAACTAAGAAAAGCTTCAAAAGCTAAAAGATACATGCCATGCCAAAAGAAATGTTTAGCCTTACATACCTTTGATGTTTCTTGCTTCTAAACCTTGTTTCCCTTGAATTCCACACCTTCTAAAGCTTAAACAAGCTATAATACAGAATTTAGGTACTTTACTTAGCCATGAAGTAACTCTAAAACTCAAACTATAAACGAAATTGAAGGTAGCATAGCATTACCTTAATCGCGTAGAGCGTTTTGACGCAATTTGTCTTCAATTTCGAGTTAAGATTGATGTCCATCCCTCAAAACCATATTAATGGCTTCAATACATAAGTACACACTGCTTCTATCATGAATTTTCTGGAAATAACGAAAGTGATGATATTTTTTCCTTTTATACTTGAAACATTTCAGTTTTAGTCCTCTTTTACGCTTATGTCCATTTTTCTGGCCTGACTTCTGATGCTCATATCTTTTTATTCAAATATTTTATGAATAAACCGTCAAAAGTGTTGGAAACTAAACTCTAATACCTTCAATTTGGTATATGATATGTCTCCAAAAGACCTCATATAGTACATGGAATTAATTGTTGAAAAAGCTTCATTACAAGGCAATTCCTTAGTCGGTTTTTCCGCAACTTAAATCCGATTTTTCCCAAACTTTATATTCAATATATAAACATCATATATGATCATATTATGACTTTAAACTCACTTAAATCATTCTTAAAATTTTATTGGAATGATATACGTCACTTTAGACATACGGGGTGGGGTGTAACAACTCGGCTCCCGAGGTCAGTTGCCTCGAGCACGGGATGGATAGTGGCCACGAGTTGGTCGCACGAGGTGACCGGAAGAAATCCATTACGAGGCATAAGATTCATCCTTCGTAGAAGATTTCGCACCACGAGCTCTCACTTTTGTAACTATCGACAGTTGCCCACGACTTAAATGAGGAGATCATGGGGAAAGCACGATTAAACATTGAGTAAATGTCTTTAATGGCAGTAAATGTTGCCCTCGTCTTTGAAAGCTATAAATAGCCTTGTAAATATTATATAATGCATCAAAAAAAACATATCGTAGATACACTTACATATTGTTCTCCTATCTTCTGTCTCGTTTCTTACTTAAATTCTTATCTCATTTTCTTTATTCTTATCTTTCTCGTGACTTTGATACGAATAATTATTAGATAACCCTATACAGATTTAGTCCAACATAAATTGGCGCCGTTTTTGGGGATCTAGCAATAACATTCGTTCCAAAATTATATTCTCGGCCTTACAAATTGATCTTGTAATCCAATGACGTATAACACTAACACCTCTGATAACACAACTATCCAAACTCCCGATCCAACAAGTATCACCTCGTCAAGGGATGGAACGCCTATAACCCCGCCAAGCCTAATACCACCTGGTTTAACATCACCTGGTTCAACACCACCTCGTTTAACACCACTTGGTTTAACACCATCAGGTTTAACATCACCTAGCTTAACGTCCCCCAGCCTGACACCCGCTGCTTTGATTCCTTTAACTGGCTTAAATCCCCCAGTTGGCGCTATTTCACCAAGTTACCCTTCGTCATCGAGCTCAAATGACCCATTTCAATTGTATGTGATGGCAACTTTGCGACGGCTTCAAGAGCAGTTCGCTGCTTTTTCTGGAAATGGGAGGAATGCATCAAACCCTATAGAGCCCACACTCAATGGAAGCATCCCGCATATTGTTCCTACGGGCGCACCAACATAGGGACATCCAAACAGCGCGGCGTCTGGGGGCTCGGGCTCTGCGCCACAGGGGAATCAACCCTTCGGGGCAGCTCCAACAATGGCTGAAACTAGCGTCCCGTCAGACTTTCAAAAGTGGAAAAAAGAATTCAAGGCCAGCATGCAAAAACGGCTCGAAAATGTTCCTGGGGTCAAGAAGCCCCAACGAGCAATAGATATTGAAAAGTGCAGGCAACAACCTTTCAAGCCCGAGGCCGCTCCTGCCCTCATCCCTAAGCACTTCAAGTTTCAAATCTTGAAGAAATGTGATGGAACGACTGATCTATTCGACCACATAACTGAATACATGGCTATGGTGAAGAGCAATGATTCGACCCTAGTGGAGAAGGAGTCAATGTTCTTCAAGAATTTTGCTGACACGCTTGAGAAGGGAGCGCTGCGATCGTACATGCTTCTCCCATCGGAGTCGATATCAAGTTTCGATGAGTTGACTGACATGTTCATCGAAGCTCATACTGGGTCTCAAAAGATCTTCAAGCGAAAGGAGTATATCTTCGACGTCAAACCTCGAACCGATCAAAAACATCCTTGAGCATTTTCAGGCTGAAAGAATGGACTTGCCGAAAATGGACGATGCTTTGGCAGTCATGGCTTTTGAAAGAAACCTGAATGTGAGTAATTCAGAAGCAGCTGCCGAATTGAAGAAGGAGCTCCAGCAGTACCAAGCCTCGGACTTTGGGTGAATTACATGACAGAGCCTCAACAAAAATTAGGCTCGATCAGGCTGAGTGGAGGATGGCAGGTCGGTATAATTCATACCGAGGCAAAGCAGAGTTGTCTCGATGCACCGATGCGCCATGAGGGAACTCAAAAGGGAGATACAAGCCTTATGATTCGCAAAGGCAACATGTATGCCAGCGCCTCTGTAATCACCTAATTTTGGCGCGACAATTCAAAAATAGCTTGAAATAGCTCAAAATAGTCGAGCTAACTTCCTAGGATTTTCGCCGAATTTTAGTCTTTTATTTTAGCTAAAATTTGTCATTTAAATGATAACAATAATAAAAATTAACAAAAATATTTGTTATGTGTTTAATTATGATTTTATATTTTAATTATGGTAATGTTGCAATTTATGTAGCTTTAATTTTAGTTTATTGTTCATGCTTTAATTTGTTTGGAACTCTAGTGGCCATTTTGTGAATGAAAACCGAGCAATCAGCTTAGTCATGCAACCCAATCTCCCATTGCAAACCGGCCCAAGTCTTTGTACAAGAACAAATTTTTGCTCTTTTGGGTAAATTTTTCTTTCCCTAAATCACAGAAAAGAGATGCTGCCAAATATCACACCGTCGCCAGAAACCTCCGTCGCCGTCAGCGACGGCTTATCAACTTCATCCTTCGGCCTCAAATTTTACATGTCTAGAAGCACCTTGATGCTCTCTTCCCATTTTTGAGGTCGATTTAATCAAATTCTCTCTTATTTAGCGTGAAGTCGGAACTCAAAGAAACGGTCGAAACCTAACTCCGGTGACCCTTCAAATTTCCGGTCAAGACCTTGCATCAATAGCTTCTTCAAAGTCTCCTCTATACGTTTGTAAAGGTATTTTCGTTTGAAAACTCCTACATTTTCTCGGCTCCTTTCATTGCCCGATCCGTTTTCCTTTTGAGTTTTTTCTGCTGTGATGTAGTAGCAGTGGTGACGATATGACTGATTGGTGTTTTTGAGTTTGTGTTGGTGGTATGGACAAGGAGGAGGTGAGCAGTGGTGGTTTGTGTGGCGATGATGATATTTGTGTCGATGGTGAGGCGATGATGATGATAATAGAATGATGAGACAGCTTTGGGGACTGTTTTCATAATGATTTGATCCGCGATGTGCAGCTTGAAGCAGTGCGCAAGAGAATAGAAATGGTGGTGTTAAAGCTGACCCGAAGGGCAGCAAAGCAGTGTGCTGGAGCAGCGACGCTGCTATGGCGTGGACGCCCATTGGCGAGGCAGCGTCGACTCTTGGCATTGAATGAAAGTGAAACGATTGGGATGAAGCAGTAGCCCTTGATAGCGAGGAAGTGAGGGTCGCAACAAGATGTAGATGAGGTGGCGAGGCAGCGGCTCGACTGGTTAGACTAAGCTCTAGATTTTCTTGTTCCTTTTGTTTCCCTGTGTATGTATTCATATGAGCTGATTAAGCATTAGATAATATTGTTTAGCGATGACAGCTTCAAGAATCAGTTTGTTTGAGTGTCATTGTTTAGCCATGGCCTTGACTCATAAGTTTAAGTAATTTGCTTTCATTGTTCAATATGGATTAGTGATAGGAAGATGTGATTCAGTTTTAAATTAGCACTTGTATATCTGTTTTGTAGACATGCTATGATTCGTTATCAAAATGAGTTTCATTTTCGTGCACATGTTTAAGCATTGAAATTGTTGCGAGTCAGATTTGAAATACTTGTGTGAGTTGTAGAAAATTGGCTATGTTTATGTCATGTGTGGTGCTGTTAATTGAGATCAATAGAGATCACTTGTGTGTATGTAATTGTGTGGTGGTTTTGAGATTCATGAATTAGTATTAGTGTGAGTATGAAACTACTTGTTTAGCAGCTCTGGATCATCAGGATTTGAGGTCGAAATAAATGCAGCCTGTTCCTATTTGCTCGACGGATTGATAAAGAAAATGGCCTTCTTTTATGCATGCTTCTGCCATCAATCATTCCAGTAGCTTTGCTAGCTTGGATTAGACTAGGAAAGTAGTGTATTGCAGGCAGTATGGGTATTTGTGTGTGTACAAGTCTATGTCATTAGCCAAGTGTTTCTCTGGTTGTCTTACTGTTAACTAAGACTCATATGTAGATGCTCTTGTGTTGCTCACTTAAGTAGGATTTAAATGTGAAGTTTTAAATTCTATTGAATGCGAGCTTGTTTATTTTCGATACATTAGTGTTTAAGTAAGAGTTCATTTCTTTAGTTTGTTTTAGTTTATGTTCAAGAGCCTAGGTGTGGTGTCTAGGACTTTATCTCAACTCTGCTTAGCTAAATGAAGTGGTCAGATGTCTGCTTGTTAATTTTATTTAGCAGGGAGATTGTTAATTTTGTTTAGCAGGGAGACTTGTGGGTCAAATAAGAAGTTGGAACTTATGTGCAGGTAAATTTGGACCCACTGGTGTCAAAAATCTGAAATTTAAAAAGAGAGGGAAATAGTCAAAAGAAAGTACAAAAGCAACACAAAAATAGGGACTTTCACATGGTTTCTTTTGCTTTTACTGAAAAGTAAAAACAACACATGTGATTGTGTCCTTTTACCCGAGTTTTTTTTTCATTCTTACTTTGTCTATTTAAGAGAGCCTTTGGACTCTTTTTAGAGGGGGAAATCTGAAAATAGAGAGGGGAACAATCTGGGAGAACATTTAAAAAAAAACACACAAAATCTGAGAGCTGAAACACCAGCAGAACATCTGAAAATACTCAAAAACTTGAGAGTAGATCTGAAAAAAAATTAGAGAAAAAAAAAGGAAAAATTAGATAGTTTGAAAGGGAGTTCAAGTATGAAATTTAGCAAGTTAATAGAGGTAAAAGGGTCTGTTCGTGGCTGCTTTTCTGGTTGAGTTGCTGGTTGTTGTTTGGTTGTTGATTCACTTGTAGGGTGGGCTTTGAGGGCATCTTAGCTATTTTGCTAAGAGTTTTCAACTCATAGGTATTTATCTTTAAAATTTGGTATTTTGTATGTAATTTTCAGTCTTGTTTAAAGCTTAAAGGGATTTTTACACTACATAACCATTCCCAACTCTTATCCACTTTTTGTAACCAATGTCCTTTCTTTCTTTTCCTAGCATATTTATTAAATATAATTTGATGATATAAATATTTAAAAAATATAGGACAAATATATATGTGTATAGAAGGGTTATATACAAAATATCAATCAATTATATTTGATATTTTAATTATAAATTAAATTTTAAATATAAATATTGTGGCTATATTATGTTAGTGCTAAATGACTTGTCAATATAAAATATTGTAGGCTATTTACGTGGAAATTCCAAGCTTAAATGTGCATGAGATACCTTGATTCAAGCCCATATTAGTTTGTTAAGCATGCTTCAATATTTATGTTACAATTTGGTTTGTAGACTTTTACAACTTAGACCTAGAAATGGTTAAGTTTGGATCATGATAACTACTGTATAATATAGTAAAGGTTGAAATAATTTTCATACTTTTCTTTAAAGTTTAGCCTAGTTCCAAACGAGCCAGGTCTGAAATTATTAACTGGGATTAGTCATTAACGTCAAAGAGCCAAATCTGAAACATTGTTTAAGAAAATGAGGCGCCAGTGCAAAAAAAATATTTTAAAGGGAAGAGAACGGGCATAAGCCAGTGGGCTTTTAGATTTGCGAAAAAGGCCCTGTTTAAGAGTGGATTTCAAGTCGGGGCAATTGCTCAAACAAAGTACCATTCTTCAAAAGACAAAATAAATTGACAATGTTTCACGTTTCAAATGAAATAAGAGGATACACGATTAGGCAAATCAACAGAAATAAAGATTCGCTCGATTAGGCATTAATAAGTATGATTTGTGATCTACTTATTAGGTTAAAAAAAGTAATTAAAATAATAAATTTATTTGAAAAAGTAAGTATGATTTGTGATCTACTTATTAGGCAAAGAGCAATAAAAATAAGAAAGTAATGTTGATTTAAAGATAAGTACGACAAATAAGTATAAATCGTGATCTACTTATTAGGCACACCAAAATAAATAGAGAGGCAACTTGTTCTAAAGTATACCCAGTGGGTTACCTAATACAATCTTTAGTTCAAAAAATATTAAAGCGAAAACAATAAAGAAAATATACAACTCACCTTTTATTAATAATCTCGATGAAGTCAACTAAATTCTTTTAAATAGACCAGTCCTTTGTGAGGTTGGAAATACGTAATATATTTTATCTATTATGAATTAAAAATCCGTCTGATCCTCTGTGAGGTTGGACAAGAATAACACTTTAAATTTTTCTGAATCAATGTTTAAATTCAAATCAAACGGCAAAATAATACAACCATATTTAATAAATTAAAATTGCAACAATAAAGCAACTGTGCTTGGCGCAGGACTCGAGGGTGCCTAATACCTTCCCGAGGGTCAACTGAGAACCTCACCCGAATCTCTAACGCAGACCATTAGACGAGTCAGAGGTATTCCAAGGTACCTTTTGGTGACTTGGCATAGCTTAAACTTGTCAAGTGGCGACTCCGAGTTCTCTCTAAAATAATTTTGCACCTTTTTGAACACCAATCAAGATTCTTTAAATAATAAACACTCGCAGTTAATTAATTTTTTAGGGCGTGACAGCTTTGCGACTCCGCTGGGAAAATTAGTGAAAACTAGAATCTCCGGCTTTGATAAATTGTCGCATATTTTAGTTCATTAAATATTTGGTTGTTATATTTTATTGCCGTTATCGCATGAAAAGTTGAATGTTACTGCTTTGACATTATTGAACTGTATATAAACTGTCTTCCTCCACAACCCTCTGAGTCCCTGAAACACACGCACACGTGCACTTACCAGATTGCTTGTGGCATCTGGGACTTTCTTACAAAATTGTCCATGATTTAGGAGGAAGGCGTGGCGGGGTTTTAGGTCGGACACACTGTCTCCGGATGACCCTGATGCGTTTTCTGCCCGGTTTGTCCACCGGGTTTTCAGCCAGTCTAGACACTGAGTCAATTGAGTCACCTAGAGTTAAACCTTTAGGCCCAATTATCTGCTTGTCATTAGACTTAGTGAGGTGCGGTACACTGGTACCGCACTTGTCTAGACTGACTTCCTCGTGTTATGATAGGGCTCACGTCCCCAAATGACACATCATGGACATATTATGTGTTGCATTGTCCTAGTCGAAAGGAAGTTATGCTGATCGATCACCGGGGGCGAGAGTCAAATTTCGAAAAAAAGAAAAAAAAAGGAAAATATGGTTTAGTCTTGTGTCTCAAATTCTTTAATTGTTCTTTTATACCGTTATAATGGCGAAATTTTTTCAAAAAAGTTTTTTATCTCATTTTGCGTCCCGGTTCGGTCCCAAGTGTTAGAAAATAATTTGTCATAGTTTTGCGCCGTTATAATGGCAAAATTTTGGGACCTTTTTTTTTGTGGTGGAGTCTGTGTCCAAGTCTTGTCCTAAGTTTTGAAAATAAAGTATTTGGATCTTGTGCCGTCGAAATGGCAAAATTTTTGGAACCAATTGTGTGTCTAATTAGTATAACGTTTTGTGTCGAAGTAGTTATCGCGTCGTCATAATGGTCAGATTTTGTAAATGCTCTAAGATTCAATTAGATCGAACAGTTTGTTTCAAAATCATTTGCGCCCCATCTTTACGATATCGTAACCTCCGATTTTGGGATTGAAAATTGATAAAAAATTAATTAAATTAAAAAAAAGGTTCTGTTTTCATAATTCGTTCTTAAATTTAGTTTGAATCTCGGGTTGAGTTTTAATTTTTCATTAAATAAATAATGAAATATTTTTGAAAACCTACTTTATTTGTTTTGTTAAGGTCAAGTTAGGGTAATGACAATCAATTACGATTACTTGAATTGTATTTTATTTTGTTCCTCGTGTAATAACCTGACTCTACTCAAATGTCGAGTCTCTTTATTTTCACAGTCCGGGTGGACCCGCCCATTATCATGTCTGTCAGCTTATTTCTTTTGACTCGTATTATTTTGAGTCTGTCTAGTATCATTGTTAAAATCATGTTTGTTGAGTCAGAAAGGAATTTTTGAAAAAATCAAACAAATGAACGAAAATTGAAAAAAAAAGCTTGTCTATTGAGTCGGTCTAGTGTCGTAATTTAAATTTGTCTATTACTTTGATGTAAGAGATATTCGGGAAAAAAAAATCCAAGCTCGCCTTTGTTTGGGATTACGTGCCAGTTATAATGTTGTTCTGATTTTGCTCAAGGCATGTAGCAATCTTTCCGGAATACGGTCGATACACTCGGCTTGCGCCGAGAACCGTTTCGGGATGACGCATAACAACCTTAGGCTGCAATCTGTGCTTCTTTTGTGCTAACCTGTTTGGTTTGATAGCTTGAGCAACTGTCGTGTTGACCCCACATTCCTACTGCACAAGAATCAAGGGACCATTGCCTGTTCCAGAAGTGGTTGAAGCTCCTCTTCAGAAAAGCATTCAAACAACGATGGCTGAGGAAATTGAGAACACTGAGCTGGTTCGCTTAACTGAGCAATAGGCCAAGATGGCTGAGGACTTTGCAACGATGAAAGAAATGATGACGCAACTAACTCGTAACTTTGCAGCAGTTCAGGCACCTCCTGTTCCGCCAGGTGCTGCTGGTTTCATGGCAAATACTCAGCCACCAGGGCAAGGGCAATTCCCAGTGGCAGGAGACCCCCGTTACCCTCCGGGATTTGGTCCACATCCGGTAACTGACAATGCAGCCGGACCCTCTACTATACAACCTGGGGCACAATTCCCACAACAAGGACAACATGGTCAACCTGAGGTTCCTACCGCAACATTCACCGTTCTTGCAGGAGACACTTTGCAAAGATCGAACAGTGACTCAAAGTTAAGGGCCTATGATCAACAATTTGAGCAAGCTCAGGGTAATGTCTTCCGCCAAAACGAGTCGTATGATCAGGGACACCACCAAGAATCACATGTTGATATCAAGAGGTTGGGAAGAACATAAGAGAATGATTTTGCTCGGAAATTGAAATGCTTGGAGAAAACTGTGAAAGACATACAATGGAAAGGGGATAAAACCAATATTTTATACAAAGACTTGTGTTTGTTCCCTCATGTGCCATTACTTGAAGGTTTTTTTTTTTGTGCCCAAATTTGATCTGTACATTGGACAAAGTGATCCAAGGATCCACATGAAGATCTACCTTAACAAAATGAAGGGCATTGAGAAGGATGAATTGTTGATGGCATACATTGCTGACAGTTTGGGAGGACCGGCAACAGAATGTTTTGTGCAACAAGATGTTTTGAAGTGGGTCACCTTTGATGACATGGCCAGCGCTTTCCTAAACCATTATGGCTACAAAATGGAGGCTGCTCCTGATCGTTCTTCCTTGAAGACGATCACAAAATCACAAAGAAACCAAGTGAAAGTTTCAAAGAGTATGCCTATAGATGGCGCGAGCAGGCAGCGCGTGTGAGCCCTTTGATACCCTATGATAAAATGGTCGAAGAGTTCATTGAGGTGCTTGATGAGACCTACTACCAAGCAATGGCCTCCGCCATAGGGAAACAATTCAGTGAAGCAGTGAGAATTGGGGAGATGATTGAGAGAGGAATCAAGGCAGGCAAGATTGTCAGCCAAACAGCTTTGCGAGCCCAGGCAGGAGCCATGGGGAAGAAAGATCAAGATGATGTAGCCATGGTGGGTTCGGGTTCACAAAAGTGGAGCGAGAAAAGATACAATCAAACCCACTCATACAAAGTTCCACAAATATACCCTACACAACACTACTACACCCCACAAAATCCACAGTGGTCCGTCCCTCCACCCCAATACTCAATCCATACAATGCAGCCATATGCTCCAATATCGTCTTATCCGCAATGGCGCGCTTCAGCCCCACATCCTATATATCCCATTCACCAAGCTCCACATAACCAATCCCAACCTCCACCGAACCTTTCCCAACGGCCAAGAGGTCCTCCAGGTTTTTGCCCAAAAGTTGAGTATAAAAGGGTGCATCAAGCGAAAATGAATGAGTTCACGCCAATTGGAGAATATTATGCCGAAATTTTCCAGAAGTTGCAAGCATTGGACATACTGAAACCGATCAATGGAGGAATGCATCCTAGGGATAGGGTTGACGACTCTCGTCAATATGCTTACCATTCAGGTGCACCGGGGCATAACACTAAGGTTTGCCATTTTCTCAAGAAGTATATCCAAGCTTTGATCGATAATGGTCAGATTCAAGTTGAGGGTTCAGATGCACCCAGTATAAATAAGAACTCATTGCCTGTTTGTGATGATGTGCATATGGTAGGTATGGTGGATGTAGAAGATTTGAGAGCTGAATCTGCAATGCCGATAGTGCATGTCGGTGATGTGTCAATCGGGGCCAACAAAATGCTAGTGACAATGAACTGTGTTCCTAAGATTGTGCTTGGGTTAGTAGACAGAGTAAGGGGTGAAGAAACGAAGAAGACGAACATGTCTCTCGAGAAGCCAATTCCAAATCTTACCCGGTCATTCATCAGTCCCAAAGAAATAAAGTCCACCCTGATGGGGCTTAGAGAAAATGAGGGAATGGAGAAGATATTGCCAGATTCAGGGAATTTCTTTGGTATCAGCATGGTACATCTTTGTGAAGGGCTCAACAATGCATGAAAAGCAGGAAATTGGCCCTGACTTGCAATTGAGTGACTGTAAAATATTGTAGCTTGGTTTGCTAATCTTTCTGTGTACTTGGTTATTCAAGGGTTGTAACCCAAGTGCATTATTTTGCTTGTTTTATTTGTTCAAACCCTTATATCTTCAATTCAATGAAAGAGAGATCCATCACGTCCTAATATTCGGTGTTTTATGTTTCCTGATTTTACCTCCTTAATTTTCTGTTTTATGTTTTGACAACCTTAATAACATGACATGCGTGCGGAATTTACGTCTTGATCTAAACACGTGCTCAGGCATTGTGAGCTATTTGAGTAGTAAAGAGGGATAAAAGAGGGAGCGAAATAAGTTGGAAATTAATCTGTAGTCATCCGATAAGGGAGATCGGTGAGAAGTTCAAGATCGTGCACGGTCGCTTCGACCGAAGTTGAAATACCATTTTTGAGAACCATCAGTGAAGCAAAAGTCGATGACACGCGTGGATAAGTCTAGATCAATTCTTTGAGTCATTATTTGTGCGAGGCATTCTCGGGTCGGGATGACGAACGACTTGCGTTTCTGCTACCCAAACACAATACCAATTTTCTAGCCCTTTGAGCCTTGAGTATTTTTCTTTGGCTACCCTCCTTTGGAATCAATGTGATTGAAATTGGAAAAAATGAAAAAAAAAAAGAAGAAAAAAAAATTTGAAAAAGAAACAAGAAAATCTACCTCAGTGGTAGAGCTACGTCTAACCTGATTGATCTCAAAAGGATACGTAGGCAACCATTCGGGTGCGGTCATAACAGGAGAAAGTTCATTTTTCCCCTATCTCATATCGACGCAAAACTTGCCTCCAAGTTTGCGGCCAATATCAAAAGAAATTCAGATCCCCATTTTATGCTAAACTGGGGCAGAAGTTTGTTTTTATTTTATTTTATATAAAGTAAAATAAAAACAAACTTCTATGTTGTTGTACCATCTATTCATATGTTTAATGATATATTAGTCTCGAAATCGAGGAAGAAACTCAAAGCGCCCCAGTTTAGAAGTTTGTTTTTTTAAAAAAAAAAAAAAGAAAGAGGAGAAAGTCAACATCCATTTTCTTTCATTGTGTTCATCTCGGGGGATAATCTCAATATTCCTTATGTTTTCATATTAGAAAATTCAAAAGATAATTCCTCGATTTCACTAAACCGGGCTACAGTTTGTTGTTATTTTAAAAATAATTCCAAGGGTTGTATCATTCACCAAGTCATTTCATGAGATGCTTTCATACCGCTTTTCAAACTAAAGAGAAAACTCAAGAAAAAAAAAAAAGAAGAGAAATAGTCCCCAATTTGCCTAAACTGGGGAAATAAGTTTGTTTTATTTTCAAAAATCGGTGATTTCATAGTATGTGATATTCATCCGATCGCCTCATGAGATGTTTCTGAGCTTCTATGTTAAATCCCTTTCTTCATAGCCTAACCAAATCCAATGTTACAGTCCAAATAAAGACCCTTCTGACCGATCATTGAGAATGTCAAGCCGAGTAGGGTATCAAGGAATAAGTCTCACGCTGTAAAGTCGCATTCTTATAAGCCGACAATCACATTTAGGAGTTGGGAGCACCAAGGTCATTAAAGGAGAAATGCTCCGGGGAATCAAGATAAGGGCCAAAATTGAAGAAAGAAAGGAAAGACGGGATCGAGCAACAAGGAAAGATCGGAGGTCGATTGGGAAAGAGCGTAAAAATGAAAGAAATGAAAAAAAAGGGAAAAAAAAGAAGAAGAAGAAGAGAAAAAAAAATGAAGTCTTGTCGGTGAAAATCTGAAAAGGCGCTGCAAGGCAATAGTGAGTTAAATGAACAAAGAGAGAGGCTAGTTAGTGAAAACACCCAGGGGCACTACTAGTAGACTGAGGGTCGTGGAATTCGTCATCAAGTTCGGTTTGAGAAGATTGTCAAACTGGGAGCAAGTTCAGGAATACCCCGTGTGAACTAATCAAGAGTTGTATCTAATTGCATGTCATGTTTTACTAAGGTTGTCTGTTTCACCTCCAAATAAGTTTCTTCTATCTACCAGGGACATCTTTCATTCGATGTTTCCTTTTGAGTTTCTTCACTTTCCTTTTCATTTATTTCTTTCTCATTATTCTCGGGCATTCAGAAAGGTTTGCAAAACTTGTCTACAAGTTTCAGTTGTACCAGAAAAGTCGGGGTTGGGAGCCTAATACCGATATTTTACCATGAAGATCACCAGCAAACAGTTTATTATTTCTACAAGGTATGATCAAAAATCGATATGAGAATTTGGGTTGGGAAGTGTGAGAACAAAAGTACATCAACTCAGTTGCTCGTCGGGGACAAACTTGAAAAGAAGAAAAACAAATAAAGAAAGAAATCAGGGACCATCTGAGCAGGGAGCAGTAGTTTTCAACTTTCAAGACAAGAACCATTGGGATAATGGGACAGAATTTTCAACTTTAAACACAAGACACATTGGGATGATGGGATTCAAGTTTCAACGTAAGACCCGTTGGGATAATGGGATTCCTCTTCAAGAACAAGACCCATCAGAGTGATGGTTTTCTAATTTTCAACAAAAAGCAAGACTCATCAGAGTGATGGTTTCTAATTTTCAACAAAAAGCAAGACCCATCAGAGTGATGGTTTTCAATTTCCAGCATAAGCAAGACCCATCAGAGTGATGGTTTCTAATTTTCAACAAAATGCAAGACTCATCAGAGTGATGGTTTCTAATTTTTAACAAAATGCAAGACTCATCAGAGTGATGGTTTCTAATTTTCATAAAAAAACAAGGCTCATCAGAGTGATGGTTTCTAATTTTCAACAAAAAGCAAGACCCATCAGAGTGATGGTTTTAAATTTCCAGCATAAGCAAGACCCATCAGAGTAATGATTTTCAATTTCCGGAAGAAGCAAGACCCATCAGAGTGATTGTTTTCAATTTCCGGAAGAAGCAAGACCCATCAGAGTGATGGTTTTTAATTTCTAGCATAAGCAAGACCCATCAGAGTGATGGTTTCTAATTTTCAACAAAGCAAGACCCATCGGAGTGATGATTTTCAATTTCCGGAAGAAGCAAGACCCATCAGAGTGATGGTTTTCAATTTCCAGCATAAGCAAGACCCATCAGAGTGATGGTTTTCAATTCAACACGAAAAAGGCCCACCAGAGTGGTGGTTCAAGTTTTATCTTTCAAGTCAAGTCTGTCAAAGCGGCAATTTCATTCAAGTCAAAGTCAGTCAAAGCAGCAATTTCAATTTTCTAGTCAAAGTCCGTCAAAGCGGAAATTTCATTCAAGTCAAAGTCCGTCAAAGCGGCAATTTCAATTTTTCAAGTCAAAGTCCGTCAAAGCCCGTCAAAGCGGTAATTTTAGCATTCAAGTCAAAGTCCGTCAAAGCGGCAATTTCAATTTTCAAGTCAAAGTCCGTCAAAGCGGAAATTTTAATTTTATTCAAGTCAAAGTCCATCAAAGCGGCAATTTCATTCAAGTCAAAGCCCGTCAAAGTGGCAATTTTAGCATTCAAATCAAAGTCTGCCAAAGCGGAAATTTCAATTTTCAAGTCAAAGTCCGTCAAAGCGGCAATTTCATTCAGTAAAAGCGGCAATTTAAGCTTTCAAGTCAAAGCCCGTCAAAGCGGCTATTTCAGCTTTTCAGTCAAAGCCCGTCGAAGTGGCGATTTCAACTTTCAAGTCAAGCCCGCCCGAGCGGCAATTTCAAGTTTTTAAGGTCACTTGGGTAGCGGGTGTTGCGGACCAGTTTATCAGTTTATGAAGCATGAGGACTTAGTCTAGGAATTGTAATTTTACATTTCAATGTTGTATTTTTATTTTCCTTTGTAAAGCAATGATCACCAGCCAGCAACAAGTGACCAGCAGCAACAACTCTAGTATGTCGAAAGTGTCTTGTGTCAGTCCGGGTGAGTCTAGAAGCGTCGAGTCAGTCCTAGTTAGTTTTGCAAGTGTATAGAGTTTAGTCTGTGTATGTCCACAGAGTGCTTAGTGTTAGTCTAGGAGACTTTAGTGTCTATCTGAATGCGGTAGTCCCAACTACCGCACGTGAGGAACTACACTGACCCGATTCCTTAGTCTGGAGATATGTAGGTAGCCTTGTTCCTGGTTAGAACCGAAAGGTCAAGGTATGGTCACCATTTTGAAAAGCATGCTCTTGGCTAGAACCAAAAAGCCAAAATTATGTGTTGATTACTTCTTTGTCCAAAAACTCGTCATGTTCTCGATCAAAGAGGGGCAGCTGTAATCACCTAATTTTGGCACGACAATTCAAAAATTGCCTGAAATAGTCGAGCTAACTTCCTAGGATTTTCGCCGAATTTTAGTCTTTTATTTTAGCTAAAATTTGTCATTTAAATGATAACAATAATAAAAATTAACAAAAATATTTGTTCTGTGTTTAATTATAATTTTATATTTTAATTATGGTAATGTTGCAATTTGTGTAGCTTTAATTTTAGTTTATTGTTCATGCTTTAATTTGTTGGAACTCTAGTGGCCATTTTGTGAATGAAAACCGAGCAATCAACTTAGTCGTGCAACCCAATCTCCCATTGCAACCCGACCCAACTCTTTGTATAAGAACCAATTTTTGCTCTTTTGGGTAAATTTTTCTTTCCCTAAATCACAGAAAAGAGATGCTGCCAAATTTCACACTGTCGCAAGAAACCTCCGCCGCCGTCGGCGACGGCTTATCAACTTCATCCTTCGGCCTCAAATTTTACATGTCTAGAAGCGCCTTGATGCTCTCTTCCCATTTTCGAGGTTGATTTAATCAAATTCTCTCTCATTTAGCGCAAAATCGGAACTCAAAGAAACGGTCGAAACCTAACTCCGGTGACCCTTCAAATTTCCAGTCAAGACTTTGCATCAATAGCTTATTCTAGGTCTCCTATATACGTTTGTAAAGGTATTTTCGTTTGAAAACTCCTACATTTTCTCGGCTCATTTCATTGCCCGATTCGTTTTGCTTTTGAGTTTTTCTGCTGTGATGTAGTAGCAGTGGTGACGATGTGACATATTGGTGTTTTTGATTTTGTGTTGGTGGTATGGACAAGGAGGAGGTGAGCAGTGGTGGTTTGTGTGGCGATGATGGTATTTGTGTAGATGGCGAGGCGATGATGATGATAATAGAATGATGAGATCGCTTTGGGAGCTGTTTTCATGATGATTTGATCCGCGATGTGCAGCTTGAAGCAGCCACGGCGCAAGAGAATGGCAATGGTGGTGTTAAAGCTGACTCGAAGGGCAGAAAAGCAGTGTGCTGGAGCAGCGATGCTGCTATGGCGTGGACGCCCATTGGCGAGGCAGCGTCGACTCTTGGCGTTGAATGAAAGTGAAACGATTGGGATGCAGCAGTAGCCCTTGATAGCGAGGCAGTGGGGGTCGCAACAAGATGTAGATGAGGTGGCGAGGCAGCGGCTCGACTGGTTAGACTAAGCTCTAGATTTTCTTGTTCCTTTTGTTTCCCTGTGTATGTATTCATGTGAGCTGATTAAGCATTAGATAATATTGTTTAACGATGACATCTAGCTTCAAGAATCAGTTTGTTTGAGTGTCATTGTTTAGCCATGGCCTTGACTCATAAGTTTAAGTAATTTGCTTTCATTGTTCAATATGGATTAGTGATAGGAAGATGTGATTCAGCTTCAAATTAGCACTTGTATATCTGTTTTGTAGACATGCTATGATTCGTTATCAAAATGAGTTTCATTTTCGTGCACATGTTTAAGCATTGAAATTGTTGCGAGTCAAATTTTAATTACTTGTGTGAGTTGTAGAAAATTGGCTATGTTTATGTCATGTGTGGTGCTGTTAATTGAGATCAATGGAGATCACTTGTGTGTGTAATTCTGTGTTTGTTTTGGGATTCATGAATCAGTATTAGTGTAAGTATGAAACTACTTGTTTAGAAGCTCTGGATCATCAGGATTTGAGGTCGAAATAAATGCAGCCTGTTCCAATTTGCTTGACGGAATGATAAAGAAAATGGCCTTCTTTTATGCATGCTTCTGTCATCAATCATTCCAGTAGCTTTGCTAGCTTGGATTAGACTAGGAAAGTAGTGTATTGCAGGCAGTATGGGTATTTGTGTGTGTACAAGTCTATGTCATTAGCCAAGTGTTTCTCTGGTTGTCTTATTGTTAACTAAGACTCATATGTTGATGCTCTTGTGTTGCTCACTTAAGTAGGATTTGAATGTGAAGTTTTAAGTTCTATTGAATGCGAGCTTGTTTATTTTCGATACATTAGTGTTTAAGTAAGAGTTCATTTCTTTGGTTTGTTTTAGTTTATTTTCAAGAGCCCTGGTGTGGTGTGTAGGATTTTATCTCAACTCTGCTTAGTTAAATAAAGTGATCAGATGTCTGCTTGTTAATTTTGTTTAGCAGGGAGATTGTTAATTTTGTTTAGCAGGGAGACTTGTAGGTTAAATAAGAAGTTGGAACTTAGGTGCAGGTAAATTTGGACCCACTGGTGTCAAAAATTTGAAATTTAAAAAGAGAGGGAAATAGTCAAAAGAAAGTACAAAAGCAGAACAAAAGTAGGGACTTTCACATGGTTTCTTTTGCTTTTACTGAAAAGTAAAAACAACACATGTGATTGTGTCCTTTTACCCGAGTTTTTTTTTCATTTTTACTTTGTCTATTTAAGAGAGCCTTTGGACTCTCTTTAGAGGGAGAGATCTGAAAATAGAGAGGGGAACAATCTGGGAGAATACTTCAAAAAAAAAAAAAAAAAAAAAATCTGAGACCTGAAACACCAACAGAACATCTGAAAATACTCAAAAACTTGAGAGTAGATCTGAAAAAAAAAATTAGAGAGAAAGGAAAAATTAGAGAGTTTGAAAGGGAGTTCAAGTCTGAAATTTAGCAAGTTAATAGAGGTAAAAGGGTCTATTCGTGGCTGCTTTCCTGGTTGAGTTGCTGGTTGTTGCTTGGTTGTTGATTCACTTGTAGGGTGGGCTTTGAGGGCATCTTAGTTATTTTCCTAAGAGTTTTCAACTCTTAGGTATTTATCTTTAAAATTTGGTATTTTGTCTGTAATTTTCAGTCTTGTTTAAAGCTTAAATGTGCATGAGATACCTTGATTCAAGCCCATATTAGTTTGTTAAGCATGCTTCAATATTTATGTTACAATTTGGTTTGTAGACTTTTACAACTTAGACCTAGAAATGGTTAAGTTTGGATCATGATAACAACTGTATAATATAGATAAGGTTGAAATAATTTTCATATTTTTGTTTAAACTTTAACCTAGTTCCAAACGAGCCAGATCTGAAATTATTAACTGGAAATAGTCATTAACGTCAAAGAGCCAAATCTGAAACATTGTTTAAGAAAATGAGGCGCCAGTGCAAAAAAAATGTGTTAAAGGGAAGGGAACGGGCATAAGCCAGTGGGCTTTTAGATTTGCGAAAGTGGCCCCGTTTAAGAGTGGATTTCAAGTCGGGGCAATTGCTCAAACAAAGTACCATTCTTCAAACGACAAAATAAATTGACAATATTTCACGTTTCAAATGAAATAAGAGGATACACGATTAGGAAAATCAACAGAAATAAAGATTCGCTTGATTAGGCATTAATAAATATGATTTGTGATCTACTTATTAGGGTTAAAAAAGTAATTAAAATAATAAATTTATTCGAAAAAGTAAGTATGATTTGTGATCTACTTATGAGGCAAAGAGCAATAAAAATAAGAAAGTTAAGTCGATTTAAAGATAAGTACGACAAATAAGTATGATTCGTGATCTACTTATTAGGCACACCAAAATAAATAGAGAGGCAATTTGTTCTAAAGTATACCAAGTGGGTTACCTAATACAATCTTTAGTTCAAAAAATATTAAAGCGAAAACAATAAAGACAATATACAACTCACCTTTTATTAATAGTCTCGATGAAGTCAACTAAATTCTTTTAAATAGACCAGTCCTTTGTGAGATTGGAAATACGTAATATATTTTATCTATTATGAATTAAAAATCCGTCCGATCCTCTGTGAGGTTGGACAAGAATAACACTTTAAATTTTTCTGAATCAAAGTTTAAATTCAAATCAAACGGCAAAATAATACAACCATATTTAATAAATTAAAATTGCAACAATAAAGCAACTGTGCTTGGAGCAGGACTCGAGGGTGCCTAATACCTTCCCGAGGGTCAACTGAGAACCTTATCCGAATCTCTAACGCAGACCATTAGACGAGTCAGAGGTATCCCAAGGTACCTTTTGGTGACTTGGCACACCTTAAACTTGTCAAGTGGTAACTCTGAGTTCTCTCTAAAATAATTTTGCACCTTTTTTAACACCAGTCACGACCCTTTAAATAATAAACACTCGCAGTTAATTAATTTTTTAGGGCGTGACAGCTTGGCGACTCCGCTGGGAAAATTAGTGAAAACTAGAATCTCCGGCTTTGATAAATTGTCGCATGTTTTAATTCATTAAATATTTGGTTGTTATATTTTATTGCCGTTATCGCATGAAAAGTTGAATGTTACTGCTTTGATATTATTGAACTGTTTATAAACTGTCTTTCTCCGCAACCCTCTGAGTCCCTGAAACACACGCACACGTGCACTTACCAGATTGCTTGTGGCATCTGGGACTTTCTTACTAAATTGCCCAAGGTTACCCATATTTCCTTATTTAAAACCTAAGTTAATTTGCCTTAGTTCCCAATCCATTTTCGTTTAGGAACCGCGTCCTTCTCGGCACCGCTTCTAGCTTCTTCAACTTCCAGTAGGATTGGCACTTTGACTCTTTGACTCCAGCTGTTCTCTTCTTTCTTTCTTCAGCTCTGACTAGATTAAGCCGTTGAACATCTGACCTTCTCACTTCGACTGTGAACCTTTTCGTGATCCACTTCGCACCAGGTCCTTTGTCAACTTTAAAACTCATCCTTCAACAAGAACCCTAGTTGAGTTCCACAAGGAAACCTTTTAACTATGGTAAGACAAGATTCCTTGTAACTCTTTCCTTGTTTAAGTCCAACTCGTATTCGTACTTCGAAGACACAGCCTGGGCAACGCCTCTTTTAGTCTGACTAGGATGCATACTCGATCACGCGCTACTACTCCTAGTTCCGCAGGGATTTGCAACCCTCAAATCTTTTCGATCAGTCGTGCCCTTCTATACAAGGACCAGGTTCTCCTCCGGAACCACTGGGTCCTTCTCGTTTGTCATTCTTCAAAACCTTTCCTCAACAGAGTTTTTCTGTGCTCATGGCATGGACTTCAAATGTGTAGTTCACCGACGACACATCAAAAATAATACAAGATTGGCCTGGAAGTACCCATGCTTTTTTTGATATCTTTATATTATCAATTCCTACCCCTGTGATCACCAAGTATTCGGATGCCCTTGCTGATTTATATATTTTTGTACAAGTTTTTACGGACGAGTTGGAGGAGGAACTGCTAATTCTTATACGGATGAGTCTAATCAGACTTTTTACTGATAAATTTGACACAAATCATTTACAAGTGAGTATTACGCATTCAGTTTTTAGAGAATTTGTGGGATGACCGAATATGGAAACTTGGGAGATATTAATGGTAAAGTGCTATGAGGCGTTTGTGAATTGGGAAAGAGTTTATATAATGAAGTGGAAATTCTGTAACGAATGATGAAAACAGGAATGCATACACTCCAATAATGAGAACGAAATTTGCTAGCGTGGTGGATGAACGTTACAAAGATTTCATATATATATATATATAGGATATTCTTGCCATGTCATTGTCACTAGATACTGCAATGGAGTTGCATTATTGATCCACGACTTTAGCTTTTAGCTAATTATTGTTGTTTTTCTTTTTAGATGTTGTCAATGATAGAGCAATGAAATTGCATTTGTCAATGAAAGGCTTTATACCCAAAAAAAAAAAAAAAGTTAAAAAGAAAAGGAAGAAAAAGATAATCGTTAAATAGTCAGGTCTCTCTATAATGGCATGTTTGTATAGATACTTTTACTCCCTCAATTCCAAATCAGATGGCACAATTTTCTTATTAGTCCATTAAAAAAAGAATGACATAAATTTGAAAACAATTCAACTATAAAATTTTCATCTATCCTTAATGAGATGATATATAGCCACACAAAATCTATGATTTATTTTAGTCCATAATAAGTTTAAGAAGTCTCTATTTTCTTCTTACACTCCAATTAAGTCAAACTACGACATTCTTGCGAGCCAAAGATGAAAGGAAAGATTGTTATTAAAAAATCTGATTGTTTTTGCTTTTTTCCTCGTCTCGTGGAAAATTTGGATCCCAAGTATTCTAAAGTACATAGTCCCTAGCTAATATCAGTTGGGAAAAATGACAGGTCGTCTCGGCAGATCTTCCTGATATTACGAGTAATTGCATGGAAAATGCAGAATGCTTTTTCAATGGAGGCATGTAGCACATTGCTTACTTGTTTACTTGTTGAACCTTTCAATGAATAAGGCATTTAAGCTGGAAAACAAGAGCCCGACCAAGTGTTCGCCTGCCCTTATTTATTTTTTAATAACAATGGCATATGGCTTAATTTGCGTATAGTTTTCTAAAACTCTTATTTTTCATCGTCTTGCCATGATCTGAAACTTCCTCTGGTCCTTATTCATGAAGGAACATATAATATTCTGAAATTAAATCCAACAGGTGCACAACCAAAATGACAATGCCAAAGTAGAAACTAACTAGATAGAAGTGTGCGTAGCAGCACGAGAAGCCCGATACCATCTTTAAACCACCTTTGGCTTCTAAGTTTCAAATCACATAAGATACTTCAAACATGCATAAATTGATAATTTTGCAATTCATTCACATTGAGATCACAAAGTATGCCCTAGAAGGTCTATTCCCCAACTGCGAAACCAACATCATGAGTCTCATGCAAAGTAGCAATCGCTTCATATCATCTCTAGTGCATGAGAGGAAAGAAGAACCAATATTCATCAGCATTACTACATCCAATCCAATATTTATTGATGCAATCCAAATTGGGCTTAAGTCTCAACCATCAAGAGCCAAGCAAGGAGGATGCCATGATGCAAGGATAAGAGCTTCGGAGATGAATCGAGGGCTGCAAGCCACATATTTCATGAAGGAGGAGCGCCCCAAGCACAAGGAAGAGCGCCCCAAGCCAAGGAGGAGCACCCAAGACACTCCTCAACTGAGGGAGGAGCGCATAGCTAAGCCAGGCTGAACGCCCAGCTTCAAGTGGAGCACCCAAGCCTGAGGCCAATCTTGATCAGCAGCTCCACTAGGCGGAGCGCCCAAGTCCAGGCCGAGCACCCAATGCTGAAGTTTGCTAGCTTTTTGTTTGAATTTCCTATTTTGACCCTGCGTGGTCTTGTATGTTTTAATCCCACTTGAGGGCATTTAGAAAATTCACAACATGATAGGAGGGGCTATAAATACATCCTTAGGCTTTTCATTTGGGGAGTTAGCATTGAACATTGAAGAGAGAAATTAGAAGAGGCTCGACCTTTCTAGTTGAAGCTTGAAGCTTTGTGTATGTCTTTACTTGGAACCTATGGAGATTCATCGCCTAGTATGAAATCCTTGTAAGACTCGAGTTTCATTCTCCCTTTTTGAATATTCAATTCATGTTTTGAATTATTTATCCGTTCTTTCTTCTATTTTTGTTCTTCCTCGACTTGAATTTCTTGTTATCTTGTTTATCGCTTCCGCATCTATTGTATCGATTTAGCTTCTGCAAAATATATTGCATTAGTTGGTATCAGAGCAAGGCTCAGGTTTTGTTCTTACAAAGCCTCGTTCTTGTCATCGTGCCTTTTTATCATGGTTCTTGTTGTTATTGTTGTTCTTGAAGAAAAGAAGAAGAACAAAAAAATTGAAAAAGTTGAAAACTTCAAAAAAAAAAAAATTATAGATCAGGTTGGACTTGATTTCCCAAGTGTTTAAAAGTATTGGGTATTGCTCCATATTGTATTCCCGTTGCTTTGATAGCCTCATATCACAATTTGGTGTTACAGATTGAAAGTTCAAAAATCAAAATACCAAAATTTTGAAAACCCTTGAAAATCGCTTCAAACTTAAATCGAAGCTTGTTGTTGTTTGTTGTGGGTCGAAAACCATTAGGGATTTTTTAAAATAGTTAAACACATCATTGGGTATCGTTGGATTTGAGAAACGGGTTGAAAACGTTGGAAATTTGGGTGCAAAATCACCAAAAAACCTGTTCTTGAAAAAGCTGAAAACGCCACCAGGTGGAGCGCCTACCCTTGGGCGGACCTCCTAGCCACCAAGGCAGTTGGGCGGAGTGCCCACCCCTGTGTTGGGTCCGGGTAGTTTCGTTTCGATGTTTTTTGTGTTTTCTTTGCTTCCGAACTTCTTGGTTAGTGTTTCTAGGGTAATTGTCCTACTCCATTGACATTAACTCTTGAGCTTTTAGGGTCTTGTGTGTCTTGAAGTTTCTCCAAAAGTCGTAGAACTTTCTTTACTTCATGTGCGCACTTAAATAGTCATCCGTACATAGAGTCACATAAACTCCATTCCGAACCTATACTTGGACGTACTAGTTGTTGATCTTACCACCGAGGTTCCTAAGAAATTAATGCAATCTTTGAGTAGAAAAAGGCTGGTGAGAAATATACAGTGTGGTCACAAAAGCCAACGATCTTGAGTGTATACACGAGTGGAAAGAAAATTGAGTGTTCATATATTGAGTGATACATGTGAGGGAGTGAATTTGTGAGGTCCTTTGCTCTTTGTTGTTACAACTATGTCCGCGGATGAAGATTGTGGAGGCTATGACTCATGTGGAGATGATGGAGACTATGGTTCCTATGATGGGTATTGCTATGATGAATCGGGGAACTATGGCTCGTATGGTGATGAAACGGGTTACTATGATCATGAGACTCATGAAGACTATGAAGCTTGTGAAGACGAATGTGATAACTCTTATGCTTCTAGTCAAGAAGTCGAAGATGGTAACGCTTCAAGGTTTTATGTTCCTATTTACTCTTCTTGTAATGAATTTGAATATGAAAATAGTGACATGGGGAATGTTGATGAAGATTGTTATAGCAATTATTCATGTGCATCTTCTTCTCTTTTTGTTGTTCCATATAAACAAGAGGGCAGTATAGGTCTTACCATTGGGATGGGAAGAACTGGTGGATGTTCCATGGGAAAGAGGAAGCTTGCATCTTCTAGTTGTTTTAAGCGACCTAATGCTTCTAATTCCTATGTGAAGGGTGGTTTGAGAAAAGGTGTTGCTCTTGCTACAAAAGGCTTGTATTGTTGTATCAATACCGTGAAGGGCTTGGATAGTTGTAGTAGGAGTAGTGCTATTGCCAATGGAACCAAGGTGAGAGGTGCTTATGGATTCCATGGCAAGGTTGCTTCCTCAACTTTCAACAACACTTCTAATGTTGGAAGAGTGACGGGAAGTAGAAGTTACTCTAGCAATGTTACTAGTAGAGGAGGGATAAGGGAGACCCAAGTTGTTGGTGTTGACACTCGTGGGCTTTCAAATTCTCTCCTGGATGCATCTCTACGAAACTTGGGTAGACGTAGGTTCGTTGTTGAGGTGAATGGGTATGAAGGTAACTTGCTCAAAATTGGTGAGGCCGATGCCAATTGCATTAGCACCTCTTTAGTTGATAGACCAAGGATTCCATGCCCTGCGCTAGAACAACCTTATGAGTATAATGGAGTGTGGATTTCCAAGGAAGCTCGGGTGCTCATATCTCATAAGAACTATAAAGGTCATGTGTGGTGTGATGTGTGTCCCATGCGACATAATGAAATATGGCTAGGTGAGCCATGGTTGCATGAAAAGAGGGTGCGATATAGTATTATGAAGGATGCATACCTTGTGGGCATTGGTCAAAGAGTTTATGACTTTGAACCTTACCAGGCAAGTGACAAGTTGCCTACTAGTGCACCTCTTTTGGCTATTCAAAGGAGCAAGGAGCGAGAACTTCATTCCATGGTCGAAAAAGAGCAATCAAGGAGTCCTACAAACACAAGAAATAGTGGGACTAATTCAAGTAAAGGGTTGACAACTGTCAACAAGGTGACCCCAAAACCACAAGATTCAAAATCAAGTGGTTCACCAACAAAGAAGAAGGGGACATCAAGTGATGATTCCCAAAGTCCTAGATTTCGGGTTGATGTGAAGAGTCCTCCTACTCCAGCTATGGACATTCTCGGGCCTCGTCCCAACTCGCCCGAATATGAGAGACAAAAGATTGAGAGGAATAAGGGAGTAACCGGTGACAACTCTCGAGAGGAAAAAGGAGAGGTTGTGTCGAGTGATGTGAGTGGGTTATCACCATCCGAATCTACACCCAACCTTGAATATAAAATGAGGGAGAAGAGAGAGGGAAAAAGAATCATTCAGAGTGAGGGCACCCCTCATTCTAACACTTACTCTTTTTTTTTTTTTCTACTTGTTTGAATTCTTGTATAGGTATTCTTAGAGGCAAACCGATGGAGCCTCAAACATGTTCCAAAGTGGAAGGGCAAGGTGAAGAAAATCTTCAATGTGAGCTACAAGGTGGATAAACTACCCATGATGCTTCAAGTGCTTTGAGTGAGAAAGATCGCCACTCAAGTGTAAGTGTTAGTTATTCTTCCTATGAGCATGTTACTTCCTTGTCTTGTGATAGTGTTTGTGAAAACCTATACTAGTTGATGATTTGTATGAATACAATGTGTTTGCAACTAGTGTAGAGTCGGTTGGTCAACTTGTGTGTGCATGTGAACCACTAGTTGAGAGGGTTGATAAGCCACATCATGATGTGAGCTCGATATTCAATGAACCTCTATATAGTGAAGATATTGTGGTTGATCTTGTTTGTTGATCTTGTAATGACACCCCACCTATATTTGATAGAGGAGAAGATGAATTGAATGAAAATCCTATTCTTCTCTTTGATTGCTTACTTGATAGTGGTGGTCTCTTGTGTCGTAGTGAGAATGGTCGTGAACTTGAGGAGTCTCTAGTATATGAGATGGATCAACTTGTATTCGATAACTCCTCTAAGTGTAGATGTTGTCTCTAGTTTGAGTACCTCACCTTTGTTGAGTAGTAATATTGAGAATTGTGCCTACACTAATCATTTGTTTGAGGGCATCTTCACAAGAAGTGGTGAGTTGTATCTAGCTAGAGTGGAGTGTGAGTTTGGACCTCCATAAATTGGAAAGTTTAACTCTATAGACAATCCATTATTTGAAACTCCAAGTGAGATGAGAGACCTTGGCCTTGATTGTGATGGTGCATCTTCTACTAGTCCTAATCTTGATTGTGTGGGCTATAATGATGAAGAAGCTATGATGAGGATCTTCTTTGGTAGCTTGTCTAGTGAGAAGGATTGTCTTGGAGATGAATCCGGAGACGAGAAGGCACCTCTTGGTGTGTGTAAGAGTGTTCATAAGAAGGGTAGCGGAGTATTTGATGTTAGTTGTCGCTTGAATTATTTTGCTTACTCCATCCCTTATGTTGATCACACCTTAAGTGTTGGGCATGCCAAAGGCATTGTGTCACCTTGTGATAAAAATACATTGAAGGCTTGGTATGTTGGACATAAGCCTAGGGGCCGCAGGGAAATTAATTGCTACATCTTGCATATTCCATGTCCTATTGATCTCTTTGCTTGTTCTTGTGATGAGTGCACTTTCTTGTTGAGTCAAGTACTTGTTGTTTCCTTTGGATACATAAGCTTTTTACTTGTTATTGATGCTTGGCTCTATCATTAGAGTGTGTTTTCCACACTTTTGGTACTAACTTACTCTTTTAGTAGGAAGCTTTGCTCGTGCTTATTTTTAATTGTAGGCTTTGATGGTTTGATTTCGAGGAAAGAATCCTTCCAAGAAGGGGATGATGATGCAATCCAAATTGGGCTTAAGTCCCAACCATCAAGACCCAAGCAAGGAGGATGCCATGATGCAAGGGTAAGAGCTTCAGAGATGAGTCGAGGGCCGCAAGCCACATATTTCATGAAGGAGAAGCGCCCCAAGCACAAGGAGGAGTGCTCCAAGCCAAGGAGGAGCGCCCAAGACACTCCTAAACTAAGGGAGGACCACCTAGTTCAGCCTGGCCAAGCGCTCAGCTCCAGGTGGAGTGCCTAGCAGAGGCACCCAAACTTTGGCACAACACAATCAGGCGGAGCGCCCAAGCCTTAGGCCAATCTTGTTCAGCAGCTCCACCAGGTGGAGCGCCCAAGTCCAGGCCGAGCGCCCAACGCTGAAGTTTGCTAGTTTTTTGTTTGAAGTTCTTATTTTGATCCTGCGTAGTTTTGTATGTTTTAACCCCACTTGAGAGCATTTTAGACATTTCACAACATGATAGAAGGGGCTATAAATATATCCCTTAGGCTTTTCATTTGGGGAGTTAGCATTGAACATTAAAGAGAGAACTTTGAAGAGGCTCGGCCTTTCTAGTTGAAGCTTGAAGCTTCGTGTATGTCTTTACTTGGAACCTATGGAGATGCATCGCCTAGTATGAAATACTTATGGAGATGCATCGCCTAGTATGAAATCCTTATGAGATTCTATTTTGAATCATTTATCCGTTCTTTCTTCTATTTCTGTTCTTTCTCGACTTGAATTTCTTGTCATCATGTTTATCGCTTCCGCATCTATTATATCATTTTAGCTTCTGCAAAATATATTGCATCATTTACTGAATATGCTTCCAATGTTCTTTCTCCAACCTACAAGAATTCATCAAAACACCAATAGTGTTTTTTGATACGTAAATGAGAATACAGTCAGATTAATTGGCATTATAATAAAAAAGTTTCTTACCTAAACTCCTTCGACCTCAAGAAGATCATCTGAAGTCAATCAAACTCTGATTTCCTCAAAAATTGTCTTGGTTGAGTTTCCAAACATCAATATCATCAAAAGAAAGCTCATTAAGATCAAAAAACGTGTATGGCTTCTGATGTCATAACCTTTTGAGCTAGTACATTCTTATATGTACTTGTCTAAAAAAAATAGTATTCAAGTACGATAGGATGACATGATTGTGGTCACAATTTTAAAAAATCAGCAGTTTAGCATGTGTTTTCTGGAAAATAATGTACATAATAATTCACCTTTGGCTAACTTACTGTGCATCCATGAGAAAATTAAAGGTCGTCAAGAAAGAAAAGCAATTTTGAAGAAAATATCAATACAACCTGTTTCACATTGACTTCAATTTATCCACATTTTCTTAGAAGATTTCTTCATGTTAAATGGTATGGCACCAGCCAAAATGATGATATGAAGCTATCACATTGTACATATATATCTTCCCCCTACCCAAGGCATAGTAGTAATTCAGAATCTTTCATTTAATACCAGCTAAAACTCACTCATTAACTTATATCACATCTCTTAGATTCTCTAGATACTCTTACCTTAGGCACCAATCTCCATCAATACAATGTAAGAACAATGAAGATGCCTCTGTTAAGACTAACATGCATCAATAAGCCATCAAAAGTGATATAACTCATCCCCAAGCGAGATTTCACACACGAAAGCTGTACGAATCGATGGATACTATATTAATAATCCACACATGAAAGGCTATAGTGCATTCTATGTCCATTATTTCTACAGATCATTGTGTTGTTTTGCAAAATAGTCACCATGATCGTGTCATCTTGCCATCTTTGAAGGTGATGTTTGGCATTTTATGCCTATATTTTCTTAATATTTCCTCACGTTTGAATACTTTATTCGCACGTTTTCTAGTTAATGTATGTGATTTTGCACTTATTTTATGTCGTATGTGTGTAGGTTGTTATGAAGTGCAATTGGAGCTTTAAAGAGCATGATCGAGCAAGAAAATATTGGGATTGGATTGAGGATTGGATCGAACACACGAAGGTACAACGCGATGCGAGCTGCAGATAAAGGAAGCAGGAAAATGGCCAGGCGCCATAGGTGGCGCGGGGCGCCCCAAAAGCACCCAGCTTTCTGGCGCGTTTCTCAGCATGAGGCGTGGCTAAGGCGCTAGGATTTCGATGGGTTCTGCTTGTGTGCGCGTGTTCGGGGGCGCGGGGCGCCAGCTACAGCGTCCCTGGAGCGTTTTTGGACTTCCTATTTCGTCTAGGTTTAGGCGTAACTTATTGCTAGGCTTTTGTAAACACTATAAATACTCTTTTACTTCATTTTTTAAGGGAGTTCAGACTTTGGAGCAAATTGGAGAGCTCATAACATCTTGAACAAGGGTTTTTCTTCCTTCCATTAATCTATTACATCATTATTTCATTATTTCATCAAATTCTTGTGTTGTTGTTATGAGTAAACATAGCTAAATATATCGCTCTAGGATTAGAGTGAATTCATGAAGGTTGAGGATTGAATGTTGAATTCCATGAATTGAATCCCAATTATAGATTGTTTATTCTTTCTTGATCATAATTGTTTGATTATAACGGCCGAATAACTGAACACTATCTACGGTTCTTAGATTGAACTCGGCAGAGGGAATTTATGAACGCACATAAGAAAGAATAGGGCTTGATTGTGAACCTGGGTATTGGGGAATCAATTTGTGGGTAGGATAGACATATACCTATTCACCTTGCTTAGCTAAATAGACAATTCGTTAATGCGTGCACGTGATACAACCCATAGACATATAGGGATTGGAGTAGCCTGCATAGACCGTGAAGAATCGAAAGGTTTTCACGGGTATAATTAACCTGTTAGTTAGCAATCTTGGGACTTGAGAAGTGGAATCAACAGGATTGTTCGTAACTCTGACCCTGGACCGTCTCATTAATATTGTTTACAACCAACTTTTGCTCCATTGTTTGAATTCACTTCTACCATTTTAATTACTGTTCTTTAGTTAATTAAATCATCACTATTGGAAAAAGATCTCTGAGTAGTTGTTAAGAAATTGTTTGTTAGGAATCCAATCTGAATAGTCCTCATGGGAACAATACTCTACTTATCATTTTATTACTTGTCAACCACGTATACTTGCGTGTGCGTTGGGAGCGACAAGTTTTTGGCACCGTTGTCGGGGACTAAATAATTGACTGATTTCTTTTTGAGCGATTACTTATTATCTATTCAGGTTTAACTTTTTGTTTAGTTTAGTATTGTGTTACTTGTCTTATCATGTCATCTGTTAATGAAAATTGGCCATCTATTAATGAAAATTGGTCGAATGATGATTGCTCAAATTTCGAGGATCTCTGTCTACTTTGCGGAGGAACCCACTTGTGGGAAAATTGTCCAACTCTTTCAACCCTACGAGACTGGTTATGTGAATTTTCTACCACCTTTGATTGGAGTTTTTGTAAATTGTGTTGTGGTCGGTGGAATGATTGTCCTAAGTGTCATGCTCCTTCCCCCAATAATTTTTGTGATGATTCTAATGATATTTGTGAGTTTGACAGGAGCGATAAAGTGCAGGTTGTTAGCGAAACTTGGCTAATGGAGCAAGCCAAACTCTTAGAAGCTTATGGGGATTTCAGGAGCGAATTTACAAATATGACGATGCAATTTATGGAAGAAAGAATGGAGCTCGGACAAGAGATCGACCGATTTGGCTTGGCTATTCATGACTTGGAGGCGAATTTGAGTGATATAGCTGAGGTGTCTAATGCCCAATTATCAGTTGTCGTAAATAGTAGATTTGAGATAGAAGAGCTTAGAAGCCAATTTGAGGAGCAAAAAGTGGAATTCCTACCATTCGACCCAATATTAGTTGATGATGCCAAGATTGAAAAAATTACATTAGAGTCAAGTGAGGAAATAGAAAACATCATATTTGAGGACTCTAGTATTTGTGCAAGTGAGAGTGCCAAAAGTAATGCAATTTTAGAATTGAAGCGCATTGGACCTCATTCCAATCATTTTTCAGCATTGTGTTTGGATGGTGATATGAAAATTGAGCAACCCGAGCCTATGAAGAAACCAAAGGAGGAGGAACAAGGTGCTTATATTTTAAAGTTTGTGATGCCAAGGAGATAAAACGACATCCCTCATGTAAAGGCCAAGAAGTGCAAAATGCGACATTGGTTACTTGGTCCTTTTGTATTTTTGCAAACACCTCAATACCATAGTCATAAGTTTGAGGCAAAGTTGGGAATTCAATTCATTAGTTCAAGATGGAGACAAAAGTGATGAAGTTGTTTTCGTCGTGCCACGACGTTAACTAAGGCGCTTCTTGGGAGGCAACCCAATTTGCTTGCTTTACTTTTATTTATTTTTATTAGTATTTTTATGGTACTCTATTACTTTGGGTGATTCTTTGGATTGCAGGTTCATGTAACGTCGAGCTTAAGGGGGGGGGGTGTCCTGACCCCTTCCTAATATTGAAGATCTGTTGGGGGAAGTCTGAATACCTCATACTATACGAAAGCTTGGAGGATGCTAGCACCAAGGACTAGAGCCTTCAGGGAAGTTCTTTTACCCCTTATTTTTTTCCGCACTGAGGACATTGTTTAGTTTTAAGTGTGGGGTGGGGAACTCCCTATTATTATTGAGGTTAGGGATGCATGTACCGTTAGGATTTTCTTTTGTCACTTGACTTTATTTTTATTTGTTTCTTGCTTTAATATATGAAAAAAAATTAAAAAACCAATGAAAAATTTCAAAAAGGTTTTCTTTTTAGTCTTTGTTAGTGGTACATGTCATCCACCTCGTGGTTTTTCTTATGGCCTCAGTTCTTTTCCACGGGGAGGCCTTTGAACCGGGTAGTTTTTTATTTTTATTAGGATTAGTGTAGTTAGTTATAGGTGGCCCTAGACGAAGGAGATAGGTAGAATGTTAGGTGCCTTTGATTTGTTTGATACCGGTGGACTTGAACTTATTGCATGTGCTATTTGTGGTGTCTTTTGGTTTTAAATTGTGATGCATGCCTAGAAAAAAATGGAACGACCCCCTTGAGATGCTTGAGTCCACTCGCTTGATTTTGTTGTGAACCTTTGTGCATTAGTGCTTAAATTCCCACAAGTTGCACCCTATTTGCTTGATTGAGAGTTGTGATGGAGCCTTTTTGTGTAGATTGTGTGCAATGTGTGTCGTGAGGCATATTCTTATTGTACTCCGTGTTGCATATTGGTGTCTAGAACTTGCCCCGTGTGTGTGTGCAAAGCGAAATCCTAGGTTTGCTCTAGTCGGGAGATGATACAGGCTTTCTTGATTTGCCTTTTACCTTGATTTGCCTACCGTTATATATACACCTTGGACTTGATTGTTGTGATCTCTTTGACCTTTTTGTTGGCACCCACACTGCAAGCCTACCCACTTGTTCTAAATTGCTTTCTTTTGACCCTTTACTCCTTAAGCACTTTAATTGATAATTTTATATTACTGTGGAGTTTGTGGTTGAAATATTAGGGAGGTTTTTGAGTGGAACCAATGAGAAGAACATTTGACAAAATTGTGAAGTAGTTGAAGGAGCATTGGCAAGGTTTGGAAAGAATTAAAAAGAAAATAAAAAAAAAACTGAAAAAAAAATTTTGAAAAAAAAAAGAGAAGAAAAAAATATCCATCATTGCTAGTGTTGTGCTTAAAAGAAAATTTGCTACTTGTTGAAAAGGTGTGTGTGAAATTTGTTGGGTAGTGAATTGGGTGGCTTTGATGAGACTTGTGCTTAATTTGTATTGTGATGTATTAAAGTGCTTAGGGAGGTAGTCAGTATTATCCATATGTATCCTACCAGCCCATTAGCCTACATTACAACCCTTTAAAGTCCTAGTTAATCCCGATTGGAGTGAGCTTACATTAGTGGAGTCCTACACTACAGGCAAGCCTATGGTACATCGTGTGTGACATGTGAGATTTTCATGAGAGTGAGTGATTTCTTTCTATGCTATTGTCCCCGTTCTATTCTTGATATTCATTGTTGTGTGTGATATTTGGGGGACACTCTCTTGCTTCATTATTGGTGAGGGCACATGGTTTGCATGAGATAGGTGAAGTCGTGGCTTCTCGGTTGAGTAGGTAGGTGTGACGTTGTGGGAGCATGGTTGCAATGAGTTGAGTTTGTGCATTTGAGTTGTCTTGGGGTGGTTGTTCTCATGTTTTTGAGTTTGTTATATTATTGGCATGTTTGTTGGACCCATAGTAGTCATGTATGCATTTGTTCAATGGTCGGTATCAACCATAGTCATAGGCAGACCTGTTCTACCTAGGTTGGGAAGTTATTTGTGATTGCTCGAAGGCGAGCAAAGGTTCAAGTGTGGGGTGGTGATGTTTGGCATTTTATGCCTATATTTCCTTAATATTTCCTCACGTTTGAATACTTTATTCGTGCATTTTCTAGTTAATGGATGTGATTTTGCACTGATTTTATGTCGTATGTGTGTAGGTTGTTATGAAGTGCAATTAGAGCTTTAAAGAGCATGATCGAGCAAGAAAAGATTGGGATTGGATTAAGAATTGGATCGAATACGCGAAGGCACGACGCGACGTGAGCTGCAGACGAAGGAAGCAGGAAAATGGCCTGGCTCCATAGGTGGCGCAGGGCGCCCCAAAAGCGCCCAGCCTTCTGGCGCGTTTCTCAGCGCAGGGCGTGGCTAAGGCGCTTGGATTTCGACGGGTTCTGCTTGTGTGCGCGCGTTCGGGGGCGCGGGGCGCCAGCTACAGCGCTCATGGAGCGTTTTTGGACTTCCTATTTCGTCTAGGTTTAGGCGTAACTTATTACTAGGCTTTTGTAAACACTATAAATACTCTTTTACTTCGTTTTTGAAGGGAGTTCAGACTTTTGAGCAAATTGGAGAGCTCATAACATCTTGAACAAGGGTTTTTCTTCCTTCCATTAATCTATTACATCATTATTTTATTATTCATCAAATTCTTGTGTTGTTGCTATGAGTAAGCGTAGCTAAATATATCGTTCTAGGGTTAGAGTGAATTCATGAAAGTTGAGGTTTGAATGTTGATTTCCATGAATTGAATCCCAATTATAGATTGTTTATTCTTTCTTGATCATATTTGATTATAACGGCCGAATAATTGAACACTATCTACGGTTCTTAGATTGAACTCGACAGAGGGAATTTATTAACGCACATACGAAAGAATAGGGCTTGATTGTGAACCTTGGTATTGGAGAATCAATTTGTGGGTAGGATAGACATATACCTATTCACCTTGCTTAGCTAAATAGAAAATTCGTTAATGCGTGCACGTGATTCAACCCATAGACATATAGGGATTGGAGTAGCCTGCATAGACCGTGAAGAATCGAAAAGTTTTCACGGGTATAATTAACCTGTTAGTTAGCAATCTTGGGACTTAAGAAGTGGAATCAACAGGATAACTCAACTGGATTGTTCGTAACTATGACCCTGGACCGTCTCATTAATATTGTTTACAACCAACTTTTGCTCCATTGTTTGAATTCACTTCTACCATTTTAATTACTGTTCTTTAGTTAATTAAATCATCACTATTGGAAAAAGATCTCTGAGTAGTTCTTAAGAAATTGTTTGTTACGAATCCAGTCTGAATAGTCCTTGTGGGAACGATACTCTACTTATCATTTTATTACTTGTCGACCACGTGTACTTGCGTGTGCGTTGGGAGCAACAGAAGGTTATTGAAAATGCAACATCATGAGGAGTGTGAGGAAAGAAACTTCACAAATAGTACAGTGAACTGAGCTTGTAATTGATACCATCAGTATCATTTAACAAAGAACATAAATGGAATAGAATTCCAAAATGAGTCTGTCTATTCTTGTAGACCTCTTTTGTTTTCACTAATGAAGCAATACAATAGGGCCATTGTCATCTTTGAAGGCTGTTACCATGTGTTTGTGTCTTTTTTATTTTTCTTTTATAAAAGGCAACTTCATTTCTATATACCAAGTACACAGAAGCTGCAATGTTCTGAGCTTAACAGATGGTAAGGCCCGATAAAAATTTTCAAAAAAACCTATAATTTCTTCTAGTCCGGTTGTCCAGAAATGGTAGAGGAACTTCTTAACCAATATCTCAAGCAAGTTGAATACATTGACAAACAATAAAATTTACATTTTAGCATTGAAACCAATTGGAAGATAGCTCGACCTACTATAGGTAAAATATCATATAATAGTAATAACAAACAAACCTTATTTGCCACAGAGATCTAATCGGCTATAATTCTTTTTTCGCACCAAAGGGTGTGGTCTAGTGGTGGTGCAAGCAAACCCGAGGGAAATGCTAAACACGAAATGCGGAAGAAAACAACAAGGAAATAAAAGATAGAAGCAAGACAAATCTTGCTTCGATTCAAAAGAACAGTGAGGAACCTGTCTCAAAGCTCGATTGAATGAATTCAAGACGCACCTATACTATGCAACAATCCTCAAGAAAGACCCGCTTCTTGAAAATTGAATGATCAAGAAGAAAATGTTCAAACGAATAACACTGATTGACATAAGTTCTTTAAAAGCCCACGTCGGGGTTCGGCTCCATCGGAGACTCACAATAACACTTGCTATGTTTTTCATATAACTTCAATAATAAATACAATGAAATGGAAATGGACTATTTATAGACTATGCTAAGGATAAAATGGTAAATAGTCACAAGTGACTAATAAAAACAAGCCACTAATAAAAACAAGCCACGCAGGGCTGAGCTAAGTGTGTGTTCGGCAGCCTCGGCTTCGGTGTGTGGTTGCTTGCTCGAACTCATTGTCCTCGGGCGCTCACTTGTCTTCGAACACAATTTGTTGGTATTCGGTCACTTTCTCCTCGGGCTCAAATTTGAAGATGACGCCCCCGGTTCTTAAGCCCAGCCACTCAGCTTCGGAGCAATTGCTTTCCTTCGGCCAAGCCAAGTGAATGTGAACATCGTGCAGCAGCTTGGCTTGGCTTCTTGTCATTGGTCTCCTCGGTGGATCGAACACTTGATCAGCACGTGTTCGGGCTGCATCATCCTCCCCTTCTTGAGAAGATTTCGTCCTCGAAATCGAGCCCTCCTCGTCCTCCGAAGTTTAACCTACAACACAAGGAACTAAGTCAGCGACATTAAAGGTGTTGGACACGTTATACTCACCAGGGAGGTCGATCACGTAAGCATTGTTGTTGATCTTGGTCAACACTTGAAATGGACCATCCCCTCGAGGAGCCAACTTTCCTTTCGTTTGGTTCGGGAAGCGTTCCTTTCGGAAGTGAACCCAAACCCAATCCCCTTTCTTTAATTCCAACTTTTTACGCCCCTTGGTTTTCATTAATGCAACCTTTGCATAAGCTTCCTCGAGGTTCTTTTTCACCTTTCCATGCAACTCGATCATGGCAGTGGCACGCCGAGTACCTTCAAAATCAACAACAGAGTCTCGAGGCAATGGGGTTAAATCAAGTGGAATCAAAGGATTAAAACCATACACACATTCGAACGGGGTCATATTGATCATTCGATGCACCGTTCGATTGTATGCAAACTCCATCATGGGCAGACGATCAGCCCAGTTTCCAACCTTGCCTTTGGTCATTGCTCGAAACAAAGATCCCAAGGTTCGGTTAACTACCTCGGTCTGTCCATCAGTCTGAGGATGGTGAGACATCGAGAATAGTAATTTGATGCCGAGGGCAGCCCACAAACATTTCCAAAAATGATTCAAAAATTTTGAGTCTCGATCACTCACAATAGTACGAGGCACACCATGGAATTTCAACACATTAGAAACAAACAAGGTAGCTACATGTTGTGCATCATCACACTTTTTTCAAGGAATAAAGTGAGCCATTTTTGAAAAACAGTCAACTACAACAAAGATGTTATCATGTCCTTCCCCCGACTTCGGTAACCCCAACACAAAGTCCATGGATATATCAACCCAAGGTCGATCAGGCACAGGCAACGGGGTATACAAACCATGAGGGTTGGACTTCGATTTAGCTTTCTTGCAAATGAGACAAGCGTTGCAAAGCTTTTCCACATCTCGTTGCATTTTGGGCCAATGGAACTGCTCAGTCAAGATACCAAGAGTTTTGTCGACACCGAAGTGTCCCATCAGACCTCCGGACTGAGCTTCTGGAACTAAGAGCTCTCTCCACGATGACACTGGCACACAAACCCTCCCATTCTTGAAGAGGTAGCCATCGTGCCACTGATATTTCTCAACCCTTCGGCCACTCAAGATTGCGTCACGAATGCATTTCAGCTTGGGATCGTCTTCGTACATCGACTTGATGCTTTCAAATCCCATGAGCCTAGAGGCGAGAGTGGTCGTTAAGGCAAATTTCCTTGATAGTGCATCGGCCACAACATTATCTTTTCCCCTTTTGTAATGAATTACATAGGGAAAGCTTTCAATGAATTCTACCCACTTGGCATGCCTTCGGTTCAATTTCTCCTGTCCTCGGAGATACTTCAAGGACTCGTGATCACTTTTAATCACAAACTATCAAGGCCACAAATAATACTGCCAATGGGCGAGTGCTCGTATGAGGGCATACAACTCCTTGTCATACGTTGAGTAATTCAAGGTTGCACCCTTAAGCTTTTCGCTAAAGTAAGCGATCGGCTTCGATTCTTACATCAACACTCCTCCAATCCCAACTCTAGATGCATCACACTCGACTTCGAATGCTTTGCCGAAGTCACGGAGTTGCAAAAACGGGGCAGAGCAAAGCCTCCATTTCAACTCTTGGAAAGCCCTCTCTTGGGACTCTCCCCACACAAATGGATGGTCTTTCTTAACCAGCTCGGTTAAATGAGCTGCCACGGTGCTAAAGTCACGAACAAACTTTCGGTAAAAGCTAGCTAAGCCATGGAAGCTACGAACTTGTGATACCGAGGTTGGAGTTGGCCAATATTTGATGGCTTCGAATTTTGACTCGTCGACTTCAACACCATTAGCACTGACAACGAATCCAAGAAAGACTACACGCTCGACACAAAAAGCACATTTCTTGAAGTTAGCGTATAACTTCTCTTCTCTAAGTTTGTCAAGCACTAGCCTTAGGTGTTCAACATGTTCATCCACAGATTTACTATAAACAAGTATGTCATCGAAGTAAACGACAACAATCTTATTTATGAACGGTTTGAGCACATGGTTCATCAGTCGCATGAATGTGCTCGGTGCATTGGATAAGCCAAAAGGCATCACCAACCATTCATAGAGATCGAACTTGGTCTTGAATGCGGTTTACCACTCGTCTCCGGGTTTCATTCGGATTTGGTGGTAACCGGACCTGAGATCTATCTTCGTAAAGCATGAAGAACCACTTAACTCATCTAGCATGTCATCTAATCGAGGGATAGGATGACGATACTATACCGTTATTTTGTTGACTGCTCGGCAATCAACACACATTCGCCATGTTCCATCTTTCTTTGGGACAAGTATAACTGGAACGACGCAAGGACTCAAGCTCTCTCGAACAAGGCCCTTGTTCAACAACTCATCAACCTGCCTTTGGAGCTCTTTAGCGTCTTTGGGATTACACCGGTATGCAGGTTTGTTGGGGATTTGAGACCCCGGTACGAAGTCAATTTGGTGCTCGATTCCTCTCAACGGAGGTAATCCACCTGGCATTTCTTCAGGGAACATGTCTCCGAAGTCCTGCAAAACACTTTGTACAGCACTAGGCAAAGGGCTATCATTAGAAAAATCATCATTAGAGTTTAGAAGGATACCCTTGTGCATGAGGCAGATCATCATCTAATCCTTTTCGTTGCCTCGTAGAAACTCACCCGGTTGCATGATTGCACAGATTCCTTTCACTTCGGGCAGTGAGTTTGTGTCTTCGGCTCCTAATTTTGCTCCTATCGGAAGCGTAGCTTTGGCCGCTTTTTTTAATTCTTTCATCCATTTATAGTCCTCGGTGACTTGTTTTGGAGACAAGGGTTTGAGTATGAAACTCTCCCCTTCGAACCTTGCAGTGTAAGTGTTGGATCTTCCATTGTGAACAACCGAACGGTCATATTGCCATGGTCTTCCCAATAGCAAATGACAAGCTTGCATTGGCACTACATCGAACATCATTTCATCTTGATATTCGCCAATTCTAAACTTGATCCACACTTGTTTGACAACCCTCAATTCTCCACACTCATTCAGCCATTGCAATTTGTAAGGGTGGGGATGCCTCAACATATGTAGTCCCATTTGTGAAACCAAGGTTTGGCTCACTACATTTGCGCAACTACCTGAGTCAATAATCATCGAACACACCTTCCCCCTCACTTGACATCGGGCATGAAAGAGATTTTCTCTTTGGTTGTCCTCTTCTTTAAGAGTCATGCAGCTCAAATTCCTTCGAACCACAAGAAACATTTCCGGATGATCAGCTTCGGCAGCTTCATGATCATCATCACCTTCAGCTCGGTCAGCCTCCTCGATAAATTCTTCCTCGGTGTCACTCGCTTGCTCATGGACGGTTCCATCTTCGAGCAGAAGCATAACTTTGCGAGTTGGACACTCTTTTCCCATGTGACCATAATCTTTACATTTATGACACTAAATATTTGAAGCACTAGGAGAGTTTAGTTGAACTTTACCTCCCACTTCTCTGGACTGGTTAACGGTCACACCCCTCTCGAAAGGTCTCTTCGAATCTCGAACAGTGTTGGCACTTGCTTGGTTAGGACTCTTCTATTCTTTACCTCGGTTCAAAGGAGTAGAAGTAGTGACTCCTCGATACCGGTTTGCCTTATCGTCCTTTACCAATTTCTCAGCTTCGGTAGCAGCTTCAAACAGATCTTCCAACGTGTGGTACACGTGTAGCCTCAATTGAGATGACACATCCCAAGCTAAGCCATTTTTGAATCGGATAGTGGCTTGCTCTTCGTCTTCGACCAGATCAAGATTCAATCGAACTTTTTCGAACTCATCATGATACTCTTGGACTAACTTGGACCCTTGCTTTAACTCATAGAGCTTTTGTAACTGAGTTTGCCTGTACTTGGCACTCAAATACTTAGCATCCATTGCTCTCTTCACCTGTGGCCAAGTAATGACTTCGGGATAGGCATTCCTTCGTCTATGCCTTTTGTCAGCTTCCCACCATGTAGATGCATACGCTTCGAACGAAGCAATGGCATGGGCAGCTTTTCTCTCTTCGGTCATCTCATTGGTTTCGAAGATTCGCTCTATTTTAAGCTTCCATTCAAGATATTCATCTGGATCACTAGTTCCAAGGGTGGGATAGTGATCTTGACACTACTCAAGTTTGAGTCTCGAATACCATGAACCTGTTCGGGATACTCATCATAGTGATCATCAGCTTCACGCTCAATATGTCGTTCAACATTTGCGCCTCGGCCTCGGCCTCGGAAATTTCCACGACCTCGGTGAGCTTGCCTTCGTTGAGCGAATGGCTGCTCGTAATCAGGTTCGGCATCAGGAAATTCTCCTTCATCCACCTCTTCGTCAACGACCTCAATTTGTCTTTGGGCCATTAGAAGTGGTATTCGCTCTCCTCGGGGAATGCCCAAGTGTTGAGTCTCATCTTGGGGATTGCCCAAGTTTTGTTGTGTTTGGGGATTGCCCAAAACTTCTCTTCGAATTGCCTCGCTTTTCAACTGATGTTGTCGAATAAGCTCAGCATACAGCTCAGGTTTCATCGGAGTGGAGTTGTTAGTTCCAGCGCCGGACCCAAGTAAGGCCACGGACACACTTTCTTGCTCGAGTTAAGCTACTCGAGCACTCACTCCTCTCACTTTGGCACTGATGCCTTGTATCGCAGCCATGAGATCGGCTAACGACACTTCGGGCTTCTCAATGCCTTTGCCATCGCCTCCATTCCCAGCCATGGTACCTGCACGAATCAAAGACCAAACAAATTTTAAGGTTAGAAATCACCTCACACACTCCCTCACCTTTGATGGGTGGCACTCGGGTCCACTCAATTTACGGGTTCGGTTTTTGGTCACTCAAGGACTTGTAGCCAATGGCTTCCTTGGTTGATCAACTTCTCTGAATTCCTTCGAATTTGACAAGTTACAATGTCTCCTTCAGGAAGAGTGAGTTGATTTGACTCAATGGAACGGACGCAATATACTCTGCGCTTTGGGAAGTCAAAAGAATTTCTACGAAAGTTGGACTTCGGTCACCCCATGCACGAGTTCCTATTAGCTCAAATGAGTTAGTACGACCTCGAGTAGGAAGAATTACTCAAAAGATCTACTAACTAGAATTTTCGGACAGAAGAAAAGTGAAAACCTAGGAGAATCAACCCTTTGATTCCTCTTCGGAATCTTTTCGAACACACCAACTCTTGTCCGTACAAGAGTGGTCCCTCCTTGGTACGGATAGGGTTTTACCTTATCCAATTCCCCTTTTTCAGCCGACAACTTTTCCACCTGAGGTTTTGATCTTTACACTTTACCCCTTTCTTCTTCAATGGAACAGTGAAGGTTTTGCTCCGGTGTACGGACAAATTTAAACTTCGTTCACTGACCACGAATTTCAACAGACCTGGGTTTCTTCTTTCAACTCTGGTTCCAACAACAACGGAGGAATTCAGTTCAAAGTTCTTGAGCTAAGATTCAGCTCGTTCGTGTCGTACACTGTTACAATTTGTAACAATTTTCCGGTGTGCGGACGACGAATTCAAACACAGAACTTCGAAATTTAAGCACAAAACAAACCCAAATCACTCAAGAACCACCAATCTTCATCGGTTTCAACCAAAATACGATGGAGTTCAAAATCATTCACCACTTCAGCTCAAATCAGTCCAAAATTTCACCAAGAAACCCTAGTCACTAATGTTGTACGTCGGGTGCTTGTTGGAATCAGGAAACAATGGTGAACAAGAATCAATGGTTGTTTAATCCAAACAACCAACAATCAAACACAATTTTGGAATTTTTCTTTTTCTACTTTTTTTTTTTTGTAAACACCACAGCAACAACAATTAACAACAAGGAAGAAAGCTGAAACTGGAGACACAAAGACGATTTAATGAACAGGATTTGAGGTTGTAAGAACAAAATCAAACCTTGCTCTGATACCAAGTTGGTGCAAGCAAACCCGAGGGAAATGCTAAACACGAAACGCGAAAGAAAACAACAAGGAAATAAAAGATAGAAGCAACACAAATCTTGCTTCGATTCAAAAGAACAGTGAGGAACCTGTCTCAAAGCTCGATTGAATGAAATCAAGACGCACCTATACTATGCAACAATCCTCAAGAAAGACCCGTTTCTTGCAAATTGAATGACCAAGAAGAAAATGTTCAAACGAATAACTCCAATTGACACAAGTTCTTTAAAAGCCCACGTCGGGTTCGGCTCCATCGGAGACTCACAATAGAACTTGCTATGTTTTTCATATAACTTCAATAATAAATACAATGAAATGGAAATAGACTATTTATAGACTATGCTAAGGATAAAGTGGTAAATAGTCACAAGTGACTAATAAAAACAAGCCACACAGGGCTGAGCTAAGTGTGTGTTCGGCAGCCTCGACTTCGGTGTGTGGTTGCTTGCTCGAACTCATTGTCCTCGAGGGATCACTTGTCTTCGAACACAATTTGTTGGTATTCGGTCACTTTGTCCTGGGGCTCAAATTTGAAGATGACGCCCCCAGTTCTTGAGCCCGGCCACTCAGCTTCGGAGCAATTGCTTTCCTTCGGCCAAGCCAAGTGAATGTGAACATCGTGCAGCAGCTTGGCTTGGCTTCGTATCATTGGTCTCCTCGGTGGATCGAACACTTGATTCAGCACGTGTTCGGGCTGCATCAAGTGGTCAATGAAGTGAGATAAAACCCTGAGGTCTCAGGTTCAACTCCCAGTGGAGACAAAAAATACTAGGTCTTTCTTTCCATCTATCCAAATCTTGGTGGATTGAGTTACCCGTGGCACGACCTGAATTTTTGACTAGGCCGTTGGGGAAACCGACATCTTCCCCTTGACCCGTTGGGCGAACCCTTAACAAATGATTTAGGAAAATGATTATAAATCCAACTCATAAATAATAACAAGACTTAAAAAAAGCATAGATATACTGATACCTCTAAGCTATACGAAGAAATTACAGCTAACTACCTAACATACTAGGTTTAGGGCTATTCAGATAGACATCTAAAAATACAAATGAAGTATAACATCTCCTGAAGGGAGCAAAAGAAAACTGTGATAACAAACATAAAACCGGTGGCCATCCTGAATATAAGCTGGCTCACCCTGACAGCTGAAGTCGTCTTCGCTCCTTAACAACGTGGCGAACTGAATCCTGGAGCTAACCTGCCGAAACGAATTAAATGGACAAGAAACAAACAACAAACAAGGGTGAGTCAAAAGGACTCAATAAGTGGGGCAGGCTAGCCACCTCAAAAAATAGGATAGCTAGCCAGGGAGAATGAAAGCAGATAAACTAAAATCATGTTATCTAAGCCAAATTCATCTTATTTAAACTATAAAAAGGCAGAGCCAGACAATAATTGAAAATATGTATGGAACCATAAACTCATAAACAACCAGGAACATAAGATAGACAGAACATACAGGTATTCCGAACATATCAACAATCAGAAATACATCTTATTATATGTAGATATTGTTGCGGCGTGCAACCCGATACATATACTTATAATGATGTGGTGTGCAACCCGATCCATATATTTATACTGTTGTGGCGTGCATTAAAATGGAATGAATGCAGTATGATGCAACTTAGTCACATGTGCCAAATAGATGGACCGGAATCCTCCTACTCCTAGGGTGGAATCCTCCTACCCTCAATATGATGCAAGGAGCGGAATCCTCCTGCTCCTAGGGCGGAATCCTCCTACCCTCAACATGATGCAATGGAGCGGAATCCTCCTGCTCCTAGGGCGGAATCCTCCTACCCTCAATATGATGCAATGGAGCGGAATCCTCCTGCTCCTAGTATAATATAAAGCTGAGGCGGAATACTCCTGCACTCAGTATATGTCGTAGCAGTCCATGACCAGAAAACATAATACATATGAATGCGGTATGATGCAATAATCACCCTTCACGGGCACGGGACTCTCATCGACTACCGGAAAGTATATGTTAAGCTCAAAACCAAAGTACAATACTCATATGCTCAATGCAATATCGATAACAGGGGATAACATATAATATACAATATAAATCCAAAGCTAAGGCATAATGAGTACGCCTATCGGCAGCTACACACATAAGGAACACGTGGTAGATTATCCACAAGGCCAAGGGCCTCCAAAGAAATTGATAGAAACACTTACCTTGTTCCAAAAGTTAGCACTACTAATCAACAGCCGCTTTGTCCTATGGATTTATTGTCAAACGATCTCACTCTATTCAATAAGCAGAAAAATATATCAAATTAGGCTAAAGGCTTCATTCCTTACTTCTTAGGGAAATCCGGTTAGGAACCTGATACCATATTCGCAAACACAATACGCAGGCCAGGCCTATGTACAGGGTTCAAAATCACATAACCAAACCCTAAATAAATTATATTTATGGGTTGCCCATAATTCTCTGAGTATGAATATATATTCAACTCCATTATTGGGGTCCAATTGACCCTTTAAACTATCAATTTAACTTGTTAGGACGATGCCTAATATCCCAATTTCTTCCGTTAAAATATATTCAAACTTGCGTAATAAACTGAAATAATGAATAAACATCATTACATGGATGCTTTGAGGTAAAAATTCTACTTTTTTCCTTCTCCTTTCTTTCTTTTTCTCTCTTTTCTAGCATTTTTCCTATGTTCCTGTTGTTCGCTTCTGTTTCTGCGCATGGTTTCTTACTTGTACGAACTGTAGGCTAAGAGATTTTAATCCTTAGCCCACCGCCTCCACAATTTAACTTTCCTATTTTTTTTCTCTTTTCTTTTATTCTATCTATTCCCCTTCTTTTTTTATCTTTAATTCCTTTACTTTTATATTTTCTTTTCTTTTCGTTTTGGTGACAATTAAAATGGAATCGTACGAAATTTGAAATAATCCCAAATTTTGCATACAAGTTATACAAAATATATGTAACATATTCGCTAAGGCGGATCTCAAATCGGATTTCTGAAACTGAAGATGCGAATTAAATGGAAAAAGATCAAATTATTAATTTTCGGAACTTTAGCCAAAATAAACCGAACAACTTCGAAATTCACTTAAAAAATTCACACAGGTCACAAATGACCACATGAATATAAAGACTCTTTCAGATTTTGAATCGGAGCTTATTCGCCAAAATCGAGCTCGAAAACCTCTGTTTAAGATTTACCGACAACGATAACTGAAACCTTCTTTCGATACCTACCAAACGAGATCCGATTTAGTTCAAATTTTACAGACATGTCCTAATGGACCTTATGAATGTTATAAAATTATCGGCATGTAAATCGAAGCTCTAATTCTCGAAACGACTACCTAAGGTCGGTTCAACCTGGTACTTGTTGCTGGTTGGAGGTGGCAGGTATCGAGTGGAATTAGTCAAGGTGCACGTAAACTGGCCCGGACACCACCGTCATATAAAAAAAATAAAATCTTCTTTCTTTCAATGGCTTCATCGCTTCTCAACCTGTCAAGCTTATTCTGCAAAGAAAACAATTCATTAGATAGTAAGAGCACAAGTAGTAGGATTGAAGGGGTGAATGAGTACTGGCTATAACACATCATAAATTGCTATATTTTCTTTCAGAGAAAAAAATTAAGGTCACTTCTCTCCACCTTTTGATCTCGAAACATTCAGTCAGTGCGATAGCAATACCAACTTGCTAGCTTAAACACACAAGAAGCCACTTTATGGAGAAGACATTAACATATAAAACGAGAGTAGATTATTAGATCATTAGAAAAATATTGCTCTGTATAAAGGTTTAATATCTTCCCATGTCGCAACAAAGGATGAGCACATGGGCTTATATGCACAACTCAAGATTATCCTCGTTAAATATACAACAAATTTAACCACATGTATTCTCACAAGAGTTGATAGCTGGGGCTAAACACACAAAAGCTCAAATTTTGGCAATTGGGTGGGATCGAATTTGCAGTCCCACTACTTTCTCACATACTTTTTATTTTTGGATGACAGGTGTTGCACAAAACACAGTGTGGATTAAAGTTTTGTCCCCCTTTTGGCTTTTTCTCTCATATCTGATGAAAGCAACCATTTTTACTTCTCTTCCTGGTGATTTGTTCTTCCTCTCCTTCCTCCTCTTTGCGTTTTTCAGTTTTGGCTAAAGATGTTTACTATTGGTTCAGGTAATCTATTTTTAATATCGTTGATATTGTTTACTGTTGATTAAGATACATAAATCATAAATACCATGGATTTATTCTTTGGGGAGCTTATGGTTGGGACATGTTGCATTGTGGTATTAAAATATCACAAATACTTTGGGATCTAAATTGACACGCTTTGGAATTTCAAAAGGTGGATCTTACTTCAAATAATCAAAGCTCGTACACAGCTTCCTCTACTTCGACAATAATCACTAAAAACTTATACCTTGAAACCACAACATTTTTTTGTCTTTTCTGGAATTGCATGTATGTCCACAAAAGAGTTTAAGACACATAAAAAGCTACTGACTTTCCTAGGAATTGTTATGTACCAATTAGCCAGCAAAAGAAATATATAGTAGTTGACATTCTGCCAAGTTTATAGGTTGAAAGTTAATAACTTTTTCAAGAAAGAATTTAAATTTCTTTACGTAATATATAGCTAATATTTTACATCAGCCATACTTTCGAGAAGACAGTTTGTTACCCGAAGAACTTGGTATCATTCAGCAAGTGTTTAGAACCGGTGCCAACTGAAAAAATATTTAAGCAGGTAGTCAAACATATAAACAGTATGTTTTAGTATGTATGAACACAATATTAATGGATACAATAAATAAACCAATTTCCTACAATCATAAAATTGAAGGTACCTATGTTGACAGCCTTCTAATTGCTTGATTCAAAATGATACTACTGAACAAGTGCATATCTTCATCGGTTCTCATGTCCAACAAAAATTACATCACAAATTAATAATGGATGCGAATAAGTAAACCAAATGCAATGTAATTTTCATTTCATTACAAAAAAAAGTACATGATCATGAGTGATATATAAATGTCAAATTCACCTTTTGCACCCATCATCAAACATCTTGAGTGCATAGTTGTTATGTTTCCGGGATCGGATCACACGGCGGTGAAGATAGTAGGGCTCATCAAAGGGAGCTCCAACTTTAGGCTCGTCAAAAGGAGCTCTAACCTTAAGACTCATTAAGAGAGAGTCTCAGACCTCTACGATTTTGTCAAATTTCTGCTTATTATTAATCTCTGTAATATTGCTCTGTAAATAGAGCTTACTAGAGTCCTAATTGAAATAGAACTAGAAGTCTAACATAAACAAATAACTTAAACAAAAGAGACCTAATAACCTTAAATAACCTAGACCTAATAACCCAAAATAAACTATTAATTTATTTATTAAATAACATAAATAATATTAAAAAATTATAATAATTAAACCACTAAAGTCTAAGCATGCTTGAGATCTGGATAAGTCCGAAGAAAATGATCCACATCCTTCCATATGTTCCTCACTTGTATTGGTCTACTGTCCACTTTTAGCAAAAATTACTTCTTAGATTGATTGGTTGTCGTATAAGACATACAGTTGTAACAAAGCCTTTTAGCCCTTGGCCTAGCCATCTTTGCCTGATTTAATTTTTTGATGAAAGGCTTCGCTGCAAATTTTGTTATTTTTCCTGTAGCTCCAACTTGATTAATGAAAAAGTGATTCGCTTCTTTGTCAGGTTGCAAAGTATTGCTATTTTTTCCACTTGTTTTCCTTCCTTGAAGACTGATTTACTCTTACCAGTAATGATCGTTTGCAATTGTTCTAATTGCACAGAAATCTGTTTAAGTTGGTTGCCCAAGCGACTTTCCATGTTAGAAACCCTAGCTTCTAGGGCTGTCTCCATAGCTGCTAATGCCTCCTTCACAATTGATATGATATCATCGCCCTTCGTGTTAGGCTCTGATACCAAATTTCTTATGTTCCCGGGATCGAGTCACAGGGCGGTAATAGGACTCGTCAAAGGGAGCTCCAACCTTAGGCTCATTAAAGAGAGCTCTCACCTTAGGCTCGTTAAAGGGAGCCTTGACCTTAAGACTCATCGAAAGAGAGTGTCTCACACCTCTAGGATTTTTACTAAATTTCTGCTTCTAGGGCTGTAAATATTTCTGCTTACAAGAGTCCTAATAGAAATAGAACTAGAAGTCTAACATAAACAAATAACATGAACAAAAGAGACCTAATAACCTTAAATAACCTAGACCTAATAAACCTAAATAAATTATTACTTTATTGACTAAATAACGTAAATAAATAATATTTAAAAACTATGATAATTAAACCACTAAAGTCTAAGCATGTAACAATAGTATACTGAATAGTTGTTCTGATAGCATAATCAACCGATTTAGCAAGTGCCTACAGCTGTAAACTAACTCCCACTGTCTATCTGAAGCGATATAGCTCATATAGCGCAGAGAACAATGAGATAAGATTCAAAGAAGACCAGACCCCGAAATTTTTGAAACAGGATCCAAAAACATACATGGTTGAAAAACAGGGGAAAACGCAATCACTTTGTGCCCACCCAAAAGAAAATGAGAAACAGCCTAAAAGAAGAGTACGAAAATAGAAATCGACCACTCAAAAGAAAGAAATCGACCAAAAAAAATATGGGGACGCTAATAGAGTTTCCAGAAAGGTGGCTAGTTCTTTTGTCAACCAAATAAAATGTACACATAATCATTGCAAAATACGAACAGTTACCAGTCGGGATGTCACGACCCAATTTTCGGGGCCGTGATGGCACCTAAGTGTTACATCCTTAGGCGAACCACGAATAATTAAACTGACTCATAATGATAATTTAGATAGAAATATTTCAATAAAATGTAGGTGTAGACATCCACCCAAAATACAGTGTCAATAGAGCATCTACGAATTCTGACATCCGATATATATATATAAACATAAATAAATATATATATATATATATATATATATATATATATATATATATATATATATATATATATATATATATATATATATATATATATATAAAATACAAGATGTAGGAAGCGACTAAACACTAAGGTGGATCAGACGGTATGCCACCGCGAACCATGCGGTTGGCTCACCTCAAGCAAAAATAGCCACAGCCTCGAACGGATCAGATAAGTCCAGCTGTCTGACTAGTAGAAGGATCTGCACATTTAAACAGTAAGTTATGAGCCAAAGCCCAGTAAGATCATCGACAGGCCCGCTAAATTACCCTTTCGGGACAAGTCTTTGATAATGCATTAGCAGATAACGGAAGTACAATCCGCACCTTTACAGTAAACCATAAACATTACATGCGATAATATAATTATCAATAACACAAGCAATAATACGCGAATACATAACATGGTCAATAATATAAAGATACATAATATAGGCAGCATATACAATATTATATTGATACTATGGCATAAGCAATAATATAATAAACACACAGCATGGCGATGATATATCTCGCATACCACATAGATAATAATATACCTAGCACATAGCATAAGCACACACCCTGTGCGGCTTTGTTTATAGGTCATAACGCACCACAGGCCTCTGTCCCTATAAACAACTTTACTTATAGGTCATAACGCACCACAAGCCTCTGTCCCTATAAGTCTCCACATCTAGTTCATAACGCACCACCGGCCTCTGTCCCTAGATGGAATTTCGCTTCTAGGTCATAACGCACCACCGGCCTCTGTCCCTAGAGCATATCAATAATACACCGGCACACAACATCGACTATACACAAGTCACATTTGTGCTTTCTCCTTTTTGTATAAATATAACGAGTAGTACATAATACTATCTACTAGACAATGCTAATCAATTAAGTACTCCAGATCTTACTTAGCAAGATCAAATCTTATCCGCAAGCAAAATAGAGGTCAAGTCTCACTTACCTCAAAATCGGCTCAAGTGGCTAAGGAACGACCTCCTTTCCCAAACGATGTGCCTCCGTAAGACTCCTCTCTGAGCCAAAGAAATAGTGTCGCACTCGTAAGCATGTGAGGAAAGGATTCTAAGCCCTTACGCAATTTAAGAGGCAATTTACCAAAATACCCCCGGGTCTGACGTACCCAAAAACCCGTAAAATTTATGTTTCCGGACTCCCCATACTCCCACGAGTCCAAAAGTACCATTATTGTACATACCCGACTCCAACTCGATCATTTTTCCCATTTCACAAATCTAGGGTTCAAACCCTCTTTCCAAGGATCGTCACTTTTGATCCTCGGATTAAAGCGTTAAAAATGGGTAAGAATAGTTACCTTGTGTTTAGGAATGATTTTGGTACTTCAAATTCCCCTTGGAATCACTTTTAGAAGCTCAAAATATGAAAATAAAAATGAATGCCCGCCCTAGTGTATATAGCAGCCCGCAGCTTTAAAGAGTTGTACCACATGCTGTCCAAATTATACCTCACTGGATAGCTTTCAGTAAAATATCCATAACTTTTCATAGAAATGTCCAAATGATACGAGATTGGTGGCATTAGAACCAAAACTCAAAGAACTCTACGTGAGTTGCCTACGTATCCCGCCTTGGGAATCAGGTCACGCGTAGTTCGCATTACATCAAAGATTACATTCAACAATACTAACTTGCAGCTGCTTCAAATATAGTGTCTTGTGAAGACATTTGTGTTCAATTTTCAAACAGAATTAAGCAGCTTTTTTTTTAGCTTTGCACCAGGTCACCCACTGTTTTTGGGTCCAAACGGGACTCTACGAAGCTCAGAATGATCCCAAATTTTGTACACAAGTCATACAAGACTTGTGTGACATGTTCGTTAAGACGAAACTCAATTCGGATATCTAGAACTCAAAAAGTGGGTCTCACGGGAAAGGGTCAAATTTCGACTTTCGCCAAAATAGCGAATTTTAATCAAACGACCCCGGAATCCAAATTCGAAATTTGCTACAAGTCACAAATGACGATACGAACCTAACGGAACCCTCAGATCTCTCATCGGAGTTCGTTTACTCAAATCGAGCTCGAAAACCTCTTTTAACCTTTTTAAACTTCCGCAATGGAGACTTTATCAAAAGTCCTATCAAACGAGGTCCGTTTTCACTTCTGAAGGTTGCTACAGGTCATAAATTACCATACGAACCTAACGCAACTTTCAAATTTCACATCAGAGCTCATTTGCTCAAATCGAGCTCTGAAACCTCTTTTAGCCTTAACGAATATCCGAAACAGATGTCTTTCTCCGATACCTATCTAACAAAGTTCGTTTTAGCTAAAAAATTTCAGGCATGTCATAATGGACCTTACGGAGCTTTTGGGATTGTCGACACGCAAATTGAGGTCCCGATTCCCGAAACGACTATTTGAGGTCGTTACAATCTCCCCCACTTAGACTCTCGTTCGTCCTCGGACGAGCCCGAGTCTAAGGTAAGATTCATATTTTCACGAATATAATTACACGAATTTCGAGGACTCTCGCTACTATCCGAAATCATAAACAACAACATAACTTTCAGGCTTTAGAGATTGAAATCAAACCTGAATTATCGAAAAGGCGAGGATACTTCTCCCGCATGTCGGACTCGAGTTCCCAAGTGGCCTCTTCGCTAGGACGATTCTTCCATAGCACTTTAACCAGCGGGATCTCTTTCGACCTTAGCTTACGGATCTCTTTCGACCTTAGCTTACGGATCTCTCTAGCCGCAATAGCAATCGGCTCCTCCAAATAAGCCAAGTCCTCGTCGATCTTGACAGAAGCCATATCAATCACATGGGATGGATCATGAACATACTTTCGGAGCATAGATACGTGGAATACCGGATGAACTGACAGAGATGGAGGCAAAACAAGCCTATATGCAACAGCGCCAATGCGCTCCAAGACCTCAAAAGGACCAATGAACCTCGGACTAAGCTTGCCCTTTTTCCCGAATCTCATAACACCTTTCATCGGCGATACTTTAAGAAACACCCGGTCACCTACCATAAACACCAAATCTCTCCTCCTCCGATCCGCATAAGATATCTGTCGACTCTGAGCTGTGCGGAGCCGATCCTGAATGATTCGGACCTTATCTAAGGTCTGCTAAACTAGATCCGGACCCAACACCTTCACCTCTCCAGGTTCAAACCAACCAACTGGAGAACGACATCGGCGGCCATATAATGCCTCAAACGGAGCCATCTGGATAGAAGACTGATAACAGTTATTATAGGCAAATTCCGCCAAAGGCAAATAACTGTCCCAATGGCCTCCAAAGTAAATAGCAGAAGCCCTCAGCATATCCTCAAGAATCTGGATGGTCCTCTCGGACTGACCATCAGTCTGAAGATGAAATGCGGTGCTAAGATCCACTCGGGTACCCAGCTCCTTCTGAAATAATCTCCAGAACTGAGCTGTGAATTGAGTACCGCGATCTGATATAATAGAGATTGGAGCACCATGCAATCTCACAATCTGCTCGATAAAGATACGAGCTAAGCACTCCAATGAATAAGTAGTCCTCACGGGGATGAAATGAGCTGACTTGGTGAGACGATCCACCACTACCCATACTGAATCATGCTTGCCCAAGGTCAAAGGCAATCCAACCACAAAGTCCATAGTAATATGCTCCCATTTCCATTCTGGAATCGGCATGGACTGAGTCACCCCGGCTGGTCTTCTATGCTCATACTTTACCTGCTGACAATTTAAGCACCGAGACACATGATCAACAACATCTCTCTTCATTCCCTTCCACCAATATAACTCCCGAAGATCTTGATACATCTTCGTAATACCAGGATGAATAGAATACCGAGAACTTTGTGCCTCTGCCAATATCAGCTGCCTCAACTCCCCAACATTCGGAACACACAACCGACCGTTGAGCCGCAGTACACCATCATCACCGATCATAAATGAGGTCACTCCCCCACTTAAAACTCTATCTCGAATATCACGCAAATATGAATCATCAAATTGCTTTTCCTTGATCTGTGAATCTAGGGATGACTGAGTCCCTATATAAGCAAAAACTCGGTCTGGCACAGAATCATCAAATCGCACTCCACTAATGGACAAGGCCTGCAACTCTCGAGCTAGTGGTCTCATATCAACATCAAGATAGGCAAGGCTACCCATAGACTTCCTGCTCAGAGCATCAGCCACAACATTAGCTTTCCCGGGATGATACCTAATGGCGATGTCATAATCCTTAAGCAACTCCAACCATCGGCGATGCCTCCCGTTCAAGTCCTTCTGGGTGAACAGATACTGGAGACTCTTATGATCAGTGAAAATCTCACAAGGCTCACCATATAAATAATGCCTCCACAACTTCAATGCAAATACCACCGCCAATAACTCTAGATCGTGGACAGGGTAGTTCTTCTCATGCACTTTCAGTTGTCTCGAGGCATAAGCTATCACCTTGTCATTCTGCATCAAAACACCACCTAAGCCAATACCGGAAGTATCACAATAGACTGTGAATCCCCCGGATCCACTAGGCAAGGCCAATACAGGTGCTGTAGTCAAGACAGTCTTGAGCCTCTGAAAGCTAGACTCACAAGCAGCAGACCATAGAAAAGGAACATTCTTCTACATCAATTTAGTCAGTGGTGCTGATATGGAAGAAAATCCCTCCACGAATCGCCGATAATAACCTGCCAAGCCTAAGAAACTCCGAATCTCTGTAGGAGAAGTAGGCCTAGGCCAATTCTGAACGGCCTCCACTTTCTTGGGATCAACACCAGTACCGTCCTTGGTCACTATGTGACCCAGGAATGACACGGTATCCAGCCAGAACTCACATTTAGAGAATTTAGCATACAATTCATGGTCTCTCAAGGTCTGAAGGATAATTTTCAAGTGATGCTCATGCTCCCCTCGGCTCCTTGAATATATAAGGATGTCATCAATGAACACAATAATAAAAGAATCAAGATATGGCTTGAACACACGGTTCATAAGATCCATAAAGGCGGCTGGAGCATTTGTAAGCCCAAATGACATGACAAGAAACTCATAATGCCCATATCTCGTACGGAAAGCAGTCTTAGAAATATCCTCAGACCGAATCCTCAACTGATGATACCTCGATCTCAAGTCAATCTTGGAAAAATGAGTAGCACCCTCAAGCTGATCAAATAAATCATCTATACGCGGTAAAGGATATCTATTCTTGATAGTCACTTTGTTCAATTGCCGATAATCAATACACATGCGCATAAAACCATCCTTCTTCTTTACAAAAAGAACCGGAGCACCCCCAAGGAGACACACTGGGTCTAATGAAACCCTTATCAAGCAAATCTTGAATTTGCTCCTTCAATTCCCTCAACTCAGCAGGAGCCATACGATATGGAGGAATAGATATAGGCTGAGTACCTAGCAATATATCAATACAGAACTCAATCTCCCGCATAGGAGGCAAACCCGGCAAGTCATCCGGAAAGACCTCCGGATACTCGCATACTATCGGTACTCGATCAATAGATACCTCCTCCACTCGAACATCTCGAATAAAAGCAATATACCCTCTGCACCCGCGAGCTATCATCTTCTGAGCCTTCATGAATGATATGATCTTGTTCCTCAGAGAAGACCTGGAACCCTTCCAAATAGCCTTAGGCTCACCTTCGGCACCTATAGTCACGGACTTGGCATGGCAATCCAACGCCGCGTGACAGGATGCCAACCAATCCATGCCCATGATCACATAAAATTTCACCATATCTAGCAACATCAAGTCTACTAGAGACTCAACACCACAAATAGAAATCACACACTCCTGATACCCTTTATCTACACATATAGGATCTCCGACAGCCGTTGCCACCATAAATGGAGCATCAATAAAAACCAGATCCTTGCTCAAACAAGGTGAAAATCCAAGAGACACATAAGAGAATGTAGACCCCGGATCTATAAGGGCAAAGGCACTGCGGCCACAAACAGAAAGAGTACCTGTGATCACATCATTAGATGTCTCGGCATCCTGGCGTGTCATAGCAAAAACCTGAGCTGAACCTCCAGGACCACGAGCTCTCTGAACCGGCTGCCTAGGAGGAACCTGAATGACAGGCCTAGCTGCCTGAGGAGAAGACCGAACCATAGCAGCAGAACTCTGATGTCCTGCGGAGGTAGGTCCAGATGAAGTAACATAGGGGCAATCCCTAACAAAGTGCCTGGGATCCCCACACTGGTAACAAGCCTTACTACGGCCTCCTCCGCGTCCACCTCCGGGCCTGCACCTCCCATCGTGCCTCTGACGGCATCTCCCACAAACAGGTGGAACAGGCTGAGATGAATCCCCACGCCTCTGAGACGGCTGAGGCCTCTGAACACCCGACGAAGTACCCTGAGATGGTAAAGCAGCGGCCTGGGGAAGCCTAGGCTGAGTATGATCACGAAAACTCTGGCCACTATGTGAGGGGCCACCAGAAGTACCAGAATATCGCACCCTCTTGCTCGCCCTCTCTGCATCTGCTCTAGCATGAATGTCCTCCATACGCCTCGCAATATCAACCACATCATAATAAGACTTGTTGCCAATATGTGAGGCAACAGCCACCTGAAGACGAGGGGTGAAGACCCTCAACAAATCTAAGAACCTTGTCTCTCTCCAGCATAACCATAGCAGGCGCATATTGAGATAACTCTAAAAATCTGGTATCATAAGCAGTCACGGACATGCCTTCCTGTCTCAACAACTCAAACTCGCGTCTCTGGGCATCAAGATGACTCTGGGCACAAATCTACTCATAAACATAGCAACGAACTCGGTCCAAGTCAAGTGAGGAAGATCACTCGACCTCTGTCTCATCATAGAAGACCACCAAGTCTCGGCATCACCGGACAAACGGAAAGAAGCACATCTCACCCCAAGGGTGTCCCTAGTACCCAATACAGAAAATATCTTCTCGCATTTCTGAATATACCTCTGGGCAGTGCAAGTAGCTGGGGTACCATCGAACTCGGGAAGCTTGAGCTTCATAAAGGACTCAATCCTCCGAGCTACCTCCTCGTCACTCATAGAAAGAGCAGGAATAGAATGACCCAACTGAATACCCAACTGAGGAGCCAAAGTGGAAGGCTGAGCAATAGGACTAATAACTGGAGTAGACTGAGGAATCGCCGGAGTAGCCTCAGGAGTCGGCGTACTCATAGCTGGAGTAACTGGCTGGGGTACTGCAGAAGGTACTGGTATATCGCCCATAGGCGAGGCCTGAGATCCAAGCATGCCCATCATCCGCAATAGAACATCTGCAGAAATAGATACCGTTGTACCCGGCACAAGAGAAGGCATAGTCGATGGGACATGTGTGACGGGTATCTCAGAAGACACCGGTGGCACTGTACTAGTCTGTCTGGCAGCAGGAGGTCTGCCCACAGAAGCTCTGGTAGTAGCCGCTCTCGGCTGAGTAGGTGCCCGCGCACCAGTCCGTGTGCTACGCACAGCTCTCCCACGGACCGACTCAGTCAGTGCGTCACCAGCTCCCGAAGTAGAGGACGATCGCGTTCTCACCATCTGTCATAATCACATTAAAGGATTAGCACCTATGTAAGCATCATAGCACGAGAAGAGATGAAATGAAGGGAAACAACTCTTCCTAAAATGCCTTTGCAGCCTCTTGCTTATAAGTATGGTCGACAACATACCCATAAACAAGACTCTGCTCGGACACTGCTCCATTGACTCCCTAAGACTCGACTTACAACCTAGGGCTCTGATACCAATTTGTCACGACCCAATTTTCGGGGCCGTGATGGCACCTAAGTGTTACATCCTTAGGCGAACCATGAATAATTAAACTGACTCATAATGATAATTTTAGATAGAAATATTTCAATAAAATGTAGGTGTAGACATCCACCCAAAATACAGTGTCAATAGAGCATCTACGAATTCTGACATCCGTATATATATATATATATATATATATATATATATATATATATATATATATATATATATATATATAATACAAGATGTAGGAAGAGACTAAACACTAAGGTGGATCAGAGGGTATGCCACCGCGAACCATGCGGTTGGCTCACCTCAAGCAAAAATAGCCACAGCCTCGAAACGGATCAGATAAGTCCAGCTGTCTGACTAGTAGAATGATCTGCACATTTAAACAATAAGTTATGAGCCAAAGCCCAGTAAGATCATCGACAGGCCCGCTAAATTACCCTTTCGAGACAAGTCTTTGATAATGCATTAGCAGATAACGGAAGTACAATCCACACCTTTACAGCAACCCATAAACATTACATGCGATAAAATAATTATACAATAACACAAGCAATAATACGCGAATACATAACATGGTCAATAATATAAAGATACATAATATAGGCAGCATATACAATATTATATTGATACTATGGCATAAGCAACAATATAATAAACACACAGCATGGCGATGATATATCTCGCATACCATATAGATAATGATATACCTAGCACATAGCATAAGCACACACCCTGTGCGGCTTTGTTTATAGGTCATAACGCACCACAGGCCTCTGTCCCTATAAACAACTTTACTTATAGGTCATAACGCACCACAAGCCTCTGTCCCTATAAGTCTCCACATCTAGTTCATAACGCACCACCGGCCTTTGTCCCTAGATGGAATTTCGCTTCTAGGTCATAATGCACCACCGGCCTCTGTCCCTAGAGCATATCAATAATACACCGGCACACAACATCGACTATACACAAGTCACATTTGTGCTTTCTCCTTTTTGTATAAATATACGAGTAGTACATAATACTATCTACTAGACAATGCTAGTCAATTAAGTACTCGACATCTTACTTAGCAAGATCAAATCTTATCCGCAAGCAAAATAGAGGTCAAGTCTCACTTACCTCAAAATCGGCTCAAGTAGCTAAGGAACGACCTCATTTCCCAAACGATGTGCCTCCGTAAGACTCCTCTCTGAGCCAAAGAAATAGTGTCGCACTCGTAAGCATGTGAGGAAAGGATTCTAAGCCCTTACGCAATTTAAGAGGCAATTTACCAAAATACCCCCGGGTCTGACGTACCCAAAAACCCGTAAAATTTATGTTTCCGGACTCCCCATACTCCCACGAGTCCAAAAGTACCATTATTGTACATACCCGAGTCCAACTCGGTCATTTTTCCCATTTCACAAATCTAGGGTTCAAACCCTCTTTCCAAGGATCGTCACTTTTGATCCTCGGATTAAAGCGTTAAAAATGGGTAAGAATAGTTACCTTGTGTTTAGGAATGATTTTGGTACTTCAAATTCCCCTTGGAATCACTTTTAGAAGCTCAAAACATGAAAATAAAAATGAATGCCCGCCCTAGTGTATATAGCAGCCCGCAGCTTTAAAGAGTTGTACCACTTGCTGTCCAAATTATACCTCACTGGATAGCTTTCAGTAAAATATCCATAACTTTTCATAGTAATGTCCAAATGATACGAGATTGGTGGCATTAGAACCACAACTCAAAGAGCTACAACTTTCATGTTTTGACTTTGTTCCAAATCCTTATGGATTGATCTGAAAAATCGATTTCTTTCCGGCTGAACAGTAAAAACAGAATTCAGCAGCTTTTTTTGGCTTTGCACCAGGTCAGCCACTGTTTTTGGGTCCAAACGGGACCCTACGAAGCTCGGAAGGACCCCAAATTTTGTACACAAGTCATACAAGACTTGTGTGACATGCTCGTGAAGACGAAACTCAATTCGGATCTCTAGAACTCAAAAAGTGGGTCTCACGGGAAAGGGTCAAATTTCGACTTTCGCCAAAATAGCAAATTTTAATCAAACGACCCCGGAATCTAAATTCAAAAGTTGCTACAAGTCACAAATGACGATACAAACCTAACGGAACCCTCTGATCTCTCATCGGAGTTCGTTTACTCAAATCGAGCTCGAAAACCTCTTTTAACCTTTTTAAACTTCCGCAACGGAGACTTTATCGAAAGTCCTATCAAACGAGGTCCGTTTTCACTTCTGAAGGTTGCTACAGGTCATAAATTACCATACGAACCTAACGCAACTTTTAAATTTCACATCAGAGCTCATTTGCTCAAATCGAGCTCTGAAACCTCTTTTTGCCTTAACGAATATCTGAAACAGATGTCTTTCTCCGATACCTATCTAACAAAGTTCGTTTTAGCTAAAAAAAATTCAGGAATGTCATAATGGACCTTACGGAGCTTTTGGGATTGTCGACACGCAAATTGAGGTTCTGATTCCCAAAACGACTATTTGAGGTCGTTACACGGGAAGGGAGGCAAAGAAAGAAAGAGTAGTGGAAGGAATATTCAACAAATACACGTGTTAGCAAAATGAGCATTTGGTCGTCCAAAGGACTCAAGATTCTATATTATAGAAAACATGGCAAAGCTTGTCCCAAACAATGCGTATATCTTTAATCTTTTCCCGACCAACGTTTCGATCAAAGTAGTCATACATGAAACATAGGAGTACATCACAAGAATGATAAATAGAAACATATGAACAAACATATTTTCCTAATTGAAGTAACTGAGGTAACAAAAAAATTATGAAAGCAAGCATATCTGCCCAACTGGAGTAGCCAACTTCGCATCTGCTATCCCTCACTTAAACCTTGCGACATCATTTGCAAAGAAATTCCAGTTTGATCTCCTTGATATTTCCCAAGATATCTTTCATGTTCAACCTCTCACTAGGAGATTCAACTGTGCAATTTAATGCCAACTCCAAAATAGAAGACGCACAATGCAGCTTTTTGTTAAAACCAGTCTCTTCTGGTTCCAATAAGGTGGAATCAACAATATCTTCTACTGCTACAGCATGTGAATTACATTCCCAACTCCTCATGCTCAAATTTTATTGAAACATTTCATCCTGTGGCCTTTTTCTTGTGAAAGTTTCCATGAGCATAATGCCATAGCTGTATACATCACAACTTGTTGAAACTAATCCTGTTGATCCATACTCTAATGAGATTGAGAGGTGAAATTGAGAAAAGGTCCTGTACTTGGGATTTCACTTTCTAATCTATTGAACAACATATTGAAATCCTCCAGGTAGTTAAGTGCCTCTAATGATTTTGGAATCACGCCTGAAAGAATGTTATTAGAAAGATGCAATGTTTCCAAACTTATCATATTTCCGAGTGACTCCGGAATAGATCCTTGCAATCCATTATAAGCCAAAGAGAGATAATTTAATGTCTGCAACTCTCCAGCAGTGGCTGGAATACTTGCTGAAAGTTTATTCCTCGGTAGACGTATGGTTGTTATGGCAATCAGATTTCCGAAATTGGGAGGCAAAGAACCAACCAAAGAATTATTCGACAAGTGAAGCTCCACAAGATCTTTGAGGCTCCATAGACTCATAGGTATGTTAATAAGCCTATTCGAACTTAGATCGATTTCTCTCAAAGAGGTAACATTGCCAATGCAATATGGTATTGTGACCAAGATCCAACCCGTTCCAACTTCAGTAGTTTGCAAATACACTTTGGGATGGGCCGATTTAACTTATTCTGACCAAGATCTAACGCTTGAAGATTATGCAAATCGCATAATGTTCCAGGCATTGAAGTCATAGCCGAACAGGGATAATATGAATAAGTTAGTTAAATTCCCAATTCCTAATGGTTTCAGAACGATATAAATAAAAGCGTTCAAGAGAAGTGGAGAGATTGCCAATGGAATCTGGAAGCTCACCATTATCACCGATTGCTAAATACCTTAAAGATGTTCAGTTGGGCAAAAATACTTAGATGATAAGTAAGTTATTTTGGAACAATGTCAAATCTTCAAGCTGTCTACCACTGATTTTGTTACTCTCAAGATATAATTCCTTTAGATTTGAAGAATTGGAGATTGAGCTGGGTATAACTCCACCAATGTTGAAGAGCCAAATACTGTAGATTACTTGAAGCAGATGGAAGACGTTATTGAAACCAGAGCAAGATCCATCTCTTCTAGTGTAGAGATATTGAAGAGCGCTTCCGGTATAAAACCATTTACTGTAATTCATTAGTACCTAGATAAAGAAACTCCAATTTGTGAATCTCTCTGGGTATAACTCCTGACATTATACATGTCAAAAACAGACGATGCAATTAGTCTAGCTTACAAACCAAGAATAGGTTTAGGGGTGTTCATGGTACGGTACGGTACGGTACGGTTTTAAGCTTATCGGTAACGGTAAATCGGTTAACGGTATGTAATTATGTAAAACCAATACCGTACCGATAAGCTATCGGTTATCGGTAGTTAACGGTTCGGTAGTTAACGGTTCGGAAAGCGGTATACCGAAGCCACAAAAACCCAGATTTACAAAAGGAAGTAATCAAAGAAAGCTTGCTGGATTAATAAGAAATCTCACAAAAGCACATAAAAAGATTAGCTTTACTCTTAAATGTACAACTTATAAACTTTTGTTACAAGCAGCAGCACAACCTATAGAAAAGAAAATTAGCCAAAAGAAGGTAAATTTCATTCATATCTTTCATAAACAGACAGCTATTAATATTACTTATCAACATTAGCAACCTCAATCAAGGGATTATCATTTTACAGTAATGTTTCCTCCGCCAACATCTATGCACCTTCTGCAATGTTTTCTCCCCAACATTCTCCATCTTAGAATGTTGTAATGACAAATTCAAAATGGGTCAGGCCTCATATGTTTGTAACGACAAATAGCCACTAGTAGCAATAATATTTATACTTTAACATATAAATTAATATACTAATAATAAATAAAATACATAAAAATTATATTAAAAAATCCTTATCGGTTATCGGTACGGTAACGGTAATGATATATAGAAACCGTTACCATACCAATATCTTATCGGTATTAGAAATTTATACCATTACCGAACCAATAACCGTTATACCGATACCGTTATGCTTATCGGTAGCGGTAACGGTTCGGTTTTGCACACCCCTAAATAGGTTGCTTCAAAATGTTAAATTGTTGCTGTTGAGATCAATATAATGACATGTTGGATAGGGTATGTCGTATTGAACCCACAATTTGGTTGACCCCTAATTCTAATTTCTGCAAGTTTCGTAAATTGCCAATTTTTGTTTGAATTGTGCCTGCAAATTATATTAACAAACAGTTCTAACTTCTATCCAACTAACATATTCCTTGGTCAATCAGGTGAAAATTTGAACCACATACGTACATACTTTTACGGCATACCAAATATTTAAATAAAATTAGGTCACTTAAAAGGTAATTTCAAGAAGGAAAAAAAAGGCAATTTCAGCTAAATCTAAGATAAGTACAATAAATTAGTAATTTCATAGAAATAGTAATAAACTTGTTGTCACATGATAAAATTTCAATGATCGTATTAAAAAACCTTATAATATAAGTATATCATCATACTACTATAAAAGCATGTACTCATAAATAAGAAAAGTCAGATTACCAAAAAGTCCCTAATACATAAATATCCTTGTTAAGGCTAATATCTTATGATAGTATTTTAAAAACCCTACGTATTAAAAAAATAAACCACCGCTTAGAGGCAGCCCAAGTGAATGGACGCTGCGCTTTGCAACCGTCCTCAAATATGAACTTGGCCACACACATTTTGTGTCTCTCATCTTATTTCTGAAACCAATTATTCTCGATTGGCCACTGCACCGAGGTAATTCTCAATCTCTTTCTCATCATTAGTTAATTTGCTTTCCATTGTTTTGCTCAAGGGAATCACCAACTTATCGGTTGGTTGTTTTATAATTTAACTAATGCTATCATTTGAAAATGCCAATATTTTGGTTCTGTAGCAATCCTTTCCATCATATGTATATATGTGCTAATTATATCTCATAGGTAGTTTCGTTGCGTATCCAAAGCTATGACGTTAATAATTGAAAAAGTAACATTGGTGATTGGATGCATTTGTAACCTGCTTATTTTCTGAACATGTGGATCAAGAACATTGAACAATTTAATGCATCTGTTTTATATCTAATATAGTAATTTATTAGTAACAATGCAACAAAAACTACTACTCCATATACTTTTGAAGTTAAAAGAGTACTTCTTTAAGTTCAAATAACAGCATCCCCTTATCATCTGGCCCATTTAAACTACCTCAGTGCTCTACTCATAGTGAGGATATTGTTTCTTTCATGGTATACTGTGTGAATCTGTGTCATAAATAATTAGTGAACCAAAATGAAGCGGTTTGATTGTTTTCTTGCGATTTGATTGTTTTCTTACAATTTACGGTTAAAAAGCATTTGGTCCCTACACAACTAGCTCCCCGAGCGATTGAATTTAAATTTGGTTGTTGAACAAGTAAAATCAGAAAGTTATAAAGTAGATCATTGTGATATTAGAATGACGGTTCACATGATTATCCACACAAATATATAATCAATTTTTTTCATGTATGATTATCTATTCAAACCTTTTTTAATAATAATATTGATACTATATACAAGGTCGTGGCATGCACGTGCAACGTACGTTAAGAGAAACTAGTAAAATTTAAATCCTTTAAAACAGGCCAAACTTAAGTGTCTTGCCCACTAATTTTGTTGTTGCTCAAGGTGTTAATACCCAGTTAACAAACTTTAAACTTGTCTCATGCTCAAAAAGCTTTCGAATATGAATTAGCTTCGTATTCCTTTGCTATCTTAGATTTTACCGATTTACATTTTCCATAGAGTAGTAATTTTTCATATTCTTTTTGCTTATCTAGGGATCTTGCTCATACGTATTTAATAAGATTTTGCGCATGTGTTGCATTATTCTTCGTTAGTCCTTCTGAAATGCAATGTCTTTTAACAGCATTATAGCTGGGTGTTCGAGATATTCTAGGATAGACTCCAACCATGATTTTTATTTTTGGTTCAAGTCCATGGAAATCTTGATTATGATAAACGTATACACATAGTACTGGGACCGTTATTAATTTGAGGGCAAGGGAACATGAGTTTTTTTATCAAAATAAAATGTGTTCAACATCACAAAATATGTATTGAAGACACTTTTATGGAAAAAAAAAACGTGCTAAAGGGAGTAAATTTATAGGAGGTCATTCACCTTTTAGATTTGTTATCCAAAAGTCGCAATTCTTTATTTTGTTACACATAAAATATGTGTCACGATATAGGCTAATACATCAACCCTATTTTATATAAAAATCATGTACTCTATTAAAATGACATATCATTATTTATGCAAAGGAATATCATCCTAATGAAAGCCTGATTCTTCCCTTATCAATGTTTGAGATGCCGGTCGGGGCGGGGATAAGCTTGCTTCTTCACAAGCCTATCCCCCTAAAAAAACTTTCTTAGCTTGTCAAACTTTTTCTCCTTCACCAGGAAAGTTATCCGGAGGACATGTCCACCCTTGAGAGCAAGGTGATGGACGCGTTGGCCCGACTCTTGACATCAGATCATCTTGGACGTTTACTGATTCTATTCTTCTGAGTGTTAAAAAAAATTTAGACAAAATTTACTTTCTGATACTTAAAAGCAAAGCTAAATGACTTTTTTGTAACAAAATAAAGAATAATGACTTCTGACTAATGAAAATAAACTTGGAAGACATTTGTGTAACAACATAAAGAATTGTGACTTTACCAAAAAGACCTCCCATTAAAGTTACTCTGCTAAAGGCAAGAAGATGAGCCTTCAAGTATGTAGCTTGCAAGTTGTTAACATTGAGGATTAAGAACTGAAGCCTCTCCAAGTTTACAATATCTGGTGGAATGGTCCCATTCAAGTTATTTCGCCCCACAGAAAGTAACTCCAAATTATGAAGATTCCCAATCTTTCTCGGTATGGAACCACTTAATTGATTAAACTAATTTGTGAAGTCTCCCGATCTCTCTAGGTATAATACCTGCTAGCATAGAGATAATACAAAAGACAGGGGTGAACTTTATTTTTGGTCTTATTTTAACTTCCATGAACCCCTCAGAAAGAGTAAGGTTACTAAATTGCATCAATATAGATTACATTTAGATCAAACTTAACATCTACTATTGACTTTTATATATCAATCAACAATCAGCAATTTCCATGTAAGATGCCAGACTAGGCAGTTTCAATCACTAAACAAGAACTCGTTGCTAGAGTTACCTGTTAAATTATTGGTGGTGAAATTAATTAACTGTAGTGATGACATGTCAGATATGGTGCGCGGTATTGAACCCACAATCTGGTTGCTCTCCAGTTGTAAATGTTGCAAGTTTCGTAAATTACCAATCTTCGCTGGAATTGTGCCTGCATATTATTTTAACAAAGAATTTAACTTCTATGAATTGACAGTGTAAGAAAATATCACACAATTAGGTCATTTAACAGGTAATTCTAAGATAAATAGTACTCCTATACTCTATAGAATTTGTTTAACTTAAACCTTTTAACAAAAGGAAAACTTAACGTCCCCTCCTCCCCGCACCCACACACACAAAAAATGAAATATGATTAAAAACATCATAATCTTTTTATAGAAAACATGTTAACGAATGGTGCTAAAGGCAAACGATAAGAGTTTTAAGTAGGTACCTTGCAAGTTGTTTCCCCCAAGGCTTAAGATCTCAAGCTTCTCCAAGTTTACAATTTCTGGTGGAATGGTTCCATCGAGATTATTGTATGACAATGCCAAGTCCAACAGTTCTGTGCAATTAGACAAACCTGTTGGAATATAACCATTCAGCTGGTTGGAAATTATTGAAATGTGCTTGATTCTTTGAAGACGGTGGCATATATCTATAGGAAGACTCCCTGATAAGTGATTATATGTGAGAGCTAAAGTCTCCAACGAGGATATGTTGAAAATGGAGAAAGGGATGGAGCCAGTAAGTTGGTTACTGACTAAAACCAACTCCTTTAGACTCTCAAGTTTGCCAATATCTATAGGAAAACTGCCTTGAAGATGATTGTTTGCAACACTGAGAGTTTCTAACTTGGAAAAGTTAGAAATAAATGCAGGAGGTATATGAGTGAAATTGTTGTTAACAAGAATTAACATCTGAAGCTGAGAGAAGAAACCAAACCACATTGGAATCTCTCCAGTGAAATTATTATATGCGAGGTCCATCACCTTCAATCTACGTAGACGAGACAAATTTTGAGGGAGGTCTCCATGTAAATTATTTTTGCTCACATCAAGAGAAACAAGGAACGAGAGGTTTCCCAACTGTTGCGGAATGGTCCCCTGAATGTGCATGTTGGATACATTTAGCGCTGTCACCCTATGGTGGCGAGAGCCACAAGTGACTCCAATCCAATCGCAAACTGAAGCTTGAGAAGTCCAGTTTTGGGTTAAGGGATGAGAAGAGTTAAGAGTAACACTGGCTCTAGAGGCAAGAAGTGCTGATTAATCTGTGTTTATGCTTTTGAAAATGTGTGCCTCTAAAAAGCATAGTTGCAAGACTAATAAAAAAAAAAGAAAGAGAAGGACTTCTCCATTCGTACTGCTACGCGGCGTCATCTTGAGTTTGCTTAGAAGGGCAACGTACGCTGGCCAATGGTCCCCTCCGCATGCTAGATTAGAGCGTCAGTGTCGTGCAGAAAAACCGATGTCAATCACAGTGTGTATAAAAAGAGTAATTGAAAATGAAAGTCGTTCCACTTGCTTGTATTAATCAAAAGCAAACCAATTACAAGAAAGCCAACATGGTGTCGAGGGGGCGAGACACCAGAGCAGAAATATGAAAGCAGCTTACAGTTTGTTCGAATTCTTATACCCCCTATATATGTTCTTAAAAAATAAACCCATGTCATAGCAGCAGACACTAAGGGCTAGACAATCATACTAGAAAATACAGAAAGATAAACCTAACTATATTTATATGATGTGCAGCACTTTGAGGGGCCGCATCCTTCTCTGCGTCTTCATGGCTTGCGCACAGGGCGCAAGGCTTTGGCGTGTGCAGGCGCGGGGCAATCTGCGTTGAGTTGAGCATCCGTTGGTCGCATGGCATACGCGCACTCCAGTGCGGGATAGGCAGCATTGTGGCGCGCATGCACAGGTCGCATGGCGTTGGCGCACTCAAGTACGGGGCGCACGGGCGCTGGATGCGGGCAGGCTTTGAGGGCGCTGTCAGCTTGCTGTGTGCGGGCACGCTCAACCGGTGGGGGCGACATACGCAGATGCGCATATAGATCTTGGCGCGGCCACAACCGTGGCACTAGGCGTCTTGAGGCTTGCCAGGCACCACGGGGCGCGCCCAAGGAGTCATGGGGCACGGCTGAGAGGCCGCCCATGACATTCTCCCCTACCTCAGTTGGCGACGTCCTCGACACCTTCCTTGCAAGATAAACAGCTATCAGGTCCTTGAAGACTTTGAGGTCTGATCCCCTCTCCCAGGTGTTCTCTTCAGTATCACATCCGCTCCATTTCACCAAAAATTCCTGGTGATCTTTCCTTGAGGTATGAATAACACGGTTATCAAGGATAGCTTCTGCTACTTTCTTCCCTGACCACTTATTCTTCCTGATGCTCGGCATTGTGAGGTGGCTTCTGGAAGGATCATCCTTATCTTCTTGGAAAGGCTTCAGCAGGCTGATATGAAAAACGGGATGGATTTTCCACCAAGTTGGTAATTCAACTCGATAGGCAACTTTTCCCACACATTTCACAATGGACAGAGGTCCAATGTATTTCTGCAAAAGACGCGAGTCATGACCTCCCGCAAACAGATATCTCTTGGGGATCTTTACCATCACCTTATCCCCAATTTATACTCCACAAAACGCCGGTTTTGATCTGCATACTTTTTCATCCTTCTTTGTGCTTTTTCAAGATAGCTCCGCACTATCTCTAGATTTCTCTTCCACTATCTTGAGAAACTCGCAACTCGAGGAGACTTTGACACATTTGGTGTATCAACAGTATGCGAGAGAAGAGATTGTTTTCCCATGATAATTTTAAAAGTGTTCCTGTTGGTACTTGAGCATTTTTGGGCACTGAAGCACAACTGGGCAGACTCCAGTAGCTTCACCCAATTCTTCCGAGATCCAGTCACAAAATGCCTAAGATATTCTTCAAGCACCCCGTTAAACCGCTCCGTCTGGCCATCAGATTCTAGATGAAAGCTGGAGCTGTGGCTTAACTTAGACCCGAGACACTTGAAGAGCTCGGTCCAAAAGTAACTAGTGAATCACGAGTCGTGATCACTAACAATATCTCTAGGCAGACCCCAATACTTCACCACATGAGCAAAGAAGAGCCCGGCCGTCTCTTCAACTGCTATGCATTTTGGGGCTGCTATTAAATTTGCGTATTTAGAAAACCGATCAACCACTACTAGAATAGCTGTTAAATCTCTGACCTTGGGCAATCCGGTGATAAAATCCAGAGAGGCCTTTTTGGGACAGGTAGCGGCTGCAATAGTCCCGCTTGTGTCAAACGGTCTGGCTTGTCTTTCTGGCAAACTAAACAGGTTCGCACATATTGATCTACATCATCCGCCATCTGGGGCCAATAGTATGTGTGTTGAAGCAGCGCTAGAGTCCTACCTATTCCGGGATGGCCGGCCCAGAGGGTATCATGGAATTCTTCAATAGGGTCTTCCGCAAATCACCTCCCTTGGGCATATAGATCCGCTTGCCTTTTGTCTTGAGCAAACCATCATCCATATAGAACTGATGCGTCTTCCCTTGCTCCACAACGCTGATCAAATCTTGAGCAGCAGTGTCACGAACAAGAAGATCCTTGATCTGATCCTTAATATTGGTGGTTACCTCGCTTCCCTTAAGGGTGGCGAGCGCACACACCGCGATTAAGTCGGCCCTCCGACTTAGCGCATTAGCAACTTGGTTTAACTTCCCACTCTTGTATTCCAAGTGGAAATTAAACTTGGCAAGGAGTTCTTTCCATCTCGCCTGTCTCCCATTCAGTTTTGGCTGTGTCATAAAATAGCTGACAGTAGTGTTGTCAGTCTTGACAACAAGGGTGCTCCCAATAAGTAATGGCGCCATAAGCACAAACAATGGACCACAACCAACAACTCTTTTTCATGGGTTGCATAACGCCGTTCCGCATCCTTAAGTTTCCGGCTCTCATAAGCAACCGAGTGCCCCTCTTGCATCAAAACTCCACCAAACGTGAAGTCTGAGGCATCAGTCTGTACTTGAAACGGCTTGGCCATATCAGGAAGGGCCAAAACCGGGCTGCTTGACATAGCCCTCTTCAAAGTAGCAAAGACCTTCTCACGCCTTGGACACCACTCCCATGGCGTGGCCTTTTTTAAAAGTTCCATCAGGGGCACAACGATAAGATAATAATCCTTCACGAACCGCCAATAGAAATTACATACGCCCCAAGAAAGATCTTAGGGCATGAATATCCGTTGGTGGTTGCCAATCAGTAATGGCCTGAATTTTCCTGCCATCCATCTTGATTCGTCCCTCTTCGACTATATGCCCAAGGAAATCGATATGCTTTTGGGCAAAAGCGCATTTCGACGGCTTGGCATATAGCTCGTGCTCCGTTAGTCTTGTCAAGACCTTCTTCAAATGAATCATATGATCCTCCATGTTTTTGCTATAAATCACAATGTCAACAAGATAGACAACCATAAATTCATCTATAAACTCCCGGAAGACTTGATTCATCAGTGTACAGAACGTTGCTGGAGCGTTAGTTAGGCCGAACGGCATAACTAGGAAATCAAAAGATCCATATCTTGTGACACAGGTTGTTTTGTGCCCATCTCCTTCAGCGATGTGCACCTGACAATAGCCTGATCTCAGGTCTATTTTTGTGGATATCTTAACACCACCCAGCCTGTCAAATAAGTCCGCCATCAAGGGAATAGGATATTTGTTCTTCACAGTAATTTTATTCAACGCTCTATAGTCCACACAGAGCCTTAAGAAGCCGTCGTGCTTCTTTTGAAATAGCACATGCGACCCATAAGGGGACTTAGAGGACACAATAATTCCAGCATCCAGCATTTCCATCAATTATCTCCGAAGCTCGGTGAGTTCGGGTTGTGATATTCGATACGGCGCACTGGCAGGAGGCCTTGCGCCCGGCACCAGTTCAATCTGATGATCCACATCTCGCTTAGGAGGTAGTCTCCTAGGCATTTCTAGTGGCATCACGTCTTCAAAGTCCACCAACATATCCTTCACAGCAGAAGGAATAGGGCCAGATGCCCGCTCAATCTCGTCCAAGCATAAGGTAGCCAAGAACGTTGGTTCTTATCTCTTGACACCCTTCTTCAGCTGCATAGCCGAGATGCTCCTCTCGTTCAACTTCCCAGACAAAGTTGAAACCGTGCATGGTTTTGCCTCCATGATAAGTAGGGCATCTCCATGCGGCAAGACCGCGGTCTGAGTTTCCCGCAAAAATTCCAAACTAAGAATCAATTTGAAATCATCCATCGTGACTACAGATAACGTAGTCTTCCTTTCATAGGGGCCCAGTTTGATTGGGACTCCCTTCGCCACACCTCCAACAGGTTGAGCTGGAGAGTTAATAGCCTTCACTCGACCATGACCTTTCTCCACGACGAGTCCTAGCCGCACCACTTCTGTAGCAGCCAAATAATTATGAGTAGCACTTGTGTCTATCATCACACGAACAGGTTTGTCATTAACCCGAATGTCGATGTACATAAGTCCCTTACTTTTGCCAACCCGAAGTTAGGCATCGGCTTCAGAATTCTTCTTCTGACCAGGATGATCATCTTTCTTCTTCAACCGAAGACCTGCAGAACTTGATTCACCCACTTCTTGAGAGATTGAGAAGAACGTGTGCGAGAAACCACCAATCGGAGCCTCACCGTCATCCTCATCCTCTTCGTCTACTTCTTCTTCATCAAGAGTTTCATGGGCATTCAGCTTCCTCTTTTCAGGGCAATCAGCAACCCTATGAGGACCCCCCACATTCGAAGTATCCACCTTTAGGAACAAAGGTGGCTCCCTTTCCTTTGTTTTGAGCTACCGTATTGCTACTGCTCGAGGAAGAGGCCTTGGAATAATTATTACTCCGCTCTCCCCCACCTTTGCTAGGACCACTTTTATTTGATTGGCCCCCTTTGTAGTTGTTACCACCAGCAGAACGTGGAGTCGTCTGCTGCCTATCATTTCGAGTATCCACTTGATAGTCCGCAATGCACTCAGCAGCCTGAATAACCCTTGCTAATGTGTCCACCCTTTGCCTTTGTAACTCGGCAACTGCCTTGAAATATTGTTCCATGTCGAACAAGAAATTATCGACTTCTTTAGCACTTCGAGCACCATTGTAATGCTTGGGCTCTGGGAACTTCATCTTTTGTTTGGGAGTAATATTCATTGCACCCCCACCTCCGTTTCCTCCTCCTCCTCTGAGAAGGCCCTGCATGACTTGAGCCATCAAGTTGTTCACAGTGTTTTTGCAATGCCGCATGCGACGCTGCATTCTCATCCAACTGTTGTTGTATAGTAGCATTCCTTTCCTCGCTCGCATCGAGCTTATTCTTGACCGCAGCAAGACGCGGTCATTCTCCATATCTTGGCTCATGTGAGCGATGTCTGTCACGCTCCGATGCACAAGACGACTAAGATCATCCAGACTCTCCTCAAGACTAGTTTTGAGATCTGGGACCGTCCCTACGATCTCTTTTAGTGCCTCGACTGCTTCTTCGAGCGCACCAACCCTTTCACCGTTTGTTTTCTTGCCACCAGCCAGGTTCCATATTGTCTGTCAACCTTTTCCTTTGTCCGTTGTCAAGCCTAGGCTCTGATACCAACTGTTACGCGGCGCCTTCTTTGATTTTGCTTAGAAGGACAATGTACGTTGGCTAATGGTCCCCTCCGCACGGCACTAACACTCTCGCTAGACTAGAGCGTCAGTGCCGTGCGGAAAAATCGATGTCAATCACAGTGTGTATAAAAAGATTAATTGAAAATGAAATTCGTTGCACTTGCTTGTATTAATCAAAAGCCAACCGATAACAAGAAAGCCAACATGGTGTCGAGGGGGTGAGACACCAGAGCAGAAATATGAAAGCAGCTTACAGTTTGTTCGAATCCTTATACCCCCTATATATGTTCTCAAAAAATAAACCCATGTCATAGCAGCAGACACTAAGGGGCTAGACAATCATACTAGAAAAATACAGAAAGATAAACCTAACGATATTTACATGATGTGCGGCACTTTGAGGGGCCGCATCCATGTCTGCGTCTTCATGGCTTGCGCACAGGGCGCAAGGCTTTGGCGCGCGCAGGCGCGGGGCAATCTGTGTTGAGTTGAGCATACGTTGGTCGCATGGCATAGGCGCAGTCCAGTGCGGGATAGGCAGCATTGTGGCACGCATGCGCAGGTCGCATGGTGTTGGCGCACTCAAGTGCAAGGTGCGCAGGCGCTGGATGCGGGCCGGCTTTGATGGCACTGTCAGCTTGTTGCGACCGGGCACGCTCAACCGGTGGGGCGACATACACTGGTGCGCATATAGATCTTGGGGCGGCCACAACCGTGGCACTAGGCGTCTTGAGGCTAGCCAGGGCACCACGGGGCGCGCCCAAGGAGTCATGAGGCACAGCTGAGAGGCCGCCCATGACAGTACAAGTGATTGGTAGACGGTAGTACTAGAAATGCAGATAAAATAAATAATAAAATGGTCAGCTATAAATAGGAATAAAGTTGCTAAGAAAATTGGAGCTTGGTGACATATCATCAAAGCAAGAGGGCTATTTGGGGAAAGTTATGCCGTGGATAAGGGGTTGTAAATTTTGGAGACTTGATTTTATTGTCTTCAGAAGGTCTTCCTTAAAAGACAATAGCTTCGAGATGGAGTCCATAACACTCTTTCTGATTTTTCTATGATTGTGACTTGATACCTGTATCGGGTGTTTACCCCCAACAAATAAATAAATAAATAACACATGTCACTCTATTTAATTATAATTATTACTAATAATTAACCATAGTTAACTACTATGTATTTTGCATGTGATCATAATTAATACTAATACGAAACTACTTAATAGTGATGCTAACTACGCCATGTTATCTTGTACAATATTACTGTCACTTTGTGGTTTAGTGCCACATTCGAAAGTGATACGAACCAAACTACACGGAAGCAAAATAATGAGACGCGGAAGCAAGTAAACACGTTGCCAAAGAAATATGGGACAGGGAAGAACAGAAATAGAAGAAAGAATGGATAATTCTAATCAAAACATGATCGATTATCCAAGGGAGAGAATGAAACTAAGATGACATCCATTCAGTTCCAAGTAAAGGAGTCCGTGAAGCTTCGGGCTTTCACAAGATAGGCTCGGCCTAATCTATCTCTATTCTCAATCAAAAACTAACTAATGAAATGAAAGACTAAGGGAAGCTTATATAGTTTTCCCATACATGAGTGTGAAATGAATAAAAGCCCCTAAGCCTAATTAAACAATAAAAAATGGCCCAAAATGCCCCCTTCAACTAATTCTGGACGCTGCCTGATCAATCCTTCATCGCGATCGCGCAAGGAAAGTCGCGATCGCGCAGAGTAATTTGCAGCTGCATCGCGATCGCGCAAAAAGGCTCGCGATCGCGCAGTGTAGTGCTTTTCGAGAATTCCAGCAAGCTTGCAGTTTGGTCTTCTGGCCTTCTTTGACTTGAATCTTGGTTTCCAAGCTCTCTTTGAAGTGTTCTAAGTCCCGCATGTTGAGCGTAAACTTCCCACGGTTTTGGATACCAATCTGGATTGTATCATTCTCCCCTTCTTAAAAGGATTTCATCCTCGAAATCAAGCCAATAAGACCTACAAGCAAGGCAAAGACAAACGAGCTTCCTACTCCAAGAGTAGGTTAGTGCCCAAAAGTGTGGAAAACACACTCTTATGGTAGAGCTAAGCATCAATATCAATTAAAAGGCTTATGTTCCCAAAGGAAACAATAACTTCTTGGCGAAACAATGAAGTGCATCCAACACTAGGATACACAAAGAGATCAATACGATATGGAATATGTAAGATATAGCAATCAAATTTCCTATGACCCCTAAGCGTATGACCAACACACCAAGCATTCAAATCAATATTATCACAATGTGACACATTGGCTTTGGCATGCTCAACACCCAAGGTGTGATCAACATGTGGGGTGAAGTAAACAAAATAGTTCAATTGGAAACGAACATCAAGTACTCCACTCCCCTTCTTGGAAGCACTCTCACACACAAAGAGTGACTTCCTCACCTCCAAATCAAACTCCAAGACAATCTCCCTCACTTAACAAACTCCAAATGAAGGTCTCCAAAATAGGTTCTTCATCATTATAGTCCACACAATGAAGGCTAGGGCTACTAGAAGATGATTCAATACAACGAATATCAAGACCACTCATCCCACTTGGAGTTCCAAACAATGGATCATCCATAGAGTCTAACTTCACAAACTATGGAGGTTCTATTTTACTACCAACCCTAGTCCGATACAATTCACTTCCACAGATGAGATTGTCTTCAAACAATGGAAATGTAAAAGCATGCATCTCAAATTTATGGTCACACAAAGCATAGTATCAAGACTAGGTTCTTCACCTCACTTGAGGAGTCATCGAAAACAAATCGATCCATCTCACACTCTAGAGACTCCTCAAGGTCACAAACATTCTCACTACGACACATAGGTCCACCATTGTCAAGCAATTCATCAAGGGAAAGAATAGGGTATTCATTCAACTCGTCTTCCCCTTTATCAAATATAGGTGGGGTGTCATAATAAGGTTCACAATCAAGGTTGTCACGACCCTAAAATTTTATTAAAAAAATAAAAGGTTGTGACTTAGGTGTTTAAAGGTACATAAATTATTGAGATTCTCGGAGTCGCCACTTGACATAGTTCAAAGGTATGCCAAGTCACCAAAGTGGTGTACCTAGAACACCTATCACTCGTAAATGGTCTGCATCAGAGTTCCGGGTAAGGATCTCGGTTGACTCTCGGGAAGGTGTTAGGCACCCTCGAGTCTTGTGCCAAGCACAGTTGCTTTTATTGACGCATTTCGACTATTTGAAATTGTTTGTTATGTTTTGCCTCAATTTGTTACGCTTCGATTTGATATTAATTTTTTTTGTTTAACAAATGAAACTCAAATCGAATATAATCGCACGAGAACTCCACTCGTTCGAAATCCTCTGATTTAAATAAATTAAGTCGCGCAGCCACTTCACTCATTCGAAATCTCTTGACTTAAATGAGTTCCACGTGGACAACTAGTTAATTAGATAGTTCTGGCTTATGTGGCCTCCGTATATCTTATTAGCTTGCTAATTTCTCAGTTGGGCCGGATTGCCGTTTAAAACTCTATAAATTGTTGGCCTTTCACCATTTCAAATAAGCTGCCGTATGTCTCGTTATCTTGCACCTAGGCTAGTTTTTCCATTATAAACTCATTTATCAACTTTGTTAAGTTATTGGCCCTTGGCCACTTCAAAGAAAAGCTATCGAATTTTAACAACCTAAAATGCAGTGCCTATTTATTAATATTTTATCCAGATCTATATATATATATATATATATATATATATATATATATATATATATATATATATATATATATATATATATATATATATATATATATATATATATATATATATATATATCTTTCCAACTTACAATTATTCACAATGTTGGCTTTATTCTAGGGAAAGAAGCTCCTAATATTCATAGTCAACGGAAATACTCAAGCTTGCTTAACTTCCAGTAACTATTTCAGCATAATGTGGTCAAGTATTTACCTTTTGCTTTACAAGTGGCCACAGCTTGCATACATCATATCATACAAACATAAAAGGAAACAAGAGTTCTTTTAGGCTTTTCAACAGGTTGTTTTCTCATTGTGAATATTTCAAAAAAACATAACTCTTATAACATAAAATGATGTGAAAATTTACTTATGAGTGATCTTCCAAGCAACATCAACAATGACCAACAACCAGCCCAAAGGAGCAACACCAGACGCACAAACAAACAACTAAAGCCCTTTTTTGAGCTCTATTTTAACCCTTAAATTTGAAACTTGAACTCAAATTTTCTAACTCTCTAGTATTTGCATTTTTTTCCTTACAAATTCTTCTCTCAAAAAATAACTCTCAAGTGTATTTCTCCTCTCTTTCCAAATCTGTCTTTTCTCAAGAGAGAAGTGGCTTTTTTTTCCTTTTCAGATCTTGGAGTCCCCAATAAATGAATGCAAAAACTCTCTTAAATTGACAAACAAAAGGTGGAGTCTAGAGAGGAAAAGCACAATCCCTTTTAAATGCTCCAGTCATGCGTGCTTTAGGCTTTTGCAAGGGACAAAAAGAGGTGCAGAGATTCCCTTTGCTAGGCAACAAAACATGGCTGCCAAAAGCCTATTTTTAAGGTGCTTTTATGTACCTTTCTTTGACTATTGTTCCCTCTCTTTTCAAGAGACAAAATCTGAAATTTAAGAAAACTAAACTACTCAAATTTAGTTAACTTAAACAAGTCTAATTGACTTGGAATTAAACTAACTACCTATCTATTGAACCAAGAAAAAACCAACTCCCAGCAGTTTTACATACAACAGAACAAACCAAGCAACTAATTATCAATTAGAATCATTTAGTAATCCTACAGCAGTTTACTTATGAACAAGCAAACATCTTTCATGGCAAAAGGAGTAGTTTCAGTTTTTTAGCTATGAACAAACAGGCAGGTTTGAACTGTTTCCATGTTTCAGCACTCCCTCAAATTATAATTCATGCTTAAACTAAACAAACATGGACATATTCATACCTGATAAGAACAAACAGTAAAAGCAGACATGCATATGATTCTTCAAGGTAACTTATAAAATTCCAATACTAGTCGACTGTTGATAGGGAACAAGTTTTAAGGCTAATATGCAATCCAATATTCTTGTTAACACATTACATTGTAAGCTACAATTCATCTTGAAACCAACAGATGATCAACTAACAATTTCCTACATTAGCAAACTAAACAAATAAGAACAACCAAAGGGACAAAAGGGTTCACTCCTAAACCGTCACAGCCATAGCGTCAATGACGCTGCCTTCGCCACCGCTGCCTCGCGCCTCAAATCATCTTTAGTACGTCACCATGAACAGCACCACGAACACCATGGAAAATCGCCTCGCCAAAGCAAAACATTCACCAAAATCCCTAATTTCGTCACTGTCATCACGTTCAGCCACCAAAGCGACGTCACTATCGCCATCAATGCCTTTCCACGACCAAGCTTTTACAGCAGCACCCTTAAACTGCCTCGCCCCCGCTTGTCAAGTAATCATCATCACCCAAACACTGCCTCGCCACCATTGCTAATATCAACATCACAGCCTCGCTAAACATCCACCACTAATTCAAACACACCCGATGCCTCACCTCGCCTCTCAAACACTGCAGCATCTCCGCCCTCGATGCACCACAGTAGCTAAACAATAATCACGACATCCAACATCGTTGCCTATCGTTTAAAAAACCACACCAGCCTCGCTTCATCGTCCCATCACCGCTATTATATCAGTCCAAATACAGCAACTTCTAAAGCCACTAGCACCACCGCGACGCAGCTTGACCAAACCAATGACACTTCCCACACCCGTCGCGACATCATCGTCCTCACCATGAAAACCAAAACAAAAACCCAGAAAGCAAAGGGATCGAGATAGGGGCAGATTGAACGAAAGTGGGGGAATGGAGAAGATTTCAAGGAAAATTACCTTCGCTGAAGTGAAGTGGAGACCAAGGAGTATCGGATGATGTAATATGAGGCGAGAGTTGATGGTTGTTGTGTCGTAACTGGTGGTGGACGGCAGAATCCGGCGAGGAGCTAAGTTGGGCAAGGTATTAGGTTTCTGTTGATTTGGGAAGGAAAAAAAATTGCCTAAAATGGCAATGAATCTTTATATATACTTAAGTAGTGGGCCGGGTCATTTGGGAGATTGGGCTAGCGGATCAGCAAAGGGGGCTTACTCTTTTTTCTAGGATTGAAACTAAATGGCCTAATGGCCTGTTAAGACCAAATACAAATCCTACACATTCAATTAAATAAATCACACAAGAGCACAAATAAAATTAAACTGCCAATTAACATTAATCACATGAATTGCATATTTTTTGAGATAATCTTTTGGTATTTTCCTACGCAAAAATTCAAGAAAACTAGCACGTTAATTTAAGCAATTTGAAATTTTCGTGCCAAAATTAGGTGATTACAAAGATCAACTACACAATCTTCACTAAGGAGAGATTCAATGAAAATCGAGCTCACATCATGATGTGGCTTATCATCCCTCTCAACTAGTGGTTCACAATCACACACAAGTTGACCAACCGACTCTACACTAGTTGCAAACACATTATAATCACACAATTCATCAACTAGTATAGAGTTTTCACAAACACTACCACATGACAAGGAAGTAGCATGTTCAAGGGAAGAACTTTCACATACCTTTGAAGTGGCCATCTTGCTCACTCAATGCACTTGAAGTGTCATGAATCGTTCCTTCACCTTGAATCTTACATTGAAAATCTTCTTCACCTTGTCCTTCCATTTTGGAACATGATTGAGGCTCCATTGGTTTGCCTCCAAGAGTACCTACACAATAATTCAAACAAGTAGAAGAAAAAGATAAAGGGTTAAGGTTAGAATAAGGGTATCCTCACTCTCAATGATTCTTTTTCCCTCTTTCTTTTCCCTCATTTTCTTTTCAAGGTCGGGTGTAGATTCGAGTGGTGACATCCCACTCATATCACTCAACACATCCTCTCCTTTTTTCACTCGAGGAATATCACCGGTCACTCCCTTACTCCTCTCAATCTTTTGTCTCTCAAATTCGGGCGAATTGGGATGAGGCCCAAGAAGCCGGAGTAGGTGGACTTTTAACATCAACCCCTAATCTAGAACTTAGAGACTCATCACTTGAGGTCTCCTTCTTCTTTGTTGGTGAACCATTTGGCTTTGAAGCTTGTGGATTCGGGTTCACCTTGTTGACACTTGCCAACTCCTTTCTAGCACTTGTCTCACCACCCCTTGTATTTGTAGGACTTCTTGTTTGCATCCTTTCAATCAAGGAATGAAGTAGCTCCTCGGACCTTTGCAATTCCCGAGAAACTCCACTCCAAGGTGATTCGCCCCTTGTCCCATGAGGTGCAAACTCATAAACCTTTTGGTACATGCCCACAAGAAATACATCTCTCTTAGCACTATAACGAAACTCTTTGTTAAGTAGCCATGGATCACCTTGCCAAACATCAAAATGTGTCATGGGATACACATCACACCAAATATAATACTTGTAACTTCCATGAGATTTGAGCACTCGAGCTTCATTGAAACCCACACTCCATTATACTTATAGGGATGTTTCAATTTATAGCATGGTATCCTTAGGGTCTCAACCAAAGAAGTGTTAATGCAATTGGCATCGGTACCTCCAATCTTGAGCAAGTATCCTCCATTGCCATTCACCTCAACATCGAACTTAATTCTACCCAAGTCTCGTATAGGTGCATCCAAGAAAGAGCTGGAATGTCCAAGACTATCAATACCAATAACTTGGGTCTCCCTCATCCCTCCTCTACCAGCAAGATTGCTAGTGTAACTTCCACTTCCCGTCATTCTTCCAACATTAGAAGTTTTGTTGAAAGTCGAGGAAGGAGTCTCATAGTCAATGGCACCACTCCTACTACTTCTACTCCTAGTATTGTTAGAACCGTACAAGCCTTTGGTAGCAAGAGCAACACCACTTCTCACTCCACCCTTCACATGGGAATTAGGAGCATTAACCCCTTTAGCACAGGTAGGATAAGAAATCCTCCCTTTTCCTATGGAACAACCACCTCCTCCTCTCATACTAATGGAAGGACCTCTACTACTCCCTTGCATTCCACTAGCAACACCAAGAGAAGATGTAAATGAACAATTCATATGATCAACCTCATCATCAATTCTCTCTATGTCACTATCATCATGTTCAAGTTCTTCACAAGAAGAGTAAGTATGAACATCATACCTTGAAGCGTCACCATCTTCGGATTCTTGACTAGAAGCATAAGGATCAACACATTCATCATCATGAGCTTCATAGTCCTCATTAACCTCACGATCATCATAGTGACCCGCTTCATCCTCATACGAACCATAGTTCCAGGAATCATCGTAGCAACACCCATCATCACCATCATAGGAACCATAGTCTCCATCATCTCCATACGAACTATACCCTCGACAATCATCATCCGAAGCCATAGCTATAATAAATAAGAGTAAAGGACCTCACAAGTTCACTCCCTCACGTGTATCACTCAAGTGATGTTCACTCAATTTTCTTTCCACTCGTGTAAACACTCAAGGTCTTTGGCTTTTATGACCACACTCTCTTGTTCTCACCACTCTAGCCTTTTTCCTCTCAAAGATAGCCTTATCCCCTTTATAGGAAACAAAATGAAAGATCAACAACTAGCACGTCCAAGTATAGGTTCGGAATGGATTTTATACGACACAAAGAAACGAATAAGGACACACAAGCGGATTAGGAACAAACGAAACAAGCAATGAAACCGAAAGAGAGAAGTTACAAGACTACTAAGGAAGTGATACAAGAAAGACTCGAATCGAATTGGAACTAAACGGATTCGGAAATGGGATGGAATTTTGTTTGTCATCTAGAAACTCACCATATTTGATGAAACAATTGGAGTTTTGGTGATTGGAAACTGTTCGGAAGCTGTTGCGAACATTCTGTCCCAAAACTGAAATTCTGGAAAAATCGCTATCGCGTAAAGACTGGCGCGTTTGTGTAGAACAAAGAATTCCCAAAATTAATTTTTCTCTTCGCTATCGCGATTGCACCCTGGTTCAACTTGATTTTGAACTTCAACTTTTCACTCGAATCACCTTGATTCAACTTGTTTTTCAATTTCCAAGGTACCCAAAGGTGTTTTCACCTACTACAACCAATCCCCAATGATTTATAACAACACCCAATCATAAACAAGTCCAAATCAAGGAATTTTCAATCAAGTTCAAGGGTTTTTCAATTTTTGGGGTTTTTGATTTTTCAACTTTTGATTCTCAACACCAAATCACGTAACAAGGGTACCAAATCAATGGGTAATCATCACATATCAATCCCGGATAACAATAATCGAATGGGTCATCAAATCCAATCCACAGTTTGATTTTTTTTTTTGTATTTTTCAATTTTTTTTTTTTTGTTTTTCTTCTTTTCTCCAAGAACAACAATAACAATAAACTAAATTAAAAGAAAAGATGAACAAGGAACGTGGATTCGTAGGAACGAAACCCGAACCTTGATCTGATACCAAATGATACGAACCAAACTAAGCGGAAGCAAAATAAAGAGACGCGGAAGCAAGTAAACACGTTACCAAAGAAATAAGGGACGGGGACGAACAGAAATAGAAGAAAGAATGGATAATTCAAATCAAAACATGATCGATTATCCAAGGGAGAGAATGAAACTTGAACCTTACAAGGATTCATACTAGGATGACATCCATTCGGTTCCAACTAAAGGAGTCTGTGAAGCCTCGGGCTTTCACAAGATAGGCTCGGCCTAATCTATCTCTGTTCTCAATCAAAAACTAACTAATAAAATGAAAGACTAAGGGAAGCTTATATAGTTTTCCCATACATGAGTGTGAAATGACTAAAAGCCCCTAAGCCTAATTGAACAATGAAAAATGACCTAAAATACCCCCCTTCAGCTAATTCTGGACGCTGCCTGATCAATCCTTCATCGCGATCGCGCAAGGCAAGTCGCGATCGCTCAGAGTAATTTGCAGCTGCATCGCGATCGCGCGGAGAGGCTCCCGATCGCGCAGTGTAGTGCTTTTCTAGAATTCCAGCAAGCTTGCAGTTTGGTCTTCTGGCCTTCTTTGAGTTGAATCTTGGTTTCCAAGCTCTCTTTGAAACGTTATAAGTCCCGCATGTTGAGCGTAAACTTCCCACGACTTTGGATACCAATCCGGATTGTATCAGAAAGGTCATCACTGGCCATTACGAACTTAAAAAGAACTCCTTCTGCATTAAGCATTATTAGCAATATAAGCATTTTAACCTTAACAAAAGAACATTTTTTCGTTATACATGGTTACGTTGAATTTTTGGCAGAATACTCTGCAATAATTTTCCAAATGCATCATTGAAATACAAACTCAACTGGTCAAAGTCAAACCTGTAGGAAAACAAATCGTAGGACACGTAGTGAATCTTGAAAAATACTTCCAAAATGATTTTCAACTTTAAAGTTTCAAAATGTTAAAATGATAATGATTCCGCAATATGAATAAAAATCGTGAAACACTTGGAGCAATCTTTCTTAGATGATGATCACAGAATGAATACACACTACTTAAAATACAGGTTTTTTCGACTACCATTGTTCGACCGATTTTCGGTCGAACAGTTAACATAGTCAAAACTGTTCGACCGAAAATTGGTCGAAATAGGTGTTCGACCGATTTTTGGTCGAACAAAAAAAAAATTTTGTACCTTTCGACCGAAATTCGGTCGAAAGGTCGGTCGACCTACCCGTTTTAAGAATCAGCAGAATCCTTCTTTCCCCATTTCTCTCTTCCTCCCCAAACACTAAAATTCTCTCTAAACACCTCCCCCCCCCCCCAACCTCTATACCCGAAAACCACCATAACCCACCCCCAAATTCAAAAAAGTAAACACATTCTACCCTCCTAAACACTACATATAACAAGAAATTCAAGGTAAATTCTTAGTTTTAGGGTTATTTTAATTATTTTCTAATACTTAAACCCTAACTTTTTTACTCAATTTTTTTGTAGTTCTTAAGCATATAACTAGTGGAAAATCATTACTAGGTTCTATTGGAGCACAAATCAACCTCGAGATAAATTTTTTTTTATTTTTTATTAAATCTGAATTTAATTATTTTTTAATTTCGGCCTATAATGTTGTATGGGTAGTTAATTATTAGTTAATTTATTTATTGTAGTTATTGTTGATGTTGAAGAACTTGTTTGGTGTTGTTAGCTATTATAAAGTTAGGTTTGTGTTGTTTGGGATTGTTGTAGTTGTTGGGGATTGTTGGAATTGTTTGGTAGTGTTGTTTGGAATGTGTTGTTGCTTTGGTATTGTTGAGAAGATGAACATGTTATGCCTAAAACGAATAAGTTTTTGTTGGTTTGAATTGCTTTGATAATAGTAATTTATAGGGTGTTATAAGAAAATATTTAAAAAAATCATACATATTGTTTCTCAATCTTGCAATGTTTGTGTAGATATGGACATTTATCGACGTCGTTTGTGGATGGATAATAGAAATTTTCCCGAGCGGCGCAGGTTGAGGCCTTCGTTTGTAGCGGGTGTTATAAAATTTCTTGATATAGCCCGCAACACAGACGATTATTTAAGGCATGGCAAAATTAGGTGTCCATGTGAAATATGCAAATGTGTAAAGATACAAGATTTGGAGAATGTAGAGGTACATCTATATAAGAAGGGGTTTATGCCAAATTACTACGTTTGGTATAATCATGGAGAGCCTTGGGACTTGCAGGAGCACCTTCAAAATCTTGAAAATATTCATGGCGGTAGGAGTTCTCTGGTTGTGGAACCAGACCAAGCAGCCGGGTATAGAATGGAAGATATGGTAAATGATGCTTTTGGGATGTACCCGTATAATGATCCCCTTCAGCCGGATACATCACAGCCAAACATTGAGCACATTCCCAATGCCGAGGCAAATCAATTCTATAAACGGTTGGAGGAAACAAGTCGTCCATTTATGAGGGCTCGGTGCATTTCCCGTTGTCGGTTGCTGTTAGATTGATGAGTATCAAATCAGATTTTAGTATTTCTCAAGCTGCCATGGATTCCATCATTGGCCTTATGAATGAACTCAATCCGAAAAATATGGCCTTACCAACTAATTATTACTACACTAAGAAGTTGGTTTCCTCGTTGGGTCTTTCTGCCGAGAAGATTCATTGTTGTGTTAATGGTTGCATGTTGTATTATAAGGATGATGCAGACCTCGTGACATGTAGATTTTGTGAGGAGCCTCGATACAAGCCTGAGCAAAATCCTAAAAAGAAGCCGAATCCTATTGAGTCGATGCATTACTTGCCCCTTATACCCCGGTTAAAGAGGTTGTATGCTTCGATGAGTTCTGCTCCACACATGAGATGGCATCATGACCATACCAAGCTGCCGGGTATTCTATCCCATCCGTCTGATGGTGAGGCATGGAAACACTTTGATCAAGTGTATCCAGCATTTGCTAGTGAGACAAGGAATGTAAGGTTGGGTCTGTGTTCTGATGGGTTTACCCCCTTTTGATGTCTCCTCTACGTCCTATTCTTGTTGGCCCGTATTTGTCACTCCTTACAACCTGCCTCCCGGAATGTGCATGACCAGTCCTTATCTGTTTTTGAATTGTATAATACCGGGTCCACATAACTTGAAAGCCTCTATTGATGTATATTTGCAGCCTTTGCTTGATGAGTTGCAGATACTTTGGCATGAAGGAGTTGAAACCTATGATATATCAACGAAACAGAACTTCCAAATGCGTGCTTCTTTAATGTGGACTATAAATGACTTTCCAGCTTATGGGATGTTGTCTGGGTGGTCCACTGCAGGTAAGCTCTCTTGCCCATACTGTATGGAAAATATAAAAGCCTTCACTTTGAAATATGGAGGTAAATGCACATGGTTCGACTGTTGTCGTCGATTCTTGCCAATGGACCATCCTTTTAGGAATAACACTAGTGCATTTATGAAGAATCGGGTTGATTTTGAGGAGCCTCCTCGAAGGTTATCAGGCATAGAGATATGGGACAGAGTTAAGGAGCTTCCTAAAGTAACTGAAGAACTGCTATCTAAAGCACCTGGTTATGGGGTTGAACATAATTGGACAAAACAGAGCATTTTCTGGGAGTTGCCTTACTGGAAGGATAATCTTCTTCGCCATAATCTGGATCCAATGCATATTGAGAAGAATTTTTTCGAGGCTATTCTTAATACTGTGATGGATGTCCGGAACAAGACAAAGGAAAAACTTGAAGGCACGGTTGGACCTACAGCTATTATGTAGGCGACCTGAGTTACAAGCAATCCACGAAGGCAACAACATTTTCCTGCCAAAGGCTTGTTATACATTCGATGAGGATGAGAGAAGGATGATTTGTGAGTGGGTGAGTAATTTGAGGATGCCTGATGGTTATGCTTCAAACCTAGAAAGGTGTGTTGATATTACTGGTGAGAAACTTCATCACATGAAAAGCCACGACTGTCACATATTCATGGAAAACTTGCTCCCAATTGTATTCAATGGCTTGCCTGATAAAGTTTTGAAATCGCTAACAGAGACGAGCCTATTTTTTAAAGAGCTTTGCAGTAAGACATTGAAGGACAACTTTCTTAACTTGTTGGAACAGAACTTTCCTGTGGTCGCCACTAAGCTGACAAAGATCTTTCCCCTCGGGTTCTTTAACGTGATGGAGCATCTTCCGATTCACCTCGCTGAAGAGGCTCGGCTAGGAGGCCCGGTGCACTGCAGATGGATGTAATTTCGAGAGGTAAGCTTCCATATTTTTGCCAGTAACTTTTATTTTTTTAATAAAGACAATGTAATTCTACTAACACAATAATTATTGCAGAATTATTGGTAAGTGTAAAAGGGACGTGAAAAACAGGAACCAAATCGAGGGGTCAATATGCGAGGCATATCTGGCTAGAGAAACTTCTCATTTTTGCTCATACTACTTCGACAAGGATGTTCCATGTTTGCGCACCAGGCCGGATCGGCATGATGTGGGAGATAATAGTGATCCCAATTACCCAGCATTCTCTGTATTCAATCAACCAAGCAGGGTAAATACATCTTCCGAAGTATACCAGTTCAATGAACTGGACAGGAAGGTAGCTACAACACATGTGCTGTTGAACTGTCCCGAGGTCACGCCTTATTACAAGTATGTTTTATTTTAACGGTAGCGCCGAATATTCGCCTTTATATAACATTACTGTCATTAAGTATACAGAAACACTAAGTAATTAATTACTCCAAATGACAACAACAAGCTATTATGTTACATATTTACTTTTTTCTTCCTAAAGTAATGTGAATGTTTCAACAGGTATGAAGATATTTTTAAGAAGAAACAAGGGAAATAAAAAGGTAGGCGAGACATCAGGTGAGCCGGCACAGGACACACAGGACACTCCTACCTCTCAGATGCCGCATTCGCTTCCTACAGGAGCACCTGCAGGATACAGTCCAGATTTTTTCAGGCCACCTAGCATGTCTCAGTTGCGTCCTGGTTGGCGGCATAACTTCAGTAGTTATGACATGACTGAGACACAGGCCGGTCCATTGCAGGGCATTCCCGCACAGGGCGATCCCACACAGTCCACTACTCCGTCTGGGTCGACTCAACCGCCTTCCGACCCATCTAGCTCTACCGGCCCTTCGGTCCAGCAGGAGATTGCTTACTATGATCCGAGATCGCCGTATTACATCGGTGAGCCTGGCACATGGGAAGGAGGGCGGTTGATTATTTATCCCCAGGGGGATAACAGGTAAGTATCTTATTTTTGAAGTTCTTATCTATCTAGTAATTAGTTAACGTTTAATTGTTAGTATTTATATTAACGCTTCTGATTTTTATGTAGCTTTTGCCCCAACACTGATGCTACGCCTTTACTAACTAAATGCGTGAGATCTCAATGGCATGAATCGTGGCCATCCTGGGGCGCTGTGCTCCCTCAAGTAAAGCAGCGGATAATGCAGTCTTTTGAGGTGATAAATATGCATCATGTTTATTACTAATTGCGGTTTTTATAATGATTATGTTTAAATAAAATATTTTGATGAATATTGCCAGGCTGAGTGTAAGTGGCATCCGGCTCTGGACTATAAAGTCCGTTCCAACTTCCCAAAGAAATGCGGTGAGTTATTCAAGAACGCAATGTATACTGCGCGAAAAAAGGGAAAAATGCCCGGCTTCCTCTATGATCATCAATGGAGAGAGCTGCAGCAATATTGGGAGACTCCCGAATTTCAGAAGAAGAGCGGACAAGGGAAGAAAGCGCGGGCATCAAGTAAGGGTGGATCGCTCCATACCGGTGGCTCAGTTAGCGCTGCGACGCAGAAGATGCGCTTGGTAAAGTAATTTAATTTATATGAATTACTATAATCGTTTATTTTTTATCTAACTTGTTCTCTTCTTTAATTTGTAGGAAAAGAAAGAAAATCGGACAATTCCAATCTCTGAAATACACAAGATCCGACATATCAAGAGTGATAAAAAGGGCGGAGAAGTCTGGGTCGAGCCCCGCGCAAAAGAGACCTGGGTAAGTTATTAAATTCAAACTTATTTCGCGCCAATCCTTCAACTTTGATACTTCATATTTGTACCGTTGATATATTTATGTTTTTCAGGAAAGAGCTACAAAGGCCGTTGAGGACTGGACCTCGACTCCACAATCTGAATGCGGAAGCAGTACCCCAGCACCACTAACGCTCGAGCAAGAAACCAATTTATGGTTGGAAGCGGTCGGAGGGGTGAAGAAGGGGTCCGCATATGGCCTTGCAACTCTGTATTCATCTGGCAAGCATAAATCGAACTATTTGGGCTCGTGTTCTACTGCTCCTTCAAGCTCTGCTACTCCTGAACAAATGACTCGGATGCAAGCGGAGATCGAAGTGCTGAAAAGACAAAATGAAGCTATGCGCTTAGCACAGGAGGCTCATCAAAGAGAAATGCAGGAAATGATGCAACAAATCCTTATTAACCAAAAAAAAGGCAAAGGAAAGCGTGATAGTTCGGGAAAACGAAAGAGCAGACGTCGACACCGTTCGTCGTCTGAGTCTGATGCCGAGTCTAGTTCGGGTTCTAGCCAGTAGTAGTGATTGTTGAACCTTAAACTGTTTGTTAAGTTTGTTTGATTATTGTAACACTAGAACTAATGTTGAAAGACTTCTTTCTATTGTTTGGCTTTGTTAGCCTTGTTGAATATCGTTTATGAATGTGTTTTGTCTGGTTTTTCTGCGTGTTGCTGAATTTACAAGTGGTGTAGGGCTAAGTTCAGATTTTATGTTGCAGGTTTTTACAGGTTTTCGACCGACTTTCGGTCGATAGTTGGTCAAAAAAATTTACCAACCTTTCGACCGAATTTCGGTCGAAATGCTGTTCGGCCGAAATTCGGTCGATAGCCCTTCGACTGAAATTCGGTCGAACGTCGATCGACATTCGGCCGACTTTCGGTCGAAGAACATGTCACTTTAAAAAAATACGGTCATGTTCTTCGACCAAAAGTCGGTCGAAGGGCTATTTTCGACCATATTTGGGTCGACCACCTCAATCGGTCGAAGATCGAAAAACTGGAGCATTTTTTCCATCGGTGGATGAAGAATCGCGAACATAATAATTTCTGGTTGACCATGTTCCCAGAAAAAAGATACTTTAGAGAAAGGTCGACAAATTTGGCGGTCAAAAATCTCTTTTTTTTTAAGTAGTGACACACAGAACATTAATCTTCACTGGCATGTCACTAGCTGCATTTCATCGTCAAATATCATGTGCAACATCAGACTCAATATTCCACAGCTGCCATACAATCACGTATTAACATCAGACTCCGGCAATAATCCTCCACTTTCTTGGACGACCGCGGGTAAAATATCATCATCCTGACGCCACCCATTTTGAAGTTATAATACAGAAGCTCATTTCTATGTTTCAATTAATTTATGCTAATCGTTTATCAATTCAGTTGAATTCTCCAATCTTGTTGTAGTTTCAAAAGTACCCTTTTGATTTGCTGTGGAGAAATAAAGTAAGAAGAAACAGAAGATGCTAAAGGCAGCCAATGTGTTTCTACCGTTAGTTATTTTTAGTTTATGACTCTATTACCTTTTTAGTTTAATGTGTTTTTTTTTTTTTTTAAAGAAAAAAAATTATCTTCCTATAGTTAACTTAACTAAGCTGGGTGTAAAGTGTAAACACCCGATAAGGATAAGTTTTTACCTTGATATGTCCATCTTTATGGAGTTTTTGTGAAGCTCAGTACTCTCATGATATCAAATAATAGCATATTCATCTTGGTCCACAAAATTATGTATCACTTAGATTATTAGAAAGTAAACAGAAGAAACACATAGCCTCACTGAAAAATCAACATGAAGAATTATTAACCAAGTTTGATCAAGAATAGTTCACTGATCGCTGGGTTAGTATGCAAGAAATGAAGTCTTGAAGCTTTTAGTCGATAAATTCGACTGCCAAGATATGTCTCAATTCTTTTTTCCCAAAACAATACCTTAGTGAGTGGTGAGAGTTTATCTTCTGAAGTTATTGTTTTGAAAGTCACCTTATTCTTTCCTGTTAAATAATATAAACAACGGAACAAAATGGTCCTTACCATTAAATTTTACAATCGCCATAAACCATGAAAAAAAAGTACATGTAAATAGGAATAGATATTGTGGTCAGGGCTTTGGTATATTGGTAAGAGCACAGTTTGAAATGTATCAGCTAGGTGGTTAGGTACACATCACAGGTTCTAACCTAGCCGAAGACAAGTTTATTATTTAAGTGGAGAAGGGTGGAAGCGAATATTATCCACTAAGTTTGGAACTTGATAAGGCATAATGGGTTCCCTAAATGTTGTACAGATGATTTCCGTAGCCTCAACTGAAGAAAACAATAATCAGATATTAGTACAATGTAAGTGAAAAAGTTCAAGCCATGAAAAAACTTCTTCCAAAGGGGCGAAATTTAAAGGTAAGTTAGTAATTAATAAAACTGTTATTGTGGATGAAGTAGAAATCTTGAATGAATTTGGGATCCGTGGAAATTGATCCAGATATAAAAAAGACTAGATTTGATGCTGGTTTTATTAGTTGATCGGACTAATTCAGATTTGTGTCGTTTATGGTCTATTGAAGGAGTGTGAAAGGGGATGACTCCGTATTAGAGATATCTCCATTTTCAGTGCTCAAGCTTCTCAGATTATTAACTCCAAAACGTGCTTAAGAAATTAAATTACATAAAGAACAAACCTATATAAGTTTATACCGATAGGCAAAGGTAAATTAAGCAATTGAAAAGAAGCTTGGCTTAAGATGAGTCAATGATCTTTCAAGTTACTCCTTTTAACTTTGATTAATATATGTAACAAAATGTTGTCCTAATATTCGCATGATCTGAGACCTCAACGCCTAGCTCGTGAAGGGACTTATAATCCGAGTATAAATCCAACAGAGCCACAAACCAAACAGAAAATGCCAATGCCAAAAATAGAAATTTAAACATGCAAAGATTCTTCCAAGAATTTAGGGGGTATATATTCTACACTTTGGTCAAAGTTGTCATATATAAAACATACATCACAAGAATGATCACCAAAAAAAGAATATGAAACAAACATATTTGCCTAACTGAAGACACCAAAACAAATGGAAACAAGCATATCCAACTTCTATTATCTGCTATCCCCTTCATACAGGACGAGAGCACGCAATCACATCCGTTCTCCAAAATCATTGCTCATTATATTGCTGCTCTCAGCGCCCCTCTTGCAGCTTCTTGCTTCATTTGTGCAGCTTTCCCGCTTCCTCGGAAATACATGTATACTTGCTGCATTATGACAGCACAAGTAAACCAAAAGGTTAGTTTTAGCCTTTAAGGGTCGACTAAGAATATATCCTGGAACATGGAGAAATAAAAAACGAGCCGGACCTGGATAACCCAAATGCTTAGTACTGACTCGAGACAAAAAAGCCCAAAACCGATGAAGTAGAAAACCTAAGAGAGGAAAAGACGACAGATACATGTTAATAGGCGGATAAGTTGTATATTTCAAATTAATTAACAGGTCAATCCATCTAATGAAAAGCGTAAAATGTATGTTAGAGATACTATAAATTATGCAGTCATAACTCACCCCAACAAGAACATTCTTGCCTATGAGATCTACTGCAGGCAGGATGCCTCTGTTCCAACAAATAAGCAAACATTAGATCATTCTAACAGTTAACAGCTACTATGTAGATGAAGTCCACGCAATTCAAAAAGCAATAAGCTTAAAGAAGGCCAATCTCCATTTACCAAACTCAGTACCTCCCTAATTTTCTCCTATATGGGATCTGGAAGCTAAGTATCTCAAAGTAACTTCAGATGATGTTACTTTTTACTCTCTTAAAAAGTAAAAATGCAAGATGGGACATACGTAAGGGATTTTCCTCTGAAGACAACTGGAGGAGCAACAGCAGCAAAGATGCAGAATATAATGTGAACCTGTAAACAGAGCAAATTTAAGACAGCTGTATAATTGCGGCAGATATCTAAGAAAACCTTTCTAACATGGACTCAAGTAACTTAATGGTGGAGCCAGAAATTTTATCAAGAGTTTTCGAGCTTTGAAGAAGTAAATAACAAAATTCTTCGATGAGTAGGTTCACTGCTATCTATTGAACCTAGCTGTTTGGGCATGAATGATTTCAACAATCTTTTTCCGCCAAATAGAAACAGTCGGGAAATTTCACTTTTCAAAGTTCCATTGCTTTCAGTATAATGAGTTTATTTGATATTGAGTCATAATACAAGGCTTCTTTATAGGGTTTGAGTCCTGCCACAAACAAAAACTTGGTATTTAAGTGGACAAGGGTAGAAGGGTGGGATTTTGTTCCATTAGCCATTATTTGGATACTATGGGAAGAGAGAAATAAGAGAGCTTTTGAAGGAGTAGACCGTGATTTTGCTAATCTGAAGAATAGTTTTTTCTTTCTAGTTTCTTTTTGGTGTACCCATGAGGTCCCGATGTATATAGATGACTGGATATATTTTGTAGAGAACTATGTTTTGGTGTAGGTTCTCTACTTTATAGTATACTCCTTGTATACGGGGTTTCCCCTTCATTATAAAGAAAATTATTTACCTTATCAAAAGAGGGTAGAAGGGTGGGGCCAATATCTACCGAGTTTCCAATTCTGCGCCACAGGCCCTCAGGGATTTCTCACTTCAAAAAATTATGGCTTCTTTAGAGTGATGAATTCCTATTTATATATTTTAATAGAATTCATCACAAAATAACAAAGTTGGAAAAGAATGAAAAAAGAATAAACAAACTACAACTAACTGATTTGAACTATGCCGAGTTGAAGAGGAAAAAGCAAAAGAACATAAAGAAATAAAAAACATAAGTAAAGAAAAGACATATATAAGCTCATGTAAACCAAGATCAACCGTTAGGATATGTAATGAATATTTTTTCATTGTTTAAGTGTTTGTTTTTAAATGGAAACCTCTCCTATTTGTAATATAGGACCACAAAATCCACAATGTGGTTAGTTCTTTTATCTTTTATAAAGTTGAAGTGGCCGAGATGCAAATTATCATGATGTAGGCGAGTTCCGAACCAGCGAGTAGGTTTGAACACCCTTCACTGCCGTATAGAGGTCATTGTCAAGGGTGTTCCATGTTTAGAGTATTGATAAACAACGGAATTTTTCCAGCATTTCTTGCTTGGTCATAGCTCTGCCTGGGGTACAGGTATGTACCCAGTAATAGTGTATTTTGAAGGACCTTTGTGAAATACCATGCCCATGTCATTCACGTTCGACATAGGTATAATAAGGCAAACAAAGAGACTATATAACATAAAGGACAAAATTGTGTAGAGAACTTACCAAGTAAAACAAGAAAAACCACGCAAACTTCATGGCACCCTCCGTTCTGTGACCAATAATCTTTATTAGCAGGGAAGGAAAAAACAAGGGGAGCACAAACACGGAGATAAAAAGGTATAGGCATAATTTTGTCTGTGATCCAGGAAATGGATCAATGACCGACCAATCTATAAGATTTTAGTAAAGAATCTGTTTCTGCATTTACAAAATATAATACTTCGACTATAACAACCAAAAACGGAAGGAAAAAAATTTGATAAGTAGCTATACCCAAAACTAACTGACAGAAAGATCACTATATTGCATTCAGAAATGGTCTGGTAATTTCTGAGGTAAATCATTTCACTTCTCCAATGACAAGAAAATTTACCTAAAAGCACGATACAGAGGACGATACCAACAGAAGTAGGCTCCAGGAACCCCCGATATGAAGTAAATAATTGAAAGGAACCAGATCTTTACATCTAAAGCCAAAAACTAATGTTAGTACTCCATCAGATAAGTAATGTCATGTATAGGCACGGAACATGCTGATTCAATGTACCTCCTTCTTTAATCCATGCAGTAGTGGTAGCTACTATGTTCCACAAAAGGCATGCAATAAGTCCTGCTCACAATCAGCATATATCTCATCAGCAAGAGATAATAGAGAAACTCACATACAAGTACCTAATGACTAAAAGTAATCAAAAAATTCTTTACAATTTTATTTCAGACAGAGCTATCAAAGTATGACATGCAAGGATTTTTCATTCTACAATGAAAGCAATCAAATACTAGCAAAAGCTTGTTTGAATTGTAATTTTCATGACAACATGTACTCCTGTGTTTATTAATGTCATAGCTTGACTCGTAGTAAAATTTAATTAAGAAACGAAGACAAAAAAATCTAAAAAAATAAAGCTTTTAGGTTCCAAGTCTACTTCTCGTGGGAAAGAAAAGCATGCCACATTGTTAGATTGTTGAATGCAATGATTGAAGTCCGAAAGAACTACTCCATCAATCCCAATTTGATACGCATTATTACTACAGTCAAACCTCTCATAACACCTTAGTGTGTCCAGATCTTTTTTTGTCTGTTACAGATATTGGCTATTATACAGCTATAATAACATTTGGCAATTAGATCTAATTTGGCCGTTATAGACTATGATTACCCAAAAAAAGTCAGTTTTTTAAAGGAATAGCTTGCCGTGTGGAACCTCATATGGCATAAATGACAATGAAGAAAATGATAGAATTTGCTAAAGGAACGTAAGGTGGAACGTGTGGAAAATGAGTAAATGTCCGAATGCAAAAAGTCGCTAACTTTATCTTTTAATTTCTCTCGTTGCAAGTTCACAAGAGCTTTTGACTTTCCGGATTCCTTGTTGGAACTTACAAAATTTACTAGTCATGTCTCAAATAAAATATTTTAAATTAATTCCTTTTGGTTGGAACTTAAAAAACTTATAAAATTTTGTGTCTCCAATAAAATATAAGTAATAAAATGCTTTGTAGTTATTGTAATATATTCTAAACACATAGATAATACAGTGAAGCAGTTATTTAAAGGTAGTTTTATGGATGTTGCTGTTATAGGTAAGAAGTTGTTACGGAGAGGTAAGTTCAAAAAAAAAAAAAAATCACCTGTTATACACTATAGTGAATTGCACTGAGGGTGGCTGTTTTAGAGAGATTCTACTGTATTGGGGAGTCTATGTTTTCGATTATCTTATCATATCCTCTCTAAATATTTTCAACTAGAAAAATTTGTGATTTATAGTAATTTTATTTAGTTTTTAGATATGTAACTTCTATTACAAAAATATTAAAGAATCAGTGCTCTAATTAAACTGAAAGTTAGATGTCTTAGACCTCCTACTCCAAACCTCACCATTTTTTTGACGGAGTGAGTACACTATAATAGCTAATAAAGTATGCACCATATAGGGTGTTCCAAAGTATAATAACCAAAAACGTGGTAAGCAATAAGTGACATACCCAAGAACGTTGTAAATGCAACATATTGTAGCTTTTGAAGATGAATTGGTATTTCATTTGCTATATCATGATGGATAATTGGGAAAATTGGAGGCCAATTTTTCTCCTCAAGAACAATGCCCGCTGTAACTCACGGAGGAATTGAACTTGTAAGATAAAAAAACAAGAAACAAAAGGTAAAAGACAAAACAAATCAAAGCAAAAGAAAATAAAACACCTCTTGCTGCAGCATCTTCTCTCCTTTTTAGTTCCTGCACAACATCAATAAACCAGTTAAGTGAAAAATGACTTTGACACACCAGCAAAGAAGACCTGAAGTGCAAATAGAGACATTTTCAGCTTGAATAGATCAGCAGCCATACAATGAGAAGAGGAGGACGAAAGAAGAGAAATAAGCACGAAGAGAGATGACAGAAGGAAGATCATTACAAATGATACAGAAAGAAGACGGTTGTGATGACAAGTTCACAACCAAATTAACCCAAAGCCTTAGCTTCAAAACAAGTAGATGTTTTATCTTTTTTTATAATGGTGATGTCAGGCCTAGCTTGTGCGCACCTGGCTAATACCACCAGGTACCTGCTCCCTCTTGCCAGCAGAGGTACCGGATAACTATGCTCACCAAGACTTAGCCTGTTTGGCCAAGCTTCCAGTGGGCTAAAAGTGCTTATTTTTCTCCAAAAGTGGTTATTTTAAAATTTTGAGGTGTTTGGCCAAGCTTTTAGGAAAAAATAAGTGCTTTTGAGTGGCAGTGGAAGCTGTTTTCCTGCTGTAGGGTAGAAGCGGAAAAAAGTAGCTTCTTGAAAAAATAAGTGCTTTTGATTATTTGGGACAAGAATACCCATTTCAAACTTCCATATTTAATCAAATTACTATTATTATATATCCATTTTCGTAATTTGGTAATTTTTTCAAATATTAGTCAAACACAAATTAATAGCAAAAGCACTTCTCTAAAATTTGGCCAAACACAAATTGCTTATCTCGTAAAGCACTTCTTTCAAAAGCACTTTTGATAAAAAGCGCTTCTCAAAATAAGCTCATTTTGGCAGTTTGGCCAAACAGGCTCACCTAGCCATTTTGTCTCTACTTAGTAATCAAGGGCCTGAAGAAGTTCTCAATTTGATTATCAGAGTAAGAACCCTCAGTGCATAGCAACAATGTTCTGTGAACTGGGAAGTAATGGAAGCACTCTATACACCTCCTGACATATGCAACAGAAGCACTCTATACACCTCCTATGCCCCTCGAGTAAATTTTCATTGAGAGGGTTGAACTTATCTTCCACTCGTATCTTGTGATATCAGAATAAATGCTTTTAACCAACCTCTCTATCACACCACTGCAAACAAAGACGGAAGGCAGAGAGACCCTCCCCTGCAAGCATAAGTATACCACAAACAGTAACCCACAATTTTTATCACACATGCTCAAGGAAAGCTCCCATTTATTTTCATGAATGTACTGCAGTACAAGTTTGAACTTTGGCACATTCATCAGTGATATAAGCAAGGCGACTCCAGGAAAGTAAAACAGACTAGAAGAAAGTCTCATAAGGAAATCCAAGAAATACAAGATTTGCAAGATAAAAAAGAAAAGGAAAGCAAATAAAATTGTTTCGAATTGCCGACGGAAACGAACAAACATCAGTGTCTTATAGAGGAAATATACAAAGCAAAAGCATGCAATCACCAAGAAAAGGGTGTAATAATTAAACATTAGTTCAAAGTTTCATTGTTGCGCACCTGTTCCCTACGCCGCAATTCATTCTCCTTAGCCTGTAATTCTTTTTCTTTCTTTTTCAAGTCCTGTAATTCAAATTAACTTCAATTTGAAAGAAAAAATCATAGATATTCCAAATAAGATAACAATGACCAATAACCATGCACATTCAACAAATAAGAAAGTTCCAACTACCCCAGCACTATCAAGAGGAATATCGATTGGCGCATCGCGATCATAGAAATCAGCTGGCTCTGGTGGAAGGGGTGAAAGCCTGGAGTTTGTTGCTGGTGGCACACTCCCAGACTGAAATGTTGATAAAAGGGAAAATTAATATAATGCATCAAGAGAAAGTGGCAAAATATATAAACTGCATAACAACTCCAATCATTTAATAGAAGAAATGAAACTTGGGAACAAAGTAAACCTAGATCTTTGATACCAAAATACAATTGATCTTTATAAGAAAATTTGTAGGAACATAGATACAAAGCTAAAAAGTTCTCATCTGATCCAACTATTACTGCTTCTTCCTTCCTTCTATTTTACCTCAACTAACCCCCAAATTAAACCCAAGAAAAGGGGAGATTACAGCATATAAAGCGATTAAGCATAACTAAATGCATAGTTCAGACATAACTGCAATTTGTGATTGAAGAAATATATCCTCTTTACCAAAGTAAGAAAAACTGGTTTCATGGCCTTGATTTAAGCAGACAGGGTTAAGCAGATAGTATCGAGAAAAGTATATCCAACTTACTGTGATATTAAATGCACCTCCACTATATTTTGATTGCCCTGAAGATTTCCCTCTGCCTCCACCATCCTGCAGCAAATTTCAGATTATAATTGAGACAATTATATGAGAAGAATCACATCATCTGACACTTGAGCACATAGATGTCATTTTTTATGATCTTGCACAGGAGATCAACGCTAAAATATTTGAAACCCTGCGACGTGTTGTCTAACATGACTCTGTGACATCATTGGCTATACATATGAAACTACTGACAATTCCTATGTGATAAAAACATCACAGATTAGAGGGTTCCCACGATCAAATATGACCGAAAGTTTTTCTCCCAAACATGTCCTGCATTAACAGTACTAACCAAAATAAAATTAACATATTACTACCCTAATCATTAATACTAAATTGCATACATCTCACAACATATAATGAGCATTAAGCAGTCTACACATGATCCTTGAGTTCCTTATCCACTGACACTAAACACATCATTATCGACGCCACTGTTATACTTATAGCACCCATAAAAACAGTTGAACTTTTAGCCTCCATTGCCAGAACTCATAACACACCTCTTTGCAAATCGCCATAACATGTAGTGCATAACACACTCCTCAGCGGATCACCATAAGGGCTAAAAATTAAACAGTTTTCCCAGCCGGGGTTAAAAACTTAACCTTGGCCACAATATTTTTTTTATTTTTTTAATAACGGTAGTGGCTGAGCCAGATTTCCAGCACATCTAATAAAAGTCTGAATAGTTTGAGTCAGTGAAGTTCAAGCAATACTATCATTTTTCAAGAAACCAGTAAAACCAGTTACCCTTTACTGAAAACTATGAAAGTTTTAACTTGTACTATAACAGGAAAATAAGAAAAAGAGCATAATTAAACTATAAAAAGGGGAACTTACAGCAAAAGGATTAACTTCTTCTTCTTGTTCATCAAAAGGGTTTCTATCATAATGGCCAGCCATTTGCTTAAACACAAGATGAGATCTGAATACAGGAAAAAGGGCAAGTCTTGAAAATATCAAAACTAGAGACAATTCTTCTGGTTTTGGTCAGTTTTCAATTAGCAGCAGTACTAAGGATTATGGACTTTTGTCTGCTGTCTTTTGTGTTAGAAAATACGAGTACATAAAAGTTTCATTTTTGTATGTTGTAAAAATACATTAAGGAGTGGTTTGGTTCACTTTTTTACTTCACTTACTCGGAGGGTATAATGTTGAGATTCTACTTATATTACTGCATATTTTATCCCGTATACTACTCCGTCTCACTCTAAGTCGCCGGTTTTTTTTCTTTTATTTGATTTTCAGACTTTTTAAACTTATCGTTTAAAACAAACTATAAAAATTCGTTTCCTTAGATAAATGGTAAATTGTTTCTATTTATATAAATGTGTGCGACATAAATTAAGATAGATGGAGTACATCCGGATGATAATACCACCAACTAAATAATGCATTAATTTTGAGTTAATTACTTTTAATTATGCGACCAACCTAATAATGTGTTTATCTTTTACGAGATTTTATGTTTGTGATTAAAATGCTCTTGTACCAATATTATATAGATATTTTCTAACTAAAAATTATTAAATACGTATATGAGTATTTGGTTATATGAAATTAGTATCTTGTTGAAGACATATTGATCTTTAACTTTGAGGCACTGGCCAATATGTGTCATCCGCTAGCCAAAACAACCATCGGACCGAGAAAAAAAAAAGATGAGAGAAAAAATTGCAAATTTAAGCAAGGTCAAATAAATATGGCTTTAGGGGAAGAAACTCTTTTCTAAAAAATCAAGGAGAAGTGGATAAAAAAATAAAAAAAGATAAATTGATAGTTGAAGAGAAGTGCTCCAACAAAAGTGCAAGTTGGTGAGAAGTGCACCAACAATTGAATGTTGAAGAGAAGTGTTTCAACCCAAAAAAAAAAAGGACGTTGAAGAGACGTGTTTCAACAATTAAGGTTGATGAGAAGTGCATCAACAAAAATTTAGAGTTGGAGAGAAGTGCTCCAACATAAATTGAAGTTGAAGAGAAAGTGATTCAACAAAAACAAAAATTACACAACTTTGAATTAGTCTTTAACATATCCTTTATTAAGAAAAAAAAAAGGATTAAATAAATTACTAACATCTCACAAACTATTGTGTTAAATTTCTACATGTCCGTATAAAAATTGCAACATAAATTTATAATTACAATGGTGAGAAGGCCAAACGAAAGATGACAAGATTCTTGTATTTCTTGTGAATTCTTGTTCAAGTAATATGGTCCTATGTCACGATAACTCCTTTTTACTAGAGACGTCAGAAGTATTAATAATCTAATTTTATTGTTAAAGTGGATTTAAGTACTTAGTAAGTAGTATTTTATTTACTCTCTGCATTAACTAGATTGGTTAAGTTTCTCAAATTCTTAAAGCTTTGTAAGCATAAAAACTGGACCATCTTTTGGCGTTAATTGACTCATTTATTCTCCTGTTCACATTACCCAATATATGTAACTGGAGGATGATATAAAAAAGTAGAAGAAAACAAAAGAACATTCAGAAATTGACATCGAGAAACATAGAAAGAAACATTCCTATCTGAAAATACAAAAAGTGTGTGTGAGGATAAAAGCGGATCAGGCTTGAGAAGGTGACACGTGTCTTCCACGTGGCACGAACAGACTTTTCAACGGACAGACATCCAACGGGCAGACGTTCATCACGAGTAGACCTAAAGAAGTTATGGAGCATTTCAACGGTCAACACGGCTTAAATAAACAGTAATTAACACGATCATCCACGATCAACCTATTAATGACCATTAAGACAATCATTACAACCCAGCGATTATGACTCCAACGGATAGGTGACCGGCAGTTACTTATCCAAATGGATCCACGCCCAGCGGTTACAAAAACCCCAACGGGTGCCTACCGGGCTTATAAATAGCACTCGTCTTAATCGATTGTAGATAATCTGAACTTCATATCTAGAATATCAATAAAATACTCTCTTTCTCGATCTTGCTCAGTTATTCCCTTTGCTCTTATTTAGTTCTCTGCTTTATTCACCTGAAGAGCGATTGTTATCAAACGACTCTCTCCGAGGACGAGTGATACGATACGGTTTCTTCTCCTTGTCTACATTTTGCATATTAATTTTATTAGCTCATACGTGCATATTGTTATCATTTCAGCTCATCATATAGACTCTTAATCTCAACTATTGATCGTGACCCCGCAAATACAAATTTAATTGTTAATTGGCCTAAAACCGGATCTAGGTTAAACAATTTGGCGACCACAGTGGGAGCCGGTCAATAAGCCTTCGTAGGTTAATAGTTTATCTTTGCTATTATCTCCACTTTTGTCTATCTTTTTGCTCTATAACTAACATGGCAGAAAGCAACTCCCAACGAACTATCGTAGGCGGAGAACAGGTAAGCACCCCTTCACTCCATCTTGATTATTCCCCTGATTATTCTCCTGATTACTCGTCCGACAGGCAGCAGCAATCTTCCTAAGGACCGGTCAGGCCGCGATACAGGCGTATGCGTTCTCAGAACACTACTCCACCTAGGAGACGGCGCCATAGGAGTCTCTCCCCTGGCCGAGGGAACCTCCAAGAAACACTTTTTGCTTTTATACAGGAACAGGCAGAAGTAAACTGAGGTTTAAACGAGGCACTCACCTCTCTCCGTAGAAGCAACCCTTCGGCTGCGAGGGTCGAAGCTATGGCGCCTGGTCGTGACGCTGTCACGACCCAATTTCCAAGGGCTCGTGATGGCACCTAAACAACATTTGCCTAGGCGAACCAATGAAACAAGATGCGGAAAAGAACAATAATGTGAAAAGATCATAAATGGATATATAAATATAAAAGTGTGAAGTCCAAAAGAATATATCCACAAAGAATTGGAGCATTCTAAGAGTGACTCAATAAAGTATGAATATACATCAAAGAAATCTGAGTCCTATCTCTAAGTGACTCCGGCGGTATGCCACCACGGTCTGTGTGGTCGGCTCACCTCAATCAAAAGTCTCAGAAGCCTCGGGAACCGCTAACGTCCGGGCTGCTGACCGGATGAAGGACCTGCGCACGTAGCAGAGTAAGTTATGAGCCGAAGCCCAGTAAGATCACCGACAGGCCCGCTAAGGTACCCTTGCGGGATAAGTCGCTACATGCATCATAAGCAACAACATACTATAGTAATCATACAATAAAGTAGTGAAATCACAAATAGATGTAACACATTCCATACACACAAGTAGTAACCAGAAGTCTCAAGGATTATGCCCATCCAACGTAAGGCATAGGTCAACTCAGCGGCGGTTTGGAGGTCCAATCTCTACTCCCGTGCCGACTAACCTAGACCTACGATGGACTAGCAACACCACTACTAAGTATCAACCATATACCGTGACCCGAAGTCACTATCACAATCATGAATAAGTAGACCAACGACCCGTAGTCGTTGGCTCATCTCAAATCTGTCTACGATCGCACCACACCCCCTGTCAAGTGCGTCGTATCTCAATAAATCAAGTGACCACACCACACCCCCTGTCAAGTGTGTCACATCTCAAAGATCAAGTGTCCACACCACACCCCCTGTCAAGTGTGACACATCTCATAGTATAGGCGACACCACACCCCCTGTCAAGTGTCCCTCTAACAGTATTAATATCCACGACATTAATAACAATAACAGAAATAATAACAGAAATATTAATAACGATAATATTTCACAGTCACCGTAACCCAGGTTGGTTATGCTAGCTGAACGTAAGGCGAAGGTTAACCCGACCACAGTTTGGGGGTACAATCCCTACTCCCATGTCGTCCAACCCAAGGTTACGTATAGACAGCACTACCCAACCCGGCACGTGAACAAATCAAGTACCAATATCATACAAAAGCCGGCAAAATCCTCGGCAAGACATTTATCATGACATGCCGGCAACATCCTCGGCCATATCCCAAGTTCTTGCTATCTAAGCATGGCGTAGCAAGCGTTACTACGATATAAATTTAAGCTACCTCGACGTAGCGTTTAGACCGGCACATACCTCGGTCGAGTCACAATCTCGCTATTTATAACAAACAATAATAGCAAGTAATTCATATCATTAATCCTAACCATTGTTAGGTATATATATGCGTACATGAAGCATACTAGCATGAAGGAAGAGTCCACAAGCACAATAGAGGTCAAGTCTCACTTACCTCGAAATTCGGGCTCAAATGCCGGGAAGAATCTCCTTTCCCGCTCGCCTTGTCCGCGAAGGACTCTCCACTAGGTCTATTAAGACAAGATATAGCACATATGAGTGCTCAATTATAGCTATTTAAGCCTATAGGCATCCTAGGGTAAAAATTACCAAAATGCCCCCGGGTAGGGCCGAGCCCTAAATTTACAAAATGTACTTTCCGAACTCCCCACGCTCCCGTGAGTCCAAAAGTAAACTTAGATTCCACATGCGAGCCTTGCTCGATGTCTTTCCCCAATTCTTAAGAATCTAGGGTTCTAACCCATTTCCAAGAATCAACCCTTTGATTCTTGTGTTAATCAACATAAAGATGGATTGAAAGGGCTTACCTTAAGTGTAAGTATGATTGGGTCTTCAAGAAATACCCAAAAATCGCCTCAAGAGCTTACCAAATGATTTTTATAAGTTATGAACCGAAATGGCCTTTTTATAGCAGTTTTTTTTTGAAAAAACTGCCTCTGTGACAGCTTCTTTTGAAAAAATCCTGCCTTTTGATAGGAATGTCCAAATAACCTGAAACCGGTGCCATTAGAACCACAACTCAAAGGACTACAACTTTCATGTTTTGAGTTTTTCCTAATTCCTTACGGATTGGCCGAAAAATCAGCTTTTATCCGGCTGTTTGCGCCAAAACAGAACAGAAAAGTCGCACCAGATTTTCTACTGTTTTAGGGGCAAAACGAGACCCTACGAAGCTTGGAATGATCCCAAATTTTGCACACAAGTCATAAAATACTTGGGTGACATGCTCGTCAAGACGGAACTCAATTCGGACCTCCAAAACTCAAAAAGTGGGTCCCACGGCAAAGGTTCAATTTTCGACTTTCGCCAAAATAGCGAAATTTAACCAAACGACCTCGGAATCCAATTCCGAAAGTTGCTACAAGTCACAAATGACTATACGAACCTAACGGAACTTTCGGATCTCTCATCGGAGCTCATTTGCTCAAATCGAGCTCGGAAACCTCTTTTAACTCTTTTAAACTTCCGAAACGGGGACTTTATCAAAAGTCCTATCAAACGAGGTCCGTTTTCAATTTTGAAGGTTGCTACATATCATAAATGACGAGACGGACCTAACGGTGCGCTCGGATTTTCCATCGGGGTTAGTTTACTCAAAACGACCTATCGAACCCCCAAATTCCTTTCCGGAATTTCATAAACGGATCCTTTTCTCGAAAACCTATCAAACGGACTCCGTTTCGACTCAGATTTCACAGACGGGTCATAAATGACCTAACGGAGCTTTTGGGACTGTCGACACACAAATCGAGGTCCCGGATCCCGTAACGACTATTTGAGGGTCGTTACATTCTCCCCCACTTAGACTCTCGGCCGTCCTCGGACGAGCCTAAGTCTAAGGTAGGATCCACACACTAGCCACGGAGCTGGCACAGATTTCGAGGACCCCTCGGTACCACCCGAAATCAATAAAACTTAAAAATGCAAATTCAGGCTTAGAAAATACAAGGATTTCATACCTGAATCATCGAACAAGAGCGGATGCCTCTCACGCATCTCGGACTCAAGCTCCCAAGTGGCCTCGGCAATGGAGTGATGCCCCCACTGAACTCTCACAAGCGGGATCACCTTCGATCTCATCTTACGGACCTCTCTAGCCACAATAGCAATAGGCTCCTCCGAATAAGCTAAGTCGCCATCTACCTCCACGGAAGCCATATCGATCACATGAGACAGATCGTGAACATACTTCCGGAGCATGGACACATGGAACACCGGATGAACAGACAGAGAGGGAGGCAAAGCCAGTCTATAAGCAACGGCGCCAACGCGCTCCAATATCTCAAAAGGCCCAATGAACCTAGGACTGAGCTTGCCTTTCTTCCCAAATCTCATAACACCCTTCATGGGCGACACTCTGAGGAATACCCGGTCCCCAACCATGAACTCAAGATCTCTCCGCCTCCGATCTGCATATGATATCTGCCGGCTCTGAGCCGTGCGGAGTCGATCCTGAATAACCCGGACCTTATCTAAGGTCTGCTGCACCAAATCGGGCCCCAACACCTGGACCTCACCAGACTCGAACCAACCGATAGGCGAGCGACATCTCCGACCATACAATGCCTCAAACGGAGCCATCTGGATAGAAGCCTGATAGCTATTATTATACGCAAACTCTGCTAGCGGCAAATGGCTATCCCAATGGCCTCCAAAATCAATAGCACATGCCCTCAACATATCCTCGAGGATCTGAATGGTCCGCTCAGACTGGCCATCAGTCTGCGGGTGAAATGCAGTGCTGAGATCGACCCGAGTACCCAGCTCTCTCTGAAAAGATCTCCAAAACTGAGCTGTGAACTGAGCACCTCGGTCAGAAATGATAGAAACAGGAGCACCATGCAATCTCACAATCTGTTCAATGAAGATACGAGCCAGACGCTCCGAGGTATAAGTAGTCCTCACTGGAATGAAGTGAGCCGACTTCGTCAGTCGATCAACTACTACCCACACCGAATCATGCTTACCCACGGTCAGCGGCAAACCAACTACGAAATCCATAGTGATCTGCTCCCACTTCCACTCGGGAATGGGCATAGACTGGGTCACCCCGGCTGGCCTCCGGTGCTCATACTTCACCTGCTGGCAATTCAAACACCGAGATACATAATCAGCAACATCCCTCTTCATCCCTTTCCACCAATACAGCTCTCGAAGATCATGATACATCTTCGCAGTACCCGGATGAATGGAATATCTCAAACTGTGAGCCTCTGCCAAAATCATCTGCCTCAGCTCCACAATGGCTGGAATACATACCCGGCCATTAAGCCGCAAAGCACCATCATCACCAATCACGAACGAGGACACTCCCCCACTCAGGACCCTGTCCCGGAGATCTCTCAGATAAGGATCCTCGAACTGCCTTTCCCGAATCTGGGAAGCTAAAGACGACTGAGACCCCACATATGCAAGCACCCCGCCTGGAACAGAATCATCAAACCGAACCCCACTAATGGACAAAGCCTGCAACTCACGGGCCAACGGCCTCATATCAGCATCAAGATAGGCGAGGCTACCCATGGACTTCCTACTCAAGGCATCGGCTACAACATTAGCCTTTCCGGGATGATACCGGATAGAAAGATCATAATCCTTCAACAGCTCTAACCAGCGGCGCTGTCTCCCGTTCAAGTCCTTCTGAGTGAACAAGTACTGGAGACTCTTATGATCGGTGAATATCTCACATGGCTCGCCATAAAGATAGTGCCTCCACAACTTCAGTGCAAACACGACAGCTAACAGCTCCAAATCATGGACAGGATAATTCTTCTCATGGACCTTCAGCTGTCTAGAGGCATAAGCTATCACCTTACCCTCCTGCATCAGAACGCTACCCAGGCCAACACCCGAAGCATCACAATATACGGTGAATCCCCCGGATCCACTAGGCAAGGCCAACACTGGCGCTGAAGTCAACAGAGTCTTAAGCTTCTGAAAGCTAGACTCACAGGCATCGGACCACAGGAAAGGAACATTCTTCTGGGTCAACTTCGTCAGAGGTGCTGAAATAGAAGAAAACCCCTCGACGAACCGCCGATAATAACCTGCCAAGCCTAAGAAACTCTGAATCTCTGTAGGAGAAGTAGGCCTAGGCCAACTCTGAACGGCCTCTATCTTCTTCGGATCAACACACACCCCATCCTTGGTCACCATGTGACCTAGGAAGGATATAGAACTGAGCCAAAATTCACACTTGGAGAATTTGGCATACAACTGCTGATCCCTCAGAGTCCGAAGAACAACTCTCAAATGCTGCTCATGCTCCTCCCTGCTCCTCGAATAAACCAAGATATCATCGATAAACACAATGACGAAGGAGTCAAGGTAGGCCTTGAACACTCGGTTCATCAGATCCATGAAAGCAGCTGGGCATTCGTAAGCCCGAAAGACATCACCAGAAACTCATAGTGGCCATATCGGGTACGAAAGCAGTCTTGGAAACGTCCTCGGACCGAATCCTCAACTGATGATACCCCGACCTCAAATCAATCTTCGAGAAGAAGGTAGCACCCTGAAGCTGATCAAACAAATCATCAATACGCGGCAAAGGATACCTATTCTTGATAGTAACCTTATTCAGCTGCCGGTAATCAATACACATCCGCATAGAGCCATCCTTCTTCTTCACAAATAATATCGGGGCACCCCATGGAGACACACTGGGCCTAATGAAGCCCTTATCGAGCAAATCCTGAATCTGCTCCTTCAGCTCCCTCAACTCAACAGGAGCCATACGATACGGGGGAATAGATTTAGGCTGAGTGCCTGGCAATAGATCAATGCAAAACTCTATCTCCCGCATAGGCGGCAAACCCGGCAAATCATCAGGAAACACATCCGGATACTCACAAACAACCGGAACTCTGTCAAGGGATAACTCCTCTGCCCGGACATCCCGAACTGAAGCAATATATCCCTCGCACCCACTAGATATCATCCTCTGCGCCTCCAAGAAAGAAATGATCCTACTCTTCGGAGAAGGCCTGGAACCTCTCCATACAACCCGAGACTCACCCTCTGCCCCGATCGTCACGGACTTGGCATGGCAATCCAAAGTCGCATGACAGGAAGCCAGCCAATCCATGCCCATAATGACATCGAAATCAGACATATCGAGCAGCATCAGGTCCACTAAGGACTCTACACCACAGATGGAGATCATACACTGCCGATAACCCCTATCTACACATATAGAAGACCCGACAGGGGTGGCAACCATAAAGGGATCATCTAAGAAGACCAGATCCCTGCCCAAGCAAGGGGCAAATCCCGGCGACACATACGAATAGGTAGACGCTGGATCAATAAGAGCATAAGCATCGCGGCCACAGACAGAAATAATACCTGTGATGACATCATTGGATGCCTCAGCATCCTGACGAGTCATAGCATAGACCTGCGCCGAGCCTCCTGAACCCGGAGCTCTCTGAGACTGCCTTCTAGGAGGAATCTGAGAAACGGGCCTGGCGGCCTGAGGACCAGATGGTACCATAGCTGCGGATCCCTGGCGACCTGATGAAACATAAGGGCAACTCCTGACATAGTGCTCTAGAGACCCACACTCAAAACATCCATCACCTCTACCTCCTCTACCGCCTCTACCACCTCTGCCATGACCACCTCCAGACGAACACCTCCCATGATGCCTCTGATGGCACCTCCCGCACTGCGGCGGACCAGACTGCGAAGAGCCACCCCGCCTCTGGGATGACTGAGGCCTCGGGGTCTCTGAAGAAAAATCCTGGGCAGGCAAAGCAGCAGCCTGGGGCCTAGACTGAGAACGGCCCTGATGACCCTGACCCCTCTGAGCGGATCCACTATACCCACCAGACTGACGCGATCTCTTGGCCGCCCTCTCCGCGTCAGCCCTGGCGAAGATATCCTCCATCCGCCGCGCCACATCAACTATCTCAAAATATGACTTATTGCCCATATCAGGGGCAACAGCTACCTGCAAGCGGGGATGAAGACCCTCAACAAACCGGAGGACCTTGTCCCTCTCCTGAGCCACCATAGCTGGCGCAAACTGAGACAACCACAAGAACCTGGTGTCATACTCTGAAACATACAGGTTTCCCTGCCTCAACCCCTCAAACTCGCGCCTCTGAGCATCGTGCTGACTCTGGGGCATGAACCTGCTCATGAACATAGACACGAACTCAGCCCAAGACAAAGGAGGGAGGTCACTAGACCTCTGCCGCATCATGGAGACCCACCATGTCTCCGCATCTCCCGATAATTTGAAAGAAGCACACTGCACCCCTAAGGTGTCTCTAGTACCAAGAACTGTCAAAATCTTCTCACACTTCTGAATGTACCTCTGGGCAGTACATGTAGCTGAGGTACCGTCGAACTCTGGAGGCTGAAGCTTCATGAATGACTCTATCCTCTTGGCAACCTCCTCAGTGCCTATAGGAGGAGTAGAAATAACAGGACCTGCCTGAGGAGCAGAAGCAGAAGGCTGGGCAATATGATCAGGAGCAGCCTCAGAAGTAGGCGTGCTCATAACAGGTGTGGTCGGCTGAGGAGCCGAAACAGGAGCTGCAACATCATCTCTGACAGGGACCTGATGGCTAGACAAGGCCATCAGTCTCATATACTCCTCTGAAGAGATCACAACGGTGTCTGGCACAACAGCAGGCACAGGGGGAATAGATGCTGACAGAGTCGCTGCGGACACCGCAGGGATAGCTGTGTCCTGCCTAGTGGCTGACGGGCGACCTGCCCGAGTCTACTTAGCAGCTGGCGGCTGCGTAGGTGCTGATGGCTCTCCCGCAGACGCGGGTGTAGAAGATGCAGCCCTCCTGGCTGAGGATGCTCGCGTCCTCGCCATCTCAATCAATACACGAAAAAGGGTCGGCACCTATATAAGCTACTCAGCACGAATAGAGATGACACGAAGGGAAAACATTTCCTAACATGCCCTTGTAGCCTCTCGCTCATAAGTATGGTCGACAACATACCCATAAGCAAGACTCTACTCAGACACTGCTCCAAGACTCCTAGGACGAATTAGAACCTAGGGCTCTGATACCAAACTGTCACGACCCAATTTCCAAGGGCTCGTGATGGCACCTAAACAACATTTGCCTAGGCGAACCAATAAAACAAGATGCGGAAAAGAACAATAATGTGAAAAGATCATAAATGGATATATAAATATAAATGTGTGAAGTCCAAAAGAATATATCCACAAAAGAATTGGAGCATTCTAAGAGTGACTCAATAAAGTATGAATATACATCAAAGAAATCTGAGTCCTATCTCTAAGTGACTCCGGCGGTATGCCACCACGGTCTGTGTGGTCGGCTCACCTCAATCAAAAGTCTCAGAAGCCTCGGGAACCGCTAACGTCCGGGCTGCTGACTGGATGAAGGACCTGCGCACGTAGTAGAGTAAGTTATGAGCCGAAGCCCAGTAAGATCACCGACAGGCCCGCTAAGGTACCCTTGCGGGATAAGTCGCTACATGCATCATAAGCAACAACATACTATAGTAATCATACAATAAAGTAGTGAAATCACAAATAGATGTAACACATTCCATACACACAAGTAGTAACCAGAAGTCTCAAGGATTATGCCCATCCAACGTAAGGCATAGGTCAACTCAGCGGCGGTTTGGAGGTCCAATCTCTACTCCCGTGCCGACTAACCTAGACCTACGATGGACTAGCAACACCACTACTAAGTATCAACCATATACCGTGACCCGAAGTCACTATCACAATCATGAATAAGTAGACCAACGACCCGTAGTCGTTGGCTCATCTCAAATCTGTCTACGATCGCACCACACCCCCTGTCAAGTGCGTCGTATCTCAATAAATCAAGTGACCACACCACACCCCCTGTCAAGTGTGTCACATCTCAAAGATCAAGTGTCCACACCACACCCCCTGTCAAGTGTGACACATCTCATAGTATAGGCGACACCACACCCCCTGTCAAGTGTCCCTCTAACAGTATTAATATCCACGACATTAATAACAATAACAGAAATAATAACAGAAATATTAATAACGATAATATTTCACAGTCACCGTAACCCAGGTTGGTTATGCTAGCTGAACGTAAGGCGAAGGTTAACCCGACCACAGTTTGGGGGTACAATCCCTACTCCCATGTCGTCCAACCCAAGGTTACGTATAGACAGCACTACCCAACCCGGCACGTGAACAAATCAAGTACCAATATCATACAAAAGCCGGCAAAATCCTCGGCAAGACATTTATCATGACATGCCGGCAACATCCTCGGCCATGTCCCAAGTTCTTGCTATCTAAGCATGGCGTAGCAAGCGTTACTACGATATAAATTTAAGCTACCTCGACGTAGCGTTTAGACCGGCACATACCTCGGTCGAGTCACAATCTCGCTATTTATAACAAACAATAATAGCAAGTAATTCACATCATTAATCCTAACCATTGTTAGGTATATATATGCGTACATGAAGCATACTAGCATGAAGGAAGAGTCCACAAGCACAATAGAGGTCAAGTCTCACTTACCTCGAAATTCGGGCTCAAATGCCGGGAAGAATCTCCTTTCCCGCTCGCCTTGTCCGCGAAGGACTCTCCACTAGGTCTATTAAGACAAGATATAGCACATATGAGTGCTCAATTATAGCTATTTAAGCCTATAGGCATCCTAGGGTAAAAATTACCAAAATGCCCCCGGGTAGGGCCGAGCCCTAAATTTACAAAATGTACTTTTCCGGACTCCCCACGCTCCCGTGAGTCCAAAAGTACACTTAGATTCCACATGCGAGCCTTGCTCGATGTCTTTCCCCAATTCTTAAGAATCTAGGGTTCTAACCCATTTCCAAGAATCAACCCTTTTATTCTTGTGTTAATCAACATAAAGATGGATTGAAAGGGCTTACCTTAAGTGTAAGTATGATTGGGTCTTCAAGAAATACCCAAAAATCGCCTCAAGAGCTCACCAAATGATTTTTATAAGTTATGAACCGAAATGGCCCGAAATGGCCTTTTTATAACAGTTTTTTTTGAAAAAACTGCCTCTGTGACAGCTTCTTTTGAAAAAATCCTACCTTTTGATAGGAATGTCCAAATAACCTGAAACCGGTGCCATTAGAACCACAACTCAAAGGACTACAACTTTCATGTTTTGAGTTTTCTAATTCCTTACGGATTGGCCGGAAAATCAGCTTTTATCCGGCTGTTTGCGCCAAAACAGAACAGAAAAGTCGCACCAGATTTTCTACTGTTTTAGGGGCAAAACGGGACCCTACGAAGCTTGGAATGATCCCAAATTTTGCACACAAGTCATAAAATACTTGGGTGACATGCTTGTCAAGACGGAACTCAATTCGGACCTCCAGAACTCAAAAAGTGGGTCCCACGGCAAAGGTTCAATTTTCGACTTTCGCCAAAATAGCGAAATTTAACCAAACGACCTCGGAATCCAATTCCGAAAGTTGCTACAAGTCACAAATGACTATACGAACCTAACGGAACTTTCGGATCTCTCATCGGAGCTCATTTGCTCAAATCGATCTCAGAAACCTCTTTTAACTCTTTTAAACTTCCGAAACGGGGACTTTATCAAAAGTCCTATCAAACGAGGTCCGTTTTCAATTTTGAAGGTTGCTACATATCATAAATGACGAGAAGGACCTAACGGTGCGCTCGGATTTTCCATCGGGGTTCGTTTACTCAAAACGACCTATCAAAACCCCAAATTCCTTTCCGGAATTTCATAAACGGATCCTTTTCTCGAAAACCTATCAAACGGACTCCGTTTCGACTCAGATTTCACAGACGGGTCATAAATAACCTAACGGAGCTTTTGGGACTGTCGACACACAAATCCAGGTCCCGGATCCCGTAACGACTATTTGAGGGTCGTTACAGACGCGCCATCTTCACATGCCTCATGGCAAGGCGGAGAGCGGAACAACGGTGGAACCGTAGATCCTACGACCCAAGTCAACCAAAATCAGAATGGAGGATCCATGGCGCCAACGGATGTGAGCCTTGTTGTGGAAGCCCTCACCAAACAATTCAAGGAAAGCCAGGAAGCACTTCAGAAATCTCTCCACGAGAGAATCGATCAGATACCAGGCGCTCCGCCCACACTGAAGAAAGTTGATGTCCAGCGTTATTTACAACGACCCTGGAAGAAGGAGGCAGCCCCAAAAGCGATACCTAAAACATTTAAAATGCCAAACATCCCTAGGTATCGCGGAACGTCTGATCCCAACGACCATCTCATGATGTTCAGTAACTTTATCAAAGCCAGCGACCTCACTGACGAGGAGATCGAGTCTGTTCAATTGAAGAAGTTCGTGGAAACCCTAGCAGACGGAGCTCTGCGATGGTATTCAATGTTGCCACCCAACTCCATTGGATCTTTTGCAGAGATGGCCGAGTTGTTCGTGAAGGCGCATACAGGTGCTCAGAAAACGGAGACCCGCGTTGAGGACATCTTTGAGATCAAGCAAAGACCCGACGAATCTCTCCGCAAGTATGTGGATGGTTTCCAGAAAGAACGTATGTTGCTCCCCAAAGTACCAGACAGATGGGCAGCAATCGCATTTACCAACAGCCTAGATATCAGGAGCTCGGAGGCCACGCGTAGACTTTACGAGTCTCTTCGCGAGTTCCCAGCAGCCAGTTGGTCAGACGTCTACAATCGTTACAACTCTAAGGTCGTATCGATGAGGATAAATTAATTAGAACAGGTACTCGAGAAAGATCTCATTCACGTAGCGGTGGACCTGGCGGAAAGGCCGAGTAAGAGAAAACAGACGTACGCTATGAACCGTACACTGATCCGACACGCAGCCATTCCAAAGGACGCAACCGCAACAACAAAGGATTAATCCGGCGAGATAATACGGAATCAAACCTCCGCGAAGCACCAAACTTGCCAAGCTTCAACGTGGAAACATCTGAGGTAGTAGCGGCACTCAAAGACATGGGAGAAAAGGTCAGATGGCCAAAAGACATGAAATCCGACCCAAGCAAGCGAAACCAGGATATGTGGTGCGAGTTCCATCGTGACCACAGCCACACCACTGAAGACTGCAAAGCCCTCAGGTATGAAATTGCTCATTTGTTGAAACAGGGATTCTTGAAGGAGTTCCTGACCGAGAAGGGAAAGCAGACTCATGCAAAGGCTCAGCAAAACAAACCTGGCCCTCCGTGAGCAGCCTCTCCGAGGAGGACAGTTAATGTTATTTCAGGTGGGATCGAGGTGGATTCTGTTACTGTCACAGCGAAGAAGTATGCAAAGGTTTCCATCACAAACAACAAGCGCCCACGTTCAGAAGAAGTAATCACGTTTGAGGACTCCAATGCAGATGGTTCGCAATTCCCACATGCTGATGCGTTAGTCATAACGTTACGCGTGGCAGAATTCGACGTCAAGAGAGTACTCATTGACGCAGGCAGCCCTGCAAATATTATCCAATCACGGGTTGTCAGAGAGATGCAGGTGTCAGACAAGATCGTGCCAATATCTCGAGTTTTGTCTGGTTTCAATAATTCTAGTGAGAAGACTCTCGGAGAGATTACCCTCACGACTCTTGCCGAAGGAGTAGAAAAGGAAACAACTTTCCATGTTGTCGATGCGGATCTAGCCTACAATACCATATTGGGCAGACCTTGGATCCCCGACATGCAAGATGTTCCTTCTACTTATCATCAGGTGTTGAAGTTCCCATCCGAATGGGGAGTACGTGAGGTTCGAGGGGAGCAGCGCTCAGCCCGAGATTGCTATTATGTGGCTCTCAAACTTCCCAAAGAGAACAAATAGCAATTACAGCGGCCGGGACCAGACACGGCTGAGTACGAAGTCCCGGAATTCATCGCGAAGATGGACGAGAAAGAAAACCATATGCCAACCGTTGAAGCTTTGGATCCCGAAGAGCTGTTCACGGACAAGCCAGAGCGGAAGGTGTATCTGGGGACCGAGCTAAACGAGCGCCTACGAGGAGATATCCTCCAGTTTCTCAAGGAGAGGCATACAACATTCGCCTGGTCTCATGCAGATATGACAGGTATTTCTCCTAACATCATCACTCACAGGTTGAACGTAGATCTGTATCACCGCCCGGTGAAACAGAAGACGCGCCAGCAAGGAGCCTTCCGGAACCAGGTCATCAACGACGAGGTTGATCGGCTGCTGAAGATTGGTTCAGTACGTGAAGTCAAGTATCCAGACTGGCTAGCCAACGTAGTTGTCGTACCTAAAAAGAACGACAAATGGCGAGTCTGCATCGACTTCACAGATCTAAACAAAGCCTGCCCGAAGGATTCATATCCTCTTCCCAGGATAGATCAACTTATCGACGCAACGGTCGGACACGAAGTGCTAACCTTCCTCGACGCACACTCTGGGTATAACCAGATATTGATGGATCCCGAAGACCAGGAGAAAACAGCGTTCATCACCTGTCGAGGTACGTACTATTACAAAGTTATGCCTTTTGGACTAAAAAATGCAGGTGCAACCTATCAGCGTCTAGTCAATCGAATGTTTCACGACCATATCGGGAAGACTATGGAAGTGTACATCGATGACATGCTGATAAAATCTAAGCAAGCAGAAGACCATTTGGTACATCTGAAAGAAGATTTTTGGATCCTGGATCAGTATAACATGAAGCTAAATCCAGAGAAATGCGCTTTCGGAGTTGGATCGGGGAAATTTCTGGGATTCATTGTTTCTCAGCGTGGCATCGAAGTCAACCCCGCTCAGATCAAAGCCATTGAATCTATACCAGATGTACTTCACAGCAGGAAAGATGTCATGAAACTAACAGGGAGAGTAGCAGCTCTACGCAGGTTCATCTCCCGGTCATCTGACCGTTGCAAAAGTTTCTTCGATGTCCTAAAACAAAACAAGGAGTTCGAATGGACTCCCGAATGCCAGCAAGCATTGAGGGATTTGAAAAAGTATCTATCCAATCCTCCGCTGCTCTCCACACCTCAGGAAGGTGAACAGCTGCTGATTTAATTGGCAGTCTCAGAGTCGTCGGTAAGCGCTGTACTAGTTCGGGATGACCAAGGTAAACAACTTCCTATCTATTACATTAGCAAAGCTTTAATTGATGCAGAAACAAGCTATCAACCTTTAGAAAAATTAGCACTGGCATTAGTAACTGCTGCTCGTAAGTTACGCCCTTATTTTCAAAGTCATTCGATAGCTGTGGTTACAACTTTTCCCTTGCGAAATGTTCTGCACAAACCTGAATTCTCAGGAAGGCTGGTGAAATGGGCTATAGAATTATCTGAATTTGATATCACCTATCAGCCTAGAGTAGCAATAAAATCGCAAGTCCTAGCAGACTTCAGCACTAACATATACCCTGAGGCAGAAATGCAATCTATTCTTTATGCAGGGCAGGCTCCCGGCACATGGACCCTTTACACAGATGGCTCCTCGAGCGTCAAAGGGTCCGGCCTTGGACTGGTTCTTGTTGCTCCATCCGGCGAAACGGTAAGGCAGGCTATCAAGTGCCCATTCATTACTAACAATGAGGCCGTTATTGCAGGATTGGAACTAGCCCGAAGTTATGGGGCAACATTCGTCAAGCTAAAAATTGACTCTCAGCTCGTGGTCAATCAAATTAATGGAGGTTTCGTTGCACGATAATCCAGGATGCAAGTGTACCTCGCCCGAGTGAAGGAGCTCCTAGCACAGTTTGGCGAATGGGAAGCAGTCCAGATTCCACGGGAAGAGAACCATGAAGCCGATGCTCTTGCAAACATGGGATCAGTGGCAGAGATAGGGGCAGCTAGCTCCTCAGCTGTTTTTCAACTTCTCTACACGACCATGGATAGAGAGAAGTTCGAAGTCAATACCATCAACGCTACTTGGGACTGGCAGGATGACATAACAAATTATCTTATCCATGGAACTCTACATGCAGATGCAAAAGCTGCACGCAAACTCCGAGTGAAAGCTGCCCGATATACAATTCTCAACGGCGAGCTTTACCGGAAGATGTTCGCAGGACCTCTTGCAAAATGCCTTGGACCTAATCAGATCAATTACGTAATGAGAGAAGTCCACGAAGGCTGTTGCGGAAATCATTCCGGAGGTAAGGCACTAACCCGAAAGCTGATTCGTGCAGGCTATTATTGGGATAAGATGGAAAAAGATACGAACGAATTTGTTAAGAAATGTGACAAATGCCAAAGGTTCGCTCATCTTCTCCACCAACCAGCAGAGCCACTCCATTCAATAATCTCCCCGTGGCCTTTCATGAAATGGGGGATGGACATGGTTGGCCCTCTTCCCACAGCACTAAGGGGGATGCGCTTCTTATTGATCATCACTGACTACTTCACAAAGTGGATCAAGGCGGCAGCGTACTCAAGGATACGACAAACGGAAGTCGTCGATTTCCTCTGGCGTTTTGTCGTATGTCGTTTTGGAGCACTTAAGGAAATAGTCATGGACAACGGCCCGCAATTCGTCAGCCAGAAAGTGACTAGATTCCTCGAGGATCTACACATCAAGAGGATCACTTCCTCTCCATATCATCCTGTTGCAAACGGACAGGCGGAATCTACCAACAAAATCATCATTGAGTCCCTCAAAAAGCGCCTCGAGCAGGCAAAGGGATGTTGGGTAGAAGAGTTACCTGGAGTACTATGGGCTTACCGCACAGATATAAAAATGAGCACCGGAGAAACTCCTTACTCATTAGTATATGGTGCAGACGCTCTAATCCCGGTTGAAATCAGAGAGCCTAGCTTACGATACGCACATGCCACTGAGGAATCAAACTCAGTCAATCTATCCGAAGAGCTGGATCTTCTCGAAGAACGCAGAGAGCTTGCTCTTGTACGGGTAATCTCCCAGAAAGAACGAATCGAGCAATACTACAATCGGGGACTGCGCGTACGAAGTTTTCAAGTTGGGGACTTTGTACTTAGAAAAGTCTCCCAAAGCACACAGGAAACAAATTCAGGCAAGCTTGGTCCTAACTGGGAAGGCCCCTACAAAGTAATTACTTCGGTCGACAAAGGATCTTATCGTTTGGCACGACCAGACGGCTCTACTGTCCCAAACAGTTGGAATGTGGTCCACCTCAAAAGGTATCACTTTTAAGTGATAAGACGGTTAGTCATCTAACACTTACCTTTTATCTTTGTGAAAAGTTCTTACTTTTAGTTATATATTTTTTCTAAATGGTACTAACGACCTGAACAAGGTCAGATCCGTTTAGCTCAACTGGCAGAGCTCGAAGTTCTTCAACTTCGCGTTGTGGGCGAATCCCACAACGGACACACTCCTCGTTTGGTTATATGTGTTCTAGATGCGACTCACCGACAACTCTTTTCATGTTATAACTTTACGTGCTCCAATATAAAAACAAGGAGGGTGGTGAGAGGCCCCTGTAGGCCAGATAAGACCTTCATAAAGGCAAAAGACCTTACCAAGAGGCAAATTTTTGAAGTTTTTCAAATCAAAAACTTTTACGTGACACGACTTCCACAGCAAATAAGAGGAGTCATTCACAAATCAAAAACTATCACGTGATAAAACTCCCACAATAAATAAGAGGAGTCATTCACAAAACAAAAATTTTGCGTGACAAGGCTTCCACGAAAATAAGAGAAGTCGATCACCAGGCCAACAACTCGGCCAGAGCCAATCTACAAAGCCATGCAATAACTTTCAACTATCGAAACGATAAGCCAAGTTACATGCACAGGGCAACGATTCGGCCAACACTCTAAAACGACCACCATTCGGTCAGACCAGTGACAACTTACCCCTTCCTAACGAAAGGTTAAGTTAAAAACATCCGGTCATTTACAACTTACGACCTCTTCCTAACGGAAGGCAAAGTTAAAATCATTCGGACAGACTCTTGAAGATACGAACTTAATAAAGTTCTTACTTCAGAAAACTCCCAATCACAAGGCTCGAAAGCCACAGCCATGCAAGCAAAAGATCAAGAAGTTCAAACTAAATATAGTCACTGGACAGATCTAAGCAGCATATATACATCATCTTTGTGAATTGATAAAATGCCGAATACGGCTGACAGAAATTCGTAGAGTGTTCAAAGGCCAAACAAACTGGCCATACAAAGGACCAGAGAGTGTCTACTAGACTTCTGTCCACCAACAAACAAGTCCGGCTCTCGCCAGACAAAATAAAAAATACATCAATCATAGATTGAGAAAAAGGGCATTAGCATGAAGGGCCATGACCAGGACTCAACGCACCAGCTCCATCAGTCCTGCCGTCATTCCCTGAGTCCTCGCCGTCAACTTCGTCTCCATCATCATCGTCATCACCTTCAGCTCTTCAGGGGAGAGACCCAATGCTTGGTGTATTCTTCGAACAACGTTCTTTGTTGTCTGCAGCATCTCCTCGACATTAACTTGCTCAGCCTGAATCTGCACGAGCAATGCACGCTTGGCTTCAAGGGCCGCAAGCTTGGTCTTGATTTCCGACTGATCACGCAGGTTTGCCAAGTCCTTGGTTAATGCGGTCTGAGCACTCATTAACTGAGAGACCTGATCCTTGGCAGCCTGGAGATCAGCCCGGGCTTTAACTGATTCTTCATTTGCTCTCCGAAGACCCATCTGAAGGGATGCGTGGTCTTCGTTAGCACCGTTCAAAGAATTTCGGCACTCCTCAAGCAGTCTCTCCAAACCCTGGACAGAGCATGCGAACCCTTCTTTCTCCTTGAGAAGAAGGTCCTTCTCCCTGGTGAGAACGTTGATTTGCTCAAGACGATCATTGTTGACATCAGTCAACCGACTAACTTCTCCACCAAGGAAACCACACTGCTCAATCAGAGTCTTGTTATCCTTCAGAGCTTCTAGCAATTCTTTTTTCACCTCAACCACTTGATTAGCATTGTTAAGCCTGGAGCGAAACGTGATCTCGGCAGCCAGCATACTCGACTGAAAAAAGCAAAGTAAGTCAGGGTTAAAAGTCCGAGGCTAGGAGTTATTCCCAAAACAAAGCAGGAAAGAACTTACCCGGGCAGAATCAGAAGCAATCTGGAAGGCCAACTCCTCATCGGTTAAGCCCCTCAGCACCCACTCTTCACGGGGACCGATGAGCGAGGAGACTGCCTTAGCCAAGCTGCGTGGCCTGGTTATGAAGTTGACATCAGGAGCAAGTTTCAAAGTGTGCTTCCTCTCACAGAACTTACGTTCCCAAGCCTGTTCAGAGGGATAATTCGGCCCAAACTTGTACCGCACTCCCCTGATGTCACTCAGTTCTGTCCGGCCACCAATAGCTGACCGCCAAATGAACCTTGATGAGGAAAGGTTGGAATCACCTTCCGCTCCAGGGTCTATGGTCTCACATTCACGAAGAACGACGGGGGCCGCCCCCTCAGTAGCCACGTTCTCCAGATCCTCGAAACGGTAAACGTAAGGACCCTGGCTACCCTCTTGGGAAGCTTCTTCTTTTGCTTCTTCCCTCACTTCTTCTTTTTCTTCTTCACCAACTTTTCTCTTACCCTTATCGATGCGAGAAGGACCTGCCTCCGCCCCGTCACTAACTCGGGGACTCCCCTGCGGAGTACGGACAGTCTCCTCCTCGGCCCTTCTCCTGTCACTACGGAGATGAGGCCTTCGCCTAAGGGGAGCATCATCTTCCACCTCAGTGTCCGAAAGAGTAATAACCTCCCTAGTTACACCCTCTCCCCGTGCAGACTCGGGGACTTTAGCAGCAGCCCCGACATTCTCTCCCACGGGCTCCGGTACAGTTGCCCTAGAAGAAGGATCACCGCCAACCGACGAGGTTTGCCCAGCAGCCACGGAAGTCTTACGAGCAGACTTCTTCCGCGCTCCACCCTCACCTTGGCTCTTCTTTTTCCTCTTCAAGGGGCCCAGTCCACCGGACATGAGCTCTTCGCCGCCCTCCCTGCTGCGCAGAGCACCCACTGAAGCTAGTATAGCCTCAGCTTCAGCTTCTGGGTCAGCCACAGGTTCGGAAGGCCCGTCTTAGGGAGGAGCAGGAAAGAAACCTCCCGAAGTGCCTAAACCTATTAAAAGGCAGAACGGTCAGATATGAAGAGGATTCAAAGAAGAAGAATGATCATCAAAGCAGAAACATTCTCACCATGATTTTGTACAACCAAACTCTGCTGAGTGGCAAAATACATCCACTCTCTCTTCTCAGGGGACAATTCCTTCAAAATTGGCTCAACCCAAGCGGTCAAATGTTCAACAGAAATGAGTCCGTCGTAAGGTTGCTTGGCCGCTACAAAATTGAACGGAGTCAGAAAACAAGAAGAAGAAAAAGCATAAAGAACGTCAAAAAATACTCGGGGACTTACGCTTCTTATTCCAGACTTCTGGAAGGTAGGCCTTGTCGTCAAAGTCAAGGCCGAGGAGCGCACAAACAGAAACCGATGAGCCCAACCTCCGTCACCGGTATCCTCAGAACTGCGCACCAAGCCCTTGCTTCCGCGCATTCTGGCATTTACATAGCCGTCCTTGAAAATTTGTATACTATACAAAGAAATAAAATGCTCATAACCAAAAGATTGATCGGTTCTTGCCGCGAACCAATCCAAAAAAGTAACTATTATGTACATACTGGGGCTCAGCTGCCCCGGACAGAGGAGATACTCCCGGCAGAGCCTCTCTATCACAGGATGCAGGGGTAAGCTACTCCCCACGATGAAAGGGTAGGTGCACATGGCTGTCCACCCAGCCCTATGAGAAGTAATATTCTCCTCCTCAGAGACCGGTGAGAGGGGAACCTCATCGCCCCAGTGGCAGTCTGCTCTTACTCGAGGGATCACCTCTTTTGTGATCCCAGACTTATATCTATACGCCAGCCAGTTCCGCGTATCTCCTTCTCTGTTATGAAAGGACTTAATATTACAATCCGCTTCAAGTTCACCCCATTTCTTGGGGATTATCTCCGCAGCCGTAGCTTGAGTAGCCCAGGACCTGAGAGTGGCCGCCGAGGAACTACCATCGACATCAGTACCCTGGTTTCTCCTGGATCGTGAAGACATGGTTGCAAGGAAAATATGAAGTTATCAGGAAGAATTCAAAGCTAGTTCAAAGTATTTTCAAAGAACAGCAGAGAAGAAATAAAGGCGAGTAAAAGGTTTCTCATCAGGCAAACCCCTATTTATAGGAGCAAAAATTCAGCCCCACTAACTTCCTTCAAGACACGTGGAGGCCATCAAAGAAACCTCGATCAGATCTGGCCGTTAAATATGGTTCACCAAAACTTTATAGTATCATCATTATCCTGGAAAAGAGCAGTCACCTCGCGATCAACAGGCGACGTGTGCACGTGACTGAAGCGGTTAAAATCATTACTTTTTACCCTTGGGGCACGCAATAGTCATTTCGGAATGACCTGCAATCTCGCAGACGTGCCAGCTGCAATTACTTTTTGTTACGGCGCATTAAATGTGCACGTCACGAAGGCTTGTCACTTAGCTGATAAGGATCGTACGTCGCCAAAATACATCACACAAAGACAAAAATTCTCAAGGGATTCCCCCAAAAAATTGTATCCACTCCTCGAACAGATACTCTGCTCGAGAAGTGCGGGGACTATTTGTATTGGATAAAAGCTGACCAGGCTTGAGAAGGTGACACGTGTCTTCCACGTGGCACGAACAGACTTTTCAACGGACAGACATCCAACGGGCAGACGTTCATCACGAGTAGACCTAAAGAAGTTATGGAGCATTTCAACGGTCAACACGACTTAAATAAGCAGTAATTAACACGATCATCCACAATCAACCTATTAATGACCATTAAGACAATCATTACAACCCAGTGGTTATGACTCCAACGGATAGGTGACTGGCAGTTACTTATCCAAACGGATCCACGCCCAGCGGTTACAAAAACCCCAACGGGTGCCTACCAGGCTTATAAATAGCGCTCGTCTTAATCGATTGTAGATAATCTGAACTTCATATCTGGAATATCAATAAAAAGACTCTCTCTCTCTCTCTCTCGATCTTGCTCAGTTATTCCTTTTGCTCTTATTTAGTTCTCTACTTTATTCACTTGAAGAGCGATTGTTATCGAATAATTCTCTCCGAGGACGAGTGATACGATACGATTTCTTCTCCTTGTCTACATTTTGCATATTACTTTTATTAGTTCATACGTGCATATTGTTATCATCTCAGCTCATCATATAGACTCTTAATCTCAACTATTGATCGTGACCCCACAAATATAAATTTAATTGTTAATTGACCTAAAATCGGATCTAGGTTAAACAGTGTGTGTGTTTTCTTAGAAACATACTTATGCATTACTAGTATATACAATAGAAAAGAATTTTATAAAGTGGTAGAAAATACTTGTGAGTGTTGTTATTCCAAATTTCCAACAAAGTCAAACGAAAAGCAAAAATGGGCAAGTCGACTTAATATTCCATAATCCGAACCACCAAAATTACGGAAGACGAATCCAACTTGTTACTCTTACCAGTCATTTGTCAAAAAGATTTACTCCCTACTTATGAAACTATCAAACTTGACTTATTTCGATAAGTTTATGTGTATTTGTAACTCCTACTCATCTTCTATAAAAGTATATCCCAAAAAAGAGCTATGGATTTAAAATTAAGTGTAACAAGCTCCAACATCGCATTATTTGAAGAGAGCATTTCTAGCTCTTAATTACTAACTCTTAATCCTTGGTAAATATGAATTTGAAGGTAGATCAGGACGGTAATAGTTGAAAAACTGGATATCCTTTTGCTGTTGCAAGTGCAAGCCGGTAGGTTTCTAACTATCACAGTGTTAAGAGGAGATAAAAAGGCCTTTCCCTTGAGCCCCTTGTTAATGGGAATTAATAATAATAAAAAGATTCCTGGGATCGATTTAAACTCGGAGATAGCCGGGTCTATAGCTTTGTGAACAGCATCGGATCTCCAACTGCATTGTGTGACTAGGCTGCTTCGGAAGACAATGAGGTTGTTCGGCTTCTTTTTCACCAGTGTCTATCAAGACCCTCTTGATTTGGTAGTGGTCTACAAAGGCCTCTACATACAGGGGTCGAGTATGGGGATAGCGAATGTAAAGTCAAAATCATTCTGAGTGAAGGTAATTGGTTGGGGAGAAAAAAGACTTCCCACCATAGCTTGCAAACCCTCAGGTGGAATGGAATTAGGGACGCTTGCTTGTGCGCCTAAGACTCCTAGTTAAAGAGCCTTTTTCTGATGAACCTTGAAGAGTGCCGTCCGCGCTTACTCTACTAGAAGCCTAATCTTCTAGTTCTAATAGTTCTAACTCTTCGTTCTTACTATTACCCGGAAAGGGTTGCTCGGTCCACGTTCACATTGGAGCAATGGGTTGATTCTAAAGCGCTACTCGAGTATCAAATGGAGATCACGAAACTCTTAGAAGAGTGCTAGCAACACAAAAGCCAGCTCTCGCAAAAATTGTATGGGAGTCGCCCTCGGAGGGACTTCCCGAATGACCGTACCGAGGAATTCTACCGTACTCCGTGCATTGTTGATCCTGCAGAGTCTACCCAAAGGTTCAAGCCAGATTGTAGGAAGTGGGCGATACGTTTTTGTATTTCTATGAGAAGCTCGACGGAACCCACGATTCATATGTAGTCAATTAAAAATAAACTAGTGAACCTGACCGCGCGCGTTAAAAAATTAAAGAAAATATATAGCTAAATAATTTTTGTTATAACTTTTATAATGACATAATGAATGTTTGCTCTTAAAATAATTTTGTATTAAATACATACTCTGACGATAATATAATTATTCATCGACATATATAGTTGTATTCTTAAGATTGAATACAAATTTTAAATTAATTTAAGTATGATTTTTCTTATTTTATGTATTATGTATATGAGATTAGAGAGTTTCTTTAACTTTACAGCCTACAGTTTGCTCTTATTTTTATTTTATGTATATGATTTTTTCCATATTTTATGTATATGGGAAAAAACATGCAACGTATATAACCTTCCGCCCGTACTATATTCATTTTGTACAAATGTTTGTCAAAAATAAATTTAATTTTTTCAGTTAATCATATTAATTACTAATTGTTTTCAGATAAGTGTATGTACAAGCTTAAAATGAATAAACTTTGCTTCTTCGATCTCATTTGTTACAATTTAGTGTTCTAATGTGAAAACACTTATATTTGGAAAGAGAAAAAACGCCGACTTAGAAGCAGGTTTTGTATTTTAAAATGTAAAAGATGTATGTCACTATATTTCCAATAGAAGAATTAAAGTCTACAAATCATATGATAAGAAGCCCATTTTAGAAAGAAAAAGAAAAGGTAAAGCGACTTATATAGTCTATAGAAAACAGTAATAACAATATTATCCCAGTTAAGCATAAGTCACGAAAATATTGAGCGTGTGACATAAAAAATTGAAACACCATATTAGTAGTGCTTTTCTGATCGAAATACTGCAATTCGTATATAATCCATTAACTATAAAACTTATCTCTGAAAAGATTAGTACTATATCTATGCCCAAATACCACAAATATTTTCTATTCAAAATATTTGAAATGAAAAATAATATTGTTCAATCGATGTACACAAAACAGAAAATATGACAGCAGGTGCATGTCAACAAAATGGATAATGAGATTGTCAACAATTGTAGGACGGCATATAAGATATAATTTGGCATGAATTGAATTTGACAACTCTATTGCAGCTTTCTGTAAGATTTCATTTCTAGCATGGTTATTTTTGGAGTTAATTTTATCGGTGGTCACTCAACTATCGCTTCATTACCACAAAGTCATTTTTATTTTTTTTGTTACCCAAAAGTTACTCTACTATTGCTTCATTACTACAAAGTTACTTTTGTTACTCAAAAGTCACTCAACTTTCATCCGTTCTACACCAAAGTCACTCTAGCCAAATTTTACTTAAAACTCACCGGAAAAATTACGTAGCATTATTAATTATTTTCTTTATTATATTAACATAATTCTTTAACCCATTATGTTGCTCCCAAACGCACACGCAAGTATACGCGGTCGACAAGTAATAAAGTGATAAATCGAATATCGTTCCCACGAGGACTAAGCAGACTAATACTTAACAAACAATTCCTCCAAACTACTCAGGGGTCTTTTTCTTGGTTGTAAGAGTTTTTATAGCTAAAGTGCAGTAAGTAAAGTGCTAAAGATGTAGTCAAGCAATGAGAAATACTTTGGTGTTAACAATATCAAGAGAGCGGTCCAGGGTCAGAGTTACGAACAATCCAGTTGATGTATCCGATTGATTCCACTTCTTAAATCCCGGGTTACTAACTGACAGAGTAAATGTAACTGTGAAAACCTTTCAGTTCTTCACAGTCTATGCAAGCTACTTCAATCCCTATATGTCTATGGGTTAAATCACATGCACGCATTAAGATTCATGTAATGAGTTAAACTAGGCAAGCAAGTATATGTCTATCCTACCCGCAAATTGGTTCCCCGATGCCCGGGTTCACAAACTAGTTCTATTCTTTCTTATTACGTAATTAAATTCCCTCTTTCGAGTTCAATCTAAAAACCATAGATGATGTATAATTATCGAGCTCTAACAATTACACATGTGAAATCAAGAAAGAATAAGCAACCCGTTATGGGATTAAATCAATGGGAATCAACCTTCAACAATCAACCTTCATGTAATACTCTAACCCTAGAACGTAAAGTTTAGCCACACATATTCATAATCACAAGGCAATAATTTGGTGTAATAATGAAGTAAATGATGTAATAGATGAAAGATTAGGAATAAACCCTTGTTCAATGAGTATGTAGCTCTCAATATTGCTCCAAAGTATCCACCCTCTTTCAAAAACTAAGTAAAAGACTATTTATAGTGTTTACAAACACCTAGTAATAACTTAGACCCAATACTAGACGGAATAGGAAGTGAAAAACCGCACACGGGGCGCTATAACGGGCGCCCCGCGCCTCGGAAAGCGCCAAGATAATCAGTAACACCACATTTTGGGCGCCTTAGGGGCGCGCCACGTTGGGAACCACGCTGGGCAGTGGGGCGCGGTGGAGGGCGCGCCACGTGCCCCACAGCGCCCAGCCAACTCGCCTTCTTCCGTGGTCCGAAATCGTGTCCGTGTCGTGCCTTCGCGTGCTCAATCTAATCCTCAATCATCCTTCAACCAATTCATGCTAAATCAAGCTCCGAAAAACTCCAAATGCACCGCGTAACAACCTACACACGCACAACACAAAATCAGTGTACAACCACATTCACAACCTAATAAACGAGTGCAAAACAAGCTCAAATATGCGGAAATATTAAGGCATAAAATGCCAAACATCACCACCCCACACTTGAACCCTTGCTCGCCCTCGAGTAAGTCACATCTCACTTTCCCAACCTAGGTAAAATAGGTCTGCCTATGACTATGGTTGATACCGACCATTGAACCAATGCACACATGACTACTATGGATCCACAACATGCCAACAATTTACCAAAACCAAAAATATGAGAACAACCACCCCAAAATAGCTCAAATGCACAAACTCAACTTAATGCAACCATGCTCCCACAAAATCACACCTATCTACTCAACCAAGGGCCATCAACTTCATCTACTTCATGCAAACCACGTGCCCTCACCAATATGAAGCAAAAGAGTGCCCCCAAAATCACACACAAAATCAATATCATGAATAGAATGGGGGCAATACAAATAAATTCACTCACTCTCATGAAAGTCTCACATGTTGCACACAACGTACCATAGGCTTGCCCGTAGTGTAGGACTCCACTAATGTAAGCTCACTCCAATCGGGATTAACTAGGACTTTAGAAAGGTCGTAATGTAGGCTAAGGGGCGGGTAGGATACATATGGTAATAGTGACTACCTCCCTAAGCACTTTAATACATCACATTCAAATTAATCATCAATTTCATCAAGCCACCCAAACCAACAACTTCTACACATACACCTTCTCACAAGTAGCATTTTTCATTTAAGCACACACTAGCAAGGAATGGATATCTTTTTCTCTTCTTATTTCCTCTTCTTTTTTTTTTTCACAATTTTTCTTTCTTTTCAACTTTGCTATATTTTTTCTTCTTTTCCTTTTCAATTTCATCCAACCTTGCCAATGCTTTTCACTACTTCACAATTTTAACAATTATTCCCCTTCATTAGTTCCACTCAAAAACCTCCCAAAATCCAACCACGACTCCAAAATAACAACACAATATCAATAAAGTGCTTAAGGAGTAAAGGGCCAAAGTGTCAATTTAGAACAAATGAGTAGGCTCGGGGTGTGGGTGCCAACAAAAAGGTCAAAGAATTCACAACAACAACTTTTTCTTTCTAGGTATATATGTAAAGGTAGGCAACAAAAGAAGGCCTTGTATCATTTCCCGACTAGAGCAAACCTAGGATTTCGGTTTGCACACACACGGGGCAAGTTCTAGACATTAATATGCAAACATGGAGTAAACAAGAACATGCCTCACACACACATTGCACATGGTCCACACAAAAAGGTTCCATCAACAACTCTCAACTAAGCATCTAGAATGCAACTTGTGGACATTTAAGCACTAATGCACAAAGGTTAACAATCAAGTCAAGCAAGCGGACTCAAGTATCTCAAGGGGGTCGTTCCATGTTTTTCCTAGGCATGCATCAAAATTAAAACTCAAGGACACCAGAAATAGCACATGCAATCAAGTCCAAGTCCATCGGTATCAAACAAATCAAAGGCACCTAGCATTCTACCTTTTTCCTACGTCTAGGGTCATCTACAACTAACTATCCTAATCCTAAAAATGAAAACTACCCGGTTCAAAGGCCCCCCCCCCCATGGAAACGAACCGAGGTCATTAGAAAAACCACGGGGCGGATGACATGTACCACTAATAAAACTAAAAGAAAAATCTTTTTGGAATTTTTCATTGGTTTTCTATTTTTTTTCCATATATTAAAGCAAGAAACAAATCAAAAATAAAGTCAAGTTACAAAAGAAAATATCCTATGGTACATGCATCCTAACCTCAAAAATAGATAAAGGGCAGTACCGCACCCCACACTTAAACTAAGCAATGTCCCAGTGCGACAAAGAAGTAAGTGCTTAAGTAAAAGTACAAGAAAACTGCCCTGAAATCTGGGTGGTGCGCAGGAGTGTGGACCTAATCCTCCTCCTCATCAGAGCCACTGCCCTCAGAATCAGCTGCCTCAACCTCACTGTCCGGATCATTAGCCACAATATCTGAATCCGTGTTCTCATCCTCCTGCGGATCCACCGTTCTAGCTCGAATCATGCCAATCAGACCCTTCGAGGTCTCCAGGAGAGGGACCTTGCGATCAATAGCATTCAAATCAACGCCCGACTGACGGGCCATCGCCTCTATCATCAAGTACTGACGGGCAGTCAAGTTGGCGTCTGCCTCCCGCCACTCGTCTACCGTCAGTTTCACCGGCGCGGTGGTGGTCACCCCCTTGACCGAAGCAATGTCAAAAGGCTTCCATATATCAGGGACAATGCGATCCCCAATCTCATCCACGGGGACGCCCGCCTTCTCTAAGTAACAGGTCAAAAGGTTCCCAAAGTACAATCTATTACATGAATAAGATTTTCGTTGCTCTTTCATAACGCGCAACATGTAGTAGCCAATGTTCACCGGCCTCCCAATCATGAAGAAGTACACCATGCACGCCTGAGTCTTAGTGACCTCGGAGTAATGGGAACATGGTAGTATACGTGCATTTATGAACCGCATCCACACACGGGCCGGTTTAAGAAACTGCGAGAAATACATGAACTTGTGTCTTCCGGTGGCAGTGCTCTCCCACTTGTGAGTGGAGCTCTCGCCACATAGTGTATCCTGCAAAGCTTTATAATCAGGCTTCTTGATGTACTCCCTCAAATCATCATAATCGGGGTCATCGACCCCCAAAAAGGCATTCAATGCCGTAGGATCCAACTTAACTTTCACTCCCCGAACTTTCACCACATCATCCTCCTTCCAAGCTTCCTCGGGCTCCCAATTGGCATACAATTCTTGTACCATGTCCAAGTTGGCGTGCCTCGGACTCTCAAATACCGAGTCCCATTTTAGAGCAATGATCGCTTCGGCCACACTTCTAAATTTTTGCATCACCGGTCGTTTATCAATGGCTTGCTCGGGTATGTACCCCGCAAGCCGCACACTCTTGTACCATGTTTGGCATTCCCCTTTCTTTACAAAAGGGAGGCCATAACGGGTCTTGCCTCCGGGACGTGGTATCGGCACCGCGTCCTTTGGAATCTTAGCCTTGCCTTTAGCCTTTGGTTTAGCCTTGGGTTTGGCCGGTGCCTTACCCTTTTGCTTGGTAGTGAAAGGCCCGACTTGAAGTGTTTTTCTCGAGCCCGAAGCGGAGGAAGAGCTCTTGCTTGGCAAAGGAGTAGTCACCATGGTACCTATACAACAATAAAAGATCAATGTGAGATAGATAGATAGGTACCAAGACTATACAATTCAAGCTCAATTGGTGGGGTACCACCCCACCCTTATCACACACTCTATGTATCAATCACTCAACTCAATGGCACGAGCAACCCCACACTTAAGCAAAACTAGCTTTGGGCAAAGTATGCCACGTTTTGAATTTTGAAAATCAAGCTAGTGTGGGTGCATCATGATCAATTCTTGTGTGTGTGCAACACCTAATGTCCATAATAAGCCTAAGGAATGCATTGCTACTCAAGAATTCACAATGTTATTGAATTTTCATCATTGAGGCTTTTTCACAAACACTTGGTGTGCACACTTTTAAACTAGCAATTTCAATGAGTTTTGGAATATGCCAACCCTCCCAAATTGTTGGGAGATCTCTTTTTTCAAGTCACAAGTCATCTAGCATGCTCATTTAACCATTTAGGCACAACAAGCATGAATTTTTAATGAGTCAACTTGTAACTAGCTAAGAATCATGTATAACAAGAAGAAGTGCAACTTACATGTTAATGAAGAGAAAGAGTGAAGAATTTACTTACTTGAATGATTTAGGATGGATTGCACAAGATTTGGAATGATTCCAAGTGATAGAGATGAAGTTGTGAGTGATTAGAGAGTGATTGGGAGTGAAAATAGTGAAAAATAGGTGTTAGAATCGGGTATTAGGGGATGGGGAAGACCGGGTCGCGGGTCAAAACCTGTTTGACCCGGCAGAAACTCACAAAAATTGGGCTTGCGCGGTGGCCAGCGCGCCACGCCCCTATCGCGGTCAAAAATGCGAGCTACTGCCTAAGCCGGCGCGCTGGGGGGCGCGACACGCTTCCCAACGCGCCAGGCCACTTTTCTTCAGCTCAAATTTTGCGCTTTGGGAGGCGCGGGGCGCTCCGGAACGCGCCCGAGCACGTTTTTTTCGCACCGATTTTTGATTCCAAGTGCAACCCCAAGCGCGAGACATGACTCGAGACGTCCCGCACCCCTCAATGCATTAATTACACCTTGTTTAGCTCACCCAATTCCTACAAAAACGACACACAAAAACAACAACTACGTGACACTATAAAAAAAACAAAAAAACTAAACTATTACAAGTACAAACTCGGGTTGCCTCCCGAAAAGCGCCTTATTTAACGTCGTGGCACGACGGGTATAAATCAAGGGTCCCTCAAAGTAATTGAAGTGCGGTGATTCACCGCACCTCCCCAATAATGTTTCACCCGCTGACCATTAACCAAAAATGTGTTTTCAGAATCCGGGGCTCTCAATTCAATCGCACCATGTGCGGTAACACGAACAACTTCAAAAGGCCCCGACCATCTCGACTTCAACTTGCCCGGAAATAATTTAAACCTCGAGTTGAACAACAATACAAGCTGCCCGGGCTCAAAAGAACGACGCTCAATGTGCTTATCATGTCATTTCTTTGTCCGTTCCTTGTATAATTTAGCATTTTCATACGCATGAAAACGGAACTCTTCAAGTTCATGCAATTGGAGCATCCTCTTCTCACCCGCTAAGGCCATATCAAGGTTGAGCTTTTGAATAGCCCAATACGCCTTATGCTCTAATTCAACCGGCAAGTGACAGGCCTTACCATAAACAAGCCTATATGGAGAAGTTCCAATAGGTATTTTGAATGCGGTTCGATAGGCCCAGAGAGCATCATCTAACTTCATAGCCCAATCCTTCCTCGAGGCATTCACAGTCTTCTCAAGGATTTGCTTGATCTCTCTATTAGACACATCCACTTGGCCACTAGTTTGGGGATGATAAGCAGTAGCCACCTTGTGGCGAACCCCATACTTAGCCAACAATTTATTGAACAAGCGGTTACAAAAGTGCGTACCTTCATCACTGATTATAGCCCGCAGTGTCCCAAAATGAGTGAAAATATTCTTCTTCACAAACTTCACCACCACACTCGCATCATTTGTTGGAAGTGCAACAGCTTCCACCCATTTGGACACATAATCAACTGCTACTAGGATGTACTTTTGACCCATAGAAGGTGGGAATGGACCCATAAAATCAATACCCCAACAATCAAACAGCTCAATCTCCAAGATATTGTTCAAAGGCATCTCGTGACGCCTAGTAATTGTCCTAGTTCTTTGGCAACGATCACATTGCTTCACTAATGCGTGAGCATCTTTAAATAGAGTAGGCCAAAAGAAACCAGATTGGAGTACCTTTGCAGCTGTTCGATCTCCACCAAGGTGGCCACCATAAGGAGAGGAATGGCAGCTCTGTAGAATCGGCTCTACTTCTTCCCTTGGAATACATCTCCTAGCTAGTTGATCAACCCCTATCTTGTACAAATAGGGCTCATCCCACACATAAAATCTACTCTCATGAAGGAGTTTACGCTTTTGCTCAGCAGTTGCCCCAGGGGGGTACACATTACTCACAAGTAAATTCACCATGTCAGCATACCATGGCACCTCAGCTGCATCAAGAGCAAAAAGTTGCTCGTCAGGAAATACCTCTTTAATCTCGAGCCCTTCATCTACATGATCTCTATTCTCCAACCTTGACAAATGATCAGCAACTTGATTCTCAGTCCCCTTGCGATCTCGAATTTCAACATCAAACTCTTGCAATAGGAGAACCCATCTAATGAGTCTAGGCTTGGAGTCCTTCTTTTCAGACAAATACCGGATTGCGGCATGATCAGTGTAGACAACAACATGAGTGCCAACCAAATAAGATCTGAACTTATCAAAAGCATAAACTACGGCTAGCAACTCCTTTTCAGTGGTGGTGTAATTGGACTGGGCTGCATCAAGCGTCTTGCTTGCATAATAGATGGAGTGAAAGATTCTTCCAATCCTTTGGCCTAGAACAGCCCCAATAGCATTATCACTCGCATCACACATCAATTCAAACGGCAAAGACCAGTCAGGAGCAATGATGATTGGTGCGGTCACCAACCTTTTCTTCAACTCTTCAAATGCTTTGAGACAAGAATCATCAAACACAAATTTCACATCCTTCTCCAACAATTTGCACAAGGGAGTGGAAATTTTGGAGAAGTCCTTTATGAACCGTCTATAGAACCCTGCATGTCCCAATAAACTACGCACCCCCTTAACAGAGATAGGTGGTGGTAATTTCTCAATAGCCTCAATCTTCGCCTTATCAACCTCAATTCCTTGCTTTGACACCTTGTGCCCAAGTACTATGCCTTCTTGAACCATAAAGTGGCATTTTTCCCAATTCAGCACAGGATTTGTTTCTTCACAACGGCTCAGCACAGCATCAAGATTTCTCAAACATTCATCAAATGAATCACCAACCACTGAAAAATCAACCATAAATACCTCCACAAATTTTTCCACCATGTCAGTGAAAATAGCCATCATGCACTGTTGCTCCCAAACGCACACGCAAGTATACGCGGTCGCCAAGTAATAAAGTGACAAAGTCGAGTATCGTTCCCACGAGGACTATGCGGACTAGTGCTCAATAAACAATTCCTGAATAAACTATCCAGGGGTCTTTTTCCAATGGTTGTAAGAGTTTTTATACTAAAATGCAGTAATTAAAGTGCTGGAATGAAATCAAGCAATGGGTCAAACTTTGGGTGTTAACAATATCAAGAGAGCGATCCAGAGTTAGAATTACGAACAATCCAGTTGATGTATTCAATTGATTTCACTTCTTAAATCCCGGGTTACTAACTGACAGGTTAATTGTAATTATGAAAACCTTTCAGTTCTTCACAATCTATGCAAGCTACTCTAATCCCTGTATGTCTACGGGTTAAATCACATGCACGCATTAACGATCCTGTAATTAGTTAAACTAGGCAAGCAAGTATATGTCTATCCTACCCGCGAATTGATTCCCCGATGCCCGGGTTCACAAACTAGTTCTATTCTTCCTTATTACGTAATTAGATTCTCTCTTTCGAGTTCAACCCAAAAACCATAGATAATGTATAACTATCGAGCTCTAACAATTATACAAGTTAAATCAAGGAAGAATAAGTAACCCGTTATGGGATTCAATCAATGGAAATCAATCTTCAACAATCAACTTTCATGTAAATTCTAACCCCAGAACGTTAGGAAATTAGCCACTCATATTCATAATCACAAGACAAAGATTTGGTGTAATAATGAAATAAATGATTTAATAGATGAAAGAATTGGGAATAACCCTTGTCCAATGAAGTGTGTAGCTCTCAATATTGCCCAAAGTCAAGAACTCCTCTCAAAAACTAAGTAATAAACTATTTATATTGTTTCCAAACCCTTATACATAAGTTAATCCCAAAACTAGAAGGAATAGGAAGTCAAATCGCGCATAAGGGGCGCTATAACGGGCTCCCCGCGCCTCGAAAAGCGTGCAACCAACCAGAACACGCCCCCAGGCTTCGTGCCTTTGGCCTGCGGCGCGCCCAGCAACGCGCAGCCTTCCTTGCGCTATGGCTGGCGCGGCGCGGAGGCCAAAGCGCCAGGCCAAAATCTGCTCTTTTCGCTCCAAAACTCGGCTTGTGTCGTGCCTTTGTGTGCTCGATCCAATCTTCAATCATCATCCAATCAATTCATGCTCAATCAAGCTTCGAAACACTCCAAATGTATCGCGTAACAACCTACACACGAACAACACAACATCAGCGTAAAACCATACTCGCAAGCCACCAAACAAGTGCAAAACAAGCTCAAATGTGCGGAAATATTAAGGAAAAGTAGGCATAAGATGCCGAACATCACCACCCCACACTTGAACCTTTGCTCGCCCTCGAGCAAGTCACATCTCACTACCCAACCTAGATAGAACAGGTCTGCCTATGACTATGGTTGATACCGACTATTGAACAAATGCGCACATGACTACTATGGATCCACAAACATGCCGATAATCTACCAAACTCAAAAATATGAGAACAACCACCCCAAAATAACTCAAATGCACAAACTCAACTCAATGCAACCATGCTCCCACAAAATTACACCTATCTACTCAATCAAAAGCCATCAACCTCACCGAATTCATGCAAACCACGTGCCCTCACCAATATGAAAGAGAGTGCCCCCCATAGATCACACACAAAAACAAATATCATGAATAGAACGGGGCAATAACAATTGAATTCTCTCACTCTCATGAAAGGCTCACATGTCACACACAACGTACCATAGGCTTGCCCGTAGTGTAGGACTCCACTAATGTAGGCTCACTCCAATCGGGATTAACAAGGACTTTTAGAAAGGTCGTAATGTAGGCTAAGGGGCGGGTAGGATACATATGGTAATAGTGACTACCTCCCTAAGCACTTTAATACATCACAATTAAATTAAGCACAAATCTCATCAAGCCACCCAAATCAACAACTATCACACATACACCTTCTCACAAGTAGCATTTTTCTATTAAGCACACACTAGCAAGGAAGGGATATCTTTTTCTCTTTTTATTTCTTTTTCCACAATTTTTTTTCTTTTCTCTTTTCAACTTTGCTATATTTTTTCAATCTTCAATTTCATCCAACCTTGCCAATGCTTTTCACTACTTCACAAATTTCACAAGTATTCCCCTTTATTAGTTCCACTCAAGAACCCCCCAAAATCCAACCACAACTCCAAAGTAACTACACAATATCAATAAAGTGCTTAAGGAGTAAAGGGCCAAAAGAGACAATTTAGAACAAATGGGTAGGCTCGGGGTGTGGGTGCCAACAACAAGGGTCAAAGAAATCACAACAATAATTTTTTTCAAGGTATATATGTAAGGGTAGGCAAGTAAAAGAAGGCCTTGTATCATTTCCCAACTAGAGCCAACCTAAGATTTCGCTTTGCACACACACGGGGCAAGTTCTAGACATTAATATGCAACATGGAGTAATTAAGAACATGCCTCACAACACACATTGCACGCAATCCACACAAAAAGGCTCAATCAACAACTCTCAACCAAGCTTTTAGAATGCAACATGTGGAAATTTAAGCACTCATGCACAAAAGTTAGCAATCAAGTCAAACAAGCGAACTCAAGCATCTCAAGGGGGTTGTTCCAAATTTTTTTTTCTTTTTCTAGGCATGCATCAAATTAAAACTCAAGGACACCACAAATAGCACATGCAATCAAGTCCAAGTCCACCGGTATCAAACAAATCAAAGGCACCTAGCATTCTACCTATTTCCTTAGCCTAGGGTCATCTAAAACTAACTATCCTAATCCTAAAAATGAAAAACTACCCGGTTCAAAGGTCACCCCGTGGAAAAGAACCGCGGCCATAAGAAAAACCACGGGGCGGATAACATGTACCACTAATAAAACTAAAAGGAAAATTTTTTTGGAATTTTTCATTGGTTTTCTAATTTTTTTTTTTTTTTTCATATATTAAAGCAAGAAACAAATAAAAATAAAGTCAAGTGACAAAATAAAAAGTCCTAAGGTACATGCATCCTAACCCTCAAAATAAAAACTAGATAAAAGGGCAGTACCCCACCCCACACTTAAACTAAGCAATGTCCCAGTGCGACAAAGAAGTAAGTGCAAAAGTAAGAGTACAAGAAAACTGCCCTGAAAACTGGATGGTGCACGGGAGAGTGGACCTAGGCCCCCGCCTCATGATCAGTCTCATACTCACTATCGGGGTCATTGGCCACAATCTCGGAATCAGTGTTCTCATCCTCCCGCGGGTCCACCCGTCCAGCTTCAACCTCGCCTAGCAAGACCTTCGAGGTCTCCGTCAACGGGACCTTTCGGTCAATACTAGTCATATCAACGCCCGACTGACGGGCCATGGCCTCTATCATCAAATACTGACGCGCGGCCAAGTTGGCACTAGTCTCTCGCAAATCATCCGCCGTCAGCTTCACCGGTGCTGTGGTGATAACCCCCTTGACCGAGGCAATGTCAAAAGGCCTCCCAAAATCAAGGACAATGCGATCCCCGACCTCATCTGCGGGGACGCCCGCCTTCTCTAAATATCGGGTCAAGAGGTTCCCAAAATATAACCGACTACATGATTTTTCATACCTCTCTTGTTTCATCATTTTCAACATGTAGTACCCAATGTTCACCGGCCTCCCGGTCATGAAGAAATACACCATGCACGCCCGAGTCTTAGTGACCTCGGAATAATGAGAACATGGAAGAATCCGTGCATTTATAAACCGCATCCATACACGTGCCGGCTTGATAAAGTGGGAGAAATGCATAAACTTATGTCGCCCAGCTGCGCCTCGTCCCCACTTATGTGTGGACCCCTCACCACACAAAGTCTCCCGCAAGGCCGTGTAATCCGGTGTTTTGATGTAATTTCTCAACTCCTCATGATCGGGGTCATCTACCCCCAAGAAGGCATTCAATGCCGGGGGATCTAACTTCACCTTCACTCCCCTAACCGTCACCATGTCATCATCTCTCCACGCCTCATCGGGCTCCCAGTTGGCATAAAGTTCTTGGACCATGTCCAAGTTGGCAGGCCCCGGACTCTCAAACACTGAGTCCCACTTGAGGGCAATGATCTTCTCGGCCACATCTCGAAACTTTTGTAGCACCGGCCGTTTATCAATGGCTTGCTCGGGGATGTACCCCGCAAGCCTCACATTTTTATACCATGTTTGGCAATCTCCCTTCTTCACGAAAGGGAGGCCATACCGAGTCTTGCCTCCGGGACGTGGTATCGGCACCGCGTCCTTTGGAATCTTGGCCTTAGCCTTTGCTTTTGCCTTGGGCTTGGCCGGTGCCTTACCCTTTTGCTTTGAACTTGAAGGCTCGGTTTGAGGTTCTCTCCTCGGGCCCGCAGTAGATGAAGAACTTGCCTTTTGAGAGGTGGCTACCATGGTACCTACACAAACACAAACATCAATGTTAGATGTATAGTTATGCACCAAAAACAATTCAAGCTTAAGGGTACCACCCCACACTTAGCACACACTCTATGTGGCAATCACTTATTTCAATGGCACGAACACCCCACACTTGAACAAAACTAGCCTTGGCAAAATATACCACGTCTTGAATTTTTAAAATCAAGCAAGTGTGGGTGTCTCATGATCAAATCTAGTGTGTATGCAACACCTAATGTTCATTGTAAGCCTAAGGAATGCATTGCTACTCAAGAATTCACAATGTCATTGATATTTCATCTTTGAGGCTTTTTCACAAACACCTAGTGTGCACAACTTTGAACTATCTATTTCAATTGATTTTGTAATGTGCCAACCCTCCCAATGTGTTGGGAGATCTCTTTTTACAAGTCACAAGTTCTATACTAAGCATCATCAACAATTAAGCACATCAAGATTGAATTTTTATGGAAAAACTTGTACTAGCTAAGAGAATCACCCATGAGCAATTATGAAGACAACTTACATGTTATTGAGAAGGAAGAGTAGTAATGTACTTACTTGATGGTGTTAGAAGTGATTGCACAAGATTTGGGATGATTTCTATTGTTGCTAGTGAATTAGTGTGTGATTAGAGAGAGTTTGGAGTGAAAGTAATGGAGAAAAAGTGTAAGAAATCGGGGTTATAGGGGTTGGGGGTTTAAAGAATTTCGGGTCAAACCCGTTGACCCGTTACCCCACGAATTTTTGGCCTTGCGCGTTGAGCTCCGCGCCGCAAGCCCATCGCGGGTACCAATTTGGAGCTACTGCCAAGCATGGCGCGATAGAGCCCGCGACGCATGCTTATTGCGTGCAAAAACTTGGGTGTTCTGCCTAGCTTGGCGCGGTGGGAGGCGCGGGGCGCTCCCAACCGCGCCTAGCTTCTTTTTTCCACTCTTTCTCGCGCTTTGGGAGGCGCGGGGCACTCCCGAACGCGCCCACGAACGTTTTTTCGCACCGAATTTCGACTCCAAGTACAAACCAAGCGTGGGACATGTCTCGAGATGTCCCATCCCCCTCAATGCATCCATTTCACCGTATTTAGCTCACCCGATTCCTGCAAAAACGACACACAAAAACAACAAAAACGTGACACTATAAAAACAAAAGAAAACTAAACTATTACAAGTACAAACTCGGGTTGCCTCCCGAGAAGCGCCTTATTTAACGTCGTGGCACGACGGGTATAAATCAAGGGTCCCTCAAAGTGATTGAAGTGCGGTGATTCACCGTACCTCCCCAATAGTGTTTCACCCTTTGACCATTAACCAAAAATGTGTTTTCAGAACCCGGGGCTCTCAATGCAACCGCTCCATGTGCGGTAACACGAACAACTTCAAAAGGCCCCGACCATCTCGACTTCAACTTGCCCGGAAACAATTTCAACCTCGAGTTGAACAACAATACACGCTGTCCGGGCTCAAAAGAGCGATGCTCAATGTGCTTATCATGCCACTTCTTTGTCCGTTCCTTATATAATTTCGCATTTTCATACGCATGGAAACGGAACTCTTCAAGTTCATGCAACTGGAGCATCCTCTTCTCACCCGCTAAAGCCATATCAAAGTTGAGCTTTTGAATAGCCCAATACGCCTTATGCTATAATTCAACCGGCAAGTGACAAGCCTTCCCATAAACAAGCCTATATGGAGAGGTTCCAATAGGCGTTTTGAAAGCAGTTCGGTAGGCCCAGAGAGCATCATCTAACTTCATAGCCCAATCCTTCCTCGAGGCATTCACGGTCTTCTCAAGGATTTGCTTGATCTCTCTGTTAGACACTTCCACTTGGCCACTAGTTTGGGGATGATAAGCAGTAGCCACCTTGTGGCGAACCCCATACTTAGCCAATAATTTATTGAACAACCGGTTACAAAAATGCGTACCTTCATCACTAATAATAGCCCGCGGTGTCCCAAAACGAGTGAAAATATTCTTCTTCACGAACTTCACCACCACACTCGCATCATTTGTAGGAAGTGCAATGGCCTCCACCCATTTAGATACATAATCAACTGCTACAAGGATGTATTTATTGCCCATAGAAGGTGGGAATGGACCCATAAAGTCAATACCCCAACAATCAAACAGCTCAATCTCCAAAATGTTGTTCAAAGGCATCTCGTGACGCCTAGTAATGGTACCCGTTCTTTGGCAACGATCACATTGCTTCACTAATGCATGAGCATCTTTAAATAAAGTAGGCCAAAAGAAACCAGATTGCAGTACCTTTACAGCTGTTCGATCTCCACCAAGGTGGCCACCATAAGGAGAGGAATGGCAGCTCTGTAGAATCGGCTCTACTTCTTCCCTTGGAACACATCTCCTAGCTAGTTGATCAACACCTATCTTGTACAAATAGGGCTCATCCCACACATAAAATCTGCTCTCATGAAGGAGTTTACGCTTCTGCTCGGCAGTTGCCCCAGGGGGATACACATTACTCACAAGAAAATTTACCATGTCAGCATACCATGGCACCTCAGCAGCATCAAGAGCAAAAAGTTGCTCATCAGGAAATACCTCTTTAATCTCAGGCCCCTCATCTACATGATCTCTATTCTCCAACCTTGACAAATGATCAGCTACTTGATTCTCAGTCCCCTTGCGATCTCGAATTTCAACATCAAACTCTTGCAATAGGAGAACCCATCTAATAAGTCTCGGCTTGGAGTCCTTCTTTTCAAACAGATACCGGATTGCGGCATGATCAGTGTAGACAACAACATGAGTGCCAACCAAATAAGATCTGAATTTATCAAAAGCATAAACCACGGCTAGCAACTCCTTCTCAGTGGTAGTATAATTAGACTGGGCTGCATCAAGCGTCTTGCTTGCATAATAGATGGAGTGAAAAATTCTTCCAATTCTTTGGCCTAGAACAGCCCCAATAGCATTATCACTCGCATCACACATCAATTCAAACGGCAAAGACCAGTCAGGAGCAATGATGATTGGTGCGGTCACCAACCTTTTCTTCAACTCTTCAAACGCCTTAATACAAGCATCATCAAACACAAATTTCACATCCTTCTCCAACAATTTGCACAAGGAAGTGGAAATTTTGGAGAAGTCCTTTATGAACCGTCTATAGAACCCTGCATGTCCCAAGAAACTACGCACCCCCTTAACAGAGATAGGTGGTGGTAATTTCTCAATAGCCTCTATCTTCGCCTTGTCAACCTCAATCCCTTGCCTTGACACCTTGTGCCCAAGTACTATGCCTTCTTGAACCATAAAGTGACATTTTTCCCAATTCAGCACCAGATTTGTTTCTTCACAACGGCTCAGCACAGCATCAAGATTCTTCAAGCATTCATCAAAAGAGTCACCAACCACTGAGAAATCATCCATAAACACTTCCACAAATTTTTCCACCATGTCAGTGAAAATAGCCATCATGCACCGCTGAAAAGTTCCTGGGGCATTACACAACCCAAATGGCATCCTCCTAAATGCATAGGTGCCATAAGGACAAGTAAAAGTGGTCTTCTCTTGGTCTTCAGGGGCTATCACAATTTGATTGTAGCCCGAATAACCATCCAAGAAACAATAATACTCATGGCCTGCTAGTCTATCCAACATCTGATCAATAAAAGGGAGTGGGAAGTGATCTTTCCTGGTGGCCTTGTTCAGCTTCCTATAATCAATGCAAATTCGCCACCCTGTAACAGTTCTTGTAGGAATCAACTCATTGTTCTCATTCTTCACCACTGTCATGCCCCCCCTTCTTAGGAACACATTGCACTGGACTCACCCACTTGCTGTCAGAGATAGGAAAAATTATACCAGCATCCAGCCACTTGATAACTTCTTTCTTCACCACCTCCTTCATGATTGGATTTAGCCTCCTCTGCTGCTCTATGGATGGCTTATGATCTTCTTCCAAGAGAATTTTATGCATGCAGAAAGAAGGACTAATCCCTCTAATATCAGCAATAGTCCAGCCAATAGCTCTCTTGCGCTCTCGCAATACCCGCAACACCTTCTCAACCTGCACATCTGACAACAAAGAAGAAAGGATCACGGGCAAAGTATTACCTTCACCCAAATAAGCATAACGTAAATGTGCTGGTAAAGGTTTGAGCTCAAGATTAGGAGCTTTCTCAATAGACGGTTTAGCAGGAGCTAAGGTCAACGGTCTATCAAGCTCCTCAAATTTCTTCCACCCTGGGATGAATCTACTCTGCATATTAAGAACCTCCACAAATTCTTCAGTATCTTCATCCTTCAGGATATCATCATCATCACATAAGAGTGCCCTTTCCAAAGAATCAACATTAGAAGCCAAGAATGACCTCTCATCAGCAGTCAACTCATCATCTATTACCTTTACCATGGACAACTCTTCATAATGAGAAGGAAGCTGGGTAGCTCTGAACACATTAAATACAGCTTCTTCCCCATTTACCTTCATGATCATCTTGCCAGCTCTGACTCTAATAACAGCATCAGCAGTAGCCAAAAATCCTCTTCCCAAGATGAGAGGAACCTCAGGATCAGCTTCATAATCAAGAATAATAAAATCAACGGGTAATATGAACTGACCCACTTGTACAAGCACATCCTCAATAATCCCCTCAGGGCATGTCAAAGATCTGTCAGCAAGCTGCAAGGTCACAGTAGTGGGTCGTGGCTCACCTAGGCCTAGCTTCCTAAAAACTGAAGAAGGCATCAAATTCACACTAGCACCCAAATCACATAAAGCACGACCAACCTCATGTGCCCCAATTTTCAAAGGGATGGTAAAACTGCCCGGGTCCTTCAATTTCTGCGGAAGCTTGCTTCTAACTCTGGAACTGCACTCCTCAGTAAGTGCAACTGTCTCAAACTCAGTCAATCTTCTCTTGTTAGCAACAATATCCTTGATGTATTTAGCATATTTGGGAACGTCCCGCAAAAGCTCCACCAAAGGAATATTTACCTGAATTTGACTCAATATCTCCAAAAATTTCTTGCATGCTGCATCAACTATTTGCTTCTGAAGTCTCTGCGGGAAAGGTGGTGGTGGTCTCACAATAGCAGACTCGGGCTGCTTTTCAATTACCTTTTCTGCTTCTTTTTCCACCTCCCTATCAACATTTGGCTCTAACTCACCAACAGGCTTCTTTGGCTTTGGGGGAACTTCCTCCAGTGCTCTTCCATTCCTCAAAGTCACTGCTTGCACAAATTCTCTAGGATTCTTCTCTGTATCACTCGGTAAAGCACCCCGAGGTCTATTGTTTTGTGCTCCAGCAAGCTGCCCCAATTGTCTTTCAAGATCTTTCTGTGCATTGCTCAAATCTTTTATTGTTTGTGCCTGAGATGCTGACTCATCAATGAGCTTTTGCTGCCCTGCAAGAATTTTCTTGAGCATATCCTCCATAGTATTAGACTGCTGTGGTTGAGCCTGAGACTGTGATCCCTGCTGTGGTGCATTGTTCTGATTAAATTGGGTTCTCTCATTACCCTGAAACTGCTCACGGGTATCTCTCCAAGAAAAATTTGGGTGATTACGCCAACCCGTGTTATAATTATTACCATACTGATTTCGGTTTTGGCCCTGTGATCTGTTCTGATTACCCACATAATACACTGATTCTGGATTAGAGGGACAAACCTCAGTGCTATGATCCTCACCACATACCTCACAAAAGGCCTGAACTTGCTGCACTGGAGCTGGTTGTGGCTTTGCTTGGAGAGCCAGCTTGCTGATTTGATTGGAAAGTGCATCCATCTTTGCTCGCAACTCTGTGATTCCATCTAGTTGAAGTATCCCAGCAGCTTTCTGTGTAGCCGCTCTGCTAGCCCCCTCACTAAATATATTAGCTCTGCCATCACCCTGCCAATCAGGATTGCTCTGTGAAAACTTATCAAGCAAGTCATAGATCTGTTCAAAATTTAAGGCCAACACTTGGCCTCCAGCAGCAGCATCAACCACAATCTTAGTCTGTTGGTTCAATCCCTCAACAAAAGTGTGAGCAATAACTTCATTAGTTTGATTGTGGTGAGGACAATCTCTCAAAAACGCCTTAAATCTCTCCCAGGCTGCATATAATGATTCGCCTTCAAACTGCCTGAAGGATAAAATTGCACTCCTCAACCTGGCCGTCTTAGCCGACGGATAAAACTTAGCCAAGAATTTCTTAGCTAAATCCTCCCAAGTAGTGATAGACCCAGGCTTTTCAGCCTTTAACCACTTCCTTGCTGTCCCAAGCAATGAAAATGGGAACAAAGTCATTCGCACATAATCAGTAGGCACACCTGTCGGTGTATAAGTATCACTGATCTCCAGAAAGTTCTGCAAGTGTTGCTGCGGATCTTCATGCAGGAGTCCACTATATTGCCCCGTCACATGCAGCAACTGAATCATGCCGGGCTTGATCTCAAAGTTCCCAGTAATAGCAGGCTTCACAATACTTGACTCTACTCCTTTCAGACTAGGGAGAGCCACATCTCGCACTGCTACTGTTTGTTCTTCAGCCATTTCAACAGGAAGAGATGCAAGTACGATTGCTAATGCTTCTCGATCTCTCGCTTCTTTCCTTGTCTTCCTCAAGGTTCTTTCAGGCTCAGGATCAAAAGGTGCGAGTGATTCGTCCTTTTTGTTCCTTTGCATTCAAAACCTATTGCCTGAAACAGCACAAGAAACTCAACAAAAAATTAAACCTGAATAGCAATTAAGTAATTGTTCAAAAGTAATTAGTCCGTAATTAGTCCCCGGCAACGGCGCCAAAAACTTGTTGCTCCCAAACGCACACGCAAGTATACGCGGTCGCCAAGTAATAAAGTGACAAAGTCGAGTATCGTTCCCACGAGGACTATGCGGACTAGTGCTCAATAAACAATTCCTGAACAAACTATCCAGGGGTCTTTTTCCAATGGTTGTAAGAGTTTTTATACTAAAATGCAGTAATTAAAGTGCTGGAATGAAATCAAGCAATGGGTCAAACTTTGGGTGTTAACAATATCAAGAGAGCGATCCAGAGTTAGAATTACGAACAATCCAGTTGATGTATTCAATTGATTTCACTTCTTAAATCCCGGGTTACTAACTGACAGGTTAATTGTAATTATGAAAACCTTTCAGTTCTTCACAATCTATGCAAGCTACTCTAATCCCTGTATGTCTACGGGTTAAATCACATGCACGCATTAACGATCCTGTAATTAGTTAAACTAGGCAAGCAAGTATATGTCTATCCTACCCGCGAATTGATTCTCCGATGCCCGGGTTCACAAACTAGTTCTATTCTTCCTTATTACGTAATTAGATTCTCTCTTTCGAGTTCAACCCAAAAACCATAGATAATGTATAACTATCGAGCTCTAACAATTATACAAGTTAAATCAAGGAAGAATAAGTAACCCGTTATGGGATTCAATCAATGGAAATCAATCTTCAACAATCAACTTTCATGTAAATTCTAACCCCAGAACGTTAGGAAATTAGCCACTCATATTCATAATCACAAGACAAAGATTTGGTGTAATAATGAAATAAATGATTTAATAGATGAAAGAATTGGGAATAACCCTTGTCCAATGAAGTGTGTAGCTCTCAATATTGCCCAAAGTCAAGAACTCCTCTCAAAAACTAAGTAATAAACTATTTATATTGTTTCCAAACCCTTATACATAAGTTAATCCCAAAACTAGAAGGAATAGGAAGTCAAATCGCGCATAAGGGGCGCTATAACGGGCGCCCCGCGCCCCGAAAAGCGTGCAACCAACCAGAACACGCCCCCAGGCTTCGTGCCTTTGGCCTGCGGCGCGCCCAGCAACGCGCAGCCTTCCTTGCGCTATGGCTGGCGCGGCGCGGAGGCCAAAGCGCCAGGCCAAAATCTGCTCTTTTCGCTCCAAAACTCGGCTTGTGTCGTGCCTTTGTGTGCTCGATCCAATCTTCAATCATCATCCAATCAATTCATGCTCAATCAAGCTTCGAAACGCTCCAAATGTATCGCGTAACAACCTACACACGAACAACACAACATCAGCGTAAAACCATACTCGCAAGCCACCAAACAAGTGCAAAACAAGCTCAAATATGCGGAAATATTAAGGAAAAGTAGGCATAAGATGCCGAACATCATGCACCTCTGAAAAGTCCCCGGGGCATTACACAACCCAAATGGCATCCTCCTAAATGCATAGGTGCCATATGGACAAGTAAAAGTGGTCTTCTCTTGGTCTTCAGGGGCTATCACAATTTGATTGTAGCCCGAATACCCATCCAAGAAACAGTAATATTCATGCCCTGCTGGTGGCCTTGTTTAGCTTCCTATAGTCAATGCAAATTCGCCAACCTGTAACAGTTCTTGTAGGAATCAACTCATTGTGCTCATTTTTCACTACTGTCATGCCCCCCTTCTTAGGAACACATTGCACTGGACTCACCCACTTGCTGTCAGAGATAGGAAAAATAATACCAGCATCCAGCCACTTGATAACTTCTTTATTCACCACCTCCTTCATAATTGGGTTTAGCCTCCTCTGCTGCTCTATGGATGGTTTATGGTCCTCCTCCAAGAGAATTTTGTGCATGCAGAAAGAAGGACTAATCCCTCTAATATCAGCAATAGTCCAGCCAATAGATCTTTTGCGCTCTCGCAAAACCCGCAACACCTTCTCAACCTGCACATCGGACAACAAAGAAGAAAGGATCACGGGTAACGTATTACCTTCACCCAAATAAACATAACGTAAATGCTCGGGTAAAGATTTGAGCTCAAGATTAGGAGCTTTCTCAATAGACGGTTTAGCAGGAGTTAAGGTCAACGGTCTATCAAGCTCCTCAAATTTCTTCCACCCTGGGATGAATCTACTCTGCATATTAAGAACCTCCAAATACTCTTCAGTATCATCATCCTTCAGGATATCATCATCATCACATAAGAGTGCCCGTGCTAATGAATCAACATTAGAAGCCAAGAATGACCTCTCATCAGCAGTCAGCTCATCATCTACCACTTTTACCATGGACACCTCTTCATAGTGAGAAGGAAGCTGGGTAGCTCTGAACACATTAAACACAGCTTCTTCCCCATTTACCTTCATAATCATCTTTCCAGCTCTGACTCGAATAACAGCATCAGCGGTAGCCAAAAATCCTCTTCCCAAGATGAGAGGAACCTCAGGATCAGCTTCATAATCAAGAATAATAAAATCAACGGGTAATATGAACTGACCCACTTGTACAAGCACATCCTCAATAATCCCCTCGGGGCATGTCAGAGATCTATCAGCAAGCTGCAGGGTCACAGTAGTGGGTCGTGGCTCACCCAGGCCGAGCTTCCTGAAAACTGAAGAATGCATCAAATTCACACTAGCACCCAAATCACATAAAGCTTGACCAACCTCATGTTCACCAATTTTCAAAGGGATGGTAAAACTGCCAGGGTCCTTCAATTTCTGAGGAAGCTTGCTTCTAACTCTGGAACTGCACTCCTCAGTAAGTGCAACTGTCTCAAACTCAATTAATCTTCTCTTGTTAGCAACAATATCCTTGATGTATTTAGCATATTTGGGAACATCCCGCAAAAGCTCCACCAAAGGAATATTTACCTGAATCTGGCTCAATATCTCCAAGAATTTCTTGCATGCTGCATTAACTTTCTGCTTCTGAAGCCTCTGAGGGAAAGGTGGTGGTGGTCTCACAATAGCAGACTCGGGCTGCTTTGCTATTACTGTCTCTGCTTCTTTCTCCACTTCCCTATCAACATTTGGCTCTAGCTCATCAACAGGCTTCTTTGGGTTAGGGGGAAGTTCTTCTAGAGCTCTTCCATTCCTCAAGGTAACTGCTTGCACAAATTCTTTAGGATTCTTCTCTGTATCACTCGGTAAAGCACCCCGAGGTCTATTATTTTGTGCTCCAGCAAGCTGCCCCAACTGTCTTTCAAGATCTTTCTGTGCACTGCTCAAATCTTTAATTATTTGTGCCTGAGATGTTGACTCATCCATGAGCTTTTGCTGCCCTGCAAGAAGTTTCCTGAGCATATCCTCCATAGCATTAGACTGCTGTGGCTGAGCCTGTGACTGCGACCCCTGCTGTGGTGCATTGCTTTGAGTAAATTGGGGTCTCTCATTACCCTGAAACTGCTCATGGGTATCCCTCCAGGAAAAATTTGGGTGATTACGCCAACCCGTGTTATAACTGTTACCATACTGATTGCGATTTTGACCCTGTGATCTGTTCTGATTACCCACATAATATACTGACTCTGGGTTAGAGGGACAAACCTCAGTGCTATGATCCTCACCACATACTTCACAAAAAGTCTGAACTTGTTGCACTGGAGCTAGTTGTGGCTTCGCTTAGAGAGTCAGCTTGCTGATTTGATTAGAAATAGCATCCACCTTCGCTCGCAGCTCTGAAATTCCTTCTAGTTGAAGTATCCCAGCAGCTTTCTGCGTATTAGCTCTGCTAGCACCCTCAACTTGCGTATTAGCTCTGCCATCACCCTGCCAATCAGGATTGCTCTGTGAAAACTTATCAAGTAAGTCATAGATTTGTTCAAAATTTAAGGCCAGCACTTGGCCTCCAGCAGCAGCATCAACCACAATCTTAGTATGTTGGTTCAATCCCTCAACAAAAGTGTGTGCAATAACCTCATTAGATTGGTTGTGGTGTGGACAATCTCTCAATAAGCTTTAAATCTCTCACAGGCTGCATATAATGATTCTCATTCTAACTGCCTGAAGGACAAAATTGCGCTCCTCAACCTGGCCGTCTTGGCAGACGGATAAAACTTAGCAAAGAATTTCTTAGCCAAATCGTCCCAAGTAGTGATAGACCCAGGCTTTTCAGCCTTTAACCACTTCCTTGCTGTCCCAATCAATGAAAATGGGAACAAAGTCATTCGCACATAATCAGTAGGCACACCCGCCGGTGTATAAGTATCACTGATCTCCAGAAAGTTCTGCAGGTGTTGCTGCGGATCTTCATGCAGGAATCCACCATATTGCCCCGTCACATGCAGCAACTGAATCATGCCGGGCTTGATCTCAAAGTTTCCAGTAATAGCAGACTTCACAATACTTGACTCTACTCCTTTCAGACTAGGAAGAGCCACATCTCGCACTGCTACTGCTTGTTCTTCAGCTATTTCAACAGGTAGAGAGGCAAGTACGATTGCTAATGCTTCTCGATCTCTCGCTTCCCTTTTTGCCTTTCTCAAGGTTCTTTCAGGCTCGGGATCAAAAGGTGCGAGTGACTCGTCCTTTTTGTTCCTTTGCATTCAAAACCTATTGCCTGAAACAGCACAAGAAATTCAACAAAAAATTAAACCTGAATAGCAATTAAGTAATTGTTTAAAAGAAAATAGTCCGTAATTAGTCCCCGGCAACGGCGCCAAAAACTTGTTGCTCCCAAACGCACACGCAAGTATACGCGCTCGACAAGTAATAAAGTGATAAATCGAATATCGTTCCCACGAGGACTAAGCGGACTAATACTTAACAAACAATTCCTCCAAACTACTCAGGGGTCTTTTTCTTGGTTGTAAGAGTTTTTATAGCTAAACTGCAGTAAGTAAAGTGCTAAAGATGTAGTCAAGCAATGAGAAATACTTTGGTGTTAACAATATCAAGAGAGCGGTCCAGGGTCAGAGTTACGAACAATCCAGTTGATGTATCCGATTGATTCCACTTCTTAAATCCCGGGTTACTAACTGACAGAGTAAATGTAACTGTGAAAACCTTTCAGTTCTTCACAGTCTATGCAAGCTACTTCAATCCCTATATGTCTATTGGTTAAATCACATGCACGCATTAAGATTCATGTAATGAGTTAAACTAGGCAAGCAAGTATATGTCTATCCTACCTGCAAATTGGTTCCCCGATGCCCGGGTTCACAAACTAGTTCTATTCTTTCTTATTACGTAATTAAATTCCCTCTTTCGAGTTCAATCTAAAAACCATAGATGATGTATAATTATCGAGCTCTAACAATTACACATGTGAAATCAAGAAAGAATAAGCAACCCGTTATGGGATTAAATCAATGGGAATCAACCTTCAACAATCAACCTTCATGTAATACTCTAACCCTAGAACGTAAAGTTTAGCCACACATATTCATAATCACAAGGCAATAATTTGGTGTAATAATGAAGTAAATGATGTAATAGATGAAAGATTAGGAGTAAACCCTTGTTCGATGAGTATGTAGCTCTCAATATTGCTCCAAAGTATCCACCCTCTTTCAAAAACTAAGTAAAAGACTATTTATAGTGTTTACAAACACCTAGTAATAACTTAGACCCAATACTAGACGGAATAGGAAGTGAAAAACCGCACACGGGGCGCTATAACGGGCGCCCCGCGCCTCGGAAAGCGCCAAGATAATCAGTAACACCACATTTTGGGCGCCTTAGGGGCGCGCCACGTTGGGAACCACGCTGGGCAGTGGGGCGCGGTGGAGGGCGCGCCACGTGCCCCACAGCGCCCAGCCAACTCGCCTTCTTCCGTGGTCCGAAATCGTGTCCGTGTCGTGCCTTCGCGTGCTCAATCTAATCCTCAATCATCCTTCAACCAATTCATGCTAAATCAAGCTCCGAAAAACTCCAAATGCACCGCGTAACAACCTACACACGCACAACACAAAATCAGTATACAACCACATTCACAACCTAATAAACGAGTGCAAAACAAGCTCAAATATGCGGAAATATTAAGGAAATATAGGCATAAAATGCCAAACATCACATTACATTAATTTTACCCAACCCAAGACCCAAACCCATTTCACTACTTAACCGTGCAGTTGATTGTGTCACATTATTTTACCGGTGAGTTTTAATTAATATTTGACTAGAGTGACTTTGATGTGGATCGGAAGAAAATTGAGTGACTTTTGGATAGTAAAAGAAACAAAAGTGACTTTGTGGTAATTGAAACAATAGTTGAGTGACTTTTGGGTAACAAAACAAACAAATTAAAAGTTTCTTTGTGGTAACAAAACAATAATTGAGTGATTACCGACAAAATTAACTCCTATTTTACTTCAAACAATGTAATAACACTAATCTCTAATAAAAAAGTGAGAGAGAGATGCCATCACAAATCCATCCATTTCATTTACCCATAAAAATAAATATAACTTACCATTACATTTCAAACTGACAAGCCGGAACAATATGTATATATTTACTAAATATTACAAATGTAACTAACAATCGAAAGGGCAGAAATTCACACACTGAACCAAGTGAAGGAATATAGTGATCCAATAATTTATATGCATCACCAATGCCTTCAAGTGTTTATAATAGTTAAATTATTATGGTGGAGTGAAATGGGTTGAGTTATGAGTGCATACGTTTCATATGTATGTCGTCATTGAATTTCTTCAATTGAGAAAATAACGTACTTAAGACTGACGTTAATTACTTGAAGGGAAACATTACAGTGAAATATGATGGAACATTGCTTTCACAATTTTTATTAAGAAGATCAATATGTACTAAATCTATCAATTGGTGATTCTACCCTTTTTTGTCAGGTACAAATTTTATTAAATTTCAGGTTAAATATAAAAAAAATCATCTAATGAATATATGTAAACTTGAATAAGAAAATATTACTAAGAAATAACAAATAACAAAAAATAAAATAAATACCGATGTAAAAATTCCTGAGATAAAAAACTAAATGTCCTTTTCTCGTTGTGTATTTTTGACACATTTATTTCGTAAAGAGCAACATCTCCTCTCCAATAAAAATTGAAATCTAAAAAGAAAAAGACAGAATTATAAAAAAAAAATCAAAAAATAAATAGATATTTATCGTTAATGCCTAGCGAGATCTTTGTAGGATGGATTGCATAAAACTTCATAAATTAGAACCTCCAAGATCGTCCAGATTAATCGATGAAAATGTATGTTGTGAAGCCAGCTGAAGTCTATGATGTAAGAAGAAAAAATTAGGACTAAACTTCAAACTTCCTATCTATCAAAATTAAATAGCAATGCTCTTTCCCGGTTTCCCCTCGAAACTTCAAAAATCGGAAAGATAATAACTTTATATGCTATTCTCTTCTCCATTCTCGCACTCCACTCCTAGTCAATGAAAAGTATGCACATAACGTTGTGTATAAAATAATAGTTGGGGGGGAAACATAGATAACATAAAAAAGGGTAAAATAAATTGTCTGTTGTGAGTTTGAATAAAATGGGAGAAATAATGGATGAAGAACAATAGACAAAGTTATGAAATTGAAAAGATTTGCTTCGGTATTCATAGTACCCAATTGAATTAGTAACTTAAATTTAGTAATAGAAATAGATGGTAACGTATAATAGAATTGGTGTTAGTGTATATTCTTAGAAATAAATACACATTGAATCACCCAATTTGAAACGGCAATAGTCATTCCCTCTTTATTACGTATTATTATATTGATTCTTTCCATTATTTTGTTGCAACCGTTTTAATTGTTCTTTGCGAAGAAAGCTGCTTTGCTTGAGCTCTTTTTTACAATAAAATTTGGAATCACTTGGCAAAATGAAGTGAATTGGAAATAAGGAAAAAGGACCCAAATATATGAATCCTTGGCCATTGAGCTATGCCACATCACTCTTCTATATTTCTCAATTAATAAACATATAGATATAAATATAGATATAGATATATTTGCACTATGTTATAATCACTGTAATTAGGTTTAATACCACATCCTACTAATTAAAGCAGGAACATACTTTTCTTTTTCTCTTTTACTAAATACTCGGAATGAACTTCTAAATATCCTTCAACTTCAACTACTTCTTTTTTTAAATTCCAATCAAATCGTGTCTAAATAGCTCTTAAATGAAAAAGTGAACCTAGGACATACCACAAACCCTTAAAATCACCAAATAAAAAAGTAAGTATTCGGTTTGATTTGTGATTTCTTCAAACTGGCCTTATCGTTCTATATTATCTTTGTCTTCATTTTTGTTTGTTTTATCATCTTCTTTTTTCTTGTGGTTTTTTGAACTATATCAAAAACATATTCCATCAAGGCCTCAGCGTTGTTGCAAAAGTTGAAGTACCTTTTGATTTTAGAAATAAACATTCTCACTCTGACATCTCAAAAACCATTCATCAACAAAACATTTGTTGCCGGAGACGATGACACAGACTATACTTCTTCATCTCATGCAAGAGATAAGAAGAACTTGGAAAGCCAAACATCAGCTTTGACTCAGTCTTTGAGTGACCCTTCGGAGTTAACAAAGTTTGAACACGACACACGATGTACTGGGCCGGGTTGAGAGTTATTGGACCAAGCTGATATTATTGAAGCCTTCTATTTTAGTCTTGGTCCAGTTGCAACACTTGCTGATATTAATCTTCTATTGGGCCTTGGCCCAATTTCACTTGTTCCAATTCTGTACATAGTAGAGAGCATACGCTGAAATGTATATACAAGCATAGATATTCTTTTGATTCCTTTTCTAGAAAGAATGAGCTGTACACATAGTTAGTTAGTTAGTTAATTATGGTTTTATATTTTAGTCCCATAGGATTAGCTTTAATGATTTTCAGCCCAGATGGATACTTGTATAAATTGGATGCAACAGTGAGTAATAAGACAGGAAGAAAATTCTGCAAATCATCTCTTTTATTATAAATTCTTTCAACATTATCTATTTTATTTCTTGATTATCAATTTTCAGTAGTCGAATACTCCTGTTATTCTAAGATCTTGATATTTCTCCAGTCTTTTTTGTTATTATATTCGGCAGTGCGACCAATCAAACTATACGCACAATGTGAAGAAGTGAATGTACAGTAATTATGACACATTTTCATTAATAAACTTTAACCAATGTTTAAAAAGCAGAAGCAAAGGTGAGACGTTTTATTTACTATGAGGCGAGGCGTAAGCCCATGAATCTTATTTTTAAATTAATAAAATATCATAAAAAATGACTAAAGAAGCTTACAGAAATAAAAATCTAAATATTTTTTACAAGTATAAGAATTGAATAATGTTAGAATATTGAACAATGAAAGCCTTTTAAGACAGAGATTTGAACAATGAAAGTATGTTGAGACTTTCATTGAATTGAATTTTAAATATGAGAAGAAAAACTTCTGATCAATAATGTATTAATAAAAAATCAAAACTCAATGAGCTACTTACAAAAATTGGTCTCTAGGTAACATAAGAAGACTCAAATACTATAAAAGCTAGTACTAAAATAATACAACAAGTACTAGTTGTTTTACATAACGGAGACACTTTCCAATAAATCTTCTTTATAACATTTTGCGTATTGTTTGGTGTAGAAACTGAATAGGTAAACGTTTTTCCCATTAAGCTAACGAACATGGTGAGGATCCATATAGCAAAACTTGTAGGAACTAATGCATAATTTGTTGTACTGTTAAACAATGTCGTGAAAAATGAAAAAGAGGACAAAACAATAAGGACACAAAAGAATACACCCAAAGGGGAATGTGACATGATCCAGAATCCGGTTAGGCCGTGCGGGCATCCGACATCCTCCCCTAGACCCGTCGGGCGAACCCTTACCAATTAAATCAGGAAAATAAATATAACAATTCACAAATAAGGACAGGACTTAAAAAAACACAGACATACTGATACCTCTAAGCTGTACAAAAGAAATTACAGCTGACTACCCAACATACTAGGTTTAGGGCTATCCAGACTAGACATTTAAGAGTACAAAAGAAGACAGATACCTCCCGAAGGGAGTAAACTGCAACTGAAATGATAACCAATAAACTGGTGGTCATCCGGAATAAAAGCTGGCTCATCCTGACAGCTGAAGTCGTCTTCGCTCCTTCACAACGTGGCGAACTAAATCCTGGAGCGAACCTTCCGAAACGAAATAGATAGACAAGAAACAAACAACAAACAAGGGTGAGTCAAAAGGACTAAATAAGTGGGCAGACTAGCCACCTCAAAGAATAGGATAGCTAGCCAGGGAGAAGAAACAGATAAATCAAATTCCTCTTATTTAAATTATAAAAAGGTAGAGCCAGATAACAACCGGAAACACGTATGAAACCATAAAATCAATCAGGGATACGAGCAAGAAACATATCAACAAATAAGCAATGCACATATAATCAGGACAATATTTATGTACCACAAGTTTACACAATGGTATGAAATGAAATCTGATGCAAAGGGTCACATGTGCCAAATGAATGGAGCGGAATCCTCCTGCTCCGAGGGCGGAATCCTCCTACCCTCAATATGATGCAATGGAGCGGAATCCTCCTGCTCCGAGGGCGGAATCCTCCTACCCTCAATATGAATGCAATGGAGCGGAATCCTCCTGCTCCGAGGGCGTAATCCTCCTACCCTCAATATGATGAAATGCATAACCAGAAAACGTAATACATACTAATACGGTATGATCCAATAATAATCCTTTACCGGCGCGGGACTCTCATCGACTGCTGGGAAGTATATATCAACTCACAGCCAGAGTACAATGCTTAGATCCTCAATGCAATACCAACAACAAGACATAACATATAATATACAATGTAAATTCAAAGCTAAGGCGTAATGAGTACGCCTATCGGCAGATACACACGTAGGGAACGCGTGGTATAAAATCCACGAGGCCAGATGCCTCCAAAGAAATGGATATAAACTCTTATCTCTTCCAAAAGTTAGTACGGCTAATCAACAACCGCTTTATCCTTTGGTTTCCTTGCCAAACGATCCCACTCTATTCAATAAGCAGAAAAATATATAATTTAGGCTAAAGGATTCATTCCTCACATCTTAAGGCAATCTGGTTAGGAACCTGATGCCCACGCGACCGGACTGCGTGTCCCATGTCCAGCCTCTATGGGGGACTCCAAATCACAGATAACATGATCACAATATAAGCATAAGCATCTATGAGGCATAACACATGTGGCAACAATAGATATGGACTCAAAGGAATGAGAAGAAAACTCTGGATAGAATTATAGACACAACCTAGAACTCAGAATTTGTCCAACTCTTTGAATTTCTATAAAAATTTCGGCAGAATTTCCCCTGAAACTGGATGATCCGCAAAACAGAACCAGCACTATACTATACACGGGAATGGATACCCGGATAAACTAATAACATAAACATGTTAAACGGATAACAAGATGAGACAACTGGATGACATAACAAATCCGCAGGTAGAATGTCTGGACAGCACCACTGTCCTGATTTTCAACCTAATTTCCAGAGCGTAGATCAAAGTTATAGACTTCATAGTCTTCATGAAAGTTTTAGATATATGTCTTAGGGTTCTGGGGATTCTTAAAGAATCTAAATATAATTTTTTACAAGAAGTTATGATCAATATACTAACAACTGTCCAAAGATCAAATAATTTTCCAGATTTTGAAACGTCTTGTCTTGTTGATTTGGACGTCTTTCACCTTGGATTTTAGTACCAAATTAAGTATATACAAGGTTTCCTTGATGCCATACAAGTTTCTCACAAGAAACACTAAGTTTAGAACTAAGAAAAGCTTCAAAAGCTAAAAGATACATGCTTTGCCAAAAGAAAGGTTTAGTCTCACATACCTTTGATGCTTCTTGCTTCTAAACCTTATTTCCCTTGAATTCCACACCTTCTAAAGCTTAAACAAGCTATAATACAGCATCTAGGCACTTTACTTAGTCATGAAGTAATTCTAAAACTCAAGCTATAGACGAAATTGAAGGTAGCATAACATTACCTTAATCGCGTAGAGCGTTTTGACGCAATCTGTCTTCAATTTCGAGTTAAGATTGACACCCATCCTTCAAAACCATAAAATTTGCTTACAACTTGATGAGACCACTGTTTCTCCCTTTAGATATTCTGGAAATGACAAGATGGCGGCAAATTTTTTCTTTTATACTTGAAACATTTCAGTTTAAGTCATCTTTTGCGGTTATGTCCCTTTTTCTGGCCTGACTTATTACGCTCATATCTTTTTATCCAAATATTGTATGAACAAACCGTCAAAAATTTTAGAAACTACACTCCAAAACCTTCAATTTGGTATATGATATGTCCTCAAAAAACCTTATATAACACACGAAAACGAAATTAACTGCCGAAAAAACTCTGTTACAAGACAATTCCTTAGTCGGTTTTTCCGCAACTTAAATCCGACTTTTCCCAAACTTTATATTCAATATATAAATATCTTCTATGGTAATAGTATGTCTTTAAACTCATTTAAATCATTCTTAACATCTTATTAGAATGATATACGTCACTTTAGACATACGGGGTGTAACAGAATGACAATAATCTAAATGCATAAATAATCATCCCTCCTTTTATAAAACTGAATAAAACTGAATATCTACGCCGACATAAGTCGGGGTAGATATTCAGTTTATAAAATCATCCCATGTTTTCATGATAACCTTCCCCTTTAATAGGCAAAAAAAGTTCATAACATATGGTTACCAAAAAAAAAAGTATAATTAAGAATGATTTCCCCAACCCCCAAAAAAGTAGGATTAGAAATTTAGAATCAACTCTAAACCAGGTTACCAACGAAGACTAGTTACAAAAAAATGTACATGAAAGAGAACTGAAGAATGGGAGAAAAGCTAAATAAATAAATACACTCAGCACAAAAAATAGGAAAAACTAACCTATCTAAATAATGAACTAATAATTCCTATAATGGGTTCATGGGGCCTAATTTAACAACAACAAATTTCAAAGTATGATTCTGATTGAGACTGCTTCTGACTGAATAGCACAACACAATACTCTGATTTTGTTGTCTTTGTTAGCCCCATTTCGATTGAATTCAACTAGTCTTCATCTAAGCTTAACCTTTGATCGTCGCCTTTGTTCAAACCATTGTCTACGTCTCTGGCTAGCTTTAAATGGATCGACCCAGTTCTTATCCTGCTTCACCGCTCGTTCCCATCGATCCTTGAATATTTGCAGCTCGTACGTTGATTGTCTTCGAATCTGCAAAATGAGATGACAAAATAAGTAAACCAGAAGTGACCCTCAGGACTTTCGTCTAGCGGTAGGAGCATAACACGTGAGGTATGTCAGGTGCAAGTCAAAGGTATGCCGCTGGCAAAGGTTTGGTATGTAAGTGAGAAGGGCAGAAGGGCGGCTGGCCCTAGGAAACTTCTCGGATAATTAAAAAAAGCTATACTGAAGAGCAGATTGCAATGAACACTACACGAGCGATACATGTTAAACCATTCAAAGCTCGTCACCAAATAAAGAATGAAATTGAATGAAAGAAAACACCTGGCAGTATGGAACAAGACACTCACCTCAGATCGCACGTCAACAACGTGTCTCTGTATGTCGAGGAGAAGAAAATGAAAATCAAGGACAGGAATCAGCATAAACATCAGCAGCAGATATACAATGAAAGAATCAAACAACCGAAGCAGAAAATAAGTAGACTGGCATAATATACCTTCACAGACTCCTCATAATTTGAATCCTGCACAAAGACAAAAGCATAGTGAATTGAGGTATATTGCAAGCAGCAAAATTATATTATCCTTTATATCTCTAGACTGAATGTACATCTTATCTGACATAACTCGAGATGATTAATGAGCAGAGCAGCGAAAATGAACCTTAAAAAACTTCAATAATGGATATAAAAAATTACCTTTTTCAAAGATTGCCCACCCAAAGTTTGAATGCTCTGGTGAACTACATATTCACTATCAACAACTCCCACCTTTTTTGATCGATCTCCCTACACAACATTCAAAATTCAAAAAGATTTTAGGGCTGTTTGAGCTCATCACTTTACGAGAAATAATAACTAACAGTAGAATTCTTATACCATACAACATTTCAAGAAGAAATGATCATGATGGAAGGTGTCTCCAGTTTCAGGTGATATGAGAATAGAAAAAGCCTAGCGATGTTAAGCAGGTTGTTTGCTTTACTAAATTATATGCCCCATGAGAACGAATTACAAAGACCTCTACTACCAGCTACCCACCTCAGAATGCTGGCACAAGCTAATAATTGGATGTTGTCGCACATAAAGAGCTAACATCTCAGTTGTACAAGTCAATACATAAACATCAAAAAATGTTTCACTTTCACAAAACTTTAACAAGGCAAATACTATAATGTAACGAAAAAAGATAAGGTGATGCCACTTTTGTGAGGTAGGAGCTCAATGAATTTGGAATGATTCACAAACTATAAACTTGAAACGAGTCATGAGATAAATCGATGATGTTTTTTGTGATCTGGATGAACTTGGAATGATTCAGAAACATTAACTTGAAACAGATCTGCATGGTCTATGAACGTAGTGTTAGGGTGAATAGAAAAACGACACATATCAATTTAAATTCCAAGATTTCTATTGTAGGCTCTAGACAAGAAAGCTAGCCTACTATTAGAGCGGTGAGTACGTATAAAAGCATTCATAGGAGCAGTGAGAGGTCCACCTTGTAAAATCACAAGTTGAAAATAAGTAAACCAAAATCTAGCAGCCACAAAGGAAAAAACTGACCTGCGCACAATAACCAAGTTTCATGTCCATTCCCCATCCATGAACAAGATCATTCTGACAGGAAAAGGCAATCATTAAAAGCTCATTCAAACAGGATGAATCACTATGAAAGCAGAAAAAATAACTAGTTAAGACCATGGAAAGCAGATAATGTGCCCGCATGAGGTGTCACAAGTGCAAGTGAAAAGTAATCCAAGAACATAATCGAAAGTTGCTAAAGTGCACATTAACAATATACGAGCATTTCAACCCATTGTAAGATGAGCAAGGGCAACAATTTCACACTGATATAAAAAACTGTTTAGTTCCAACATAAACAAGACATAGTCGCCATCTCTTAGAGAAAACACTGTTCCCCACCTCGATAAGAAAATTGTTACTTAAAGCACAGGCATCACAGTTGAATTCTAATGTTAGTTTCTACAACTCAGTTCAATAACTTCTTGTCCTATAGAATGTTTCACCTTCCTCCTTAATCTAAAAAGAAATATCAATAAGTGCATAAATTGCGTAAAAAAGATCTGAAAATTGTCTGACCTCAGATCAGAGAGAAACCAAGTTCTACCTGTATAAGATGCCAGGCACAAAGCCACGCAGATCTTGAAAACACTGGAGCCATTCCCTCCACAAATCTGCGAAGGAGATTGCATGAATCCATACTGCTAATGCATGATGGATAAAAATCTGTAATAACTTTCATCTAATTCAAGATACTTGAAAAGTTAAATATTCTCATAAATCTTTGTTTGTAGTAAAAATTGTAGGACAAGAAAGTATATAACACAAAGGTTCAACATGCCGACGAAATTTTGAGCATCAAGAACTGAATGCAAAATCTTATTACGACCAACCAATGCCCAAAGGCTAATGACAGTCAGATCCAATAACTGATTTTTGCTTACCCGCTGCATGGGGGACCTTCGCTTTCGTCTGAACACTTCGTACTACCTCTAATATCATAGACTCTTCTGAAAAAAGGAATTGAAAATCAGCATTCACCCAAAGGAGGTGGCTAAAAGGTTGAATTTGAAGGGTTGGTCACCAAACAGACTTACCTGTGGAACCTATTTGTTCTGCTACGTATTGTGATTCTATGGTGGATTCCAGTTGAATTCGGGTCTAAAGCTGGCTGAGAAATTTCCAGTCCTTCGGATTTCACAATTTCAAGGTACCTAAATAACATAAAAGGTGCAAATGAAAGAAAATTATAATCAGCAGTTATTGCTATTATGATTATTAATCCTTCTAGGGCAAGAAGCCCCAAAAAGAGTGGGGGGGGAGCGCGGGGGGGGGGGGGGGGGGGGGGGGGCGTGGTTAACAGAGTAAGCCATAGACTACATCCATTGACTTATCAAAAATACAAGGAACTGTACAAAATAAAGCATCTTCACATAGTTCATCTCCTAAAAACTTGGAATTCCAGGGTAACAAGATTTTGATGGCAAATTCTTGTAATTAAAGAAGAGAAGAAAAATATTCAGGATCACAGCAACAAAACTACTAATTTATGTTTCAAAGGATTACATCAGCTTATTTCTGAACAAGGAGAATCGATATTCACAATAATCCACCAGGAGTAAATGACTTACATCAAGTGCGTCCATTGGTATCAAATGATTACATCTGCTGCTTATATAAAGGAGTTTGTAGAATCATTATTCACAATTATCACCAGGAGTATGTATGGCCGAATGGGTGGATTATTACAAGATAAAGAAAAAGCCCACGTCAAACTTGTTCAATCATCCTACCTTCCAGGGTGGAAATTTTCCACTCCCAAATCTTCATCCCAGAGGAAAATGTAATCATAGATTGAAACAACTGCAGGATGTAAAAACCTCTTTGCGAACCACCTGCATCAAATTAATTCATAACGTGAGATATTATATAGGATAAAGCATACAAGCTAGAAGCAAAGCTCCACAAGAAGAAACCTTTGCATAAAAAGGAGGCATAATAGGGGACCAGAAAGAAGTTGAATAACACTTCAATTAGAATATCCCATCTATGAGTTCAATTATTCTGTCAAACGATCATGAAGAACACTATGTCATCATTGATCACCAAAGGTTACACGGTATCATGGATAGTTATGATGGAGACTAATTCCCAGCAACTTTTTTTGGTTGTAAACGAAATTGGTATATTAATGAATAGCTCAGACTACTTTCCAGCAACTTGTGGCCTAATGATTACTTTGCTTTCACTGAAATCACTGCAGGTCAATTGAACAACACTTCGAAATCACAGCAATATTGCAAGTCAAGGTGGTCAAAGCTTTTCACTTTATTGCCCTTAGACCAGCCTATGTCAATTTAATCCCATATAAAGTGTTTCTTACCATTTCGTCTGATTGTGAGCAACAATATGAACGGCATCTTTACTCCACTGGAGGTCCTCCCACCCATCAACATTACCATCATAGTGGAACAGAATGACAGTAAAATTTTCTGAAAGAAACTGAATATCACAAAATTAGGCCACAGCTATATATTAGGAAGTAAAGTCAGAAAGTACTTAAACTTAAAGTAGATTTTATACCTTTTGGACAAGAGCATCAACATGGTTCTTCTGTTTAATGCCAACTGGAACTGCCAACAAGTTATGACAGCTAGAATGGCTAGCCTGAAAATGGAGACACAACATTGCCATAAATTAGATGCACACAGCCTGGAGGACAGAATGATAAGACAGCCCAGCAAAGGCAAGAGATGGTCTAATTATGATCATGGAAAAGCGGCAACTAATAAGATATCAGTATCTAAAGGAGGATGCTCTACTTTTTCAGAGTTAAGGAGTAGAGTAGAACCTTTGCCTTTGCCTTCGAACTACTTGTTGACCACAAAGGCTTTAACTCCAGATCTGATCTTGCTTCGATAATACCACGAGGCAAACTGTTCAACCTTTTCATATCCAAACTAGAGTCCTGATTGAAAGAATATAAAGCATCCAAGTGAACATTGGTATGAAATTTTTTATGGGCAAGTTAGTTCACCCAAAAACCAGAAATTTGTGCTGAACTTGAGCGGATCATTGCATCAAGCCACTCTACAACTTACATACCATGCTCCTTATTTATGTTAAGCACCGCTTTATTTAGATTGTAAGAAATGTCAAAGACAAATTATAGAACTTCTCTGATTTCAGTAAGCCAATCCTATTGCTACTAAGTTGTGCTGTGAGGAAATATTTAAGGAAAACAAAAGAGGAAACGTAACTACCTTTGAAAAATAAAATGGATCCAACCTTGAATCTATCTGAAATAGTACACAGGGAAGGAAAAATATTCATCAGTAACGTCGTATCAAGGTTCTCAGGTAAAGCAGAATTAGAAGGTCAGTATATAAACTTATATGCCATCAATTTCTCTAAATATTAGAAGTTGCGGATGATAGGAATCAATGGAAGTACCACACAACCATACCTCTGTCTGTTGATACTGATAATTAGTGGTCCTATATACAATAAACAGCATAACTATACAGGTGATCCACATAAATGGTAGCTGTCTCATCTTTACTCCACATGATCCCTGCAATTCCATTTTCTAATAAGCATATGCACTATTTGCCCATATAACCAGGTCATTAGTAATTCATAACTACAATGCTTTAACATACCCCATCAAGGGACACACTCCTTTTCTTCAGCAGAAACACAGCCATAACTTAAATGCCTGTCGAAGGCGAATACCGAATAGAAAAAGTTCTCATAGCAAGCTGCAACAAGCGTCCACATATCAACGACTTCCGTTAACAGACAATCTAAGCAAAATAGATATGGAAGATAGTCCACATTTATGTTTTTTCTTCAGTTCATCAGCTCATAAACATCATTATAGTATAGGATCTCAAAAGGAATTCCGAATCTTGCAAACAACGCAGCTAAAATCTGTGTAAAATCAGTGTAAGATTTCCTAATAGCCCTCGCCCTCCAAACGAGCCTATTTAACCTGTTACCATTGCAAATCTAAACAAATTAAATATTTTATGATACCTTTTACAGACAGAAACCAAAGAAGCTCTAGCGATCAATATTCTAATTCAGAAAGCTGAACAGGTCATAACATTAAGTTACAGATAAAAGTACACAGTCAGTACACGGCCTATGCCATGAAATGATAGGTCTTTTTGCATTCAAGGGGAACTACCGGTTGCCTATTTCTCTGCTGAGAGCACTACCCAAATTTCCGTTGAACCACTCAAGTAGTTCTCTTGGTAGATAAATTTACCAGGTACAGATAGCAGGTAAAATAGTCAATGTGTGTGCAAACTAACCCCAATTCGACACTCCACCTAAAAACCAACTGGAAGAAAAAAAACAGAAATCTTTTTTAGAAGTGGTTGTTGTAACAAACAGCCTCAGCCTACTAATGATATTGTCTGCTTTGGGCCTAAGCTGACATGGCTTTAGAATGTGTCACTAGGGTCTAAGCCTCTAAGGCATGCTTCCTTATAAACCCAACATTGTATTTTGCTAATGCGAGATTAGCCTAGGGTGTCAGTGTCACAGCAGTGATGTCAATTGATAAGAATCATAAGATGTGTAATTTGCATATAGTGATAGAAAATTTGAAAGACAAAAATAGTGACAAGCAGGTGTCTTGTGCAAAGTCGACAAATTGAACTAGCAGTTGCCACCTTATTTCATATTCATGTATAATATCCAAAATTCCCAGAACAACAATTGTAGCTCACACAACATCAAGATTCCCAAAAAAAAAAAAAAAAAAAAAAAAAAGACAGAAGAAGAAGTTTCAACACAAAATTTATGTTTTCGACTAACAATTAGGATGGTTTTATATTTATCCATATACTTGAAACCAGACAGAACCATGCAAGACTTGAGATAATTCTGGAAAACGACCTTAGTAGTTAACAAAAATTAAGGGAACTTTGCAGAAATCACAGCCCTAGTCAGGAATACATAAATTATAGTATCCTTATTGTACACATATTATACATGAAATATACAAAAATAGCTTCTATTTTTGTTTGAGCTGCCTAGCCACCGTTCAGGCAGTGTAAAAATCACAAAAATTTAACCCCCTCCCTTCCTCCCCACCCACAAACTGCTTTTTTTTCCTATATCTCCCAAATAAGATCACCACCTTATAACAAATTCAGAAAGTATTAATGATATATTCAACAAGATCCCAAAACCCTACAAGAACTTCAAAAGGAATAAGAGAGAAAATTAAATGAACAGCAAAAAACCATACCTGCAACCTTTTTTTTGTTTTTCAAGATTAAGAACACTGAACCATTAAATGCATATAACTTAAATAACAATTAATAACAACTTAAAAAAGCTAATAAATCTGATCAGCTCAAGCAACCTTAATAAATATTTTTTTTTCTCATAAACACTCAACATGGGCTTAATTGTAATCTCACAAAACTTCCATGAAAACACCAAGAATTAATAAAGATTGAAACTTTACCTCAACAAAGTGAAAACCCACCAAGGGTTTGTGAAGCAAGTGTTAAAAAAGTAAACTTTAAGGAAAAAAAGTTAAAGTTTTTGTCACAAAACAAAAAAAAAAAAAAAAAAAAAGAGGGATAAAATCTATATGTATGTATAAGGTTATGTAACATATAGATATGGAGTGAAAGTGAATAAAGGGTGTGAGCTAGTATGGGGTGGGTTAAAGAAGTAGTCTTTGAGAGAGACGAAATTGTCGGAAATACCTCGTTTTAAGGAGGGTCTTTCCTTTATGTGTTCAACTACTATTTGTCAAAACTTTCTTTTATTGTTATATACTTTAGTCTTTTAATTAAAATATTAGTAAGAAACTAAGTAGTATTAAATTATACTTACTGTATGAAGAATAATATATTGTTATTTGGTAAAGTGGTTTGTGTGTGTATGTCCTTTAATATTGACAACGCATCGACGTAGTAATCCCATTATGATACATATGCTCTTTTCTTATTGTTTACAAGAGATATCACTATGGTTTTTATGGGAGTCATTTTTTAAAGGGAGTGGTGTCACTACGGTGTTGGGAGTCTTTGTTTTAGTTCACCAGTTATTACTATTAAATACTATATCCCCTTCAATTACTGACATGGTTTGATTTGTCATGGGATTTAAGAAAAAAAAATTAAAATTTATGCTCCTAAACAAGTCATATTATTTATGTGGTTGTAAAACTTTTGATACTCGTGGACATTTCGTTAAAATTGTGTGGCTACAAACATTTCTCATTACAGATAAATTGAGAAGCTTAAATAAAATCATTTTCAAGTATATAAGTATTGTTGGGTTTTGGAATGTGAAGAGTGTGAATGGGAAATTGGTGGAAAGGTGAAAAGGTTCCTTTTATTAGGAAAATGCACTTTCTCCCACATTGGTAGAGGAAAAGGCTTTTGTTGGGTTTAAATAGAGAAGTGCTTCTTTTAACTCCTAAAAGGGTTGAGAAGAAGGGAAGCCTCGCGCTGTCGTCGCTCGTCTCGGCTTCGATTGATTGATTTAATTTTTTGAACCAACAAAAACTTTAAATATTAATTAATTAATAATTTATTATTAATATTCAATATTAATCCGTTTTTGTAGCGGGAATCTGAATTGAATTCAGATTGATTCGTTCCCCCACCTTAATGTTTTTGTCGTTATGTATTAAACAGTCATTAGTGTGGTCGTTTTGTAACAGCCACATCTGAAAGGTTGCATCTCTTCATATTCTGCCTTCCCATGGCTATATATACTTGTCTTTCGTCAGTCTTTAGACATACACAGACATATACAGAACACACAGAATATCTAACTATCTTCCCTCTCCTTTTCTGCATACAAATAGTAAGTCGTGTGATTTGCTCAGTTACTTTGAGTTCGTTGAGTTCTACGGTTTGAAGTGCCGCTACCGTAGAACTGATATCTCGTTCCATCATAGGAGGAATTAACCCGTGAACCTTGGGCAACTGTGAGGGGGTTAGATTCCTTAAGGAGACACAAGTAACTTGTGGGCTCGGGATCGTCCCATACACACTGATTATACACTTCTGTTTTGTATTTTCTGATTTATTTGAACGCAGGAACAACAAGCTTAAGGAATCTAATGTTATTTATTTTCCGCGTTTAAATAAATATCGTTTAAGGAGACTGGTTACGGAGACTAAAACCTTCGTGGTTTTCTACTCATATTTACTATTAATTAATCTGTTTGTGGAGACTAAAAGCCTTCATGGTTTTTCTACTCCGACTGTTTAAACAGTTTGTTTGTATTCGGTTTGAAGATTTAAATACTTCACAGGTTGTTGATAGTGTTTCTGCTTTTGTCATTTTGACAGAGATGAAAAACGGAGTGGATCCAACTGTCCCTGTTGTGAGTACTACTGCTACCACAGTTTCTGGTGCTGCAGGGTCTAGCCGTGCTGCTAATGCAACGGTTATGCCACCTGCAGAAAAGCCGGGAAAATTTTCTAGTATGGACTTTAAAAGATGGCAGCAAAAGATGTTCTTTTATCTGACCACTTTAAGCCTGCAAAGGTTTATTAAGGAGGATGCTCCGGTCCTGACTGATGAAACACCTGAAAACGAACGCTTCCTTGTGATTGAGGCTTGGAAGCATTCTGACTTCCTATGCAAGAATTATATTCTAAGTGGCTTGAAAGATGACTTGTACAACGTTTATAGTAATGTTGAAACGTCAAAGAAACTGTGGAATGCATTGGAAAAGAAATATAAGACTGAAGATGCTGGACTGAAGAAATTTATGGCTGCCAAATTTCTGGATTATAAAATGGTGGATAACAAATCTGTTGTATCCCAAGTCCAAGAACTTCAAGTCATTATCCATGATCTCCTTGCTGAAGATTTGATCCTGATTAATACTTATGTTAAAAGTATTAATTATATTGTTGCTAACAATCTTTTCTTTGAAGGTTTGATGATTAATGAGGCGTTTCAAGTTGCGGCCATGATTGAAAAGTTGCCTCCGTTATGGAAGGAATTTAAAAATTACTTGAAACATAAGCGCAAGGAGATGACCCTTGAAGATTTGATTGTACGCTTAAGAATTGAAGAAGACAACAAATCTGCTGAAAAGAAGGCTCGTGGGAATGCTACAATAGCGGGAGCAAATATTGTTGAGTATAATCCAAATCAGAATAAGAGAAATAAGCCTTCTGGAGGGAAGACCAACCCTAGCAAGAAAAAGTTCAAGGGCAATTGCTACAACTGTGGCAAGAGTGGGCATAAGTCCGCAGACTGTCGTGTTGCAAAGAAGGACAAGGACAGGAAAAAGGAAAAAGGTCAAGCAAACATGGTTGAAGAGAATAAATTGGCCTAAGGAGTGCAAGACATTGATTTGTGTGCTATGATTTCTGAATGCAACTTAGTTGGAAATCCTAAAGAATGGTGGATTGATTCAAGAGACACCCGCCATGTTTGTGCTGTGAAGGAAGACTTTGCTTCGTATGCTCCCGCTGGACCTGATGAGACACTCTCTATAGGCAACTCTACAACGGCCAAAATTGAAGGCTATGGAAAGATATGCCCCAAGATGACATCTGGCAAGGTTGTGACTCTGAACAATGTTCTTCACATTCCTGAAATACGGAAGAACTTGGTGTCTACTGCACTTCTCGTTAAAAATGGATTTAAGTGTGTTTTTGTTTCTGATAAAGTTGTAATAACTAAGAATGAGCTGTATGTAGGAAAAGGTTACCTGACTGAGGGCCTTTTCAAACTCAATGTAATGGTCATTGATACTCTGAATAAAATTGCAGCTTCTTCTTACTTACTTGAGTTAAATAATTTATGGCATTCTCGTTTGGGACATGTCAATTATAAAACCTTGCGGAAAATGATCAATTTGAAAGTATTGCCTAAATTTGATTGCGAAAAGTCAAAATGTCAAATATGTGTTGAATCTAAATATACTAAACATCCTTACAAGTCAATTGAAAGGGACTCTGAACCATTAGACTTAATTTATACGGATATTTGTGACATGAAGTCAATACCATCTCGCGGTGGAAAGAAGTATTTCATAACTTTTATTGACGATAGCACTCGTTACTGCTATGTTTATTTACTTAATAGTAAAGATGAGGCAATTGACGCATTCAAGCAATACAAAAATGAAGTTGAAACGCAACTTAACAAAAAGATAAAAAGGATAAGAAGTAATAGGGGGCGAATATGAATCTCCTTTTGAACAAATATGTTTGGAATATGGCATTATTCATCAAACAACTGCCCCTTACACGCCTCAATCTAATGTGATTGCGGAAAGGAAAAATCGAACATTAAAGGAGATGATGAATGCCTTGTTAATAAGTTCGGGTTTACCCCAGAACTTGGGGGGGGGGGAGATGTATTCATGGCTAATCAAATACTCAATCGAGTTCCCCATAGCAAAACACTTTCCATTCCATATGAAAAGTGGAAAGGAAGGAAGCCCAACTTGAATTACTTCAAAGTATAGGGGTGTTTGGCAAAAGTGCAAATCCCAAAATCCAAAAAGGGTTAAGATAGGGCCGAAAACAGTTGATTGTGTTTTCATTAGATATGCTATAAACAGTAAAGCATATCGATTTCTGGTTCATAAATCAGAAAATCTCGACATTCATGTTAATACGGTGATGGAATCCGATAGTGCTGAATTTTTTGAAAATATATATCCGCATAAGAAGGAATGTGAGTCAGTTGGTGAAAGATCCAAACGACCTCGGGAAGGAACTAAAGGGAATTCACCAAATGAGGAAAAACCAAGACGTAGCAAGCGTCAAAGAACTTTTACTTCATTTGGAGATGACTTTGTCACTTTTCTTTTGGAAAAAAAGCCTCGGAGTTTAAAGAAGTCGTGTCTTCTTCAGACTCTCCATTTTGGAAAGAGGCAGTCAATAGTGAAATAAAATCTATTTTAAACAACCATACTTGGGAGTTGGTTGATCTTCCTTCTGGAAACAAACCATTAGGTTCTAAGTGGATTTTCAATAGGAAAATGAAAGCTGATGGCACTATTGTCAAAGGCTATAGACAACAAGAAGGTCTTGACTACTTTGACACATACTCGCCGGTAACCAGAATTACATCCATACGTATGTTAATAGCGTTAGCCGCCGTGTATGGTCTTGAAATCCATCAAATGGATGCTAAGACAGCGTTCTTAAACGGGGATTTGGAGGAAGAAATTTACATGGAACAACCTGAAGGGTTTGTGGTTCCGGGAAAAGAAAAGATGGTGTGTAAACTTGTTAAGTCGCTTTATGGACTAAAACAAACACCTAAACAATGGCATGCGAAATTTGATCATACAATGGTGTCAAATGGCTTTAAAATTAACGAGTGTGATAAATGTGTTTACATTAAGAACACTCCTAATATGTAGTCATTGTTTGCTTATATGTGGATGACATGTTGATAATGAGTAATGACATTGCCAATATAAATGCTACAAAACGCATGCTAACTAGCAAATTTGATATGAAAGACTTAGGAGTTGCCGACTTAATTCTGCGTGTTAAGATCCATAGGACTCCTCAAGGTCTGGCTTTGTCTCAATCTCATTACATCAATAATGTGCTTGAAAAATTTAAATATTTGGATTTTAAAGTTTCAAAGACTCATATTGATATAAACTTGCTCTTAAAAAGAACAAAGGTCAAAGCAAGTCGCAACGGGATTTTGCTCATGTTTTGGGAAGTTTGATGTACATCACGAATTGTACTCGTCCAGATATAGCTTGTGCTATAAGTAAACTAAGTTGATACACGAGTAATCCCAATCAAACTCATTGGATGACAATGAAACGTGTTTTGGGATATTTAAAATACACCCAAGACTTTGCATTGCATTATAACAAGTATCTTGTGGTCATTAAGGATATTGTGATTCCAATTGGATCACCGGGACAACTGATTCTAAGTCCACAAGTGGATATATTTTCGCACTTGGTGGAGGAGTGGTATCTTGGAAATCGTCCAAACAAACGTGTATTGTCCGCTCTACAATGAAAGCTGAATTCATAGCTTTAGATAAGGCCGGTGAAGAAGCTGAATGGCTTCGGAACTTTTTGGAAGACATTCCGTTCTGGCCTAAGCCGTTGACACCAATTTGTATACATTGTAATAGTCAATCGGCTATAGGACGAGCAAGGAATGTCATGTACAACGGTAAGAATCGTCATATACGACGAAGGCATAAAACCGTTAGGGACCTACTCTCTAGAGGAATTATCACCATTGACTACGTGAAGTCAAGGGATAATGTGTCGGATCCGCTTACAAAAGGCCTAACTAGAGAGGCGGTCGAGTGTTCATCAAAGGGAATGAGACTATGGCCAGGGACACGGCGGCAACTCTACCTAGGAGACTGGAGATCCCAAGAACTAGGTTCAAGGAGAATACAAAGTTGTGTATGACGGTCGAACATTGTCAAACTAAATTTTTTGGTCCATTCTCGTGATAAGACAATGTTCAAGTAACAAGGATAAAACGCTAGAGGCATTTTTTTAATGATTATCTAAGTTTGATATTGTAATTATCAAATAGTGTACATCTATGGGATTACACATTTAGAAATCACCTATATAAGTATGAAGTGGAAGCCGCTTCAAGGAGAATTCTGTATGGCCAATTCTCTACGCACTTATGAAACCAGGCGGTGTTCATGGCTGAAACGAATACAACAGTGAGAACCAAAGACGGTTAAGGGTTAGTTGTGTGACTTACGTTGTCTAGGTATACACCAAAGCTCAACGGTTCAAAGATATCAAATCTACCGATTGACCGAGTATATCCGATGTATGTTCACTAAGTTCAAAGGGAAACCTACTTATCCCAATGCAACTAATTCTTTCTTGCAAATCACACAAGTATGTCATGCATATTTCCATAATATAGTCATTCCCCATTCATGTGGGGGATTGTTGGGTTTTTGGAATGTGAAGAGTGTGAATGGGAATGGGTGGAAAGGTGAAAAGTTTCCTTTTATTAGGGAAATGCACTTTCTCTCATATTGGTAGAGGAAAAGGCTTTTGTTGGGTTTAAATAGAGAAGTGCTTCTTTTAACTCCTAAAAGGGTTGAGAAGAAGGGAAGCCTCGCCCCGTCGTCGTCGCTCGCTCGTCTCGGCTTCGGATTCAGATTCGGTCAACTGATTGACTTAATTTTTTGGACCAACAAAAACTAAAAATATTAATTAATAATTTATTATTAATATTCAATATTAATCCGTTTTTGTAACGGAAATCTGAATTGAATTCAGATTGATTCATTTTTGAAAGTTTGTATCTCTTCATATTCTGCCTTCCCATGGCTATATATACTTGTCTTTCGTCAGTCTTTAGACATACACAGACATATACAGAACACACAGAATATCAACTATCCTCCCTCTCCTTTTCTGCATACAAATAGTAAGTCGTGTGATTTGCTCTGTTACTTTGAGTTCGTTGAGTTCTACGGTTTGAAGTGCCGCTACCGTAGAACTGATATCCCATTCAATCCTTGGAAGAATTAACCCGTGAACCTTGGGCAACTGTGACGGGGTTAGATTCCTTAAGGAGACGAAAGTAACTTGTGGGCTCGGGATCGTCCCATACACACTGATTATACACTTCTGTTTTGTGTTTTCTGATTTATTTGAACGCAGGAACAACAAGTACATCATTTTTTTAGTATATGACTATAAGAAAATTACGTCACGTTAATTAATACATATGAAGTATATGATAGAATTTCTTAATATATTGTTTATCTCCTAAGCTTGTTCATAGATCTTTTTGACACACTCTTCCTTCACGGACAATCTTTTACACACCAAATATTTTTTTTATTTGACCATTGCTAATAGAAGCAAATTCGAGTTTAGATTTTATGGGTGGGTTGAATCTTAGAGCATATTTGGCCAAGCTACCAAAATCATCTCATTTTGAGAAGTGTTTTTTTATAAAAACTACTTTTCAAATAAGTGTTTTGCGAGATAAGCAGTTTGTGTTTGGCCAAATTTTAAAGAAGTATTTTTGTTATTAATTTGTGTTTGACCAATATTTGAAAAAATTATCAAATTACGAAAATGGATATAAAATAATAGGTGAAAATTATTTTAATCCTCCAACTTTGGTTTAAAAATCAAACACATCCCCCAAGTTTAAACAATAGACATATTCATCCCTTCATCTCAAATTAATATTTTTAATACCTATTTTACCCTCTAATTTATCAACATGCATATATATATTTTTTTTAATATATTATGTATGTTTTCTCTTTTTAATTTATGTTATGGACTTAGAGATAAAACAAATAAATAATAATTATAAAATAAAAATTGAAATAAAAGATTTTGATATTGATGCAATCTAAATTACGGAAGTAAGAATAAAGATAAAAAGATAGAAGCAAGACACGGTTTGAACTACAACAAGGAATTTAGTAGGAACTAGTCTACTCACCCCTTGTTAGATGTCAAAGAGAACCTAGAGCTAAGCAACAATCCTCAAGATCACTTGGACCTTGTAAATTGAATGATTAATGGAGGAACAAGTACAATCTTGAGAGTAATGAAAGCAAACCTAGGACGATATATTGATAGCATGGAAGCCCGTGTTGACGAGCTTGAAAAGGGACAGTCATCTATGACTCCAAAATCTGATTGTAATGAGTCAAACTTGGGCAATTCCCAAGTAGTTAAGCCAAAATCGAGGTTCCACAAGTTGAAGGTGAATGTTTGTGGTTACGAGGGTTTCGATCTTGAGCTTGATGACTTGTGTGAAGTCACACTTATTTCACCTGAGGTTGTTGATCTTTTGCACTTAACATCGGTGAGACGAAGGTATCCATATCTCTATGATGGATATAAGGTTGAGTGGAAGGTCAAAATAGTAGTGTCACGAGGAGAATACCTTGAAACGGTTTGGTGTGATGTGTATCCTCTTCAAACAAGTGACTTGTGCTTCAGGCAGCCATGGTTTTTACATCGCAACGTTCCATATGTGAGAGATTGGATAAGGCATGTGGTGGACGATGAAGGATGGCCTCTAATGCCATTCCCGCTTACAAAGAAAAGTCCCAATAGTGCCTATGCCTCTTTTATGCACGTAGAGGAGTGTAATAATCAAAAGGAAAAGTTTGGGGTTAATAATGTAGTTGGGCTGCCACCAAAGAGACAAGAGGATGTAGTTGAAAAGAATATGAGAGAAAAGAAAGAAGAAAAGAAAAGAGGGGAAGATTTTTACTCTAACACTTGTAATTCTTCTTTTTCCTCTAGTTGCTTAAAATCTCTTGCAGGTACTATTGGAAACAAGCTTGGGAGTGAACACCACTTATTGGAAGTGCAAGAAGAAGGCGTTTTAGGGGCTGCCCGTGGTGATGAAGGGTCTGCCCGTGTTGACTCTAAGCTTGAAGGAGAGAATAAAGGTAAATAAGGTCGATCTTGTTACCTTGAAGGTAAGTCTACTACACTCGATACTCTAGGAGCTAGTGGAGAGCAAGTTAATGATGTGAGTATGAGCAGTGGTAAGTCATGTTTGGACCTTATGTCGTCGCTACCTTGCAGTGGACATTTAGATAAGATTTGTGATGATACACTAGTTGATCTTGAATGTGATCCCAAAATTAAAACTACTTGTGAGTTTGATGTCATGAAAACTAGTGTTGACACTTGTGTTGAGGGTCTAGGTGTTAAAAGTGATACTTCTTGGGATGTTAATAATGAAAGAATGTGCGCTGTCCAAGAAGTAGAATTTAATCATCACTTGTTTGATCTTGGAATTGAAGGTGTAGAGTCCTTTTTGAGTTCTTTTGATGTCAAAATGGACCATGGCAATGAGACTGAATTATGTGATGAGTTTGGTACTTTCGACGTCAAGGGTGATGTGAATTTAACTGAGACCTTTCTTGTGAAACTATTCTTACATGGAGATGCTTGTTTAGCTAATGAGTTTGAGTATCTTAAATTTCTTTCTTGTGATAGAAGTAACTCCTTGTTTGATAGTAGTTCACTTGGTAGAGGGCATTGTAATGAGAAGGGAAGTGTGAATCTTTGTTTAACTCCAGCTTCTTCTTTGTGTTGTCCAAATATTGGCATTGAGCTTGGGTGTATACATGTTTATGCAAATATGCCTATTGTTGTGGAGACCACTGATGAAGTTACACTAGGAAACACTTTGTTTTACTATTTATTTGCCTATGATGAGGGTCATGAGGGTGTTAGGAGTTTTTGTGAGATGGATGATAATTCTGATTTTTATACATGGATTGATACTCTTACTTGCTCTAGGATAGAGGATGAGAAATACTTGTATCTCATGAGTCATACTGCTCTGGTATACTATTGTTGTGATTGGATACATCCTTGTTCCTACAGCTTGTTGGCACAATATGAATTTCTTGAGACACATGTCATGTTTGATGTGTTGACCTTGTTGGTTTTCGACCCGGGAATTGAGCTTAAAATTGGTCGCTTGCTTGACTTAATGGCTTTGCAATGGGCTGGTAAGATGTTCCCGAGTTTTGGTTTGATATGTCATACTAGTGTTATGTGTAATCTTGAAAGCACTTTGTGTGTTTGAAAGTAATGCAAGTGGAGGGCTGTTGGGAAGATACTCTGTGGGAGTTATTATGGTATGCAACCCACACTTGTAAACTCCATGAGGACGGTATGTTTTCTTGGCTTATGCTTATAATTGGGCTTTCTAAAGCCATGGCGATTAGTGTTATCTTTTTTGGGCAGTTTGGTGGTGCACTTGTGCCATCTCATGAGTGTGTTATTGTGGGGCTATTTGTCTATTGCCTAGCTGAGACGTGGGAGTTATCTAAACTCATTGTTGTCCATGTTTTGCAGGAATTAGATTCGAGGACGAATCCTTCCCAAGAGAGGGAGAATGATGTAGATGTAATCCATGGAGGAGAGAAGATAAATATCCATTGTTTCCGTGTTGATGATGGTTTGATTTCGAGGACGAAATCCTTTCAAGAAAGGGAGGATGATGCAGTCCAAATTGGGGATGATTCTATCAATCATGGATGATAGCTTGGAGAAGAGAGAACATCTGTCCGGACAGCATGTTAGTGAATCCGGGCAGCATGTTAGTGAATCCTAGATGCACGAGCAAAAGGGGAGCAACGAGCAGAGCTACTCATCGAGCAGAGCTACTCAACGGGCAGAACTACTCAACGGGCAGCTTCATACTCGGGGAGCTTCAAAACGGGCAGCAATTAGGATACTCGGGCAGCTTCTGACCGAGCTCTTAATTGATACTTTGCATAGACGGTCATAGTTATTGGGCCCTGCGTGGTCGCTTGATATTTAGCCAAATTATTGGCCTTTCTTTAGTTAACCTTTTCCTAGTTGATTTAGGTGTAAGGGCTGATCTATATAAGCTCCACTTAGACTTTATTTTCATTAAGCACCTTTGATAATAGAACGCATCTTTATGCTCTCAAAAACAAAACGTTGTGAACTTGTCCAATTTGGTGAAATCAAAATTTCACTTGTTCCTCCATTGATCATTCAACTTTCAATTCCTAGTTGTCTTGAGGGTTGTTGCTTAGTATAGGTGCTCTTTGACATCTAACAAGGGAGTGAGTAGACTAGTTCCTACTAAATTCCTTGTTGTAGTTCAAACCGTGTCTTGCTTCTATCTTTTTATCATTGTTTCTTGCTTTCTCTAATTTAGATTGCATTAGATATGCATATACATAGTTGGAATAATTAAAGATCGAACAAAATGAATAAATTTATTTAGAATTATTTATTCGTATCAGTATTCAGTAATTTTGATAATAACAACCAAACTCAATAACTTTTTACACAATTGAAAGTAAAGAGAATTATAATTATTTACATATGTTCAATGCATTTATTTTTTTAGGAATAAATATATATTTTTATAAAAATCACTAAGTGATTCTCTTTATATATTACTAGATGACTTTTAGATTATGATATAATAAAAAAATGATATAGTAATGGCAATTAAAACTCTAAAATCTATATATGCACTAAGAATAGAAGAGGAGACGATATAACTTAATTATAATTATAGCCAAAGGAGATAATTGAAAAAAAATATGACATATAATAAAAACATATATGCCATGGGCAATAAAATTTAAAATTTACAAAAATATAAAATAGTAAATGATCTTGAAAGTGGCAAGGACATAATAGACATTGTATAAAATAGGAGGATAAATTTATTTATTGTTCAATGTTGAGGGATGTGTTTGATTTTTAGAGCAAAGTTGGAGGATGAAAATGATTTTTACCCTATAATAATATTAATTTGATTATATATGGAAGTTTGAAATGGTTATTCTTGTCCCAAATAATTAAAAGTACTTATTTTTTCAAGAAGCTATTTTTTCAACTTCTTTCCCACAGCAGAAAAATAGTTTCTGCTGCTACTCAAAAACACTTATTTTTCCCTAAAAGCTTAGCTGAACACCTCAAAATTTTAAAATAAGCACTTTTAGCTCCCCCAGAAGCTTGGCCAAACAGACCCTTAATCTAAGTGGGATTTTAGATGTGAACCAACTATATCGTGGCACATTATTAATTAGGACCTGCAACTTAGTTTTAAAAGAAATAGAGTCCTAAAAATAACGGTAAGGGTATAGTGAGCCAAATCAATTAGGTTAGGGATATATTTATTTACCTCATAAGCTTGTACATAGATCCTTTTGACTCAGGCCTCCCATACAGACAATCTTTTACACACCAATATTTTTTCCAATTATGACTAATATACACCTCTTTGTGCATGGCAACTTCTTAATTGCATTAAACTTGCAACCAAAGCGTGACACGTGTACTTAACATAAACATAAATATTTGTCATCTTCATCTCACCCCTCCATCTATCATCTTCTCCAACCCTCCTCCAATCTCGTCAGCTTCTCTCCTAAACCTATTTGCTTCTCCAAAAAACGCCACAATCCCATCGACATTCCTTTACCCCTCTTTCCCCACAACCAACCATATTCCAACTTCTTCCTCCCGAATTGCTACTAAAAAAGCAGGTTTTGAGAAGGAAAGAGAAGAAAGAATGATCCATCAATAGTAAAGCTATGGTCATTTTTTGTTAGGTGTGCATTGGCTGATTTTCAGCTGCGGGAGTTGTGGTGGAGCAACGTGGATGGAGGTTGGAAAGCTATGGATAGGCTGGCAAGGAATGGTTTGGGTGGTGAAATGGTTTAGGGATATCAAAAAGAGAAAAGAAAATAAAAACTGATTTAAACTTTTATATCTATTTTGTTCAATCTAGAATTGGATAGTTCAAACAAAGATATGTATTTTTTTCTCTTCACACCCCTCATTTTGTTGGCAAGGCACGCGCTCATCAAGTAGGCAAATATGACTGTATATTAGGGACTGTTGGTAAAGGCTCGATGCATCAATTGTGTCCCGTATTCTTTTAAGTGTAAATAAAATATCTATACGATGAGGTCACTTGAAAGATAACCATTAAAAAAATCATCTTCAAATATTAAAATTATTAATTTAAAAAATAAGGCACATGATCAAAATTTTTCAATAAATGTGTATAATTTAACTTCCAAATATACTATAACTATTGTTATTAGTAGCATGTATGGACAAGCTTCTGGGAAGAAAAAATTACTTTCTTTTCTTGAAAATGTATTTTTGCGGAAAAATTAAGTTTTTGGCCAAAATTTAAAAATGTTTTTGAAAAAAACAAAAGTAGTTTTTCTACTATTACAAAAACGCTATAAGTAATTGTTCTTACCAAAAGTAGAAGCATAAGCAGTTTATTAATTTTTAAGATAAAAATATCCTTAACATGCATTGTTATTTAGCAAATTATATTAATTACCTTAACCAATATATAATTCAAATATAAAAAAAAATCGTGTTTCATTTTCCTCTTTTAGGTAAACATTATTTCTTTTGATTAAAAAACTTAATAGATTATTTTATTACATTTTAACTAAACAAAAAAATTAAATTAAGTATTTTATAAAAAATATTTTATTCTTTTAATATTTATATAATATTAATCGCAAAATGAATCATAACAATATCTTATTGGTAATTTGACACTCAAAAGAACTTTATTAAAGATTATGCAAATATAATTTGTTAAAAAAACTTCTCAAATGAATTGGCAAAAAATAAACTGCTTCTTATTAAAAAAAATAAGCAGTTATTTGCAGCTTAGTCAAACATGTTGTAAGATATTAATAACAACAATACTGAGTAATGTTGATATTAATTATCCCATGTTGTACCAACTATATATGTATAAGATAAAAACTAAATTGATGTATAAGTTATATAATGTATTTAATTTTATGAAGTGTCGAATGTTTCAGTAATTTCAATCCATATATACTCGGGTTTTTAATTTGGAAAAATGACACTAGATGAACATCTATAATTTTTTTCTTAAATTCTACACTTATTTTTCTTAAATCTAGCTATATAAACAAATAGACTTTTTAATCTTATGTTCTTGCCAATACTTTTTTTTACAGGGTGATATTTTAACCCTTTTATTAAGGGATAAGTGATGTAGATTCCTTAATTTAAAGAATTAGAATCAATTGTTATTTTAAGTCATTAGAAGTCAAATATTTTTTAAATTTCTTTCTCTTCCATTTCTCTGGATTCTATCTTTTTTTGCAGGATTTATATTCTTTATTAACTTCATTCACTACATATTCATCATTTATCACGATTGCTTACCATCTCACATCTAGTTTGATATTGAGAGATAAAAATAACGATTTTGAGGACTTTAGTCCCATTTATTGTAATAAATTTTCCCGAGCAAAAGATAAGGAAAAGATAATTATGTAGGTATAGATTATATAATTATTATTCATTAATCATTAACAATAGTATGTATATATTGTTTAGTACATATTTAGCATACACTATTCCACTATTTATTCATTAAATATGCACTTGGTATGCATACATTATTCACTTTTTATTCATTAAATATATTTTTTGTATGCATATATTATTCACTATGTATTTATTACGTATGCTCTTGATATGCATACATTATTCAGTATTTCATGATGTATGTATTTGGTATACATATATTATTCACTAGGTATGCATATCTCAATATTCATTCTCAACTTAAAAAACTCCTCTTCCATAATCCAACAAAAAACAACAACAGTTTTAGTTGTTGCAACAAATTGGGTAAGTTGTTGCAACAATTTTGAAAAGTTGTTGAAACAAATTAGAATTTGCGCAACAACTTTTAAATTTGTTGCAGCAACTTTCCAAAGTTGTTGCAACAAATCAAAATTTGTACCGCAACATTTTCAAAATTGATAAAATAAATCAAAATTTGTGTAACAATTTTTCAAAGTTGTTGCAACAAATCAAAATTTATGCAATAACTGTTGAATTTGTTGGATCGACGTCAGAATCTCTTCTAATGGTTCCAAATTTTTTTGTCAAATCTTATTCCCAAACCTTAACACGATCAAAATAAAAACATACTACATTAAGAAGAAGGCAAAAATGACCATAAATTCAAAAGAAGAAAGCAGTAGAAGAAGAAGGAGGTGATGATGATGAAGAAGGAAGAAGAGGAAAAAGGTACAAGAGATGAGAAGAAAAATGCAGAAGAAAGAAGAAGGAACAAGAGAAAATAAAGAAAAATATGAAAGAAAGAACATATGATTTTAAATTTGAAAATATGAGATTTGAGAGGGGAGGGATATTTGAAATTTAAAACTTTTTAGATTATTAATATTATCCAAAAGTAAAAGTTTTAATAATTCTAATTGAACCCCAAAATTACTTAATTAGTGTTAGTTATGTTTGACCTATTCAATGATACATTTTCTAATTCAAGACTTGAAAAATTCCTTCCCCAAATAGTTTGTATAAAATACTGTTTTAATCTTTGAGTTCGAAATAAAAGTTGAGCTGGTTTAAGTTGCCTGATTCATAAAGTTTTTAAATTAAGGAGCTAGTAAATTATATCAATATAATACATAAAAACAATTCATTCTAAGTGATTATTATTTGTATCAGACACATAAATAAGTTAACTTCATCACTAACAAATATTGACGAAAATCAAAACATTAATCAAAGACAAGAAAACAATACCAAATTTATACTCTACTAAATTTATTTTCCCAAATCTTTGAATCCGAACGATCCTTTATGTTAATTTCTTGTTTCACTTTTTCATTTTTGGTTTGTTTGTGTGATAGTGTCACATAGGCTAACTTCACCCTATTTCATATTTTTGAGGACTTTTTTAATCTAAAAAGAATTGGACCATCGAAATTTAGAAGATGTTTGTATGTAGCTATATATTATGACACAATGAATATACATGGCATCTCTAAGTCATTCTAATGAAACGATCTATCAAAATTAGCATGGCATTACGGAAATCTTGTTCAGTATAGATTCATAACCCCCCACCCTTTTCCTAAGGGAGAATTTGTTTGAGAAGGCTAACGTGTTAAATTTATAAATCAATTAGTTTTAGTGTACGTGTATCGCACGTGTATTCCACTCAAAAAAATAATAAATAATTTTAATTTAAGATAAAGATTACCGGAATTGACAGCAGATACATAAAATTATCATAATGTCTTTCTGTGAAAATTATGTCTTTATCCATAACATCTATCAAGTTTCGTAAATTATCTACAAAAGTAAATTATTAACTCATCTATTGACATAAAAAAGTGTAAAAAGAAAAAATTGAAAACCTTATATGTGTATTACCTTTCTTCATATATATTACAAATTATTTAGGAAATATTTCTTGAAGGGTGAATTTCATGAGTCATGCATTTTTTATTTTTGCATTGAATTTACAATAAATATCATGCAAATGAACAAAAAGAAAAAAAGTGGGCACAATCTAAAAACAAATAAATATTTTCTGTAACTTTGGTCCTGAAAATATAGACTTTTTTAATTGAAGCTAAACATTTAACTTACTTATATAACTACCTTGAAACTAAATGGAAAGAATAAGTTGTATATAAAGCTATTCATCACATCAGAATGGAAACATGTCTTACAATTTATTGTTGTTCATATATGACTCTACGAGAAGTTAATTTCGCACCGAGAATGGATGAATGGTCATAGAGAAAGCACTATATGCTTGCAAAAATTAAAAATGAACACTACCTCTGTATTTCCCCGCTAAACTCTATTAAACTTTAGATTTCAGTAGAGTACTTGAAGACCTCCTCCTCCTGATTATAAAGCAGCGCATTTGCCACTTATGAATCTTTAGTTTTCCTCATTGAATGTATAAAAAAATCGTGCAGCTTGTAATAGAGTATTTGGCCCGCAAAAACTAACTAATGAGCCATAAAATTTGCTTTTCTAAAGCATTGTATTACTTGAAAATTCACCTCTTATTATAGTCAGCTCCTTGATCTCATCAAGGAAAGGTCCATATTTCCATGTAAGTCTGAAAAAATTCTGATTTATTTAGCTTTTTTTGGAGGTAAGGTTCGAATCCTCCCACCACGTATTGTTTGATCTTGCAAAAAAGTGCACTTCAGGCAAATTCCTATGAAAATAGAAAGAAAATCTTTAGCGCTTCTAATTTTTGTAATTTGAGTATGTTGAATACTATGTTCTTTTGGACTTTCAAACAAAGATCTACAGTAACGCGATGGTTATAATATAAAACTTGCTAAAGTGTTAAGTTCAATTTATTTACGAAACTTGCCTGGCTAAGTGTTGCTCTAAAAAATATATTTTTTGGTTGATAAGTGTATTTAATTTATTAAACTTTTTGAAAAAACTCAGATACAATTTGTATAAAAACAAACTTTAGATATCCAAGTATAGGTTTTTGTTTGCCTACTTTTACCTAATACAGCAAATACTTTCAAAAATATTTCTTAAAAGTATTATGTTGAACGCATTAGTATGTGTCGCCTTGTCGGTGTGTGATTTGGTGAGCTGATGATGGGCTAGCAACTAGATTGGTGCAGTAAAGGTCATGTTTTTAGGCAAAGAAAAAAAGGGGTACGTTTCTCATCTAAACTATGATCAAGTACAAACTAAATCATCTTCTTAATTATATAAGAGTGAAATTTTTATCATGACGAGCATATATCCTATAAAGTGTAGCATTTATGCTTGAAAGTGAAAGGGTACGGTTAACGATATCGACTTCATTGGTCAAGTACTCCATGAAACATTTACCTAAGTTACACATACAAGTGAAATCTACTATTTTCTTTCTTGGTCAAGTTAAGATAAAATATATATCAATAATGATTTCTTTTCATGAAAAGATATATAGTTGATGAAATACCTCTCAAGGTTGCTTGAAATGAAACTTCACTTTTCCTATTATGACTTTGGGGTTAATTTAAATGCACCTCAATTATTTCATAAAATATCAGCTATCTACCTACTAGTATATCATAGGGTAACTCTTTCATCCAAAACTTAGAAAGATGGTGAGAAACCACTTATCTTTTTTATTTCTTTGTTTTGTTGTGTATCTCATATCAAGTTAATTCCGACTTTTTAAACAATAAGTTCGTGAATATTAAACTAACTATTGTCACATGTATTATCTAAGCTGAATAAAAAATTATACCTTTAGTTATTCTCTACAATAACTGTACACATATGACTAAAGCTTATAATTAGCCATGAAATTTATCGAAGTAATAAATTTCCAGCTATACTATAGTTGCCACAGATTTTTATAACTTAAAGTAGGACATTTCTACAGCTTAAGTATTTTTGTTACAAATAATTTATTGTGCCTAAAAGGTACTATTGATACATTTACTTTAAATACGTGGCAAAGAAGTATGTTTTATTGCGATATTTGATTGCAGCAAAAACTTTGTAGCTATTTAGGACTAGGGGTGGATAAACCAAAAATCGACTTAACGCGATTTTCTGATAATTCAATTCGACATTCGGGACTTTGATTATCTCGTTGTTTCAGTCCGATTTTTGATTTCGGGTGGTAACTGAAAAATAAAATATTTGATACACGTTTAAAATCAAGAACTTAGTCACTTTACTCAGGTCAACCGCCTAAGATTTATTACACCCGATTTCGATTAGCCCGCTCCAATTAGGATTTATACTTATCAAGTTTGGTTGTGATGGATTTGGTTTTATGTGTTTTATGTTTTTATTTATGTGCAGCTGCTTTTCTGTTGCAATATGCAAAGTGCAAACTCATTGATTAACAATAAGTTGGTGTTAAATTGGTCCAAGAAGATGTAATGTTTTGCCAAAAATAATTTGTATTTGTGCGGATTGTGCCTGCTTTAAATTGGTCCGGGAAAAGTTGGTGCAGGCGTGTAGCAGCCAGCAACTTGTGTGTTGCAAATTGCAATTTACAAAGTGCAAACTCATTTGTTCTCGGCTTATGATCCTTTAAATAGTTAACTAATTTGTAACAACAAACCTGCTCTTGAACAAGTAGTTCTAAAGTTACCGCTACATCAAGTTTTGAGTTCCAAGAAATAAAGAAATCTAGCATTTGATTTGAACTTGTGAAAACAATTACACAGAAAATAGCTCAAATTGTTAGGCTTAATACCGAAAAATTGAATTGTAAATGCCAAATCAAATCGAAGTGTCAAAATTCGAATCGAACCGAATAAACTTTAGTCCAGTACCCGATTCCAACTTTCAAATACCGAAAACCAAAAATCGAACTAAAAAGAAAATCTGAAATCAAATTTAACTACTAAATGTCCACCCCTAATTTTGGTAGTTATTACTACGAAAGTTAGCAACTAGCAAAAATTAGGAATTAACTTTATCAACTTTGCTATCATGACTAAAAACTTTATGAAATTGAAAATAGTCATAAAATCTTAAATTTTGTGGTTTTGCTAAGTAATAGCTAGGACATTCATATTCGTAGCTAAGAATTCATGACTATAGTTGTGTAATATTTTAGTGAGAGGTTGTTTTCAATTGACCATCTGTTTAAGAAAATTGGCTTTTGAAAACCAGTTTGAAAATAAAATAATAAAAAACTAAGATAAAAATATTGAAGAAAGGAACTTTTTTGCTAACAAAATAGGGAAGATTAGCAAAAGTAGAAGAAACAACAATAATAATAACACATAAAAGAATACGATAATGCTAGAAATACCAAATACTAGTAAAGAATAAGATAAGGTATCCTAAAAGATTCTATTGCTAGAGACTCATAGAGCCTGTTTGGCCAAATTTTTGGGAAGCCAAAATTGCTTATTTTTATCAATTTTAAAAATTGGGCATTTGGCCAGCTTCTAAGAGGAAAATAAGTCTTTTTCAGTGGCAACAGAAGCTCTTTTTCTGTTGTGGACAAGAAGCTGGAAAAAAAAAAAGTTTCTTCCCAAAAGCTCAAGTTCTCTTAGTTTTATTTCATTACAAAGGTATCCTTACGAAAAATATTTATATACAAAATTACTCATATTTATTAAAACTAATAATTATTAATTATAAATAACATCTTTTTCTTTTTCTCCTTGTCCTGATTCGTAATTTGATACTCAAAAGTACTTTTTGAAAAGTTTGGTTTGACACAAAGTGCTACTTAATTTATTGACAAAAGTGCTTTTCGAATAAGCTGGCCAAACACAAACTGCTTCTCGCCGAAAGTACTTTTACGAAAAGCACTTTTAAAAATAAGCAATTTTTAGAAGCTTGACCAAATTGGCTCTTACTATCTTTCTAAAACTACCACATAGAAGTGATAACACGCTCACCTATCTATTAACCCTCTACCTTAATTCTGTATCTCCATGCTTCCCTATCTAGGCTTATATCCTCGATGAGCTATAGGTGTGTCATGTCCTGCCTAAACACGTCTCCCTAGTTCTTCTTTGGTCTACCTCTAGATCTCCTTAGACTCATTTACTATCAACCTTTCATACCTCCTCATTAGGGCATTTATGCTCCTCCTTTTCACATGCTTGTACCATCTCAGCCCTGATTCTCGCATCTTATCCACTACAGAAGCCACTTACACATTGTCTTGTATGTCATCATTTGTAATCTTATCTCTCCTAGTATGACCACTATCTGTCTAGGAATCCTCATTTCTGCTACTCTCATTTTCTGAACGTGAGTGTTTCTGACTGGTCAACACGTTGTCCCACACAACATCGTAGGCCAAACAACTACTATATAGAACTTACCTTTAATTCTTGGTGATACATTCTTATCGCATAGCACACCATATGTGATCTTGGCTCCAGCATACATGTCATTAATCACTATAATGTATGCAATAAGTACACCTCTATATTCCAAGCATCTCAAGAAACCTCCCTTAAAAACTTATCATATGCCTTTTCTATGTCGATGAACATCATATATAAGTCTCTTTTCTTATTTATATATTGCTCTATGAATCTCCTTAAAAGATGAATGAAGTCGGTAGTCGATTCTCCTGGTATGAATCCGAATTGGTTCTTGGAAATAGATACATCATTCCTTATCCTCATCTGTACGACTCTCTCCAAAACATTCATAGTGTGACTTAGAAATTTGACACCTCTATAGTTGTTTCGATTTGAATATTATCCTTCTTCTTGTACAAAAAAATTATTGTACTCCACCTCTATTTTTCGAGTAATTTTATCGTCCTAAAGATAACATTAATACTAAGCCACACTTTTGAATGTCACTCCTACCTTAGCAATTAGGTCATGCATTTACAACTAACAACTACATACTAAATGAATTCTTAGTATGTGGAGTCTGTAACTCGTATTTAGCTCCCATTTGGACATACTTTTTGGATTCCTTTTTTTTTTTTTGGAAAAATATTTGTTCATGATACAGGATAAAATAGCGGAAGCAAAAGTAAACGATATAAGTATGACGTAACTAAAACAACCACCAAGGTAGCCTCGAAGAACTAGTTTCAAAACACCATCGGATCGAGTCAAGAGACACCAAGGCTATGCAAACTATCCTCAAGATGCACTTGAATCTTACAAACGAGTTTGATCGGGTAAGGAATGAAGTTCAAATGAATTCACCATAAGAAATCAAGCCTAAAAAGCGTTCTACATTAGAGAGCATTCTCAATTGTTCATTCAATATTCAAGGTAAGGTAATGAAATAATAAGACCTATGAGGTATTTATAGGTTCACCTCACTTAGTAAATAATGACATAAAAGCCCACAAGTTGGGTCATAAGATAATAAGCCACACACGGCTAAAATAAGAAATAACTAAGAAATTCCCGTCTTGGACATAGCAGGGCTAGGCGCTCCTCCTGGGTTTGAGGCACTACTCCTACGCTGAGGCGCTCCTCCTTTGGCGCACCGCCTAGGTCCGCCTTGGAAGGGAGGCAAAATGCTCTTGGTTTCTATACTTAGTCCAATTTCGGGGCTAAGATGGATAGGCGGTCCGCCCTTTCTTTGAGGCGCTCCGCCTCATCCTGGAGCACTTGGAGGAGGCTCAAATTTAGCTTGGGGTGCTCCTCCTTGGCTCCTAGGTGCTCCTCCTTCAGTGGTGCTCAATTGCATAATCTTCAAATCACTTCCGGAGCTCCCATCTTCAAGGCTCTTCCAAACCAAGTATAGGTGAGTATCTTGGTTCTCTTTAGCTTGACTCCAAGTGAATGGTCTCGTGGTAGTTTGCCCCGTATCATTCTCCCCTTCTTGAGAAGATTTCATCCTCGAAATCAAGGCCTCATCCTCTATGGCATCATCACCTACATCACAAAGAGTCAAGTTAGAAACATTGAATGTACTTGAAACATTGTACTCACCGGCCAAATCAATCACGTATGCATTGTTGTTGATCTTGGATAGATCTTAGAATGGTTCATCTCCTCGAGGTGTCAACTTCCCTTTCATATGGTTTGAAAACCACTTTTTGTGGAAGTGCACCCACACCCAATCTCCTTTCTTGAGTTCTAACTTCTTCCTCCCCTTGTTCTTCTTGAAGGCCAACTTTGAATAGGCTTCTTCCAAGTTCTTCCTTGCCTTGGCGTGGATCTCAAGCATTGCTTTAGCTCGGCTCTTACCTTCAAAACTAACAACCACATCCTTGGGCAAATGGGTTAGATCAAGTGGAGTCAAAGGATTTAAGTCATAAACACACTCAAATGGAGTCATTCCAATCATGCTATGTAAAGTCATATGCAAACTCCATAAGAGGCAACTTCTCAACCCAAGTCCTGGCCTTACCTCGGATCATACTCTAAGTAGAGCCCTCAAAGTTCGGTTCACCACCTCGGTTTGACCATCAGTTTGAGGGTTATAGGATGTAAAGAACAACAACTTGGTGCCAAGATCACCCCACAAGCACCTCCAAAAATGGCCAAGGAACTTAGAGTCCCTCTCACTGACAATGGTTTGAGGCACACCATGCAACTTTAACACATGATCGATGAACAAAGAAGCAATATGTTGTGCATCATTACCTTTATTGCATGGAATAAAGTGAGCCATCTTGGAAAACCTATCCACGACAATATAAATGCTATCATGTCCCCCCTAGACCGTGGCAATCCCATAACAAAGTCCATATAAATATCCATCCACGGGCTATTAGGAATAGAGAGGGGGTGTACAAACCATGGGGATTTGACTTGGACTTAGCATGCTTGCAATCCAAACAAGCATTGCATAGTCGCTCAACTTGCAACCCCATCTTAGGACAATGAAATTGTTCCATGAGAATGACCAAGGTTTTGTTTCTCCCAAAGTGACCCATCAAGCCCCCTATAATGTGCTTCACGAACAAGCAATTCTCTCCATGAGGACTCGAGCACACAGACTCTACCATTCTTGAAGATATAGCCATCTACCCATTGGTACTTCTCAACTCTTTCTCCCTTCTCAAGAGCTTCATGAATACTTTTTAGCTTTGGATCTTGAGCATACGTCAACTTATGCCCTCAAAACCCATGAGCTTGGAAGCAAGAGTGGTGGCTAGAGCAAACTTCCTAGAAATTGCGTCGGCCACAACATTCTCGGCTTCCCTCTTGTAATGAATTATGAAAGAAAAACTCTCAACGAACTCTACCTATTTGGCATGCCTCTTGTTCAACTTCTCTTTGCCCCTAAGATATTTGAGTGACTCATGATCGCTCTGAATCACAAATTCTCTAGGCCAAAGGTAATGTCGCCAATGAACTAGAGCTCTCACTAGGGATTACAACTCCTTTTCATACGTGGAGTAATTCAAGGTTGCGCCCTTCAACTTCTCACTAAAGTAGGCAATGGGTTTCCCATCTGGCATGAGAACACCCCCAATACCAACCCCCCCGAGGCATCACATTTAACCTCAAATGCCTTTCTAAATTCGGGCAATTTGCAACAAAGGGGCGGTACTCAACCTACTTTTCAATTCTTGGAAGGCCTTCTCTTGAGGCTCTCCCCACACAAAAATCTTGTCCTTCTTCATCAACTCGGTGAGTGGTGCCGCAATGGTGCTAAAGTCCTTCATAAATTGCCTATAAGAACTAGCAAGGCCATGAAAATTCCTCACATGGGACACAGTAGTAGGAGTAGGCCAATCCCTAATGGCTTCAACTTTGGGCTCATCAACCTCTACACCATTGGAACTAATAACAAAGCCCAAGAAGACAACCTTCTCAACATAAAAGGCATACTTTTTAAAATTGGCATAGAGCTTTTCGGCTCTTAGCACTTCAAGTACTTGCCTTAAGTGGCCAACACGATCATCTATTGACTTATTATAGATCAAGATATCATCAAAATAGACAACCACAAATTTGTTGATAAACGGTTCAAAACATGGTTCATCAACCTAATGAAAGTGCTAGGTGCATTGGAGAGGCCAAAAGGCTTCACCAACTGTTCATAGAGACCAAACTTGGTCTTGAATGCAGTTTTCTACTGATCACTCGGTTTTATTCGGATTTGGTAGTAGCCGGATCTAAGATATATCTTAGAAAAATACTAGAACCACTCAATTCATCAAGCATGTCATCAAGTCTAGGAATGGGATGACGATACTTTACTATTATCTTGTTGACCGTACGACAATCAACACACATCCTCCATGTGCCATCTTTTTTTGGAACAAGAATCACGGGTACGACACACGGACTCAAGCTTTCATGAACCAAGTCTTTGTTGAGCAATATCGACTTTCCTTTGCAACTCTTTTGTATCTTTAGGATTGCTCCTATAGGTCAGCTTGTTTGGGATTTGAGACCCCAGGACATAGTCAATTTGGTGCTCAATCCCGCTCAAAGGAGGTAGACCACTAGGCATATCATCCGAGAACATGTCCTCAAAAACCTTCAAAACATTCTCAATAGCACTAGGCAAAGGGTTAGGGTTAGTAGTATAATCACAATCAGAAGTTAAAACCATACCTTTGTGCACTAGAACAATGAGCAATCTGGTGCTACTATTTCCTCTCAAGAACTCACCCGGTTGCATTATGGCACAAATGCTACAGGTAGAAGATGGTGGAGTCATTTGACTCTCGGCCAAAGGCCTAGCCTCCACAGGGGACTTGGCTTTAGTCGCTTCTTTCAATTCCCTCATGCGCCTATAGTCATCACTCACTTTCCTAGGCTTCAAGGGCTTGAGTACATACTTCTTTCCATCATGCTTAGTCGAGTTAGTGTTGGCTCGACCATCATGTACCACACATCTATCATATTGCCAAGGCCTACCAAACAAGAGATGGCAAGCTTGCATTGGCACCACATCAAACATGTGCTCTTGATAATTGCCAATTTTGAATTTGATCAAGACTCGATTCATCACCTTCAACTCCACACACTCACTCAACCATTGAAAACGGTAGGGATTTGGGTGTTTAAGGGTAGGCAATTTAATTGTGACACCAAAGATTGGCTTGCTACATTAGCACAACTACCCGAATCAACAAACTTGGAGCACACTTGTCCATTCACCCTACATCTAGCATGGAATAGATTCTCTCTTTACACATCCTCATCCTTCTCTATGAATATGGCACTCAAACTCCTACGTACCACAAGGAACATATTAGGATCATCACCTTCTGCCGCATCCTCTTCACCTTCATCAACTCCCTCATCTTCGGGCTCACTTTCTTACTCACATACCAACCCATCATCTAAGATAATCATTGTTTTACGCGTGGGGAAATCTTTAGCAAAGTGCCCATATCCCTTACACTTGTGGCATTGAAAAGAAGAAGCACTAGGCGTATTGAATTGAGTTTTAGAGTTACCTTCCGAATCTTTGAAGTCACTCCTTAGTGTTGGCTTCTCATAAGTCTTCTTCACATCTCGGCTTCCACTAGTACCACTTGTGTTTGGACTCTTCCAATCCTTAGGTCGGCTCACGGGAGTAGAAGTAGCACTTCTATAACGAGTAGCCTTATCTTCCCTGATCCACGTTTCGGCTTCACTAACGGCATTAAATGCATCTTGGAGTGAGTGAAAAATATGCAACCTCAATTGAAAAGCATTCTCTCGGTTTAAGCCACTCTTGAACCGAATGATGGCTTACTCCTCATCTTCTATTTCCATGTCAAGGGCCATTCGGTTCCTTTCAAAATCATTGAAGTATTCATCAACTCACTTAAGGCCTTGTTTCAGTTCATAGAGCCTTTTGAGTTGCTCTTGTCGGTACTTGGATGTCACAGACTTGTCACTCATCACAATTTTCAACTCTTCCAAGTAATGTGGATTAGAAACCCAATAGCACGCCTAGACCTCTTAACTGACTCCCACTAAGTGGAAGCATAGGACTCAAATGAAGAAATGACATATGTAGCCTTCTTCTCATCAGACATATCATTTGTACCAAAGACTTGCTCCAATTGGACATTCCACGCAAGAAACTTTTCCGGATCACTAGTCCCCTTAAAGGTAGGTATAGTGATCTTCACACTATTGAGATTATTGTCACGACCCTATGGTTAAGCTCCAGTTGGCCCCCATAGTAGTCATCATAATCATCATACTCACGTCTCAAGTTCCTCCCCGCATAACCCCCTTGAGGTCCACGACCTTGCCCACGGCCTCTCTTCATTGCTCTCCTATTCGGATAGGGTGCATCAAAGTTATCAAAATCATTACCAAGAGGGGGTACCTCCTCTTCTTGAGCCTCAACATCTTGCTCAAGAGGTGCTACATTCCTACGGTGGAACATTGCCTTGGGGAATGCCCAAGTTGTGGGAAATATCCACTTGTTGGGGAATGCCCAACGGTTGAGGAATGCCCAACACTCTCTCACGATGAGTAGCTTCATCTCTCAACCTTTGTTGTTGAGCTAACTCAGCAAATTGTTCCGGTCTCACGGTTGAGCCATCACTTGTGCCTTCACCGGCATGTTTGTGGACACTCAGGGTCCTTTCTCTTTCAAGATTCTCAAGCCTCAAACTTATGGCTTTCACCTCTACCAATAGGGTAGCCAAAGTGCCTTCCGAGACCGCAATGGTCTTGTTTCCTATGTACCTACAAGTATTAAAGACAAAGAAGAGATTAGTGTAAAAACTTCACACACTCCCTCACTTTTGAATGTCACTCAGGTATACTCAATTTAGCAGGGTAGGATCACTCAAGCTTGACCAAAGGCTTCACGCATTGAACAACCTTCCTAAACAACAAGAAGTCCACAAAACTCAAGTGCTCTTCGAGAAGAGTGGAGTTAATGGGACTCGATGGACGAACGGCTTTAGTGCGCACTTGAAGCCAAGAATTGTTCTACGAGTCTTCTTTGAATTTCTCAATCCCAATCATGCACGAGTTATCTTAATAGCTCAAATAACTAGCACAAGAGTAGGACAAATACTCAAAGAGTACTAGCCGGTAGTAATGCAAGCAAAGAACACATGAAACCCTAGGAGAAAACTACCTAAATGCTGAAACAGAGGTCAGGTGCACCGCCCAGAGGTTGAGGCGCACTGCCCAACAATTCAACTAGTAGCTCAATGAGGCGGCCCGCCCAAGGTGAGGCGCTCTGCCCAAAGCTTTAATTTCAGCAACTTTCAACAACGTGTTCTTGGTTCAATTTCACCCAAATTTCCAAGATTTCAACTTGTTTTTCCAATCTAAAGGTACCCAAGCTGTGTTTAATGATTCCCAACAAACCCCAATGATTTTCAAATCCAAACAATCAATAACACACTTTGATTCAAGATTCAAAGCGATTCAAGAAGGGTTTCAAAAATTGAGTTTTTAAATTTTCAAACTCCAATCCACAACTCCAAATCACGTAACAAGGATATGAAATCAATGGGTAATAAACATATATCAATCCCCAATATCAATAATTGAATGGGTCATTAAATCCAAGAAGTTCTAGCAATTCTTTTTTGATTTTTCAATTTTTTTTTCTTTTTCTTCAAAAACCAGAACAAACAAGAAACCAAAGATGAAACTAACGTAAGCACGAAGAACAGGACGAGAATTCGTAAGAACAAACCCTAGCCTTGCTATGATACCAAACTAATATGGGGTAAAATAGCGGAAGCAAAAGTAAACGATACAAGTGTGACGTAACTCAAACAACCACCAAGGTAGCCTCGAAGAACTAGTTTCGAAACACTCTCGGATCGAGTCAAGAAATACCAAGACTATGCAAACTATCCTCAAGATGCACTTGGATCTTGCAAACGAGTTTGATCGGATAAGGAATGGAGTTCAAATGGATTCACCATAAAAAGTCAAGCCTAAAAAGGGTTCTTCATTAGAGAGCATTCTCAATTGTTCATTCAATATTCAAGGTAAAGTAATGAAATAATAAGACCTAGGAGGTATTTATAGGTTCACTTCACTTAGTAAATAATGACATAAAAGCCCACAAGTTGGGTCATAAAATAATAAGCCATGCAGGGCTTAAAATAGAAAATAACTAGGAAATTCCCGTCTTGGACATAGCACGGCCATGCGCTCCTCCTGAGTTTGAGGCGCCTCTGTTAGGCGCTCCTTCTTGGGCACACCGCCTAGGTCCGTCTTGGACATAGCAGTGTGATTCATCACTATTAGATTCTTTGTGTTCAGCCAAAAAGATAAAAGAGAAAAAAAAATCATATGTTTGACATCCCAAAAAAAAAAGGAAAAACAGGCGAAGTCAGAATCGATCGGGGTCATTATTTTTGCGAAAATTTTCAACAATTGGTTTCAGTGCCAAATATGTCTATGTTATTTTCTAGGATTAGGTCACATTTGCACCTAACTAATAGACGGACGATATTCATGTTGAAATGAATGCCGAAAAATATATTACTTTTTCCTTTTTTCCTTGTCAAGTTAAAGAATATCTATGATAAAGTCAACTATTGGTTACTCAAATAAATACAAGATTATAACACTATTTTGCATTGCTCTATACATATTAATACGCTCGGATTTTTTTCATTACAAAAATACAACAGCTTGTATGATTTGTGAAAGCTTTACTTTGTAGTTTGTACATTGATGCTCCTTCATTTTGAAATAATAGGTACTTTGCTATTTGACCTCGCGGTATTCGAGTTTTTTTTTCTAATAATTAATAATGTTTCTTTTGAATAGCGACTTTTAAGATGGATATTTATCAGAAGAGTACTTCTGTTAAAAGAAACAAGCAAAGGCGTGGTGAAGAAAAAGATTAATGTAATCTAACACTTTATTTGGAGCATTGTTACTCATTGTATTGTATTGTATTATTATTATAATTATAATATTTGTTTTGGTTGTTACTTTAATTTCGCTGTATTGTAAGTTTCGTTGTTACGTAACAATGAAAAGACCCATTTTTGTTACAATAGATTTGGTGATTTTGGATTGTTATGCTTTTTCACTTTCCCATCATGTCCTTAATTATAACTTTATAATTCTATTCTACCATCTACCCTATTTTTATTATTTAAATACACACAAGTAGCTACTTTGATCTCGTCTCCCTTCTTCTCCAGTTTTGGTACGTTCCATTTCCGTTCTTTCTTTATCCATTTTTGGATTCTTTCTTTTCTTGCACATTTTTTAAATTCGTTCTCTACTTTTCAAAAGAACTCATACTTATTTATTTTATTTGTTATGTTTAATATTATTAACTTTTTTGATATTATTTTCACTATAATTTATATGAATTTCATAGCTAATATATTTACAAGGTATAGTTAGCGATAAACTAGTAAATATAAACTGTCTTAAATTATTTTAATATTTTTTGGTTACTTAATCTAATATTTAGAACAACTAAGGGTATATTAGTAAACTTATTAGCTACAGTACGATACAACACAATCAAAACAAACATTAAGTATGTTACTAAACAACGGGAAACAATTATTATTATGATTACAATGTTTGTCTTGGTTGTTACTTTAATTTCGTTGTATTGTATTGTTAAGTTCCATTCCGTTATTCCCGTTTTCTTTGACGGATGATGCTAGTGACTGGTTTGATTCTTTGCCAGTCAATTCTATCACTTCATGGGATGAGTTGGTGATCAAGTTCATGAAGAAATTTTTCCCACCAAATAAAACTGCGATGTTGGTTGATGAGATACTCATGTTCAGGCAGACCCCGCTCGAGACTCTGCCAGAGGCTTGGGAGAGGTTTAAGAGCTACTTGCGAAAGTGTCCCCATCATGGAATTCCTGATCAGATGTTGGGACAAAGAATTTACATGGGCATGAGTGATCAAATCAAGGGAAATTTAGATGCAGCTGCTGGAGGAGCATTCTTGAGTAAAACATTTACTGAAGCAAAAGCTCTCATCGATACCATGGCTCAAAATTCAGGCTGGTTGACTAGAGATGCATCTGCTGGTTCAGGCCCAAAGGTTTTGGCTGCTAGAATTGATCATGGGGTTGAAGAGAAAATGTCAAGGCTGCAGACTACGCTGGATGTGGCTTTAAAACAATTTAATGAAAACATGCTGAAACCCGTTAACCAAGTGGACACACCTGATCCTGGTAATGTTGCTGACTCTGATTTATTGGGTTATACTGAAGATGCCAATTTTCTGAATTATGGGCAGAGGCAGCAATACAATTAGCAGGCTCCAATTAGACAGGCACAACAACCAGCTCCATAGAACACTGCCAGACAGCAGGGACAACAAGTTCCTTACCAGAGACAAGAAGCTTATAATAACCAGCAGGTAGTATTACCTACACAGCGAACTAATGACATAGCTGACATTAAGAGTATGGTGCAGTCCATGGTGGGAGTACACAAGAAGCTGCAAGATCAAGTTACAGCCCATGACACTGCCATTAAGGGGATAGAGACAGAGTTGGGACAACTAGCCATTGCTCTGAACAATAGACCTCAGGGTACCTTGCCAGGAGACACAATGGTAAATCCAAAGGACGCAAATCCTAACCAAGTGATGGCAGTTAGCTTGAGGAATGGTAGAGATTTAGACAAAGAGCAAGAATTGGCTAAGGAAGAGGTGCCCAGTATGCCAAAAGCTAACCCTGTGGATGTTCCAACTAAAGTTGGTGACAAGGATGAAGCTGAAAAAGAGATTACACCTGACCCTGTGATTAAGCCAACTGAAAAGGTAAATGAAGAGGTAAGTGTAAAGTGTAAGACACCACCTCCCCCTTACCCCCCAAAGGCTCGTAAAACAGCAAAAAGAGAGCCAGTACAAGAAATTCATTGATATGCTTAAACAATTACATGTTAATATTTCTTTACTTGAAGCAATTAGATATGTACCTGTTTATGCTAAAATGCTGAAAGATCTTTTGTCTAGAAAGTTTGATTTTCAGGATCTGGCTACGGTCACTCTGACTCACACTTGCAGTGTTGTGGTGACTAAGCCTGTGGCGCAAAAGCTGGCAGACCCAGGTAGTTTTACTATACCTTGCACGATTGGTAAGCACACTTTTGCTAGAGCCTTACTTGATTTAGGAGCTAGTATAAATTTGATGCCTCTATCTATCTATAAAAAGCTTGGTATTGGCAGAGCTAGACCCACATCTATGAGTCTTCAGTTAGCTGACAGGAGTGTTAAGAGACCTGCAGGGATTTTAGATGATGTTCTAGTGCAAGTAGATAAATTTGTATTCCCTGCAGACTTTGTAATTCTTGATTGTGCAGTTGATGAGGATACCCCTATCATTTTAGGGAGGCCCTTCCTTGCTACAGGGAAGGCTATTATAGATTGTGAGGCTGGTGAGATGAAGATGAGGTTAAATGACGAGGAGGTGACCTTTAGTGTTCAAAAATCTATGAGGAGACCTAGTGAGTTTGCTAATTGTTCCATGGCTAATGTCTTAGAGGTAGATGATTTTGAGGATGATGAGTCTTACTATCCTAATGACCCACTAGAAGCTTGTATTATGAATATGGACATCCTTGATGGCGAGGAATGAGATGAGACTATGTTGGCCTTAGAAGGGCGCGGGTTTTGGCATAGAGAACCATGATTTGAGCCACTTGATTTGGCTAATAGGATAGCGCCACCCGCAAAACCATCTATAGAGGAGCCCCCTCAATTAGAGCTCAAACCATTGCCCGAGCACCTGAAATATGTTTTCCTGGGACCTAACTCTACTTTGCCTGTTATTATCTCATCTAGTTTGTCAGATGTGCAGGTAGAAAGGTTAATGCAGGTTTTGAAGGAGTGCAAGCAGGCGATTGGATGGACTATTGCTGACATCAAAAGAATAATCCTGGCTTTTTGCATGCACAAGATTCTGTTGGAGGAGGGTGCTAAACCTTCAATAGAGCATCAAAGAAGGCTAGTCCCAAATATGAAAGAGGTAGTGAAGAAGGAAATGATAAAGTGGCTGGATGCAGATATTATGTTTGCAAATTCTGATAGTCAATGGGTAAGTCCAGTCCAGTGTGTGCCAAAGAAAGGTGGAATGACTGTGGTTAAAAATGAGAACAATGATCTAATCCCCACTAGAACTGTAACTGGCTGGCGAATTTTATGGACTATAGGAAGTTGAATAAAGCTACTAGGAAAGATTACTTCCCCCTTCCCTTTATTGATCAGATGCTTGACAGATTGGCAGGGAGGTCCCATTTTTTCTTTTTAGATGGTTACTTGGGGTATAACCAAATTCACATTGCCCCTGAGGACCAAGAGAAAACTACCTTCACATGTCCCTATGGCACCTTTGCTTTTCGAAGGATGGCCTTTGGTCTATGTAATGCGCCTGCCACCTTCCAAAGGTGTATGATGGCTATCTTTACGGACATGGTAGAGGATATTATGGAAGTATTTATGGATGACTTCTCTGTGGTAGGTAACTCTTTTGATGAATGTCTGACTAATCTTGAGAGAGTGTTGAAAAGGTGTATTGAAACTAATCTTGTGCTTAACTGGGAGAAGTGCCATTTCATGGTACAAGAGGGGATAGTCTTAGGGCACCAAGTGTCAAGTAGATGGATTGAGGTTGATAAAGCCAAAGTAGAGGTAATTAAGGAGTTGCCTGAACACACCTCGGTGAGGGCGATTCGTAGCTTTTTAGGCCATGCTGGCTTCTATAGAAGGTTCATTAAGGACTTCTCTAAAATTTCTCATCTCTTGTGTAAATTGCTTGAAAAGGATCACCCCTTTGTTTTTTCTGATGAGTGCAGGTTAGCTTTCAAGGAGCTAAAGGAGAGGTTGGTATCAGCACCGATCATTGTAGCACCTAATTGGCAGGACCCCTTTGAGTTGATGTGTGACGCAAGTGACTATGCTGTGGGTGCCGTGCTTGGGCAAAGAAAATATAAAATAATGCACCCAGTATACTATGCCAGTCGCACACTGACTGGAGCACAATTGAATTACACCACTACTGAGAAGGAGATGCTAGCTGTAGTATTCGCCTTTGACAAGTTCCGTTTTTACCTACTTGGTTCGAAGGTGGTGGTGTATACAGACCATGGTGCAATCCGGTACATGGTGGAGAAAAAGGACTCTAAGCCCCGTTTGATACGGTGGGTGTTGCTGCTATAAGAGTTTGATCTGGAGATCCGTGATCATAAAGGTACTGAGAACCAGGTTGCAGACCATTTGTCTAGACTTGAAGGAGCTGAGAAGCGAGTTGAGGAAGGTGAGATTTGGGAAAACTTTCCAGATGAACAATTGTTGGCCACTACATTAGAAGAAATTCCATGGTACATTGATATTGCAAATTATCTTGTAAATGAAATAATTCCTCATGATTTTGACTCGGCGAAAAAGAAAAGGTTCTTGTATGAATGTAGATCTTATTTTTGGGATGAACCTTATTTATTTATGATATGCGTTGATAACATGATCCGGAGATGTGTCCCCGAGATAGAGCAATCTTCCATTTTGCAGGCATGTCATTCTTCACCTTATGGAGGACATTTTGGAGGGACCCGGACAGCTGCTAAGGTATTGGAAGCGGGCTTCTTTTGGCCTACTTTGTTTAAGGACGCTAACATTTGGGTCCGGTCTTGTGATGAGTGCCAGAGGACTGGCAATATCTCTCGTCGTCATGCGATGCCTATGAAACCAATCTTGGAGGTTGAGGTATTTGACGTGTGGGGGATAGATTTCATGGGTTCATTTGTTAGCTCTTATGGGAACAAGTACATACTTGTAGCAGTAGATTACGTCTCCAAGTGGGTCGAGGCTGTTGCTCTCGCCACTAATTATGCTAAGGGAGTTACTCAGTTCCTTAAAAGGAACATCTTCTCTAGATTTGGTACTCCTCGGGCTATCATTAGTGATGGAGGAAGTCATTTTTGCAACCAAGTGTTCAAGAGGTTACTAGAAAAGTATGGTGTTCATCATAAAGTTACCACACCTTCCCACCCGCAGACCAGCGGGCAAGTTGAGGTCTCAAATAGGGAGATTAAAAGTGTGCTTCAAAAGACTGTAAATGCTACCAACACTGATTGGGCAAGGAAGCTAGATGACGCCTTATGGGCTTATAGGACTACTTACAAGACACCTATAAGGATGACTCCCTACAAGATGGTGTTCGGGAAGGCATGTCACTTGCCTGTCGAGTTAGAGCATAGAGCTTTGTGGGCTCTTAGGAGAGTAAATTTGAATTATGACTCTGCAGCTTCTGGCAGGATCAACGAGCTGCATGAACTTGAGGAGAGACGCTTTAATGCTTATGAGAGTACGAGACTGTACAAGGAGAGGATGAAAAACTTGCATGACAAGAGGATAACAGATAGGAGCTTTGAGCCGGGTGAACAGGTATTGCTTTATAATTCTAGACTTCGTTTGTTCCCTGGTAAGGTTAAGTCGAGGTGGTCTGGACCATTTAAAGTTGTGCAAGTGGCTCCTCATGGAGCTGTGGAAGTAGAGACCGAGGATGGTTCAAGAAGATTTAAGGTAAATGGGCAAAGGTTGAAAAGTTACTATGGAATGGAAGAAGTTCTTTCTCTTTACTAGAGCTAAGACTGTACGAGGAGAGAAAGAATTAAGTCGACTCAAGTGGAAATAATCAGACTGCTTCCATACCTTATCTCAGGTTTTCCGTTAGTGCGCTCCGGAAAGAAGGAGCAAAGGCGAAAAAGCTCAAGTGATTTCCCTTGACTACTGTCAGGCCAGGGAAGATAACTGCATAACCTAGGGAATACAACTCCATAAGAGCGAGAAAGTACGGGGATAGAAAGAATTACACGATTCCCTATCGTGATGGAAGCAACAATAGGATAAGAGCGCACAGGTTCGCAACTGGACTCTTCTCTGACTAGAAGAGCTGCGCCTAAGACTCTGAAGCGAAGGGAGGTGGTCCCGAGCGTTGCACCGCGGTCGTGGACCTATTATGCCGGTTTGCTTACCCCGCTCTAGCGGGCGTCGGAAAGTTCACGATTGGCTTTGACGGGCTGGCCTAGTCTTATAAAGAGTTAGAGCTTCAAGACTTACAGATTCTCAATCTTTATCCCCAGGAGGGAAGTCTAGTCAGTCTCGCTGTCTGAAAAAAAAAAGTTCCTATTGTAAGAACATAAAAGAAGCATTCCACAGTCGTAGGTTCTTCTCTTTAAGGTTCGAAAGGACCAGGCGGCGATGAAGTATGAGTCTAAAACACTATATGCAGAGCTGCCTTAGCTCAATAGATCAACGAATCAGGAGATGACTTCTTAAACGTTCGCGAATGGAAAAGAGTTGCTTTAGGCACGGACCACAAACCCACAAACCTAATAGTTGGATCCATGAGGAGACAGGAGAAAGCCATTTAGCATTTCTTGAGTTGAAAAGGTATTTCTAGATTCTAGAGCTCAGGGGAAGGTTTGGAACCCTAGTAGCAGAATGGAATCAGTTTACCGGGCCGACTTCCATGCCAACACGAGTAATTTAACTCATCACTACCTCGTAAGGGCGTTGAGAATTGTTTTTGCTAAAAACTTTTGAAAAAGTATTCAAAGAGCCTTTGCATATATGTTGTTCGAAACTATCTTACTTTGAAAGGGGAAGTCGGCGCCAACAATCGAAAAGCTATTGGGTAAAGGTCAAGGTGATCTCTGTCTGGTACTTTTACGAGTGATTGAAGCGTGCATAATGTCGTTCCACGACTTTAAATAAGGCGCTTCTCGGGAGGCAACCCGTGTTTGTAATTGTAAACAAAAGAAAGAAAATAATAAAAAAATACAAAAAGAGTCGTGCCACGACATTAAATAAGGCGCTGCGTGGGAGGCAACCCACGATTTTAGTTAATATTATTGTTTTACTAATTTTTATTTTAATTGTAGGGTATTAATGTTTGATCGAGTTTTGTAGGATTAATTGACAGATGCAAATTTTTTGGAACATGCGAAGGTGATTCAAGATGAGCAAGTTGAATAATAGCATGAAACGAGGTAAGTAATTGTGAAAAGCTCGTGGCACGCTAGTACCACACGGGATATTTAGCCTGAGGAGCATTTAAGTATCGTGCCACGAGACTAGCACGAGCAATTTTTTGTGCCAGAGCAAAAAAAATTCAGCGCATGGAGGCTCACAAACGAGGCCACCACGCGAATTTTACAAAGCAAGGTAAGCAATTTTCAAATTAAAAAAAATAAAAAATAAAACGAACAAACCACATGCAGAAAAAACAAAAAGAACAACAAACTCTTCACCCATTACTTCCCTCCCCATAATCCAGTACGTACAACGTTCCCCACCCTCCCCTAAAACCCTTTACCCATTCTACCCCACCACCGCTGCAGCTGCCACCGCAGGGCAGCCATCACCACCACTTCAGGCCCCAGGTATGCCTCTCTCTCCTCCATTCTCTTTCCCTATCCCCGTCACCCCCAACTCTTTTAACCCGTCATCCTCCCAGTCAATTCCCGTCACCCCCAACCCCTTTCCCGTCACCCACATCCCCGTCCCAGTCACCCCCATGTTGATCCCATCTCTGTTCCCCAGTCGCCACCCCCCCGTTTAACCTGCTACCTCTCCCCCGCCACTTCCCACCTCTGTTCCACCGTCCCCAACCCTATGCTCAATGTTTGATGCTCCCTAGTGAATTTGTTGTCTAATACAAGATAATGGTCACACTAATAGTTAAAGGCAATTATGGATCTAGGCCCCACGTTCTTGCTTCTTCCCTCCAGGGTTTGATTCAAATTAAAGGATAGACCTTATATACTGCTTTAGATTGATACAGGTTTTTCAGAAGATAGCTTTACCTACCCTTATTTTTTTTTATTAATTACTTTGTTCTGTGGGGCTTGGGGCTTCGCTACTACAAGTAGAATTTGGTGGCTATTCAACCTGTACATGGGATGTTGTATCCAGGAGGTGATCGAAATTTGGATGACCCAATTTTTAAGTGCTATATATGTGACTTCTGGGCATGAAATTGAATAAGTCGCGCCTATTGCTATGTTGCCATATATTCTTGGTTGGTTGCTATATATTTGGTATTGCTATAAGGTGTTATTGACAGCAAGGGCAAGTTGGTTTAGTTCTTGTGCCTGAATATTTGATTACTGGTTGATTGACGTCATATTTAAATTGCTCTTTGGTTTGTTAAGCGAGCGAGTGCGTATGTATGTGACTCAACGCTAGTGGTTAGAATGTTTGTCAACTGTTTAGTGGTGAATTATGAGGCGTTGGAGGGGCTGGTTGTTTTATATATACCGGGATGCTTTTATTGGTATAAAAATTGTTAGGGACCTTATTGATGCTTTGAATTAAAGTGGGGAAGTCTGAGTACCCGTCCATTTTTTTTGTGTGACATTGGAATGATATTTGAAGTCACTTGCCGCGTATTTGAAGTTATGCATTGCGTATGTGTTGCTAAGCTAAATTTTTGAATTTTTGGCCTATTCTGTTGTATTACTGGGTTGTTTGTTCTTTGATTGTAGGAGTCCAAATGGGACGTGTCAGAAAGAATACTGGGCAGGAGAAGGACATTGATTTAGAGCAACAACTTGCAGCCAAGCGGCGCAAGACAATTTCTCACACTGTTTGGCGTGATGATCGAGCCAAAGAAGATTACAAAGAGATTTGTGGTAAGACGTTTCTGAGTGAATCACCTATTACTGAGATGTGTAGGAGAAAGTTTCCAGATGTGTTGGAGGAAATTCAAAGGAGACAGTGGGATGTGTTGCTAACTGGGTTTGGCAAAGCCAACATATCTTGGGTTCGTGAGCTGCTGGCAAATTGGAGGATGGATGTTGATAATGTGGTAAATGTTCGTAGCAAAATTGTTGACATATCTCCTGCTACGTTGAATGAGTTCTTGGGGCTCCCATAGGCTGATAGAGCTGCACTTCAGGCTATTGAGAATGCACCAGATCTTGATGATATCCGACGTGTGTTATGTGATGATAATCCGAAGGCAAAGTGAAAGTCAAGTTCAGGGTCTCCACACAACACCTTGGCTTTCAAATATTTTTCTAAGAGAGCAAGAGTGTATCTGAGATTTGTTTGCTTGCGTTTGATCCCCTGTGAGCACATGACAAACATACGATTTGAGAGGGTTATTTCCACCTATGCATTGATGAAGAAAATTGATATTAATGTGGGCTATTTGATGTTTCGAGAGTTGCAGCGCATTCGAGAGAATATGCAGTGGAGCTTGTTCTTTCCTAACACTTTGACCAAATATATGCGATCATTGAAGGTAGTGGTTGATGACGGAGATGAAAAGGAAGTAGAAAATCCAAAGAGAGTCGATATCACAAATGTCAAGAGCCCGGACGAAGATAGAGTGGAGAAGTTATCTTATGACCGACGCATGGATAGAATTGAGCGGATGCTACTTCGCCAATGGCGTGCCACAGAGCTTGATATGAAGATGAAGGGCGTGGATCTCACTCCTCTTATGACCGAGTTGCCCTACACTGCTGATGAGCGCTTGCTAGTTGGCTTTCCGCCTGAGGTTGAGCTACCTGCTGCTTCTACCATGGTTGCACCATCTCAGGTAGTTTCTACTCCTTTTTCTACCCCATGTGGATGCTCCGAGCGCTGCTGCCACATCTGCTGGTGGGCCTACTGATACTGCAGTAGCTGCTGTGACTATTTCTGATGTTGTTCCTGATGCACGTCCTGATGCGAGCGCCAGCTGTTCGACTACTACTGCTTGACAGGGAGTACCACCACCCTACTTGTTAAATATGTTGTTGTTATAATGCACTGAGGACACTGTTTAATCTTAAGTGTGGGGTGGGAGTTTATTGTGTGGTACTTGTTTATTTTAGGATGTTTTCATACTTTCTTGTCACTTGACAGTTTTTGATTTATTTCTTGCTCTCTAGTTTTGTTGGGTCTGTAATATCCTATATATTCATGGCCTGTAATAGAATAGTATTATAAATATTTAGTAGTTCATTAATATTAAAGTTAATTTTTAGTTTAGTTAATCTTAGTTTATCAATAATCTCTTTGGGTTTTCTTAGCCTTGGTTCTTTCCCATTGAGTTATTTATGCTGAACCAGGCAGTCTGTAGGTTAGATAATAGTTAAAAATTAAAAAAATAAAAAGCCTAAGAGCTCAGAAGGAGAAAAAATGGAGAGTAGGCAGAAAAAGAGAGAAGTGAGGGAGTCGAAAGGCAGCCTTTAGTTAGAACTGCCTATATAATTTTTTTAACTTCCTTTTTGAGTTCATAGTGAGGTATTGCGAGGTGAAACTGAATTGATCTTTGAGTTCCATGTACAGTGTGTGGTGAGGTTATTTTTATATACTTCTCATTGTTTCATGTTAAGTCTAGAACTTGCCCTGCTTGTTGTTTGAAGCGAAATCCTAGGCAGTCTTGATCTTAAGAACGAAAGTAGGTCTTCTTTGGCCCGCCAGTTCCCAAATTAGCCTACCTAATGAATATATTCTGTTGAGTCCCCAATTTGAGCCTATTGACCTTTTCTTTGGCAACTTGAATTACAAGCCTTATCTATTTTCTATTTACCTCTCTTGTTACCCATCTTTCCCTTAACTACTTTAGGTTGTGTGTTTGGAAAGATTGTGGGTTATTAACAAGAGTTGTTGTGTATCTGGGAGGAAAGTTGCAAAAGAATGAAGGAATGAAATACTTGATATTCTCTTCGTATAAAAAAAATGAAGGATGGGGGCAATGTTCCTATGCTCAGTTAAGGGTGATAAAAGCCTCGAGTATGAACACGCCAAAGGCACCCTAGGGAGGATGATGTATCTCATTGAAATCTTAGGGCCCCAATCATCCAAGTGTTGTGAAAATCATAAAAAAAAAAAAAAGAAGAAGAAGAGAATGAGTTGCTGAATAAATGAGGAGAAAGGGAAAATTAGTAGTGAGTGATGTTTAAAGTGTTTAGGGAAGAATTAGTCACTATATACCCAAAAGTGTACCACACATTACCCCAAGCCAACATTACAAGCTATGAAAAGCCCTACTTGACTTTTGATTGAGACTCTTACATTAGCGGATAACGACAAAATGGGCAAGCCTATGGCACTTTTCTGTGGGACATGAGAAATTTCTTTCTGAGTGTGAGAGTATTTGATATTTGATATGCCACAATGTCTCTTGAAATCATATGTTGTGTGTTTGGTGGCATCTTCTTTCTGTGAGGTACATTGGAACTTGAATGGTCTATAGGTTTCTACTTTCAATACTTGACTATGACAAAAAAAAAGGGTGTTTGAATTTTATGGGTGAGTTTTGCTAAGTTGTTGTCGTGAGTCCTTATCTAATCTTGATGTCTTGCCTGCTTTCTGTGTGTTCTTCTTCTTTGCTCGAGGACGAGCAAAAGTCTAAGTGTGGGGTTGTGATATTTGGCTATTTTACCTATATTTTCAGGGTAGTTTTACCATATTATGATAGCACACCTATGAGTTTATATGCAAAATTCTCAAGAGTTGATATTAATTGAGTTGTTTGGTGTAGTAGGATTTGAACATGGTGAATTGAGCAAGAAAGTGTTAGATTTGGAGCTAAAAGTGAAGATGTTGAAGAGTTCAAGTAATCCGTGTGCCACGCGAGTGACACGGGAAGAAAAAGAGTCTTTGCTTAAGAATTGATTAAAAATTTCAGCGCATTTAGGCCAAATACGCGAGCACCACGTGAGCTGAATTGCCTGCAGAAATTTGGTCCGCGTGGCACGCGGGTGCCACGCGAAGTACAAGGCTGATGGGCGAAAAAATAAGGCTATTTTAGTACTTTTGCTCAGTTTATTACAGGGTATAAAAGCTTCTTTTGCCTCCATTATGAAAAATACACTAGAGAAGAAGCAAAAAGGAGGCTAGAGCTTTGGAGACTTCAAGAACACGAGTTTTTCTAAATTCTTCCCTACTTTTTGTAATTTATTCATTCATGAATTATTTTGATATAACTATCATAAACATGAGTGGCTAATTCACCCATTCTAGGGTTGATTGAACCACTCCAATACTTATGTGCTATGAATATTTGTTTTGATGAATGAAACTTGTGAATTCTTCCTATCTAAGTGTTTATGTTTTGATTGCTATTGATTGGAAGGGCCGCCAATTGATTGTTCCCATTATTCGTGTGTGTCTAGGGATAGATTCATAGGTTTGGGTTAAACACTTAGAAATATTTCAATCTAAAACCAAGGTATTACTTAGATTGTCAGTAAGGTGATATGTGACCATTGACCCTGATTGTGAACTATACTTGTAGTCTTATCTATCTTCATTAGTTAATTGGAAAATTAGTTAGTGAAAGTTACAGTTATTACACGGAAGTGAATAGTGGTGAATTTGGAGCAAGTGTTCAATAGGAAGAACCAAGTTGAATTCGTTAAATTATTATTCTAATACATAGGTAGGAGTTGGGTAGATCAATCCTAGGCTTTACATCTTTGAATCAATTTTATTCTCTATTAATTGTTGTTTACTATATTATTAATTTTTATTACTTAGTTATTACTATACAATCAACCTTAAATCAAACACCCTTTGAAGTTAGTTGATAGACAAATTAGTTAGAAAAACAACTAGATGTCGAGTGTTCCCTGTCGGATTCGACCTCGGGACTTTAAGTACCTAGCTATATTTGTTGCGACCGCTTAGTCCCCTTTTTTAGGGCGTAGTTGGGCGTGATTACTGTGTAGGGGTGTAGCAGGTAAGAGGGAGTCTAAGTACTAGCAGTTTGAGTCTTGGGGTTTGTTAAAGATCTTTCCATGGTGAAGGTGTTTCCTAGTTTCTTATTCTTAAAGTTCTCAGTGTGAATTATGTGGCATCAAGTCTCCTGATGTCTCTTCTAGGTCTTGTTCTAATATGGTGTGCCTGCAATGGAGTCTTATGTCATTTCTGCTTTTTTTTTTTTGAAAAAAAAAATCCCAGTCTTGCTTCCCAATTTCTCTCTTAGTCTGCATCTAATATAGAAGTTGATTTGCTTAGATGTTCTAAGTTCCTTCTTTAAATTCGTCTCAGCCTTCCCCTAATTTATATTCCCTGGTAGTATAATTATCAGTCATATCTTGAGCATTGCTTAGTTTGTGTAGATTTGTTATGGATCTTTCTGTGAGTATGAGTTCTGGTGGATTATGTTGTTGTGAGATGCAGATGCTCAGAAGTAGTAGTAGTTAGACCTGCCCTGATAGCTGGTCAAAGGTATGAGGGGTTGTTGTGGCCTGCAAGATGTTAAAGAAGGTTAGAGTTGTGGCCTGTTCTTCTGGAGGAAATACAGGGGCCTGGTTGGCTTATAAGTTGGTATGCACGCTTATAATTTAGTTTAAACTGTTGCAGTAGCATGAGATGAGGTATGCATGTTGCGTACCAAAGAGTGAAGCCTTATGTCTTGCGAAGACTAGTGGAGTCTCTCTTTTTGAAAGACCAGTGAGGTCTTGTTGCACTTAGGACCTGTGAGGCTTTGAATTTGGCCTAGGACCAATGAGGTGCTTATATAAGCAAGGTCAGTGAGCCTTGACAATGCCTAGGACCTGTGAGGTTTTACAATGAAGCCAAGGATTATTGAGGTACTTTGGGATGAGGTTAATGAGATCTTTTTGTTTATTGTGAGTATGCTGCAATAATTGTTGGGAGTTTGATGATCATGGAGTGGCTCTCTGGTATGTAGTTGTTGCATGTTCAGGAGTGCATAAGGAAGCTGTCAGGGTGTAAAGGGGAGTCTAGGAGTTGCAGTTGGCTTGCAAGTTATTTGTAGTTGTTCAGGAAAATGTCTGAATGGTTAAAGAGTAGAAGTTGGTCTACAGGTGTAAGTCTGGTTTAGCTCTGGCTTTGGTTTTGTTGAATGAGTTAGAAGAGAGTTAGTTGAAGTAGTAAGGAGGGACTGCGTTGATAGAGTCTTAGGAGATTGCAGGTCTTGTTTCTGGCTCGGTTGTTCAATTGTTTAGGAGGTAGGAAGGAGTAGAAAGGTGTAAGGCAGATTTGCCTAGGCTTCTGAATTGGTGCAGCAGCTTGGTGGTATTATAAGAGAAAGCAGGGTTAGATTTTCAGCTTTTTTCCAAGTCTTTTCCTTGTTTCTCTCTTCAATTTAGGATATTTATTTCTGCACTTCTTAGTCTCCCTGTTTCTATTTTCTTTAGCCTTAGTCAATCTGTTAAGAATTAGATTTCAGTTTCTTTATTATAGATTTGGTGCTTGTTTCTTTTCCAATTTCCAACCTTTGATTATGTCAAAGGTTCAGTCCTAGGTGTGCATTGTCTTCTTTGCTGGTATCTTCTCTCAAGTTAAGTGAAGCCTGCACCTTCTTTAGTGTTCTGCTATCCCCTAAAGCTCCATATCCAGAGTCTAAATTTGTGTTCTCTCTGTTAATGTGTTGTTCCTGATTTATATTAATCTAGTACCCTTTTATTGATGCCTTCAACGTGATAACTTTGACAGTTGCTAAGTCGCGATTAACAATACAATGTAAGTAGGAGTTATAATCTGTCCTGATTACTACTTTTGAATCTTCTCTTGAATCTGCAATCTTACAGAGTGGAAAACATCAAGTTAAAATTGAGTAAAGAATTTGAGAGTCATTCTCTATTACTTAGCTACTTTCGGTTTGTGTTCACTTGTTTCCATTTTTTGTCTCTATTTGAATGCGTGCTAATCCTTATTTTTTTTCTCTATTTTGCATGGTTAAACTTGGGATGAGTTTGGTTAAAACTCAATATTGGGATCGGCTAATTTGCATTGGAGTCATTTGGGGTCAAGTTCGGGTCTCAAGGTTAAGAGTATTATTTTCAAGGCTCGTTTGCGAGTTTGCATTTCCGGGTTCTATCTTCTAAACTCTATCTCTCTCCGCTCCTTTAGAATCCATATTTAGGATCCCCATAAACCGAACTAGGAGCCTTGTAGGATAGAATTGCTATTTGAACTGCTTTGTGAATGTCTTATTATTTTCTTTAGATTTGCCAGTTAATTTGCGATTTTAGGAACCGTTGTTAAATAACGAGTGCAAACAAAACACAATTAAATTTTATCTTCCTTAAATCATATTCTATTTGAATATTCATTTATCTACTTATTTATTTATTTATTTATTTACTTATTTATTATCTACTTATTATTTATTATTTATTTACTTATTTTATTTTTTTAAAATTCTCAAATTATTTATTTTATCCTTATTCGTGAAAACCGCCGGAATAACCACCCTTTTGGTGGATTTTTGAAAATGTTCTTTTAATAAAAAAAGACCTTCTTTCGAAAATAACTGAACCACTTACTCAGAATCTTTGAAAATTTATTTTCCTTTTAAAAAAAAGAAAGTTTGCACTCTTTATTTAATAATTGGTTCCTAATTATCAAGAAAACCTTTTGGAGTCCCATTTTGTTGAAATATACCTGAAACTTATCTTTTCTTAAGAAAGGTTATTTTGGGGGGTTCAACAAACTTTTGTGGTTATTTTAGCAAACCATGCATCTTTTTCTGTTACTCTTCATTGAGCAACCATTTCAATTCCTTTAATCTGTTTGTACAAGCCAATATTTGATTCTCCTTTACAACATTCTGTTGGACTTCTTTTTCTGATATTGAGGTAAAGAGATGCTCGTAGGCCGTAGCAACATGTTTTATGAAGTCATTGAACAAATATCCAGATTGTACCTATATACCCTAATTTAGCTTCTTTGAGTTCATGGGAAGTGCTATGATATGGTAATCTGATTATTAATTCCTTTTGTGGATAGATCACCTTCAGTGCACTGCACTATAATATCGCAATTTCTTAGTTATGAATCTCTTCTTAACTTGTGTAGCTTGACGCATCTAAAAGTTTAAACTTTTAGTGAAATACATTTAATTCTGCAACACACCCCTTATGATGTCGAGGGAAGACTCTTTCATTTACTTATTTTAGGTCTACAACATCTCTAAGATCTTGGTTTTTACTTGTTGCAGCTATCTTTGGTTGCAATCATCTATTACTTTTCTCAGCCTATGGGGAAGAAGACATGGATTAAAACATTATTGTATTCTACTCAGTGGCGGATCCAAGATTTTTAGTTTATGGGTTCTGGAACATAACATTTTTTAGTCACCGGGTTCTGAATGAGTTATTTATATATATTTAGTAAATTTTTCAGCACAAATATAGGGTATAAACCAAAGTTACTGGGTTCTGCCGAACCGTAATTACCACTCTAAATCCGCCAGTGATCCTACCTGCTCCACATCTGGATTCATTAAAAATTCAAGTGAGGACACTATGATACACAATAGATTTGCAGAATAGCTAGATAGAGTTTGTTGCTTGTCTAATTAGTTTGTCATGTGTAGTTACAAAAGTGAACTTTTTTTGTGTTGAAATGAACAATTTATTGTGGATTCCCTTTGTTATACTTTAATGTTTAGGAAGTTGGCTAACTTTTAGTTTCTCACTCGATGTTATGTACCTACTGTGTATTTATTAGTTTTAGTACAACTACTAGAAAAAGTAACTTTCTTTGTTCTATAATTATGGTAGGGTGGTGAGTACACTCCATTATTAATAAATTCAAGATATCGAAGGCTAAGAATATAGTTGTCTTTTGTTGGGAGTTTTATCCCAACAAAAATTTGAATTAATCGAGCCTTGAAACAAAGATTGGACGAGTGGGAAACCAACAAAAATTAGTTATTTACTTACTATTCTTATAAGTACATATTTCAAGTATTCTTATTATTTTTTTTTTGGGAGGAGGGATGGAGTTGGGTAGGAGAAGCATACATAATTATTTTCTACTTTTAACCAAACACTACTCACCAACCAAACATGGGAAAATATTTTCCTTCGTACCAAACATACTAAGTGTCGATCCACTTGACAAAACCTGAAGATTGAAGGCATTTTTGCACAAATCCTTACAACAGGGACAACAAAGACACCAAATTCAGTATATTTGCGCAAATTTCCCAATAGAAGAGTACTATTATACTGCTGATATTTGCTCATTTCTATAGAAAATTCCAGCACCACGTTCGTGCTGTTTATGAATAGACTTATCACCATTTCACAAAAGAAAGTATAATAATATAATCCTCTTGTGCCAAAGATAAAAGGCACACAATGGCATTTCTTTTATTTTTTTCCAGTATCATTGTTCAATTCACATAGCAAAACCCCTATTAAATTAAGAGTAAAGCATACTTATTGTTGAACAGTTGAATTGTGCACAAAACTGACTTATTGTACAATAAAGTAAATATTATCTTAATTGCTGAAGAATGCCGCCATCTTTTTCTCCTTTTATTACCATTTTAAAACACACTTTGATAGTCTAATGCAGTGGTGCACCCACGTTAAACCATACTTTTCGATTGACTAATATAGTTCACATCCACTTAAACACTTAAATACATATGCCAACTAAGCCTAGTATTTAAGTGAAGAAGGATAAAGGAGCGGACTCATTATTTCCAAACTTCAAAGCTGCGGTTGGTCCTAAGGGTTTGCCCTAGATGAATTTCTCGGTCACTAAAACAAATGAAGTACGTCACTTTGGACATGTTACACATTTATGGGTAAAACTACCTAGTGGGGGAACTAATTAGGAACTAATTATACACAGCTGAATTAGTATTACACCTCTTTCAAAATGAAGCCTAGTTGCAAAATGGCCACATATTTGAGAGGTGACACAGAATTTCTGTACCCAAAAAAAAAAAAAAGGATAAAGGAAGCTCTTAACGTAATGTGCAAATCACTTTTGCCGAGCCCTTTTCTTTTCTTTAGTTACAGGCTTAATTATATGGTCCTCTTTAGTTCTAACATTATGTTGTGTCGCTTCCTTAGCTAGTACTTTAGTTTGTGGATTAACAGATTCGTTAATCGCTCCCCGCTTGATTTTTCCAGGCCTCTTGGAGCCTTTCTTAGCTGTTAAGAGAGATTGTAATGGTACCTTGGAATCAGCATCACTTGGTCTATGGTTTTGTCCTCCTAGTGTTCCAGCACTAATGTCTTTAACATTGTTGCCATACTTGGCTTGAAGTTTGTCTTTAGAAGGGCGAGGGCGAACACTTCGTGGCTTCCCTGGTGGATTACCTATTGTTGGAAATGGAAGGAGGGAAGAAGTAGCTTTGTAGTAAGAGCCTTTGTAATGTTGTCGATATGCTCTAGTTACAATGTCTCTTAGGGCCATTGCTGCTTTGTATTCTCTCGTCCTCTTTGAGTAAAATACCATGGCATTGTTGGCTAGTAGAAGGAAATCCCTGAAGAGTTCACCTGGTGTTTTGATGGACCAGCTAGCCAGTCTTGATCTTACTATCTCGATATCCATATGTCGCCTTATCATTTTTTTGTATCTTGCTCTCTTTTGACTATCAAGACGATGCCTGAAGACCATAGCAGCTTCATGCTGTGTAATAGAATTGAAAATCCTCATCAAGTCATCGTTTCTAAACCTAGATAAACCTCCTCTGTGATTGCTTGCAGCAGAATGCCTTATGCTCTGATCACAACTGGTTAACACTTCTTTACAGTGTGAAGTGGAAGCGAGACTGGTTGAGCATACATTGTCACTCTCCTCGATGCTCCCTTCTTTGGCATCCCAAACGGTGTCTTTTCTTCTCCTCTTACCTCGCCTCTTCCTTACAGCCCCTCCATTTCCATTGGCTGCCTCTGTTACCTCGTTTATCCTTTGAATTTTGTTCCGTTCACAAGACTCTGAACGTTCTAGCTTTATTAGATCTGTCTCTGTGGACGAGGGTATGGTGGGAATCTGAGACGCAGGAGACCTGTGTGTTCTAATATCCAGCGTGAAACTGCCAGCAGACAGCCCATCTTTTGCTTCGTCTTTCATGGAAGATTCAATATCTTCTGACTTCGTCAGAGGAGCAGGAGACTCGGTGTGACTTAAACCGTAGTCAATCTGACCAGATCGTTCCCTCTCAGCCTTCAGTCTTTCAATCTTTGACTCGAGAGACCTGAGAATGAGCATCGACATAAATTATGGAATCACGGAGTCTTTCTCGTGTTTCTCCATAAATCTTGCATCTAGTATGCCCAAGAACTTGAAAATGTCTGGATTTATCAACTTAAAATAGGGAAGGCAACATAGTTACTAACCCAATTGAGCTTTCAGATCTCTCCAATTCCCGCTTCAGTTCTTCAACTCGTCGCTTTCGCAACTCTTCAAACCAAGCACTGGCCAAAAGAAGGTCAAAGAGGTAGGATACTGATTAGGGCCAAAAAAAAAAAAAAAAGAGATCCTACTATGCTCAATTTACAGTCAATCAACAAACCATGAATTCATTTCAAAGCCGAGGCCAACTCTTTGGCGTGTTACAGGCAGTAGCCTAATCAAGTATTAAAGATAAAAGAACTCAACAAAGTGTGCACTCCCTAAGACGGCTATAAAATTAATCTTTCATATATGTGACAGAAGCCATAACTGGCACTGCCATGGGAACTGACTCATGAATAAAAAATAAACTACAGATATTGAAGAACTTGACTCACGTGCAGCCGGAATAGCGCTTACGTAGGTCCTCATACCTGGCTTTGCAGGCCTGCAATAGGAGTTCTAATCAATGACTCAAATCAACATATCATAGAGAATGGATAAAGATATACAGACTAAGCCAAGGAGAACACAAAGTCGAGAAAGCCCATTGAAGTTTATCTGATACAGTTTTATTCATCAGCTAGCCATAGGTCGGCAAAGCACTAAAATTATGAAAGGAAATTAGTCTACTTAATGGTTTCCTTATCTGGTTAGTGCATATTCATAGAAAGATACTTATCATCTTTAACTCATGGTATTCAAGAGATGAAGGAAAATGCTCTCAAGTTCTAGGACATGACACCCTCTTATTTTATCCGAAAATCATAATTGATCAGAAATGAGCATGTTCACAACTAGTCGCATCAAAGAAACCGAGCACAACATGTGAGAAAATTATGGCAGAGAACTGATAATCTTATGATGTCTATGGTCCTCAATACCAAACAATTTGAGTATGTAAATGCTACAACCAACTCTGTTGCAGCAGAGACTACAAAACTGCACCCTCCCCCTCAAAAAAGTACTTTTTTCTTTTAAAAAAAAATGAGAAAAAAAAAAGAAGACATTATAGTCATTGATGTTATACAAAATTTTGCAGACAGTGAGGGAAAAGGCCAAATTAACCCTTCTTTTTTTGTAACTGAGCAAAATCCCGAGGGCTGGTAGCGCACGGTTCATAACTTAGTGCTCGTTTGGTTCGGAGACAAGTTATGCAGGTATTAGCAATGCAGGTATTAGCAATGCAGGTATTAGTTATGCAGGTATTAGTTATGCAGGTATTAGCAATGCAGGTATTAGTTATGCAGGTATTATATCTTGGTTAATAAGTGATTTTTTGTATTAAAAAATTAGTATACATTTCACAATTTAAATTATGTTTTAATATTTTATTATTCAATAGATGTTTGTTTACAATTGAATAATAATGTAAAGAAATGTGAGGGTATATTTGTCTTCTCATTAATTAATACCCACGTTATTAATACCCGCATTATTATTCCATCTTCTATGCCGCACAGATAATACATAGATTCACTCATTAATTTATGCGGGTATTAATTAGTGCAGGTTGTAAATTCAAACCAAACATTGTATTATTAGTGCAGATTTTTATACCTTGTTACAAACAAACCAAATGCTGCGTTATATTGTGAGGGATTTTGTACAGGTATTAATTCTTTTGTGCGCGCAACCAAACGAGCACTTAGTGAATAATTGGTCTACCCTCTAACTTTCTCCATTTAAATACTTAGCTTTTGTCAGCAGCAACATTCGAACATTTGGCATGCGCCTGATTAACACATCACAAGCTGCTGCATTCTTGCCATTTAGATCAAAGGCCGCGGGCAAAAGGCCTAAATTAACCTTATTAGTCATGAACTTATACATCTATAACAGGCTTCTATATTGATATTTAACTTTTAAAGGAACCTAGTGCAGAATGCTTGACTTGACTATACAGGAGATGTCTTATCACATTTGAGCCACCACCAGACCACCAAGGCAAGGACCTGATAAATCTTGCTAGTGGAAACTAACATAAAGCAACTAACACACACTTGCATATGAAGTGCGCTAAACCACTACCTAAAAAGCTTCCAATTTGCATTGGCGTCACCTCTTAATTTTGCCACCAGATGTTAATTTATAAGGACAAAATTTAGAGGCGGTCCAGGATTTGAACCTTATAGGTTCTATATTTTAGGATAATGATCTCAGTGCTAGTAACTGAGTCCTCAACTTGATTTAATACATATGTAGTGATTCTTTTGTATGCAATAAATCTACTGGGTTCTGCCGAACTCACACTTCTCTCTACATCTGCCCTTGACAAAGTTTGGGCTATGATACAACCATTTTGGAGAATCAAAGGTTTCCTATCAAATTCTTCCTGTCACTGTGTTACACAATAAAGTTCCTCAATAACAATTTTGTAACTTTATCTACTTAGGTTCACTAGAACAGATAAGTAACACAAGTATGCAACCATAAAATTTAATCCATTTTATTTTTATGTGACGATATTTGACTCTGCACATAATTTAAGAAAGAAATATAGACTTATAGCACATACATCCTGGTCATAAACATGTCATGATTTTGATGGGGCTATAAGAGCATATCATTAAACGTGCAATGAAAATTTTAAACTTAAAGAATTTAAAAATTTAATAAAAAGATGTCATTTTATTTTAAAATACTAAAAAGGAAGAGTACAATGTTATACTCTATTAAGTACTCTTCTGTTTTCAAGAGTAAAGTAAGTGTTCACCACCTAGCCACTAATTTAAAATGTAATTAAAGTTTGGACATACAGAATTTAAAATTTTACTGGGGTCACCGCAAGTAATATAACATGAAACATTCTTATCCTAGGTCGATATTAACTAATAATCGTATTCCCTCTAACATGGGCCCCACAAAATCAAGTAGATAACGAAATCAAATAATACCGACAAGACAAGGAAATAATAATTGTTTTCCTAGTAAAACAGAAAATTAAACATAAGATAAGGAAGAGGGGCATAAAAGGTAAAAAAGAGAGAACCTGAGGGGTAAACCGAAAAGGATATAAAGTCCGGGAACGGAGCTCCGATGCGACGACGTTCCAATCATTGGTCCCGTGTCGCCGAACAGCACCCCCTAATATCAACTCTTCCCACGTACCCCACCAATTCATCTTCTTCCTCATGGGCCCCACTCCCCCCTCCATCCTTTAAAAAAAAAAAAAACTCCTCCACGTGTACGGCTCAGATTAATTTCACAGGCTGGGGCGCACGTTAGTAACTACCACCACGTCGGCAAACATCACCGGAGATTATTATGAATAAAAGAAGGGGTGGGGGAACTACCTTAATTGGTTAGAAGGTGGAATTTTCAATTTTTTTAAAAGTTTTGTTTTTTTAAGTATTTTTCTGGGTTTGTTGTTATTTTTTATTTTATTAGGGAAGAAAAAGCGAGAGAAGAGGGGTTGAATAAAGGGGAATTCAGTGTGAAAACGAAAGAAAAAAATAATATGATTGAAGAAAATTGGTTAATGGAAGAGAAAAATATGGACAAAACAATGAATTAAATATGATTTTTGTAAATTTGGAAAATTTTTGTTCCTCCAAAAATTTGGAAACGTTTTAATTTTAATAGACTAAAATTATTATTTTCAGTTCCAATTTAAGTGTCATGTCTTTCCATTTTGGTATGTCTTAAAATTCTATATTTTATAAAATAAAAATAAAAATATCATATATGACAAGTTTAAAAAAAATTCAATAAATATTTTAGAACATTATACATTTTTAATTGAGAACGACAAGATCGAAAAGTTTGTATACATTTTATAAATTCCGTTTCCAGTCAAATTAAGAACGGAGGGAGTACCTAAAATTAACAAAATGACAAACCCACTCGATTCTTTATAGACGACATGGTCGTGTTACATCTAACACGCTGCAACAACAATATATTCAGTGATATCGCACAAATGGAGAACTTACACGCTGTATGAACCATGATTAAAAAATTTATCCTTTGATAAAATATTTTAGTAAATGGGGTGAGACAATTACTTTTCAAAATTTGATTGAAAAAAATGACCATATAAATTTTTTATGTCATCGTAATGTTAATTTTAATAGATTATTAGGGACGGATCACAGATCCATAATTGGTTAGAGAAACATTTAAATATGTAAAGATCGGCGGACTAAAACGGGATTAAACATAAAGTGTGGATGTTAGAAAAGTTACTACCACCATTATTTTACAAAAAAAAAAAAAGAAAAAAAAAAGAAAAAAGCTATGATGTGAAAATAGATATATTGTAGTGTAAAAAGGGGTGAATATGTCATGTAGATAAATAAATGCTACAATTGCGCGTAAAAGGTAATGAGGAGTATTAACTGCTCCCTTCATTTCGATTTATAAGCTATAATTTGATTTGACAAGAATGTTAAGAAAGAATAACATTTTGAAGTTTGTAGTCTACCATAATTATTTATACGTCAAACCTCGTTATCATAGCTCTTCGTTATAACAGCATTTCAGTAGAACGGCCTAATTTTCTCCGAAATTGATTTTTTATGTTATATTTTATCTATCTATAATAGCATTTTACCTATAACGACAGTGGCGCTCATTATAGCAGAACGCTCTTTGTAAACTTACCTCTCTATAGCAGCCATACTCAAATATTACGTAATTATATTTTGTAATGAATATATTATGTATAAAATAAAATATAAAATATTTATGATAATTATTTGTACCATAAATATATTTTCTTTTTCACATTCATATCATCAAAAATAATTATAAAATTATTGTATCAAGTATATATAGTTTGTTGGCACGGTACAATCAGTTATGGATTTATTAATAATGTATAATTTGTTATATTTTTAATTAATGTAATATGGAAATCTATTGAGATTTTAAATTAACATGTATTTTTTTGCGTACTTTTCGGTTATAACAGCTGAAAGAGATGTAAATGTCAAACGCAGTATACATATATAACAGCACCTCACTATAGCGGCTATGAAAGTTTCAGACAAACGCTGCCACTATAGCGAGGTTTGACTGTACTACTATAAGTTGTCTCATTAACAGTAAAATAAAAGTTTAGACGTAAATAATTTCTTAAAAACGTGACTTTTATTGGACAAAGGAAGAATAGAGCATGCTGATTAAACACTTTTAAGGGAAGTTTGATTTCTGACCGGTTTAATGACAAAATTTAGTTATGAAAGTAATTTCAAAGTGATAGGTTAAGACTTAGTGAAAATCTCAAGATCTTTCAAGCTCATTTGAATACACAGAAAAGGGTCAAATTTACCCCCTAAACTATTGGAAATAGATCAATCTTACCCTTCATTTGAGAAGTGATTTAAATTTACCGCTGCCATTAAGGATATGGGCCAGATATACCCTTACTTCCTAACAGATGTCCATGTCATTTTTCACCCATTTAAATATATATTTAATTGATGAGATAGATTGCCATGTTGGAAAAAGGCCCACACACTTCCTTATATCTTGTGTCTTCTTCTCCATTTATAAAAAATCTTTATAAATTAAAGTAAAGTACAAAAATTAATTCCTTTTACAAGAACACAGTACTATTCTTGCTTTCTCATACCCCATTTTCATACTTTTTAACAAGAATAATTATTTACCATATTTTTTAATCTTACCCATAATGCATTTTTATAATAAAAATTGGACATATTTTAACCTTTTAATTTTTAAAATTGTATTGAATTTTATAACAAAAGTTATTCGGCTTCTTTTTTGTTTTGTTTAAATGCAGCAAGGAGAAGAAATTTATAGGTATGTGAATATTGCTTATAATTTGAGTTTTCTTGTGAACTTCGTCGCTGTAGTTCAAATTATGGAGTGCTAGTGATTTTTACTTTAAGAATCGAAGTACCCATTTCAATAAAGATTTCTTTATGTGAGTTTGTAGAGGTTTTCTTAAAAGTTGCTTGCTTTAATTATACAATGTATAAGTTTTATTGCAGTAAAGGGTTTTCAATTTCAGACATGAATTTTAAATAAGAGTTTAATTGCAATTTATTGCTTGGTCTATTGGAAAAGCTTGTTAATTTTATTTCTTTATCTAAAGTTAGAGGGGAGTTTTGTTGTTGGTAAGTTTAAAGAAAAGCAGAAGCATTGGGCGACTGAAAATTGTAAGTTGAATTTAGCCATATGAACTTTAAATTTGTGGACAGAACCTGTGAAAGATTTTTTATAAATGGAGAAAAAGACGCAAGATATAAAGAAAAGGTGGGCCTTTTTCCAACATGGCAATCCATCTCATCAATTAAATACATATTTAAATGGCTAAAAAAATGACATGGATATCTGTTAGAAAGTAAGGATAAAACTGGCCCATATCCTTAATGGCAGGGATAAATTTGAGGTACTTTTTAAATGAGGGATAACTCTGATCTATTTTCAATAGTTGAGGGGGAAAACTGGCCCTTCCGTTGAATATAAAATGGCAGAATACATAAGTTCCCTATACTTGTTTCATTTTACCATTTTCACACCTTTATAGGTATCCGCTTCCCCCTTTACCCTAATACTTTTAAGTTATACTGCGTATTAGTTACTACCTTACGAACGCATCCCAGATATATGTCCGAGAGTAAACGACACGCAGCATCAGAAATCGCCACACAGTTTAGTGAACTTTAACTAATAAAAATAAATTACTTACCCTACATAAAACAATAAAATTAACCGACGAACCCCACTTTTTCTCTTCCACCCAAAATCGACAAAGATAAAACTCTAATTGTAATTGATCCAATATCTACCTAAATCGATGAGATTTGAGGAATCCTTGTGATTCGCGTCCATCAGAAAAAGGTATATATTTATCTGATATTAACTTCAGGGTTGTTGATTATTCCTTGGTTTGATTATACGGTTTGTATAATTTCTGGAGTTTTCTTTTCTTCAACTGTATTTGTTTGTTTTGTTTTATATACTTGTCAATGTATATTTTGTATTATCAATGTTGAAGAATGTCATTCAATCTAGTAATATTGAGGTTTATCATGGTAGTTATGTAGACTTTGTAAGTGACACCTATTTTGGCGACGTTGTAGCAGAGTCATTGAATTTTGATATAGATAGGTTATCCTATTTTAAACTGAGGGACTATGTAAAAGACTTTGGTCATAACAGTGGGAGCTTAATACTATATATTAAATCACCTGTCAATGGTAGATCAATAGTAATCTTGATAAGGACTTACCTCATGTGGTCCCTCTTCCAATAGAATATTCAAACCAAGTGGGGGAGGGGGGGAGGGGGAGGGGTGGAGTATCTTTTAAAAATGTGCCTGACAAAAGTGTTAGGGTCTGTTAAGGGGTCTTCTTTTAAAGAGCCTAAAGGTTTCAACAACTTAATAGTGAGGCTACTTCTGAAGCTCCTAAAAACCCACGACATAGCCAGATCTAATCGGTGAAAGTAGTGATGATTTCACTTTTTGGATCTGATGAATTTTCTAGTAGTAAGATAGTTTAGATTCTGAAGACCTGTTTGAGGAGGTAAATATAGATTATGGGAGTGATGTTCTTGAAGAGTACAAGAAATTTAGGGAGGAAACGATGACTGATATTAGATAAAAGAGAAAGATAGGGCTGCAGAACCTGAGCAATTCATATTTGGCAAAAAGTGTAGATGTGTGTTTTGATGAGAGTGCATCTAGTATAAGAAGAGTTTAGAGGGAAAAATAGGTGGTGATAAATCTTTTATCCCTCTGATGAAGTTACAAGCTATGAAATAGACAATGAAGAAGCTGATGATGAGTCTGAGGTTCAAAAGGAAAGTAGATGTAAAAGAAAAAATAGAAAAAAAAAATATTTGTGTCCATAAAGAAATTGGGGGAAATTAACATGATGGATGAGCTGCTCCACAACAACATATAGAGATGATGTAAAGTGTACTTTAAGAATTTCAGTAAGTCTGACTGTGTACAGAACAATATGATTGAGAGTTTTATATGATGAGAGTATCAACATATGACTAACTTTTTTTTAATGATAATGGATTATGATTCATTATTGAAGAAAGATGTAAGCAACTCTCGAAGACAAAACATCAATGGCTGAAGCAACTACACGAATGAAGAAATATATATACTTGAATGAGAAAGAAAAATTCTATCTCGGTCCGAAGGTTAAATTGCATGCATTAGAAAATTTATGCATATAAAATTAGCAACAGAAGCTTGGACTTTTTTGGTGAATTCGTATTGATTTGCCATAGACATAAAGATCGAGAAACTATAAGAATTTAGGAAACAGTACGAGTTGATCCACTCTCAATCCTACACAATTAATGGTGGGGGGCGGTCGTCAAAGTATAATACCCGATGTGAGTTAGGGTCGATTCTCCAAAGGAACTAGCTTGTCAAGTAATAGAGTTGCAAATAGAAATTCAAATGAAGCTTAGTATTGAGTCCTAGAAATGGGTATGTTTGATATACTTCAACGTTAAACTACAATGCATACAAATTAAATCGAGTAATTGATTCTATATTAGGAAGCTAGGAGTGTAAACGGCTAATAGTAATTTCGAACCAATGGGTGTATTTCCAACATGAGTATAATTATGGTCGAGTCATTCGAACGTAATCTCTAGGATCCTCCCGGCTTAAAATAGATTTATCTCACCCGTTCGCCAAAGCCTTAGTTGAGCGCAATAAAGCACTACTCGAGGACCCGAGGAAAGGAGACTTCTTCCGAGCGTAACTCCTTTTAGATGGATTAGTCTATGCAATAGCCTATCAACCCAAATCCTCACCAACTCCGCTATTCTATACTAACTAATCTCTCCCGAGTCTTTAATTAATAAAATAGACAAGAAATCTCAAATATCATAGATATTGAAATTTTGATGTTATTGTAATGGGGAGTTGGATAATCGCTACTTATATTATGGTTAGTGAAATTGAACAACACCTATTGATTTTCTATCACTTATAGCATGTTTATACCCCTAGTTATGAGTTTAGCTACTCATACTAGGGGTTCAAATCAAAGCAATAAATATGTAATGAAATGATGAAATGATTCTACACATAAATCTTGAATTGATATATGAATCAATATTCAAAGATACAAGTTAAAAATCTTACAAAGAGATCAAAAGACTTCTACTTGGCTCTCAAAATCGCCTCATATGAGTAATGTTTGTAATATAGAATGTGTCTTTGTTAAAACCCTAGCTTTAGCTATTTATACAAGCTGAAAAATGCAAAAACAATGCATGAGGTGGTCCGCCCTGTAGTGTAGGCGGTCCGCCTCTTACTGGGCTTCAATATCCTACTCTCTGAAGTTTTCCAGGCACTCCGCCTTTGATTCTAGGAGGGGCGCCTCAAGCTGTGCCTTGATTATTGGCTCTCTATTTCTTCCTTAGGCGGGGCGCCTCATGCTGTGCTTCATGATCTTCGCGGTTTGGCTCCAATTCTTGCTCTTTAGCTTCAATCTTAAAGTAATGCTTGTGCAAACTCATTATAACCTGAAACTAAGCAATTTACGACATTAACAACACCAAATATTGCCTTTGGATTCAAAAATAAAAGCTTAAAGTAGTCTTTAAGTTGGTGAAATACCAACTTATCAACTCCCCCAAACTTAAATCTTTGCTTGTCCTCAAGCAACTCAAAATCAAAGATACCAAAGTATTTTTATATTTAAGCACAATATCAAGTCATGTTCCACATTTAGCATTACAAAAATCACTTTGCATTAATGAAACAGTTAATACTAACTAGTTACACTTATCCATATGAACACTTGACAATGAACTATGTATCTTAATCGAACCATGGCGAAAAGAAACATATAAGCCTCTAAAGTTGCCACAAGGTCACCGGCTCGCTTCACTTGCTCATGTTCCTCACTATGTATTCAAATTCCACACTCAAGATTCACTTGCTATCCTCACGAAAAGAATGAAGTCCTTTACTCACAAAGCACTTTTTAGAACAAAATTTGGACTCTAATAATTCAAACTCTCACACTCCCAAGGAAATGCTCATGTATGTTTCCTTAAATTTCGAAAACTTGCTCTTCTTGTACTTCTCCATTAATGTAGAGAGACTTGACTAAAGATCAATTAGGACTTGATAAGGTTGTAATGTAGGCTTTTGGTTCAAGGTGTGGTAGATTTTGCTAAATAGTGACTTACACCTCCTTGACACTACATCATCTTGATTTCTTTAAGTGCAACTTTCTTTTTCTTTTCATTTCGGCTTATTCTACCTTTTTTGAAGATGGTACTAGTTATCCTGTCCTTTATTCATCACTTTTCTTTTTCTTTTTCTTTTTCTCTTCTTTTTGTTTTCTCTTTTCTCCTTTTTTTTTTACTTCAAATGATATTCACAAAGGGATTTCAAGCTCTTACCATCTCCCCAAACTTAGGTGTTAGCCTAAGTTGCACGTTTTTCACTACAAATATGGAGGTTAGGGCCAAAAAAGGGTTGGTGCCTTAGCACACAAGAATTGGTTCGGTTTTCAATTGTGGTTGCCAAATGAACAGTTTAAAGCTAAAAGGGGTTAACTAGGATAAAGATATAAGGGTAGACCATTCAGAATTCTAGCGGTCCAAGGAAAGCCTAAAATCATGTCTCAAGTCAAGTTTCACCTAGGATTTCGTCTCAAAGTACACCAAGAGCAAGTTCCAAACTATCAAGTCACACACACAAACTTTATTATTCAAAAACTCACCACACATGCAAGTGATCTCCCAAGTACAAAATCCAAACACACAAAGAACACTCACTCACGAAGCACATAATAGTCTAAGATTAGACCATGCCAACAACTCAATTAAGTCAATAAAAGATCCTCACGTTCTACAACTTGCGCCATGTCAATCAAAATCTACATCTATTTGTCAAAAGTGCTATAAAAACAATGTAACATAAGGTAGTACCACATGATTCATTAATATATTTCGAAAGTTTTCATGTACATACTTGGTTCAAAAACAACCTCTAGAAAGAACCAATCGAAGAAAATCGGAAGCTTATTTGAAAAACTAAAAAATCGAAACATAACATAAATACTAGCTATACTAAGCAAGTGCATATACATCAAAATGGTTCGAATTTGTACATGGATATCATTAAGCACAAGTACACTCTATCCAAAATACATATACAAATTTGAACCCCTCCCCAACTAAAAACTGTAGCATCATCCCCGCATGCTAAGTAATTCAAAGTAAAGTGCAAAGGGGGGTAGAAAGGAGACTCCCTGGTGTGCTCAAGCAAGCCCTTTGCCTTTGCCTTCCACAGGTGCACGTGGAGGCTCGACATCGGTCTTCTACCTCTCTGCCTGTAGTCAGTGTGCCTCCTCAATGGACAAGTGAGTGGCCAACGCTAACTGAACATCCTCTGACACGGCAATGGGGTCAACAACAAATTCTAAAGTCACATCATCCTCGGTATCCTCATCATCATCATCACAATCAAGCTGCATGGCTGTTGTGGCCTCCACATCCTCTCTGAAATCCTCGGTTCCCTCTTCTGAGCCTTCTTGGAGAGCTTAGGAGGAGCCTTGGAGCTGGAAAGTCTAGGCAAGGTAGTAGTGGTCAGTGGTGGAGCCTTCGAAGGCTGAACTGTAGAAGGAGCACTAGGGGATGCAGGAGGTCCGGGTGCAGGAGAAGGAGTACCAGTAGAAGGCATGGGGACCATGGGCTCGGTCCTAGAAGGTATTGCACTCCTCAATGGTGTAACCAATCCCGGAGGTACATTGAAAGACGTACTCATCTTCTTGTCCATAGTACTGTAATACTTAGTCAACTCCCCATAACCATCTTCATGTTGGCAATGTTCTTCTTTGTTCCCTCAAGTGCCTTAGTAGGCTTCTCAATGACTTTAGAATGAGCATCAAGGGCTTTTGTATTGTTCTGAATTTCCACTGTGTGAGCTTGCATAGCCTGGATCATAGCAGAAAATTGCTCTGGGGTAGCAGCTGGAGGTGGAGGCTTGACTTGTAGCAAGTTTGACAGAAGGGCTCAGATCTCATCCAACTTGGCACCAAAGTCTTGCATTACCCGAGGCATCGCCTCAGGCATAGTGCCAGTGCCACCAGAAGTGAAAGGGCCAGACTCAGACTGGGGAGGGACTGTCTCTGAAGTAGAAGGTAAAGTTATGCCAGTGGGTGGAGGAGTACCTGAAGGGGTGATGGTGGATCATCTTTAATTGCATACGAGTTGAACTTGGAAACTGGGTTGAAGTAGTTGTCAGTAGGCTATGCTTAAACTCCTTTTTGAATCAAGTATGCAGTCAATATGTTCGGGAATGTGAGGTTTTTCTTGTCAAAATGAGCAACTGCAACCATTTCTTTAGCCATTTATGCTCCCAAATTGATTTTGATACCTGTCATGAGACTTCCTATCATCACTTCTTCTGGTAGGGTGAGCTAATGAGCTTGTTGTCTTGGCTTGATGGTCGCACTCCCGAGATAATGATATATTGCTAAAATTTAGCCTCGAAGTTGAGGTCGGCCCTCACAATATGCACACCATTCTATCTCCAATGAGGATCTCGCTCCCGACCAATGATTGACACTAGCCATGCCCTTTTTTCTGCTTCTGTCATTTGACACTTCTTCATGTACCTCTTCAGGGAGAAGTGTTTGAGTTTGAGAAAGCCATTCAATGACCCGGTATCCACATCCACATATTTTTCCCAACAAAATACCCTCAAATCACCCTTTTTATTTATAGCCAAGTTGGTGTAGAACTCGGCAATCATGTGCTCATTAGCTCGAAGTAGTGGCTTGCCTAGCTGTCACCCCATCCTGTCCTTTGGAACCTCTTATAGATGTCAGGTTCTTTACATCGACGTCTTTCATCTCGATCACCTGCTCAAGGTTGAAAGTTTAAACCCCTATTCCAAATTTTTTAATTATGGAGCAAGAAAGCTCTTTTCTTTTTGAAACATTTCCTCCACTCTGCTGTCATGTCCTCATCATTGGATTCTTCCTCTTCTTGAACCCGAGGTTGCACTTCTTCACCCTCATTTGCATTATCATCCTCCCCTCCTCTTCATTAGCCTCAGCATCCCTTTGCACTTGTGGTTGAGCCTGAGAGGAAGAAGCATCTTGTCTCTTTTTCTTTCTAAGTTCACCCCTTGTTTGCCTTGTCAAATTGGCTAAGGGTACTTCATCTCTTGCATCATCATTGGAGGGAGGGGTGATACTTGTGGTTTTTTTGTTTATCTTGTCTCCCCCTTATGTCTACAACACATAAAAACCATAGTTAGTAATGCCCAAGTACACTACACAATGAAGGCAAAAGAAGAGTGAAAGAATGCTTAGGTGCAGGGGGAGGCGCCTCAGTGAATTGAGGGTACAGTTTCAGGCCAAGGCGGTCCACCCTAGCACAGAGGCGATCCGCCTCAATAGATTTAGAGATGCAGTAAACATTCAGGCGGTCCGACTCTTTCCAGAGGCGCTCCGCCTCAAGAAGATTCAGAGAGGCACAACATTTTCAGGCGGAGCGCCTGGAGAAGATTCAGAGAGTGGTGAATTGATACCTTAGCCAATTTTTTCAAGGTTCCAAGAGGGGCGGTCCGCCTCAATGGTGAGGTGGTCTGCCCAAAACATTTCAACAAATTCAAGGCCTTTCAACCTATCCTAAGTGAAATTACTTAATCCACAAGTAAGATTAACATGAATTTGCGGTTTCCAAATTACGATTCAACACAATCAAATCTTAAAACCCTCCCCCAACTAGTGGGTTTTTATGTTTTGAACACATTTAGCAATTTTAAGCAACCAAAAACAAGCATCAAATACCAATACTCTCAAGAATAACTCAGGCCAAAAACAAGCAACCCAACTTCAAGATTCTAATGTACGCTCAAACATGAAGAATTTCCAAGCACCCACAAACAATTAACCCATTACCAAGACTCCAAAACAGGCTCAATCAACCAAAACAAGTACACAAAATCATGGTATCAATTCCAATTCCTTTTTCAAGCATGAATTGACAATTTTCTTGAATTTCAACTTCCCCCAACTAATGGATTTTCATGCTTGAGCATACATAGCACCAAAATAGTATTCTCAACAATTTTAAATAATCCAAGCACCAAAATTTAGAGGGTTCAAGTTATGGGTGTCAAACGGGTAGGGGTGTGCCCGTCAAAACCCGGACCCGGACTCGTTAAAACCCAACCCCATCCGGACCCGCAAAAACCCGGACCCGGACCCGTAAACCCCTTAAAATACCCCTACCCGAACGAGTTTTTTTTTTCCTTAACGAATACCCGTATCCGTTAAGACCCGTCAAAATTATGGGGTATTACTGGATATACCCGTATCCGTATCCGTTAAAATAAACTGAGTGTTAAAATTTGTATGTGTAGAGAAAGGTATACACAAGTTTTCCACTCAAGGTTTAATTCGTTTTGTGTCCATATTGTTAATAGTGAAATATGTTCAAGAGAAGCAAGTTTAGCTATTGAATTAAAAAAGAAACTTGATATTCCATAACAAATTAAGAATTTGAATATATATTACTCAAATATGGTATAGAACTTCAACTATTAACTTCGATATATACCTCAAATAGGTGATACCCGTCACTCTTTTGGGTAATAATGCTTTAGATTGTCTAGTTTGTTTAGAGACTGGATTAAATCGGAGCGAATAAACCAAGGAATTGAAGACTCACTAGAACAAGATGATACCTTGAACAAATTCTGTTAAGTGATCAAGCACTATTAATGGCACCTACACCGGAGCATGAGGAAAATGATATGGAAGAAATTACACAAAGAAATAGGCATATTTAATGTTCAATACTTTAGTAGTTCAAGTATTTTAAATAAAGTAAGTCTTTCAGTTTTTCCTATCATTCATCTTTTTTTTTTAAGTGTTTAAAATAATATTATTAAAAAAATAAAACCCGGACTCAAACCCGATTTTTTAAGACCCGAACCCGTACCCGTACCCGCACGGGTTTTTTTTTTCCACCCAAAACCCGGACCCGTTAAGAACCCGTAATTTAAATCTGTATCCGGAACCTGCGGGATTACAATTTTACAACCCGAACCCGGACCCGTATACCTATTTGACACCCATAGTTCAAGTCATGGGTTCAAATTCCAATTCAAATTCAAGCTTTTCAAATGTAGAACCCTAACTTTTCCAACTACTTCAACTTTAAGATTTAACATTCAAGCGCAAGGAATAATTATCAACACTAACTTAAACTATTATTAACTACTCCTACTCCTAAGAACATGAATTCTAAAATTTAAAAAAAGTTAAAGGAAAAAATTAAAAGATTTGTGTAAATACCCAAAAATTCAAGAGAGGATTGAAGCTTGAGGGTGGATTGAGTGTTAGTTTATGCTTGTTGTAGATTGGGGATAAGAAAATTGTGTGTTTGTGATGGGGTTCGGCCGTTTGGGATGTATCGGTGTTATGGAGTTGAGAGTTTTTTTTTTAACATAATGAAGGATGTGGGTGTTTTACCCTTTTTTACGCCGACCGGGTTAGTCATTGTTGACACCCAATTTTTTTTATCCCATTTACAATTTATCATACAAAACTTTGAAAAATGCAATATTAATTTTTCAGACAAAATTGTGTCAATTATCATGTATTTATCTATATTATTCTTATCACCAATGCCCTATCTATATACATACGCATCTCAATGTGATTATATTATATAACTACATCATTTAGGTCATTTTCAAAATACTTGCACAATTTTGTAACTATTTATGCGATTTATATACTTGAATATCAATTTTTCAATTATTTACACTCAATTAATTCTACCTAAATTCATTTATAATTATTTTGAATCAGTTATTATTTTCTCCTAAGTCCACAATATTATTCCCCATGTTTTATTAATTTTTCTCTTATTTATTAGTATTTTAAGCTAATTATTGGCCAATTATACCTACATATACACTAGATATACATTAATATACACCCTATAATACATGCTACATATACACATCATATTATTTGAGACCCACGCAGGCCCGCGTGGCACCTTCCCAACCAATCACTCATACACGTCAGCCCCCACTATATCTTTCCTCATTTTTTCTTTATCCAAACACCCCCTTACCCAAATAAACCCTAAAATTCAATTCCCCTATCTCCCTCTCCCCAAATCAGCCGTCACCCCTTCCCCTTCCCCTAAACCCGACCCGATACACCCCTCTCCTAAAATCCACCACAAAACTGCCTCTCATCCGCGCCAATTTCGCCGGCGATCCCCCTCCCCCCCCTCTACCGATTCCATTCACATGAAAAAAGGAAGTGGATCTTCCCTTCTCTCACTTATCATGGAGAATCTGAAAAAGGAAGTAAAATTATTTGGACAAACCTTACAATTCTGAGAGAATCTCGGGAGAAACCAAGCACGCACAAGGAAAAGAAAATAGATCGAGCAAAAATAGGGTCAAGATGGAGGGGCGACGGGTCAACCTGACCCGGTTCATTTCACAACGAATGGATAATATCTTTTTTTATTTTTTAAGCAAAAAACTGTCCAATATGCAAATTATGTGTTACACAATCAAGTATACTTTGGCTTTCCGTTTTGTCGTTCAAAATTGCAAGAGGAAAATATTGTTTAATTAGCTAGATACTTGAATACGTTGCAATTAGGATTCATGGTAGTTGTTCATTGTTTTTATGCTAGTATAATTTTGGCGTTGACTGTTATAAGCATGAAGCCGATACTAGAATCACGTAAGCAGCACAAATATTAGAACTTTAAGCATGGAGTTTGCTATATAGATTATTACTTTCTTTTGACTAATTCTTATAGTAAATGTCTTGATACACTAGAGGTAAGTTTTGGAATTCTGATAGGAAAATTGATGTCTTTGAAATAGTAAAAGGCTGCTTCAAGTTTGAATGGATTGGAATATTTTTTAGAAGTACATCATGATGTATGGATATGAACATAGCTAGAATCCCACCCTTTTGGAGAACCTGCCCAGCTATAAGTTGAAGATGCATTACACTTAAGTATACTGACAGAATCCTTGGTAAACTTGCTTTGATTTTAGGATATTTTGAATTTCAAACAAATTGGGATTTGTTTTGGGGGAAAATAAGTTGAAAGTGGCTGATTTATAGCTCTGTGGGTTCTGTTTTAAAAGGAAAAACTTGTTCTCTTTCTCTAATTTTCGAAATTAGTGCTAAAATTATTTATGGAATGAATAGAAAAGAAAGCCTGGTTTATTTTTAAATAGTAGAATTTTCTTTGATTTATTTGATTGACAGAATTATAATTTCTTTCCTTCTTTAAAATATTTCACTTCCTTTCCCTGAACTTTTCACACTAGGTAATTAAAGCCTAAAACCTCTATTCTATCACTATATAAATAGTCCCCCAAGCCCTTAGTAAGGCATACTAAAAATAATAATTACTACCATCCTCTTGACTCTCTCGGTTACTCCTATTAATTCTGATTTACTACTCAATTGTTTGGCTTGCTGTTTCTGAAACAAGAGGACAGTAATACCTATAGTTTCCTGTTTAATAGCAATTGCCTTTACTTGTTGAGTTTCATCTTTGAATTTGGTTAAGGTATAACTCCTGTTTAAACTGAAGACTATGATGTTGTTCTGACTTTCATAAAAATTTTATCTGCCTTTGCTTTTGCGTGTGTGTTGTTTGGTTTGGGCGAACTCTTGGCCTCTACTAATCTTCTTTTGAGTTCACCAGAATGGTCTTGGAGAGGCCATACTAGTCTTGGTATTTGCAGGAAACAAGAAGATTTAAAAAGTATACAGTGACTCTGCTTTTGAGCTAATATATTTGATGCAGGGATTTTGGGCAGTCATTGTATACAGACATATAATTTGAGAAAGCACTAAAGATGGGTAGCTAAAAAAACAGTGCACATAGGGCACCTTTTTCCTTTCGTTTGATCTGTTTAGAACCCCCTATTTGTTTATTCAATAGAGTCACTTTGCTTGCATATTAGTTTCATTATGACATGGAAATAATGGTAAGTATGGAAGCCTGATAAGGCTCTGTGAGGCAAAATAAAGTGTTGCAATGAAATATTCTTGTTTGGGTTACTAAGGGACCCTATTTTTCTCTTTTATTTGTGGCTGAAATTACAAGTTTATTTGTGCAATTCATAAGTCTGAAATTCATATAGTTAAGTTGCATAACGGATGATGATTGTGAGTGTCTAAATCTGGGTATTGATGGCAGAGACCATCTCGTGCAAAGGGGGGAAGGTTTTGAATTTTTTTGAAAATAGAGGCTATTTTTGCAAAACTGCCTCAATGCGGGCTTATTTATGCAAAACGTGGGTCTGGCCAATTTTAAAATCTGCAGCCAATTTTTTTTGGAATAAAATAAATTCTTTGAAAGCTAAAGCATCCTCTTTACACTAACTAATAGTGTATAAAGGGGGAAGTATAGGCTTTGGGGGTCAAGCCATGCAACAAATGATGCAGGGAAAAACGCGGAAAGTAAACAAGATAAAGAGCGAGACGTAACTCGGTCGAAAATCCCAAATAGCAATGAAGAAATTGTTCCGTTACACCCCCAGAGATTGTCAAGAACACCTACACTAGGCAACTACCCTCGAGCTAACGCGAGCACGCAAGTAAAATGATCGGGGGGGGGGGGGGGAGGGGGGAGGGGGTGGGGAATGGAATTCATCTAGATCCGCTAGAGGAAAAACAAGTCCCATCAATAGGTTGTTTCATTCAACAAAGAGTTCAACTCTTGACAAGGTTCTGTAATCATCAAAATTAGCTAAGTAATAAAAGAGGCAATGCTAAGCTATTTATAGAGGGTTTTAGGCACTAAGTAAAAGGTCTAGAGTGCCCACACTTAGGCTTTAAGATAAAAGACCACGTAGGGTCAAAATAGTCTTAATATAATTAAAATTCTCGTTCTTCAGCAAATGGGGCGGAGCGCCTGAGAAATTGGTCAGTGGGGTGGCCTGGGCAGGGCGCCCCGAACCTGGGTGGAGCACCTCAGCTGTGCCTCCTCAGGCGGAGCGCCTGGAGGGCTGGGCGGAGTGCCTGGGCCTTCTAGGCTTGGTGCTTGCGACTTGATCATCCGGTACGGCTTCCAATCGCTTCCATCTTCACGGCCCATCCTCTCCAAGTATAAATGCACCTCTTGAACCTTCTTGGCTTGACTCCGAGTGAAGGATCTAGTGATGGGTTGTCGGCATCATCCTCCCCTTCTTGGGAAGATTTCGTCCTCGAAATCCAAGCATCATCACCCTCGGGTCCATCATCTCCTACAACAAGAGGAGTCAAGTCAGCCATATTAAAAGTATTAGATACATTATACTGACTTGGCAAGTCGACCATATAGGCATTGTTGTTGATCTTCGAAAGCACTTGGAAGGGTCCATCTCCACGGGGTGCCAACTTCCCTTTCGTAAGGTTTTGAATCCTTTCTTTCCGGAAGTGCACCCACACATAATCACCCTTCTTGAGTTCCACCTTCTTGCGTCCCTTGTTTTTCCTGGAGGCAACCTTTGCATAAGCTTCCTCCAAGTTATTCTTCGCCTTAGCATGTAGATCCACCAAAGCTTTGGCTCTAGTCTTACCTTCAAAATTAACAACCATTTCCCTTGGCAAATGGGTTAGATCAAGGGGGATCAAGGGGTTAAAACCATAAACACACTCGAATGGAGTCATGCCAATCATTCTATACACGGTTCGATTGTAGGCAAACTCCATAAAAGGTAACTTGTCAATCCAAGTCCCACCCTTACCTCGGGTCATGGCTCTAAGAAGAGCACCCAAAGTACGGTTCACCACCTCGGTTTGCCCATCGGTTTGAGGGTGGTGGGACGTAGAAAAAACAAAAAGCTTGGTGCCAAGGGCACCCCATAAACTCCTCCAAAAATGGCTTAGGAACTTACTGTCCCTATCACTTACAATGGTTTGAGGCACACCATGCAACTTTAAAACATTATCAATGAATAAAGAAGCAACATGTTGTGCATCATCACACTTTTTACATGGAATAAAGTGAGCCATTTTGGAGAACCTATCCACAACAACATAAATGCTATCATGTCCCCCCTAGTCCGTGGTGATCCCATGACAAAGTCCATTGATATATCCATCCACGGGCTAGTAGGTACGGGGAGTGGGGTATACAAACCATTGTAGAGTGGGGTAGCCATTAACCCATTGGTACTTCTCAACTCTCTCTCCTTTCTCTAGAGCTTCTTGGATGCTCTTTAGCTTGGGGTCATGAGCATACATCAACTTGATGCTCTCAAAACCTATGAGCTTAGAGGTGAGAGTAGTGGCAAGAGCAAACTTCCTAGAAAGTGCATCCGCCACAATATTGTCTTTCCCTTTTTTGTATTTAACAACATAGGGAAAAGACTCAATGAACTCTACCCATTTGGCATGCCTCTTGTTAAACTTCTCTTGGCCCCTTAGATGATGAGTCACTCTTGATCACAAATTCCCTAGGCCAAAGGTAGTGTTGCCAATGAGCAAGAGCTCTCACTAGGGCATACAACTCTTGTCATACGTAGAGTAATTCAAGGAGGCCCCTTTCAATTTCTCACTAAAGTAGGCTATGGGTTTGCCATCTTGCATTAAAACACCACCAATTCCCACCCCGAGGCATCACATTCAACCTCAAATGCCTTTCCAAAGTCGGGCAATTGCAATAGAAGGGCGGTACTCAACCTACTTTTCAATTCTTGGAAGGCCTTCTCTTAAGGCTCTCCCCACACAAATGGATGGTCCTTCTTCACCAATTCGGTGAGTTGAGCGGCAATGGAGCTAAAGTCTTTCACAAATCATCTATAAAAACTAGCAACACTATGAAAGCTCCTCACTTGAGTCACGGTGGTAGGAGTAGGCCAATCACGAATGGCTTCCACCTTAGACTCATCCACCTCCGCTCCTTGGGCACTCACAACAAACCCAAGGAAGACAACCTTCTCCACACAAAAGGCACACTTTTTCAAAATGGCATAGAGCTTTTCGGCTCTTAGCACTTCAAGAACTTGACTTAAGTGGCCAACATGATCATCTATTGACTTACTATAAATCAAGATATCATCAAAATAAAAAACCATGAATTTATTGACAAACGGTTTCAAAACATGGTTCATTAGTATCATAAAAGTGCTAGGTGCGTTGGAGAGCGAAGGGCATCACCAACCATTCATAGAGACCAAACTTGGTCTTGAATGCGGTTTTCTATTCGTCCCCGGGTTTCATCCGGATTTGATGGTAACCGGACCTGAGGTCTATTTTGGTAAAGACACATGAACCACTCAATTCATCTAATATGTCATCAAGTCATGGAATGGGATGACGGTACTTTACCGTTATCTTATTCACGGCCCGACAATCTGCGCACATTCTCCAAGTGCCATCCTTCTTTGGAACAAGGATCACGGGCACGGCACAAGGACTCAAGCTTTCCCTCACCAAGCCTTTAGTGAGCAATTCATCAACTTGCTTTTGCAATTCTCTTGTGTCCTCCGGATTGCTCCTATAAGCCGGTTTGTTTGGAATTTGAGACCCCGTAATAAATCAATTTGGTGCTCTATCCCCCTCAATGGAGGAAGACCACTCGGCATTTCTTCCAGGAATATGTCTTCAAATACCTTCAAAACATTCTCAATTGCACTAGGTAAAGGGTTAGTTGAAGAATCAACATCGGATGCAAGAATCATACCTTTACGCACTAGGCAAAGGAGTAGCTTGTTGCCATCATTTCCTCTCAAGAGTTCACCCCGTTGCATCATGGCACATATGCTACCGGTAGAAGATGGTGGGATTGCCACCAAGCTTTCGGCCAAAGGACTAGTCTCCACAACCGACTTAGCCTTTGCCGCCTCTCTTAATTCCCTCATACACTTGTAATCATCACTTACTTGCTTGGGAGTCAAGGGTTTAAGCACAAATTTCCTTCCTTCATGTTTGACCGTGTAAGTGTTGACACGACCATCATGAACCACATGCCTATTAAATTGCCATGGCCTTCCAAATAGAAGGTGGCATGCTTGCATAGGTACCACGTCAAACATGTGTTCATCCCATTTTGAACTTAATCATTACTTGCTTTACCACCTTTAGCTACCCACACTCACTAAGCCATTGCAAACGATAAAGTTTGGGGTGTTTCAAGGTAGTCAATTTCAACTGGGAAACAAGTGATTGACTAACAACATTAGCACAACTTCCCAAGTCAAAGATCATAGAACATACAACACCCATGACTCGGCATCTAGCATGGAAGAGGTTTTCCCTTTGCAAGGTCTCACTATCCTCCACAATCATAACACCTAAAATCCTCCTCACAACTAGAAAAGCATGAGGATCATCATGCTCCACCGTATCATCCTCCTCATCATCCACCTCATCTCCCTCTACTCCCTCATCCTCCGGTTCACTCTCTTGTTTATGAGCACTATCACCGACAACAATCATGGTCCTTTTTGTAGGACACTCTTTAGCAAAGTGACCATACCCCTTGCATTTGTGGCATTGAATTGAAGAAGAAGTAGGAGTATTTAATTGAATTTTAGAGTTACCTCCAACATTGGGTGTGTACTTCTCATACGGCTTCTTCACATCTAAGCTAGCATTTGCACCACTTGTACCACTTCCATTTGGGAATCTTGCATTTGGAGTAGGAGTCTTCCACTCCTTTAGTTTACTCATGGGAGTAGGATTTCTACTCTTGTAGCGAGTGGATTTCTCTTCCTTAAGCCATTTCTCGGCTTCAACCGCATCTTTGCATAGCTCATAGTGGTCTCCATACTTGTGAAACTTCAATTTTCAAGCTATGTCTCGATTCAAACCACTTCGAAATCTAATCATAGCTTGCCCATCATCTTACCTATCCATATCTAGGGACATTCAGATTTGCTCAAATTCATTGACGTACTCCCCAACCATCTTGTAATCTTGCTTTAGCTCATAGAGACGCTTGTATTGGTCTAAACGGTATTGTTGAGTCACGTACTTCTCATCCATCACACGAAGCAATTCACCCCAAGTCACATTGATAGGCATAGCATTCCTCATTCTACTTCTCTTGACCAATTCCCACCAACTAGAAGCAAAAGATTCAAAAGAAGATATTGCATACTATATTGCATACTTGGCCTTCTTCTTTCGAGCATATCGTTGGTGTCAAATATCCTCTCCGCAGCCAATTTCCACTCAATGTACTCCACCGGGTCACTACTTCCTTTGAAAGAAGGAATAGTGAGCTTCACACTATTAAGGTTGTTGTTATCTCGACCCCCTTGGTAAGGCTCCGGTTGGCCTCCAAAGTTGCCTCCATAACCACCAAGATCTCTCCTAGCATTCCCTCCAACATCCCTATCAACTCCTATGGGTGGCCCTTGACCTCGGCCTCTACCCCTATCAACATTACGTCCCTAATTCATGGCTCTCCCATTTGGATTAGGAGCGCCATAGTCATCACCTCCACAGTCTTCCTCCTCCCCTTCTTGAGTTTTTCCCACTTGTTCAAGAGGTTGCACATTTCGAATAGCCATTGGAAGAGGAACATTCCTTTGGGGATTTCCCATAAGGTTAGGGTTGATCCCTAGAGGGGGAATGCCCGTTCGTTGGGTATTGCCCAACATTTGTTCATACCTCTCACGATCTTCCTTCACCCGTTGTTGATTAAGCAACTCAACAACTTGTTCCGGGGTAAATGTAGGACTACTTGAGCCTTCACCGGCTTCAATTTGGACACTCGGGGTCCCTTGATCACCTTGGGCACTTGAGGCCCCCTTTTCAAGGGACTCAATCCTTTGGTTCACGGTATCCATCTTGGCAAGAAGATTAGCCAAGGCATCCTTTATGAAATCTTGACCTTCGTTGGCCATTGTACCTACAAAAAGAACAAACGTTAGTGAAATCAGCTCACACACTCCCTCACTTATGTTTCACTCGGTTCACTCGTTTAGTGGTGGTGGATATTTCACTCGACTTGTAGTCCCAAAAGCTTCACGTAGATGAATAACAATCCCTCAACTCAACCAAACTATCCGCGAGTCAAGCACACTCCAGGGTGAGTGGAGTTAATGGAACTCAATGAACGCTAGGTACTTTGAAGTGAGGACTTGAGTCAAAAGGATCTACGAATCTTCTTGGAGTTCTACTCTCCAACTAAATGCAAGAATCACCTAAGATCTTAAAGGACTAGTGACAATTAAGTAGGAAGATTACTTAGATAGGCACTAGTTAGAGGTTGGGAAAACAAAGAAACGAGAAAACCTAGAAGAAACTACCCAAATCCCAACCTTCAGGGGTCAGGCGGAGCGCCCTGTAGAGTGGGGCGGAGCGCCTGCAAAAACCACCAGTGGGGGGGTGGTCAGGCGGAGCACCTAGGGGTGGGGCGGAGCGCTTGGCTGAAGAAATCCTGGGTTTCCAACTCCATGTTCCTCGTTTTCAATCCAATTTTTGGGTTGATTCCAACGTGTTTTGCACAAATTCAAGGTACCCAAAGTTGAATATTGATATAATCTTCAAACCCCAATGATTTTCACACCCAAACAACCAACAATCAAAGTACAACCATGATTCAAAGTTTCAAAAGGGTTTCAAAAGGGTTCAAAGTGGATTTCGATTCTTCAAATTCGGTTTAACCAAACTCCAAATCACACGAAATTTGTTTCAAATTGTTCGGTTTTCAAAGTGGAACAAACCCCAATAATAAAATCAACGATCAACAACCAACAAACCCATGAATCGATCCAAATCCATCAAGAACAAGGGTTTAATAATTTTGGGGTTTTCAAATTTTCTAATCTCATGATTCCAATCCAAACCATGTGTTTTTGGTATCAAAACGATGAGTTTTCAACAAGGATCAATAATCTATAACACCCATAACAAGAATCGATCACACCAAAAAGTTACGACAATTTTTGTATTTTTCACTTTTCTATTTTTTTTGTATTTTTCTTCTTTCTAATACTTCAAGAATAAGAAAACTAAAAGAAGATACTAGGCACGAAGAACCAAGGGTCGGGGGTTTGTAAAAACAAAACCTGAGCCTTGCTCTGATACCAAATGATGCAGGGAAAAATGCGGAAAGTAAACAAGATAAAGAGCGAGACGTAACTCGATCGAAAATCCCAAGTAGCAACGAAGAACTTGTTCCGTTACACCCCGAGAGATTGTCAAGAACACCTACAGTAGGCAACTACCCTCGAGCTAACGTGAGCAGACAAGTAGAATGATCTGGAGGGGGAGGGGAGGGAATGGAATTCATCTAGATCCGCTAGAGGAAAAGCAACTTCATTCAACAAAGAGTTCAACTCTTGACAAGGTTCTTTAATCATCAAAATTAGCTAAGTAATGAAAGAGGCTATGCTAAGCTATTTATAGAGGGTTTTAGGCACTAAGTAAAAGGTCTAAAGTGCCAACACTTAGGCTTTAAGATAAAAGACCACGTAGGGTCAAAATAGTCTTAACATAATTAAAATTCCCGTTCTTCAGCAAATGGGGTGGAGCGCCTGAGAAATTGGTCAGTGGGGTGGCCTGGGCGGAGCGCCTCAGCTGTGCCTCCTCAGGGCGGAGCACCTCGAGGGCTGGGCGGAGCGCCTGGGCCTTCTAGGCTTAGTGCTTGCGCCTTGATCATCTGAACGGCTTCCAATCGCTTCCATCTTCAAGGCCCCTCCTCTCCAAGTATAAATGCACCTCTTGAACCTTCTTGGCTTGACTCCGAGTGAAGGTGTTGAGAGCTGGTTTGAGAGCATGACAAACAAGAAGGACTCCTAGGTTCTCACTAAGGACCAGGTCCTTAGAATGAAGGGCACAGGTGATCGAAAAGAGTACGGGTTGCAAATCCCTGCCGAACTAGGAGTAGTGGTGCGTGATTGAATATACATCCTAGTCAGACTAAAAGAAGTTGTGTCCAGGCTGTGTCTGCGAAGTGTGAAAAAAGAGTTGGACTTCAACAAGGAAAGGAGTTACTGGGAATCCTGACTTGCCTTAATTAACAGGATTCCTTGTAGAACTCTACTAGGGTTAAGAAGACCCATATATATGCAAGTAGCAGGAGCAGCCGATATTGATTATTCACAAACAGAGAGTTGAGAGCATACAAAGGCGATCCAGCATCTTTCTACGTGAGTAATCAGCAGAAGACAACTTGTGTGCGAGCAGAGTAACGAGACTAGATTTTCTGTCTAGGTTCGTCAAATTGCAAGTTGGCCTAAATTAGATCTTTCATAGGTTTACCTATTAGCTTATTCAGAAGCACATGTATTAGGTGAACTGCTGTGTAATTACTGAGAAGCTAGAGTTTAGCTTTGAGTAGTAAGTAGGGTCTAGAGTGTAGCCCCTTGGTTACAGAGTTTGTAATCAGAAACATTGCTCTTGTGTTAGTGGATTCAGTGCTAAAATCCCAGAGTGTAGGTCGTGGTTTTTTCTCCCTTGAGCAAGGAGTTTTTCCACGTAAAAATCCTTGTGTTCTTGTGTGTATGTTTTGTGTGGTTCAGTGTTCCAGGTAGCAGAAGAGAAAATCTGAGAACTAGGTTTTTCTCCAGAAGAACAGGGTTCTTGAACGAAAATCGGAGGACACTATTTAACCCCCCCTTCTAGTGTCTCAAGGAGGTGCATAAAGTGTAACAAGTGGTATCAGAGCGGGTCTTCTTGTGAGAGGTTAACACCTTAAGAAGGATCAAAATGAGTGTACCACCTACCATCACTGAAGGTCAGTCAGTTCAGAGACCTCCACAGTTCAACGGGCAATACTATGCTTGGTGGAAAAGCAGGATGGAGAACTACATATGTGCTGAAGACTATCAACTCTGGCTGATAGTCTCTGAAGGAAATCTGATCCCCACCAAAGTAGTAGGTGAAGGAGATGCTGCTAAGCAGGAACCTAAACCAAAAGAAGAGTTCAACGAAACGGATGATAAGATGATTGAAAAAAATCACAAAGCCAAAAGGCTGGTCATTTGTGGTCTTGGCCCTAAAGAGTTCAATCGTGTATCATCTTATAAGACTGCTAAGGAAATATGGGATGCGCTGCAAGTTGCACATGAAGGAACCACTGAAGTGAAGGATTCCAAGCGAAGAATGCTGAAAAGGCAATTTGAACTTTTCACCATGGGTGAGAAAGAATCAATTCAGGACATGATGAAGAGGTTGACGATCATCACTAATGAAATGAGATCCCTGGACATAGAATTGCCTGAAATAGAGATGGTCGATAAAGTCCTGAATGTGCTGCCTGAAGCATGGGAACCAAAAATGACTGCTATCATTGAATCCAAACCACTGAAATCGATCAAACTTGAAGAACTAGTTGGAAGCTTGAAGACTCATGAGATGATGAAAGACTCAAAGGGTAAGCCTTTTGTAAAGAAGGACAAGACCCTTGCTCTTGGAGCAACTGAAGAAACTGATGGTTATATTGACCTTAAATCAGTTGAAGCGGCAATGGTGAGTGCCTTAAGGCAGAAGCTAAATCTGGGAAGGTTCAAGGGATTCAAGAGAGGTGGAAAAGAGGGGTCTAGCAGGAAGAACATAGTTGACAGTCCTGACTACTCAGGGTGCTTCAAATGCTTCAAAAAGGATCATGTTGTAGTAGATTGTCCTATGTGGGAAGTAGAATGGATGAAAAACAAAGCATCCAAGGAAAAGGAGAAGGAGACACCAAAGGAAGCTGATAAAGATAAAAGGAAGTCTAGACGACCTCCAAACTTCAGAGCAGAAAGAAGAAAGAGAAATGAGGCATTCTATGCCACATGGGGACCTACTGACAGTGAATCCGACCATGAAAAGGATTCTGGAGATGACTCACCACTGGCACTGATGGGTATGTCAGAAAATAATTCTGATGAAGAAGATCTTCGAGAGATGAGAGAAGGAAGAGATTCGTCAAAACCCCCTGTGTTTAACGGAACCTACTACAGGAACTGGAAGAAACAGATGAAGACCTTCTTGCAAGCTGCAGACTATAGTCTTTGGCTGATTGTGAAAAGAGGACCTCACGTCCCAGTGAAGAGGGCTGCAAATGGTGTCTTAGTTCCAAAGAAGGTGGAAGAACTGGATCCCCAAGACCTTGACTGGCTTCAGGCAAATGCCAAAGCTGAATGGTACTTGAAAAGAGGACTTACCTATGAAGTGCTGGCTAAAATTTCTGAGTGTAAGTCAGCCAAGGAAGTCTGGGAAAAGCTGAAAGAGGTGTATTCAGATGATGTTCAAAAGAATGACTCAGCTCTCATGGCAACAGATGGAACTGAAGACGCTCACTCTGCAGAGGTATGTCTATCTGAACTAAAAGAAACCTTGCACACATACTCTTCTGAAAATCTGATCTTAATCACTGCTACCTTGATTGAGGGGTATGAAAAGGAGAAGCTTGAAAAAGACAAACTAACTGAAGAACTAAGTAATCTTAGAACTAAGCACAAGAGTCTCCTAGAGCAGAACATTGAACTAGAAGAAGTCAATGCCGTTTTGAAAGGACAGACTCTGGTGTCCAACTCTAAAATTACTGATCTTGAACTAGAATGCAATCAGTTAAAAGAAAGTGCTAATGGTAAGCAAATAATATGTGAAGTTCAAACCTTTTTAGAAAATGAATTAAAAAGGGCAAATGAAATTTTATATAAGGAAACTAAGAAGAATAAGGTCCTAAGTCAAAAGGTTGAAAAAGCAAATTTTGAGCTTACCAGGTTAACTAAGTGGAACAAATCATCAGATGCAATGAACTGGGTCCTTGAAAATCAAAATAGAGGAAAACAAGGATTAGGATTCAAGAAACCACTGCCTCCCTATAACCCTAAAAGCAAGTACGTAGGGTTACCCTGCAACATGCTGTGTACTTTTTGTGGTGAAACGGGTCATATCAAACAAAAATGCATACATATAAGCAAGGCAAAGGCTAAAAACAAAAGAAGTGTTCTACCTAACTGGGCTAGACAGGACCTGATTTATCCATTTTCTAGTAAGAAGGGACCCAAGCTTGTCTGGGTTCCTAAGTCTAACCCCTAATTTGTTTTGCAGGCTGGAGTGAGGGAGAACAACCCAAGCTGGATTCTTGACAGTGGTTGTTCGAGGCACATGACAGGAGATAGAAGAAACTTTCTCTCACTTGCAGCATTTCAAGGAGGCAGTGTGGCCTTCGGAGGAGGAAAAAGTGGTCAAATAGTTGGAATTGGAAAGATTGGGAGAACTCTAGATCATGCCATTGAGAATGTTTATTGTGTTGATGGTCTTAGACACAATCTGTTGAGTATCTCCCAACTATGTGACAGAGGAAATGAAGTAAAGTTCACATCTGTAGGATGCATTGTGAAGAACCTACAGAGTGGAGAAATTGTAATGGAAGGAAAAAGGGTGAACAATGTTTACAAGGGATCGCTGAAGTCATTACCTGAAAACAATCTTACATGCCTAAATGTACAGGAGAGTGACTCTCAGCTGTGGCACAAAAGAATGGGACATGCAAGTCTCTCACAACTGAACAAGCTTGTATTAAAGAAGCTGGTTCACGGACTGCCAAGTAAGAGATTTGAAAGCATTAAGATGTGTGATGCGTGTGTGAAGGGAAAGCATGTGAAATCGTCCTTCAAGTCCAAGAAGGTGGTAAGCACATCAAAACCACTGGAACTGCTGCATATGGATCTGTGTGGACCTATGAGAGTCAGAAGTAGAGGAGGAAAGAGATTCGTGTTTGTAATTGTTGATGATTACTCTCGATACACGTGGACTCTGTTCTTGGCAACTAAAGATGAAGCCTTTGACAGCTTTAAAGACTGGGCTGGTGTAGTTCAGAAGAAGTTAAGTCTGGATCTTATCAGCATCAGATCTGATCATGGAACTGAGTTTGAAAACTCGAAATTTTCTGAATATTGTGCAAGGAACAACATAGATCATAACTTCTCAGCTCCAAGAACTCCCCGACAAAATGGAGTGGTAGAAAGGAAGAACAGATCTCTGGAAGATATGGCCAGGACTATGCTGTTGTCAAGTGGTCTTGCAAGAAATTTTTGGGCTGAGGCTATAAATACTGCATGTTACCTGCTGAACAGATGTTCAATCAGAGCAATTCTTGACAAGACTCCATATGAGTTACTTAGAGGTAGAAAGCCAAACATTGCTCACCTAAGACCTTTTGGGTGTAGATGATTTGTGCACAACAATGGAAAAGAACCCCTGGGAAAGTTTGATGCTAGGAGTGATGAAGCAATATTTCTTAGCTATTCGACTCAGAGCAAGGCATATAAAGTGTTTAATAAAAGGACACAGACAGTGGAAGAAAGTATGCATGTGGTCTTTCATGAATCAGATAGGGCACTGGAGGAACGTGAGACAGATGATCAAGAAATTGGACTTAGCAGGGAAGGTGTGCATGAACTGGAAGATTCCGGATACAAGGAGACATCAGGAGAAGATCCAAGTGTATTGGAACAAGGGGTAAATCTGACAGGGGGAACTGCTGATGAAGCTGATGATCCAACAAGTCAAGAAGAAACTCACCAGGATGATAACGTGAGTTCTTCCAGTCATGTTAAACTAAGGCCATGGAAATACCAAAGATTCCATCCTTTGGAGAATGTCCTGTCAGAACTAGATACAGGAATCATGACCAGGACAGCCTTGAAGAATTTCTGTGCTTTCTTTGCGTTTCTTTCAACTCTGGAACCAAAAAACGTGAAGGAGGCTCTAGAAGATCCAGAGTGGATTTTGGCTATGCAGGAGGAACTACATCAATTTGAAAGAAGCAAAGTATGGCATCTGGTTCCTAAGCTGAAGGACAGATTAATAATCGGAACCAAATGGGTATTCAGGAACAAACTAGATGAGCATGGCATAGTGACGAGAAACAAAGCAAGATTAGTAGTGCAAGGCTATAGTCAAGAAGAAGGAATTGACTACGATGAAACCTTTGCACCTGTGGCAAGGATGGAGGCTATCAGAATGCTAATTGCTTTTGCCACATACATGGAGTTCACACTATATCAGATGGATGTGAAGAGTGCCTTCTTAAATGGATACCTGAATGAAGAAGTCTATGTTATTCAGCCACCAGGCTTTGTGAATAATGAATTCCCTGATCATGTTTACAAACTGGACAAGGCTCTCTATGGACGGAAGCAAGCCCCTAGAGCTTGGTATGAAAGGCTATCAGGTTTCCTATTGAAGAATGGGTTCTTAAGAAGAAAAATTGACAACACACTGTTCCTCAAAAAGAAAGGAAAGGACCTGTTGGTGGTTCAAGTGTATGTTGATGATATTATTTTTGGAGCCACTGATGAGGGACTATGCAAAGGCTTTGCTGATCTGATGGGAAATGAATTTGAAATGAGCATGATGGGAGAACTGAATTTCTTCCTTGGATTGCAAATAAAGCAAATGCCTGAAGGAACTATGATTCACCAGCAGAAGTATGTCAAGGAACTGCTGAAGAAGTTTGACATGGAAGGAGCCAAAGAGATGACGACTCCCATTGCACCTGGGACAAAGCTGGATATGGATGAACTCGGTCCTTCAACAGACGAGACCAAATATAGAGGAATCATAGGATCACTGCTTTACCCCATAGCCAGTCGACCTGATATTGTATACAGTGTAGGACTGTGTGCTAGATTTCAGTCCAAACCCAAGGAATCACATTTGACAGCTGTGAAGAGGATCCTGAGATACTTGAAAGGAACTCAGGACCTCTGTCTCTGGTACTCAAGAGGAGGTACTTTTGAACTAATTGGTTTTGCTGATGCAGACTATGCAGGTCACCTGGTGGACAGGAAAAGCACTTCAGGAATGACACACTTTCTTGGTCCTTGTTTGATCTCCTGGGCTACAAAGAAGCAAAACTCTGTTGCTTTATCAACTGCTGAAGCCGAGTGTGTAGCAGCTGCATTATGCTGTTCACAATTGCTGTGGATCAAACAACAACTGGAGGACTTCGGCATCAAGTGTGGAGCTGTGCCAATCTTCTGTGACAATACTAGTGCAGTGAACATTGCCAAGAACCCAGTCCAACATAAAAGAACCAAGCACATTGATATTAGACACCATTTCTTGAGAGATAATGTGGAAAATGGTCTAATCACTATGAATTCTTGCAGGACTGAGGACCAAATTGCTGACATTTTTACTAAAGCTTTGAACAAAGTTCAGTTTGAGAGGAACAGGCTGGAATTAGGGATGACCAAAATGCACGGATGATCCAGCAGGAAAATCCTCATGATTGGTTAGTAGAGTATTCGATTGTCTATATTTGAATTTTGTCAATTGATATTTAGTCTAACATGGTACTTTTGTTAGTACACCTGTTCAGCTTTTAGCACCAGGTAAGAATAATGTGATCCCATGAAGAACCTACCATGTACTAAGAAGGAATCAGTCAAAGCATGAGGAATCATGTCCAGGTACACTCACACTACCCTACATGTTAAAAGTCATAATAGAATTAAAATTTTCAATCACACGTGTGTCAAAGGAGATCCTCCATGTTCTTATAACTGTCCAAAATTATAGGAACACATTCCTTTTCTGGGTAGAATTTTAATTGATTTTTTGGACCCCACTACTCAATTAAGTCCATAACCGTCAAAACTCTTAATCCTTCCCGGTTTTCAAAAATTTTCAAAAAGCTATTTTTCTTTTTTTATCACTATAACCTTGCCTTCCCAAGGCATTGTCAAGTCACCGAAACCCCTCCCCTCTTAACCTTACCTCCCAACCTCTAAATTCTTCTTTCCAAAATCAAAATTCTCTCAAAACCCTAACACCAGAAAATCCTGTCTATCTCTGTGGCTATACATAAAAACCGTATCAAGATGTCTGAGAAACCACCACCATCTACGCTTGCCCAAAGGATTGCAAAGGCCCGAGCAAAAATTCTTCAAAAAGGGGACAAAAAGCTGATAAAGAAATTGAGGTTAAGGACGACTTCCACCACACCCATCGCACAAAGTTCATCACAACCACTACATGAGGTAATCCCCGTTCCTATCTTATCTACACCTGTTACTTCAGTAGATATGAAAAGCCCTGGAATGGTAGAAACTGAAACCCTAGTGTCTGGGTTAGACAAAATAATAGGTGTTGAGCATGTTGAACAAATAGATAGGGGGAACTCATGTGAGGCAGAGCGTGATCATGTAGGAGATGAACTTAGAGAAGGAATGCATGTGCCTGTGGTAGTTGAGTCTGGTGTAAGTTTGAATGTTGCAGAAACAGTAATAGAGAAGTTTAAGGAGGATGATAGGGATGAGAGAGCTAAGGAAAACTCTGTGCCAGAAAGTCCAGTCGGTAGAGGACTTGAATCTGCTGAAGCCCCAGAGAATTTGGTGCAAGAGCCTGTTGCTTGCCCAAATTCAACTGAGGTTGATGATGCAGACATAGATTGGACAGATTCTGAGGAAGAAGGAAAGAAAGAGGCAATGTTGGAGAAGACTGAACTAAGAAAAACTCCCAAAGTGGTTGAAGAACCAAAAAGAAAAAGGAAGTTTGGAGAAGAAGATGAAAAATTGGCAGGGGAGGAAGAGGAGGAGGAAGTTGTATTCCTGAAAGAAAATATAGTGGAGCCTGAAAAGAGAAGAAGGTTAGTGAAAGGGGGAAAACCAGTGTTGAAGACAAGGCTAGTTGATGAAGATTGTGATGAGAGTGTCAGTGTTGACAAGGTTGAACCTGTGGCTAGAAGGGTTGGCACCAGGTCTGTCTTAAAACAACAATTGGAAAAGGTTGGAAAGCTGGAGAGAACAGTAACTAATGTCAGAGAGAGTGAAGCTAGGAAGAAGGAGGAAGAAAAAAGAGCTGAGGAAAACCAGGAGGAAAGTGATGATGATGCGGGTAGTTATGCTGAGCCTAGTGACTCAGATACTGACAGTGAAGCTGAGACAAGAAGAAGAAGAAGAAGAGGCAGTGAGGATGAAACTGATAGAGTGGCTTTCTTCTCTAAACATCAGGTGTTGCATGGCAGCATCCTGCATGATGAGAAAGAGTTTTATTTGAAGCCATTACTTAGAATGATTGGACACCAAGGCTGGTTGGGGTTGTTTAGCAACAAAGACAGGAAGCTATATGCTGAAGAGGTCAGAGAGTTCTATACGAACTGCAGAGTCAATGCTAGGAGGGTGTTCACCACTGTGAAAGGTGTGGAGATTGAATTTGGGAGACCTGAGCTTGGGATAATTCTTGACATACCAGCAGAAGGTTATTGCAGGTACATTAAGCTCAAGTGGCCAAAGAGGACTGATGGAGTCACTCCTTTAGATGTTGTCAAGAAATTCTTAGGGAAACCCAAGTTGAGAAAGGAGAGGAAGGTAGACAAGAAAGAAATGGAACCTGCATATCAACTGTTGTTTGAGTTTGTGCACAGGTTTCTTCTACCAAGAGGAGAGAGGAACTGCGAGGCCAGTGCTTTGGACCTAACGTACATGGATCTGCTGGACAGGGGAGTGAAGATTAATTTGCCTGGGCTGATAATTAGACACATCAAAAGAATTGCTGATACTGAGCAGAAGCCACACTCCCTTGTTCATTCCTATATCATTCAGCAGGTTCTAGAGCACTTTGGGGTCCCTTTAGAAGCTGGGAAGAAGCCAACCATTCACCAGATGTTTGGGATCAATGTGCTGAAAAACTGTGACTTCTTCGGAGAAAGCAGAGCTTCAAAGAGACCTATGCAGGCCAAGCAAGAGCAGGAGGAGGAAAGTGAGGATTATGGACCCGAGGAGGCCATTGATGCTGTAAAGGAGCTAGAGACGCATGTCCTTGAGGTGAATGAAGAAAACAGAAAGCTCCACAGACTGCTGAAGTTGAAGGATCAAGAAATTGATCGTTTGAAGATAGCTTGCCACAAGTATGAGGCCGAGTTGTTGATGGAAAGGGCCAAAAATATGAAGAAACTTGAGGCACTTCTCAAACACTTCAATGTTCAGCTTTGAATCCTCCTGTCCTATCCCATTCTGCTCTAATTCCTTCTCTTCACCTGTTGTCTACCCTCTCTTATGATCTCCTGATTTCATGTTGTTGGATGTTTAAGACAATTTGTTCTGTTGTGTACTAAATATTGGGGTTGTGCTGCTGACACAACCTGGATGATGATTTTAAATTTCCTTATGTTTATGCATGATTCCTGCTTTAGTCTTTGGTTCTGATTGGGCCTTTATTCTTGCTTATATGTGCTATTATTACTGATGCCAAAAGGGGGAAGATGGAAATGTTGGAGTTGGAGTGTTTGTGACCTAATTCATCATCTGTTTTTTATATACTGTTTTTGTTTGTTTGCTGGTATTTTTTGTCTACTCAGGTTCTTGGGCAACATTTTTTTGTCATCATCAAAAAGGGGGAATTTGTTGAGAGCTAGTTTTGAAGCATGACAAACAAGAAGGACTCCTAGGTTCTCACTAAGGACCAGGTCCTTAGAATGAAGGGCACACGTGATCGAAAAGAGTACGGGTTGCAAATCCCTGCCGAACTAGGAGTAGTGGCGCGTGATTGAATATACATCCTAGTCAGACTAAAAGAAGTTGTATCCAGGCTGTGTCTGCGAAGTGTGAAAAGGAGTTGGACTTCAACAAGGAAAGGAGTTACTGGGAATCCTGACTTGCCTTAATTAACAGGATTCCTTGTAGAACTCTACTAGGGTAAGAAGACCCATATATATGCAAGTAGCAGCAGCAGCCGATATTGATTATTCACAAACAGAGAGTTGAGAGCATACAAAGGCGATCCAGCATCTTTCTACGTGAGTAATCAGCAGAAGACAACTTGTGTGCGAGCAGAGTAACGAGACTAGATTTTCTGTCTGGGTTCGTCAAATTGCAAGTTGGCTTAAATTAGATCTTTCATAGTTTTACCTATTAGCTTATTCAGAAGCACATGTATTAGGTGAACTGCTGTGTAATTACTGAGAAGCTAGAGTTTAGCTTTGAGTAGTAAGTAGGGTCTAGAGTGTAGCCCCCTGGTTACAGAGTTTGTAATCAGAAACATTGCTCTTGTGTTAGTGGATTCAGTGCTAAAATCCCAGAGTGTGGGTCGTGGTTTTTTCTCCCTTGAGCAAGGAGTTTTTCCACGTAAAAATCCTTGTGTTTTTGTGTGTATGTTTTGTGTGGTTCAGTGTTCCAGGTAACAGAAGATAAAATCTGAGAACTAGGTTTTTCTCCAGAAGAACAGGGTTCTTGAATGAAAATCGGAGGACACTATTCATGACAAACAAGAAGGACTCCTAGGTTCTCACTAAGGACCAGGTCCTTAGAATGAAGGGCACACGTGATCGAAAAGAGTACGGGTTGCAAATCCCTGCCGAACTAGGAGTAGTGGCGCGTGATTGAATATACATCCTAGTCAGACTAAAAGAAGTTGTATCCAGGCTGTGTCTGCGAAGTGTGAAAAGGAGTTGGACTTCAACAAGGAAAGGAGTTACTGGGAATCCTGACTTGCCTTAATTAACAGGATTCCTTGTAGAACTCTACTAGGGTAAGAAGACCCATATATATGCAAGTAGCAGCAGCAGCCGATATTGATTATTCACAAACAGAGAGTTGAGAGCATACAAAGGCGATCCAGCATCTTTCTACGTGAGTAATCAGCAGAAGACAACTTGTGTGCGAGCAGAGTAACGAGACTAGATTTTCTGTCTGGGTTCGTCAAATTGCAAGTTGGCTTAAATTAGATCTTTCATAGTTTTACCTATTAGCTTATTCAGAAGCACATGTATTAGGTGACCTGCTGTGTAATTACTGAGAAGCTAGAGTTTAGCTTTGAGTAGTAAGTAGGGTCTAGAGTGTAGCCCCCTGGTTACAGAGTTTGTAATCAGAAACATTGCTCTTGTGTTAGTGGATTCAGTGCTAAAATCCCAGAGTGTGGGTCGTGGTTTTTTCTCCCTTGAGCAAGGAGTTTTTCCACGTAAAAATCCTTGTGTTTTTGTGTGTATGTTTTGTGTGGTTCAGTGTTCCAGGTAACAGAAGATAAAATCTGAGAACTAGGTTTTTCTCCAGAAGAACAGGGTTCTTGAATGAAAATCGGAGGACACTATTCAACCCCCCCCCCCTTCTAGTGTCTCAAGGAGGTGCATAAAGTGTAACAGAAGGGTCTAGTGACGGGTTGCCCGGCATCAACAAATATCTATAAGAGGTCATTTTTAAAGAAATATAATAAGAATCTCATTCGAATGCATGAAGTCAGCACTATTCAATAGTTATCAATTATGTGTGGTTTTTACTTGTTTGCATAAAGCTAAATCTTAAAGGTGAGAATCCTTGCCTTTTTACTTTGTTTAAAACCTTCCTTTTAAAAATAATGTTTCTTTACTTATAATTTATACATATATACCTATACATATTATGCTTTTAACGCGACCCTAAACCAAAAGTCATTTGGAATATATGTTTGTCAATTAATTTCAATACATCCCTTCCGAAGTGGCTATATTCTCTAAATGTGATAAATCTCATTTGTCCCTATGTTTGGTTATCACATTGTGAGAATAAATAGGTAAAATAATTGTTTTATACTATTTCAAATGATTTTCAGAAAATTAATTCCTTTTAGATTTGCAGAAAGAGTTCAATTTTAGGTCATGTTTAAATTTTTCAGCATTTTGGAATTAGAGATTAAAGTCGAAGGCTAAACTCGCAACCAGGCTTGGACCTAGCTTGTAAATGAAAATTTGGAGACATTTAAAAGGATTTGGCTGCGGGCAGTAAACTTCAGTGCAATTGTTTTGCAGGGATATCCTCTTGATGCGTAGTATTAATTTTTCAGCCTTATTTTTTAGAGGTTGAATATTTTTTAAGTTTAATTTTTTGTGCTATTAAATCATGATCTTAGCAACTTAAAATTACCTGGCATATTTATGTTTGCATATTTAGTCCATCAATCCCAAAATATGAACTCGGTCGGAATCACTTTTAGTGGGACTCAAGAAATGCCTAATACCTTCCTCCTGAGTCATAAGGGCTTCTTACTTTAGAATCTTTGCTAGTAAGACCTACCCGAAGTTAAATTTAGACACTTAGAAGCTTTAGGTGACCTAATACGCCTTTTTATACAAATTTATTAGGTGGCGACTCCAAAACCGACTCAACCGAGTCACCCAGTCGAACCCGACCTTTGAACTCGATCCGAGCTCGGAAAAGGGGTGCGACAGAATGGCGACTCTGCTAGGGAATATTTATAGTCCTAACTACAATTGGTTTTATTTTTGGGATTTCTATTGTTATTATTTATATCATTGAATTAATTACTTTATTTTACTGATTATTTTTCTTATTATTATTTTACTAACTTATTTTCTTTTTTGTTTTTCTTTCTATATTTTATTATTATATTTGTATGAAATATCCTTGTAATATTTATGGCATTTTCACTCATACTTTTCCACTCCTGGAAACAACACTTTACACACACATGAGCGATTACGTGGATCTCATGGTCGTTCCACCTCAAAAAACCCTTTATGGGGGACGGTTGATATATAGTTGGTCCGTGGTACAACCAACAATTCCAAATTTTCCCACCCCTTGGTTGTCCACCTCAAAGAACCGTGTCTAGAATTACACCACTCTTGAAATGTAATATGCATGCATCATGCCGTAGGAAAGGCTTCCCGTAAGCCGACTAGTCTTCAACTTGTTCAAACAACTTGACGGGTTTCTAACCCTGAAAAGACGTTTGGACATGCTTACGTGCATTTGAAAAAAAAAATTAAAAAAATTAAAAAAAAAAAAAAGAGAAAAGAAAAGTGAGATGAAAATAAATACACATTTTGATCGTCCAATTGTTCTAAAAAAGGGTTGGGAATTTTTAATCATTTATTTTTCTTTTTCTTTTTGGGTCATTATGAGTCAAAATTTTCATTATTTTTGAATGGCTTTGGGTGCACCTCCCATGTTGACTAACTGGTGGAATGACTTATCATCGGGTGGACAAATGGAGGTCCGTCAACACTTGGGGCATTTGGTGTCTTTGGTAGAAATGGAACCGTGTAGGGAGATGATTGAAGCATCAGTGATATTTTGGGATAAGGAATTAAATGTGTTTAGATTCGGGGACGTCGAGTTGACACCTTTGCTAGAGGAAATAGGGGGTTCATATCACATTCGAGTTTAGACAAACATCGGTGGCAAGGGGGTCGCATCTTAACTCCCACCGTTCCTACACCAAAATAATTCCGTGAAAAATTGGGGATAGTAGCAGGTGTTGATGTGGAATTCTTGAAACAAAAGAAAATACCATTTTCCTATCTTTACAACAGATTTGGGTATTTGACCCCTTTTGACAACCGTAGAAAAGAATTCATATCTTATAGTGATTGGAGGAGGGCTAGACCATTTGCATTTGCCGTTTATTTCCTGGGGATAATGGTGTTTCCTGAAAGCTCGGATCACAACATATGTTCGAGACTTATCATGGTTGCTGACGCGGTGTTCAACGGGATTGATGGTTATCGGTACACTATAGTCCCTATGATTGTAGCGAACATCTATCGGGCTTTGGGTTGTTATAAACGAGGAGTGAAATATTTTCAGGGGTGTAATCTTCTGTTGCAAGCATGGTTGAAGGAGCCTTTGAGGAAGGTGAAAGGTGCGCAAGAATTTTCCAAGCCAACTGGTTCGAATTATTTGATTGGAGAATGGTATGGGGTTCCAAAATTCAGGCAGCCAAGCAGCACAGAGAAATGGGTATGGTTGTTTCAAAACATAACGGAGGATTCAATTCAATAGAGGTTCACTTGGTTTCCTTCATCAGATTTTATCATCAGATCTGAGCAGGCATCTTTTGTGATACTTATGGGATTGCGAGGCCTCCAACCCTATCAACCTCTAAGGGTGATGAGGCAAGCAGGGAGAGCAAATCGTCCCACTTATACCAAACACAAAGTCCTATCAGGTTGATTATACTGGAGACATTGTCCCAAAAGTCGAAAGCATTAGGAAATCCTGGGTAGGTAGACAAGTCATGGGGGACCAGTCATTAGCATCAGACAGATACAATGCTAGATGCGAACCAAATTACATCAGTTGGTTGCGTTATAGCATAAAGGGAAATGTGGTAGTAGGGTCGAGCCCAGGGAATGACATCAGAGACCGAGAAGCGGAGGCTCAAATTCGATACCGTGAGTTCATGTTGAAAGCCGTTAAAATGGACAAAGAAAACAAAGAAGAGATCGAGATATGGAGGAAGTGTGCATTGGAGTTGGAGGAAAAAGTAGAGGTGTTAAGGACAAAGCTTGAACAATGAAATTTGGAATGTGCCAAAGTAGATATCTTGCATCTAGTTACGGCAAATGGATACTTAACCAAAGCTATGGAAGAAATCAAGGAGGTCGCCCGAGAAGCAAAAAGAGCCAGGCTGGAGAAGGAGCATGTTGCTTAGTCTAGCATCATTTTTGTATTTTTGTTTTCAGAAGAGTCTTCATGTATTGAATTCCAAAGATCATTTAGAAATTATGAGAAGAATTGGCAACAAAATGCGTATTTATTTTCTTTTGCACCATGATAAACCTAGGAAGGTTAGATGTCCTTGTCACGTCATAGTCCATTAATAAACCTCGTCCAAAACATCAAAAGGTCCATGACCCGAAAATGAAAAATATTCATATGCATAAAATGATTGTGCCAAATGTTGATTGTTTGCTTGAGATTGATCAAAATGTTAGGATTATTTTAACTTTTGTTTTGTTTTCAGACTATGGATGATAAAGGCTCACTCCAGTTCGACTCAGTTGCTCAAGTTCCTTATGTGCTCAAGCTTTGGTGAGAGGATTTGACCAACGCTAGCAAAGGGAGGGTTCGATCGCTACTAGGCGATTTGCTGTCCCTTATGTGGTACGAGGCAGTGCCCGGCTTGGTTGAGGCAGCCGCTCATTTTTGGGATTACAAGAGGGCAGTTTTCCACTTCAATGGCATAGATTTAGCACCAATGCTAGAAGAGATTGGAGGTTTATCTGGTCTTGCACCTGACCCGGAGACTATGATTTATCCCCGAATGGTGGAACCCGAAGAATTCTTCAGCTTTCTGGAGGTTCCCCAGGAACTATACTATAATGGGGTTCAAAATGCAAGGGTCACTTTAGAATTTTTGTACTCCAGGTTCGGAGACACCACCCTCCGATATGATTTCCAAGGAGCATCAGAAGTCCAAGATTGGGCATAAACCGAGTCCGTTGCTTTTACAGTTGCTTTCTAAGGGGCTGTGATTTTCCCTGAAAAAGGAGGAAGAATCCACACAGGGACAGCGTTGGTAGTTGAGGTATTGCGTAGGGACATTAACAGGCATTGAGTGGGTTTAGTTCCAATGATCGTAGGAGATATTTATCAGGCTTTGACTAAATGTAAGAAATGAGCAGACTACTTTTAATGTTGTAATCTCTTACAGCAGATATGGTTAATCGAGCATCTCCAAAAGCTCAAGGCACCCCCATCTGAACCAATAGCTCATACACCCGATGGTATCATAACACATGCATCTCGCATGACTAGCACTCTGCAATGGGAGAAGCCTTTAAATATGAGTGGTTGTTTGAACAGCTCAATCAGTTGCAAGAGAAGGATGTACAGTGGGTGATAAAACACTTTCCTGTTTTATGGTTTCTGTGCAAGGCCAAGATGCTACCTTTTTGACATTGATCGGGCTTCGAGGGACTCACCACTACATCCCTCTAAGGGTTCATAGGAAAGTGGGAACGATGCAATCAACCTCCAACCTAGCAGAAGGGAGGAATCTCAATACCGAAATGGGCTACATAGATTGAACTACACGAGAAATGATTCTAGTCATATGGGAGGAAAGAAAGACTAGACAATTCTATCGCCACTGAGACGATAGGGTTAAACCCCAGGCTTCCCTAGCTTATCCCTCTTGGCTTGAGGAAGACAAAGAAAGGTTTCGATCTAATAAGACCACACCCAAAAGGAGAATCGAAGCCCCCAATTTTGAAGAAAAGTACAAAAAGTTGAGAACCAGATATGATCAGAAGAAGGTGGAGCTGAAAGCGACCCAGAGTCGAGAAATGAGGAGGCAATACCAAGGAAAGGTTAAAGAAGAAGAAGCCAGATTTTGGATGAACAAGACGGTGAAACTCCGGCATATCGCAGGGAACTTGAAAGACCTCCTGAATTCATGGAAAGGACATTTCCAATCAATGCCACTGGAGGACAAAGAAGTACTAGGAATACAGATTCCCTCTGCTTTTGCAAAATCTTTGAATGACATACAGACTGGGAAAAATCTTCTTGAGTCAGACTTGATGCATTTGGAACCCCTCATTGAAGAAGACCCGTCAGAGGAAGAATATGAAGAAGATGATGATTATGATGAGGACAAACCAATCGTTTGATCAGAGCGCACCTATGCTTGGCCTTAGTTTGAATTTCAGTCGAGTCATTTTCCTTTTCAGTCAAGTCATTTCCATTTCAGTCGAGTCATTTCCCTTTCCAGTCGAGTTGTTTTCTCTTTTGCAAGATTAGTGATTGTAATAAAGCCAAGCAGTTCTATCAATAAAATTTCTTGTTTTTGAGTTTATAGAGTTGTTTTGATTATTCCCAAGAAAACAAGATGAAACACTTGGCGCAAACATTATTTTTCGGTAGGCATACCTCTGGCATAAAAGAGGTCCCCTGCATAATAGGACGCGATTACATGACATTAACTTGTATATTAAACTTTCTAGTACTCCACTTACATCTATCTTTGGCTGCTTTTAAGGTTACTTTGTTCCCAATCCCCGAGGGTTGGTTTGTGCATTCTAGCCAAGCAGCATTATCGTCTAAGATCCAGAGGATCGATTTCAACACCTCCCCCTTTACCTACAAAGACAAGGATGAGACGAAATATCATGGCCGATTTTGACAAAGTTGACAGAACTGCCGCCAATTCCATCATTGGAGGGACTCCTGGAAAGCATGGTATGGTTTCATATGAGGATTATGCAAAGCTGGAGCAAAGGTTGTTTAAACTGGAGAACAGAATTCCCCTCCTCTGCGCTGATAGAACTACCGACCCAAACAAACTGCACGCCCTCACGACAAAGATCATGTGTTTCCTGAAAAAGATCGTTGCACCACCAAAAGCACCCCAAAACAACCCTACTACTCAGTTCCATACCTTTACCGCTGAAACCAAACCCGTTTCATCACCTACCAAAGATCAAGAAAAGTATGCATGGACAGAGGCGGAGATAGATAACACCAAAGAGCAAGTTAAGTGGTTGGTAGAGAAAATTAAGCAATTTCAGATGACTAAGGAAACAAGGGGATTAGCTTATGAAGACCTTTGCCTTTATCCCAATTTGAAGTTGTCTGTCGGTTACAAGACGCCTAAGTTCAATCTGTTTTACGGAAGCGGTGACCCGATGGCTCACTTAAGGTCTTATTGTGACAAGCTAATTGGAGTAGGACATGATGAAAAAATTAGGATGCAGTTATTTAACCGCAGTTTGATGGGGGATGCACTGACATGGTACTCCAAGCAGCAGCTGAAGAAGTGGACTAGTTGGGAAGCAATGGCTGGAGATTTCGTCGATAGTTTTGGGTACAACACTGATGCCATGCCTGATCGCTTTTATCTGGAGAAGTTAAAGAAAAAGCCCAATGAAACTTTCAGGGAATATGCCACAAGGTGGAGAGCTGAAGCCGTAAAAGTCCAACCGCCCATGGATGACACAGAAATAGTGGCGACCTTTATCCACATACAAGAAGACGTGCACTTTGATAAGATGCTGAACAAGCAGGATAAGAAATTTGGAGAACTGATCAAGATTGGGGATATTGTTGAAGATGGCCTGAAATCTGGAAGAATCATTAGCTTGGCTGCAGTACAAGCTACCAACAAAGCCCTGCAGTATGGTAGCGCTGGTATTACCAAGAAGAAGAAAGAAGAAGTCTCTTTTATCACTACTTCTCTGGACCACACCCCCACTCACAATCACTACTACCAAACACCACTCCCACCATACCCATATGCTCCGTCACCACATTCATATCCCATATGTAACACACAACCCACTCGCCAAGGCCCCCATCCACCACGACCAACATACCCACAAAACCCAAACTACAGAAACACTAATACATACCCCCTAGACCCCATCCGGACAATAACCAAGGACCCCGAAGAAACTCACCCCACTTGCTGAATCCTGAACCCAACTGTTTGAAAGACTCAAGGCAGTAGGACATATCCAACCTATCCCATTCAAAATGCATGAAACGATTTCACAATTCTTCGACCATTCCAAGACTTGTGCTTACCATTTTGGAGGGCCTGGCCATGACACTAAAAAATGCTTTGCTTTGAGGGATAAGATACAAGACTTGATTGATCAGAAAGTGATACACTTGAAGGGACCTAATGTGCACAACAACCCTTTGCCCGATCATGGAGATAACAAGGTGAATTTGATTGAGTTAGAGGCTGACTGCAATCTAGAAGGAACCATCGTCAGAGCAAAGGAAGCTACACCAGTGCTCGCCTCTGTTGCACAGGCTGCTAAAGCACCAGTTCCCATTGAGGAGGAAGTGGCCCCCAAATTCTATGTGGACGTGATCCTACCCTATGATGACGAGGGGGTACCATGGGATTACGAATCAGAAAGGAGAAGAAAAGGGAAGACAGTGATTGAGACAATTACAGCACAAGGGATGACTAGAAGTAGGAGGTTCTATACTCCAGAGAATCTTGCTCACGGCAAAGAACAAAATAGAAAAGGAATCAGTGAGGAAGAGTCTGAGGAGTTATGGAAGAAAGTGCAAGCAAAAAGCTACTCTGTGGTTGACCACTTGGGCAAAACCCCAGCTCAAATCTCTATTTTATCCCTACTGGTGAATTCGGAAAGGCATAGGAATGCATTGATGAAGGTGTTAGATGAAGCACACGTACCGGCGGACACCACAGTTGAGAATCTGGCTAGCATGGTTGGACAAGTCATGGAATCTAATCGAATTACTTTCCATGAAGATGAATTACCATTAGAAGGGCTCGGGCATAACAAGGCTTTGCACGTCACTATAAAATGCAAAGAGTGGTTCGTAGGAAAAGTCCTGATCGATGGAGGTTCTGGTTTGAACATATGCCCGTTCATTACTTTGAAAAGAATGGGAATTGACTAAAGTGAGATCAGGGAGAGTGATATGAAGGTGAAAGCATTTGATGGGTGGCAAAGGAGCATCATTGTTGAGATTAACCTAACTATCATTGTTGGTCCGGTTGAGTTCATTGCCGAGTTTCACGTCATGGTATTTCGGCATCATATAATCTACAATTGGGAAGACCCTGGATACACATGGCTGGGGCAGTTCCATCTACTCTACATCAGATAATGAAATTCGAGTGGGATAACAAAGAAGTTGTGGTATTCGGCGAGGGGAGTAACTCTGTCTACAATGAGCAGACCATACCAGCGATTGAAGGAAATATTCTAGATGGACAAACCTTCTACACAGTAGAGCTCGTGAGAGTAGTGCATGGTAGTCAAAGTGGGTAGCGCAAAAGCTATACTGAGAAACGTGGAGGTTGGAACCACAATAGCCACAGAGGAAGCACCAGTACAAAACAAGGAGGATATTCTGCATACTTTGCTCCCAAACTTGTCAATGCACCACAAGTAACCGAGAAGAAAAGGAACTTCTACAGTGCTTATTGGGATGGCCGAGGTAAAGGTTATGAAGGAAGAAATCTAGTCTGGGAACCCGTAATGTCTGATTGGGGGGGGGTACCTGCACGTGAGTTCCGTGAAACAATACCTGCCAAGGCAGAAAAGCAGCCTGTATACCTGCCCAATGCCCATCCTGACTGGGAGAGCATCCCTATAGAGACAAGAGGAAGACAAGTGTGGATATCTAGAGTACTTGAACCCAAGCCTGAAGAAGTGCAAATTGAAGAACCATACATACTCCCACAACCTGCAAGATGGCCCGGAGACTGGGTGATAGGTATTATGTTGAGGCAAGACTATGAGCCCGGAAAGGGTTTGGGCAGAAATCTGGATGGTTTGTTGGAACCTATTCATATTGTGGTGAGAGGCGACAAGGATAAATCTGGCATAGGTTATTTTGTGGGTTACGAAAAGAGTTTGAAAGAAGCGTCTTTTGATTTCAAGTACTATAAAAGATCTGTCAAACCTCTGCTACATGTTTTTGTCTCGTCTGGTCTCCTGGATGGTCACAAAGGGGAGGCACCTACAGTGCAAGACGACAAATCAAAGGCTGCTGATGCTGAGGAAGACCTGCTGGCAGGCATGCAGAAGTTGTTCTTATCCGATGAAGATTGTTGTGTAAACCTGGAGGAGCACACCGAACCTCCTGACCAGCAACTTGACCCGAGCATACCGTGGACCTTGGTAGAGCTAGGGGGTTTTGTTTTCCTTTCATGCTTTCAAAATAAAACACGACTCCGAGTCGTTAGAATTGCATTTCTTTCCCGTTTTCAGTTGTCATGTTCAAATGTTTCCCTATAAACATTGTTTTGCAAGGATTCATAAATAAAAGCATTGGTCTTTTTCCTTCATTTTTGTTAACCCTTTTAATTATGTATTACTTTACTTTTTCAGCACTCAAACTAATAATTCCATCGAATCGGCAACTGCAATGTGTAATGAAACGACTGTGTTTGAGGAATCTGATCCCGATTATGAAAAGTTTGATGAGGCAACACAAGAAGAAATTGAGAAATTCGAAAATAATCCTAAACCAAACTTGGATGAAACAGAAGTGATTAATTTAGGAGATAATGAAAGAGTGAAAGAAACAAGAGTTAGTGTGCACTTAACTCCAGAAGAGGGAAAACAATACATCGAATTCCTAAAAGAGTATGAAGATGTATTTGCATGGTCGTATGATGATATGACAGGCATAAGCACAGATGTTGTGGTGCACAAGTCACCTATTAATCCAGGTTACCCGCCGGTTAAGCAAAAAGCCCGGACCTTCAAATCATCAACCTTAGTGCAAATTGGAGAGGAGGTAACCAAACAGCTCAATACGGGAATCCTGAAAACAGTCGAATATCCGACATTATTGGCCAACATCATACCAGTGCCGAATAAAGTTGGGAAGATCCAAGTCTGTGTGGATTATAGAGACTTGAACAAAGCAAACGCAAAAGAAGACTTCCCTCTACCAAATATACACATCTTGATCGATAATTGTGCAAAGCATGAACTACAATCCTTTGTAGATTGCTTCGCCGGTTATCATCAAGTACTTATGGATGAGGAAGATGCAGAAAAAACGACCTTCACTACTTCTTGGGGAACATACTATTACAAAGTGATGCCTTTTGGTTTGAAAAACGCTGGAGCTACCTACATGAGAGCAATGATCACAATGTTCCATGACCTAATGCACAAGGAGATCGAGGTGTATGTGGATAATGTGATCATCAAATCAAGAAAAAGCTCGGAACATTTGAACACTTTGCGCAAATTCTTTAATCGCTTGCGTAGGTACAACTTGAAGTTGAACCCAGCAAAGTGTGCTTTCGGTGACCCGGCTGGAAAGTTATTGGGTTTTATTGTGAGCAGAAGAGGTATTGAGTTGGATCCAGCCAAAATCAAAGCCATCAAAGAATTGCCGCCGCCAAAATGCAAGAAAGAAGTCATGAGTTTTTTGGGACGATTCAACTACATTAGTCGTTTCGTAGCCCCATCCACTATCATATGCGAACCCATTATCAAGTTATTGAGGAAAGATGCGGTTATCGAGTGGACAGAGGATTGCCAGAAGGCGTTTGATCGGATAAAAAAGTATTTGTCTAGCCCGCCCATGTTGGTTCCACCCCAACTAGGGCGACCTTTAATACTGTACTTATCAGTAGTAGATTCGGCATTTGGATGTGTATTGGGACAGCATGACTCGACAGGAAGAAAGGAGCAGGCAATATATTACCTGAGTAAGAAATTCACCCCTAACGAAGCCAAGAACACATTGTTGGAACGCACCTGTTGCGCATTGACTTGGGTAGCACAGAAGCTGAGGTATTATCTGACATCATATGCAACCTTGTTTATCTCAAGAATGGATCCCTTCAAATACATCTTTCAGAAGCCAATGCCTACCAGAAAATTAGCCAAATGGAAAATGCTACTCAGTGAGTTTGACATCACCTTTGTAACTCAGAAAACAATGAAAGCTCAAGCCTTAGCAGATCACATGGTCGAGAACCCTGTGGATGACGAATACGAGCCTTTGCATACTTACTTCCCAGATGAGGAGGTCACGTTCGTCGGAGAGGACATTGCCGAAGAGTATGACAGTTGGAGACTGTTCTTTATCATAGCTGTAAACTTCAAAGGAGTTGGCATTAGGGCGATACTGATTTCCGAAACTGGCCAAAATTACCCAGCCACTGCTAAGCTCAGATTCCCTTGCACCAACAACATGGCAGAATATGAGGCTTGCATCCCGGGGCTCAGGATGGCCATAGCCATGAATGTGCAAGAACTATTGGCAATTGGAGATTCGGATTTGCTGATACATCAAGTACGAGGCGAGTAGGCGGCAAATAATTCTAAGATATTACCATATTTGGAGTGCATAAAAGAATTGATCAAGAGGTTCACTAAGATAGAATTTCGATGTGTACCTAGACTGCAGAATGAGTTCGCTGATGCCTTGGCTACGATATCTTCCATGATTCAGCACCCCGATAAGAACTACTGATGTTTGGCAATATTTTCCAATTTTACCTTAATATTTACTCGCATTTTGATACGTTATTTGCCCATTGCACGAAATAATTGCAATTGTTGCGCTCACCTCTTGTGTTTGTAATTTTAGGAATGGTTTGGATGAATACGAGTGCAAACGGAGCGAAGATGGATACAATCGAGCAAGAAATTGATGAACTTAGCTAATTGTGGGATATGACATTAGAAGGCAAAGCTATGGTGCAAGCTGTGGATCTGTTGTAGCTTCAGACTTTGGAAAGTTATGCGCCATGCAACGCTTAGGGTATAGCGCGCGATATCCAGAGGCTATGAGCCATGCGACGCCCAGAGAAAGCTTTTGGAGATTTGAGCACCACTGTTGTGGCAATGCTATGAGCCATGCGACGCTTGCCCTGTGGCTTTTAGTTCAGCGACCCCAACTTTTCCAACTTAGTTTAGGCTTTGGTTTAACTTATCCTAGCACTTTGTAAATACAATAAATACATTATTAGGAGGTCTTTTTAGGGAGTGAGACGTGCAGGAGAGCAAGGGAGCCCTAGATGTCTTCTAAACAAGTTCTTTCTCTCTTTCTCTTATTCTTCTCCTTAATTCCATAGTTCGTTCGTTCTAGAGTTAGGGAAATTACATTAAGGTTGATGGTTGAAAATTGATTTCTCCCTATTGATTTACCATTACTGATTGCTTATTCTTTCTTGAGCATGATTGTTTGATTATTAGGTCCCGATAATTGAACACTATCTACGGTTTACAAGTTGAACTCAACAGAGGGAACTTGTGAACGCAAATAAGAAAGAATAGGGCTTGATTGTGAACCTGGGCATCAGGGAATCGATTTGCGGGTTGGATAGACATATACCTATTCGTCTTGCTTAGCTAAATACAGAGTTCTTTAATGCATGTATGTGATTTAATTCCATAGAAATATAGGCGTTAGAGTAGCTTTCATAGACTCGTGAAGAATCGACAGGTTTTCACGAATATAATTAACCTGTTAGTTAGCAACCTAGGAAATCAAGAAGTAGAATCAACTAGAAAACTCAGCTGGATTGTTTGTAGCTCTGACTCTGGACTGTTTCTCTCTTATTGATAACAACTCACGAATTGCTCTAAAATGGTTGATCTTAGTTACTTGCTTTTAATTATTGCTTCTTTTGTTAGTAAAAATCAATCAAAATTGAAAAAGATTCCTGAATAGTTTTTAGGAAATCTTTTGCTAGGACTCAGTCTGAATAATAGTCCTCATGGGAACGATACTCAATTATCACTTTATTACTTGTCGACCACGTATACTTGCGTGTGAGTTTGGGAGCAACAAGTTTTTGGCGCCGTTGCCGGGGACTAAATAATGACTGTTTTCTTTTAAACGATTTATTATTTTCTATCCAGGTTAATTTTTTTGTCTAGTTTATTATTGTGTTACTTGTTAACATGGCATCTTTTAGTGAAAACTGGTCGAATGATAGTTGCTCAAAGTTTGATAATCTTTGTTTACTGTGTGGAGGAACTCACTTGTGGGAAAATTGTCCAAGTCTTTCAACCCTACGGGACTGGTTATGTGAATTTTCTACAACCTTTGACTGGAACTTTGCAAATTGTGTGGTGGTCTGTGGAATTCTTGTCCTAAGTGTCATACTCCTTCCTTAATCAATAGGTGTGCTTATTCTAATAGTGTTTGTGAGTTTGACATGAGCGATAAAATGCAGTTTGTTAGCGAAACTTGGATAATGGAGCACACCAAACTCTTTGAAGCATATGCGGATTTCTCTAAGGAAATAACAAATATGACGAGGCAATTTATGGAAGAAAGAGCGGAGCTCACACAAGAAATTGATCAAGTGTCTAATGCCCAATTATCAATTGTCATGAATAGTAGATTTGAGATAGAAGAGCTTAAGAACCAATTTGAGGAGCAAAAAGTGAAATTTCTACCATTCGATCCAATATTAGTTGAGGATGCCGAAGTTGACAAAATTAGAGTCAAGTGAGGAAAAAGAAAACATCATATTTGAGGACTCTAGTGTTTGTGCAAGTGAAGGTGTCAAAAGTAATGCAATTTTAGAACTAAACCGCATTGGACCTCATTCCAATCATTTTTCAACATTGTGTTTGAATGGTGACATGAAAATTGAGCCACCCGAGCCTATGAAGAAACCAGAGGAGGAGGAAGAAGGTGCCTATATTTTAAAGTTTGTGATGCTGAGGAGACAAAACGACATCCCTCATTTAAAGGCTAAGAAGTGTAAAATGCGACATTGGTCACTTGGTCCTTTTGTATTTTGCCACCACTCCAATACCATAGTCGTAAACTTGAGGCAAAGTTGGGGATTCAATTCATAAGTTCAAGGTGGAGGAAAAAGTGGTGAAGTTGTCTTCGTCGTGCCACGACGTTAAATCAAGCACTTCTTGGGAGGCAACTCAATTTGCTTGCTTTACTTTTATTTATTTTTATTATTATTTTTATGGTTGTATATTACTTTGGGTGATTCTTTGGATTTCAGGTTCATGTAATGTCGAGCTTAAGTGTGGGGTGTCCTTACCCCTGCATAATATTGATGACCTGTTGGGGGAAGTCTGAGTACCTCATGCTATACGGAAGCTTAGGGGATGCTAACACCAAGGGCTAGGCCATTTGGCCTTCAGGGAAGTTCTTTTACCTCATGTATTCTATTTTTATTGTACTGAGGATATTACTTAGTTTTAAGTGTGGGGTGAGGGAATTCCCAAAATTTTTGAGGTTATGGATGACTGTACCATTAGATTTTTTTTTTTTTTTTTTGCAATTTTAATTTTTTTCACTTGACTTTATTTTTATTTGCTTCTTGCTTTAATATTAAAAAAATAAAAAAAAAATTAGAAAACTAATGAAAAATTCCAAAAAGATTTTCTTTTTAGTTTTAGTTAGTGATACATGTCATCCACCCCGTGATTTTTCTTATGGCCTCGGTTCTTTTCCATGGGTAGACCTTTGAACCGGGTAATTTTAATTTTTGTTAGGAGTAGTATAGTATTAGTTAGTAGAATATTTTTAGAAAAATGGTAGGTGCTTTTGGTTTGTTTGATACCGTGAATTTGGACTTGAGCATAAGCTATTTGTGAATCCCTTTTACTCTTAAAATTGTGATGCATGCGTTGAAAAATTTGAATGACCTTCTTGAGACGCTTAGGTTCAACTACTTGACTCTTTTATGAACCATTGTGCCTTAGTGCTTAAATTTCAAGAGTTGCACCTTATTTTCTTAAACCGAGAGTTGGAATGAAACCGTCTTGAGTGAACTATGTGGCATGTGTGATGTGAGGTATCCATTTTTATGTTCCGTGCTTGCATATTGATGTCTAGAACTTGGCCCGTGTGTGTTCAAAGCGAAATCCTAGGTTTGCTCTAGTCGGGAGATGATACAGGCATTTCTTTGATAAGCCCTTTTAGTCTTGATTAGTCTACCCTTTAATATTACCCTTATTAAGCCCTTTTGAGCCTATTGACCTTTTTGTTGGCACTCACATTTCAAGCCTTATCCCTTTTGTTCTTAATTATCTTCCTTTTGAACCCGTACTCCTTAGAGCACTTTGATCGAAATATTTGATGTTTGTAGAGTTGTGGTTGGAGAAACTGGATGGCTTTTGAGTGGAACCAATGAAAGAAAAATATGGTGCATTTTGAAAAAGAATCATTGGCAAGGTTGAGAAAAATTATTGAAAAGAAAAAATGAAAAGGAAAAAAAAGAGAAAAATAAAGAAAATAAAAGAAAGAAAAATCTCAATCCTTGCTAGTGTTGTGCAAAAAGTAAAGTTACAAATAGCTTAAATTGAGATGGAACTTCTTGTGTATGTTTTGGTAGTTTCTTGGTTGTTTTTGAGAAGAATGGTGAAAATAAAAATTGAAAGTGATGTATTAAAGTGCTTAGGGAGGTAGTCACTATTTTATCCATATTTATCCTACCCGTCCTTTAGTCTACATTACAGCCCTTAAAGTCCTAGTTAATCCCGATTTGAGTGAGTTTATATTAGTCGAGTCCTACACTACAGGCAAGCCTATGGTACGTTGTGTGTGTCACGTGAACTTTTTGAGAGCGAGTGAATTCTTCCTATATTATCTCCCTAATTTATTCTTGAAGTATATTTTTTGTGTGATATTTGGGACACTCTCTTGATTTTTTGGTGAGGGCACATGGTTTGCGCGAGATAGGTGAAGTTATTGGCTTCTTGGTTGAGTGAATGGGTGTGATTTTGTGAAAGCTTTGTTTCATTGAATCGGTTTTTGAAATTAAGATGTCGTGAGTTGGTTGTTCTAGTGTTTTAAAATTTGGTGAATTTTTGGCATGTTGTGGGTCACATGGTATGTATTTATGCTATTGTTTAATGGTCGGTATCAACCATAACCATAGGTAGACCTGTTCTATCAAGTGTTGGTATTTAGTTGGGGAGTTGTTTTTGGTTATTGCTCGAGGGCGAGCAAAGGTTTAAGTGTGGGGTGGTGATGTTTGCAATATTTGCCAATTTTACCTTAATATTTCCTCGCATTTTGATACGTTATTCGCCCATTGCACGAAATAATTGCAATTGTTGCGCTCACCTCTTGTGTTTGTGATTTTAGGAATGGTTTGGATGAAAACGAGTGCAAACGGAGCGAAGATAGATACAATCGAGCAAGAAATTGATGAACTTAGCTAATTGTGGGATATGACATTAGAAGGCAAAGCTATGGTGCAAGTTGTGGATCTGTCATAGCTTCAGACTTTGGAAAGCCATGAGCCATGCAACGCTTAGGGTATAGCGCGAGACATCCAGAAGCTATGAGACATGCGACGCCCAGAGAAAGCTTTTTGAGATTTGAGCACCACTGTTGTGGAAATGCTATGAGCCATGCAACGCTTGCCCTGTGGCTTTTAGTTCAGCGACCCCAACTTTTCCAACTTAGTTTAGGCTTTGGTTTAACTTATTCTAGCACTTTGTAAAAACTATAAATACATTATTATGAGGTCTTTTTAGGGAGTGAGACGTGGAGGAGAGCAAGGGAGCCCTAGATGTCTTCTAAACAAGTTCTTTCTCTCTTTCTTTTATTCTTCTCCTTAATTCTATAGTTTGTTCGTTCTAGAGTTAGGGAAATTACATGAAGGTTGATGGTTGAAAGTTGATTTCTCTCTATTGATTTACCATTACAGATTATTTATTCTTTCTTGAGCCTAATTTTTTGGTTATTAGGGCCCGACAATTGAACACTATCTACAGTTTACAAGTTGAACTCGATAGAGGGAACTTGTGAATGCAAATAAGAAAGAATAGAGCTTGATTGTGAACCTGGGCATCAGAGAATCGATTTGCGGGTTGGATAGACATATACCTATTTGCCTTGCTTAGCTAAATACAGAGTTCTTTAATGCATGTATGTGATTTAATTCCATAGAAATATAGGCGTTAGAGTAGCTTTCATAGACTCATGAAGAATCGACAGGTTTTCACAAATTAACCTGTTAGTTGGCAACCTAGGCAATCAAGAAGTAGAATCAACTGGAAAACTCAACTGGATTGTTTGTAGCTCTGACTTTGGACCGTTTCTCTCTTATTAATAACAACTCACGAATTGCTCTAAAATACTTGATCTCAGTTACTTGCTTTTAATTATTGCTTCTTTTGTTAGTAAAAATCAATCACAATTGAAAAAGATCCCTGAATAGTTTTTAGGAAATTGTTTGCTAGGACTTAGTCTGAATAATAGTCCTCGTGGGAACGATACTCACTTATCACTTTATTACTTGTCGACCACGTATACTTGCGTGTGCATTTGGGAGCAACAACTACATTAATGCAATACCCATAACAGTGAAAGAGCAACCAGCATATTGCTTTCAGGTGAAAGAAGAATTGGATGGGGAGCCATTGTTCCATGACATCTAGAAATTCCTCAAAGAAAGCATTTTTATAAGAGAATGCTACAAGCCTTCAGAAGAAGACATTGCGGAGATTGGAAAATGGTTTCTTCCTAAATAGTGAAATCTTATACGGGAGGACGCCTGATTTAGGTTTGGTGAAGTGTGTGGATGCTAAAGAAGCTGCCAGGTTGCTAGAAGAAGTGCATGGTGGGGCTTGTGGTCCGCACATGAATAGTTTTGTGCTCGAAAAGAAGATACTAAGGGCAGGATATTTTTGGATGACTATGGAGCATGATTGTATAAAATACATGAAGAAATTCCATCAATACCAAGTGCACGGAGACATGATTCGAGTACCCCCGAATGAGCTTAACGTTATGGGATCACCTTGGCCATTCGCCGCTTGGGGAATGGACGTCATAGGGCCAATTGAACCCGCCGCGTCAAATGGACATAGGTTAATATTGGTAGCTATTGACTACTTCACCAAATGGGTGGCTGCATCATACAAGTCGGTGACGAAGAAGGTAGTGGCTGATTTTGTCTGAGACAAGATGATACGCCGATTCGGCATCCCCGAGTCTATCATCACCGATAATGGGTCTAATCTCAACAATGACTTGATGAGAGCAACTTGTGACACTTTCAAGATCAAGCACCGCAATTCCACTGCATACAGACCTCAAATGAATGGAGTAGTTGAGGCGGCCAACAAGAACATCAAGAAAATACTGCGCAAGATGACAGTGTCACGAGAATCTTCCTTATGCTTTATTGGGATACCGCACTACTGTGAGAACATCTATGGGGGCTACCCCTTATCTTCTGGTTTATGGAACTGAAGCAGTGATACCAGCAGAGGTAGAGATCCCCTCTCTAAGGGTCATCCAAAAAGCATAACTGAAAGACGCCGAATGGATCAAGAGAAGAATGGAATAATTGGCACTCATTGACGGCAAGAGAATGAAAGCATATGTCATGGACAGTTGTATCAGCAAAGAATGGCAAAGGCATTCAACAAGAAAGTCCATGTAAGGTCGTTCGGACCTGGACAGTTGGTTTTGAAGTAGATATTCCCTAATCAGGAAGAAGCAAAGGGCAAGTTTGCACCAAATTGGCAAGGACCTTACATGGTTCATCGAGTTTTGACTAGAGAAGCACTGATACTGGCAGAAATGGATGGAGAAGTTTAGCCGAAACCGATCAATGGAGATGATGTCAAAAGATACTACATCTGAGAACCCGCACTAGCTAATAGCTTTATTCTTTATGCAATATCTAATGTAATCTGGTACTACGTTACGACCTAATTCCCCAAGTGGGATACGTAGGCAACCTACCCAAGGTTAGGTCGCATTAAAACAAAAATTTTTGATTTCCCCATGAAGTAGACACTGGGCAGAATTTTTGAGGATCTCACAAAAATTCAAAAGGACAAGCTAAGATCAATACTGGGGCAGAAACTTTTGAGATTTCCTCAAAAAATTTCAAGAGAAGGCAAAGTGCAGAAACTGGGGCAGAATTTTGAGGTCCTGACCTCAAAATTCCCCAAGGATATTTTAGTACGGTCTAAAAAACAACAATTGTAGTATTATGCTTGTATTACACAATGCGGTCTACGATTCGATGGAATAAAATGCATTCTTCACAAACATTTTTTAAATACATGCATACTTTCTCCCTGCTCTTTTTCTTTTGTTCCCGTAGTTTAGCCAAGGTCCGGCATTCACAAAAGAAGACACCACAAAAGGAAGGCGCGAGACAGGCGAAAAATGCACAAATCAAACCTTCCTCCCCCACAACTTACAAATTTTTCTTTGACCGCAGGCACCAAAAGGCAAACAATGTGACAATCAGCATGACAACATTTCAGACAATCCTACAGGCAGGGTAATATCTCCACATTTATCACTTCACGTTACTCATTGTATGAAGGGTATACAGCCCAGCGTAACAGGCAAATATCTCCTGACGAGAGGCACTTAGTAGCTCCTGGCGAGCAGGCAAGTAGCTCCTAACGACCAGACGAATATCTCCTGACGAAAGGTACTTAGTAGCTCCTGACGAGCAGGAAAATAGCTCCTAACGAGCAGACAAATATCTTCTGACAAGAGGCACTTAGTAGCTCCCGACGAGCAGACAAATATCTCCTGACGAGAGGCACTTAGTAGCTCCTGATGAGCAGGCAAATAGCTCCCGACGAGCAGACAAATATCTCCTGATGAGAGGCACTTATAATTCCTGACAAATAGGCAAATATCTCATAACGAGAAACCACGACACAATGACGGTTGACACTCAAAATGACAGGAAAGTCTATTTATGCATTTACATATATATATATATATATATATATATATATATATGATTCGTCAAAACTCACTTTCATCGCAGGACATACAATCCGGCATAGCAGCAACACTACAATCTGGCACCCTGCACGATCACCTATAATTTCTGAATACATCTCCCTTAAAGTCACGACAAAATTGGCCGCCATATCAACGTCTTTTCCCGAAGACTCTTTCATCATCCCCGAGCAAAGAGGGGCAGCTGTTGACACCCAATTTTATCCCTCCCATTTACAATTTATCATAAAAAATTTTAAAAAATGCAATATTAATTTTTCAGACAAAATTGCACCAATTATCATGCATTTATCTATATTGTTCTTATCACCAATTCCTTATCTATATACATACGTATCTCAATGTGATTATATTACATAACTACATCATTTAGGTCGTTTTCAAAATACTTGCACAATTTTGTAACTATTTATGCGATTTATATACTTAAATATCCATTTTACAATTATTTACACTCAATTAATACTACCTAAATTCATTTATAATTATTTTGAATCAGTTATTATTTTTTCCTAAGTCTCCAATATTATTCCCCATATTTTATTAACTTTTCTCATATTTATTAGTATTATAAGCTAATTATTGGCCAATTATACCTACTATACACTAGATATACTTTAATATACACCCTATAACACATGCTACATATACACATCATATTATTTGGGACCCACGCACACACACATCAGCTACGCAGGCCCACGTGGCACCTTCCTAACCAATCACCCATACACGTCAGCCCCCACTATATCTTTCCTCATTTTTTCTTTATCCAAACGCCCCCCTCCCCTTCCCCAAATAAACCCTAAAATTCATTTCCCTATCCCCCTCTCCCAAAATCAGCCGTCACCCATTCCCCTTTCCCCTAAACTCGACCCGGTACACCCTTCTCCCAAAATCCACCACAAAAACCGCCTCTCCTCCGCCAATTTCACCGGCAATCCCTCCCTCCCTCCCTCTCTCAACAAATTCCATTCACATGAAAAAAGGAAGTGGATCTTCCCTTCTCTCACTTATCATGAAGAATCCGAAAAGGAAGTAAAATTATTTGGACAAAACCTTACAATTTTGAGAGAATCTCGAGCGAAACCAAGCACGCACAAGGAAAAGAAAATAGATCGAGCAAAAATCGGGTTAAGATGGAGGGGCGACGGGTCAACCCGACCCAGTTCAGTTCACAACGAATGGGTAATATCTTTTTTTATTTTTAAGCAAAAATCTATCCAATATGCAAATTATGTGTTGTACGATCAAGTATACGTTGGCTTTCCGTTTTAGTCGTTCAAAATTGCAAGAGGAAAACATTGTTTAATTAGCTAGATACTTGAATATGTTGCAATTAGGATTCATGATAGTTGTTCATTGTTTTTATGCTAGTATAATTTTGGCGTCGACTGTGATAAGCATGAAGCCGATACTAGAATCACGTAAGCAACACAAATAATAGAACTTTAAGCGTGGTGTTTGCTATATAGATTATTACTTTCTTTTGACTAATTCTTATAGTAAATGTCTTGATACACTAGAGGTAAATTTTGGAATTCTGATAGGGAAATTGATGTCTTTGAAATAGTAAAAGGCTGCTTCAAGTTTGAATGGATTGGAATATTTTTTAGAAGTACATCATGATGTATGAATATGAACATAGCTAGAATCTCACCCTTTTGAAGAACCAGCCCAACTATAGGTTGAAGATGCATTACACTGAAGTATATTGACAGAATTCTGGGTAAACTTCCTTTGATTCTAGGATATTTTTAATTTCATTTAAATTGGGATTTATTTTGGGGAAAATAAGTTTAAAGTGGCTGATTTGTAGCTCTGGGGGTTCTGTTTTAAAAGGAAAAACTTGTTCTCTTTCTCTAATTTTCGAAATTGGTGCTAAAATTATTTATGGAATGAATAGAAAAGAAAGCATGGTTTATTTTTAAATAGTAGAATTTTCTTTGATTTATTTGATTGACAGAATTATAATTTCTTTCCTTCTTTAAAATATTTCACTTCCTTTCCCTGAACTTTTCACACTAGGTAATTAAAGCCTAAAACCTCTATTCTATCACTATATAAATAGTCCCCCAAGCCCTTAGTAAGGCATACTAAAAATAATGATTACTACCATCCTCTTGACTCTCTCGGTTACTCCTATTAATTCTGGTTTACTACTCAATTGTTTGGCTTTCTATTTCTGAAACAAGAGGACAGTAATACCTATAGTTTCCTGTTTAATAGCAATTGCCTTTACTTGTTGAGTTTCATCTTTGAATTTGCTTAAGGTATAACTCCTGTTTGAACTGAAAACTATGATGTTGTTCTGACTTTTATGAAAAATTTATCTGCCTTTGCTTTTGCTTGTGTGTTGTTTGATCTGGGCCAACTCTTGGCCTCTACTAATCCTCTTTTGAGTTCACCTGGATGGTCTTGGAGATGCCATACCAGTCTTGGTATTTGCAGGAAATAAGAAGATTTAAAAAGTATACAGTGACTCTGCTTTTGAGCTAATCCATTTGATGCAGGGATGGTGCAGTGATTGTATACAGGCATATAATTTGAGCAAGGAGAAAATATGGGGAGCCCAAAAAATAGTGCAAATAGGGCACCTTTTTCCTTTCGTTTGATCTGTTTAGACCCCCTATTTGTATATTCAATAGAGTCACTTTGCTTGTATATTAGTTTCATTAAGATAGGGAAAGAATGGTAAGTATGGAAGCTTGATAAGGCTCTGTGAGGCATAATAAAGTGTTGCAATAAATATTCTTGTTTGGGTTACTCAGGGACCCTATTTTTCTCTTTTATTTGTGGCTGATATTACAAGTTTATTTGTGCAATTCATAAGTCCGAAATTCATATAGTTAAGTTACATAACGGATGATGATTGTGAGTATCTAAATCTGGGTTTTGATAGCAGGGACTGTCTCATGCAAAGAGTGGAAGGTTTTGAATTTTTTTCGACAATAGAGCCTATTTTCGCAAAACTGCCTCAATGCGGGCTTATTTCTGCAAAGCGTGGGTCTTGCTAGTTTTAAAATCTGCAGCCAATTATTTTAGAAATAAAATAAATTCTTTGAAAGCTAAAGCATCCTCTTTACACTAACTAATAGTGTACAAAGGGGAAGTATAGGCGTTGGGGTCAAGCCATGCACCAAATATCTATAAAAGGTCATTTTTAAAGAAATATAATAAGAATCTCATTCGAATGCATGAAAATCAGCACTATTCAATAGTTATACAATTATGTGTGGTTTTACTTGTTTGCATAAAGCTAAATCTTAAAGATGAGAATCTTTGCATTTTTACTTTGTTTAAAACCTTTCTTTTAAAAATAATGTTTCTTTACTTATAATGTATACATATATACCTATACATATTATGCTTTTAACGCGACCCCAAACTAAAAGCCATTTGAAGTATACGTTTGTCAATTAATGTCAATACGTCCCTTCCGAAGTAGCTACATTCTCTAAATGTGATAAAACTCATTTGTCCCTACGTTTGGTTATCACATTGTGAGAATAAATAGGTAAAATAAATATTTTATGCTATTTCAAATGATTATCAGAAAATTAATTCCTTTCAGATTTGCAGAAAGAGTTCAATTTTAGGTCATGTTTGCATTTTTCAACTTTTTGGAATTAGAAATTAAAGTTGAAGGCTAAAATCGCAATTAGGCATCGGGCCTAGCTTGTAAATGCCAATTTAGAGACATTTAAAAGGATTTGGTTGCGGAAGTAAACTCCAGTTCAATTGTTTTGGAGGTTGAATATTTTTTAAGTTTAATTTTTGGGCTATTAAATCATGATCTTAGCAACTTAAAATTACCTGGCACATTTAGGTTTGCGTATTTAGTCCATCAATCCCAAAATATGAACTCGGTCGGGAATCACTTTTAGTGGGATGCGGGAAATGCCTAATACCTTCCTCCTGAGTCATAAGGTCTTCGTATCTTAGAATCTTTGCAAATAAGACCTACCCGGAGTTAAATTCAGACACTTAGAAGCTTTAGGTGACCTAATACGCCTTTTTATACAAATTTATTAGGTGGCGACTCCAAAACCGACTCAACCGAATCACCTAGTCAAACCCGACCTTTGAACTCGATCCGAGCTCAAAAAAGGGGTGCGACAATCACCCGACTAGGCTGTCCGCTTCAAGCATGAGGCGGTCTTTCTCTCCCTGTTATGTTGCCTTAAACTCCTTTAATGACTTACCTGGGGGCGGCTTGCTCCAAAATGTGGGAGGGGTGTCCCAGATCCATACTTAGCCAATTTTTCATGCTCCAATTTAGAGTTCACTTCCTCGAGTTTCACCAATTTAGGTAGTCCTCCTCTTGCTTGTTTCACAATTTTCGCCACTTTTCCAATTTTTCCTCAACTTCATTTAATCCTTATTTGGATCTCGAGACCTGCACAAATAGCAATTAATTATATAAAAACTTGGGTTGCCTCCCAAGAAGCGCCTAATTTAACGTCGCGGCGCAACAGTGTTGACTCTTCCAATCATGGTTCATCAAGAAAGATGCACGATACTCCAACAACTTCGGCGTCACATCCCAAATAGTGCTTCACACGATGCCCACTCACCTGGAAGCTTCTTCCACCTTCTTTTTATTGTAAATCCATCGAGTCATAAGGGGTAACACCAACCACCTTGAATGGACCTGTCCATTTGGACCTAAGCTTTCTGAAGAATAACTTCAATCGAGTGTCAAATAACAACACCAAATATCTAACCTTGAATGTCCGGTTCTTGAATCATGAAGCACTTTCATCGTCTCCTTGTATATCATGGTATTTTAATATGCCAAGAACCATAATAAATCAAGCTCAAGCAAGTTTGAAACTCTTGCATTTGCGGCATTGCCCAATCCATATTCAATTTCTTTAATGCCCACCAGGCTTTATGCTCTAGTTCAACCGACAAATGGCAAGTTTTTCTGAACACTAATTTGAATGGAGACATCCCAATCAGAGTCTTCTATGCGATCCAATACGCCCACAAAGCTTCATCAAGTTTTCTAGCCCAATCGGTTCTATATGCATTAACCGTCTTGGCCAAAATATTTTTGATCTCCCGATTGGAGACTTCAACTTGCCCACTCATTTGAGGGTGGTAAGGAGTTGCAACTTTGTGTCTCACTCCATATTTTTGGAGGAGATTTGCAAAGTCTAGGTTGCAAAAATGGCTCCACCATCACTAATGATTGCTCTTGGAGTCCTAAATCTTGAGAAGATGTTCTTTTTCAAGAAACCCAACACACTTTTGGCTTCATTATTGGGGAGCTCAACTGCTTCCACTTATTTAGACACATAATCAACCGCCACCAAGATGTATTTGTTTCCATAAGAACTCACAAAGGGCCACATGAAATTCAATTCCCCACACATCAAACAATTCGACCTCAACAATAGGATTCAACGGCATTTCATGCTTTCTCGAAATTCCACCCATCATTTGGCATTGATTACAATTTTTCACCCAAAATTTGAGAGATACTTAGAAGATTGTGCCTCAATCCATCCACATAGAGTACATTATCAATAGCATGATTGAGGGATCTCCCAACTATTCCGATACCAATAATTTCACCGCTCTTGCCTCCTCCAAAAGCTACACTACCCTTTTGAAATGATGTGAGTGAGAAAGTTTCTACTATCTCCTGTCATGTGCCTGGAACACCCACTATCAAGAATCCATCTTGGGTTGTTCCATCTCACTCCAGCCTGCAAAAGAAAATCAAGGGTTAGTAACAGGAACCCAGACTAGCTTGGGTCCCTTTTTGTTATCGAATGGGTGAATCAAATCTTTTCTAGCCCAATAAGGTAAAACCGATTTTTTATTCTTTTTCACTGCACCTTTTGCAACACTGCATTCATTCTTGATATGTCCAGTCTTACCATACAAGAACCAGGTTCCTTGCAAGTTTCACTTATCTCTGAAACTAAACAAATTGCAGAAACGTAAAGAACACAGAGATTTTTACGTGGAAAAATCCTTGCTCAAGGGATAAAAAACCACGACCCAAACTCTTGGGATTTCAAATCATCCACTAAAGGAAAACCCGAGCAAGTTTTAGACTACAACATAATGTAATCAAGGAACTAGAACCCCCTAGTACCTAGTACCTTCACAGCCACACGTTAGCTGGTAAGATTACCTCTACTTAACCTCAAAAAGTAATCTCCACTTAATGCTTCTCAAACAAGCTGATAGATTACAACTCAATAGCCTATAACAAATAACTAAGACAACAGACTTATCTATGAAACTACTCCTTCAGAAGGTTCTGCTGCTCAGCCTTTGTTCTTGCACACAAAGCTTCCCACGATCCGATTGTACTTGATATGCTCTGTTGAGATGTCTTTTATGCGTATAGAATTTGGCCAAATTAACTTGTATTTATATAGACTAGACTTAACCGGATCCAACTAAGTATTGGATTCCTTTTCCTCTTTGAAATCAGTTTAAACAAGGTTACCATATTTCCTTATTTAAAACCTAAGTTAATTTGCCTTAGTTCCCAATCCATTTACGTTTAGGAACCGCGTCCTTCTCAGCACCGCTTCTAGCTTCTTCAACTTCCGGTAGGATTGGAACTTTGACTCTAACTGTTCTCTTCTTTCCTTCTTCAGCTCTGACTAGATTAACTCGTTTGAACAACTTGTCTTCTCACTTCGACTGTGAACCTTTTCATGGTCCACTTAGCATCAGGTCCTTTGTCATCTTCAAAACTCATCCTTCAACAAATTCCCCCTTTTGATGATGACAAACCATATTGTCTCACCGAGGGTTTAGTCTCTTAAGAACCTGTAAAAATCAACCACTAACAATGAACCAGGGTATTAACAGTTAGGCAAAAATAGGTCACAAACATATAATGAACTAATCAACATCGAACTTCCCCCTTTTGGCATCATCGAAAAGTTTCACAGTTGTAAGAACCTGCTCAACTTAAATAAAGTCTAGTTGACTCTAGTGCCAAAGGCAGCAAGCCAATCTTTAAACGTCAGGAACCTGTTTCAGACAATAAATACTACTAGATAGGATATTTATAACAACAAAAAATGTCAAACTGGCATAAAACATCCAAACATCATTCAAAATATTACAAACCAAAATATAAAATTATCTTAAAAGCAGGCCATAAAAGAACTAGGAAGGGACTAGGGAAAGGAACTGGTTCAGAACTAGGGAATATCAAGGATGTTAAAGTGAGCAAGCAACAAGGCGAGGCGATGTGAGTTTCCTTCTCTTTCACGTTCCAGCTCTGCATCCAGCCTTGTGTTTTCAGCATTCATCCAGGCCAGCTCATCATTTTGCCTTTCAAGCTGCCTCCTGAACCCCCTCAATCCTCCTGTACATTCTATTGTTCCTCCTTTCATCTGCATCATCTTCCATATGCTCTGGTTCATCAGCAGGTTCACCATCCAACACATAGTCACAGGATTTAAGAATGTTCCTCCCAAATAAGTTATTATGGTCCGGATCAGTCCACTTACCAACAGGCACCCCAAAGAAATCAAACACCTTCCCCAGAAGAAACTCATAGACCAGCACATGTTTGCCTAACCCCATATCAGCTACCCTACCTATATGCATAATCATCAATTCAGGCAGATTAATACGAACCTCTCAATCTAGCAGGTCCACATAAGTCATATCCAGAAAGTTGGCCTCACTCCTCCTTTCTGACCTCTGCAGTAGGTTCTTCAGCACAAATTCAATGAGCAACTGGTAGAAGGGTTGCATTGCCTTCTTCTTTACTTGTGTAGCCCTTGCCAGTCTAGGTCTCCCTGCAAATTTTTGGGTCACCTCCAAAGCAGACACACCATCTCCTCTAGCCGGCCACGAGTTCCTCATGTACTCGTTGTAGCCCTGATAAGGAACACCTAAAATCTCACCCAGTTCCATACTATCAAACTGGATTACCAGCCCTTTGACTATGGTCGTCACAATACTTTCACTCACTGTGCAGTTGGAATGAAATTCTCGAACCTCTTGCTCGTTCAGCTGTCTAGTACGATCACTGAACAGGTTCAACCAACCCTGAGCTCTCAACTTAACACCAAGTTGAGTCATCCCTTCCAGCTCAAGGTCAGTGAGAATTTAACCTTTCACCATCGGTAGACCTCTAAAGTAGGCCACCCTTCTTTTCTTGTCTTCCTTGTCCTCTCCAATCACCAGCTTTGATTTGGAACCTCTCCTACGAACCTCTGGTTCCTCCACAATCCTCTCCTGCTGCTCTCTCACTGAACCTCGAATAGCAGGTCTCCTAGCATGACTCACTGTCTTTCTGATGCTTTCTCCCATACCCTCCGCATCTCCAGAACTTCCCATTTTGGAACTACCTACAAATTCTCCTCCCTTTACTAGCCTTCTTTTCTTCACAGTTTTTTTTTTGTTCCTGAACCACCGGCCTCTTTCCCAATCTCTTCTGTTCCTCCACCACCACAACATCAGTCTTACTGGAGGAACCTTCACTAGCTTGAGGGGTGGGATTGGACTCAGGCAACACAGCATCTAAAGACTCAATAAAACCTACACCTTCTACATTCTCTTCCACATAATCATCAATATCTCTCAGATCTGCGTCATCACCTGCTACAGAACCAGAGAACAAACCAGGTTCTTTCTCAGGTTCCTTAGCAGGTTCAGCAGATTTTCCTTCTCCCTTGTCACTAACAGTCTTTTCTACTATAGGAACTGTCTCAGAAACAGATTCCTCAACAGTGTTCTCAGTTTCTTTAGTAACAACAACAACAGCCTCTGTTTCGACAACTTTCTCAGGATTTTCTACAACTACCTTCTCCTTCTCTCCTACTTCATTCACAGCATGTTCTTCTAAATCTACAGGCATAGATGGTACACTAGTATTGACAACTACAGTACCAGTAGGAGAACTAGGGTTTACCTTTTTCAATTTCTTGAATGATTTCTTGAACCATCTCCATGATCACTTCCTCCGTACCAGTTTCTGGAACACTTTCCCCCTTACTCGTTGCTTCCTCCGACAACTTCTTCTGTCTCAGTTTTGCAAACTTTCTCGCCATAGCCACAGAACAACTCGCTGCTAGTTCCTTTGCCTTTTGATTTAGTTTAGAAATTTTGAGTTTTGGAGAAGAGAGTTGAGAATCTACTTTGGAACTGGTCGACATTTTTTCTTTACAGAGAATTGTGTTTTAGAGAGAGAAAATATTTTGAGAGAGTTTTTTTTAATTTTTTCAGCCGATAGAAACAATGTCTTTGATCAAGTAGTAGAATAGGGAAGGGTTTAGGTTTATCGGGAAGGGGAACGGGTTGATGGGATTGGAAAAAGCTGCTACTACTTATGACGCATAGGAGCTGACGCCATCACGGTTCAAAGAATTTGAGTTTTAAAAGTTTTACACTAATCCAGCGCCAAGTGAGGGTGATTAGTAACAAATTAGGCCACGTAAGACAACATTATATTCAGTAAGTGATATAGAATATGTACCTGAATGTCCATGCACCAATTTCGTCAATTATATCCTAGATTTCAAAAATTTGCCAGTATCTAAGTCATGAAAACAGGTTCTGAACAGGTTAGCAAGCAAAACAATTAAGTTTTCATAGTAGAATCAACTAAGCAAAGTTAAGAAAAGTAAAAAAAAAAATAAAAAAAAATAAAAAAAAAAAAACTTCACTAGCCAATCATTGAGAGAACCAGGTGCTACATCGTTCATTGTATCTAGGTCATCCCTAGCTCAAGCCTGTTCTTTTCAAATTTTACCCTGTTCAATGCCTTAGTGAAGATATCTGCAATCTGATCCTCAGTCCTGCAGAAATTCATAGTAATTAGGCCTTTCTCAACATTGTCCCTTAAAAAGTGATGCCTAATATCAATGTGTTTTGTTCTCTTGTGCTGGACCGGGTTCTTGGCAATATTGACTACACTGGTATTGTCACAAAGATTGGAACTGGTCCACACTTGATTCCAAAGTCCTCCAACTGCTGCTTGATCCATAATAACTGTGAACAACATAGAGCAGCTGCTATATATTCAGCTTCAGCTGTGGATAATGCCACTGAATTTTGTTTCTTTGTAGCCCATGAAACTAAACAAGGACCTAGGAAGTGCATCATCCCAGATGTCCTTTTCATATCAACCAAGTGACCAGCATAGTCAGCATCAACATACCCAATAAGATCAAAACTACCGCCTTTTGGGTACCATAAACCAAGATCTTGAGTTCCTTTAAAATATCTCAAGATTCTCTTGACTGCAGTTAAGTGTGACTCCTTTGGTTTTGACTGGAACCTTGCACATAACCCCACACTATAAATAATATCTGGACGACTTGCAGTTAAATACAGCAAAGAACCAATCATTCCTCTGTACTTAGTTTCATCAATTGAAGCACCAGTTTCATCAAGATCTATCTTCGTTCCAGGAGCAATAGGTGTGTTCATATCCTTAGCAGACTTCATATCATACTTCCTTAGTAGCTCTTTGATGTACTTCTGCTGGTGGATCATTGTGCCTTCCTAAGATTGCTTGATTTGTAAGCCTAAGAAGAAATTTAGCTCACCCATCATACTCATCTCAAATTCATTTCCCATCAGATCGGCAAACTCCTTGCAAAGGTTCTCATTAGTAGCACCAAAGATGATATCGTCTACATACACTTGAACAATTAGCAGGTCCTTGGCTTTCTTCCTTAAAAACAAAGTATTGTCTATTTTGCCTCTAGTAAACTCATTCTTCAATAAGAATCTAGACATCTTCAATAAGAATCCAGACAATCTTTCATACCAAGCCCTAGGAGTCTGTTTCAACCCATACAGTGCCTTGTCAAGTTTGTAGACATGATCAGGAAACTCTGTACTTTCAAAACCAGGTGGTTGAATCACATACACCTCTTCATTCAAATAACCATTAAGGAATGCACTTTTCACATCCATCTGGTACAGCTTAAACTCCATATAGGCTGCAAAAGCAATAAGCATCCTAATGGCCTCCATTCTTGAAACAGGTGCAAAGGTTTCATCATAATCGATTCCTTCTTCTTGGCTGTAACCTTGAACCACCAATCTTGCCTTCTTCCTTGTTATGTTCATCCAGCTTGTTTCTAAAGACCCATTGAGTACCAATGATGGACATGTCCGTTGATCGAGGGACCAGGTATCATACCTTACTACGTTCAAACTGATGAAGTTCCTCTTGCATAGCAATCACCCAGTCGGGATCCTCAAGTGCTTCACGTACATTCTTTGGTTCTATTGAGGACAGAAACGCAAAGAATGCACAGAAGTTCTTCAAAGCTCTTCTAGTAACCACTCCAGTATTTAGATCAGACATGAGGTTCTCCAGTAGGTGAGAGCTTTGATATCTCCAAGGTTTAGATTGAATCTGCTGAGTGTCGTTCCCAGGACGAGCTGAGTCATCTAGGTCTTCTTCATTTTGCTCTTCAGTTCCCCCTGTCTGATTGCCTTCTAATTCCCCTTAAGTTTGATCCTTATCATCCTGATAATTTTTAACTTCATTCAATCTCTCAGGGTCTTCAGCAAGTTCATCTCTTGCAAGACCAATCTCCTGTTCATCATCTTCTTGTCTGTTTATAACACTTTCAGATTCATCAAATACCACATGCACACTTTCTTCTACAGTCAAGGTCCCCTTGTTGAACACTTTATAAGCTTTACTTTGTGAAGAATATCCTAAGAAGATGGCTTCATCACTTCTAGCATCAAACTTTCCTAAAGGTTCTTTCCCGTTGTTATGCACGAAACACTTGCACCCAAAAGCTCTGAGATGTGTAATATTAGGTTTCCTGCATCTAATCAGCTCATAGGGAGTTTTCTCTAACAAAAGACGGATAGAACATCGATTCAGCAAGTAGCAAGCGGTGTTGACTGATTTAGCCCAAAAATTCTTCAATAGACTGCTTGACAACAATAATGTTCTAGCCATGTCCTCCAAGGACCTGTTCTTCCTTTCAACTACCCCATTCTGCTGAGGGATGCTTGGTGCAGAGAAGTTGTGATCCACACCATGTTTGTTACAATATTCAGCAAACTTAGCATTCTCAAATTCTGTACCATGGTCGGACCTTATACACACCAGTTGCAACCCCAGTTTCTGCTGATTGATTCTGACCCAGTCCTCGAACATATCATATGGTCATCCTTAGATCTCAGGAACAAGGTCCATCTGTATCTGGAGTAATCATCAACTATTACCATTACGAACCTCTTACCTCCTCTGCTCCTTACCCTCATTGGTCCACACAAGTCCATGTGAAGCAGCTCAAGTGGTTTTGATGTACTAACCACTTTCTTTGACATGAATGAAAATCTTACATGTTTCCCCCTCACAGAAGCATCACAAATCTTGATGTCATTGAACCTCTTGCTTGGCATTCCACGAACCAGGTCCTTTGACACCAACTTATTCAATTGAGTCAAGCTTGCATGTCCCAGTCTCGTGTGCCACAACTGACTATCATTCTCTAACACATTCAGACAAGTCAAATTATTCTCAGGAAGAGAACCTAATGTTGCCTTGTACACATTATTAGCTCGTTTCCCTTCCATTATCACTTCACCAGTCTACAGGTTCTTTACAGTACAACCTACAGAGGTGAAACTCACTGAGTTTCCTCTATCACATAGCTGAGAGATACTTAGAAGATTGTACCTCAATCCATCCACACAGAGTACATTGTCAATAGCACGATTTAGGGATCTCCCAACTTTTTCAATTCCAACAATTTCACCGCTCTTTCCTCCTCCAAAAGCCACACTACCCCCCTTGAAATGCTGCGAGTGAGAGAAAGTTTCTACTATCTCCTGTCATGTGCCTGGAACACCCACTATCAAGAATCCAGCTTGGGTTGTTCCATCCCACTCCAGCATGCAAAAGAAAATCAAGGGTTAGTAACAGGAACCCAGACTAGCTTGGGTCCCTATTTGTTATCGAATGGATGAATTAAATCTTTTCTAGCCCAATAAGGTAAAACCAATTTTTTATTCTTTTTCACTGCACCTTTTGCAACACTGCATTCATTCTTGAAATGTCCAGTCTTACCACACAAGCAGTAGAGTTTGTTGTAAGGAAGTCCTACATATTTACTATTAGGGTTCCAAGCAGGCAAATGTTTCCTATGTCCTAATCAAGTTTTACCTATATTATGATTTTCATGCAACCAATTCAAATCTTCAGAAGACTTGTTCCATTTAGTGAGTCTGGTGAGCTCAGAGTTAGCTTTTTCAAACTTTTCCTGAAGAACCCGGTTCTTCTCAGTTTCCTGATGCAGAGCCTGATTTTTCTTTTTAAGCTCAGTTTCAAGGTTGATTTGAGCCTCACTAACTCCTTGCTTACCAGAAACTTCTTTCAATTTTTGATTCTCAAGTTCGAGTGCAGAACCTAGCTTCTTCTCACAAAGCACCTGTTCCTTTAATTGAAGAGTTTCTAATTCAAGGGCTGAGACTTTCTGTTTTAGTTCAAAAACTTGAGTTTCACTAGCAATTAATTCCTTTTTAAGATCAGTTTTAGCTTTTTCCAAGTTTTTATTTCTCATTGAAAAATCAGACACAACTAACATCAGTTGGTCCTTCTCAGAAAGTGCTTGTTCTTTCAGACCTCAAAGTTTCAATCTCTTCAATTAAGGTCAAGGCAAGCAAATTTAATTCCCTAGAAGAAAAAAGTATGAAGTCTAGTTTTCAGTTCATCGAGACTTACCTCAGGTGTATCATCAATCGAAGGTTCATTATCAGCCATCAGTGCCAATAGAGAGTCATCTTCTGGTTCTTCTTCTTCTTCATCACTTTTATTTTCAGAAGGCCCCCATGTTGTATAGAATGCCTCTTTCTTCTTCCTCCTTAATGCTCTGAAGTTGGGAGGACGTTTGGTCTTTTTAGGTTCATTCTCCTTGGAAGCTCCAGACCTTTTCCACTCAATATCTCACAATGGGCAATCCTTTATAGCATGATCCTTCTTATTACACTTAAAACACCCTGAGTCGTCGGGATTTTCAATTATGTTATTCTTGGGCACGAGTGGCTCTAGTTCTTCTTCTTTCGAAGCCTAATGTCTTTCGTACAGCATTAACTAGTGCCATCTCATGCTCGGATACTTCATACTTAGAACCTCCAGTTGCTTCTAGAGCTAGGTTCTTCTCCTTCTTAGGTTCCACCTTCATCTTTGACTGTTTCATAAGCTCATGGGTTTTCAGACTACCAACGTGTTCGTCTAGTTCAATCTTACCCAGTTCCTTGGACTCAATGATAGCTGTAACCTTTGATTCCCATGAATCAGGTAGAATCCTGATCACTTTTTCGACCAAATCTTCATTAGTTAGAACCATACATAGTGACTTCATCTCGTTTGTTATGATCGTGAACCTAGTCATCATATCCCGGATAGACTCAGATTCATTCATAACAAATAACTCGAACTTTCTTTTCAGCATTTGGATCCTTGATTTCTTTATACATGAAGTTCCTTTATGAGAAATTTGTAGAGCATCCCAAATCTCTTTGGCAGTCTTGTATGAAGAAACTATGTTGTACTCATCAGGACCAAGTTCACATATGATGAGCCTCTTAGCTTTTGCATTCTTCTCGACCATCTTTAAATCAGCATCCGTGTATTCAGATATCTCCTTGGGAACAGTTTCCACGTTAGGTGGCTGTCCAACGGTTCTGCTTGGGATAAGAGGTCCATCCTTGGTAGTGATCCATAGCTGAAAGTCTTCAGCTTGAATAAAGTCTTCATTCTACCTTTCCACCATCCATAGTATTGGCCATTGAATTGAGGAGTCTTATTGACAGATTTTCCTTCGGTGATTATCGGTGGTGCACTCATTGTTCAGATCCTTCTCAAGTTGTTAATCTTTCTTTGAGAGAACCTGCTCTGATACCACTTGTTGCACTTGGTGCACCTTTATAAGACACTAGAGGGGGTGAATAGTGTCCTTACCGGAATTTTAAAACCTAAAACTTGCTTTTAACTTTCTGCGCCTAACTCACAAAGAACCATGTTCCTTGCAAGTTTCACCTATCTCTGAAACTAAACAAATTGCAGAAACATAAAGAACACAGAGATTTTTACGTGGAAAAATCCTTACTCAAGGGATAAAAAACCACGACCCAAACTCTTGGGATTTCAACTCTTCCACTAAAGAAAAACCCGGGCAAGTTTTAGACTACAACGTAATGTAATCAAGGAACTACAACCCCCTAGTACCTAGAACCTTCACAGCCACACGTTAGCTTGTTAGGTTACCTCTACTTAACCTCAAAAAGTAATCTCTACTTAATTCTTCTCAAACAAGCTGATAGATTACAACTCAATAGCCTATAACAAATAACTAAGACAACAGACTTATCTATGAAACTGCTCCTTCAGAAGGTTCTGCTGCTCAGCCTTTGTTCTTGCACACAAAGCTTCCCACGATCTGATTGTACTTGATATGCTCTGTTGAGATGTCTTTTGTGCATATAGAATTTGGCCAAATTAACTTGTATTTATAGGGACTAGACTTAGCCGGATCCAACTAAGTATAGGATTCCTTTTCCTCTTTGAAATCAGTTTAAACAAGGTTACCCATATTTTCTTATTTAAAAGCTAAGTTAATTTGCCTTAGTTCCCAATCCATTTACATTTAGGAACCGCGTCCTTCTCAGCACCGCTTCTAGCTTCTTCAACTTCCAGTAGGATTGGAACTTTGACTCCAGCTGTTCTCTTCTTTCCTTCTTCAGCTCTGACTAGATTAACTCGTTTGAACAGCTGGTCTTCTTACTTCGACTGTGAACCTTTTCATGGTCCACTTAGCACCAGGTCCTTTGTCATCTTCAAAACTCACCCTTCAACAATGGGCATCTTTATGGAAGGTTGGCCAAAAGAAGCCACATTGTAACAGCTTTGCCACCGTCCTTACTCCACCATGATGTCTTCCGTAAGGAGAAGAGTGGCACCCTTCCATTATAGCTTCTTGTTCGGACTCGGCAACACACCTCTGAATGATTCCACACACCCCAAAGAGATAAGGTGCATCATAATAATGGAATCTTGCATCCTTTGCTAGCTTCTTCTTTTGGTAGAATGTGAAGTCTTCGGGATAGATGGCTCGACTTGAATTCTCGGCTAGGCCGTGCTGGCACCCGACCACCTCCCCTAGACCTGACGGGAGAACCTTATTGACTGAATCGATATAAATAGTGTATAATTACATTGAAAAAAAATGAACCTAAATTAACAATGTAAGATAACTCTCAATGATAGACATATATACAACTGTCCGAATAATGCAACTAACTACCCAAAATACACAGGTTTAGAGGTTTCTAGATCCGACATCTAAGAAGTCCAAAAAGATATACCCATCTCCCGAAGGGAGCAAAATAAGATACAACTATAAAAGTTGTAGCTGGTGGCCTCAAAGAACAAGCTGGCTCACCATAGACAACTGAATACGTCATGCTCCTCACTCATGATACGTATTGGGTCCTAGAATGAAATCTTCCGAAACAAAAAGACAACAAATGAAACAAATAGGGAGTGAGTCATAAGGACTCGGTAAGTGAGGACAAACTAGCGGCCTCAAAAAATAGCTACACTAGCCTGGGAAACAGAATCTTACAACAACCAGTAAATAAGTAATGCACATATAATCGGGGAAGCAGTCATGTACAGAAAGTCAACATACACAATGGTATGAAATGAAATATGAGGCAATAAGGTCACATGTGCCCGTAATCCCGTCCCGAAGTGGAATACTCCTGCATTCGAGGGGAATACAAGCTAATAACCAACTGGAGCGGAATACTCCTACTCATGGGGCAGAATACTCCTGCAGCCGATATAATATAAAGCTGAGGCGGAATACTCCTACACTCAGTATATGACCAACTGGAGCGGAATACTCCTACTCCTGGGGTGGAATACTCCTGCACCCGATATAATATAAAGCTGAGGTGGAATACTCCTGTCTCAGTATATGACCAACTGGAGCGGAATACTCCTACTCCTGGGGCAGAACACTTCTGCACCCGATATAATATAAAGCTGAGGCAGAATACCTCTGCACTTAGTATATGACCAACTAGAGCGGAATACTCCTACTCTTGGGACGGAATACTACTGCACACGATATAATATAAAGCTAATTGGAATACTCCTATACTCACTATATGACCAGCTGGAGCGGAATACTCCTACTCCTGCACTCATTTATGACATAGCAGCCCATAACCAGAAAACATGATATATGAATGCATTTCAAGGATGTAGCATAATAAGTACGCCCTGTCGGCAGCTATTCACGTAAAGAATACGTGAATAGAATATCCATAAGGCCAAAGGCCATCAAAGAAATAGATATAATAACTTACCTTGTTCTAAAGTTAGCACTATTACTCAACAACCGGTTTGTCCTTCGGATACATTGCTAAACGATCCAGCTCTATTCAATAAGCAGAAAAAAAAAATATCAAATAAGGCTAAAGGCTTCATTCCTTACGTCTTAGAACAAATCGGCCCGGAACCTGACACCCCATTCGCATACGCGATATTGCAGTCCAGACCTACGTATATGGTTCAAAAGTACATAACCAAACTTTAAATAAATTATATTTGTCGGTTGCCCATAACTCCCTGAGTTCGAATATGTAATTAATTTCAATATCGGGGTCCAATTAACCCTTTAAACTATCAATTTAACTTATTGGAACGATGTCTAATATCTAGATTTCTACTATCAAAATATATTTAAACACACGTAATAAATTAAAATAATAAATTAATTTCATTATCTGGTTGTTTCAGGGTAAAAATTCTATTTTTTTATTCTCCGTTTCCTTTTCTTTCTCTCTTTTCTGTCAATTTTTTTGTTTATCTGTGTTCCTCTGTCTCTTTCTTATTTTTATTCTCATATATGCCTTTAAGCTAAGGGATAAACCCCTTAGCCACCTCTTCCCTCATTGAATATCCTTTCCTTTCTTTTTTGTGTTTAATCTTCTCCTTTTTCCTTTTTTTTTTTTGGTGGAAAACTTGCTACTTGCTACTGTGACGAAAATTAAAACGCAACCCTATGAAATTCATAATGATTCCAAATTTCTCAATAAAGTTATACAAAATTTATATGACGTACTCACTAAGACAAATCTCAAATCGGATTTCCGAACTCAAGATACGAATTAAATGGAAAAAATCAAATTCTTAACTTTCGGGACTTTAGCGGAAACTATCTGAACGACCTCGGAATTCACTTCTGAAAGTTCACAAAGGTCATAAATAACCATATGAGCCTAACGACGCTTTCGGATTTCAAATCGGAGCTCATTCGCCAAAATCAAGCTCGAAAACCTCTTTTTAAGATTTACCGACAACGGAAATTGGAACTTTCGATACCTACCAAACGTGGTTTGATTCAATTCAAACTTTGCAAACAAGTCCCATTGGACCTTTCAAAGATTTCCTAAATTTTAAAACGTTTAGCTAAGGTCGTTTCAATAGACCTCTCCCACTACGAAATTTGCTAGATCACCGTACCAAGGGATGGGTTCCCAAGACACGACCAAGATCCTCTCATCTGGAAATGCATCATTTATCTCAATTTCTTCTTTTGGCCTACCCTCCTCCTCCAAGTGGGACAAGTGGTCTGCCACTTAGTTTTTGGTCAGTTTTTATTGAGAACTTCATTAGCAAATTCTTGGAGGAGCAACGACCATAATATAAGCCCTGCCTTTGAGTCTTTCTTTGCTATCAAGTACCGAATAGCAGAATGATCGGTATGAACAACTATCTTCGATCCCACTAAATATGATCGAAAATTCTTAAAGTCAAACACAATTGCCAAAAGCTCTTTCTCCATCACCGTGTAATTCAATGGAGCTTCATTCATTGTCTTGCTTGCATAATAAATGGGATGGAACATCTTGTCCACCCGTTGACCTAGTATGGCTCCCAAGGCCACATCACTAGCGTCACACATAAGCTCGAACAGAAGCTTCAAATTACGACTCACAATGATTAGTGCGGTTGTTAACCTTTTTTTCACTTCTTAAAAGGCTTCTAGACAAGCCTTGTCAAACACAAACTTGGCATCTTTCTCCAAAAGATTGCACATTGGATTTACAACTTTGGAGAAGTCTTTTATAAAGCGACGATAGAATCCCGCATGCGCTAAGAAATTTCAAACTCCCTTCACAGTCATTGGAGGTGGAAGCTTGGAAATCACCTCAATTTTTGCTTGGTCCACCTCAATACCTTTCTTGGAAACTTTGTGCCCCAACACTATGCCCTCTTGCACTAGGAAATGATGTTTTTCCCAGTTTAGCACAAGTCTCGTTTCTTCACATCTTTCTAGCCCCTTCTCTAAATTTGACAAGCAATCATAATACGAATCTCCAACCACTGAGAAATCATCCATGAATACTTAAAAAAAGTTTTCCACCATATCGTGAAAAAGAGCTAGCGTACACCTTTGAAATGTGGCGAGAGCATTGCAAAGACCGAATGGAATCTTGCGGAATGCAAAAGTACCATAGGGACAAGTAAAAATAGTCTTTTCTTGGTCATCGACTTCGATGGATATTTGATTGTAACCGGAGTATCCATCCAAGAAGCAATAATAAGCATGACCTGCCTATCGATCAAGCATTTGGTCAATAAATGGCAAAGGGAAATGGTCCTTCCTTGTTGCGGTGTTTAGCTTCCGGTAATCCATACACACTCTCCACCCGGTCATGGCTCTAGTAGCTATGGATTCCCCCTTCTCATTAAGAATCACTGTCATCCCTCATTTATTGGGTACACATTGCACCGGTGACATCCAGTTCCTATCAGACAATAGGACAATAACACCCGTATATAGCCACTTAATGATCTCCTTTTTCACTATTTCTTGTATAGGAGGATTCAATCTCCTTTGATGCTCTACACTCGGTCTACACCCCTCTTCAAGTAGAATCTTGGGTGTACACACACCCGGGTAAATCCCCCATATATCCGCCAAGGTCCGCCCAATAGCTTTGATTCTCATCTTAACCACTTCAACAAGTTTGGCTTCTTGGGTTTTGGATAAGTGGGATGGAATGATTATGAATAGAGTGGAGTTTGGATTGAGGAAGGTGTATCTCAAATGGGATGGTAGGACTTTTAGCTCAAGTTTTGGTGGTTCTTCTATGGATGGTTTTGTAGGTGGGATTTCTCGGTTTTTGAGGTCTAAGGATAGCTTTTTGGGTACATAAGGTTTTGATCAAAAGCCCTCTAACGCCTTTACTACCTCCGCTATACTTTCTTCACTCTCCACATCAATATTCTAAATCACCGTTTCCAATGTGTCTTCTTGACAACCTAAGACACTTTCCTTTTCAACAACTGCATCAATCACCATATCACATAAGAAAAAATGGCATCATCATCCATGGGTTGTTTCAAAGTTTTGCAAATATGGAATACGGCTTTCTCTCCATTGAATCTAAAAGTGAGCTCACCTCTCTCTACATCACAAAGAGCTCTTCGGGTAGCTAAGAATGATCTCCCAAGAATGATAGGCACCTCAAAATCCATGGGACAATCAAGAATGACAAAATCTGTCGGAAAGAAAGAATTTTCCACTTTCACCAACACATATCAATAATCCCAATTGGACTCTTTATTGAACAATCAGATATTTACAAGTTCATTGTTGTTGGTCTTGGTGCCTTTGTATCCAATATTTTGTATACCGCATATGGCATCAAATTGATGCTCGCACTAAGGTCAAACAAGGCCTTCTTGAAGTGTCTCCCACCAATACTGCATGGAATAGTAAAAGCTTAAGAATCTACCATCTTTTGTGCCGCATGCTTTGACACAATTGCACTAACTTGTTGAGTAACCTTGATTGTCTCGAAATCTCTATAGGTCTTCTTGGTCACCCAGTCTTTCATGAATTTAAAAACACTAGGGATTTGTCCCAACGCATCAACCAAAGGTATGTTGATGGAAGTTGTTGCTATATTTTTCCAAATTTTCTTGCATGAGAGATTTTTCTTTGTTTGTTGCTTCTTTGAGGGAATGGAAGGGTTGCTTTAGGTATGGAGCTCGGTTTAGGAAGGCTTTCTTTGGGTGGTGGAGTTTTTTTTGGTTTGGCCATTTGGTAGTGATGTTTTGGGAGGGTAGACTTTTGAGTGACTTCTTCAACATCATCTTCTTCTTCTTGCCTCTCTGCATTTTCTTGCACCATCTCCTCATTAGCTTCATCACCATTCAACTCAACACCCACATGATCATTATGAACTCTAATCTCCACATCACCATTACTCTTAGCTTTTGGATTTTTGCATGTCTTGCCACTTTGAGTTTTGATAGCCATGACTTGGTCTTTACCGCCTCTCTTAGGATTCACTATCGTATCACTTGGTAATGCTCATTGCGGCATTTGATTGACTTAATGTGAAAGTTGGCTCATTTGTGATTCAAGGTCCTTGATGGAAGTAGAATGAGATGTCATGGTTTGCTTCATGTCTTTCATATCTCCGGTGTACCTATGTTTGTTCTTGAGCATTTGATTCATCAAATTTTTCAATTTTGTAGGAGCCTTTTCTTCATGATCATGTTGTTTGAAAAGAGGTCTTGGAGCATATTGTTGAGAAGAACCAGCTCCTCTCCCTTCTTATTACCGCTCCAATTTCCTCTTCCTTGACTTGGTCTCCATCGTCTTTATGGTTGGTAGGGTTGTTGATAAGGTCTTTGATAACCACCTTGATCATACCCTTTTTAGCCTTGGTAGTAGCCCACATAATTTGCTTATTCACCTTCTTGAACATTATAGCATTGCTCTGGGTAGTATCCTTCTTGCCGCGTTGGAGAAGGGAGAAAGGAACACCCCCCGGGGCTACATAACCCATTGGAGCCACTTGATGCACGTCATTTGTTGTGTGAAGATTCTCTACTTTGTTGACTTTTTTTTCATTTGCTTCCTTATCCACCTTAGAAATTTTGTTCATGAGTTCAGCGGAGGTTAAGATTCTTGCCATCTTCTCATCTTGAGCTTCCGATCTCTCCATCAGCAAGGGACTTATCCCACTTTCTCTACTCGGACTTTAGCTCTTGATTGCTATTATTGCGATTACTTGGTCACTTTGTCTAGAATCTCTTTTACCTCTTCATATCTCTTATCCATGGTGGCACCATCACAAAGAGCGTCTAAAGCGAATTGATACATCTTGTTCAACCCTTGATAAAAACATTGCAACAACATGTTTCCATTAAAGCCATGGTTAGGACATGGAAGAAAAACATCTTGAAAAGCCTCCCAAGCCTCGGTCAAAGAATCGGATGCATCTTGCTCAAACATATAAACCTTGTCTCTCAATGAAGCTTGCATCCCTTTTGGTGAAAAGTTTGCTAGAAATTGCTTCACTAGTTCTTGCCATGTAAAAATGAAATTTCTCGGCAACTTGTTCAACCACTTTTTGGACTTCTCAGTGAGAGAATAGGGAAATACTCTTAACCTCAATGATTCTTCCGAAACCCTTGCTGGCTTGTAGAGATTACAAGTTTGTACAAAATTTCTCAAGTGATCATTTGTAGTTGCATCTTCATTCTTGGCACCATTAAATAACCCATGTTGTTCACGACCTTGTAAAATGACATTTGGAGCACTAAACAAGCATTGCCATGAATAGGTGGAGGAACTATGGCACTTGCAAAACTATTCATATCAACTTCCTCTTCGGGCTCTTTATCATCTTCGGAGTCTTGCATATCTTGTTGGTAGTTTCGACCACCTCTAGCATACTCTTGATTCCGGTTGACATTGCAAGAATTCACTCTATTGACATTGCCCCCTCGGTTGACCTTGGCTCTACCTCCACAGTTTGCACCCCGACCACCTTGGTTTACAGCTCAGCCACCTTGGTTTGCATTGTTTCCACCCCGATTAGCATTATCTGTAACACCAACATCTTTCCCACGATTTCCTTCTCCATCCGCTTGTACCCCCGCATTTTCTTTAGCACTCGCATTTGGTTGAGCAGAAGGATTATCACATTGAGGTGCCACATTTTCAACTTGAGGATCATTAGCTTTCTCTTGAGGATCATCATCATGTACTTGCTCGACATGAAGCGGATAACCCTCTTTGTTGAGCTCTACATGGAACTCTTCATCATATTCTTCTTCATAACCTTGCGGATTCCCATGTTTTTGATTATAATAATGGTTGTAATTGGGATTCTGCAAGTTCCAATTAGGATTTCTCCTATTCACCTACACAAGGTGAAACAAAAACAAAAGTAAAATGCAAGGACTTATGCACTGAACTACTTTGGTTAACTAATACAGCTCAATATTGAAATCGTAGTTCCCCAAAAATAGCACCAAAATTTGATCCATGCTCAATCCTACACCATTAATGGTAAGGGGCGATCGTCAAAGTATAATACCCGATATAAGATGGTGTCGATTTTCCAAAGGAACTAGCTTGTCAAGTAAGAGAGTTGCAAATAGAAATTCAAATGAAGCTTAGTATTGAATCGTAGAAATGAAAATGTTTGATATACTTCTACGTTAAACTACAGTGCATACAAATTAAAGCGAGTAATTTATTCTATATTATAGAGCTAGGAGTGTAAACGGCTAAAAGTGATTTCCAACCAACGGGTGTATTCATTTGACCTTCCCAATACGAGTATAATTATGGTAGAGTCGGTCGAATATAATCTCTAGAATCCTCTCGGCCTAATAGAGATTTATCTCACCCCGTTCGCCAAAGCCTTAGTTGAGCGCATAAAGCACTACTCAAGAACCCGAGGAAAGGAGACCTCTTCCGAGCATAACTCCTTTTAGATGGGTTAGTCTATGCAATAGCCTATCAACCCAAATCCTCATCAACTCCACTATTCTACACTAACTAATCTCTCCCGAGTCTTTAATTAATAAAGTAGATAAGAAATCCCAAATATCATAGATTTAAAATTTTGATGTTATTGTAATGGGGAGTTGGATAATCGCTACTTATGTTATGGTTAGTGAAATTGAACAATACCTATTGATTTTCTATCACTTATAGCATGTTTATACCCCTAGTTATGAGTTTAGTTACTCATACTAGAGGTTCAAATCAAAGCAATAAATATGTAATAAAATGATGAAATGATTCTATACATAAATCTTGAATTGATATATGAATCAAGATTCAAAGATACAAGTTAAAAAGCTTACAAAGAGATCAAAAGACTTCTACTTGGCTCTCAAAATTTCCTTCTATGTGTAGAGTTTGTAATATGGAATGAGTCTTTGTTAAAACCCTAGCTTTAGCTATTTATACAAGCTGAAAACGCAAAAATAGTGCTGAGGCGGTCCGCCTGCAGTATAGGCAATCCGCTTCTTCCTGGGCTTTAATATCCTACTCTCTGAAGTTTTCCAAGCGCTACGCCTCTAATTCTAGGTGGGTCACCTCAAGTAGTGCCTTGATTTTTGGCTCTTTGTTTCTTCCTTAGGCGGGGCGCCTCATGCTGTGCTTCATGATCTTCACACTTTGGCTCCAATTCTTGCTCTTTAGCTTCAATCTTCAACCAATGCTCATGCAAACTCATTACAACCTGAAACTAAGAAATTTTACGATATTAACAACACCAAATGTTGCCTTTGGATTAATAAAATGAAAGCTTAAAGTAGTCTTTAAGTTGGTAAAATACCAACTTATCACGAGTCGGCACATATGAGCCCAATAGAGTTTATTAAGAAATTTTTTACGGAAGTTGTAGAAATTTTCAGTGGCCTAAGGACCAATGGAGGAGTATCAGAATAATTTAAAGTTTTTGAGAAAATATTTCAGTCTCTCAACATGATATTTTACATCAAGAAGATGGTTCTTGAGGCTACTAAGTATCTTAGCACTTTGAGACTTGAAGATCTAGAATGTGAATTTGTGACATATGAGATGTCCTAAAGTAATAGAAAGATGACACAGTGGAAAAGGCGTCATAAGAAAAGGATGAACAACCAAAGGAACAAGAATAGAGTTCTAATTTGACCAAAAAAAACTCTAACATGTCAGATTACATAAGTATAAAAAAAAGAAGCGGAGATAAAGATGATTCTTGCTTTGTTAAAGATGTAATTGAAAGCAACAATGAGTTAAGGAATATTCAAATTGATTTGTCAATAAGTATTGGGATTGCAAAAGATGATGATTTAGGCTAAATAATATTTTTCTAAAAGATGTTAGTGTTTTACAAGAAAAAGTATTTAAAGGTCAAGATAAATCTAGCCATGAAATAAGCAAGTTTTTTCATCAAGAAAAAATTTCTGGATCAACCAAGATCGAAGTAGGTTTAGTTAAGGGTCCAGAACCAATAGACAAGATCATGATTATTGATATTGATGATGCAATAGATTTTGAGCCATTGACCGACACTATCCGTTCTGAGCAACATAAGAAATTGACATCAGCAATAAAGTATTTAGTCCACCACATGCGAAAAGTTCGATTGAAATTGAATGAATTTTCAAGAGTAAATATAAATTAATTGAAGAAGTAGATCACTTTCAGGCAAGCTTGCTTGTTTACAAATTACAAGCAGATGGAAAATGTTGGTAAAACTTTGAAGAATATGGACAAAGCCGAATCAAGGTTGACTTTGGTTGCGTAAATTTTTGAATTTTACAAAACATAGCACTCATAATTTTATTGATAAGACATATTTCAGGAGATTGATACAAAGTCTATGGTCAGTCCTTAAAACCTCCCATCAAATTCTAGTGCCAACATTTTCTCTGCATTAGTACTCCACTAGACCACCTCCATTGACAAATGAAGTATGAACTAGATCATACTGTCAACATCTCTACTAGTTCTGCTATTTTGAAATGGACAAATAAACTATGAAGTTGGTTTGTTACTACGTATTGGGATAATCAGTCAAATTCGGCACAAATATGATCACGCTCAAAACTCGTCCTCGAAAGGATAAGCGATCGTTGTAAATATAATTCTTTTGAAGTTCGTAGTCGATCCCACAAGGAGGAAACATCTAGCTTTAACTATTTTTGTCTTGCTAAATAAATAATTTCAACAATTTACAAAGGGTAATGCTAATTTCTAAATTGAAACTAAACAATTAAGTAATATTGATTAAATAAAAATACCCAAGTAAAATGATTAGAAGAAAATTCAAGAAGAAAGAGTCTAGGTTCTATCTAGTACTCTCTCTGTTTAAGTTTATTTGTCCAAATTCAACTTTACACTACAACCAAGATAAAATAAGAAAAATTAAAATTGACAAATCTATCCTTATTTATTATACTTTGTTGTAGTTTCCAATTAATTGGAAAGGCATTTTGAAGAATTTGACCATTTAATGTCAAGGGTAAATTAGGAAGAACTTAGCTAATTTTATCTTGAATTACTAAAAGGACAAGTAAATTAAGAATTAGACTTTACTAAATTTGGACAAGTAAACTAAATTTGGACAAGTAAACTTAAACGGATGGACTACTTTCTTGTGCAATATTGCTCCATGCAACATTGGATTTATGCCATGTGTCCCACCATACATTTAATGGCTGAGCTGCCTTTGTGATGGCAGCCGTTTGCTAAACGTGCACAGTGTTCTAAACGATCCTTTTGCACATATGGCCCCCCGATTTGGTTAAAAACCAAAGCTAAAAGGGTGTATAATTAAATAAAACAAAAAAACAAAAGAAAGAAAATTATGAAACTGTTTTTTTCCTCATACGTTAATTAAATAATATTTTTTGAAAATTTTAAAATAAATATTAACTATTTATGTTTAACTTTTTTTTATATTTTTCAACTAAACTAGTTCGAAACTTAAGGAGTACAAAAATTTCAAGATAATTCATTGTGATTTACCAAAATTTTACTTTTAGAAGACTATAATTTTTCAGTGAATTAAATGTATGTTATTTGACAAATAACATAAGTATTTTAGAACATCTTTGTTATTTTTTAAAAATTAAAAAAAAAAAATCGAAACGTTATTGTACACATATATGGATCTCATATCATTGACGTCTTTGTGTGTGTTATTTGTAGATTCTTTTTATTTTTGCAATTAGAGCTTCTTTAATTCTGCACCCTTTAGTTCTGTTTTTAACCACATGGGGGGCCACTAATGCAAAAGGATGTTTTAGAACACTGTGCACGTTTGGAAAACGGCTGCCAACCTCATTTAGGCCTTTTAAATTAAGTTTCTGATCATAATTATTTTTAATTTAATGTTACACTGTACAAAGCATCTCAACCATTAAATGAATGTTGGGACACATGGCATGAAACTAATGTTGCATTGAACAATATTGAACAAAAAAATACTGAATAGGATCCGAACCCGTCTTCCTACAATCTCGACGATTATTTCTTATTGATCATGAGCTCTTTAATTACTACTGACTTAATAGCCTGATCAATTTTTTTCCAAATATTTGGCCATGGCTAATAAGTAATATATGAATTAACCATATTCATAACACAGAGAAACATGTTTAGCTGATATGGAAAAACAAGATGGAATGAAGTTTTGTAATTTTCAAAGCTTTTTGCAGAGACCAAGAAATCACCAAAAAGGATTTTCCTTTTAATGGACTTGCATGAAGCAACCTTAGAACTCTCTGAATGGATTAAATTTTAATTTAACACTTATTATTTTGATGCTTGAATAGTTGAATTGATATTGGCAGGAATGAAGTAATCGGCAAGCATATTGTGATCACAGTGATCATTACCAAGGTTAAAGAGTAGGAGTATTATTTTTCTCTTTCTTTCAATCTGCTAAATCATAAGTACCATAGATACTTTATTGGTAAAATCACAAGTCAAATCACTAGATCAACACGTGGCACACGCGAACGCAACGAGTCTGGTAGCTTTGGACATTACATATATGGGAACTGAAGAATTACTTAAGACCGGGGAAGTTCCCAACAAAATGTTTTCCACCGCAGCATGTTCAATGTCGGAATAATCCGATAAATATTGTCTTGCTGGGTGAAGAGATCAAGTCAAGTCAAATAAGAAATTTTAAATAAAGAGGGACTCCAGGGGTTGGTTTAACTGTTGGCAATATTAATTCACATGATTACAGTTTCGACCATCATGGTTTGTAGAGCAATATGACGGATCCTTATTAATGGAAACGTTATTAGGTCTTGTGATCACAACAACAACATCATACGACTACAAATATAGGAAATCACAAGAAATTAATTAGCAGATCTGCACTCAATCATAATCCTTAGCTACCATATCAAATTAGTGATTGAAATTGATGTACATATCTTAATTATTTCGGATTCTAGGAATTATATGGGATCTTTGTAATTATGTGTATATATACTTGTATTCTCCAAAAAAGTAAAATGGAATTCCTATTCTCACATATTAAACCTCTTATATGGCACCAGAGTAAGCCTTTGCTTAACAGTAATCTTGATCCTATTTCTTTCCTTCCGCCATGGCTACTGATCCAAAAACACCAGGTAGTTCATCACGCGCTACAATTACTAATAACTCCAACATAACATCAGACTCCAGTGAGGCTCTTATATGCATCAATGTTGCTGCGCAATTACCCTGGAAACTGACCTCCACCAATTTTGTTTTGAGGAAAGCCCAGTTACATTCTCTTCTCATCGGATATAATCTCATAGGCTATATCAATGGCTCAATCCAAATTTTTGATGATGAAACTAATTTTACTATGAGACAAGACAAATTGATTCTTCATCCCATATTGGCCTCTATGTTTGAGGCTATTGTACCATTCATAGCCTCTTCCCAAACCTCTCATCAAGCATATAATCTAGAAAACTTATGCAAACAAATCCAGGTCATGAATCATGTCACTCAAAGAACGCCTTTCTGTGATTCAACGAGGTGACCAAACCATAACTGCATATAGGTCTGGGCATAGAGCTGAGCCGGTTCGGAGCTCGGCTCGGCTCGATTGCCTTTTAGCTCAGCTCGGCTCGGCTCGGTCTCATTTAAAGTTCGGCTCGGCTCGGCTCGGCTCGGTCTCATTTAAAGTTCGGCTCGGCTCGGTTAAAGCTCGATCAAGCTCGGCTCGGTCAAAGCTCGATAAAGCTCGACTCGTTCAAAGTTCGGCTCGACACGATTAGCTTGATTAATCGTATAACTTTTTATTTAAAATATAAATTTCATTCATTAGGCTTAATTACCAAAAAAAATTAGAAATTTACGTGTTATTTAATATTTTAATGCAATAGCTAACAATTGATAAACTAATACTTTTATCCTTATATATGATTATGATCAAAAGAAAAATTAAAATATTATTTTTTATATTATAAGTATGGGGACCCAAAAAAAAGTCGGCTCGGGCTCGGTCAAACTATAGCAAGCTCGGTTGAGCTCGGCTCGGCTCGATAAGTATAAAGCTTGATTTGGCTGTGGCTCGATTAGGCTCGGCTCGCTCGCTCGATGCCCAGGCCTAACTGCATATCTTCAACAGATTTGCACTATGGTGGACGATCTTGTTGTTGCTTCGCCTATAGCAGAGGATGATCTCATCCTCTACACGCTGAATGGAGTTGGTCCTGATTACAAGGAAATAGATGCTGCTATTAAAGCTCGTGACACTTGTATTTCATTCCAAGATCTTCATGACAAACTCACTAATTTTGAATCCTACCTGGCCAAGTCAAAACCTGTGGGTTCTGATATCTCCATTGAAACAGTGAATGCAACAAATAAGTCACGTCAAACACAGCACTATAACAAAGGCTCTTACTCTAATCACAACCAGGTGAACATGTCTCACTCCAGCTCGGGACAACAGTGAGGAAATCAGAGATCTCGTAAGCCTTGCGTCATCTGCCAATTTTGTGAAAAGCCTGGACATTCTGCAAAGAGTTGTAACAAAGCAAAATCTATCCTACTTGGAAACCCACAGCAAATAATACTACAGTCTCTACTCCATCAACTCAAGGATGGTTAATGGATTTGGGTACTTCTCATCATGTCACCAATAACATTCAAAACTTATCCTTGTCTTCAGATTATGATGGCCCTGATGAAGTGCAAATAGGGGATGGATCAGGTTTGCACATTACACATTGGTTCATCCAAAATAAAATCCTCCTCACTTATGTTATACCTTCACAATGTCCTTTGCGTCCTAAAACTAAATCTAATTTGATTTTTGTTGGCAAATTCTACAACACTAACAATGTCTCTGTTGAATTCTTTCCACAATCTTTTCCTGTGAGGATCTAAGCACGGGGACAGTCTTGCTATAAGGACAGAATAGAGACGGTGTCTATGTTCTTCCACAGTCATCCCCACCTACAGTTTACAACACCATTAAAGCACCTATTATTGATTGGCATCGTCGACCATCCATCAGATAGAATTCTTCGTCACATCATCCGTACAGACTCTCTACCAGTGTCATCATCATCTTTCGAGTCAAAGTCTTGTGTCTCTGTGCTTGTAATATAAGCCATAGGCTTCCATTTAGCCAATCCATCTGCGTAGTTTATCTCCTTTAGAGTTGCTTTTTAATGATGTATGGGGCGCTGCTCCAGTTAATTTATTGACGATTTCAAGTATTATCTTATTTTTGTTGATCACTACTCTAAGTACATATGAATTTATCCTTTCAAGAGAAAATCTGATGTCACCAATTTATTTCCCAAATTCAAATCATTGGTTGAAAAACATTTTGCAAAATCAATTAAAACTCTTTTCACTATGGTGGCACAAAATATCTCAAACTAAAAGAGTTTTTTGCTACTCATAGAATCAGTCACCTAACATCACCACCATATACGCAACAACACAATGGCTATGCTGAAAGACGACACCTTCAAATAGTTGAAACTGGTCTAACCCTTCTTCATTAAGCTTCTTTACCTCAATCCTTCTGGTCACATGCTTTTCAAGCTGCCACTTATTTGACTAATCGTCTACCCACTCCGACACTTGACTATCAATCACCTTTCCAAAAGTTAATCGGTACTGCTCCTAACAGAAACAAATTGCATGTCTTTGGATGTCTCTGCTTTCCATGGTTGTGGCCATATGCAAATCACAAACTTGAACCTCGCTCTAAGCTGTGCATCTTTATTGGTTACTACTTAAATCAAAATGCCTATAAGTGTTATGAACCTGAGTCACAAAAAATCTTCATCTCTCATCATATTCAATTTGTGGAGGCTACCTTCCCAAGTTCATCACATTTGCTACAATCTCCTACAGTGAATGATCAAAGGAATGATGCAGCAAATACTGCTCCGCATTTTACATTACCAGTCCCTGTGAATAAGCCTGCACCTTCGACTTATCCAAGTGTGGATATCGTCATCTCTGCTCCTATGGGCAGCGATGCTCCCCAAGGCATTCCAGATCCTTCAACCTATTCTCCACCATGTCAAGCAGAACTTCAAATCCAGCAATGTCCCACACGTCTACATTCCATGACCACATGGTCTCGAAACAACATTTATAAGCCCAAACGAGTCTTCACAGCTACTAAACATCCCCTTAGTTCGTCCATTGAGCCATCATGTGTAACACAAGCTATAAAAGACCCTGAGTGGAGATCTGCCATGTCAGAAGAATTTAATGCACTTGTTAAGAATGGTACATGGGAACTTGTCCCTTTTCAACCTCATCTCAATATTATTGGTTGTAAGTAGATTTTCAGGATAAAGTGTAATGCAGATGGAACCATCAACCGCTATAAAATACGTTTTGTTGCTAAAGGCTTTCATCAGAGACCTGGGCTTGATTACCATTCCACATTCAGTCCTGTGATTAAAACGACTACCATCAGAATAGTTCTATGCATTGTATTGCAGCTTGGGTGGAAAATCAGGCAACTTGACGTCAATAATGCTTTTCTTCAAGGCTCATTACAAGAAGAAGTGTATATGAGTCAACCACCTGGGTTTGTTGACTCTACCAGGCCATCTCACATTTCCAAGCTAAAGCAAGCAATTTACGGCTTAAAACATATACCTGGAGCTTGGTACCGTGAATTAAGCCAATTTATTCTCTCGCTCGGGTTTATCCAGTCTCACAGTGATGCATCCTTGTTTATTTATGCTCATGGTTCCGTCCTTTGCTATTTCTGGTATATGTTGATGACCTAATGATCACAGAAAACTCCAATCAATTTTTGGCCAAAGTGGTTTCCACACTCTCTGCGCAGTTCTCCTTAAAGATCTAGGCAACTTAAATTATTTTCTACGGGTTGAACTCATCCCAACAACTAGGGGGCTCTTCCTATCACAACACAAGTATATCAGGGACATTCTTGACAGATTTGATTTGAGTGGTGCCAAGCCTGTTACATATTCAATGTCTACTTCTGTTGCGTTGAAATTGAAAAATGGCACTGCCTTTGCTACCCCAAACCTTATCGACAGTTAGTTGGCTCCTTACAATATCTTAATCTTACCCGCCTAGATATTTCATACGGTATTAATAAGCTGTCTCAATTCATATAGAATCCAACCATGACACACTGGCAGGCTCTCAAGTGAGTGTTATACTATTTTAGAGCTATAAGTTACCATGGTCTTTATCTTAGACGTGACTCTCCTTTAACTCTTCAAGCTTTTTCTGATGCGGATTGGGCGGAAACTTGGATGACCGAAGCTCTACATCTGCTTATATTGTTAACCTTGGCAACAATCCTATTTCTTGGAGATCCATGAAATAAAAAACTATAGCTCGTTCATCTACAGAAGCGGAGTACAGAGTTGTTGCCTTCATTTCTTCGGAACTTGCTTGGGTCCAAACCTTACTTCAAGAATTATGCTAGTGTCTAGCCTCACCTCCCACTATCTGACAATATCAGCACAACTTATGTTTGTGCCAACCCTATCTTTCACAGCAGAATGAAACATGTTTCTATTGATTTCCATTTTGTTCGTGATAGGGTCGCCAAGGGTCAGCTACGTGTTGCTCATGTATCCGCGAAAGACCAATTGGTAGATGCATTGACTAAACCGCTCTCCCGACAAAGGCTTGAACTTCTTCGATCCAAGATCGGCGTATTCGATGGATCCTCCACCTTGCGGGGGCGTGTTAGTGATACTACAGATATAGGAAATCACAAGAAATCAATTAGCAGATCTGCAATCAATCATAATCCCTTAAATAAAGCTACCATATAAAATTAGTGATTGTAATTAATGTATATATCTTAATTATTCAGGATTCTAGGAATTATATGGGATCTCGATTGATTGTAATTATGTGTATATATACTTGTATTCTCCAGTAAAGTCGCTACTAAAAAAAAGGGATTTTCGACCGCCAAATCGGTATCTTCGACCGATTGAGGTGGTCGAACAAAATTAGGTCGAAATAGCCCTTCGACCGATTTTCGGTCGAAATTTCGACCGACTTTCGGTCGAAGAACATGGACCATTTTTTTTTAAAGTGACCAGTTCTTCAACCGAAAGTCGGTCGAAGGTCGGTTGACGTTCGACCGAATTTCGGTCGATAAGCCTTCGACCTTCGACCGAAATTCGGTCGAAAGGTTTGTAAATTGTTTTGACCAACCTTTCGACCGAAAGTCAGTCAAAAATCTGTAAAAACCTGCAACATAAAATCTAAAATTAGCCCTACACCACCTGTAAATTCAGCAACACGCAGAAAAATCAGACAAAACACATTCATAAACGATATTCAACAAGGCTAACAAAGCCAAACAATAGAAACAAGTCTTTCAACATTAGTTCTAGTGTTACAATTATCAAACAAACTTAACAAACAGTTTAAGGTTCAACTATCACTACTACTGGCTAGAACCCGAACTAGACTCGGCATCAGACTCAGACGACGAACGGTGTCGACGTCTGCTCTTTCGCTTTTCTTTGCCTTTTTTTTTGTTAATGAGGATTTGTTGCATCATTTCATGCATTTCTCTTTGATGAGCCTCCTGTGCTAAGCGCATAGCTTCATTTTGTCTCTTCAGCTCTTCGATCTCCTCTTTCATCCGAGTCATTTCTCCAGGATCAGCAGAGCTTGAAGGAGCAGTAGAACACGAGCCCAAATAGTTCGATTTATGCTTGCCAGATGAATACAGAGTTGCAAGGCCATATGCGGACCCCTTCTACACCCCCTCCGACCGCTTCCAACCATAAATTGGTTTCTTGCTCGAGCGTTAGGGGTGCTGGGGTACTGCTTCCGCATTCAGATTGTTGAGTCGAGGTCCAGTCTTCAACGGCCTTTGTAGCTCTTTCTTGAAAAACAGAAATATATCAACGGTACAAATATGAAGTATAAACGTTGAAGGATTGGCGCGAAAAAAGTTTGAATTTAATAACTTACCCAAGTCTCTTTTGCGCGGGGCTCGACCCAGACTTCTCCGCCCTTTTTATCACTCTTGATATGTCGGATCTTGTGCATTTCAGAGATTGGAATTGTCCGATTTTCTTTCTTTTCCTACAAATTAAAGAAGAGAACAAGTTAGATAAAAAATAAACGATTATAGTAATTCATATAAATTAAATTACTTTACCAAGCGCATCTTCTGCGTCGCAGCGCTAACTGAGCCACCGGTATGGAGCGATCCACCCTTACTTGATGCTTGCGCTTTCTTCCCTTGTTCGCTCTTCTTCTGAAATTCGAGAGTCTCCCAATATTGCTGCAGCTCTCTCCATTGATGATCATAGAGGAAGCCGGGCATTTTTCCCTTTTTATGCGCAACATACATTGCGTTCTTGAATAACTCGCCGCATTTCTTTGGGAAGTTGGAACGGATTTTATAGTCCAGAGCCGGATACCACTTACACTCAGCCTGGCAATATTCATCAAAATATTTTATTTAAACATAATCATTAGAAAAACCGCAATTAGTAATAAACCTGATGCATATTTATCACCTCAAAAGCCTGCATTATCTGCTGCTTTACTTGAGGGGGCACAGCGCCCCAGGATGGCCACGATTCTTTCTATTGAGATCTCAAGCATCTCGTCAGTAAAGGAGTAGCATCAGTGTTGGGGCAAAAGCTACATAAAAATCAGAAACGTTAATAGAAATACTAACAATTAAATGTTAACTAATTACTAAATAGATAAGAACTTCAAAAATAAGATACTTACCTGTTATCCCCCTCGGGATAAATAATCAACCGCCCTCCTTCCCATGTGCCAGGCTCACCGATGTAATACGGCGATCTCGGATCATAGTAAGCAATCTCCTGCTGGACCGATGGGCCGGTAGAGCTAGATGGGTCTGAAGGCGGCTGAGTCGACCCAGACGGAGTAGTGGACTGTGTGGGATCGCCCTGTGCGAGAACGCCCTGTGTGGGAACGGCCTGGGTCTCAGTCATGTCATAACTACTGAAGTCATGCCGCCAACCAGCAGGATGCAACTGAGACATGCCAGGTGGCCTGAAAAAATCTGGACTGTATCCTGCAGGGGCTCCTGTAGGAAGTGAATGCGGCACCTGAGAGGTTATCTGCCGGCTCACCTGATGTCTCGCCTACCTTTTTATTTCCCTTCTTTCTTCTAAAAAATTTCTTCATATCTGTTGAAACATTCACATTACTTTAGGAAAGAAAAAGTAAATACGTAACATACTAGCTTGTTGTTGTCATTTGGAAAAAAATAATTAAATTCGGATTTAATAAAAAAAATCAAAAACTTACCTCGAGGTTGATTTGTGCTCCAGTAGCACCTAGTAATGATTTCCCACTAGTTATATGCTTAAGAACTACAAAAAAATTGAGTTAAAAAGTTAGGGTTTAAGTTTTAGAAAGTAATTAAAATAACCCTAAAACTAAGAATTTACCTTGAATTTCTTGTTATATGTAGTGTTTAGGAGGGTAGAATGTGTTTGATTTTTTATTTTGGGGGTGGGTTATGGTGGTTTTCGGGTATAGAGGTTGGGGGGGGGGGGGGGGATGTTTAGAGAGAGTTTGGGTGTTTGGGGAAGAAGATAGAAATGGGGAAAGGGGAGTTCTGCTGAATAATAAAACGGGCCTATCAACCGCCCCATCGACCGAAATTCGATCGAAAGCCTTGGGGTCGAATTTGTTCGACCGAAAATCGGTCGAACCCCTATTTCGACCGACTTTCGGTCGAAAGCTTAAAGTCGAAATTCCATTTATTTCGACCGATTTTCGGTCGAAATAGTGAGGTCGAAAATTACTGTTTTTTTAGTAGCGAGTAAAATAGAATTCCTATTCTCACATATTAAACCTCTTATACCAGTGTATCCCACAAGTGGAATTTGGGAAGGGTGATATGTACTATATCAACCCTTTTTCCCTTAATTTGTAGGCTATCTAATTTTCTTCATAAGCAATAACCCTCTTTTTGTCTCTCATTGTACTATTTACATTACGGCTACACTTCAAGCTCTCTCGTTGAAATTCACTAGCATGTAGATAAAAAATCTTTATTTACTCTGCTTCTTTTGTAGTCTATGAAATTAATACTTTATTCTACTTATGTTAACAACTAGTCTTGATATAATTATATTGTTTGTGGCCACAATATAAATTGAATTGTTTAATCTATTAAGTCGATTTTTAGATTAAACAGTTTGGCCCCACACTCGGACCCATGTAATTTTTACTTGTACCAAGACTTCGTTTATCACGTTAGGAATAGCGCAAAAGTACTCAAAGGATAGGTATGTGAATCGAATGCTAACTCCAAAGCAAACCGTAAGTATGATCATGGGAGGATCTGAGGTAATCGAAAAAACATATAGACTGTTCCCGAATAATGGAATTGTGAAGGTCAATCTGGGGATAGCATCATGTTCGATGAAGTGGATGTAGATGGCTTGCTATTTCCATATCATGATGCCCAGGTCATCACTCTTTATATATTTGATTCAGACGTTAAGCGAGTGTTGGTGAATTTGGGTAGCTCAGATCCGAGATGGGGTATATTGAGGAAATGCAGCTTTCTAATAGGATCATCCAAAAGTCCTCATTACTATTCGGATTCAATAGCTCTAGTAAAACCAACCTCGAAGAAGTCGTGTTACCAGTCTATGCTCAAGGAGTGATAAAGAAAACACCTTTACAGGTGTTGACCGATGACATGGCTTATAACATCATCGTGGGAAGGCCGTAGATTCACGCTATAGTAGCAGTGCCCTCGATGCTGCATCAAATGATCAAATTCTCGACCAAGGATGATTAAAGATGTCAATGAAAGCAACAAGGAGTAAAAGAACCAATAGAGAGGAGCATGATTACTGATATTGACGATGCACTAGATTTTTAACCATTGATCGACATTACCCGTTGAGCAATTTTTTGTTATAGCGATGAAGTATTTAGTCCACCACCTGCGGAAAGTTCGATTGAAGTTGAATGGATTTACAGAACCAAATATAAATTATTTGAAGAAGTATATAGCTTTCAGGCAAGCTTGCTTCTTACGAATTGCAAGCGGATGAAAATATATGTTGTTTAACTTTGAAGAATATGGACAAAGCCAAATCAAGGTTGACCCTGCTTGAAGAGAATTTGAATTTGACTAAAGATGACACTCTAACTCTATTGATGCAACATATTTCAGGTAATTGGTACAAAGTTCTACAAGACTTAATATTATTCATTCATAACATGCATAAGATTGAAGAATCAGTTTAAGGAAAGCAATGTTGGAATTACACCAATATTAGTATCGTAATGCCTTGAACGTTCATATTAGAATTGAGCTCTGTTTTGCAAACCGAGAGCTTTATTAGAACTGTCATGATAATATGACTTGTAAATAAAATTTCGTGGCACGACACCGTTTGATCGATTTCGGAACAAGAAGTCACTTATGAACGATTTTAAGAACTAATGTCGTTTTGACCCTTCGTTTAGAGCATCGGTGATCCAATTGATGTTTTGAAAATTTTCATAGATTTTGTTATTTGTGACAAATTAGAACATAGCCGCAAATTTAATAAAGAAACTATTCATACCACCCAAAAGAAAACAAAGCAATACATCACAGTAGTTGAACTGAATATTAAAGCAAAAACCTATAGAAATAAACACATCATTAAAGCAAGTGTTACAGTGTCACAAGTCACTACATGATTGCTCATAAGGAAGATTCTTGAAGCTAGAGTTGTTTTGGAACGGATGCTATGCAAAACTGGTGCTGCAAAAGAGTATGATTAGATAATAGATATATAGTTGCCAGGTGATATGATCATCCTACATCTCATGGAAATGCATGCTGTATAGGAATGATGCTAGGCCAAAAGTCGAGATCAAAATGTGGTGGGCTATTAGATGCTCCAAAGGGAAGACACAAGCTGCATGCCCATATCTTTAGGATGCTGCATGTTGAGTGTGTCCACAGCCTATGGATAGAAAGAAACCAGAAAGTCTTTGAGAAAACAAGCTAAGGATGGGATAGAATTACCAGAGAGATGGCCTACATTTGTAATCTCCGAGCCTCACCTATAATTAGAAGTGTGTTGCAAAGTCGTACGTTTTTTGGTCAGATTGTTACCATAGTACTTATTAAATTTGCTTACTTTTGTCTGGATAGCTAGCTGTGTTGGCTATGCTATGGTTATGTTATCACTCTTTGGTGATTAATATAAACTCTAGTTTCAAAAAGGAAAAAAAAGGGAATAATTCAATGGTTCGAGGGCATGTACGCCAGTTTATAAACGATATGTAGCGGAGGTGGACACCTTTATCCTGAGATGCGGCTCCTTGTGTTACCCAAATTAAGCTACCTGTTTAGTTTCACATAGAGAAGTGTTTGCCGAGAGATAGGGATTAAGTTTTTGCTAAATTTGTTAGCTTTGATAGCAAGAGAGAAGCAAGGAGTATGAACATCTGTTTCATAGATCAAATGACGTATACATCTCATCCAATTGTTACTGTTACAGATTACATGTACACAACTTACATATCGATACATACAGCCAGAAACTTTAAATATGTTCAAGCCGTATCTGAAAGAAGATAGCCATTTTCACCACCAAAAATATGCCGAGTATTTAACCTTTTGCCTCCCAAACCATTTTGAGGTCGCAAAGGACAGACATTGCACCTCCGTCTTGCCTGTTGTCTGCTTCTACAAGGCTGTTGAAAATGGTAGCAAGTGATCCAACGAACAAAATTGTGGAAGTCCAAAAAGAGTGGAAGTCCAAAAAGAGCAGGTTCAATCGATTTGTTTCAGGCCATCCATTTGAGAATATTGTACATTAGCTAACTTCCATCCTGTTGTCTCACTTTAACATTAGGAATAGCATATACTCGTATATGATACACCGGACTATGATTCTTGAAGGAGGAGATTTAATTGCAATGCACCTTTAGCCAACAAACCACCTCTCCTACAATAGAATGTAACCGCAAATTGAGATAGCCAACAAAATCAAGACAAAGAATTCGGGCTTCTAGCTGCATTAGATATGTAAAGGAAGAAGGTACGATATCAAAGGTTCAAAGGGTACGATATCAAAGGTTCAAAGGGTAGTCTACTCAACATATTTCAATGGGCATAACTTAGGCTAGATTAAACTGATTGCAAATCCACCATCCTCTTATCATAACCTTTGTACAAAAAAGTCGGGCCTAAAGATTTTCATTTGTTTGCTATGTCTGAACTTTGTTAAGCATCATTAATTAATAGTCTCTCAAACATAGTGAGGCACTACTTCCGATTTTTCAGACTTTGAAATTCTAATGGATATCTTGTAACTCCATCTTAGACAGAGGGTCAGTTGGACCACCTATAAAATATAAACATCTTATCCAACAAAAAGTAAAATCATCATAATTTTAATAATCATACAAATGAAGAGTAAAAAGTGGACTCTTAATTACCTTATGAGTGCTGGAAGTAATTTCTGTATATCTTGGAGAAAGGTAAAGCACTGCCTGCAGCATTGAATTCTGTTTTACAGTGAAGTTAGAGTCAGTATTTTGTTTACCATCGCCCAAGCAGATCAAAGAAAAGTGTGCTGTCTACTCGAAATAAAGCAACATTACCTTTCTTCTGCATGAAGATCAACCCCTACAGATGGAGGTGCTGAAACGGCTGAACGAATTACTGGCCCAAAGACTGCTACAAGTTTCAACAACAGCTCCAGAGAAACATTTGCGTGCCTATGGAGGAGAAAAAAGATGAAGCATTCAACAGGTGAAGGAGACATAAAAAGGAACTATAAAATTTAAAAATTCCATAGAAAAAATTAAGTGCATAACATAACCCTACCACATGCACACAGACAAAACCACAGAATTGTTTAAATTGATAAATCATATGAGGAAATCACTTTACCTCCTTATAGCTTCAATTGACCGAGTAAAATTCACAACCGTTAAACATTGACAGCAGAAACACATAAACGTCAATGTTTGAGAAGATATATATATATTTATTAGACAAAACATTCTTTTCTGTTCCAATGTTTTGAAGTTAGTCATTTCGATATATGCTAAAGCTACTAATTTGACTGGACGGAGAGGAAAAAAGGAATATAGTTGTTTTCCAGATACAAAACCACAGTTAGCCATAGCTTGATTAAAACCCCTTAAAAATGGTATGAAGAAAAGATGGTCTCATTTATTTATACATAGCCAAAGAATAGACAATCAACATGTATGCTGTAGCAACTATTAGAGCAGCATTTTAGTTCAAATTAGAAGGAAAGTCAAAAGGGAAGCGTAGGCAGAAATGTCAATTTTTTTGGATGACAACAAAGTGGGAGCATTAAAGTAATGTTTCCCCACTATTATGACTTCAAGGAAGTAAATTAGTCAGTACATAGCACACTAGAACAGTGAGTTGCATCACTACTAACCTTTCTACTTTACTATCAAGTAAAGCTAACAGTACAGGTAGCAAGCAGGAAAACAAATCTAAAGTGATAATCTCCAGTTTATCTACGAGGACACTAACAACATCTGCTTGTACCTGCAACAGCATATAATTTAAGAAATATGTTAGAGAAATTGACAAATATAATCTTTGGGAAGAGTTCACTATGACAGAGAAGCTCCAATGAATGCTCACAGGATGATCAGGCAACTTCCTCAATGCATTTATAGCACCCCTGATGTCATTCCGTTCCCAAAAGTGACGAACTACCTGAGAGGTTAAAAAACTAGAGGAATCAAGCATTACAAGATGACAAACTGTCGTAAATATCAAACAAAATAGATCTTCATATTTCCTACAAAATATGCATGGAACCTTCTCAACAATAAACCGGCATTTCTCCTAAAAAGTTAAATATGTAGGATGTAGTTGAGAATGCAGAAAGCAGTATATACAAAATGCCTCAAGGTTACCTGCAACTTCGTCAGACGAGATCTAAATGCACTAAGTAGCACATCATGGCTTTGCATAATATCTTCAATAACAATATTATCATTCTGAGCTGATTCGCGCCGTGCACTAGTCTGCAGATCAGTATTCTGCATGTATGCAAAGAACATACAGAGAGTTGGGTCAAAGTTGAGAGGGTACTTACAAAATAAAGAATGAAATACTGAAAAAGTAGCAACAAAAACAATATTACAAGTGAAATTAGTTCTGACCCTAAATCCACCCCCATTTCCCTATGTCAGCTTCCGAGGCGGAAGGGAAGCAACAAAAACAGAAGAAAGCTTGGAGCAGAAAATAAAAAGTTCTCTTATTTTATCTTTTACTATTATTTATGTAGTATTTTTCTTGAAAATCCTCCGGTTCCAAAAAATAAAGTTACTTTTTCCAGGAGCGGGAAGATATTGAGATCAAAGGAGCTAAATTAATAGATAGTTCGTACTTCAGAATAACCCAATTCAAAGATTAATCAAACAAAGAATTGATTTATGGAGCATGAAGAATTAGCTTGAAAATGATGATACAGTAACTCTATGAGATAGTAACTCTTTAGGACTCTATACAAGTATATTATCTGTTAAGTTCTCCACTCGCACTAACTACAGATTCTTATGTTCACAAAACCAAAGAATACAAAATCTCATCACCTGTGTTTAAACTTCAAATTACATTCCTAGTAGAAAGCTAATAAATGGAAAAGAACATTCCCAAAGAATGCTTTTAGCTATGAGAAACTTTTTTAGGTCCACAAATGATATACTTAGCACAGTATAGGACATGTTTTTATGCTCATTTGCACCATTGCTTAGATAGACTGTCAAGGTATGTCAGATACACGTAAACCAGGCAATCTCAACATACCAGCAAAAAAGAAGAAATAATCATGTATAGGTGACACAAAATCAGTACCGGAAAATGGGTTATTTGCGGTTCCTCAGCACTAGAACTAGAAGACAACAAGCGGACTGTTTGTGCTTCCTCAGCTTTAGAACGAGATGCTAATAAGCGTGATGTTTTAGCTTCTTCAGCTTTTGAACGAAAAGCTGACAAACGGGATGTTCTTGCTCCGGCTTTAAACTGAGAGACAGGCATAGGGGTTGCTTCCAGTTCCACAGCTTTAGAACGAGAAGCTAGTAAACGGGATTTTCTTACATTCTCTGGTTTAACCAGTAATGCTGGCATAGGGGATGCTTCTACTTCCTCAGCTTTAGAACGAGAAGCTGCTAAACGGGATTTTCTTACATCCTCAGTTTTAACCTGTGAAGCTGGCGCAGGAGATGCTTCAAATTCCTCCGCTTTAGAACGCGATGCAGGTAAACGGGATGCTCTTAATACCTGAGATTTAAACTGAGAAGCTGGCATAGGGGATGCTTCTAGTATCTCAGCTTCAGAATGAGAAGCTGGAAAACAGGATGGTCTTACTTCCTCAGATTTAAACTGAGAAGCTGGCATATGCGATGCTTCTAATTCCTCAACTTTACATTGCGAAGCTGGCAAAGCACATGCATTTGCCTCCTCAACTTTACAATGAGCTGGAGGCAACGGGTTTGTTGCTTCCTCTGCTTTAAAACAAGAAGCTGTTGAAGGGGATGTTTCTGGTTCCTCATCTTTACAAAAGGAATGTGGTGAAAGAGATATTTCTGCTTCCTCAGTTTTAGACTGAGAAAGTGCATCCAGCTTATGGACATCACACATGTTCAACCCTTCTCTTTTCTCAAACCTCTCAACCAAACTGCGTGTCCTTCCTCGCACTACTGCCACTGCCAATTTCAAAAACAGCATTAAGTAGAATGTATTTAATTTTTACCATAAAAATAAGAACGTCTTTAGTTTTTTTCTTTTTGATACAGCATAATCAGACACCAACCTCCATTCACAAATCTAACAGGATGCGACTCTTTCTTGCCTTCCAACACCTCATTACCTGAAACAACAAAATCAAAATTTCTTTTCATGCTTGTAACTTGTGAATCTGTATGTGCAACGGAAAAGGCCAAAGACAGACTTTAAAAGCATCACTAAAGAACTAAAAGGGCAAAAGCAGATATTTTAGACAGTGCAGGATTTGCAAGATAATTAGGAGTTTTCATAAACATCAGACACCATGGTACTGATCATGTATAAAATAACGTAAAATTTAAACAAAATCTTATGATAATGTGCTATGATACTGAACACTAATCAAAGACAAGTTGGAACTATCTATAGTAAAAAATAAAAAAAAAATTTAAAGGATAAGTTTTAAATAGAAATTCCCTCAAGAAGGAGAAACCTGCAACTAAGTAAAGATCAGCAGTCCAAAATTAGCAGAAAACATGGAAGATAATAGCAGAGGGAAGAATCCAGAAAACTGTGCAACATTGAAACAATATAGAAAGCTCAAAAGCTGACTCAAATAAAGAGCATTTTAGAACTAACGTTTCTCCTGATTATTCAGTGGTGGATGCAACAAAGTTTTATCTAGCTTCTCTCCATCAAACTTTGCAACTGAATCTTTTCCCTGAGCACATTCCCTGGAACTATTATCTGTCATAAGCCTGCTATCAATATATGATTCCTTCTTACAATCTACTGCACCCGGCAAGCTCTCTGCAGATTCAGAATCAAGAGCCACAGAAATCTTCTCTATATCAACCTTGTTGTTGGATGGGCGCTTCATGTGGGATAGCTTCTGTGATACACCACCACTTGCCCTGGTTGCAGAAATAGATTCCCTTCTACAAGCGTCCATGTTCTTCTCCTCTGGGATATCACGAGGCACAACATCGGGGACAGCAAATGATTTACTTACTGGCAATCCATTAGCTTTTGCAGGTAAACCGACGACAGAATTAAGCTTTTGACTCGACTGTTTGTTGTTTTCTTTAGAATCTGAAGGGGGAACCACTTTTGGCGAATGAGAAGTAACTTTTTTAATGGTTACAGGATTTTCACCTGCAGAATGGAGTTTTGAAGTGCTTAGAAATTAGAACTGCAATAAATGTGGAAATGTAAATTGATAATTGTGGATACTAGATGAAGTAGAAAGAGTATCCAATAACAAGTTGCATTTCAACAACTAATGAAGAACTATGATGAAATTCATCAAAACCTTCAATGAAAGCATACATTCTTGGCAAGATCACATCTTCTAATTACCCAGCATTGGCATGTCAGAGTAACAAAACCTAAAATGACAGGACAAGTTGGTTCAACCTGATGACTTATAGTTAATTCAGGTTAACCATCAGTAAAGTCGAGTTGGATCTAATGTTAGGTAAGAAATCACCCCAAACCATTCTATTTCACCCTATGCGTATGGCTATACTTGAACAAGATGACGATTTAGAGTTCCATAATGCCAGGTAGTTAATTTCTTTTTGGTTTTCAATATTCATGATCTGTTTTGGTTTTTGAGAGAAGGATGTAAAGCAACTTACAATCCACGTATATATTCTTTATCTCTTTGGAATCACTGTCCGGCGATGTGCAACGCATACTTGAATTAGAACTTTTGTTGCTTCCTACCCTTTCTAGACGACACTCCACCTTTTCCTGTTTCTGCTCCAGGGTACTTTGTCTCTCTGGAGTTAAACCGGTTCCATATGGCTCAATAAGCTGTCAGAAAAAAGAGCAGATAGAACAGAGAGTAAAACCAATGAACACACTAATCTCAAAACATAAAGAACCAAATGTAAAGTAAGATAAGCCTAAAATTGAAATCATGGACAAGATTGAGTTAAGCATCAGGCGATCAAGGTAAGTACCGAAATATCTGCAACCCAAACTCCAACAGAGTTTTGGTAATAGGCACCACCTACAAGCTTCCCATCATATATGCAGAGATCGCTTAAAGTCGACCATCCCATTTCAACAGTGTCGTGACAAATTACAGGCTCCCAAGAATAAACCTTCAGGTCAAAGGTGGTCAACAACCATGAGAAATTACTAATTTCAACAACAAAACTATAAAAAATGTAGAATGCCAAGAGCTTAACCTTCAAGCTATCGTCCAGCCCACAAAACAGAGTCCTCCCATCAGGGTGAAAGGTCATTGATCGTACTCCTGCAGCCTAGCATAATCAAAGAGCACATAAAAGTCATATCCAAGTAGGTTAAATTTTAACATAAAATTCTAATCAAAACAAATGCATTGGGAACAACATAACATCCTGTTTCCTAACACAGAAGAATATGCACCAGTGTTCATATTGCCCAGAAATGAAAATATACAAGAGAAATTTATTTATTGACAAGGAAAAAAAATATTTACATTGCCAGTTATTCTAGGTTCTATCCCTGAGGAAAACAGTGCATTAAATTGACCAGTAGCTAAGTTACTCGGACTCGGACTCAGGTACGGTATCCGACATGGGTACGAATCTAGAGGTCGGATTCGGAAAAATCTAAATGTAGAGATTCAGGGGTACGGATCCAGACACGGATACGAGTGCGAGGATCCAGCTAATAAAATTTCAAAATTCTAAAAATAAAATCATAATCCTATATTTCAATTCTTCCCAGAAAAGTCCTCTTCCCCAAAATCTCTGCTTCTTCTCCATTAATGTCGTCTACCCCGAAGCTAAACATAAAATCGGAGAATCGGAGAATGTTGACAAAAGATGAATAGAGACAATAAGACTATAAATTTCTACATAATTTTGAAGGTACGTCATTTCAAATGTCTTCCAATCTGCAATAATATTATCTTGAGAGTCTATTTGTCAAAAAAAAAAAAAAAAAATCTATGGATTTTGGTCAAAGTATTCATTTTTGTTTGACCATATCCAATGTGAATCCCGTGTCGTATTTGTGCATGTCGTGTCGGACACGGACATATGTACCCTACAAAGTCTCTCTCCATCATCCTCGGAAAGATAGGGAAAAGAAACTCATGTGAGATAACCATTTCAGATCTTACATAGCATATCCTAGAAAGTAGAAAGAACCTCATATATATGCACACAGAAAAACCAAGTTACCAGATTGCAACTTCTAAGTCATTTTTGTAACAGCAGAATAGAAGAATATTGATTTAGTTATACAGGCACTTTGGGATAAGCGCATAATAGAATAGCTAACAAGGAGGCAAACATCAAGAGGGAGATATCTTTCAGGTGAAGTAGTCAGAGTTATTTACAAAGCATGAAAAATAGACAAATTTCTGACATGATATTGACAACCAACAAGCAGACAGCTATGAACGCCTTCCTAGATTTTTTGGTTCACATGACGTAAATTTTTCCTGTAAAGAACTAAAAGATGGTATAGATACCTCACGTCGGGCAGATCCAATCAATTCAAATGTTTCCAAGTCCCAAAAATTTACTGTACGGTCTGCAGAACCTGGGAACAATCCAAGTGTTGAAACAAGATATCATGTTAAGAGCTGAAAAAATGTTTATTTCTGCTTAAACATGCCATCTTATGATGGATATGGCTTAAAAGATTTCATTATAGATAGACCATAACAAGATTTCCCTTTTTTTGAGATGAAAAATATAGTTGCTAAAACCATAACAAGATTTCCCTTACATTAAAGGAGACCTAAGAAAAGATTTAACCATTTCTCAAGTACCACCACACCCCCAAATTATTCGAACTTCTTGTACTGACCATGGGAAAGTAAAACAAGTCCTTTTGCTGCTTAAAACACTCTTTTTCCCGTGATTCACTTGATTCATATTGACCAGATTCTCTTTCTTAATTGAAAATTCAAGCAAGTACAAGCATTTATGACTAGGGAACCCAAAACCTTGGGCAGTGGTATGTTAACCACAAAATTAATTATGAGGGTTTCTTATTCTAAAGGATGTAGAATCACTATCAGTATCGGGATCTGATTTAAACCAAAGAAGGGTTAAGAGCAAAGGTAAGAAGAATCATTACATCCTAAGAGCTAAAAGAGGGAAAAAAAAAAAAAAAAAAAAAACGAGGCACAAATTTGTTCAGAAACCAATTCAACGATTGGTTAAAGATTAAAGAATAATGAAGTACCTGTTGCCAGGAGAAACTCAAGTGGATGGAAATCTATGGATCGAATATGCCCTTCATGGGACTTGAAATCATGCAGGAGTTTTCCAGCTGTTAGGTCCCATACCTGACTGACAAAAAAGGTTAATGCTATAGAAAAAGAGTCAATAATGTCTCATTTTATTAACCAAGTTACGAGTTACCTTCACAACATTGTCAAATCCACCAGAAACCACCCAACGGCCATCAGGAGTGAATCTTATGTTACTTATTCCTCGAGTGTGACCTTTGTATGTGTGGATGCATCCTTTCTTTCTTATATCCCATATCTTAAGATTAGTGTCCATAGATCCCGATGCAAAAAATTCACCAAAAGGATGAAATTCCAAGGCAGTGCAATAGGATCTATGTCCAGTAAGAGTGCGAACCACTACACTTCAAGAAGAATTACAGGATTAGGAGTCAGGTTGAATATAACTTGCTCATCTAAGCACAAAAGGATCTCATATTTCAGTCAATACGCAGATACTTCGAACACTCGAAATATGTTCAGTGAATTTGACTAGTATCAATCTGGAAAACACTATGTTTCTTGTGTAAACTGAAGATCCACATAGATGCTATTTCAGTTTCACAGTTGACTCATGGATATATGACCAATGAAGTAAGTATTAATTGCAATGAACTGTACGATATTACAGTGACCCAGTTAGTTTTCTATTTGCACGGGCAATCAAATCAATAAGTTGTTTTATTGTAAAAAGACATTAACTCGGATGAAGACGTATACTTGGATCATTTTACACTATAATCATTGGGCCAAGCCAACTTTAAGCAATACTTTGTCGTAACTACGGGTCCAGCAGCCAAGAGAAACATTTAATAAGTAGGACAAATATTTAAAGGATAGCACATTACAGTCGCCGAGAATTGTGAACTGGACCACTCTCTAGTCTCTACAACACATAAGGGGTCATGTGGTTGGGAACACTGAAAAAATAACCTCAACATAAACTCTCACATATAAATTATAATAATACTATGTTTGGTTATAAAATAATACTATGTTTGGTTATACATAAAAATAATTCATGCATAGCTTATGCAATTTTAACTACCGTTATTAATAAATACTTGCATTAAATTATGCGGGAATCTATATATTTTTAATTTATTATATGCCCGATAGAAAGTGGAACAAAAATACATGTAATAGCAATACATAATAAAGTTTTAATAGGCAAAAATTCCCTTGAGTTATATTATGTATGAAATCCCCCACACTATTAATCACGCATAACAATCCCTCATAATTGTTCATTGCGTAAACAAGTCCTACATCAGAATCCCCGAATAACTAGTTGCAAAAGCGCAATGCATGATGTGTGGGTTATATGCAAATCACTAGTTCAAACCATATCACAGACCAAGTATTTAAGTGGAAGGGGTTGATATTAGATTCATTATCCATCGAATTTCGAACCATGTGCTCGCTGGCCCTTAGGGTTTTTGTCAGTATAACTAGCATATGCACCAAACGACCCCTAAGAGTAAAGCTAGATAAAATTTAGAGCTAAAGAGATAAATCAACTTACTTTTTGTTTCCTCCAGATCCCATAGCTTTATCACACCTGATGAAGCTCCAGCAACCACTAGAACCTCTGATGAGTCAAAAGCTACAGATTCTACCGGACTCGTGTGACCACTTAAGCTCTGTAAAATTGCACAAAAACCAGACATATTCAATCCCAGCTGACTAAGAGAATTAATTTGAGAAGGATGAAATTTTTTTTTTTTTTTTTGAGAAGGACTGACTAAGAGAATTATGATCAATAAATTTCCGAAGATGTAGCATTTAATATCACAGACGCTCAATAAATAATTCCATGCATTCATAGTTCGAGGAATGACCCATCACCCAACACTTAAAAGATGTACAGCTTCCATATATTTGTATTATTTGTCATCGCACAGGTCTCAACCAACACATTACTAAGATGAATAAAAAACACAAATACCTAAAAATGTAATCTATATGTTTCCTGTTTTTTTTTTTTTTTTTTTTTTTTTTGACATAAGAACCACCTTAGATATCTGGATATAGCCCGGTAGATCTACAACGGACTAAAATGATTGATGGAAACTTATCGCGAGAAGAATAATGATATACACGTGGTATTCATCGACTTAGAGAGAGCATATGATAGAGTACCACGAAAAGTCCTTCGGTGGGTAATGGAGTAGAAAGGAATTCAACATAAATATATAATTTCTACAAAGGAAATGTACAAAGGAACCATCACCAGCGTGAGAACTGTAGTAAGAGATACAAAGGAGTTTCCTATAAAAGTGGATCTACACCAGGATCGCCATTCAGCCCCTACTTGTTTACCCTAGTTATGGATGATTTAACTGGTGATCCCATGAAATATGCTATTGTGTATTAATTGATGAAATGAGTGAGGGTGTCAACAAAAGGCTGAGGAGGGTTTTAGGATAAGTAGAGGTAAAACTGAATACATGTATTGCAAGTTTAGCCAGCATGAGAAGAGCAAATTTGAAGAGAAGCTAGACGGGATTGCGGTAGCACAATGCAAATAGTTTAGATAAGTAGTATTGGAATGGGTGACCCTCCAGGTAGTCCTCGTGTTGCATCCCTCTTTGTAGTATAACACTTGGTAAGTTGTAGCATCTGGGCTTGTTGTTTCAAGAGAATAAAATGATACAGGAAGATGTTGCTCATAGTATTAAAAGCGGATGGTGTGCTACTGCGGTGCTATGACGGAAAGATGCTTATCAAAGTGAAAGGTAAGTACTACGGAACAGTTAAAAGACCGGCAATATCATATGGTAGTAAATGTTGGGCCACAAAAGGCCAACATATCCATAAAGGAAACAATGGTAATGCGAAGATTCTTCTAACACACCAAAAAGGAAACGATGGTAACATAACCTCACTTAGAATTTAATGCCAGCATAACAATATAATTTCCCTCCGCAAACCAAAAAACACACATTACGCATGATTCTCCAATGATCCTCCATTCTAGTTGTCTAGCATAAAAGGCATAATCATAATCCAACACTCATTTGAACTAAAAATTCATTAAAAAATGCTCTAACTGGTAAAACAAAAAATATATATATTCCAATTAAACGAAACAACATTCGTAGGGCAATGTGAAACTCGAAAAGATCGAATTTTGAAACTCACCGTAGTGTATGTTGGTTTACCAATAGACCAAAGATTCACATTTTGATCATCTCCACCAGTAAGAAACTGCCTACGCGTCTTCTTTCCAAATCTTAAACAGTTTACATTCCCCGAATGCGCCACAAATTCCTCTATATTTCATATATTAGTCAAGAATCACAATAACAAAAATTCATAACTTACCTAAAAAAAAATACACATTGAAATTCGAAATATGAAACTTAACACAAAAAAAAAAATGCAGAATTTACCAAAGAATAGCTAAGTATTGAGCTTACTCCAACAAAGATTATATAATTCCTAAATAAAATTTAAAATTTAATGCAAAGTTTAAGTTATATACAGCATGAGTAGAAACATTTTTTAAGGATATGTAGAATTAAAGTAAGATTTGTTATGTTAAAAATAAGAGAGGTTAGTGGGTACAACAGGTAAAGATGAGATGAGAGTTTAAAAATTATTGTGTATAGAAATGATAAAAAGTGTAAAATTGAAGCGCATTTAAGTAAAGGATACGCAATTTGTAGGCACGTTTAGCCATTTCTGTAAGGGCCAAATCAGAAAAGTAGAGGAAGAGATCGGAGCACCGACAAGTGACGGTGGTTAATTAACAGGGAAGGAAAGAAGAGAAGAGAAGAGCTGAGGGAGTGGACAATCTACACACAAAGTTATTTATTTATTTTGTATAAACCTAAAACTGATATGGAAAATGCAATCTTTTTTACAAACTTCTGTGGTACCACTTTTTTAAAGGATAAAATAAAAGATATATTACTGTTATTCGAAATTTTTAGATTGGGATTCTACGCGGGTTTCTTCTAATGAGTTTAACCTGATATATTTAAATTAGTCTGTTCAGTAAGTAGTATGTTTAAATAATATAGGATGAAGTTAAATTCCTTTGAAAGTAATAAATGAAGTATGAAGGATAAAAAATTTAAAGAATTTACTGTTTTACTAGTAATTTATTTTTAAGTGGTTTAGTGTTATTCCAAAATTGGCATTTTAGGTGGGTTTCATCTAGTAAATTTTACGCAATAGGATGAAGTTAAATTTGTTTGGAAGTAATAAATGATTATATCATTGGTTTATAGTACCTTTTTAATTTCAAAAGATATTGGTGAGATTAGAATTGTGCGTTGAATGAAATATAACACAATTTTTATATTTACAAATATTATTGATGAAATAGAGTGGTAACTGTTATTTATCTAAATAGTGCTGGATGAAAGTGCAAATATTATATGTAAATAAAAATTTTATTTACCGGAGCAGTTCATTCTACCAAAGAGGAATTACTAAGATTAGAATCCTACACTAGATAAAGCATGACTGATTCGCAATATTATCCAAATAATACTTGAAAAAAAGGTCACCAATTAAAATCATATACCTCAATAATGCATGACAAAAATTAATTAATTAAACTCATACCTAAACAACGTATACCATAAACAAAAAAGGAGAACGATTAACTGCTATTCATGTTTATATCTCACCCAAAAAAAATGTATATTAAAAAGGTAAAAATAAAAAAAAAATATAATAAACCGTGTTGTTAGATCTGTTTTGGATAAAAATATATCAGAAAAAAGAAGGATCTTCTTTATTCTTCTTTTTTAACTGGGAGACATGTGATTTCACATTATTTTCTGGTATATCAATTATTGAAGAATCTTTGTTTCTTCAATTTAAATAAAATATTGTTATTGTATTGACTTGTCCAAACATCCTAGCCACTAACTAAAACCAGCTCTGGTGGTCAAGGACCCTATGTCCTTTTTTTCACTTTTCTTTTCTTTTTTCGTTATTTTAATATCAAACATGTTGCTTTGAAAAATGTCAGAACACGGAAATGGTAGTTGGAATTTCTTTTTAGTGTAACATATATTTTATAGATTTTTATATTTTATTAATTAAAAAAATATAACGGTTAATACATTATTAATAAATCCATAACTAGTTGTACCGTACCGACAAACTATAAAAATTTAATATATGCATTAAAATTAGTTGAAAATTTAAATAAATCAAATTTGACGTAAGAATTCTACAATAGTAGGTCGTTTCGTAAATTGAAATCTCTTAGTGACAATATAACGCTTGAATTGGCGAAAAATTTTGTTCAAACTTTCAGCAAAAGGGTATTCAATAGCTTTTCTTTGAAGGTTGTCTAAGAGCTTAATTAACAATTGACTCTTCTATTTAAGCCCAAGTAGCAGTAGGTTGAGGCTCTTCATCAGCACTTTCGTTGTCACCTTCTGCTCCGCTGTCTCTTGTTCTTCCGATCCATTAACTTATGCAATAATCTCTTCATCAGTGTAAGTTTCAAAGATTGTAAGTGTTGCGTCAAACTCCATATAAGTGGTAGCATTCATTGCTTGATTGGTGTTATGAGATGGGATTTGGGCTATGAGCGATGACACACTACCAACATCTTCAACAAATTCTAAATTTTTGTTATTGATATTGGGATTGTTATCTGTAGGTAGAATGCAAGTATATTTATGGTACAAATAATTATCATAAATATTTTGTATTTTATTTTATACATAATATATCTCTTACAAAATATAATTACGTAATATTTGAGTATGGCTATTATAGAGAGGTAATTTTACAAAGAGTGTTCTGCTATAGTGAACGTCATTGCCGGTATAGGTAGAATGCTGTTATAGATATGTAAATTATAATATCAAAAATCAGTTCTGGAGAAAAGTAAATCGTTATGCTGAAATACTGTTATAACGGGACGTGTTATAACAAAGTTTGACTGTACATATTTTAAGGATTGATATGACAGACAGTCTTGAAACTAAAAAGAAAGAATAAATATTTGAGTACGCATACTAAACTTAAATTCAATCCTTTACCTACCATATTAGACAATAAATAACTAATGTTTCAAATCAGAAATTAAATACATAGTGGTTGTGTGATGACCTGCCACGTCATCCTGCCACGTAGACGCCATTTGGCGCATAACTTTGCCATGTGGAAGCTTACATGGTTAATGAGCCTAACACTTGATGGAATATTCTAGAGAAGTATGGAGAGATTCCCATGAGAAGGCTCTAGTTCTTTATGGACTTGCTTGGAAGAATATCTTAGAATACCTTGGAATATTCTAGCTAGGTAGATTATTCTAGAGAGGGACTTATTTGTAAATATGGAGGATTCTAGAGAGGGACTTGTAAACAATTAATATTTGCACACTAGCCCCTAAGTGAGTAGTATAAATAGAGGGGCCATTCATTTGTAAACCATCAAGCAATTCAACAACAATCTTCCAAATAATAAAAAGCTTCCTTTGGCAATTCTTTCTTGTTCATTTCCATTCTCTTAGCGATCCTTAGTAGTTTCGGCTGACTTGGCATAGCAAGGTCGTGAGCAAATTGTCAAGTGCCGCACGATTCGCTTAGTTCAAGACTAAGGTCGTGACAAGGTGGTATCAGAGCGAAGGTTGTGACTAAGGGAATGGCCAACGTGGAGGAAACCAACAACCAACTCAACATTGCCAATGTTCCAACCAACGTTGTTCGGGAGTCCGCCACCAAGAAAGGGCGAAGTAGAAAGAAGAATGCCAACGAGAGTAAGGAAGGACCGTCTAGTGTCATTCCAAGCGAAAAGGCTACATCCCCAGACCCACCAACCACCGAGGCAAGTGAGGAGGAAGACGAGGACCTCAAGCCCGGGAAGGAGTGGATCTTGAAGGTCGAAGCGGGGATGGAAGCCATGGACATCGTTGACCAACGCTTGGAAAAACTGGAAGGCGCTTTCGACACTCTTGAGAGGCACACCCTTGATGAGATTGAGGACGTCCAGAAAGAGTTGGAGGGACGTAAGCAAGCCGAGTTTGAGCTAAAACAGACCATCACTACCTTGGAGTGCAGGCTCATGGACGCGCTGAGCACCATCGATGCCATGAAGACAAAGATGGAGGCACTCGAGGAGCAGGTCGATGCTGGTGTGACCGAGGCAGCCAGCAATGTGGTTGTGACGAGGGAGGCTAAGATCGAGGCTCCCAAGCCTCCAGTGTTCAAAGGGGTTCGTGACGCGCAAGAGGTGGAGAACTTCCTTTGGCACTTGGAGAACTACTTTAAGCATGGCAAAGTGAGGGACGAAGAGGCTAAGATCAACACCGCAGTGTTGTACCTCTCAGAAACTGCCATGCTTTGGTGGAGAAGGAAGACGGCTGACATCGAGAAAGGCTTGTGCACCATTAGCACATGGGAGCAGTTCAAGGCAGAGTTCAAGCGGCAGTTCTTCCCCAACAACGTCGTGTATGAAGCAAGGCGCAAGTTTAGGGAGTTAAAGCAGACAGGGAGCATTTGCGACTATGTGAAGGAATACACCACCCTCATGCTCCAAATCCCCAACCTTACTAGTGATGACTTGTTATTCCACTTCATGGACGGGTTGCAAAATTGGGCTAAGCAGGAGTTGCAACGCCGACAAGTCACCAACATAGACCAAGCCATAGTTGAGGCTGAGTCTTTGATGGATTTCAGGCATGACAGACATGACAAAGGCAAGGGCAAAGAGTCAAAGGGTGGCCCTGCCAAAGGTGGGGGAGACCGTGGTAGAGGCAAGGAGATGCAACATCAACACCCTAAGACTCAAGACTCCAACAAATCCGATGGCAAGAAGAGTGGTCGTCAGGGTTATGCCGAGAAAAAGGCGCATGCTGAGAAGAAAGGATGCTACATCTGTGGAGGACCGCACGGCTTTAGGAATTGTCCCAACCTAAAGAGTCTCAGTGCCATAGTGCGGGAGCGAAAGGAGCAGGAGCAAGGAGATAGTTCGGGCACAGCACAACTGGGTACGATCGGACTATGTGGAGCTGTCACGAGGCAAGCTAATAAGGCCAACGAGTATAGCACTCAGTACGTGGATCTCATTATCAACAACAAGCCCGCACGTGCTATGGTCGACACTGGAGCAACAAACAACTTCATGACCGAGGCCGCAGCAAAGAGACTAGGGTTGAAGCTTGCTCCAAGCAACACCCGCCTCAAGACAGTCAATGCCGAGCTGACAAAGGTATGCGGTGTAGCCAATGATGTTAGTTTAAAGTTGGGCAGTTGGCAAGGTATGACAACCTTCACCGTTGCACCTATGGATATCTTCGACATTATACTTGGGCAAGAGTTCTTCCAACGTTGTCATACTATAATCGATCCCTACCTCCAACGTCTCTTGGTCATGGAGCGAGAAGGATCTTGCATGGTGCCTACAGTGACTATGCCGCCACCGGGAAAAGGTCAGACACATCTCTCGGCTATGCAGCTTGTCAAGGGGCTCAAGAAAGGGGAGCCAACATTCATTGCAACCCTTGCAAGCTTAGAAGATGACGATGGTAAGCCAGAGACATTGCCGCCCTGCATAGAGAAATTGCTCGAGGAAAACAAAGATGTAATGCCCGAGGAGCTGCCTAAGCACTTGCCTCCGAGACGTGAGGTGGATCATAAGATTGAGTTGGAGCCAGGAACTAAGCCACCCGCATTTGCCCCATACCGGATGGCACCACCAGAGTTGGAGGAGCTTAGGAAACAATTGAAGGAGCTACTAGATGCTGGTCATATCCGCCCATCGAAAGCACCCTTTGGCGCACCAGTATTGTTCCAGAAGAAGAAGGATGGATCATTGCGCCTATGCATAGACTATCGGGCGCTCAACAAGGTCACCGTGAAGAATAAATACCCGATCCCGCTCATTGCTGACTTGTTCGATAGACTTGGACAAGCCAAGTACTTTACCAAGGTGGATCTTCGCAAGGGCTACTACCAAGTTCGTATTGCAGAAGGGGATGAGCCAAAGACAGCATGTGTGACGAGATACGGAGCCTTTGAGTGGTTGGTTATGCCCTTCGGCTTAACCAATGCACCTGCTACATTTTGCACTCTCATGAACAAGATTTTTCATCCCTACCTTGATCAGTTCGTGGTGGTCTACTTGGACGACATAGTCATCTATAGCAACACTCTGGAAGAGCACGTGGAGCACTTAAGGAAGGTTTTCCAAGTCTTGCGGGAGAATGAGTTATACATCAAGCGGGAGAAGTGCGAGTTTGCCCAGTCGAAGGTGCACTTCTTGGGGCATGTCATTAGTAGCGGGGAGTTACGCATGGACAAGGCTAAGGTACGAGCTATCCAGGAATGGGAGGCACCAACTAAGGTAACCGAGTTAAGATCTTTCCTTGGCCTTGTCAACTACTATCGTCGGTTCATTAGTGGCTATTCAGCCAAGGCCGCACCACTGACTGAGTTACTAAAGAAGAATAAGCCGTGGGATTGGACGGAGCATTGTCAACAGGCGTTTGAAGGCCTTAAGACAGCGGTAACGGAGGAACCAGTCTTAGCATTGCCAGACTTTTCCAAGATGTTCGAGGTACATACAGATGCTTCGGACTTTGCCATTGGGGGTGTATTGATGCAAGATAGACATCCTATAGCCTTCGAGAGCCGCAAGTTGAATGACACGGAGCGACGCTACACAGTACAAGAGAAGGAGATGACCGCTATTGTGCATTGTCTACGCACATGGCGACATTATTTGCTTGGGTCAAAGTTCGTGGTCAAGACAGATAATGTGGCCACTAGCTATTTTCAAACGCAGAAGAAGCTCACACCGAAGCAGGCTAGGTGGCAGGATTTCTTGGCTGAGTTTGACTATGTGTTGGAGTATAAGCCAGGCAAAGGAAATGTTGTGGCCGATGCCTTGAGTCGGAAAGCCGAACTTGCTGCCATCACTTCAGCAAGTTGTGACATTCGCGAGGCTATCAAGGAGGGTATGCAGCATGACCCAGCAGCCAAGCAGCTCATAGAGTTAGCTACCCAAGGCAAGAAGAGACATTTTTGGGTGGAAGATGGACTACTGCTTACCACGGGACGGAGGGTTTACGTGCCTAAGTTTGGAGACATCAGGCGGCGTATCATAAAGGAGAGCCATGATACTATGTGGGCCGGCCATCCAGGCCAACGACGCACTAGGGCCTTGATTGAGTCGGTCTACTACTGGCCACGCATGCGGGACGACATAGAGTGTTATGTTCAGACTTGTCTTGTATGCCAACAGGACAAGGTTGAGCAGCAGAAGCCAGGAGGACTTTTGGAACCACTACCCGTTGCAGAGCGTCCATGGGAGAGCGTGACTATGGACTTTATCACATGCTTGCCCAAGTCCGATGGTTACAACACTATTATGGTGGTCGTGGACAGATTTTCAAAGTATGCCACTTTTATGCCCGCCTCAGCCAGTTGCACAGCCAAAGAAGCCGCCAAGTTATTCTTCAAGAACGTGGTGAAGTATTGGGGCTTACCGAGGCACATCATCAGCGACCGAGACCCTCGATTCAGTGGAAATTTCTGGAGGGAGCTATTTGAAATGCTTGGTACGGAGCTGCACTTTTCTACAAGCTTCCATCCACAGACAGATGGACAAACAGAACGGGTCAATGCTTTACTGGAGTGCTATCTGAGGCATTATGTGAGTGCACATCAGAAGGATTGGGCAAGACTCTTGGATATAGCCCAATTCTCTTACAACTTGCAGAGGAGCGAGTCCACGGGGCGGACGCCATTTGAGCTAGCCACTGGCCAACAACCACAAACTCCACATTCACTACCTGCATCATTCGAAGGAAAGAGTTTGGGGGCTTATCATATGGCCAAGGGCTGGGAGGAGCAGCTTGACACTGCTAAGTCCTACTTGGACAAGGCAGCTAAGAGGATGAAGAAGTTTGCAGATCGTAGGCGGCGTCCCACAGACTATAAAGTTGGAGACATGGTCATGGTGAAGTTTAACCCAAGGCAATTCAAGTCACTACGGGGCATGCACCAAAATTTGATGCGCAAGTACGAGGGCCCGTTCAAGATCGTTGCCAGAGTGGGTAAGATCTCTTACAAGCTTGAGTTACCATCACATCTTAAGATCTATCCTGTCTTCCACGCCAGCATGCTCAAGCCATACCACGAAGACAAGGATGATCCGAGTAGGGGCCAGTCGAGTCGTGCTCCTATCACTATCACTGCTTCTCATGAACGGGAGATTGAAGCTATTATTGACTACCAAGCCATACGGAAACAAGGACAAAAGGCTACCGCCATGTTTCTTGTACACTGGAAGGGACAAGCACCAGAAGAGGCTACGTGGGAGCGTTATGAAGACTTGTGGCAATTCAAGGACAAGATCCGAGAGTTCATGCAGCAGCATTGCGCCGCGGTCGTCGCAACATTAGGTGGGGGAGAGTGTGATGACCTGCCACGTCATCCTGCCACGTAGACGCCATTTGGCGCATAACTTTGCCATGTGGAAACTTACATGGTTAATGAGCCTAACACTTGATGGAATATTCTAGAGAAGTATGGAGAGATTCCCATGAGAAGGCTCTAGTTCTTTATGGACTTGCTTGGAAGAATATCTTAGAATACCTTGGAATATTCTAGCTAGGTAGATTATTCTAGAGAGGGACTTATTTGTAAATATGGAGGATTCTAGAGAGGGACTTGTAAACAATTAATATTTGCACACTAGCCCCTAAGTGAGTAGTATAAATAGAGGGGCCATTCATTTGTAAACCATCAAGCAATTCAACAACAATCTTCCAAATAATAAAAAGCTTCATTTGGCAATTCTTTCTTGTTCATTTCCATTCTCTTAGCGATCCTTAGTAGTTTCGGCTGACTTGGCATAGCAAGGTCGTGAGCAAATTGTCAAGTGCCGCACGATTCGCTTAGTTCAAGACTAAGGTCGTGACAGGTTGTCTCTCTAAAGATGATGGAGGGAACAGAGATTTTCTTTATATTTGAGAATTCAAATAAATAAAGATAAAGAAGTACTTTAAGACCTCATTTTATTAAGGAGGCAACGTAATGTCTATTAGTTGTGCAGTTAATTTTCTGTCCTCTTCCGAAAAACATGTATTTGAGCTTAAGTCAACTTGAAGAATAAATAAATAATAAGGAAAAATATCATAGTTAATTAAATTCAGAAAGAGGCAATTCGACGAACTCGGAGACTCAGAATTAGTGCAGCGAAGAGGTTCGAGAAAAAAATGATAAGGAAAAATCAATAATAATCGAAACTTATACGTAGAATATAAGTGGTAAAAACTTACTCACCATATTGTATGCACCAAACCATATCAATTAAATATTAATCATGGATAAATGATTTAATAAGGTGAAAAAATATATTAATTAACTATAGTTAAAAAAGAAAAAGTATGTGTGCCAACACATATCATGCATGTATTGGATTGGTGCATACACCCAGTGTGGATAAATTTTTTCCGAATACAAGGTAACAATTATACTATAGAGCTACCAATTTATATGAACTGCGCACTAATAAAACAAATAATCCCAAATTACAAATTTTTTCTTTTGTTTATAATAGTAATATTTGAATCAATTTTATTTCACCGCATACCTATTACAAATTATTCACCACCTTAACACATAAAAAGAAATTAACCAATTAAGGTTTTGGTTTATATTGGAACTTATACTCTGACCTCTTATCGATTTTCATTCATTGCATCGTCCACCAATTGTGGGCTCCGAAATCTCATATGTTTCTAATAAGATAAAATGACATCACAAAAACAAAAAAAAATTGGCCTTTTATTATCGATTTAAAAGAAAAATTAGTTATTGAGTTTGATAATTGTACTTCTAATTGGTTCATACTTCCATTGGAGGAGGATTATAAGTGGTGAAGTGTCATTGTCAAATTGTCCGTTAAATTACTAAAACAAATCAAAATGATCTATTGATTACTTCTATTTAACATATCATTACCTGGAGATTAATGTTTACGCGTTAAACAATATCCAAATATCCAAATCATGAGTCTACTGCAACTCTTTCAAGATGTTGGTTGAATAGTACATGATGTAATCTTTTATAGTCGAAGAAAAAAAAAAGGTATAGTAGGTTCACTAGTTCTATGGCTAAAGAATAGACGTTTACCATCACTATTGTTGTCATCATTAAGACCATAATTACGGGATTTACATGCATAATGCGAAGGGTGAAATACTCTTAGTGCAATTATTATAACTTGCTAAAAAGTAAGAATAGAGTATGAGACATTGACGCCTCTTAGACTTGAAGTAAAAGGAAGAAAACTAACTTATGAATGTATTTCTATAACACAATAATTAATTTTAACTACTTCAAGTTTTCCACAGTACAAATTCTTGTCATTACCAACTGGTATGAAAGTTTTGACATATGACCATTTGGTAGGAGAGGCGTAAAAAGTAAGAACATCACTTATATAAGTGAGATTTAATATTTTTACATCTAACTAACAATTGTAGTGTTTTTTATCGAGCATAACATTGATATTAGCTGTAGCTTCTTCTTCTTCTTCTTTTTTTTTTTTTTTTTTTGACGAAATTGTAATTAACCTTTTTGGAGGTCTAGCAATTATTAATTGTAAGAAAGTCTGAGATAATGTGTAATTGCCTGCTTGTTTGGAGGTTTCATGATAGTTGGTCATCATGGTTTGTGAACATTCATTGAATTTCATTCCATCACTTTTTAATGAATTGCTTTTCACTGTGAGCAATGTGCAGTGTTCCCTGACCATAATGTTCTTTATTTTTCATTCTTTTTTCATTTAAATATAATGTTTAGATTTGTCTGGGCACCACAGCTGTTTTAGTGCATACATGTTAGTTTCTATCAAATTACTCTTATTGCAGAAGTTTAGATGAATAGAAGGGAACACCTAACGTATTTTGTCTCTAATAAAAGTTTGAGCCTTATCTCCCGTACTTTATCAACTGAATTAGTAACCATTAGGCTGCAACCATCCATAATCAAAGAAGATAAAGAAGATGAACTTAAGACAAGTCTTAATACTATAGTTAAATTAAGTATTAATGAATTAATATCGATAGTTGCGAGGAAATTCAAGCTTGTTAAAATTATAGTATTCACATAATCAAGAGTAACTCATATGCAATATCTACAATTAGTTGGCTTAATAAAAGGGATGCTAATACCAGGTTTTTTCACATTTCTATTATTAATAGGAAGAGAAAAAATAGAATCTCTTTCTTTAAAGATATTAATGGATGTTGGATCAATGATCAACACCTTCTCATGACCCACAATTTAAAATTTTTTTAGAAATCTTTTACTTCTGATCATCTCTCTTCAAGCAGGACAGATATTAGGGATGATCTACCTCTTTTCACCACTTAGATCTTTCGGGGTTAGATAGGCCTCTTCATGATCAAGAGGTTATTTCTGCTTTTTTTTTTTTCCCTTTAAACCCTTTAAGGCTCCTGGTCCTGATGGGTTGCATCCATTTTTTTATCAGAAGCATTGATTGGGATATTGTTGGTCCTTCTGTTCTATCATTATGTCATTCAGTTTTTGATAACCTTGTGATTCCTCAGCCCTTGAATGATACCTATCTTTGTCTTATACCTAAGTTCCCTAATGCTAATGATCTTAAAAACTTTAGGCCCATTGGCATGTGTAATACTATTTATAAAATTATTACTAAAGTTATTGCAAATCGTATGAAACCTTTTCTACAAAAGCTTATCAACCCTTTTCAGACCAGTTTTTTAAAGGGTAGACGAGCTTGTGATAATGCTATTATTATTTAGGAAATAGTTAATCATTTCCGTAATACTAAAGGAGCGAAGCCTAAAATGCTGCTTAAAATAGACCTCGAAAAGGCTTTTGACCGTATGGAATGGTCTTTCATTTATAAAGCTCTGGTCTACTTCAAGTTTCCTCCTAGATTTATTAAGCTTATTATGAATTGTATCACTACTAGTAGAATTGTTGTGCTTGTAAATGGTAGTCCAACTTATTTTTTCACTCCCTCAAGGAGTATTCGGCAAGGAGATCCTATATCCCCATATATTTTTATTTTGTGTATGAAACTGCTCTCTGTGTTTATTAATCATCAGGTAGACATTAATAAATTGGACCCTATTAAACTGAACCCTAGAAGTCCATTTTTCTCTCATTTATTTTTTGCCGATGATTTGACCCTTATGGCAAATGCTAATGATAAATCCGTTTCTATAATTGAGAATACTCTTACCTTTTTTTGTGAATTATCAGGCCAAAGGATTAATCGTGCCAAATCTAAACTTATTGTTTCCAAAAATTTCCCTTTACCTCTTAGGCAATCCCTAGCCAATCGTCTGCACATAACTCCTAGTGAATCCTTTGGAAAGTATTTAGGATTTCCAATTTTGAATAATAATCCCAAAGCCAGTGATTTCCAATACATACTAGACAATATGCGAAATAGATTGTCCAATTGGAAAACACATTTTCTCATTCTAGCCGGTAGAATTACTTTGATCAAATCCACTTTAAATACTATCTCTAACCACACAATGCAATATATTATGCTACCAAAATCGTTTCTTAAAGCTATTGACAAAATCCAGCATGATTTCCTTTGGGGTTCAACTGAATCTAAAAGAAAATTGCATTTGGTTAATTAGAATATAGTCACTAGCCCCATCGAAGAAGATGGTCTAGGGATTCGTACAGCTTATCACAAGAATATGGCTTCTCTTACTAGTCTTTCTCGGAGGTATCTTTCAAATCCTTTAGCCATTTAGTCCACTACTCTTAGGTCCAAGTATAGCACTAGATCTTCCAACAACTCTTTCACATGGCGTAATCTTGCTATGGGCTGGGATTTATGCAGGAAAGGTATAGGCTGGGTAGTAGCTAATGGTTCCTCAGTTAGTTTTTGGAATGATAAGTGGTTACCGAGCTTCATCAGCCCCCGATCCTTAATCGAGGGTCCTCTTAATTTAACAGATTTATCTTTAAGGATAGCGGATATATGGGTTAACAATTCTTGAGATTGGTCAAAATTATCTTTTGATATTCCAGATGATCTCAGAGACTAAGTTCCTAGTATAGATGCTACCTCTTTGGCCTCTCAAGACGTTTCATTGTGGTCCCTTAACTCAAATAGAATGTTTACTACTGCTTCTGTATATCACCTACTATTTCCAAGTTGTGATAGAAAAAATCAAGCCCCTTGGATCTGGAAATTGCCCGCTCTCAACAAAATTAAGTTTTTTGTCTGGCAATGCTTCCATGGAAAACTTCCAACAAACAAGCACCTTAACCACATTGGACTTCCCATCCCTGCATCTTGCACGGTTTGTGATCATCCCATGGAATCTATGGATCATATATTTTTATCATACCTGGTTGCTGCTTCTTTCTGGTCTAATTCTGGAATAGATATATCTTTTCCTATATCTACATAATTATGTAGCAATATATCTGTTAATAATATCCCAGGTGAAATCTTCTTTTGCTTTGCCATTTGGAATCTTTGGCTCAATAGAAATAACAACACTTTTAATAATCTTAAACATGCTCTATCTTCCAATTATGTCGTCAACTGTTGTTTTGAATTCTACTATGCTACCATGGCTCATACTATTGCCCCATCTAAAATTACAGTTTATACTAAGTGGCATCCTCCGATTTTTGGATACAAGCTTAATACGGATGGAGCATACACATGCCAACAAAAGAGAGGAGGAATAGGAGCAGTTATCAGAAACATCAGAGGAGACTGGGTGATTGGTATTCAGGAAAGTGCTCATGTCATTAATCACACTCATATGGAACTATTGGCTTTAAAGCAGGGTTTACAACTAGCTTTTGATCATAAGCTAGTCCCTTCAGAAGTGGAAACAGATTCCACAGAGATAATTTCACTTCTTCAAAAAGATTTCCCACCCTATAATAGTGTTCTTTTTTACTGCAGGTGGTTGTTGCAGGAGCTGGGAAATCCGCTAATCCGGCATAACTTCCGCCAAGGGAATAAAGTTGCACATATTTAGGCTAGGACAAGAACTTATGTTTCCCACCAAATTGTCCATGTTGTTCCACCTTACTCAGCTAGGGCGATATTCCAATCTGACAAGAACGGACAAATATGTTGTAGAACAATTAGTTCATCTGTATGTAGAACCCTTGTAGGATTGGGGAATTTAAATATTTTGTATGCTCCTTCATGTAATACTCTTCATGGTCATCAGACCAGTACTACCAGTTGTAATGTTTAATTATAAACAAAAGTCTTGTGTTTTTCAAAAAAAAAAAAAAAAAAATGAAAGTTGTGTTCTTGTCCTTTTTCATCCACCGCCAACCCCAAACAATTTCTTTTTTCGATTAATAAAAGAAGAATGCTCAACATTAGATTACAAATTAGATAGTAAAATAATATTTTGTGATTGAATTAATTCTAAAAAAGAGACTGAGAGATAAATTGACTGTCGACTGTCAAAAAAGCCAACCGACATACCACTCTAGTCTAGTACCATAGTGCATCACCTGGCCCTTCTTTTCATTTTTTTCACAGCCCCCTCCCTCCCTGTTAAGTTATCGAAGTAAATACTATGTATCAAAATTGTTATTGGATTATCGAAGACTGTTACTTTGTTTGTTCAATTTATGTGAATTTATTATTTTTAGTCTATTTAAAAAAGAATGATTTTTTTTTTAAATTTAAAAATAATTTAACTCCTGTCATTGTTCCCTTGATGAGATGTTATAGCCACACAAAGACGAAAACTTTTTATTCCTAGCACCATTTTTTTAATGTATGACATAATTAGGTCTCTTTCGACAATTTAGTGATAATTTTAGTCATTCATCCTAATTTAAATTTTAATCTCTTTGTTCACTCGACAATTCTACAAGCAATGATACAAATTTTTCACCATTAATAACGGATGTAGCTTTTCATCAACAGATTTATCCAATTAAATATTTTTGACATATGGAATAAATATACATGTGAAAATTATTGAAAATTCAGTAAATATAATATCTGAGTTATTATTCTAAAAACAAAATGAGTTAGATGTTAAAGAACTTTAAAAGAAAAACTATTAAATTCAAGATTTGACTGTGCTCACTACCATATAGGACTCAAATAGTAATATTGAACCATTGCTATTGTCTAGAGATGGACAAGCTGGTGAAATCGGAAAAAACGAGGTTCAAATCTTAAGAAAAAAATTATATCTGTCTAAGTATCGAGCGGAATAGTTACCCCATATGCTAATGGGAGGTATCGCTATCCAAAAGTTGCGATGTTATAGAGGACAACACGTACCTAGTGAAATGGTTAAAGTGTGACAAACTGGCCTCGGACACTATTATTATTAAAAAAAAAAATGCAAGGTAATCTTAACTACTATAGTATTTTTGTTAAGAAGAATTTATTTTCCTATCAAAAAGCCCCAACTCTGCATTCTTAAGGCCTAAGCACATGACACGCACCAAAAATTGAATGAAAGGTATAGAAAACGTAGATGTCAACATCTCTTCATAAAAGTCCCTTCCAACTGAAATTACTCAAGGATATCCGGCGTGTGGTCTTTGTGGTATTGAAGATAGGGAAAAAGAAATGTGTATTTTTGTTGATATTATAAAGAATTTCCTTTTATAGACTTGAGATGTTCGAAAAGAACAATATTTGCATCCATTTCCTAACAATAATGTTTTTCAGTTGGACGTGTTTTCCATGTAAATCTACAAAAATACATAACAAACAAAACAGAGAGTTCCTGGACATCTTTCTTCTGTTTCTTTCTTTCACTATCAAAGCCTACAAGTCCATTCCTTTCAAACTATTGCCAACCATGTATGTTACTTATTATCGTTTCCAACGTTGTTCAAGTAGCAACCTTGTAATATATTTCATATTTTTGCTTTCCCATGAAAGAATACGACAACCACCCCCACTTCCAAACGGCCCACACCCACCCCAGGAACGTGAAAAATTAAAAATTGAAAATTGAAAAAGAAAAGCTTCATATGAAGGCTACATGAAATCGTCCATTGGACATATACTATTAAAAAATGACATTTGAATCAGTGTTGTTCTAGACTGTGAGTACCCATTCCAATAACATTACAATTACAGTACACCTATTGATATCTTTTACAAGACTATGACGTATAGAACTATTGATGATGATTTCTTCCGTAAAATAGATACCACAAGCTATAACATTAGACCAACCTATGATGTAGAAAAACTAGGAGTGAGTTCCACAATGCAAAATTGCACATCCTCAGTGAACAAGCAATAAGGCTTTAGCAGACAAAAGCTAGAACTCCAACGCACATCCTTTAGGGGTTTTTGCTGTCTCTTCTGTAGTTCTGTACATAAGAATTTAGAGATACAAACTTCTGTCCACTAGCTTAAATGCAAGCTACCTGACGCCTCTTAATCATCTTTTCCAAATTCTCTGACACCAATGCAGTCAAATTGGGATCCTCAAATCCAAGCTCAGGGCCGACTCTGCAGCACACATGCACAAGGCAACACTTTAGTAAAACTGATTCAGGGGAAGGGGCCTTCAAGTTTAAGTTTTAATTATTTTCCGAGTGGAAAGAAGAGGCAAACCAAATGAGCCATCTTTAGAATAACAAGAGAAACAACTCTAAAAAGGACTCTAAATTGGAGTTTTTCCGGCTATTCCTGTTGAAATCAGCCCAAGAGCCCGATAGCAGCCTCCAGATGGTGTATAAGCCTGAGATTAGCCCCAACTTTGATCGACACATTAATTCAGCAGTAGGATTTATTAAATAAGTCATTATTTTTTATTAAATAAGTCATTATTTTTTTATCTACCTCAACCTAGAAATCTCTAGAAAAGACTTTTTATAGACGTACATCCCCATTTTACAAGTAAATGCCACAAAGAAAGAATACACCTGAAACTCTGCTTACTTGGGATCCAAAACCAACTTCTGAACTTCTTTGATGGCTGAGCTTGCTGCATACAGCGATATCTTTCCCACCTGTATTAAATGATAGAACTAAGTTAAGAATGCCAATCCAAGTAAGCTAAGGTTAAGCAAAGGTTAAGAATCATAACACGGACCTCTAACATTTGCAGCTTCGCATCATGAGTATTAGGAAGGCCGCGAATTTCTTCAGCCATTCTAACAGCCTCACCTAAACTCTCTGGAGAAAGAAAATCAAGGCCCAATTGGACACTGGACTGCATAAAAAGGGGAAGAGCAATCATACACAATTTGGTAGGGCAATCAGCAGAACTTTTCTGAAAAGCACACTAAAGTAAGGTACTTTTTGCAGCATCTCCAATGGCTCTAATATAGCGTTTTGGAAGGGGTAAGCTCCTAATTCAAGATATCTAAACAAAAGTTCCAAATGCGAATTGCTTGGAACTTTTCTTGTACAAACTCCTCAAGGCACTTAAGAGTGGCATAGATAGACCCTGACCAGTACCCTGAGAAATTGTCCTGAAATAGGGGATGATTTAGGATTTCTTCAGAACTTTTCAGACCTCTTGCGAAAAACTCAAAAACCTTTTGCAACCCTCCAGTGATTAGAAGGAATAAGATAACCCTAAGTGGGAGGAAATATTCTCGATCTAGTGAAAAGAATCTTTTCCAGCTGGCGAGCTAGGTTCTCAGTTTAAGGTTTTAACCTGCACGCTTAGGCGAATAATTTAGCCAAGCTCAATTGCTATCATATCTCATTGGTTTCTATGTGTGCAAAACAAATTTCAGCAGAAATAATTACATTGTGCTCCTTAATGAGTATGCTACAAGGATGAGCACCTATTATTCTTCATGAGCCACTCATAAAATTCATCTTGTGCACTAACCTGAAGATTCCTCCCTTGGAAAGGACATCCAGCAGGAATGAAAATCGCTTCACCTAAATGTTGTTCAAATGACCATGGCTCTATACCTGAGAATTATCAGAGTTTCAATCAAGGAATCAGTTTCTGACTAAAAGTTAGAAGGAAACAACAGAAAGACAATAAAGGACAGATGGGAGGAAAATGTTATGGCAGGTGACGTGCACTTAAAATGTTCCAGAGAATATTTGCATATCAGAGGCCAGTTTTAGAGCCTGAAAAAATATGCCGAAGTTGAGAACTAAAAAGCAGAAAAAATAGCTCCCAAAAAAAAAAAGGACCCACAGAAAGTTTCACCAAGATAGACAGAATCAATTCTGAGGCAAGCATCTCATGCATCTATAAAGAAACAGAAAACACAAGTGATGTCCATTAAATTGACACCTTAAGACATCAGAACAACATACTTTTCCTTCTTTTTCTTCAGGAGGTTTAGGGGAGTAAGGAACCAACGGAAAGAAATAAAAATGAACAGGCAACACATTATGGAAGGGAGAGAAGCAAGCCGAAAACGTCAGCAGACGACGAAGGCACTTGACATCTGCTTGGGCTGGCATAATGTATTAAAAAATATCTCACATTCACAACTTTAACAACACAAAATATTACTCTTACCAAATATCTCTTTCAATTTTCTCTTATGATGCTCATTCAGATATACTACTCCATCGTAAAGAGGACTGGGCACCTGAGACCAATAATGTAAAAAGAAAATATTATAGAAGAACTTGGACAAAATTAGTACATATGATAAGAAAACCTACAGAATCATCTGTCACAAGGTTGGAATCTCCAGGTTCCTTCCAATGAAATTTTAGATACTCGATAAGCATCGGGACATCTTGTCTCCGGAAGACATCCCAAAGAGCTCCAGAGTGACTCCTTTCGGAACTGTTTAAACTGGAACCATTCTGATCTTCATGACCAAAGTTATCCACACCAATCTGAGAAGTAACTCTGCTCTCTTGGTTGACCAACACTCCATTGGCATTTGAATCCGAGTCAGCACACATACCATCCCCTCTATCACCACCAGGTGAGAATTTGGAGAGATCTCCTTCACTTGTGACATTCGGTGCATCATCAGGAAGTCCTTTGTGATTAGATTCAGCAAAGGTTTTCTGCATCTCTCCTATCTTTGTCTTCTGCCAACCTTTCAGATTGACTTCACTGATATGGACCAAAAGGAATACCTAATTACACCGAAGAAACAGCAATCTAAATCATTTATCAGCTGAAAGCATGATTTGTACTGTAAAACCAAGCTAAGGAAAAGAGCAAGATAAAAATTTGTTCCTGACTTATAAATTAAGGCCCTGGTCAGGTATTTTTTCAGTACCAACTTAATTGCATATCAATATCAGACAGAGGAAAAAATTGGAATTTGTTTTAGTTGATCAATTAACTGGAAACCTTAGACTCTCATGAAAGCTCAAGTTTCAAAAACTTTTACTACAAAAAAAAAAAAATGATCTTGAAGATTAAACTCGCAGATGTAAGTAAATGCACTTGCCACCACAGTGGAGTCCAAGTCACTTTCCATGGAAAGTGCTAGACTTCAGATAAACACAAGTAACAATCTTATTGAACTAGAAAATACAATGACAATAGACAGCACGGATGGCATGTCATGGGATATATGAGAAGGAAATTATGGCACTCACTAGGTCACGCGTGTTGATATTCAGCTTGTTAACTGAATCACCTCTGCCAAGTTCTTCATGCATCCCATAAGAAATAAAAATCTTAGGACCAACATCATTCTGCAGGGAATAATGAGGCAATTTTGCAGCAACATTTAGAAGACCCCACTTGGAGTGAATGAATTCAAGTAAAGGAAGTTTATTAATAAACTCAGGTCTCTGATATAACAAGAACTCCTCTGAAGCACTAGGAGAAGGCCAATCTTTTAGTTTGAGCATTTCTGGCCAACCATTCTCATGAATTCTTCCTTCTGAATATCCTCTGATGAACTGACCAAGCTGAATATCAATCTGCAAGGTAGAAAGACAGAGTGTTCAGCTGAAGATAAAAGATATCCAACAGCCCACTTCTGTGGGAAATGGAAAATTATTTCATACATATAACAGTGGAGATGAACCCCATGCCAATTTAAAGCAAATTCAACAAGATCTTGCTTAGTAGTGGAAGCAAGAGAAATTTGGTACCAACCTCACTCCAATCAGAACAATCAATGGCCTTGACAGTTCTGTTATCATCTTTTATTTTCTCCTCTGTTGTCTCCATCACTCCTCTACATATTACAATTGGATCCCAGTTGGACATCGATGATACATCGTAAACCTCCTTGATTATAACAGGTTTTCCTCTGCTCCATTGCTTTCTGAAGTTCTCGATTCCTTCACTTCTAGTATCTTCAGAAGATGGATAGTACAAAAAGTTATCATCACCATTTTCTCTATGAGCAGCCTGGAACAACTTCCCTTCAAAGGTTTTCTCTACATCGCCAGTATCACATACTTTACAGCCACTAACCATTTCTTCGACATTTTTCACCAGTTTTGCTACCCAATTCATCTTGAAGATTCGTTTTAATGATAAGACCGAGGAACCACATCCACCATATTGCTTCGGTGGACATGGTATAGAGCCATTACTCTCTGCTTTCCAATCAGAAAGCTTAGTGAAGAAATTTAGATGAACGTTTGACAATGTCACTTCCTTTGACGTGGTTTCTCTGCTATCAACTCTTCCTGGGAACAGCTTACCCATCTCTTCCCGAGCAAGCTTGGTTGCATCTCTTATATCTCTGCAGCAGCTGAGGCAGAGGTCATATGTGCAATTTGAGCAGTGTCTATGGTAATCAATAATTGGTATCCTGCAGAAATTACTGCAAGCAAAAACGTGTGTAATGTATAGCTTATCAAACACAGAAGTTAAGAGAGCCTACTAAGAGCAGGTAGAGAAAGAAGGTAGGAGTTATGGAGATGGTTCAACATTTTTAAATTTGGAAATATTACCAGCACATTTGCTCATCTGCGTTCAATTTTGTACGGCCGAGATCCATTCCATTTCCTGGAGAATATAAAGGATATTCAGTTCATAGTTCAATCAATATCAAACTATGGACTCCCTTATACGTTGATATAGATGCAATAGGTCATACTTATACCTCGAATTTTCTTCTCTAGTTCCACCTCAGAGCGCTGCTGATTATGAATATGCTTAACAACTGGAAGAACTGCTGATAATAGGGAATAGAGATACTGCAATTTGCTTTGTGCAGGTATCTCCCTTATTCGAACCTATGCCACCGAAATAATGAATCACAGATTAGAAAGGAATATGTTCTTAGTATTTTCAAACTTGTTTTCCTGAGCCGAGGGTCTATCCAAAACAGCCTCTCTACCTCGCACAAGGTAGGGGTAAGGTCTACGAACATCCCACGGGTGGGATTACACTGGGTATGTTGTTGTTGCTGTTGTTGTAGATTAGAAAGGAATATTGTATGTATGTAAACAAAACCATAGAATGCATCACATAGCGCTCTTTTAGCCAAATAAATAAATACCTTTATCAAGTTGTCTCCCCGCAAACATATTTTACAATTGCAACTACCGCGACACGCAGGACAAATCCTCTGTATCTCTTCAGCTGGCATGTCAGAGTACCTGACATTAAAAACTGCAATCATTGCATAGCCAATGGATAAAAGCTAGAGACAAATTAATCTCATTATTGAGTCTCACCAAGTTGAGATGCAGTTTTCACAGTATCCCCTTCTATCACATCTAAGGCACCAAATTACTCGGTGATCATTCCGCCTACACTGATGACAAGGTTGTCCCCCTGTATTATCGGAAGAATCGGAGCTCCCTTCAGTAGTTTCCTAGGGGGGGAAATCAAGACCAAGTGAGGATACCAAAGACAACCAGCAAAAACAATGATAGACTGTTGATTTCTGATAGTTGGAGAGAAAATGAAATTTCGTTGCTAAGAAACAGTGAAATTTAAACAATATCTCTCTCTCAAGCTTAATGTGCAGATTACATCGTGATCACACACAATTTATCTTCATCAGAAACATATCTTTACTAAATGAACTATTTCCTGCATCATATTGTTCTACAGGAAACTCAGGTTTTCTAAACTGAGATTTATCCACTTTGTAAAGCAACTAAAATCCCAATGTTACTTAACAATCAGTTCAAACTCACCGTCAAAGGACTAGAATCAAACATTTTCTGGGATCTGCTTCTAGATGACTCCTTGCCCGAATGGGGTGGCGTCCTATAACCTCTTCGACTTTCATCATACTGTACATCTTCCATGTCTAGATCATCAGCAGACTTCATGCTGCGAACCGAAAACAGCTTGCTTTGAGGAGTTTCAGATAAATAACTAATCTGATTCTTTGATACCTTTTCCTTATGCTTCTTCCCAGACACTGAACCAGAATAATCCCTTGGTAAATCCATATCATCACTTTTACTCTCCAAATATACATCATTTTCATCCAATGATATCTTTCCTTTCTTCATGTTGGCTCTCATTGCAGAATTGGCAGCCCTCTTCTTAGCCTGTATGTAGTGCTTTTCACATACAGTCTTATCAGGCATAGACAATGCAGTGCATCTCCATTGTTTCCCATCAGACCTTTTACACCGCAAATCATCAGGAATCCCGATATTATCTTCACCAGGCCCAGAGGATGATCGCTGGTGATCCATCAAGATGTGCAGTACGAAACGTGAAAGCTAAATTATTATCCAAAACCATATGATGAACAGCCTGAACATTCACTAGGCAGGTAGCCAGGAAAACAGAAAAAGGAAACAATTACATGATGAGTAAGAACTTGAAAACCACAAAAAATTTAAAAGTATTAAAAGCTTATTTCAATTCCACAGCAAGATTTACAAGCAAGCAGCCAGTGTAATGCATAACATGCACCCCAAGATTATGTCCGCTTTATCTATAGGCTGCTAAATATTTTAAAAAGGAACGGCCGAACGGGTATATCATATAATCTAGATCTCCTAATTTTCCATTTTTATTCAACTTTAGATATTAAGTTCGTTAGATTGACAAGTGTATTATAAAAACGGAAAGAGAGAGAGAGAGAGAGAGTCAAATGTTAGTGTTAAAATGATATTCCGTGCTTTATGATCTTTCCCGGTTCACATGAGAGAACGATTAGAAAGATTGATTAGTGATAATGAGAGATATAGTATTAGTGTATCATCTACGACGATATCTTTCCATCACATAGGAAGCTAATAAGAATGCAAACTAACAGGCAACAGAATCGAAAATAACTATAACAAATCAAAATTGCAGGCTGGCTCATGATTCACGTTCTACCGTTAGATTCGCACCGATGACGTGCACTGAAACCACACATCACTAGTTGTTCTCTTACTACTAGACCAAAATCCAGCGAGTGTGTTTCACTTCCCTTATGATAGTAGAAATCTAATAGTACTACAAAGCATAAATTTCAATGGAGACAAAAATACTAGTATAGTATGTTTTATTTTTCTAATCTCTCTAAGCCTAGGTGAGCAGTTATCTGATACTTATGCTGGTGGGAGGTAGCAGTACCTGATGAATTAGTCGAGCTGCGCCCAAGCTAGCCGGGACACCCCCTGCTAACTATACCTAAATCTAAAGCTAGTAGAAGGTCACCTATATGAATGCTCTCTTAAATTTAAAAAAATAAAAGGAAATTTGTCACAGTAAAACTATACAAAAAGCACAAATCATGTTGAAAAAGAAATTAAAATTTTACGGTATAAATTGTGGCAATTCGAATAAAAGAAGAAAATTTAGAAAAAATCTTCAGCAATTATGAGAAAAAGACATAATATTCTGACATTAGCGGCGAATATTTATTAAAAAAATTAGGGCATGGAGAAATAATGAAACAGTAGCTCAAATTGTAAAGGAAGATCATAGTAACTGTTACTATTTTTTTTTTATTTTTTGGCTTTCATTATATGAATTAGAGTAAAATTGTGAATAAGTAAAAAAAGTAGAGAGAGAGTACCTGGGGTGGGTGGGTTTGTGGAGCTGTAAATTTGTGTTTTTTGCAGAAGGGGAAGATGCACTAGACAAGAAGGAAAAAAAGAAAAGAAGAAGAAGGATTACACGACGTCGTACAAGTGTTACAGAAGTTCCTGCACTGTAGCTGACATCCCTTTTTTTTTTTTTTTTTTTTTTGGGTAAATGGATATTTATATTAGTAATTACTAAAGCATTAATACATTAGTAATTGTAGCAGCGTGAGGCACACTATTTGACAGTGCAACTAAGTTTTCAAAAGTTGCTAAATATTACAAGCATCAGTCGAAATAGTTCTAGTATAAGTAGTAGCATCTTTATCAAGCTAGACCGCCTTACTAATATGATCAATGGGTTGCTGGAATATTTGCAGCTGATTTTTCAAAGATAATTCGAGTCTTTGTCTTGACAAAAAGTGTGCAACCTTGTTAGCTTTTCTGAAACTATGCCGCACCACTGAATTCTCCAAATTCCTCAGTGTGCACATGCAATCAACTATAATGTTAGCATAAATTGGATTATCATGTTCAAGTAGGTGGAGAACCTCCGTTGAGTCCGTATCAACTTCAAGAGTTCGCAGATTGTTGGTATGAGCTATCTGGACACCCACATAGAGGGAGATAAGCTCCATGTATGTGTGGGACTGTCATGCGATATTCATGCAGTAGCCCAGTATCCAGTTTTCATTAACATCTCTAAAGACATCCCCATTTTTTACCGTAATTATCTGTACCATAAAAAGCTCCATATATATTTAATTTAAAAGAAGACATGTGAGGTGGTTGCCAGGTAAACCCAATTGTTTTAGTGCTGGTAGTATTTTTATACTTTTCAGTGGAAATTTTATACTCAAGTGCTCTCATGGTAACTAAATTTGTTGATAAATGAGAGGTTGTTTGATTATGAACACTACGATTTATGTTCAATCATAGACGCCATACGACAAAAGGAAATAATTCATTCCATGAGATGGGTAATGCTTGAACATTCATGTCTGAAGTTTTTGTCAGGAAGGTCCATAGGTCTATTACCAGTGTTATTGGAAAATGATGTTGTCTAAAGGTCAACCAAGTGCATGCCAAGTGGAAGAGGCTACAGGACAATCCATGAAGATATGTTGAATAGTTTCTAGATTGTCACATACATGACAGTGTGGACTGACTTGAATTTTAATTTTGTTGAGATACACTTTTGTAGGTAACCTACCATACTGAATTTTCCAAAGGAGAGTTTTGATTTTAGGTAGCGTATGTATTTTCCAGATCCATATAAAATTCAACGTGTGTGTTTGTGTGATTATGTTACACCCCGTATGTCTAAAGTGACGTATATCATTTTAATGACATGTTAAAAATGATTTAAGTGAGTTTAAAGACATAATATTACCATAGAAGATGTTTATATATTGAATATAAAGTTTGGGAAAAGTCGGATTTAAGTTGCGGAAAAACCGACTAAGGAATTGCCTTGTAACAGAGCTTTTTTGGCAGTTAATTTCGTGTGTTATATGAGGTCTTTTGGGGACACATCATATACCAAATTGAAGGTCTTGGAGTGTAGTTTCTAAAATTTTGACGGTTTGTTCATATAATATTTGGATAAAAAGATATGAGCGTCAGAAGTCAGGCCAGAAAAAGGGACATAAGCGCAAAAGAGGACTAAAACTGAAATATTTCAAGTATAAAAGGAAAAATTTGCCTCCATCTCGTCATTTCCAGAAATCTAAAGGGAGAAACAATGGTCTCATCAAGTTGTAAGCAAATTTTATGATTTTGAAGGATGGGCGTCAATCTTAACTCGAAATTGAAGACAGATTGCGTCAAAACGCTCTACGCGATTAAGGTAACGTTATGCTACCTTCAATTTCTTCTATAGCTTGAGTTTTAGAATTACTTCATGACTAAGTAAAGTGCCTAAATGCTGTATTATAGCTTGTTTAAGCTTTAGAAGGTGTGGAATTCAAAGAAAACAAGGTTTAGAAGCAAGAAACATCAAAGGCATGTAAGACTAGACCTTTCTTTTTGGCAAGGCACGTATCTTGTAGTTTTTGAAGTTTTTCTTAGTTCCAAACATGGTTTTTCTTGTTGGTTACTAGTATATAATCAAGGGAAACTTGTATATACTTAATTTGGTACTAAAATCAAAGGTGAAAGACATTCAAATCAGCAAGACAAAACGTTTTAAAATCTGGAAAATTGTTTTGATCTTTGGACAGTTGTTAGTATATTGATCATAACTCCTTGTACAAAATTGATATTTAGATTATTTAAGAATCCACAGAACCCTAAGAAATATATATATAAAACTTTCATGAAGACCATGAAGTCTATATCTTTGATCTACACTCTGAAAATTAGGTCGAAAGGCAGGGCAGTGGTGTTGTCAAGACATTCTATCTGCGGATTTGTTATGACATCCAGTCGTCTCATCTTTTTATCTATTTAACATGTTTGTGTTATCATTTTATCCAGGTATCCATTCCCGTGTGTAGTATAGTGCTGGTTCTGTTTTTGCGGATCATCCAGTTTCAGGGGAAACTCTGCCGAAAATTTTATGGAAATTCAAAGAGTTGGATAAATTCTGAGTCTAGGTTGTGTCTATAATTCTATCCAGAGTTTTCTTCTCATTCCTTTGAGTCCATATCTATTTTTGCCACATGTGTTATGCCTCATACATGCTTATACTTATATCGTGGTCATGTTATGTGTGATTTGGAGTCCCCCATAGAGGCTGGACATTGGACACACAGTCCGGTCGCGTGGGTATCAGGTTCCTAACCGGATTACCCTAATATGTGGGGAGTGAAGCCTTTAGCCTTATGTGATATATTTTTCTGCTTATTGAACACAGCGAGATCGTTTGTCAATGAATCCAAAGGACAAAGCGGTTGTTGATTAGCCGTACTAACTTTGGAAAAGGTAAGTGTTTATATCCATTTCTTTGGAGGCACCTGGCCTCGCGGATTTTCTACCAGGTGTTTCTTATGTGTGTAGCTGCCGATAGGCGTACTCATTACGCCTTATCTTTGGATTTACATTGTATACTATATGTTATGCCCTGTTACTGGTATTGCATTGAGGATCTGAGCATGGTACTTTGGCTGTGAGTTAACATACACTTTCCGGCTGTTGACGAGAGTCCTGCGCCGGTGAAGGGTTATTATTACATCATATTGCATTCATATGCATTACATTGCATCATATTGAGGGTAGGAGGATTCTTCCCTCGGAGCAGGAGGATTCCGCTTCATTGCATCATATTGAGGGTAGGAGGATTCCGCCCTCAGAGCAGGAGGATTCCGTTACGTTGCATCATATTGAGGGGTAGGAGGATTCCGCCCCAGGAGCAGGAGGATTCCGCTCCATTGCATCATATTGAGGGTAGGAGGATTCCGTCCTAGGAGCAGGAGGATTCCGCTCCATTGCATCATATTGAGGGTAGGAGGATTCCGCCCTCGGAGCAGGAGGATTCTGCTCCATTGCATCATACTGAAGGCAGGAGGATTCCGCTCCATTCATTTGGTGCATGTGACCCTTTGCATCATATTTCATTTCATACCATTGTGTAGATTTATGGTACATAACTGCTGATCTGCTTATATGTGCATTGCTTATTTGTTAACATGTTTCTGGCTCGTATTCCTTGTTGAGTTTATGGTTTCATACGTGTTTTCGGTTGTTATCTGGCTCTGCCTTTTTATAATTTAAATAAGAGGAATTTGATTTATCTGTTTCTTCTCCCTGGCTAGCTATCCTATTCTTTGAGGTGGCTAGTCTGCCCCACTTATTGAGTCCTTTTGACTCACCCTTGTTTGTTGTTTGTTTCTTATCTATCTATTTCGTTTCGGCAGGTTCGCTCCAAGATTGAGTTCGCCACATTGTAAAGGAACGAAGACGACTTCAGCTGTCAGGGTGAGCCAGCTTTTATTTTGGATGGCCACCAGTTTATTGGTTGTTATTTCAGTTGCATTTTGCTCCCTTCAGGAGATATAAGTCTTCTTTTGTACTCTTAAATGTCTAGTCTGGATAGCCCTAAACCTAGTATGTTGGGTAGTCAGCTGTAATTTCTTTTGTACAGCTTAGAGGTATCAGTATGTCTGTATTTTTTTTAAGTCTTGTACTTATTTATGAATTGTTATATTTATTTTCCTAATTTAATTGATAAGGGTTCGCCCGACGGGTCTAGGGGAGGATGTCGGGTGCCCGCACAGCCTAACCGGATTTCGGGTCATGTCAAATTACTACCAAGGAGTGGGTACAAAGACCTTGTTATAAACATCTCGTTTGTATTTAAAGCCCAGTAGGGTTTATCATTTGCATCAGTTTGAGTCAAAATGAATATTAAATTAATGTTATCTATAATATGAGATGGAAGTTCAGTAGAAGTTTTGTTAAAATCCCCAGAAATATTGTTCTTAATTTGCATACTAGTCATGCTCTCTTCATGATTAGTAAGAGATCCAAAAATAAGTGATTTAAGAGGTGGAAGTATTCGAATCTATTTATCTGTCCAAAATTTTATAGAATCACCCTTTCCTATGGACCATCCATAACTCCTAGCCTTTTTGGATATTTTTTCAAATACATGAGAGTGGTGAACGGTGCCTATTTAATTTATATTTTCGAAGAAGCAAAGCTACCCATGGTAGAGTGGGTGTCACAAACATCCTCCAAGATAGACCAACCAGCATTACTAAATTTTTGTGGTTAGATTGTTTAATGTCCAGACCACCTATATGTTTTGGCTGGATTAGGGTTTCCCAATTAACATATTGGACTTTCCTGTGGTTTGTAGTTGAACCCCAAGTAACGTCCCGTTGAATTTTCAATCATATTATGGACCTTTTTAGAAAAAACGTGATACATCATTGTATAGTTTGGAATAGTATTCAAAGTGGCATTGGCCAAAGTCACACGACCAACAAATCTTAAAAATTTTGATTTCCAGTTTGCCAATCTATTATTAATGTTATCAATAATAAACTGGAAATCTGAAGATCTAGGTCTTTGATTTAAGATTGGAAAATCCAGATACTCACTAAAGGTAGAACTAACAGTGTAGTTTAGGATTGGAGTTATGCTGTTATTTAATGAGGAGGGGCAATTTTTTGAGAAGATTAATCTAGTCTTGTTAGTATTGATCTTTTGTCCTGACAACTTACAGAGCAAATCTAAGCATTGTTGCATTGAGGTAGCAGACTTTATGTTTGCCTGAGCCATAATTGTGAGATCATCAGCATAGAAAATGTGAATTAATGGTGGGTCACTGGAACACACTTGGATGGGGTCCCACAGAACATAGTCCACATAGTGATTGATAAGGTTGGACAGGCGTTCCATAGATAAAATGAAGAGTAAATCCCACTTTATCCCCCTAACCTTTAAGGGTTGGGAAATGATACCCCCTCCACCTTTTGAATGGGAACGACAACCCCGTTATGGTTGGGAAACGATGCCTCCTTAACCTTTTAAAGGGAAAATTACCCCCCTTTAACAAAAAAAAACTAGCGGGTAAAAGGAAAAAATGTCACTTTTCTTTTGAGGGAATAAAAAAAATTTGGCGCCACCCTCTCAACTCATATAAATTATGGTAGCTAAACTTAAAATCATTTCAAACAAGCCAAACTTTTGAAGGTAAGAGTACTTACTTTTACTAATTAATTACTTTCATGTAAGTAATTTTAGGTTTATGCACGAACTTATTCTTATTTGTAATATATGCCAGATTTTATGGTCAAAGGACAAAGCAAGAGTAATAAAATATTACACTATGAAATTGAAGCATTTATTACATCACCTCACTAGTTGAGAACCATGGCTACTAGCCGACCTCGGTGTATTTCAATAAAATAAACCACTTCAAATTGTCGCCATGTCTCAGGGATATAATATTCTGCATCTTTTTCACCTTTTAATTTTCAATTAAGAATGTTTTCACTATGTAAGTAAGTAACTTTTTGATCCAGCGTCTTCCTCTTCGTCGATTGCCATGGGTGATTCCAAATTTGTTCAATCCTACAGCAAAAAATTGCAACTTAGAGTCTCAATTTTAGGAAATTTTTCATCTCTATCCTCTCAATCTCAGGTCCCTCTTTATTTGCTCCAAATATATACAAATTCATTCAATGAAGTTTTATATGATGATTTGTTGTATCCCTCTTGTCTAACATGGAGTTTTACTAAAAAGTGGGCTATAAAACTTTTACCCATAATAATATTTGACTTTAACCTATTGTTCTACTGCTAAAGTTCGAGTTAGAGAGAATAAAATTCTTACATACAATTTTTAAGGAATGCTGCATTTTTTCGTATAGGATCAAATGGTCTGCTTAGTTTATTAGAAACAATGTCTCCGCTTCGCTCATTTTATTTGTTGTGAGATTTAAATTACTATTATGTAAGCACAATTATTAAACTTTACATATTATAAATTTATCTTTGTTGAACAGAAATCATGGTTGACAAGGCCACATTGGAAATTTATTATGGAGGCTTTTTTGGATTGCATCCTGTAAGACACTATACAGGAGGAAGGGGTAAGGTTCACTATGTACATGATATAGATCCTGATTGTTTGTCATACATAGATCTTTTGGCTATAATGAAATAACTTGGTTATGCTGAAAATTGTCTTATATATTATAATATGCCTAATCAAGATATTGTTGATGGGTTGGTGTTGTTAACTTCAGATAATTTGGTGTGAGAGATGGTTGAAAATCATAAAAATATTGATACTTTGGAGTTGTATGTGGAGGAGAATTTGATGGAGTTAAGCGTTAAGGGGGAAGAGGGAGGTGGAGAAGGAAAAGCTTTGGGGGTGTTGACACCCAATTTTGTCCCTCTATTTTTCGCAATTTGGCTATGTTTAATTAAAATGGATAATAGTGATTTTTCAAATAAAATTGCATTAGATAACCTGCATTTGCGTGTGTAATACTATTATTAACCCTCTATTTGTATTATTCTTTATTTGACTGTGACGATATTACGTAATTATGTTCATTTAGGCTATTTTCTAAAATACATATGCTATTTGCACAATTTAATGCGTTACGATATTATTTAATAATTATTTGTGACTATTTGTATTTAATCGGTATTACTTGGGTTCATCTGTATTTATTTATAATTATTTATAAATTTTCCTATTTTATACTAATTATTCATATTTATAGACATTTTAATTGAATACTAGCCAAATTTATCAATTTACAACTCGTTCTCATTACATTCAGTCCACGTCGTTACCCTTTGTCCACGTATACGCCAATTAAACTCCACATAAGCCTAACACCTCTTTTATACACACTTTTAGCACATGTACAACTCACTACAACGTGTGATACAATCCCCCAAAGCACTTTCTCCTCCACCTCAGCTATACCATCATACACATATATATACACACGCGCCTGACGTGGCTGCATCCCAGCCCTTTATCCCACAGATCCAACGGTTCAAAATATTTCTTACCTTTTAATATTACACATCACACCTCATTTCCATAACCCTAAAATCATTTCCCCTCATCGCCTCACCCTTAACAGCCGCCACCCCCTAAAACTCTCTCCTCCCCTGCCCTAAATCCTGTCTAGATTCATCCCGTCGACATCTCCACCATCTCCGCCGCGACCCCCTCCTCCTTCTTATCTCTAATTACACGGGGACAAATTTCCCCCCCTCTCTCTCTCCTTTACCTCGTGGAATTCGAAATAGGAATAAGGAAATCGGGTACAATCTTGTCAAATATGAAGTAGGCAAAGCAAGAAAAAGGAAAGATTTGAACAAATCTTTACAAATCAGGCAAAAAGGGGACTGACCCGATCTACGTCATCGATTCGACCCGACTCCATAATCGGGTAATGCCTTTCCTTTTATTCTTCTTATCTTTTGCTGTTATTATTTGTTAAATCCATGAAATGATATACCTGTCAATGTTAAATGTTGGTTTGGTCAAGTCTAAAATTCATTCTTGAAAATAGTATTAATTGTGTTTAATTAGTTAAAATTCAGATTTACGACTTGATGAAAATCGAGTCATAGCATGACCGTTTGGAAGCTGTTGTTACATGATTTACAAGCATACATGTACCTCTTCATCGTAAAAGGAAAAAAACTATTTGTTTATATTCACATTGGTATGGTTTAATTGGTGATATATAAGATGTTTGCAACCTTTCCTATTAAAGTTCGATTGACCATAAGTTAATACTATTTCCTAAATTAGTCACCAAAGATTGTACCTTACCATATGTTCTGGTTGCTAAAATCATCCTGTGATTATGCTTTTCTAAGTACCCTGATACTCTTAACTGGCAGTTTTGCAAATATCTTGGAAAATATACTTTTCAAATCTGAATTTGAGTCAGTTTAAATTATTTTTGGAAGAATTATATCCTGGTATATTTCTTCAATCAAAGTGAATCAGTAGTAGAGTTTCCTGTTTTCTTTGTCAATGATGGACTGATTTTCCTTCCCTGACTTCAAATTTCAATCGATTACACTATTTTTGGAAGCCATACATGCTATAATTAATAGCCTGATTCTCTGCTTGCCTTAATAGTAGTTTGACCGATTGTTATTCCTTTTTGAACTATGATTTGAAATTCAAATACCCCAATTCCTACACTATATAAACCAGACATCTACACACACTTTGGGGGGGGGGGGTGGCTATTCTCTACTCTCACACATCTACATCTACATACACTTTTCAGCACCTCTAACACACTTTGGATACACTGGAAACACTTTCTATTTCTCTTCTTCTTGTTCTCTAAAACATACAGATTGTTTCCCCTCCGCTGAAGGGACAAAAGTTGCTTGCTCATTTGTTCTGGTTTTTGTCTTGCTAGTTGAGAACTTTTGGCTTTCTTAATATTTTTATTGCTACAATATCTTTCTAGTTGCCTCACTGTCTTCTTAAATTCCTAAGGTAAAGTCTCTAAGCTTATTGAATGACTTTAATAGTGGCAGTATATTGGTATGCTTTGCATCTGTGAACTATACATGATGATTGCTTGTCCAGTTAGGCCTTCTCTGGGCCACCCCACTAACTTTGTTTTTCCAGAATTTCGGATAGCCTTAAAAGGGCTATACCAGCTTTGATTTTATACAAAATATAGATACAACAGGTGCATTAACTAACTGGTTTATGGTGTTGCAAGACTGGGGCTGGAAGAACCTGATGGTTCATCTACTAGTGCACACATGGAACTCCCTCTCTTCTTCTCCTATCTTTCCCCTAGACCCCTATTGTTTGTATTTGCTAGGTTACCTTGCTCGTATAAGCACCATAAGGTGCAAGTTAGTATTTAGGACAGGTACTACAGCTTGTACGCTGCCAAGAGTAGTTGAAATTGGCTATGAAGGGGCCACTTCTAACTTTACTCTTTAAATTCTATGTGTGGAAGGGCCAAAATCATGATGTATGTCGAAAATTGGTTTATTAGTGCAAATAAAAAAAACTGAACATTGTGGTAATATCTTTACAGGTTTTAAACTGAAAATTGATAGTATTTTAGGCTACTTGCATGACTCTAGTATATGAGAGGCTAAACTATCTTTGAAAATTGCTAAAAGCGCAGTGCAACATTAAACTTGGTTTATCTTTGCAAAGTTAGAATTCTGGAAACATAACAGTACCCTTGTTTTACTGCAATAGGCTAAAATCGCAAGATAGTGCTAAAACTGGTCTGTTTTTGTAAATCGCAGGTTCTGTGATGTAACAGTACGTTTTAATTTCTTAGAAGTGGCTAAAACTGAAAGGCAGCTTATTTATGCAAATATGAGATTTTTACGTTGACAGTTGTTAAAAGTGGCTAAAATTATTACAAGTGCAGGGAGATGGTTAATTGCTGCAAATTGGATACGCTGAAAACATAATAGTTTATTTGGAGGCCTACTTTCTACATTTTGTTGAGAATTGTTTTGCTTGATACAACTTACCTTGATTGCTTAACATGACCGTTCATTATTTGGCACCTAGTGGTCTAAATTGGGGCACTTAATATACTTAGGGTGTCAAGAGACTTAAAGTAGTGTCCCAAAAGCCTCCGGGACTTTAAGTTGGGGCGCTAGTAAACCTTTTAAGACGTTTTAAATATTAGAAAACGCTCTAATTAAATACTTAAAGAGGGTATGAGGGTTAAAGGGAATTAAGCCCCTCGAGAATGATGGAAATTACTTGAGCTATATATTTGATAGTGGATTCTGAAACTATCATCCCTTACGAAAGCCGGGTTCTGATCCGAATAGGATAATAACACCTAGGGTTATTTATTCAAGTGATTAGTTGGTTATTTATTATTTTGTGGGTATTTGTGCGACATGATTATTATTTCAAATTGTTTATGCAAATACTTTAAACTGCTTATTTACTTACTTTGCATCCCATATTTCTTTTATTTATTTTATTTAGATTTTATCCGCAATATGTTAAACCCAATATAAAAATCGGTCGGGAACCACGTTTAGTGGAATTTAGGAGGTTCCTAACCCCTTCCTTCTAGGTTATTTCGAACATTTACCCAAATTTCTGACTCGTAGACCAACCCGAAGTTCATTCTTTAAATGGAATTAGAAATTAATAGGTGACATAATATGCCCAGAAAATATATTAGGTGGCGACTCCAAAACCTCTAACTCCAAACGAATTACCCCAAGTCGAGAACCACTTTACTTGCTATTAAAGTGGGGTGGGACATGGGGATAACATACAGGGAGAGGGAGGTGTAGTTGTGCATATGATAGACGAACCGGCTGAAGGTAATATTGAGGAGGAGGATGAATCAGGGGAGGATAGTGACTCAAATAGAACATATTTACCTGAGAGCGATGAAGAAATGCTTCTGATGATGACTTAGACTACTTTGCAGATGGTGATAAGCTTAATGACTCATGTGAAGATATTGATGAACTTTTAATGAATCAATACAATCCAGAAACAAGAGATGATGATGAGCCACAAATCCACGACGCGATTGTTGATGTTATTCATAATGACCCTTATTATGGAATATTTAATGGTCTATATGAAGAAGGTATTCAAAGTGATCCTGAAGGACTAAATGGTGATGATGAGGTAAACTGTGATGCTCTAAATGAGGATATTGAATGGTTCAATGAAGACAGTCATATGGAAGATCCAATATTGTCCACAGGTTTGGGTTTTTCTTCCGTCCAACAATTTAGGAGGGCTCTCAGAGAACATGTAATAAAGAAAGGGTTTGAACTTGTATTTGAAAAAAATGAAAGTGATAGAGTCACTGCACATTGTAAAAGAAAATGTGGTTGGAGAAGTCATGCTAGCTATTGGAGAAAGACTACTGCTTTTCATATTAAAACTCTTCATGGAATGCCCCATAGGTGCCCCCGAACATTTAAGAATAAAACTGCTAATTCTACTTCGGTTGCCAAAAGATACATGAAAGATCTTATTGATGCACCAAATTGGAGCATACAAGGTTTTAGAAGAGCTGGAAAGAGACAATGTAATGTTGTAATTTCTAAAAAGCAAGGGTATAGAGTAAGAAAAATTGCAGTTGGGTGGATTAAGGGCAACTTTTTTGAGCAGTTTCACAGAATCAGGGATTACTGTGAAATAATTTTGAAGCAAAACCCAGGTTCAGCAGTATTCTTATGTTTGAGTAGATATTCGTTGCAACAACTGCCTGATTTCAAGAGAGTCTTCATCATGTTTTCTGCTTTGAGAGGGATTTATGTTAGGTTGCAGACCTATGATTGGTTTAGATGCATGTTTCTTAAAAGGGCCTTTAGAAGGTCAACTTATGGCAGCTGTTGCAAGGGATGAGAACAACCAAATGTTTCCATTAGCTATTGCAGTTATGGAATCCAAGTGTAAAGAGAGCTGGAGATGGTTTCTAGAATCCTTGATTGATCAAATTGGAACACCTAAAGAGAAAAGATGGACTTTTATTTCTGACAGAAAGAAGGTACGCCTTTATCTTTTTTTTTATATACATAAAACTTATTAGCTATTCTCTTTTTTCTTTTCGGAACTGATTTCATATATATTATTATGTAGGGTCTCCTTGAATCCTTTAAGAAAGTTATGCCAGATGTTGATCACAGTTTTTGTGTCAGGCATATGTATGCCAATTTCAAACTTAGGTTCAAAAATAAAAAAACTAAAAGAATTGTTGTGGGCCACAGCTAGATCATACACATCTATAGATTTTGAAAAGAATATGGAGCTGATCAAGAAAGAAAATACAGAAGCTCATCGATGGTTATCAAAAATTGGGGCGAACCAGTGGAGTAAGTCAGCATTTTCTGCATTTCCAAAATGTGATATGTTAAGCAATAACATCTGTGAAATCTTTAACCATTGGATTCAAGAAGCTAGAGACCAACCGATACTGACCATGTTGGAGATCATTCAAAGAAAGTTGATGTGCAGGTTGCATGAAAGATGTGAATGGATTAAGAAGTATAATGGACTAGTTTGTCCTAGGATCATGGATAAGATTGAAGAGATCAAAGGACAAACTTTAGAGTGCGAACCAATAGAAGCTAGAAATGGCATTTAGGAGGTTCATGAAGGATTGCAAATATACGTGACAAAACTTAAGGAAAATGTTTGCATTTGTAGAGAATGGGATGTAACAGGTATACCATGTAGGCATAGAGTTAGCGCTATAATGACTGCTTATCGTGAGCCAGAAGACTTTGTGCATCCATTCTACCATATTTCAACATTTAAAAAGCTTATTATGGGATACTTATACCTATACCAGATCAATCGCAATGGGAAATTGCACCCGGTGATCCTATTTTACCACCAGAAGCTTCAGATATCAGACCTGGAAGACCAAAAAAGAGAAGGAAAAAAGGTACAGATGAACCAACAAATCCTAACAAGGTGAGAAAATTTGACTATCCTAATTAGTGAAGAAACTGTCATGAGATCGGACACAACCAAACGACTTGCAAAACTTCAAGCAAGCCAAGGCAAAAAAAGGTTGTTAAGGTATTCCTGATTAGTTTAAGATTTATCCTTTTTTAATGAGTTTAATTTTAAGTATATGTAACAACTTATGCACTTTTATACTTGATTTGATTTTTCTTGGTGTTCAATAGAATAATGGAAGAGGTGGTAATTGTATCAGTAATCCTCAGTCGCCGACAAATCCTAAAGGTAGGGGAAGAGGGCTAGGAAGAGGAATAAATAATTTAGGTAGAGCAGCAACTAGTGTGCCTGATGGAAATAATAGAGATGGGGGAGAAACTACCTTGCAGTTAATGAATGATAGAGGCAGGGGAGCAACTAGGAACAGGGGAAGAGCGAGGGAAAGAGGAAAGCAAAATCAGCGTGGTCCATACTGCGGAATAGGAAATTGGAATGGTGTTGGCATGTCAAATACAAATCATTTCGTACAAGCCTCACAGGTTATAAATTTTTTATACATATGTTAATAAATAATTTTGTATTAATAATTTTTCATCCCTAATAAATTGTTAGTTTTCAGGTTCAATCACCTAGAACTAGTCAAATTGCTTCTTCAGCTACACCATCTAGAACATCTTAATTGCACAGGCAATCAACACCTTTTGGAGATGTTATGTTTTCAATTCAAACCTCAGCAACTGGGCGACTTGTCCATAATGGCGTATGAAACTCATCTAATGAGTGGAATGGTGTCATTGAGTTTGCTTCTAAGATGTTGGGTGATTAATAGTCCAAATTGTTATGGGTTGTCTAATCGATATCGTGACAATCAAAGTTTTATGGTTTTCTTTTAGTTGAAGGCGTTGATTTAGAATAATTTAATTTGCAAGGGTCATAACGGTTATCTGAATTGATTCAATAAGTTATTGAGTTAGATTACGTGTTTGCATGTTGGTATGAACATATTTCATGAATCATAGTTTCTTTGTTTATTGAAACTTAGAAATGGATTTAGGTTTGTCGGTTTGAGATGAATTTAGGTTTACCCTACTGTGATTTACATGAATCAAATCTTACTGAGAAATGACGCCAAAAATTTCTGGATATATGACATGTGTATTCTATAAAGCAACAGAGGATACTACTACCTCCTGTTCTTCAAGTGTTCTGCTATGGGCAAAAGTTACTAGTTGGCTGGACTAGCACAGTAGAAGAAATGACTTAAAAATTGAACTACAATGAACATGTAAAATGGCTAGAAAAAGAGTGGGACTTGCTGCTATTACTAGCAGTTACTTTGCCATGATGGTGATATGTGACCTGGAAAGAATGGAACATGCTTAGATTCCAAAAAAGAAAATTTGTATCGAATAAATTTTGCAAGGAAATTGTTGTACATATATATAGCAGAGGAAGGCACTGTCATACCCGATTTTGGACTCAACTCGAGGTGAGTCGGGTTTCGGATTTGACTGGGTAAACTCGTTTGAGTTTGATGTTTTGAAGTCGCCACCTAATAAATTTCCTAGGCGTATTAGGTCGCCTATTAATTTCTAATTTCATTTAAATAATTAACTCCGGGTTGGTCTACGAGTCAGAGATTTAGGTAATAGGTTCAAGTTAACTCGAGAGGAAGGGGTTAGGCACTTCTCGAGCTCCACAAATTTGGTTACCGGCCGGACTTATAATTGGGATTCAAACAAGCGGCTAAGCAATTAAACTAAGCAACTAAGAATAGATAAATAATTTAAATGACTAGTAAAATATTGTGGTATTAAATAAATAGATATGATTTTCTAATGATTCCCTCCTTTACTCCTTGCAAAAAGATGAAAATGAATTAGTAAAATAATAATAACAAATAATAAATGATAATAAAATAATAATAAATACTAATAATAAGGAGAACAAAATAATAATAATGACAAAAGGACTTCTCTTTGAATTGTTCTTTTCCAAAATAAATTGCCTCCTCTTATCCAATTTTACCTCGCAAAATATAAAGGAGATAAGGTTAGTATCAATAATAATAAATAAGTAATTGATAATAATGATAATAACAATAATATTAATAATAATGATAATATAGTAACAATAATAATTGTAATTTGAGGTAATAATGATAATAATAATAGTAATTTAAAATAATAATAGTTTTAATAATGACAGTCTTAAAATAAGGGGGAGATTTTTAAAAGTGTCGGCTCAGGTGTGTATGAATTGGGTGGAGGTCAGAGACGTCGATACGGCTGCGAACACGCCGGCCGGTCGTGTTGCCATGCCAAGTATCGGTCTCATCACTCTATCACCGGCTCGTTTGTAATTACGGCTTTATACTCGTCATCATAGCCTTTTGTGTGTTTTAGGGGTGCGGGAATGGGTCGTTCAAGTGTAGTATCATGTTCAAATTAATCAAATAGGCCTCAAATAAATAATTTATTTTCCTTGGCCAATTGATGTATTATCCGTCACTTCAGTGTGTGTCCGTCAATTCTTTGTGTAGGCCTCAAACAAAAGTATTTTGATAGGCCTTTTTTTTTTTTTTTATCACAGTCACTGCCCGGATCAAGGCCCGTAATGTCGAAAAATTGCAGAACTTAACAAATACAATTAGTAATAGACAAGGCCAAATAAATAGTAGCGGGACCCAGTCAAACAGTGGCTTGGGTCAAAATAACAAGACAAGAGTAGAATCAGTTAACCAGAAGCATGAGCAGATATAACAAAGCTTAAGCACGACGAGAAGGGCAGATAATATGACCCATCTGCAAAACTTCCAATCAAGATCAATCGACAGACCAAACAGGAATGCACAGGATGCCGAAGCATAGGAGAAAAGAGAAGCGATCGCCATGGCAGATCTCGGCAAAGATGCCGGCGACCTCGCCGGAATCGCTGCTACTCGGCATCCCGTCGCTCCTTCCATCCTTGTCTTGTCAACAGAACTCAATAACAAACATTAGAACACAAAGAGAAATCAAATAAACGTAGAGAAATAAGCAATTAGTAAGGGATGCTTCCGGCGGTGGTGGTGGCGTTTTCGACGCTGCTACTGTTTTCCCATGCCGCCGATCTCCCCTATTTCGATTTGTTTCCACCAGTGTTAATGGTGACTTCCCCTTTCTCCAATTTCCCTTTTTCCATTGGTTTCCGATTTGAATTAATGACGACGGTGGGAGGGTGTGTCCCTATTCAAAATCTTTGTCCTCATCTCCGATTCTTCTCTATCCCGATAGTGTGTGTGATGCGAAATTGAAAAGGATGGTAAAAAGCAGAGTAGTCCAGTGTACTGAGGATGAAGAGATATATGTAGTGATGGTGTTTAAAGGAGATGGGTGTGTGTCTGATGTATGGAATTGGGAAGGAGGAGGGTGTGTTGCAAAAATGACAAACTAGAGGAGGGAGATGAGTACTATGTGGGGAGGTTTGTGTATGTCTGTCTTTGTACTATAGGTGTGTGTTTTTGGAGTATTTTGCAGGTACAGATGGAGGAGATAAGGGGGTTGTAATGGTGGGGGTATTGGAGAAGAATGAAGGAGTTGGGTATGTGTAGTGTGTCTGTAGTTGTGGTGATATTTGTTGGGGAAGAAGACATCTCAAAGGGGAAGTGGGGTCGTGTATTGAGGAGTGAGGGTGTCCGTTGTGGTGGGGTCTTCTATGAGTGTATTGTCTGATGAATTGGTGTGTAGATATAGGATTGAAAGAGAAAATTAGGGGATTTAGGGGAATAATTATAGGGATTATGGGAATTAAGGGAAGATCTGAGGAGGGATTTTAGGGAGAGCTTAGGGATTTGATTTAGGAAAAGATTTGGGGGATGAACTTGGGCAGGGAGACGTATCTAGACTATTATTTGGTCTAGATTCAAGGTAGAATTTTGAAGAAGGTTTGGGATTTAAAAATTCAAATAATACGAATGTATTTGGTTAAGTAATTTGGCTAGGTTCAGAGTAAAAATGTAAATAAATAAAAGTAAATAAAGATAAATAAAGATATTTGGGTAGTAATTTTGAAATATGGAAGAATTAATAATAAAAAGGAATTTGGACACTTTAATTGGCCAATATTTAACTTAAAGGTGTAAAAATAAAATATAGATATGCATATTTTATAAAATGCACAAATAAATATTAAATAAACTCAAATAAAATTATTTAAATATATATAATCACAAAAAGTTGCTAATTTGTACAAATAATTATAAATTGAAACAAACTTGACATGTAGCATAGATGTACTAATTTCTCAAAACGTCATAATTTTGACAAATAGCCTAAATGATGCAAACGTTACGTAATATAGCCACACTTAAGTATATAATATATATAAATGGAGGATAATGCACGTAAATGCATGATTTCTAATGCACATTTTGCACAAATAGTCACGTTGCACCCTTAAGTTGAATTATGGCCAATTTTAGAAAAAGGAGGGACAAAATTGGGTGTCAACAGCTGCCCCTCTTTGCTCAGGGATGATGAAAGAGTCTTCGGGCAAAGATAATTGACGGAGCAGCCAATTTTTTCATGACTGGTGGGCAAAATGATTGAAAGGGGAAATGGGAGTTTTGGGGGGGGGGGGGGGGGGTATTTTGGCCGAACTTCGGTCTCTGAGTTGCCTACATATCTCGGGTTTCACGAGAATCAGGTCGTGTGTAGTTCTAGAATGGCATGTTGCCTGTATGAGATGTTTATGGCGCACGATTTGAATGTAAAGACTAAACTTATCCAAGTATGTAAAGTTTAGGTTCATGTGTGCTTTGCCTTTTGGCGAGATAAATGAAGAATGAAGTAAAAGCACTAGCGAAGGTGAGGTAACCTGAACAGATCGAGTGTGGGAAAGAGGCTTATAACACACCCATAAAGAGGAGTTTATAGGTACATAGTTTCCACTTCATTTCGATAAATGAGTAATATCTCCCTCAATATTGCCTTGACTGAGCTGGGAAGGATTTGAGGAACGAGTTTTATGAATGCGCACGACTCAAATAGATGGGCACGATTAGGCATGAAAACACGCACGATTAACGTAGATAGGCTTGAATGGGCCGAATAGGAAATGCGAAATGACATCCTAATTCGCAATGGAGGATTAGGCGGATTACTTGTGAGGGCATGAAATGATAGGCTTTTCGGCATGTCAGAATTCGACATAATAGGTATTTTGCAGGTAGGACAAAAGCATTGTCAAAGTCGAGATAACATCGATAGACCGGGTATGGTGAAATAGGCTTGTAAACCTACTAGTTATGAATATGTGGCGCACGACACACCCATAAAGAGGGGTTTACATGGGCACATTTTCCACTATAACTCGATAGAGAAAAGTCATCTTGGCCTCGGCATTATCTTGAATAGACCGAGGAGCATTGAAGTGAAGCATGATAAGTATGCACGATTCAAACAGATAGGCACGAATAGGAAGGAATACAAAGCTGGTACCCAATTGGCAAGGAGATATTAGGTAGATCAATGATACGAGAACAGAACCGTAGCTTTGAGCATTTTGGAACTTGGCAAAATAGGTATCTTGCGGGTGTAGCAGAGCATTGACTGTAGGATGAGGATTTTTGAATTGGGTTTTGGGATGGTGCTTTGGTTGCGCGATTGGTAGTGATTTTGGGAGCAGGTGTGAGAGTAGGGAGCAGGGGTTTGTCGAGAGATCGGAGAGTCCTTTTAGCAAAAACAAAACAAAAAACAAAGATAAAGTAACCTTCCCTGTTGAGTTGAGCACTCCTTTGTCTGGTCCGCTTTCAAGTGCTCAGTGCTAGGGAATGTATGTCTCTCTTCTGAGGGATATCCATTTGCTAAGTGCTTCTTGTCAGGAGGTAGTTGCCTTGTCGTGCTGAACTGTTGTTGGATCATCTCGACAGTGTGATGCAGGATTGTATGTCCATTGCTTTTCATCCTCTAAATGTGTGCTTGTCATGTCGGGCTGTATACTCTTTTGTATTGAGCTGTGTACCTTTCTATACAGGGTTTCCTATCATTCTTTCATTCTGGTTGCACACCCTTTGTCATGTTGTCCTTTCAACGGGCTGTCTACCCTCCAGGCTGTCTTCCTGTTACAATGTCAAAATTTGCATCGGATTGTGTACCCTCCGCGGTATCAGTTTTGACATCGGGCTGTGTACCTTCCGTCGGTGCTTCGGGGTGTGTGCCCTCGGTAAAATTAAATACAAATCGATATCGGGCTGTGTACCCTCAATCGACGCTTCGGGCTGTGTACCCTCAGCTAATTTAAAATGACAAATCGGTATCGGGCTGTGTACCCTCAACCAACGCTTTGGGCTGTGTACCCTCAGCTAATTTAAAATGACAAATCTGTATTAGGTTGTGTACCCTCAACCGACGCTTTGGGCTGTACCCTCAGCTAATTTAAAATGACAAATCAGTATCGGGCTGTGTATACTCAACAGACGCTTTGGGCTGTGTACCCTCAGCTAATTAAAGTGTAAAATTCGACATCGGGCTGTGTACCCTCAGTCGATGCATCAAGAGTAAAGTGCAACAAGTGGAATGCTATTGTATGTCATGCGATGTGCTAAGGAGGCTATCATGTTGCTGTTGTAAGGACTTTTCTGAGGGAGCTCAAAAATTTCTGCCCCAGTGTCAAGTTTGCGTCTTTTGGGAATTTTTGAGGGCATCCATAAAAATTCTGCCCCAGTTTATTGACAGATCACCGAGAGAAGGTGGTTGCATTGCACTGAACACCAATGTATTGGCTAAAATCTGCATTCGCCCTTTGGTGTGACGATTGGATGTATTGATGACTATGAGTATGCATATATTTTGCGTACTCAGAATGAGGTTTGATATTTGGATTTTGCCGGATTTTGAAGGTTGTCAAAATGGTATTTGTCTTAGGTTGTGCTTTCGAAAGTAATGGAGCTAACTCTGATGGATAGGCCTTTGTAGAAAGTGGGTTTGTGGTCTGGGAGTTAGAGTTTGCCTTTGTTGGTTTTGTTGTACCACTATTTTGCTTTGGGTCAATCAAGCTCTGAACTTTGTACTTCGGTGCTGGATGTCTTGTGGTGTCATGGTATGGGATGTTTGAGTGTAGATCTTGTTGGATCTCGTTTTAGGAATGGGTATATAAGGAGTAGTTTGTCTGTTGGTTGCAACGTCATTTGATTGGGCTAAAGGAACAAGGGCGTGAGGTTTTGTCTTTTTGGTATGTCTTTGATTGTGCTGAGCTTGATAGAGTTGTAGTTGGAAGTCTTGACGAAGGGGAGGTTGTTTATTGTGTAAATTTAGGTGCAGTGTGAGGTTGTGAGTTTTGTCAGCTTTGGTTGTATAGTGATCGAATTTCTCTTTTGTTACTCTCGTGTGAGTATAATGCAAGTTGTACAGTGTTGGGATTGTCCGCATGCTCTTGGTGTTATATGTTGGTTGTTCAAAGGACTTTGTTGCAGAAGAAAGTGTTTTTAGGCTGGCTTGCCATTTTGGCTTTTTCACGAATGCAGATTCTTGACCAATTTCAGTGTTCAAACGCAAGGCAACCCTAACAAAGTGGTGAAATGTACAAAAAAGTGTGGGCATATTAGCAAAGACTTGAAGAAAAAATGACACATGAGCTTAAGAGAATGCCTAGACCATGGATGACGGATTAGCGCTTAAATTTGGAGGTTGTGATAGATCGTATAAATATCACAAGATATTGTCTAAGTGCTTTATGTAGCAGTCAAGGCAAGGATTTTGGCCAAACGGCCGACGCTTGTTTAAGCGGGAGCTGAGGAGTTGCATGTCAATGAAAGGTGGTAAAGATGTTGTGTGAGGAATAGATTATGTTGTGTGACGGAAAGGGTTGTTGGCTTTTGTCGAATACCAGGACCTTGAGTGCATTTGTCATCCCTTTTTTGCAATTTTGTCTTGTCATGATGGCTATATGTCTTCGAGGAGATACTTAGCATCTTTCATACTTGTCAACGAATTGCTGCAATATAGTCCTTGCACTAACTTTCTATATTGGGTAATATCTCATTGTTTAGCTGCCGAACTCAATGTAGGTTGGCTATGCATCATGTGTATTCTTAGATTGCCGCATCTTTTTGTAGTGGTCATCATGAGACTTCATATCACCCAGTAAAGCCTTCGACCAAGGTTGCTCCAAGAAGTCTATTTGCCTGTGCTTTTTGTATTAGCTCAACCCTTGCTATGGTAAGGGTGTCGAATAACCTTATTGTCTTGCTTTATCTTTGCTAGTGGATAGGGATATGCTTCCAAATGCTCCAGGGGTCTCCAAGTTGGTTATATGATGATGGCTTTGTAATTGTGTTTTGTCTCTCCTTTGCAAGTTGAATCGGCTTGCTTGTTTTGGTTGTTGTGCACTAGTATTTGCTACACCTCTATTTTTTAATATTGTATTTCATTGGCCCTTTGACTGCTATTTTGATCATGATGGGAATAAATTGAAAAGTGCTTTGGGTCACAATCATGTATTGTAGGTGGTGTAAATATGTGGACAGGTGCAACAAAATGATCCTTGGATGTTGGTGTCAAAAGGTCTTAAGGTTCCTTTGAGTTTGACCAACATTTTCCTTGCCTTGTCAATTTTCATATTGCTCGATGGAACAATTGAGGTGCTTGGGGCAATAAGCTCAACAGTTTCTCATTTCTCGAATAATTGAGTGTGGGATTTGGCTAGTGGAGTATAGTTTCCTTTCGGTCTTTGGTTTGAATTAGGGCGAGGCCTTAGGAGGATATGGTAGTGTATTTTCGATAGTTGGATTGGGTGTTTTGCTGGTATGGTGGATGATTTGGTGTTGGGACGTGGAATATAGGTCGAGTGGACTGAGTGTTGTAAATAGGATATTTAGGTGGTATATGAGGGTAGGGATAAAACGGTGGCGCTGTTTGATAATAGTGGCTGAAGATAGGGTCTTGAATGGTTGTGACGAAAGAGACTTCATCTTTCTTCTTTTGAAAAGGATCGTATTTTCAGACTGGCTAGCCTTATTGGTAGCTTGTAGTGCAGCGGAGGTAATGTAGAGATAGGAGAGGGCTAGTGGGAATTGATGTGAAGAACTCCTTAGTTCGGAAAATCCCTGACAAGTGCACTCGCTTAACCATGTCCTTTTCCTTGGTATTCAACTCGAGCCAACCTTTTGGTAACAAACTTTTGAATGTATTAAAGACAGTTTGGACATGCGAAAGATTTTAGATACCAGGATTTGGGCATAGAGTGGGGAGATGAGGTACCTCGGTAGGAGATTGAATTTGGAGAAAAGATTCCTTTAGAAACCTAGAGGAACAGACAGACTCATGCAACACACACATATCAAACAAGAAATGCATCCTATAATGCTAAGGACTGTTTTACGTACGATGGTTTGAAAAACGCTTTGTGCCACATGTATCATTTCGTTTGCTAACAGAAAGCTGAGCCTAAAAGATAATATTGTACTTTATTGGATTTTCGTTACATTGGCTGATATTGAAACAGTACAAAAGGTGGAAAACAATGATAGAGGATTAGATCATGGCCAGGTGAACATCTTTATGCTGATCCTTCCCCAGAAGATTCTTCTTCTTCTTCCTCGATCGAGTCTTCCTTGGACAAGCTTGCCTTTGATGAGTACCCTTGGAAGATGATATTGTCTGCATCAGTTAAGAGCCGGGATATGTCAAATGTGAAATTCTTCAACATTTTCCAAGCCTTTCTTCCTTTCTCCTCTATTCCTTTGTTTGCCATAGAGTTCATCTCCTCGCCAGCCCATACTCCAATATACTCTATGCGTTTTGTGAGGAGCTCTGCCTTGCTGCGCCATTTGCCTTTTTCTTCGTTCTTTGCTTCGACCAAGCTTTGCTTCTTTGCTATTTTCTCTTGTGCCCTTATCAGTTGTTTGCGTAACCTTTTGTACTCAGATTCTAATTCATCAGCATTCCTTTCCTTTTTGTTGTTGAACTTGGTTGAATTGCCCTTGCTATGTCCTTCCTAAGCCAGTCTGGATAGTCTTCATCATAGCCAACGTCAAACCTGTGTCGTCCAATAGTCCCGATTCCCATTCGTTGCCTTTCTTTCCAAAGTTCTATTATCTTGTCTTTGAACTGTATCACTCCTTCGAGAATATTTGCTTTGAAATTTCTGATGTCTGCAATTTGAGGTACAGTCTGCTTTCTCCCTGCTTGTCTAAGTGTCCTTAAAAAAGTGTATGGATAAACTCTTCTAAAGCCCACTAAGATGAGAAATGAGTCTTTTTCGGACCGTGTGATTACCGTTATGTTGGGAAAGTAATCAAACATCCATTGAATGTTCTTGGTATGGAATGGAAAGTTTGGTCTGTGCTAGCCATCCTTTGCAAATACTCCATCAGCCAAATTTGTAAAAGCAAATTGCAACCTTCAAAGAAACCAACGCCCTTCTTGCATCTTTCTAAAGCTCGGTACATCTCTGCAATAAACATCGGTACGAAAGCGTAGTTCTTGTTAGTGTCTTTGAGTAAGACATCAGCAATTGTGACCATGCAAACATCAACTCGTCCTTTGTGTTGTGGAAAGACGATAGTCCCTAGAAAGCTGGTGACAAAATCAAGTACCCTTCGCTCTTGCCAATCTGCCTGGTCAATATTGAAATAGCCTTCCGATTCTTGAAATGCCTCTCCATACCCAAATTTGATGTAGAGGGAAGTTGGAGAAATTCCTGATTGTCGTATACTGTCTGTGCACAACTCAGGTTTAAACCCTACCATTTCGAAGAACTCCTCGGCTATAATGTTCTTCGGCATCAAGACTTCTTCACTTTCAAATGGTAATTGAATTAACCCACCTATTTCCTCCAGTAATGGTGTTAACTCTACATTCCCAAAGTGAAAGACTGCTCGGTTTGCATCCCAATAATGTACTGCTGCTTCTATTATCCCTTCCACTGCAGTGTGCTCCATTAGTGAAATCATATTACCCATCACCATTTTGACTCGGTCTTGTTGATCTATGCTTAGGTTTTCCCCACCAATCTCTGAGTAACTGAGGGGTTTCAACAACCATGTCAAATGTTCTAGTAGCCATGATATTTTGAAAAAGATGAAGGATGATAGGAAAATGGAGAAGAAAAATGACTAAGATTCTCTTCACTGTGAGCAAAATGATCAACGTGCGGCACAAGTTTTGAAAACAATGTGACGGAGGATATGAGGAGATGTGTCGTTGTGAGTTGAGAACCCTTTAGACACGTTAGAAGAAAATTTCTAATGGACTTGTGACATGCCAAGGATGTCAAGTCTTTATATAATGCTAAAGGATAAATGTGCGTTATGCGTCATCCCGTCTATCAAGCAGTTATTTCTGCTTTAAATTGGGCCTTTAATGCCTCTTCGGTTACCATTTAATGCCTTTGAATAGCATTGAATACAGAATGATTCCAATTGTTTAAGAAATAAACGGTCGTTTCTGATTCAATTTGGGCTTTTGATTAAGTAATCTTTGTGCCTTTGAATGGTACTGAATGCGGAACCATGTTAATAAACGGTCTACATTTGCATGTTTAATCTTTTAAGTAAATGCAAATAGATCATATTCAATGCTCTTTGGGGGTTAAAAACCCGTTCAGGTTGTTTGAAAAAGTTGGCCTATCGGACTTGAGAACAAGTCGACTCATGACATGTTGTGATGCATGATTCCTAACGTCGTTACTAAGGAAAAGAGTTAGCTAGATCGGGTTTTATTATCCTCCCAAGCGGACGACTCGAGAGCGTGGACGTCTCAGACCAAATAGACTCCAAGTCGTTCCCCCTAAAGGAATTTTTACGTGAGGGAAGATGTGGTTGTAACCACCATATTTTCAACGCACGATTTAGAAAGTTGCCAGGAGTGGCGAAAGGTATGCATGATATGCACAAGTTCAAGATGTACAAGTTTTGAAATAAATGCACAAGTCAACCTCGGGAGTGGGAGTAACACAAACACATGAAACAACAAGTTTGAAATAATAATTTCATATGCAAAGCAGACCGATACATACAATATGCATGATAGGCATCATATGATGACGCTTTTGGACGAGGTTGGCTAATGGACTCTAACATTCTAAGGATGCTAAGCTTTCCTAATTTGATTATGGTATTTATAATTGAACGTGTATTTTGTATCATCATAACACAAAATTAACAGAAAACAATTTTATAAAATAATTAATTTTATTGTATAAATGTAGAAATAACATTTTTGCTTTAGGTAAATAGAAATAATAATTGATCTTGCTACATAAAAAGTATAAGAAATTAATTTAAAATCTATGATTTTGTTTTCATAAAAGTAGAAAAATTAATTTCGTTCATAACCCAAAAATAATTTTACAAAATGTAGAAATAAATAATTAATTTTGTTATGAGAACCCACTTTTATGTGAATAAATGGTCTACATTTGACACGTTCAATTTTAAATAAATGCACACATAACATATTTAAATGTCCCTTAAGGTCGAAAACCCATTTGGTTCATTCAAATATGGTGAACTAATAGACTTAGACACGAGCCGAAGTCAATATGGTCCTAAATATGACATGATGCATGATTTCTAGACTAAGAGTGGGGGGGGGGGGGTAATTCTAGATACGGTTCCCCAAAGCTGACAGGCAAAGAGTGGGACCATTTGAAATCGTTGGCTGTACCACGGACCAACTATATTCCAAAATGTTCCTCCTAAAAAGTTTTTTTTTTTTTTGTAGTGAAATCGCCGTGTGTGTGTGAAGTGTCGTTTTCCAGGAGTGGGGGAAGTGTGAGTGACATGAACAAATAATAAAATATAATCACATAATTCGAGAATAAAACACATAAATAAAAAATAAACCTTAATCCTGCAAAAAAAGAAAAGAAAAAAGGTTAGTATCGAAATAAATGACAAGAAAATAAAGCAAATAAAGATCCAAATTAAAAGTCCGTTATGGTTTGAACCTTGATATCTCCAGCGGAGTCTCCATTCTGTCATACCCGATTTTGGACTCAACTCGAGGCGAGTCGGGTTTCGGATTTGACCGGGTAAACTCGTTTGAGTTTGATGTTTTGGAGTCGCCACCTAATAAATTTCCTAGGCGTATTAGGTCACCTATTAATTTCTAATTTCATTTAAATAATTAACTCCGGGTTGGTCTACGAGTCAGAGATTCAGGTAAGAAGTTCAAGTTAACTCGAGAGGAAGGGGTTAGGCACCTCTCGAGCTCCACAAATGTGGTTACCGGCTGGACTTATAATTGGGAATCAAACAAGCGGCTATGACTTTAAACTAAGCAACTAAGAATAGATAAATAATTTAAATGACTAGTAAAATATTGTGGTATTAAATAAATGGGTATGATTTGCTAATGATTCCCTCCTTTACTCCTTGCAAAAAGATGAAAATGAATTAGTAAAATAATAATAATAAATAATAAATGATAATAAAATAATAATAAATACTAATAATAAGGAGAACAAAATAATAATAATGACAAAAGGACTTCTCTTTGAATTGTTATTTTCCAAAATAAATTGTCTCATCTTATCCAATTTTACCTCGCAAAATATAAAGGAGATAAGGTTAGTATCAATAATAATAAATAAGTAATTGATAATAATGATAATAACAATAATAATAATAATAATATTAATAATAATGATAATATAGTAACAATAATAATAGTAATTTAAGGTAATAATGATAATAATAATAATAATAATAGTAATTTAAAATAATAATAATGATAATAATAGTTTTAATAATGACAGTCTTAAAATAAGAGGGGAAAAGAATTTTTAAAAGTATCGGCTCAGGTGTGTATGAATTGGGTGGAGGTCAGAGACGTCGATACGGCTGCGAACACGCCGGCCGGTCGTGTTGCCATGCCAAGTATCGATCTCATCACTCCATCACCGGCTCGTTTGTAATTACAGCTTTATACACGTCATCATAGCCTTTTGTGTGTTTTAGGGGTGCGGGAATGGGTCGTTCAAGTGTAGTATCATGTTCAAATTAATCAAATAGGCATCAAATAAATAATTTATTTTCCTTGGCCAATTTATGTATTATCCGTCAATTCAGTGTGTGTCCGTCAATTCTTTGTGTAGGCCTCAAACAAATACAATTAGTAATAATGTCGAAGAACTGCAGAACTTAACAAATACAATTAGTAATAGACAAGGCCAAATAAACAGTAGCGGGACCCAGTCAAACAGTGGCTTGGGTCAAATAACAAGACAAGAGCAGAATCAGTTAACCAGAAGCATGAGCAGATATAGCAAAGCTTAAGCACGACGAGAAGGGCAGATAATATGACCCATCTGCAAAACTTCCAATCAAGATCAATCGACAGACCAAACAGAAATGCACAGGACGCTGGAAGCATAGGAGAAAAGAGGAGCGATCGCCATGGCAGATCTCGGCAAAGGCGCCGGCGACCTCGCCGGAATCGCTACTACTCGACATCCCGTCGCTCCTTCCATCCTTTTCCTGTCAACAGAACTCAATAACAAACATTAGAACACAAAGAGAAATCAAATAAACGTATAGAAATAAGAAATTAGTGAGGGATGCTTCCGGCGGTGGTGGTGGCGTTTTCGAAGCTGCTATTATTTTCCCATGCCTCCGATCTCCCCTGTTTCGATTTGTTTCCACTAGTGTTAATGATGACTTCCCCTTTCTCCAATTTCCCTTTTTCCATTGGTTCCCGATCTGAATTAATGACGACGGCGGGGAGGGTGTGTCCCTGTTCAAAGTCTTTTTCCTCATCTCTGATTCTCCTCTGTCCTGATAGTGTGTGTGATGCAAAATTGAAAAGGATGGTAAAAAGCAGGGTTCAACAATAGATGCAACTCATATGTTATGACTCATGAGAAGGTACAACGTATACTCTAGACTCTTTTCAATATGAACAGCAATTCAACCGATTTAAATGACTAGTATATAACCAGTATGGAAAAAAGAAATACATTGGTATTAGATTTACAGGAAATCAAATAGAATTGAAGGATGGGAATGTACACGTGGTAGAAAAATTACGTCAATTCATTTGTTCCTAAAGTTGTTAATGGTTCAAATTGCTCTTTGTTGATAGTTTGGGTCAGATTTATTTTGTTCTTATAAATATCTTCTACATTTATCCTTTAATGAACTACACAAGCTTTCCAAAATGTGAGGCTTTTATATGTTGAACCCCAAAAATTACCCCGAAAAGGATAAATTCCGGAATATCAACAGGATGGACTAACTCTTTTGGAGTTTTTGGAGTCGCCACCCAATTTAAAGAAAATAGGGAACCAAATTAACAAATGCGTGCAAAAGCTCCGTTTTTGAAAAAAGGCAGTCTTTTCAGAGATTCTAAGTAAGAGGTTTTGTTAATTTCGAAAGAAGGTTTTTAAGGCACTTTCGAAATTTCGTAAAATACGGTTAATCTGACAGGTTTCCAAATATTTACTAGTGCGCTTTTCTTGCGAAAGAATTATTTAAAAATAGTAATAAATAATAATAGTAATAATAATAACAATAATAATAATAATAATAATTAATAGAATAAAAGCTTATTTGCAAAATATTTTTTAACTTGCACGAATTTGCTAAAATGGCCCCACTTTGCAATAAATTAAATAACGACTTCAAAATAAAAGGTAATGAACATAAAGTAAAGCAATATACAATAATCAAATATTATTGATAAATAAAATATTTTACATATTTATTTGCATAAATATCTAAGGAAAGGAATGCAAAATTAAAGGTAGAACCCGGGAAATTGATCAACTCGCGGGAGTCTTGAATTTTCTAAATTTCTAATGTCTCATTTTCTTGAATGCTTGAGTCCGAACTCGATCCCAAATGACTCCAAGTCAATGTATATCCACATTTGTAGGTTAGCCAAACGCGTCCACAAATTGTTCGTGCCAAAACATACCTCGCAAAAAAATATGAAAATGAAATTGGATTAGTAGGATAATGAAGTATAATAACTGATGAAAATAAAATAATAATAATAATAATGATAAAATAAATAATAATAATAATAGTAATAATAATAATAATAATAATAATAACAATAATAATAATAATAATAATAATAATAATAATAATAATAATAATAATGGGGTTTTATTTTGTAAAATTTAGGCTCCGGTTTGTATGGCGTGTCATGTAGAGGCTCGGGATGTTGATACGGCTGCAAACACGGAGCCCGGGCCGGTTGCCATGCCACGTACCAAACCCACCACTCTATTCAACTTGCTTTGCATTAAATTGCATACGTTCATCATCGCCTATTTGTTTTAGGGACACGAGGACGGGACTGTTCTGGTGTAGTATCCATTCGAAATTAGTCAATAGTATCCGTCAATTCATTTTATTTTCGTCAAATTCTTGTATAGGCCTTTAATATTTTCATGGGCTACAACACAATGCAATGTTAATTTGAATTAGTAAGAGAAACTGAGAGAGTATCCAATAGCTTGAACGGGTCAATGCGACATAACAACGTGAACGAAATCAAACTGCACTGCATAGCAACATAAACTGGTCAAATAGTGTAACAAAGTAAGCGGGTCAAAATGGTAAATCCAGACGTAGGAATGAATCAAACGGATGTAGTGCCAAATTCAAATAGATGGCAACAGAGATCAAAGATGTAGCGTAGACGTCACTGAGTCAACAACATAGCCAACAAAACCATGGAAACAACCAGATCCATTTTCAAATAGAGAGCCTAAAAAAAACAGTGATAAGGACGAAGTAGGCCCGGCAACAAATTTTCCAGTTAAACACTGTTAGCAACAGACAGATCCATAATCTATTGGAGGAGGAGGAGCGACTACCAGCCGGTTTTCCAGCGGCACTGCGACTCCATCGTTCCTCAAATTTCAATCACAAATTAACCAGAAACGGAAGAAAACTCATAAGCAAAATCATTGAAACTAGACGGAACCAGAGAAACGAACAAGTAGTACAGTAGGAGCAAAAGAGGAGCGACTTCTGGTGACTTTTCCAGCGGGTCCTCCGGCGAGTCGCTACTACTCTATTTCTCTTTTTTTTCCTAATATGCAAGCAGAAACAGAGGGCGGGGCTTTGATTCTGATAATTTCAGGCAGTGAGAGCCGGTGATAAGCATTTTTCGGCTATGGGATTTGTACAACTGTTTCTTTTTTTTTTTCTCCGTTTTTGTATTATTCCGATGACCCTTCTCCCACCGGCGTTCACCTTATTCTCGTCCTTGTTTCAGATCTGTGCGTGCGGGTATCAGTACGTGTGTGTGGTTTAGAGAAGAAAGGATTAGGGTTTCCAATCAATGGGAATCAAATCAGCGAGTCTCGGCTGAAATAATGTAATGGGTGTGGAGAGATCTCTGTATGTGTGTCGAAAAAGGAATCGAAAGGCGATTCCTGATCTGAAGAGTTTAGTTGCTATAGTGAAATCTGTTGAATTTGTACTTTAGGGTATAGGAGAGAGAAGGAGTGCATACGAGGGGGTTGAAAGGGCAACTCCTACCGAATCCAAGAAGTATGCCCGATTCCCCGACCCATTACTCATTCCTTCGGCAACAGGATCCAGACCCCTTCCGAGATGCTAGAAAAACATCTGATGGTAAAGTGGAAGCTAAAGGATATAGGGCTACCACCCTCTAAATAAAGATCTAGATACAGAGTTGAAGAAAAGGTAGGGTCTTTCATTTTCGAAATCAGTATATGATAGGTATATTTTTTTAAGGAGATCTAATTTTGTTAGGGGAGTGAAGATGATGATTAGTGAGGGTGAGGGTAAAAAAAATGAGTGGTGTGCGAGAGGCTAGGGCTTTAAGGTTTTATAGGGGTGAGGGTTAGGGCTTTTAGCATTGGGCGTGGAAAAATAGAAAACGCGTATCGCGTAAATAGACCGGGACTTAAAATGAAGAACAATTATGGCCCTTTTTTCCGCTAAAATTATGAACTTAATTTATCCTAAAAATTAACCTTATTTTAAAAATAATTAGACGTTAATTGAAAATTCCGGGACAAAATTGAGTGTCAACAGCTGCCCCTCTTTACCCGAAAAGGATGAAAGAATTTTCAGGGTAAAGAAAGTTGACGTGAAAGCCAATTTTGTCACGGTAAAGCCAAGGCTCTATTTCCTGGGATCAAAATGGAGGCTTATGGACATGGCCGAACTCCGGTTTTCGAGTTGCCTACATATCTCGGGCTGAAAGAGAATCAGGCCATATGTAGTTCGACGCGATTTGAAAATCGAAGATGAGATAGTAACGACTACTCAAACGCGGGAAAAGAGGCTTGTAATCACCCAAGTTATGAAGATGTGGTCGACGACACACCCATAAAGAGGGGTTTACACGGACATAGTTTCCACTGCATCACGATAATCGAGCCATCTTGTCTTCAATCTCAAACCTCAGACTCTAAGGTTAACAAGAGACTTACCTCTAGGGTTGACAACTTATGCGGGTGCGATTCTTCAGGTCTTTTTTGACGAGTCTAGCTCATCTCAACGATTGCCCTAGTTCATCGCTAAGAAAAGTTTCAATGTTATGCTCCAAACGCTGCTGCGGTGCTGCTAAAAATCCTGTAATAATCTCAACAAACAGTAAGCGTGCAATTGCTAATAAACTGTAATAATTGGAATAAGAAATAGATAAAGTGATAACATAAAATTGTAAATGCGGGTTGCGGTATCATTGATAAATTCTTCCTTCGATCAACTGACAAGGCGCTCCGCCCGGAGAACCTCTAGGCTGATCATTATTAACGCAATCTCGTACTATGCTCCAATCACTTGATAAAGCAATGAGATATCTGGTTACGAATCCTCCAGCCTCCCAATGCAACTTGAAATAAATCTGCATATCCTATTTACATGTGGATGAACCTGAATTATTCATTTATAAGGTGAACGGGCCCAAAACGTTCATTTATAAGGTGAACGAGCCCAAAACGTTCAATTGTAAGGCGAACGAGCCCAAAACGTTCAATCATAAGATGAACGAGCACAAATCATAAGATAAAGCAAAAGACACAAAAAATTCATTAATGCATGTGCTTCTTCAAACTTAGCAATATCTGAAAATCACAACAATGGAAATTTAGTAAATGTTCTCATAGCGAAATAGAAATGAAACGGATATGTTTAAAATTTACAATAATTATAAGAGATAGAAATGCCTCCTTTCGTTCATAAATCATGATCGAGCCTACAGTGGGCTCCATAACTATATCGCCCTTTGATTGTCTATGATAGGCTTCATAATAATGCCTCCAATTGCTTATGGCAGGCTTCAAATGATAATGATGTCTTCGCTTGCTCACGATAGACTTGATAATAAGACCCCCGATTGCTTACGGTAGGATCAATAATAAAAGAGCCTTCAATTTTCTATGATAAGCTTCAGAATAATGCCTCCAATTGCTTATGGTAAGCTTCAAATGATAATGATGTCTTCGCTTGCTCACGATAGACTTGATAATAAGACCACCGATTGCTTACGGCAGGATCAATAACAAAAGAGCCTTCAATTGTCTATGATAAGCTTTAGAATAATGCCTCCAATTGCTTATGGTGGGCTTCAAATGATAATGATGTCTTCGCTTGCTCACGATAGACTTGATAATAAGACCCCCCGATTGCTTACGGTAGGATCAATAACAAAAGAGCCTTCAATTGTCTATGATAGGCTTCAGAATAATGCCTCCAATTGCTTATGGTAGGCTTCAATGCTAATGAAGTCGTCGCTTGCTCACGATAGACTCATAATAAGGCCCCCGATTGCTTATGATAGGCATGACGTAATTTGTATGTGCAAGCTGCAATATCTTTGATAAATTGACTTCCAATCAACTGGCGAAGCAATAAAGCAAGTGCGAAGGCATAGTGCAAATCCTTTTCAACAATCATGACAAATCAACTGGCAAGCCGGTCGGGCACGAAGCAAGGAGGGTCTTGGGGTTGATTGCCTGCAAATCAGCTGGTGATCCGATCCGGCACAAAGCAAGAAGGGTCTCAGGGCTGACCTATTAACCTGTTAAACTGAAGAATGTAACGCAAGGCATCAATTTTAAAGCAAGTGCGACGATATAATTTAAAGCAAGTGCAAGGAAAGGCAATGCGGGAATGTAGAGCAATGCAAGAGCCATTTGGCGAATCAATAGGCGAGATAGTCCAACAAAGGGAATTCTCGCAGCCGATGGTCAACCTGAAAGAGTAAAGCACGACATCAATTTTAAAGCAAGTGCGACGACATAATTTAAAGCAAGTGCAAGGAAAGGCAATGCGGGAATGTAGAGCAATGCAAGAGCCATTTGGCGAATCAATAGGTGAGATAGTCCAATAAAGGGAATCCTCGCAGCCGATGGTCAACCTGAAAGAGTAAAGCAAGGCGTTAATTTTTTAAAGCAAGTGCAAAGACATAATTCAAAGCAAGTGCAAAGCAAAGTAGTGCGGAAATGTATTCAGTGCGATAGCCATTGATAAATCAATTGGAGAGACAATCCGGCAAGGATGGCCTAGTACGGATTATCGATTAAAAATAAGGCAATGCTTATTTTGGCGTGATTTGAAAACATAACGCATGCCTCGGCTTCATTGCTTATTTGGGGATGAAAATGATAGAGGTAGAAATGCCGTCTGTTCGGCAATAACTCATGGCAAAGCATAACGTTTTAAGTCATGAAAAAGGCAATGCGACGCAATCTGCAAGGCAGCTTTGAATGAGCGTTCAATAAATTGTTCATCCATAGTGCAAATGATCCTTTCATTGCAAGCTTTCATATTCCTGCTCTCAAAGAAAAATTGTTAGTTTGGGGAGGGAGGGGGAAACATTTGATTTGTGCTGACTTGATCTTGATCTTGTTGCTTCTGCTGCTTCCTCATCTTCATAGGACTTGGATTTGCGAATTGCGTTCAGAAACTTGGCTCATGAACTCAAATAGCATAGATTTTTGAAAAATAGAGGCAAGATAAAATATTTTAATGCAATATAGCAAGTGAAATAATCATGTAAATGAAGTCAAAGATGCATTTTGAAAATTTTGCCTTGACTTAAACTTGTAACATATTTTAAAACAAACCGAACATCCTTTGTCTTAGGCTTTGCACTGTTCGCTTAGCCGATTACAGAGTTCTTGTCAATTCATCTTTAATAACCAACGCCGCTTCTTGCAAAATTCTGCCCCAGTTATTATCTTCCGCATCTCCAACTTGCTTTGCAAAATTGCCTCAGCTGTCCTTCTTGGGGAAAATGAACATTTAAATGCTAAAGGGTCGAGCCCGATGGGGGAGCCTATGTATCCCTCATTGGGAATCAGACCGTGCGTAGTTCTGCATCACTGCTTCAACGCCATATACCAACAAATAAAAGCTTTCCCAGTTGAAGTTCTAACCGTAGTGCAATATCCAAAGAGTGCAGACGATGACTTTTCAGTGCGTCGTTTTCAAACTGTTCAGTTGCTTTGTCATACGTCACAAGCAAAGCTTTGCCAGGTTTACCAATTTTAATTTTGAAACATAAATAAGCATAATCGAAAGCGTCAATAATACAATAAGAATACGAAGCACTTTATTTCAACTTTCATAAATTCAAAATGAGTTGATTCAGATTAATTATGCTTTAAAGTACAATGCAATTCAGGGCCTCAATCTGAATCAAAATTGAAAATAATGCTACTAAGTTCAATCGTCAAGTTCTTTCAAACAATGCCATTAGCTTCTGGTACTGCATCGTTCACGAGCTAGAGCGTCTACCATCAATCAGATCTTGAATCTTGCGTGATTTGCATGGTCAACAACCTTACAAATCAAACTTATGCTAGAGAAATAAACAAAACAAAGAAACCTCAAAGGATAACTAAGTTAGTTTGCATGTAATTCATAGGATTGCACACAAGCAAGCAACACCTAGTATTTAACGCATTTTGAGCAAATAAAGCGAGGCAAGCAGTTAACATGTGACAATCACAAGTAGTTGAGCGTAAATAAATATGCAAACACGTCCTACCCTGTAAGGTACCTCTTTGTGCTAGAGGTAAGCCTAAACGCGCAAACAAATGGTAACGAAAAATAGTTCATGCCAGTTCTGAGCAATTCAGATTTAGAGTAAGCAATAAATAATAACAATCATCTATCCACCTTGACACTGTAATTATATTATCCCAACTAACTCCCAGTTGGCGTCAACTCGAAATTCTAACATAGCTCATGCTCTCCACAACATTTGCACCAAATTTGAACCCAAATGCCTAAACATGAAACAGATACCTTTTGCAAATATCCACACTCTTCCAGGCACAACTCCCAATTATTTTATAACATCCATGGGTGAAATTTTCAACTGCCTTCACAATACCAGGCTGCAAAGCATAAAAGGCGCCAATTGGCCTTTTACAAATAAAACCTCACCGGTCCTCGGCTTTGGACAAGCCTCTCAATTTCCTAGGTTTTGCAAGGCTCACAGACCTTGTTCATAGGGCTCCTCGCTGGTCCTCGGCTTTGATCAAGCCTCTCAGTTTCCTAGGTAGCCAAGACCACACTGGTCTTCAAGGAGGGACCCCATTGGTCGTTTATAGACATAGGGGCTTCACTCTCCTAGTATGCGACAAGCATACTTCAATTATCATGAATGCAGCCGGACAGTCAATACAGGCCTGCACACACGCAAAGCCATTCACGAGAGGGACCCCACTGATTCCTTTAAAGACACCAGGGGTTTCACCTCTTAGATCTCACCATACCATACCATCTCCAAAACACAAACCAATCAAATCTGCCTAACTTTCCCTGGACTGCAATTCTGTCTATGATCTCAAATTCTATGTGGACTGCTATGACCACATAGATTCTGCTAAATTCTTCTATTTTCTGACCTAAAAGACAACATAGGAGAAAAAATTCCAAATCTGATTTTGCTCAAAACATGGTTAGGACTGAGGATTCGTTATCACATAGCACATAATATGCATTGTCGTTGGGTTTCAAGAACCCGTTGATATAAAGGCGGATTCCTAATTGTGGAGGCGGTACCAAGGACCAGGTCCAGACTAAGGGGTAAATGCATGCATGCTCCTAAAAGCTCATTCTAAGAGTGGGTTAACGGTTGAGGCTAACAGGTGAGGGGCAAGCGGCCTCGCAGTCGAATTACTCCCACGACAACTACCAGTGCACCAACTCGTCAGAGGGTTTTTCAGTGGAAGAAAGTGCGGGTACGCATGAGCGTACCTCATGGATATTTGGGGTGAAAATGCAAGAGGTTCCCAGGAGTGGGGGAAGTATGAACGGAATGCCAGTTTATATATGTGCACAAATAAGGGTGTAGTGACATGCTTTCATGACACACATCAATCAATTAGATTAATCTAAGCATGCTTGCAAATAAACAATAGATGTGATCATGCTAGTTTCAACATACAAACACAATAATTAATTAAGCTAATACATATATCGGCATACAATTCAAACAATACAAACAAACAAATTCGTGAAAGCCTTATGGTTAGAACCATCAAATGCTATCTCCAGTGGAGTTGCCACGCTGTTGAACCCCAAAAATTACCTCGAAAAGGATAAATTCCAGAATATCAACAAGATGGACTAACTCTTTTGGAGTCGCTATCCAATTTAAGAAAAACAGGGAACCAAATTAACAAATGCGTGCAAAAGCTCCGTTTTTGGAAAAAGGCAGTCTTTTCAGAGATTCTAAGTAAGAGGTTTTGTTAATTTCGAAAGAAGGTTTTTAAGACACTTTCGAAATTCAGTAAAATACGGTTAATCCGACGGGTTTCCAAATATTTACAAGTGCGCTTTTCTTGCGAAAAAATTATTTAAAAATAGTAATAAATAATAATAGTAATAATAATAATAATAATTAATAGAATAAATCTTATTTGCAAAATATTTTTTAACTTGCACACATTTGCTAAAATGGCCCCACTTTGCAATAAATTAAATAAGGACTTCAAAATAAAAGGTAATGAACATAAAGTAAAGCAATATACAACAATCAAATATTATTGATAAATAAAATATTTTACATATTTATTGCATAAATATCTAAGGAAAGGAATGCAAAATTAAAGGTAGAACCCGGTAAATTGATCAACTCGCGGGAGTCTTGAATTTTCTAAATTTCTAATGTCTCATTTTCTTGAATGCTTGAGTCCGAACTCGATCCCAAATGACTCCAAGTCAATATATATCCACATTTGTAGGTTAGCCAAACGCGTCCACAAATTGTTCGTGCCAAAACATACCTCGCAAAAAAATATGAAAATGAAATTGGATTAGTAGGATAATGAAGTATAATAACTGATGAAAATAAAATAATAATAATAATAATAATAATAATAATGATAAAATATATAATAATAATAGTAATAATAATAATAATAATAATAATAATAATAATAATAATAATAATAATAATAATAATAATAGGATTTTATTTTGTAAAATTTAGGCTCCGGTTTGTATTCACAGCGTCTTCTTAAGGAACTTAAGGTTATGGATTAGACCCTCCTAGGATAGAATGGATTACCTTTGTTGTTGTACTAGTACTCCAAAATGCAACAAACAACGAACTCAAATGGTCGGTAGCGAAATCACATTATGAATCTGAATGCACGACTCTCAATTTTTAGCCAACGGACCCTTAGAATGAAAGGTAGTGTCTGTTCGTGAAAATCAGCCTCACTGGTAGCTGATCCCAAACACGCGGGAGCAGGAAAAAAAACATGCCGACCGAGCGACGATGACGGCGCAAGGCTCCCCTTCTTCTCAACCATTTTAAGAGTTAGAACAAGTGTTTTTTCTATTTATACCTAACAAAAGTCTTTTCCTCTACCAATGTGGGAGAAGTTTCTTTTACGAAATTTTCATTTTCTCTCCATTTTTTATTTACACCACCACATTTCCACACTTCAAACCCCAATAGTCCACTACATGAATAGGGAATGATGGAAATATGCATGAAAAATCGTGTGATTTGCAAGTAAGGATTAATCGCATCGGGATAAGTAGGTTTCTCTTTAAACTTTCCAAAATGAACATACATTGGATATACTCGGTCAATAGGTAGATTTGATATATTTAAACCGTCGAGCTTTGGTGTATACCTATACAACGTGTCACACAATTAATCCTTAACCGTCTTTGGTTCTCATTGTTGTGTTCGTTTCAGCCATGAACACTGCCTGGTTTCACAAGTGCGTAGAGAATTGGCCTTATAGAATTATCCTTGAAGCGGCTTCCACTTCATACTTACATAGGTGATTTCTAAATGTGTAATCCCGTAGATGTACGATGTTTAATAATTCCATATCAAACTTAGATAATCATTAAAAAGCTATGACACTTTATCCTTGGTATTGAATATTGTTTCATCACGAGAATGGACCAAAATAAATTTTGTTTGACAATGTTGAACAATCACTTACAACTTGGTTTGAGCTCCTTGAACCTAGATCTTGAGATCTCCAGTTTTCTAGGTAGAGTTACTGCTATGAGTCACTTGTTCTTGGCCATAGTCACATTCCCCTCGATGACTTCTCAACTTCATCTCTATTCTCTAGTTAGGCTTTTTATAAGCGGATCTGACACATTATCACTTGACTTCACGTAATCAATTATGATAATCCCCCTAGAGATTATTTTCCTAACAGTTTTATGTCTTCGTCGTATATGACAATTTTTACCGTTATATAAAACGCTCCTAGGCCGTCCTATAGCCGATTGACGATCGCAATGTATGCAAATCAGTGTCAATGGCTTGGGCCAAAATGAAATATCTTCCAAAAAATTTCGGAGCCATTCAGTTTTTTCATCGGCCTTATCTAAAGCTATGAACTCAACTTCCATTATAGAGTGGGCAATTAATATTTATTTGGAACAATTTCCAAGATAGTGCTCCTCCACCAATTGTGAAAATATATCCACTTGTGGATTTTGAATCAGTTAAACCGGTGATCCAATTTGCATCACAATATCCCTCTATGACTGCGGGATATTTATTATAATGCAAAGCAAAGTTTTGGGTATGTTGTAAATATCCCAAAACTCGTCTCATTGCCATCCAATGAGTTGCACCTGGCTTCTGTGTGTACCAACTTAGCTTACTAATAGCACAAGCTATATCTGGTCCTGTATAATTCATGATGTACATTAAGCATCCTAACATCCAAGCGTAGTCCATTTGGGACGTATTTTTTCCTCTATTCTTTGCTAGAGGCAGATTCAAATCTAAGAGAGTCTTTGAAACTTTGAAATTTAAGTACTTGAATCTTTCAAGAACACTTTCAATGTAATGAGATTGAGACAAAGCCAGACCTTGAGGAGTCTTATGGATCTTGATACCCAGGATTACGTCGGCAACTCCCAAGTCTTTCATATCGAACTCGCTAGTTAGCATACGCTTAATAGCATTTATATTGGAAATGTCGTTACTTATTATTAACATATCACTCACATATAAACAAACAATGACTATATGATTTGGAGTATTTTTAAGGTGAACATATTTATCGCACTCATTAATCTTAAAGTATTTGAAAATATAGTATGGTCAAATTTTGCATGCCATTATTTGGGTGCTTGTTTTAGTCCATAAAGAGACTTAACAAGTCTGCACACCTTCTTTTCTTTTCCAGGAACCTCAAACCCTTCGGGTTGCTCCATGTGGATTTCTTCCTCTAAATCTCCATTTAAGAAGGCTGTTTTCACATCCATTTGATGGATTTCAAGACCATACACGGCGGCCAACTCTATTAATATTCATATGGATATAATCCTCGTTACCGGTGCATATGTGTCAAAATAATCAAAACCTTCCTTTTGTCTATATCCTTTAACAACTAGTCTTGTCTTATACTTGTCAATAGTGCTATCAGCTTTCATTTTCTTTTTGAAAATCTATTTAAAACCTAACAGCTTGTTTCTAAGAGGAAGATCAACCAACTCCCAAGTATGTGTTTATGCCTAAATTTGTTCGTCTAGGTTAAACAATTAATTATGAATGAGGTCACAAGCAATACAGTAAATTATGATGGAAAAATAAATAAAATACGATAAAAATAAAGACAAGTAAATAGACAAGAAATAAAGGAAAGTAATGTAAATCTTATTCCTTGAGAATAGCCGAAGTTGTTGGCATATCTAGCATTATATATAATACAATGTAAGGAAGTGTATTTATAGTAGTGATACCCAGTCCTTAATAAAGTAAAATACAAATACTAATAGGGCCATGGCCCTACAACTCAAGGCGGTAGTATATAAAATCCTAACTAGGAGACTGTAAATCCTAGGAGACGGGACGTGTGCCCTGCACCCTATGGCCAAACCGCCTAAACGGTCGTTCGCTCTAGGAACAGGCGTATATCCTCAGTGCCCAGTGACTTATAAGATAAGTCTAGTCTCGCCAGCTGGACTCATATCCTCGTAACAATAGGTGGCGTATTTTTGCCTACACAGTCAGTCCCTCCACTTGTTAAGTGCTGACGCAAGCAGTCAGGAAGTGAAAGCGGCGTGATGTTAAAAGATATCTCACTGACTTCTTGAAACTCGCAGTCTCTTTGACAAAGAATGATATTGAACTCTTCGAGAATTTCGCGTGCTTCCTTCTGATTGGATGAGACCGGTTCTTTGCACCTTTCCAAAGAACACTAATGACTGCTCCGAATCGCTTCATATCTCCAGTAATAATGACACTTGATCGTTTCATGTTTCACCCTTATTCCTTTCTGCCTATATATAATTGTTTTAAGACAGTGGGAAAATCACATCTCCTCTTTAGAAAATAACTCCTTCAGTTACTTCTATGATAATGAGAAGATTTCCTTTAAGGATGCTTACCTTTGATCCTGTTTTGAAATTCCCAGAAAACCTTCTTTGCTTCGTGAGTATGAGGTGTGAGGAGATCTTAAGGGTAGACTCGTATGCAGTTTTCTTCTTTTCTTTCTTCATTTGTGAGAGAAGGATAGAAGTCCCCCGGGTCACGATGTGCTACAGAGACTTTAATGGAAGTACTCTCCCGAAGGCCTTCATCATGGCAGATGTATGTATCAATTCTGGCGTGTTCCAACATTATGTGTGGAAATTTTCTGTGATATTCTTCTTGTCATGTGGCGCAGTTCAGCAGAGGAATGCCAACACCTTTCGGGCTTCTTGTAGTTCGTTCATCTCCTGGTTGCTAAAGAATATATCCCGGAAGCAACTAATTTTGCACAAGGAGCGCGTTCTGGGATATCCTTTCCTTCTTCGGGTGGTTGATGCTTGAAATCATTTTTCATACCAACAGCATTCAGGGTAGTTGTATAGCTCTGGCCTATTTCTTGACCTTGGAGTTTGCATAAGCTTCCAATCATTCGGGGGAAGAGAGAATATAAGTCGTTTTCGAGATTCATGGCAATTCCTCATTGGAGTCTCTTCAAGTGAATCCAAGTGAAGTCTTCGGTGCCCGTTCTACTACCTCCTCCGTTCTACTGAGGGTTGCCTCAGTTGGGCTGATTATCCTCCCCCCGTGATGCAGTATTACAAAGATGTTGCTACTTGGGGTACTGGGTTGGAAATTTTGCCTTCAAATCCCAGGAGAAACTTCGATGCAAGAGCTACAATCTAGATGAAGAATCTCTGGGGTGAAAATTCATAGGAACTTGCAGTTTTAGTCTTTCCTTTCCTTTTTTTTATAGTTGTTATGAACAAATGTTGTATTCAGGAAGAACTAAATGTATACTTTAGGCCCATTTTGTGGCGTATTGATTTAAATTACTTGTTTTTATTCATGAAGTTTTTTAATTTTCACCGTAAACAATAAGTAATGCTAAGCTATGCCTCTGTGAACATTTGCACCTAAGAATTAGATGGCTTCAAGTCGTTGTGACTGTTCTAGTTTAAGAACGTGTGTCAGTGTGCCTGCCTTGAGCAATTACGTCCCTTGTGCACCGATAAACGGCGGCTAGGTTGCATCCGTAGTAGATGGCTGCTTGCGCCCACAATGGGGCGACTTTAGCCCGTGTGGAAACGGTCTATTTGGGTTTTGAAACAAAACGTCTTTGCTTAGTACTCGAGTATTTAAGAATTTCTAGCACTACATGGACATGCGTCCCCATCGGCGTGTAGGTGCAATTGTTGATTTAACGAGATCAACACTCGATTAATGCCTGGTGGCTGAGTTAGACATGGTCTAACTCTAAGCGAGTAGTGTACTCTACTTTCTTATAGCGGAAAGTGAGTGTATTACTTCAACTTAGGTCTGGTCGGGGCTATGAATAGTTGGATCATAGATGGATCTAAATAAATGAGTAAAACTGACTAGGTATAATAGTAGATTTATTAATACAACGTGGATCCATGTGAAATAAGGAATGGGGCTAGGTGCCTGTTGTAAACCAAGGAACGAGGCCGAGTGCCCATTGTGAATAATTTTGGGAAAACCAGGAAAAAGAAAAATACATATCTCAAGTATTTGGGCTTAGCCGGCCTTTCAAGAGTAGTACTTCTTTAGCTATGTGATATTCCAGTTGTTTCGAACGGCTATCCCTTCCATGTATTCGAGAACATACGCACATTTTCCAGTGATACCCCGCACTTTGTACGGTCCTTCCCGATTCGGAGCGAGTTTTCCTGCTCCAGCCTGCTTGATGTTCTGAGTAACTTTGTGAAGGACCAGGTCCCCGATGTTGAAGTACCACAGATTCGCCTTTGTGTTGTAATATTGATTTACTCGTTGTTTCTGGGCTGCGAGGCGAATGGTTGTTATCTCCCGTCGTTCATCCAAAAGATCAAGGGAAGCCTTTAGGGCTTCGTTGTTGGACTCCTCTTCGGCGAACGTCCGTTGTAAACTAGATTCTCTAATTTCCAAAGGAATCATTACTTCTGTTCCGTACGTCGGTGGAAATGGTGTTTCTCCAGTGCAGCTTTGGAAGTGGTCCGGTAGGCCCACAGGACTCCGATCAGTTCTTCGGGCCATTTTCCCTTGGCCTCCTTGAGCCGCTTCTTCAGATTCTCTACTATTATCTTGTTTGAGGATTCGGCTTACCGTTGGCTGAAGGGTGGTAAGGAGTGGAGGTTATCCTCTTGACTTTCCATTCTTTTAGAAAAGCGGTGATCTTGTCGCCTATGAATTGGAGACCATTATCGCAGGTGATTTATGATAGAATCCCAAATCGGCACATAATATTTTTTTCAGATAAACTCTATGACTTCCTGCTCTCTAATCCGGGCGTATGCGGCTGCCTCGACCCATTTGGTGAAGTAGTCCATCATGATAAGAACGAACTTGACACCACCGGGCGTTTTAGGCATTGGCCCTACGATGTCTATCCCCCATTTCATTAAAGGCCACAGGGCTGTCACTAAATAATGTAACAGCTCCGCCAGCTGATGAAGTACATGGGAGAACCGTTGGCAGCTATCACATGTCAGGGCTAACTTGCTTGCGTCGTCTTCCATTCGGGGCCAGAAATAGCCCGCCCTGATTAACTTGCAAGCTAGGGACCGCCCGCCAGAGTGATTTCCGCATTGTCCTTCGTGGATTTCTCTGAGTGCGTAATCTGTCTGAGAAGGACCCAAACATTTAGCCAAAGGTCCACTGAACATTCGCTTGTACAACTCTCCATTGATTAAGACGCAGCGAGCCACTTGAGCTCTTAACCTTCTATTCTCCTTCCGGTCCACTAGGAGCGTTCAGTTGTTGAGATATTCGATAATTGGATGCCGCCAGTCCCATGATGATCCTATTGCTTTGACTTTGTGGTGCTTGACATCTGCGTAAGTTAACTCAATATTAGAAACCGGATTGTCTGCGTTTAATTCTACAGTGGCCGCTAGGCTGGCTAGGGTATCAGCCTCCGTATTTTTTTTCTCTTGGTCTCTGATTGTTCCTCCATTTTTGAAATTTTTTTAGACATTTCTCCACTCTAGCCAGGTACTCCTACATGAGGGTGTCCTTGGTGGTGTATGCTCCGGTAACCTGGTTCACCACAAGCTGAGAATCACAATTGATGGTGACCTCCCTGGCCCCCAATATGTAAGCTAATTCTAGGGCTTGAATTATAACTTCATATTCTGCTTCGTTATTCGTCATCTTTGAGCAGCTAACAACTTTGCTGAATACCTTCTTCGTTGGGGATTCGATCACTAAACCAAGCCCATCCCCTTATACATTCAAGGCTTCATCAGTATGGGTGACCCATTGCCCAGGGGTAATGCCTTCTATGATCTTGCATTCCTCCTCGGCCTTTGGCATTAAATCAGCACTGAAGTCAGTGACAAAGTCCGCGAGAAATTACAATTTGATGGACGTTCTTGGTTTATAAATGATGTCCGAGCTCGACATCCCACTTCGCCAACCTCCCTGACAACTCGCGCTTATGCAAAAAGGTTCGTAATGGAAAAGAGGAAATCAATGACGATGGTGTGATTCTGAAAATACGGTCGTAGCTTCCTTGCTGCCATGACTAGCGCAAGTGCGAGCTTCTCTAGATGTTGGTACCTTGTTTCTATGTCTAGGAGAGACTTGCTATCATAGTACACTGGTAACTGCACTACAGCGCTAGCGGCGACTTTGGACACCGTTAGGTACAGTAATAATGGTTCTCCCTCGCATGGCTTGGTAAGCAACAATGGATTTTCCAGACAGTGTTTTAGCTCTTTTAAAGCCTTGCTGCATTGTTCCGTCCACTCAAAACTTTTATTCTTCTTCAGGACATTGAAGAATTTATGACACTTCTCTGATGACCGCGAGATAAATTGACTGAGCGCTGCGATTCGGCCATTGAGCCTTTTAACTTCCACTTAATTCTTCAAGACCTCTGGTATTGCCTCGATCTTTACCGGGTTCGCTTCTATGCCCCCGTTTGAAATAGTGAACCCAAGGAACATCCCAGAGGATACGCCAAAGGCACATTTCTCGGGGTTGAGCTTCATCCCAAACATGTCTAGGATATCCAATGCTATCTCTAGATGACTAATGTGATCTTTGGTGAGTTCTGACTTGACCAGCATGTCGTCGATATAAACTTACATGGTTTTGCCAATGTGCTCTTTGAACATCAGGTTCACTAACCTTTTGATAAGTCGCTCCTGCGTTCTTCAGTCCAAAAGGCATCACTCTATAACAATAAGTCCCTATATTCATGATGAAAGAGGTCTTTTCTTGATCATCTGGGTTCATGAGGATCTGATTGTATCCCGAGTATGCATCTAGAAAACTCAAGGCCTCATACCCTGCCGTTGAATCGATGAGTTGATCAATATTTAGCAGTGAGAAAGAATCCTTTGGGTATGCTTTGTATAGATCTTTGAAGTCGATGCACATCCTCCACTTGCCATTCTTCTTGGGGAGCACTACAACATTTGAAAGCCAGTCGGGGTATTGAAACTCGCGAATAGATCCATTGTTGAACAGTTTCTCGACTTCTTCATAGACCGCCTGCCCCTTCTCGCGGCTTATCGATCGCTTCTTCTGCTTGATTGGCTTGAATTTAGTATTGACGTTTAGGTTATGCATGACAACACTAGTCGATATTCCTTGCATGTCAATGTGTTTCCAGGCAAAGGTGCCTGACCGAGCACGCAGGAAGTTAACATATTCTTGTTTCGCTTCAGTTGAGGGCTTGGCCCCTATGTAGAATTTCTTGTCTCAGACTTCTTCGTCGAAGATTACTGGATCAAGGTAATCAACTATAGCTTTAGTTGGCTGATCTTTTTCATCCGGTTCGGAGGATATGGCAGTTGGTTCGCAGGATCTAGTCACCTCACAGACCCCGTGTCCTAAGGGTACGCTAGTGACCAGGCTGGGACCAAGCAGCTTGTCCAGCTTCTTCTTTTTAATTTTTGGTCTCTTTCTTGGTGGCGTCGATCACTGTGGTCATGTAACAGCTCCGAGATAGCTTCTGTTATCCCGGAACTTCTTTTACCCCCCAAAGAGTCGGGTATATATGGACCTGGTGAAGTGTAGACAGCACAGCGTGTACTTCGTGAATCCAGGGTTATGAGAGGTCGCATGTCATTACTTGGAAAGATGTCAACTATGCTACTCCTGGTAGGTGTACCTAGAGGAGGATTTCTCCCACAGACTTCTCGTTGGAACTGTTAAAGCTGATTATAGTGTACGGGCTAGGAATTAACCGACTCTGCATCTCTATCTGACAAATGGCCTTCCAATGAATGATATTGACTGCACTTCCTGGGTCCACCAGTACACGCTTGACTCGGGCATCATGTACCTGCAGAGTTATTATTAAGGCATCATCATGAGGTTGACGGGCCTGCTGCAGATCTCCGTTATCAAACTCGATGGTGTTGAGGCATGGCTTTTTGGCTATTTGCTGGTGAGCGTCACAGACCATGATGGCCTTGGTCTAATTGTTCCTAACTCTGGGCCCCCGAATATCGTTCTAATGGATCTTTTGCCTACCGGTCGCGCTTCTTGATGAGAGTCAATATGTTGTACTCCTTCGGCCTTGGCGACGGATAACTGGATTTGGATCTTAGATAGTAGTTCACAATTTCAGTCGTGCAGTCTTGGATTATCTGTTAAATCTCGTTATCGATGCGCTGCATGGCGGTAGTGTATTTTGACATGGCTGCGCCTCTTCCTTCGTAGGATACCTACAATTGCCTGGGCCCCACGGTGGGCGCCAAACTGTTTATGCCTAAATTTTTACGTCTAGGTTAAACAATTAATTATGAATGAAGTCTCAAGCAATACAGTAAATTACGATGGAAAAGTAAATAAAATACGATAAAAATAAAGACAAGTAAATAGACAAGAAATAATGAAGGAAAGCAATGTAAATCTTATTCCTTGAGAGTAGCCGAAGTTGTTGACGTATCCAGCGTTATATATAATACAATGTAAGGATGCGTATATGTAGTAAGGATACCAAGTCCTAAATAAGGTAAAATGCAAATACTAATAACTCAAGACGGTGGTATATAAAATCCTACCTAGGAGACTGTGAACCCTAGGCGACGGGATGTGTGCCTTGCGCCCTGTGGCCAAACAGCCTAAACGGTCGTTGGCTCTAGGAGCGGGCGTATATCCTCAGTGCTCGGTGACTTATAAAATAAGTCTAGTCTCGTCAGCTGGACTCATATCCCCGTAGCAATAGGCGGCATATTTTTGCCCATACAGTATGGTTGTTCAAAATAGATTTTCTTTCACTATTGACTGCCTCTTCCCAAAACGGTGATTCCGAGGAAGACATGGCTTCTTTAAATGTTCGAGGGTCATTTTCCAATAGAAAAGTCACAAAGTCGTCTCCAAATGAAGTAGCAGTCCTTTGACGCTTGCTACGTCTTGGTTCTTCCTCATTTGGTGTACTTTCTTTAGTTCCTTCCTGGGTCGTTTGGATCTCACATTCCTTTTTATACGGAAATATATTTTTAAAAAATTTAGCTTTAGTAGATTCCATTACCGTATTAACATGAATGTCAGGATTTTCTGATTTATAAACCAGAATCGATATGCTGTATTATTTGTAGCATATCTAATGAAAATACAATCAATTGTTTTTTATCCTATCTTAATCCTTTTGGGTTTACGGACTTGCTTTTTTGCCAAACACCCCCACACTTTGAAGTACTTCAAGCTGGGCTTCCTTCATTTCCACATTTCATAAGGAATGAATTGATTTTTGAGCACTCGATTAAGTATTCGATTAGCTGTAAGAATAGCTTCTCCCCCCACAAGTTCTAGGGTACACCCGAACTTATCATCAAGGCATTCATCACCTCCTTTAATGTTTGATTTTTCCTTTCCGCAATCCCATTAGATTGGGGAGTGTATGGGGCAGTTGTTTGATGAATAATGCCACATTCCAAACATCTTTCTTCAAAGGAGATTCATATTCACCACCCCTATCACTTCTTATCATGTTGATCTTTTTGTTTAGTTGCATTTCAACTTCATTTTGAATTGTTTGAATGCGTCAATTGCTTCATCTTTACTACTAAGTAAGTAACCATAGCATTATTATGTGCTATCTGTGTGGGTAAAAATATGCCACTTATGATTACAGGTTACAAGTCCAGCTGGTGAAGACTATAGCCTACAAGTCATCGAGCGCAGAGGATACACACCTGCTCCCAAGCTACGACCTCTCAATAGGCACGGGCCCTGGGGCGTAAGGTATACATCCCACCGCCTTAGGGTTTATCGTCTCCTAGTTAGGATTTGTATATACAACCGCCTTGAGTAAACATGCCCACAGCCTTATTAGTCTTATTATTTTACCATAATTAGGTCTGGGTGAATCGTAGCTATAAATACTCCTTCCTTACATTGTATAGGCAAGCGATTCATACCGAATTCGATAATTCTCAAGGAATACAACTACTTACTTTTATGCTTAACTATTTATTTCTAAGCTTTTATTTACTTTTCCTCGTATTTTGTTGTATTGCTTATGACCCTACTACAAATTTAATTGTTTAACCTAGGAGGCAGAATTGAGGCATAAACACTATTCAATAAAAGTTATAAAATACTTTTTCCATTGAGATTGACTTCATGTCACAAATATATGTATGTATTAAGTCTAAAGGTTGAGAACTTTTTTCAATTGACTTGTAAGGATGTTTAGCGTACTTTGACTCAACACATACTTGACAGTTTGATTTTTCGCATTCAAAGTTAGGAAATAGTCCAAATTTATCATTTTGCGTAAGGTTTTATTATTGACATGTCCTAAACGAGAGTGCCATAAATTATCTAACTCAAACAAGTAAGAAGAAGCTGAAATTTTATTCATATTGTCAATGGCCATTACATACAGCTTGAAAAGGCCCTCATTTAGGTAACTTTTCCTACAAACATATCATTCTTACTTAATACAACTTTATCAGAAATACAAATGCACTTAAACCCGTTCTTGACAAGAAGTGTAGTAGAAACTAAAACATGAAGGACGTTGTTTAGAGTCACCATCTTGCCAGAAGTCATCTTAAGAAAGACCTTTCCATATCCTTCAATCTTGATTTTTGTAGAATTTCCCAGAAATAGCATTTCTCCGCTCCAGTGGGAGCATAGGAGGCAAAAGCTTCTTTAACAGTACAAACGTGACAGGTGGCACCATAATCGATCCACCATTCCTTTGGATTTCCAACCAAATTGCATTCAGAAATCACAGCATACAGATCAATTTCTTGAACTCCATGGGTAGTCAATGTTTCTTCAACCATGTTAGCTTGAACTTTTTCTTTTTTCTTGTCCTTATCCTTGTCCTTCTTTGGGGCACGACAGTCCACGAACTTATGTCCAGGTTTGCCACAACTGTAGTAACCACCTTTGAACTTCTTCTTGTTTGGATAGTTCCTTGCTCCAGAAGCCTTCTTTCTCTTATTTTGCTTTGTAGCAACTTCAACAATATTTGCTCCCACTATTATTGAACTTCCATAAGACTTCTTTTTAGCGGACTTATTATCTCCTCAATCCTTAAGCGGACAATCAAATCTTCAAACGACATCTCCTTGCACTTGTATTTCAAGTAATTTTTAAAGTCTTTTCACAAAGGTGATAACTTTTCAATCATCGCTGCAACTTAAAACGCTTCATTAATGACCAAACCTTCAATGAAAAATCCATAAGTAATAACATAATTAATACTTTTACCAAAAATATTTAATTCGGATCATACCTTCAGCAAGGAGATCATGTATAATAACTTAAAGCTCTTGGACTTAGGACATAACAGACTTGTTGTTCACCATTTTATAATCAAAAAATTTGGCGGCCACAAATTTTTTAATCCAGCATCTTCAGTCTTATATTTTTTTTCAAGTGCATTCCACAGTTCCTTTGATGTATTAACATTACTATAAACATTGTACAAGTCATCTTCCATCCCACTAAGAATGTAATTCTTGCACAGGAAGTCATAGAACTTCCAAAGTTCAATCACAAGGAAGCGCTCGTTTTCAGGTGTTCCATCGGGCAGGACAAAAATGTCCTCCTTAATGAACCTCTGCAGGCTTAGAGTGGTCATATATAAGAACATCTTTTGATGTCATCTCTTAAAGTCGATGCCAAAAAATTCTCCCGGGTTTTCTACTGGTGGCGTAGCTGTTACAGGTGCAGGATGGCTTGAACCAGCAGCATCAGGAACTGTAGTAGCAGGAACAATAATTTCTACGTCAGTGCCATTTCTGTCAAAATGACATAGCCAGAATTAACAAACAGTGAAGTTTTTAATCTTCAAATCGAGAGATACTATAACCAAATTCGAGTAATCTTCAAACCGAACAATAGTAGGAGTAGGAAGTCACTTAGACTTTAATCTCCAAAACAGGACTAGAAAACCATGAAGGTTTTAATCTCCAAAACCATAATATTATTCGAAAATAAAAAGTTATTAAGTTCCTAAAGATTGTTAGAAATCTGTTGTTCGAATAAAATAAAAAACTGGAAAACGGTAATTGGAAGAAGAAAAATCTGAGCTTGCTGAATTCACAACTTCTCCTTAAGGAACTTAATCTCCTCATAGTACCCGAGGTTATGGATTAGATCCTTCCATGATAGAACATATTACTATTGTTGATGTAGTGGTACTCCAAACTGCAACAAACAGCAAACTGAAATGGCCGGCTGGGAAATCACACTATGATGCTTTTAGTTTATTTGAAAGCAAGGCAGAAAGAGGGATAAGAAAGTTCAAAATTTTCCTAAGGAAAATCTGAAGGAATTACTCTCTATTTATAGCCAACGGATCCTTGGAATGAAAGGATGTGAAGGCTTGTTCAATAAGCAAGTGGTTGTTTGAAAATCTGCCTCATTGGTTCCAAGTACACGGAGCGGGAAACAAAAAATGGAAAGAGAGAAAATTAAATTAATTAAATTACCATTACAAAAACGGTCAATTAATATTAAATACTAATATAATTTTGTTGGTCCAAAAAATTAAGTCAATCAATTGACCAAATCCGAAGCTGAGTTGAGCGAGCGATGACGAGGGCGCGAGGCTCCCCTTCTTCTCAATCCTTTTAACTGCAGAGGCGAAGCCAGAATTTGAAGTTTAGGGGTTTATTTTAGACCAATGCTTGGGGTTCGGCCGAACCCGCCTTCACTACACTCCCTCCACCCCTACTTTTAAGAGTTAGAAGAAGTAATTTTCTATTTAAACCCTACAAAAATATTTTCCTCTATCAATGTGGGAGAAGTTCCTTTGAAGAACTTTTCATTTTCCCTCCATTCCTCATTCAAATCACCACACTTCAAAGTCAAACCCTAAGAACCACTACTTCACCCCAACTGCCTCTGAGAAAACATAAATAAAAGTATCACAGAAAAATCACCACATTCATATTATCCCTCTCACACCTTCATCTTTATCACTTTCTACCGTCACAATATTGTCTCTTCCAGAAGATCATCACTGCACAACTACTTTAACCTCACCTAGACCACCACATATTTGCTACAACTATTAAGAGCTAAAATACTATGAACCTAGATTTGTTTCACAATTAGAAGGTCGATGCCGAGCTCTCCATTCCAATTTATTGATCTTAGAAGGATTTATGATTGGTGTTGCGTACATGGAGTTCTGACATAGGTGGAAATTCAACTTGATAATGTAACTGACTATTGCTTGAGTTCCATTTATGCTAATTGAGGCTTGAGAAGGTTAATACAAGATTTGGGGTTAGAGACCAAATCCTTGGAGGTTCTAAGTTATTTAAGATGTAAGCTATTGAAAATAGATCAAACAGGTTTGGAACCCCCTCCCCCCCACCCCCGAACTTGATCACTTTTATCCTTTTCCCTTTTTCCATGCACCCCCCCCCCCCCCCCCCCCGGAGAAGTGTCAAACTGCTTGATGTCCACATTGTAAAGACATTTTATGTCGCCATCCATAACAAATATATGACACTTAACTAAAATCAAATAAAATAAGAAAAGATTAATATAAGAAAAGACAGACAGAGACATAGCACTTCTCTCATTATTTCATCCTCTCACTACGGTTTATCTAAAGAAAAAAAAAAAAGAAATGAAAAGAAGTTGCTCTCAATATAAAAACGGGTGAATAATTGGTCCGAGTCTTGTAAGAAAATGCTTTCATCTTCTTCGTCGTTTTGTCTTCTTCGTCAATTAGTATATTTATACTATTTTTATGAAAATTTAGTACTACTTTCAACTTTCTGATGGTGTTGTTTGGGACGATTGGATTTGGGTCCTTTATTGTAATTTTTCAGATTGTGTTAAGGATTTTCCTACTAACATTTTCAACTAGACTTACGGCTTTTGATTTGTGTTACTGATTAGGTATAGATTTGTGTTATGATTATGTTTTGTGTTTGAAATTCAATTTTGATATGTTGAATCTGCATGCCTAGTTTTTATAGAACACATGATAGAGACTCTAATCATAAGATTAAAAATTAATTCCCCACATGATAAAATGACATAACCAGTTTTGTTGCGGCACGTCAAATCATATAACACATTAAACTCAAATAATGGAGCAAATCACACGGTTCAAAGATATTGATATAATTGTCAAAGAAAAAAATTAAGATTAATATAAAGCAGCTTTAAAATTCCATTGGAGATGATTAATCTCTTGACATAGATGGCTATAACGCTTATTTCTTCAGACAGACTTGGTCAACTATTCAGGAGGATATTATTAAAGAAGTGAAGGAGTACTTTGTCTTAGAAAATTTGTATGATATCACACTAATTCCTAAGACTCCTTGCTCAAAGAATATGTGAAGGAGTTCAGGCCAATAACACGTTACACTGTGCTTATATAAGTTGATTGACAAAGTACTTGCTAATACTATACAACAAGTTATTGCATCCATAATTTGTGAGGCTCAAGTTGGTTTTATTCCTAGTAGAAAATGTGCGGATTTATCGATTTCTAATTGACGTTGTTGTCTCGACATTTTTGCACTCTAAAATAGATGTAACAAACTCTTAATATATTATGAATATGATAAATTAAGCAAAGTAGAATATAGGAAATTGAAAATGATGTCTCTTTACTTTTTCTTTTTTTAATAGTGGTGTTCAAACTTGTTTACACACACCATCACTTTTCCATGAGTAATTAATTACTTTTCACCAATACAAATACTGAATAACTTTGTCAACCAAAGTTTCTGCCTTGTGTTTTTGCTTTTGCTATGATTTGAATTCTACACTTTTCCATGAGTAATTACTATTACTTTTCACCAATACAAATACTGAATAACTTTGCCAACCAAAGTTTCTGCCTTGTGTTTTGCTTTTGCTATGATTTAAATTCTACACTCATCATTCCACTTCATTAATCATTGCGTCACACCTTACAAGCAAAATGAAAACATTGCCTTGCACCAAGGAATTAATTCTTTCACTACCACTTATTGGCTTGAGTACTTGCATAATAGCATGACTTCTACCAGCAATCCATTCCAGAAAATTAAGCAAAAGAATTAATCTATAATAGACATAACCTCACACACAGTAAATAATACATGTTCTTTGAATAATTACAAAATTAGCAATATATAAAAGAAAATAGAGGCAGGAAATATATTACATAGCCATCTTATCTTTCTTAATACAAAATCCTGACTAGACTAAGGCGATGGCAAAAGAATGAGCGTCCTATTCTTCTTTTCACATTGAGATGCCTAAAAGAATCACACATCACACAACTTACCAACAACATATGATGCTATATTAACAATACACAACAAACGTTAGCACACAAAATTTGGCAAATGAAAATGTTGTGTCAAGTTCTCCTAAAATGTGGTGGGAAATATTTGAAATCCCACGATGCTACAACAGACTAGCCAAAAACAGCATTGCTGATTTTCTCTAGTAAAGCGGTTCCACTGAAGTGCTGCCTCGACAATTTCTTTAAACCATATGCAGGAGATTCTGCACGATTTCGGACATAGGTGGCCTGAATTCTGGTTCCGACTGCCAAACAAAGAGGAAAAGGACTTGAGAAAAGAATGCAGAAAAGCCGACAGCTTGAAAAGCTTTGGTAACCAACATTATATATGTCTTTGTATCTACAGCACAGTGGAAATTTACTAACAGAAGTTCTCGATTCCTTCATGCGCCAGCTTCTTTAGATTTTGGACTAATTTATTTGCTTTGTTCACTTATGGTAGCTCTGTCGGTTCTCTAAGCAAGTTAGTTGATATGAAAACAAGCCGATAATGGCCTCAAACTATTTAGAGAGAAAAAACAATTTTGTAGAAACAAATAATTTGTATGAGGATTTATAGTAATATTGACCTTTCTGGAGATATCCTCGTAAAAATGGTCCAAATAGTTCTTAATTGGGTATCAGCAGTGTAGTACAAACCTCAGTAAATAAAATGGATACTGCGAAGGAACCTCAATTGGAGAACTCTCTCTTTTCTACTATTAACTACATTAGTAAGACAAAAAAATACAGAAATAGCTCTACAGAACCAGAAAAATATAGAAGTCACGAACAGTAACAGCCATTGCTATCACATTACTTGTGTGGTAATGCTTATCACATTATATGAGGTATCTCCATTCGTTAGTCTTTTTGGTTTGGATTCTAAAACCGTTTCCAATTAGTTAATTTTTAGATAATTGATAAATATCAATCAATTTCAATATAATATTAGTTCTTTTTTTCCTGTTAAGAGGTGATTTTTTTGATAGTTTTACCAAAAACAGATTCCATAGCCAAGAGAAACTCGTAAAAGAAGAGACTAACCTGTATACACAAGGAAATTATGTCAGCAAACCGAGACAAAGACTTCGATGGATAACAACCATTTAAGGAAGGATCAACCATTCTTGATAATGCATCTATATCATGCAGCCTTGGTATAGCCCATCGAACCAACAACTGCTCCCCTCTAGGACGAGACCTATAAATTATGTTTTAAATTAATGTACAAAATATACAGTTATGCAACAATGTCACAATGTGTCAAATAAATCAGTCAAAATGATACTAACCTGTCGAAAGATTTTCTTCCCGTGAGAAGTTCTAACATAACAACTCCAAAGCTATAAACATCACTCTGATAAGTATAGCTTCCCAATTCAAGTTCAGGAGCACCATAGCCACATCCTTGCAACTAAACATTACACTGAAGTCATCAGCACCATATTTATCCACAAATGCAATAAAAGATGGGCAGCTTTTGCTGTAGGCATAAAATAGAACGAATTTTTCGCCTAGCAGAAACATCAGCTCTTCTCCTTCCATTTTTATCCCGTTGAAATAGCAGCAAACAATTATTCTTAACAGAAGGCACCGATTTTATCTCATGCTTTGGTGCTGTTGGTTGAAATCAGAAAGTAAAGAATGTGGTTTATACAGAAGGTTGAAAAGAAGTGTTTAACAAGGTTAATGAATGTCAGAGCCGAAAAGGCTAAATGTCCATTACGAATGACAAACAGAAACCAAGTATGCAAGATATTGCAGCAGTTATTATTGTTTCAAATTTCCGGAAAGAAGGGCAACTGGGTTCCAGGTTCTTTCTTCAAATAATTAGCTCATCATCAGAAACGTTAACCTAGGGATTACCTGAGTTGTGGAATCAGATGACATCAAAGGTGCCAAACCACAATCTGAAATACGCACAGTAAGCTCATCATCGAGGAGGACATTAGTGGACTTGAAGTTCCGGTGGACAATAGGTGGGTGACAAACCTCATGCAAGTACCTTTTACATGAAACAGCAAGAAGCAACTCAATCTACAAATTGACTACAAGCAAAGGATTCTGCTACAGGAATAATTAGTGGGGCAGCAAAGATTTAAGCCCCAAACAAACCGAGCTGAATAACAGCCATTTAACTATGCACAACTACGATTGAGACATCATTAAAATAAAGTTACAAGCGCTTGAAAACTAGTTCCTACTTACTCTAGTGCTCTTGCTGCTTGAAGCGCAACACGTACACGATTACTCCAGGAGAGTTTTCTGTGGATCTCATCATCCAAGTGCAATGCTTCGTGAAGAGTACCATTTCTACAGTACTCATAGACAAGAAGCCGTTGGCCATGCTCCGAACAGTAACCCACAATTTTGACAATGTTTTCATGCCGAAGTCTAGAAATACTGGACACCATCTCAATAAATTCTTGATCACTTTGACGCCTGGCCACTGCAGTATCTAGTTTCTTGACCGCCAATAACTAACAAAATAAAAGGCATTAAGAAATAGCTGTGTGTTAACACTTTATACCCCTGTGACAGCAACTAATTAGGTTATACAAACATGACGAATACAAGCAAGCAGCAATGGGAAAGTAGGAAACCAATTAATTGAGGCATGTCAGGTTTGTCTATAGACTAGAAATGGAAAGTGTTGCCATCTACAAGGTTGGACTGATTTTACTATCCAGAAACTAGAGTGAAAACATACAGGCCTATCAAATGACTACATTTCAATGTAATAAAAATGTCCACAACAAATATGCTTTTTAATGCAATAACAACAAACAAGTAATTTCCGCCTTACAAAAGTTAAATGAAGCTCGGGATATGGTACAAACGAGTAACAAACGAAGCAAGCACATAGTATCTACTGATTTGATGCTGGTAGAATTATAGATTCTTACTCTTTTGGGAGACTCAGCTCTGTAGACTGTTCCAAGCATGCCTCCTCCAATAAGATTATCTTGAGAAAAGCTATCTGTATACTGCTGGAGAGAGGCAATGGTGAAGAACTCTGCAGAGTTTACATTCTTCATAGCATGTTTCACTGAGGTTATTGGGGGTAAAATTGGATTTACAACCATCCTCTCAGCAGAAAGAGCTGAAAGAAAAGGCGGTGGTGGTGGTGGAAGAATATCCGATATTGTCGAGGCCATCTCTGAATCCAGATCATCGTCTGTATATGATGTGGCGCTCTTCATATCTTTATGTTGCACAGCCTCTGAAGTTATCATTGAGATGTTCCTACTATGAGGTTTCCCATTTCCAGCCACTAGCCTCACACCTGCTTCTTTTGGACATACTCATATTGTCATCATTATGCAAGTAGGAGCAATAGGTAAGGATGACAAAGAGAACACTCATAAGAAGAAAGCATACAAAATATGTATGTACCTTTTTCTGCATCATAATAAGGTTTTTGCGCCGATTGATCATGTTTAGGGTTCCCTTTTGGCAAACTATATGCATATGTTTCATTTCTCTTTGCTTCTTTCTGGGACACTCTTCTTCTTTTGAAGAATTGTGACATCAAAAGGCAAACACCCAATCCAAGTATGACAAGTGATATTAATCCGGCTATAGCAATCAACTTGATGTGTTTGGTTGAATTACTACTCTTTTGCCTCCCAGAGTGTTGTATTCCTGGTCCTGATGGTACAGTAGATGGTAGTGAAGGGGCTACTTCGGGAGAGAGCACTGCATATGGTGCTGGAGAAGGCGATATCACAGGCGGTGAAGGGATGATAGTAGTGTTAAAGGGGTTCCCTGCACGTCTGACAAAAACAGAAACTTCACCATGTGGAGTAGACCTTTCAAGTAAGCATCTAAACCTTCTGTGAAACAAGAAAACTGTAACCTACTTGACGACAATTAACAACAGGCCATGACTACGACAAGTCTATCGAGAAATGCACTGTGTTGACTGCTCATCCTTTGTAATCTCATTTTATCCAATCAAACGGTTTAATACTGTATTCTTCTGAAAACAGTTTGTTTTTTTCAGTAAATATTTTTGGAGAAAAAGGCTTGTGCAAGAAGAAATGCATTTGGACAGTTGTTCTTATGAAGATTGCGAGCGTTTTCTGAGTGGAAGAAGAATTTCCAATAAATAATCCTCAAAGCCATTTTCATTGAAATAACTATTTCAAAAGATCTTGAAAAAATTAATGCAAACATGGTTTTCAAGAAACTCCAAATGAGTTCTCACAACATATACCATTGAAATATCTATGATCATCCTAGCACAAAATAGGACACAAACTTCTTTGCTTTATTTCAGAAATATGTTCAAGATTAAAAAGGGGCAAGACTTATCACAGATACCAAGTGGTCTTTTTCCCTTTTCCACAGGTTAACAATTTTTAAGACAGGTCAGAAAGGCATCTTCGTTAACTTTTCTCATATAATAAGAGAGTGACTAGTGTCTAAGCCCTACAATTAATATTATAATTTGATCATCACAAGCTTGCTGTTCCAAGAAGGCATCAGAAAGCATTTGTAAAGCTTTAATTATATCAAAGAACGATAAATACAATATATCTAAGCATGACTCTCATCCACTTTCATACAAAAATCCAGATTGTACCACAATGACAAGAAGTTAAAGAAATACTTTAGAGTAGATTTAATTATGGCTTACCTAATCTATTCATCATATTTGTCAATTTATAAAAAACAGAAGCCATACTCTTCACATATAAATAGTTCAATCTCTAGATCAAGAACCCACCCCCCCCCCCTCCCTCCCTCTCCCTTGATAAAATAACATCGTCCCATTACCACAAGCCAGTGATGCTAATCCAATTTTAACATAATGGAAGTACACAGAGAGATGAAGCCAAATAAAACAAAGAGAAATAAGATACTTCAGTTCATATTCAGAACTAGAAGATAAAATGAAATGAATTTCGTCAGTTCAAATAAAAACCACCAAAAAACTTCTAGGTGTTACCTGAAGACTGGGACGCTCAATAATTTTGCTGGTATAGGCCCAGAGAACAAATTATTCTCTATGTTTCTGCAAAACAAGTGACCAAATCATAAGGACGATAACAAGCAGATGGTGACATAATCGAAATCGCCACCCGTAATGATGGAAAATTTGTTAGTCCAGAAGCTTACAAATCTGTTAGAGCAAGATCTTGCAAAACATCAAGCATCCCAGAAAGCTGATTGTTCTGCAAGTGTCTGCAAATAGCCAAAAGTAAATATTCAAAACTGGAGTATAATAACTCGCCATAAGTAATATATTCGCAAGTCAATTCTATTACCCTTCAAACATATTACGTTTAACGGAATTACTTATCAGAACTTCAAAATGTGCAATGAGCTTTTGCAAACGAGATAGTAGAAAAAATCAATCATTTTTGCTAAGTATCCTTCAATAATAATCCTCTAGATTCTGCACATCATCTACAACAACATACCCAGTGTATTCCCACAAGTGGGGTCTAGTGAGGGTGAGGCGTACGTAGACCTTACCCTACCTTATGTGAGGTAGAGAGGCTGATTCTGATAGACCCAAAGAACAAGATACACATCTACACACACTAATATACAGCAAAACCATACACTAGTTTCCATATCCAACACAAACTACATTTACCTTTCTAAAGATCTCATCTTAAATTATGTATTTCCAAAACTTTGATTGAACTTCTGAAGGAATTAAGGACTCGACTTATTTGGACTTGTATTCTGCGTCTCAGAGAGAAGAAAGCATGCATTCCAGAAAAGTAGTTTTATCTCTTTATAATTCCCTGATTAGCATACCAACAAGGAGAAATACATACAAGGTAGTAAGTGATGACAAATTCCCCATTGAAAGAGGCAACTGACCACTTAAACTGTTCCCAGATAAGTCCCTGCAAAATAAGAACATGAAGGAGAAAATATAAACAACACTGAGTATGGAACTTCTATCACTGCAAAATAGTTAGAAGCTAAAAGAAGTATGAGTACATATTAATCAACGTCTTAAGTTGCAAAAAGGAATCTGGAATAACTCCAGTGAGATGATTGTTGTTCAGCGACCTACAAGGAAAGAAATAAATGTACTGAAAACAAAAGTATGGTCATAAAAAAGAATATCACGACGAGTCCAGTGAATAGAACTTACAAGTCTGATAATTGCCCCAATGTGGCTATGGTGTCTGGAATGCTCCCGGTAAGCTGGTTACCAGAGAGACTCCTGTACAGACAAACATATAATAGAAATGCAAATGTGGATCTAGGTTGAGCTAACAATTTATGCATTGACCAAAGAAGCTCGGAAGGACTAAAGGTGAACAGCTTACAAGGTTTTGAGGGTAATCGGCAAATTGGATGGTATACTGCCGCCAATATGGTTGTTGCTGAGATCTCTGATTTCATTAAAACACAGACATTTCATACTTTGAAGTGGTAGCTAAAAGCCAGAAAAATAACAGAAATATAATAATTGCGTGAATGGTGCAGCATAGGACAAAGTGCACATAACATAATGACTAGGTAAAATTTGTTAATATGACACTAACATTTGTATGATAGAAGCAAAGCTCCCTATGCCCTCACTTAGTTCACCTCCCAAATTTGAATCATTTAGTACTCTGCCAAAAGAAATAAACAAATATATCATAAACTGTCATCTAACCATGTAAAAGACGCACAAAAAATGAAGAGAATTCTTACATTCCAGTAACATTGGCATTGACACAAAGTACACCATGCCACTGATCACCACAAGGGTCTAATCCATATGGCACCCATCCAGGAAGCAAGGGGTAGCCCAGACTAGTATACAAACTATTAATGGCAAAAACTGCAGACCAAGAAATGAAAACAAATTCATGAACAACTTCACCTAATTTCTTTCTTGTCCTCTTCTTTTACACAAAAAAGACCAACTATAATTTCACAGAAGATGACATACATGATAAGCAACAAACTTAAATTATTGAAACATTTTAACTGTTTTTTGAACTACACAAAATTCAAGGCAATGAGAAATTAGTATTACCATCACGAGGATCAGTAAACCCCTTGCAATTTTGAACAGCAAAAATTGCAAATACCAACAAAATCTTCACATATATTCCACACATCATGTAATCAATCATCACGAATGGAAACTCCAAGAACACAAATTTCTGCTTCCTCTTCCTTCAAACCTTTGCTAAACCTCTGTAAAACCCACAAAATCTTGATTTTAACAGAAACTAGAATGAAAAAACCAAAGCTAAAAACTACACTTTAATGGGGTTTTTAAAAAAAGGAACACATAACAAACAAAAACCTGCAAAAAGAGTACTCTCACAAAAGCAAGACAGTCAAATACAGAAAACCCATCATGGAGAAGTTCAAAAGGCTTGAAAAGAACACATCTTTCAATACACAAACTACATAAAGATTCAAACTTTATTTTAAAAAATAATTAGAAAAGCACTGTTAATTAAAAGAAGAAAATGTTGTAACAATTTATTTCCCGGGCCTTTAGTCTAGTGACATTAACAAGTTAGTGGCACGTTAACTCTATCGTAAAAGTAGAGTGGAACCCCTAATTTATCGAGTTTCAAACCTTGTGATAAAAGAGCAACACATAAATTAGCGACACATTATAAGTTTGGACGTTGTCATAAATAAATTATCATAAAGATAAAGGGACGAAGTCATAATTTACCGAAATTTCAAATCTTGCAACAGTCAAAAGCAACTTTATTTTTAAAATTATAATTTTAAAATGAAGAAGTACTTACCCACCGCTACGAACCAAAACAAGAAGTAATTGAATAACTGTTGATTACAGAGACAAGAAAGTTGGGATATGTGCTTCTACTCTTACTCTTTTGTCTCCAGACCGAACAAAACAAGAAAAGATTAACACTGTTTTAAGGTTTGAGCATATCTTCAAACAAAGTTTTATTTGTACATAAGAAGTGTACTTCTTTAATAATCCCTTTGATTTGAATTTATACTCGAGGATATGTACCGTTAGGCGCTGGAGTGTAGACAAAAGCGTACTTATTTATGGGATTTCAATATATGGCCCCACTGAGAGTTTGACCATCTATGCTTAGTTGGAAAATAAATTACACTAATGGAGTATCTATTTAAGGAGTAACATTTTTGATAGGCACAAAAGTTTACCTTTTCCAAACTACTAATCTTATCGTTTCAACCGCAATAAAATTAAAAGCTTTATAAAATTAAAATTGTCGAACCAATAAATTTTGCATACTGAAAGAATGGAAGCAATAGCATAAATATGTTGTTAAAAGCTTATAAGTTACCGCATATATGTGTTGCTAGAAGATAGCAGTAATATTTACTTAATAAATAAATAAATGTAGATAAATTAATTTAGACGCTACCGTGATAAAAAGAAAGTTCAATTTTCATCCAAGAATAGTAAAATTGTTGCTCTATCAAATTAATTAAGTGCTTGCCATAGATAATCATAGAAATGAAATATCGATGAATTATGTGGAAAAGATTGGACTCCATATAATACGCATGCTGCAAATAGATTGCATGAAACATGCATAAGAAATTTAAAATTTTAGTGGATATAATTAGATAAAAAAAGTACGCCTAATAGAATAAAGTTTCTTTTGAGGTCGAATATAAAGACGATTGTAAAAATGGTGACAAGTGACTACTACTAAAGTTACAAAAAACTAAAATAAAATGGCGACAACCAATGTTAACTCGTGTCACTTTCAATTGCATGGAATCAACTGGAACGATAGTCATTTTGGTTCTTTATTTTGCTTTCCGTCAATCACGATAGTATCAGCAAAAAATGACAGTATATTGCACCCAAAAAGGAAAATAAAATATTTAGTTCACTTTTACTTTTTCTTCTGAGCGGAGGTAAAAAGAGTCGATTTTATTTTTTTCGCACTTAACATGGTATCTTATAAAATTCAGTGATAGTGTAACTTTTTTTTTTTTTTTTTTTTTGCACTGTTAGCTTAACTTATGACCCAAAACAAACACTAAATTCTCAACCGAAAAATCACAGTTCATGTCCAGCTCTATCCATAGAAAATCTCTACAATTTTCATATGTATCTCTTTCCTTTCAAGATTTCGACAAGAAGTCGTGTAAGATAATTCACAATTTGAAATCAACATTGTTTCTAATTACTTATTTCATATAACAACCGATTACTCTTTATCTTACCTTCACGTAATCAATTTGTATGAATATCACTACATCATGGGAAAGGAAAAAGTCTGCGTTCTTGGAAACGAGCCCACTAAAATCTTCAAAAAGGAAAACATACTTTATTAATTTGGGAGAGTGTAATAACGAGTAAAGGAAAGACTAATGAATAATGATAGCATTGTTGGTGCAAATAAGGGGCATGCGTCTTTCTCAACTCTCTCTACTCATGATTCGACATAATCACCCCAGCTATATAAATCAAATTATTAAGGAAAGGAAATAATAAAACTAAAATAAATGGTATTTGGTGTACATATATTGGGGTGGTTGCTAAATTAATTATGTCAACAACTTCACAAAAGCTGGATTTTTGTATTTGTAACAAGTACATGAAGACAGGAAAATACCAACTCGTGCATCATCAAACTCAACACAATTTAACTTTACAGTAATATCACTTAATCCTATTTAATGATAACGATTTATATGCTAAACATATGCTTTTGTTTATTATTTTGGTATAAACATTATCCGTAGAGAATATTTGTCGCTGTAATCGAGCAAAGGGTATTTGGTATACATATTACATATAAATAATATAGTGGTTGGTAAATTTATTATGGCTAAAAATTCGGAATAGTTGCAATTTTGTCTGTGGTGTAGTTGCAATTTTGTCTGTGGTGTTAATTGTTTTGTTAAACGTGGAGTGAGCATTTTAGTGTTTGATCTTTATTTGGTGAGCTATTTTTTTGTGAACTTATAAAACATAAGCACTTTTAAAGAATTTCAACTTATACCCTTTAAGCACTTATCCACAATTATTTGACATTCATACTTTCTCCCTCTAAAAACACATCTCTCACTCCTCTCCTTCTCTCTAGTTTACCGGCGTTGACTGCCACCGAGCCACCATCTGTCGTCGTCGGAATGTTCTATAAATACATCCCCAGATTCGCCTTGGTTTTCTCTTTCCGTTTCTACTATTGGTTTTTCAAAAATCATATTTAATTAGTGTAGATCTGATTTTGAAAACATTGAAAAAATATTTCCGTCTGAAAAGTTATATCTACTGGATTGGGGTGTTTTTGTTTATCCACTTGAAGAAGGCAGGATTTATTTAGCTGTTAGTTCATGGGGTGGTCTTTTAAAATTCCCCGTTTATGCATTCTGTTCTTCTTTCTTTTTTCTTTTTCTTTTTTTTTTGTTGTTGGTGGTGGTGACTGTCAATTTGGTTGTCATGTTTTGAGTGCAATATTTATTTAATGATTTTATTGTATTTATCATCTCAATTTGCAAAAAATGGTGACTCCTTAAATCTGCTGAATATTTCATAAGGGAAGTAGGAGTTGATGCACCGCTGAATTGGATGATTTACTCGTGGTCAAGGAATCTTTAAATGGGTCTATATGACAATCGGATGATTCAATGCATATAATCAGCCTATTTGCATCTCTATCCAAGCTTCACGTTAGACACTAATTTTGCAGTAGCTGTTATTTGAAAGTCTGTAGATTCGGGGTACTTTTAGAATCTTTGGGCAAAGTGATGACGACTTGGTGTCATTTGCTTGTAAAAGAGGCATAGTAGCTTGACTCACTTGTAATTAAATGATATTGAATTGTTCTTGTTTTATTTTTATATTAGATTTTTTGTATATTGGCAAAGTGATGACGATTTGGTATCATTTGCTTGTAAAATAGACATAGTCGTTTTGCTTAGTTATGAATAAATGCGGCCGGATTATCTTCATTTTATATTTTCATATGTATTTTTATGGATGAATGAAGTGAAGACGAGTTGCACTCATTTGTTTGCAAAATGTACTTAATATTTAGCTCACTTTATGAATAAATGATGACAGATTTGTCGTTATTTCGAAATATATAAGCACTTGAAGATAATGAACAAAGTAAGGCCGATTTGGCATCATTTTTTCACAAAATGAACCTGATTTTTTGTTTATTGTATGAAGAAATGACGCCGGATTGATCTTATATTTTGTGTGCTTTGATTTTTGTATATGAGCGAAACGATACCGATTTGACTTTATTTATTCACAAAATAGATGTGAAATATAGACGTATTGGCTGCCTTGTATATGAGCAAAACGATGCCTATTTGGCCTTATTTATTCATACAATGGACGTGAAACACAATCGGGTTGGCACTGTTTTCTACTGTGAGGAAGCAGTGGTGTTTTTCATAATTTCTGAGGTAAAAAAGTGCGGTGGTATTTTTGTAATTACGGGTTCAAAAATGGCCGATGGTATTTTTATAATTACGGAAAGTTCTCTATTAGTAAGGGTATGTTTGTACTTCCAGCTTCATTTATTGGTAAAGTGCTCATGTTTTCATGACCACCAAAAAAGTGCTTATATTTTCAAGATCGGGTGCATTTGTATTCAAATATTTTAAAGACCGGGTGCATTTGTGCTCAAATCTGTAATTCACCCTTAATTGTTTGGAACACACTTTCTCTTTCGAGTGAGGTTGGTGGCTTTCTTTTTTAAATAGAGATGAGTAAGGAAATATATTTCTTTTGTTACAGCTATTGTAAATCAGAGTAATATTTTCCTTGGAAGGTCCAATAAGGAAAAAGGTCTAATTATTTATAAAACAAGGAAAAAGGTCTAGTTATATAGGCTTGCCAAGGTGAGGGAGCGGCGGGCACGTGACCTGGATCAAGTAAAATGCATTAAGGACGAGGATGACACTATTTTGGTATAAGATGCTTGCATTAGATAGAGATGGCAAGCTTACTTTCCGAAACTTTGAATGAAGAGGGAGACATGAGTATTGTGCTGGGTCATTTAGAGCACTTTGTGGGTAGTCGCAATTTCTGTGATTGCGGGTGTATAAGAGTCGAAGAGGTTAAAGAGGCGACCAATAAGATGAGAGAGGGACGAGCGACCGGGCCTGATGAGATCCCAGTAGAATTTTGGAAGTGTGCAGGCATAACAGGTATGGAGTGGCTGACTGGATTGTTTAATGTCATCCTTAGATCGGGTGAGATGCCAGAAGAATGGAGGTGGAGTACCATGGTACCGTTGTATAAGAATAAGGGTGATATTCAAAATTGCAACAACTATAGGAGTATGAAGCTCCTAAGCCATACTATGAAAGTGTGGGAGAGGCTGGTAGAGAGAAGGATAAGGAAGGAGGTGAAAATTTCAGAGAACCAATTTGGATTCATGCCTGGTGATCGACTACGGAAGCCATTCATCTTCTGAGGAGGTTGGTTGAGCAGTATAGGGATAAGAAGATGGACTTACATATGGTGTTCATTGTTCTAGAAAAAACGTATGATAAAGTCCCTAGGAAAGTTTTATGGAGATGTTTGGAGGCTAAAGGTGGTCATGCCGCATACATCAGAGCAATTTAGGACATGTATGACGGTGCGAAGACACAAGTACGGACGGTAGGAGGCGACTTAAGTCACTTCCCCGTTGAGATGGGGTTGCATCAGGGGTCAGCTCTTAGCCCGTTTTTATTTGCTCTGGTGATGGATGAATTAACGAAGAGTATTCAATGGGAGATACCATGGTGCCTGTTATTTGCTGACGACATAGTTTTTGTTGATGAGACTCGCAGCGGGATTAATGATAAACTGGAGGTGTGGAGGCAGACTTTAGAATATAAAGGTTTCAAGTTGAGCAGGACAAAGAGAGAATATATGGAATGCAAGTTCAATGATGCATCTTAGGAGTCAGATGTTGAAGTGACGCTTGACACGCAAGTCATTCCTAAGAAAAAAAGCTTCAAGTATCTTGGGTCGTTTATCCAAAGTAATTGAGAAATGGACAAGGATGTCACACATCAGGTAGGAGATGGTTGGATGAAATGGAGGCTAGCCTCTGGTGTCCTATGCGATAAGAAAGTGCCACCTAGGCTTAAAGGTAAGTTCTATAGAGCAGTTGTTAGACCAGCTTTGTTGTATGTGGCGGAGTGTTGGCCAGTAAAGGTTGCCCACGTTCAGAAGATGAGTGCAGCAAAGATGAGGATCCTTAGATGGGTGTGTGGACATACTAGGATGGATAAGATCAAGAACGAAGTCATACGCCACAACACGGGAGTGGCTGCAGTGGCAGACAAGATGCAGGAAACGAGGCTGAGGTGGTTTGGACATGTGAAGAGGAGGAGCGCAGATACTCCGGTGAGGAGATGTGAGGGGTTGGCAGTGCTGATCCTGCAGAGAGGTAGAGGTAGACCAAGGAAAAATTGGGGTGAGGTGATTAGACATGACATGACCCACCTAAAAATTACTGAGGATATGGCCCAAGATAGGAAAGAGTGGAGGTCGAGGATTAGGGTTGAGGGATAGATAGTAATCGAGCGATTTTCGGTAGGTTCTTTTTCTAGATTACTCTGTGTTTTATGTGCTATTAGTATTTTCTGTGTATCTTGGGCATGCTCGTCTGGTCTTGTCAGTATTTCATTTATTTTGATATTCTCATCTTGCTTCTCTCAAACTTGTTTTTTCGATGATTTTATTTAGCTGAGGTTCTATCGGAAACAGCCTCTCCACCTTGGTGGAAAGTAGGCCTGGACATCGAGCGAGCGAACCGAGCCCGAGCCCGAGCAGAGCCTAACCGAGCCGGAGCCGAATCGAGCTTCATATATAGCGAGCCGAGCCCGAGCCGAGCTCAACCGAGCTTTGTTGGAGTTTGACCGAGCCCGAGCCGACTTTTTTTCTTGTGTCCCCATACTTAATAATATAAAAAATAATATTTAAATTTTCCTTTTGATCATAATCATAGATAAGGATAAAAGTAATAGTTTATAAATTGTTAACTATTGCATTAAAATATTAAATAACACGTAGACTTCTAATATTTTTTGATAATTAAGCCTAATGAATGAAAGTTATATTTTAAAGATAAAATTATACAATTAATCAAGCTAATCGTGTCGAGCCGAGCATGAGCCGAGCCGAGCCGAGCCGAGCTAAAAGGCAACCGAGCCGGCTCAGCTCTATGCCCAGACCTAGGTGGAAGTAAGGATTGTGTATATCTCACCCTCCTCAGACCCCATCTTAGTGAAATATACCGGATATATTGGTTTGGTTTGGTTTGGTTTGCTTTGCTTTCATCTACCAGCGAGGAAGAAATATTTGGCAGAGGTTTTGACTTTTAGTCTTGAGAATAAAGAACTAAAGAATTTCTAGCAGGGAATGCCTCTTATTTTAATGAATCATATACAATATAAATATGAATTTATCGATCAATAAATACCAAATATGAAATGATAGTTGAAAATGTTTAATGTTTTCTACGACTTGAGGTGATGAGATTAAACTGTGACGTCACAAAAAAAGTACAAATAATTTTGGTGCTTCTATCTCTACACTCGGACCATGTTTATTACTAGAAAATAAATACGACATGGCTAACTAACAAAGCTGAGGTCCCAAGAACCATTTGCTTTTTGCACTTATAGAATTTTAAGATAGATAATTTCCTCACTTTTGAATCATGATGTATAGTACTTTATTTTTCTCTTGGTAAAAAATACAATAAAATAGAGAGGTGTCCAGTGTCTATCTAGTGGACTTGTAAGGAAAAGGAACAAACCACTTTGCATAATGGTTCGACATATCATGCTCTTTGTGCTTCATAATTAGTGATTAAAAAAGTGTAAGGAACTTAACTTATATTGTCATGTGATTGTGCTATCCTTCAGTTTCCCTTCAATTTAAATGATTTTAATTGTTGAGAGAAGTAGAAAACTGAAGAGAAATAGGCCTTTCTGAGGAGGTCAAAATTGCTACAAATTTGGGGTTTTTCTATTCGAAAAGAGCACTTAGATCAGAAAAATTACAAAGTGAAAAATTGATAACTAGTCAATTATCAATTTTGGACGTCCTAAGTGAATTTTATCAGCTGTTTTAAAATTAATTGAGAAATACCCAAATTTTCGCGCGCGCACACTTACAGTCCATTAGTGTTGACAAACACCTAGACTAGTCTCAATATTTTTTATTGGGATTTTGAACTAACATGTTCAAAGCCCCAATATTTTTTACTGGGATTCATGTGTAAGGGAGTCATTCATATTAAAGTCCTATTATTTTTTACAGGGACTTTGAACTAATATGTTCAAAGTCCCAGTATTTTTTATTGGGATTCATGTTTAAAGTCACGGAGCTTCATATTTAAAACCTCAGTATTTTGTACTGAGACTTTGAACTAACATGTCTAAAATCCCAGTATTTTATATTATGATTTATATTTAAGTAATTTCAGTATAAAATACTGGACTTTTGCAATTTTGCTCATAAATACCAGTATAAAATATTGGGATTCTTCCGAATTTGGTTAGTCTTCAAAGAATTTTGCACTGCTGGCTAATTTTTATTTAATGTGGCGCAAACAGGCTACGTGGCCAAAATTTTACAATTACAATGGAAGGACCATATTTTTTTTATTACATGGCTATAATAAATTGCCTATTTTGGAATTTTGGCTCTCCTTCCAAAGAAAAAAATTCTAGCTGCCACTTCCTCCTCTCCGCCACTGGTTCGTTGTCTGTGACACGACCCGAATTCTCGATTAGGCCGTGTGGGCACCCGACCACCTCCCCTAAACCTGTTGGGCGAACCCAATTGACTGAATCGATATAAATTGTGAAGAATTACCTTGAAATGAAAATTAACTAAACTTTAACAACATAAGATAACTCTCTAGGATAGACAAACATACAAACTGTCTGAATAATTCAACTAACTACTCAGAAAACACAGTTTTAAAAGTTTCCAGATCTGACATCTAAGAAGGTCAAAAGATATACACACCTCCCGAAGGGAGCAAAAGTAAGAAAAACTGTAATATCTGAAGTTGGTGGCCGCAATGAACATGATGGCTCACCGTAGACAGCTGAAAACGTACTACTCCTCAATCACGACACGACTGGCTGGGTCCTGGAGCAGAATCTGCCGAACGAAAAGCAAACACAAGAACAAATAGGGGTGAGTCATAAGGACTCAATAAGTGCGAACAAACTAGCAACCTCGAAAAATAGATACACTAGTCAGGGAAACGGAACCAGACAACAATCAACAAATAAGCAATGCACATATAAGCAGAACAGTAGTGATGTACAGAAAATATACACAATAGTATGAAATAAAATGGAATGAGATGAAATTAAATGAGATGAAATGAAATGAGATGCAAAGGGTCACATGTGCCCGTAATCCCATCCCGAAGCGGAATACTCCTGCATACGAGGGGAATCCAATATGCTAGCCAACTGGAGTGGAATATTCCTGCTCCTGGGGCGGAATACTCCTGCACCCGATATAATATAAACCAGAGGTGGAATACTCCTGCACTCTCCTGGGGCGGAATACTCCTGCACCCGATAAAATGTAAAGCTGAGGCGGAATACTCCTGCACTCAGTATGTATACAATGTAATGCATATGAATGCGATGTGATGCAATAATAACCCTTTACCAGCGCGGGGCTCTCATCGACAGCCGGGAAGTAGATGCCAACTCAAAGCCAAAGTACAATACTCAGATTCTCAATGCAATACCAATAACAGGACATAACATATAATATAGAATGTAAATCCAAAGCTAAGGCGTAATGAGTACGCCTATCGGCAGCTACACACATAAGGAACACGTGGTAGAAAATCCACGAGGTCAAGTGCCTCCAAAGAAATGGATATAAACACTTACCGTATTCCAAAGCTAGCCCTGCTACTCAACAACTGCTTTTTCCTTTGGATTAACTGCCAAACGATCCCGCTCTATTCAATAAGCAGAAAAATTATATCAAATAAAGCTAAAGGTTTCATTGCTTATGTCTTAGGGCAATCCAGTTAGGAACCTGATACCCTATTCGCATACGTAATACGCAGGCCAGGCCTATGTACAGGGTTCAGAGTCCCATAACTAAACCCTAAATAAATTACATTTATATGTTGCCCATAACTCACTGAGTACGAATATATAATCATTTCCATCATCGGGGTCCAATTGACCCTTTAAACTATCAATTTAAGTCATTAGGGCGATGTCTAATATCCCTATTTTTACCGTAAAAATATATTCAAACACACGTAATAAGCTAAGATAATGAGTTAACATCATTACCTGGAGATTTGGGGTAGAAATTCCACTATTTTTCCACCTCTTTTTCCCTTTTTCCCTCTTTCTTTTCTCTGTTTTATTTTCTATTTCTATATTGTCATGCTGCTGCTAAGGGATTTAATCCCTTAGCTAACCGACCTTTAAATTTTTATTTTTTTTAATAAGTTCGCTACGACGATTAAAATTAAAATGGAACCCTAGAGAAAGTCGAAATGATCCCAAAATTTTCAAGTAAGTTATACAAAATATATGTATCATACTCGCCAAGGTAAATCTCAAATCGGACTCCCGAAATTCCTGATACGAATTAAAAGGAAAAAGGACCAAATTATTAATTCTTTCGGAACTTTAGCCGAAATCAACCGAACAACCTCGAAACTCACTTCAAAAATTCACATATATCATAAATGACCATACGAACCTAGCGACGCTTTCAGATTTCGAATCGGAGCTCATTCGCCAAAATTGTGCTTGAAAACCTCTTTTTTTACGATTTATCGTTAACGAAAACTGAAACCTTCTTCCAATGCCTACCAAACGAGGTCTAATTTAGCTCAAATTTTACAGACAAGTCGGGATGGTCCTTACGAAGCTTTTAAAATTGACGACACGTCAATCGGGGTCCTTATTCCCGAAACGACTACTTAAGGTCGTGTCATTCTCCTCCACTTAGACTCTCGTTCGTCCTCGAACGAGCAAGAGTCTAAAAATAGATTTCACACCTTTAATGAGAATGCTTACACCAATTTTCAATGACATTTTACTACGAAACCAAAATCATATACAATGATAAGAGCTTTTAGGCTTTAAAGACCAAGATCGAACCTGAATCGTCAAAGAGGTAAGTATACCTCTCACGCATACTAGACTCAAGCTCCCAAGTGTCCTCCTGACGAGGACGATTATTCCATCGCACTCGAACCATCAGAATCTGCTTCGAATGAAGTTTTCGGACATCACGTGCAACTATAGCAACTGGGAACTCCTCGTAGGCCAGATTCACATCTAGCTAAGCAGGGTCTAATTCGATCACTTCGGAAGGATCTCTGATACACTTACGGAGCATAGATACATGGAAAACTGGGTAAATTGGCATAGAAGCTGGCAAGTCGAGCCGATAAGCTACCTTACCAATACGCTTCTCGATACGGAAAGGGCCAATGAACCTGGGACTAAGCTTTCCTTTCTTACCAAATCTCTTTACACCTCGCATCGGTGGCACTTTCAGAAAAACCATGTCCCCGACCTCGAACTCTAACTCTCGGCTCCTCCGATTCGAATATGAAATCTGCCTACTTTGGGCGGTCCGTAAACGATCCTGAATAACACGAACAACATCAAGAGTCTGACGAACCATATCTGAACTCATCACCTCGACATCGCGAGACTCAAACCAGCAAATAGAAGAACGACATCGACGACCATATAAGGCCTCAAATGGAGCCATCTGAATAGAAGACTGGTAGCTATTATTATAAGAGAACTCTGCTAACGCCAAATGATCATCCCAGTAACCCCCGAAGTCCAGTGCACAAGCTCTCAACATGTCTTCCAGAATTTGAATAACCCGCTCGGACTGACCATCAATCTGAGGATGGAATGCTGTGCTAAGCTGCACCTGGGTCCCCAACTCTCTCTGAAAAGACTGCCAGAACTGAGAAGTAAACTGGGAACCACGATCTGAGATAATGGGTACAGGAGTACCATGCAGCCTAACCACCTGCTCAATGAAAATCCGAGCCAATCTCTGAGCTGAATCAGTAGTCTTTACAAGGATAAAGTGAGCTGATTTAGTCAGTCTACCGACAATGACCCAGACTGAATCGTGGCGCCGCAGGGTCTTTGGCAGACCAACTATAAAATCCATTGTGATGTGCTCCACTTCCACTCGGGAATGGGCAATGCCTGAGCTAACCCTGCTGGTCTCCGGTGCTCGAACTTAACCTGCTGACAGTTCAAGCAACGAGATACATAATCAAATACATCTCTCTTCATCCCCTTCCACCAGTATAGCTCTCGGAGGTCCTGATACATCCCCTTCCACCAGGATGAATGGAATAACGCGAGCTATGAGCTTCACCGAGCACTGACTGCCTCAAATCCCCAACATCAGGAACACAGAGTCGACCATTAAACCGAAGAAGTCCATCTGAATCAAGCTCGAAGGAGGGAACTCCTCCACTTAGGACACGACCACGCAACTCCTGCTGATGAGGATCCTCGAACTGTCTTCCCTTAATCTGATTGACCAAGGAAGACTGAGCTGCAATACATGCTAAGACTCGACTGGAGTCTGGGAGAAGAAATCTCACGCCAGAGTCGCCAAGGGACTGCAATTCTCGGGCCAATGGTCTCATATCAGCATAAAGAAAAGCGATGCTGCCCATGGACTTCCTGCTCAAAGAATCTGCTACCACGTTCGCCTTACCAGGATGATAGCGGATAGTGAGATCATAATATTTAATCAATTCAAGCCACCTCCAATGTCGGTCGTTAAGATCTTTCTGAGAGAGAAGATACTGCAGACTCTTATGATCCGTATACACCTCACAAGGCTCACCATAAAGATAATGCCTCCATATCTTCAAAGCAAAGACCACAGCTGCCAATTCTAAATCGTGAGTCGGATAATTCTTCTCATTCGGCTTCAACTGTCTAGAAGCATAAGCAATTACCTTCCTGTGCTGCATAAGATCACAACCCAAGCCCACACGAGATGCATCACAATAGACTACAAATCCACCGGTGCCCGAAGGAAGGGATAGCACTGGAGTTGAAGTCAATAAGGCCTTAAGCTTCTAGAAGCTTGCCTCACACTCATCAGACTATCGAAACTGAACCGCCTTCTGCGTCAGGCAAGTCAGGGGAGCTGCAATAGTAGAGAACTTTTCCACAAACCTCCGATAATAAACTGCCAATCTAAGGAAGCTGTGAATCTCCGTCGGAGTGTTAGAACGAGGCCATTTCTGCACTGCTTCAATCTTCTTCGGATCAACCTTGATACCTTCACTAGATACCACGTGACCCAAAAACGCCATAGAATCAAGCCAAAACTCATATTTCGAGAACTTAGCATATAACTTACGATCACAGAGGGTCTGAAGAACCACCCTCAGATGATAATCATGCTCTTCGCGGCTACAAGAATAAATACGAATATCATCAATGAAGACAAAAGAATCAAGGAATGGCTTAAACACCCGGTTCATGAGATCCATAAAGGCTGCAGGGGCACTAGTCAGCCCAAAAGACATAACTAGGAACTCATAATGGCCGTAACGAATCCTAAAAGCAGTCTTCGAGATATCTAACTCACGAATCTTTAGCTGATGATAACCAGATCGCAGATCGATCATAGAAAAGAATTTGGCACCCTGCAACTGATCAAACAAATCATCAATACGAGGCAAGGGATACTTATTCTTGATGGTGACCTTATTTAGCTGACGATAATCAATACACATCCGCATAGTCCCATCTTTCTTTTTCACGAATAGAACAGGAGCACCCCACGGAGAAATACTCGGCCTAATGAACCCCTTATCAAGCAAATCTTGCAACTGCTCCTTCAGCTCCTTTAACTCTGATGGGGCCATGCGATAAGGAGGGATAGAAATAGGCTGAGTCCCTGGCACTATATCAATGCCAAACTCGATCTCTCGATCAGGAGGAAGTCGTAGCAAATCATCTGGAAACACGTCAGGGAACTCCCTAACGACAGGAATAGAATCAAGAGATGGAATCTCCATAGTGGTATCTCGAACCATGGCAAGATACACTGAACACCCTTTATCCATCATCCGCTTTGCCTTCAAGAAAGAAATAACATGCCCCCTGGGTGGCAAATAAGAGCCCTGCCGCACCACCAGTGCTGAACAAGGAAGAGACAACTGAAGAGACTTGGAATGACAATCTAACGTGGCATGACACGACGCCAACCAATCCATGCCAACAATAACATCAAAATCAACCGTATCTAGGATTAGAAGATCTACTAGTGTCTCACGACCCCCAAAATATATGGTACAAGCTGGATAAACTCGATTCAGAATGATAATGTCTCCAATAGGAGTAGAAACACAGAATGGATCACGAAGATGCATATAATCAACATGAAAGCCCAAAGCAAAATAAGGAGATACATATGAATATGTAGACCCCCGATCCACCAAAGAATATGCATCTCGACCACAAACAGATAAAATACATGTAACAACAGCTAGGGATGCCTCAGCATCTTGCCTGACCGGCAGTGCATATAGCTGTATCTGCGGCTGAGCGGAGCCGCTACCTCGACGACCACCTCTAGAGGGACCACTAGGACCACGTCCACGACCTCTACCGGGTGGTGGTGCACCTCTAGCTGGCTGAGACCCTGGAGGGGCACCCTGAGGCTGCTGCTGCATAGGCGCTGGAAGGCGAAGGAAAGGGCGGCTACTACCCTACTGATGGAGATAAGGGCAATCCTTCTTATGATGCCCTGGATCCTGATAGATAAAGCACCCTGGAGCAAATCTATGTTGATCAAACTGAGACTGATCTCGCGGGCGAAACCAAAACTGACCCCGAGAAGAAGTAGGCGCGTTCTGAGAACCACGCGCTGGAAACTGAGCTGGTCTGACAGGAGGCCTACTCTGCCGCTGATAACTCCTACCTCCATACGAGGTACTAGAATGCCCTAGACCACGAGATCTCTTACTCTTCCACTCTAACTCCTCTATATCCAATATATGATAGGCCTCATACCTCCTGGCAATATCGACAACAACATCAAATAGAGTACCAGCCTCAATCTTATGAGCCACCTGGGACCGCAAATAAGGAGAAAGTCTATCAATAAAACGTTTGACCCTCTCAGAGGGATCCTGCACGAGATCTGGAGCATAGCTAGACATCTTTGAAAATAAAAGCTCGTACTCCGTGACTGACAGGTTACCCTGTCCAATCCTCTCAAATTGTCTCCTCTTCTCATCCTGCTGACTGTGAAGGAAAAACTTCTCCATTAATCAATGGGAGAAATCACTCCAGGTCAGCTTAGGTAAGCCCTGCCTAGCTGATTGGAGTGCGGTCCACCAAGCTAAAGCCGGACCCTCAAACTGGAAGGCAGTATAATCAACTCCATACTGCTCAAGATATCCAAGGGCCTCTAAGATACTCTGACATTCATCAAGAAACTCACGAGGCTTAAGCTTATCTGATTTCTGACCAGAGAACTTCGGAGGACTAAGTCGGGTAAAATAATGCAGCCTTGTCGGATCATCAACTTGACCTGCTACCTGGACTGCCAGCCTGAACAACCGGAGGTATAACACCCGCTACCTCTGGAACATGACCACCTGGAATATGAACTGCTGGGGCTACATGTGGAGCTGGAATGGGGGCTTCCTGAACCTGAAAACCAATATCTACCACAGCCTGAGGAGCTGCCTGAGGGATAGGAGCATCTACGACAGCCTGAGGAATAGGAGCATCTACAGCAGCCTGAGGAATAGGAGCATCTACGGCAGCCTAAGGAATAAGAGGTCCCTGGGGCATCTGTGTCACTAAGAATCTCATAAAAGCATCATGAAGTGCAGGGGAACAAATAAGCCCTGCTCCCCCTGCTCAGCAAGAGGTGGCACTACCGGAACCTCTGCAGTAGGATAAACATGATCCACCATCCTCGCGGCCTGGGCAACTCTACCTCTGCCTCATCCACGACTTCTACCGCGGCCAACACCGCCAACCCGCAGAGCAGCAGGCACAGGGGCGACCGTTGGCTCCTCCGCCTCTCGTTGGATATTTGTTTCTCCCAACACACACGCAACTATACGTGGTCGACAAGTAATAAAGTGATAAGTAGAGTATCGTTCCCACGAGGACTATTCAGACTGAATCCTAGCAAACAATTTCTTAAAAACTATTCAGGGATTTTTTTCAAGGATGGTTGTGAAAGTTATTAACTAAAGGAAATAATTAAAAACAAGTAGTTGAAGTCAATAATTGTTATCAATAATGGAGAAACGGTCCAGGGTCAGAGCTACGAAAAATCCAGTTGAGTTTTCCAGTTGATTCTACTTCTTGATTTTCTAGATTGCTAACTGCAGGTTAAATGTACCCGTGAAAACCTTTCGATTCTTCACGGTCTATGCAGGCTACTCCAATCCCTATATGTCTATGGGTTGAATCACGTGCACGCATTAACGAATTCTGTGATTAGTTAAGCTAGGCGAGCAAGTATATGTCTATCCTACTCACAAATTGGTTCCCCGATGCCCAGGTTCACAATCAAGCCCTATTCTTTCCTATTTGCATTCACAAGTTCCCTCTGTCGAGTTCAACTTGTAAACCGTAGATAGTGTTCAATTATCAGGCCTCAATAACCAAACAATTAGGCTCAAGAAAGAATAAACAATCTATAATGGTAAATCAATAGGAAGAATTCAACTTTCAAACATCAACCTTCATGTATTTGCTCTAACCCTAGAACGAACAAACTATACAATTAAAGAGAAGAATAAGAGAAAGAGAGAAAGAACTTGTTTAGAAGACATTTAGGGCTCCGCCCCTCTCCTCCAAAACTTGCTCCAAAGTGTGAACTTCCTTCAAAAACTAAGTAGAAGAGTATTTATACATGAAGGTTGATGTTTGAAAGTTGAATTCTTCCTATTGATTTACCAATATAGATTGATTATTCTTTCTTAAGTCTAATTATTTGGTTATTGAGGCCTGATAATTGAACACTATCTACGGTTTACAAGTTGAACTCGACAGAGGGAACTTGTGAACGCAAATAAGAAAGAATAGGGCTTGATTATGAACCTGGGCATCGGGGAACCACTTTTGTGAGTAGGATAGACATATACTTGCTCGCCTAGCTTAACTAATCACAGAATTCGTTAATGCGTGCACGTGATTCAAACCATAGACATATAGGAATTGGAGTAGCCTGCATAGACCGTGAAGAATCAAAAGGTTTTCACGGGTACATTTAATCTGCAGTTAGCAATCTAGGAAATCAAGAAGTAGAATCAACTGGAAAACTCAACTGGATTGTTCGTAGCTCTGACCCTGGACCATTTCTCCATTATTGATAACGATTATTGACTTCAATTACTTGTTTTTAATTATTTCCTTTAGTTAGTAACTTTCGCAACCATCCTTGAAAAAGATCCCTGAATAGTTTTTAAGAAATTGTTTGCTAGGATTCAGTCTGAATAGTCCTCGTGGGAACGATACTCTACTTTTCACTTTATTACTTGTCGACCACGTTTACTTGTGTGTGTGTTGGGAGCAACAAGTTTTTGGCGCCGTTGCCGGGGACTAAACAATTGACAGATTTCTTTTTGAACGATTACTTATTATCTATTCAGGTTTAATTTTTGTTTAGTTTAGCATTGTCTTTCTTGTCTTATCATGGCATCTTTTAATGAAAATTGATCGAGTGGTTGTAATTCTAATTTTGATGATCTTTGTCTGCTTTGCGGAGGAACCCACTTGTGGGAAATTGTCCAACTCTTTCAACCCTACGAGACTGGTTATGTGAATATTCTACCACCTTTGATTGGAACTTTTGTAAATTGTGTGATGGTCGGTGGAATAATTGTCCTAAGTGTCATGCTCCTTCCCCCAATAATTTTTGTGATGATTCTAATGATGTTTGTGAGTTTGACAGGAGCGATGAAGTGCAGGTTGTTAACCAAACTTGGCCAGTGGAGCAAGCCAAACTCTTAGAAGCTTATGGGGATTTTAAGAGCGACCTTACAAATACGACGAGACAATTTATAAGAGAAAGAGTGGAGCTCACACAAGAAATTGATCAATTTGGCTTAGCTATTCACGATCTAGAGGCAAATTTGAGTGATATGATTGAGGTGTCTGAAGCCCAATTATCAGTTGTCGTGAATAGTAGATTTGAGATAGAAGAGCTTAGAAGCCAATTTGAGGAGCAAAAAGTAAAATTCCTACCATTCGACCCAATATTAGTTGATGATGCCAAGGTTGAAAAAATTACATTAGAGTCAAGTGAGGAAATAGAAAACATCATATTTGAGGACTCTAGTGTTTGTGCAAGTGAGGGTGTCAAAAGTAATGCAATTTTAGAATTGAAGCGCATTGGACCTATTCCAATTATTTTTCAACATTGTGTTTGGATGGTGACATGAAAATTGAGCCACCCGAGCCTATGAAGAAACCAAAGGAGGAGGAACAAGGTGCTTATATTTTAAAGTTTGTGATGCCAAGGAGACAAAACGACATCCCTCATGTAAAGGCCAAGAAGTGCAAAATGCGACATTGGTTACTTGGTCCTTTTGTATTTTTGCCACCACCTCAACACCATAGTCATAAGTTTGAACAAAGTTGGGAATTCAATTCATTAGTTCAAGGTGGAGACAAAAGTGATGAAATTGTCTTCGTCGTGCCACGACGTTAACTAAGGCGCTTCTTGGGAGGCAACCCAATTTGCTTGCTTTAATTTTATTTATTTTTATTAGTATTTTTATGGTTGTATATTACTTTGGGTGATTCTTTGGATTGCGGGTTCATGTAATGTCGAGTTTAAGTGTGGGGCGTCCTGACCCCTGCTTAATATTGATGACCTGTTGGGGGAATTCTGAGTACCTCATGTTATACGGAAGCTTGGAGGATGCTAGCGCCAACGGCTAGGCCTATTGGCCTTCAGGGAAGTTTCTTTACCCTCGCACTCTCTTATTTTTAGTACTGAGGACATTGCTTGATTTAAGTGTGGGGTGGGGGAATTCTCCTTTATTTTTGAGGTTAGGGATGCATGTACCGTTAGGATTTTTCTTTTGTCACTTGACTTTACTTTTATTTGTTTCTTGCTTTAATATAAAAAAAATAGAAAAATAATGAAAAATTTCAAAAAAGATCTTCTTTTTAGTTTTAGTAGTGGTACAGTCATCCACCCCGTGGTTTTTTTTATGGCCTCGATTCTTATCCATGGGTAGACCTTTGAACCGGGTAGTTTTTTGAGTTTTTTTTCTTTTTAGGATTAAGTAGTGAGTTATAGGTGGCCCTAGACAGAGAATTAGGTAGAATGCTAGGTGCCTTTGATTTGTTTGATACCGATGTACTTGGGCTTGAGCATGTGCTATTTGTGGTGTCTTTTGATTTTAAATTGTGATGCATGCCTAAAAAAATGGAATGACCCCCTTGAGATGCTTGAGTCCACTCACTTGACTTTGTTGTGAACCTTTGTGCATTAGTGCTTAATTTTCCACAAGTTGCACCCTAATTGCTTGATTGAGAGTTGTGATGGAGCCATTTTGTGTGGACTGTGTGCAATGTGTGTTGTGAGGCATATTATATTGTATTCCATATTTGCATATTGGTGTCTAGAACTTGCCCCGTGTGCGTGCAAAACGAAATCCTAGGTTTACTCTAGTCGGGAAATGATACAGGCCTTCTCTTGATTTGCCTACCCTTGTATACACCTTAGACTTGATTGTTGTGATCCATATTGACCTTTTTGTTGGCACCCACACCGCAAGCCTACCCACTTATTCTAAATTGCTTTATTTTGACCCTTTACTCCTTAAGCACTTTAATTGATATTTTTATATTATTGTGGAGTTTGTGGTTGAAGTATTGGGAGGTTTTTGAGTGGAACCAATGAGGGGAATACTTGATAAATTGTGAAGTAGTTGAAGGAGCATTGGTAAGGTTTGAAAAGAAAAATAAAAAAAATTTGAAAAAATAAAAAAAGAAATAAAAAGAAAAGAAATGAATGTACATCCTTGCTAGTGTTGTGCTTAAAAGAAAAATTGCTACTTGTTGGAAAAGGTGTGTGTGAAATTTGTTGGTTGGGTGAAATGGGTGGCTTTGATGAGATATGTGCTTAAATTGATTGTGATGTATTAAAGTGCTTAGGGAGGTAGTCACTATTACCAATATGTATCCTACCAGCCTTCTTAGCCTACATTACAACCTTTTAAAGTCCTAGTTAATCCCGATTGGAGTAAGCCTACATTAGTGGAGTCCTACACTACGGGCAAGCCTATGGTACATCATGTGTGACATGTGAGCTTTTCATGAGAGTGAGTGAATTATTTCTATGTTGTTGTCCCCATTCTATTCTTGATATTCATGGTTGTGTGTGATGTTTGGGGGACACTCTCTTGCTTCATTATTGGTGAGGGCACACGGGGTACATGAGATAGGTGAAGTCATGGCTTCTTGGTTGAGTGGATAGGTGTGACTCTGTGGGAGCATGGTTGCAATGAGTTGAGTTGTGCATTTGAGTTGTCTTGGGGTGGTTGTTCTCATGTTTTTGAGGTTGTTATATTATTGGCATGTTTGTTGGACCCATAGTAGTCATGTGTGCATTTGTTCAATGGTCGGTATCAACCATAGTCATAGGCAGACCTGTTCTACCTAGGTTGGGAAGTTATTTGTAATTGCTCGAGGGCGAGCAAAGGTTCAAGTGTGGGGTGAAGTGGGCGCTTTTGGGGCTCCCCGCACCAGTAATCACGCCAGAAAAGTGGGCGCTTTTGGGGCACCCAGCGCCAGTAACCGCGCCAGGCAAAATTCGTGCTTTCGTCGTTCGCAGTTTGCTTCGTTCCGTGCCTTCGTGTGCTCGATCCAATCCTCAATCCAAATTCAATCTTTTCTTGCTCGATCATGCTCTTTAAAGCTCCAATTGCACTTCATAACAACCTACACACATACGACATAAAATCAGTGCAGAATCACATTCATCAACTAGAAAACGGGTGAATAAAGTACTCAAACGTGAGGAAATATTAAGGAAATATAGGCATAAAATGCCAAACATCAACATTCGCGCGCGTTCTCACCATTTACTGTGGAAAATAAATTAAAAAAAAAATATTTAACTTCAGATAAGAAGACTCACGAACGACGAGGAATGAAAGAAAGGAAACTGCCTAAATGCCATCATAGCCTCTCGTAGATAGGTACGGACGTCTCCGCCCGATCAGCGAGACTCTATTAGACACTATCATGATCTGAAAAGACTCTAAACTGGGCTCTGATACCAACTGACAGGACCCGAATTCTCGGTTAGGCCGTGCGGGCACCTGACCACCTCCTCCCGTAAACCTGTCGGGCGAATCCTATTGACTGAATCGATATAAATTGTGAAGAATTACCTTGAAATGAACATGAACTAAACTTTAACAACATAAGATAACTCTCTAGGATAGACAGACATACAAGCTGTCTGAATAATGCAACTAACTACCCAGAAAACACAGTTTCAAAGGTTTCCAGGTCAGACATCTAAGAAGGTCAAAAGATATACACACCTCCCGAAAGCAGCAAAAGTAAGGAAAACTGTAATATCTGAAGTTGGTGGCCGCAATGAACAGGATGGCTCACCGTAGACAGCTGAAAACGTACTACTCCTCAATCACGACGCGACTGGCTGGGTCCTGGAGCAGAATCTGCCGAATGAAAAGAAAACACAAGAACAAATAGGGGTGAGTCATAAGGACTCAATAAGTGCGAACAAACTAGCAACCTTGAAAAATAGATACGCTAGTCAGGAAAACGGAACCAGACAACAATCAACAAATAAGCAATGCACATATAAGCAGAATGGTAGTCATGTACAGAAAATCTACACAATAGTATGAAATGAAATGGAATGAGATGAAATGAAATGAGATGAGATGAAATGAAATTAGAAGCAAAGGGTCACATGTGCCCGTCATACCATCCCGAAGCGGAATACTCCTGCATTCGAGGGGAATCCAATCTGCTAACTAACGGGAGTGGAATACTCCTGCTCCTGGGGCGGAATACTCCTGCACTCGATATAATATAAACCAGAGGCGGAATACTCCTGCACTCTCCTAGGGCGGAATACTCCTGCACCCAATAAAATGTAAAGCTGAGGCGGAATACTCCAGCACTCAGAATGATATGCAATGTAATGCATATGAATTCAATGTGATGCAATAATAACCCTTCACCGGCGCGGGGCTCTCATCGACAGCCGGGAAGTAGATGCAACCTCAAAGCCAAAGTACTGTTATACCAATAACATGACATAACATATAATATAGAATGTAAATCCAAAGCTAAGGCGTAATGAGTACGCCTATCAGCAGCTACACACATAAGGAACACGTGGTAGAAAATCCACGAGGCCAAGTGCCTCCAAAGAAATGGATATAAACACTTACCGTATTCCAAAGCTAGCCCTGCTACTCAACAACTGCTTTTTCCTTTGGATTAACTGCCAAACGATCCCGCTCTATTCAATAAGCAGAAAATTATATCAAATAAAGCTAAAGGCTTCATTCCTTATGTTTTAGGGCAATCCAGTTAGGAACCTGATACCCTATTCGCATACGCAATACGCAAGTCAGACCTATATACAGGGTTCAATGTCCCATAACTAAACCATAAATAAATTACATTTATATGTTGTCCATAACTCACTGAGTATGAATATATAATCATTCCCATCATCGGGGTCCAATTGATCATTTAAACTATCAATTTAAGTCATTAGGGCGATGTCTAATATCTCTATTTTTACCGTAAAAATATATTCAAACACACGTAATAAGCTAAGATAATGAGTTAACATCATTACCTGGAGAGGATAGAAATTCCACTATTTTTCCACCTCCTTTTCTCGTTTTTCCTCTTTCTTTTTTAACTTTTGTTTTCTCTGTTTTGTTGTGTTTCTATTTCTATATTGACATGCTGTTGCTAAGGGATTTAATCCCTTAGCTAACCGACCTTTAATTTTTTTTAAATAAATTCGCTACGACGATTAAAATTTAAATAGAACCCTAGAGAAATTGAAAGGATCCCAAATTTTTCAAGTAAGTTATACAAAATATATGTAACATACTCGCTAAAGAAAATCTCAAATCGGACTCCCGAAACTCCAGATACGAATTAAAAGGAAAAATGACCAATTTATTAATTCTTTCAGAACTTTAGCCGAAATCAACCGAACAACATTAAAACTCACTTCAAAAATTCACATATATATAATAAATGACCATACGAACATAGCGACGCTTTCAGATTTCGAATCGGAGCTCATTCGCCAAAATTGTGCTCGAAAACCTCCTTTTTTACGATTTATCGTTAACGAAAACTGAAACCTTCTTCCGATGCCTACCGAACGAGGTCTAATTTAGCTCAAATTTTACAGACAAGTCGGGACGGTTCTTATTAAGCTTTTAAAATTGACGGCACGTCAATCGGGGTCCTAATTCCTAAAACGACTACTTAAGGTTGTTTCAGCCTGCAACTCTTGGCAGCGGTCGCTCGATGACCAGAAAATTTGACATCGCCGGATTTCCCCGAATTTTTTAATTTCTTTGTTAAAATTACTTATTTTTTACCGGAATTATTTCTTGCCAATTTTGTTATATCATTGCTTTTGACACGTTTATATGCACAAATCCACCACAAAAATAAATTATACTTATATATACATAGAGAAATGTGTAAAAAAGGAGAGAAATATATAAATATGCACTAAAAACTGAAAATTTTTATACACATTCATAATAATATGCAAAACTAAAATTTTACACAGTTTTATATATTTGATATACATATTTATACATGCGTATCCTACTTTATACATATTTACACACTGCTTGCACCAGCAATGTGTAAAATTGCATAAAAAATGTATAAATATATATATAAAATATTATAATATTTATACAACGTTTCTTAAATATCTACATAGCATTGTAAAGAAAAAAATACCAAATTTATACAAATTCTTAAAGGAAAATACCAGATCTATATAATTTTTCAAGAAAAATACTAGATTTGTCTAAATTCTCAACAAAAATGAATTGCACATAAATGTATATTTCTCAATATAATAACCATGGATCCACAAAATAAATGATGAAACGAGGTAGAAGAGATCTTGCATGTGCTTTGCAAGAAGAAGAAGAAAACCAACAACGACACTGTGATAAAAATTTGTGTGGATTATTTTTGTTTTCTCTTTTGAAGGAAAAGAAATAGACAAAACGCTTTTAGCGAGTGGCGGAGACGGTGAAAGGATGTCGGAGGGAGGGAGGCTAGAGTTCTGAAGGAGAAGGATAAGAGAGGAAGGATAGGAATGGCGGCGGCGACAAAGGTGATTGGGTGTTAGAATTTTTTCTTTAGTGAAAGAGAAGAGAGGAAGATATGAGGGCTGCTAAGGTTTACAATTTTTGTTTTAAAAATAATATATAGAGGCCTACTACGGGAAGATCTTTAAATAGAGACCTTATTAAAATCTACTTGAATAATACCCCCTAAAGAATTAATTATACTATATACCAGCACTAATAAAAAAATTCACTTATACCATTTGCTAGAGTTTTATGATATTTTTAACTTTTTAATTATAAGAATACCACTATTTCAAATCCCTTTAATTTCTCCAAATCCATGTGAGTAGGGATTAACTCAATAGTAACATGATCCTCTCAAAGAGACAAGTTTACTTTTCTTCTTTTGCAATTTTTTTTTATTTTCTGTATATACCAAATAATCTTCTTCACTTCTGAATTCAGTCTTGAAACCTTTTCAGCAATTTTATCACTTTCTTGTTACAAAATTAGAGTCTATTTCATCTTGTTATTTTAATTTGGCTTTTTTTTTTTCTTTTTCAGAATTTTGGTTTTGCAAAGTTCTTTGTTTCTCCACCAAACATCTTTTTCCTCGAATTATCGAACCTTGTCAGCCGATTACCACTATATTTTTACAAGAGATAACCTGTATTTTTACCTATTCCAAATTCCTTCAGTGTGTGTTTTGTCTACTATATGTATTCAACAAATATACTAAAAGATAATTGTATAATAAATATATAACAGTAATATGCTACAAATATAGTATAAGCATATAAATAGGGATGTCATATATATCATTTTATACATTATTATATCAAATGCATACTATTTCGTGGATAATTGTATACTACATATATAACAATAATATGCTACAAATATACCATATATACGAGTTATAAACCTCATAATATATTATATATTTGGTAGTAAGATATAAGCATATAAATAGAGATATCATATATATCATTTTATACGTATATTATATCTACTGTATACTATTTTGTACCAATTTGTTCTCCTTTAAAACCATTAATATCTTATTCACATTTATAGAAAAAAAATATCAAATCCTATGACATGAACAACACTATATTAATATATCAACTATCTAAAATTTTATCACTAAATAGAGAAAGATTGAAATATCATGTTAACATGGATCAATCGAGATTAGAAGAGGGACAACAAAATATTAAAATAGTAAATTATAGATAATTGTTAATGGATGAATATACATAGCCTACATTTAAGCAACTAATGGACAGGGATTACACTAGTTTTGGTTATATTGGTAATTTAATAAATGGTACCACATGTTAGTGGTAATCAGTGAAATTAATTTTTTTAAGTAGATAGTTATTAAAAATCCTTATTAATAATTTTTGTTGGCCCTTGCCTCTTAGTGTAAAAGTTTCTAAATTTGATTGATCACTTGTAGGAACTCTAGTTTTTCTTAGTAGATGTTTGGTATTAGGGATTGAGTAAATTAATCCATGTATTAAATTTGGTATTGGGTTATTCCATATATAAAAAAAAATCAAATATATTAAATGATAACTTACACCTCCAATTTTAGTGCAATGTAAAAAATACCAAACAAAAAATAATTCATGTATTACTAATCCCTGTATTATTAATCCATGTATAATTAATCTATATATTATAATCTATGTATAGCTTATCTTTGTACCAAACGACCCCTTAGTGTTATAGCCTACTGTCCAGCAAACCCCAATTCCATGAGGTCAAAGTTTGACTTGGGTTGGGTTAAGAACGTAACAATTTGGCGTAGAAGCCCTTTTTGACTTCTTCATTTAGGCTTTAGTCAGTCCAGTCCGGTTGAACTTGTGCAGAACTAACCTATCGAGGTAAGCTACTGCTCCAATTATTTCTGAACAACAAGCTCGAAATTTCTTAAAGAAAAATTGGGATTATGATAAATAGAGAAAAATGTAATGTTGAGGTTTGAAGTTATAGTGTTGAAAGTTACAAATTGATAAGTCTAACTTCAAATCTTCAAGTTTGAAGTAGAAAGTAGTTATGCTTAATTTCAAACCTTCTAATTTGAAGTTCGAAGCTGGCATGTGCATAACTTGAAACCTGATGTGGAACTTTAGACCTTGAGAGTTGAATAGAAGAACGAAAGGTTAAAATCAAATTAGTGGCTTAAAACTAAATAGTTCTTAAAAACTAGCTAAAACCTAAATAGTGTGCCAAAAATGAGTGGGTGAATTATAAAAAGAGGGATTTACAAAAATGGCCATCAAATCCTACTTATTTACATATTCATGCTCATTACTTTTTTACCCACAAACTTATTTACACTGTATACCCATTCTATTAAAACACACAATCTCTTTCTTTTGTAAGGTATACTTAATTCAGCAGTGTATACCATAGAGGTATACTAATGAATTCAATATATTCTAGGGGTATACAGTGCTTATTTGACCATTGCTTTCGTATGCATCAACCTAACTGAACAGATACCATGGTGGTATACTGTTGAATGCAGTATACTGTGGAGGGTATACAGTGCATATGTGTCGCTGCCTTTTAAGTGCATTTTCTTCTGTATACCTATCTAGTATACAATATACCCACATGGTATACTCTTTACGATATACCCTCAAATCCATAAAGAAGTATAATTAATTTAGTATACTAAAACGGTATACAATATACTAAAAAGGTATACAGAATACTGTACGGTATACAGTTAAAATGGACGGGTGGGTATAGAGTGTAAATAAAACAGGGCGGATGAGCATTTTCGTAAATAAAATGGGGCACATGTGTATTCCATGTAAACTGACTTTTTTTTTGGCACAAACACGTAAATAATTTATTTTTGTGGGCATGGAGTGAAAATTTCCCTTATAAAAATAAGCTAAAAAGCACATGGTCTTAATTTGCTAATCTATTTTTTGGTGGTCTTGAAAACATAAGCACTTTACCATTAAATTAGGTTGAAAGTACAAAATACCCTTGCTAATAGAGAACTTCCCGTAATTATAAAAATGCCACCGACCATTTTTTGAACCCGTAATTATAAAAATGCCATCGTACCTTTTTACCTCAGAAATTACGAAAAACACCACTGCTTCCTACACAACAGAAAACAATGCCAACTCGGTCATGTTTTCACGTCCATTTTGTAAATAAATAAGGCCAAATAATCGGCATTGTTTCGCTCCTATACAAGGCAATTAATTTGTCTGTGTTTCACGACTATTTTGCAAATAAATAAAGTCAAATCGTCATCGTTTTTCTAATATACAAAAATCAAAGAAGAACATAACATAAGACCAATCCAGCATCATTTCTTTATACAATGAGCAAAAAATCATATTCATTTTGTAAATAAATGATGCCAAATCGGCCTTACTTAATTCATTCGCAAAAAACACCTTCAAGTGCTTATATATTTAGTAATAACGATAATCTGAGAGTATTTATTCATATAATTGTGTCCGTCTTGTGAAGAAATGAGGTCAAATCGGCCTCACTTCACACATCCACAAAAAAAGACCTTCAAGTACTTATATATTAGGAATAACGACTATCCGACTCTGTTTATGCATATAATTATGTATGTGTATGTGAATAAATGAGGCCAGATCGACTTCACTTCATATATCCACAAAAAATACCTTTAAGTGTTTCTATATTTAGAAATAATGACAATCCGTCTATATTTATGCATATATTAAACCAAAATTGCGTCTGTTTTGCAAACAAATGACACTAAATCGTCATCACTTTGCAAAAATACAAAAATCCAAAATAAAAATAACATATGGCGAATCCGGCATCATTTTTTCATAGTGCGAGCCATATAATATTTACAATTTATAAATAATTTAAGACGAATCGTCATCACTTTCAATAGAACTTTGAATACAAATTGTTATCGGCATCACTTTCAATAGAAATTTGAATACAAATTGTTATCACTTTCAATACAAATCGTCATCACCTTCAACACAATTTTGAATTAAAATCGTCAATCACTTTTAATACAAATCGTCATCACTTTTTCAATAACTTTTAATCCTCTTCCATCATTTCCATCACAGAATATTTACACGATTCAAAAGGAAAATATCATTAAAAACATATCTACATTCCCTGTGTCCTTCTCAACGTTGTATTTTCCATTCCTTGAACTCCACTTAGCACTTATACACTTGTCCATCTTCCACTTGTTATTGCTTTTTGTGTGTGTTTGCTGGAGAGTACAGTGCACTACACGTCACAAAAAAAAAAGTAAGTAGAATTAATTTCCATTTATTGTCAGAACATATAAAAAAAAACAAGTAGAATTAATTTCAACAAGTACGTATATGCAAAAGTTAATCCCTACAACTTACATTAACAATAGTGACGCACCAATCACGAAGAAAATCACCGCAGCAGGAGCACTCTGAGCGGTTAAACTGCACCTTATGTGCAAATAAGCCAACAAAAGAATGTCGATAGTAACAAATCAACGAATAAGAGAGGGATCTAATTAATTCACACTCATTAGAAATCGTCGAAAAGGGGTTAAATAGTCGCCGGAAAGAGCTTTTTCATATTTTCAAAATCAGATCTACACTAATTTAGTGCGATTTTAAAAAAAAAAAACAATGGTAGAAACGGAAAAAGAAGGCCTAAACGAATCTAGAGATGTATTTTTTGTAAAATTCGGTGGTGGCCTAGTGGCGGTCAACACCGGTAAATTAGAGAGAAGGAGGAGAAGTGAGAGATGTGGTTTTTAGAGAGAGAAAGTGGTGAATGTCAAATGACAATGTCGACAAGTGCTTAAAGGGTAGAAATGAAAATATTTTTAATAGTGAGCAGAAAGTACTTATGCTTTAAAGACCACCAAAACATAGCTCACCAAATAAAGACCAGGGTCTTTCGATTAAAAGGGTCCTTTCAAGTCTTTTTTAAGAAAATAACCCTGAAGTCTTAATTCTTAGCTAGATAACCCTTTTTTCTGTTTAACAGAATTAGGATTAATTCTTAGCCTAATCAAGACCCCCCAACTTTTCTTATTTACCCCCCACTATTTCCCCTCCCCTTTCTCCCCCATTTCTCTTCCATCCTCCTCTATCTTCCCTATCTTTCTCCACCGTGCCTCATCCTCTTCTACCGCTGCAACGCCTTTTGCTCCTCTTCATCCCCGTTCTCGCCGCCTCTTCCATACAACCTGATGATGCTGAAAATAGCCGAGAGTTGATGAATCGACTCCTGATTGTTTGAACAACCAAGAGTCGATGAAAACAATCAGGAGTCGATTATCCACTCCTAGTTGTTTAAACAATCAGGAGTCGATTCATCAACTCTCAGTTGTTTGAATCGACCGAGAGTTGTTTGAATAAACCGAGAGTTGAATAATCAACTTGTGGTTGCTTAGTTCAAAACAACCATAAGTTGATTAACCAACTCTCGATTGATTCAAACAACTTTCGGTCGATTCAAGCAACTGAGAGTTGATAAATCGACTCTTGGTTGATTCAACCAACTCTTAAATTTGTTTAACGGACTGCAGAAGCATCTCCAATATTTAAAAAAAATAAAATATTCTACCACTAAATCTTTACAAAAAATACAAAACATAATGGAAAGAAGAAATAGAAGAAGAAGAAGAAGAAGAAGAAGAAGAAGAAGAAGAAGAAGAATAATGAAGAAAACACACAAAAATAATAATGACGATGGTGAAAATGTAAAATAAAATGAATGGAGGAGATAAAGAAGAAATGAGGGAGAAGATGAAGAAGAAAGAAGGAGAAGATGAAGAAGAGAGCAGATTGGAAGAAGGGGAATAAGGAAAGAAAGAAGTAGTAGAAGATAGAGAAGAATGGAGGGAAATGAAAAGTTTGAAATTTAAAATTTGAATGTTGGTTTAAATGAGATATTTTCAGATTTTTGACATACCCCACAAGTTTTTAAAATTCTAATCTAGCCCTCATTCCACTTAAACACATACTTAACATTTTTCTAGTTCAAAGAAAAGGAAAAAGAAAATGAAAAAGAAAATAAAGGATTACTTTTTTAATTGAGGACTTTGAGAGTCATTTTGCTTAAATCTTTACTAAAGACTATGTACAAAAGTACTCATTCCACATAAACAAGTGAAAATAAGTTGTCCGTGTACTTTCCCGTCGACAACCCCAAGTTCTTGATGGGCCAAAAAGAACCAACTGCCATCTTTGAAAATATATCACTTATAAGTGCTTGATAGTGTAATTCTTCCTTTACCTCAACTAGTACTAGAACCCGCGCGATGCGCGGTTAATATCAAAAGAAATTTATTTTAGAAAAATTTTATCGTTTTTGTTTGATTACTTTAGATCGATTGACTTAACAAATTTCAATTGGTATCTTGGTCCGTGCAAACATGACATTAATCTAGTTTTTTTTTTTTTTTTTTTTTTTTTTTTTTTTTTAAAACAAAAAAAGGATTAGTGTTGATGTATATTGATTGTGACAAAATATTTGATACAACTGTTGGACTTTGTATTGAATAAATACTTACTTTCAATAGTATTATTATGGTATGGTAAAAATCTTAAGCTTTTGATGTGTTACATATTTTTCTAATTTGTGATACTGATTTCTGTAAGATAATCAAATCACATAATTATCCTTTTCAAATTTCTCAAGTGTCATAATTAAAATTATTTTAAGTACATAAAATTGGAATGGCAAAATCATTGGTAGATTAAGATATGAATTAAGTTTTATCAAAAATTCTACCTCCATTTAGAATTGTTCCAATTAATGATTGCAAATATTTTGTACAATAACATAGTTTTAGATTGACACAGCTTAGGAATAGTAAAACTTATCTCTTTTTCACTAAAGTCGGGATGATTAAGCCCTATTATTTCATTTTCTGAGAAGCATGTTTGACATATATATACAGGCTAACGCTTCATTTGGATGTTCTAGTATTACGTAAGCTTTTCCCAATTCTACTATATTGTTATAGTCAAATTCAAAACAGCTTGATTTGGTACTGTAGCATTAACTTTGCTAGTGATATTACATTATCCTAGTGAATTCATTATTGATTCATTGCTTGTACGTACAAAAGAAATCAAAACCAAAACTTTCTATCCCGTCAGAAAAGAAAACAAAAACATACTAACCACCCTCAATATTACTACGTTGCCTCTCAACTATTTTCAATGATTGAAATTTGTCTTTTAAAAGCTTATCACTTCGAAAATTACATTATACATTACTGTCCTTTAATATAATACAAAAATATGGAAGATGAATTTGATCTCAATCACAACAATTCCAATAATTTTTCAATTCAGACATCATTTTTTTTGCAAATTCCCATTGATATAAGGTACTATTTCATAACATATGTTACATCTCCAGCAGGAAAACTAACTACAATTAGGCTTAAGGTAGCTTCATCATATGGTGACTACCATATGGATTTGGGATCAGCTTACCATTGAACTACTCCTTGAGATGTGGCTTCCCAACCTAGTCTTCATAATCTGCAATTAGGTCTTCAGCATATTTACATTTTCTATCTATTCGATATGTATGTCTATAGGCTCCATATAAGCTTTGTCACAATGATTCTAAAACTTTCATAGGCAAATCCTTCATAGAGCCTCTCCAATCAAGTTCTCTTTTGGGGTAAAAATGCTAGACATTATTATATATGAGTCAAGAATTAGTGATATCCAAAACAGTTTCAAGATCATTCATACAAACACTATCAAGTCAAGTTCATAATACCAATGTGACATTGTACGCAACTTCCATAATTACAGAAAGGACAACGCTGAGACCGTGTCACGTTTGTTTTCTTTGGTAGTATCTTTTCTTTTGACTTCTTTGGCAACTTTAACCAAATATCTCATGTCAATATTATATATGTAATTGCTCTTCCAAATATATATTTTTTTAAATTTCACTAAAAAGAAAAATATCCTAACAAATAAATTCTTTAATTTACTCAAACATCATTTATAATTTTAAAAAATAAAAACTAATATCAAGTGATATTAATCCGTTAGTATCACGATTATTGTATAGTATAATTCTCTAAGTACTACTAAAAAATAATTACGCAAAAATGATAGGTCTAGAAAAGATACCTCCATTTCTATAGTTGTAAGATCGTAACAATGCAACAACATATATTACCATACCTAAAAAATAATCAAACACAGTACCATATAAAAAATAAGGAAAAGAGAGGTATAACTGAGATTTAGAGTTAACTTCACTCTTCTCCAATAATTTTTGTCCTATTTGGTTAAGATCACAAGTATTACTAACTTGATAACCTAAAAATGATACTCGTTAGAGCATTTTTTTCCCATTTGGTTAAGATCAAAAGTTTTACGTACTCTGCTCTTATACTTTGATACCAAACTTGTAAGTGTCGTAAATTTAGAATAATTTTCTTCCTTCAGGTGAGAAGAGGGCGCAAATTATGAAGTCTGGAAGATAGTGAATCACCCTCTTGAATAATAAAACATATGTGAAACTTTCCTCATATGAAGATTGTTAACCATCCAAATGAGTTAGTGATAGTTTTTATGAATACCTTACACTGTGGCTTGTTGAGCGTGTAAGTACTTTCTCTATAAATTGCACCCAGGTCTGCAAATGCTTGAAATATATCACAAATCAAATGCAGGAAATAACTTATATTTGCTGGATCATAACGACAAAAGATACCCAAGGAGAGTGGAGATAAACCTGATGCAATTCTATACATTGTATAAATTTAAGGGAATCCTCCTTAAGATAGCTCCACATAATACATTAAAAACCAAGAACCATAGCGGGGATGTACCCCGCAAGCCGCACATTTTTATACCATGTTTGGCAATCTCCCTTCTTCACGAAAGGGAGGCCATACCGAGTCTTGCCTCCGGGACGTGGTATCGGCACCGCGTCCTTTGGAATCTTGGCCTTAGCCTTTGCTTTTGCCTTGGGCTTGGCCGGTGCCTTACCCTTTTGCTTTGAGGAGGAAGGCTCGGCTTGAGGTTCTCTCCTCGGGCCCGCAGTAGATGAAGAACTCGCCTTTTGAGATGTGGCTACCATGGTACCTACACAAACACAAACATCAATGTTAGATGTATAGCTATGCACTAAAAACAATTCAAACAATATAGTTTTGATAGTATATAAATAAGCATCTCCATTCTTAATCAAACAATAAATAGAAAAGGAAATACATCAAATTAAAGCGCTTTTTGTTCTACACTATTTTTATAACTTTAAGTTCATTTATATATATATATATATATATATATATAAACCAAATCAGGTCTGAACGCCTTATATACTTTTATTATGAGGTAACTACATACATAAAAATCAATAAAATAATAAAAGTAATCAACAGTTTAACAGTATATATATATATATATACTTGCTTGATAAGGGAAAGAGAAGACCAACAAAAAAAGAAAGAAAGAAATAGACCTCAAGCAAGCCCTTGAGTTCCGCGGTCTAGCTTCACTAAATAGAAAATTCGATCAAAAAAAAGTGCTGCTCATGGAAGGTTTGACGAAGTGCCAGTACCATTTCATTTTGCATAGCCGTTTTTCACCGAGGGGGTGGATCGAAGCGATTGCAGCGAAGAATTGATCTGAAACCCTCTCTCGAGATTGCAATCCCTATCGAGTCGGGAAGGAAGGCAAATATGGCCTTAAGGGCTGGGATCACGAACGGGGATCCAGTTTCTTTAGTAGGAAATCAACGCGTTGAAAGATCTTGGACGCAACAAAGCTCTTTTCCTTTCTCATTGAAGTATGCAGCGAGGAATCGAAATCGCTCTCTCCAGGAGGTTGGCCGCCTATCCTAGATCTTCCCATTTCTGCCCCTACTAGTTTTGGGGCTTTGATTGGCAAAAGCGGTTTTCGCCTTCTAGCCAGCAGTTGTAAAAACGTCATAGAATTCATGATCGGCCAGGATCGGAAACTGAATAAGATTGAGGAGCGGGGTAAAACCATTCTCAGAAGGAGCAGGTGGCATTACCCCCATCACATTGGAGTTGACGGTCCCAGTCTTTTCTGTTTGCGTAGGAGTTCTTCCTCTTGCCTTTTTAGTTGTAGTTATAATTTTAGGCGGTTCTCGAAAAAAGACAGCGAAAAAAATTATCCCTAGAGTCGAGACTGATCGGTGGATAAGATCACCTCTTCATGACAAAAGGTGTACACGAATTCTGGTATGGCAGGAATACTGTCGACCATTACGAGCGCGCCTCAAAGCCAATCGTGAACTTTCCGACGCCCGCTAGAGCGGGGTAAGCAAACCGGCGATCTGCTTACTTTGAATAAAGAGAAAGAAAATAATAGATAGGCGAAAAGGCTTTACACAAGACCACAGAGCGAGAGGGTAAGCACAAGACCCTAGAATCGAAGATAATCGAAATCTCTCTGTAAAGTTTATTATACTCTTAAAGTATATTCTAAAGTAAAAGTCTTCTTAGTATTCAAATTTTTGACTTAAATTAATCAAATTCAAAATTTGATTCCGGACAAGTCTGTTCCTGCTTCGTTTTCGGTTCTGACCGGAGTTCTATCTCGGATCCACAGAATGACCTGCCCTTGCTTCTTGCCCATAGAGAGTTAGGATATTTTGTGAGCTCCTTCGCCTACCGACTTTGTTTTTGTTTTGTTTGTGGACCTCCCGGGATCAGAAGCAGAAGGCTAGGCACCGAGAAGCAATTTCTAGTAGGTTCCACATTTTCTCTTTCCATACTGCCCCAACCCTTCTTCAACAAGGGGAAGATAGGAGGGAATTCCCTTTTTCAAGGCCCCTAACTTTATTATTAATAAAGTTGCATGTATATTAATAATAATGTGACACACCATGAATGCTGTTGGGGACAGAGATGTATGCTCGACTACTAATCGGACCCAACCAACGTGAATGCCCAGATAGAATTTCAACGTGAGCAATGATTCAGGCATTTCTTTGTATTTGGTGCCATCATTAAGTGCTAAATAAAATCTAGTAGTGTACTAGCATGGGAGGTCGATGATATTTTATCAAAATATTAAGTTTTAAATGCTAAAAATTTGGAAACTTATCAATCAAAGTGCTAAATGTTATGTTCAAGCAATCCAAAATGTTCTGCCGCCAAAGCAGTTGAGATTCATGGATGAAGGGGATTTATAAGAAAAAAGATTACGACAGACGACATCTTTACCCTAAATCAATGAATGTGTGATGCTGTTTCCTCTACTTACATTTTATTATTTAATAATCATGGTTAATTACTATATTTTTTTATCTTAATTTTTTACTTAATCATAATAGACCATAATTTTAATGTAAAAACTATGAAGAATATTTGTTACAGTTGAAGAATATTTGAGCAGTCATACTTTTTTTAAAGATTTTTGACTTATCTTATGAATGGTATGTATCAAGTTTGGTTTATCACTTCTTCAAATTCAAAATAGAAGTTTGACTTTGTACATTTTGAAGCGGACATAATTTTCAAAAAATAACTTTGGTTTTGATAAAACATTTTTTTGATAAATTCCAACCTAACACAAGCGAAATGCATAAATTAATGCCACAAAGTCTATATATCCTTGTTATTGAGGTTTTTAACTAGAAACATACTAGTACTAGTTACTCCGTAGTTAAAAGATATTTGGGAATGTCCAACTGAACAATGTAACAATTGACATCCGCTACTTTTTGACCTTAGGTCTCGAACCATCACAATAGAAAGTCTTTCAATAACAAACGTTTTACTTCTATGTAGTGAACTTAATTAGTATTACAATTGAATTAGGCGGACCAACATACTAAATTTTACTTAATAATTTGATTTGAAGTGTGGAGACAAAGAGACAGCATAAGGTAAATGTCAATATCTAGCATTGTAGCAACTTTTTATCAAAGATTACATCATAAAGCTTACCAACACTAAAAAAAAATTCAAAGAAAAATAAAACATTCCAAGGACACAAGTGGATTTTCAAGTGATTCATCATTTCCACTTGTCGGTGGCCACTTGATTTCTCCATATTCATCATTTTTCTCCTCCTCCATCTTCCGGATCCGATCACCCAATTCGGATCTCACCCGACACGGCGACTTACCCGTTTTCCTTTCGGACGGACTCCGGCCTAAACCCGACCCGTATCCACCATTCTCCATTCTCATCGCTGGCGACCTCGACCTCCTACCGGAACACTCCCCATTATCCTTCCTCGCCACACGCGAGTCCCGACCCGACCCGGGTCTGACCCGACCTAGAGACGGGTCGGATCTTCTAGCTGGCGAATTCCCGACATTTCTCTCCCCGTGGAAAGAATGGTTCCGGGACTTCGCCGGCGACCTCTTTCTAACCTCAGTGTTCTCACTAAGAGTGCTACTACAAACCTCGGATACATTTTCAGAGAGATGATCATGATCAGGGTGGTTAAAATTCATGATGGGTTTCTTGAAAATGTGTTTTTCTAATTCCATATTATTGGAAATCTTGAGATCATTATCTGTAGTATAGTTTCTTGGTTTTTGTATAGTATTGGGAATTTCAGAGAGCACTTCTTTAACTGTTTCTTCTTGATCACTTTGTTGTGAAGAGTTGGATTTTATTTGAGCTGCTTTGTCATTGTTGTTACTGCTAACACAACAACCCATTTTTGGTAGTATTGGTAAAAGATTCTAATGGGTAAACTTAGAGACTATTTTGTTACTACTACATTGTGTAAACTGGTGGATATGGTGAAGCAAAGGGGTGTGTGGAGGGGGGGGGGGGGAAGAGAGTTTGAGATGACAAGTTTGGTGGTTGGGGGGGAAGAGTAGTGAGTGGTGAGTCAATGAAGTGAGAATTTGATGTGGAGGAAGAAATGGTTTCCTTTAATAGCAGGGGATGGACCAAAATATAAATATAAGTAAATGAAAAATAGTCCTCCTATGTCCTACCTTCATGTTAGTGATCCTTTCTAAGATTTATGATTTTGGATATGTTAATAGTAGTATTTTTGCAGATATTATAAGTGTTTTGAAATTTGTGGTGTTAATTATGTGTAATATTTTAGTGGTCATAAAAGTTTGTCAGATAAATTAAATGAAGGAATCCCTATAAAATTGTGAACCCGCTAAAGTTATCATATTTGTTTCATTTTATGTTACTCTATTTTCTTGATAGTCATTTTAATAAAATACTACTATAACTCATTTTTTAGTTTGGCAGTTAATTACAAGAAGCTTTCGTATAACCATAGAAAAACAGATAGTAGAAATATAGAAGGTGGGAATTGAACAAAGATAAGAGACAAAGAAGCAGCGAAATAGAAGAATTTGTCTCAATTTACAAGATCACAAAAGATGTTGGAAGGGGAAAGGAATCTCTTCTACTCAATTTTGCGTCATGTAAATGGAAGAATTCCTAGTAAGGCGATGCTCATTAATTGGCTCAATATAGCACGAATACATAACCGAAATCTAAAGTGAGTATCAGACGTGGAGTGTGATAAAAAAAATTAGAAGAAGTAGTAGAACAACAAGCGATACATATTAATTTATTTTTTTGATAATAAACAATTTTATGACCAAAACCAGTTTATAGCTCAAGAAGAAAAAAACAGAAACCAACTGAGAGGCAACAAGCGATACATATTTAAAAGATAATATAATTCATATATATTTATCTAGTATCATGCACAAATCATACAATACCAAGTAGAGTGTATGTAATCTATATATTAATGACAGATATGATCATTATATATTCATGTATTTGTAGATTTGATTATTCAAATTAAAGGTATAAACGACTTCTTACTTTTTCCTAATTCCATTATGAAGAAATGATTATTACTTATGTTCCATGACTAATGCTGCAATTGCTAAAAGAGCATGAGCATGTTGTTCTTGTTCTATCCACTAATTATCACATGTATAACCAGGGAACATATACATGTGAAATGTAAAAACTGGTGTAATGTGTCGATCCTAACATAGCCACCCCCCCACCCCACCCCGCAAAAAAAAAAAAAAAAATCGGAATCTTAATATTAATATAACTCATATGCCTTGTACATCCATTGGATATAGTAGTAGTTGTTTCACTTGTTTGGCATCTAATAAAATTCTTATTATTGCTATTTAGTCAGTTATACATACTACTATATGCTATTTATTATTTCATCTAAGTAGCCAACATTCAACAATGCTATTAAACGGAATTACTTGCAAGGTACTAGTATGATTGTGCGTATAATTTTACATTACTAATCATATGATATAAACTCTTTTTTCAAATAATAATGACTTGTCAAATAAAGATATAAAATTTTCTATATTCCTTGTCATTTTCTAGGTCATGTATTTTTTGCATATGTCTTTTTTTATCCTTTTAGTTAAAAAAGGATTTTAAATGCAAAAAAGAAGTCCCCAAAATTTTATTTCGTTTCCCTTCTCCACGTTCCCTTCTTCTTACACTCCGCTCATTGACATGACAAGAAAAGAAAATTTCATTCACGTGATTTTCATTAATATGACAAAGGGAACTCAAATTTTTTACTATTGAACTTTGGCTTGGATCGGTGGATTCACGTCTTCGATCTGATCTCATCTAATAAAAAGATACCAAATTCAGTTAATTCGTACGATGTTATGTTGATATCAATATAACCATACTAAATGGGTTGTGATCATGTCCAACTATGCGCTATAAAACGTATTAAGCATTTTCGATAAATATAGCTTTGTACTTAATTTTTGAGGTCGAATCCTACAGAGAATACGTTTCCTAACAATTAACCTAGCCAAATTATCTACCCAATCAACTTTGAGTGTGTATCTTTGGTTTGTTTATTTATACAAACTACTTAATAAGAAAGTAAATAACAAGTACAGAGAGATAGATTATATTAAATTAAGAGATGTGAAAATGAAACCTAGGATTAGTTTCCCCAACTCCTAAGTTGTGCTAAAGTATTATGTCATTAACTCCACTTGATTCCTCTATTGAACATGTGCTCCAAGTTTACAACTACCTACTTATGTTAAGTAATCATAATTTTCACTAATCAACTATACCTATTAACTAATGAAGATAAGCAGGACTAGTTATGGTTCACAGTAAGGATCAATAGTCACAATTCCTAGTAATCACAAGAAGAAATGAGACAATTAATTGGGGATCCTACCAATTAATAACAAGCAATTCATAAACAACATGGATAGGAAGAATTAACAAGGTTCACTCAAAACATAATAATTATCATCACACAAGCATGAGGACTGGTTCAATCAACTCTAAAATGAGTGATTTAGCCATTCATAGTCATATTCTAAGATAAGAATGAACTATAAGCATGTAAAAATTACTAGATACACATGGATTGATGAGGTAGAGCCTTGAATCTTGATCTTCTCTCTGTTTTTTTCCTCCTTTTCAGCCAAAAGTCCTATGCAGTACCTTGTCTGAGTTTCTAAGCGAAAAAGCAAGCTGCAGGATTCCATGCTACAGGCTCTACAGCGTGCTAGCACAACGTGTAGCACAGAGTATGGTATGCAAATTTCATGTTTTGTCCTTTCGTCCGGTCTTTGTTCGCACGATCCTCAGACTTCTGCTTAGACTTCAAAACCTTTGATTTCCACCAATTATACTCCAAAAATGCCTCGTATCATCAATGTAATCCCTACAACATAAAACACACCAAATGAGAGAAATTTTGTTCAAAGTATGATAAGATAACGCAATAGAAGCATGAACACGAGGCGAAAGTAAGTGAAATATAGCAATATCTAGCCTCGTATCAACCCACACACGTCTTGTATTAGAGCCAGTTTGGGTAAGTTTAAAGTGGCTTAAAAGTACATATGTGCTTATAAGCCCATTGATGGGTGTTTGGTAACTCAAAAAGTCATGGGCTTATAAGCACTTATGTGCTTAAAATAAGTCAAAAGTGAGAAGTTGGAAAATCACAACTTCTCAAAAGTAATTTATAAGCAATTTATGGCGTATAAGCTACTTAAAATAAGCTCACTCAAACGGACGCGTAGTCGCAACCTAGACTCAACTATCAAAGTAATATTCGTTATATGGTCCAACCTTTGAAATTAACCTTACAATCCAATAAACGAAAGACACCTTGATAGTTAAATTTTGAACTTACATCCTTTTGGCTTGTAATTTTTCTCTTTCACTTTATGCTAGTGCAAAATTTGCCTAAGCTCACAACGAATTCTCTTTCGAGTTTATCCATCAGCGAATTGTGTGTAATTATCTATTGAACGTACTAACTCTAATTCTGGAGTAACAAAGGCTTTTATTTCCTTTGGGAAGTGAGAACATTGTTTGGAATGACTGTCATATTGGAAAATTCCGTATAGTAGTGTTTAATTGACAAAGTTTACCAACCACTCACAAGAACAATTCCAAGATCTTCCACAAAATTAAGGTTTTAGCCTATTGACCTGATCTTCTTAAAAAAGAGAACATTGCACGAACAAAGTCCGATCTAAGTTAAATTGACTATCTATATATTCTCCCCAATCTCCTTGTTTTTTTTTTTCACTTCAAAATCAAGATTTTATTACCACTGATTTGAAATTACATTGAAGATGGGGAGCTTGGCCTGACCTTCTTTAACAAAATTTGGCTTGCCATTCCAGCCAGATTGCTTGCTAATGATATCAGCTTGAAAAAGAAAACTACAACAGTGGTAATAAATTTGAAATACTTCAAGGAGGATCAGAAGTGAAGTCATTTGGTCTTCTCTTCTTGCCTCTGAATGTAGGCAGATTCCATCTATCTGCATTTATCAAGCCTCTAACTTGTCTTGGCAAAGAGTTAAAGCTTGTATAAATATGTACTTGATCAGTTCTACAACTCAGAGAAGCCAATCTATCTGCAACTTGGTTAGCTTCTCTGAAGCAGTGTTTAATATGCAATCCACGTCTTCACATTAGTTGTCTAATCTCATTTATACTATGAAAAAAAATACTGTATTTTCAGACCGACATATTCCGACCGAAAGTTGGTTGAAAGCCTTTATCCGACCACTGCGTTCGGTTATTTCAATTAATTTATATTAAATAATTTTTTTTAAAACGGCCGACGCAGCGGTCGGACCATAATTAAATATTAGTTTTTTAAGACATCCGACTGCTGCGGTCGGACCCCGTTAAACTAAACACAGGCAAACCCATTTTCCCCTCTTTCTCTCTTTCCCCCCTCTCTCTCTCTCTCTCTTACTAAAAAATAAATACAGGAATCATAAAAAATTGGTACAAATATCAAATCAACCAAGTTTTTATCTCAAATCTCTTCCTCTACAAATTGGTAAATTTATTTTTCATTGTTTTTCTTCTCATTTTTTTCCAAAATTGCAAACCCTAACTTTTTCACCCAATTTTCTAGTTCTTTCATCTATCAAAGTGGGGCAATAGTAAATCAATGGTGGTGAAATTCGGCCGATGAGGTGAGTTTTCTGGCGGCGGAGCAATTTTTTTTTTTCATTTTCTGCTCGATTTTTTTTTTTTCAATTTTTGAATTCTAGTTTATGAAATTAAACTGACATACTATTTTTGTTTAGTGCTTATTATTACATGTATTTTCTTACACACTATGCCTTTTGCATTTATATGCTTTAAAGGTGTAATCTTTGTGTGTCTTTATGGGTAAGTATATTGATTTTGGCGGCAAAAATTGATTTTTTTTAGGTTTGTTCTTTTATTTATTGTGTTAAAATATTGATGATAACTGGCTATGACAAAGTCACTAGATTAAATTGAATTTTTCTATTTTGGAGCTAACTTTGTATAGAGGACAATATATTTTTAAATTATATATAGATTTATGTCTTTCAATTTAAGCATGTATATTTGGTTTTTATTGATTGAGAGGTGAATTTGTAGAGTAGAGTTGAATGTGACGGATGAGTCAAATAAGACACACAATAGCTTGTTAAGTTGCGTGATGAACTCGTTTTAAAGTTTCTATTATAAAATTTATTGGAGGTAATCTAGTGTAATAACCTTTTTTGTTTAAGTGGTGTATTCATTGTTCACACATTGTAAATTTCATCAAACAAGTAGTGAGTACTAATTTTGAAAAAGAAACAGTCTTGATACTACTAATGGACTTTGAAAAAAGAAATAATCTTGATGCCTTTTGGTTAGTAGTTGGGTTGAACTAGTATTCTTGGTCAAGTTAGGATTAGTTTTGAATTGTGGGTTGAAGTTAATAAGATATTGCTTCTACTATTGATAGAATAGAAAAAAAATAATTTTATGTTTGATCTTACTTGTTTTATATTTATTTTTTACGGATAATAATGAAATGAATTACTCCAATTAATTATAGATAAGTAAATAGTTTTAATAGCAAATGAGAAGTGTTATTAATTATTAAACGATAATCCTAGAGTACAAATTAGTTAGTAATATAAATGTAATAGCCAAATGTGAACATGACTTAGATATAATACTACTAATATTAGTAAGTTGTACAATTACTTAATCTTTTTCAAATTGGTAGTGTTTTATAATAAATTATTTTTTATTATATTTGAAATTTGCAATTGGTAGTGATGGAATATTGAAGTCGTAGTTGGATGTATAATAGAAATAATCCCGGACGATGGGGGATGAGGAATGAATTTGCAGTATGTGTTCGAAAATTTATTGAAAAGGCGAAAACACTTGATGATTTTATAAGACATGGCTAGATTAAGTGTCCTTGTGAGAAATGCAAGTGCACAAAAGGACAAAATTTGGTAGATGTTGAAATGCATCTTTATAGGAGGGGTTTTATGCCAAATTATTCTGTTTGGATTCATCATGGAGAGTCTGGTGATATGGGCAGTGATGTAAATTTTCAAAATGCTTATGGTGGTAGGAGTAGTCCATTTGTGGAGAATGATCTTGATAATTATCAAATGAATGATATGGTTAATGATGCTTTTGGGATGTACCCAGAGGAGCCATCCCAACCAGGTACATCGCGTTGACTCCTGTTTTGATGATTACGATTAACTCCCTGTATTTAATAGCTAACTTATTCTATCTTCTATCCTAGGTTTTCCAGCCGAATGAAATCTGAAAGAAAGGAGTTCAAGATGCTTCCCAGTGATATTTATGGTAAAGGAATCAGTGCATGCCAATCAAGGAAAGAGTTCACACTGGAGTATCTTTTCTTATCCCCAGCTGCATCAATCAAGGATTCTAGCCGTTAAGTGATGCTGCCAATAGAGGAAAAAAGTTCCAGAAGAATCAAGATTAATCAAGGCTCCAAGATCTATGGAGAGAAATCAGGACTCCAAAAGCTCTTAACCTTATTCTCTAAAAGAAAAACTCAAACCTTTTAGAAGATCAAATCCCTTGGGTCAATATCTCTTCATAATGGAGATCAGCTCTACGCCATCAAAGGAATCACACTGGACAGCTGTACAATATAAGACGCTGCTGCAACTATATATACTGAGACATCCCTCCTTCGTAGATCACGCAACCTAAACCTTTCTAGCATTCTCTTTTAAAGTCTTGAAACATTGTAATCTTAAGTGTTTACTACTGTACAAGAAAAAGAAAAGAGAGTTCAGAGAAAAATGAAGGTTATTGTTGAGTGAGATGGTTAACTGTGAAACCAACAGTGAATCGTTTGTGGTGAGCGAAGAGACAAAAACCATAAGTGTGTATCGTTGGTAGTGAACGAAGGAAAACCATCAAGTCTGCACCTTGAAGAAAGTAAGAGCTGGAGAGATAACTCCCTTGCGACCCAAGGGGACTGGATTAGGAACCACATTGGTTCTGAACCAGTATAAAAATCGATTGTGTCATTTACTTTCTGCATTTAAATTTACTGTTCTTCACTGCTTCAGATCTAGTCGGCTTAGTAGTCGACTGAAACTAAAATAAAAGATTAAAAATATATAATTCACCCCCCTTTTATATCATCAATTGGTATCAGAGCAGGTCTCACACATCTTTGTGTTTTGCTTTGCAGCAAGTGAGAAAATATCATGTCTGGACGTATTGTCACTGGGGCTCTACTTCAAGAGGGAACTTCAATTTCTCGACCTCCCTACTTCAATGGGCAACATTTTAGTCATTGGAAAGTAATAATGGGAACACTCGTAAAATCCATTGATTTTAAAGTCTGGCCTGTCATTACCAAAGGGTCATATGAGATACCACTGGACAAAGGCAAGAAACTTAAGGGGCAAGACTCAAAAATACCTTTTGATATTGATGACTACAATGATGAGCACAGAGAGATCATTCATTTGAACTCTAAAGCTCAAAATCTCTTATACAATGCTATCAGTGGTGAAGAATATGAAAAGATCACTAGCTGTAAACAGCAAAAGAGTTGTGATAAATTAGTTGTTACTTATGAAGGTACAAGCAAAGTAAAGGAAACTAGAATCAACCTTCTTGTTCATGAATATGTATTATTCCAAATGAAAGAAGGATAAACTATTGAGGATATGTTTGCTAGATTCAGCAAAGTTGTTGGTGACCTTAAGTCTCTTGGTAAGATCTATACCAGTTGCGAACAACTTAGAAAAATACTGAAAAGACTACCAGTTGTTTGGCAATCCAACGTGATTAACATTGAAGGAGGAGACCTTAATTCTCTCTCATATGATGAACTTCATGGAGACCTTATTGCTTTTGAAAACACTCACCTTCAAAGAAAATCACAGACTATCAAAAAGAAGAAAGAGGTTGCTTTCAGTATGGAGAACACAGACCTTCCAAGCGACAATGATGAAATTGTAGAAGAATGGGCCTTGATGTCAAAGAACTTATGCAACCTTTTGAGAAGAAACAGACAAAGAGGGAAGCCCAATTTCAACTCTCGCGGAAATACTTTAAGCAATGATCAAGATAAAAATGATGGGCGATGTTATGAATGTGGCAAGTATGGTCACATTGTAGCTATCTGTAATGAGGCTAAGAAGAAGCAGCCTAAGAACAATTACAAAAAGAAAGCATTATCTGCATGGAGTAATGAAAAAGGATCAGAAAATTAAGAAGAAGCAAACATATGTTTCATGGCTGAAGCTGAATCAAGCAAGGTAAGTATCTACAACCCTGATAACTGCAATACCTTGCAAGAGGATCTAAATTCTGCATTAGTTGAAATGAAAAGCATTTGAATGAATCTGTCAAAACTAAAGAAAGAAAAGGAAGACAGGAACCTTAAACTGGATGTTTGTGAAATTGAGAGAGACTTCCTTCAACAAGAAGTCCAGGACTTACAATTTAAATTAAATGCTTCGAGGAAATCTACTATTCATAGTTCAGTTAGGTCTAACACAACTCCCCTCTCTCCAACATCAGTTGAAGCTATCCCTGGCAGTTTGCGATTCACTAGTAGTGAGTCGACTAAAATAGAAACTGAAATGAAATCTCCTATTATTTGTTATTATTGTGGTAACCCAAGACACACCAGCTCTAGATGCATATTAGCAAGAGCTGATAAAAGTAAATGGAAATGGATTCCTAAAATATCCTTGAACTCATATATAGCTAACCAAACAGGACCCAAGACCACTTGGGTACCTAGACATGAGTAGCAATCTATTTTGCAGGAACACCTCGACAAAAAAGCTTGCAAGGAAAAATGGATTCTTGATAGCGGGTGTTCCAAACATATGACTGGTGACAAATTTTGGTTCAAATCAGTCACTAGCATAGATGGTGAATTAGTCAAATTTGGAGACAATGGAAAAGGAATAATTTACTCAGCATCAGTCAACTATGTGACTCTGGATACCAGGTAAGATTTGGATCTTCAAAATGCACTATAAATGACACATCTGGAAATGAATTTCTTACAGGATCTAGAGATAACAACATATACAAACTAAATGATGTTCAATTGATATTTAGTCATATATTTTTAACCCATGTTGCATCTGATCCATGGCTATAGCATAAGAAATTAGGACATGCACGTATGCATTGTTGAACCCCAAAAATTAACCCCTAAGGGCTAAATTCCGGAATATCAACGGGATAGACTAACTCTTTTGGAGTTTTTGGAGTCGCCACCCAATTTAAGGAACACAGGGAATCAAATAAGAAAATGCGTGCAAAACTCCATTTTTGAAAAAAAAAAAAGGCAGTCTTTTCAGAGATTCTAGGTAAGAGATTTTGTTAATTTCGAAAGAAGGTTTTTTAAGGCACTTCGGAAATTCCGTAACATACAGTTAATCCGACAGGTTTCCAAATATTTACAAGTGCGCTTTTCTTGCGAAAGAATTATTTAAAAATAGTAATAAATAATAATAGTAATAATAATAATAATTAATCGAATAAAAGCTTATTTGCAAAAATATTTTTTACTTGCACGCATTTGCTAAGATGGCCTCAATTTGCGATAAATAAAACAACAACTCCAAAATTAAAGGCAATAAACATAAAGCAAATAAATAACTCAAACAATCACTATTTATTCATGAATAAATGATTCTACAAAATATTCAATTATTCTAATAGGAAATCTTATTAATATGCCAATTTCTAAGGGACAGGGAAAAAGATAAGAAGTTTAGAAAAACCCGGAAAATGACTAACTCGCAGGAGCCTTGAATTTCCTACGTTTTCTAAAGGGTCTCATTCTTGAATGCTTGAGCTCAAATTCAATCCCAAATGACTCCAATGCAATGGACTATCCCATTTGTGATTTAGCCAAACTCGTCCCAAGTTGTCCATGCCAAATGTACCTCGCAAAAATATAAAATGAGTTAGTATGACAATAAAGTAAAATAAATAAATATATAATAATAATAATAATAATAGTAATAGTAAAGTAAGGGATTTTATTTTTGTAAAGTTTAGGCTCAGGTTTGTATGATGGGTCGAATAGAGGCTAGGGACGTCGGTACGGCTGCAAACACGCGGGCCGGTCATGTTGCCATACCAAGTACCTGTCACGTTACTCTATTCGACTTGCTTTGCATTAAAGTGCATACATTCATCATCGCCTATTTATTTTATTTTTCGGGACACGTAAAGGACAATTCATAAATAACGGTGTGGGATTATTTTGGCCTCCAATCGTCATTGGCAGTAGTATCTGTTCAAATCAGTCCTTAGCCTCAAATAAATTATTTTTCATAGGCTTAAAGTATAGTATCATGTTCGAGTCAGTCTTAATATCCTGTAATAGATGAAAATTTATCCGAGTAGATCCATGCACTCAGAAATCCAGTAGACACATAAACCAGTGCAACAACATAGAATCAATGGCGCTGCAAATCTCCATAGCCAAAACATCAGAAACGTTTCACCATAATAGTCATACAACCATGTCCCTCGGTCTAAAAGAAAAAGCTTAGAAACCATCAAAAGAGAACCAAAAAGCCTTGTCAAAACAAAATCTCAACTAGGAACCAGTCAATTCCCAAAATTTGTTAACAGATCTGCGAGTCAAAGAGTTAAACAAGATTCAAAAGCAAACAGTAAACCAAGTTCCAAAATAAAGAGAGTTGGAGGGCATGAGCAAAGGCAGCCAGGCAAATTCTCTGGCGAGGCAAACGGTGGCAACAGTGAGCGTTGCTCATCGAAATCCTATCAAATTTCAAGCGATTCAATAGTAGCAACATGCGATATAACAAACAAATGAATGAAGGAGGAGGGCGACTGCCTAACGGATCTCCGATGGAGATTCCGGCGATCTTCACCGGCGTCGCTTCAACTTCTCCTTTCCTTTATCTGATTCAGGAGCAAAACATAAGCAAAGAAAACAGAAGATGGGGTCTTGGGATTTTCCGATCTAAACTTCGATTCCTTTTCTCTAATTTTATTGATGCGTTACTGGTGGGGTTGTGTGTAATGGGTGTGTCTGTATATTTTTTATATCTATTGTAGTGTGCCTCTGTGTAAATCAGTCTGTGTGTTGAAGTATGTATCGGCCGGTATATATGAGGGTGGTGGGTGTTAAGGTTTTTTAGAGAGTAGTTGTAAAAGGAAGATGGTGATGGATAATCGAATGGGGTTTAGGGTTTTAGGATTTATAGGGGTGAGGATAAGGGTTTTTAGAATTGGGCTAGGAAAAATGGAAAGTGTGTACTACGTAAATAGATCTGGACTTAAAATGAAGAACAATTATGGCCCTTTTCCCCTTAAAATTATGAACTTAATTTATCCTAAAAATTAACCTTATTTTAAAAATAATTAGACGTTAATTGAAAATTCTGGGGCAAAATTGGGTATCAACATGCATCTCATTTCAAAATTAGCTTAAAAGGACTTATTCATTGGACTCCCAAAACTAAACATTTCAAAAGATCATATTTGTGATGCATGTCAACTAGGCAAGCAAATTAGATCATCCTTCAAATCAAAAGATATTGTTAATACATCAATGCCTCCCCAACTTCTGCATATGGATATATTTGGCCCTACCAAAACAACTATCATTGGAGGTAAAAGGCACGCATTTATTATTGTTGATGATTACTCTCGCTCTACTTGGGTTATTTTTCTATCTCATAAAGATAAAGCTCAAAAGAATTTTGAGTTCTTTTGCAAGAAGGTTCAAAGAGAAAAGGGATACTTCATTACTGCCATAAGGAGTGACCATAGTGGAGAATTTAAAAGCAAAGCTTTTGAGTCCTTCTGTAATGAGCAAAGAATATCGCAAAACTTCTCTTCTCCCACAACTCCCCTGCAGAATGGTGTAGTGGAACGAAAAAATAGCACCTTGCAAGACATGGCAAGGACCATGTTACTGGATCAATCTCTACCAACCAAATTCTGGGTAGAAGCTATCAGCACATCATGCCACATTCTTAACAAGTGCTTCATTCGTCCCATCCTGAAGAAAACCCCATACGAACTCTGAAAAGGTAAAAGACCTAATATCATCTACTTCTATCCATTTGGATGCAAATGTTTTATACATAACAACGAGAAGGACAATCTCAGTAAGTTTGATCTTAGAAGTGATAAAAGTATTTTTCTTGGCTATTACACTAGTCGTTCTTATAGGATACTTAATAAACGTATATTATCAGTAGAAAAATCTATGCACATTGTATTTTTGATACTAAACAAGTTTTTGAGAAAGATGGAACTGCAGATATTGAGCTATTAAATTCAGGGAATCCATCCTCAAGTACTGAAAATCTCATCCAGTTGACTAAGGAATTCTCTGAGGCGAATGATGAAAATTAAAATAAGTCGACTGAAGATTCTTCTGCAGTTGTTCCAAATGAGTGGAAAGGCGAACCTGGCTATCCTCACAAATTTACCATTGGAGATCCTCGAGAAGGAATGAAAACAAGAGGCTCCTTAAAACAAAATGAAAATCTTGCCCTCATCTCTCAAATTGAACCCAAGAAAATTGAAGAAGCACTAAATGATGACGGTTAGGTAAAGGCTATTGAAGAGGAGTTGACTCAATTCGATAAAAATTAGGTATGGACTCTTGTCTCTAAACCACAAAATGCATCTATCATAGGTACAAAATGGGTCTCACTACAAGAAAAACTGCTTTTAAGGACGACTGGTCCTTATAAGTCAGATTCTGGTCCTTAAAAGGAAATAGCGATGGGAAAAACTGGTCGTTGCTCTATCCTTAAAGGCTCCATGGTTAAAGGTCTATAGCGACGAGATTTAGTCACTGGTCGTTAATGAGATTTTACGACCAGTAAATTTCTGGTCGCCAGAATACCGTCAGAGACCATATTTCTGGTCCCTAAACATATATAACTGGTCTATACAATCTTTTAGAGTTGGTCCTAGAAGGTGCTTTGGGACAATAAATCTGGTCCATAAATAAATATACTCATCAAATCTATTATTTTTACAAATAATATAGATGCAGTTTCTTGTAAATAATCAAATGTACAACATACAAAATTATCAATCGAATAGAGGCTAGGGACGTCGGTACGGCTGCAAACACGCGGGCCGGTCATGTTGCCATACCAAGTACCTGTCACGTTACTCTATTCGACTTGCTTTGCATTAAAGTGCATACATTCATCATCGCCTATTTATTTTATTTTTCGGGACACGTAAAGGACAATTCATAAATAATGGTGTGGGATTATTTTGGCCTCCAATCGTCATTGGCAGTAGTATCTGTTCAAATCAGTCCTTAGCCTCAAATAAATTATTTTTCATAGGCTTAAAGTATAGTATCATGTTCGAGTCAGTCTTAATATCCTGTAATAGATGAAAATTTATCCGAGTAGATCCATGCACTCAGAAATCCAGTAGACACATAAACCAGTGCAACAACATAGAATCAATGGCGCTGCAAATCTCCATAGCCAAAACATCAGAAACGTTTCACCATAATAGTCATACAACCATGTCCCTCGGTCTAAAAGAAAAATCTTAGAAACCATCAAAAGAGAATAAAAAAGCCTTGTCAAAACAAAATCTCAACTAGGAACCAGTCAATTCCCAAAATTTGTTAACAGATCTGCGAGTCAAAGAGTTAAACAAGATTCAAAAGCAACAGTAAACCAATTTCCAAAATAAAGAGAGTTTGAGGGCATGTGCAAAGGCAGCCAGGCAAGTTCTCCGGCAAGGCAAACAGTGGCAATAGTGAGCATTGCTCATCGAAATCCTATCAGATTTCTAATGATTCAACAGTAGCAACATGCGATATAACAAACAAATGAATGAAGGAGGAGGGCGACTGCCTAGCGGATCTCTGATGGAGATTCCGGCGACCTTTGCCGGCGTCACTTCAACTTCTCCTTTCCTTTATCTGATTCAGGAGCAAAACATAAGCAAAGAAAACAGAAGATGGGGTCTTGGAATTTTCCGATCTAAACTTCGATTCCCTTTTTCTAATTTTGTTGATGCGTTACTGGTGGGGTTGTGTGTAATGGGTGTGTCTGTATATTTTTTATATCTATTGTAGTGTGCCTCTGTGTAAATCAGTCTGTGTGTTGAAGTATGTATCGGCCGGTATATATGAGGGTGGTGGGTGTTATGGTTTTTTAGAGAGTAGTTGTAAAAGGAAGATGATGATGGATAATCGAATGGGGTTTAGGGTTTTAGGATTTATAGGGGTGAGGATAAGGGTTTTTAGAATTGGGCAAGGAAAAATGGAAAGTGTGTATTACGTAAATAGGCCCGGACTTAAAATGAAGAACAATTATGGCCCTTTTCCCCTTAAAATTATGAACTTAATTTATCCTAAAAATTAACCTTATTTTAAAAATAATTAGACGTTAATTGAAAATTCTGGGGCAAAATTGGGTATCAACATGCATCTCATTTCAAAATTATCTTAAAAGGACTTATTCATTGGACTCCCAAAACTAAACATTTCAAAAGATCATATTTGTGATGCATGTCAACTAGGCAAGCAAACTAGATCATCCTTCAAATCAAAAGGTATTGTTAATACATCAATGCCTCCCCAACTTCTGCACATGGATTTATTTGGCCCTACCAAAACAACTATCATTGGAGGTAAAAGGCACGCATTTATTATTGTTGATGATTACTCTCGCTCTACTTGGGTTATATTTCTATCTCATAAAGATAAAGCTCAAAAGAATTTTGAGTTCTTTTGCAAGAAGGTTCAAAGAGAAAAGGGATACTTCATTACTGCCATAAGGAGTGACCATAGTGGAGAATTTGAAAGCAAAGCTTTTGAGTCCTTCTGTAATGAGCAAAGAATATCGCAAAACTTCTCTTCTCCCAGAACTCCCTAGCAGAATGGTGTAGTGGAACGAAAAAATAGCACCTTGCAAGACATGGCAAGGACCATGTTACTGGATCAATCTCTACCAACCAAATTCTGGGTAGAAGCTATCAGCACATCATGCCACATTCTTAACAAGTGCCTCATTCGTCCCATCCTGAAGAAAACCCCATACGAACTCTGAAAAGGTAAAAGACCTAATATCATCTACTTCTATCCATTTGGATGCAAACGGTGTGGGATTATTTTTCGGGACACGTAAAGGACAATTCATAAATAACGGTGTGGGATTATTTTGGCCTCCAATCGTCATTGGCAGTAGTATCTGTTCAAATCAGTCCTTAGCCTCAAATAAATTATTTTTCATAGGCTTAAAGTATAGTATCATGTTCGAGTCAGTCTTAATATCCTGTAATAGATGAAAATTTATCCGAGTAGATCCATGCACTCAGAAATCCAGTAGACACATAAACCGGTGCAACAACATAGAATCAATGGCGCTGCAAATCTCCATAGCCAAAACATCAGAAACGTTTAACCATAATAGTCATACAACCATGTCCCTCGGTCTAAAAAAATGCTTAGCAACCATCAAAAGAGAATCAAAAGCCCTGTCAAAACAAAATCTCAACTAGGAACCAGTCAATTCCCAAAATTTGTTAATAGATCTGCGAGTCAAAGAGTTAAACAAGATTCAAAAGCAAACAGTATACCAAGTTCCGAAATAAAGAGAGTTGGAGGGCATGTGCAAAGGCAGCCAGGCAAGTTCTCCGGCAAGGCAAACAGTGGCAATAGTGAGCATTGCTCATCGAAATCCTATCAGATTTCTAATGATTCAACAGTAGCAACATGCGATATAACAAACAAATGAATGAAGGAGGAGGGCGACTGCCTAGCGGATCTCTGATGGAGATTCCGGCGACCTTTGCCGGCGTCACTTCAACTTCTCCTTTCCTTTATCTGATTCAGGAGCAAAACATAAGCAGAGAAAACAGAAGATGGGGTCTTGGGATTTTCCGATCTAAACTTCGATTCCCTTTTTCTAATTTTGTTGATGAGTTACTGGTGGGGTTGTGTGTAATGGGTGTGTCTGTATATTTTTTATATCTATTGTAGTGTGCCTCTATGTAAATCAGTATGTGTGTTGAAGTATGTATCGGCCGGTATATATGAGGGTGATGGGTGTTAAGGTTTTATAGAGAGTAGTTGTAAAAGGAAGATGATGATGAATAATCTAATGGGGTTTAGGGTTTTAGGACCTATAGGGGTGAGGATGAGGGTTTTTAGAATTGGGCTAGGAAAAATAGAAAGTGCGTATTGCGTAAATAGGCCAGGACTTAAAATGAAGAACAATTATGGCCCTTTTCCCCTTTAAATTATGAACTTAATTTATCCTAAAAATTAACCGTATTTAAAAACTAATTAGACGTTAACTGAAAATTCCGGGACAAAATTGGGTGTCAAACAGCTGCCCCTCTTTACCTGAAAAGGATGAAAGAGTTTTCTAGGTAAAGAAAAGTCACGACCCAACCTAGGGCCGCGACGGATCACCGACACTAAGTGCCGATCATCGCTAATCCTACTAATAATCTATGAATTATAGAGATGAGCTGGCAACCTTGTTATGAATACATACATATTTACTGAAAACATAAAGTCTGGAAAGATGACAAGGCTATCACACGCTAATATACATAACATATTGACTGCACCACACACGGACATATCTACAGGCCTCTAAGAGTGCTGAACTGAATATACAAAAAACGGGACAAGGCCCCGCCATACTGAAATTGGCTGACTGTACACATACCAAAAGATAAGTAACTCTGAGAGTAAGCAGAGTGACTCCAATAGCTGATAGGTGTCCTACTAACGTGGTCCACGCATTGATCTATCTGCACCTGCGCGGTATAAAACACAGCGCCCCAGAAAAGGGCGTGAGCACGATATGTACCAAGTATGTAAGGCATGAGCATATAATATATCATAGTTGAATGAAACCGTAAGGCTGGAATATAAATATGTAAATATGAGTTGGACCATAGCAATATAGCTGAAAATCTGAGGAACGTACTAAACATGATCTGAATATAAACTGAAGTCTAGCTGAATCTAAAACTGAAGACTGAGCTGAACTATACTGATAAATAACTGTAATATGACTGATAACTGGTAACTAGAAACTGGAACTGATAACTGTCAACTGATCCTGACACTGAGAACTGGTGGCTGATAATTGAGAAATGATAACTGGTACTGAGCTAAAACTGAACTGCTGTCTGAACTGGTACCTGTCTGGTGTTATGGGCTATATCCCCCAAAATCAGGTAACTGAACATCTGAACTAGTACCTGTCTGGTGTTATGGGCTGTATCCCCCCAAATCAGGTAACTGAAAAACTGAACTAGCCTCATGTATAATCATGCAGTGCATACTGTGGCTATATACGCGTATATAACAAACCTGGCGGGTGTTATGGGCTATGTCCCCCTCAGCCAGTAATATCTAGTCTCTCTGGTATGAGTGTGTGAATGACACCCGGTCACACTAGGTGTTTCAACTCCCGCCTGAACTAGAGAGGCTGTATCCCCCAGACGGGTAGTATCACACGCCACCGGACTGTGTGTCCAATGGCCAGCCTCTATGGGGGACTCCAAATCACACATAATATGATCACAATATAAGCATAACTATGTATGAGGCATAACACATGTGGATACAATATATATGGACTCAAAGGAATGATAAGAAAACTCTGGATGGAATTATAGACACAACCTGAAACTTAGAATTTGTCCAACTCTTTGACTTTTATAAAAATTTCGGCAGAGTTTCCTCTGAAACTAGATGATCCTAAAAAACAGAACCAGCACTATACTATACACGGGAATGGATACCTGATTAAGCCGATAACATAAACGTGTTAAACGGATAACAAGATGAGACAACTGGATGACATAACAAATCCGCAGATAAAATGTCTGGACAGCACCACTGTCCAGATTTTCAACCTAATTTTCAGAGTGTAGATCAAAGTTATAGACTTCATAGTCTTGATGAAAGTTGTAGATATATGTTTTAGGATTCTGGGGATTCTTAAAGTATCTTAATATCAATTTTTTACAAGGAGTTATGATCAATATACTAACAGCTGTCCAAAGATCAAAATAATTTTCCAGATTTTGAAACGTTTTGTCTTGCTGATTCGGACGTCTTTCACCTTGGATTTTAGTATCAAATTAAGTATATACGAGGTTTTCTTGATACCATACAAGTTTCTCACAAGAAAAACTAAGTTTAGAACTAGGAAAATCTTCAAAAGCTAAAAGATACATGTCTTGCCAAAAGAAAGATTTAGTCTTACATACCTTTGATGCTTCTTGCTTCTAAACCTATTTCCTTTGAATTCAACACCTTCTAAAGCTTAAAAAAACTATAATACAGCATTTGGGTACTTTACTTAGCCATGAAGTAATTCTAAAACTCAAGCTATAGACGAAATTGAAGGTAGCATAACGTTACCTTAATCGCGTAGAGCGTTTTGACGCAATCTGTCTTCAATTTCGAGTTACGATTGGCGTCCTTCTTTCAAAATCATAAACGTGGCTTAATACTTCATTGAAGCACTGTTTATATTGTGTATTTTCTGGAAATAACGAAAAGGAAGACATGTTTTCCTTTTATACTTGAAACATTTCAGTTTTAGTCCTCTTTTGCATTTATGTCCCTTTTTCTGGCCTGACTTCTGATGCTCATATCTTCTTATCCAGATATTATATGAACAAACCATCAAAAGTTTTGGAAACTACACTCCAAGACGTTCAATTTGGTATATGATATGTCCCCAAAAGACCTCATTAGTACACGAAATTAATTGCTGAAAAGGCTCTGTTACAAGGCAATTCCTTAGTCGGTTTTTCCGTAACTTAAATCCGATTTTCTCAATTTTTATATTCAATATATAAACATCTTATATGGTAATATTATCACTTTAAACTCACTTAAATCATTCTTAACTTGTCTTTAGAATGATATACGTCACTTTAGACATACGGGGTGTAACAATTTTCCCCCATTAGGAACATTTGTCCTCGAATGTTAAATGAAGTATATAGAAGCATTAAGCAACGATATATTACATACTTGAAGTAATGAAGAGATGTGCATATTTGGCTCTCATGTCATTTTCATCTTCCTAAGTTATTTCATCTACATTATTGCTTTGCTATAGCATCTTAACTAAAAGAATGTCTTTCGTCCTTAGTCGACGAATCTATCTATCTAAAATTGCAACTGCCACCTCTTCATAAGTCAACTGCTTTATGATCTGAACATCATCTATTGATACAACTTTAGAAGGATCTCCGACATATTTTTCTGAGCATGGAAACATGAAATACTGGATGGACCTCCTGAAGGTCTGCTGGAAGGTCTAATTTGTAGGCAACACACCCAACTCGCCTGATAACCTGATATGGATCAATGAATCTAGGGGTAAGCTTGCCATTCTTTCCAAATCTCATAACGCCTTTCACAGGTAATACGTTCCGGAATACCCAATCGCCAATCTGAAATTCTAAATCTCGATGTCGGTTATCTGCATAGGACTTCTGTCTGCTGCTAATAATCTTTCCCTGATCAACTTGACTTCATCAACTGCCTTTTGGATTTAATATGGTCCTATTTATTGAGACTCGCCAACCTCAAACCATCCTATAGGAGACCTGCATTTGCGCCCATACAAAGTTTCATATGGCGCCATCTGTACGCTAGAATGATAGCTATTATTATATGCAAACTCTATCAACGGTAGATGATCACTCCAGCTGCCTCCAAAATCTATTACACAGGCTCTAAGCATATGTTCTAATGTCTGAATGGTCTGCTCAGCCTGTCCATCCGTCTGGGAATGAAATGTTGTACTCAGATTCACCTGTGTCCCTGAACCTGTCTGGAACGATCGCTAGAAATTAGCTGTAAACTGGTGCGCCCCTGTCTGAAATAATAGATACTGGAATACCATGTAGGCGCACTATCTCTATGATATAAATTCTGGCATAATCCTCTGTTGTATAATGTTGTTCTAACAGGCAAGAAATGAGCTGATTTAATAAGCATGTCAACTATAACCCAAATAGAGTCATACATGCTCCGCGTACCGGGTAAAGTCCATATTTATTGTTTCCCATTTCCATGATGAAATCTCTATTTCCTGTAACAAGCCACTAGGTTTTTGATGCTCGGCTTTAACCTACTGGCAGTTAGGATACTGAGCCACAAACTGTTATGTCACGCTTTATTCCGTCCAAACAATAAATCTACTTAAGATCATGGTACATCTTAGTCGAACCTGGATGAACAATGTATCTGGAATAATATGCCTCGGACATAATATATCCAGGTAAATCTACCACATCAGGAACACAAAGTCTTTCTTTATACCTAAGAGCCCCGTTACTAATAACCTGTATGGTAATTTCGGTTTACTTCTGGCTATCTGTTGGTATTCAACTAGAACAGGATCCTCATACTGGTGTTGTTTTACTTTTGCTACTCGGCAAGTAGTGGCTGCGTTCTGAATTGTAACTCCTGCGTCCTCTGAATCCATTAATGTGACTCCCATGCTCGCCAATTGGTGGAGTGCATTACCTAACTCTCTCTTTTGTGGCTGTAAGTAAGATAAACTACTGATGGACTTATGACTAAGGACATCAACTACAACATTCGCTTTACTTGGATGATAAAGAATGTCCACGTCGTAGTCCTTCAGCATCTCTAGCCACCGCCTCTTTCGTAGGTTTAGCTCCTTTTGCTTAAATATGTACTGGAGGCTCTTTTGGTATGTATAAATATCAACATGAACACCGTACAAATAATTTCTCCAAATCTTTAATGCATGAATGACTGCTTCAAGCTCCAGATCAAGGGTAGGGTAGTTCAGCTCGTGCTTTTTCAGCTGCCTGGAAGCATAAGCAATTACTCTTCTGTGCTGCATCAATACACTACCAAGACCGATTCAAGAAGTGTCACAGTAAATGACATAGCCCTCAGATCCCTCTGGAAGTGTAAGTACTGGAGCTGTTATCAACCTGTTCTTTAGTTCTTGGAAGCTGTGCTCGCAAGAATCAGACCACTCAAATTTAGCTGATTTCTGTGTCAATTTAGTCAGTAGAGCTGCAATGGAGGAAACACCCTCTACGAACCTTCTGTAATAACCTGCCAAACCCAGAAAACTACGTACCTCAGTTGACATCGTAGGTCTGGGCCAATTCTTAACAGCCTCAATCTTCTGGTCATCTACTTTAATTCCTTTTGCTGAAACTATATGGCCAAGAAATACCATTGAATCTAACAGAATTCACACTTTGAAAACTTAACATATAATTGCTGGTCCCGAAGAGTACCCAATACTACACGTAGGTGCTCCGCATGCTCTGATTCAGACTTTGAATAGATGAAAATATCATCAACAAATATAATCACAAATAAATCTAGATAAAGCCTGAATATGCTGTTCATCAAATCCATAAATACTGCAGAGGCATTAGTGAGTCCATACGACATCACTGAAAACTCATAATGGTCATACCTAGTCCTGAATGCAGTCTTAGATATATCAGATTCTCTGACTCTAACCTGATGGTAGCCTGATCGCAAATCTATCTTCGAGAAGCACTTGGTACCCTGGAGCTGGTCGAACAAGTCATCAATCTCGGGCAGAGGGTATTTATTCTTGATTGTGATTTTATTCAGCTGTCTGTAATCTATGCACGTGCGTAGAGAGCCATCTTTCTTTTTCACAAACAATACCGGGGCTCCCCACGGGAAAATTCTAGGTCTGATGAGGCCTTTATCTAACAAATCCTTCAGTTGCTCCTTGAGTTCTTTCAGTTCTGCTGGTGCCCGAGGAACTTGCCCCTGAGGGCGTGCTGGTGCTGAGGACGCTACTGCTGATCTAGCTGGCTGGGCTGCACCACTACCACCCCTAGTCGGGCAATATCTCATGAAATGAATTGCCTCGTGACAAATATAACAAGTATCAACTCCTAACTGACATGGGCCCAAATGGCGTCTACCACAATCTGAACATCTGGGATATATCTGATTGGCTGGTATAGAAGTACCACGTCGTTGAAATCCCAAAGTCTGTGATGCCTGACTAGCTCTAGACTGAGGAGATCTATCAAATCTCAGCCACGAGACTGTGGAGGTATACTAGCTGGTGGCTGTCTAACACTCTGCTGTCTACTCGCTCCAGACGTCTCTCCAAACGAACCAAAAAATCTGCCCCTCTTGTGTAACACTCTATCCCTGTCGGCTCTCTGTTTCTACTTCCTCTCCTCAAGTGATAAAGCAAACGCCTGAATGTGTGATCTGATTATACTTGGCTGCATAGCAACAGTCATACACTCATTCACGAGGCGTAGACCTAGTCACACTACATACCTGTGAATTCTATCCTCCAAACTGGCTACTACAGTAGGGTCAAACCTTGCTAAGAAACTAAAGCAATAATTATACTCTTCTACACTCAAACTTTCCTGTCTCAAGGTCAGGAACTGAGTAGCACGTGCTCTCTGTGTCTCTATAGGCATATACTGATGAAGGAAGGTATCCAAGAATTCCTATCAAGTCGTCGGAATAGAATCTGGCCCTCTGGTGGCTCCCGCGTCTAATACCACCCTGCTGTTGGTCATGAAATCTAAATGCAGCTACTCTACTGACTCTGTTTCTGACATGTGCATGACCCTCATTACCCTGTACGAGATCCAGTAAATACTTGAGGCTCTAATCAGATAAAATCCCTGATCTTGGAGCCAGTATCTCCCGGGGCATTTGCACTAGGCTGTCTAGTCTGAGCAAATACAACACTGGTCAATAATCTGATGGCATCCCTCACTTCCTGTCCCTGACTATCAGGTTGAGGAGCAGGAGTTATGGCAACTGCAGTACCTCTAATATCACCCTGAACTGAAGGGATCTGTGAGGCCTCAGATGGTGCCTCAAGTCTGAACTCCTCACTCTCATCCACCTCAGGTGGAACTCTACTAGTACCCTGGCTGGCAATAGCCTTGCCCTTCTAGGCAGCTGTTAGTTTCTTCGGCGGCATCGCTTTGCTGAAAACACTATTGTTAGAGGGCTGATTTCTATAATCATGGCTCTATCGCACGATCAAGAGAAGAAAGAAAGACAACTGTCCTTAAGTGCCTTGTAGCCTCCTGTTCAAAAGTATGGCACGCAACATACTCCTGAACAAGACTCTACTAGACACGGCCTGTAGACACCCTAGGACTGAACTGCTCTGGTACCACTTTTGTCACGACCCAACCTAGGGCTGCGATGGATAACTGACACTAAGTGCCGATCATCGCTAATCCTACTAATAATCTATGAATTATAGAGATGAGCAGGCAACCTGGTTATGAATACATATATATTTACTGAAAACATAAAGTCTGGAAAGATGACAAAGGCTATCACACGCTAATATACATAACTGACTGCACCACACACGGACATATCTACAGGCCTCTAAGAGTGCTGAACTGAATATACAAAGGACGGGACAAGGCCCCGCCATACCTAAATTGGCTAACTGTACACATACCAAAAGATAAGTAACTCCGAGAGTAAGCGGAGTGACTCCAATAGCTGATAGGTGGCCTACTAACGTGGTCCACGCATTGATCTATCTGCACCTGCGCCGCATGAAACACAGCGCCCCAGAAAAGGGCGCGAGCACGATATGTACCAAGTATATAAGGCATGAGCATATAATATATCATAGCTGAATGAAATTGTAAGGCTGGAATATAAATATGTAAATATGAGCTAGAGCATAGCAATACAGCTGAAAATCTGAGGAACGTACTAAACATGATCTGAATATAAACTGAAGTCTAGCTGAATCTAAAACTGAAGACTGAGCTGAACTATACTGATAAATAATTGTAATATGACTGATAACTGGTAACTAGAAACTGGAACTGATAACTGTCAACTGATCCTGACACTAAGAACTGGTGGCTGATAATTGAGAAATGATAACTGGTACTGAGCTAAAACTGAACTGCTGTCTGAACTGGTACCTGTCTGGTGTTATGGGCTATATCCCCCAAAATCAGGTAACTGAACATCTGAACTAGTACCTGTCTGGTGTTATGGGCTGCATCCTCCCAAATCAGGTAACTGATAAACTGAACTAGCCTCATGTATAATCATACAGTGCATACTATGGCTATGTACGCGTATATAACAAACCTGGCGGGTGTTATGGGCTTTGTCCCCCCAAGCCAGTAATATCTAGTCTCTCTGGTCAGAGTGTGTGAATGACACCCGGTCACACTAGATGTTTCAACTCCCGCCTGAACCAGAGGGGCTGTATCCCCCAGACGGGTAGTATCACACGCGACCTGACTGTGTGTCCAATGTCCAGCCTCTATGGGGGACTCTAAATCACACATACTATGATCACAATATAAGCATAAGCATGAATGAGGTATAACACATGTGGCAACAATATATATGGACTCAAAGGTATGATTAAAAAAACTCTGGATGGAATTATAGACACAACCTGAAACATAGAATTTGTCTAACTCTTTGACTTTTATAAAAATTTCGGCAGAGTTTTCTCTGAAACTAGATGATTCGAAAAAACAAAACTAGCACTATACTGTACATGGGAATGGATATCTAGATAAACTGATAACATAAACATGTTAAACGGATGACATGATGAGACAACTGGATGACATAATAAATCCGCAGATAGAATGTCTGGACAGCACCAATGTCTTGACTTTCAACCTAATTTTCAGAGTGTAGATCAAAGTTATAGACTTCATGGTCTGCATGAAAATTGTAGATATATGTCTTAGGATTCTGGGGATTCTTAAAGCATCTTAATATCAATTTTGTACAAGGAGTTATGATCAATATACCAACAGCTGTTCAAAGATCAAAATGATTTTCCAGATTTCGAAACGTTTTGTCTTGCTGATTCGAATCCCAAAAATTAACCCCGAAGGGCTAAATTCCAGAATATCAATGTGATGGACTAACTCTTTTAGAGTTTTTGGAGTCGCCACCCAATTTAAGCAAAATGGGGAACCAAATAAGCAAATGCGTGCAAACTCCATTTTTTGAAAGAAAAAAAAAAGGCAGTATTTTCAGAGATTCTAAGTAAGAGGTTTTTTTAATTTCGAAAGATGGTTTTTAAGGCACTTCCAAAATTCTGTAAAATACGGTTAATCCGACAGGTTTCCAAATATTTACAAGTGCGCTTTTCTTGCGAAAGAATTATTTAAAAGTAGTAATAAATAATAATAGTTATAATAATAATAATAATAATAATAATAATAATAATAATAATAATAATAATAATAATAATAATAATAATAATTAATCGAATAAAAGCTTATTTGCAGAAATATTTTTTACTTGTACCCATCTGCTAAGATGGCCTCAATTTGCGATAAATAAAACAGCAACTCCAAAATTAAAGGCAATAAACATAAAGTAAATAAATAACTCAAAAAATTACTATTTATTCATAAATAAATTATTCTACAAAAAATTCAATTATTCTAATAGGGAATCTTATTAACATGCTAATTTCTAAGGGATAGGGAAAAACATAAGAAGTTTAGACAAAACCGGAAAATGACTTACTCGCGGGAGCCTTGAATTTTCTGAATTTTCTAAGTTTTCTAAAGGGTCTCATTTCTTGAATGCTTGAGCTCGAATTCAATCCGAAATGACTCCAATGCAATGGACTATCCCATTTGTGAGTTAGCCAAACTCGTCCCAAGTTGTCCATGCCAAATGTACCTCGCAAAAATATAAAATGAGTTAGTACGACAATAAAGTAAAATAATAATAATAATAATAATAATAATAATAATAATAATAATAATAATAATGAAGTAAGGAGTTTTATTTTTGTAAAGTTTAGGCTCAGGTTTGTATGATGGGTCGAATAGAGGCTAGGGACGTCGGTACGGCTGCAAACACGCCGGCCGGTCGTGTTGCCATGCCAAGTACCTGTCCTGTTACTCTATTCGACTTACTTTGCATTAAAGTGCATACATTCATCATCACCTATTTGTTTTATTTTTTGGGACACGTAAAGGACAATGCATAAATAACGGTGCAGGACTATCTTGGCCTCCAATCGTCATTGGCCGTAGTATCTGTTCAAATCAGTCCGTAGCCTCAAATAAATTATTTTTCATTGGCTTAAAGTATAGTATCATGTTCAAGTCAGTCTTAATATCCTGTAATAGATGAAAATTTATCCGAGTAGGTCCCTGCGCTCAGAAATCCAGTAGACACATAAACCGGTGCAACAACATAGAATCAATGGCGCTGCAAATCTCCATAGCCAAAACATCAGAAACGTTTAACCATAATAGTCATACAACCATGTCCCTCGGTCTAAAAAAATGCTTAGCAACCATCAAAAGAGAATCAAAAGCCCTGTCAAAACAAAATCTCAACTAGGAACCAGTCAATTCCCAAAATTTGTTAATAGATCTGCGAGTCAAAGAGTTAAACAAGATTCAAAAGCAAACAGTATACCAAGTTCCGAAATAAAGAGAGTTGGAGGGCATGTGCAAAGGCAGCCAGGCAAGTTCTCCGGCAAGGCAAACAGTCTTATGGCGCATGTCGTTAAATTTTAACCCCAACAAAGAACTTGAGCAAAAATTATATTTGGTGACCCATCGAGGCCTATTTGAACTAAAGTTCTCGTGAGTCGCCCTTAAATTCACCATTCAGTCTCATTGAAAAAAATAAATAATTCAATTGGTTCAATTGTAAAGTGCTTACAAAATCGTGTGCTAATTCCAAAAAGTGCCTCCATGTTTCTCAGGCTTAGTCTAGTTACACAAAAGAAAAATTAAAAGAAAGTCACAAATTAACATTACATAGAAAGAGCCTATTCACACAAAAAAATTGAGATAGAGCTGTTTAATGGGCTTATCTCATTGCTGATCCAGCCCAACCCAAGGAAGGTAGTAAGCCAGTGGAAAGTAACCAAGTGTCAAAGTAGTAGGAAGCCACTTTGATATTTTAGGTAAATTAGTTACTCCCTCCGTCCCAATTTATGTGGCACCATTTGACCGGGCACGAAGTTTAAGAAAATAGAGATTGACCTTGTTAAGTATCAATTTTACCCTTGAAAAAGTAAGAGAGAGAAGATTTGAGTAATAAAAAAGTTGTTGGTAGGTTTAAAAGTATGTAAGGCCCAACAAGGGCAAAATTGAGATGATACATTAAATAGTTGTCAAATAAGGAAATGTGCCACTTATTTTGGGACAAACAAAAAAGGAAATAGTGCCACATAAATTGAGACGGAGGGAGTAGTATTTAGTTAGGTGCAGTTATTTTAGTTTATTTTTAAATTTGAATTGAGAGAGTAGTTTCAATTAGAGTTTAAGAATATGGAGTTGTTTTAATTTGAACTTAAAAATGACACTTAATTTTAATAAAAGGAAAGTTTTCTCTCTTAATATTTTGAAAGATGTTTAAAGACTTCGTATTTTGAGGGGAAAAAAAGATAATGCAAAGTTGTGGGTAGATAGGCATATCAGTTATCATCAGTTACTACCTAACTGCTAATTAGGAGGGGGAATAGTGCAAATCAATTTTGAATCACTTCGAATATAATCCGTTAACTTTTCATATCACTTCGATTTTTTCGACAATTCCCCACGTTAAAACTGCATGTTCCCCCATTATGCACAGTGATGCCACTATGTGCATAAAATATGTACTAACAATTAGTCAATTTTAAAATGTGCAGATAATTTTATAATTACTTTGTAGTTATCCTTATCTTTGCTAATTTAAAAAGATTCTGAAATTTTAAAATCTGCTTGCATGGAGCAATTTCATCCATTATTAACTTCTCCTAAAAATTCTCTTACATGAACTTTAGTTGTAGTTATCCTACATATTCACAGATCTTTTTAATTTATTATTCAGATTTTATATCTCTCCATATACAAGGAAGCATCCATCTTATTATGGAAAAAAATATGGGTGACAAATTTGTTGAATCTTCCTTAAACGGCTGTCAAGAAGACCAAGAAAAAATATATAAAAGACATTTCAGAAATCAGCGATTTGTTTGAGACTTTAATTGATACATGTATCTAACAAATTTTTTTGAGATTCCACACACTTTCTTTCTCCATGTTTTTACATGCGGAGTTTGATACTGCAGTATATTATATTGTGCTTTGCAACTTCATAACATAAGCTTATATTCCAATTATCAGTGGCCCTATACTCACGTGTATGGATTACCAGGTATGTCTGTCAAAGTTATTGCAAATTCGATTGTGTGTTACTATTTCAGATCTGTTAAACTGTTGATTACTTTTATTATTTTATTGATTTTTATGTATGTAGTTACCTCATAATAAAGTATATAAGGCGTTCAGACCTGATTTGATTGATATATATATATATAGTTTTAATTTTACATAGTACATTTAATTTAGGATCAACCAATCAAATGTATGCTAAGAGATTTAATTATCTTTGCAGAATTTTACATGCACGTGAAAAACGTAGAGAACTTTTAATATTTGCACAAATTAATTTATTATATATTGAATTGAAACCTGCTTAAATGTATAATATGAACAGGGCGGAGCTGCCTTTGCTCAAAGGGGTTCTTCGTTAAAAAATTACACTTTAATTTGAGTAAAAATTAGTATTTTTATTGTATATATAAGCTATTGAACCCCCTTGAAATGATGAAAAATTCAAGTAAAGTGGTTAAGGGGTTCAAAAAAAGCTTTAGTGTCACAAGTTCAAATTCAAGGTGTGATATTTGAACCCCTTATATAAAATTCTGGCTCCGCCCCTGAATATGAATAGTGATGATTCATTTTCCCAACGCTTATTTGATCGAAATTGAGACAAAGTTGTTATTGTAGTATAAAATCGGACCACGAAATGGACTCTATTGCTTCTATGTAAGCTGCAAACCTCCCGAATCTTGCGCTTTCATCTTCTTTCCTCCGTGTTTCTCCTGTAACTGACCGTTTTTTTTTTTTTTTTGGTCCCTTTTCAGGTAGAAAGGGTGGGATCTTTTGGAAAAAAACTTTATCTACACCGGGTGTATACACCAAACCACATCAGCCCCAACTAACTATGGATAAATAATTTAATAAGGTGAAAAGATGTGTTAATTAACTATGGTTAAGAGAGAGAGAAACATGTATGCCAACACATGTCATACATGTATTGACTTGGTCTATACACCCTGTCTGAATAAGTTTTTTATGTTTTAAAGGGGGAAAAGGGTGAAAATGTGATAGTTATTATAATATTGTACCAAGTGTTATAGTATGCTAGTGGATTGAATTCAATTTAATAATTGGTAGCAGTTCAATAAAAAAAGATAGACATGTGCCTTAACGGGCTGTTTTTGGATGCTGTGGCTGTCAGCTTCTTCATTTCCTTCTCGTCTGATGTACCAAAAAACCTACCAGCTACGGTTTTGAGTGTTTGGTCTTTTATCTCTTTGCAAATTATGGTTCTCTCCAACCTGATATAATCCCTTCTATTAGTTGTGCTTTGATCATTTAAAAGATGCTTCTTTGTCCAATTTTGGTAAGCCATTCTGATATTGTGCTTTTCTTAATTATATACATTGAAATCAGAAAAATATACTGCACATGTAGGCAATTTAAATTATACATATATATTCAATCTTGATCATCCCTTAGCACAAAATTTCTGGCTTCGCTACTAGTAGGAAGTAACCCTGACATAAAAGCTTTGAATCCGCCTCTTAAAAATTCCGGCTTCTGAAACTTCAAGTGACTTAAATACTTGGAAACATGAGAATGATATGAAGAGGGATACCATAACATTATGCATGAATGTTAGTACTCTACCTCTCAACTTAGAAAATTAATCTATGACTAGCGTATAAACTACCTAGTACTGAAAAAGTTTGGACTCAGTGTGACTCTTGTTATTGGCAAGTTGTGTATGGAAAGGGAAAATATGCATGCGAAAGTATAGGGAATGGATCAAATAGGTTGTTGAGATCTTGATGTTTGCTGTAGCCAGCTGGTTTTGGCAGTGTGAAACTTTGACCAAATCTGTGTACATTGCGTCTCACCATGTCCAAACTAAACTGGGAATGGGGTTCACAAGAAGTCTGAAAGAGCTTGATGTACCATATTTATACCTTCAGTGCTTGACATCATATAATGCTAGTAGTAACTATACCGGCAAGATGACCAAGATAGTTTTGTCCAATCAGACTTATAAGTGAACATCATTTTTAACGGCTTGCATTTGGTTAAGCTGTGTACATCATACACTTTGGGCTGCGATCTTTTCGATGGCTTACGTGAACGTGGGATGCTTTTGACATCGGTCTGTTTTTTATTTTTTTCAGAAGAATTTATAGAGCAAGTAGTGAGAGATCCAAAATTTAAATATAGTTTAACCTAAGTTGAGAAAATGATTTTGAAATGTATATCTAATTCTATTTACATCGTTGAATGTCAAAACATTAAATTTTACCAAACGTGCAATCTGCTGATTGAATCTGCCACTACACAGAACAAGGTTTCTACAAAACTCCTTATTTTAACTCGATTTGTTGGACTTATAGGTTATCTTAGCTCAGGGCCAAAGAAGAAATAGTGTGTACAATATTATTTATGTAAATGTAAATTTAGTTGTAGCCGTGTATTAGTTAGTAACAAGTAGGACGGGCTAAGGCCCACATATATATACTTGTAAAGTCAGATATTTTGGATTCATTCAAGTAAGAAATGAAAGGGTGGAATCCCAATTTCTCTCTTTAGAATATTCCACCAATTTTCTATCTCTCTTTACAAATCCTAATCAAATCTTCAGAAATTGAATCGATTTTAATAACTTGACATGGTATTAGAGCACTGATCCGAGTAGATCGCGGCTTTCTTTATCGACCGATCTTACCACCATCATGATTGGAGTAATTCTTCGGTACCGATGATACTTTCTGGTGAATTTTTCTATTTTTTGTTTTTTTTTTCGGCGAAGATTTTTTTTTTCGGAGTGGTTTTCTTTAAATACCGGCGTAATTTTCCGATTGACGGTTCGTTATTCCATTTCTGGTGGTTGTTTGCGTTAATCACAAAACTGTGTCTTCCGGTTGCGAAGAACTCCGGTAACATCATTTTTTTCTGTTGTTTACATACACTTGTTGTTGAACTGTTGTAGTTGTACAAAATTAACCAGAAAATTATTGGTATGGCTAATAATATTGTTAATACAACCAATACCTAAAACCCTAATGTTGCGACTAGTGGAAACCCTGATGTTACCCTGAAATTCAGCAACCAAATCCTATTAACACCACCACCACATTTACTCCCGATCCTTCTAGTCCACTGTATGTCCATTCCTCTGAGATTCTTGGTATGTCCCTGGTGAGTGTACATTTTCTGGATCTGGGTTTGGAGGCTGGAAGAGAAGTGTGATTGTTGCCCTCTCCACCAGAAATAAAATTGGCTTTGTTGATGGCACATGCTCCAAACCTCCAGATGACTCTCCTCTGTTCAGACAGTGGAACAGGTGAACAATATGGTCATCTCTTGGTGACCAGTTCCCTGACTCCCCAGATAGCGGAGAGGGTGCAGTACTCTGACACTACTGAGAGTATTTGGAATCAGCTTCTCAATAGATATGGAGCCATAAATGGGACAAAGATCTTTGAGATAAAGAAAAAATTAGCCCCTACTAACTAAGGATTCATGGACATAACTTCTTACTTCAGTAGGCTCAAGAAGCTATGGGATGAGTTAGAGGTTATATCCCACAATAATCTTAATAAGTGTGTTTATGTCGCCAAGGTTGGTCTTCAAAAGGAACATGAAGAGAATAAGCTTCATCTATTCTTAATGGGTCTAAATGAAGTCTATGTGATTGTCAGAAGCAACTTGTGATGATGCAGCCTTTGCCATCTTTAGACTGTTCTTATAGCATTCTTCTACAAGATGAACAACAAAGGCAAGTCATTCCCTTTACCCAGTTTAGGAATGAGTCTGTATCATTCAACGTCAACTATCAAAGATCTCATGTGTTTCCATCACCCAACTCTCAAGTCTAGTTCAAGCCTTCTAATACAATTCAGAATCAGTTCATGCCTTCTAATACTGATTTTCCTCTCAAGTAAGCTATAATAGATCATTTCCTAGGCAATCTAACACAAGAGTGAATTTTAATCAGCAAAGAGGTAAGCAGTAACAGAACAAAGGTACTCATTTTTGCAGGTACTGCAAGAAGGAAGGCCATTATATTGAGAGTTGTAGAAAGTCGCTTGCAAAGGGTACTGCTGCAAATGCTACTACTGAATCAGGTTCTGTTGCTAATTCTGATCACTCCTCAGCAAGTTCTCCTTATGATCATACTTTTACTCCTGAATATTCCAGTGGTGCTCAGTCTTCTATCTCCTGAGAGGTTGGTTTTCCTGTTCCTAGTTGAACAAGGCAGCAGTATTCTCAGCTGGTCTCTTTGTTGCAGCGACTGCCCACCTTGGACCTTAGTCTAATCTCATGACTTCAGCTAATTTTGCTGGTATTTTACTGCCTGCCAGCCAGCCAATTATATCAGTAGTGTTAACACATGCTTGTTTACTAATTCCACTAGTACTACTTGGATAATAGATTCTGGAGCTTCAGACCACATGACCCATGAGAAAGATCTTTTTTCAATATTTGTCCTCTACCTGTTCCTCTTCTTGTGTCATCATCTAATGGATATAAAGCCAGAGTCACTAGTACTGGGTCTTTCCCCTTTCAACAAGTATTACTCTTCACAATGTGTTACTTGTTCCTTTCATTTCAACATCATCTTATTTTTGTCAATAAGCTAGTATAACAATTACATTGTTTAATCCAGTTTACCTCAGATTCATGTATTCTACAAGGCTCTTTTCTGAAGAAGCCACTGGAGCATGGGTTGTACAAGCTCATCTGGACAAAACCAAATTCATCTCCTGTTACCACAGATTCTTCAATTATTGCTCATGCATGCACCTTTAACTCTATCACTGATTTCACTTATAATAGAGCTATTATTCCTCCTATTTCTAGTGTAGGATTTGATGTAACTTTATATTCTGGAAAATCTGCCTATGAGAAACATTTGTGTGATATGCATTGTAATAATACTTCATCTAATAAAATAGACATTCTCTGGCACAATAGACTTGCTCACATCTCTTTTGTTAAGATGAAAAGTATTCCTGGTATTTTTGATTTCTTTTTCTCTAAGCAGTTTTTTCCTTGCAACATCTGTCTAATGGCAAGACAAACCAGATTGTCCTTCCCAGATAGTTCTGTACACACCTCTAACCATTTGAATTGGTCCATTTAGACACTTGGGGTCCGTACCATACACCCACTGAATCTAGTTGTAGGTACTTTCTTACTATTATTGATGATTACTCAAGGGCTACTTGGACTCATTTAATAGCCTCTAAGAGTAATGCTTTCATTGGTAGCTATGGTCCAAACTCAATTTAAAGTCACTATTCAAACTATAAGCAATTATTTCCTCGCAACATCTGTCTAGTGGCAAGACAAACCAGACTGTCCTTCCCAGATAGTTCTGTGCACACCTCTAACCATTTGAATTGGTCCATATAGACACTTAGGGTCCTTACCATACACCCACTGAATCTAGTTCTAGGTACTTTCTCACTATTGTTGATGATTACTCAAGGGCCACTTGGACTCATTTAATAGCCTCTAAGAGTAATGCTTTCATTGGTAGCTGACACGACCCGGAATCCAGTTAGGCCGTGCGGGCACCCGACATCCTCCCCTAGACCCGTCGGGCGAACCCTTACCAATTAAATTAGGAAAATAAATATAATAGTTCATAAATAAGGACAAGACTTAAAAAAACACACAGACATATTGACACTTCTAAGCTGTACGAAAGAAAATTACAGCTAATTACCCAACATACTAAGTTTAGGGCTATCCAGACTAGACATCTAAGAGTATAAAAGAAGACAAATACCTCCTGAAGGGAGCAAAATGCAACTGAAATAATAACCAATAAACTGGTGGCCATCCGGAATAAAAGCTGGCTCACCCTGACAGCTGAAGGCGTCTTCGCTCCTTCACAATGTGGCAAACTCAATCCTGGAGCGAACCTACCGAAACGAAATAGATAGACAAGAAACAAACAACAAACAAGGGTGAGTCAAAAGGACTCAATAAGTGAGGCAGACTAGCCACCTCAAAGAATAGGATAGCTAGTCAGGGAGAAGAAAAATAGATAAACTAAATCCATCTTATTTGAACTATAAACAGGCGAAGCCAAATAATAACTGAAAACACGTATGGAATCATAAACAGCCAGGGACATAAGATAGACAGAACATATAGATATCCTAAACGTGTCGACAATCAGAAATACATCCTGTTGCGGCGTGCAACCCGATCCATATATTCATACTATTGCGGCGTGCAACCCGATTCGTATATTTATACTGTTGCGGCGTGCAACCCGATCCGATCCATGTATTTATATTGTTGCGACGTGCAACCCGGGATACGAGCCAGAAATATATAGGCAAACTGAGATACGGTATACATACCGCATATATAAAACACAACACGATAGTCACACAATAGTCAGCACGCGGTGCAATGAAATGGGATGAATGCAGTATGATGCAATAGTGTCACATGTGCCAAATAGATGGAGCGGAATCCTCCTGCTCCGGGGGCGAAATCCTCCTACCCTCAATATGATGCAATAGAGCGGAATCCTCCTGCTCTGAGGGCGGAATCCTCCTACCCTCAATATGATGCAATGAAGCGGAATCCTCCTACTCCGAGGGCAGAATCCTCCTACCCTCAATATGATGCAATGGAGTGGAATCCTCCTGCTCCGAGGGTGGAATCCTCCTACCCTCAATATGATGCAATGGAGCGGAATCCTCCTGCTCCGAGGGCGGAATCCTCCTACCCTCAATATGATGCAATGGAACAGAATCCTCCTGCTCCGAGGGCGGAATCCTCCTACACTCAATATGATGCAATGTGCATACGAATGCAACATGATGCAATAATAACCCTTCACCAGCGCGGGACTCTCATCGACAGCTGGAAAGTATATACCAACTTACAACCAAAGTACAATACTCAGATTCTCAATACAATACCAATAACAGGACATAATATATAATATAGAATATAAATCCAAAGCTAAGGCGTAATGATTACGCCTATCGGCAGCTACACACGTAAGGAACACGTGGTAGAAAATCCACGATGCCAGGTGCCTCCAAAGAAATGGATATAAACACTTACCTCTTCCAAAGTTTACACTGCTGCCCAACAACGACTTTATTCTTTTGGATTCATTGCCAAACGATCCCACTGTGTTCAATGAGCAGAAAAATATATCAAATAGGGATAAAGGCTTCATTCCTCACATCTTAGGGCAATCCGGTTAGGAGCTTGATACCTTATTCGCATACGCAATACGCAGGCCAGACCTATATACAGGGTTTAAGGTCACATAACCAAATCCCAACTAATTTACATTTATATGTTGCCCATAACTCACTGAGTACGAATATATAATCAATTTCATTATCGGGGTCCATTTGACCCTTTAAACTATTAATTGAACTTGTTAAAATGATGTCTAATATTCCAAGTTTTACCGTTAAAATATATTTAACACACGTAATAAACTCAAATAATATATTAGGATCATTACCTGAATGTTTCAGGGTGAAAATTCTACTTTTTTCTGGCCCCTTTTCTCATTTTCTGGCATTTTCTTCCTCCCCGCGTTTCCCTCTGTTTCGTTTCTCGTTTTTTGCTCGTTTTGATCGTTTCTGTTCTATCTGGTCCTTAGCATATGCTAAAGACCCCCACCGCCTCTTTCATTATTTATTTTTTTGTCTTTTTCCTTTTTTTTATTTTCTTTTCGCGATGAAAATTAAAACGGTGCCCTACGACATTCGAAATAATTCCAACTTTTGCATACAAGTTATACAATATATATGTAAGATAATCGCGAAGGCGGATTTCAAATCGGACTCCCGAAACTCAAGATGCGAATTTAAATGAAAAAAAGTCAAATTATTTAACTTTCGGTATTTTAGCGGAAACTAGCCGAACAATATCGAAATTCACTTTCGAAAGTTCAAAAAGGTCATAAATAATCATACGAACCCAACGGAGCTTTCGGATTTCGAATCGGAGCTCATTCGGCAAAACCGAGCTCGAAAATTTCTTTTTAATATTTATCGCCAATAAAAACTGAAACCTTCTTCCGATGCCTACCAAACGAGGTCTGATTTAGCTCAAATTTTACAGACAGGTCCTAATGGACATTATGAATATTTTAAAATTATCGACACACCAATCGGAGTCCTAACTTCCGAAACGACTGACCGAGGTCGTTTCATTCTCCTCCACTTAAAATCTCGTTCGTCCTCGAACGAGCCTAAGTCTAAAACAAGATTCATGCTAATAACAAAAGAATTTGCACGACCTTCATAAACTATCCCACAGAATTTTTTTTCCTCATGATTACAGAATTAAAACTATAACACGAACACCGAACTCTTGGAATAAAACATATCTGGATAATATGATAACATTATTGCCCAACTTATTCGGACTAAGCTGACCGTTTCTTGATCATGAGAGAAGAGTTCTATATTTTCGAAATGAAGATACACGCAACTCTTGATGGGCTAACATGATTCCACCAACGAATCACCTCGTCGATATACTTTCGATATAGAACAGGTCGATGAAACAAAGAATTAGCTTACGCTTCAGCAACGCCTTAGAGATTTAATATTATGATTCGGCATCAATTGAAGGAAGACACCTCCACTTAAAGCATAAACTCATACAAATAATTTGAATAGAAATAGTCATCCTCGCACAACCTGCTGGATTAAGGAAGACTTAGCTGAGTAGAGAACGCGGCTCAGACCTAAGCTACCAAATCACTCTATCGAGTTGCCAAACAGCTGCAACTCTCGAGTCACAACTCCATACATTTTCTATAAGCACCACCGCCTGATGGATCAATCAAAGGTCAAATGACGCCTCTCATTACCCTTAGTAGCCTTGAAAAACAACCATGTGCTTACCCTGCTACCTTGACACGTACTCTGGCTCAACACAGGGAACATCACAAGAGGCTACTGACCGCCTAAGCTTACCAGTGCCGAACAAAGAAGAGATGGAAACAGAATGAGGATAGGAATAATTAGAGCTATAGGAAGCTCTTCTTCTTATTTATTTGGATACCAAAGCTAGACTATTTATGAGTCAGGTTAATCGAAGAATCGCTATTGAAGAAATAGACATTGAATGAGCTTTATGGAACAAAATCTATGTCAATTTAACCTTCCTATAAAAAGGAAACTCCAAAAATTTACCAGAAAACCCTTTTATACAGAGACAAACTTGTAGAATAACATGACTCTACTAGCGTCTCGAACCAAGAGGAGACACATAGATCGAGTATTACTTACTAACCACTTTACACTGGAAGAAACAATGACACTCTCTGATGGTGACAAATAAGAATCCCATCATCCTACCAACACTGATTTCCAAGGAGAGAGGTAAAATGACTTGACATAATAACACAAATGGCATACAGGATGCCAAGCAGGCAATAGCAATACTCACCGTCAAATCTCTCACATTTAAATCAGATAAACTAGTAGGGTCTCACAAATTTCCTGAATATATTAGAAGCTCACCCCTCTACCACAATCGATTCTTAATAGAAACAATTTCCAATGAGACCATGGTAAGATAAATGAAGTCCAGAGCGATCGGAATAATCAAATCTTACTCACATATAATGGAAGAAGAAATACATGGGTGTACTACATCGGATACCTCAGCATCCTGCCAGACTGACAGTTCATAGAACTACCTCTACAGTTGAACTGAGCCACTACCCTGGTAATCACCTTCTGAAGAACCACTGCCACCACGCTCTCAACATCTACTGGATGGTGGCATATCTCTGCTTGATTAAGATCTAAATGAAATTCCCTGCAACTGTGCAGGTACCTGATGACAAGAGAAAGGACGGCTGCTAACTTATCGGATTAAGGAAAAATCCTCAAAGAATAGCCAGACTCACGACAATGATAACAGGAAAACTCCTCAAAGGATAATCAGATTCACGACAATGATAACACCTTTTCACTGAAAAGTGGAAGTTGGAAAAATTGTTGATAGCTGTAAAGAGAAAGCTGAGTCTAATCTTGATGAACTACTCGCGCACTCTGAGAATCACGCATTACAAGCTGAGATAACCTGGAAGGTGACCTCCCAAAATAATCAGAACTCTTACCTCCAAATGAGGTACCATGGTTGCCCACCAGAGCCACATAATTTCTTTCTCTCCCGCTCTAACTCTTCCCCCTCTAACTTATGGTATGCGCAATAACTTTGAGTAATATCGACAATGACATCAAATGAAATCCCGACCTCAATCTCTCGAGCCATCTGGGATCTCAAGGAAAAAGAAAGGTCATCAATAAATCTTTGAATCTCTCGAAAGGCTCATGGACTAGTTCTAATGCATATTCAGCCATTTTATAAAATTCAATCTCACATTCTGAAACACCAACAGACTAACCGACAGGCTACCCTGTCCAATCTACTCAAACTGGCAATACTTTTCATCTCGCTCGCTACTCGAAAGGAACTTTTCCACGAATCTAGAAGAAAAATCGAACCAAGTTAGCTAATAAGAGAGCGGCCCACCAATTCAAGGCTGGACCCGTGAAACTACAAAGAAGAATAATCAACACCATACCGCTCGATATAGTCAAGAGCCTGAAGGATATGCTGACATCATTTTATTTTAAAAAAAAATCACGAGGTTTATCTAAAGCATTGCTTAAGAATATCGGAAGGTTCAATCGGGTAAAATAATGCAACCTCTTTGGACACTCGGACCGAGCCATTACTCAGGCTAACTAACTAGCAAGAATAACTAGAGGCACAACACATCCTGTCTTCGGAACATAATTTACTGCAGCAATATTGAGAACCGGAATAGGAGCTCACTAAGACCGAACGTCTGCATCTGCGACAGCCTGATAAGATTGTTGACACCCAATTTTGTCCCTCCATTTGTGCAATATATTTAATTAAAATTGATAAGTGTAATTTTTCAAATAAAATTGCATTAGACAACGTGCATTTACGTGTGTAATATTTATGTAGTATTTATTTAATTGTGATTATAATTATGTAATTGCATTCATTTAGGCTATTTTCTAAAATACGTGTACTATTTGTGTATTTTAACGCATTACGATATCATTCAATAATTATTGGTGGCTATTTATATCTAATTAGTATTATTTGTGGTCATCTATATATATTTATAATTAAATGTATTTATTTATAATTATTTACAAAATTTCCTATTTTATACTAATTATTTATATTTATAAGTATTTTAATTAAATACTAGTCATTTTGCTATTTTACAATCCCATTCCTATTACATTCAGTCCACGTCATTGCCTTTTGTCCACGTGTACGCCACCTAAGCTCCACCTAAGCTTACACCTCACTAAATACACTCCTAGTATAAGTATACACACGTTTAGCATGAAGTACTACTCTCCAAAGCACGCGTACAACTCACTTCTGCACGCAGTACAACCCCTCAAAGCCCCACTCTCCTTACACCTCACATATACTACCTATACACTCACTCACCCGCGTGCCTACGTGGCTAAATCTGAGCCCTCCACTCGTTTAATCCAACGGCTCATATCAAATCTCCCATTTACATCTATACACACACACACCTCACCCGAAACCCTAAATCATTTACACCCTTTTCTTTCCATATACACCAGCCGCCACCCCCCAATCTCCTCTCTCCCCTTTTCCCAAATTCCGTCCAAATACACGCGAAATCCACCGTGTCTCCGCCGTTAACGCCACTCCTCGCATACTCTCTCTCCTCTCTGTCGTTGTCGCACGGAAAATGGGGAAAACAGATCTCCCATCTCTCTCTTTCGATGAAACTGAAAAGGAAACAAATATTGGACACGAATCGTCCAAAATCAAAGCAAAATGGGGTGATATTTCGGGAATCTTGAATGTTCATATACACACAAGGAAAGAATCAAGGGATTTGAATTTGAATCTCCACAACTCAAGCAGAAACGGGCAGATTTGAAGGACCCGACCCGACGCTGAAATGTGTACCTTCTTTCCTCTTTTCTGTTTCTGTTTTGCTTTCGTTTCTTATACAGAAATTATATATCACATGCTTATCTTTATTATCATAATACACCTAGATTCCTGTCATTACTATTCCATGATTTCTGCTAAAGCAGTTTCTAATTTATATTAGTTGAAGTTGATTTGATATATAGTCAATGGTCATAACATATGATTCATTTCCTTGCTTGGATGATTCAGTGACTGATTCTCTGTTTAAACTTGTTTGGAAATTAAAGGATTCTTGGTGTATATGTCACTGTTCCTAGGATAGGTTCATGATTTGCACAAGCTGTCAAGCTGAATAGGGGATTTTTGAATCTGTTAAGCATGATTCCTAGGATTTTACTGTGCTTGCCTAACACTATAAATAGGACTGCCTATTTTCAGTTCTAGGGAGACGGGACTGGTATCTGAAATAGCCTCAGACAGACCTCTGAACATCACTCCTCTTGTGATTTCTGAAATACAACTCTGAATGCACTTAGACAAGGACACACACACACTGATCGTCACACACACAGACTCTCTACACCTCTTCTCCTGCTCTATCTTCTCCTCTACACTGAATACACAACCTTACACCTCTAATACGGTTTACACAACACTAGATACACCTCTTCTCTTGTTTTACAAGGCTGAAAATGTTTCTCCTTCTTCACTGTTTACTTCTTAAATCATGAGGCATCTACTTTCTTGTCTAATTTCTTGTTAAAACTATTGGGAAACCAAGGCAAAGCTTCGATACTGTTACTATCACTCGCTGCCTAGCATTTGTATTAGTGTCGTTGATTCTGTTAAAGCCCTCAAGGTATGTTACTCAAGAAAACTGAATGTATGATCAGTATATGATATTATATGGGTTGGTTTCGAATTCTCACTCGGCCTAATGCCACCTGATGTTGTTGAATGCTTTGTTTGTCATGTACTGGGCTGTTTTGGGGCCACTCCTAGCCTTCTCTTGCAGGGTTTTAACTGTAATAGGATTGATTAAAGTCCATACCAGTATTCATGCTTGTTACAAGTTCTTTGACTGATTGTAAAGGGCCATACGGGTCTATGTAAAAGACATGGGAAAGGCTTGCAACAACAAGGGACGAAGGCCCTGCTTTCTACCTCTTTCTTTTTGTTGTTATATTGTAATTAGAAGTTTGAACCCTTAAATCATGTATTTGTTAGGTGTTAATGACTGTGTATAATCACCCTAAGGTGAGTTGGACAGGTACTACATCTCTGTATATGCATTGTGCAGTAAGGTTGGCTAAGTAGGGGCCATTTCAAACTCTCTCCTTGCTCATCGTATGTTAGAAAATGTTTAAACTAGTAAGACATGTTAAATTGTGAAGTGTTATTTTAAAAATTAAAGTGTTTGTATGAGATTTGCAATCTGAGTGCTGAAGCTGAAAATAGGCAGGTTTTAAATCAATTACAATAGAGACTGTTTCGCTGAAAATTAGGGAAAAGAGCTAAAATTGCAATACGTGCTGAAAACAGATTATTTGTACAAATCCTTGAAATCATGAATTTGTGTTCAACGTGAATAATTTCTTGAAATGTAATAGGTTCAATATTTAGTCCTGAAATAGTCAAGACAGAAATTTAAAGTTTTGTAAACTGAAAATGTTTTGCAAATGGTTAAAATCGCAATTCTGTCTGAAAATGAGATCGTTTCTGCAAATTCAAGTTTTTGAAACGTGATAGTGAGTTGCAGACGCTGAAACGTTGATCTTGTTTGATCTAAAGGCCTATTTTCGCAAGGTGACGTAAACTGATTTTTTTCACATACATTTCTCCAAGCTAATTAATAACTTGTGGGATATGTGGACTTTGGAGGTCAAGTCCTAAAAGTTATACTATTTTCTTTATTAAACTTATAAGTTAGTCTTTTTATATTATTTGTTTATCACATTACATTAAATATTTCTTAAATGTCATACCTTTATTTGCCTATTAAATTGTGTGCTAATACTTTCAACATTAATAGCCCTCTCTTACTTGATTTATATATATACGTATTACTTGCTCAATATGTTGTGCGTTTAAATTAGTTATAACTTTATATGTGCAAATATTTATATATTTTACACATATCCTCTTTATTATAAGTCAAATTATTTTAAACGCGACCTCATACTAAAGTCGCCACCAAAGTTAACGGTATGTGACTACAAATGTCACAATACCATCCTTTAGTGGCGCACATTTTTTATAAAATATTTCCTCCATGTTTTGTCATTTTAAAAGAAAATTTGTGAACTAAGAGAAAAGATGACAATATTATTTGTTTAATTGATTTATTTTGTCTAACTTCGTGAATTGTAGCTATATGTTCAACATGACCATTATCCTTCATTTAAACTTAATTTATAAATTGTCCTATCTTAGTAATTAAGTATATTTGCGTACCATATTCTATTAGTGTACGATACTTAGCTTCTGTCCCTTTCTAACCAAAATTGCAGTATGTTGAAACCAAATATAGAAATCGGCCGGGAACCACATTTGTGGAACTTAGGAGGTGCCTGACCCCTTCCTTCTAGGTTAACTTGAACACTTACCTGAATCTCTGATTAGTAGGCTAACCCGGAGTTATTATTTGAATTGAATTAGAAATTAATAGGTGATAATACGCCTAGAATAATTTATTAGGTGGCGACTCCAAAATTTCTAACTCCAAATGAGTTACCCCAAGTCGGAAACCACTTTACTTTACTTTATTACATTTTAAAAGTGGGGTGCGACAGAATGGCGACTCCGCTGGGGATTAAATGTTCTAACCATTACGATTTTTTATATTGGGTTTATTATTGCTTTTATTATTCAATACTAACTTTTTATCTTTGCAGGTGGGTAGTCTTTTACATTTGGCATTTTTTTTATTTTTTTTTATTATTATTTTTTTCTATAATATGATATTTAGTAAATTATTGAATTTATTTGTTGCATTTTGTTCATACTCCTCCACTTCTGGAAAATTGACACTTACACACACACAAACGATTACGTGGATCTCACGGTCGTTTCACCTCAAAAAAACCCTGTAAGGGAGACGGTTGGGATAAGTTGGTCCGTGGTACAACCAACAATTCCAAACGTTCCCACCCCTTGGTTGTCCGCCTGGGGGAACCATGTCCTTGTCTAGATTAGCCAACTCTTAATGAAGACTCCTTTTAGGGATCATTCATCATATCATATCTAGGACCATTTTTGACTTCGGCTCACGTCTAAGTCTACTAGTTCACCATATTTGAATGAACCGAATGGGTTTTCAACCCTAAGGGACATTTAAATGTGTTATGTGTGCATCTATTTAACGTTGAACGTGTCTAATGTTGACCATTTGTTCTCAAAAGTGTGGATCATCCAATTATTTATTTTTGTTGGAGGATACCACAAGTTAAAGATGTGGAAGATCAAATTAAACAGATTTTAAATTGATTTTTCTACTTTTGTGTAATAAAATCAATTATTTATATGAATGAAAATCATTGTAGAAATCAATTATTTATTTCTATTTACATTTGAATTTTTTTAATTATTTCCACATTCATATAAAACAATTGTTTCATAAAATTATTTTTTGGGTTACGAACGAAATTAATTTTCTACTCTTATGAAAACCAAAATCATAAAATTTAAATTGATTTATGTTACTTTAATCACCTAAAAAGAGAAAATGTGTTATTTCTACATTTATTTAATAAAAATATTTTCCATTCATTTTTTGGGTTATGAGAACAAATGGGATGACGCACGATATACGTTCCATTTTAAATACCATACTCAAACTTAGGAAGGCTTAACATCCTTGGTATGTTAAAGTCCATTAGCCAACTTCGTGCAAATGACGCCTATCATGCATCTTATATGTGTGGTTGTCTTGTTAGGCCTACCTCCAGCACAAAAGAGGTTCCTTGCATTATAAAACATGATATGTTTTGTATATGAAAATTACTATCTCAACACTGACTTATTTTTTCATGTGTTAGTTTTACTCCCACTCCCGAGGTTGACTTGTGCATTCTGGCCGAGCATCAGTACCGGACGGAGCCAAAGGACCAGTTACAACCCCTTCCCCCTCACAAACTAGAAGAAGAGGAAAGCGAAATATTATGTCTGAGTTGAATAACGCTGCTCTTATTGATGACAACAATGGAACGCCACGCAAGCTTGCCCCAGTTGGGTATAACGAACATGTTGCTACTTTAGAGCAAAGAATTAAAGAACTTGAAGAGAAACTGACAATGACCAGTTTACCTGGTGTTAACTCCGCCCATTAAGGAGAGCCTGTCGATCCAAGTGGGTCAGCCCGCCCTAACGGAAAGGACCCTATACACCCAACTGATCCACCCGTTGTTTATCAAACAGTACTACCAGCCACATACCAAACAACACTACCTGCTACTTACCAGACAGCACCACCCGCTATCTACCAAACAGCACCAACGGCTACTTACCAAGCAACCCTACCCACCAGTTATCAAGCACCACCTCCTGCACATCATACTTACATAAACACAAACTTACCTCGCGCCAACACCGCATACCCGCAGCCTTACAACCCCATGTTCACTGCTGAAACCAAACAACTCACTTCACCCATCAAAGACCATGACAACTATGAATGGGCGGAGGATAAGACCAATGATGATGGGACGAAAGAGAAAGTTCGTAAGCTAGAGGTGGCCTTTAAGAAGTTTGAGTTAGGCAAAACTACTAAAGGTTTAGCTTATGAAGACTTGTGCATTTATCCTACTTTGAAATTGCCAGACGGATACAAGATACCAAAGTTTGACCTGTTCAATGGAATTGGAGACCCTATGGCACATCTGAAAACGTATTGTGACAAGTTGATTGGAGCAGGGGAAGATGAGAAAGTACGAGTGAAGCTGTTCAGTCGAAGCTTGACCGGAGAGGCTTTGAGTTGGTTCTCTAAGCAGAAGCCTGGCACATGGCTCGGCTGGGAAGACATGGCAGCAGATTTCGTAGAACGATTTGGGTACAACACTGAAATGGTACCAGATCGTTTCTACCTGGAAAAGTTGAAAAAGAAATCCACAGAGACGTTTAGAGAATATGCTACGAGGTGGAGAGCAGAAGCTGCCAAGGTGCAACCCGCTATGGATGAAAGGGAAATAGTGAACATATTCATCCGCATTCAAGAGGACGTCTATTACGATAAGCTGCTGCATATGAAAAATCAGAAGTTTGCTGATGTAGTGTTGATGGGAGATGACGTAGAAGAAGGGCTGAAAAGTGGAAAGATTATTAGCCTAGCTGCACTACAGGCTACTAATAAGGCTCTCCAGTCAGGAAATGTGAGTCTCTCCAAAAAGAAGAAAGATGAAGTCTCTTTTGCGGCAACCATTCAAGAGCCTGCTTTCAATCACTATTATCAAACGCCGCCACCATTCTATCCCTACCATCACATACCACCTGAATATTCCATTTACAACACTCAGGCCACTCGACCCATATTCCACACTCCAGCACCAAATCGTCCACCATACCAGCAAAACACTCAACCCAACTACCGAAATGCACCATCATACCCCCCTAGGCCTCGCCCTGAGGCAAACCAAAGACCCAAAAGGAACTACATTCCACTAGCCGAATCTCGCACTCATTTGTTTGAGAGGAAAGCTGCCGGGCTTATCGTCCCGATACCTCAAAAGATGCCAGACAACCCTTCACCTAACTTTGATTACAGTAAAAGGTGTGCATATCACTCAGGTGGACCGGCGCATGAGACATAGAAGTGTTTTGCACTAAGAGATAAGATTCAAGACCTAATAGATGAAAAGGTCATTAATTTGAAGGCACCAAATGTGCACAATAACCCACTACCCAATCATGGGGATGAGAAAGTGAATATGATCGACTCCAGCAAAGAATGTAATTTGGAAGGCACGATTATAAAAGCAGAAACAGTGTTTGATGAATACAAGTTTGGCCTGGGGTACATCTTGGTTTGCAAAGGGAAAAGTACTACAAAAGATACAAGAGGTTATCATTCACTATAGCAGTTTGTTCCAACTCTGAAACAAGCATCCATCTTTTCAAGCTACATGAAAACTCTCGAGGGAGAAGGACTTGCCGAAGGTGTTCATGATATAGAAGATGAGCTGACCGGTCTAAAGGAGCTATTCATGGAAGAATATGATGCAGCTCTTGAAAAGCATACTGAAGCCCCGAACATCTAGAAAGCTGAAGCTGAACAATTGAATCTGCAGCACATTCCAAGCATGCCGAGAACCTTAGTGGAGCTGGGGCATTAGTTATTTTCTTAAATAAAACACGACTCCGAGTCGTTAGCTTTTATTTTCTTTGTTTATCAACTTTGTTGCATCGTTGTTTCCTTTCGAAGACTTTTTCTCAAGTCCAATAATAAAATCATTTCCATTTTTATTTTAAGTATGCATCATTCACTATCAGCAAAATTATTTTAATTCCATTGAATCTGCGACTGAGATGTGAGAAGGCGGTCCAATACGATGAGTATAAGCCAGACTATAGTGATCCAACAGAAGACATCCAAGAAACTTCATGGTTAATCGCGGAGATCTTACAGCAGACAACTGAGACAAGAGCATACTGAGAAAGATGACTTACAATTCAAGGCAAAACAGTAGAAATACATACAAGGAGCAAAATTAGACAATCCCAAATGGACTAAAAGCATACTCAAGCAAGTGATGCTCATAGATAGCGAAGAATGAGCACAACAAGCAATAGAATGGCAAAGACATTTACCAAGAAAGTTAGAGCAAGATAGTTGATCCTAGAATAGAGTTCTCTAAATCGAGACAAAATTAACAAAGATCCTTTGAGATACAATCAAGAGATACTAAAAATCAAGCAACATTCATCTTTATTAGCTTTGAACTACGTAGCGACCTGATTCCCAAAAGGAGATACGTAGGCAGCCTACCCAAGGCACGGTCACATCATAAGAGATTTTTATTAGACACTGGGGCAGAATTTTTTGAGTTTCCCTCAAAAAATTCAAAGAATGCATTACAACACACTGGGGCAGAATTTTTGAGGGACCTCAAAAATTCAAGGAAAATACAAGCAGCACACTGGGGCAGAAATTTTGAGGTTCCCTCAAAATTTCAAAATGGATAATCTTGGAGCAGCAAATGGATATAGAGGAGATTATGTCCAAACAACACGTCACAGTCTATGATTCAATGGAATAAATTCGCATTACTCTTAAACATAATTTTCACAAAACGCATGCATATCCCATTTCCTTACCCCTTTTGCCCACAGCTCGACTAAGGTTCGACGTTCGAAAAGGGAGATATTACAAGGAGGGAATTATAGAAGAGACAACAACAGAGTACGACACAGCGAATGCGCAAGTCAACCTCCACCCAAAAACTCATAAATTTTTCTTTGATTGCAGGTTTACACAGGTACCGAGCATGCCTAACTACTCTTGCAAAGCAATATTCATCAACATGACAAGCATAGAATCTGCATCGGCGGATATATAGGGTCCGCGTCTGTGGACAGGACATCAATTTGAAGATCATAGAATCCATGTCGGTGGATATATAGGGTCCGCGTCTGTGGACACAACATCATTTGACAAGCATAAGATCCGCATCGGTGGATATATATAGGGTCCGCGTCTGTGGACACGACATAAATTTGAGAAGCATAGGATCCATGTCGGTGGATATATAGGGTCCACATCTGTGGACATGACATTAATTTGAGGAAGCATATTTGGTCTGCATCGGTGGACACATTCAACAATGAAAATGATCTAGGGCTTTCGTTTGTGTACATGAAAACAATGACAACATGGTAGGATCCGCGATTGTGGGCATAATTCAATGGTTTGAAAGCAAAACAACATTCGTGTTTGTGAACATGAAGACAATGACAAGCATAGAATCCATGTCGGTGGATATACAGGGTCCGCAGCGGTGGACATGACATCAATTTGAGAAGTGTAGAATCCATGTCGGTGGATATATAGGGTCTGCATCGGTGGACATGACAAGCATAGAATCCATGTCGGTGGATATATAGGGTCCGCAGCGGTGGACATGACATCAATTTGAGAAGTATAGGATCCATGTCGGTGGATATATAGGGTCCGCAGCGGTGGGCATGACATCAATTTGAGAAGCATAGAATCCATGTCGGTGGATATATAGGGTCCACGTCTGTGGACATGACAACATTTGACAAGCATAGATTCTGCGTCGGCGGATATATAGGGTCCGCGTCTGTGGACACGACATCAATTTGAAGAGCATAGAATCCATGTTGGTGGGTATATAGGGTCCGCGTCTGTGGACATTACATCAATTGAAGAAGCATAGGATCTGCGTCGGCGGATATATAGGGTTCGCAGTGGTTAACATGACAACAATGACAACAGTGTAAGGTCCGTCTGTGGACGTGACTTCAAATTTGAGAAGCATAGAATCTGCGTCGGCAGATATATAGGGTCTGCGTTTGTGGACATGACAACAATGAAAGAAGCACTGAATCCATGTCGATGGATATATTAGGTCCGCGTTTGTGGACATGACAACAATGAAATAAGCATATAACCCATGTCGATGGACATATATAAAGTTTGCATATATGGATAATTCAGCAATTGAAGGTATGGAGTCCATGTTTGTGGACAAGATATCAATCAAACAAGCATAGGGTCCGCGTCAGTGGGCGTGACATATATAAAATCCATGTCGGTGGATATATAGGATCCGCATCGGCGGACATGATATCATTTGAAGGAGCATAGAATCTGCGTCGGCAGATATATAAGGTTCGCAGTGGTGAACATGACAACAATTTGCAATAGAGCAAGGTCCGCCTCGGTGGGCATACCATTGAAAAGACATTTGGATGAGACATCAATCAAACAAGTATCATACAAAACAACCCGTCGGCTCAACAGGGAAGTTTACTTTACTTTATCTTTACATCTATTGCATTTATCATGATTTTGCTGCAGGGTACGTCCCGATTTCTCGACAAATCCATGTGCCATACTCTCACGCCTGCTCCCAAAATCACTACTAATTATACCACCGCAAAACCTCAAGCACATACAAAGCAAAGCCCAACCCTACAAACAATACTTTTTGCTACACCCACAAGCTACTTATCTTGCCAAGTTCCAAGCTACAATTCCATACTCGCACTAGTGGCGTACCTAATCCTTCCTTGTTGATTGGGTGTCAGTTTCGTATTCCTTCCTATCTGCATCCATCTGCGTCGATCATGCGTATTTTCGTGCTTAATCGTGCCCGTCTGCTTGAATCGTGCGCATTCATAAAAATCGCTCCCCAAATATTTTCAAGCTCATTCAAGGCAATATTGAAGGTGAGATGACCCATTTATCGAGATGAAGTGGAAACTATGTCCGTGTAAACTCCTCTTTATGGTTGTGTCGTGCACCACATCTTCATAACTAGGATGATTATAAGCCTCTTTTCCCACGTTTGATCTATCGAGGTTATTTCATCACCGACAATACCTTTGCTTTATTCGTCATTCATCTCGCCAAAAGGCAAAAACATACACGAATCTAAACTTTACATACTTGGATAAGTTTAGTATTTACATCCCAAAATCGAGCGTCATAAAAATGCCATTCTAGAACTACACACGGCCTGATTCTCGTGAAACCCGAGATATGTAGGCAACTCAGAGACCGGGGTTCGGCCAAAACACCCCAAAACACCCATTTTCCCCTTCCAATCGTTTTGCATACCAGTCGTGACAAAATTGGTTATTCCGTCAACTATCTTTGCCCGAAGACTCTTTCATCATCCCCGGACAAAGAGGGGCAGCTGTTGACACCCAATTTTGTCCCTCCATTTGTGCAATATATTTAATTAAAATTGATAAGTGTAATTTTTCAAATAAAATTGCATTAGACAACGTGCATTTACGTGTGTAATATTTATGTAGTATTTATTTAATTGTGATTATAATTATGTAATTGCATTCATTTAGGCTATTTTCTAAAATACGTGTACTATTTGTGTATTTTAACGCATTACGATATCATTCAATAATTATTGGTGGCTATTTATATCTACTTAGTATTATTTGTGGTCATCTATATATATTTATAATTAAATATATTTATTTATAATTATTTACAAAATTTCCTATTTTATACTAATTATTTATATTTATAAGTATTTTAATTAAATACTAGTCATTTTGCTATTTTACAATCCCATTCCTATTACATTCAGTCCACGTCATTGCCTTTTGTCCACGTGTACGCCACCTAAGCTCCACCTAAGCTTACACCTCACTAAATACACTCCTAGTATAAGTATACACACGTTTAGCATGAAGTACTACTCCCCAAAGCACGCGTACAACTTACTTCTGCACGCAGTACAACCCCTCAAAGGCCCACTCTCCTTACACCTCACATATACTACCTATACACTCACTCACCCGCGTGCCTACGTGGCTAAATCTGAGCCCTCCACTCGTTTAATCCAACGACTCATATCAAATCTCCCATTTACATCTATACACACACACACCTCACCCGAAACCCTAAATCATTTACACCCTTTTCTTTCCATATACACCAGCCGCCACCCCCCAATCTCCTCTCTCCCCGTTTCCCAAATTCCGTCCAAATACACGCGAAATCCACCGTGTCTCCGCCGTTAACGCCACTCCTCGCGTACTCTCTCTCCTCTCTGTCGTTGTCGCACGGAAAATGGGGAAAACAGATCTCCCATCTCTCTCTTTCGATGAAACTGAAAAGGAAACAAATATTGGACACGAATCGTCCAAAATCAAAGCAAAATGGGGTGATATTTCGGGAATCTTGACTGTTCATATACACACAAGGAAAGAATCAAGGGATTTGAATTTGAATCTCCACAACTCAAGCAGAAACGGGCAGATTTGAAGGACCCGACCCGACGCTAAATGTGTACCTTCTTTCCTCTTTTCTGTTTCTGTTTTGCTTTCGTTTCTTATACAGAAATTATATATCACATGCTTATCTTTATTATCATAATACACCTAGATTCCTGTCATTACTATTCCATGATTTCTGCTAAAGCAGTTTCTAATTTATATTAGTTGAAGTTGATTTGATATATAGTCAACGGTCATAACATATGATTCATTTCCTTGCTTGGATGATTCAGTGACTGATTCTCTGTTTAAACTTGTTTGGAAATTAAAGGATTCTTGGTGTATATGTCACTGTTCCTAGGATAGGTTCATGATTTGCACAAGCTGTCAAGCTGAATAGGGGGATTTTTGAATCTGTTAAGCATGATTCCTGGGATTTTACTGTGCTTGCCTAACACTATAAATAGGACTGCCTATTTTCAGTTCTAGGGAGACGGGACTGGTATCTGAAATAGCCTCAGACAGACCTCTGAACATCACTCCTCTTGTGATTTCTGAAATACAACTCTGAATGCACTTAGACAAGGACACACACACACTGATCGTCACACACACAGACTCTCTACACCTCTTCTCCTGCTCTATCTTCTCCTCTACACTGAATACACAACCTTACACCTCTAATACGGTTTACACAACACTAGATACACCTCTTCTCTTGTTTTACAAGGCTGAAAATGTTTCTCCTTCTTCACTGTTTATTTCTTAAATCATGAGGCATCTACTTTCTTGTCTAATTTCTTGTTAAAACTATTGGGAAACCAAGGCAAAGCTTCGATACTGTTACTATCACTCGCTGCCTAGCATTTGTATTAGTGTCGTTGATTCTGTTAAAGCCCTCAAGGTATGTTACTCAAGAAAACTGAATGTATGATCAGTATATGATATTATATGGGTTGGTTTCGAATTCTCACTCGGCCTAATGCCACCTGATGTTGTTGAATGCTTTGTTTGTCATGTACTGGGCTGTTTTGGGGCCACTCCTAGCCTTCTCTTGCAGGGTTTTAACTGTAATAGGATGGATTAAAGTCCATACCAGTATTCATGCTTGTTACAGGTTCTTTGACTGATTGTAAAGGGCCATACGGGTCTATGTAAAAGACATGGGAAAGGCTTGCAACAACAAGGGACGAAGGCCCTGCTTTCTACCTCTTTCTTTTTGTTGTTATATTGTAATTAGAAGTTTGAACCCTTAAATCATGTATTTGTTAGGTGTTAATGACTGTGTATAATCACCCTAAGGTGAGTTGGACAGGTACTACATCTCTGTATATGCATTGTGCAGTAAGGTTGGCTAAGTAGGGGCCATTTCAAACTCTCTCCTTGCTCATCGTATGTTAAAAAATGTTTAAACTAGTAAGACATGTTAAATTGTGAAGTGTTATTTTAAAAATTAAAGTGTTTGTATGAGATTTGCAATCTGAGTGCTGAAGCTGAAAATAGGCAGGTTTTAAATCAATTACAATAGAGACTGTTTCGCTGAAAATTAGGGAAAAGAGCTAAAATTGCAATACGTGCTGAAAACAGATTATTTGTACAAATCCTTGAAATCATGAATTTGTGTTCAACGTGAATAATTTCTTGAAATGTAATAGGTTCAATATTTAGTCCTGAAATAGTCAAGACAGAAATTTAAAGTTTTGTAAACTGAAAATGTTTTGCAAATGGTTAAAATTGCAATTCTGTCTAAAAATGAGATCGTTTATGCAAATTCAAGTTTTTGAAACGTGATAGTGAGTTGCAGACGCTGAAACGTTGATCTTGTTTGATCTAAAGGCCTATTTTCGCAAGGTGACGTAAACTGATTTTTTTCACATACATTTCTCCAAGCTAATTAATAACTTGTGGGATATGTGGACTTTGGAGGTCAAGTCCTAAAAGTTATACTATTTTCTTTATTAAACTTATAAGTTAGTCTTTTTATATTATTTGTTTATCACATTACATTAAATATTTCTTAAATGTCATACCTTTATTTGCCTATTAAATTGTGTGCTAATACTTTCTACATTAATAGCACTCTCTTACTTGATTTATATATATACGTATTACTTGCTCAACATGTTGTGCGTTTAAATTAGTTATAACTTTATATGTGCAAATATTTATATATTTTAAACATATCCTCTTTATTATAAGTCAAATTATTTTAAACGCGACCTCATACTAAAGTCGCCACCAAAGTTAACGGTATGTGACTACAAATGTCACAATACCATCCTTTAGTGGCGCACATTTTTTATAAAATATTTCCTCCATGTTTTGTCATTTTAAAAGAAAATTTGTGAACTAAGAGAAAAGATGACAATATTATTTGTTTAATTGATTTATTTTGTCTAACTTCGTGAATTGTAGCTATATGTTCAACATGACCATTATCCTTCATTTAAACTTAATTTATAAATTGTCCTATCTTAGTAATTAAGTATATTTGCGTACCATATTCTATTAGTGTACGATACTTAGCTTCTGTCCCTTTCTAACCAAAATTGCAGTATGTTGAAACCCAATATAGAAATCGGCCGGGAACCACATTTGTGGAACTTAGGAGGTGCCTGACCCCTTCCTTCTAGGTTAACTTGAACACTTACCTGAATCTCTGATTAGTAGGCTAACCCGCAGTTATTATTTGAATTGAATTAGAAATTAATAGGTGACCTAATACGCCTAGAATAATTTATTAGGTGGCGACTCCAAAATTTCTAACTCCAAATGAGTTACCCCAAGTCGGAAACCACTTTACTTACTTTATTTTAAAGTGGGGTGCGACAGAAAGCCCAACCCTACAGACAATGCTTTTTGCTACACCCACAAGCTACCTATCTTGCCGAGTCCCAAGCTGCAATCCCATACTCGCACCTGTGATCTGCCTAATCTCCCCTTGCCGATTGGGTATCAGCTTCGTGTTCCTTCCTATTCGTATCCATCTTCCTCAATCGTGCGTATTTTCGTGCTTAATCATGCCCGAATCGTGCGCATTCTTAAAATTCGCTCCCCAAATGTTTCCAAGCTCCTTCAAAGCAAAATTGAAGACGAAATGACTCATTTATCGAGATGAAGTGGAAACTATGTCCGTGTAAACTCCTCTTTATGGGTGTGTCGTGCACCACATCTTCATAACTAGGATGATTATAAGCCTCTTTTCCCACGCTCGATCTATCGATGTTATTTCATCTCCGACAATGCCTTTGCTTTATCCTTCATTCGTCTTACCAAAAGGCAAAGCATACACGAATCTAAACTTTACATATTTGGATAAGTTTAGTCTTTACATCAAAAATCGTGCGTCATAAACATCTCACACAGGCTACATGCCATTCAAGAACTACACAAGGCCTGATTCTCGTGAAACCCGAGATATGTAGGCAACTCAGAGACCGGGGTTCGGCCAAAAACAGCCCAAATCCCCCCATTCTTCCCCTTTCAATCTTTTCGCCTACCGGCCGTGACAAAATTGGTTATTCCGTCAACTATCTTTGCCCGAAGACTCTTTCATCATCTCCGGACAAAGAGGGGCAGCTGTTGACACCCAATTTTGTCCCTCAATTTTCACAATTTGGCTATATTTAATTAAAATCGATAATAGTAATTTTTCAAGCAAAACTGTATTAGACAACATGCATTTACGTGTGTGATATTATTATTAATTCTCTATCTATATAATATTTATTTAATTGTGACTATATCACGTAATTACATTCATCTAGGCTATTTTCCAAACTACGTATGATATTTTATATAATTTAACGCATTATGAAATTATTTAATAATTATTTGTGACTATTTATATCTAATTAGTATTATTTGTGGTCATCTATATTTATTTATAATTAAACACATTTATTTATAATTATTTACAATTTTTCTTATTTTACGCTAATTATTCATATTTATTATCATTTTAAATAAATACTAGCCAAATTTATCAATTTACAACTCACTCCCATTACACTTATTCCATGTCATCACCCTTTGTCCACGTATACGCCACCTAAGCTCCACTTAAGCTTGCACCTCACTAAATACACACTTCTAGCACAATGTACAACTTCGTTTGGCGTGTGTACAACTCATGTTAGCATGAAGTACAAACCCTCAAAGCACCCGTACCCTTACACATCAGCCACTACACTTATACACACACATATCCCGCGTGCCTGACGTGGCACAATCCTAGCCCTTCATCCCCTCAATCAAACGGCTCAGAATAATTCCTACATTTTTAATATATCCACACACACCTCACTCTTACAACCCTAAAATATATTTTCCCTTTCCCTTTCCCTCTTCAGCCGCCGAGCCCTAAACTCCCTCTCCCCTTTACCCTAAAAACCGTCCGGATTCAGCCATGATTCCACCGCCGTCTTCTCCACCATCAACGCCGTGACCTTCTCCCTCGTCCTATCTCTGATTTCACGGGACAAATCTCTCTTTCCTTTGCCTCGTGAATCCGAAATATGAACAAGGGATAGGGTACGAATCCCTTCAAATCCGGCACCTACAAACTGAGGTTGGAACGGATTCTACACACATAAGGCAAGAGTCAAAGGATTCGAGTTGGAATCTCCACGAATCAAGCAAAATCGAGCGGAGAGAGCTTCGACCCGACCCTAATTCGAATCGGGTAACACTGTCCTCTTGTATTTCTTTTTTAGTTACTTTCCTTATTTTCTTTTGAATTCTGATGGACATATCATGATATTAGTTCATTAAAAATCCATGCTTACAATGTCGAGATAATTCTTTATGTATATTCTTGTTCTTATTTATTTACCAAGAAAATGCCAATAGATAGTGAATTTAACACAGGAATTTTTATATCGCTTTGGCTAAGAAACGGGTACTTTGCCATGACTGTTAGGATTAGGACAAAATCACTACTATATGGGGTACATTGAGTTGACTACTCGTCGAACTGATTCTTGCTATTAGCCTTTGAATATCAAGCCCTAGAAGTGTTTGCATGTATGTTGGTTTATTGCTAGAAGCTTTGCTTCGAGCTTGATGTCAATGTTGTGCACAACTAGGATGGTTATGGATTTTCCATTAATTGTGAGTATATACATATGTATACACATTTGATTCCTGAAAGAAAAAGGGATACTAGCAGATTTGATGTGCTTTCTTTTGATAAGATCACAACTCCTTCTATGTTTAATTTGAAACTGATCTTGCTTTTCTTATATCACAAACTGAAACTGTCCATCCTTTAATTAAGGACAAGATGAATTCCTTGATTTAGTCAATCACGTAATTAGTTTTCTTTCAAAGATATGTGACAGATTTACACAATTTATGCTTGTCTTAGTTTTAGCTAAATCTTTCTTTTCCTTTTATCAGCCTGACTATGCACCTTTCTCTACCCTATAAATACTTACCCTTTTGACATTGAAAAGGGGGGCTAAAAAAAAATACACTTTACACACCCTAAACACCTTTAGATCACCCCTTTCTCCTTTTCTGGAGAATACTTGTAATATTCCTCAGCATTCTGCACACTTAGTTCCACTCTTCTTATACTAAAAGCACATCGAGCTCTCTAGAAAAGTATAAAAAAGTTGCTTGTATTTCTGGTTTTGATCTACTGGTTGATGACAACAAAGCTTTGGATATCTGCATGTTTAAGTTTCCTTGCTGCAATACTGCTCCTGTTGTTTTGTTCTTCCTCTGCTTATTTTCCCATCCTAAGGTATCTCGCTAACTGAGTAAACGGCCCTCAAAACATGTTTAAACTATAGATGGTATTGTGCTGCTTATATCTCTTACTTTGTCTGCATGTGTATGTTTCTTTAGGCCTCTCTCTGGCCATTCTCTAACCCTGTGTTGCAGATCATGGTGGGATGGCTAGTAAGCCACACCAATCTTTCATAGTTGTTGCAGGAAATCCACAAATTGTGGGCAATCTAAAAGGAGTTGTATTAGGGGCCACTTGTGCGAGTCTTTAAAGCTATACGGTCCCATATGGGTGGTTGTATGAAGTGATGAACTAGGAGTTCATTCAAAGTGCACTCAGGACACTCCTCTCTTTCCCTTCTATCTCCCCTAGACCACTTATTTGTTTGTATTGATTAGAATTCCCTATATGTATGATAAGCATAAGGTGCAATTTAGTATTAGGACAGGTACTGCATATTGTACGCTGCCAAGTGCAATTGAAATTGGCTATGAAGGGGCCATTTCTAACTCTACTCTTTAATTTTATGCGTGCAAGGGCCAAAATCGTAATGCATGTCGAACACTAGCTTATTGGTGCAAATAGTAAAACTGAAATTATAGTAATATCTTTACAGGTTTTAAACTGAAAATTGATAGCATTTTAGGCTATTTGTGTGACTCTGGTATACGAGAAGCTAAACTATCTTTGACAATTGCTAAAAATGTAGTGCAACGTTAAAATAGGCTTATCTTTGCAAAGTTGAAATTCTGGAAACGTGACAGTTTTATTGAAACAGCTGAAAAGGCAAGACAGTGTTAAAACTAGTTTATTTCTGTAAATTACATGTTCTGAAAATGTAGCAGTACATTCGGTCTCTGGGAAATGGTTAAAAGTGAAGATTAGACTATTGATGTAAATCTAAGGTTCCGTAACAGTTTAGTAACATTCTAAATACTCTATAATAGTTTATCTTATTTTGGAGGCTCAAATTGGAAAGTTGTTTGTTCACATTAACATTACTTGTTGATGTGTTAGCATGACCATATTTTTGTGACGCCTAGCTCGAGTCTAGATTGGGGCATGAATTTACTTAGGGTGTCTAGATATTTAAAGTAGTGTTCCAATGGCTTCCGGAACTTTAAGTGGGACGCTAGAAAAACCTTTTAGGACGTTTTAAAACATTAAGAAGCACTTTAGTTAAATACTTAAAAGAGGGTATGGGGGTTAAGGGTAATTTAAGCCCCTCGGATATGATGGAAACTACCCGAGCTACATTTGATAGTGGATTCTGAAACTATCGTCCCTTACGAAAGCCGGGTTCTGATCCGAATAGAATAATAAGAACTAGGTTTTTTTCAAATGTTTAATTAATTATTATTTGTGGCTATTTGTGCAACTATTATTTCAAATTATTTATGCAAATATATTAAATTGCCTATTTTACTTTGCATCCTATATCTCCTTTGTTTATTTATTTAGTTTCTGTCCTTTTTATAAGCAATATGTTTAAACCCAATATAGAAATCGGCCAGGAACCACATTTGTGGAACTTAGGAGGTGCCTAACCCCTTCCTTCTAGGTTAACTTGAACACTTACCTGAATCTCTGACTAGTAGACCAACCCGGAGTTATTCTTTAAAATTAAATTAGAAATTAATAGGTGACCTAATACACCTTAGAACTATATTAGGTGGCGACTCCCAAAACCCAACTCCAAACGAGTTACCCCAAGTCGAACACCACTTTACTTTACTTTATTACATTTTAAAAGTGGGGTGCGACAAAGATGCCTAGTGAATAATAGGTTCTTGTGGTGTCTTCGTCGCCAAAATTCTCGTAAAAGCACCGTAGAGAGCCAAGGGAACCACAAGGCCCTGCTCCCTTGCCCATCGCGAGCTCGTACAGCTGGGACCTCCGTAACTAGATCGTCAGCATGATCAAAACTCTCGGGGCTTCGTCGGTGCTAACCCCAGGCCAGACTGCTTCGTCTTGAACTCATACCGTTTGCTGATTTGTTGCATGAGGGTTTCACAATTACCACGAAGGAATTCATGAAAATACTTTTGCACCCTAGACCGACGCACGATCAGAAAAGAAGAAAGTGAAACTTCCTAAATGCCATCATAGCCTCTCGTAGATAAGTACGGACGTCTACGTACCCATCAGTGAGACTCTTCTAGATACTGTCTTAGTCTGGATAGACTCTAAACCCGGCTCTGATACCAACTGACACGACCCAGAATCTGGTTAGGCCGTGCGGGCACCCGACATCCTCCCCTAGACCCGTCGGCCGAACGCTTACCAATTAAATTAGGAAAATAAATATAATAGTACATAAATAAGGACAAGACTTAAAAAAACACACAGACATATTGACACTTCTAAGCTGTACGAAAGAAAATTACAGCTAACTATCCAACATACTAAGTTTAGGGCTACCCAGACTAGACATCTAAGAGTACAAAAGAAGACAAATACCTCCTGAAGGGAGCAAAATGCAACTGAAATAATAACCAATAAACTGGTGGCCATCCGGAATAAAAACTGGCTCACCCTGACAGTTGAAGTCGTCTTCGCTCCTTCACAACGTGGCAAACTCAATCCTGGAGCGAACCTACCGAAACGAAATAGATAGACAAGAAACAAACAACAAACAAGGGTGAGTCAAAAGGACTCAATAAGTGGGGCAGACTAGCCACCTCAAAGAATAGGATAGCTAGCCAGGGAGAAGAAAAACAGATAAACTAAATCCATCTTATTTGAACTATAAACAGGCAAAGCAAAATAATAACTGAAAACACGTATGGAATCATAAACAGCCAGGGACATAAGGTAGACAGAACATATAGATATCCTAAACATGTCGACAATCAGAAATACATCCTGTTGCGGCGTGCAACCCGATCCATATATTCATACTGTTGTGGCGTGCAACCCGATTCGTATATTTATAATGTTGCGGCGTGCAACCCGATCCGTATATTTATACTGTTGCGGCGTGCAACCAGATCTGATCCATGTATTTATATTGTCGCGACGTGCAACCCGGGATACGAGCCAGAAATATATAGGCAAACTGAGATAAGGTATACATACCGCATATATAAAACACAACACGATAGTCACACAATAGTCAGCACGCGGTGCAATGAAATGGGATGAATGCAGTATGATGCAATAGTGTCACATGTGCCAAATAGATGGAGCGGAATCCTCCTGCTCCGGGGGCGAAATCCTCCTACCCTCAATATGATGCAATAGAGCGGAATCCTCCTGCTCCGAGGGCGGAATCCTCCTACCCTCAATATGATGCAATGAAGCGGAATCCTCCTACTCCGAGGGCAGAATCCTCCTACCCTCAATATGATGCAATGGAGTGGAATCCTCCTGCTCCGAGGGCGGAATCCTCCTACCCTCAATATGATGCAATGGAGCGGAATCCTCCTGCTCCGAGGGCGGAATCCTCCTACCCTCAATATGATGCAATGGAACAGAATCCTCCTGCTCCGAGGGCGGAATCCTCCTACACTCAATATGATGCAATGTGCATACGAATGCAACATGATGCAATAATAACCCTTCACCAGCGCGGGACTCTCATCGACAGCTGGAAAGTATATACCAACTTACAACCAAAGTACAATACTCAGATTCTCAATGCAATACCAATAACAGGACATAATATATAATATAGAATATAAATCCAAAGCTAAGGCGTAATGAGTACGCCTATCCGCAGCTACACACGTAAGGAACACGTGGAAGAAAATCCATGAGGCCAGGTGCCTCCAAAGAAATGGATATAAACACTTACCTCTTCCAAAGTTTACACTGCTGCCCAACAACCGCTTTATTCTTTTGGATTCATTGCCAAACGATCCCACTGTGTTCAATGAGGAGAAAAATATATTAAAGGGATAAAGGCTTTATTCATCACATCTTAGGGCAATCCGGTTAGGAGCCTGATACCTTATTCGCATACTCAATACGCAGGTCAGGCCTATATACAGGGTTTAAGGTCACATAACCAAACCCCAAATAATTTACATTTATATGTTGCCCATAACTCACTGAATACGAATATATAATCAATTTCATTATCGGGGCCCATTTGACCATTCAAACTATTAATTGAACTTGTTAAAACGATGTCTAATATTCCAAGTTTTACCATTAAAATATATTTAAACACACGTAATAAACTCAAATAATATATTGGATCATTACCTGAATGTTTCAGGGTGAAAATTCTACTTTTTCCCAGCCCCTTTTCTCATTTTCTGGCATTTTTCTTCCTCCCCGCGTTTCCCTATTTTTCGTTTCTCGTTTTTTGCTCGTTTTGATCGTTTCTGTTTTATCTGGTCCTTAGCATATGCTAAGGACCCCCACTGTCTCTTTCATTATTTATTTTTTTGTCTTTATCTGTAATCACCTAATTTTGGCACGAAAATTCAAAAATAGCTTGAAATAGCTCAAAATAGTCGAGCTAACCTTCTAGGATTTTCGCCAAATTTTGGTGTTTTATTTTAGCTAAAATTCAAAAAAAAAAATATAAAAAAAAAATTAATGAAAATACTTGTTATGTGTTTAATTATAAGTTCATATTTAATGGTGCGAATATTGCAATTTGTGTGTTTTAAATTTTAGTTAATTGCATATACTCTAATTTGTTTGGACCTTTTAGTGGTCATTTGTAAATTCAAAAAGAAGAATCAGCCTAGTTGTGCAACCCACTAGCCCAATTCCACTTGACCCGTCCAAGCCCATAGTATAAAAGTTCCAAACTCTCTCCTCACACCACTCAAACCATCAGACAAGAGAGGAACCCCTACCCCTTTTTTGACCCGTCGCCGAAAACAACCGTGAACCGCCGTCGACCACCACACTCCGGGCAAAAGAAATGTATCGCCAGACTCCCCGTGATCCCCTCTTTCCGAACATGGTGTCAATTTCTTCAATTTCTCTATCATTTGGTGTAAATCGAGCCCCAAAGTGACGGCCAAACTCTTCTCCGGTGACCCTTTTGATTTTCCGGTGAACTCTTGTGTATCCAGGTTTGATTTTCCTCCTCTTTCACCTCATCTACTCAATTTTACACCAAAATGATCCCCTCAGTTCCTGAGTTTGAATGGCAGCGGTGTAGTTGGTTAATTCTGGCCATGTGTGGTGGTGTTGGGTAGCGAGGCAGCGAGGTAGCTATGTTGATTGTTTAGGTGACTATGGTATGGATTGGCGATGTGGGTGAGACGTTGTTCCTAATCGCTTGGCGAGCTGTTTGGATTGCCTGTTAGTTAATGATGATTGGGTGTTTCCGCGGTGGTTCTGCGATGGTTCTGGGACTGATTTGTGACGACGTGGCTAGCAACATAGGGAGGCTAAGCTAGGACAATTTCATAGTGATGTAGGGATAGCATTTGGCTTAGGGGGATTGTTCTATGTTGTGTCGAGTGGCTGTGAAGACAATATGGCGATGATATGATGCCGAGGGTTGATTCAGTGGCACGTTAGGTTGCTTTGTTTGTTTATTTGGTGACGATACAGCCAACCCGAGGCAATAGTGAAGCAGTGTGTGCAGCAGTGACGCTGCGGAGTAACAACTATGACAATGGCAGTGGCGACGACGCTGCTCGTGTGGAGAAGCAGCAGCGGAGCACTGGTAGCTTAGCGATGGTGTTTGGCCTGCTTAACGGGTTAGAAGAGTAAAGATCGTGCCTCTTTTCCCTTTTACTTTATCAATTTAATTTTGCTAGATTTAGACACTAATGATAGGGAACACTGTTAGCATGTGTATGTCTGTTGCCAACCTGATGAAGTTTAATAAATTATGTTGTTATACGTCTTGTTAATTGTTCATTGTGCGAAGTATGTTTTCCTTTTAGCTGTCTCGTTTGTTGCCACCTCGCCTGAACTCGCTCGAGTTTTAAATCTGCCGAGTATGAGAAAACTAGACACTTCGACTCCTTTAGTTCATTTGAAAGTATGGATCATGTTTGTTTAGTTTAGTGTTGGACATTGAAATAAGCAAGCCTGTGATGGCTTATCTATTGGATTCATGGCCGTTATATCGTTTAGTTCAAGTCGTTGTTAGGCTTGAATTAGTATGGCTTCGATCTGTTTTGTTAATAAGCACGTATGCTAAGTAGGAATCTGTGCTGTTAGTCGTGCTTGTGTATGCGAGTATATATGTGAGTATAGCATATGCATGAAGAGCAGTGGACTGTCTAGTGATGGAAATCATGTTTAGTTATTATATTGGACCTGTTAAATAAGATGTCATGGTTTAATGGAATTGATTATGCATTGGCAGATCCTTTTGAGTTTAAACATGGACTGATCTCATTTGTTTAGTGTTGAGCAAGAGCTTTAGTTAGTTCAGTATTAGCCTTTGATTAAAGTAAGTTTTTGTCCAAATAGTGTGTGTCTTCATGTGTGCTTGTTTGATCTGTGTATTTAATTAGAACTCTTCTAATCTTTGTTCTTTCTTTTCTTAAACAAAATCTGAAAATATATAAAGAATATGGTCAAAAGTCAAATGAAAAAGTAGAAGTGGCAGCCTAAAGTGTAAAGATTCCCCTGCTATTTTTGTTGTCTAGCTTGGGAATTAATTTTTCTGAAAAAAGTAAAGGAGCCATGTGACCCTTGTCCTTTTACTTTCATTTTTACTCCACCCCTTTTGGCTTTTTCATTTATGGTATAACATGCTTGGTTTGTCTATTAAAGAGAGCAGGCAGATCTGAAAAGGGGGGGACACACAACATCAGAGACACTTCTTCACATCAAAAAGAAAGGAGAAACACACTCTTCACTAGTCTAAAATCCAGATCTGAAAACATTCTTTCTTCTTGACTCTTTGGAAGAAAGACAGATCTGAAAAACACATAGACAGAACAGCTGAAACACACACAGGAGATCAAAAACAAACACACACAGAGCTGAAAAGCACTCTTCACTGTCTGAAAAACACTAACAGGTCTGAGAGAAGAGGGAAATGAAAGGGTTTTCCTTTGTATGAAAGGTAAAAGAAGAAAAATTTAGAAAGTTCTAAGTTTGAAGCTTTGAAGTGTAAAAAGAGAGGTTGTTCTTATCACTGGGTCTGCTGGTTTGCCACTGGTTTTGCTGTAGCTTTTCCATTGATGTTTGCTTGAGGGAAATCTACACTAGGTAATTTTCCTAAGCTTGCCTTTATATTGTATGTATTTTGTTTATTTTTAAAGTCTGAATAGTTGCAAGAATTGCTAGCCCAAAGAGTTGTTTGTTCTCTACTTTGCTTACACTTTATGGATCTGTACGTTTTTTTTTTGTTGATGTTTGAGCAACTATATGTTTAAAATAGACATCTACACGTTAAGTAAAGTTTAGATTATTTTGATGTCTTAGTTTCAAAATCAGTCATGTGTGAAGCAATGAGAATCGACCATGTAATTTGTTAAACCGAGCCAACTTGTTGAATTTGGTTAAACTTGAAATAAAAGTAAAATATGACATCCTGTGCAAACAGTGTTTAAAAGAAGACTTGAGGTGCAAAAATCTGTTGGAGAGGTATAACTAAAAATAGCGAAACGATCCTTTTGTTGGCAGTGACAAACTTTTTTTTGCAAATTTTTCTGGGCCGTGACAAACTTTTTGCAAATTTCATCCGTATTATATGGTTTAATTTGGCCTTTAAGCTAAGAACACAAGTCATTAAGTTAGACTAAGCTGACGTTTTCTTTTTCACAAATACTTTATCTTTTAACTTGCATAGCAAATTTTCTTGAAAAAAAAAAAAAAAACTAGCACAAGTTTAATATAAAATCAAGTGTAACAAAATAAAAGGCAAAGTGCAATAATTTTTTTTTATTTTAGATAAGTGCAACTCGGATAGGCAAGTCAATAGGTTGCACGTAACATTATTTAATTTAATTGTTCATTGTAACTCATATTAAGTCAAGAGATTTCGAACGGGTGAAGTGCCTGCGCGATTTAATTGATTTAAGTCGAAAGATTTCGAACGAGTGAAGTTCTCGCGCGATTATATTCGATTGGAGTTTCAATTGTCAAACGAGAAAATTAACAATAAAATGAAGCGTAATATAATGAAGGCAAATATAATAAATAATTTTAAAAGAGTCGAAATGCGTTAACAAAAGCAACTGTGCTTGGCACAGGACTCGAGGGTGCCTAACACCTTCCCTCGAGTCAACCGAGATCCTTACCCGGAACTCTGATGCAGACCACTAAACGAGTCATAGGTGTTCTAAGTACACCACTTTGGTGACTTGGCACACCTTTAACTTGTCAAGTGGCGACTCCAAAAATCTCTTAATAATTCGTGTACCTTTTTAACACCCGTCACAGACCTTTTTAAAATAAATAAGTTTTTCTTTTTAAGTTGAAAGAGGGTCGTGACATATCCTTTTTCTTTTTTTTTTACTTTTTTTTTCGCGATGAAAATTAAAACGGTACCCTACAATATTCGAAATAATTTTAACTTTTGCATACAAGTTATACAATATATATGTAAGATAATCGCGAAGGCGGATTTCAAATCGGACTCCTGAAACTCAAGATGCGAATTTAAATGAAAAAAAGTCAAATTATTTAACTTTCGGCATTTTAGTGGAAACTAGCCGAACAATATCGAAATTCACTTTCGAAAGTTTACAAAGGTCATAAATAATCATACGAACCCAACGGCGCTTTCGGATTTCGAATCGGAGCTCATTCGGCAAAACCGAGCTCGAAAATTTCTTTTTAATATTTATCGCCAATAAAAACTGAAACCTTCTTCCGATGCCTACCAAACGAGGTCTGATTTAGCTCAAATTTTACAGACAGGTCCTAATGGACATTACGAATATTTTAAAATTATCGACACACCAATCGAAGTCTTAACTTCCGAAACGACTGACCGAGGTCGTTTCAGTAGCTATAGTCCAAACTCAATTTAAAGTCACTATTCAAACTATAAGAAGTGATAATGCCTTCGAACTTGGATCCTCTACTATTGGTACATCCTTCTTTTCAGAAAATGGTATTATTCACCAAACCCCTTGTCCACATACACCACAACAAAATGGGATAATAGAAAGGAAACATAGAACCTTACTTGAATCATGTAGGGCTTTGCTGTTCCAATCAATATTGCCCACCAGATTTGGGGTGACTATTTATTAACTGAAATATACTTATTAAACATAATTCCTTCCAAGATACTACATAACAAGTCTCCCTTTGAGCTTTTATATGGTACAACCCCCTCTTACTATCATTTGAGAACTTTTGGATGTCTATGTTACTCTACTGTCTCTATTCCATTTAGAGATAAGTTTAAACATAGAGCTATTCCTTGTGTCTTTATTGGCTACCTTTTTGCCAAGAAATGCTACGAGTTATACAACTTGCTCACTAAACAGTCCTTTGTGTCCAGAAATGTCATTTTTTATGAAGATCAATTTCCTTTTTATTCTAACTGCTCCACTCCTATTCCTTTTCCATTCGTCCCCCACACACCTTCTATTATCCCGATCCTCATGTTCAGTCATCCTCTTTGTTCCTAATTCTTCCATGTTTTCTTATTCCACCTCTGTTCCTCCAACAGTGGCTCCTACTACTGCTAGAATCAATTCCCAGTATGTTCCTAAGCCTAGAAAATTTTCTAGGCATCATCACAGGCCTACATATCTCCAGGATTATGAGACTCATCTCCTCGCTTCTCTTTCTTGCTCTAGTTCAGCTACTCAATCTGCATGTGTCCATTTATGCTTAAGCAGCCCCTATTCCAGCATGGCAAGAGGCTATGAGAAAGGAATTTGAGGCTGTAAAGGCTAATAATACATGGGATATTATGGAGCTTCCTAGACGAAAGAAACACATTGCATGTAAATGGGTTTACAAAGTTATCTACAAGGCAGATGGTAGTGTAGAAAGATACAAAGCTAGGCTTGTCATTTGGGGAGATACTCAAGTGGAGGGAGTGGATTTCACTGTATTGATCCGATCCTCTGATTTCAGGGTTTAGTACTCTGTTCGATGTGCCGACAGTTCAAGTAGCTTTGTTATTATGATTATAATTTTAACGCAAAAATCTGAGGTCATTCGGAGGCTGTTTGGTCGGGTTTGAATCGAAGGTTCGGTATTAGATTCGTTATCGACTAAAAATAAACTTTTGTACTATGTTAAGTAAACAAGCTCCATTTTGAAATCTGTTAGCTTCACATGATTATTTGTGGCCGGTAGGAACTTTCGGAAGTTATTCATAACCCTAGGGGCACCTTAGAGCCGATGCAAGTTGGAAGCAACATGACTGACTAAAGTTTCTAATGAGCTCTCACAATACCTCATTTCGATTGAAAATAGCGTTCGATTCATATCTAATATGGAAACGCTTAAAACATAAAAGTTTTAGCATTTGAGTCTAAATTTAAGGGTATTAAATTATTTATCAATCGGAGTTATGTATAAAAAGTCATTAGTATTTTAATGAATGATGTCTAGTAAAGTATAAACTGAACATCATATGGTATAACCCACTGATGCAGCTGGGCCACTATAAATACAAAAACGGGGAACCTCTATTTTGGGTATTTTTGAGTTGAGATTCTGTTCTAGAGTTGGAAATAAAGCTTGAGATTTTGTCTACTAATTAAGGGTAAATTTATATGGTGTTTAAGTTTATTTTACGCATTAAACATGGATTATAACATCATTGCATCTTTCCAATTACAAGATTATTGGTTGAAACTTCCAAATAGTACCAAGCTCAAGTTATGGATTTTAGAGGAAAAGTTTCAAGAAGGTAATTCCATCAACTCAAGCTTATTTCTTATGAGTATTTGAGAAGATTTATAGTATTCCTTTCAAATTATTTTGGTTAGAAGTATGATTTCTGAAACGCTAGTTTATGAAATCAATAGTGTTCTTGAGAAAATGAACATGATGAATAGTATTGAATTGTGTTTATGTACTTGAACTTAAGAGGCCTTAATTTTGGTATTTGGAGATGTTATGATAGTCTGATTGACTCAATTTTTGTATGTATGAACTCATAGATGAATAGGTCATCAGAATTTTGACTCGGATTCGTATTCCAATGCGTTGACCCGATAGTTGACTTTCTTTGGCTTTATCCAAAAGTCATGGGCTTGGTCCCCAAGTGTATTTTGATGCATAGATTCATATTTTGAATTGTTTGGAGCGATTGGAAACCGTTCATGGACTTTGGATTTGGATTGGTGGTTGGTTTTTCAACGGATGCGAGGTAAGAAAGACTTGAACTTCTACTTGCTTGGATTTCTGTATAAGCATAATATATATATATATATATATATATATCTCTTAAAAACACTATTTTTATAGTATCCAAGGTTTAGTGCCATTGAATATAATCTCACTTGAAGTAATGCTAGGCTAATGCATTATCTATGAAATAATTATGATACATTCTCGAAGTCTAATTTGAGATGCTTGGAATATCGAAAATATGATTTGCACTTAATTTAGCTAAGAGAGCATAATATACAATCTGTTATGGATATTGTGAGTTTAACCATAATGTGAGGTTGATTTCTATACGAGAGTATTATTATTTCCTTTCAAGGGTTAGATTTTATTTTGTGATATCTTATCATACTTAGTATGGGTTACCTGAGTTACATTATTATCCATTTGACATGAAGTTATGCTTTGGGCTGTATTTCGTTTATGTTTGCATTATCCCTAAGTCGATACTATTACCTTATTAGTATCTTGATCGTTGGGCTACTGATCTAGCCTTTTATAGTGAGGGCTTATTGATTTAGCCATCGGTCTAGCTTGTTATGGTAAGGGTCTATGCTACTAAGATGATATACGGCCTATGCTACTGGTTAATATAGCCACTGGTGTAGCCTGTTATGGTGAGGGCCTATGCTACTGAATTGCTATAGCCGCTGGTCTAGCCTGTTATGGTGAGGGTTTATGCTACTGAGTTGGTATAGCCACTGGTCTAGCCTTTTATGTTGAGAGCCTATGCTACTAAGATTATATAGCCACTTGTCTAACTTTTTTATGGTGAGGGCCTATGCTACAGAGTTAGTTTGTTATTATGGTTAAGCTGGGCTCTTTTAGTTGATATTGCGGTTTAGCTGGACTCTCATTTGATCTATTATTCAATTTATTCCTGAAATAAGGAAGCCTTATCTAGCTATCCTACTACTATTGCATAGACTTATCTTTAAGTTATTTATCAGGCTGGTTCAAAAAAAGGGTAAGGACAGGAGGACTCGTCGAGGGTCTTACTGGGTCCGAGTGACGCACTCCCTTAAAGTTTCTATATGCAGGTTTATTAGTTGAGGCACGATTGGCGTTCTTGGTTCGGTTCGTGATTATATTCCATAGTTGTGCGTGGATGCTTCCGCACAGTTCGTGGTAGTATCTGCTCCTTCTTTATGATATTTTTTCTTAGGTTTGAATCCAATGTTACATATATTACACCCATAGATGCTCCATGATTAGCTGTTGGATTTTGGGTTGGTATAAACTATTTTACTGTTTGATTCAAATTACAGATTTATGACATTATTAGTTGTTTTATTTAGTCTTCCATTTTATCTTTTCTTCATCCGATTTCCTTTTGAAACCTTGATTTCTTGAAAATAAGTTTAATTGAAAAATATTCTTATGATTTGGTTTGCTTAAGGGTAGAAGCTATTAAGTACCATCATGTACTTGATTTTTAGGTCTTCACATTCACTTAGCCTTTTTCTCCTGTTGTCAAGTTATCCACTGTTAAATGTTTAATTGTTGTTATTGTTCCGAAATCTTAGTCACTTTTCAGTTAGATGTCAATATTGTCTTCCTCCATAGTGATTTGGAGGAAGAGGTGTATATGAAAATGTCACAAGGTTTGTCTGCTGAATCTCCTTCCTTATCTGCCCTTCTAGTTTGCAAGTTAAACAAGTCTCTCTATGGACTAAGACAGACATCAGGCAGTGGCATGCCAAATTATCCCAGGCCTTATGTTCAAGGGGCTACACCCACTCACTGAATGATTATTCCTTGTTCGTGAAGATTTCCCCTGGTTCCTCGGTTATTCTTGCTATGTATGTAGATGATATTATATTGACTGGTGATGATCTTGCTAAAATTTAGAATCTAAAATAATTCCTTGATGCTGAATTTAAAATAAAGGACTTCGTTATTCTCCACTATTTTTTAGGTATTGGAGTCTCTTCTTATCCTGATGGTTTGCTTCTCAATCAAAAGAAATTTATTTTAGATCTTTTGAGGGATTTTGATTGTCAGGATGTGTCACAAATTGTCTGCCCTTTAGAGTTGAACACTAAACTTAGAGCTGGTGTTGGTGAGATATTGCCTAAAGTAGATAGGTACATGTGTCTCATTTTCTTTGCAGTGCAACACCTGAGTCAATTTATGCAATGCCCTCGGGTTCTACATATGTCTGATGTAGTTCATGTGCTTAGATATCTAAAGGGCACTCATAACTTGGGCTTATTTTACTCTGCTTCCAATAATCTTTCTGTTACTGAATATTCAGACAGTGACTAGGAAGCCTTCCTAGACACCAGACGCTCAGTGACTGAATTGTGCATTTTCATAAGTGATTGTTTGGTGGGTTGGAAGTGTAAGAAGCAGCCAGTTGTCTCCCTTTCTTCTGCTGAGGCTGAGTATAGAGCCCTTAGCAAAGTGGCGATTGAATTAACTTGGCTCATTCGACTTTTATTTGATATTTTTATTCCCATTCACTTACCTATTTAAGTGTATTGTTGTCAACCAGGCTGCCATCCATATTGCAAAAATTTTGGCGTTCCACGAGCGCACAAAACACATTGAGGTTGCTTGTCACTTTATTTGAGAGATGCTGGTTGCTGGTCTCATTGGTGTGTCTCATGTTTCTACTTTTCGGCAGCTGACTGACTTATTGACTAAGCCATTACCCGATGTGCTCCATCAGCAGTTGTTATCCAAGTTGAAGGTTGTATCCCCCTCCAACTTGGGGGGGGGGGGGGGAGGTGTTGGACTTATAGGTTATCTTAGTTCAGGGCCAAAGAAGAAATAGCCCAATATACAGATTTATTTATGTAAATATAAATTTAGTTGTAGCCGTGTATTAGTTAGTAACAAGTAGGTCGGGCTAACGCCCATATATATATATATATGGAGTCAGATATTTGGGATTCATTCAGCAATAAATGATGTAAGGAAATTGCAATGATATTCCAAAAGATTTACCAAATGTCCTTCATGCAATGTATTATAACACAAGTGGCTATTTGCATGAAGAATAATTTACAAGTGTCATTGTGCATGCATGACCATGGACAAGTGTCTTGTGCATGAAACTATTTTGAAAAGTGTCAAAATCCCTAGACAAGTGGTTAATTTGGTTAGACACTTAACATTCATGCAAGGGGTGCTACCATGCAAAGACCCCTATAAATAGAGGCCATTTTTCAGCCATCAACATCCTACACTCAGCCGCTCAACCTTCTCTCTGTTTAGCCAGTATATTCCGCCCCTTTTCACCATTAGCCACTGTTAGCCACTATCTTATTATTTAGCCACAAATATTAGCCTAATCCTTTTCTTTTGGCCACCTCCACCTTAGACTTGCTGGGTACATTATATAATTTTGTTGATTCCTGTTCCCTCTAAAATATAAATAGAGGAAGGCTTGTTTTATCCTGGGGAAACATTTCAAATTGCTGAAATAGTTTCTTAGGACAGTGTCCAGCACGACTCAAAGCATCGTACTATTTTGAGATATTAACTATATCCTTTTACTTGTTTTATATTCAACAATATTTTCGTCATACATTATTATTATTGGTGTTGTTATTATTACTGTTATTATTTTCCCCGTTGTTTCCCTACAATCTAAGAAACTATGGCAAGCAACACTGGCGAAATTATTATTGATGTTGCCAATGGAGGTGCTGCCTCTAATGCTCCAGGTCCGGTCGTTGCTCTATATGTGCGGAACCATAATAGCGATAATATGAGGTATGTTAATAAGTCTCGAGATTACAAACCTGATAACCCCAATTTTAAGAAAGTGAAAGGCTATATTTTTAATTGTGATAGAACAGGTTATTATGTCCAGAAAAATATAAAGATGGCAAGAAATGACAAAGAAAATAGAAATCCTCCCAAAGCGAATTTAGCTAAAGGAGATGAAATTATTGCGACTGTCATTTCTCAAGTGAACATTGTAGGCACTTTGAAAAATTGGGTGGTAGACTCTGGGACTACTCGGCACATTTGTGCAAATCGAGAAGCATTTACCTCCTATACAAATATAGGGGATGATAATGAAGTAGTCTACCTTGCAGACTCAGGAACTGCTAAAGTCCTGGGTAAGGGTAAAGTACTCCTGAAACTAACTTCAGGAAAACTTTATCCCTTATGGATGTGCTACATGTTCCTGATATAAGGACAAACCTGATTTCTATAGCCTTGTTATTAAAAGCTGGGGTTAAAGTGACATTTGAATCTGATAAGATTCTAATGACCAAAAATAATATTTTGGTTGGAAAGGGCTATTGTAACCAAGGACTCTTTGAACTTAATGTTTCTAATGTTACATATGAAAATGCATCTGCTTCTGCTTATATTGTGGACTCTATTTCTTTGTGGCATGCTAGGCTAGGACATGTTAATGTGTCATATATACAGAAAATGCATGCAATGGGTTTAATATCTGGTTTAGAATCATATAAGATTGATAAATGTGAAATATGTGCTGAAGCTAAAATTACTAGGAAATCTTGCTTCTCTGTTAATCGAGAAACTGAATTACTGTCTTTGATTCAGATTTGGGTGATTTAAAACAAACTATGACTAGAGGTGGTAAAAGGTATTATGTTACTTTTATTGATGATTTTTCTAGATATACTAAGTTGTACTTGCTTAGAAATAAAGATGATGCCTTTGATGCCTTTATTTCTTATAAAACTGAGGTCGAAAATCAACTTAGTAGAAAAATCAAGAGAATTAGATCCGATAGAGGAGGAGAATATTTAGCCTTAAATGATTTTTGTGAAAAGGAAGGTATTGTTCATGAAGTAACTCCTCCATATTCACCTGAATCTAATGGAGTAGCTGAAAGGAAAAATAGAACATTGAAAGAAATGATGAACTCCATGTTAGTTAGTGCTAATGCACCTGATAATTTATGGGGTGAAGCAATTTTATCTGCATGTCACTTACAAAATAGAATACCTCATAAAAGAAGTGGCAAAACTCCCTATGAATTGTGGAAAGGCTATAGACCTAATTTGAAATATTTAAAAGTATGGCGGTGTCTTGCCAAAGTTCTGTTGCCTGAACCTAAAAAGAGAAAGATAGGTTCTAAAACTGCTGATTGCATGTTAATTGGATATGCTGAACATAGTGCTGCATATAGATTTCTTGTTTTAAAAAGTGATGTGCTTGATTGCAACACCATTATTGAGACAAAGAACGCTGAGTTCTTTGAACACATTTTTCCACTGTCTGATAAAGTTTCTCATGCGCCTGTTGAAAGAAATAAAGAGACTATCTCTGTTGAGGAACTGAGAAGGAGCAAAAGGCCTAGAAAAGACTATTTTTCTTATGGAAATGATTTTCAAACTTTTATTGTGAATAATGAACCATTAAATTATTTTGAAGCTATTTCTTCCTCTGAAGCTGAATTTTGGAAAGAGGCAATTAAAGCTGAAATTGAGTCTATTATGAAAAATAATACATGGGTTTTAACAGATTTACCTCCTGGTGCAAAGCCTATTGGTTGTAAATGGATTTTCAAAAAGAAGTTTAATCCTGATGGATCTATAGAAAAATATAAAGCTCGTTTAGTAGCAAAAGGATTTTCTCAAAAACGAAATATTGACTATTTTGATACATTTGCACTAGTAACTAGAATTTCTTCTATTAGACTTTTAATTGCCTTAGCCTCAGTTTACAAGCTTTTTATTCATCAAATGGATGTTAAAACGGCATTTTTAAATGGTGATTTAGAAGAAGAAATTTATATGGTTCAGTCTGAGGGATGTATTGTTCCTGGGCAAGAAAATAAAGTTTGTAAGCTAATTAAATCTCTTTATGGCCTAAAGCAAGCTCCTAAACAGTGGCATGAGAAATTCGACCAAGTCTTAATGAGAGACGGGTTTTCTAATGTTGAGGTGGATAAATGTGTTTATACTAAAATACTAAATGGTGATTTTGTGATAATATGTTTATATGTTGATGACATACTTATATTTAGTACAAGTTTAAATATTGTGCAGAGTACTAAATTATTTTTGTCATCAAATTTTGATATGAAAGATCTGGGTGAAGTGAACATGATATTGGGAGTTAAAGTCATAAGAAGTGATGATGGTATTGTGTTGTCACAAGAACACTATGTTGAGAGACTTCTTAAGAAGTTTGATTGTTTTGACGTGACACCTGTGGCCACTCCTTATGACGCTAGCTCTCAATTGAAAAAGAATAAAGGAGACCCAGTTGCTCAGTCTAAATATGCTCAGATTATTGGGAGTCTGATGCATTTAATGAATTTTACAAGGCCTGATATAGCCTATGATGTGTGTAGACTGAGTAGATATACTCGTAATCCCAATCAAGAACATTGGTCTGCATTAGTAAGACTGATGAAATATTTGAGAGGAACCATGAATTACGGTATCCTGTATAGTGGATTTCCCGCTGTATTAGAAGGATACAGTGATGCTAACTGGATCTCTGATTCAGATGTGACAAAATCCACTAGTGGCTATGTATTCACTCTTGGTGGTGGCGCAATAGCGTGGAGATCAGCCAAGCAAACTATAATTGCTAAATCTACTATGGAATCAGAGTTTATAGCTCTGGAGTTGGCTGGTTCTGAGGCTGAGTGGCTAAGAAACTTCTTAGCCGATATCCCTTTAACAAAGGATGTGTTGCCTCCTGTGTCTATCCATTGTGATAGTAAAACGGCAATTGATGTTGCCAAGAGAAAATCTTATAATGGAAAACGCAGGCACATGCGTCTGAGACATAAAGTTGTCAAGCAGCTGCTGAGAGATGGAATAATTTCCATTGATTATGTGAAGTCAGAAGTGAATTTGGCCGATCCTCTGACTAAACCCTTGAGAAGAAATTTGATTCTTCAAACCTCAAAAGAGATGGGGTTAAGGCTAACATGATTGTTAATAGAGATGGTAACCCAACCTATGTGATTGGAGATCCCATGAAGTAGGTTCATATGGGTAATAACAAGTCGATATTGACTCTGAAGCACTTATATGAGAGTGCTTAACTGCTACTAATTGGAGGGTTGAGTTATAACTCTTAATGAATTCATAGTCCTTATGGATGGTGTATTTAAAGCAGTGTACACTTGATGAATTTACCTATATGAGAGTGGAGTGGAGCCGCTCCCATGAGATTCTAGCCAAGTCTCTAGAGCTCTCATGAATAACCAGGCACGCGCATGGCCTATTCGCGCATAAAACGCGTTGAACAACAAAATTGTGGGTCAAAATGTGACTGGTAAGGCCTCTGGCTTACAACAAGAATTTATTGGTTCATAGAAATATTATATTTCACCAATAATTCTGTGAGTGAAGTTTTATCAGTCTAAGTTTGGTTCATAGTCCAAAAGACACCAAACCCACTGCATTTGGACCGTGTAATTCCAGCAAGTCTTACCCTTCATACTTACCCATTATTCTATACCTCTTGCTTCTTCAAATCTTTTGAAATATGTGGGGGACTGTAAGGAAATTGCAATGATATTCCAAAAGATTTACCAAATGTCCTTCATGCAATGTATTATAACACAAGTGGTTATTTGCATGAAAAATAATTTACAAGTGTCATTGTGCATGCATGACCATGGACAAGTGTCTTGTGCATGAAACTATTTTGAAAAGTGTCAAAATTCCTAGACAAGTGGTTAATTTGGTTAGACACTTAACATTCATGCAAGGGGTGCTACCATGCAAAGACCCCTATAAATAGAGGCCATTTTTCAGCCATCAACATCCTACACTCAGCCGCTCAACCTTCTCTCTGTTTAGCCAGTATATTCCGCCCCTTTTCACCATTAGCCACTGTTAGCCACTATCTTATTATTTAGCCACAAATATTAGCCTAATCCTTTTCTTTTGGCCACCTCCACCTTAGACTTGCTGGGTACATTATATAATTGTGTTGATTCCTGTTCCCTCTAAAATATAAATAGAGGAAGGCTTGTTTTATCCTGGGGAAACATTTCAAATTGCTGAAATAGTTTCTTAGGACAGTGCCCAGCACGACTCAAAGCATCGTACTATTTTGAGATATTAACTATATCCTTTTACTTGTTTTATATTCAACAATATTTTCGTCATACATTATTATTATTGTTGTTGTTATTATTACTGTTATTATTTTTCCCGTAGTTTCCCTACAAATGAAAGGGTCCCAATTTCTCTCTCTAGGATATTCCACCAACTTTCTATCTATCTTTACAAATCCTAATCAAATCTTCAGCAATTGAATCAATTTTAATAATTTGAAACATATTCATGAAATTCTAACACATATCAAGCTAATTATAGTACTACGCAATTGTCCCTTGACTATTCTATGTTTTGAAAAGAACGTTGATTTTCTTTTTCTTGCTTGCTTCCACAATGTAAAGAAGCAGAATGAGAATGATGATGATGAGGAGGAAGAAGCTAAGAGAGAAAAAAAATATTTTGAGATTATAAAAAATTTTCCTCTGTCATTTATATTTTTCGTTCTTACTTTTCTCTATTTCTCCTTATCAATTTCCTAGTCAACTATCATTGGCATATTCTGGCTTGGTTGTGGAATTGAATTTCAGAAATGGAAGTAGGGAAATCCCGTTTATAGCCGTTTGTGGCTAGCAATATTATATGGACTTTATAATGGTCCATGTATTTTTTTCTATTTGCTTATACTACTAAAAATAGATGCAGCCGTTACTATAATTTGTCAGATTATTGCTTTTGCATGTAAATAGTTATTAGTACAAACAAAAATAGATTCTATATTGTCAATGTAGTAAGCTATATCAGCCATTTTTCCTTTGTCTTTACCTTGACAGACAAATGGTTTTCTTCAACCATACCTATGAAATTGACTTGTTCTAAAAGGACCTTTCCAGTATTCCAATTTCATAGATTTTAGTGTGTTCGCACTGCAGAGTTGTTGTCAATTTGAGATACGAAAGGATAGCATTATGGATGTCATATCTGAGCTATAATTGTGAAATCTACTTATAACTTTCATAAGGAAAAGTAAGAAAAATAAAATATAAACAAATAGTTGGTATGATAAAAGTTTGTATCATAAAATAAAAGAATTTCAATAATTTTTAGAAATTAAGAAAATAAATGAAAGGACTAAGGGGTATAAAGGATTTTATTTGGTGTATGAAGTGCTATATGGTGGAAACCAAATTTAAAGCCAGATGGTTAGAATTATTAGAGGGTGCTCACAGTGGCGGATCCAGGATTTAAAGGTCATGGGTGCTCAAGTCCACAAGTACAATTTGCACTGTAAGAAAAAAATATTCGTAGTCATCTGGATTCAAACACAAGACCTTTAGGATGTGAGAGCCCAAACTCTAGCACTCAAAGCTCAACCACAGTACCAATTGGACCTTTTATTTTATAAGTGCTCCTTATACAGATATATACGTTTTCTATATACTATCTATGTACATATGCATATTCCGCGCTGGGTTTAATGGGTACTCGAGCACCGTAATTCTTTATGTGGGTCCACCCATGGGTGCTCAAGAGCTAAGTCTTGATTTAGAAGTTAGAATGCCAAAGAGAGCAAACAATAATACAAGTTTTTGTGTGAGATGGACAGATCTGCCGCTGCTCGCATTGCTTTAGCCCCCTTAAGAAAAAGCTTAATTTTTTTGCCTCGGTCAGGAAAAGGTCCTGAAAATTGCCAAAGGTCACTAGGGAGAAACTCCTGGCGATCATCAGGTCTGGCTGCTAGTAAGATTTGGCGATCACTAGGAGATTTTCTTAACAGGGGCAAAAAATGTAAGACTTTTCTTATTGGGAAAAAATAGTGACTAATCGTCAAAAGTGTCTCTGAAATCACCCAAGAAATTCAAAGTATATTTATCGATAAAATTTCACCCAGTACCCTCAATAAGAGCTGGTCTTACCTAATTGCCCCCACTTAGAAATATTTTAAGTAAATGCCCTCCACATCATATCTCCCCCTGTGAAAGTACTATTTTGCCCCCGCCTAACATCATCCACGCTGAAAGGGTTTCTCTGTCTCTTTCGACGTTCCTTGTCTTTCTTTCCTTGTTTCTTCGTTTTGTACTGCAGATTTAATGTTCGTTTTCTCTCATTTTCGTGTATTTGTTGTATTATTTTTATTTAAATTTTTATTTTTACTAAGCCTAATCATTTATCTGCAAATTTTTCCCCTGCAATTTTATTTGAATACTTATTGTGGCTGTTTATATATTTATTTTTCAGTTATTTCCATTTTGATTTATGTTTGAGGTGTTTATAGATTCTTTTGGTTGTGTTTGTTTGATTCCTGTGATTTGAAGCTTCAAATTTCACATAGCGTAAAATCTTGGCTACTGCCAAGAGTTGTATAGACTTTTTCTAAATTGGTTATCGCAGTAGAGTTTAAAGTATTGGCAATAGCCAAGACTGTAGAGATTTTTCAGTGTAAGGTCCCATTTTCAGCAGAGCGTAAAGTCTTGGCTATTGCCAAGAGTTGCATAGACTTTTTCTAAATTGATTATTGTAATAGAGTTTAAAGTCTTGGCTATTGCCAATATGTTTAGTTATTTTCAGTGTATGTGTTTCCTTTGCAACAGAATTGAAAGTCTTGGCTATTGCCAATACTTTTAGAGACTTTGTATGCAAGCCCCCCTCCCCCCTATAGCAACAGTCTGAAAGTCTTGGCAATAGCCAAGAAGTCTCTACTAGGTGCTTATTGCACCAGAGTTGCAACTCTTGGCAATAGCCAAGACATGTAGAGACTTTGTCTGCAAATCCCCCATATTAACAGGTCTAAAAGTCTTGGCAATAGCCAATAAGTCTTTCCTTTATGCTATATTGCACCAGAGCTGCAAGTCTTGGCTATAGCCAAGACTTGCAGAGAGTTTTTCTGCAAGTACCCTATTGCAACAGGTAGGGAAGAAGTGTCTACAAGGACCCCATTGCATCAGAGCTGCAAGTTTTGGCTATAGCCCCTCATTGCAATAAGGTTGAAAGTCTTGGCAATAGGCAAGAAATTTCTATAAGCCTTACATTGTACCAGAGCTTAAACTATTGTCAATAAGCCAAGAGTTGCAGAGAAGATAATATGTCATATTTTATCAATGTTGTTGTGAACCTTTGCTTGAACGGAGCAATCTCTGAAAGGAATGTGTCTTTAGGGTTGCTGTGATCGCGTGAATAGTGAAAAGCAAGGGGATGGACTGTACGCATCTTTTTATTGGTTTGTAGGGGTATTTTGGTCCGAAAAAAGTTTCATTAAACTAATGATGGCATTTTTGCTAAACATCTGTTAGTGAGGGCAATTTGGCAAACCATTGCTTCCGGTAGCATATTTTTGCAATTTGCCCAGATTTACCCGGCATATCCATTAAAAATTACATTACACATTCATTCCAAAGAATACACGTTCTACCCATTTTCTTTGTATACCTTTATAGCATACTGTCTTTCCAGAGTATGCCTAATTGTATGCTCGGTTTACCCATTTTCAATGTATACTGGATGTACACCTTTATGGTATACTTGATACGAGCCGAAAAGGCCATCAAGAGCTTGGAACCTTAATTCCATCATTCAAGAGCTTAAAGAATACTAATGAAACATGGTTTGAGAATTTGAAGGTCCAAAGCTTGTTGAAGTGGAAATTCAAGCTTGCAGGAGTCCAGGACACTCTTTGTACGTCGCGATCGCAACCTCCTCATCTCTTTCGCGAGAGCATTAGGCAAGACAGTGTCGCGATAACAACAACTATTCCGTGGTCACATTGAAGGTTTATCTATTTGTTCGTGGTCGCGAGTTCAAGGCGAGTTAGCAAAGAGGACATTTCATGCCGTTTTTACTATTTTAGTATTTAGGGGTTATTTAGTCATTTTGTAATAAACTCGGTGTTTATTACATGTTGTGTTATTATGAGTAATTAGCGGTAAACATTGTTGATTGATGAATGATGAACTCATTGTTGAGTGTGTATGGGTATTAACTCTTTATCTTTTCCTAGTACTCTCTTGAATATCTCAAGTGTGAGATGATTCATGTATGAGTTCAAGTCTCTTCTTCATTGAATATTAATCTGGTGATTGTACTGTCTAAATTAGGGTGTTACAACTTGTTTGTTTGTAGTATTCTAGTTTACTTGAAATTAAGAAATTTTAATCCTTTCTTTCTTCTCTTGGATTGGTTGTTTAGCTAGTAAATCTAACTACTAGTTAGGTAATTAATTCTATCTATCCTTTAATATCCTTGTTTCTCAAACTTGGTAGTGTTCTTGAGGATTGAAGAACCATCTTTATAATTTGCTTGAATAATCAATTTTAGATTCATATCAATTGGTATCAAAGCTCGTATACTATTTGTTTTTAAACACCGTCTAAATTTTGATTTTCATATCTGAAATTCACAAAAAATTGAAAAATAAAAAAAATTCTAAACAAAATTTCAATTGTACTCGTAGGTTCACTATTTCAATTCCTTTGTGTTGGTGTTAGTATGCGCGTATATTTCTGTTTGGGTCTTTGGTTTTTAAGTCTAACTTGCTTAATCTTGAAACTCTGATTGCTGCTTCGTTGATTGGAGGAAAAAACTCAAAGACCCCCGTTGTAGGGCTTAAAAGCTTCAAAACAGTTTGATAAATCGTTGAAATTTTATTCAAATTGACTGATGGGCTTTTCTTTAGTGGTGTTTTAGAAGCTATAGTTGAAGTATTAACAAGTTTGGTAAAAATTTATTTTGGATTTCTGGATTTTAAAGCTGGTAAAAATTTATTTTGGATTCCTCATTTTTTGGGTTCTTCATAAATATCACGAACGCAACATTCTGAAATTAGGATGTCGCGAACGCAATGAGTGTCATGCCAATGCAAGGACTTGCTACTTGCAGTTGACCACGAAAGCGACTGTGGTTCCGTGAAGGCGAAGTGTGAATTTTCTGGTAGTGACGTGAAAAGCGTACTGTGATTGCCGCAAATGCGAGGAAGATAAGATGTTTTGAACCCTATAGTTTGTTATAAAAATTCCGATCTGGTATCTTTTAGTCGAATATGAACTTGGAGTATTCTTAGAAGTGAAACCATTAGCCCACAAGGAATTTACAAGAAGAACAATTTGAGTTTAAATAGGTTGGAAGTGTTCAAATATTTGCTTGGAAACAGTGCTTGGACAAATTGTTGTTTAATTCATTGTTAGTTAAATGGTGGTTGATTGATTTGGAGCTTTGAATTGAATTTTTTTGGAAGAGCCCCGTTAAATAAGACGATGAACAGTTGATCACGCCCAACTACGCCCTATAAAAGGAACTAAGCAGTCGTGACAAATATAGGTATTTAAAGCCCCGAAATCGAATCCTACGGAGAATTCTCGAATCTAGTTGTTAATCTAACTAAATTATCTATTCACTTAAATTCTAAAGGTTGTATCTTTATGATGGTTTTATGTAACAAATAATTAATAAGAAATTAAATAAAAAAGTAAAAAAAAAAAATAGATTAATTCAAAGGTTAAGAGGCCTAGGATTGATCTACCCAACTCCTACTCATGGATTAGAGCAATGCATTAACAAATTCAACTTTCTTTTTCCTATTGAACAATTGCTCCAAATTCACAACTATTTACTTCCGTACAATAATTACAACTTTCACTAACTAATTTTTTAATTAATTAATGATGATATATAGGACTACAATTATGGTACACAATCGGGGATCAATGGTCACAATTCACATTTTTGACCGCCTAAGTAATGCCTTTGTTTTTTGTTGAAATATTGGTAAGTATTTATCCTAACTCATGAATCTATTCCTAGATGCACAAGGATAAATGACACAATCAATTGGGTGCTCTATCAATCAATAACATACAATTTGTAAACACTTAGATAGGAAGATTAAACGAGCTTCATTCATTAACACAACAATTCATAACACATAAGTATTGGAGTGGTTCAATCAACGCTAGAATGGTTATTTCGCCACTCATAGTCATGTTTAAATTAATGATATAACTATAAGCATACAAAACCACAATAAGATGGGTGGATGGATGAAATAGATGCTTGAATCTTGATCTCCTCTCTTCCTTGCCTCCTTTTGTTGTAAAATAAGCCAAAAGTCCCGTCCAATTGAGTTTCATGATGTATTTATAGTGTAGGAATATATATATAGGACGAAACAACTCTTGAATAATCCATCCGAAACTCGGTCTATGCACATTCTCGTCGTGTATGGCGTGCAGCACACTGCGTCTTCTTATCTGGACATCTGATCAAAACAAACAAACCTCAATAGTTCATACTACAGGCTGCATGGTGTGCCCACACAGCGTGCTACACACCATGTTGCTCGTTGTGTTGCCTTATTTTTTTTGTCCACTTTATTCCTTCTTTGTCCGTCCTTAGTTCGAACGATCCTCGGACTTCCACTCAGATTTCAAAACCCTTGATTTCCATCAATTATGGTCTACGAACGCATCATATCATCAATGTAATGCCTACAACATAAAATACATGAAATGAGAGAAATTCCATTCAAAGTACGATAGTATAACGCAAATGGACACATAAACAAGAGGCAAAAGTATAAGGAATATAGCAATATCTAGCCTTGTATCAACAATAGATAGAGTGACCTGATTTTTGTTTTGCATAATAGCCACTTTAGTTGACTGAATTTGAATAATTAGCCACTTTTTTTTGTCCAAAGAACTACTTTTTTCCCATTTAAAATATAACCTCCTCAGATTGTTTTCCTAGTTTTTTCATGTTTATTATTTAGCTATATTACATTATTATTAGTTCTACTTTTGTTAGTCTAGTTAATTTGTGTTTGTATTTTATTTCGTTCCAATTTGTTTCTTGCTTTTCTCTTTTAGTTTTATGTGTATTCATTTGTTTCCTAGCTCGTTAATGTGTCTTTATCCGTTCTTTGGTGTCATATAAATTCCACCCCGAACCAATACTTGGATACTTTCCTTGAGGATTTGAGATTGTAGAACCTTGAAGAGGTTAGAGATACTCTTGTGTAGAAAACAACTTGAGTGGTGAGATTATTTGAGTGAGGTCCTAATAGCCAACAACCTTTGAGTGTAAACACGAGTGTAGTGATATCTACTTGAGTGAAACACGTGAGGGAGTGACTTGTGAGGTCTTTTATTTTTACTAACCACTTTTCTTGTCTAAAAATATCTTTTGTAGGTACAAGGAGTTAAAAGGAAGGTTTGGATGGTTATGGTAGCGAGTCAAGTGGAAGGAATACCTCTTGTAGTCCAGCTACTAGTGAGGATTTATTTTGGCCATCACTATGAAAATGGACAAAAAAAGAAGTTCAGTAGATATACTATTAGTATTGAAGGATATGGAGGTTATATCCTACAAGTTGATGACATTAATACAAATTGCATTAGCCTACTTTCATTGAGGAGTTGGGAATATCTCGTTATAACTTAAGAAATTCTATGAATATAATGGAGTATGGGTTGATAAAATAGCAAAGGTTTGCATTTCCAGAGGGAGTTATAAGGAGTATGTGTTGTGTGAAGTGTATCATTTGCACTCTTGTCATGTTTGATTGGGAATACCTTGGATGCAAAATAAATTTTTTCAATATAATGCAACAAGGGATATGTACTATGTCGGGATGAATGGAAGATGTTTTGACTTTACTCCTAAAAGACAAGTCAAGAAATGTGACTTGAAGGTTGGTGAAAAAATTGACACTTCGAGTGTTGTCAAGTTGAAACTTGAGGTGAAGGGTCTTCCTAATGAATCCAAGGGGATCCTTGGAACCTATTGTCCTCCGAGTAAAATGAAAGAAAAAGAAAAGAGCAAGAGTAGTGAGGGAGGGAAAAGCGACAACCCTAGAGTAGTAAAAGGAGAGGAAATGGAGTGAAGTGAGTGAGTTGTCACAAGAAAAGAGACAAGAGCTTGAAAACGAAATGAGAGAAAAGAAAGAGGGAAAACAAAAGAGTGAGGGTGGTGATTTTCCTTATTCTAACAATTCTAACCTTCCTTTTTTCTCTAGTTGTCTAGTGTCTGTTGCAGGGGACTTTTGGAGATGCTCAATTAGGGAATCTTTCTTTGAAAGCAGCTCCATACTTAGAAGAAAAAGAGGAGACCAAGGTGAAGTATTCAAATGAACAAGTGCGCTTAAATTTAAAAACCCAAGGTCAAGAAGAATCTTTAGGTGTGCTACAAGGTAACAAAGCTAATCCTAAATCTTGTATTTCTTTTAGTGAGCTTGATAGAGATTTGAGTATGGTTGCTAGCTTTACTTTTGGAGGGTTGATGATTCTTTATCTTGAATTGAAAGTCAAGTTGGTGATTTGGAGCATATACTAGTTTAGTTTAGTGGTGTAGCTAAATATGTTATTGATTCTGAGCTTAAATCTTGTCAAACTAATGTTATGTCCATTGTAGGAGCACATGAGATAGAAAGTGTTTTCTTGAATTCTTGCCATGAGGATGAATTTACTTTATCTTTATATAGTAGGAACACTATTCTTGGTGATAATTTGTTAGAGAATAATTGTCTTTTTGCTAGTGCATTTATTTGCTTAGATTCTTTAACTTGTAAAGGCATGAATTCTAGTTGTGCAGGTTCCATGTCATGTGCTGGAAAAAGTGGTAGAATTGATGATCTTGAAAATCAAGAAAGTATGATTAAAATCCATTCCTTATTTTATTTTATTCTATGAGTTCCATAAAAAATATATGATTGGATGATGATTGTGCTAATTGTTCTTATGGTGAAAATAATATCTCTTATGAATGAAGATAATTTGTTAGTTGAAGAAGAAAGTGACTTGCTAGCTTATTTGAGAAACTCGACTAATGAGTATTCTTCTTGTATTGACTTTGGACATGACTTGTGGTATGACACCCCACATTTGTTTGATGAAAAAAAAAGAATTACTTGAACCTTGTGATATTTTGAGTAATAGCATTCTTGATATGGTTGGTGGTTTGTGTCAAGTTGAGAAGGTTTGAGTTGTGAAAAAAGGTGAACCTTACTTTAGAAGTGAAACTTCTTTTTTGAGTTGTCCTAATCATGATTGCGTACTTGATAGCGTTTCTCATTTAGAAATTGAGCTTGTATTTGGACACCATTGATGATGTTTTCTTGAATGAAAATTTTCTTTTGTACTTGCTTACTTGATGAAAATGATGATCCGATATTTAAAGAGTGCATAATATGTGAAATTGATTCTTGTGACTTGCTTGAGAGTGCTAATCGTGTGGGTGTTAGTAAGTTAACTCCCAAAATATTTGTTAAAAGCTTGTCCTATATTGGAAAGTCCTCCAAAAATGAAGAGTGTCATTTAAAGAAGGTAGGATGCACTAGTGATAGTAGTGGTAAAACAAGAGATGTTAGTTTTAGTGTTAATTTCTTTACTTTCTATTTTCCTAGTCTTGAGCATACATTTGGGGTGGACTGTGCTAGAGCTTCTAATGTAAAGAAAAATAAATTTTCAATGCAAGTTTTACATGAGTCACATGAACTTGAAAGTAAAATCTTCTTTTTGGCAAACCCACTAGATGTCTTGGATCATGTTTGGAAGTTTGTCAAAAGATGATCTTTAGTTCATCCCAAGTTGATTGTGTGATTTATAGTCAAGTGTTTGTTGCTTATAATGAAAAATTATTCTTTGTGAATGATTATGATACTTGGCTATACCATAAGAGTGTGCATTTGATTTGAACCATATAGGTCTTGTTCCATTTTCTTGGATATGTCATGCTTGGATCAATGATGACTTGATACTTATTCTGGTTGTGATTTTCCAAGGTACAAATTCATGGACAAATACTTTTAAAAAAAAGGAAATGATACGAACTGGAAAAGCCATCAGGAGATTGGAACCTTTATCATATCATTCAAGAGCTTAAAGGATGCCAATGAAATATGGTTTAAGTATTTGTAGGTTCAAAACTTGTTGAAATTGAAATTCAAGCTTGCGGGAGTTCAGGACCCTCTGTGTATGGCGCGATCACGACCTCCTCATCGCCTTCGCGAGAGCATTAGGCGAGACAGTATTGTGATAATGACAACTATTCTGTGGTCGTGTTGAAGGTCTATCTATTTGTTTGTGGTCGCCAGTTCAAGAGCACGTCAGCATAGAGGACATTCCATGCAATTTTTATTGCTTTAGTATTTAGGGGTTATTTAGTCATTTTGTAATAAACTTAGAGTTTACAACATATAGTATCATTAGAAGTAATTAGCGGTAGACTTTTTTAATTAATGAATAATGAGCTCATTGTTAACTGTGTATGGGTATTAACTCTTTATCTCTTCCTGGTACTCTCTTGAATATTTCAAGTGTGAGATGATTCATGTATGAGTTCAAGTGTCTTCTTCCTTGAATATTATCTTGTGATTGTATTGTTTAAATGAGGGTGTTACAACTTGTTTATAGTATTGTAGTTTACTTACAATTAAGGGGTTTTAATCCTTTCTTTGTTGTATTGGATTGGTTCTTTAGCTAGTTAATCTAATCACTAATTAGGTAATTAATTCCATCTGTCCTTTAATTTACTTGTTTATCAAACTTGGTAGTTTTCTTGAGGATTGAAGAACCAAGCAAATTATCCATTTTAGGTTCATATCGTTATTGCATAAATTATGGTATACAGTTCGGATGAGAAAGGCAGGTAAATTATTTTTGGGTATTTTCGGTAAATATGAAACTGATGGGTAAGGGTGGGTAAATATTTTGATCTCATAAACAACCCAAAGATTATTCAAAGTTATTGGCCTTTATCTTAATGCGAAATCTAAAACTATTTTTGCACGAATTGGACAGATCTGTGTTGTTGTCACACTTTTATCCCCCCATTAGAAGCTCTTACTGGTTTAACCCATGTTAAGAAAAACTCCTGCCAATTTCCAGAAGGCACCGGGGGGTAACTTCTAGCGACTCCTAGGTCGTGCTGGTGATCTACAAGAGTTGTTCTTGATAGGGGCTAAAATTTAAGAGTTTTCTGACGGAGGTCAAAATTGTGATAGGTGCCAGAAGTGCCCTATTTAGGTAAGTCTCTCAATTTAAGACACTTTTCTCTGGTTCCATTTAGGAAAAATTATGCCAGAAGACAACCCTAATAGCTAAATTGCAATACATAATGATACTTTTAAACATATTACAATACATAACGATACTTTTAAATATATTACAATACATACCATTTTTTATTTCTCACCATCCCTAACACAAAACCCTAATATCTTCCCCTCTCTTTCTCTCTCCTCCTCCACCCACCCACCCACTCGCCGTCCTCCTCCGCCATCGCCAGCGACAGCCGGCCGCCGCTGCTATTCTTCCGGCGACTAGATCTCGCCATCGTGGCGTTGTTGCTGCTGTTTCTTTCCTTCGCTGCGCTAATGTCGCCACCGCTACTACTGGATTGCAACGATGACTGCTTCTGGACTACAACGACGGCTGCTCCGATTTGCATGTTTTCTGGTGGGTTTTTCGATCTGCTCTTTTTTTATTCTTTTGTATGTGTATATATTTGTATGTGTTATGTATATATTTGTATATAAATACATCTATCTTTGTAGTTTTTGTATATCAATGGCTATCACTATTTTTTATGCGTATATGTGTTGTATATATATATATATGTATATTGTTGTATTCTTGTGAATGTGTTTGTGTAGAGTAGAAAGATTATTTGTATATTTTTTTGTATATCTTTGTATATTTTGTGTATATTTTTGTATGTTTGTGTATGTTCGGTTAATTATATGTAGTTTCAAAACATTAATTTTAAAAATATTTCAACGTATATATGTGTAGTTTTTGGATGTTTCAATTTTGTAGTTCCAAAAAAATTAAAAAAAAATATTCAGGTGGTTGTCGCTGCCCGCCGGCGGTGAGTGGTGGCAGCAGTCCCACATGGCTCTGATGAGTGGAGAAGATAGGAAGAAGGAGATAAAACCCTAATTTGTATGTGCTTGTTAAAACTTGTATTTGCTATGTAAAAAAACTAGTAGTATGTTTTGTAGAGTGGTATAGTGTCGATATCTTTTATAATTTTGATGTTAGGTTGTATATTTTTGTAATTATCTCTTTAATATACTATTATTAATAGAAGTAGAAAAATCAAATACAACAGTATTTGAAAAGTTTATGTACTTTTTACATTTTAGTCATGTAAAAATAGAGTTAAAGTCTGGTGAACTATCAGAGTACTATTTTATTACATTATTAGGTAACATTGACCTGCTAGGTTACCATGTATTTCTAAATTTTCCTTTTCTAATAAAAACATGTTTTATTATCTTTTTCCCTATATTTCTCACTTCTTCAGACCCATCGTCTTCCTCATCTTTGAAATTTCATCCATCAATTTCTCGCTCTTTCGCATCATGTACCCGTCTGCATCTCTCACTACTAAAAAAACCGTCATTTTCGACCGCCCAATCGGTCGAAATTCGGTCGACCTATCGACCATATTTCGACTAATTGTGGTGGTCGATAAAATTCAGGTCGAAATTCAAGTATCGACCGAAATTCGGTCGAAGGTCGACCGAGGTTCGACCGAATTTCAGTCGAAGAGCATGTCACCTTAGTCCATGTTCTTCGACCGAATTTCGGTCGATAGGCCTTCGACCGAAATTCGGTCGAAGGTCTGGTAATTTTTTTTGACCAACTTTCGACCGAAAGTCGGTCGAAAACCTGTAAAAACCTGCAACATAAAAGCTGAAATTAGGCCTATACCACCTGTAAACACGCAGAAAAACCAGTCACAAGACATTCATAAACGCTATTCAAACAAGGCTAACAAAGCCAAACAATAGAAAGGAGTCTTTCAACATTCGTTCAAGTTTTACAATATTCAAACAAACTAAACAAACAGTTTAAAGTTCAACTTTCACTACTAATGGCTAGAAGCCGAACTAGACCCGGCATCAGACTGAGACGGTGAATGGTGGCTATGTCTGCTCTTGCTCTTTCCCTTTCCCGAGCTATCACGCTTTCCTTTGCCTTTTCTTTGGTTCCTGAGGAGCTCTTGCATCATTTCATGCATTTCTCTCTGATGCGCCTCCTGTGATGCGCGCATCATTTCATGCACTTCTCTCTGATGCGCCTCCTGTGCTAAGCGCATAGCTTCATTTTGTTTTCTCAGTTCTTCGATCTCCGCTTGCATCCGAGTCATTTCTGGAGCGGGAGCAGAGCTTGGAGGAGCACTTGAACACGAGCCCAAATAGTTCGATTTATGCTTGGCAGATGAATACAGTGTTCCAATGCCATAAGCTGAACCCTTCTTCACCCCTCCGACCGCTTCCAACCATAAGTTGGTTTCTTGCTCGAGCGTTAGCGGTACTGGGGTACTGCTTCCGCATTCAGATTGCTGAGTCGCGGTCCAGTCCTCAAGGGCCTTTTTAGCTTTTTCCTGAAAAACATAAATATATCAACGGTACAACTATGAAGTTTTAAACTTGAAGGATTGGCGCGACTTTAGTTTAAATTTAAGTACTTACCCAGGCCTCTTGTGCTCGGGGCTCGACCCATGTTTCTCCGCCCTTTTTATCTTTCTTGATATGGCGGATCTTGTGCATTTCAGAGAGCGGAATAGTCCGATTTTGTTGCTTTTCCTACAAATTAAAGAAGAGAACAAGTTAGATAGAAAATAAACTATTATAGTAATTCTTATAAATTAAATTACTTTACCAAGCGCATCTTCTGCGTCGCAGCGCTAACTACGCCGCCGGTATGCAGCGATCCACCCTTAGTAGATGCCCGAGCTTTCTTCCCTTGCTCGCTCTTCCTTCCTTTGAATTCGGGAGTACCCCAATACTGCAGCAGCTCTCTCCATTGATGATCATAGAGGAAGCAGGGCATTTTCCCATTTTTGTGCGCATTGTACATTGCGTTCTTGTACACATCCGCGCATTTCTTAGGGAAGTTAGAACGGACTTTATAGTCCAGAGCCGGATGCCACTTACACTGAACCTGCAATATTCATCAAAATATTTTATTTAAACATAATCATTAAGAAAACCTGCAATTAGTGAAAAACCGTATGCATATTTATCACCTCAAAAGGTTGCATTATCTGTTGCTTTACATGAGGGGCACAGCGCCCCAGGATGGCCATGATTCCTTCCATTGAGATTTCATGCATTTCGTCAGCACAGGAGTAGCATCAGTGTTGGGGCAAAAGCTACGTAAAAAAACAGACGGGTTAATAGAAATACTAATATTTAAAAGCTTACTGCTAAATAGATAAGAACTTCATAAATACTATACTTACCTCTTATCCCCTTCGGGATAAATAATCAAACGCCCGTCTTCCCAAGTGCCAGGCTCACCGATGTAATATGGCGATCTGGGATCATAGTAAGGAATCTCCTGCTGTACCAAAGGGCAGGTAGGGCTAGATGGGTCGGAAGGCGGCTGAGTCGACCCAGACGGACTAGTGGACTGTGTGGGATCGCCTAGTCCGGGAACGCCCTGGGATGGACCGTCCTGGCTCTCAGTCATGTCATAACTACTGAAGTGATGCCTCCAACCAGTATGGCTCTGAGGCATGCCAGGTGGTCTGAAAAAATCCGGACTGTATCCGGCAGGTGCTCCTGTAGGAAGCGAATGTGGCACCTGGGACATGCCGGGCGGCCTGAAAAAATCTGGACTGTTTGCTGCTGGTGCTCCTGTAGGAAGGTGATGCGGCACCTGAGAGGTAGGAGTGTCCTGTGCCGGCTCACCTGAAGGCTCACATGCCTTTCCTTTCCCCTTCCTTCTTGCAAACACTCGAGGAGGAGGAGTGTCCTGTGCCGGCTCACGTGAAGGCTCACCTGCCTTTTTAGGCCCCTTCTTTCCTGAAAAAATATTCTTCATTCCTGTTGACACATTCATTGCACAAAAATTAGACGGGTTAAATAGATTAAATAAACACATTCATTGCAAAAAAAAATAGGCGGGTTAAATAGATTAAATAAACACATTCATTGCAAAAAAAATAGGCGGGTTAAATAGATTAAATACACACATTCATTGAAAAAAAATAGGCGGGTAACATAGATTAAATACACACATTCATTGAAAAAAAAAATAGTCCAGTTAAATAGATTAAATACACACATTCATTGAAAAAAAAAATAGTGAATACAAATATCTTCTTATTAATTAATGAAATGCCCCAAAGAAACAATATTATCTAATAACACCCTATTAATTAATATTATCCAAGCAATTCAAACAAACAAAAGCTTATTCGTTTTAGGCATAACATGTTCATCTTCTCAACAATACCAAGGCAAGAACACATTGCAAACAACACTACCAAACAATACCAACAACTACAACAATCCCAAACAACACAAACCTAACTTTGTAATAGCTAACAACACCAAACAAGTTGTTCAACATCAACAATTACTACAATAAGCTTTGCTAACTAATAAGTAACTAAATATGCAACATTAAATATGCAAAGTTACAAAATAATTAAAAAGTTAATTAAATTCGGAATAAAAAAAAAAGTACCTAAACGTTGATTTATGCTCCTATAGCACCTACAATTGATTCCTCACTGGTTATATGCTTCAAAACTGCAAAAAAATTGAGTTAAAAAGTTAGGGTTCAAGTTTTACAAAGTAATTAAAGTAACCCTAAAATTAAGAATTTACCTTGAATTTGTTGTTATGGGTAGTGATTAGGAGGGTAGATTGTGTTTTAGTGTTGATTTTGGGGGTGGGTTATGGTGGATTTCGTGTTTTTTGACGTTTGGGGGTGGGTTATGGTGTTTAGAGAGAGAGAGATAGTTGGAGAAGAAGAAAAAATGAAGAAGGAGGGCTGTCTGCTGAAATGTATATCGCGTGGGTCGACCGCTATTTCGACCGAATTTCTGTCGAGAGGTACCAGACAATTTTTTTTGTTCGACCGAAAATCGGTCGAACACCTATTTCGACCGATTTTCGGTCGAACACTTTCACCAAGTGTACTGTTCGACCGAAAATCGGTCGAAATAGGTGTTCGACCGATTTTCGGTCGAATTCTGGCAGTCGAAAAATCCTGTCTTTTTAGTAGTGTCTTTGGCAGTAATGTTATTGCCAAAGTTGATACCAAGAACAACCAGTATTACTTTTTTTAAGACTGCTGTCTCTCAATGAACAGCAAATATTTGATCTTGTGTAGGACATTAATGAGAAGGGGTGTTGTAACATAGGAATCCGTAATCAATCCACTATTAATATCCAAAGTCTTATTAACATGCTATATGTTATCCATTTTCCAGAATGAAGTTGAAGAATTATTCGGGTTAACAATGCGATTAAGTTGGTCCTTGTTCTAACTTCTCCTAATGTCTTGGATCTGAATAATCGTTTTCTATAAGTGGTTTGAATTAGATAAATAAAGTTAAGAATTGACAAGGACCTTTCTAAATGAAGAAAGAGTGGAACCTAATTATTTTTTGTCAGTCATTGATTTTGAACTCTGATTACTAGTACAACTCGAAAACAATTTTAGTTAGAGATTTATTTGGGATATTTTGGGTGTAATTTCTTGTAACGTCAACTACCATATCAAAATGAGAATCGTCCTTATGGTTCAGTTCAACTTGTTTGGCCAGCTGACAGTGGGTGAGAAAATGTTGTGAAGGCTGGCCCAACTGATGTGTTAGGATTACTTTCCAATTGTTTGCACACACTTTTTCAAGAAGCAAAATCTGGGATATGTTTTGTGAAAAGGAGCATTTAACAAGGTTTGGTTTCAATAGAGTTCTCGAGTAGAACAAATGCAACTAAACTTGGTATTTAAGTAGAAGAGACCGTAGGCACGGGCCTATTATTTAGGGAGAGAGTTTCAGACCGTGCGTAGCTCTGTGGAAGCCATGATGCAACTTTGGAAGCTCTTTTTCCAACTTATGAATCCATGAACTATGTTGCGCGGCGGCCGTTTGATGCCTTTGCGCGTGCAATGTCTTTGCACCACAGGTGGACCAGACGAGTATCAGCCGCTCGGCCGAGTATCGGCCGTGCGCTGAACGAGTGTCAGTCGGCTGGATGAGGGCCAGTCGTGCGCGGAACAAATGTCAGCCGCGCGCTTGAGGGGAAGCCTTGGCCATATGCTATATGAGTGCTAGACATGTGCTAGATGAGGACCAGCAAGGTGCTGGATGAGTGTCAGCTGGGCGTAGGCTGAGTGTCAGCCGTGCGAGCTGTGTGCAGGCACGAGTGTCAGTGCCGCACGTTTTGGAGCTATAGTGGGAATCTTGGAATATAGGGTGAGAACCTTGTTCCTAAGATGCTATAGATTATGCATACCAAGTTTGGTGCCGATCGGAGCTTGTTTCCCTATGGGCTTGACTTAGCCAAGATACAGCGACATTGTGGTAATTATGCTGATCTTCCGAGGGTTATATCTCTTTCCACGAGTATGGAAATGAGATGAAACTTCATGGAGGTGTGAAGGAAGTCAAGAGGAATCTCTAGGAACAAACGACACCTCTTTCTGAGGTCGGAGTGGAAAGTTAGACCCTTGTATGATTCTCTGGACAAAAGGATGTCAAGTGCTGAGACATGGGTTTAATTTTTAAGGACATATATAAAGGGGGACAGACATGGTGACAGCCTACCAGCCCTCCCCGTTCACTTTGTCGGGAAGACGCACCAAGTGAGCTGCCTTGAGAAAGGACCTCAAGGGCCTGCCTGGACATCTCAGAGGAGTGTTCTAGGTATCCATACGAGTCAGGCGACTCTATGGACGGCGTGTGGCCAGAGGGCCAACGTTGGGCGAACAACGGGCGGCAGAGGCTTGACGGAGGGAAAGACTAAGCCCCGCAAGCTGTCCTCAAATATGATAAAGACCTCTATGTCGATTGAATACTCGAGGAGCTATTGAGAGCCTCGTGTATGGACTTGCAAGCATGGCCAGTGTTCAATTATGCAAGAAAGGGCTCGTTGGCCTAGATGTGCAGTCGTGGGGCGACGTTGCACCACTCAAGAGGGAGGCATGATGCGAGGGCTACGCTTGCCATTGTCAGGAGACATTGAGAGGTATCCTTGGAGTCGCACATGACAAGGGCCAAGGGCTAAAGAGTTGTCCTACTCGGGCAAAGCCAAGCCAAGTGCCAGGGTACAAGGCGAGGGCCAAGCTTGAGGATTGCACTTCGCAAGCAGGAGCGACGCTTAGTGTTAGGCGAGGGACGGACAGGTCCTAAGTCAACCCCGGATGTGCGCACACTAAAGTTTCCGCATTTGAGATGCGCACAAGGGAGAGACCTTCGGGCGGCACAGTTGAAGCTAGGCTACTGAGAGCGAGCTTCCTAGAAACCTGGGACAAGGAGCAGGCTGGCTTGTAGTCAGGTGGGACTACGAGCGCCGCACGGGCCAAAGGTGTGCCGCTGTCATTGGGAAGGTGCGGCCCGTGACAGTTGGTATCAGAGCAGAGGATGCTCAGGATGATGTGGTTGGTACCAAGCGGATTGGCACCCAAAGTAGGAGCTTTGCGCCGGTAATGGGATAGAGCATGGAACGCACTGTCGGAAATTTTTTTTTGAGCATTGTGATTTTGAGACGCCATCAAAGCACAATTTGTAGCTGCATAAGGGCTTGCAGTGCATTGTGAGCTAAGCCATCGAGGAAGGTTGATCCGTGCCAACAAGGAGTTGGTTGTGGTAAAACGCGTGAGGCCATGGTTGATGTCACAGCTTAAGAATGCTGAATTGTCAGTGCAACAAGGGAATGTCATTGTGGAGATAATATCGAAGCAGGAATGATGTTCAACATGCTATTTGAGACGGCGGACCCTATAGGGCTGTTGTCAGAGAGTTTCAAATGAGGTATAGTTGGTCCGCAATGAGCGCCAATGTGATGTGCTGTTGGGATGATTTTGCAACGATGGGACAGAAGGTTAGGAGGAGCTCAGTTGTCTTGATTGCGGGATATCCATCAGTTGTAAAGAAACTCTGCTAGCAGCGGGGAAACATTGAAGAGGGGAAATTTGTGATGCAAAAATATTTTCATCCGAATAGTGGGCTTTCGTTCAGTGAGGGACATGCCGATGAGTCGGCTGGCCAGGAAGAGGGCCATTGTTGCCAGGTCGAGCAACCATGTTGTGAACAGATGTAAGCCATGGGCTATTTATATTGAAGCAGATCGTGGAGATCATGCCGTAGATGCGAGTGGCGCATCATTTGAATGTCTTTCCAGTGGGATTGACTTGAGCAGCCTGAGGGCATTTGGAATGCACGGAGCATAATGCGTGGAACATAAGAGGGATGCTAGAAGTGCGTGAACTAAGGGGACTACCAAAGGGAAGACTTAAGCACCAAGGAGCATCAGATGAAGCCCTTCTGAGGAGTTGGACATTGTAAATGCCTAGCCATCTTAAGGGTTGCAATGAATGGAAGGCGAGTCCCTCGATAACCATGTTGGTTGAGTAGGCTTGGTGCCTACAACATGGGGCAAGCGTTGCTTGCATGAATGAGTGCTACGCTAGGCAGGAGCCGAGCTAGTACGGTGGTGTTGGCATGAATGTTGCACCAACAACCGCTTTGGATGATTAGGTAAGGCGCCTACCATCGTGGGGGAGAGTGACCTCCACATATGAGCTCTATGTATTGGGTGATGCCAAAGCTAGAGCGGGGCGTGCCGGGAGGCTGCGACAACCGTGAAGAAAGGCTTGAGAGCAAGAGTCTTTACGAGGTGTTCGAGTGTCATGATGAGGTGGAGTCACCCACCATATTTGTGACGGAAAGGAGCCAACCTACCTAGTAGGGAGGCAAAGTTGGAGTGGATAGCCAAGCCACTTGGTGTGGGAGGCAAATGTGGGAAATGTGTTGAACCGGTGGATGTAGGGACACGATAATGGGCCAAACCGGCGATGGGGAGGCAACAATGAGGATGGTGAGCCAAACCACTTTGTGTGGGGAGGCAAACGTGGGAATTGTGAGGGACTGTGCGGAGCAGATAGACGAAATGGGCAAAACCATTATGTGGGGAGGCATTGTGTGCAGAATCAAAGTGAGGATAGCGACGCTACGGATTGGATGGGTTGCCAAGTTTGAGAATGGAGTCCTTCCAAAGCTAAGGGTACAGAAGCACAGTGAATCGGGAGGCGCATACAGGTTGAACAAGGCGTTCTTGCTAGTTGGGCTAAGTACAAGGAGTACAATTCGGGATCTGCTAAGGAAGTGATAGTTTGAAAACAAAGAGCTTTGTTCGGGAATGCAGCGAAGCTACCGCTTTAAAAATTGAAGTACTCAGAGGAGTACGTCCCAAGAGCTTGCCAAGTACCAGATGGTGCGAGGGCATTTGAGGAGCCGAAGTTACCAGGCGTGGAGCGTGGGTTTCTAAGGTCGGGTTGGATGTTCAATTGGGGTAGAGTTGGGCATGAGCAGCCGCTAGTGTCTTTGTGTGGGCTATTGTCGATCAGTCGTGATTTGCCTTGAGTATGGGATCAAGCAACAAATTACTCCGAGTTATGGGATCGGGATTTGATATTGTTCACATTGTGGCATAGTGGAATCATTCCAGAGGGAAACGGCGGAGAAGGACCATGAGAGTATGGTTGGCAAGGAGCCACATCGAGGGATGCCTACCGAAATTGAGGAGAGTCTCCTACTTGAGTGGGGGAGAATTTGCCTATGATGAGGCAATTGTGCATAAGGGAAATCCTGAAGGGAGCAAATCGTCTAGAGGTGGAGAATAGGGCCGCAAGGCGCGGTTGGACTGCGTGTGCCACACCAGAGGGTGCCTGAAGTACTCACCAAAAGCGAATGGAGCTAGCCGGATGGATGATGGCCATATGAGCTATGGCATGGTTGGCAGGTATGCCAACACAAAGGAGTTGTCTTCAGAGGAAGCAACAGTTAGTCACCGCGGAGGTGCAAATGCAGAGGCATTGTCCAAGTGATCATCGCGAAAATGGAGTGCAGAGGCACGCTTGGACTAAACTTGGAAGGAGCAGTGACGGGCACGATTCCTATTTTAAGATAAGGGACTTGAGGAAGTCCAAGCAGCCTTGGAAATGGGAACCGTGATGGAGAATCCCGAGGGGGCAAACTCCGGGTTTTCGTGGGCTTAGGCAGTCAGTCATCGAGGACGATGCCTAGATCGAGTGGGGGAGAATGTTGCGCGGCACCCTTTTGATGCCTTTGCGTGCGCAATGTCTTTGCACCACAGGCGGACCAGACGAGTGTCAGCCGCTCGGCCGAGTGTCGGTCGTGCGCTGAATGAGTGTCAGTCGGCTGGACGAGGGCCAGTCGTGCGCGAAACGAATGTCAGTCGCGTGCTTGAGGGGAAGCCTTGGCCATATGCTAGATAAGTGCTAGACATGTGCTAGATAAGGGCTAGATGGGTGCTGGACGAGTGTCAGCTGGGCGCAGGCTGAGTGTCAGCCGTGCGAGCTGTGTGCAGGCACGAGTGTCTGTGCCACATGTTTTGGAGCTATAGTGGGAATCTTGGAATATAGGGTTAGGGCCTTGTTCCTAAGATGCTATAGAGTGTGCATACCAAGTTTGGTGTCGATCGGAGCTTGTTTGCCTATGGGCTTGACTTAGTCAAGAAGCAGCGGTATTGTGGTAATTATGTTGATCTTCCGAGGGCTATATCACTTTCGACGAGTATGGAAATGAGATGAAACTTCATGCAGGTGTGAAAGAAGTCAAGAGGAATCTCTAGGAACAAACGGCACCTCATTTGGAGGTCGGAGTGGAAAGTTAGACCTTTTTACGATTCTCTGTGCAAAGGATGTCAAGTGCTGAGACATGGGCTTAATTTTTAAGGACATATATAAAGGGGGCAGACATGGTGACAGCCTACCAGCCCTCCCCGTGCACTTTGTCGGGAAGTCGCACCAAGTGAGCTGCCTTGAGAAAGGACCTCAAGGGCCTGCCTGAACATCTCATAGGAGTGTTCCAGGTATCCATACGAGTCAGGCAACTCTATGGAGGGCGTGTGGCCAGAGGGCCAACATTGGGCGAACAACGGGCGGCCGAGACTTGATGGAGGGAAAGACTAAGTCCCGTGGGCTGTCTTCGGATATGATAAAGACCTCTATGCTCATTGAGTACTCGAGGAGCTATTGAGAGCCTCGTGTATTGACTTGCAAGCATGGCCAGGGTTCAACCATGCAAGCAAGGGCTCGTTGGCCTAGATGTGCAGTCGTGGGGCGACGTTGCACCACTCTAGAGGGAGGCATGATACGAGGGCTACGCTTGCCATTGTCAGGAGACATTGGGAGGTATCCTTGGAGTCGCACATGACAAGGGCCAAGGGCTAAAGAGTTGTCCTACTCGGGCGAAGCCAAGCCAAGTGTCAGGGTACAAAGCGAGGGCCAAGCTTGAGGATTGCACTTCGCGCGCAGGAGCGACGCTTAGTGTTAGGCGAGGGACGGGCGGGTCCTAAGCCAACCCCAGATGTGCGCACACTAAAGTTTCCACATATGAGATGCGCACAAGAAAGAGACCTTCGGGCGGCACAGTTGAAACTAGGCCACTGAGGCGAGCTTTCTAGAAACCTGGGACAAGGAGCAGGCTGGCTTGTAGTTAGGTGTGACTACGAGCACCGCACGGGCCAAAGGTGTGCCGCTATCATTAGGAAGGTGCGGCCCGTGACAGAACTACTATGTAAAAGGCAAATTACATTCCTTCCGATTTTGAACAATTCAATGCTGGACAATGAAACACCACTAACAACACAAACAAGCTAAAGCCTCTTTAGCTATTTCTTCACTGAAGCTTCGGGTACAAAAAAGAGCGCACTAACTAGTTGAGAAATCAATGTCTAAAATTCTATGTACATAAACCAAAAACCCAACTGGAAAACTCAAGATGAATGCTCAGTTACCCTTTCATAATACCATAATAATTGGTATTTTCTATGTTTGTAACATCAGGTTCAAAAGAGCTAGGACGACACGTTTGAGTAGGAGTTGGTGACACAGGGTAAAGGACTCGGCTGATGGGGAGGCCATGGATTGCATTCTGGTTGACAAGGTACAGGAGCAGGATTAGCAATAAAAGTTGGGATATCATCTCCTGGCATCAAAACTGAAAATTCTCGGGCATTTGTAGATACCTGAAGCAAGCAAAGATTTTCACATGAAAAAGAATTAGACCCATACGTAAGGCGGCGTGTTGAAACATGATATGATTAAATGGTAATAGCATGTTACTTTTAACAGCGCAAAACTTTTAGAAGGATAGTCACACAACTCAGCAATATGTGTGCAACCTTCACAGAAGGTTAATAAGAAGCAATACAATATGTTCATAAGACTGCTCGCTCATGCGCCATTAGCCTTAGAGGACTGATTTCAATCAACTAATCCCCTGCAAGCGTGAAAGGAGCCAAAGCCACGTTGAAGTGAAAGTACACTAGATGATTAAGAGGTATAGATCAAATTGCAACCAGTAAAAGACACAGTAACATTTTTACAAGCTCTCTTTGTCAGCTAACCAATAATCACTTCATTACAACTTTTTTAGAAAATATACTATCATGACTCACGAAGCAAGCGACGAGACTTTTACTAAAGTAGAGCGAGAAATTTGACAGGAAAAGGATGTCCTCTTCAGAGTTCAAGCACTTGAATGATTGTCACATAAGGTAAACATGTTTAATTATTTTTCATTCCCACTAGGATCAGATGATTCAAATTTTCCAAGTTTCATACAAGATATATACTAACTGATCATATCTAAATGGATGCATGTCATGTAAGGTAATACTAATAAAACTGAAGGAGTCATCCTTTAGATTATTTAGAAAATTTTTACTGTCGTTTCAACCTTTACCCCTCTTAGTTATATTATCCAAGAGGGGTTAGGTGTTTGATGTTGTTTATGTAGATGTGCATTTTCTGCTGGAAGCAAGGAAGAAGAGGAGATGGACATTCATGCCATGGCAAAGGAATCTCAATATATGCTGATCAAACAACAAATAATAGCTAAATAATTTGATGGCCTTTCTGCTTTATTGAGCACTAAATACAATAATTGCAGGCCAACCAAATCTGAACATCACTAGCTAATACATGTTACCTTTTGACAAACTTTAATATTGTACTTTACATTTTCTTATGTTATTATTACCATTTTAAGAATTTGTCACTGGTCCTTCATTTCAGATAAAGTTTAAATGGTGGAATCCAGGGCAGAGTGTTTTATTGTATGAGGACCAGTTTGAACATAAGGGGACAGAAGGGGAAAGGAAAAAGAGGACAAAGTTAATGGAAAAGTATAGTGGTCGGTCTAATACAAGTCACACTTTATTATGAGTTCTTTTAAGACACTAAATCTGATGACAGATGCAGATCCTGCACTATAGGAGAAAAGGTCATCTTCCATTTGGTCCGCCTACCGACCATAACAATGTGTTCGTGGAATTTTCTTTCAGCTCCAAGTTATATAAACCATTTGGAAGAACTCTCATTGCAGAGATGTCAGTAAGCTAGTGTGAAGTGTTGACTCTAAGCAGGGAAAAAGGAATTTCCTAAAGAATTGTTAGTTATGACTGTACAAGGAAGCCATTTCTACATATTACATGTAATTTAAGGTGGAAAGGTGATACAACAACCAAGTAAATAAAGACAGTTTATTGCACTAAACTCCAGCTATTTATGGGTCCGTAGGGTCGGACCTAATTGGGTGGTCTATTGTATGAAGCATTACTTTGCATCTCTGCAAGAGACTGTCCTCGCAACTTAAACCCGTGACATCCTAATCATATGTTGGTAACTCTTTGCATCGAAGCTCTCTTCAGATATGCTCTCCGTCGCATTTTATGTGAGCCTATTTGACTGGACATAGAGGTTTTAAGAAGACTTTTGAAATTTGTGGTCTTAAACATGCTAAGTATTTTTGTTAGTTATAAGATTTTGGAACTTGTAGTCTAAAATATGTCATAATATTTGGGTGCTTAAAAAAAGTTGGCAATATAAAGCGAGAAATTTAAGTTAAATTGATTCTATATTTAATACTCCCCCGTCCCAATTTATGTGGCACCATTTCCTTTTTTGTTTGTCCCAAAATAAGTGGCACATTTCCTTATTTGACAACTATTTAATGCATCATCTTTATTTTATCTTTATTGGGCCCTACATGCTTTTAAACCTACCAACAACTTTTTTATTACTCAAATCTTCTCTTTCGGGTAAAATTGATACGTAACAAGGTCAACCTCTATTTTCTTAAACTCCGTGCCCGATCAAATGGTGCCACATAAGTTGGGACGGAGGGAGTAAGAGATTATGCTTTTCGGAACAAACTAAAAAAGAAAGCGGATCAGTATAAACTAGAATTGAGGAGGGAGTAACAGACAAGTAAACAAAGATTTTCTCAAGGCTGGCAGCCTGTCTCCAGTCAAGGAGTATGCCATGGAGGACATCATTAACATTGGTGGTGATGGGCTACTTAATGGAGGTTATGTACAAGGGTGGGGGCAAGCAAAGCTTTAATATAAAAAAATCTAACAAGTAGGCATAAAGTCCCAAATCTCATTAAACAGGACCAACTGAAAAGCTAACTTCTTAATGATAGAGGGGGCCATTGCTCAAAGTTTAATAGCTCAAACAACAAAATCAATGGGAGTGTTTTCTTGTGTATCAAAATCTGAGGAACATGCACATGCAAATAAAATCATTTGAAATTCATAGAGCTATTAAACTTTGCTTCTTGCTGGAAAAAATAAGTCAATATTTATGAAGTGAGAATTTATTCTACTCTGTTTCTAAAAGCATGGGAATTTTTAACTTAGGCCATCCCCCACCTCTACCCCAAAAAAAGAAAGAAAAAAATGATCCTTTAGGTGTTGACTAAAGAAAATAGATACACTAGCACACATTGTATAAAGATCCTTCTATTAGACACCAAAAAAGCAAAAATACGTACTCAAGTCATGTAAAGCCAAAAAGAAAGGTTAAAACATAACTTCCAATTAACCATTTTCAGGTAGCCTTTAAATTACATATATATACCGACAAGGTAAAGATTATTCTAGGCTATCAGTGAATTTTAATTTGTGTTAGTTACCATTTTTATTAAGTTATTACTTACTTCATGCTTATCAAGAATTTAAGTGTCTTAAATTAGGAAGAACCAAATTCACAATTAACATAACAAAAAGCTATAGTACTAATTCCAAATGAAAGAGCAAGTACACAAACAATAAAATGTTAGCTAAATTCCTTAAAAAGAGACACTTACTTTAGGTGTGGGATATCCAAGTTTTGGATTGAACCCTAACTGAGACTCAAAGTCACCATGACGGCGGTGGCCGGAAGGATTCAACTCCGGCGACGGTGGTCTAAGGAACCTCTCAAAAATAGCCATAATAAGGAACATTGATATAAGAATAGCAGTGGCAACAAAACCAAATGAAACAGCATTTACAGAGTTGTCAAAATGAGTCCAATGTTCATCTTTTGTTAAGTACATTGGCGAACCATTTGGTGATGTTGGTGGCCATCCCCACCCCCCTTCTTCTTCTGCCATTTTCACCCCCACCCCAAATCAAGAAACTGCTAAAAATGCAAACTCTTCAATACCATAATAATGCTATAAATGCAAGCTTTTCTAAAAAACCAAGAATTTGGGATTTTAGTAAGGTAGATTAGAGCTTATTTTTATAAGAGTGAAAAACATTATACTAACACCAAATACTATTCAAGAATAAAGAAGAGTGAAAAACATGAAGAGGGGTTACTTTTGAAAAACTGCTAAATATGTAAACTTTTGACTATTTTATAAAATTAAAAAAAAAAAAGAATTTGGGAAAACAGTTATGGTAGTTTTAGAGGTTTTTTAAAGACTTTGACACCATTATAACAGCAATATATAGTACTCCCTCCGTCCCAATTTATGTGGCACCATTTGACCGGATACGGAGTTTAAGAAAATAGAGATTGACCTTGTAAAATATCAATTTTGCCCTTGAAAAAGTAAGAGAGAGAAGATTTGAGTAATAAAAAAGTTGTTGGTAGGTTTAAAAATATGTAGGGTCCAACAAGGGTAAAATAGAGATGATGCATTAAATAGTTGCCAAATAAAGAAAGGTGCCACTTATTTTGGGACAAACAAAAAAGGAAATTGTGCCACATAAATTGGGACGGAGGGAGTACTATTCAAGAACCAAAAGAGACAGAAAAACAGGAAGAGGGGTGACTTTGAAAAAAGAGAAAAGCTTTGGAATTTGGACATATAAAGAGTCTGTGTAATGGTGCAGCAGCAGCAAGCGAAGACACAAAGGGGGTTGTCTTTTTCCTCAGCTTCTTTCAAGTACACACAAGTTGGGAAATATCAACCTGTGGTTTTTTTGATAGTTGAAATGGACATGTCTATGTCACTCCTCTCGTGGTATATATTGGAATCAATCTTGTACTAGTCCTTTCATGGGGCGTACTAGTTTTTATTTTTGTTTTAGAAGAGCACTAGAGTTAACTAAAAGGCATTTTGGCTTTTTGGTATTCAAAATAAGTACATATAAGGAGGTGAATTTGACGTGGAACTCTTGCTTAGGTTTGTCTCTTAGATTTTGTTTAACCACGAAGTTAAAAGCCTGTTTCGTCTATTTTTGCGTATCCACTTTCAACATTTTACTCCCACCAAAAAAAAAAATCAACTTTACTAATATACCTTTATTTAATGATACTTGATTCAATTAATTGAAAAGGGATTTGAAAATTACAAGGTCTTCAATAATTAATATCAAGGGCAATATAGAAAGAATATGGCTAATTCTCTCTTGAATTGCTAGAAAGACAAGTAAAAATAGAATTTGACTTTGAAGAAATTGAACAAGTAAAAATAGACGGAGGGAGTAGCTTATAGGCCATAAATTGCTTATAAGTCACTTTTGAGAAGTTAGGATGTCCTAATTTCTCACCTTTGACTTATTTTAAGCACAAAAGTTCTTATAAGCTCATTGCCTTTTGAGTTACCAAATTATATATGTGCTTTTAAGCTACTTTTAAACTTACCAAACAGGCTCAAAGTCATAAAGAGGATTGAGCAAGTGTCTTAGGAAAGATGTCACCCTATTTTTAACCAGAAAGTTGAAGTACTCCCCCAGTTTAAAAATTGATGACATAAATTTCTTATTAGTCTATTTAAAAAACAATACATAATTCTGAATTTAGTAACAATACTTTCAACTTATTACTTTACCGTTAATAAATAAATATATCCACACATTTATCCATTACTTATTTCAGACTACAAGTTTGAATTTTTTTTCATTTCTTAAACTTCTATCTAAGTCACATAATTTGTGGAATACAGTAATATAGTTAAGTGAATGGTGCATCATTTTTTCACAATGCTAGAAAAACTAAACAAAGTTACAAATTAAATTCTCCATATCTCATGATTCCTGTCACGGGCCGCACCTTCTCAATGACAGCGGCACACCTTTGGCTCGTGCGGCGCGCTCGTAGCCCCACCTGGCTACAGCCGGCCTGTTCCTTATCCCAGATTTCTAGGAAGCTCGCCTCAGTGGCCTAGCTTCAACTGTTGCGCCCGAAGGTCTCTCCCTTGTGCGCATCTCATATGCGAAAACTTCAGTATGCGCACATCCGGGGTTGGCTTAGGACATGCCCGTCTCTCGCCTAGCACTAAGCGTCGCTCCTGCGTGCGAAGTGCAATCCTCAAGCTTGGCCCTCGCCATGTGCCTTGGCGCTTGGCTTGGCTTCGCCCGAGTAGGAAAACTCTTTAGCCCTTGGCCCTTGTCATGTGCGACTCCAAGGATACCTCCCAATGTCTCCTGACATTGGGAAGCGTAGCTCTCGCATCATGTCTCCCTCCTGAGTAGTGCAGTGTCGCCCCACGACTGCACGTCTAGGCCAACGAGCCATTACTTGCATGGTTGAACCCTTGCCATGCTTGCAAGTCAATACACGAGGCTGTCAATAGCTCCTCGAGTACTCAATCGGCACAGAGGTCTCTATCATATCCGAAGACAGCCCGTGGGGCTTAGTCCTTCCTTCCGTCAAGCCTCTACCGCCCGTTGTGCGCCCAACGTTGGCCCTCTGGCCACACGTCGTCCATAGAGTCGCCTGACTCGTATGGATAACTGGAACACTCCTCTGAGATGTCCAGGAAGGCCCTTGAGGTCATTCCTCAAGGCAGCTCACTTGGTGCGACTTCCCGACAAAGTGCACGGGGAGGGCTGGTAGGCTGTCTCCATGCTTGCCCCCGTATATATGTCCTTAAAATTTAAGCCCATGTCTCAGCACTTGACATCCTTTGTCCAGAGAATCATACAAGGATCTAACTTTCCACTCCGACCTCCAAATGAGGTTCCGTTTGTTCCTAGAGATTCCTCTTGACTTCCTTCACACCTCCATGAAGTTTCATCTCATTCCCATACTCGTGGAAAGAGATATAGCCCTCGAAAGATCAGCATAATTACCACAATGCCACTGCTTCTTGGCTAAGTCAAGCCCATAGGCAAACATCTCCGATCGACACCAAACTTAGTATGCACACTCTATAGCATCTTAGGAACAAGACCCTCACCCTATATTCCAAGATTCCCACTACAGCTCCAAAACGTGCGACACTGACACTCGTGCCCGCACACAGCTCGCACGGCTTACACTCAGCCTGTGCCCAGCTAAGACTCGTCCAGCACCTTGCTGGACCTCATCTAGCACATGTCTAGAACTCGTCTAGCATATGGCCAAGGCTTCTCCTCAATCATGCGACTGACACTCGGCCAACATACGACTAGCCCTCGTCTAGCTGACTGATACTCGTTCAGCGCACGGCCGACACTCGTCCAAACTGCTGACACTCATCTGGTCCGCCTGTAGTGCAAAGACGTTGTGCGCGCAAAGGCATCAAAAGGGCGCCACGTAACATTCTCCCCACTCGATCTTGGCATCGTCCTCGATGACTGACTGCTTACGCCCACGAAAACCCAGAGTTTGCCCCCTCGGGATTCTCCATCACGGTTCTCATTTCCAAGGCTCCTTGGACTTCCTCAAGTCCCTTCTCTTAAAATAGCAGTCGTGCCCATCACTGCTCCTCCCAAGTTTCATCCAAGCGTGCCTCTACACTCCATCTCCGCGATGATCACTTGGACAATGCTTCCGCATTTGCACTTCCCCGGTGACTAACTGATGCTTCCTCTGAAGACAACTCCTTTGTGTTGGCATACCTGCCAACCACGCCATATCTCATATGGCCAACATCCGTCCGGCTAGCTCCATTCGCTTTTGGTGAGTACTTCAGGCACCCTCTGGTGTAGCACACGCAGTTCAACCGCGCCTTGCGGCCCTATTCTCCACCTCTAGACGATTTGCTCCCCTTCAGGATTTCCCTTAAGCCCAATGCCTCATCATAGGCAAATTCTCCCTCACTCAAGTAGGAGATTTTCCTTAATTCAGGTAGGCATCCCTCGATGTGGCTCCTTGCCAACCATACTCTCATGGTCCTTCTCCGTCGTTTCCCTCTGGAAAGATTCCACTATGCCACTGTGTGAACAATATTAAATCCCGATCCCATAACTCGGAGTAACTTGTTGCTTGATTCCATACTCAAGGCAAATTATGACTGATTTAATAATAGCCCACACAAAGATGCTAGCGGCTGCTCATGCCCAATTCTGACCCAATTGAACATCCAACCCAGCCTTAGAAATCCACGCTCCACGCCTGGTAACTTCGGCTACTCAAATGCCCTCGCACCCTCTGGTGCTTGGCAAGCTCTTGGGACGTACTCTTCTGAGTACTTCAATTCTCAAAGCGGTAGCTTCGCTGCATTCCCGAACAAATCTCTTTGTTCTCAAACTGTCACTTCCTTAGCAGATCCCGAATTGTACTCCTTGTACTTGGCCCAACTTGCAAGAACGCCTTGTTCAACTTGTATGCGCCTCCCGATTCAGTGTACCTCTGTACCCTTAGCTTTGGAAGGACTCCATTCTCAAACTTGGAAACCCATCCAATTCGTAGCGTCGCTATCCCCACTTTGATTCAGCACACAATGCCTCCGCACATAACGGTTCGGCCCATTCCATCCATCTGCTCCGCGCAGTTCCATATTTTCCATGTTTGCCTCCCCACACAAAGTGGTTTGGCTCACCATCCTCATTATCGCCTCCCCGTCCACCGGTTTGGCCCATTATCGTGTCTTTCCATCCGTCAATTAAACATGATTCCCGCATTTTCCTCCCCACACGATGTGGCTTGGCTATCCATTTTAACTTTGCCTCCCTACAAGGTAGGTTGGCTCCTTCCCGTCATAAATATGGTGGTTGACTCCACCTCGTCATGACACTCGAACGCCCCACAAAGACACTCGCTCTCAAGCCCTTCTTCACGGTTGTCGTGGCCTCCTGGCACGCCCCGCTCTAGCTATGGTATCACCCAATACATAGAGCTCATATTTGGAGATTGCTCTCCCCCGCGATGGTAGGCGCCTTACCTAATCATCCAAAGTAGTTGTTGGTGCGACATTCATGCCAACACCCCCGTATTAGCTCGGCTCCTGCCTAGCGTAGCACTCCTTCATGCGAGCAACGCTCGCCCCATGTTGTAAGCACCAAGCCTACTCAACCGACATGGTTGTTGAGGGACTCGTATTCCATTCATTGCAACCCTTAAGATGGCTAGGCATTCACAATGTCCAACTCCTCAAAAGGACCCAATTCGATGCTCCTCGGTGCTTAAGTCTTCCCTTTGGAAGGCCCTTTAATTCACGCACTTCTAGCATCCCTTTTATGCTCCGCGCATTCCCAATGCCCTTAGACTGCTCAAATAAATCCCATTGGAAAGACACTTAAATAATGCACCACTCGCATCCATGGCATGAACTCCACAATCTGCTTCAATATAAATAGCCCATGGCTTGCATCTGTTCACAACATGGTTGCTCGACCTGGCAATCATGGCCCTTTTCCTGGCCACCCGACTTATCGGCATGTCCCTCTCTGAACGAAAGCCTATACTATTCGAAAGAATTCATTTTGTCGCCCATTTTCCTTCTTCAATATGGCCAACAACTTCTGCAAAGTTGCTAACCCACTACTTACAGAGTTCCTTTACAACGGATGGATATTTCGCAATCAAGACAATTGAGCTCCTGCTAACCATCTGTCCCATCTTTGCAAAATCATCCCAACAGCGCAGCACGTTGGCGCTCCTTGCTGACCAACGATGCCTCATTCGAATCCCTCTGAAAGCAGCCCTATCAGGTCCGCCGTCTAAAATAGCATATTGAACATCATTCCTGCTTTGATATTATCTTCACAATGAAATTCCAATATTGCACTGACAATTCAGCATTCTTAAGCTATGACATCAACCATGGCCTCACGCGTTTTACCAAAACCGACTCCTTGTTGGCACAGATCAATCTTCCCCGATGGCTTAGCTCACAATGCACTCCAAGCCTTATGCAAGTACAAACTGTGCTTTGATGGCGTCTCAAAATCACAATGCTCAAAAAAAATTTCCGACAGTGCGTTCCATGCTCTATCCCATTATCGGTGCAAAGCTCCTGCTTTGGGTGCCAATCCGCTTGGTACCAACCACACCATCCTGAGCATCCTCTGCTCTGATACCAACTGTCACGGGCCGCACCTTCTCAATGACCGCGGCACACATTTGGCCCGTGCAGCGCTTGTAGCCTCACCTGACTACAGCCAGCCTGCTCCTTATCCCATGTTTCTAGGAAGCTCGCCTCAGTGGCCTGGCTTCAACTATGCCACCCGAAGGTCTCTCCCTTGTGCGCATCTCATATGCGAAAACTTCAGTATACGCACATCAGGGGTTGGCTTAGGACCTGCCCGTCCCTCGCCTACCACTAAGCGTCGCTCCTGCGCGCGAAGTACAATCCTCAAGCTTGGCCCTCGCCTTGTGCCCTGGCACTTGGCTTGGCTTCGCCCGAGTAGGGGAACTCTTTAGCCCTTGGCCCTTGTCATGTGGGACTCCAAGGATACCTCCCAATGTCTCATGACATTGGCAAGCGTAGCCCTCGCATCATGCCTCCCTCCTGAGTAGTGCAGCATCACCCCATGACTGCACGTCTAGGCCAACGAGCCATTGCTTGCATGGTTGAACCCTTGCCATACTTACAAGTCAATACACGAGGCTGTCAATAGCTCCTCGAGTACTCAAGAGGCACAGAGGTCTCTATCATATCGGAAGACAGCCCACGGGGCTTAGTCTTTCCTTCCGTCAAGCCTCTGCCGCCCGTTGTGCGCCCAACATTGGCCATCTGGCCACGCGCCGTCCATAGAGTCGCCTGACTCATATGAATACCTGGAACACTCCTCTGAGATGTCCAGGCAGGCCCTTGAGGTCCTTCCTCAAGGCAGCGGACCTCAAGGCAGCTCACTTGGTGTAACTTCCCAACAAAGTGCACGGGGAGGGCTGGTAGCTGTCAGCATGTCTGCCCCCCCCCCCCCCTTAAATATGTCCTTAAAAATTAAACCCATGTCTCAGCACTTGACATCCTTTGTCCAGAGAATCGTACAAGGGTCTAAATTTCCACTCCAACCTCCAAATGAGCTGTCGTTTATTCCTAGAGATTTCTCTTGACTTCCTTCACACCTCCATGAAGTTTCATCTCATTCCCATACTCGTGGAAAGAGATATAGCCCTCGAAAGATCAATATAATTACCACAATGCCACTGCTTCTTGGCTAAGTCAAGCCCATAGGCAAACAAGCTCCGATCGGCACCAAACTTGGTATGCACACTCTATAGCATCTTAGTAACAAGGCCCTCACCCTATATTCCAAGATTTCCACTATAGCTCCAAAACGCGCGGCACTAACGCTCGCGCCCGAACACAGCTCGCACGGCTGACACTCAGCCTGCGCCCAGCTGAGACTCGTCCAGTACCTTGCTGGCCCTCATCTAGCACATGTCTAGCACTCTTCTAGCACATGGCCAAGGCTTCTCCTCAAGCACGCGTCTGACACTCGGCCAGCACACGACTAGCCCTCGTCTAGCTGACTGATAATCGTTCAGCACACAGTCGACACTCGGTCGAGCGGATGACACTCGTCTGGTCCGCCTGTGGTGCAAAGACGTTGCGCACGCAAAGGCATCAAAAGGGGCGTCCCGCAACATCCTAATGCTAGTTTCTACCTAAGTAGAAACACTAAACAAATAATACATTATTCAAATATATTAACAAAAGTAATACAGAACTTCAAAAATTTACAATAATAGTATAAACGTATTTGTGAGTAACGTTTTATACAATATTATATTTCAGAAATAATAAAGAGTTTAAACTAACGGCTGACGGATTTACTTGAGTATATATGTAACTAGCGAATACGACTCTTTTTTTAAAGGGATAATTACACTAAAAGACAAGTAAAAGACGAAAATTACAAAAAGTGGCCCATATTTTCGGATCTTACTTGACATGTCATCCTTTTCCCGAGATAGCAGTCTGCCTCAAGTTTATACAATTTTATACACAAATTTGTATATGTATGTATATTCAGGTGAATAAATCTGTATATTAAGGATGTTTATATGATTTTTTACTTTTTTTGTGTATATTTTGTATTTCTCGTACTGCTACGCATTTATATATGTATATTCATGTATAATATATTTTTAGGGGGGAGATTTGTGTGTATAAACTTGTCAAAAGTAATGATATAGACGCAATCAACAATATAAATTTAGTAAAATAGAAAAATGTAACGCTACCACTGGCAAGGGACGGTGTCTGCCGGTGGCTCAGTGGCAGGGGAGGGGGAGATTTGGTAGCTAGGATTTTTTTTGTAAGGAGTGCTATGGGTGCTATGCATGAAAAAAAATATGGTCTGCTGTTGTAATTTTGGGTGGTAGACTCCTTATATCTGAAAATTTCCCTTTCTTAAATGTGTCTTCCGGTAACGGTCCTACAAATGCACCCATTTTGTTGTAATTTAATGCCAGATAGAAGTCACCTTACCTTTCCGCCACATGTATGGCTTCGTTTTCTAATGCAATACCCATCCCAACGCCGAAGACATTCTGAGATACTTCAACTATACGAAGTGTTATGCAGTATGCGATTTAGATAAATTAGATTCTTTTTAATCAAAAAGATCTCTTTTCTTTATATTGTTGATGGTGGTTGAATAATTATATAGATTGTTTTTTATATTTTTCGTAGAAACTTTGATTGTTGTTCTTTTTCCAAGTTTGTTTTAATTTGTCTTTGCTTTGAAATTGATATGTGGATGCCATTATGGTAGTGTTGGACCTAAACAAAGTGCTGCCATCTTTTGTGTATTATCTAAATCGATTTAGGACAACAAATTGAATTGGGATGGGTTTACAAGCAATGCTAAGTATCAGTGTTGAAATAAAGCAATGAAATTGAAGAAGCTAGTGAAACAAAGTAGAATAAGATTTCAATATATGTTTTGAGTACAAATTTTGGCAGAGTTTCTGTATATATTTCTGGATGCCTTACGATGTAAAATGTGCTCCTATTTATAGACATTCAAGATTTAGGCCACTTTCTCCATGTTTCCCATTAATCCGTCCACATCTCAACTTCTTTGAAAATGGAGTTAGTGGGCTGAAATAACGGGAGGTTATCCCGATGAAGACGGGATAATCCATCGAGGTTTGAGTTGTCGACCTCAAGGATGTGAGCTGGTTGATCGATCGAGGTAATACTTCATCGAGGTGAAACACGAACTCCATCTTCGGTTGTTGACTTCGGTAATCTTATTGTTTATCTCGAATCACAATTCGAAAACATCCGTTCGGCTCGCCTTGAACCATACAACCGAGGTGCCACGTATGCAAGCCGATTTTTACCCAATACAAATAGTCCTTGCACTCCTCGGGTAAGTGCCAGAGTCACCGAGGAGTGGAATGAATTTGAGTGGGAGATCGACGTGGCAAAACATACGCCAAGAAATTTAAAATTGACTGAATCACTTCATCCCCCCGTTGCGCCAAACGTCGCGACCGTTAGTTGGCTCCGAACAATCACGCCATTTCTTTCGGTATTCCCAACGTTACAGTAATGATTACCTTCCCCTTGTGAATACATCCCCTTGAGAACCATTTCCCCCACTTGTGAATATTCATCTACAATGGAGAAAAAAAACTCCATAGCCAGTCAAAAGATCTCAAAAATCCCTTTGTTTTCAAGCTCTCAAGAATTCCTTTTCCTCAAAATATTAACCAAGTCTGCAACACATTCCGCTCAAGGCTCCAGTGGTTCAGAAGGGAGGGTTCCAGACCCCACCACTATGATCGTTGGTGACGAGCTGGTGAACGTTGTGGAACCCTTAAAAGTTATCACACCGATGGGAGGTGGTGAAGAAGCAATGAATCAATCAGGTGGCTCTAGGCGGCATAAAGCCATCGCTGGTCGCAACATAAGTGTGGGAGTAGATGACGATGGTGGTGATGATGTCGCGAGCGATGGTTGTTCTGGTGATGTGGGTGACATTAGTTTTTATGGTGTCGTCAACGTTGATGAGGTCAGTGGCCAAGTGGGCGATGCTGGACCAGCAAAGCTGGATCCAAGACCGAGGTTGGCACCTCGAAGAGGTACAGAAGAAAAATTCCTCTTAAATAGGAGATTGAACCCCAGCTGGCTATCCCTTCGTATTTTAGTAACGAGAAGGATTTCAAGGTGCAAAATCAATCAGACGCTCAGCATAGGAAGAACAGGAACATACCAGTACATGTGACATCGAGCATGATAACCGAAGATCTGATAGAGGTCGTTCAAGAAGATTGCTGGTGGGGACCCGAAGTGGATATTTTAACACCAACCCTGAATAGCAGTGTATCTAATCATGTTCGGGGGTATAGCTTTGTTTATACATACCTTTTTACCATATGCTTCACTCTCCCAGTCCACCGAATAATACACCTTCTGTCGAATGTATAATTTATGCTTGGCACAGCTGGGCTCCGTTGTCTGGAGGGTTGTTCAAGCTCTCGACTTCTTAAGCCAACAAGCTGGGGTGCCCTCCACTTTTCAACTCTTGATCACTTTTTATTACGCCTATTTCCACAAGGCTGGGGTCGTGGCTTTAAACAACCAAGTCCAGTATGCAATCTGAAGTAAGAGTGAGGACCATGGTGACCGAGACTGGTGCGATCATTATGTCCTCATTCCAACAAGGTTGTTGTCAGCTGCCCCCAGTTTTCCCGAGGAGTGGAATGCCCAACGTAAGTTTTTCTACAGAATTTTGATCATTGTTTCCTTTGATGAGAAACTCCTTACTTATTTACCTTCATACAGAGCCAACAAAGTCCTAGTTAACCCTCCGAGCGGCTTGCTCGATTGGGTGAAGGCAATAATAGCGATCCGAACTCATCCCCTTAGACAATAGATGCTTTTAGCTGCCGAGATTGAATATTGTTTGGCATGTAAGAGGCACAGTGAGTAATTTATCATGTTTTGGCTTCTTTCTTTCCCTTGAATTTGTTATTCGAGTGACTTGAGATTTTACTTTCCTTCTAGATTTTTCAAATAAGGCGGTCAAGGAGACCGAGGGGGATGAGAAAGAAGATGAGGAGAAAAAGGAGAAAAGAAAGAGAAAAAGAAAGAGAAGAAAGAGAAAAAAGTAATTGATGCCAAGGATGACGTTAGCAAGATGGCGAGCTTGCTCGCCGGGCCAAGGGACTTCAAAAGATGAAGATATCCTGGGTCGGTTTTTCTGGTTTCAACTCCTACTTCAACTTTTACCTATAAGCTTTCTCCCCCTTTCCCTATAGATTCGAAGAAGAAAAGGCTCATTTCAAAGAGGCCCACCAAGGCGAAGCATCCTCGAGTCGAGGGTAACGACAGCTCAAGCTTCCGAGGCTGTGGTTTAAAAATGCCGAGGTCTTATTGATGAATCCAGCGAGGAGATGCCTGAAGCTGTTCCTGAGGTTATCCCTGAGGCCATCCCTGAAGCGCCTATAGTGACCGAGGCGAAGGAGACTGAGGTGCTCAATCTTGAGGAACCAGACCAGTCAGCTTCCAAGGCCAAAGCCAAAGGCAAAGCCAAGGTTGGCGAAGGTTTGATCTCCAATGTGGTTCGGGAATGCAATGAGCCTTTACAGTCTCCGACCTCGGTGAAAGATTTAAGGAGATTAGAGGTTTCCATCAGCTCCAACTTGTTGGAATGCACCATACAAGACCTCATGGGTCTTGAGGAATTGGTTGTGTCAAAGGAGGAGAAAATACTTGGGCGCCTTAGCCCGATGAAGTTGATGTCTACCTCGGCTGCCTTCGCCCTTCACGTGAGTTTTCATCCAACTTGTATTTTTCCTTCTCTTAGAATCGCAGTGTTTGAATTTCAATATTTCCTTTCAGAGTCTAGTCCTTTCATTCAAAGTTGTGCAAATGGAGCGTGCTAGGCCGAAGAACTCCAAAAGGTCAAGGACATTTGGGAGAACAAGAAGAGGGGCTACTTGGCTCAGATCTCCGAGCTTCAATCCCAACTAGCTGCATCGAACCTTGCACTGGATCAAGCTCGTGAAGCTGTTGCTAAGTCCGAATCGGAGAGGAGTGAGGCTGTCGCTGCTTCAGAGGCTCATTGCTGGCAGTGAATGAGAGTTTTGCAGTTGAGCGCACGGGGCTGAATTTGGAGATTGAACGGCTTCACGCTAAAGTGACTCTTGTCATGGACGAACTTCTAAAAAATGGCCAAGATTATCATGCCAAGTTGAAGGAATACACATCCAAGCTTCACGAATTGGAGAATCGTGTGAGCCAAGTTCTGGCACTTGAAGGCAAGTTTACTCGACTTCAGGAGAAGATCGCCGACCTTGGCAGGTGAGCCAAAGTTAAAGCCACCAGGGCGAAGTTTGAAGAAGCGTGGGCTGTGGTCAAGACTTGGCTTGAAACTCTTGAGCAAGTTAAAGATGGAAATATTGTCTTGGATGAGGAGATTACTAAGGTGCAATGTGATGCTGCCGTGGCCCAAAAAATTGTTGATGAACTTCCCTCAAGTGAGGGTTCGGATGATGATTCTGAAGATAGTGGGGATAGCGAAGAAAGCACCGGGGAGGGGACTCCCGAGGGGGAAGAAGATCCCTAAGCTTAGTTTTTCTTCTTAGCCCTTTGCCTTATATTTTTTTTTTGATGTGACCATCGAGCCGATTTGTATAAACATTTTATGTAGCCTTCAGGCTTTATGTTAATGAATGTTGATGAATGGATCTTCACCTTTTGTTTCTTCGTGTTAGTCTCTATTTTGTCTTGTAAATTTTTTGACTTGAACAATTAGAAAATTTTTGCTTGCAAGGCTTTATAACTTGTAATAAATCGATGCTAACTTGGGACGACGTCTCGTCTCCGCACTAGAAGATGACTTCAGTCAGCCAATATGTGTTTTATAAATAAGATCAAAAAATAAAGAGATGCTGAATCAGGTTCATTTCATTGATGATAACAACGAGCCAAAGCTGGCCTTTACATAAAATCTAGTCATAGAGAGACTTCGGCAAATTTCAAAAAAAACACCACTATCGGGCGCAAAATACAAAGCACTAAGCTATTCTTCGGGCGGACAGTCCCCGGTGTTTGAATAGCTGATCTTCGGTACGCAGAGCCTCGAGTCGAATTGGGCCACACTATATCTTCTCCCACCCCTCTAGTGTTCAGATGTAAATATTGATGAGGATCCGGACACTGTGTTGTTCCTTTCGCTTTCTGAAAAGATCAAGCAAAGTAAACGAGAGGTTAGTAAGAATCGTTCGACCCAAGCTTTAGAGCATTTCCGTCTCGTAGCCGTGGGTGGATTTTATCAATTTAGAGGTTACATACCTTAGTGTTAGAAATAATACCGCTTCAAATTGGAGATGTTCCAATTTAAGGGTTCGGCTTTGCCTTTCAAGTCTTCCAGTTGATAGGGAGACCTTTTTCCTATGATAGCTTTGACTTTGTAGGGTCCTTCCCAATTCGCAACAAGTTTACGAGCATTTTTCTCCTTAGTTGATTGGTCGAAGCTTTCAGCACATAATCACCAACCTTAAAATCCCTAAGTTCGGCTTTTCTATTGAGATATGCTTCAATTTGCCTCTTCTAAGCCTCCAACTGAATCAAAGCTAGTTTCCTTTTTTCTTCGAGTAAATCTAGCTCTATGCACATAGCGTGTTGATTTGCATCTTTGGTGGCATGAGCGTACCGAAGGCTGGGTTCACCCACCTCTATGGGAATAAGTGAGTCCATCCCATAGGCAAGGGAAAACGGGGGTCTCACCGATGCTATTTTTCTTCATGGTTCGCATCGCCCACAAAACCTGGGCAACTCCTCGGGCCATGGACCTTTTGCTTCGTCAAGCTTTTTCTTTATGGTCTCAATGATAACTCTATTCGAGGACTCGTCTTGACCATTCGCACTTGTGTGATAAGGCATTGATCCTCTTGATGCCCCATTAATTGAAGAAGTGAGTGACCACCGACCTCATAAATTGAGAGCCGTTGTCACAAGTAATTTTCCTTGAGACACCACACCTGTAGATGATATTTTTGAGGATAAAATCTATCACCTCCTTCTGTCTAACTTTAGCGAAGGCCCCTGCTTCCACCCATTTGGTAAAGTAGTCGTGAATTTCCCTCATAGCATACTTAATCTCTCCTGGACCCGAACACTTGGCCATCGGGCCGCTATACATTCTCCTATACAATTTCCCTAAAATCATCGAATAGGAGGCTGCTTGAGTCCTCAACTTTTTTGCTTCTCTCTTGTCGGGGGGAAGAGTCACAGATTCCAAATAAGATATGAATTTGGTTCGCCAATCGCAAGTATGGTCCACCGAATTGACTTCTAGCTTCATGCTCTTCATTTGTGCTGAGAGCAATCGAACAACTTAATCAGTCCCCGAGTGTTCTTCTTTCACAGCCGAACCCAACGCATTCTCATATCGAGGTATTTGTTTGACTTTCCACTCTTGAAATTGAGCTAAGATGTGTTGGGCTTGGGCCAAGAACTGTTGCATCCTGGGCTCACGAGCCGAATAGTCCTCGAGCACTTGATTCAATACCAACTGTGAATCGCACCTTAATTCAACTCTTTCTACCCCCATCTCCTTAGCCAATTCCAAGCCTGCTAGAGCAGCTTCGTTGTTTGTTATCTTTTTGAACCGAACCGAGTGCCTAACTCTTTCTCCTATTGGTACCGCCAAGATTATTCTAAGTCCCGAACCTTTGGAATTAACTGCTCCATCGGTGTAGAGTATCCATAACCCTGATGTTGGTCCATTAGACATCAGATTTTTTTTCAGCCTCGGAGAGGATTCCAACACTAAAGTACGCCACAAACTCTGCCAAAACTTGGGACTTTATGGCTGTTCGAGGATGATATGTGATGTCATATTCACTTTACTCTACCGCCCATTTGGACAACCTCCCCTACAACTCCGGTTTGTGCAATATACTTGTTAAGGGGAAGGTGGTAACTACAACTATTGGGTGGCATTGAAAATAAGGTCGTTGTTTCCGAGCAGCTACAATTAAAGAAAATGCTAACTTCTCAAGATGTGGGTACCTGGTTTCGGTGTCAAGGAGCATTTTGTTCATGTAATAGATGGGTTGTTGCTTTTCATCTTCTTCCCGAACCAACACTTCGCTCACTGACACCTCGGACATGGCCAGATAGACCAACAAGGTTTCCCCATCTTTTGGCTTGGCGAGCAACGACGCGTTGGCCAAATAATGTTTCAACTCTCTCCGTGCTTCTTTACAATCCGGTGTCCACTCGAAAGTGTTATGTTTCCTTAGAAGTGAGAAGAATTTATGGCATCGTTTTGATGACCTCGAAATGAATCTGTTCAAGGCAGTGACTCGGCTAGTTAAGTGCTGAAATTCTTTCCCCCCGGAGAGCTCATCGGGGATTTCTTCAATCGCCATAATCTTTTTGGGATTAGCCTCGATTCCTCGTTCTGAGACTATGAATCCCAAAAACTTTCCCAAACCAACACCGAAGGCACACTTTTTGGGGTTCAACCTCATGTTGTATTGCCTCATGACAACGAAGGCTTCCCTCAAATGATCTAAGTGTTCTTCCACCCGAATTGACTTAACCAACATGTCATCTAAATAGACTTCCATTAATTTCTCAATGTAGTATTTGAATATACGACATTCCAGCCTTTGATAAGTTGCCCCTGCGTTCTTGAAACCGAAGGACATCACTTTGTAGAAAAAAGTACCTCGGTCGGTGATGAACGAGGTTTTTTCTTCATCCTTCGGGTCCATCAAAATTTTGTTGTACCTTGAATAGGCGTCTAGAAAGGTTAATAATTTGTATCCAGCCGTAGAGTCTATCAACCTATCTATTTGAGGCAACGGGTAGGAGTCCTTGTGGAAAGCTTTATTTAGATCTGTATAGTCCACACACATTCTCCATTTACCATTCTTTTTGGGCATAACTACAACATTGGCCAACCATTCAGGGTATTTGAGCTCTCTTATGAAGCCATTCTCTTGCAGCTTCGCAGTTTCATCTTCGATTGCCTTCTTCTTTACGCCCACATGCAGCCTTTTTTTATGTTTTACAGGGGTGTATCATGGGTCCACGTTCAACTTATGCGTCATGATCTCCGGATCAATGCTGACCATATCAATATGGGACCATGCAAAGCAATCGTCGTTGGATTTTAGTACTTCGACCATGGTTTTTTTCAACTCTGGATCCAGCTCCGAGCCAACGAACACTTTCCTGTTGGGGAAATCCTTCGACAACGTAAAGGACTCCAATTCTTCAATGGTTGAATCCTTGACATTTTGCTTTCGAGGTTATTGGATGTACACCGGGATCTTTTCCACCACTTCTTCTTGGGGTTCGACTTGGGACATCGAACCCCTCTCTTTATTTGATCCCAGCTGCTCTAATTGCTATTTCATCTGTCCATTCGGGACGATTCCACTCTTCAATGCAACCGGATAGCATTCTCTTGCTATTCGTTGCTCTCCATTGATCGAACGAATCCCCCAAGGCGTTTGAAATTTGATGACCTGATGAAGAGTGGATGGCACAGCTTCCATCGAGTGGATCCATGGTCTCCCCAGGATCACATTGTAAGCCATGTCCTTGGGCATGACTTGGAACACTGTTCCCTTTACAACCCCTTTGGCATACATATTGAGCGTGATCTCGCCCAATGTTTTCTCAGTGGAGTTATTAAAACCAGTTAATTTGTGTTCCTTCGGGATGATTTGGCCCTTCAACCACTTTTTATTAATAGCTCCGTAGCTGATTATATTAATAGAACTACCGGGGTCGATCAAGACTCATTTGATATCCGAATCGTTGATCCTCAACATGATGACTAAGGCATCGTGATGGGGGAACATCATCCCATCGCAGTCATCGTTATCAAACACTATTTCTTTACCAGAACCTCCTACTCAGGTTCTTTTCTCCATCGTTATCGACAACTTGGAAAACCTTTTGGCCGTTGAAAAATTCTTGCCATTCACTTCTGATCCCCCAGATATAGAGAGGTGGGGCCTTCGGTGGCCGTCTATCTCCTCGGTTCTTTGCATAGTTCTGTTTTCCTTTATCAGTGAGAAACTCACCTAGCAAGCCTTTTTTCAACAGATGGGCCACCTCGAGGCGAAGCGCCTTACAATCCTCAGTTCGATGTCCATAATCAGCGTGGAACTCGAAATGCAAGCTTTGGTCTCTCTTTTTGGGGGCTTTCCTAATATCCTTAGGCAATATCACCCCTTTGTTTGTCATCCCCTTCAGGGCATTTACTAGCTCGGTGGTTGACACGTTGAAGTTGTAATTTAGTATCCAAGGTAGGTCTTTGTCTTTGGACACCAAAGCGGGCCCCGTGGTGCTCATTTGATTACCATTATGATTTACTCGACCACCGAGGCGTTGGTTTATGGGTGGTCTATCGAGCTTTTGGCTCACATACTGCCTTTGCGAATTATATGGCTCATACGGCCCTTTGAGTTTCCCCTCAGTGCCTCGGCACATCGTGATGACTCAGGGCGATTTCTATAATTTAGGCTTCGGCCTGTAGCTCTCCATTCAACTTCTTCCAACCTTATTTTGGTGGCAGCGTGATAACTAGGATATGTAAGGAATACACCTTCATTAGACGTGTAAAGTATGAACAATAAACCCTGTTCTTAACCCTCTTTATTTCTAAATTCTTTTGAGTAGCCTAAGCTTGACAAAGTTGATATATAATTTTTGTAGTACACGATTAGTCAGTTGAGCTTGACAAAGTGGATTTCTTATCTTTTGATAACTTGGTTGAATCGTATCATTGGAAATTGTTGCATTGAGCTTGATGAAGTTGTTTTATTAATTTTTATACAATACTTTTGGTGGATTGAATTTGACAAAGTTTATTTATTGATTTTTGATGATTTGGGTTAAGTCTTAACTATTTCAACATCGTTTGGCGGAGCTGGACAAAAATGGTACTTCCTCCGTCCTAAAATGAGTATTTGAATTTGATTTGGTGCGGAATTTTAAAAAATAAAGAAGACTTTTCGATCTCGTGGTTTAAAATTAAAGTTGTGTATAATGTGGGTCAATGTCTTAAAATTATGTGGTCCAAAATAAATCTTGAATTAAAGAGTTGCCATAAAAGGAAAGAGATACTTATTTTGGGAAAAAAATGTAGACACTCATTTTAGAATGGAGGGAGTATCAAATTTAAAGTAATTTGATTTGGTTCATTTTTTAAGCAAAAACGTGTTGATAAATTTTACAAGCAATGATGACTAGTCATGGAAAATCACCAGACTTGCCATAACTTATGTCGCAACGAATTCAGTGCACATGTTGTATTAAAGTGGCAAAAAACTTTCACAACCCATAACAAACTAAAAAACGTACTTCTATAGGTTGTTTTTGCTTCTTTCATCGCATGAGCCATCTCTTCATTTTTTAGAGAGTAGGCATATAGCCCTAGTATCAAAATTTAGTTCTTTGTTTTCTATTAGATGGTTCTAAAGTAGGTGTCCAGCGGGCTAAGAATGCTGATACCCTATCTTTGGCCTACCTATTTTTCAGGACCTCATAAATGAAGGGGAGTTGTTGAAAGGTTAAATATTACCGAGAGTGGAGTCGTTGTCGTTCTAATGAAAAAGGTACGAAATAGCTCGATGTCGGCTCTGCTTTTGGCGGAGGATCGTTTGGCAATGAAACCAAAAGATAAAGCGGTTGTTGATTAGCAATACTAACTTTGGAACAAGGTAAGTGTTTATATCCATATCTTTAAAGGCATCTGGTCTCGTGGATTTTCTACCACGTGTTCCTTACGTGTGTAGCTGCCGAACAGCGTACTCATTACGCCTTAGCTTTGGATTTACATTGTATATTATATGTTATGTCCTATTGTTGCTATTGCATTGAGGATCTGAGCATTGTACCCTTGCTGCGACTTGGCATCTACTTCCCGGCTGTAGATGAGAGTCCCGCGCATTACATTGCATATCATATTGAGGGTAGGAGGATTTCGCCCTCGGAGCAGGAGGATTCCGCTCCATTGCATCATATTAAGGGTAGGAGGATTCCGCCCTCGGAGCAGGAGGATTCTGCTCCATTGCATCATATTGAGGGTAGGAGGATTCCGCCCTCGGCGCAGGAGGATTCCGTTCCATTGCATCATATTAAGAGTAGGAGGATTCCGCTCTCAGAGCAGGAGGATTCTGCTCCATTGCACATATTGAGGGGTAGGAGGATTCTGCCCCTGGAGTAGGAGGATTCCGCTCCATTGCATCATATTGAGGGCAGGAGGATTCCGCCCTAGGAGCAGGAGGATTCCGCTCCATTGCACATATTGAGGAGTAGGAGGATTCCACCCCAGGAGCATGAGGATTTCGCTCGATTGCATCATATTGAGGGTAGGAGGATTCCGCCCTAGGAGCAGGAGGATGCCGCTCCATTGCATCATATTGAGGGTAGGAGGATTCCGCTCTATTGCATCATATTGAGGGTAGGAGGATTCCGCCCTGGAGTAGGAGGATTCCGCTCCATTCATTTGACACATGTGACCCTTTGCATCATATTTCATTTCATACCATTGTGTAGACTTGTGGTACATAACTATTGTTCTGCTTATACGTGCATTGCTTATTTATTGATATGTTTCCGGCTTGTATTCCTGGTTGAGTTAATGGTTTCATACGTGTTTCCGGTTATTATCTGGCTCTGCCTTTTTTATAATCTAAATAAAAGGAATTTGGTTTATCTGTTTCTTTTCTCCTTGGCTAGCTATCCTATTCTTTGAGGTGGCTAGTGATGCAGCCCGATCACGTGCTGATCAAGTGATCGATCCACCGAGGAGACCGATGACAAGAAGCCAAGCCAAGCTGCTGCACGATGTGCACGTTCACTTAGCCTGGCCGAAGGAAAACAATTGCTCCGAAGCTGAGTGGCCGAGCTCAAGAATCGAAGGCATTATCTTCAGATTTGAGCCCGAAGGCAAAGTGACCGAGGACAATGAGCTCGAAGACAATTGAGCGTCCGAAGGCAACAAGTGTGTTCGAGCAGACAATCGAGAACCGAAGCCAAGGCTTACCGAAGTCAAAGTCTACCGAACACAATTTAATTCAGCCCTGCGTGGCTTATTTCCATTGGTCGCCTGTGACCCTTTTACTAGTTTACCCTTAGTATTTCCTATATAAACCTTGTTTCCTTTCATTGTAGATACCTAGTTTTTGAATATTGATGAATTGAATGAAAGTGCCGAGCACATTTCTTCTTGTCTCCGTCGTGAGCAAAACCCCGGTGAGGGCTTTTATGGGCTTGTGGCTTTCGGTTAGTCCGATTGAACATTCCTCTTTGATCATTCAGTTTGCAAGAGGCAATGTTCTCTTGAGGATTGTTGCATAGTTAGGGTGATTCTTGTGTCCCTTTTGATCGAGCTTTGAGACAGGTTCCTCACTGTTCTTTCAAAAGAAGCAAGTTTTGTCTTGCTTCTATCATTTATTTCCTTGTTTGTTCTTCCGCGTTTGTGCTAGCAATCCCTTCGGGATTTGCCTTGCACCATCTTGGTATCAGAGCACGGTTTGGGCTTGTTTCTACAACCCCAAATCCTGTTCACGTTATCTTTATTTTCGTGCATGTGTCTTTGTTTTCCTTTTCGTGTACTTGATTTGATTTTGTTACTGTTGGTGTTGTTATTTTACAAAAAAAAAAAAAAAAAGTGTTAAAAAGAAAAATCCAAAAATTGTGTTTGATTGTTGGTTGTTTGGGAAAAACAACCATTGATTCTTGTTCACCATCGAATTCTGAATCCAACAAGTACCCGACGTACTAATTTTGTGACTAGGGTTTCTTGGTGAAATTTTGACTGATTTTGAGCTTCAATGGTGACTGAACTCGAACCCCATTGTGTTTAGTTGAAACCGATGAAGATTGGTGGTTCTTGAGTGATTTGGGTTTGATTGTTGCTTGAAAATCGAAGTTCTCAGTTTACAATCATTGTCCGTACGCCGGAAAATTGTTACAATCGTAACAGTGTACGACGCGACGAGCTGGGTTTTAGCTCAAAGAACTTTGATTTCCCCCGTCGATGAAACCGGAGTCGATAAAGCAACCCAGATCTGTTGAATTTCGAGGTCAGTGAACCGAAGTTGTTGTGTCCGTACGCCGGAGCAAGGTCACTGTTCCATTGAAGAAGAAAGGGGTTAAAAAATTTTAACATCAAAACCCCAGGTGAAAATTGTCGGCTGAAAAAGGAAAGTGGATAAGGTAAAACCCTATCCGTACCAAGGAGGGACCACTCTTGTACGGACAGGAGTGGGTGTGATCGAAAAAGATTCCAAAAGGGAATCAAAGGGTAGATTCTCCTAGGTTCTCACTTTCTTTCGTGTCAAGATTCTAGTTGGTGGATCTCTTGAGTAATTGTTCTGCTCGAGGTCGTACTAACTCTTTTGAGCTGATAGGAATTCGTGCGAAGGGGTGACCGAAGTCCAAACTTTCGTAGAAATTCTTTTGACTCCCCGAGCTCAGTTAAAAAGCGTCCGTTCCATCGAGTCGAACATCACTTCACTCTTCCCGAAGAGGCAGTGACTATTGTCGAACTTGAAGGATCTTAGAGGACCGATCAATCAGACGAGCCACTGTTAACAAGTCCTTGAGTGATCAAGAAAACCGAACCCATAAATTGAGTGGACCCGAGCGCCACCCATCAAAGGTGAGGGAGTGTGTGAGGTGATTTCTAACCCTAACATTTGTTCGATCTTTGACTTGTGCAGGTACCATGGCTGGAAACGATGGCAAAAGCATTGAGAAGCCCGAGTTGTCGTTAGCCGATCTCATGGCTGCGATACAAGGCATCAGTGCCGATGTGAGAGGAGTGAGTGCTCGAGTAGCTAACCTCGAGCAGGGAAGTGCGTCCGTGGCCAAAAATGGGTCCGGCGCTGGAACGAGCGAATCCACTCCGATGAAACCTGAGATGTATGCTGAGCTTGTACGACAACATCAGTTGACAAGTGAAGCAATTCGAAGAGAACTTAACTTGGGCAATCCCCAAGCTGCTTATCAAAACTTGCGCAATCCCCAAGCTGCTTATCAAAACTTGGGCATTCCCCGAGGAGAAAGAATACCACCTCCAGTGGCCCGAAGAGATCTTGGAGCTGTTGCCGAAGAGGTTGATGAAGAGGAATTTTCCGAGGACGAATATGAGCGTGAGCCGCCATTCGCTCAACGAAGGCAAGCTCACCGAGGTCGTGGAAATTTCCGAGGTCGAGGCCGAGGCGCAAATGTTGAAAGAAATATTGAGCGTGAGGCTAATGATCGAGATGATGAGTTTCCCGAACAGGCTAGAGGTGTTCGAGACTCAAACTTGAACAGTGTCAAGATCACTATTCCACCCTTTAAAGGAACTAGTGATCCCGATGAGTATCTTGAATGGAAGCTTAAAATGGAGCGCATCTTTGAAACCAATGAGATGACCGATGAGAGAAAAGCTGCCCATGCCATTGCTTCGTTCGAAGCTTATGCATCAACATGGTGGGAATCTGACAAGAGGCATAGAAGAAGAAATGACTATCCAGTAGTCAATACGTGGCCACAGTTGATGAGAGCGATGGATGGTAAGTATTTGAGTGCCAAGTACAGGCAGACTCAAATGCAAAAGCTCTATGAGTTAAAGCAAGGGTCCAAGTCTGTCCAAGAGTACCACGATGAATTCGAAAAGGTTCGATTGAATCTTGATCTGGTGGAAGACGAAGAGCAAGCAATTATCAGATTCAAAAATGGCTTGGCTAGGGATGTGTCATCTCACTTGAGACTCCACGTGTATCACACGTTGGGAGATCTGTTCGATGCTGCCACCGAAGCTGAAAAATTGGTAAAGGAGGACAAGGCAAACCGGTATCGAGGAGTCACTACTTCTACTCCTTTGAACCGAAGTAAAGAATGGAAGAGTCGAAACCAAGCAAGTGCTAACACTGTTCGAGATTCGAAGAGACCCTTCGAAAGAGGTGTGACCGTTAACCAGTCGAGAGAAGTGGGAGGTAAAGTTCAACTCAACTCTCCTAGTGCTTCAAATATTCAGTGTCACAAATGCAAAGGTTATGGTCACATGGCAAAAGAGTGTCCAACTCGCAAAGTTATGCTTCTGCTCGAAGATGGAACCGTCCATGAGCAAGCGAGTGACACCGAGTAGGAAATTATCGAGGAGACTGATCGAGCTGAAGTTGATGATGATCATGAGGCTGCCGAAGCTGATCATCCGGAAATGTTTCTTGTGGTTCGAAGGAATTTGAGCTGCATGACTCTTGAAGAAGAGGACAACCAAAGAGAAAACCTCTTTCATGCCCGATTCGAGTGAGGGGAAAGGTGTGTTCGATGATCATTGATTCCGGTAGTTGTGCCAATGTAGTGAGCCAAACTTTGGTTTCACAAATGGGATTCCCTACGATGAAGCATCCCCACCCTTACAAGTTACAATGGCTGAATGAGTGTGGAGAATTGAGAGTTGTCAAACAAGTGTGGATCAAGTTCAAAATCGGAGAGTATCAAGATGAAATGATCTTCGATGTGGTTCCGATGCAAGCTTGTCATTTGCTATTGGGTCGACCATGGCAGTATGACCGAACAGCTGTTCACAATGGCAGATCCAACACTTACACTGTGAAGCTCGATGGGAAGAGTTTCATACTCAAGCCCTTGTCTCCAAAACAAGTCACCGAGGACTATAAACGGATGAAAGAATTGAAAGAAGCGGCCAAAGCTAAGCTTCCGATAGGAGCAAAATTGGGGCCCGAAGAGACAAACTCACCGATCGAAGTGAAAGGAATTTGTGCAATCATGCAACCCGGTGAGATCTTACGAGGCAACGACCACGGTCAGCTGATGATTTGTCTCGTGCACAAGGGTATCTTTCTAAACTCTAATGATGATTTTTCTAATGATAACCCTTTGCCTTTGCTTGTTCATAAAGTTTTGCAGGACTTCGAGGACATGTTTCCCGAGGAAATGCCAGGTGGATTACCTCCGTTGAGAGGAATCGAGCACCAAATTGACTTCGTGCCAGGGTCTCAAATCCCTAACAAACCTGCATACCGGTGTAATCCTGAAGACACCAAAGAGCTCCAACGGCAGGTTGATGAATTGTTAAACAAGGGCCTCGTTCGTGAGAGCTTGAGTCCTTGCGCCGTTCCTGTTATCCTTGTCCCGAAAAAGGATGGAACATGGCGAATGTGTGTTGACTGTCGAGCAGTCAACAAAATAACGGTAAAGTATCGTCATCCTATCCCTAGATTAGATGACATGCTAGATGAGTTAAGTGGTTCTTAATGCTTTTCGAAGATAGACCTCAGGTCCGGTTACCACCAGATCCGAATGAAACTCGGGGACGAGTGGAAAACCGCATTCAAGACCAAGTTCGGTCTCTATGAATGGTTGGTGATGCCTTTTGGCTTATCCAATGCACCGAGCACATTCATGCGACTGATGAACCATGTGCTCAAACCGTTCATAAATAAGTTTGTTGTCGTTTATTTCGATGACATACTTGTTTATAGCAGAACCATGGATGAACATGTCGACCACCTAAGGCAAGTGCTCGAAAAGCTTCGAGAAGAAAAGTTGTATGCCAACTTCAAGAAATGCGCCTTTGGTGTCGATCGTGTAGTCTTTCTTGGATTTGTTGTCAGTGCTAGTGGTGTCGAAGTCGACGAATCAAAAGTCGAAGCCATCAAAGATTGGCCAACTCCAACCTCGGTATCACAAGTTCGTAGCTTCCATGGCTTAGCTAGCTTTTACCGAAGGTTTGTTCGTGACTTTAGCACCGTGGCAGCTCCTTTAACCGAGCTGGTGAAGAAAGACAATCCATTTGTGTGGGGAGAGTCCCAAGAGAGGGCTTTCCAAGAGTTGAAACGGAGGCTTTGTTCTGCCCCGTTGTTGCAACTCCCTGACTTCGGCAAAGCATTCGAAGTCGAGTGTGATGCATCTGGAGTTGGGATCGGAGGAGTGCTGATGCAAGAATCGAAGCCGATCGCTTACTTTAGCGAAAAGTTTAAGGGTGCAACTTTGAATTACTCTACGTATGACAAAGAATTGTACGCCCTCGTTCGAGCACTCGCCCATTGGCAGCATTATTTGTGGCCTCGAGAGTTTGTGATCAAGAGTGATCATGAGTCTTTGAAACATCTCCGAGGTCAGGAGAAATTGAATCGAAGACATGCCAAGTGGGTTGAATTTATTGAAAGCTTTCCCTATGTAATTCATTACAAAAAGGGAAAAGATAATGTTGTGGCCGATGCTCTATCAAGGAAATTTGCCTTAGCGACCACTCTCGCCTCTAGGCTCATGGGATTCGAAAGCATCAAGTCGATGTACGAGGACGATCCCAAGCTGAAATGTGTTCGAGACGCAATCTTGAGTGGCCGAAAGGTTGAGAAATATCAGTGGCATGATGGCTACCTCTTCAAAAATGGGAGGGTTTGTGTGCCAGTGTCATCGTGGAGAGAGCTCTTGGTTCGAGAAACTCACTCTGGTGGACTGATGGGGCACTTCGGTGTCGATAAAACTCTTGGTATCTTGACCGAGCAGTTCCATTGGCCCAAAATGCGACGAGATGTGGAAAAGCTTTGCAACGGTTGTCTCGTTTGCAAGAAAGCAAAATCGAAGTCCAACCCTCATGGATTGTACACCCCGTTGCCTGTGCCTGATCGACCTTGGGTTGATATATCCATGGACTTTGTCTTGGGGTTACCGAGGTCGGGGGGAGGACATGATAGCATCTTCGTTGTGGTTGACCGTTTTTCAAAAATGGCTCACTTTATTCCTTGCAAAAAGTGTGATGATGCACAGCATGTAGCCACATTGTTTGTTTCTAACGTGCTAAAATTGCATGGTGTACCTCGTACTATTGTGAGTGATCGAGACTCGAAGTTCTTGAGTCATTTTTGGAAATGTTTGTGGGGTGCCCTCGGCACCAAGCTACTATTCTCGACGTCTCACCATCCTCAGACTGATGGACAGACCGAGGTAGTTAACCGAACCTTGGGATCGTTGCTTCGGGCAATGACCAAAGGGAAGGTTGGAAACTGGGCTGATCGTTTGCCCATGATGGAGTTTGCACCCAATCGAACGGTGCATAGAATGATCAACATGACCCCGTTTGAATGTGTGTATGGCTTTAATCCTTTGATTCCACTTGATTTAACCCCATTGCCTCGAGATTCTGTTCTTGATTTTGAAGGTACTCGACGAGCAGCTGCCTTGATCGAATTGCATGCAAGGGTGAAGAAGAACCTCGAGGAGGCCTATGCAAAGGTTGCCTTAAAGAAAAACAAGGGGCGTAAAAAGTTGGAATTAAAGAAGGGAGATTGGGTTTGGGTTCACTTCCGAAAGGAACGCTTCCCGAACCAAAGGAAAGGAAAGTTGGCTCCTCGAGGGGATGGTCCATTTCAAGTGTTGACCAAGATCAACAACAATGCCTACGTGATCGACCTCCCTGGTGAGTATAACGTGTCCAACACCTTTAATGTTGCTGACTTAGTTCCTTGTGTTGTAGGTCCAACTTCGGAGGACGAGGAGGGCTTGATTTCGAGGACGAAATCTTCTCAAGAAGGGGAGGATGATGCAGCCCGATCACGTGCTGATCAAGTGATCGATCCACCGAGGAGACCGATGACAAGAAGCCAAGCCAAGCTGCTGCACGATGTGCACGTTCACTTAGCCTGGCCGAAGGAAAACAATTGCTCCGAAGCTGAGTGGCCGAGCTCAAGAATCGAAGGCATTATCTTCAAATTTGAGCCCGAAGGCAAAGTGACCGAGGACAATGAGCTCGAAGACAATTGAGCGTCCGAAGGCAACAAGTGTGTTCGAGCAGACAATCGAGAACCGAAGCCAAGGCTTACCGAAGTCAAAGTCTGCCGAACACAATTTAATTCAGCCCTGCGTGGCTTATTTCCATTGGTCGCCTGTGACCCTTTTACTAGTTTACCCTTAGTATTTCCTATATAAACCTTGTTTCCTTTCATTGTAGATACCTAGTTTTTGAATATTGATGAATTGAATGAAAGTGCCGAGCACATTTCTTCTTGTCTCCGTCGTGAGCAAAACCCCGGTGAGGGCTTTTATGGGCTTGTGGCTTTCGGTTAGTCCGATTGAACATTCCTCTTTGATCATTCAGTTTGCAAGAGGCAATGTTCTCTTGAGGATTGTTGCATAGTTAGGGTGATTCTTGTGTCCCTTTTGATCGAGCTTTGAGACAGGTTCCTCACTGTTCTTTCAAAAGAAGCAAGTTTTGTCTTGCTTCTATCATTTATTTCCTTGTTTGTTCTTCCGCATTTGTGCTAGCAATCCCTTCGGGATTTGCCTTGCACCATCTTGGTATCAGAGCACGGTTTGGGCTTGTTTCTACAACCCCAAATCCTGTTCACGTTATCTTTATTTTCGTGCATGTGTCTTTGTTTTCCTTTTCGTGTTCTTGATTTGATTTTGTTACTGTTGGTGTTGTTATTTTACAAAAAAAAAAAAAGTGTTAAAAAGAAAAATCCAAAAATTGTGTTTGATTGTTGGTTGTTTGGGAAAAACAACCATTGATTCTTGTTCACCATCGAATTCTGAATCCAACAAGTACCCGACGTACTAATTTTGTGACTAGGGTTTCTTGGTGAAATTTGGACTGATTTTGAGCTTCAATGGTGACTGAACTCGAACCCCATTGTGTTTAGTTGAAACCGATGAAGATTGGTGGTTCTTGAGTGATTTGGGTTTGATTGTTGCTTGAAAATCGAAGTTCTCAGTTTACAATCGTTGTCCGTACGCCGGAAAATTGTTACAATCGTAACAGTGTACGACGCGACGAGCTGGGTTTTAGCTCAAAGAACTTTGATTTCCCCCGTCGATGAAACCGGAGTCGATAAAGCAACCCAGATCTGTTGAATTTCGAGGTCAGTGAACCGAAGTTGATGTCCGTACGCCGGAGCAAGGTCACTGTTCCATTGAAGAAGAAAGGGGTTAAAAAATTTTAACATCAAAACCCCAGGTGAAAATTGTCGGCTGAAAAAAGAAAGTGGATAAGGTAAAACCCTATCCGTACCAAGGAGGGACCACTCTTGTACGGACAGGAGTGGGTGTGATCGAAAAAGATTCCAAAAGGGAATCAAAGGGTAGATTCTCCTAGGTTCTCACTTTCTTTCGTGTCAAGATTCTAGGTTGTGGATCTCTTGAGTAATTGTTCTGCTCGAGGTCGTACTAACTCTTTTGAGCTGATAGGAATTCGTGCGAAGGGGTGACCGAAGTCCAAACTTTCGTAGAAATTCTTTTGACTCCCCGAGCTCAGTTAAAAAGCGTCCGTTCCATCGAGTCGAACATCACTTCACTCTTCCCGAAGAGGCAGTGACTATTGTCGAACTTGAAGGATCTTAGAGGACCGATCAATCAGACGAGCCACTGTTAACAAGTCCTTGAGTGATCAAGAAAACCGAACCCATAAATTGAGTGGACCCGAGCGCCACCCATCAAAGGTGAGGGAGTGTGTGAGGTGATTTCTAACCCTAACATTTGTTCGATCTTTGACTTGTGCAGGTACCATGGCTGGAAACGATGGCAAAAGCATTGAGAAGCCCGAGTTGTCGTTAGCCGATCTCATGGCTGCGATACAAGGCATCAGTGCCGATGTGAGAGGAGTGAGTGCTCGAGTAGCTAACCTCGAGCAGGGAAGTGCGTCCGTGTCCAAAAATGGGTCCGGCGCTGGAACGAGCGAATCCACTCCGATGAAACCTGAGCTGTATGCTGAGCTTGTACGACAACATCAGTTGACAAGTGAAGCAATTCGAAGAGAACTTAACTTGGGCAATCCCCAAGCTGCTTATCAAAACTTGCGCAATCCCCAAGCTGCTTATCAAAACTTGGGCATTCCCCGAGGAGAAAGAATACCACCTCCAGTGGCCCGAAGAGATCTTGGAGCTGTTGCCGAAGAGGTTGATGAAGAGGAATTTCCCGAGGACGAATATGAGCGTGAGCCGCCATTCGCTCAACGAAGGCAAGCTCACCGAGGTCGTGGAAATTTCCGAGGTCGAGGCCGAGGCGCAAATGTTGAAAGAAATATTGAGCGTGAGGCTAATGATCGAGATGATGACTTTCCCGAACAGGCTAGAGGTGTTCGAGACTCAAACTTGAACAGTGTCAAGATCACTATTCCACCCTTTAAAGGAACTAGTGATCCCGATGAGTATCTTGAATGGAAGCTTAAAATGGAGCGCATCTTTGAAACCAATGAGATGACCGATGAGAGAAAAGCTGCCCATGCCATTGCTTCGTTCGAAGCTTATGCATCAACATGGTGGGAATCTGACAAGAGGCATAGAAGAAGAAATGACTATCCAGTAGTCAATACGTGGCCACAGTTGATGAGAGCGATGGATGGTAAGTATTTGAGTGCCAAGTACAGGCAGACTCAAATGAAAAAGCTCTATGAGTTAAAGCAAGGGTCCAAGTCTGTCCAAGAGTACCACGATGAATTCGAAAAGGTTCGATTGAATCTTGATCTGGTGGAAGACGAAGAGCAAGCAATTATCAGATTCAAAAATGGCTTGGCTAGGGATGTGTCATCTCACTTGAGACTCCACGTGTATCACACGTTGGGAGATCTGTTCGATGCTGCCACCGAAGCTGAAAAATTGGTAAAGGAGGACAAGGCAAACCGGTATCGAGGAGTCACTACTTCTACTCCTTTGAACCGAAGTAAAGAATGGAAGAGTCGAAACCAAGCAAGTGCTAACACTGTTCGAGATTCGAAGAGACCCTTCGAAAGAGGTGTGACCGTTAACCAGTCGAGAGAAGTGGGAGGTAAAGTTCAACTCAACTCTCCTAGTGCTTCAAATATTCAGTGTCACAAATGCAAAGGTTATGGTCACATGGCAAAAGAGTGTCCAACTCGCAAAGTTATGCTTCTGCTCGAAGATGGAACCGTCCATGAGCAAGCGAGTGACACCGAGTAGGAAATTATCGAGGAGACTGATCGAGCTGAAGTTGATGATGATCATGAGGCTGCCGAAGCTGATCATCCGGAAATGTTTCTTGTGGTTCGAAGGAATTTGAGCTGCATGACTCTTGAAGAAGAGGAAAACCAAAGAGAAAACCTCTTTCATGCCCGATGTCGAGTGAGGGGAAAGGTGTGTTCGATGATCATTGATTCCGGTAGTTGTGCCAATGTAGTGAGCCAAACTTTGGTTTCACAAATGGGATTACCTACGATGAAGCATCCCCACCCTTACAAGTTACAATGGCTGAATGAGTGTGGAGAATTGAGAGTTGTCAAACAAGTGTGGATCAAGTTCAAAATCGGAGAGTACCAAGATGAAATGATCTTCGATGTGGTTCCGATGCAAGCTTGTCATTTGCTATTGGGTCGACCATGGCAGTATGACCGAACAGCTGTTCACAATGGCAGATCCAACACTTACACTGTGAAGCTCGATGGGAAGAGTTTCATACTCAAGCCCTTGTCTCCAAAACAAGTCACCGAGGACTATAAACGGATGAAAGAATTGAAAGAAGCGGCCAAAGCTAAGCTTCCGATAGGAGCAAAATTGGGGCCCGAAGAGACAAACTCACCGATCGAAGTGAAAGGAATTTGTGCAATCATGCAACCCGGTGAGATCTTACGAGGCAACGACCACGGTCAGCTGATGATTTGTCTCGTGCACAAGGGTATCTTTCTAAACTCTAATGATGATTTTTCTAATGATAACCCTTTGCCTTTGCTTGTTCGTAAAGTTTTGCAGGACTTCGAGGACATGTTTCCCGAGGAAATGCCAGGTGGATTACCTCCGTTGAGAGGAATCGAGCACCAAATTGACTTCGTGCCAGGGTCTCAAATCCCTAACAAACCTGCATACCGGTGTAATCCTGAAGACACCAAAGAGCTCCAACGGCAGGTTGATGAATTGTTAAACAAGGGCCTCGTTCGTGAGAGCTTGAGTCCTTGCGCCGTTCCTGTTATCCTTGTCCCGAAAAAGGATGGAACATGGCGAATGTGTGTTGACTGTCGAGCAGTCAACAAAATAACGGTAAAGTATCGTCATCCTATCCCTAGATTAGATGACATGCTAGATGAGTTAAGTGGTTCTTAATGCTTTTCGAAGATAGACCTCAGGTCCGGTTACCACCAGATCCGAATGAAACTCGGGGACGAGTGGAAAACCGCATTCAAGACCAAGTTCGGTCTCTATGAATGGTTGGTGATGCCTTTTGGCTTATCCAATGCACCGAGCACATTCATGCGACTGATGAACCATGTGCTCAAACCGTTCATAAATAAGTTTGTTGTCGTTTATTTCGATGACATACTTGTTTATAGCAGAACCATGGATGAACATGTCGACCACCTAAGGCAAGTGCTCGAAAAGCTTCGAGAAGAAAAGTTGTATGCCAACTTCAAGAAATGCGCCTTTGGTGTCGATCGTGTAGTCTTTCTTGGATTTGTTGTCAGTGCTAGTGGTGTCGAAGTCGACGAATCAAAAGTCGAAGCCATCAAAGATTGGCCAACTCCAACCTCGGTATCACAAGTTCGTAGCTTCCATGGCTTAGCTAGCTTTTACCGAAGGTTTGTTCGTGACTTTAGCACCGTGGCAGCTCCTTTAACCGAGCTGGTGAAGAAAGACAATCCATTTGTGTGGGGAGAGTCCCAAGAGAGGGCTTTCCAAGAGTTGAAACGGAGGCTTTGTTCTGCCCCGTTGTTGCAACTCCCTGACTTCGGCAAAGCATTCGAAGTCGAGTGTGATGCATCTGGAGTTGGGATCGGAGGAGTGCTGATGCAAGAATCGAAGCCGATCGCTTACTTTAGCGAAAAGTTTAAGGGTGCAACTTTGAATTACTCTACGTATGACAAAGAATTGTACGCCCTCGTTCGAGCACTCGCCCATTGGCAGCATTATTTGTGGCCTCGAGAGTTTGTGATCAAGAGTGATCATGAGTCTTTGAAACATCTCCAAGGTCAGGAGAAATTGAATCGAAGACATGCCAAGTGGGTTGAATTTATTGAAAGCTTTCCCTATGTAATTCATTACAAAAAGGGAAAAGATAATGTTGTGGCCGATGCTCTATCAAGGAAATTTGCCTTAGCGACCACTCTCGCCTCTAGGCTCATGGGATTCGAAAGCATCAAGTCGATGTACGAGGACGATCCCAAGCTGAAATGTGTTCGAGACGCAACCTTGAGTGGCCGAAAGGTTGAGAAATATCAGTGGCATGATGGCTACCTCTTCAAAAATGGGAGGGTTTGTGTGCCAGTGTCATCGTGGAGAGAGCTCTTGGTTCGAGAAGCTCACTCAGGTGGACTGATGGGGCACTTCGGTGTCGATAAAACTCTTGGTATCTTGACCGAGCAGTTCCATTGGCCCAAAATGCGACGAGATGTGGAAAAGCTTTGCAACGCTTGTCTCGTTTGCAAGAAAGCAAAATCGAAGTCCAACCCTCATGGATTGTACACCCCGTTGCCTGTGCCTGATCGACCTTGGGTTGATATATCCATGGACTTTGTCTTGGGGTTACCGAGGTCGGGGGGAGGACATGATAGCATCTTCGTTGTGGTTGACCGTTTTTCAAAAATGGCTCACTTTATTCCTTGCAAAAAGTGTGATGATGCACAGCATGTAGCCACATTGTTTGTTTCTAACGTGCTAAAATTGCATGGTGTACCTCGTACTATTGTGAGTGATCGAGACTCGAAGTTCTTGAGTCATTTTTGGAAATGTTTGTGGGGTGCCCTCGGCACCAAGCTACTATTCTCGACGTCTCACCATCCTCAGACTGATGGACAGACCGAGGTAGTTAACCGAACCTTGGGATCGTTGCTTCGGGCAATGACCAAAGGGAAGGTTGGAAACTGGGCTGATCGTTTGCCCATGATGGAGTTTGCATACAATCGAACGGTGCATAGAATGATCAACATGACCTCGTTTGAATGTGTGTATGGCTTTAATCCTTTGATTCCACTTGATTTAACCCCATTGCCTCGAGATTCTGTTCTTGATTTTGAAGGTACTCGACGAGCAGCTGCCTTGATCGAATTGCATGCAAGGTTGAAGAAGAACCTCGAGGAGGCCTATGCAAAGGTTGCCTTAAAGAAAAACAAGGGGCGTAAAAAGTTGGAATTAAAGAAGGGAGATTGGGTTTGGGTTCACTTCCGAAAGGAACGCTTCCCGAACCAAAGGAAAGGAAAGTTGGCTCCTCGAGGGGATGGTCCATTTCAAGTGTTGACCAAGATCAACAACAATGCCTACGTGATCGACCTCCCTGGTGAGTATAACGTGCCCAACACCTTTAATGTTGCTGACTTAGTTCCTTGTGTTGTAGGTCCAACTTCGGAGGACGAGGAGGGCTTGATTTCGAGGACGAAATCTTCTCAAGAAGGGGAGGATGATGCAGCCCGATCACGTGCTGATCAAGTGATCGATCCACCGAGGAGACCGATGACAAGAAGCCAAGCCAAGCTGCTGCACGATGTGCACGTTCACTTAGCCTGGCCGAAGGAAAACAATTGCTCCGAAGCTGAGTGGCCGAGCTCAAGAATCGAAGGCATTATCTTCAGATTTGAGCCCGAAGGCAAAGTGACCGAGGACAATGAGCTCGAAGACAATTGAGCGTCCGAAGGCAACAAGTGTGTTCGAGCAGACAATCGAGAACCGAAGCCAAGGCTTACCGAAGTCAAAGTCTGCCGAACACAATTTAATTCAGCCCTGCGTGGCTTATTTCCATTGGTCGCCTGTGACCCTTTTACTAGTTTACCCTTAGTATTTCCTATATAAACCTTGTTTCCTTTCATTGTAGATACCTAGTTTTTGAATATTGATGAATTGAATGAAAGTGCCGAGCACATTTCTTCTTGTCTCCGTCATGAGCAAAACCCCGGTGAGGGCTTTTATGGGCTTGTGGCTTTCGGTTAGTCCGATTGAACATTCCTCTTTGATCATTCAGTTTGCAAGAGGCAATGTTCTCTTGAGGATTGTTGCATAGTTAGGGTGATTCTTGTGTCCCTTTTGATCGAGCTTTGAGACAGGTTCCTCACTGTTCTTTCAAAAGAAGCAAGTTTTGTCTTGCTTCTATCATTTATTTCCTTGTTTGTTCTTCCGCGTTTGTGCTAGCAATCCCTTCGGGATTTGCCTTGCACCAGCTAGTCTGTCCCACTTATTGAGTCCTTTTGACTCACCCTTGTTTGTTGTTTGTTTTTGTCTATCTACTTCGTTTCGGCAGGTTCGCTTCAGGATTGAGTTCGCCATGTTGTGAAAGAGCGAAGACGACTTCAGCTGTCAGGGTGAGCCAGCTTTTATTCCAGATGGCCACCAGTTTTATGTTTACTATTTCAGTTGCATTTTGCTCCCTTCATGAGGTATTTGTCTTCTTCTGTACTCTTAGATGTCTAGTCTGGATAGCTCTAAACCTAGTATGTTGGGTAGTCACCTGTAATTTCTTTTGTACAACTTAGAGGTATCAGTATGTCTGTATTTTTTTAAGTCTTGTTCTTATTTATGAGTCGATTTATAGTTATTTCCCTAATTTAATTGGTAAGTGTTCGCTCAACGCTCCAGCTCTACATCCAACCTTGTGTGTTCAGCATTCATCCAGGCCAGCTCATCATTTTGCCTTCCAAGCTGCCTCCTGAACCCCTCAATCCTCCTGTCCATTCTATTGTTCCTCCTTTCATCTGCATCGTCTTCCATATCCTCTGGTTCATCAGCAGGTTCACCATCCAACACATAGTCACAAGATTTAAGAATGTTCCTCCCAAACAAGTCATTGTGGTCCGGCTCAGTCCACTTACCAACAGGCACCCCAAAGAAATCAAATACCTTACCTAGAAGAAACCCACTAGCGCATGTTTGCCCAACCCCATGTCAGCTACCCTAGCAATGTACTGATCATCAATTCAGGTAGATTAATATGAACCTCACGATCTAGCAGGTCTATATAGGTCATATCCAGAAAGTTGGCCTCACTCCTCCTTTCCGACCTCTGCAGTAGGTTCTTCAGGAAAAATTCAAAGAGCAACTGGTAGAAGGGTTGCATTGCCTTTTTCTTAACTTGTGTAGCCCTAGCCAGTCTTGGTCTCCCTACAAATTTCTAGGTCACCTCCAAAGCAGACACACCATCTCCTCTAGTCAGCCACGGGTTCCTCATGTACTCGCTGTAGCCCTGAGAGGGAACACCTAAAATCTCACCCAGTTCCACACTATCAAACTGGATCACCAGCCCTTGACTATGGTTGCACAATACTTTCACTCACTGTACAATTGAAATAAAATTCTCGAACCTCTTGCTCCCTTAGCTGTCTAGCACGATCACTGAACAGGTTCAACCAACCCTGAGCTCTAACCTTAGCACCAAGTTAAGTCATCCCTTCCAGCTCAAGATCAGTGAGAATCTTACCCTTCACCATTGGTAGACCTCTAAAGTAGGCCACTCTCCTTTTCTTGTCTTCCTTGTCATCTCCAATCACTTGCTTTGATTTGGAACCTCTCCTACAAACCTCAGGTTCCTCCACAATCCTCTCCTGCTTCTCTCTTACAGAACCTCGAGTAGTAGGTCTCCTAGCATCACTCACTGTCTTTCTGCTGCTTTCTCACATACCCTCTGCATCTCAAGAACTTCCAATCTTAGAACTACCCACAAATTCTCCTCCCTTTACTAACCTTCTTTTCTTCACAGTTTGTTTTTGTTCCTGAACCACAGGCCTCTTTCCCAATCTCCTCTGTTCCTCAACCACCACAACATCAGTCTCACTGGAGGAACCTTCACTAGCTTGAGGAGTGGGATTGGGCTCAGGAAACACAGCATCCAAAGGTTCAGTTAAGCCTACAGCTTTTACATTCTCTTCCACATAATCGTCGATATATCTCAGATCTGCATCATCACCTGCCACAGAACCAGAGAACGAACCGAGTTCTTTCTCAGCCTCCTTGGTAGGTTCAACAGATTTTTCCTCTCCTTTGTCACTAACAGCCTTTTCTACTACAGGAACTGTCTCAGGAACAGGTTCCTTAACAGTTTTCTCAGTTTCTTTTGCAACAACAACATCAACCTCTATTTCAAAGATCTTTTCAATATTTTCTACAACTACCTCCTCATTCTCTTCAACTACAGACATAACAGGCTCTCCTAAATTTACAGGCACAAAAGGTAAACTAGTATCGACAACTATAGTACCGGTAGGAGAACTAGGATTTACCTTTTCAGTTTCTTGAACATTTTCTTGAACCGTTTCAATGACTCCTTCCTCCGTACCAGCATCTGAAACACTTTCCTCCTTACTAGTTGCTTACTCCGTCAACTTTTTCTGTCTCAGTTTTGCAAACTTTCTCGCCATAGCCACAGAACGACTCGCTGCTAGTTGCTTTGCCTTTTGATTTAGTTTGGATATTTTGATTTTAGGAGAAGAGAGGTGAGAATCCACTTTGGAACTGGTTGACATTTTTCCTTTACAGAGAATTGTGTTTTAGAGAGAGATAATATTTTGAGAGACTTTTAATGTTTGAGCCTATAGAAACAATGTTACTTGATCAAATGATGGAATAGAGAAGGGTATAGGTGTATCAGGAAGGGGAACGAGTTGATGGGATATGAGAAAGCTGCTACTACTTATGACGCATAGGAGCTGACGCCATCATGGTTCAAAGAATTTGAATTTTAGAAGCTACAACTAATCCGGCGCCAAGTGAGGGTGATTGGTGACAATTAGGCCACGTAAGAAAAATAATATATTCAGTAAGTAACATAGAATGTGTACCTGAATATCCATGCACCAGTTTCTTCAGTCATATCCTTTAAAAATTTGCCAGTATCTAAGTCATGAAAACAGGTTCCAACAGGTTAGTAAGCAAAACAATTAAGTTTTCATATGTAAAGTCAACTAAGCAAAGTTAAGCTAAGTAAAAAAAAAAAAAAAAGAAAACTTCACTAGCCAATCATTGGGAGAACCAGGTGCTGCTTCGTTCACTGTATCTTGGTCATCCCTAGCTCAAGCCTGTTCTTTTTAAATTGTACCATGTTCAATGCCTTAGTGAAGATATCAGCAATTTGATCTTCAGTCCTGCAAAAATTCATTGTTATTAGGCCTTTCTCAACATTGTCCCTTAAAAAGTGATGACTAATATTAATATGCTTTGTTCTCTTGTGCTGGACCGGGTTCTTGGCCATATTGACTGCACTGGTATTGTCACAAAAGATTGGAACTGGTCCACACTTGATTCCAAAGTCCTCCAACTGCTGCTTGATCCATAACAACTGTGAACAACATAAAGCAGCTGCTACATATTCAGCTTCAGCTGTGGATAATGCCACTGAATTTTACTTTTTTGTAGCCCATAAAACTAAACAAGGACCTAGGAAGTGTGCCATCCCAGATGTACTTTTCCTATCAACCAAGTGACCAGCATAGTCAGCATCAACATACCCAATTAGATCAAAGCTTCCACCTTTTGGGTACCATAAATTGAGATCTTGAGTTCCTTTCAAATATCTCAAGATTCTCTTGAATGCAGTTAAGTGTGACTCCTTTGGTTTTGACTGGAACCTTGTACTCAATCCTACACTATAAACAATATCTGGACAACTTGCAGTTAAATACGACAAAGAACCAATCACTCCTCTGTACTTAGTTTCATCAATTGAAACACCAGTTTCATCCAGATCTATCTTCGTTCTAGGCAATGGGTGTGTTCATATCCTTAGCAGACTTCATACCATACTTCCTTAACAACTCTTTGATGTTCTTCTGCTGGTGGATCGTTGTGCCTTCCTGAGATTGCTTGATTTGTAAGCCTAAGAAGAAATTTAGCTCACCCATCATACTCACCTCAAATTCACTTCCCATCAGGTCGGCAAACTCCTTGCAAAGGTTCTCATTTGTAGCACCAAAGATGATGTCGTCTACATACACTTGAAGAATCAGCAGGTCCTTGGCTTTCTTCCTTAAAAACAAGGTATTGTCTATTTTTCCTCTTGTAAACCCATTCTTCAGTAAGAACCCAGACAACCTTTCATACCAAGCCCTAGGAGCCTGTTTCGAACCATACAATGCCTTGTCAAGTTTGTAGACATAATCAGGAAACTCAGTATTTTCAAAGCCAGGTGGTTGAACCACATACACTTCTTCATTCAAATAACCATTAAGAAATGCACTCTTCACGTCCATCTGATACATCTTAAACTCCATGTAAGCTGCAAAAGCAATAAGCATCCTAATGGCCTCCATTCTAGCAACAGGTGCAAAGGTTTTATCATAATCAATTCCTTCTTCTTGACTATAACCTTGAACCACCAGTCTTGCCTTATTCCTTATTACTATGCCATGTTTATCCAGTTTGTTTCTAAAGACCCATTTAGTACCAATGATGGACCTGTTCGTTGGTCGAGGGACCAGGTGCCATACCTTACTTCGTTCAAACTGATGAAGTTCCTCTTGCATCGCAATCACCCAGTCTGGATCCTCAAGTGCTTTACGTACATTCTTTGGTTCGATTGAGGACAGAAACGCAAAGAATGCACAGAAGTTCTTCAAAGCTCTTCTAGTAACAACTCCAGTGTTTAGATCAGGCATGAGGTTCTCAGTAGATGAGAACTTTGATATCTCCAAGGTTTAGGCTGAATCTGCTGAGTGACGTTTTCAGGAGGGTCTGAGCCATCTAGATCTTCTTCATCTTGCTTTTCAGTTCCCCCTGAGTTTGATTCTTATCATCCTGATTACTTTTAACTCCATTCAAATTCTCAGGGTCTTCAGCAATTTCATCTCTTGCAAGACCGATCTCTTGATCATCATCTTCTTGTCTATTTGTAACACTTTCAGATTCATCAAATACCACATGCACACTTTCTTCTACAGTCACGGTTCTCTTGTTGAACACTTTATAAGCTTTACTTTGTGAAGAATATCCCAATAAGATGGCTTCATCACTTCTAACATCAAACTTCCCTAGAGGTTCTTTCCCATTGTTATGCACGAAACACTTGCACCCAAAAGCTCTGAGATGTGCAATATTAGGTTTCCTGCCTCTAATCAGCTCATAGGGAGATTTCTCTAACAAAGGACGGATAGAACATCGATTCAGTAAGTAGCAAGCGGTGTTGACTGCTTCAGCCCAAAAATTCTTCGATAGACCGCTTGACAACAACAATATACTAGCCATGTCCTCCAAGGACTCGTTCTTCATTTCAACTACCCCATTCTGCTGAGGGGTGCTTGGTGCAGAGAAGTTGTGATCCGCACCATGTTTGTTACAATATTCAGCAAACTTAGCATTCTCAAATTCTGTACCATGGTCGGACCTTATACACACCAGTTGCAACCCCAGTTTCTTCTAATTGATTCTGACCCAGTCCTCAAACATATCATATACTTCATTCTTAGATCTCAGGAACAAGGTCCATATGTATCTGGAGTAATCATCAACTATTACCATTACGAACCTCTTACCTCCTCTGCTCCTTACCCTTATTGGTCCACAAAAGTCCATGTGAACCAGCTCAAGTGGTTTTGATATACTAACCACTTTCTTTGACTTGAATGAAGATCTTACATGTTCCCCCCCCCCCCCCCACAAAAGCATCACAAATCTTGATGTCATTGAACCTCTTGCTTGGCATTCCACGAACTAGGTCCTTTGACACCAACTTATTCATTTGAGTCAAGCTTGCATGTCCCAGTCTCTTATTCCACAACTGACTATCATTCTCTAGCACATTCAGACAAGTCAAATTATTCTCAGGAAGAGAACCTAATGTAGCCTTGTACACATTATTAGCTCGTTTCCCTTCCATTATCACTTCACCGGTCTGTAGGTTCTTTACAGTACAACCTACAGAGGTGAAACTCATTGAGTTTCCTCTATCACATAGTTGAGAGATACTTAGAAGATTGTGCCTCAATCCATCCACACAGAGTACATTGTCAATAGCATGATTGAGAGATCACCCAACTTTTCCAATTCCAACAATTTCACCGCCCTTTCCTCCTCCAAAAGCCACACTACCCCCTTAAAATGCTGCGAGTGAGAGAAAGTTTCTTCTATCTCCTGTCATGTGCCTGGAACACCCACTATCAAGAATCCAGCTTGGGTTGTTCCATCTCACTCCAGCCTGCAAAAGAAAATCAAGGGTTATTTACAGGAACCCAGACAAGCTTGGGTCCCTTTTTTTATCGAATGGATGAATTAAATCTTTTCCAGCCCAATAGGGTAAAACTGATTTTTTATTCTTTTTCACTGCCCCTTTTGCAACACAGCATTCATTCTTGATATGTCCAGTCTTACCACACAAGAAGCAGAGTTTGTTGCAAGGAAGTCCTACATATTTACTATTAGGGTTCCAAGCAGGCAAAGATTTCCTATGTCCTAATCCAGTTTTACCTCTATTATGATTTTCATGCAACCAATTCAAAGCTTCAGAAGACTTATTCCATTTAGTGACTCTAGTGAACTCAGAGTTAGCTTTTTCAACCTTTTCCTGAAGAACCCGGTTCTTCTCAGTTTCCTGATGTATGGTTTTTCTTTTTAAGCTCAACTTCAAGGTTGATTTGAGCCTCACTAACTCCTTGCTAACCAGACCCTTCTTTCAATTTTTGATTCTCAAGTTCGAGTGCAGAAACTAGCTTCTTCTCATAAAGCACCTGTTCCTTTAATTGAAGACTTTCTAATTCGAGGGCTGAGACTTTCTGATTTAGTTTAAAAACTTGAGTTTCACTAGCAGTTAATTCCTTTTTAAGTTCAGATTTAGCTTTTTCCAAGTTTTGATTTCTCATTGAAAAATCAAACACAACTGACATTAGTTGGTCCTTTTCAGAAAGTGCTTGTTCCTTCTCAGACCTCAAATTTTCAATTTCTTCAATTAAAGTCAGGGCTAGCAAATTCAATTACCTAGAAGAACAAGTATGAAGTCTAGTTTTTAGTTCATCGAGACCTACCTCAGTTGTATCATCAATGGAGGGTTCATTATCAGCTATCAGTGCCAATGGAGAGTCATCTTCTGGTTCTTCTTATTCTTCATCACTTTCGCTTTCAGAAGGTCCCCATGTTGCATAGAAAGCCTCTTTCTTCTTTCTCCTTAATGCTCTGCAGTTGGGAGGACGTTTGGTCTTCTTAGGTTCATTCTCCTTTGACGCTCCAGACCTTTTCCACTCAATATTTCTCAATGGGCAGTCCTTTATAGCATGATCCTTCTTATTACACCTAAAACACCCTGAGTAGTTAGGATTTTCAATTTTGTTATTCTTGGCAGGAGTGGCTCTGGTTCTTCTTCTTTCGAAGCCTAATGACTTTCGTATTGGATTGACTAAAGCCATCTCATGCTCAGATACTTCATACTTAGAGCCTCCGATTTCTTCTAGAGCTAGGTTCTTCTCCATCTTGGGTTCTACCTTCATCCTTGACTGTTTCATTAGCTCATGGGTTTTCAGACTAGCAACGAGTTTATCTAGTTCAATCTTGTCCTGTTCCTTGGACTCAATGATAGCTGTAACCTTTGACTCCCATGAATCAGGTAGAATCCTGATAACCTTTTCTACTAAGTCTTTGTTGGTCAGAACCATACCTAGCGACTTCATCTCGTTTGTTATGATTGTGAACCTGGTCATCATGTCCCGGATGGACTCAGATTCACCCATAGTAAACAACTCAAACTTTCTTTTCAGCATCTGGATACTTGACTTTTTTACACGTGAAGTTCCTTCATGAGCAATATGTAGAGCATCCCAAATTTCTTTGGCAGTCTTGTATGAAGAAACTCTGTTGTATTCATCAGGACCGAGTCCACATATGATGATCCTCTTAGCTTTTGCATTCTTCTCAACCATCTTGAAATCAGCATCAGTATACTCAGATATCTCTTTGGGAATAGTTTGCTGATTAGGTGGCTGTCCAAGAGTTTTGCTTGGAATAAGAGGTCCATCCTTGGTAATGATCCATAGCTGGAAGTCTTCAGCTTGAATAAAGTCTTCCATTCTACCTTTCCACCATCATAGTATTGGCCATTGAATTGAAGAGGCCTATTAACAAATTGTCCTTCGGTGATGATCGGTGGTGCACTCATCGTTCAGATCCCTCAAGATGTTAATCTTTCTTCGAGAGAACCTGCTCTGATACCACTTATTGCACTTGGTGCACCTATGTAAGACACTAGAGGGGAGGGGTGAATAATGTCCTTACCCGATTTTCGAATCCTAAAACTTGCCTTTAAACTTTAACGCCTAACTCACAAAGAACCAGGTTCCTTGCAAGTTTCACCTATCTCTGAAACTAAACAAATTGCAGAAACATAAAGAACACAGAGATTTTTACGTGGAAAAATCCTTGCTCAAGGGATAAAAAAACACGACCCAAACTCTTGGGATTTCAATTCTTCCACTAAAGGAAAACCCGAGCAAGTTTTAGACTACAACGTCATATAATCAAGGAACTAGAACCCCCCAGTACCTAGAACCTTCACAGCCACACGTTAGCTGGTATGATTACCTCTACTTAACCTAAAAAAGTAATCTCTACTTAATGCTTCTAAACAAGCTGATAGATTATAACTCAATAGCCTACAAACAACTAAAACAACAGACTTATCTATGAAACTGCTCATTCGTAAGGTTCTGCTGCTCAGTCTTTGTTCTTGCACATAAAGCTTCTCACGATCTGATTATACTTGATATGCTCTGTTGAGATCTCTTTTGTGCGTGTTCAATTTGGCCAAATTAACTTGTATTTATAGGAATTAGACTCAGCCGGATCCAACTAAGTTTAGGATTCCTTTTCCTCTTTGAAATCAGTTTTAAACAAGGTTACCCATATTTCCTTATTTAAACCCTAAGTTAATTTTCCTTAGTTCCCAATCCATTTTCATTTAGGAACTGCGTCCTTCTCAGCACCGCTTCTTGCTTCTTCTACTTCCGGTAGGATTGGAACTTTGACTCCAACTGTTCTCTTCTTTCCTTCTTCAACTCTGACTCGATTATCTCATTTTACAGCTGGTCTTCTCACTTCAACTGTGAACCTTTTCCTGGTCTACTTAGCACCATGTCCTTTGTCATCTTCAAAACTCAACCTTCAACAAGTTATTAAATATTTTTTAAAACTAAAATAGGAAAATGAACTCATATAGGCTAAAAAAATGAATGTATGAAGAGAAGAATAATCAAACACAAAAATTGGCAGTAAAAGCACCAATCAATTAAAGATAAAAACTTACTTAAACTTGCTCACTCTTTCAAATATTTAAACAAAATCCAAGAAATAAATATAAAATTCACAACTTTATAGTAATAATAATAATTATAATTATAATAACACTAATAGGTCAGTATTATTTTAGAAATTTGGGGCCCTGGATATATAGGGGGCCTCAAGCAAAGGCTTTACTTGCCTTATGCTTGGGCCGACCCTGCTAACTTTGTTTGAAACTTAAATTCTAGCATACCTTCACTTCAAGAATACCTTGTTTTTTAAAAAAAAAAAAATTATTTTGGTCCTAAGTAAATAAAGGGAATTTTTGTTGGTTTGCGGAGAAGGAGAGAAGGAATTATCGTGAACGATGAGAAGTGCTTGGGCATAAAGTGAAGATGCTACTATTGTCCAAGACTCCCATTGCAACATATCATACACACATAGAGAGGTTTGCATACAAATTTACAACCAATTTGATGAAAATTATGAAAGTGAATGGCAGTCTTTTTTCGGGAAAAAGGGTGTTGAGGAGAAAAGATGAATGGGTGGTGTGGTATCATCACAAAATCTCATTAATCGAGAAGACATGTTAGTGGTTAGGGGTGGCCGTTCGGTACTTCGATTCGATTTTTTGAAACTTTTGTTTGGTACTTCGGTCATCGGTTCGATTTAAAGGGTAGAAAAACTCGTAATTTTATACTTCGGTTAGGTTCGATTTTTTGGTTCGGTACTTCGGTTCGGTACATCGGTATTTCGGTTTAAACCAAAGTCTATGCCTAAAAACAAAAGCCCGAAAAAGAAAATTATAGCCTATGACCAACTAAGAATTTTTCTGGACAAACAACACCATTATAGAGAATGCAGAGTACGCAATTAACAGATAAAGTTTAATTACGAATAAAAATTAGAAAAGTAGTCAAAAAATGAAGAGAATCTAAAAAATAACCTTAACAATGGATTTCTCTAAAATGTGATCAGGATGAGGAATCCCATCGTATGTTTCATCGAATAGAACTCATACCTTTTTATTAATTTATAAAAATATCCAGATCAATAAAAAATGAGATTAATAATAATAATCTTTATAAAATATAAAGTAAAGAATAAAAGTAACATGTGAAGGAGATAAACCGGAAGGACATGAGAGGAGCAGCTTAAATTCATAGCGTGGGTTGCGGTGGACTGTTACTGGAAGGAATAGGAGTGAAATAGGGTTATTTTATATTGGGGTAAGGGACTAAGGGAATGGGTAACTTAGGGATTTAGGAAATATATGGAATATGTTTAAAAAATTTTTGGACCGAACCCGAACCGAAAAAATGAAGTACCAAACCCGAAGTACCGAATTAGTTCGGTTCAGTTCGGTATTTTATTTTTTTCGGTTTAGTGCCCACCCCTATTAATGGTTCCCTATTGTGAAAACGAAAAGCCTTCCTTTAGTCCCTTTTTGAATCTTCCACTACGGGGAGATGACCTGTCTCCCTGAGTCTGACTTGGCAAGCTATAGCCCAGACAAGACTATAAATTACTACTCCCTCCGTCCCTTTTAAGGGTTTAAATTTGATTGGGCGCGGAGTTAAAAATATAAGGAAGATATTTTAATTTTGTGATTTAAAATTAAATGTGCGTGTAATTTGAGCTAGTGTCTTGAAATCTTGTAGTCCAAAACAAATCTTGAAATTAAAGAGTTAACAAATAAAAAAAGAGACACTATTTTTGAGACAGACTAAATAATGAATCTGATAATTTTTAAATAACTGATAAATCTTTTCCTTACCTTTATGTACATGAATATGAAAGTATATCTAATGTATCACCATTGTGTATATAGTGAAACACTGAACATACAATATAGATACACCAAAAATACTTTTATTTAATTGATGTATGTCATTGTCTAGTTTATCTCCATTATATTTATGGTGATACACTAAGACATATAGATGTGCGACTGATGTATGCAATTGTATATACTTGTATGTCTAGTGTATTTTTATTTTATGTATAATATATGTTCATTGTATCACCGTACATTTAACAAAAAACAATGGACATACAATCCTTCCGCCTACATTAGACATATAGTTATGCTTCTAATGCATGCAACTGCATATACTTGTATGTCTAGTATATTTTCATTTTATGTACATTGTATATTCATGATATCACCGTACATATAACAAAAAACAGGGACATACAATCCGTCTACTTTCAAGATACCACTAAAACCGCAACAATCCCCATCATAACAACTATAAAAAGGAAAATAGTACATTCTCATGCTGCCTTAAGGTTATAGATAAGAGTAGTTATGTGAGATAACTATTCTTACGTGATACGAAGATACTCCCTGTGTCCCAATTTATATGACACTATTTGATCAGGCACGGACTTTAAGAAATAAGAGAAGAATTTGTTGTATTTATCAAATTGTCCTTACTTTAGTGCCTACTTTTTGTGGACTTTTCTTTACAATAAGTACATCTTTAAAAATAAGTGGGACTCAACAAAGGTAAAATAGAGATGATGTCATCAAAGAGTTTCTGAATAAAAAATGAGACATTCATTTTGAGACAGAATAAAAAGGAAATGGTACAACATAAATTGGGACGAAGGGAGTATTATGTGAAAAGCTGATATTGTATAGTATAATAGAGTTAGTGATATTAACACAATTGTTAAATCCATGAGTGGCGCGAGCAGTAGGACACATCAGGACATAAAAGACCCTCATTGTACGTATGAAGTATGAATAGTAAAATATGTTCTTAAACTTCTTTATTTCATACTTCTTCATGGTATTAGAAGCTTATTTATTAACGATCCAGAAGTAGTATTCCTTTGTTCATCCATCATGACTACGGACACCGCTCTCACTCTTTCATCTTCTTCCCTTCGTAAACTCATCATTATTTGCCTAATTAAGTTGAAACCAACCAATTATCTCATTTGGAAAGTTCAAATTCTTCAACTCATGCAAATTTTAAAACTTATATACATCAGTAAAGAAGAAGAACCACCTGAAACCATAGGAAATTAAAAAGGAGAAACCAATTCTAAACATAAATTCATAGAATGAGAGGGAAGGGATATCTTAGTTAGGAGTTGTTTCTCTGAAACCATGACTAAAGAATCAATGTTCTTCATTATAGAGTGTTTGAACGCTAAATAAGTGTTGGCTTGTCTTGAGGATACTTACAAGCAAATAAAAATAAGGAATTTCAGTTGAAGCAACGACTTCAAAACGTGAAGTTACGCACAAAATCAGTATATGAATATATAAAAGATCAAAAAGTTTGTAATAGTCATATGACTATAAACAAACCGCTAGATGAAGATAATAAAGTTATTTACTATACTGAAGGCCGTGGAATCAAGCACGGAACTCTTCCCACTGTGATTTTACAGAAACCTCCATACCCTACATTCACAGAATTTGTGAACGCTCTGAGAGGGTTCTAAATGAAAGAAGATAATGAACAACATGTGGGATAAACACATCTTGATTCCACGATGTCTTACTGACACGACCCGGAATTCGATTAGGCCGTGCGGGCACCCGACACCCTCCCCTAGACCCGTCGGACAAATCTTTACCAATTAAATTAGAAAAATAAATATAACAATTCATAAATAAGGAGAAGACTTTAAAAAAAAAACAGAGACATACTGATACCTCTAAGCTGTATAAAAAAAAATTACAGCTAACTACCCAACATACTAGGTTTAGGGCTATCCAAACAATACATCTAAGAGTACAAAAGAAGACGGATACCTCCTGAAGGGAGCAAAATGCAACTGAAATAATAAACAATAAACTGGTGGCCATCCGGAATAAAATATGGCTCACCCTGACAGCTGAAGTCGTCTTCGCTCCTTCACAACGTGGCGAACTCAATCCTGGAGTGAACCTGCCAAAACGAAATAGATAGACAAGGAACAAACAACAAACAAGGGTGAGTCAAAAGGACTCAATAAGTGGGGCAGACTAGCCACCTCAAAGAATAGGATAGCTAGCCAGGGAGAAGAAACAGACAAACTAAATTCCTCTTATTTAAATTATAAAAAGGTAGAGCCAAATAATAACCGGAAACACGTATGAAACCATAAACTCAACCAGGAATACGAGCCAAAAACATATCAACAAATAAGCAATGCATGTACAAGCAGAACAATAGTTATGTATCACAAGTCTACAGACTGGTGTGAAATGAAATGAAATGAAATGAGATGAAATGAAATATGATGCAAAGGGTCACATGTGCCAAATGAATGGAGCGGAATCCTCCTGCTCCTAGGGCGGAACCCTCCTGCCCTCAGTATGATGCAATAGAGCAGAATCCTCCTTCTCCTAGGGTGGAATCCTTCTGCCCTCAGTATGATGCAACGGAGCGGAATCCTCTTGCTCCTGGGGCGAAATCCTCCTACCCTCAATATAATGCGATGGAGCGGAATCCTCCTGCTCCTAGAATGGAATCCTTCTACCCTCAATATGATGTAATGGAGCTGAATCCTCCTGCTCCTAGGGCGGAATCCTCCTACCCTCAATATGATGCAATGTAGCGGAATCCTCCTGCTCCTATATAATATAAACCAGAGGCGGAATACTACTGCACTCCGTAAATGATATAGCAATGTAATGCATATGAATGACATATAATGCATATGAATGCAATATGATGCAATAATAACCTTTCACCGGTGCGGGACTCTCATCGACAGCCAGGAAGTAGATGCCAGCTCACAGCCAGAGTACAATGCTCAGATCCTCAACGCAATACAAACAACAGGACATAACATATAATATACAATGTAAATCCAAAGCTAAGGCGTAATGAGTACGCCTTTCGGCAGCTACACACGTAAGGAATACGTGGTATAAAATCCACCAGACCAGGTGCCTCCAAAGAAATGGATATAAACACTTACCTTGTTACAAAGTTAGTACAACCACTGAATAACCGCTTTGTCCTTTGGATTCATTGACAAACGATCCCACTGTGTTCAATAAGTAGAAAAATATATCACATAAGGCTAAAGGCTTCATTCCTTACATCTTAGAACAATCTAGGTAGGAACCTGATACCCTATTCGCATACGCAATATGTAGGCCAGGCCTATGTACAGGGTTTAAGGTCACATAACCAAACCCTAAATAAATTACATTTATATGTTGCCTATAACTCACTAAGTACGAATATATAATAAATTCCATTATCAGGGTCCAATTGGCTCTTTAAATTATTAGTTGACCTTATTAAAACGATGTCTAATATCCCAATTTTTACCGTCAAAATATATTTAAACACACTTAATAAACTAAAATAATGGATTAAGATCATTACCTGAATATTTTGGGGTAAAAATTTTATCTTTCTCCGGCTCTTTTCTCATTTTCTGGCATTTTTCTCTTCTGCGTATTTTCTGTTTCGTTTCTCTGTTTCTCGTTTTTTCTCTTTGTGTTGTAGTAAGAAAGCTAAGGGATATATATATCCCTTAGCACCGCCCATGGTCACCTTTCCTTTTCTTTCTTTTCCTTTTCCTTTTTCTTTAATTTTATTTCCTTTTACTTTTACATTTTCTTTTCTTAATCGAAAACGGTACCCTATGATACTCGAAATAATTCCAACTTCTGCATACCAGTTATACAAAATATATGTAACATACTTGCTAAGGCGGATCTCAAATCGGACTCCCAGAACTTAATATGCAAATTAAATGAAAAAGGTCAAATTATTTAACTTTCGGCATTTTAGCGGAAACTAGCCGAACAATCTCGAAATTTACTTTTGAAAGTTCACAAAAGTCACAAATAATCATACGAACCTAACGGCGCTTTCGGATTTCGAATCGGAGCTCATTCTCCAAAACCGAGCTTTAAAAGGTGTTATCATTGTCGTGAGTCTGGTTATCCTTTGAGGAGTTTTTCCTTATTCCGGCAAGTAGGCCGTCGTCCTTTCTCTCGTTATCAGGCACCTGCACAGTCGTAGGGAATTTTATTTAAATCTTAATCAACCAGAGAAATGTCACCATCCAATAGAGTTCGAAATCGTGGTGGTTGTGCTTCGTATGGAAATAATTATCAGGGTAGCGGCTCAGCTTAGCCGCAGAGGCAGTTCTATTAACTGCTAGTCTGGCAGGATGCTGAGGCATCTGATGTAGTAGACCCATGTATTTCTTCTTCTCTTAAATGTGAGTAAGATTTGATTCTTTCGATCGATCCGGAAATGGTGTGTCTTATCATGTTTCGATGGTTTCCTTGGATGTCGTTTCTATTAAGAATCAGTTGCGGTAGAGGGGTGAGCTTCTTGTATAATTTATTCCTGGCATTTCTGAGATCCTCCTAGTTGATCTGGTTTAAATATGAGAAATTTGGGAGTGAGTGTTGCTACTTTCTGTCTGGCATCTTGTCGTGCCACCTTCTATTATTATATCAAATTAGTATACCTCTATTTTCGGAATTCCGTTTTGGTAAGATTATAGGATTCTTATTCATCACCATCAGAAAGTGTCATTGTTTCTTTCGGTGTAAAGTGATTAGTAAGTAATACTTGATCTACGTGTCTCCTCTTGGTTCGAAATGTTAGTAACGTCATGTTATTCTATGAGCTTCTCTCAGTTATAAAAGAGTTTACCGATAAATTATTGGAGTTCATGGGTGTTGTTCCATAAAGCTTATTTAATGTCTATTTCTTCAATTGCGGTTCTTTGGCTAGCTTTATTCGGAAGTAATCTAGCTCTGGTGGCCAAGTAAATAAGAAGATGAGCTTCTCGAAGTTCTAATTATTTATATCCTCGATCCATTTCCATTTCTTCTTCGTCCGGCACTAGTGAGCTTGGGCGATTGGTAGCCGCTTGTGACGTTCCCTGTGTTGAGCCAGAGTACGTGTTATTGTAGCCGGGTAAGTATATTATTATTTTGGATATCAGTTTATCCGGGTATCCATTCCCATGTATAGTATAGTGCTGGTTCTGTTTTTGCGGATCATCCAGTTTCAGGGGAAACTCTGCCGAAATTTTTATATAAAAATACCATCCATCAGGCGGTGGTGTTTACGGCAAAGGTATGGAGTTGTGAACTCAAGAGTTGCAGCTGTTTGGCAACTCAAAAGGGTAGTTGGTAGCTTAGGTCTGCCTACGTTCAACTTTTAGCTAAATCTTCATTAGTCCAGCAGACTGTGCGAGGATGGTTATTCCTATTCAAAATAGCTGCATGAGTTTGTGCTTTAAGTGGAGGAGTCTTCCTCCAAATACTGAATGGTAATACTAAATCAATTGAGATGTTGTATAGTGCATTCGTAAAAATAATATTGCTTGAATCAAATCTTCTATAGTGTGTAGTAACAAGGTACTTCCAAAGCTTCCCCTATTGCATCAAGCGTGAGCTAATTTTTAGTTCCATCGACCTGTTTTATATCAAAAGGTATATCAAAGGGGTGATTATCGGCTGAATCATGTTAACCCATTCAAAGTTTCGTGTATCTTTGCTTCGAAAATACAGAACTCTCTTTTCGTGAGCGAGGAAGAATCAGCTTAGTCAGAAGAAGCAGTGTAATGGTATTATCATATTATCCAAATATATTTTATTCCAAAAGTTCGATATGCGTGTTATAATTCTGATCCGGTAATCAGGAAATAATACCCGTGGAGTAGCTTATGAAGGTCGTGCAAGTTCTTTTGTTATCTCTGCGAATTTTTCTTTAGATTTAGGCTCGTTCGAGGACGAACGAGAGTTTAAGTGGAGGAGAATGAAACGACCTCGGTTAGTCGTTTCGGAAGTTAGGACTCCGATTAGCATGCCGATAATTTTAAAATATTTGTAATGTCCATTAGGACCTGTCTGTAAAATTTGAGCTAGATCAGACCTTGTTGGGTAGGCAATCGGAAGAAGGTTTCAGTTTTTATTGTCGATAAATATTAGAAAGAGATTTTCGAGCTAGGTTTTGGCGAATGAGCTCCGATTCGAAATCTGATAGCGCCGTTAGGTTCGTATGATTATTTATGGCTTTTCTGAACTTTCGAAAGCGAATTTCGATGTTGTTCGGCTAGTTTCCGCTAAAATGCCGAAAGTTAAATAATTTGACTTTTTCTATTTGAATTCGCATCTTGAGTTTCGGGAACCCGATTTGAGATCCGCCTTCGCGAGTGTGTTATATATATTTTGTATAACTTGTATGTAAAAGTTGGAATTATTTTGAATATCGTAGGGTACCATTTTAACTTTTACCGTAGCAGCGAATTTTAAAGGAAAAAGAAAAAAAAAAGAGAAAAGACAAAAGAGACAAAAGACAAAACAAGGAAAGAAATTCAAAGTGACCAAGTGAGGCGGTGGGCTTAGCATATGATGTGTTAATTTCTTAGCAAAACCAGAAACATAATAACGAGAACAGTGGAATGAAACAGAAAACGCGGAGAAGGAAAAATGCCAGAAAATGAGAAAAGGGGTAGGAGAAAAGTAGAATTTTCACCCTGAAACATTCAGGTAATGATCCTAATATATTATTTGAGTTTATTACGTGTGTTTGAATATATTTTAACGGTAAAACTTAGAATATTTTACATCGTTTTAATAAGTTCAATTAATAGTTTAAAGGGTCAAATGGACCCAAATAATGAAATTGATTATATATTCGTACTCAGTGAATTATGAGCAACTTATAAATGTAATTTATTTAGGGTTTGGTTATCTGACCATAAACCCTGTACATAGGTCTGGCCTGCGTACTGCGTATGCGAATAGGGTATCAGGTTCCTAACCGGGTTGCCCTAAGATGTGAGAAATGAAGCCTTTAGCCTTATGTGATATATTTTTCTAGTTATTGAACACAGTGGGATCGTTTGGCAATGAATCCAAAGGACAAAGCGGTTATTGAGTGGCTGTACTAACTTTGTAACAAGGTAAGTGTTTATATCCATTTTTTTGGAGGCACCTGGCCTCGTGGATTTTCTACCACGTGTTTCCTTATGTGTGTAGCTGCCGATAGGCGTACTCATTATGCCTTAGCTTTGAATTTACATTGTATATTATATGTTTGCCCTGTTGTTGGTATTGCATGGAACATATGAGCATTGCAATCTGGTTTTGAGCATTGCAAATACTTCCCGGTTGGCGATGAGAGTCCCGCACCGGCGAAGGGTCATTATTGCATATACTTCCCGGTTGGCGATGAGAGTCCCGCACCGGCGAAGGGTCATTATTGCATATACTTCCCGGTTGGTGATGAGAGTCCCACACCAGCGAAGGGTCATTATTGCATATACTTCCCGGTTGGCGATGAGAGTCCCGCACCGGTGAAGGGTCATCATTACATATACTTCCCGGTAATCGATGAGAGTCCCGAGCCAGTGAAGGGTCATTATTGCATATATCTCCTGGTAGGCGATGAGAGTCCCGCGCCGGAGATAGGTATCAGCCATATATGACTGCATTGCATCATACCGCATTCAGTCCATCTCATTGCACCGCATACGGACTATTGTGTATATTGTGTTGTGTTTTATGTATGCGTTATGTACACCATGTTGTGGACATATCTTAGTTTACCTATATATTTCTGGCTCGTATTCTGGGTTTCGGGGATCGGGTTGCACGCCGCAACGGTATAAATATATAGATCGGGTTGCACGCTGTAATGGTATAAATATATGGATCGGGTTACACGCCGCAATGGGATGAATATATGGATGGGGTTGCACGCCGCAATAGGATGAATATATGGATCGGGTTGCACGCCGCAACAGGATGTATTTCTGATTGTTGATGTGTTCGGGATACCTATATGTTTTGATTATCTTACGTTCCTGGTTGTTGATAAGTTTGTCATTCCATACGTGTTTCTAGATATTATCTGCCTCTGTCTTTTTAAAATTTAAATAAGAGGAATTTTATTTATCTGTTTCTCCTCCCTGGCTAGCTATCCTATTCTTTGAGGTGGCTAGTCTGCCCCACTTATTGAGTCCTTTTGACTCACCTTTTTTTTTTGGTTGTTTGTTTCTTGGCTATCTATTTCGTTTCGGCAGGTTCGCTCCAGGATTTAGTTTGCCACGTTGTGAAGGAGCGAAGACGACTTCTGCTGTCAGGGTGAGCCAGCTTTTATTCCGGATGGCCACCAGTTTATTGTTCATTATTTCAGTTGCATTTTGCTCCCTTCAGAAGGTATTCGTCTTCTTTTGTACTCTTAGATGTCTGGTCTGGATAGCCCTAAACCTAGCATGTTGGGTAGTCAACTGTAATTTCTTTTGTACGGCTTAGAGGTATCAGTATGTCTTTTATTTTAAGTCTTGTCCTTATTTGTAAATTGTTATATTTATTTTCCTGATTTAATTGGTAAGGGTTCGCCCGACGGGTCTAGGGGAGGATGTCGGGTGTCCGCACGGCCTAACCGGATTCCGGGTCGTGTCAGAAAGTCTCGGATTACATGCCTTGTTTGGATTCAGTTTCTTTGCTTTCTCGCTGTAAAAATTTAGGATTTTATATTTTGTAATTCTGGTTAGTTAAACTTGATTATCTGATTTCCTTAAAAGATATGTTAGCTACTATATGCGATCGCTTGGTCGAAAGTTCTAGCCCTAAAGGCCTGTTTGTCCTTAATTCGATGTCATTCAAGTGTATAAGAGCATATAAATATCATCTAATTAGCATATGTGACATGTAACCGTGTGTGTGAACTTGGACTGAAAATAAGCAATGGTTCTTTACCTTCCTGGCACACTCAGACACTAATTGCTATCCAAATTGCTTTCCTTAGATAAGTTTGCCTAATTAAAAGTTCAACGGCTAGTGTTAGATGTGCTAATGTGTATTGCTTCTCCTACAAGTATATTGACAGTCTGTAGTTGCATACATTTTGCCTTACATAATTGCGAGAATATCTTTTTACCATAGTTGGGAAGCTGATTTGGTGGATAATTCTGGATAGTAAATGATTGTGATAGAATATCCTTTTGGATTTCTTCCTTGTTTGAGAATAAAGTCGGAACACCCACTTTTTTGAATGCTATAAAACCTGCCCTTCTCTACACCTCTCGGACAGAGACTCTCTGCACTTTACACCCTCAGCACTGCTTCTTTCTCCCTTCTCCTTCTCTGTAAGCACTGACTAGCAGACTACACACACAGATACTTCTTGAATACACCATCTCCTATGCTTAGACAGACAAACTGATCTACTCACCGAAAGACATGATCAGACACCTTTTTATGGGCTAAACACACAACATCATTGTTGCTTTCTCTTCACCTTTCCTTTCATACTTTGCTGACTGCGAGCCCAAGCAAAACCTTGGCACTGCATTTTGCTATCCTGTTCTTGGTTGTTTGCTGCTTCACACTAAGGTAGAGAATGCTTACTGATTTGAATCGCATCCAGAAGTAGATAGTATAAGCCTCTTAAATATGACCCAGTAGTCTGCTTCAATTCTGCATACATATGTTTGTTGTTGGCCTCTTTTGGCCCCTCTACTAACCCTTTATGCAGGTCTTGTTCAATGTTGGATAGCTTAAATAGCTATACCACGAGTTTAAATCTTAGTTGCAGGGAGTGAATGCTCAAAATGAGGATGATGTTGTCTTGGCAGAGATCATCCATTTAAAGTTTGGATGTCACTGTTAAGAGGAATTTTTCAGTTTAACATAGTGCACTCAGGGCACTCTTTTCTTTCCCTTTCACCTCCCCTAGACCTCCTTATTTGATGTATTTATTTAGTTTTCCTTGTCTGTATACTATGTAAATCACAGGATGCAAAGTTTCAGTTGAACAGGGCATGAATGTAGCGGTATAAATGCTGCAAATTCAGGCTATACAGGGGCCTTCTTCTGTCCTTTTCTCTTTAGTTAATTGGTTCCTGAAGTTCGTCTCATCCTGCTTATATTAATAATGCTAGCAATGTTAGAATCTGAAATGTGTAAGTTATTTGAACAAGACAGGCCTTTAAAGTTAGAATTACAATAGGGATTGTTTTGCTGAAAATTAGATAAAAGGGCTAAAATCGCAATAAAGGCTGAAAACTGGCTTATTGTGCAAACTGATTTTCTGGAAAATTGCAGCAGTGTTGAGAATGTTTTAAACTGAAAGTTCAATGTTTATCTAGGCTATTTGTGCAATTTGAAAGTGCTAGAATTAGGCTATATCAACCAATGGGCTAAAATTGCAAACCTGTCTAAAACAGGCTCATTTCTGCAATTATTATATTCTGAAATATTCCAAGTATGCCACTGTTATCCTTTTAGAAATGGCTAGAACTGAAATTAGCCTATTTCTGCAAATCTTAAATTTGCTAATCCTTATATCTTTTTCCATTTGTATTAATTTGGAGGCCCACTTTTAAAGTTTTAAATTATTTTTTGCTTACATGATATTATTTGCTTATGTGTTGACATGATTTTCTATTTATTTGACGCCTAGTGGTCTAGACTTGGGGCACTCAATATACTTAGGGTGTCTAGAGATTTAAAGTAGTGTCCCAAAAGCCTCCGGGACTTTAAGGGGGATGCTAGTAAACTTTTAGAACGTTTTAAAATGTTAGCTAACACTTTAGTTAAATACTTAAAGAGGGTATGGGGGTTAAAGGTAATTTAAGCCCCTCGGAAGTGATGAAATTACCCGAGCTATATATTGATAGTGGATTTTGAAACTATCGTCCATTACGAAAGCCGGGTTCTGATCCGAATAGGATAACCAAAACTTAGGGTTATTTGTCCAAATGTTTAAATGGTTATTGCTTAATTATTTTGTGACTATTTGCGCAACATAACTATTACTTTAGATTACTTATCCAAATGTATTGAATTGCTTATTTGTTCATTTTATATCTCATATCTCTTTTACTTACTTTATTTAGCTTTCGTCCTTTATAAGCAATATATTTGAACCCAATATAGAAATCGATCTGGAACCACGTTTAGTGGAACCTAGGAGGTGCCTAACCCCTTCCTTCTGGGTTATTTCGAACACTTACCCGAATCTCTGACTCGTAGACCAACCCGTAGTTAATTCTTTAAATTAAATTAGAAATTAATAGGTGACCTAATACACCCTAGAACTATATTAGGTGGCGACTCAAAAACTCCTAACTCCAAACGAGTTACGTTAAGTCGAAAACTCACTTACATTCAAGTGGGGTGCGACAAAATGGCGACTCTGCTGGGGATTAAATGTTCTAACCATTACGGTTTTTATATTGGGTTTATTCTTGCTTTGACTATTTTGTATTCAATACTAATTTTTTTTCTTTTTGCAGGTTTGTAATCTTTTATGTTGTGAGATTTTTGATAATGTAATATTTAGTATATTCTTGCATTCCGTTTCATACTCCTCCACTCCTGGAAAATTGACATTTGCACACACACAAACGATTACGTGGATCTCACGGTCGTTTCACTCTCAAAAAACCCTTTAGGAGGAAGGGTTAGAATCTAATTGGTCCGCGGTACAACCAACAATTCTAAACGTTCCCACCCCTTGGTTGTCCGCCTGGGGGGAACCATGTCTTTGTCTAGATTAGCCAACTCTTAATAAAGTCTCTTTTTAGGGATCATTCATCATGTCATATCTAGTACCATTTTGACTTCGGCTCATGTCTAAGTCTGCTAGTTCACCACATTTGAATGAACCGAACGGGTTTTCGACCCTAAGGGACATTTAAATGTGCTACGTGTGCACCTATTTAAAGTTGAACGTGTCTAATGTAGACCATTTGTTCTCAAAAGTGTGGATCATCCAATTATTTATTTTTGTTGGAGGATGTCACAAGTCATGAAGATTTGAAAAAATAAGAAAACAGACTTTAAATTGATTTTTCTACTTTTGTGCAACAAAGTCAATTATTTATTTCTATAAATGGAAATCGTTATAGAAATCAATTATTTATTTCTATTTGCATATGAAATTTTTTACTTCTATATTCATACAAAATCAATTATTTTATAAAATTATTTTTTGGGTTACGAACGAAATTAATTTTCTATTTTATGAAAACCAAATCATAGACTTTACATTAATTTCTTCTACTTTTAATGTTGCAAGATCAATTATTATTCCTATTTACCCAAAATATGTTATTCTACATTAATACAATAAAATCAATTATTTTATAAAATTATTTTTTCCACTAATTTTTGGATTATGAGAACAAATGGGATGACGCACGATACACGTTCAATTTTAAATATCATACTCAAACTTAGGAAGACTTAACATCCTTGGCATGTTAAAGTCCATTAGCCAACTTTGTCTAAATGACGCCTATCATCCATCTTATATGTGTTGGTCTTGTTAGGCCTGCCTCCAATACAAGAGAGGTCCCTTGCATTATAAGGAGTGATATATTTTACATTTTGGTAATTATTACCTCGACACTAACTTATTGTTTTTCGTGTTTAAGTTTTACTCCCACTCCTGAGCTTCACTTGTGCATTCTGGCCGAGCATCAGTACCGGACGAGAACCAAGGGACCAGTTACAACTCCTCCCCCCTCACAAACTAGAAGAAGAGGAAAGCGAAACATCATGTCGGAGTTGAATAATGCTGCTCTTAGTAACGATAACATTGGGAATAATGGGACACCCCGCAAACTTGCCTTGGTTGGGTATGATGAACATCTTGCTACTTTAGAGCAAAGGATTAAAGAACTTGAAGAGAAACTGACAATGGCCAGTTTACCCATTGTTAACTCCGCCCATTCAGGAGAGCCTGTCGATGCAAGTAGGTCAGCCCACCCTAACGGAAAGGACCCTATACACCTAACTGATCCACCTGTTGTTTACCAAAGCGCACCAACCGCCACATATCAAGCACCGCCTCCCTATCCAGCATTACCATCTACTTATCAAGCACCACCTCCTCCATACCCTACTTACCCAAACACAAGCCTACCTCACACCAACACTGCATATCCACAGCCTTACAATTCCATGTTCACTGCTGAAACCAAACAACTCACTTCGCCAGTCAAAAACCATGAAAATTATGAATGGGAGGAAGATGAAGCCAATGATGATGGGACAAAAGAGAAAGTTCGTAAGCTGGAGGCAGCCTTTAAGAAGTTTGAGTTAGGCAAGACCACTAAAGGCTTAGCTTATGAAGACTTGTGCATCTATCCTACTTTGAAATTTCCAGACGGATACAAGATACCGAAGTTTGACCTGTTCAATGGCACTGGAGACCCTACGGTACATCTGAGAACATATTGTGACAAGTTGATCGGAGTAGGGGAAGACAAGAAAGTACGAGTAAAGCTATTCAGCCGAAGCTTGACCGGAGAGGCTTTGAGTTGGTTCTCTAAGCAGAAGCCTGGCACATGGATCGGCTGGGAAGACATGGCAGCAGATTTTGTAGAACGATTTGGGTACAACACTGAAATGGTACCTGATCGTTTCTACCTGGAAAAGTTGAAAAAGAAACCCACAGAAACGTTTAGAGAATATGCTACGAGGTGGAGAGTAGAAGCTGCCAAGGTGCAACCCGCTATGGATGAAAGGGAAATAGTGAACATATTCATCCGCATTCAAGAGGACATCTATTACGTCAATCTGCTGCATATGAAAAATCAAAAGTTTGTTGATGTAGTGTTGATGGGAGATGACGTAGAAGAAGGGCTGAAAAGTGGAAAGATTATTAGCCTAGCTGCACTACAAGCTACTAATAAGGCTATTCAGTCAGGAAATGTGAGTCTCTCCAAAAAGAAGAAAGATGAAGTCTCTTTTGCTGCAACCATTCAAGACCCTGCTTTAACCTACTATTACCAAACACCACCACCATACCATCACATACCACCTGAATATCCCGTTTACAACACTCAACCCACTCGGCCTATATTCCACACCCCAGCACCAAGCCGTCAATCATACCAGCAAAGTACTCAAACCAACTACCGAAATGCATCACCATACTCTCCTAGGCCTCGCCCTGATGCAAACCAAAGACCCAAAAGAAACTACACTGCATTAGCTGAATCTCGCACCCAATTGTTTGAGAGATTGAGAACTGCTGGGCGTATTGTCCCAATCCCTCAAAAGGTGCCAGACAATCCTTCACCACACTTTGATTACAGCAAAAGGTGTGCATACCACTCGGGTGGACCGGGGCATGAGACAGAGAAATGTTTTGCACTAAGAGATAAGATCTAAGACCTAATAAATGAAAAGGTCATTCATTTGAAGGGGCCAAATGTGCACAATAACCCACTACCCAATCATGGGGATGAGAAGGTGAATATGATCGACTCCAGCAAAGAATGCAATCTGGAAGGCACAATCATAAAAGCAAAAACAGTGTTTGATGAATACAAGTTTGGCATGGGGTACATCCTGGTTTGCAAAGGAAAAGGCACTACAAGAGGTTATCGTTCACTAGAGCAGTACGTTCCAACTCTGAAACAAGCATCCATCTTTTCAAGCTACATGAAAACTCTCGAGGGAGAAAGACTTGCCGAAGGTTTTCATGATATAGAAGATGAGCTGACTGGTCTAAATGAGCTATTCATGGAAGAATATGATGGAGCTCCTGGAAAGCATACTGAAACCTTGAACATCGAGAAAGCTGAAACTGAACAGCTGAATCTGCAGAACATTCCAAGCATGCCGAGAACCTTAGTGGAGCTGGGGCATTGGTTATTTTCTTAAATAAAACACGACTCCGAGTCGTTAGCTTTTATTTCCTTTGTGTTTTCAACTTTGTTGCATCGTTGTTTCCTTTCAAAGACTTTTTTTCAAGTCCAATAATAAAATCATTTCCATTTTTATTTTAAGTATGCATCGTTCACTATCAGCAAAATTATTTTAATTCCATTGAATCTGCGATGTGAAAAGGCAGTCCAAGACGACGAGTAGAAGCCAGACTATGATGATTCGACAAAGGACATTTAAGGAACTTCATGGTTAATCGTGGAGATCTTACAGCAGACAACTGAGACAAGAGCATATTGAGGAAAACGACTTACAATTCAACGCAAAACATTAAAAATACATATAAGAAGCAGAATTAGACAATCCTGAATGGATTAAAAGCATACTCGAGCAAGTGACGCTCATAGAGAGCGAAGTATGAATACAACAATCAATAACATGACAAAGGCATTTATCCAGGAGTTAGAGCATGACAGTTGATCCTAAAGTAGGAATTCTCTAAATCGAGATAAAATTAACAAGATCCTTTACTCAGATACAATCAAGAGATATTACAAGTCAAGCAACATTCATCCTTTTTAGATTTGAACTACGTAGCGACCTGATTCCCAAAAGGGGATACGTAGGCAGCCTACCCAAGGCACGGTCACATCATAAGAGAATTTTATTGGACACTGGGGCAGAATTTTTTGAGTTTCCCTCAAAAAATTCAAAGAGTACATTATAACACACTGGAGCAGAATTTTTGAGGGACCTCAAAAATTCTAGAGAATACAAGCAGCACACTGGGGCAAAAATTTTGAGCTTCCCTCAAAATTTCAAGAAGAAAGATCTTTGAACAGCAAATGGACATAGGGGAGATTATGTCCAAACAACACGTCGTAGTCTATGATTCAATGGAACAAATTTGCATTACTCTTTAAAAATAATTTTCACAAAACACATGCATATCCCCTTTCATTCTCCCTTTTTGCCCACAGCTCGACTAAGGTTTGACACTCGAAAAGAGAGATATTATAAAGGAAACAATTATACAAGATGCAGCAGCAGAGTGCAGTACCACGAATGCGCAAGTCAACCTCCCCCAAAAAACTCACAATTTTTCTTTGATTGCAGATTTACACAGGTACCAAGTATACCTAACAACTCTTGCAAAGAAAAATCTATCAGATTATCAGAGCATAGAATCTGCATCGGCGGATATATAGGGTCCGCGTCTGTGGACACGACATCAATTTGAAGATCATAGAATCCATGTCGGTGGATATATAGGGTCCGCGTCTGTGGACATGACATCAATTTGAGAAGTATAGGATCCATGTCGGTGGATGTATAGGGTCTGCATCAGTGGACATGACAAGCATAGGATCCATGTCGGTGGATATATAGGGTCCGCAGCGGTGGAAATGACATCAATTTGAGAAGTATAGAATCCATGTCGGTGGATGTATAGGGTCTGCATCGGTGGACATGACAAGCATAGATTCCATGTCGGTGGATATACAGGGTCCGCAGCGGTGGACATGACATCATTTTGAGAAGTGTAGAATCCATGTCGGTGGATATATAGGGTCCGCATCGGTGGACACGATATAAATTTGAGAAGTATAGAATCCATGTCGGTGGATATATAGGGTCCGCAGCGGTGGACATGACATCAATTTGAGAAGCATAGGATCTATGTCGGTGGATATATAGGGTCCGCCTCTATGGACATGGCATCATTTGACAAGCATAGAATCCAAGTCGGTGGATATATAGGGTCCACAGCGGTGGACATGATATCAATTTGAGAAGCATAGAATCCATGTCGGTGGATACATAGGGTCTGCATCGGTGGACATGACATCCATAGAATCTGCATCGGTGGATATATATAAGGTCCGCGTTTGTGGACAATTCAGCAATTGAAGGTATAGGGTCCGTGTTTGTGGGCATAGTTCAGCGATCTGAAGCAGAGTAAGAATCTGCGATTGTGGATGATGGGGTCCGCGTTTGTGGGCAGTTCAACCATTGAAGGAACACAGGATCCGTGCCTATGGATACAGTTCAACATTGAAAGCAACATAAGTATTGAAGAGACATATGATCTGTGTCACTGGATGGAAAGTTTGGAGTCCACGTCTGTGGATGAGACATCAATCAAACAAGTACAAGAAAAAACAACCCTCCGGCTCAACAGGGAAGATTACTTTACTTTATCTTTATATCTATTGCATTTATCATGATTTTGCTGCAGGGAACTCCCCGATCTCTCGACAAACCCCTGTGCCATACTCTCACGCCTACTCCCAAAATCACGGCCAATTAGGCAACCGCAAAACCTCAAAAACATACAAAGCAAAGCCTAACCCTACATACAATTCCTTTTGCTACACCCGCAAGCTACCTATCTTTCCGAGTTCCATGCTACAATTCCATACTCACACCAGTGGTCTACCTAATCCATCCTTGTCGATTAGATGTCAGTTTCGTATTCCTTCCTAATTCGTGCCCATCTGCGTCAATCGTGCATATTTTCGTGCTTAATCGTGCCCGTCCGTTTGAATCGTGCACATTCATAAAACTCGCTCCCCAAATGTTTCCAAGCTCATTCAAGGCAATATTGAAGGCGAGATGACCCATTTATCGAGATGAAGTGGAAACTATGTCCGTGTAAAACTCCTCTTTATGTGTGTGTCGTGCACCACATCTTCATAACTAGGATGATTATAAGCCTCTTTTCCCGCGCTCGATCTATCGATGTTATCTCAACTTCGACAATGCCTTTGCATAATTCTTCATTCATCTTGCCAAAAGGAAAAGCATACATTGAATCTAAACTTTACATATTTGGAAAAGTTTAGTCTTTACATCCAAAATCGTGCGTCATAAACATCTCACACAGGCAATATGCCATTCTAGAACTACACACGGCCTGATTCTCATGAAACCTGAGATATGTAGGCAACTCAGAGACCGGGGTTCGGCCAAAAACACCCCGAAACTCCCATTCTTCCCCTTTCAATCATTTTTCCTACCAGTCGTGACAAAATGGGTTATTCCGTCAACTATCTTTGCCCGAAGACTCTTTCATCATCCCCGAGCAAAGAGAGGAAGCTGTTGACACCCAATTTTGTCCTTTCGTTTTTCACAATTTGGCTATATTTAATTAAAATTTACAATGTAATTTTCCAAATAAAACTGCGTTAGATGGCATGCATCTTACGTGTGTAAAATTATTACTAATCCCCTATTTATATAATATTTATTTAATTGTGACTATATTACGTAATTACATTCATTTACGCTACTTTCCAAACTACGCATACTATTTGTGTAATTTAATGCATTACGACATCATTTAATAATTATTTGTGGCTATTTATATCTAATTAATATTATTTGTGATCATCTATATTTATTTATAATTAAATATATTTATTTGTAATTATTTGCATTTATTTATAATTATTTACAAAATTTCCTATTTTTATACTAATTATTCATATTTATAAGTATTTTAATAAAATACTAGCCATTTTGTTATTTTACAATTCCATTTCTATAACATCCAGTCCCCGTCATCATATTTTACCCACGCGTACACCATCTAAGCTCCACATAAGCCTAACATCTCACTTATATACACTCCTAGCCTACGTACAACTCATCATAAGCATAGTACTGCTCTCCCAAACCACGCGCACAACTCTCTTCTGCACGCAGTACAACCCTTCAATGCCCCCATTTTCCTTACACCTCAACATATACTATATACACACATATATACATGTGCCTACGTGGCGCGATCCCAGCCGTCTATCCCTTAAATCCAACGGCCCACATTATTTCTCCCATTTACAACTATACACACCCATCTTCCTAAACCCTAAATTCATTTTCCTATTCCCCTTTCCCTAATATCAGCCGTCGACCCCTCAAGCTCCCTCTTCCCTTTACCCCTAAAACCCGTCCAAGTTCCACCAAATCAACACCTCCATCCGCCATTAACGCCACTAGCTTCTCTGCGACCCCCTCTCCTCTTTCCTGTCTCGGATTACACGGGGATGAATTCCTTTTTCTTTCTCTTCTTTTGCCTCGTGGAATCCGGAATAGGAACAAGGGAATTGGGTACGAATCTCGTCAAATCCGGGATTGACACACGCTGATTTAGCACACACATGACAAGTTATCAATGATTGAAACTCGAAATGTTGAAAATGAATGGAAACTGATCGGGTCAGGCATGACCCGACCCGAACTCATAAATGGGTAATATCTTTTTCTTTTATTAGTATCATCTTTCTTTCTTTACTGATTCTGTTGAAAGTCTCGGATTACATGCCTTGTTTGGATTCAGTTTCTTTGCTTTCTCGCTGTCAAAATTTAGGATTTTATATTTTGTAATTCTGGTTAGTTAAACTTGATTATCTGATTTCCTTAAAAGCTATGTTAGCTACTATATGCGATCGCTTGGTCGAAAGTTCTAGCCCTAAAGGCCTGTTTGTCCTTAATTCGATGTCATTCAAGTGTATAAGAGCATATAAATATCATCTAATTAGCATATGTGACATGTAACCGTGTGTGTGAACTTGGACTGAAAATAAGCAATGGTTCTTTACCTTCCTGGCACACTCACACACTGATTGCTATCCAAATTGCTTTCCTTAGATAAGTTTGCCTAATTAAAAGTTCAACGGCTAGTGTTAGATGTGCTAATGTGTATTGCTTCTCCTACAAGTATATTGACAGTCTGTAGTTGCATACATTTTGCCTTACATAATTGCGAGAATATCTTTTTACCATAGTTGGGAAGTTGATTTGGTGGATAATTCTGGATAGTAAATGATTGTGATAGAATATCCTTTTGGATTTCTTCCTTGTTTGAGAATAAAGTCGGAACACCCACTTTTTTGAATGCTATAAAACCTGCCCTTCTCTACACCTCTTGGACAGAGACTCTCTGCACTTTACACCCTCAGCACTGCTTCTTTCTCCCTTCTCCTTCTCTGTAAGCACTGACTAGCAGACTACACACACAGATACTTCTTGAATACACCATCTCCTACGCTTAGACAGACAAACTGATCTACTCACCGAAAGACATGATCAGACACCCTTTTATGGGCTGAACACACAACAGAATTGTTGCTTTCTCTTCACCTTTCCTTTCATACTTTGCTGACTGCGAGCCCAAGCAAAACCTTGGCACTGCATTTTGCTATCCTGTTCTTGGTTGTTTGCTGCTTCACACTAAGGCAGAGAATGCTTACTGATTTGAATCTTATCCAGAAGTAGATAGTATAAGCCTATTAAATATGACCCAGTAGTCTGCTTCAATTCTGCATACATATGTTTGTTGTTGGCCTCTTTTGGCCCTTCTACTAACCCTTTATGCAGGTCTTGTTTAATGTTGGATAGCTTAAATAGCTATACCACGAGTTTAAATCTTAGTTGCAGGGAGTGAATGCTCAAAATGAGGATGATGTTGTCTTGGCAGAGATCATCCATTTAAAGTTTGGATGTCACTGTTAAGAGGAATTTTTCAGTTTAACATAGTGCACTCAGGGCACTCTTTTCTTTCCCTTTCACCTCCCCTAGACCTCCTTATTTGATGTATTTATTTAGTTTTCCTTGTCTGTATACTATGTAAATCACAGGATGCAAAGTTTCAGTTGAACAGGGCATGAATGTAGCGGTATAAATGCTGCAAATTCAGGCTATACAGGGGCCTTCTTCTGTCCTTTTCTCTTTAGTTAATTGGTTCCTGAAGTTCGTCTCATCCAGCTTATATTAATAATGCTAGCAATGTTAGAATCTGAAATGTGTAAGTTATTTGAACAAGACAGGCCTTTAAAGTTAGAATTACAATAGGGATTGTTTTGCTGAAAATTAGATAAAAGGGCTAAAATCGCAATAAAGGCTGAAAACTGGCTTATTGTGCAAACTGATTTTCTGGAAAATTGCAGCAGTGTTGAGAATGTTTTAAACTGAAAGTTCAATGTGTATCTAGGCTATTTGTGCAATTTGAAAGTGCTAGAATTAGGCTATATCAGCCAATAGGCTAAAATTGCAAAACTGTCTAAAACAGGTTCATTTCTGCAATTATTATATTCTGAAATATTCCAAGTATGCCACTGTTATCCTTTTAGAAATGGCTAGAACTGAAATTAGCCTATTTCTGCAAATCTTAAATTTGCTAATCCTTATATCTTTTTCCATTTGTATTAATTTGGAGGCCCACTTTTAAAGTTTTAAATTATTTTTTGCTTACATGATATTGTTTGCTTATGTGTTGACATGATTGTCCATTTATTTGACGCCTAGTGGTCTAGACTTGGGGCACTCAATATACTTAGGGTGTCTAAAGACTTAAAGTAGTGTCCCAAAAGCCTCCGAGACTTTAAGGGGGACGCTAGTAAACTTTTAGAACGTTTTAAAATGTTAGCTTACGCTTTAGTTAAATACTTAAAGAGGGTATGGGGGTTAAAATTAATTTAAGCCCCTCGGAAGTGATGAAATTACCCGAGCTATATATTGATAGTGGATTTTGAAACTATCGTCCCTTGCGAAAGCCGGGTTCTGATCCGAATAGGATAACCAAAACTTAGGGTTATTTGTCCAAATATTTAAATGGTTATTGCTTAATTATTTTGTGACTATTTGCGCAATATAACTATTACTTTAGATTACTTATCCAAATGTATTGAATTGCTTATTTGTTCATTTTGTATCTCATATCTCTTTTATTTACTTTATTTAGCTTTCGTCCTTTATAAGCAATATATTTGAACCCAATATAGAAATCGGTCGGGAACCACGTTTAGTGGTACCTAGGAGGTGCCTAACCGCTTCCTTCTGGGTTATTTCGAACACTTACCCGAATCTCTGACTCGTAGACCAACCCGTAGTTAATTCTTTAAATTAAATTAGAAATTAATAGGTGACCTAATACACCCTAGAACTATATTAGGTGGTGACTCAAAAACTCCTAACTCCAAACGAGTTACGTTAAGTCGAAAACTCACTTACATTCAAGTGGGGTGCGACAAAATGGCGACTCTGCTGGGGATTAAATGTTCTAACCATTACGGTTTTTATATTGGGTTTATTCTTGCTTTGACTATTTTGTATTCAATACTAATTTTTTTTCTTTTTGCAGGTTTGTAATCTTTTATGTTGTGAGATTTTTGATAATGTAATATTTAGTATATTCTTGCATTCCGTTTCATACTCCTCCACTCCTGGAAAATTGACATTTGCACACACACAAACGATTACGTGGATCTCACGGTCGTTTCACTCTCAAAAAACCCTTTAGGAGGAAGGGTTAGAATCTAATTGGTCCGCGGTACAACCAACAATTCTAAACGTTCCCACCCCTTGGTTGTCCGCCTGGGGGGAACCATGTCTTTGTCTAGATTAGCCAACTCTTAATAAAGTCTCTTTTTAGGGATCATTCATCATGTCATATCTAGTACCATTTTGACTTCGGCTCATGTCTAAGTCTGCTAGTTCACCACATTTGAATGAACCGAACGGGTTTTCGACCCTAAGGGACATTTAAATGTGCTACGTGTGCACCTACTTAAAGTTGAACGTGTCTAATGTAGACCATTTGTTCTCAAAAGTGTGGATCATCCAATTATTTATTATTGATGGAGGATGTCACAAGTCATGAAGATTTGAAAATCAAAGAAAACAGACTTTAAATTGATTTTTCTACTTTTGTGCAACAAAATCAATTATTTATTTCTATAAATGGAAAAATAGGTTTAACAAAATCAACTTATTTATTTCCAATAAGTTGAGCCCTATTTCAAACTTTAACTGGTTCAGGAAAAAATAAGATACGACAGATAGCCCCAAGGATAAACTAGTAAATATAGTCAAAAGCGACCAGTAAGACAAGGCCACGCAGGGCTGAAGAAAATCTTGTGGTCGGGTGCTGTTGACTTCGGTGCTCGGTTGTTCAGCTCGACACACGTGAAATCGGACACTCTCCTGCCTTTGGCGCATTTTTCGCCCTTCGGTCATTTCACTGCTCGGCGTCAAGGATGAGTGTTCGGTCACTTCGTGCTTCGGCTTCGAGCTTGAAAATGTAGCCTTTGTATTTTCCATTTGACCACTCCGCCTCCGAACGGTTTCTTTCTCCCGACCACACCAGCTGGATGTGAGCATCGTGTAAAAGCTTAGCTTGGATTTGTGTCACTGGCCTCGATGGGTTGAATACTTGATCAGTACGGATTTGGGCTACATCATCCTCCCCTTCTTGAGAAGATTTCGTCCTCGAAATCGAACCCTCTTCAGTCTCTGATGCTTGGCCTACGACACAAGGAGTTAAGTCAGCAACATTAAAGGTGTTGGACACGTTATACTCACCTGGGAGGTCGATCATATAAGCATTGATGTTGATCTTGCTCAGCACTTGGAACGCACCATCCCTTCGAGGAGCTAACTTTCTATCCTTTGGTTCGGGAATCTTTCCTTTCTGAAGTGAACCCAAATCCAATCTCCCTTCTTCAATTCCAGCTTCTTACGCCCCTTGTTTTTCTTGGATGCCACCTTGGCATAAGCTTCCTCAAGATTTTTCTTCACTTTGGCATGTAGCTCGAGCAAAGCAGCAGCTCGGCGGTTACCTTCAAAATCAATAAAAGCATCTCGAGGCAACAGGTTTAAATCAAGTGGAATCAAAGGGTTCAAACCATACACACACTCAAACAGAGTCATTCCAATCATTCGATGCACAGTACGGTCGTATGCAAATTCCATAACGGGCAAACGATCAGCTCAATTTCCGACCTTACCTTTGGTCATAGCTTGAAGCAGAGCTCCTAAAGTTCGGTTGACTACCTCGGTATGTCCATCAGTCTGAGGATGGTGAGACGTCGAGAATAGTAATTTGGTGTCTAGGGCAACCCACAGACATTTCCAAAGATGACTCAAGAATTTAGAGTCTCGATAACTCACAATAGTATGAGGCACACCATGCAATTTCAACACACTAGAAATGAACAAAGTAGCTACATCTTGTGCATCTAAATTAGAGATGGAAAGCAAGGAAAAGGAGAAACAACTTATTTCAACCTAAAAGGGGAAGACTTAGGCGCCACTTTTAAGGGGAAAAGGCTGTAGTTTCGTCTTAGAATTTTGTTTTCTTGTAGAAATAGTTCTAGTTAGTATTCCTTGAGTAGTGTTCCTACTCAATTTAATATTAACTCTTGATCGTTTAGGAATTCGCATTTGCTGAAATTTTCCAAACTCTCGTAGAACTTTCTTGGCTTCAAGTGATTACTTTGAAAGAGTCGTCCGTCAATAGAGTCACGTAAACTCCATTCCGGACCAATACTTGGACATACTAGTTGGTGACTTTAAACCGTGCTTCCTAAGAAGTAATGGGAAATCTTTGGGTGGGGGTATTTGGAGAGTGAAATCTAAAGAGTGTGAGTGCCACCACCAAAAGTAAGGGAGTACAAGTAAGGTTCTTTATACTAGCCTTCCTCTTCCCATTTTCTTGATATGTCTTTTGCAGGTACACAGATCCATAAGGGAGGTTCGGATTGATATGGAGACGAGTTGGAGTAAAAGAACTGTTATTGCACTCCTACCACTAGGAGAAGATCTTATAGACACCTTGAGGAGGGCTACCAATCTCATGATGGTGCAGAAAGGTATAAGACTCCTTCCTTGACTTTTAATAATACATATAAATTGGAAGTATGACGTGAAGAAGAAGCTCTTCTGATGGTACTGTTACTAAGAGCGAGTTGAAGGAAAACTACTACGACGAGCTTGGAGTGGAAAGAGAATGGAGTAGTTTCCTAGTGAGCATAAATAGGTATGCAGGCTATGTGTTTACAATGGATGAGAAGGGCGAGACAAACTGGATTAGCCTTTCACTACCGAAGAGGTTGAAAATGTTTTGTTCTAATTGAAGAGCCAGGTTCCATATTTCCCACGGGCAAATATAAAGGACCTGTCCAGTGTGGAGTGGCCTCTTTGATAGGGTGTCATATCATATTGGGAAAGTCTTGGCTATACCAAAAGAACTTTAAGTATAATAATGCTTGTGGCATGTATCATGTTTGCGCGCATGGTAGGCTGTATTAATTTTGCCTTATGACTGAAGTTGTGCAAACAAGATGTCCTAAAAGCACAAGAATCAGTTGGACCAATGCAAATAACGGGTTGACAACTGTCAACAAGGTGAGCCTGAAAGTGCAAGACTCTAAGTCAAGTGGTTCACCTAAGAAGAAGAGGGCGTCAATTGATGGTTCTCTATGTCCCAGATTTCGGATTAATATAAAGAGTCCACTTACTCCGGCTAAAGGCATTCTTGGGACTCATCCCAACTCTCCTAAACATGAGAGAAAAAATATTGAGTGGAGTAAAGGAGTGATCGGTGACAACTCTCAAGTGGAAAAATGAGAAGATGTGTTGAGTGATGTGACAGGGTTGTCACCTCAATCTAACTTGACCTTGAAATAAAAATGAGATAGAGGAGAGAAGACAAAAGAAAAATTGAGAGTGAGGACTCCCCTTATTCTAACAAATCTTTATCTTCTTCTTCTACTTGTTTTATTATTGTGCAGGGATTCTTAGAGGCAAGCCGATGGAGCCTTAATCATGCTCTAAGGTGGAAAGGCAAGGTGATGAAGACTCTCATTGTGAGCACCATGAAGAAAGAGCTTGGCATGACACTTCAAGTGCTTCGACTGATCAAGGCAACAACTTTAGTGTTAGTGATGACTTATCTCTCTTTGAGTCTAATAATTCCTTGTCTTGTGAGAGTGCGGGTAATAGTCTACTAGTTGATAATTCGCATGAATATAATGTGTTTGTAACTAGTATAGAGTCGAGTGGTCAACTTATGGGTGAGCATGAATCACAAATTGAGGGAGTTTGTAAGTCATATGCTAATGTGAACAATTTTTTTAATGAACCTCTTTTTAATGATGAAAATGTAATTGATCATGTTAGTGAGTTTTTTTTGTGACACATCACCCGTATTTGATAAAGGGAAAGATGAATTGTCTGATCATACTATTCTTTCTTTTGATGATATATTTGATAATGGTAGTCTTATGTTTCGTAGTGAGGATGATGATGAACCTGGTTTTGATACTTCACCTTTGCTTGGTAATGAATTTGAGCTGCTTTTTTTTACTAATCCTTTATTTGAGGGCATCTTTAATAGAGGTGGTGACTTGTACCAAAGTCAAGTAGAGAGTGAGTTAGAACCTCCATGGTATAGGAAATTCGACTCTAAAGATAACTCCTTGTTTGAATTTCCAAGTGGGAAGAGTGGTCTTGTTTTTGACTGTGATGGTAAATCTTTGAGTAGTCCTAATCTTAATTATGTGGGTTATGATGATGAAGAAGCCATTATTGAAGCCTTTCTTGGAAGTTTGTATATTGAGGAGGATTGTCATAGAGGTGGGAGTGATAGTGATGAGGTTTCTCTTGGCGTGAGTAAGACTGATCCTAAGAAGGGGAGTGGAGTAGTTGATGTCAGTAGTAGAGTGAACTATTTTAATTACTGCATCCCATATGTTGATCACGCCTTAGTTAGTAGGCATGCCAAAACCATTGTGTCAAATTGTAAGAATCATACATGTGCGGTTGGGGGTGTTAGTCATGAACTAGGAGGTAATAGGTTCCTTGATTATTTGTGATTGCATGTTTTACGGCCTATTGATCTCATTGTTTGTTGTTGTTTTGAGTGCACTGCATTGTAGAGCCAAGAACCTATTGTATCCTTTGGAGACGTGAACTTTATCACTGTCATAAATGTTTCGCTCTATCATAAGAGCGTATTTTATTCGCAACATGCACTAACCTTTGCTAAGCTAACCTACTTGTGTAGTTGCACGTAGTGGTTGTATTTGCTTTTGCTTGCAGGTCTTGGTGGTGCGATTTCAAGGACAAAATTCTTTAAAGAAGGGGAGGACGATGAAGTCCAAACTGAGGCATGACATGTTCGTGAGCTTTGGAGGAGCGGGCAGCTTGTTAGAATTATCAACGAACAAGTTACTAAGCGGAGGGGCGATGCATGGAGGTTGAGGCCAAGTGCTAGAAAGCTCAACGAGCTAGGGGGCGAGTGATTTTGAGCATGGAGAATTTTGCTTGTTCCAGACAGCAAGTTCATGCTCTCAACGAGCGAGCTAGCGAGCTAGCATTTGGGGCGTTTAAACTTTGTAAAAGCTGGCAGAATTTGGGTGCTCTCAATGAGCAGCTCAGCGAGCTCTTTATTATTAGTTTGCATAGACATTCCTTAATTAAATGATGACACTTTTTTTACCCTGCGTGGTCAATTTACATATAGCCACTATGGGGTTTCACATTTACATTATAAGCGTGTGGGTTGACCTGTATATAAGCCAATACCTTGTCTTTTATTTCATTAGTCCAGACCTTATGAAAAATACAGCATTTCTTTGCTATCAATAGCCAACCTTTTTGAACTTGTTCTTTTGGTGAATTCAATTGATCTTCTTCCTTATCTTGATCATTCAATTTGCAAGAGACAAGTTCTCTTGAGGATTATTGTATAGCATAAGTGCTCTTTCAACTCAATTCAAGAGGTAATAGACTAGTTCCTAGTTATTTCTTGAATAACTTTGAATTTGTGTCTTGTTCCTATCTTTTCCTATTTGTTGCTAATTTTCCTTGCATCATGTAGAGCAGTAAGTACGCCATGTAGGCAGTTATTCACGTGAAGAACGCGTGAATAGATTATCCATAAGGTCATAGGCCGTTAAAGAAATGGATATAATTACTTACCTCAAGCCGTGAATCAGAATAGCTACTGAATAACTTCCTTTCCTTTTTGATATCTCTCAGAATAATCCTTTTCTGAGTCAAAGAAAAATATTCGAACTTATAAGTGCCCGAAAATAGAGTATGTAACCTTTATACAGAAAAAAGGAGAATTATTATAATACTAAATTATACATTTTCGTACTCTTCATAGTCTCACGAGTCCAATGGTATGATTAGTTTCATATTTTGATGTCATATATACCCATTCAATTACATAAAGTACCAATATTGACTAAGAAACCATGATTTAAGAGAAACTCAACAAATTCAATATCTAAATCTAATAAATTGAAAATCTGGCTTCAAGAAAATTAACCAAGTACAAGAAGATAATGGATGCAAAATTGAGATAATGCTAATTACGAAAGAAGACGTGAGCAACAACTTCTAAATCCAATTTTTTCATACTAAATGCTTCATTACCAATCATTGGCATAATGATTATGTCTTTTAATCATTGATACAATCATTTTTCTTCCTCATTAAAATATTATTCAAACAGAGCATCTTAAATACTTACATAAGGATGCACTAAGATGATCAAGAGCTTTATTAGTACTTGAATCTCTTCAAATTTGAAGATTCTTTAGATGTTGCTATTTTGAGCCGCCACCAAGCAGTAAAAGGAAACCCTTGATAATTTTTTTATTTAATTGGATAAAAATAAATTTCCCCTTTAAAACCTAATAGTAATATATATATATATATATATATATATATATATATATATATATATATATATATATATATAAACACATGGTATGGGCCTGGCCTATAATATATTTGGCCCAATAACCACTTCATGTTTCCTGAACTTCTACAATTTACAAATAAATAATACTTACTCTTAATTTTTTTATTTTAGCGGAAACTATTCGAGCAACCTTAGAATTCACTTCCGAAATTTCACACAGGTCATAAATGACCATAAGAACTTAATGACGCTTTTGAATTTCGAATCGGAATTCCTTTTTCCAAATCAAGCTCGGAAACCTTTTTTAAGATTTATAGACAATGGAAACTGAAACCTTCTTCCAAGACCAGCCAAACAAGGTCCGATTTAGTTCAAACTCCGCAGACATGTCCCAATGAACCTTACAGAGCTTTTAGGATTATTGGTACATCAATCGAAGTTCTAACTCCCGAAACGACTAACTAAGATCGTTTCATTCTCCTCCACTTAGACTCTCTTTCGTCCTCGAACGAGCCAGAGTCTAGAATAGATTCCACATAACTAATGGAAATTCCTACGCCAAATTTTGACAACCACTCGACGAAAAAAAAATTATACCATTGTTAACACCCAATTTTGTCCCTCATATTTTCAAAATCAACCGCTCTTGAATTTAACACGCACCGGCGTACTCATTCACACCTTGTCTATTCTTTTCAAAATTGATTTCTCACACTGGCCTGACAATTGAGGCTATTTTCAAAATATCGTTCCAAACCATAGCTATTTTTACAATCTTCTACAATTACCTCTATTTTTGACAAAATTATCCAAAATTGTTATAAGCCTCAAGATTACAATTTTTAGGCATTTTAGCCTCCTTAACATTTTAAAATTAATTTCCTAATTTTTCTATAATTTTTATACCTTTTTAAATCCATTTTATACCACTTTATACCATTTTATTCCCATTTTATACCTAGTTATACCGATATATATATATATATACACACACACATTTCCATGTATATACACACAAAACATACACATAAGCTATTATTTTACACGTCACGCCTACGTGGATCGATCCTGATTGTCCACGCAGGCGATCCAACGGCTCAGATCTATTTTCCTTGTTTTTCTCTCCCAAAACCCTTTCCCCTCTTCTCATTTTCCCACGCCCCTCAGCCCGACTCACCATCTCTCCTCTTTTGGCGATTTCAATCGCCATCACTGACGATCAACTTTCTGGCCATTGTGACCGGAGAAAATTGGGGGAAATGGCACCATTGAGTTCCCCTCGTTGTCCACCACAAAACCCATGCAGTTTTGGCGATGTTTGGGTAAGGGTGAGGTACGAACCTTGAGGACTGCGACGCTACCGCCGGGAAACACCTCCGGCGAGGCCCTGTTTGTTTTGAGATAATTCGAACAATGAGAAAGGGTAAGTTTTTCTTCCTTGCAACCTTAATTAAAAACGGGTCGATTTTACCCGACCCGATTCAAACCCTAACTGGTATCCTTTGTACCCCCTCTTTTCCTTTCGTTTTCTTATTTGCTACGACGTGATTTTTAAAACCTAGATTCGCCTAGTTTTTTCAAAATCTTATCATGCCTCGTTATGATTTCTCGAACCAAGTAGGGTTAAAAATTGGTAAATGATAATCCCTGCTCATAACGTCGATTGAGACGCTGATGCTGAGTTCACAATTAGCGTCTTAGATTATTTGTGCGATGATTAAGCTGGAGACCCTTGTTGGTTCGAAATTATTGCTTGTTTTTGTCCTGTCACAGTGTGCTTAACTTCTACCTTACAAAATGCTTGATCCTACATGCTGGAATGCCTGAATTTGAAATGATTGATTTGGCATGTTTTAGGATTAAAAGAAAAGATTTAATTCAATCTCTTGATTGAAATCTATAATTGAGATTTGTTATAACATCTTCTGAAATATGGTAAATTGTTCTCACTGTTTAAACTGGTTAACGGGTTAATCCTGAACCTAGACTGATCAAGCGTGAAGAGAGGAGATCTTGTTACCCTAAAATTAAGGGCCTGACTGGTTTTATTATTGGCAAGTCCACCTAAGGACATCTTATAAACTTGGAACGATTACTTTTCCTGTTTCTTTTGATTGTCTACTAGCTTTGATTATGGGAAATTGATTCTCTCAGATTGATGACAAAATTTTTCCCCTTCCCTTCTTCAAAAGTTTACCTTATTTTCATCAAGATTTGAATTTTAAGACCCTAGACTAGACCTATATAAACCCTCCTCCTCCTCGATTGAAAAAACAAGTTCTGGATACAAAAAATCCAGAAAATACTCTAATACACTGAGCAAAACAAAACAACCTGCATAGTTCTTAGCATCTCTCTCTCTGCTCACTTTGCTTTTTGTGGAGGATTGTTTCTTGCTGCTGATTCTTACATCTTTTGTCTGCATTCCAACCTAGAGGTATTAATCCTCACCCCTGCTTATTTAGTATTTCTGCATCTAGATGTGTGTACTATAACCATGCTCTATTAAAATCATTAGTCTGCATACTATGTTTTGATTCTGGATAGTACTTATATCTCTGTTTCAAATTGAACCCACCTTTCCAGGATATGGTTAGAGAACCTGAGGCCTCGCCTCTTTACTGTTTGCTTAATTCCCCTGTGTTGATTTCTTGACATGTTTCTTTGTCTTATCTCTGTTTCTGCCTGAACTATGGGTCTGCATTACTCTCTTTTGAATGAACTGTGCACCAGGATGCACTAACTGCACTGGTTTATGCCAGACCTCTCCTTGGGGTCTGGTTTCCCTTCTCCCTCACCCCTTACTAACCCTATCCCTTGCATCTATGTTCAATGAAATTAATATCTGAACTGCCTAAACTGGTTCTGGTGACTATGAAATAAAGGGATTCCTGGTTATTGACACTTTTGAATCTTGTAACTGGTTACTCCTTTGAGAAACAGGGCCCTCTTCCTTTGGCCAATACTCCTTCTCCTTCTCTGTTTCCCCTTAGGAACTGCCCCCTAAAGCTTGTATATTTATTAGGAGCCCTACTTGTACATTTTAAAAACAGGGATACAACAATAATGTTGTATCAAATAGGCTACCCAAGAGCCATTCTCTCAACTCTCTCCCCTCTGTGTGCATTGCATCATATCTAAGCCTAAATTGAAATGGTTTTGAGCTATTTCTCTTGCGACATCTGATAGCATGATTAAAATTCCACTATTTTTCTGAAAATCTGCACACTTTAGATGTTTAGAAGCACGATTAATCAATGATATTATCTAAATTTTTTACAAACAGGAGGTTATATGTGTTCTACTTGTCTATTTGACACTGTTTTTGGAAATTAAGCTTGCCTCCTTTTGCGTAAACAGCCCAGGCCCAAAAATACTTTCAAAAGGGGCCTCTTATATGTTTAAGCTGATTTTTAACATTTATTATTGCCCTTATACGCTAATCTAATAGTGTATAAGGGTGTATAAAGTCCTGGGGATTATTTATACACTTTAAAAGTATTTTTTCAAGCTACAACTATAATCTAGATCATGTACCTGCATGCCTATATCTATATGTATATACTTTATGTGCGATAACCCTTATTTGCATCTGTGTGCTTTTTTGTGAAACCCATTTTCAAAAACAGTCCCTTTGCCCTAGTATTTCTAAAATCTGACCCATTTTAAAGTTATTTATTTGCATATGTAAATATATTATGCCTTAGTTAAATCCAAGTTAGTATTCGTAATGACATATACTATTTACATCCCAAAAAATAAGACTCGGACAGCAATCACCTTTTGGTGGGACCCGGGGGAGTGCCTAATACCTTCTTCCTTGAGTCACTTGGACTTCTTACCCGCTTAGAATATCTGAATAGACTAGTAGACCTTTTAAACATAGTTTGAGACACTTAGGTGACCTAATACGCCTTAGAATTTATTAGGTGGTGGCTCCAAGACCTTAACTCAAACGAGTTCACCCAGTCAAATCCAAAACTCGACTCGCCTCGAGTTGAGTCCAAAATTAGGTATGACAGAATGGCGACTCCGCTAGGGATTTTCAAAGTCCTAACCACAACGAGTCTTTATTTTGAGGATTTATTTAATTATTATCTTGTTATTCATTATTATTATTGTCATACTAACTTGGTTTCTTTTTTGTTGTTTTTCTTTCTTGCACTTTATTTATTGTATTAAATCATTTATATGACATTTTGTACACTTCACTCATACTCCCCACTCCTGGGAAACAAAACTTCACAAACACACGATAATTACGTGGATCTCACGGTCGCTTCACCGCCAAAAAACCTTTTAAGAGGGACATGTTGAAATATAGTTGGTCCGTGGTATAGCCAACAATTTCAAGTGATCCTACTCCTTGGTCGTCCATCTTGGGGAACCGTGTCTAGAAATTACACCACTCTTCTATTGTAATGAGCATGCATCATGCCGTAGGAGGGGCTCCCCGTGAGCCGACTAGCTTTCAACTTGTCCAAACTACCTAAACGGGTTTTCCGACCCCAAAGGGAGGCTTGGACATGATTATGTGCATTTGAGAGAAAAGAAGAAAAGAGAGAAAAAGTAAGACGAGAATGGAAACGCATTTTGATTTGTTCAATTAATCTCAAAAGGGGACGGGGTTTTAAATTTTATTTCTTCCTTTTAGGTCACAATGAGTCAAAAGTTCCATCGTTTTGGAATGACTATGGGCGCACCTCCTTTGTTAACCAATTGGTGGAACAATTTGTCACTAAGAGAGCAAACTGAAGTACGTCAACACCTGGGTCATTTGGTTTCATTACTAGAAATGGAACCGTGTAGAGAGATGATTGAGTAGCAGTGTCATTTTGGGATGAAGAATTGAACGTGTTTAGGTTTGGGGACATTGAATTAACACCTTTGTTGGAAGAAATAGGAGGTTTTGTGTCGCACTCGGGGTTAGACAAACATCGTTGGCAAAGGGGCCGCATACTAGCACCTAGTGTCCCCACAGCTGACGAGTTTCAAAAAAAACTAGGGATGGTAGCAAGTGTGAACGTGGGATTTTTACAACAAAAGAAGATCCCATTTTCTTATTTTTACACTCGGTTTGGGCAATTGAGGGAATATGTTAGTCATAAGAAGGAGTTTGAGTCCTATGGCGATTGGAGGAGGGCTAGACCACTTGCGTTTGCTATTGGTTTCTTAGGAGTGATAGTTTTCCCCGAGAGTTCAAGTCACGACATATGTTCAAGACTTGTCATGGTTGCCGATGCAGTGTTCAACGAAATTGATGGTTACCGTTATACCATAGTGCCTATGATAGTAGCAGACATTTATCGAGCTTTGAGTTGTTGCAAAAGGGGAGCAAAATACTTTCAATGGTGTAATCTTCTACTGTAAGCGTGGTTCGAAGAACATTTGAGAAAAGCAAGAGGTGTGCAAGCCTTGTCCAAACCAGCTGGTTACAACTACTTGATTGGGGAACGATATGGGACTTCAAAATTCAAACAGCCGAGCAGCACAGAGAAGTGGGTGAAATTGTTCGAAGACATAACAGAGGACTCGATCCAGTGGATGTTCACTTGGTTCCCTTCATCAGATTTCATCATTAGTTCTGAGAAGGCATCCTTTTGTGATACTTATGGGGTTAAGAGGCCTCCAACCTTATCAACCGCTAAGAGTGTCATTTTCATTTCTTCTTTTGTATTTTTACCTTTCCAAAACTATTGTCATGTACTGATTTATAAATTTTGGGGAATTTATGAGAATAATTGACTACAAAATGCGTATTTATTCTTTTTGCATAATGACAAACCTAGGAAGGTTGTATGTCCTTGGTATGTAATAGTCTATTAGTAAACCTACGCCAAATGTCAAAAAATATTTCTAACCCGAAGAATGACAAATTGAATTGATTCGGAGAAGCGTTTGCACAAAACATTGATTGTCTGTTTGAACATGATCAAAACTATAAGAGTGTTTTGGTCTTTACCTTTTCTTATTTTGTTTTCAGACAATGGTTGCAAAAGGTACTCTCCAATTTGAGATTGTTTCTCGACCACCCCACTTGATCAGACTTTGGTGGGAGGATTTGGCCGTTATCAGCAAGTCTCATGTTCAAAAGATGTTGGGAGAGTTGATAGCCCTCAAGAATTACACTGCCGTGACTGGTTTGATTGAGGCTGCTACCCATTTCTGGGACTACAAAAGAGCTATGTTTCATTTCAATGGTTTCGAGTTGGTGCCGATGTTGGAAGAATTTGGAGGATTAACAGGGTAAGAGCCTGGACCCAAGACTATGATTTATCCTCAAGACATGGAGCCTAAGGAGTTCATTGATTTGCTAAGAGCCCCTTATGATCCATATGTCGAGGGAGTGATTGATTGAAAAGTCACGTTAGAATACTTGCATTCTAAGTTTGGAGATCCGACAGTTAGACACGAATGGAATGGGGCGTGGGAAGTTCAAGATTGGTAATGGACCGAATCTAATTCTTTCATCATCGATTTTCTGGGAAGCATGGTTTTCCCCGAGAAGGGAGGGAAGATCGACATAAGGCTGGGAAGAGTAGTAGAGGGTTTGCGCATAGGTGCCTTCAAACGTCAAGTGAGTTTGGTCCCGATGATTTTGGGAGAAGTTTATAGGGCTTTGACTAAATGTAGGAGGGGAGGAGACTTCTTCGAAGATTGCAATCTGTTGCTGGAAATCTGGTTGATAGAGCATTTGCGCAGCGTCCCTGTCAGTCCAGTGGCACCAAAACCCTCTTGGCAAGGAGGGATTCGCTCACATGGCACCCGCATGACTGGAACAGTGACATGGGAATACCCCGCACACATGGAAGGTTGGTACACTATGCTCAAGGAACTACAAGAGGTGCAATGGGTGATTGAACATTGTGCTGGTTTCGTTGTCCCCACACAAGGTCAAGACATCACTTTCTTGACACTGATTGGATTCCGAGGAACTCATCATTATGTTCCTCTAAGGATCCTTCGGCAAGTGGGCATGACACAACAAACTCCGCAGTTAACTGAAGGAAGAAGTTCCAATGTCGACATGAAAGACATCGAGCATCCGATGGCCCTCACCATACTGATAATATGGGAGAAAAGACTAATTACGCAATTTTGCGGTGGTCGTGACAGTAGGGTGAATCCCACAGCTACCCTGACTTACCCTCAATGGCTCGACAAAGACAAGACAAAGTATCGATCCAAGAGTACACTGAAAAGGAAAGCCAAAACCCCAAATGCTGCTGAAAAATACAACAAGTTGAAGCAAGAGTTTAATCAAAGAAAGAAGGAGTTAAGGGTGACGCAAGAAAGAGAGATGAGGAGACAATAAAAAGATTAATATCAAAGGAGACGAACTCAAGTATTGGACCGGCAAGGTCATGACTGCAAGGCAAGCTGCTGGGAATTTGCAAGATTTACTCAAGGGATGGGAGAATACTTTTAGTCAGTACCGCTGGAAGAGAAGGAAGCAAGAGGGCTGGAAATTTTTGAGTTCTTAGTAAAGGCGCTAGGTGACATGGAGGATGGGAAAGTCTTGTTGGAAACATTCGTTGATACTCCGCTCATTAGTCTGGTTCACAAACCCAAGGAGGAAGCCAAAGAGGATAAGGAAAAGGGAGACGCTGGAGCTGATGTTTGAACCTGAAGTCCTTTATGCTTGGCGCCTATTCTAGTCATGTCGAGTCAAGTCGAGTCGTCTTGCCCCTTTTTTATTTTTCTTTTCATCTTTATCAAGTCATTAGTGGTTATAATAAAGCCAAGCAAACTAAATAAAATTTCGTTATTTTGGGTTTTAGATTGGTGATGATCAAGTTTATTCAAACAAAATAATGTGTTTGGTGCAAATGTTTACTTCGAAACCGCGATAGGCCCACCTCTGGCACGAAAAGAGGTCCCATGCATGATAGGACGCGATTTTTATTTAAGCAAACATGTACTCACGTTTCGTCTTCTTGTTTTGATGTCAGTTCCTCCGTCACCGAAAGTTTGGTTTGTGCATTCTGGCTACGCCGCAATACCGGTTGAGGTCCAAAGGATCGATTCCAACACCTTCCCCTTTACCTATAACGACAAGGACGAGATGAAATATCATGGCTGATTTCGACAAGGTTGGTACTCCTGAGAAACAAAGCGTGGCTGCTTATGAAAACTACACTAAGCTGGAGCAGAGGTTACTCGAATTGAAAAGTAGGATCCCTCTGGCCTATACTGATGAGATCATTGAACCGAACCCCGAAAGAGACCTTCTTTACCCTACCCACACTGCACTACCAAAATGACCACAAAAAACAACATACCCGCCTTCACTGTTGAAACCAAAACCATGGCATCACCCACCAAGGACCATGACATGTACGCATGGACTAAGGACGACCCAGACAGCACAAAAGAACAAGTCCAATGGCTGGTTGAGAATTTCAAACAACTCCAAGGTGCCAAGGGAACCCGAGGGTTAGCGTATGAGGATCTGTGCTTGTATCCTAATTTGAAACTACCCGAAGGCTACAAAACACCCAAATTCAACATATTCGACTGTAGTCAAACAACACTTCAGATCTTATTGTGCCAAGCTGATTGGGGTTGGGCATGACGAGAAGATCCACATGCAGCTGTTTAACCGCAATCTAACTGGAGATGCACTGGTATGGTACTCTGAGCAACAAACTAAGAAGTGAACAAGCTGGGAAGCAATGGCTGGGGATTTTGTTGACACCTTTGGGCATAGCACTAACGCTATGCCCGATCGGTTTTATTTAGAGAAGTTGAAGAAGAAGCCCACCAAGACTTTTAGGGAGTTTGCAACTAGATGGAGGGCTGAAGCCGCCAAAGTCCAGCCTCCTATGGAAGATGCTGAGATAGTTGCGACCTTCATTCGCATACAGGAAGATGTCTATTTTGGCAAAATGCTGAATTTGCAAGACAAGAAGTTTGGAGAATTGATTAAGATTGGTGACATGGTCGAAGATGGACTAAAGACTGGAAGGATTGTTAGCATGGCTGCATTACAAGCCGCTAACAAAACTCTACAAGCTGGCAGCACTGCTACCTCAAGAAAGAAGAAGGATGATGTCTCCTTCGTGGCCGCATCACTTGACCACTCCCCTACTCACAACCACTACTACCAAACACCTCCTCCCTCCTACCCATACATACCACCCACATCCACCTATCCAGTCTATAACACCCAGCCCATGTACCAAAACCCACCACCACAAACACCAACATACCCACAAAGTTCCAATTACCAAAATAACAACACTTACTCACCAAGGCCTCAAGCCAATAATAACTCAAGACCCAAAAGAAACTACACTCCATTGGCTGAATCTCATACATAGTTTTTCGAGAGACTAAAAGCAGCCGGTCACATACAACCTGTGCAATTAAAAATGCATGATAGAATGACACCTTACTTTGATCAAACCAAAACATATGCCTATCACTCTGGAGGGCCTGGTCATGACACCGAAAAGTGCTATGCCTTAAGGGACAAAATACATGATTTGATTGACCAAAAAATGAAACACTTGAAAACTCCGAATGTGCACAGCAACCCTTTGCCTAATAATGGAGATGATAGGGTGGTTTGGTCCTCCGGGCAGCAACCCAGCCGGTATACACTCCAGTCCCCGCTTTCCTGAAAGAGTTCTCTCTGCTCGGGCTTCTGTCTGGACGTAAACCTGATTGAGGTGGATGAAGAATGCAATTTATAAGGGACTATTGTCAAGGCAAAAGAAAATGGGCCAGCAACCACTTCAGTTGCTCAAGCTGCCACAGCACCGAAGCCCATTGAGGTAGAAGTAGCTCCTAAATTCTATGTCGATGTGGTTCCACCATACAGTGACAAGGCAGTACCATGGGACTATGAAAGGGAAATGAAGAATAAGATTGTAGCTGAGACCGTTGCCCCGCAAGGAATGACTAGGAGTGGGAGGATTTACACTCTTGAACATCTAATCCAAGAGAGACGAGGCATCAACGAGGAAGAGTCCGAAGGACTGTGGAAGAAAGTACAGGCAAAGGAGTACTCCGTAGTTGAGCACTTGGGCAAAACTCCAGCACAAATCTCTGTTTTGGCCTTGCTCGTTAAATCGGAGAGTCACCGAAGTCTTTGATAAAAGTATTGGACGATGCACATGTTCCGGTGGACACTTCAGTCGAGAACTTGGCTAGTATTGTTGGACAAGTTATGGAGGCCAACCAAATTGCTTTTCACGGAGATGAGCTACCACCTGAATGGTTGAATTACAACAAAGCTTTGCACATCACTGTCAAATGCAAAGACTGGTTTGTGGGAAGAGTTCTGATCGATGGAGGTTCTGGTCTTAACATATGCCCATTCATCACCCTGAAAAGAATGGGAATTGACCAAAGCAAGATAAGGGAAAGCGACATGAAGATGAAAGCATTTGATGGATCACAAAGAAGCACCATTGGAGAGATTGACTTGACCATCATGGTTGGTCCTGTGGAGTGCACTGCTGAGTTCCACGTCATGGACATCTCTGCTTCCTACAATCTGCTACTAGGGAGGCCCTGGATCCATATGGCTGGTGTGGTTCCATCTACATTGCAACAAACCGTGAAGTTCGAATTGGACCACAAAGAAGTAGTAGTGTTTGGCGAAGGGAATAACTCTATCTACAATGAGCAAACCATACCAGTAATTGAAGGAAATACTCCTGATGGCCAGACATTTTATATTGTGGAACAAGTGGGGGCACTGCAAGGCACCTGAGGAGGACGTCGCAAGAATTACGATTCAAGTTGGGATCCCACAAGCACGGTCCAAGAAGGTTACACTGTACACTTTGCTCCTCAGTTGGACAACACGCCACCTGGGGTTGGAGAGAAAAAGAGGAACTTTTACAGTGCTTATTGGGATAGCCGAGGCAAAGGCTACGAAGGGAGGAACTTGGTCTGGGAGCCGGTCATGTCTGACTAGGGAGTGCCATCACGAGAATTTCGTGAGACCCTGCCAGCCAAGACCGAGAAGCGGCCGGTATACTCACCTAATGCTCGTCCCAATTGGAAACGCACCTCTGAAGAAACAAAAGGAAAGCAAGTGTGGATACCCAAAGCACTGGAACCTATGGAAGTAGTGATTGAAGAGCCATACATACTTCCACAACCCGTAAAGTTACCTGGAGACTGGGTTATAGGCATCATGATCAGGCAATGCTAGGAATCGGGCAAAGGTTTGGGAAAGAACTTAGATGGTATGGTCGAGCCAATCCGAATTCTGATGAGGCCTGACAACGAGAGGGCTGGCATAGGGTATATTGTGACCTACGAAAAGAGCATGGAAGAAGCATCAATGGATATCAAGTTCTATAAGAAAAGCACTAAGACTCTCCTACATATCTTCGTCTCGGCTGGGTACTTGAATGGTGGAAAAGGGGAGGTGTCCACAACACAAGGAGTGGAGCCGAAAGTAGCTGATGCTGAAGAGGATCTGCTGGAATGAATGCAAAATCTGTTCATAGCTGATGAAGACTGCTGTGTAATCCTGGAAGAAACAACTGGAGCGGCATTAAACAACTGGACCACCAACCAGGCCCGAGCTTACCGTGGACCTTGGTAGAGCTGAGGGGATGAAATTTATTTCTTATGCTTTTCAAAATAAAACCCGACCCTGAGTCGTGGAGTTTGCATTTCTATTTTCTATTGCACATGTCTCCCTACAAACTTTGTTTTGCAAGGATTTATAAATAAAATATCGCACCATTTCCTGTTTAATTTTTGCTTTAATCTTTTAATGTTGCAATATTTTATTTTTTCAGCATTCATACTAATAATCCCATTGAGTCCACAATTGCAACGTGTAATAAAACAATGGAACTTGGAGAAGCTAGAGCTGATTATGATGATTTTGATGAGACTACGCAAGAAGAGTTTGAAAGATTTGAAAACAAACCTAAGCCAAACCTTGAAGAGACTGAAGTGATAAACTTAGGTAATGAGGAGATTGTGAAGGAGACAAGGATCAGTGTACACCTCAATGCCGAGGACAAAAAGCGATACACTGAGTTTCTTAAAGAATATGAGGATGTGTTCGCTTGGTCGTACGATGACATGACTGGCATAAGCACAGATGTGGTAGCTCACAAATTACCTATCAACCCAGGCTTTCCGCCAGTCAAACAAAAGGCCCGAACATTCAAGTCATCGGTTCTGTTGAAAATTGGTGAAGAAGTGACTAAGCAGCTCAATACGGGGATTCTGAAAACGGTCAAGTATCCGACTTGGTTGGCCAATGTCGTCCCCGTGCCGAAGAAAGATGGGAAGCTCCGAGTTTGTGTGGACTACAGGGATCTAAATAGAGCAAGTCAAAAGGATGATTTTCCTCTACCAAACATACATGTCTTGATTGACAACTGTGCAAAGCACGAACTACAATCCTTCGTAGGCTGTTTTGCCGGTTATCATCAAGTGCTCATGGATGAAGAGGATGCCGAGAAGACCACCTTCACAACATCTTGGGAACTTACTGCTACAAAGTCATGCCATATGGGTTAAAGAATACTAGGGCAACTTACATGAGGGCTATGACAACTATGTTCCACGACATAATGCATAAGGAGATTGAAGTCTATGTGGACGACGTGATCATCAAATCAAAGAAGAGTTCAGAGCATCTTGACAACGTGCGCAAGTTCTTCGACTGCTTGCGAAGGTACAATCTGAAGTTGAATTCGACAAAGTGCGCTTTTGGTGTTCCGGCAGGGAAACTCCTGGGTTTCATCGTCAGTAGAAGGGGCATCGAGTTGGACCCTTCCAAAATCAAAGCTATTAAGGATCTGCCTCCCCCAAGAAGCAAGAAAGAGGTTATGAGCTTCCTAGGGAGGCTCAACTACATCAGCCATTTCATAGCACAATCCACCTTTATCTACGAGCCAATCATCAAGTTGCTGAAGAAAGACGCGGCGATCGAGTGGACAATGGACTGCCAAAAGGCGTTTGATCGGATCAAGGAATACTTGTCGTGCCCGCCCGTGCTGGTTCCACCTGTGCCTGGGCGACCTTTGATCTTATATCTGTCCGTGGTAGATTCGGTCTTTGGTTGTGTCTTGAGACAACATGATTCAACTGGGAGGAAGGAGCAAGCCATCTATTATCTAAGCAAGAAGTTCACTCCTTATGAAGCCAAGTACACATTGCTGGAGCGCACATGTTGTGCACTGACATGGATAGCACAAAAGTTAAGACACTACTTGACATCCTACTTAACGTTGCTGATATCAAGGATGGACCCTCTCAAGTACATTTTCCAAAACCAATGCCTACTGGAAAGCTGGCTAAATGGCAAATACTGCTCAGCGAATTCGATATCACTTTTGTCACTCAAAAGGTGGTGAAAGCTCAGGCCTTGGCTGATCATATGGCCAAGAACCCAGTGGGAGATGACTACGAGCCTTTGCACACCTACTTCCCTGATGAAGAAGTCATGTTCGTAGGAGTGGAAATCACCAAAGAATATGATGGTTGGAGGCTGTTCTTTGATGGAGCGGTCAATTTCAAAGGAGTCGGCATTGGAGCGGTATTAGCTTTCGAGACCGGACAAGACTACCCTGGCACGGCCAAACTAAGGTTCCCTTGCACAATCAACATGGCCGAGTATGAAGCCTGCATCATGGGTCTTAGATTGGCAGTAGACATGAACATACAAGAGTTGTTGGCAATAGGGGATTCTGACTTGTTGATTCATCAAGTTCGAGGATAATGGACAGCAAAGAACTACAAGATATTGCCATACCTGGAGTGCATAAAGGAGTTAAAGCAAACGTTTACCAAAATAGAATTCCAACATATACCGAGATTGCAAAATGGGTTCGCGGACGCTTTGGCTACCATTGACACGACCCGAAAACCGGTTAGGCTGTATGGGCACCCGATATCCTCCCCTAGACCCGTTGGGCGAACCCTTACCAATTAAATTCGAAAAATAAATATAAAAATTCATAAATAAGGACATGACTTTTAAAAAAAACACAGAATACTGACACCTCTAAGATGTATGAAAGAAATTACAAATGACTACCCAACATACTAGGTTTAGGGCTATCCACACTAGACATCTAAGAGTACAAAAGAAGACAGATACCTCCTGAAGAGAGCAAACTGAAACTGAAAAAATAACCAATAAACTGGTGGCCATCCGAAATAAAAGCTGGCTCACCCTGACAGCTGAAGTCGTCTTCGCTCCTTCACAACGTGCCGAAGAAAAGGATAGCTAGCCAGGGAGAAGAAACACACAAACAAAATTTCTCTTATTTAAATTATAAAAAGGCAGAGCAAGATAATAACCGGAAACACGTATGAAGCCATAAACTCAACCAGGAATATGAGCCAGAAACATATCAACAAATAAGCAATGCATGTATAAGTAGAACAGTAGTTATGTACCACAAGTTTACAAAATGGTATGAAGTAAAATGAGATGAAATGAAATATGATGCAAAGGGTCACATGAGCCAAATGAATAGAGAGGAATCCTCCTGCTCCGAGGGCGGAATCCTCCTACCCTCAATATGATGCAATGGAGCGGAATCCTCCTGCTCCGAGGGCGGAATCCTCCTACCCTCAATATGATGCAATGGAGCGGAATCCTCCTGCTCCGAGGGCGGAATCCTCCTACCCTCGATATGATGCAATGGAGGAGGGCGGAATCCTCCTACCCTCAATGTAATGCATATGAATGCAATATGATGCAATAATAACCCTTCACCAGCGCGGGATTCTCATTGATAGCCGGGTAGTAAATGCCAACTCACAGCCAGAGTACAATGCTCAGATCCTCAATGCAATACCAACAACATGACATAACAGATAATATATAATGTAAATCTAAAGCTAAGGCGTAAGGAGTACGCCTACCGGCAGCTACACACGTAAGGAACACGTGGTAGAAAATCCACGAGGCCAGGTGCCTCCAAAGAAATGGATATAAACACTTACCTTGTTACAAAGTTAGCACAGTTACTCAACAACCACTTTATCCTTTGGATTCACTGCCAAACGATCCTCTTGCATTCAATAAGTAGAAAACTATATCAAATAAGGCTAAAGGCTTCATTCCTCACATCTTAGGGCAATTCGGTTAGGAACCTGATACCCTATTCGCATACGCAATACGCAAGCCAGGCCTATGTACAGGGTTCAAAGCCATATAACCAAACCCCAAATAAATTACATTTATATGTTGCCCATAACTCACTGAGTACGAATATGTAATCAATTCCATTATCGGGGTTCAATTGACCCTTTAAACTATCAGTTGAACTTATTAAAACGATGTATAATATCCCCATTTTTACCGTTCAAATATATTCAAACACACATAATAAACTCAAATAATATATTAGGATCATTACCTGAATATTTCAGGGTAAAAATTCTACTTTTTTTCCGGCTCTTTCCTTATTTTCTGGCATTTTTTCCTGCATTTTCTGATTCCTTTTTCACGTTCCCGTTTCTGCTTTTGTTTCTGTTTTCCAATTCATCTCTGAGGAACAGTAGCCAAGGGATTACTAATCCCAAGGCCACCGCCCTTCTCTTTTACTTTTCTTTTCTTTTTCATTTCTCTTTTCTTTTATTTTTGTCTTTTCTTTTATTTTACAATTTTTTCTCTTTTCGAAAATTAAAATGGTACCCTATTATACTCAAAATAATTCCAACTTTTGTATAAAAGTTATACAAAATATATGTAACATACTCGCGAAGATGGATCTCTAATCGGACTCCCGAAACTCAATATGCAAATTAAATGGAAAAAGATCAAATTATTTAGCTTTCGGCATTTTTGCGGAAACTAGTCGAACAATATCAAAATTCACTTTCAAAAGTTCACAAAAGTCACAAATAATCATACGAACCTAACGGCGCTATTGGATTTCGAATCAGAGCTCATTCACCAAAACCGAGCTCGAAAATCTCTTTTTAATATTTGTCGACAATAAAAACTGAAACCTTCTTCCGATGCCTACCAAATGAGGTTTGATTTAGCTCAAATTTTACAGATAAGTCCCGATGGACATTACGAACATTCTAAAATTATCGACATGTCAATCGGAGTCTTAACTTCCGAAACGACTGACCGAGGTCGTTTCATTCTCCTGCACTTATACTCTCGTTCGTCCTCGAACGAACCTAAGTCTAAAGAAAGATTCACGCAGATAACAAGAGAACTAGCATGACCTTCATGAGCTACTACACGGGCATTATTTTCTGATTACAGGATCACAACACGCATATCAAACTTTTGGATAAAAACATAGCTGGACAATATCATAACGCCATTGCCCAACTTATTCTGACTACACTGATCCTTCCTCGATCACTAGTAGAGAGTTCTACATTTTCGAAACAAAAATACACGAAACTTTGAATGGTTTAACATGATTTAGCCGATAATCACCTCTTCGATATACCTTTCGATATAGAACAGGTCGATGGAACTAAGAATTTGCTCACGCTTGATGCAATAGGGGAAGCTTTTGAAGTACCTTGTCACTACACACTATAGAAGATTTGATGGAAGCTATATTATTTTTACGAACGCACTATGCAACATCTCAGTTGATGTTAGTGTTGTTCCGCAAGCTCCTTGTGGGAATGTACTTACTAATATCCTAATGTATGTCAAAGGTTCATCTGAACAGGGTCTATCATATAAGGATAAGGATCATGAAAATATTATTGGATAGTATGATGCAGACCAAGAATGATCTTTAGATCGAATATCTACTTCAGGGTATTGTCTTTGAATTGGAAATATTATGACTTGAAAAAGTGAAAATGAAAGAGACATGTAGTTGGACCATGAGCTGAGGCAGAATACTAGCAACAAAGTTGATTACATGTGCACTTATAATGCTAAAGTAATTTCTCAAAGAGTTGAGGTGTGAAAGAGATATACATACCAATGATGGAGTGTCGACAAGCTGCACTAGAACTTTAACTCTAAATTTCCATGAAGTAAAACAGCGTCAGTATGAGGATCCAGTTCTAGTTGAATACAGACAGACAGCCAGAAAAAAATCGTAGTAGCTATACAGGGTTACTACTGACGGTGTTCTCATATATAAAGATAGACTTTGTGTTCCTGATGTTGCATATTTACGTGGACAGATTATGATAGAGGCACATTATTCCAAATACACTGTTCATCCAGGTTCGACTAAGATGTACCATGATCTTAAGCAGATTTATTGGTGGGACGGAATGAAGTGTGACCTAGCAGAATTTGTGGCTTAATGTTCTAATTGCCAGCAAGTTAAAGTCGTGTCATCTTTCCAGACTTTATGCTTTCAGGAGATAGGTACGTATATATATGATCAGGTTGCCAGCTTATCTCTGGCATTAATAGATTAATAATGGGTTTAGTGTCGTGGCCCTGGGTTTAGTGTCATGGCAAAAGTGGTATCAACGCCTTAGAGATTTAGTATTACCATTCAATATTTGGAGGAAGACTCCTCCACTTAAAGCACAAACTCATGCAGCTATTTGAATAGGAATAACCATCCTCGTGCAGTCTGCTGGACTAAAGAAGATTTAGCTAAAAGTCGAACATAGGCAGACCTAAGCTACCAAACTACCCTTTCGAGTTGCTAAACAGCTGCAACTCTCAAGTTCATAACTCCATACCATTTCCGTAAACACCACCGCCTGATGGATGGTACTTCTATTACCCTTAGAAAACTTGAAAAACAATAATATGCTTACCCGGCTACAATAACACGTACTCTAGCTCAACACAGAGAGCATCACAAGCGGCTACCAACTGCCTAAGCTCACTAGTGCCGGACAAAGAAGAAATGGAAATGGACCGAGGATAGAAATAATTAGAGCTTCAGGAAGCTCATCTTCTTATTTGCTTGGCTACCAAAGCTAGACTACTTACGAGTCAAAGTAGCCCAAGAATCGCAACTAAAGACAGATATTAAATGAGCTTTATGGAACAACATCCATGCCAATTTGACCTTCCAATAAGAAGGAAACTTTGACAATTTACTAGAAACCCTTTTATAACCCAGACAAGCTCATAGGATAACATGACTTTACTAGCATTTTGAACCAAGAGGAGATACGTAGATCGAATATTACTTACTAATCACTTTACACTGGAAGAAACGATAACACTTGCTGATGGTGAAGAATTAGGATTCCATTATCCTACCAACACGAAATTCCGAGAAGAGAGGTAAACTGATTTGACATTAATAATAGAAGGTGGAACAACAAGATGCCAGGCAGACAATACCGACACTTACTACCAAAACTCTCACATTTAAACCAGATCAACTAGGAGGATCTCAGAAATGCCAGGAATAAATCATACAAGAAGCTCACCACTCTATCACAACCGATTCTTAATAAAAACGACATCCAAGAAAACCATGGAAACATGATAAGACAACCATTTCCAAATTGATCGGAAGAATCAAAGCTTACACATATATAAGTAAGGAAGAAATACTTGGGTCTACTACATCCCATATCTCAACATCCTGCCAGACTGGTAGTTCTTAGAACTACCTCTGCAGCTGAGCCGAGCCGCTACCCTGATAATTACTTCTAGAAGAACCACTACCACTACGCTCTCGACCTCTATTGGATGGTGGAATTTCTCTTGCTGATTAAGATCTAAATGAAATTCCCCGCGACTGTGCAGGTGCCTGATGACGAGAGAAAGGACGACTGCCTACTTGCCGGAGTAAGGGGAAACTCCTCAGAGTCACGACAATGATAACATCTTTTCGACTAAAAATGAAAGCTGAAAAGATTGATAACTATAAAGAGAAAAACTAGGTCTGATTTGGACGAACTACTGGTGCACTCTAAGAATCGCGTGACACAAGCTGAGATAACCTAGAAGGTGACCTCCCAAAATAATCAGAACTCTTACCTCCACATGAGGTACCATGGTTGCCCACTAGGGCCACGGGATCTCTTGCTCTCCGACTCTAACTTTTCCTGCCCTAACTTATGGTATGCCTCAAATCTTTGGGCAATATCAACAACAACATCAAATGAAATCTCGACCTCAATCTCTCGAGCCATCTGGGATCTCGAGGAAAAAGAAACATCATCAATAAATCTTTGAATCTCTCGAAAGGCTCATGGATTAGTTCTAATGCATATCCAGCCATTCTATAGAATTCAATCTCATATTCTGAAACACCAATAGGCTAACCGACTGGGTACCCTGTCCAATCCACTCAAACTGGAAACACTTTTCATTTCGCTGGCTACTCGAAAGGAACTTTTTCACGAATCTACAAGAAAAATCGAACCAAGTTAGCTAATAAGAGAGCGGCCCACCAATTCAAGGCTGGACCCTGAAACTGGAAAGAAGAATAATTAACACCATATCGCTCGATATAATCAAGAGCCTGAAGGATACGCTGACATCATTGTATTTTAAAAATTTACACAGGGATTATCTTATGCATGGCTTAAGAATATCGGAAGGTTCAATTGGGTAAAATAATGCAGCCTTTTCAGATACTCGGACCGAGCCATTACTCGGGCTAGCTAACTAGCGAGAATAAGTAGAGGCACAACACATGCTACTTCTGGAACATAAATTACTGGGGCAGCATCAGGGACTGGAACAGGAACTCCCTGAGACCGAACGTCTACATCTGTGGCAACCTAATAAGCTTCCTAGCGAATAATAGATTCTGGTATCTGCGTCGCCAAGATTCTCCAAAAAGCATCATAGACAGCCAAGGGAACCACAAGGCAAGCCCATCGCGAGCTCGTACAGCTGGGGCCTGCGCGACTGGATCGTCAGCACGACAACTCTCGGGGCTTGAGCAGCTTTAGGCCTAGGCTAGACTTTTTCGTCTTGAACTCATACCGTTTGCTGATTTGTCGCACGGGGGTTCACAATTACCACGAAAGAATTAACAAAAATACATTTACATCCTAGACCGACGCACGATCAGAAAAGAAGGAAGTGAAACTTCCTAAATGTCATCATAGCCTCTCGTAGATAAGTACGTACGTCTACGTACCCATCAGCGAGACTCTACTAGACACTGTCTTAGTCTGGATAGACTCTAAATTAGGTTCTGATACCAACTGACACGACCCAAAAATCGGTTAGGCCGTGCGGGCACCCGCTATCCTCCCCTAGACCCGTCGGGCGAGCCCTTATCAATTAAATTCGGAAAATAAATATAACAATTCATAAATAAGCACATGACTTTTAAAAAAAACACAGAATACTGACACCTCTAAGCTGTATGAAAGAAATTACAACTGACTACCCAACATACTAGGTTTAGGGCTATCCAAACTAGACATCTAAGAGTACAAAAGAAGACAGATACCTGCTGAAGAGAGCAAAATGCAACTAAAAAATAACCAATAAAGTGGTGGCCATCCGGAATAAAAGCTGGCTCACCCTGACAGCTGAAGTCGTCTTCGCTCCTTCACAACGTGCCAAACTCGATCCTGGAGCGAACCTGCCGAAACGAAATAGATAGAAAGGAAACAAACAATAAACAAGGGTGAGTCAAAAGGACTCAATAAGTGGGGCAGACTAGCCACCTTAAAGAATAGGATAGCTAGCCAGGGAGAAGAAACAGACAAAAAAAATTTCTCTTATTTAAATTATAAAAAGGCATAGTAAGATAATAACCGAAAACGCGTACGAAGCCATATACTCAACAAGGAATACGAGCCAGAAACATATCAACAAATAAGCAATGCACGTATAAGTAGAACAGTAGTTATGTACCACAAGTTTACATAATAGTATGAAGTGAAATGAGATGAAATGAAATATGATGCAAAGGGTCACATGTGACAAAGGAATAGAGAAGAATCCTCCTACTCCAGGGCGGAATCCTCCTACCCTCAATATGATGCAATGGAGCGGAATCCTCCTGCTCCGAGGGCGGAATCCTCCTACCCTCAATATGATGAAATAGAGCGGAATCCTCCTACTCCGAGGGCGGAATCCTACTACCCTCAATATGATGCAATGGAGCGGAATACTCCTGCTCCGAGGGCGGAATCCTCCTACCCTCAATATGATGCAATGAAGCGGAATCCTCCTGCTCCGAGGGCGGAATCCTCCTACCCTCAATGTAATGCATATGAATGATATATGATGCAATAATAACCCTTCACCGGCGCGGGACTCTCATCGACAGCCGGGAAGTAGATGCCAACTCACAGCCAGAGTACAATGCTCAGATCCTCAATGCAATACCAACAACAGGACATAACATATAATATAGAATGTAAATCCAAAGCTAAGGCGTAAGGAGTACGTCTACCGGCAGCTACACATGTAAGGAACACGTGGTTGAAAATCCACGAGGCCAGGTGCCTCCAAAGAAATGGATATAAACACTTACCTTGTTACAAAGTTAGCACAGTTACTCAACAACCGCTTTATCCTTTGGATTCACTGCCAAACGATCCTGTTGCATTCAATAAGTAGAAAACTATATCAAATAAGGCTAAAGGCTTCATTCCTCACATCTTCGGGCAATTAGGTTAGGAACCTGATACCCTATTCGCATACGCAATACGCAGGCCAGGCCTATGTACAGGGTTCAAAGCCATATAACGAAACCCCAAAGAAATTATATTTATATGTTGCCCATAACTCACTGAGTACGAAATGTAATCAATTCCATTATCGGGGTCCAATTGACCCTTTAAATTATCAGCTGAACTTATTAAAATGATGTATAATATCCCCATTTTTACCATTAAAATATGTTCAAACACACGTAATAAACTCAAATAATATATTAGGATCATTACCTGAATGTTTTGGGGTAAAAATTCTACTTTTTTTCTGGCTCTTTCCTTATTTTCTGGCATTTTTTCCTGCATTTTCTGATTCCTTTTTCACGTTCCCATTTCTGCTTTTGTTTCTGTTTTCCAATTCATCTCTAAGGAACAGTAGCCACGGGATTATTAATCCCAAGGCCACCGCCCTTCTCTTTTACTTTTCTTTTCTTTTTCATTTCTCTTTTCTTTTATTTTTGTCTTTTCTTTTATTTTATTCAAAAATTAAAATAGTACCCTATAATGCTCGAAATAATTCCAACATTTGCATACAAGTTATACAAAATATATGTAACATACTCGCGAAGGCGGATCTCTAATCGGACTCCCGAAACTCAATATGCAAATTAAATAGAAAAAGATCAAATTATTTAGCTTTCGGCATTTTAGTGGAAACTAGCCGAACAACATCGAAATTCACTTTCGAAAGTTCACAAAAGTCAAAAATAATCATACGAACCTAATGGCGCTTTCGAATTTCGAATCGGAGGTCATTCGCCAAAACTGAGCTCGAAAATCTCTTTTTAATATTTATCGACAGTAAAAACTGAAACCTTCTTCCGATGCCTACCAAACGAGGTCTGATTTAGCTCAACTTTTACAGATAAGTCCCTATGGACATTACGAATATTTTAAAATTATCGACACGTCAATCGAAGTCTTGACTTCCGAAACGGCTGACCGAGGTCGTTTCAACCATATCCGCCATGATCAAGCATCCGAACAAAAACTACATTGATTTGATACCCATGATAGTGAGGAAGCAACCAACTTATTGCTATCCGTTAGAAGAGGAGTTAGACGGACAGCCTTGGTTCTATGACATCAAAAGACTTCTTACAGAAGGAATTTACCCAAAGGATGCAACAAACCTCCAAAAGAAGACACTAAGAAGGCTTGCAAATGGTTTCTTTCCGAATGGAGAGGTTTTGTACAAAAGAACACCCGACTTGGGGTTTGTTGAGATGTGTGGACGCAAAAGAAGCTGCTAAATAGATAGAAGAAATACACCCTGGTGCGTGTGGCCCACATATGAATGGTTTTTGTACTTACAAAGAAGATCTTGAGGGCCGGCTTTTTTTGGATGACAATGGAGCATGATTGCATAAAGCACGTGAGGAAATGCCATCAATGCCAAGTTCACGGAGATATGATTCGAGTACCTCCCAACGAGCTAAACATTATGGGATCGTCTTGGCCTTTTGCCGCTTGGGGAATGGATGTCATAGGGCCTATCGAGCTAGCTGCTTCCAATGGACATCGCTTCATACTTGTGGCCATTGACTATTTTACCAAATGGGTGGAAGCAGGATCATACAAGTCAGTAACAAAGAAGGTGGTGTCAAACTTTGTCCGTGATAACATGATCTGCCGATCTGGTATCCCTGAATCCATCATCACTGACAATGGGTCCAACCTCAACAGTGACCTAATGAAAGCAACCTGTGAGGTCTTCAAAATCATGCATCGTAACTCCACCGCATACAGACCTCAAATGAATGGAGCGGTCGAAGCCGCCAATAAGAACATCAAGAGGATATTGCGCAAGATGACAGGCACTTCAAAGCAATGGCATGAGAATCTACCCTATGCCTTGTTAGGGTACCGCACCACAATGAGAACATCAACAGGGGCCACTCCTTATTTGTTGGTATATGGCTCTGAAGCAGTGATGCCCGCAGAGGTTGAAATACCGTCTTTGATAATCATCCAAGAGATGCAATTGAAGGACGCTGAATGGATTAAAGGGAGAATGGAGCAGTTAGCCCTCATCGACGCCAAAATATTGAATGCAATATGTCATGGGCAATTGTATCAGAGGAGGATGGCCAAAGCATTCAGCAAGAAAGTTCGAGAGAGATCCTTTGAACCTCGACAACTAGTACTGAAGAAGATATTCCCAAATCAAGAAGAAGCAAAAGGCAAGTTTGCACCAAACTGCAAGGGACCATACATGGTTCACCGAGTTCTGAATGGAGGAGCATTGATACTGGCAGAGATGGATGGAGAAGTCTGGCCAAAACCAATCAACTCAGATGCTGTCAAGAGATACTATGCATAGTAATCCGTACTGGTTATTGATTTCTACATTCTGCAATACATTATGTAATCTGAACTACGTCACGACCTGATTCCCTAAGTGGGATACGTAGGCAACCTATTCAAGGTTCGGTCGCATAAATACAAAAACTTCATTTTCCCCACAAAGCAAACAATGGGGCAGTATTTTTGAGGAACTCTCAAAAATTCCCAAAGGACAGACATAGTTGACACTAGGGCAGAAATTTATGAGGACCTCTCAAAAATTTCAAAGTGCAAACTGGGGCAGAATTTTGAGGGCGTCCTCAAAATTCATTTGGAACGGCACAAAGGATGACCATTTCGGCTCTACACAACGCGATTTGTTACTCAATGGGATAAAATATTTTATTTTCATTGTTCTTTCTTAAAAAAGTTTTTCAAAATCATTTACATTAAACGTTATTTCATGCATATCCCTATCAGCTCAGCCAAAACCCCGGCGCTCGTGGACAGTGAACGCGAAACAAGCCAAGAATGCACAAACCAAACCCCCCGTACAACTCACCAATCTTTCTTTCGATGCAGGCACGAAAGATACCTAAATCAACAATGCAAAACAAAGGTAATCTTCGGCAAAGGTTTGTCAATTTAAATTAGCTGAGGGCGCACAACCCGAGGCGTCGATTGAGGGAACACAGCCCGATATCAATTTGTTATTTCAAATTAGCTGAGGGCATACGACCCGAAGCGTCGATTGAGGGTACACTGCCCGTTATCGATTTGTCATTTCAAATTAGCTGAGGGCATACAACCCGAAGCATCGATTGAGGGTACACAGCCCGATATCAATTTTTCATTTTAAGTTAGCTGAGGGCAGACAACACGAGGCATCGATTGAGGGTACACAGACCGATATCGATTTGTCATTTTAAATTAGCTGAGGGCATACAACCCGAAGCGTCGATTGAGGGTACATAGCCCGATATCGATTTGTCATTTTAAATTAGCTGAGGACATACAACCCGAAGCGCTGATTGAGGGTACACATCCCGATATCGATTTGTCATTTTAAATTAGCTGAGGGCATACAAACCGAAGCATCGATTGAGGGTACACAGCCCGATATTGACTTGTCATTTTAATTAGCTGAGGGCACACAACCAGAAGCGTCGATTGAGGGTGCACAACCCGATATCGATTTGTCATTTTAAATTAGGTGAGGGTACGCAGCCCAAGGCGTCGATTGAGGGTACACAACCCGATATCGATTTGCATTTTTAATTTTCTTCGCGGAGGGTACATAGCCCAATGCACTGACGGAGGGCATACAACCCGATGTCGAATCTAACACTTGACAGCGAAAGACACAACATCATATTGCAATGTTCCTGGAAAAACGGTCCAGCCTGGCGGGAAGGTATGCTTTATATATACCCATTATGTTGCAAACACATTATCATTGCAGGAAATACACCCCGAGCAAAGCAAACATCTCAGCCTGACGCCCCATATTTCTCTTAAGTCATAGGCTCTTCTATAGTCATGAAAAAATTGGCCGCACTGTCAACATCTTTGCCCGAAGACTCTTTCATCATCCTCGGGCAAGGAGGGGCACCTGTTGACACCCAATTTTATCCCTCCTATTTTCATAATCAACCGCTCTTGAATTTTACACGCACTGGCGTACTCATTCACACCTTGTCTATTCTTTTCAAAATTGATTTCTCACACTGGCCTGACAATTGAGGCTATTTTCAAAACATCATTCCAAACCATAGCTATTTTTACAATCTTCTACAATTACCTCTATTTTTGACAAATGGAATAAGCCTCAAGATTACAATTTTGAGGCATTTTAGCCTCCTTAACACTTTCAAATTAATTTCTTAATTTTCCTATAATTTTATACCTTTTTAAATCCATTTTGTTCCACTTTGTACCATTTTATACCTATTTATACCTATATATATATATATATATATATATATATATATTTCCCGGTATATACACACAAAGCATACACATCAGCTATTATTTTACACATCACGCCTACGTGGATCGATCCTGATCCTCCGCGCAGGCGATCCAACGGCTCAGATCTATTTTCCTTGTTTTTCTCTCCCAAAACCCTTTCCCCTCTTCTCATTTTCCCACGCCCCTCAGCCCGACTCACCCTCTCTCCTCTTTTGGCGATTTCAATCGCCATCACTGACGATCAACTTTTCGGCCATTGTGACCGGAGAAAATTGGGGGAAATTGCACCATTGAGTTCCCCTCGTTGTCCGCCACAAAACCCATGCAGTTTTTGCGATGTTTGGGCAAGGGTGAGGTACGAACCTTGACGACTGCGACGCCACCACGGGGAAACACCTCCAGCGAGGCTCTGTTTGTTTTAAGATAATTCGAACAATGAGAAAGGGTAAGTTTTTCTTCCTTGCAACCTTAATTAGAAACGGGTCGATTTGACCCGACCCGATTCAAACCCTAACTGGTATCCTTTCTACCCCCTATTTTCCTTTTGTTTTCTTATTTGCTCCTACGTGACTTTGAAAACCTAGATTCGCCTAGTTTGTTCAAAATCTTTTCATGCCTCGTTATGATTTCTCGAACCAAGTAGGGTTAAAAATTGGTAAATGATAATCCCTGCTCATAATGTCGATTGAGACACTGACGCTGAGTTCACAATTAGCGTCTTAGATTATTTGTGCGATGATTAAGCTGGAGACCCTTGTTGGTTCGAATTATTGCTTGTTTTTTTCTTGTCACAGTGTGCTTAACTTCTACCTTACAAAATGCTTGATCCTACATGCTGGAATGCCTGAATTTGAAATGATTAGTATGATTTGGAAAGTTTTAGGATAAAAAGAAAAGATTTAGTTGAATCTCTGGATTGAAATCTATATTTGAGATTTATTATAACATCTTCTAAAATATGGTAAATGTTCTCACTGTTTAAACTGGTTAACAGGTTAATCCTGAACCAAGACTGATTAAGTGTGAAGAGAGGAGATCTTGTTACCCTAAAACTAAGGGCCTGACTGGTTTTATTTTTGGCAAGTCCACCTAAGGATATCTTTTAAACTTGGAAGGATTACTTTTCCTGTTTCTTTTGATTGTCTACTGGCTTTGATTATGGGAAATTGACTCTCTCAGATTGATGACACAATTTTTCTCCTTCCCTTCTTCAAAATTTTACCTTATTTGCATCAAGATTTGAATTTTAAGACCCCAGACTAGACCTATATAAACCCTCCTCCTCCTCGACTGAAAAAAAAAAGCTCTGGATACAAAAAATCCAGAAATACTCTAATACACTGAGCAAAACAAAACAACCTGCATAGTTCTTAGCATCTCTCTCTCTGCTCACTTTGCTTTCTGTGGAGGATTGTTTCTTGCTGCTGATTCTTACATCTTTTGTCTGCATTCCAACCTAGAGGTATTCATCCTCACCCCTGTTTATTTGGTATTTCTGCATCTAGATATGTGTACTATAACCATGCTCTATTAAAATCATTAGTCTGCACACAATGTTCTGGTTCTGGGTAGTACTTATATCTCTGTTTAATATTGAACCCACCTTGCCAGGATATGGTTAGAGAACCTGAGGCCTCACCTCTTTACTGTTTGCTTAATTCTCCTTTGTTGATTTCTTGACATGTTTCTTTGTCTTATCTTTGTTTCTTCCTGAACTATGGGTCTGCATTACCCTCTTTTGAATGACCTGCGCTCTAGGATGCACTAACTGCACTGGTTTATGTCATACCTCTCCTTGGGGTCTGGCTTCCCTTCTCCCTCACCCCCTACTAACCCTATCCCTTGCAGCTATGTTCAATGAGATTAATATCTGAACTGCCTAAACTGGTTCTGGAGACTTTGAAATAAAGGGATTCCTGGTTATTCACACTTTTGAATCTTGAAACTGGTTACTCCTTTGAGAAACAGGGCCCTCTTCCTTTGGCCAATACTCCTTCTCCTTCTCTGTTTCCCCTTAGGAACTTGCCCATAAAGCTTGTATATTTATTAGGAGCCCTGCTTGTACATTTTAAAAACAGGGATACAACAATAGTGTTGTATCAAATAGGCTACCCAGGAGCCATTCTCTCAACTCTCTCCCCTCTGTGTGCATTGCATCATATCTAGGCCTAAACTGAAATGGTTTTGAGCTATTTCTCTTTCGATAACTGATAGCATGATTGAATTTCCACTTATTTTCTGAAAATCTGCACACTTTAAAAGTTTAGAAGCACGATTAATTAATGATATTATCTAAATTTTGGACAAACAGGAGGTTATATGTGTTTTACTTGTCTATTTGAAACTGTTTTTGGAAATTAAGCTTGCCTCCTTTTGCGTAAACAGCCCAGGCCCAAAAACATTTTCAAAAGGGGCCTCTTATATGTTTAAACTGATTTTTAACCTTTACTATCGCCCTTATACGCTAATCTAATAGTGTATAGGGGTGTATAAAGTCCTGGGGGTCATTTATACACTTTTAAAGTATTTTTTCAAGCTACAACTATAATCTAGATCATGTACCTGCATGCCTATATCAATATGTATATACTCTTATGTGCGATAACTCTTATTTGCATCTCCCTTGAGTCACTTGGTCTTCTTACCCGCTTAGAATCTCTGAATAGACTAGTAGACCTTTTAAATTTAACTTTAGACACTTAGGTGACCTAATATGCCTTAGAATTTATTAGGTGGCGACTCCAAGACCTTAACTCAAATGAGTTCACCCAGTCAAATCCGAAACCCGGACTCGCCTCGATTTGAGTCCAAAATCGGGTATGACTACCATCAAAAAATCAAAAACGCAACTATTGATAAGAATTTTTTGGTTATAGGGATCAAGATCATACATGAGTCATCGAAGAGGTGGGGATAACTATAACGCATACTGGACTCAAGTTCCCAAGTATCCTCTTTAGGACAATGATTACGCCATTTCAAACCATCGGAATTTGCTTCAAACGAAGCATCCGGACATCTCTAGCAACTATGGCAACTGGGAACTCCTCATAGGCTACATTCAAATATAGTTGAGTAGGATCTACCTCAATCACTTCTGAAGGATCCCGAATACATTTCCAAAGCATCGATACATGAAACAGTAGATGAACTGGCATAGAAGCTGGCAAATCTAGTTGATAGTCCACCTTACCAATACGTTTCTTGATACGGAAAAGGCCAATGAACTTGGGACTGAGTTTCCCTTTCCTTCCAAATGTCTTTACACCTCGCATCACCAAAACTTTTAAAAATACCATGTCGCCGACCTCGAACTTCAACTCTCGGCTCCTCCCATTCGAATATGAAATCTGCCTTCTCTAAGCGGTCCGCAGATGATCTTGAATAACACGAACGATATCAAGAGTCTGACGAACCATCTCTGAACTCATCACCTCGACATCTTGAGACTCAAACCATCCAATCAGAGAGCGACATTTCAGCCATACAAGGCCTAAAATAGAGCCATCTGAATAGAGGACGGATAGTTATTATTATAAGAAAACTCCGCTAAGGCCAAATGATCATCCCAGTTGCCTCTGAAGTCCAATGCACAAGCTCTTAGAATATCCTCCAAAATCTTAATAACCCGCTCGGACTGACCATCAGTCTGAGGATGGAATGCCGTGCTAAGTTGCAACTGGGACCCCAACTCCCTCTGAAAAGACTGTCAAAACTGGGAAGTAAACTGGGAACCACATTTGAGATAATACATACAGGAGTGCCATGCAGCCTAACCACTTGATCTATGAAAATTTGAGCCAATCTCTCAGCTAAATCAGTAATACAGGGATGACGTAAGCTGATTTAGTCAGTCTGTCCACAATGACATAGACCGAATCATGGCGCCGCAGGGTCTCTGGCTGACCAACCACAAAATTCATAGTGATTTGCTCCATTTTCCACTCGGGAATGGGCAATGCTAGAGCATACCATGCCAGTTTTTGGTGCTCGAACTTAACTTGTTGACACTTCAAGCAACGAGACACATAATCACACACATCCCTCTTCATCCCCTTCAACCAATATAGCTCTCGGAGATCTTGATACATCTTAGCAATGCCATGATGAATAAAATAATGCGAGTTATGAGCCTAGCGGAGCACTGACTGAATCAAATCTCCAACCTCAAGGGCACAGAGTTGGCCATTAAACCTAAGAGTACCATCTGAGCCAAGCTCGAAGGAAGGAACTCCTCCACTTAGGACACGACTACGGAACTCTTGCAAATGAGGATCCTCGAACTGTCTTCCCTTAATCTGGTTGATTAAAGAAGACTGAGCTGTAATACATACCAAAACTCGGCTGGAGTCTGGGCGAAGAAATCTTATATCGGATTCCTTAAGGGACTGTAACTCTCGAGCTAAAGGTTTCATGTCAGCACAAAAAAAAGCCATGATGCCTATAGACTTCTTGCTCAAGGCATCTGCTACAATATTTGCCTTCCATGAATGATAGCGGATGGTGAGATCATAATCTTTTATTAACTCAAGCCGCTTCTACTACCAGCCATTAAGATCCTTCTGAGATAAGAGATATTTCAAGCTCTTGTGATCGGTATAAACCTCACAGGGCTCGCCATAAAGAAAGTGCCTCCAAATCTTCAGAGCGAAGAGCACATCCGCCAACTCTAGATCATGAGTTGGATAATTCTTCTCATTCGGGTTCAGCTGTCTAGAAGCATAAGCAATCGCTCTCCCGTGCTGCATGAGAATACAACCGAGACCCACACGAGATGCACTGTAACAGAATGCAAATCTGCCAGTGCCAGAAGCAAGGGATAACACTAGAGCTGAAGTCAATAAGGCCTTGATTTTCTGGAAGCTCGCCTCACACTCATCCGACCATCGGAATTGAACCGCCTTCTGGGTTAGGCGAGTTAAGGGAGCTGCAATAGTGGAAAAATTCTCCACGAACCTCCGATAATAACCTGCAAGATCAAGAAAGCTGTGAATCTCCATCGCGAGGTAGGACGAGAAAAATTCTGCACTGCCTCAATCTTTTTCTGATCAACCTTGATACCCTCATTAGATACCATGTGACACAAAAATGTCACAGAATCATGCCAGAACTCAATTTCGAGAACTTGGAAAAAAACTTACGATCACTGAGGGTTTGAAGAACCATCCTCATATGATAATCATGTTCCTCGGGATTGCAAGAATAGATAAGGATGTCATCTATAAATACATATATAAAGGAATTGAGGAACGACTTAAACACCCGGTTCATGAGATCAATAAAGGCTGCAGAAGCACTAGTCAGGTGAAAAGACTTAACTAGGAACTCGTAATGGCCTTAACGAGTCCTGAAAGCAGTCTTCGGGATATCTGACTCCTGAATCTTTAGGTGATGATAACCAAATTGCAAATCGATCTTAGAAAAGAATTTTGCACCCTGCAGCTGATCAAACAAATCATCAATACGAGGCAATGAGTACTTGTTATTGATGGTGACCTTATTTAGCTGACGATAATCAATAGACATCCGCATAGGCCCATCCTTCTTTTTCACGAGCAGAACAGGAGCACCCTACAGAGAAATACTCGGCCTAATGAACCCCTTATCAAGCGAAGTCTACAACTGCTCCTTCAACATTGACGGAGCCATGCGATAAGGAGGGATAGAAATAGGCTGATTTCCTGGCACTATATCAATGCCAAACTCGATCTCTCGATCAGGAGGAAGTCCTGTCAAATCATCTGGAAAGACATTAAGGAACTCCCTCACAACAGGAATGGAATCAAGATATGGAATCGCCACAGTGGTATCTCGAACCATTGCAAGATACAGTGAACACCCTTTATCCATGATCCGTTTTTCCTTTACGAAAGAAATAACACGCCCCATGGGTGGAAAATAAGAGGCCTGCACACCACCGATGCTGAACCAGGAAGAAACAACTGAAGAGACTTGGCATGATAATCTAAGGTGGCATGACACGACGCCAACCAATTCATGCCAATAATAACATAAAAATCAACCATATCTAGGATCAAAAGATCTCACAGGGTCACACAACCCCTAAAAATATATACAAGCAAGATAAACTCGATACACAACAATAATGTCTCCAGTAAGAGTATAAACACGGAATAGATCATGGAGACGCATATAATCAACATAAAAACCTGAAGCAAAATAAGAAGAGACATATGAATATGTAGATCTTGGATCCACCAAAGAATATGCATCTCAATCATAAACAAATAGAGTACCTGTAACCAACTAGAGATGCCTCGGCATCTTGCCTAGCTGGAAATGCATATAGCTATCTCTGTGGTTGAGTTGAGCCGCCATTATGAGATCCACCTTTGGAGGAACCACCAAAACCATGCCCACGACATCTATCGAATGGAGGTGCAGCTCGAGCTATCAGAGACCCAGAAAGGACACCCTGAGGCTGCTGCTGCATAGGTGTTGGAGGGCGAGAGAAAGGACGACTACTATCCTGCTAATAAAGATAAGGGCAATCTTTCTTATGATGCCCTTGATCATGCCAGATAAAGCACCCTGGAGCAAATCTACGTTAATCAAACTGAGACTAATCTCGCGGGTGAAACCAAAACTGACCATGAGGAGACACAAACACATTCTGAAAACCATGCACCGGAGGTTGAACTGGCCTAACGGAAGGCCTACTCTGTTGCTAATAACTCCTACCTCTAGATGAGGTTCTATAATGCCCTAAACAACGGGATCTCTTACACTCCTGCTCTAACGCCTTAATCTCCAATTTATGATAAACATTATATCTCCTAGCAGTATCAACAGCGACATCAAATTAGATCCTGACCTCAATCTCACGAGCCATCTACGACCGCAAATAGGTAGAAAGCCCATCAATAAAGTGCTTGAACTTCTCAGAGGGCTCCTATACGAGCTCTGGAGCATACGCATACATCTCAGAGACTAAAATCTCATACTCCGAGGCTGAAAGGTTGCCCTGTCCAATCCTCTCAAACTACCTCCTCTTCTTATCGTACTGACTACGAGGAAGAAACTTCTCCATTATCGGTGGGAGAACTCTCTCCTGGTCAGCTTAGGCCTTACCTAATTGATCGAAGTGCGGTCCACTAAGCTAAAGTTGAACCCTCAAACTAGAAGGTAGTATACTCAACTCCATACAGCTTAAGATACCCAAAGGACTAAGAAATACGATGGCATCGATCAAGAATCACGATGGCATCGATCAAGAATCTCATGGGGCTTCAGCCTATCTGATGTATGACCAGAGAACTTCAGAGGATTAAGTCGGGTAAAATAATGCAGCCTTGTCGGATCATCGACCTAACCTGCTGGCCAGCCTAAACAACTGGAGGCACAACACCCACTGCCTCTAGAATATAACCACCTGGAGCATGAACTGCTGGAATAAGGGCTCCCTGAACCTGAGCACCAATATCTACTGTAGCCTGAGGAGCTGCCTAAGGAATAGGAGCATATACATCAGCCTGAAGAATAGGAGGTCCTTGCCATATCTGCACCGGTAAGAATCTCATAAAAGCATCATAAAGTGCTGGGGGAACGAATAAGCCTTGCTTCCCCTGCCTACCAGGAGTTGGCACTGCCAGAACCTCTACAACTGGATAAACATAATCCACCATCCTTGCAGCCCGGGTAGCTCTACCTTTGCCTCGACCACGTCCAACACTTCCACATCACGAAGCAGCAGTCATAGGGGCTGTAGATGGCTCCTCCACCTCTCGCTGTGTAGTCGCACGTACTCGCCATTTACTACAAAAGAGTTAAAATATTTTAACTTCAGATAAAAAGACTCAGAAATTATTCTCAATCAAGAAAAGTTGCCAAGATACTTGAAAAAATTGAAGATTACACCGGAATCCATCTCAGAGAAAAAGAAAAAAAGAAAGAAAACTGTTTAAATGCACCATAACCTCACGAAGATAGGTAGGGATGTCTCCACTCGATCACCGAGACTCTATTAGACACTGTCATGATCTGCAAAGACTCTCAACAGAGGTCCGATACCAACTAACACGATTCGAATTCTCAGGTAGGTCATGCAGCCACCCGACAACCTCCCCTAAACCTGTCGGACGAACCCTATTGATCGAACCGATATAAATGGCGCAAAATTACTTTGAAAACAAAATGAACCTAACCTTAACAACACAAGATAACTTTCAAGTATATATATATATATATATATATATATATATATACACACACACACACACACACATACAAGTTGTCTCAATTATACAGCTAACTACCCAAAATATACAGGTTTAAAGGTTTCCTAATCCGATATCTAAGAAGTCCAAAAGATATACACATATCTCGAAGAAGAAAAAATATGATAAACTATACTATACCTACAGCTGGAGGCCTTAATGAACAAGATGGCTCACTGTGGACAGCTAAGAACATAATGCTCCTCAATCACGACGCGGTTGATTGGGTCCTGGGGTGGAATCTGTATTAACGAAAAGACAAAACTAGAAAAAAAGAAGAAGTGAGTCTTAAGGAGTCAATAAGCGAGAAATAACTAATAACCTGAAAGGATAGGTACACTAGTCAGGGGAAAACAGAATCATAGTAGCCAATCAACTAAGTAAATCACAAATAAATAATGCAACAAGTCCATACAATTCACAAAACACACATAAAGATATGTAATGAATGAATTATGATGTAATGGGGTCATATGTGCCCATTATCCCATCCCAAAGAGGAATACTCTTGCATTCGAGGTCATACAATCTAATAACAGAGCGGAGCAGAAAACTTCTACTCCTGGGGCGTAATACTCTTGCACGTGTTAAAATATAAAGCTGAGGTGAAATAATTCTACATTCAGTATATGACATAGCAATCCATATCCAGAAAATATAACATATGAATGTATTTCAAGGTTGCGGCACAGTAAGTACGTTATGTCGGCAGTTATTCACATAAAAACGTGTGAATCAAATATCCATAAGGCCAAAGGCCGTTAAAGAAATGGATATAATCTCTTACCTCAACCCGTGAGTCAGAATAGCTACTGAATAACTTCCTTTCCTTTTCGATGCCTCTCAATATAATCTTTTTCTGAGCCAAAGAAATATATATGCACTTATAAGTGCCCGAAAAAGTAGTATCTAACCTTTATACAGAAGAGAAGGAAAATTATCAATATACTCTTTGGTCGGGCTTAGACGGAAGCCCATAAAATATACATTTCTGGACTCTTCATAGGCTCGCGAGTCCAATGGTATCAGTAGTTTCATATTTTAAATTCATATACCCATTCAATTCCATAAAGTACTAATGTTGATAATGAAACCATGATTTAAGAGAAACTCAACAAATTCAATATCTAAATCTAATAAATTAAAAAATTTGGCTTCAAGAAATATAACCCAGTACAAGAAGAGATTGAATACGAATTTAAGATAGTGCTAATTACACAAGTTCAAGCACTTCCGAGATGCATATATGAGCAACAGCTTCTAAATCCAATTTTTTTATACTAAATGCTTCATTACCAATCATTGGCATAATGATTATGCCTCTTAATCATTGATACAATCACTTTTCTTCCTCATTAAAATATTATTCAAACAGAGTATCTTAAATACTCATATAAGGATGCACTATGATGCTCAAGTGCTTTTATTAGTACTTGAATCTCTTGAAATTGCAAGATTCTTTATATGTTGCTATTTTGAGCCGACACTAAGCAGTGCAAGGAAACCCTTGATAAAAAAAATTTAATTGCATCAAAATACTTTTCCTATGTAAAAACCTAATAGTAGCTTAATATATATATATATATATATATATATATATATATATATATATATATATATATATATATATATATATATATATATATATATATATATATAATATATTAGGTATGGTCTTGGCCTATAATATATTTGGCTAGAAACCATTTAATGTTTCTTAACCTTTTAAAATTTACAAATAATTAATACTTACTCTTAATTTTTAGGACTTTAGCGGAAACAATTCGAACAACCTCAGAAGTTACTTCCGAAAGTTCAGATAGGTCACAAATGACCATACGAACCTAACAAAACTTTCAAATTTCATATTGGAGTTCATTTGTCCAAATCGAGCTCGAAAACCTTTTAAGACTTATCGACAACAGAAATTGAAACCTTCTCCCAAGACCTATAAACAAGGTCTGATTCAATTCAAACTCCACAGACAGGTCATAATAAACCTTACGGAGCTTTTAATATTATCAGTACATCAATCGGAGTCCTAACTGTTGTAACGACTAACCGAGATCGTTTCAGTTTGTGGTGATTTTGAGCTTCGTAAGGTCCTGTTCATACCCAAAAGGCAGCACCAGTTGAAGCTAGTGGCCTTCTGGAAAAAGTGAATATGAAAGTGCGCCATTGCTTGCGTTATAGCACTGTGGCTGCAGCTGCCCAGCATGAAGGCTCAAGCTGGCACACGACCGCGATGGCCTAGCTCACAATCGCGCCTGCCCGCGCGCGAGGGTGTGGATCCAGAGGATAAAAAGGGCCCTTGGTTGGCTAGTTTCAATCTTAAGAAAATTCCATCAGTTGGAGGTCAGTTTAGATCAAATTTAAGGTACCAATTTATCTGATATTATCAGGTAATGATTCTTTTTCTGATTTGTATGGTGTGTATTGCATACGGAGTGGGTGTATAAATGGTGTGTGTGTTTATAGTGGTCTGTAGGTGATGGTTTTCAGGTGGGTGTTGTACTCTGGTGTTGCTGCTGGTTGTACTGATTTTTCTGCTGGTTTTCAGTTTGTGAACGCGAATCCCTTTTTCTGATTTGTATGGTGTGTATTGCATACGGAGTGGGTGTATAAATGGTGTGTGTGTTTATAGTGGTCTGTAGGTGATGGTTTTCAGGTGGGTGTTGTACTCTGGTGTTGCTGCTGGTTGTACTGTGCGTGTATCTGTTGGTTTTTATTTGATTTTGTGTGGGTCTGTGTGTATGTATTTTGCGTGGAAAAAGAAGAGGGCGAGTCTGTGGCATGATATATGTGTGTATGGTGTATGTATGTGTGGATGGGTATTTTGAATGGTGTTGGTGTGCTTTTAGTATCCCATTTCTCTGTGTGTGTTAAAATTGGTCCCGATGGATGGGGTGTGTGTAATGCCCTATTCTTGTTTGGTGTATTGTATGGTTTTTGGAGAAAATTGGAGTAGGGAAGGAGACAAAGGATTGGAGGACTGTTGTGTACTGTGAATTTTTGAAGGTGAGTGAAGGAGAGGGGTCAGCGTGAGGTCCGCCGATCACTGATGGAGAAGTGTGTAGTGTCCTTGTACTGATGTAGTATATGTAATTAAGGATTGGGGAATAGTTGTTAGGGAAATTGGGGAAGTAATTTAGGGATATTAAAAAAGATTAGGAGAGGATTAGGAAGGAATTTTAGGGATTTAGTTAAAAAAGATGACAAAAAATCAAGGAAAAGATTTGAGAAATATTCCTTTCAAAATTCAAATAGTAGGATGTATTTGGTTAACAATTTGGTCTAGGTTCAAAGTAGAAATGTAATTAAATAGAAAAAGTGAATAAAGATGAATATAAGCAAATAAAGAATTTTAGTGGGAATTTTGAAATATTGAGGATTTAATAAAAAGAAATTTTGGACATTTTCTTTTTAATTTGCCAATATTCAACTTAAAGGTGCAACAATGAAATATAGATATACATACGTATAAAATGCACAAATAATCATTAAATAAACTAAAATAAAATTATTTAAATATAGATAATCACAGATAATTACTAATTTGCACAAATGATCGAAAATCGATACAAATTTGACATGTAGCAATTATGTGATATAACCACGAATATTATAAATATACTAAATTGCACAAATAATCACAGTTTTGACAAATAACCTAAATGATGTAAAATTACGTTATATAGTCATATTTAGGTATGTAATATATAAGTAGCGGATAACACACGTAAATGCATGATTTTTAATGCACGTTTTGCACAAATAGTCAAAGTGCACCCTTAAGTTAAATTATAGCTAATTTTAGAAAAAAGATGGACAAAATTGGATGTCAACATGTACCAGCAAGACTACAATTTTAATAATGCCAGCCAAGAGGAGCGGCATGTCTGTAAAATAAGAGAACACATGAGGAAATTTATAAGAAGAATCAAACGTAGTTACTTGGAGAGCTTATCACATGCTTTTATTACTAGATAGTTTTTATTTCTTTGTAAAGCACATTGTAAATTTATTATATTGGTCTCAATTGCTGGTATTAGTATTTAATTATGCTCATTCCAGTGAGCTTTATGTAATAGATAGACATGTAGCTACTATTTTACTAGCTAGGTTCTATTTACTTTGTGCAAGTTCATAATTTGTACACATTGTAATGACTTTATTCATGTTGTTTTTATTAATAAATTAGCCACTAAGCTAACAACTTAGTGATTGTTGGCTAAAAAAAATAGAAACCATAATTCTAGGCAAGAAGAACAGGATTGGAACTGTTAGAACAAACTCTTCCCAAGCTTTGATACCAGCTGATGCAAGCAGAATTAGAAACAAAAGGGAAAAGACAGGAACAACACAGAAATTCAAACTTATTAATTACCTCTTGAATGGAGTCGAAAAAGCACCTATGCTATGCAAAAATCCTCAAGAGAACCTGTCTCTTGCAAATTGAATGATCAAGATAAGGAAGAAGTTCAATTGAATTCACTAAAAGAACAAGTTCCATAGCGTTTGCTATTGAGAGCAAAGAAATGCTGTATTTTTCATAAGGTCTGAACTAATGAAATAGAAGACTAAGTATTGGCTTATATAGAGGTCAGCCCACATGCCTATATTGTCAATGTAAAAGCCCCAGAGTGGCTAAATGTAAATTTACCAAGCAGGGCTGAAAAAGTGCAATCATTTAAATAAGGACTGTCTATGCAAACTAATAATAAAGAGCTCGTTGAGTTTCTCACTGAGACCACCAATAATCTGCCTGCCTTTATAAAGCTTCAACGCCCCAAATGCTAGCTCTCTAGCTCGCTTGTTGAGAGCATGAACTTGCTGCCCGAAAGAAGCAAACTTCTCCATGCCCAAAAATCTTTCCCCCTAGCTCGTTGAGCTCTCTAAGGCTCGGCCTCAACCTCAAAGCATCGTCCCCCTGCTTGCTAACTTGCTCTTTGATCCTTCTAACAAGCTCCCCGCTCCTCCAAAGCTCACGAACACATCTTGTCTCAGTTTGGACTTCATCACCACAGCCTTGTAATGCTTTGATATGTTATGTTTTTTGGTGATGGACTGCTATGTCAAATACTGACTGCAGGAGTATTCTGCCTCAGCTTTTATATTTATTAGGTCCAGGAGTATTCCACCCCAAGAGTAGGAGTATTCTGCTCCACTTGATTATTAGATTGTATTTCGTCGAATGCAAGAGTATTCCTCTTCGGGACGGGATAACGGGCACATGTGACCCTATTACATCATAATACATTCATTATTTTTTTCATGTGTGTTTTGTGAACTGTATGGACTTGTTGGATTATTTATTTGTGATTTACTTAGTTGATTGGCTTCTATGATTCTATTTTCTCCTTACTAGTGTACTATCCTTTAAAGTCATTAGTTATTCCACGCTTATTGAGTCCTTATGACTCACTTCTTCTTTGTCGCTAGTTGTGTCTTTTCATTTCAGCATACTCATCTTTAGGATCCAACCAACGGCGTCGTGATTGAAGAGCATTTATTCCCAACTGTCCACACTGAGCCATCTTGTTCATTGAGGCCACCAGCTGTAGATATTATGGTTTATCTTATTTTTTCTCCTTCGAGAGATTTGTATATCTTTTGGACTTCTTAGATGTCGGATCTGGAAACCTCAAGACCTTTATATTTTTGGTTGTTAGCTGTATAATTCAGACAACTTGTATATATGTCTATTCTTGGAAGTTATCTTATGTTGTTAAGGTTAGGTTTATTTTGTTTTCAAAGTAATTTTGCGACATTTATATCGATTCCATCAATAGGGTTTGTCCGACAGGTCTAGGGGAGGTAGTCAGGTGCCCATAAGGCTTAGCAGAAAATTCAGGCCGTGTCAAAAACTTAGTACACAACTTATACAATACATATATGACCTACTCATGAAGATGAATCTTGAGTAAGATCCCTAAATCCCAAAAAGAGGGTCCAACATAAAGAGGTTAAGTTTCAATTCTCAAAACATTAGTAAAACTATCCAAAGGATTTTGGATTTCACTTCCGAAAGTTTACACAAGTCACAAATGTCCATAAGAACCTATCAATACTTTTAATTTTTCAATAAGAGCCCATTTACTCAATTCAAGCTCGAAATCCAAAATTTAGCTTTATCGAAACTGGAAAAAATGAAAATATTTTCCAAGAACTACCAGACAAAGTTTGATTCAGTTAAAACTTTACAAACATGTTCTAACGGACCTTACAGAGCTTTTAAGATAGCTGGCTCATCAATCGGAGTCCTAACACCCGAAATGACTAACCAAGGTCGTTATAATTTTTCTGCAAGAAATCCATAAAAGGATAAAAACTACGACAAGATATAAAAACTAGGCTATTTATAGAAAGATGATGCTTCTAGAAAACTACAGTAGTTCGTTACAGTCGTAAAACTGAAAATTGCAAGATAATCGACTATTTATGCGACTTCGGAATGGTAAAACGAGACTATTTTTGCACAGGCTAAAATTGCAAGTTTTTCGAAAATCCAGACTATTTTTCCAAAGTTGGAATTCTAGAAGTTTTGACCTTTAGCCTAATAGACATGAAACTTGTGGATTTTGGCTTGTCTAATTTGGAGGTTTAGTATGATTTGGAAATTGTTTAGTTTAACTTTAGTTGCATGTGTTTGAATATGTTTATCACATGCCCCTTTTTGTTTGACATAGAGGTCTAGATTCTGGGCATATAGGACTTAGGGGTCTCGATACTTAAATAGTAGTCCCAACGCCTCTAGGATTTTATGTTGGGGACGCTAGTGAAGCCTTAGGACGCAAAAAAATAGCGATGAGCTTTAGATAAAATACTTAAAGAGGAGATGTGGGTTAATTGTAACTAAGCCCTACAGAGACGATAATGTAGAGTCGGGAACTGATCCGAACAAGAAAACAAATTTAGGGTTTTAATTAATTTTGTTCGTTCGCGAACTTAAAGGTTATTTGCAAACTTAAGGCTATAAGTGTATTTCTTTTTTTTAAATTGAGATTTTTTTGGAAAACATTAAGCTTGTTAATTTTTTTATAAATTATGATGTCTTTTATTACTGAATGCTGATTTTGCAGAAGTGTCCTGATTTGAGGTGTCCATTTTAGAATGTAGCCACCTTTGAAGGTTTAATTGTCTTTAGGCTTAAAATGCATATTTGACCTTGAAATCGAAAAAAATTTTAGAATCTGTCCTCCTTTTGTTTAATTTAATATTTTTGCACACCATAACCTTTATTGCATGTCTTATTTATGTTTTGTCATTCATTTAGTTTAACTGTACACTTTTGAATTCTAAATTTCAAATCAGGCATGGAACCACCTTTGGTGGATTTTGGAAGGTGCCTAACACATTCTTCATGAGGTACTAGAACTTCTTACCTTAGAATCTCATGCTTAGTAGACCTATCTGGCATTACTTAGCGATTTAGACACTAATTAGCTGAGCTAATACGCATGCTTGGATAAAGTTGTTAGGTGGAAATACCCAAAACCCAACTCCAACGCGTTACACTTGTCAAGCCCGACCTTCGAACCTAACAACTCAATAAAGGGGAGCGACCACATAGCGACTATTGGGGTAGAATGTTCTGACCACAATGGATTTGAATTTGAGATATTTATATATTTTTGCATTTATTATTATTATTTTATTATTATTGTTGTTGTTGTTGTTGTTGTTGTTGTCGTCGTCGTCGTCGTTGTTGTTCTTGTTGTTATTGTTATTATTATTATTAATAATATTATAATTATTATTTCAAACTAACTTTCTTCTTCTTCTTTTTTTCGTTATTTCTTTTCTCTTATTTTGAATAATATCTTTATTTATTTTATTTAATATTGCTCTATTTGTGCACTTCTAACATTCTCATATTTCATCCACTTTGAAAAAATTAAAAAATGAGCATTACGTCGACACGAGATTTCTCGGTCGCCGCTCCTTATATTTATTATAGAAGAACCTTTGGGATAGAGTCATTCAGTGGTGTAGGTGACATCCCCGGAACTTTTCTTTTTTAAGTTGTCCGCTTACCCCCACCTAAAACAACTCTGTTAGGAGCATGCATCATTCTTCATGCATTTTTTCGCCGCTCTTTGAAAAATCCAACTTGCGTGAGTAAAAAATTGGGACAGGACTATTACGTGGAACCCACGACTATCTCTCTTTCCTCAAAATTTACACCTAAGGAAAAGGTTTTTTAAAATTAGCCAACTAGCGAAGCAGCTGGCAGTTCGCGTTCTTTCAACTTTCAAGTTATTCGCTTTAAAGAAAATTCTGGTCTAGATATCCCAAAATCTTAGTGGAGACGTTAGGGAACATGCATCATACCATTAGTCGGCTTACTGCCAAGTCGAATAGGCCAACTTGTTTAAACAATTCGAACAGGTTTTTCGACCCCCAAAGAGCATTGAGCATGATTATTTGCATCACTTAAAGGATCAAACGTGTCTAATGTGAACAATTCAAAAGAGCAAAAGGTAACCGAAGAGGCATTAAAGGCCCAAATTGGAGTAAAGACCGTCGTTCCATTGGAGGGTTAAAGGAATTACATATAACACATGTTTATCCTTTAAGCATTATATAAAACTAGCAAGACTTAACATCCTTGGTATGTTGAAAGTCCATTTGCAACCTTGTTCAAAGTGTTAAAAGGGTTATCAAACTGAAAGGACACATTTTCTGTGCTGCATTATTTTTAGAAAAAAGCTTGTGCAAAATTATGATCATTTGCGTTCGATTGAGCAAAATTTTAGGCATTTTCTTCCCTTTTTCTCCTTTCATTCCCCTTTTATAAATGTCATGGCCAAAAAAGCATTCTACATTGGTGCAGGAAGCTATGCAGAGATCAAAAAGATCGAGTCGAAATGATTTAGGAAAATTTGATTTCAGTAATGGAGCACAGCATACATTGAAAGAGATGATAGAAGCAGCAATGCACTTTTGGGATACAGACCAAGCGGTATTTAACTTTGGAGGGGTGGAATTGACACTGTTGCTGGAAGAAATAGGTAGATTGACTCAATTACCATTTGACGATTATGTAATGCTGATGTCTAAAAACATTGCACTCGAGGAGTTCTTCGAAATGGTAGGACTCAAGCCCAAACTATTCATAGATAGTCTGAGGCAGTAATGAATTTAGTTGACTTCAGTCTACATTAAGTTTGGGTATGAAGAAGCATTTCAAGTATTTCAAGATGACTTCAGCATTGATAAAGCAAGTTGCCAAGATCAAAAGGTACTCACTTTCGTCTCCATTTTTTTTGGAACGACTATTTTTCCAGAACACAAAGGCAAGGTTGAAGTTAGCATTGCATCAATTTCCAATGCCCTACTCAAGAATCTCAACAACAAGAAGCAATGACACTCAGACAAGCAGGAAGAAAATGGATTGCACCCCAAAGTGCAGAATACCATTCAAAGACAAGATATTGGAACTTTGAAAAGCAATGCGCCGACTGAAACTTGAGACCATGGAACTTGACAGATTCGATGCAGGCTATGACGAAGAATACCCAGATTGGTTTTGAAAGGACATCGCACGAGCAGTTGAACCAAGAGCTACAACTTAAAGGAAAAGATATGATAAAGAGATAGAATCTGAGTGCAAGAAGCTACGCAAACAAGTATACATGGTACGAGAAAAAATTCAGCAAAGAAAGAACAAAGACAAAGACAAATGGCATAATATGGAAGAATTACTGGCGAAGCGTATAAGGTTTGTAGCTATATGGGATAGCGAATGAACGAACCATGTGGTTGACAAAGGAATAGCAGAGAAATGAAACAAGGCTTGGGAAATACTGGGAAATATTGAAAAATCTCATATTCGACATATCACGACTCTTAACTGATGCAGACAATATCATTTTTCAAAAAGACTCAACAGAGGCATGCTCATATGAGGAAAACTCACTTGAAGAATAAGAAGATGAATCTTTTAAGGATGGATCAGTTTGAGCGAATATTTATTTAGCCATGATCTAGTCCTCTAGCAATATTAATTTATTTCATACTCCCTTTCGTTATTTCAATATTCGTACGTGTAATAAAAGCCAAGGGTCTGCCAATTAAAATTTTCTTTTAGAATAATTCCGCTTTCCCACAAGCAATGAAATGATACAGCTGGCAGAAATACTTTCATAAGAAAAGATTCCTTTGCATATTAGGTCATCCTCACTATGTGTGTATGATATGTTTGTGATTGTCTTTTACATTGCGCTAACTTGTTTTACTTTGAATGTTCACTGTTATTTATGCCCGATCCCAAAGTTGACTTGTGCACAGGATGGAACACGTATTTTTACTTCACCAGATCAAAAGACTGTTGACACCCAATTTTGTCCCTCCTTTTTCCATAATGGGCCATATTTTAATTTAAAGGTGCAATTTGATTATTTGTACATAATTTGCATTAGAAGGCATGTATTTACGTATGTTATCCGCTAGTTATATATTATATACTTAAATATAGCTATATTACGTAATTTTGCATCACCTAGGCTATTTGTGAAAGACGGACTGTTTGTGTAATTTTGTGCATTTATAGCATTTATTAATTATTTGTAACTATTTATACTTAATTAATTTAAAGTTTCTTTATCTGTGCAATTTGATTTTATTTGTCATATATATATATATATATATATATATATATATATATATATATATATATATTAATTATTTTGCACCTTTTAATTTAATATTGGTTCAATTTTTATTTAAACATTACCAATTTCATTTCATAATTTAAAGTTTTATTATATTCATTTTGAACCTAGACTAAATTCTAACCAAATACATCCCTTGTCCTAAAACTAGTCCAAATTCATCCCCCAAATCCTCATTCTAAATCCCTCCCCAAAATTATCTCCTAATAATCCCTACAATTATTCTCCTAAATCCCCTAATTTTCTCTTCCAAAATCCTATAAACACTTACACACACTACACTACTCCACTCACTCGGCAGACCCCACGGACCCCACTCTCCTTCATCTTCTCCACTGACAAATACAACACCACACTCGGAGTACATACTCCTCACCCCCTCACATTCTTTCCAGTATACCCCACATACACAAACACAACATATATCATCAACCCACACACGGGACAATCCGGGTCTTCTCCTTCATACAAACATCAGTACACAATGCTCATCCCACAAAATCAGAAACAGAGTACAAAATCCACACATACACACACCCCCACTTCGTTTCTCCTCCGTTGCAGATTCGTTCTCACCATTATACATACACACAAATGAATTCAGAAACATCCACCCACTAAAACAATGATTTCAAAAATAGGGGAAACGAATAGAGCCTTAGATCGAAACAGAGGAAGTGGAGGGTCACAGATTAGAAAAAGGGTCATCGGAGAGAAGGCAGGGAACCACCACCACCGGAGAGTCAGATCGGGACCTAATCGATGATGGGTTTGGGATTATTGCCTTCAAACACTCTGAACTTAGCACGAAATTGTAATCGAGAGGAGACTGGGGTGGCAGCGACGCCGTTAGGCAGTCGCTCCTCCACCTCCCACCTGTTTGCTCCGTCGCTGTATTGTTGATAGTTGCTTCGTTGACCGGCGTTATGGAGTTGACTCGGTCCTTGGCTTTTTAGTTCTGGATCTGTGATGTTCCTTCGTGTTGATATATCATTGTGTTATTGATTGGTGCCTATGTTATTTAATTGAAATGCTATTGACATTTTTACGCAGGTCCCCAAACGCTACATCACTGATTCTGTATAATGTTCGCACACGCCAATGAAAAAATATATTTATATATATATATTGAGGCCTCGGGACTGATTTGAACACGATACTACACTTAGGCCGATGACAATTTGGAGGCCTAATACACGTCCCGTCCCACACAAATGCCCCTACGATTTTTGCCCCTACGAAAAACAAATAGGCTATGACGATGTATATCATTTTGCAAAGTAAGCGATAGCGGAGTAGTGGGATCGAAAGTGCTTGGCATGGCAACACGGCTAGTTCCGTGTTTGCAGCCGTACTGACATCCCTAACCTCTTCTTGACGCAATACATATTCTGAGCCTAAACTTTCAAAAACTCTCCTTTTTCCTTTTGTTTTCCTTTATTACTATTATTATTACTATTATTACTACTTTCATTGCTACTAACATTTCATTGCTATTATTTTTAAATCTTATTATTATTATTATTACTTTCTTATTATTATTATTACCATTATTATTACTGCTACTATTATTACTTAATTCTATTTTTTATTTTTTGCTTTATTTCATTGATTGTAATACTAACTTCATTTTTATGCTTTTTTGCAAGGTACATTCCTACAAAAATGAAGTTCACGGCAAATGTTGAATATTTATTTATTTATGCAATTATTTGTATTTAAATTATATAGCAGAAATTATTTTATTTATTCTTAGTTTATTATTGAATCCCAATTATTAGTCCGGTCGGTAACCACATTTGGTGGAACCCGAGAGGTGCCTAACCCCTTCCTCTCGAGTTAACTTGATCCTCTTACCTAGAAATTCTGGTTTGTAGACTAAGTCTCAAGGTTAATTGTAAAATTGGCTAGAAATAAAAGAGGTGCCCTAATACGCCTAGTTAAAAAATATGTTAGGTGGCGACTCCAAGTCTTTACCCGCGAGTCCCAATACGTCGAGCCAATTTCGAACCCTTAGGGGGTTCGGGGAAAAACGGGCGTCGACAGAATGGCGACTCCGCTGGGGAAATCAAGGTTCAAACCATAACGGACTTTTAATTGGGATTCTTTGCATGTATTTTCTTATTTTCGTTATTTCTCAAAACTAATATTTCTTTCTTTTCCTTTTGCAGGTATGAAGTTTAGTATTCTATTTTATTTGCGTTTTATTAATTATTTGTAATTGTTATTTCGTTTATATTTCCTCCACTCCGGGAATTCTTTTTACACTTGCACACACATTAAACGGTTACGTGGATCTCACGGCCGTTTCACTCTCAAAAAACCCTTTAGGGGGAACTGTTGGGGTAAGTTGGTCCGTGGTACAACCAACAACTCCAAACGTTCCCACCCCTTGGTTGTCCGCCTAGGGGAACCATGTTCTTGTCTAGTAAACCCACTCTTGGAAGGTTCTTACAAAGCGTCCAACACTTCTACTATTTTCTAATCTTTCATAAATTTTGCAAAATCTTTTTCTTTTATACAATTTCACTTCATAATTCTTTTTGTCTAGTTTCCATGATCCTATTTTTTTTAAAACTAACTTGTTTGTTTCGTTTTCTCTTTTTACTCATTTTTCAAAATCATTTTTGAAATGCTTCAATATGTGCATCCTTTCTATAAAATTGATAAATCTTTTTTTAAAAAAAAAAAAAAAAAAAAAAATTCACTTGATTTAATTCTTTTTTCATTTTAATATTGTCTAGTTTCTATTAACTCTATTTTTCAAAACTAATGTGTGTTCGTTTTGTTATCCCTTTTAAAACTTATTTTGTAAAATATCAATATGTGCATTTTTTCTTTTTTCGTGATTTTTAATATTGTCTAGTTTATATTAATCATATCTTTTGAAACTAACGCATTTGTTCTGTTCTTATCTTTCTAAAATCATTTTACGAAATACTTCAATATGTGTGCATCATTTTACAAGACATATGCATTTCTTTCAAAACTTGTGCATTTTTTTTAAAAATTGTACATATCATGCATACCTTCCGCCGCTCCTGGCAAGTTTCTAAATCGTGCGTTGGTTACGACCACCTCTTCCCTCGCAAAAATCTCCTTTTAGGGAGGAACAACTTGGAACCTATTTGGCCCGAGACGTTCCCACTCCTGAGTTGTCCGCTTAGAAGGATAATAAAACTCGATCTAGCCAACTTCATTCTTTAGTAGCAATGCTAGGAATCATGCATCATGACATATCATTAGTCGACTTGTTCTCAAGTCTAATAGGCCAACTTGTTCAAATAATCTGAACGGGTTTTTGGCCTTAAAAAGTGTTAAACATGATTTATTGTCATATACTTAAAGGATTGAACGTGCAAATGTAGACCATTTATGGGAATTATTCTGCATTCAATGCCATTCAAAGGTACAAATAGTAACCCAAGAGGCATCAAAGCCGAAACTGAATTAGAAACGACCGTTTCTTCCTAAGCGGTTGGAATTATTCTGCATTCAATGCTATTCAAACGCACAAAGGGTAACCGAAAAGGCATTAAAGGCCCAATATGAAGCAGAATTGACCGTTTGATAGACGGGATGACACATAATGTGCATTTATCCTTTAGGCATTATATAAAGACTTGCCATCCGTGGTTTGTTAAAAGTCCATTAGCAATTTCCTTCTAAAGTGTCTAAAGGGTTCTCAATCTATAACGACACTTCTCTTCATATTTCATACTGCATCATTTTCAAAAGCTCGTGCCATACGTTAATCGTTTGCTTACAACCAAAATTTAGGCATATTCCTTCCTTTTCTTCTCCTTCCTTCACCTTTTCCAAAAGATCATGGCCACTAGAACATTTGACATGGTTGCTGAAGTCCCCCAGTTGCTAAGAGATTGGTGGAGAAACTTAAGCATAGATCAACAAGACCGAGTTAAAGTAGTATTGGGGAACCTGATTTCACTAATGGAGCACACGGCAATAAAAGGGATAGTAGAAGCAGCAGTACACTATTGGGATGCGGACCGGGCAATTTTTCACTTTGGGAGCGTAGAGTTGACACCATTACTGGAAGAAATAGGTGGGTTAACCCAATTACCATTTGAAAGTGAAGAAGTCTTGATGCCTAAGAACATTGCACCCGAGGAGTTCTTCGAAATGGTAGGGTTTAAGCCCGAGTTATGCACAGACAATATAAGGCAGTCGGGAATTTCTCTGACTTCCCTCTACATCAAATTTGGGTATGAAGAAGCATTTCAGGAATCGGAAGGCTATTTCAACATTGACCAGGCAGATTGGCAAGAGCGAAGGGTACTTGCTTTTGTCACCAGCTTTTTAGGGATCGTCGTCTTTCCACAGCACAAAGGACGAGTTGATGTTTGCATGGTCTCAATTGTTGATACCTTACTCAAAGACATTAACAAGACATACACTTTGGTACCGATGATTGTTGCAGAGATGTACCGAGCTTTAGAGAGATGCAAGAAGGGAGCTGTTTTCTTTGAAGGTTGCAATCTGCTTTTACAAATTTGCTTGATGGAGCATTTGCACAAGAAGAACTTCACAGACCAAGGCTTCCACTCCATACCAAGAGAAAACTACATCTTGACTCATACCGTCCGCATGGACACTGCTCTTGAAAAGTGGGACCGGCCAACAACAATCGAAGGCTGGCACCACAAACTATCTCAATGACATCTGAAAACATACAATGGATGTTTGATTACTTTCCTGGCACAACAGCAATCACACGATCCGAAAGAGACTCATTTCTCATCTTAGTGGGCTTTAGAGGAGTTTACCCATACACTCCTTTGAGGGCACTTAGACAAGCGGGGAGAAAGCAGATTGTACCCCAAATTGCGGACATCAGAAGTTTCAAAGCTGATATTTTCGGAGGAGTGGTACCATTCAAAGATAGGATAATAGAACTTTGGAAAGAAAGGCAACGAATGGGAATCGAGACTATTGGACGAGACAGGTTTGACGCAGGCTATGATGAAGATTATCCAGACTGGCTAAGGAAAGACATAGCAAAGGCAGTTCAACCAAAAGCAACAAGAAAAAGGAAAAGAAGTGCTGATGAATTAGAATCTGAATGCAAGAGGCTACACAAACAACTAGCAAAGGCACGAGAGAAAATAGTGAAGAAGCAAAGTTTGGTCGAAGCAAAGAACAAAGAAAAAGACAAATGGCGCAATAAGGCAGAACTCCTGACAAAACGCGTAGAGTCTATCGGTGTATGGGCTAGCGAAGGAATGGACTCTGTGGCTGATAAAGGAATAGAGGAGAAAGGAAGGAAGGCTTGGGAAATGTTGAAAAACTTCACCTTCGATATATCCCGGCTCCTAACCAATGCAGACAATATCATCTTCCAAGGAGACTCGTCAGGGGCAAGTTCGTCTAGCGAAGATTCATCTGAAGAGGAAGAAGATGAATCTTCTGAGAATAGATCAACATGAAGAATGCTCGCTCAGGCCATGATCTGATTTTCTAGCAATATTTAGTTTTTCCTTCCCTTACGTTGTTTAAATATCAACCATTGTAATAAAGACCAATGCAATATTCTCTTTTAGACTCCGTATTTTGCAGCAAACGAAATGACGCATGTGGCACAAAGCGATTTCTCAAATTCATCGTGCGTAAAACGATCCTTTACATTATAGGATGCATTTCCTTTTTTTTATGTGTGTGCGCATTGCATGAACTTGTGTGTTACTCTAGATCTCCAAAGGAATCTCTTCCCAAATCCTATCTCCTCCTTGGGCAGGCATCTCATCTCCCTACTCTACACCCAAATTCTGATATCTAAAATATTTCACATGTCCAAACTATCTCTAACTCACTACCCAACTCAAAACCTATTATCCAAAGGTTGGGTTAAGTCGAATACCAAGGCAAAAGATATTCTCTGTCGCACAACACAGTCTATTCCTTACACAACATCTTTACCACTCTACAATAACACCAACTCCTCATCTCCCGTTTGAACAAGCATCAGTCGTTTGATCAAAATTCCTGACTTGATTGCTACATAAAGCACTTAGACAATCTCTTGTGATACATATGCATTCTATCACAACCTCCAAATTCAAGCGCTATTTCATCATCTGCGGTCTAGGCATTCTCTTAAGCTTGCGTGTCATTTTTGCTTCAAGTCTTTGCTAATGTGCCCACACAGTTTTGTACATTTCGCCGCTCTGTTACGGTTGCGTTGTACTTGAACACCGAAGTTGGTCAAGAATTTGCATATAGAAAGCCGAAACGGCAAGCCAAACTGAAAACATTTTCTCCCGTAATATAGCCCTTCGAAACCACCAGCATATAACAGCAAGAGCGTACAACCTGCATTACACGAGAGTCACAACGAGGAAATCATATTCCTATACGACCGAGCTCATAACCTCACACTACACCCAATTCACATAATAAACAACCTCCCATCGGCAAGAGTTTCAACGACAATTTTAGCAAGCTCAACATACAAGACCCCGCACCTTTACTCCTTACCCCAATCAAAAGATATTGCACCCAACATACAAACGACCCCATAGATACCCATTTCTCAATTCGATTCCAACATGATCTACACTCGTCGTCCATACATTTAATACTACGACACCGCAAAGACATCCAATACTAGGACACAAAGTTCCGAGTCTGGTTGACCCAAAGCAAAACAGTGGTACAACAAAAAACCAACAAGGGAAAATTGCAACTCCCAAACCACAAAAAAACCTTTGCACAAACTGATTCATCAATTTGGCTCCATGACCTTCGAAAGCACAAAACATGAAGACACCTCGTCACAACCTAAGACAAATACAATTTTGGACAATCTCCAAATCCGGCAAGATCCAAATATCAAACCTCAATCTAAGTATGCAAATATCTACATACTCATAGTCATCAACACACCCAATCGTCACACTAAAGGACGAGTGCAGATTTCTAGCCAATACATTTGGTGTTCAGTACCATACAACCACCTTTTCTCGGTGATATGTCACGAACAATTAACTGGGGCAGAATTTTTGAGGATCCCCTCAAAAATTCCAAAAGACGCAAACCGACACTGGGGCAGAAATTTTTGAGATCCCCTCAAAAATTTCAAGAAAGTCCTCACAATAGCAACACAATAGCCTCCTTAGTGCATTGCATGATTTAACAAAAGCATTCTCTTTGTCGCACATTGCTTTACTTTTTGCTTGCAGGATATGCAACCCGACCTAACAATGATAAGCATTCAGTTTTTCTTTGCTATACTCTACTTTTGTTTGTAGGGTATACAGCCTGAAGGGTGGACAGCTCGATGAAGAAACAACATGACAAGGGGACAATTATACGATATATAGCAGCAGAATGCAACACAACAAATACGCAAGTTGACTTCCCCTGATAACTCACAAATTTTTCTTTGATCGTAGGTTCACACAGGTACCGAATATACCTAACAACTCCTGCAACACAACATCATTTGACAAGCATAGGATCCATGTCGGTGGATATATAGGGTCCACGTCTGTGGACATGACATTAATTTGAGGAAGCATATTTGGTCTGCATCGGTGGACACATTCAACAATGAAAATGATATAGGGTCCGCGTCTGTGGACACGACATAAATTTGAGAAGCATAGGATCCATGTCGGTGGATATATAGGGTCCGCAGTGGTGGACATGACATCTTTTGGGAGAAGCATAGAATCCATGTCGGTGGATGTATAGGGTCCACGTCTGTGGACATGACAAAATTTGACAAGCATAGGATCCATGTCGGTGGATGTATAGGGTCCGCGTCTGTGGACACGACATAAATTTGAGAAGCATAGGATCCATGTCGGTGGATATATAGGGTCCGCAGTGGTGGACATGACATCTTTTGGAGAAGTATAGAATCCATGTCGGTGGATATATAGGGTCCGCAGTGGTGGACATGACATCAATTTGAAGATCATAGAATCCATGTCGGTGGATATATAGGGTCCGCGTCTGTGGACACAACATCATTTTGACAAGCATAGGATCCATGTCGGTGGATATATAGGGTCCGCAGCGGTGGACACGACATCAATTTGAGAAGAATAGGATCCATGTCGGTGGATGTATAGGGTCTGTATCGGTGGACATGACAAGCATAGGATCCATGTCGGTGGATATATAAGGTCCGCGTTTGTGGACACAACATCAATTTGACAAGCATAAGATCCGCATCGGTGGATATATAGGGTCCGCGTCTGTGGACACGACATAAATGAAAGAAGCATTGAATCCATGTCGATGGATATATAAGGTCCGCGTTTGTGGACATGACAACAATGAAATAAGCATATAACCCATGTCGATGGACATATATAAAGTTTGCATATATGGATAATTCAGCAATTAGAGATATATAGGGTCTGCGTTTGTGGACATGACAACAATGAAAGAAGCATTGAATCCATGTCGATGGATATATAAGGTCCGCGTTTGTGGACATGACAACAATGAAATAAGCATATAACCCATGTCGATGGACATATATAAAGTTTGCATATATGGATAATTCAGCAATTAGAGGTATAAGGTCCGCGTTTGTGGACATGACAACAATGAAAGAAGCATATAATCCATGTAGATGGATATATATAAGGTCCGCATTTGTGGACATAGTTCAGCAATTTGGAGCAGCAAGGTCCGCGTTTGTCGACAAACCAACTATTGATCAAGCATAGAATCTGCGATTGTGGATAATAGGGTCCGCGTTTGTGGGCAGTTCACCATTGAAAGCAACATAAGATATATAAGGTTCGCAGTGGTAAACATGATAATAATTTGCAACAGAGTAAGGTCCGCATCGGTGGGCATAGCATTGGAAAGACATTTGGATGAGACATCAATCAAACAAGCATCAGACAAAACAACCCCTCGGCTCAACAGGGAAGTTTACTTTACTTTATCTTTACATCTATTGCATTTATCATGATTTTGCTGCAGGGTACGCCCCGATTTCTCGACAAATCCCTGTGCTATACTCTCACACCTGCTCCCAAACATCACGGCCAACCATGCAACCTCAAAATCTCTAACACATACAAAGCAAAGCCCAACCCTACAAGCAATGCTTTTTGCTACACCCACAAGCTACTTATCTTGCCAAGTTCCAAGCTACAATTCCATACTCGCACCAGTGGCGTACCTAATCCTTCCTTGTTGATTGGGTGTCAGTTTCGTATTCCTTCCTATCTGCATCCATCTGCGTCGATCATGCGTATTTTCGTGCTTAATCGTGCCCGTCTGCTTGAATCGTGCGCATTCATAAAACTCGCTCCCCAAATATTTTCAAGCTCATTCAAAGCAAAATTGAAGACGAAATGACTCATTTATCGAGATGAAGTGGAAACTATGTCCGTGTAAACTCCTCTTTATGGGTGTGTCGTGCACCACATCTTCATAACTAGGATGATTATAAGCCTCTTTTCCCACGCTCGATCTATCGATGTTATCTCATATTCGAAAATAACTTTGCTTCATCCTTCATTCATCTTGCCAAAAGGCAAAGCATACATTGAATCTAAACTTTACATACTTGGATAAGTTTAGTCTTTACATCCAAAATCGTGCGTCATAAATATCTCACACAGGCAACATGCCATTCTAGAACTACACACGGCCTGATTCACGTGAAACCCGAGATATGTAGGCAACTCAGAGACCGGGGTTCGGCCGAAATACCCCAAAACTCTCATTTTCCCTTCCCACCATTTTGCTTGCAAGTCGTGACAAAATTGGCTACTCCGTCAACTATCTTTGCCCGAAGATTCTTTTCATCATCCCCGGGCAAAGAGGGGCAGCTGTTGACACCCAATTTTGTCCCTCCTTTTTCCATAATGGGCCATATTTTAATTTAAAGGTGCAATTTGATTATTTGTACATAATTTGCATTAGAAGGCATGTATTTACGTATGTTATCCGCTAGTTATATATTATATACTTAAATATAGCTATATTACGTAATTTTGCATCACCTAGGCTATTTGTCAAAGACGGACTGTTTGTGTAATTTTGTGCATTTATAGCATTTATTAATTATTTGTAACTATTTATACTTAATTAATTTAAAGTTTCTTTATCTGTGCAATTTGATTTTATTTGTCTTATATATATATATATATATATATATATATATATATATATATATATATATATATATATATATATATATATATATTAATTATTTTGCACCTTTTAATTTAATATTGGTTCAATTTTTATTTAAACATTACCAATTTCATTTCATAATTTAAAGTTTTATTATATTCATTTTGAACCTAGACTAAATTCTAACCAAATACATCCCTTGTCCTAAAACTAGTCCAAATTCATCCCCCAAATCCTCATTCTAAATCCCTCCCCAAAATTATCTCCTAATAATCCCTACAATTATTCTCCTAAATCCCCTAATTTTCTCTTCCAAAATCCTATAAACACTTACACACACTACACTACTCCACTCACTCGGCAGACCCCACGGACCCCACTCTCCTTCATCTTCTCCACTGACAAATACAACACCACACTCGGAGTACATACTCCTCACCCCCTCACATTCTTTCCAGTATACCCCACATACACAAACACAACATATATCATCAACCCACACACGGGACAATCCGGGTCTTCTCCTTCATACAAACATCAGTACACAATGCTCATCCCACAAAATCAGAAACAGAGTACAAAATCCACACATACACACACCCCCACTTCGTTTCTCCTCCGTTGCAGATTCGTTCTCACCATTATACATACACACAAATGAATTCAGAAACATCCACCCACTAAAACAATGATTTCAAAAATAGGGGAAACGAATAGAGCCTTAGATCGAAACAGAGGAAGTGGAGGGTCACAGATTAGAAAAAGGGTCATCGGAGAGAAGGCAGGGAACCACCACCACCGGAGAGTCAGATCGGGACCTAATCGATGATGGGTTTGGGATTATTGCCTTCAAACACTCTGAACTTAGCACGAAATTGTAATCGAGAGGAGACTGGGGTGGCAGCGACGCCGTTAGGCAGTCGCTCCTCCACCTCCCACCTGTTTGCTCCGTCGCTGTATTGTTGATAGTTGCTTCGTTGACCGGCGTTATGGAGTTGACTCGGTCCTTGGCTTTTTAGTTCTGGATCTGTGATGTTCCTTCGTGTTGATATATCATTGTGTTATTGATTGGTGCCTATGTTATTTAATTGAAATGCTATTGACATTTTTACGCAGGTCCCCAAACGCTACATCACTGATTCTGTATAATGTTCGCACACGCCAATGAAAAAATATATTTATATATATATATTGAGGCCTCGGGACTGATTTGAACACGATACTACACTTAGGCCGATGACAATTTGGAGGCCTAATACACGTCCCGTCCCACACAAATGCCCCTACAATTTTTGCCCCTACGATTTTTGCCCCTACGAAAAACAAATAGGCTATGACGATGTATATCATTTTGCAAAGTAAGCGATAGCGGAGTAGTGGGATCGAAAGTGCTTGGCATGGCAACACGGCCAGTTCCGTGTTTGCAGCCGTACTGACATCCCTAACCTCTTCTTGACGCAATACATATTCTGAGCCTAAACTTTCAAAAACTCTCCTTTTTCCTTTTGTTTTCCTTTATTACTATTATTATTACTATTATTACTACTTTCATTGCTACTAACATTTCATTGCTATTATTTTTAAATCTTATTATTATTATTATTACTTTCTTATTATTATTATTACCATTATTATTACTGCTACTATTATTACTTAATTCTATTTTTTATTTTTTGCTTTATTTCATTGATTGTAATACTAACTTCATTTTTATGCTTTTTTGCAAGGTACATTCCTACAAAAATGAAGTTCACGGCGAATGTTGAATATTTATTTATTTATGCAATTATTTGTATTTAAATTATATAGCAGAAATTATTTTATTTATTCTTAGTTTATTATTGAATCCCAATTATTAGTCCGGTCGGTAACCACATTTGGTGGAACCCGAGAGGTGCCTAACCCCTTCCTCTCGAGTTAACTTGATCCTCTTACCTAGAAATTCTGGTTTGTAGACTAAGTCTCAAGGTTAATTGTAAAATTGGCTAGAAATAAAAGAGGTGCCCTAATACGCCTAGTTAAAAAATATGTTAGGTGGCGACTCCAAGTCTTTACCCGCGAGTCCCAATACGTCGAGCCAATTTCGAACCCTTAGGGGGTTCGGGGAAAAACGGGCGTCGACAAAGACCCACACCAGCTCCTCCCCCAAATGAAACATAACTTAATGGATGAGTTTGCAATATGGTTGGCTATGGCAAAAAGGTTATCACTGATCCGACAAAGGACAACGTATAACCCTCTTGAGAAACGAGTGGCATCGTGGCCGACGAACATGTCACTGGATTAAGGCAAAGAATCATGCATTTAGAAAAAGAGCTGGAGGCTTAGAAGAAGCTGCTCAACAACACCGAATTGAAAAACCATCACTCAATTGCTTCTTTGCAACAAAGCACAAACTATGACACGACCATCGTTAATGCAACCCACACCATGATTGTGCCTTCTACAACCACTTATATGTACAATTCTCAACCACTTTGTGAAATGCACCACACACATACTACCCACATTGCTACTCCTAACCCACAAATTTTACTTCCCAAATACATCAGAGACATTCAATCATTTACCTTTTATCCCCAAGCCAAAACTCGGCCAGGAATAAAATACTCTGAAATAATAGAAACACAAATTAATGCTCGAACAGATGAAGTTGTGAGCAATCGATTTTTTATTCTAGAAGAGGCTCTCAAGAAACTGCAATATAGGAAAGTGAGAGATGACCTGAGTTATGAAAGATTATGCATGCATCCTGACGTGAAGTTTCTAGATGCATATAAGGGACCAAAGTTTTTACATTGGATGGCAAAGGGAACCATAAAGCACTCTTGCAATATTATTGTGAATAATTAATTAGGGTGGGCCATGACGGAAAGATCATGATGAGAATATTTGCAAGAAGTTTTGCGAGAGAAGCTCGAGATTGGTATGCTAGGCAAAGCCTCACTAAATGGCTTAGCTGGGAAGAAATGGTAGCAAATTTCACGGATCGAAAGAGATGGTGGCCATTTTTATTCGCATTCAAGAAGGTGTATACTACGAGAAATTGATGAACATGGTCGTCCAGAAATTTGCGAACATAGTGAAAGTAGGGGAATGTCATTGAAAAAGGACTAAAGAGCGGAAGAATCATCAGATTAGCAGAACTACAAGCTACTAACATTGCATTACAAGCAGACGATCTTATCATAGAGGTGAAAAGAAAAGATGAGTTATCTACTGTCATGACCCTCCAAGAAAAAATGCCTATCCAACAACATGCATATCATGCGCCCTACCAACCATCACAAGTTACTTATCAATACTCTCATGCATTACCACAATCCTCTTCCCATGTCTATCATACTACCTGTATATCACCAGCTGCAGAATCCCATTTTCCATACTCCAGCACCAACTCATTTGCCATATCAACAAAACACATCTACTGTCAGGCCTTATATCAACAAAAGAACCACTAGGAATACATCCTGATTGGTGAGCCTCATTCACAGTTGTTTGAACGCTTAAAGGCGGTAGGCCTCCTCAAACCTATCCTTGTTACAATCCCTAATCCACTTTCAAGATTGTTTGACGCTTCTAAGATGCCTGCATACTATTTTGACATAACTGGACATGACATTGAAAATAGCCTTATATTGAAAGATAGAATCCAATACATGATTAAGTAGAAGACAATCCATACAAGGGGTCCAAACACCCAAGCTGTCCCAGGCTATCACGCTGAGAACCACATGATCGCCATTGATGATAAAAAGACCTCAACGCGACACATTTTTGCAAAGCCAACATCGTCACTCGGTCATTATTTTTTGTCCAATTCATAGCGTTTACGAAGGACAAGAGAGACTCTTGCAGACTAGAGAAAATGACGCAAGCTACATCATAATTCGAGAGTTAAGTCAAGGACAACATTAGAAAATTGGACCTTTGCTCAATCGCGGGCTAGCCGCATGCCTTGAGTTTCTCTAAGAAATGATTTTATATAAAATCTGATTTTCTCACAAATTGTGGCAATTTTTCATTATTGAATTTACTTCCAAATTTTCTTTTCTGCAAATAAAATCCTCAGCATGGGACTTTCTTTTTCGAATAAAAGCACTTCGGTTCTATTGAATATGTTATTTCACTTCATGAAAAAATCTGACAAGCAAAATTACGATGACAAGAGATTTAAAGAGAAGGAGCACAAGATCGCCAAAGTCCAAGTCTAGGTTGAAGATGTCAGCAAGGATGCAAAAAAAGACATATCACAAGAAACAACACAAGCAACTGATTTACTTTTATTAGCAATTTCAATGTGATAGACACTACTTCTGACCTGATTCTCACAATTTCATGGGACAAAGATGACGAAATTCGCCCTTCCCTTAGAACTTACAAAACTTTTTTTGAGAGCAGGAACATATATTCGAGACAAATAATACACAACATGCCGTCCATCGAGCGTAACCCTCGATAAAATATTTACACTCATATTTTATCACTTTGCAATGATATGTTTTATCTTTTATAGGTTATTCCTCCTCTCGGCAGACCAACACTTTCAATAAAATTTTGTGATCCATTGTCCTCATTCCACAAGCTAGATAGCTCCCAGCTTAAATCTATATCCCAATAGATCATATTTTTACCAAAATACTCTTATCAACACAACTATATGCCTTCTTAATTCTCCCAAAATTAAAATACGCTCTAGACTAGCTCTCATACTTCGGCTTTTACCATTCTCTTTAGCTAGATTTCGCTCAAAAGCAAAAGTTACAACCATCCCCAAACAAATGCCTCTTATCCACGATTTTCATGATATTTCTATCAGATTTCTCAGATATTGCAACGTAAAAGATATACATTGCTAAAATACTTCATTGCGAACATCACCGCAATATCTGTCATGCTAGTAGCAAAACCTACAATATTATTACCTTTCTTAGAAATCCTCTTTCAATACCTCAGTTGTTGCGTAAAACTGCACTACACTAATTACACTTGATATCGTAATTATACGTTGCTACATTTAGGTCCTATTATGAAGGTTGCATTCATTTTTCTACAGTGGCTGCATCGCGTCATTCACTACATGGGCTACATTATATCATCCCTACATTTAATCATTTCATCTTTGCTACATTAGCTACATTGCATCGTTTTCTACATTTGCTACATTACATCATTCACTACATTCGCTACATTGCATCATTCGCTATATTACATCTCGCTACATTAGCTACATTGCGTCATTATTATGTTTGATATAATTGCGTCATTAGCTACCGATTATTTTGTTTATCTTAATTTACATATCAACAATTTAATTTAGACAATTAATGCATTTGCACCATCATATATACACAATTAATGTGTACACACACATACCAGCACCTATACATGCATGCACACACTCAGGCTACAACATCAAACGCACACGCTCACATGGCGCAATCACGTCCACTTGCCATCTACATCGAACGACTGGAACAAATTTCACCATTTAATTATACACCCATACTAGAAACCCTATACTTCCCCATTTCCACTAATTTTCAGCCGTCCCAGGTTTCCTTTCTCACTCCCCTTTACCTTTTCCATTGTCCAGGTACAGTTGCTACAAATCCGGCAGAAATCCGGTGACCCCCCAGCCGTATCCGTTCCATTTCTAGCCCTATGTGAGAAAATATATGTCACCTACTATTATGGGGATACAAGTCCAGCTGGCAAGGCTACGCTTATCTTACACACACCGGGCACAAAGGATACACGCCTGCTCCACGAGTTATGACCGTTCAGGCAGTACGGGCGTAAGACACAAGGCACATATCCAGCCGTCTTAGAATTTACAGTTCCCTAGTTAAAGTTTCGTACCTACCGCCTCCTTGAGTTTATACGCCCATAGCCTTTATTAGTCTTTATATTTTATCATAATTAAGAGTGGGAAATCTCTACAATAAATACCCCACCTTACATTGTACTGTACATCAAGCGATTCACACCGAATCCGACTATTCTCAAGGAATAATATTACTTACTTTCTTGTTCATTACTTTTCTCTCTATCTACTTACTATTTCTATCGTGTTTATAGTATTGCTTGTGACCCTCTTATAAATTTAATTGTTTAACTTAGACGTCCAAATTTAGGCATAAACAAGCCCTTTTCGCTGTCTTTGCTCTGAATATGGTAAAGAATGAACAAAATTGGTACAAATCAAGAAAGAACAAATATGAATTCAAAAAGGGAAAATGCCCCTACGAAGCACATCAGGTAAAATCTACTCCTTTTTACGTCGTAATCTTTTCTGATTTCTCATATCGTTAATTTAGCTTCCATGGCTTTAGATTCAAATTAAAGGTAATATAGTCCTTGGAAGACACCGAATTTCTTGATTTTTTTTATGCTATGATACAACCTTTGAACAATAAGAATCAATTGTGATTATGCTGGATTAGTGAAAAAATTATAGCCTTTATGAATATTGTCATGTCTCCATGCCTTGTTCATATATATTTGTTATGCATTTATAAAGGTTAGTAAGCAAGTCTTTTACGAACAGATTGATAAGGTTCTATGTTAAAATTGGCTGAGTGATTTCTCGTACTTGATTCCCTCTTTTCCTAATGTGTGAGGATTGATAAGTTTAAATTTTACACTATTAATACACGGCTACTCACTGGACAAACATCTTCACTCTTTCACTTCAATGATTACTATCAAAAGGCTTAAAACACTACACAACCTACAGAATACACTACACTACAAACAGAAACACACTCTCTCTCAAACATAGTTTATTCACTCATAGACGCACACACACTACAATGCTCTATATCTTTTTATCTCCAATACACATACAAACACTACTCTTTTCTCTGAGACGCAAGACAAAATCTCTTCTAGTTGCTCTCTAATTTCCTCTTTGCTTTACTGGTTGTTCAAGTCTGGTTGATGCAATACTCCTTTCCTTGCTGCTTCTTTCTCGCTTTGCTTGATCCTTCTAAGGTATATGATGTGAAACTAAACGAATTGCTCTCCCCATACTTAGATAGTTTTTTTGTTTCAAGTATGAATAATGTAGTTACATGTTGTTTCTCCCTTTATAAGTGTGTGTTTGCTACTGTTGTTAGGCCATCTCCAGGACATCACTAACCCATTTTACAGGTTGTTGCTTAAGCCAAAAAGGTTTTGATAGGCACAAGGGCCATATCACTATCCATCCTTCTGTTTTGTAGGAATTAAAAGATGTGTTGGTCATGATAACAGTCTCTTCAGTAACATGAATTTAACACCAAAAACTGAATGTCAAAATGAACTTGATAGTTCATCAAAAGTGCAAGTAGGGCACCCTTTTTCTCCTCTCCATACATGTTTACGCACCATTCTGTAGATATCATTTGTGTAGTTATTAGAATCCCCTTGGTTTGTATTGTTAAAATAGGTGCAGTAATAAAAGGTTGCAATAAAAAGCAATAGAAAATGGCTAACAGGGGCCTCTCTTATCCCACCTCCTATTTTTCTGAATGCTAAAAGGTTTAACATTTGCAAGTTAGATAGAAAAAAAGTTTATTTGTGCAAAACAAGTTTGTTTATAGGAAAATAGAATCTAACATTTTTGAGTTACACAGGGAAACTTTTATGATCAAAATTAGATAGGGTCAGTTTTCTGCAAGAAATCCAGGAAAGTAAAAACTGCAACAAGATCTGAAAGTAGGGCTATTTATGTAAAGCTGATTTTTTTAGAAAACCACAGCAGTTCGTTACTGGTATAAAACTGAATATTGAAAGACAAATAGATTGTTTATGCGATTTAGGAATTGTTAAAACTAGAATATTTTTGTACAGGCTAAAAGTGCAAGTTTATCTGAAAATTAGACTATTTTTGCAGAGTTGGAGTTCTAGAAATTGCGATACTTAGTGCAACAGACGTGAAACTTATAGTTTTGGCTTATATAATTTGGAGGCTTAGTATGATTTGAAAATTCTTAAAATTAACTTTATTTGCATGTATTTGAATGTGTTTATCATGTAATCGTCTTCGTTTGACGTTAGAGGCCTAGATTTAGAGCATAAATCATTTAGGGGTCTAGATAGTTAAATAATAGTGCCAAAGCCTCGAGATCGAACGAAGCGAAGAATGATAGCGGCTCTCTCTTCCCAGTACTAGGCGAGGGTTTCTCAGTCTCAAAGCAAAGGCAGTAAGGCGGTTTTTTCAAAAGGCGTGAATGCAAGTCTCTCTTTTTGTTTGGGGGGAGCAGAGCAGCCAAAGAATAAACCAAACCAGTCTCAATCTAGCAGCGTGGTCCAGAACAAGCATTTGCTGATCCATGAAATTTTCGTTTTGGTTACAAAAAGTGCCTTCGATGCTGTCATTTTGAAATGTCCGCTTCAACCGCTGTTTCAACGGCTTATCTGGAGTTTAAGGTGAGGACGATAGTGAAGCCTTAAAACACAACATTAGCAATGCGCTCTAAATTAAATACTTAAAAAGTGTATAGGGTTAAGGGTAATTAAGTCCCACGGAGATGATGAATATGTTCCGATCTATGCAAGTGGTAGCGTATTCTGAAACTACCTTTCTGATAAAAGCAAAGTCGTGACTTGATTGGAATCGGATAAAAAACTTAGGGTTTAAATTAATTTTTCCAATTTCGTAGACTTAAAGTTAATTTTCATAACTAAAACTATAGGTGCAGCCTTATTTGAACTTGAGATTACTTTTGCAAAATATTAGACTGATTTATTATTTATAATGCCTTCATTAACTAAATACTGATTTTGCAGCCGTACCCATTTTGAGACACCCATTTTAGAATTTTGCAACTTTTGAGGGTTAAATCATCTTTAGGCTGAAATTTCATATTTGACCTTGAAATTAAACACACTTTTAGAGAGAAAATGACATAAATTGTCCCTTATCTTTAAGAGTTGGTCCAAAATTATCCTTTAAATATGCTGTTGCCAATTTTGGTCCTTTAAGTTTGCAAAAACTTTTCAAAAATGGTCTCCGCCCAAAACAAACAGACGGAGAGAGCTTTCTTTAACAACCCCGAACATCCAAATGTTAAAAGAAAAACTTAAAATTTTAGTTGGTTATTCCGAGTTCCGACAACCATAGTCCTCTTAAGAACCAAATTTAAATAGAGTGCTCGTTTGAAGAGCCGCATCAAATAAGTTTCTATGGAAATAAAAATCTGAAAACAGTGTGCTTCACGAATGACAAACAAGAAATTTGTCATCCAAATAATGCAAAATCAGACCTTATGAACCCAATTTCACAGAAAAATCCAAATCTTTGTAATCAGCTTATCAGTTCAAAGCATAAACCCTGCAGTAGAAAGTTCCAATCTCTCTCATACTATATGATTAAATTTAAAAAACAAAAAAAAAGCACAACTTAAAAAAAATTCATAGACGTAAATTTTTGGAGTAAACTTAGATAATAAACTCCACATTCAATTTCGCTATTTACTTTCGAAAAAGCTTGAATTTTAAAGAGCTTTTAGCTCTCCACGTATTAGCAATTCAAGACATTCATTACCAAAATATTAACAAAATTTTTTGAAAAAAATAATGGAAAAGAAAATAGAGATAGAAAGAAGGTGCTCATTATCTTTTACTTCCTTTTCTCCCACTCTTTGATACAATAAAATAGCAAGAAATTTAGACCCACCATGTCAGTACGAATTGAGTGAATTAATTGAGAGTTTCTTTTACCGTTTGAATTTAGGAGAGAAAAAGAGAACATAGATTTTATATTTGTTTTGACTTTTAAACGTGTGGCGTCGTTAAAATAGAGCTACTTCCGTTAGTTTGTTTTGGACGGACCATTTTTTACAATTTTTTGCAAACTTAAAGGATTAAAATTGGCAACAGCATATTTAAAGGACGATTTTAGACCAACCCTTAAAGATAAGGGACAATTTATATCATTATACCAGTTTTAGAGTATGTTCTCCTTTTTTTTTAATTTAAAGTTGTTATGCACTATAACTTTTATCGCATGTCTTATTTATATTTTTTTTATTCTTTTAGTTTAATTTCACATTTAGATTCATATTTTGAATTTGGTCGGAACCATCTTTCATAGATTTGGGAAGTACTTAATATTTTCTTCCTGAAACACTAAAACTTCTTATCTTAGAATCTTCTGGTTAACAAACCTACCTTGAGTCACTACTAAATATCAGGGCTTTTCCGACCGCCGATACGGTGGGACAACGGTCGGCCAGGCGACCGTTGTCCGACCTAACAAGGCGGTCGGCTAATTGGTGGTCGCTCACAGCTTTCCGACCGCCGCGGTCGGACGTCGGACCGACATACGGTCGGCCAACGGTCGCCTAGTTTATACGTGAAAAAAATAATGTTGAACTCTCCCACCGACGCGGTGGGAGATTTCAAAAAACTGGGAAAAGTGGCCGACCGCAGCGGTGGGCCAGGCGACCGAGTTCGGACCGCTGCGGTCGGTAGGCAGTGTATTCTGGGCTAAATAATTGGAAATTTTCGGACCGATTTCGGACCGCTGCGGTCGGTAGGCAGTGTAATACCTGCAATAAAAAACCTGCAATTAGAGCTACACCACCTGTAAAAAGCAGAAAAAACAGCACCCAGAAGAAGATTAGGCTTCTCAAGCCTTAATAATAGTCTAAACAAGGCTTATTGCCTTTAAATAGAAAGTTTAACATTTTACATAACATATCCAATCCGAATAGTGATACAAAACATGTCTAAAACAAGTCTAAAACAAGTCTAATACATCAACAATCCATTATCACTACTTCGTTGACTCAGAACCCGACCCCGACCCCGAACCCGACTCAGAGCTGTATTGACGCTTGCTCTTGCCCTTCCCCCGGCTTTTGCTCTTGCTCTTGCTCTTGCTCTTGGTCTTGCTCTTGCCCTTGCCCTTCTTTCCCTTGTCCGCACCACCACACATAATGTTCTCCATCATTTCCCGCATGGTTCTCATATTTTCTTCATTGCGCAAACGTTCTTCTTCACTCTTTTTCTTAAGCGCTTCGATTTCATTGCGCAAAGCGGCTTCCACCGAGGGATTAATTGATCTAGCAGGAGGAGTGTAAGTGCCAAACAAACCTGGATTTAGACGTTCTGAGGCATACTGCGATCCAAGGCCGTAAGCACTTCCCTTATTTACTCCGCCATTCACCTCCAACCATATTGCGGTTTCCTCTTCTAGTGTCAATTGAGCTGGGGCACTGCTACCACACTCGGATGCCTGAGTCGACATCCTTTCTTCATAGACCGCCGTAGCCTTTTCCTGAAATAAAATTTAATAACAAGAATTAGATTGACAAAATATTGAAAAATTTAATAACTTTAAAAGATTGAATTTAATAACTTACATATAGCTCTCTAGCGCGGTCTTCGACCCACACTTCCTCTCCTTTTTTGTTTCTGTATATATGCCTCTTCTTAAAGATTTCAGGCACACGAACCGGCCGCCCTTCTTGCCTTTCCTACAAAATTAAAAAGATGACAAGTTAGATGGAAAATTAATGTGAGTTACATAAAATAATACATACAATTAATTAATAAATTACCAATATCATCCACTGAGTCGCTGCGCTAACCGAACCCCCGGTGTGCAGCGATCCACCCCTTTCGGAGGCTCGTGCGGCTTTTCCTTGGGCGCTCTTCTTCTTAAATTCTTCAGTATCCCAATATTGTAGAAGTTGTGCCCAAACATGATCGTATATCCAATCGGGCTTCTTTCCTTTGTTTCGACAATAATACATGCTACCTTTCACTCTATCTTGGCATTTTCCAAGGAAATTGCTTTTGGCAATGCTATTAAATGCAGGATGCCATATACACTTTGTCTGAAATAATTATTGAATATTAGAGTTCTAAAAAAGTGACACTTAACTAAATTATTAAAAAATAAAATATAGTTATTACCTGAAAATCGTCAAAGATGCTCATCTTTACCGGGAATGGTACCTGCCCCAGGATGGCCATGGCTCAGTCCATCTAGATTTCATGCATCTTGTGATTATGGGAGTAGCCACCATCGAGGGAGTAAAACTAGATAAAAATTTATAGTTAAAATAAATATACTAAAAAATTAAACTTCATAGTAGAATTAAATACTTAAAAAATAACCAAAAAAAAAAAAAATACTTACCCACGGCTACCCTCAGGATAAATCCTCACCCTCCCGTCATCATCATATGATCCTGCAGGACCAATGTAATAAGGCGAGTCCTGCGAATAAAATCGTATAGTAGGTGGGACCAAAGCGTCCACCGGTACCGAGCTCGGATCATCAGAAGGTGTAGATCCAGAAGGAGTAGATGCTGAAGGGGATGGTGACGGACTGGAAGATGGATGAGGCATGGATGATGATGAACCGATGCCATAAGGACGAACGGCATAACCAGGCGATGCAGGAAAGGGCATGCCAGGGGGAAAGGCAGGAGGAGGAGTGAAAAAACCTGGAGCATATGCAGACGGAGGATGTGTAGGAAGCATATGAGGTACATGTCCAGGAGGAGTAGTATAATCAGCTGAAGCAGGCGAGGTACTCTGAACCTTTCTTTTTCCCCTAGCCTTCTCCGAAGATGACATATCTGTAAAATAAGCACAATAAATTAGCACGATATAATCAAATAATTATATTGTAGTAAAGTAAAAACAACAAACTACGAACATGTCAGTCATCATCATTCGCGTTAAGGTCAGCGGCTATTTCCTCTTCCTCGCTCGTCTCATCGCTGTCAACAAATTCTTCCTCACTTGTTTCAACGTCATCCATATATTCATCCTCCTCGTTTGCCCTAGATGTTCCTTCTCCAAAATTAGTCGTATTTTTTCTACGTCTAACCACCGATTCATCAAACTTTTCATAGATGCCTTCACTATGTTGCAACTGGTCGGCTAATTCAATATCCGCAATCAAGGGAACGGTAGATACCTCATTTTGATATGCAACATCTAATACATCATCTACTTCCACTCTTCCCACCGGCTTGCCTTTTAGAACAGCCCACCAATTGGCCTTGGTTTTGGATTTGGCTTTGGCTTTGTTCGTTGTCGGTGGATAAGGAACGTACCACACTTGCTTCACGTTCTGGGCAATGATGAAAGGATCATAATGTCCATATGACCTTTTGTGATTAACTTCAACTATTTTAGAACATGGGTCTACCCTCGTACCCTTTGGACTCGGATCAAACCACTTGCAACGAAAAAGCACAAATCTTTTACGAGGCCAACCTACTGTAAACTCTATTTCTAAAATCTCCTCAATCACACCATAGTAATCAAAGTCTACATCCTGGTCACCAATACCACCCTTCACACACACACCGCTGTTGTTTGTTTTCTTCCCCAAGGACCATTCTCTAGTATGGAACTTGTACCCATTAACAAAGTACTTAGACATCCTTTTGTATTTATAATAAGACCTGTGAGATATATCATGAAACAATGGAAAGTTTATGCGATTGTCTGGATTGAGTACCTATATAAAGTTCAAGATAGTTGTACACATTAAACCAATATATATATATATATATATATATATATATATATATATATATATATATATATATATATATATATATATATATATATATATATATATATATATATATTTATTTATTTATTTATAAATATATATACCAAAAAACTTATGTATTTGTTTATATAATGCTTACAAATTCTCTAAACCAATCTGAAAATTGTTCATAAACAGCAGAGGCGCCAAATTGTCCAACAAAGTGACTGGATGATGCGTCAAAAAATCTCATTAGTTAGATTACTGATGCAACTTGAATGTTAGGTTTTAATGTAAAAAGAAGCATACTTGTAAAAAGGCGTGACATCGGGACAATTCAACAAAACATGAGTTGTAGCTGCTTTTCTGTCCCGGTCATTGAACTTGCATACATCGGTCATTAACTTTCCTCTACCAGGTTGATTGAATATAGAAAATGGTGGATAATTCGGATCATTGTTGTCTCCATCATCATGTCGATCCGGCCTATTTCGCAAACATGACACATTTTGATCGAAATAATACGAACAAAAATGAAAAGTTTCTCTAGCCAGGTATGCCTCACATATGGACCCCTCAATTTGGTTCCTGTTTTTCACGTCCCGCTTACACTTGCCAATAATTCTGCATGATACATTATATTAGTTGATCTACTTGAGATGAATTAAAAAAATGAGTTAAGGACTAATTTAAGAGACCTTACCTCTCAAAAGGATACATCCATCTACAGTGCACCGGGCCTCCCAATAGTGCCTCTTCCGCGAGGTGAATTGGAAGATGCTCCATTACATTAAAGAAACCAGGGGGAAAGATTTTTGTCAACTTAGTCGCGACAACAGGAAAGTTACTTTCCAACGACTTAAGATTCTCTTCCCTCAATGTCTTAGAACACAGCTCCTTAAAAAATAGGCTCGTCTCTGTAAGTGGTTTCCAAACTTTATCAGGTAAGCCATTGAATGCAATTGGGAGCAAGTTTTCCATGAAGATGTGACAATCGTGGCTTTTCATGTGAGTCAATTTTCCTTCTGTCATATCAACACACCTTTCTAAGTTTGAAGCATATCCATCAAGCATCCTCAAATTCTTGACCCAATCACAAATCATTCTTCTCTCATCCAATCCGAATGTGTAACTGGCCTTGGGAAGCCAAATCGTGTTGCCAACTTGAGATAAGTGTAACTCAGGTCGCCTACAAAGTTCCTAAAGGTCCAACTTGGCCTTCACATTATCTTTTGTCTTGTTTCTGACATCCATCACTGTATTAAAGAGAGCCTCAAAAAAATTCTTCTCAATATGCATGGGATCCAGGTTATGTCGAAGAAGATTATCCTTCCAATAAGGCAACTCCCAAAAGATACTTTGTTTAGTCCAATTATGATCAATACCATAGCCAGGTGCTTTAGATGGCCGTTGGTCAGTTACCTTAGGATATACCTTAACCCTATCCCATATTTCTCCTCCTGACAACCTTCACGGAGGCTCCTCAATATCAACCTGATTCTTCATAAAAGCATTACTGTTATTCCTAAACGGATGATCCATTAGCAAGAATCGACGGCAACAGTCGAACCATGTACACTTACCACCATTTTTCAAAGTGAATGCTTTTGTATCTTCCATACAATAAGGGCAAGCGAGCTTACCAGCAGTGGACCACCCAGACAATATTCCATAAGCTGGAAAGTCATTTATTGTCCACATCAAAGAAGCATGCAGTTGAAAGTTCTGTTTCATTGATATATCATATGTTTCCACACCTTCATACCACAATAACTTTAACTCATCAATCAAAGGCTGCAAAAATACAACAATGGAGGCTTTCGGGTTATGTGGCCCTGGGATAATGCAATTCAAAAATAGAGAAGGACTAGTCATGCACATTTCGGGCGGAAGATTGTACGGCGTCACAAATACGGGCCAACAAGAATAAGGTGTAGACGAGACATCAAAAGGAGTGAACCCATCTGAACATAGACCCAACCTTATGTTTCTTGGTTCACTAGCAAATGCAGGATACACCTGATCAAAATGTTTCCATGCCTGACCATCCGATGGATGGCTTAGAATGCCTGGCTGTTTCGTACGATCATGGTGCCATCTCATATGAGGAGCAGAGCTCATCGACGCATACAACCTCTTTAAACTAGGTATAAGGGGTAAGTAATGCATCGACTTAACAGGTATCGGCTTCTTTTTAGGGTTTAAAACTGGCTTGTAACGAGGCTCCTCACAAAATTTACATTTATCTAATTCTGCATCATCCTTATAAAACAACATGCAACCGTTGACACAACAATGAATTCTCTGGGCAGAAAGACCTAACGTGGAAACCAACTTCTTAGTGTGGTAATAATTAGTTGGTAATGCCATGTTAGTCGGATTGAGATCATTCATATGGTCAATGATGGTATCCATGGCTGCTTGACATATACTAAAATCAGATTTAATACTTAACAATATAACAACAACTGACAACTTGGAATGCACTGAGCCTTCGTACAATGGACGACTAGCTTCCTCCAACCGTTTATAGAAGAGTTTTGCCTCATCATTAGGAATGTGCTCAACATTTGGTTGCGATGTACCCGGTTGGGATGGCTCCTCTGGGTACATTCCAAAAGCATCATTAACCATATCGTTCATTCGATAATTATCAAGATCATCCTCGTTTGAGATCGGACCACTCCCGCCGACATAAGCATTTTGAAAATGAACATCACCCCCCACATCCCTAGACTCTCCATGATAAACCCAAACAAAATAATCTGGCATAAAACCCTTCCTATAAAGATGCATTTCAACATCTTCCAAATTTTTTCCTTTTATGCACTTGCAGTCCACACAAGAACACTTAATCTGGCCCCACCGTATAAAATCATCAAGTGTTTTCGCCTTTTCAATAAAATCTCCAACACCTACTGCAAATTCTGCCCTCATCCCCCGCCGGCCGGGATTATTTCTATTATACATCCAACTACGACTTTCATGAACCATATCTACACAAAAATTACACGTTTGAGATGCATATTAAATTGCAAAGATTTAAACAAACATTTCTTTGATACACTACCAATTTTCATAAGATTAAGTAATTGTATAATTTTCTAAGTCAATTACTTTTATATTACTAACTGGTTTGTTCTCTAAGATTATCATTTAGTAATTAATAATTCTCAAGAATCAAATGAACTAGAATAAAAGATTAAAAAATGAAGGTGGAAAAATAATTATTTTTTTTTGAAAAATGAATTTACGAAAATAATTAAGACATTTTAAATTATGTAACTACTATATTACTTATAGGTAATGTCTATTACTTAAACTGTGAAACACTACCAATTTGAAAAAGATTAAGTACAACTTACTAGGATTATATCTAAGTCAATTACTTTTATATTATTAACTAATTTATTTTTTAGGATTATCGTTTGGTAATTAATAGCACTTCTCATTTGCAACTTATATCTATTTCTATGAAATGAAATAGAATCAAAGATTACCAAATGGATATTTAAAAATAATTTATTTCTTTCAAATCAATTTACAACTTAAGATATTTTAAGTTGTGTAGCTACTATATTATTTATAGTTAATGTCTATTAAATTATTGTTAAGTGTTATACTAGTTCATTTGCTTACAATATCTTATTAACTTCAACCAACAATTCAACTAATCCTAACTTTAATTTGTTTTTATTTTTTTTGACTACACTAAGCTTGACCAAGAATACTAGTTCAACCAAACTTTTCCATGTCCAACCCAACTGCTAATCAAAAGGCATCACATGACCAAGAATAATAATTTTTAATTTGTGAATTCTAGTTCTAAGCCTAACACTTATTTTTTGTTCACTTGACTAGACCATGTACAAATCTTAGTTGGTTTCGTAATGGTAAGCCACTATTATGTCTTTGTTGCTACTACTTTAATTAATTTATCCAAATTTTGAGCTTTTGATTAGTTCTCACCACTTGTTTGATTCAATGCCTCAAACATTCAACTTAACAACAACCCCAAACAATGTTCAACAACAACCCCAAACAATGTTCAAAAACAACCCCAAATAATATCCAACAACAACCCCAAGCAATGTTCAACAATAACCCGAAGCAATGTTCAACAACAACAGCAACAAAAATATTCATTGACAATTTTCCAACTATCCCAAACTATGTTCAACAACAACCACCCCAACATCAACCCAAAAAGATACAACAAGATTACACTTTTAAAGCATATTAATCCATAATATGTAATAATAACCACTAAACAAATATAGTATGTCTATTTAATTTCATGAACTAGAATTCAAAAAATTTATGGTAAGAAATTCGGATGAAAATTAAGAAAAAAAAAAATTGCTCCAAAGCTAGAAAACTCACCTCAAGTGCCGGAGTTTTGCTCCACCACCACCTCAACCTAAAAAATTCGGATGAAAGAACCAAAAAAAAGTTAGGGTTTCGGATTTGGGGAAAAATAAGAATTGAAGAGAAACAATAAAAAAAAACTTACCACGGATTTGTAGACGTAATGGGGGTGAAAATTTAGTGTTAGATTTGACGTAGGGGGTGAAAATTTAGTGTTTTTGAGTTGGGGACGGGTTGGGGAAGAGTTGGGGAAGAGAAGAGGAGTGAATGAGGAAGAAAGAGAATGAGGAAAGAGAGAGGGCTGTCCCGTTTTTCTATTCTGCTAGCCGACTGCCAGCCGACCGCGGCGGTCGCCCAGATATATTTTAATATATTCGGACCGCTGCGGTCGGACACTTTACAGAAATAAATTTTTAATAAATAAAATTCGTTTTGTCCGACCGCAGCGGTCGCCTGACCTTGTCCAACCGAATTTTGGTCCGAAAATCGCGGTGAAAAAATCCCTGATTTTTAGTAGTGAGTTACTTCACGATTTAGACACAAATTTGGTGACCTAATACACCTGTTTAAATGAATTATTAGGTGACAACTCAAAAAACCAACTCAAGTAAGTTACCTTTGTTAAACCTAGCCTTCCAACCTAGCTAACCGCTCGAAAAGTGGGATGCGACACTTAGGCATGCAAGGATTCGTTAATATAAAGTTGAAGATAAAGAAAAATAAAATAAAATAAAAACCTAACAGGTTTGAATTTGAACATGAAATAGCATAGACGTTCACAAAAAACTCGTACATCTATGAAAAAAATATAAATAAATGGAAAGTATTGCCGTGATATTATTTGAATTTGGATCATACTTGAGAACTTGAAAATGAAGCTTGAATCGTGTCGTTGTTTTCCTTTTTCTCCTATAGATTCACATTGTTCATAGATTTACATTTAGAGTTTTCCTTCTCTTAACACGATGAACTAGTAACTAAATTGGATTAAAGTATTACAATGTTATAGCAGCATTTTCTTGTCTCTAACCAAGTATTACAAAGTTATTGCAGAAATAATGAGCTAGAGAGAATAACTCGACCTCACTGTTGTTCATGTTCTGATTTTTAATCCTTTTTTCACGTTAAAGAAGTATCATATGATGAGGATAAGCGTATCATTTATTTAAATTATCTTCCACAAATAGAATGTGGTGCTTTTTCTTATCAAAATCTAGTAGAAATTATTTAGCCAGTTATTATAGTTGAACTCTTTTACTTTTTGTTTTTCCTAACCAGTCTTTATTTTGCTTTTGATAGGATTTGAAGACTCAAGTTTTCAAGTAAAGATGCAAGTTTTGAAGATCTCATAGCAGTTTAGACATATTGGTTATCAGTTTGTTTAGACTAATATGAAGAAGATTATATTATTTGCTAGGAATGCTTCTTCTTCCTTTTTTGGGTAGGGATCGGAGTTGTATAAAACATATTGTGACTTTCATATCATGGTTGTCTTACACTATTATTTAGATTTTAACCCATACTTGCAGTAAATTACAAGTATATACTACTAAGTTTACTTATTACATACATTTGATTTAGTATATTGGAAAATGCATATTAGATTAAAAAAATGGGAGAATTAAAGAGAATTGATTAGTGACCAGCATTACTCTCGTCCTTAAAACATTACAAGGACCAGAATTTTCACCTCATGAGATATGAAGAAAATGACCGCCAAAATTTTGTGGAGACTATTTATCAATGATTTAGGACCAGAAATGTTTATGCCCAAAATTGTACGTTTTAGATAATTAATTATGGTTGGGGTCACAAGAAATATTGTAATTACGACAGAAAAGTATGTAAATATGATGAAAACAGTAATAAGTAGACAAAGCGAAATAAGCAAGAAAAGGTAGAGTAATTGTTATTCCTTGAGAATAGATGGATTACATAGTGAAATGCATTTTTTTTTCTCGTGGGGAATCGAACTCGTGTCTATAGGATGGTATCTTGTAGACTTTACCACTTGCCTTAGCCGGTGGTATATATTAAATCCTAACTAGGAGACTACAAACCCTAGACGGCGGGATGTATACCCTGCGTCCTATGGCCGTGCTGCCTAAACGATCATTGGCTCCAGGAGTGGGCGTATATCATCTGCACTCGGTGACTTTTAAGATAAGTCTACTCTCGCCAGCTAGATTCATATCTCCATAATAGCAGGTGACGTATTTTTGTCCATACAGTCAGTCCCCTCACTTATTGAGTGCTAACACAAGCAGTGAGGAAGTGAAAACGGCGTGGATGTGAAAAGGTATCTCACTGACTCCTCGAAAGTCGCAGTCTCTTTGACCAAGAATGACATTGATTCCTTCATGAACTCCGCGTGGTTCCCTCCGATTGGCTGGTATCGATCACATGCACCTTTTCAAGAATTGCCATTAACTGCTCTGAATCGTTTCATATCTCCAGCAATAATGACACTTGATCATTTCTTGCTCCATCCTTATCCCGTTCTGCCTATATAGAGACTTCAAAACAGTGGAAAATTCACAAAGTCTTCCTCAGAAAATACTTCACTTTTTTAGCAATTTTTTTATGATAACAAGAAACTTTTCTTCCATAAAAAATGTTTGTCTTCGATTCTCGTTTGATATTTCCAAAAAACCTTCTTCATTTCGAATGGATATTGCATAAAGGAACTATAGGAGGAAATTCGCCTGCAGTTACCTCTTTCTCTTTCTTCGTCCATGATGAAACGAATGAAGTCTTTCGAATCATGAAGTTTGATCGGGATTCTAAAGACGTCCTTTGGGATGTCTTCATTGTGTCATGTGCACTGATTATAGTGCGCTCATCTTCTAATACAGTGGTTGCTGTGATATTCTTCTTCTCATACGGGGTCAGGACTCATAGCCCTCCCAACGTCCGTGCGGCTTCTCCGCTAGGACTTCTCTGGTGCTTATATTTCCCCTTTGATGGAGTAGGGTTGAAGCCCACTTGTCTAACTCTGTTTCATGGTAGGCAAAAGGATACAGCTTTGCGTCGCCGGGTGATCAAGGTGCTACTGAGCTTCGGATCCCTCCGTGATTCATGGTTTTTACCTTGGTTATCTACTTCAGATGAACCGCTATTGCAACGCTTCATCGGCCATTGGCTGTGGGATACCCAAGGGAAGAGGCTCCCCTATAGTAGGATCTCAGCTCAATCCTTTCTGCTCTCGGCTAACTTCCGTTTGCGCTTGAAGATCCGCAGGGCCGTGCATCCTATTTGACCAGTTGAGGTTGACTCGGATGGTCAAGCTTTGCGGAAAGTCTTCAATTTTCTCTTTAAGTTCAACGGACGAGTAGGGGAAGGCCAGGCCTGTACTTAGACGCTTCCGAGGTCCCTTGCTTTGATCATGTAGATGGGCTTTGGTTGCACCAATGGCTGTATGCCTTGAAAGACTCGGGCCGATATACCTTAATCTAACAAAAGAAAAGAAGAACACGGACTGTTTATAGTATGTAGCTACAATCCAAATGAAGGATTTTCAGTCGTGTTAATCGTGAGGAGCCTTTTGTTTTTAGTCTTCCCTTCCAATTTTTTTTCTACAATTTTTTATGAATAAATGTTGTATTCAGGAAGAACTAAATGTATACTATGAGCCTACAGGCTGTTTGTTATTAATGAAACGGTCGTTCATCAGTAACTCTTATATGTACTTGCATTATTACATGTTTTATAATGTATAGTCAAGCAGTATGTTTGTGCATCAATGGATTAAATGGCTTCCGGTCGTCCTGAATATTCTAATCGCTTAAGAATGTTTATCAGTGAGCCTGCTTTGAGCAATTACGTCCATTGTTCACCAATATTTAGCGGCTATGTTGCATGTGTAGGAGATAGATGTTTGCACCCACAATGGGACGACTTTAGCTCGTGTGATAACATGCACTTTTGCGTCGGACTTCAAACGTCTTTGCTTAGTTACTTGAGTATTTAAGAGTTTCTGGCACTATGCGAACAGGCATCCCTATCGCCGTGTAGGTGCAGTTGTTGAATTAATGAGTTCAACTCATGAATAATGCCTGGTGGCTGTGCTAGACATGGTCTTACTCTAAACGAGTAGTATACCCTACTTTTTGTAGCAAAAAGTAAGGGTATTACTTCAACTTAGGTCTGGCTGGGCTATGAATAGTAAGATCGTAGATGAATTTGAATAAATAGATAAAACTGACTAAGTAAAAATAGCAGTTTTAGGGGCGCTAGGCTTAAGATGCTGTAGGTGAAAACCCATAACATGATTGATGAGTATGAAAATATTGCGATCAAAGTTAAAAAGAACTTAAAACACAAAAAAAATTGATGCTTTTAAGATACTTTATGCTCGACCCTCTGAAGGTTCGGGGGCATGTGCTTGGTCTTCCCTGCTCGAGGGCGCGGATCTTGGAGGTGATCCCTGGGGGCCGCTGACAATAAGATGGTACAACTCCGTGCCAATCAGACAATAATGAACGACTTGCTTCCGCAATTGTCTGCTTTCTGATTTATCATCAGGGAGGATTCCTTTACTTAGGTAGTTGATCAGCGCGTGATGCTGCTCTGTGACGGATCTTGTGTCTGGAACTTCAACGTTCATCAGGTCCATGAGAGTTAACTCAACCACTATCTGTTGGTTGTATGAATCCTCGGACGCTTCGCCTTCACTCGAGCCTCCTTCTCGATAGGCTAATTCCCATGCTTGAAAATTTTTCAGAAGTGTTTTCATTCTCTGCTGCCAATCCGTCGTACATATGTCTTCTGTGGTAAAAACTTCCTTTGCATGATCGACGATTAGTTGGGAGCTGCTGAAGAGGGTGACCTTCCTGGCCCCCAGTATGTAGGCTAAGTTAAGAGCTTGAATTATAGCTTCATACTTTGCCTCGTCGCTTTGAGCTCTAGTGGTCTTGCAAAATACTATCCCAGTGGGTGTCCTGACCCATAGATCGAGGTCAGCTTCTTTCCCTTTGAAATATACGTTAATGCGAACCTCCCAATGCCTGAACTCGATCATTTCTTCATTTTGATTGACTCTCCACTTTTGGCTTCAGTTTCTCCGCGAAGTCTGAGGTTAAACTTTCCAGCTCATACAACTTGATAGCTGTTCGGGGTTGGTAGATAATGCCATACTCTCCCAATATCTCAGCCAATTCTGCCATCTCCTCTGAGAGTCCGGGTTTAGACAGTATAGTCCGTACCGGTGTAGAGGAGTCCATGCTGACTGTATGGTTAAGAAAATATGAGCGCAGCTCCTTGCTCGCCATGATCACGGCTTCAATAAATTGAAAGAGTAAAGGCAAAAACACAGCTCCTTGCTCGCCATGATCATGGCTGCAATAAATTGAAAGAGTGAAGGCAAAAACATGTCTCGATGTGAAGGTGTTTGGCTGACGTACTTTACGGAAATTTTCCTCCCGTTCTCTTTTCGCACAAGGACTGCATTCCATAATATTTATGAGATAAAGACATACAATAACAGATGCTTACCTGGCTTTGGCTCGGTTATTACTGGAAGTTGTAGGATCTGCATATTTGTCTGGGTGATGGTTAGGTAACTCTGTATCAGCCATATAGGTCCCCCAAAGGTTGTACCGATGAGCCTTCTGACCACTGATATTGTTCGATAATGAGGGGTGATATTCTGGTATGATCCCAGCCATGACGACGGGTAACAGAGTTTTGATCTTAGATAGTAGTTCACAGTTTTAGTCTTGTTCACCGAGTTATGAATTATCTGTTGGATCTTATTACCAGCATCTCGTATGGCGTTGTTATTATGACTTGACATGATTGTGTCTTCTCCTTCGTAGAATACCTACAATTACCTGGGCCCCATGGTGGGCGCCAAACTATTTATGCTTAAATTTGTACATATAGGTTAATCTATTAATTATGATTGGAATCACAAGCAATACAGTAATTATGATGGGAAAGTATGTAAATAAAATGAAAACAGTAATAAGTAGACAAAGCGAAATAAGCAAGAAAAGGTAGAGTAATTCTTATTCATTGAGAATAGCCGGATTCCGTGGTGAATCGCATTTTTTTCTCGTGGTGAATCAAACTCGTGTCTGTAGGATGGTATCTGTAGACTTTACCACTTACGCTAGGCGGTGGTATATACTAAATCCTAACTAGGAGACTATAAATCCTAGGCGGTTGGATGTATACCCTGTATCCTATGGTCGTGCCGTCTGAAGTCGTTGGCTCCAAGAGCGGGCGTGTATCCTCTGCGCCCGGTGACTTGTAAGATAAGTCTAGTCTCACCAGCTGGATTCGTATCCCTATAATAGTAGGTGACGTATTTTTGCCAACACAAGAAATATGGTCCTAAAAAAGCTTTAAGTGATGGATTTTTATTGATCACAAAACATCTTTAAGGACCAGTTCGATAACTCGTCCTTATTGACCTTTAACCAGGGAGACTTGAAGGATGGCTGACGACTACGTATTCTGGTAGCTATTGACCTTTTTAAGGACCGGAATTACTCTTTTAGGGACCAGTTTTCCCGTCCCCAAAATCCATTTTTCTTGTAGTGATCGATGACAGTTTCAGATATATTTTGAATGAAGGGAAAACAACTGAAAAATGTGAACGAGAATAGCTAGAGGGAACTGAATATGTTGAGGGATACGAGATAAGCCCGTTAATTTGTTGGAGTTTCTCGGGTTTTGCCATTATGTGTAGAGGAAAGAGAGAAACGAATAAGCGGGAGGCGGTGAGAAAATGGGAGAGAATGAGAATTTAGGATTTCTGAATTGGGGGATGATATAAATATCAATAAGAGGAGGTTAATTTGGACAGTTGAATGGAGGGCATGAAAGGATGAGATGGAGGCATGAGAATACGCGTATAACCCTTGTATATATATGTCTGGTATGAAAGAGTGTGGATGTATTAGATAAGTATTAAGAAGTGGTGGAGTATGTGAGGAGTTGTCTACCATATTTGGGGTGTTTGTTTTTTGACCGTTTGACGCCTATCTGGCACTTATGTAGTTCTTAGGTGGAAGTGAAGTAGACAAGAAATGTTTGGGTTGATCAAGTGCAGTGTATTGTAATGGATAGTTTTGACGGGTCAGCGGATTATGATCGGGTAAATAGGTCACGTTTTGAGCTGGTGGGTTAGCTCATTTGGTTAGATAGTTTTGAACTGTTCCTAATAAAGAAAAGTGAGCGGGGTTGATAATTGAATATATTAGTTTAAAAGTGGTATAAATAGAAATAGTTTATTTAAAAAATAGGGAAGTTCTAAAAAATATGGATAGAAGTCAATTAACATAGATAAAAATAAACGAGCTCAAATAATAATAAATTAAGTATAGATAGTCACAGATAATTAAGAAAATGTATTGATAATGCAATAAATTACCAATAAAACCAGAAATGAGACATCTTTTTAAGAAATAGTCTAAATAATAAATAACTTAATATAACCATAATTAAATAAATAATATAGATATAAGAGATTAGTAATGTGGGAACACACAATTAAATCATGATAGCAAATGAAAATATATGTAAAAAGAATCTATTGCACCTTAAAAATTAAATACAACCAAAATTAGGGAAAATTGGCAAAGGGAGTGACAAGGTCGGGTGACAATAGAACAATACTCGCATCTTGGTTACTTTATTATTTGGTGAATACTCTAGGTGTATGTTTAGGAACAGCGTTACAGGTCCAGATTTATTGCATTGGATTTGCTTAATTAAATATCAATATATCCTTGGATCAATTATATAAACTGCATCACCACACTTATAAAAGAAAATTTATATTAAATCCTCATAATAATATTTTTGTTCGAAGATACAAAATTTAAATTTCTATGCCTCGCCGGGACCCCCGTAAAATACATGAGAATAATCAGCTCCCTGATATCCGTTATTAGCCGTATAAATAGCCTTGTATAGGTCAGGATTAGTCATATACACTGTCAAATCACCTGAATCTGATTCTCGGCCATTCTCATCTATTGTCTTAATTCGTCTACAATAAGAATCATTATTGAAATCTCCTAGTGGAAAAATACCAGCTCCCATTGGAGGTTCGAGTACGTTTGCAGGACTATATGCCACTCCTCCCCATGAAATGGTATCTGCAAAATCATTCAATTCTGTGAAAATCTTACTAGGCCAGAAACCAATTTGTGTCTTATTTAGTGTGAGCATAAGCCACCAATTTCCATCAACGACGTCCTGTTTGTCAAAAGGAGCAAGAAAACACATGTTAATACTTTTGTCTTCTTATAATAACTTTGCAATTTACTGTAAGGTTACCACGAATAAGTGAGATAGGTCTAAACTTTACCCGGACTATGTACATGGACTCTTCCCACGAAATGAGAATCCGTTTTGTGAAACTCCAGAGAATACGTAATCTAATGGTATTTCTGAGTTTACAACCACAAAACCAGGACATTGTGTATTGAAACATTGAGCTTGGCCAGCCTATAAGAGAAACACATATACTTTCTCAATAAGATATCATGTGGACTGAGATTCCTGCTCAGTTATAACAGGATTTCACATATTATAAACAACTATGCCTACAATATAAATAAAAGAAATTACTTACTTGAAAGTGTGTATAGAGCCTAGTTCTAGTATCTCCATAAAGCGTAGGATCAACCTGTAATAAGAATAAATAACAAAAATACAAAACCAAAGAGATTTACGGGAACTTGCCAACATATAAAAGAGGTAACTAAGAAGGAGAAAATAATCAACTATAAAAAAGGCAAGATACTCACTCTCCATCCAACTTGTATATTTTCTGACCCTTTTTGAATTTTCATTCGACATGCACTATGTTGTTGGCCTTGAACTTTGGGATTATAAACATTTGTTAGCATTCCGGCTCCCCCAAACTTGTTGCTGGGATTGTATTCAGTATGAACAATAGCAAGCTAGCAAATAATATACTGCATTAAAGATGGAGCTAAAGAAAATATGCATTTCTATCTTGAATTATATTACTTTTTCTTTATTTCATTTATAACTATAGAAACTTGGCATATATTAAAAAGATGCAACATAATACCTTAAGTGTCGAACAAATCTTCCCTTTTTTTATATAATAGTAAAGATTATAAATTTCATTGTATTTTCAAAATAAAACAGAAAGATTACGGATAAGCGAAACACGAAATGCTATTGATTTATGGATAGCTACCTTGTACCATTTGGAAGGAAAAGATACTTTGTCGCCGAAATCTTTTTCCTACATGAAGTAAAATTTGTACCAAGAGATAAGGATGGTGTAGAGTATGTAATCTTATTGTCATAACATACAGAAAATTATTACGCTTACTGAAGATAATGAGTTGTTGAAAGAGACATCTTCTGTAGGTGTCATAAATTTCTGTCTAATAAGATCGTCTTTAGTAATTCTTTTAATTGGAACTGATCCATCTGGACATCCTCCTCTCTTAAATCCCATTTTTAAAGGCGAACCACTTATTGAGTTATCATGACCTTCTTTCGTTATAAACAACGTCGGTTTCATCTGTGGACGAAAAATATAACACAATCCATCTTAACATATTATATAAATGATTGCAATTTAGGAGTTAAGTGAATGTTGTAGAGACGAACCTTCGGGTGATAAGTATGATTCCGCAACAGTGGATGATCAAATGCAGGCTGTTTGTAGAAATCCACACAGTCATATATATCACCAAATTTTGTCTGTTAACTCAATAAGATTTAGACCAAGTTAATTACTGATTTTAATATAAAATAGTAACCTGATACTATCGACCACTTTCTTATTGTAGATGCTATTAATCTTATTTTGATGTTTAAGAATATTCTTAAAGAACACATTAATTTCTCAATAAAATAAATTCATTTTTTTATTAATAGGATATGTTGAAGAAAATTAAACCATAATTAATTCAATACTCATTCTACTTTTAAAATATGTACCAAAAGAAAAAAATAAATAAATATATAAAAAAGAGAAATAGAGGGTACCTTGATTGTTTTAATTGCAGGCTTGTTTAAGAGATTCAATTGCTTTTCCAATTCTAAGCCATCTAGATGGGATATTTTTGTTATTCCTTGGACCTCATTGTAGCTCAGAAGAACAACTATTGCAATGAAAATATAATAGATAGTCTGGTGTTGCATCATCACCATCTAAATCACGAAATAAAATTGAGAGCTTCCTGTTAAAACTACATTTTTTTCATCATATCAATTACAATAAGGCAATGTTACGCAGATCCAAAAAGATATTTCAAAACAGCATATTTACATATCCAAGTATACACGGATTTTATTACTGAAATAAATAAGGTGGAATCTGATCCCATGTGTTCAAATAACTTATTAAAAAAATAAATAGACTAAATTTCAGTTAACCTTTTTACTAGAAAATAATTCCACTTGACCTTTTGAATGGGACAGAGAACTTGCATTGACTTCAAAGTAGAACGCAGAAAATGAGTTGATCAATGGGGAAACTAAAAGCTCATATATGTCCTTCAAAATAGGATATAGTATTATAACAAATTTTCTTTAATGATCAAAATTTAACCTCTTCTAATGTAACCTCTTTTATTTTTTGATTTTGAACACCTATTTTTATTTTCAATCAAAATATTTGAAACCAACTGATTAAATAACCAAAAGTCAGATTTAACTGAAAAAAACAAAATGATACACATCCGTACCTGATTTTGCCAAGAGATATGTATCGCTTATGAGTTCTTTTCACATAAGCTACAATTGTTATGCTCTTATTTAAAGTGTGCAATAGTTTAGATTCATATTATTGTAATTCAGAACAATTACTTACTTACCATTTCATCTTGCCATTGGAAAAATCCTAATCATATTGACTATGATTTTAAGGCAACAAAATCAATGTTACGTTGTAATTACCAAAAAATAGTAAAAATGGTGTTTAACTCATAAGCTTTTATTTTTGTTTAACCTAAAGTTAAATTAATAGGCAAAAAATTGAATTTATAATTTAGGCCACAAGCAATATATATAACTGTACCAATATAACGAAATAATGATAAGATAACAATAAATGAGAAAGTAATGGGAAATAACATATGGAATAACTTATCTGTAGGACCGGAAGACTGGGTTTCTATGACCAAGACTTATGAGATAATTGGAAGGCAAGTGATAAAAATAAGAAAGCACAATAGAGATTGTTATTGCTTTTTTTATTACAAGTGTGCAAATTCTTCCCAGATGCCCTACCGATGAAGTGGAAAGGGACTTATATGCTGATTACCAACCCTAATAACGTGCATTTAATGAGGACCTATCATTACTTTCACCAAAGTTTAACCGTTAGAATGATGATTATGTGAATAAATATTGGATATTCAGCCTCCATTAACTATTGTATATCCAGCCGGGTTTATTCTTTGAATACGAAGAGACAATTGTTGTCAGAATTATAATCTAACAATAGTTATGTTGTGGCCGGAAGTGTTGTTTTCAAAATCTGTCTTGTCATAAGTGATCTAGTGCCTTTGGTACTCATGTTGTCAAAACTTATGTGCTATATGTGTCATATGTCGTACTTTGAGGTGGCATATAATTTTACACAATACAATTATGAAAGAGTAAATCTCATAAACCAAATCCAGAAGGTCGTGATTGGATCCGACATCCTACTTATAGAGTAAACCATACATAGTTTGCAATCTATACCGACAATTTAGCTTTCAATTTATACCGTTAATAATATATCAACCATTCATGCCATAAATAAATAGGATTATTACATAAAGTGCTGGCCGGCTGGACTTAATTACTTATCGATGGCCCTAACTTTTCTAGTCAATATACAACTAGCTAATACAAAGGGTATACAATCAATTTCACAGTGTATACAATCTGTTTACACATTTATACACATTGTGTACACTCAATTTTACAGTGTACAATCAGATTGCTCAACTATATACAATGTATACACTCAGTTTTATTCAGTCTTGTATAGTGTATACTATTTATACCTAAATTTGTACCTCTAGGTTAAACAATTAATTATGAATGAGGTCACACGCAATACGGTTAATTACTATAGAAAAGTAAATAAATACGATGAAAATAAAGACAAGTAATTAAGCAAGAAATAATAGAGAAAGCAAAGTAACTCTTATTCCTCGAGAGTAGCCGAGTTTGGTGGCAAATCGAATCTTCTGTACAATACAATGAAAGAAGAGGTATTTATAGTAGTGATACCCAGTCCTAAATAAGGTAAAATACAAATACTCATTAGGCCATGGGCCTACAACTCAAGGCGGTGGTATACTAAATCCTAACTAAGAGGCTGTAAACCCTGAGGCGTTGCTGAAGCGTAAGCTAATTCTTTGTTTCATCGACATGTTCTATATCGAAAAGTATATCGACGAGGTGATTTGTTGTCAGAATCATATTAATCCATCCAGAGTCCCGTGTATCTTTGTTCCGACAATGTAGAACTCTTCTCTCATAATCGAGGAAAGGTCAGGTTAATCAGAATAAGGTGGGCAATGGTGTTATGATATTATCCAGATATATTTTATTCTAAAAAATCAGTGTGCGTATTATAATTCTGATTTTATAATCATGAGACAATGTCCGTGGAATAGTTTATGAAGATCGTGCAAGTTCTCTTGTTATCTACGTGAGTTTTGCTTTAGACTCAAGCTCGCTCGAGGACGAATGAGAGTCTAAGTAGAGAATAATGAAACGACCTAAGGTAGTCATTTCGGGAGTTAGGACTCCGATTAGAGTGCCGATAGTTTTAGAATTTTTGTAAGGTCCATTAAGACCTCCATATAAAATTTGAGCTAAATCAAACCTCGTTTAGTAGGTATTGGAAGAAGGTTTCCGTATCTGTTGACCGTAAATCTTAAAAATGGGTTTTCGAGCTTGATTTTGGCGAATAAGCTCCGGTTCGAAATTCGAAAGTGTCTTTAGGTTTGTATGTACATTTGTGACCTGTGTGAACTTTTGGAAGTGCGTTCCGAGGTCGTTCGGATAGTTTTCGCTAAAATACCAAAAATTAATAATTTAATTTATTTCTATTTAATTCATATCTCGAGTTTTGAGAATCGGATTCACGATCCGTCTTAGTGAGTACGTAACATAAATTTTTTATACCTTACTTGAGAGATTTGGGATCATTCCGAGTTTCGTAGGGTTTCCGTTTTAATTTTAGTCGAAGTATCAAGTTTTTCAAAAAAAAAAAAAAAAAAAAAAAAGAATGATTAGAAAACAAAAAGAAAAGTAAAGAATGAAAAAGTAAAAGATATTAAGGAGAAGGCGGTGGTTACGGGATTAGATATCCCTTAGCTTAGAAGTTCCCAGCATTAAAGAAACGACACAGAAACAAGAAATGAAAAAGAGAAAACACAGAGTACCCCAAAAAAGAGAGAAAGGAAAGGAAAAGGAGACGGAAAAAATTGAATTTTCATCCCGAAACATTCAACGGGATCATTTGAAATGAATTCAAAGGACAAAGCGGTTGTTAAGTAGCAGTGTTAATTTTGGAACAAGGTAAGTGCTTATATCCATTTCTTTGGTGGCCTTTGGCCTTGTGGATATTTTACCACATGTTCCTTATGTATGTAGCTGCCGGTAGACGTACTTATTACGCCTTAGTTTTGAATGTACGATGTATATTATATGTAATACTTTGTTTTTGGTATTGCATTGAGCATAGACACATTGTACTCTGGATGTGAGCTTGATATGTACTTCTCGGCTAATAATGAGGGTCCTTCACCCATAAAGGGTTATTATTGCATCATCCTTTCATTATATTGAGGGTAGGAGTATTCCGCTCTTATGTCATATACTGAGTGAAGGAGTATTCTGCCTCAGGTTTACATTATATCGGGTGCAGGAGTATTCCGCCCCAGGAGAAAGAGTATTTTGTTCCTATGTCATAGACCGAGTGCAGGAATATTCCGTCTCAGCTTTATCTTACATCGGGTGCAGGAGTATTCCGCCCCAGGGGAGTGCAAGAGTATTCTACCTCAGCTTTATATAATCTCGGCTGCAGGAGTATTTCACTCTTATGTCATACACTGAGTGCAGGAGTATTCCGTCTTAGCTTTATATTATCTCGGGTGCAAGAGTATTCCGCCCTAGGAGCAGAAGTATTCCGCTCTTATGTCATATACTGAGTGCAGGAGTATTCCGCCTCATCTTTATATTATATCTGGTGTAGGAGTATTTCGCCCAATGAGAGTGTAGGAGCATTCTGCCTCAACTTTATATTATCTCGGGTGCAGGAGTATTCCGCCCCAGGAGCAGGAGTATTCCACTCTTATGTCATACACTAAGTGCAGGAGTATTAAGCCTCAATTTTATATTATCTTGGGTGCAGGAGTATTCCACCCCAGGAGCAGGAGTATTCCGCTCATATGTCATATACTGAGTGCAGGAGTATTCTGCCTCAACTTTATATTATATCGGGTGCAGGAGTATTCCGCCCTTGGAGCAGGAGTATTCCGCTCTTATGTCATATACTGAGTGCAAGAGTACTCCGCCTCAACTTTATTATATCTGGTGCAGGAGTATTCCACGCTAGGAGAGTGCAGGAGTATTCTGCCTCAACTTTTTATTATCTCGGGTGCAGGAGTATTCCGCCGCAGGAGCAGGAGTATTCCACTCTTATGTTATACACTGAGTGCAGGAGTATTTCGCCTCAGCTTTATATTATCTCGGTGCAGGAGTATTCCGCCCCAGGAGCAGGAGTATTCCGCCCCAGGAGCAGGAGTATTCCGCCTCAGCTTTATATTATATCAGGTGCAGGAGTATTCTGCCCCAAGAGAGTGCGGGACTATACCACCTCAGCTTTATATTATATCTGGTGTAGGAGTATTTTGCCCAATGAGAGTGCAGGAGCATTCTGCCTCAACTTTATATTATCTCGGGTGCAGGAGTATTCCGCCCCAAGAGAAGGAGTATTCCACTCTTATGTCATACACTGAGTGCAGGAGTATTCAGCCTCAACTTTATATTATCTTGGGTGCAGGAGTATTCCGCCCTAGGAGCAGGAGTATTCCGCTCATATGTCATATACTGAGTGCAGGAGTATTCCGCCTCAGCTTTATATTATATCGGGGGCAGGAGTATTCCGCCCCAGGAGCAGGAGCATTCCTCTCTTATGTCATATACTGAGTGCAGGAGTACTCCGCCTCAGCTTTATTATATCTGGTGCAGGAGTATTCCACGCTAGGAGAGTGCAGGAGTATTCTGCCTCAACTTTTTATTATCTCGGGTGCAGGAGTATTCTGCCCCAGGAGCAGGAGTATTCCACTCTTATGTTATACACTGAGTGCAGGAGTATTCCGCCTCAGCTTTATATTATCTCGGTGCAAGAGTATTCCGCCCCAGGAGCAGGAGTATTCCGCCTCAGCTTTATATTATATCGGGTGCAGGAGTATTCTGCCCCAGGAGAGTGCGGGACTATACCACCTCGGCTTTATATTATGTTGGGTGCAGGAGTATTTTACCCCAGGAGCAGGAGTATTCCGCTCCAGTTGGTTATTAGATTGTATTCCCCTCGAATGCAGGAGTATTCCGTTTCGGGACGGGATTACTGGCGCATGTGACCCAATTACATCATACTGCATTTATTCCATTTCATTGCACCGATTGTTGTGTATTGTGTAATTATAGATGTGTATGTGTCATGTATTCCGCCTCGGCTTTATATTATCTCGGGTGCAGGAGTATTCCGCCCCAGGAGTAGGAGTATTCCGCTCCTATGTCATATACTGAGTGCAGGAGTATTCCGCATCAGCTTTATATTATATCAGGTGCAGGAGTATTCCGCATCAGCTTTATATTATATCAGGTGCAGGAGTATTCTGCCCCAAGAGAGTGCAGGACTATACCGCCTCCGCTTTATATTATATTGGATGCAGGAGTATTTTACCCTAGAAGCAGGAGTATTCCGCTCCAGTTGGTTATTAGATTGTATTCCCCTCGAATGCAGGAGTATTCCGTTTCGGGACGGGATTACTGGCACATCTGACACCATTACATCATACTGCATTTATTCCATTTCATTGCACCAGTTGTTGTGTATTGTGTAATTATAGTGTGACGTTTTGTGTATGTGTCATGTATTTCTGATTGTTGATATGTTTGGGATACCTATATGTTTCTATCTATCTTACGTCCCTAGTTGTTTATGAATTTATGGTTCCATATGTGTTTCCAGTTATTATCTGGCTCTGCCTTTTATAGTTGAAATAAGGGGAATTTGGTTTATTTGCTTTTCTTCTCCCTGGCTAGCATATCTACTTCTTCAAGGTGGCTAGCTAGCCCCCACTTACTGAGTCCTTTCGACTCACCCTCTGTTTGTTTCTTGTATATTTATTTCATTTTAATAGGTTCGCTCCAAGATCGAGTTCGCCACGTTATTGAGGAGCGAATACAATTTCAGCTGTCGGTGTGAGCCAGGTTTTGTTTAGTATGGCCGCCAATTTTATTTTTATTATCTCAGTTGTATTTTGCTCCCTTCAGGAGATGTTTATACTTTATTTGTATTCTTAGATGTTTGTCTGGATAGCCCTAAACCTAGTACATTGGGTAGTCAGCTGTAACTTCTTTTGTACAACTTATGTATAGCTATGTTCGTGTCTCTTTAGATCTTATTTCTTATCTTAAAGTTGATTTTATGTTTATTTTTGTGAATTCAATTCAAAAAGGTTCACCCGACGGGTCTGGGGAGGATGTCGGGTAACCGCACGACCTAGCCCAAATTTGGGTCGTGTCAATAGAGCTCCCAATTGATTATGCCTTTTATTCTTGTGCATCTAGGAATAGATTCATGAGTTAGGGTTAAACACTTAGCAATATTTCACCCTAAAACAAAGGCATTACTTAGGTTGTCAAAAAGGTGATCTGTGACCATTTATCCCGATTGTGAGCCATACTTGTATTTCTATGTATTTTCATTAATTAATTGGAAAATTGGTTGATGAAAATAACAACTATTACACAGGAGTAAATAGTTGTGAATTTGGAGCAAGTGTTCAATAGGAAGAAGCAAGTTTAATCCATTGCATTGTTCTAACACATGAGTAGGAGTTGGGTAGATCAATCCTAGGCTTCTAGACGCTATTTCTTACTACGTTGCTATTTATTTTATTGTTAATTCGTTTTCACATTGAAACTATCATAAAATTATAAGCTTTTGAAGTTAATTGATTCGATAAGATTAGTTAGATTAGCAACTAGATTTCGAGTGTTCTCTGTGGGATTCAACCTTGGGGCTTTAAATATCGAGCTATATTTAGCGCGATCGCTTAGTCCCTTTTATAGGGCGTAGTTGGGCGTAATCAAATTTTGGCACCATAGCCGGGGAACATGGTGTATTTCTAGCTTGTTAGGATAGCTGAGTCGTTAGTTCAATTATTTCTTTTCTGCACATATTTATTTAGTTTATAAATAATATATAGAAAATATGGCATCGGGAAATTACATGTGGCTATGTGATTATTATGGTTGTGATAATACGTCTTATTCTTCCCTGATCCCCCTATTACGATGATTCTTCTTTCTCTTATGATAATAGTAGGTGCAATGAAGTGGAGGATGCTGAGGAAAAATATCAAGTTGGCCTTAAGGAGAATTGGGATAGACTTAGAGCACAACTAAGCCGTATAGAAGCTCAAGTTAATCAGTTGGCTGTTTATTGGGAATTCAACAACCTAGCCAAGAAGACATGGAATTAGAAGAAGAAATCATGTGTATAGTTGAAAATCTAAAACGTGAATTTCTATTGGAGGAGACAAGGGTTTAAAGTCAACCATCTAGTCCTATAGTGTCGGAAGATGCCGATGATAAAGATGTGGTACTAGAGTCAGGCACAAAAATTGAAGCTGAAATTCTAGTTGACTCTAAGCCGTGCCAGAAAAAGATGTTAATATAGTGAAGTGTGAGCAGGTTGCACCACATTATAGACACTTTTCAACATTAGTTTTAGAGAGAGACATGGAAATTGATCCTTTTGAGCCAGTAGAAGAGTTGAAGGATGAGGTAAATGGTACTTACATTATGAAATTTTCAGTACCGTCTAGGCAAGATGACAATCCTAGATTGTGGGCCAAGGAGTATAAAATGATATATTTAGTACTGGGCCAAGAGCATATCCTAATAATTTGGAGTATTCCTAAGTTGGTGGCAACATGCAGAAGGAGATAGTTAATGTTTGACTTGCAAGAACTTGTGCCACCCCAAGAGCATAGCCAGAGAGTTGAGTTACAATTAGGGAGGCGATTCATAAGCTCAAGTTGGAGGAAAAGTATTGACTCTGGGTTATGTCGTGCAACGACATTAAATAAGGCGCTTCTCGGGAGGCAACCCATGATTGTAATTGTATATTAGTAAAAAAAACAAAAATAAAAATAATGTTATCTTTTGAAGGATGTTACTTTGTGAGTCTCTTTGTTTTACAGGTTTTGACTGGTTGAAAGTCGTAAGTCTGGGTTGCTTGCAACCTCGTACAATTGGATGAGGGTGTCTTACTTGGGGGAAATCTGAGTACCTCGTGCCCTAAGGAAGCTCACAAGGATGTTCTTTAGGCTAAGAACACCAGGGAGCTTCTCTATCACCCTTAATTTATTTATTTTAATGCGTTAAGGGCAATGCATGATTTTATGTGTGGGGTGGGGGATTCTTCTTATTTGTGCTAATAATCCCCTTTTGTTTTTCTTTGTGCATCGGTTCTTTTCTAAAGGAAGTACTTTGAACTGGGTATAGGTAGCCTTTTTTTAAGGAGTAGACTGTAGTAAATAGATGGGAGAGTCTTAGCTCCACTTTGGCTAGTTTTATATAGATACTTAATTTGGGGTATGTGAACATCATGCTCATAATCCACTTTTCCTTGAGAAACATTGAGTGTATTAGTTGAAACCTATTATCATGATGTTGACTCTAGATTTGCTTGATAGTTTGCTTGTGTTTGATTTGTTTGAGAGCGCGAATTGAGTCGTTTTGAGTAGGTGACGTGCCATGTATGAGTGAGGTTTTTGATTTCTCGATGTTTAATACTTGATGTCTAGAACTTGCTCGGTGTGTGTGTAAAGGAAAATGAGAAATTTGCTCGGTTAGGAAGTGATATAGGCATTCCTTTCATAGTAAATTTGTTTGAAACCTCATAATTAGATGTTTGCCAGTGAAATTTGACATTATCTAAACCTTTTGAGCCTGTAGCCTTTTCTTTGATAGCCATTGAGATTCCAGTTTCTTGTGCTAAATATCTGTGAATTTTACTTGTGTTGTTATGAGCCTAATAGGCTAGTTAATGAAGTGGAAAAATTGTGGTTGCTAGAGAAAGACAAAAGGTGCTTTAGGAGGATGCTCTTTGGAGAGATTTACTTGAAAAAGAAAAAAAATAGTGGAAGCTTGAAATACTTTGCAGCAATTGAAGTATGAAAAAACGAAAAAAAAAAAAAGAACAGTGTTAGAAAGATGGAAGAAAATAAATAGTAGTCCCTAGCATTAGCTTCTACTTTGCCTAAAGAAGAAGGTTGGTAAAAGTTAACTCTGTGCTGGTAAAAGAATGATTGGTTGAAGGAAAAATAATTGAATAAATTGTGGTGTATTAAATTGCTTGGTGTGGTTAGTCAATATTACCTAAATATATCCTACCCGTCCTATTTCCTACATTACAACCAAAAGAAATTCTAATTGATCTTAGCCGAGTAGATGGACATTAGTCGAGTCCTACACTAAGGGAAAGCTTATGGTGCGTCTTGTGTTGCATGTGAGTTCTTTTCTGCGAGTGAGTGTTTCATTTTTATGTGAACTTTTTGTTCATGTTGATTCTTTTGTGTGAATTCCTTTTCTAAACTTTGATTTGATTGTGAAGGCACATGATTTACGAAAAGCGAGCTCTTTTATTACTCTCTTGAATAGAGTGAGGACTTGCATGACTTATGGGTAAGTTTGGAATCGATTTGGGATTGGGAGGTTGAATGATGCACTTGGTTGATTTTAAATATTCTTGGCGTGGATTTTGTGCGAATATAGCATGATTAGTACATATGCAACTTGTTAAGTGTCTGTATAAACTAAAGTCATTGTAGTGAGTTGTTTTGGTGCATACTAAGTTCAAGTATAACGAGCTAAGTTTTAAGTGTGGGGTGCTGGTATGAGGCTAGATATTACTATATTTCCTTTACTTTTGTCTCGCATTCATGCTTCTACTTGTCATATTTGTTAGCACTTTGAGCTGAATTTCTCTTATTTGGTGTGTTTCATATTGTAGTAATTATGTTGATGATATGAGGCGTTCATGGAGTAAAATTTAGTGAAAACAAGGATTTTGAAGTCTGAGTAGAAGCCCGATAGTCGAGCGAACAAAGGCGTGGACGGAAAATGATTAAAAAAATGAAAAAAACAGTAAAAAAAGGCCTACCGCACTGCGGTGGGCGTCGCATGGTGCGCTACGGTAGGGCCTATTTTCAGAGAGTTTGAAAATAGTGCAGGCGCAGGAAATTTGCCTTGCCGCGGTACGCTGCGTGATGCGTAGCACGACGTGAAGGCTAAAAATCTTGCTACTTTGACTCGGAGTCTATTTTGGATTTCCGAGTTATGTAGGTCTATGGGGAAGATATAACAACCCTAAAACACGTCAAAAAACATGACTTTTGGCTTATTTTACATCCAAAGGAGGCAAGAAAGAGAGAAGAACATTCAAGGCTCTATTTCATCCATCCATCCATCCATCCATCTTATTGCGGTCTTGTATATTTGTATTTATTTCCTTAATTCGAACATGTCTATGAGTGGCTAAATCACCCATTCTAGGGTTGATTGAACCACTCCAAAACTTATGTATTATAAATTATTGCCTTAATGAATGAAACTTGTTAACCTTCCTATCTAAGTATTTATGATTTTTATACTATTGAATGGTAGAGCTCCAAATTGATTGTGTCATTTATTCTTGTGCATCTAGGAATAGATTCATGTGTTAGGGTTAAACACTTAGCAACATTTTAACCTAAAACAAAGGCAATACTTAGGTTGTCAAATAGGTGATTTGTGACCATTGATCCCGATTGTGAACCATACCTGTAGTATTGCGTATCTTTATTAGTTAATTCGAAAATTGGTTAGTGAAAGTTATAACTATTAGGAAGAAGCAAGTTGAATCCATTAATGCATTGTTCGAATAGATGAGTAGGAGTTGGGTAGATCAATCCTAGGCTTCTAGACCCTTTAATTAATCTAGTTCTTATTAGTTTGCTATTTACTTTATTGTTAATTAGTTGTTACATTTAAACCATCATAAAAATATAAGCTTTCAAAGTTAATTGATTAGATAAGTTAATTAGATTAGCAACTAGATTTCGAGTGTGCTCTGTGGGATTCGACCTCGGGCTTTAAATACCGAGCTATGTTTGCCGCGACCGCTTAATCCTTTTTATAGGGCATAATTATGCACGATTAGGAGGATTCTCAAAATCAATTATTTGAAAATTATTTCTGTAATTAGATATGTTCTACGTTCTCTCACCTAAAAACGAGTGACTTCCTCGACAAGAATAATGTCATGAAGTTGATCCGTTGCAGCCTCCGAGTGGCAAAAAGGCCGTCATCTGCCAGAATCATAATCGATACAATCCCGTGGGTGGAAAGCAGTGTAGAGCCACCTTTGTATGCAAAGGGCAAATCAGATACGACCTCTGCTTGGCCTTATCATCCTCTTCGCTGTCGATATTCCCCATATGAATTACTGCTTCCGCGTAATAACCTTAGCATCTATTTCATGAAGGGATCGAGAACCACCACTATTTTCTACCTTTTTCCCCAGGAACCACAATCATTTTCACCTTCCTCGACCTTTCTACTGCCGATCCTCACTTTTTTTTTTTTAATTGTAGAAACAACGGAATAAGAACCTAGAACAAATTTTCTGCTTAGGAACCACCATCAAGATTCGCTTCTCGGTATCACCAAGGTGCTAAAGGGCCCATGGATCTTTTTCTTTTCTAATAACCATAGAGAGAGAGAGAAGAAGAAGTCAAAGAGTAAACCAAATGGATCATTTTTAGAATTCAAAGAAATGATATCTTGGTTATGGTCTTTCCACCCCTTGACTTCAAAGATAGACTTCCACTTCTCCTTAAAAGGTGAGGTTACTTCGCGACCCAGTGATTGATGACAGACACTTTCTGTCACCGGTATCACCAAAATTATAGTCAAAGATAAACTCGTTTGACTTTTGAAATTCTGACTACGGCAATAGGGGGGAGTATAAGATAACTTTGTAGGAATATGTTCCTCTGCGCAGCTCAACAGCTCCTCAGATGAGGGATGTATAGCTGTAGTATTCGTCAGAACGTGGGAGTGCAGAGTCTCGAACCACAGCTTTTCTTTTTCTCCTTAAAGTTGTCTTTGTTGTCTCTACAATTTCCTCCTCCACCATTATAGTGGCGGCAACCACTCCTGCTCTAATAATGACATATGATCTGGCAATGGAAGTGCTTTGTTCAAGCTGGGATTTAGAAGATGAGGAAGTCATCACTATAAAATAATGATTTAGAGAAGAATTCAAAGAGAAAAGTAGGTTCTGATGGAAGAAGAAAAAAGATTTCATATAGGACTCTCAAAAGAACAGAAAAAGGAGATGAAGAAAAGACAATTGAGTGTACTTGTAAGAATCAAGGAAATTATTAGTTTGGTAATCGACGATAATGTCAACACCAACCGAAATCGAGCATGTGCTCCTTATGGGATGTTGAAGTGATAGCTATTGCTTTGAATTCGTGGATATAGGGCAAGCCACTTCTCTTTCCTGCCAAGAGAGTACCAATTCCCCGGCATCACTACGAGTCGGACAAGTGGCGGGACTATTTGTATTGGATAATATTTGTATCGGTGAACATACTTTAAAAAGTGACACGTGTCTTCCACGTGGCACGAACAGACTTTTTAACGGACAGACATCCAATGGGCAGACGTTCATCACGAATAGACCTAAAGAAGTTATGGAGCATTTCAACGGTCAACACGGCTTAAAGAAGCAGTTATTAACACGATCATCCACGATAAACCTATTAATGACTATTAAGACAATCATTACAACCCAGCGGTTATGACTCCAACGAATAGGTGACCGACAGTTACTTATCCAAGTGGATCCACGCCCAGCGGTTACAAAAACCCCAACGGGTGCCTACCAGGCTTATAAATAGCACTCGTCTTAATCGATTGTAAAAAACAACTCTTACTTCATATCTGGAATATCAATAAAAATAATCTCTCTCTCGATCTTGCTCAATCATTTCCTTTGCTCTTACTTAGTTTTTTGCTTTACTCTCCTGAAGAGCGATCGTTATCGAAGGATTCTCTCCGAGGACGAGGAATACGATACGGTTTCTTCTCCTTGTCTATATTTTGCATATTATTTTTATTAGTTCATACGTGCATATTTATATCATTTCAGCTCATCATATAGACTCTTAATCTCAACTATTGATCGTGACCCCGCAAATACAAATTTAATTATTAATTGGCCTAAAATTGGATCTGGGTTAAACATACATGGCTATAGATGGAGATAAAGTCAAAAGTGACATGTCAAGGGACTTAAACTAGGATAAAAGGACAAGAGAATAAAGATGCATTTCAATATCTACCAAATTACGTGCTTTTATAGACTTGCATTTCTCAACAAGATACTTAATTTTTCCATGCCTAGTAAATTCGTTAAATGTTTTCGCCTTTCTAATAAATTTAACACCTTTTGCAAATACAAGCCTCATCTCCTGCCGTCTGGAATTATTTTTATTATACATCCAACTACGATTTTCATGTTTCATATCTAAACAAAGATTACAAAATGAGATATCTAGAAAAAATTATTCATTCAAATCAATTCATAAAATAAAATATTTTATGTTGTGTAGCTATTGTTCTATTTAATTTGTTAAATTATTGAATTAATTTAGTAACTTAATACGTTTTGTTCTCTATAATAGTTACTACATTTTTTTTTAAACTTTCAAATATAACTATTTTGATTATATATTTTCATAGTATCTTGTATGACACAATCAACAACAAACTAAAAGAGTGGAGGGTATCAATTAAGCAGTCAAGCGCCAAGTTCACTACACAAATCACAGCTGATTCATTCACTTTACATTCTTGTATTTGATGCAATTCAATAGCTAAAATTTTTATTTATAATCTTCGAATATCCATTTAACACACATACCAATAACAATGTTAGTCATAAGCATTCACAATAATTTTTTTTTCCTAAATGAAATAAGTAAAATTCAAATAAAACTTGTTCTTTTCTACAAAAACTATGTAGCAGATCCACATCATTTAACCAAAACTAATGATATGTAAAGCCTTCCCTTTAAGCCATGTCTAAGCCAAGAAACAAAGGTTAAACTATTGGTGCACATAAACCATACCAAAAAATTAAATACACATAAACCATACAAAAGAAAAGAAAACAAAAATCTGAAAAAAAAATAAAAACTAACTTTTGCACTATTCTCCGATCCATGCTGCTGCCGAAGCTGGCTACCGTCGGTGACGTCAATAGCTTGTCGGATCTGTGGAGAAATAAGGAAGGAAAAAATTGGGGGTTAGAGTTCACAATTTGAAGTAAGGAAACTTACAAATTTAGATGGAGGATGGATGTGTTATTGCCTACAAAAGAGAAATTGGGAATAAGGGTAGACGTATCAGTTGAGAAATTGAGAATGGGGAGAGAAGAAGAGAATTGGAAGAGAGTAAAATGTTATGTGGGTGGACGAGTGTGTGTAATTAAATTGAGGCATCTGACCAAATTGGTCGAACAAATTTTTTTTTAAAAAATAAATTGAATTATAAACTACCAAGTCGGTCGGATAATATTTAAAAAAATATTCAAATTATTAATCGACCGATTCGATCGGAAGCTATCGGCAACCGGTAGGCGGTCGGAATACGAAGGTCGTAAAAGGCTAATTTTCTGGTAGTGACAATACGCGCAAGGATCAACAAACAACAATAGCCATCATTCTAAAGGTTTTTCAGTCTGAGGTGTCATGTTTCTTAAACAACACATGTATATACAAAAAACTAAAGAATTGTTCAAAGTTAAACACTTAGTAATACTCTCAGTTAAAACTAAACCATTAACGGCAACGACGCCAAAATTTGATCACGCCCAAACTTGTCCTCGAAAGGATAAGTGGTCGCTACAATATATTTTGATTTTTTAAGTCCGGAGTCGAACCACAAGGAGGAAACGTCTAGCTTTAAATATTTTGTACCACTAAATCAATAACTTCAATTTAATGGTAACAATACTAACTTATAATTGAACTAAATAACTAAATATTATGATTAAATAAAGAATGCAAGTAGGATAACTTGATAAGAATTCAAGAAGAAAGAATCTAGAATATAGATTTTTCCGAATTATCAAAATGAACTATTGACAGGTTTTCTATAATCTCGCAGTTTTCTTATAGATCATGAGCTCTTCAGTTACCGTAAACATCTCACGATCAAGAAAGATAATTTTCTAAATTTTTCTTCTGAATTAATCTATGTGATTATTTAGCCCGCTCCCTAAGATTACAATATAGCTTCGTTATTTCTAACCCTGCTTTTAAATCTTTGCAATTATCTTCCGACCTCTTGCAAGAAATATTGTTGTTTAACAACTCCCTAACACTATATTCTTTTCCAAGCAACACAAGGCAATAAGGTTCAATTAATTGATGGTCATACAATTAACCACATGAAAAATATAGTTGAACAAATAGGAATAACTCAGTTTAATAGAAACACTATCAATATGCTAACATAATAATTGGTTCTATCAATATCCTAGAAAAGGAATTTAGCTACATATATTTTTGATGAACACAAAAGCTAATGTTACAGCAAACTCCATGATAATAGAAAATAAGAGAAGTTTTAGAGAAAATGTAAATCTTCAGTACGATGGGCTCCGGCCTCTTTCAAGCACCAAAAAGCTCTAATATTAGTGTTTTTTGCACTTCCAGCCAAGTTGGGGGCTGAAAACTGGTTAAAAACCTTATATAGTTCGTAAAAACTCATGGACAAAATTGTCCCTTGTCACTTTTTGGCCAGAATTTTGTCTGCATGGCTGGATCGCGACCTTACTGTGATTGGGCTGCGAGATTTGAAAAATTTTACTTTTGGTTTCATGGCTGAACCATAGCCTTACGATGACTTAGTCGTGACTTCTTTTCTTCATATTTCTTTTCACGGATAATCCACGGTCTTGGCACCTAAGTACGGTGCCCTTCCTTGTTTGATTTTATGATTCATTTTCCTCAAAATCATTAACCTTTAATACTTTTTCCTGCGATTTGATTCCTACACATTTAAACACCCAATATGAGCATAAAATACTAATATCTATATTAAAACCATCCATGAAAATACCAAAATGTGAGGCTAGTGATACTAAAATATATGTATGTTTGGCCTAACATCATCCACTTAAATATAAAGTTAATTGTTATTCAATAAACCTGATTTAAACACATATTAGTACAACTTGGAGACTTTACATAAATTTTTTTATTTTAGTTCAAATATTCTAATTTCAATAACAACTCAAACATTGTCAAATATGTCTATACGTTGACCTAATTTTTTACTAACAATTGTTAAAGATGAAAAAAGAAACTATATTAAAGTTAAAGCTAAAGTTTTGATAACTCTTTGTGGTCAATATATTTGAGTTACAAATGAAAATGAAAAAGATTATTTGAAGTTGATATTGAAAAGAGTTTGTGAAATTTTATTTCCTTGGACAATAAATTCATTAAAGATTTATTAGTTTAAAATTTCACTCAAATAAATTATTATATTTGTATTTACTTGATTTTAAATTGAATTAAATTGCATGACCTAGACTAATTAAATGTAAGTTGAAATTTTATTTTCTTATTTTGAAGGGAATTAGACTGGTCAACAGACAACAAGAAAAATGATACTACAAAAGAGAGTGACGCGTGAGATCGCGTGTGGTAGAGTACAAAACTTTTACTTACGCTCGTGAGATACTGAGTCAACAAGATTTTAAGTCAGGTATGTTGAACAATTGGTTTGGTTTTCTTCTTTTTTTTTTTTTTTGGCCAAATTACTTTAAAATTTTACTTCCACTCTTTCATTTTCTTGTTTATGTTTTCGTCTTTTTATCAAAAATTTATTTAATATTAAAAAATAGTTTAACTTTGTACTTTCATTTTATCCTTATACATATGCTTTATGATCATAAAGATATCATAACACGTTTACGACGATACATTTTAAAACTTTATTTTCTTTCTTAAATTTCAAGTTGATGATGCATTAAGTAACTTTTTGATAATTGGAAAAATTCTAAGATGATATTATTATAACAAACATTGAAGTTTGAAATATTCAAGCAAGAAATGTCTAACAAAATATTATTACTTAGTATCAGTAAAAGATGTGGGTTACAATATCTGGAGTGTCACTAGGTCTGCAAATGACGCCCCTTGATTCTTTTCATCATAAAATTGATTCAAAGGGCTCAGAAACTTTATCTTCAACTTGATGAACTTTGGATTTGATTTCCAGATGTTTGATCTTAGATTTGCTGTGGGCCATGATACTTTGGCATTCGCCAGGAAAAAAATTTGAGATTCAACTGCCACAAACAGATGATTTGGACGCGTGCACACCAAATTTTGATTTTAAATTTGTTGTTGGATTTGAATAGGGATGTAGATCGTGGAATTGTTGTTAAACTTGAACATGTACGTAAATCATGACCTCCGTTGTTGAACTTGAACACAGATGTAGATCATAGCTTCCATTGTTGAAATTGTTGAGGGAAGTAGATCATGGTCTCCGTTTTTGAACGTGAACATGAACGTAGATCGTGAACATGGATGTAGAAGAAGACTTTGAATGTTTTCCTTCAAAGCTTTTTTTTGGTACCCCTTTAGTTTGCTTGATGTGCTTCTCTTGGCCTCATTTTAATGTTCTTCTTAATGATCTCTATTTGTTTTTTAGAGGTAGTTCCCCATTATGATGGTGGAATAGATGAGTTGTCATAAAACTAAAGTTATTTACTTTAGTTTGATTGGTCGCTTTGAATTACAAACCAGTCTCATTTATCTTATGATAGGCTTTCATTTAATTTGCTAACGTTTACAAACCAGTCTCATTTATGTTTATCATTCGGATCGGCTCTTTTGCAAAAATATGACAAGGGAAGCAATGATTTGCCTTTTTACCCACGCTAACAAATGGTTTGTAAAAATGCCTCAGTGAAGATTTAATAAAAAAAATCTGGAGCCAAGATTTGCCGTTATATTTTTTCGCTATTCAACACTTATCCATTCAAGTATTGGCAATAGGCAATACTTGCCGCACTTGGCCGTAAGTCTTGGCAAAAAGGCAAGACTTTTCATTGATTCCTGCTCGATTTGTCAACACTTGAACGACAAGTATTGGCAATAGGCAACACTTGCCGCACTGCGTCGTAAGTCTTAGAAATTGCCAAGACTTGCCCCTCCCAGTTTTCCCTGCATTCTCGCCATATAACTTGAAGTATTGGCAAAACAGCACTTGCCCTTGAAGTATAGCCAATTGCCAAAACTTACCAAAATTTTGCCTTTAAGTCTTGGCTCCGGACTAAATAAGGGCATTTCGCTAAAACATTCCTTAGCGCGAGTAAATTTGTAAAACTACTCCTTATGGAGGGCATGCGGTGAAATTTTTTGATTCGAATCTCGAGCTAGCAAAATGGACTCATTTGTTGGAGCCCCACTAATACGGACTAATTCAAGTTAATCTTGAACTTGTCAGATTAACTTGACCAATATTTCTTTTATATTTATTTTAAGACGAAAGTTTTTATGGATTAAATCCAATAAATCTTAAATGCTTATTGATTCCCAATTATATTTTTATAGAAGAAAATAGCTCTGCAAATTTTCTTATAGTTTTTTACTAATTTTCTGTCAAATTTATTATAAATCTGTTATTCGAATAAAACCAAAAACATATAAATGCAGAAAAAGGGAAGAAGAATCCAAACCCACTGAATTTAGTGTCTCTTTAAGGAACTTAATCCCATGACATTATCTGAGGTTATGGATTAGATCCTCCCAGGATGGATCTGATTTACGTTTGTTGTTGTAGTGGTACTTCAAACTACACCAAAAAGCATACTCAAATGGTCGGCAGCTAAATCACACTTTGATGCTTTTAATTTATTTGAAAGCAATGCAGAAAGAGATGAGAAAGTTCAGAATTTTCATAATGAAAATCTGAAGGAATCACTCTCTATTTATAGCCAACGAACCTTTGGAATGAAGAGGTATGAAGGTAGTTGTTCAAGTAAGGAGGTGGCAATTCATAAAAGATATCCTTTCAGGTGGCTATTTTCAAAATGAGCGGGAGCGGGAAATATTAAAAAATCGAAAAGAGGAAATTAAATTAATTTACAGTTAGAAAAACTGTCAAGTAAAATAATAATATTTTATAAATAATTTGATTTTATTGGTCCAAAAATATAAGTCAATCAATCATATCAATTGATCGGCTCCGGATCCGAAGCCGAGTCGAGCGGCGGCGGTGACGACGGCGCGGATCTCTCCTTTTTGTCAACCCTTTTAAGAGTTAGAAGAAGTGATTATCTATTTATACTCAACAAATGTCTTTTCCTCTACCAATGTGGGAGAAGTTCATTTTTGAAACTTTTATTTTTCCTGCATTTCCCATTCACACCACCACACTTTCACAATTCAAACCTCAACAATCCCCATATGAATAGGGAATGATGGAAAACCTGTGTGATTCGCAAAAAAGAATTAACTGCATGGGGATAAGTAAGTTTCCCTTTGAACTTTCCATAGTGAACATACATCGGATATACTCGGTCAATCGGTAGATTTGATATCTTTGAACCGTCAAGCTTTGGTCTATACCTAGACAGTGTATGTCACACAATTAACCCTTAACCATCTTTGATTCTCATTGTTGTTTTCGTTTCACCTATGAGCACTACATGATTTCATAAGTGCATAGAGAATTTGCCTTACAGAATCCTCCTTGAAGAGGCTTCCACTTTATACTTATATAGGTGACTTCTAAATGTGTAATCCCGTAGATATACACTATTTGATAATTCCATATCGAACTTAGATAATCATTAAAAAGCTGCAGCGCTTTATCCTTGGTACTGGACATTGTCTCATCACGATAATGGACCAAAATAAATTTTGTTTAACAAAGTTGAACCGTCACTCACAACTTTGTTTGAGCTCCATGAACCTAGATCTTGGGATCTTCAGACCTTAGGTAGAGTTACCGCCATGAGTAACTTGTCCTCAGCCAGAGTCCCATTCTTCTTGATGACTTCTCGATTGCATCTCTAGTTAGGCCTTTTGTAAGCGGATTCGACACATTATCACTTGACTTCACGTAATCAATAGTGATAATTCCCCTAGAGAGTAGTTGACTAACAATTTTATGTCTTTGTTGTATATGACAATTTTTACCACTATACATAATGCTCCTAACCCATCCTATAGCTGATTGACTATCCCAACGTATGAAAATTGGTGCCAACGGCTTGGGAAAATGTTACACCCTGTATGCCTAAAATGATGTATATCATTCTAATGACTTGTTAAGAATAATTTAAGTGATTTTAAAGTTATAATATTACCATATAAGATGTTTATATATTGAATATAAAGTTTGGGAAAAGTCGGATTTAAGTTGCGGAAAAAACGACTAAGAAATTGCCTTGCAACGGAGCTTTTTCAGCAATTAATTTCGTTTGTTATATGAGGTCTTTTGGGGACATCATACACCAAATTTAAGGTCTTGGAGTGTATTTTCCAACACTTTTGACGGTTTGTTCATACAATGTTTGGACAAAAAGATATGAGCATCAGGAGTCAGGCCAAGAAAAGGGACATAAGCGCAAAAGAGGACTAAAACTGAAATGTTTCAAGTATAAAAGGAAAAATTCAGCTCCATCTCGTCATTTCCAGAAATCTAAAGAGAGAAACAGTGCTCTCATTATGTTTTAAGCAAATTTCATGATTTTGAAGGAAAGACGTCAATCTTAACTCGAAATTGAAGACAGATTGCGTCAAAACGCTCTACGCGACTAAGGTAACGTTATGCTACCTTCAATTTCGTATATAGCTTGAGTTTTAGAATTACATCATGGCTAAGTAAAGTACCTAAATGCTGTATTAAAGCTTTTTTAAGCTTTAGAAGGTGTTGAATTCAAGGGAAACAAGGTTTAGAAGCAAGAAACATGAAAGGTATATAAGACTAAGAGCCTGTTTGGGTGAGCTTAAAAGCAGCTTATTTTAAGTGGCTTATAAGTCAAAAAGTGACTTAAAAGCTACTTTTTGAGAAGTTAGGATTTCCTAACTTCTCAAAAAGTGGCTTTTAAGCAACTTATGGCTTATAAGTCCAAAAATTTTGAGGTTACCAAACATATATTAATAGACTTATAAGCTTATAAGTCACTTTTAAGCTCACCCAAACGGGCTCTAAACCTTTCTTTTGGCAAGGCATGTATCTTGTAGCTTTTGAAGCTTTTCTTAGTTACAAACATGGTGTTTCTTATTGGGAACTTGTATATCATCAAGGGAACCTTGTATATTCTTAATTTGGTACTTAAATCCAAGGTGAAAGACGTCCAAATCAGCAAGACAAAACGTTTTAAAATCTGGAAAATTGTTTTGATCTTTAGACAGTTGTTAGTATATTGATCATAACTCCTTGTACAAAATTGATATTTAGATTCTTTAAGAATCTCCAGAAGCCTAAGACATATATCTAAAACTTTTGTGAAGACCATGAAGTCTATAACTTTTATCTACACTCTGAAAATTAGGTCGAAAGGCAGGACAGTGGTGCTGTCAAGACATTCCATCTGCGGATTTGTAATGTCATCCAGTCGTCTCATCTTGTAATCTGTTTAACATGTTTATGTTATCAGTTTATCCGGGTATCCATTCCCATGTATAGTATAGTGCTGGTTCTCTTTTTGCGGATCATCCAATTTCAGGGGAAACTCTGCCGAAATTTTGATCGAAATTCAAAGAGTTGGACAAATTCTGAGTTCTAGGTTGTGTCTATAATTCTATTCTAAGTTTTCTTATCATTTCTTTGAGGTCATATCTATTGTTGCCACATGTGTTATGCCTCAAAGATGCTTATGCTTATACTGTGATCATGTTATGTGTGATTTTGAGTCCCCCATAGAGGCTAAATATTGGACACACAGTCCGGTCGCGTGTGATACTACCCGTCTGGGGGATATAGCCCCTCTGGTTCAGGCGGGAGTTGAAACACCCAGTGTGACTGGGTGTCATTCACACACTCTGACCAGAGAGACTAGATATTACTGGCTGGGGGGGATATAGCCCATAACACCCGCCAGGTTTGTTATATATGCGTATATAGCCACAGTATGCACTGCATGATTATACATGAGGCTAGTTCAGGTTTTCAGTTACCTGATTTGGGGGGATACAGCCCATAACACTAGGCAGGTACTAGTTCAGATGTTCAGTTACCTGATTTGGGGGAATATAGCCCATAACACCAGACATGTACCAGTTCCGATAACAGTTCTGTTTTAGCTCAGTACCAGTTATCAGTTCTTAGTTATCAACCACCAGTTCTCAGCGTCAGGATCAGTTGACAGTTATCAGTTCTAGTTTTTAGTTACCAGTTATCATACATATTCAATTATTTATCAGTATAGTTCAGCTCAATCTTCTGTTTCAGATTCATCTAGACTTCAGTTTATATTCAGATCATGTTTAGTACGTTCTTTAGATTTCCAGCTATATTGCTATGCTCCAGCTCATATTTACATAGTTATATTCCAGCCTTACAGTTTCATTTAGCTATGATATATTATATGCTCATGTCTTAAATACTTGGTACATACCGTACTCACGCTCTTTATGGGGCACTGCGTTTTCATGCCGCGCAGGTGCAGATAGATCAATGTTTGGACCACGTTAGTAGGCCATCTATCAGCTATTGGAGTCACTCCGCTTACTCCCGGAGTTACTTATCTTTTGGTATGTGTACAGTCAGCCAGTTTGGGTATGGCGGGGCTTTGTCCCGTCCTTTGTATATTCAGTTCAGTACTCTTAGAGGCCTGTAGATAAGTCCCTGTGTGGTTCTGTCAGTATGTTAGCTTGTCATCTTTTTGCATTGCATAATTATTATCAGTTAGGTTTATGCTTATTCCGTTTATCAGTTATATTCATGGTTAGCAGATTATCAGAAGGATTAGTAAAGATCAACACTTAGTGTTGGTCTTCCGTCACGGCCCTAGATTGGGTCGTGACAAAAGTGGTATCGGAGCAGTTCAGTCCTAGGGTGTTTACAGGCTGTGTCTACTAGAGTCTTGCTCAGGAGTATGTTGCGCGCCATACTTTTGAACAGGAGGCAACAAGGCACTTCAGGATAGTTGTATTTCTTTCTTCTCTCGATCGTGCGATAGAGCCATGATTATAGAATTCAGCCCTTTAACAATAGTGTTTTCAGCAAATCGATGCCGCTGAAGAAACTAACCGCTGCCCAGAAGGGCAAGGCTAATGCCGGCCAGGGTACTAGTAGAGTGCCACCTGAGGTGGATGAGAGTGAAGAGTTCAGACCTGAGGCTCCATCTGAGGCCTCAAAGATCCCTTCAGTTCAGGGCGATATTAGAGGTACCGCAGCTACTGTACCTCCAGCTCCTCTACCCAATAGTCAGGGGCAGGAAATGAGGGGTGCCATCAGATTATTGACCGGTGTTGTAGTTGCTCAGGCTAGATAACATAGTGCAGATGCCCAGGGAGATGTTGGATCCAAGATCAATGATTTTATCAGGCTAGAGCCTATAGTCTTTACTGGATATCATACAGGAGAGGGCCCTCAAGATTTTCTAGTGAGGATAACTAGGGTATTAAGGGTCATGCACGTGTCAGACACAGAGTTAGTAGAGTTGGCTGCATTCAGATTGCATGACCTAGCAGCAGGGTGATATCAGACATAGGAGCTATCTAGAGGGCCAAATGCTACTCCAGCGACTTGGTATGAATTCTTTGATACCTTCTTTCATCCGTATATTCCTATAAAGACATAGAGAGAACGTGCCGATCAGTTTCTGACCCTGAGACAGGGAAGTTTGAGTTTAGAAGAGTATAATTATCACTTTAATTCTTTAGAAAGGTTTGCCCCTAATGTGGTAGTGAGTATGGAGGATAGAATTTACAGGTATGTAGTGGGACTTTGTCCACACTTGGTGAACGCGTGTATGACGGTTGCTATGCAGTCAGGTATGAACATATCATGCATTCAGGCATTTGCTTTATCACTTGAGGAGAGGAAGCACAAACATAGAGCCGACATGGATAGAGTGTTACACAAAAGGAGCAGATTTTCTGGTTCGTTTGGAGAGACTCTTGGAGCGAGTAGACAACAGAGTGTTAGACATCCACCAGCTAGAATACCTCCACAGTCTCATGGCCTAAGATTTGATAGACCTCTTCAGTCCAGAGCTAGTCAGGCATCACGGACTTCAGGATTTCAGCATCGTGGTACTTCTATACTGGCCAGTCATACATATCCCAGATGTTCAAATTGTGGTAGATGCCACTTGGGTCCATGTCAGTTAGGAGTTGATACTTGTTATATTTGTCGCGAGGCAGGCCATTTCATGAGAGATTGCCCGACTAGGGGTGGTAGTAGTGCAACCCAGCCAGCTAGACTAATAGTAGCTTCCTCAGCACCAGCACGCCCTCAGGTGCAAGTTCCTCGGGCACCAGCAGATCAGAAAGAACTTAAGGGGCAACTGAAGGATTTGTTAGATAAAAGCCTCATCAGACCTAGCATTTCCCCGTGGGAGCCCCAGTATTATTTGTTAAAAAGAAAGACGGCTCTCTACGCATGTGCATAGATTACGGACAGCTGAATAAAGTCATAATCAAGAATAAATACCCTCTGCCCAAGATTGATGACTTGTTCGACCAGCTCTAGGGTGCCAAGTACTTCTCAATGATAGATTTGCGATCGGAGAATGTGATACACCTAAGACTGCATTCAGTATTTTTTTTTAAACTACATTCAGTATTAGATATGGTCATTATGAGTTTTTACTGATGTCGTTTGGACTCAGTAATACCTCTGCAGTATTTATGGATCTAATGAACAGCGTATTCAGGCCTTATCTAGATTTATGAAATGACCTCGGTCAGTCGTTTCGGAAGTTAGGACTCCGATTGACGTGCTGATAATTTTAAAATATTCGTAATATCCATTAGGACCTGTCTGTAAAATTTGAGCTAAATCAGACCTTGTTTGGTAGGCATCGGAAGAAGGTTTCAGTTTTTATTGGCGATAAATATTAAAAAGAGATTTTCGAGCTCGGTTTGGGCAAACGAACTCCGATTCAAAATCTGAAAGCGCCGTTAGGTTCGTATGATTATTTGTGACTTTTGTAAACTTTCGAAAGTGAATTTCGATGTTGTTCGGCTAGTTTTCGCTAAAATGCCGAAAGTTAAATAATTTGACTTTTTTTCATTTAAATTCGCATCTTGAGTTTCGGGAGTCCGATTTGAGATCCGCCTTCGCGAATATGTTACATATATTTTGTATAACTTGTATACAAAAGTTGGAATTATTTCGAATATCGTAGGGTACCGTTTTAATTTTCGTCGCGAAAAGGAAATTACCAAAAAAATGAAAAAAAGAAAAAGACGAAAAAAAGAAAAGCAATGGCGGTGGTCCTTAGCATAATTGCTAAGGACGAGCAAAAACCATTATATTGCTCAAAAAACTTAACAGAAAAGAGAACGCGAAACGCAGGCGAAAAAAATGCAAGAAAATGAGAAAAGGGGCCGAAGAAAAGTAGAATTTTCACCCTGAAACATTCAGGGAATGATCCTAATATATTATTTGAGTTTATTACGTGTGTTTGAATATATTTTAATGGTAAAACTTGGAATATTATACATCAATAAGTTCAATTAATAGTTTAAAGGGTCAAATGGACCCCCGATAATGGAATTGATTATATATTCGTACTCAGTGAGTTATGGGCAACATATAAATATAAATTATTTGGGGTTTGGTTATGTGACCTTAAACCCTGTACATAGGTCTGGCCTACGTATTGCGTATACGAATAGGGTATTAAGTTCCTACCCGGATTACCTTAAGACATAAGAAATGCAGCCTTTAGCCTAATTTGATATATTTTTCTGCTTATTGAATAGAGTGGGATCGTTTAGCAGTGAATTCAAAGGACAAAGCGGTTGTTGAGTAATTGTGCTAACTTTGTAACAAGGTAAGTGTTTATATCCATTTCTTTGGAGGCACCTGGCCTCGTGGATTTTCTACCACGTATTCCTTACATGTGTAGCTGCCGATAGGCGTACTCATTATGCCTTAGCTTTAGATTTACATTGTATATTATATGTTATGTCCTATTGCTGGTATTTCATTGAGGATCTGAGCATTGTACCCTGGCTGTAAGTTGGCATCTACTTCCCGGCTGTCGACGAGAGTCCCGCGCCGGTGAAGGGTTATTATTGCATTACATTGCATTCATATGCATTATATGTCATTCATATGCATTATATTGCATATCATATTGGGTGTGTCACGCCCTAAAAATTAATTAGCTAGTTGATTATTATTTAAAAGCTCGTGACTGGTGTTTCAAGAAGGTACGAAATTATTTAGAGAACTCGGAGTCGCCACTTGACAAGTTTAAGGTGTGCCAAGTCACCAAAAGGTACCTTGGAACACCTCTGACTCGTCTAATGGTCTGCATTTAGAGATTCGGGTAAGGTTCTCAGTTGACTCTCGGGAAGGTATTAGGCACCCTCGAGTCCTGTGCCGAGCACAGTTGCTTTATTGTTGCAATTTTAATTTATTAAATATGGTTGTATTATTTTGCCGTTTGATTCGTTACGCTTTGATTTTAATTTGAACAATTAGACCAAAGATTGTATTAAGTAACCCACGGGGTATACTTTAAGATCAATTTTATACCAAATAATTTTTAATTTTTGTTGATTCATAAGTAGATCAAAAACCATACTTATTGCCTAATTCTCTCTATTTTTATAATCCTAAGAAGTAGATCACAAATCATACTTATTAATGCCTAATCGTATTATAATAATATTTTAGATTAAACAAATTTCTAAATTGTTAACATTTTTTTTAATATACATAACTTAAATACCCTGTAACTTAGTATGCTGATTTTAAAAGTCTAAGTTAGTTAATATAAAAATCCGAAACTGCCTAGTTACTGTCGTAGGAAAGTCTTACACTTGCACCATTTGAAAATATTTGCATTTGCAATCCTAACTGTGCCTATTCCTTTCAACTTTAACCATTAATTCAACTTCATTTTAGAGGTTAACTAGGATAACACATCTATTTATAAAAAAGTAATCATGTGCGTCGATTAAACAAACATCCACGAGCTCTTTATTTTATTTCATTGTTTCATCACACAATTTACTTGTGACAATTGGCAGGAAGTTTGCGAGTCAAGAAAAATATGCATACAAAGTACTAATAACTTCTTTCTTTTTCTTTCCTTTTAACATAGCAGCAGGCCTTGTAAGAAGACTAGGTAATACACAAGCATATGAAAAAAAAAGTTACTGGGTCTACATGAAAATCTCTAGAGGGCCTTAACAGGCTGCTTTTTCCTTCTATTACCAAGGGTCCTTAAAAGGCCATTTTATGTTATACATATAAAAAATAAAGAGAAGAAATAACTCAAACAAAGTTTTGAGAGTTACCTAGTGAAGATCCTAGTGATAGCAATGTGATCTACCAACAGCTAAAAAATCTCAAACGAACCAGTAATGCTAGAACAAATAACAACAACAAGAACCAACCAAGAACCTCAGCAGCAAACAGCCCTTTTAACTCTATTTAACCCTTAAAAGCTTAAGATTTATTCTCCAAAATACTTTAGATATCAAGGCTTTTTGGTTCTAAATCTAATCTCTTGAACTTACTATTTTTTTTCTCTCAAGTGTTTGCTCTCAATTCAATGTAATTTCAGCTGGTTGTTGTGTAGTTAATGTGTGATAAATGCCCCCTTATATAGGAGAGAGGGCTGAAAGTGAAAAGGGGGAAAGTAGGTGAAAAAGTGGGGGGAAAAGAGCTGTTGGGTGTAAAGCCCAAAGCTCATTAATGCAAAAGATTTGCATTACCATTTCCATGTCTATTTTTCACCTAACAAAAGCCCTAAAGCTGAAACTTTCCCTATTTGTGCTAAACACTCTATCCCACAATGTTAATTTGTGACTCTTTTCTTCCAATTTTCAGATTTTTAACAACTAGTACTTTGACTCCCAACCCCCATAAACAACTAAAATTAGACTCAAACTAATAGTAATCCAATTTTAACTAAATTGACTAAATTAAACCAAACTAAAACAAGCCTCTAAACTAACTAAAATGGACTATACTAAAGCTAAAGACAACCAGATTTCAAACAAGTTATATCTCCTAACTAAACTTAAACAAAACAATAACTAAACAGCCCCAATGCTTAAGAACCAAGCCAAATATTACAACCTCTATTTTAATGACTAAACTAAACAAAACTCAGTCCAAAGCAAGAGCAAGCAAACTGATAACCTTACAGAACACAATTCAAGCTATAATATAATCACTTGAAACTTAAACGTGTGCTAAACAAAAACCAGCCCAATTATGTATCTAAAACTGCGCATAAACACATTACCATAGGACTCTCATGCTTTTATTGAACAAGTGTGAATTAAACAAAACAAGACCCTTAATTCAAAGGGAACACCATTTTCATTATGCTAAACGCAAGCCAACCATATGAGCATCACATTTTTATTTTACTAATAACTGAACTAAACATAAGTATTCCTAGCTAATCATCTAAACTAGCAGACAGTAAAGGATGGAAAAAGACTTAAAGCTCTTAAGGCCAAACCCGTTTGCGCCAAAAGCTAATCACAGGCAGCATCAACGGCATTGCTGCCGCTGCCTCAACATCACCACGAGCAGCCAGCTTCAGCGTCAATAGCCCCCATAGCCTTAGTACCACTGCTGCTACTTCTTTTCGGAGTCAAGGCTGCCCCGCCATCGAAGCAAAAGCGAGGCAGCGACATCGCTGCCCAACGTTCAACACGGCTGCCTCACCTCGTCATTCCATCATCGCAACGGTCTCCAAACAAATATCATTGCACTTTCTATGCCTTTGCTTCATTACAATATTGTCGCATATCCATTAGCCTCGTTACTTCTGTTTCATCGACGCACCATTGTCCTTGAGCATCGCGGCTGCCTCGCTCAAACTGAATCATCACCATAGTCTCACCACGGCTCGGATCAGCTTCACAGCGTTCACTATAATCGTTACAACATTTTTCAATTCGACAATCAAAACAAACAAACCTCCCTGCCTTAGAACAAGCCGTAACAGTCCCCTTGTCACCTCCACAACATCATCACCTTAACCATCCCATAACCCCCATGAAAACAAATCACAACATCTCCACACCATCCCCGCCATCAGAAACAGAAAAAAAAATGAGAAGAAGAAAACAAACGGGAAACAGAAACGGAAAACAGACAAGAAAAGAAGAAAAAAAAAGTGAATTTGGGAAACGGGGTATGGGATGTACATAGAGAATTAGATAAAGGACGAGAAGAAAATAAACTTACCCGAAAAAATGGAATTTGGCCGGAGTTTGAGTTTTATCTTGAGATTTCGAAACCCGATCTACGCCAAACTGTTAGGAATTTGGCCAAACCAATAGCAAAAATGGAATGGGAAGGGGGGGGGGAGGGGTGAAAAGCTTTCGATTGGTAAATTTTTTGGTATTTTTCGGCCACCGAAGGAGGTGGCCGGCGGCGGCACAGCGGCGGAGGCACGGTGGAGCTCCGGTGGAGAGAGCTTTTCCGATGGAGAGAGAAATTTCGCCAGCATGGCGCCAAGCCAAAGAGGCTTAGGGTGTATAGAGAGGTTTTTGTGAAGATTTAGGGGTTTTATAGTGTGGGTTTGGGCTTGGATGAAGAATGGGCTAAGGTGGTCGGTTGAATGGGCTATGTATTTTGCGTATATGGCCATTAATGGTATGTACTAATTAAAACGTTAACACAATGAACTACAAACAAAAATCACATAAATCTACAATGCTATCACAATTGAACATAGGATCATAGTTAAACACATAACAAGTAATTTTTGTTAATTTTCAAATTTTACATCCTAATTAAAGACGAAATTTAGTTAGGACTAATACTAGAAGTCCAGAAAAATTTGACGAAACGTCCTAAAAATCTAGTACGGCTATTTTGAGCAATTTATGAATTTTAGTGCAAAAATTAGGTGATTACAGCTGCCCCTCTTTGTTCGGGAACACGAAGAGTTTTCGGCCAAAGAAGTAATCGACAATTAATTTTGGCTTTTCGGTTCAGCCGAGAGCATGTTTTTCAAAATGGTGACCGTACCTTGAACTTCGGTTCTAACCGAGAACAAAGTTACCTACATATCCCTGGACTAAGGAATCAGGTCAGTGTAGTTCCTTACGTGCGGTAGCTGGGACTACCGCATTCAAACAGACGCTAGACTCTTCTAGACTCACTAAGACAACACTAGACACTCTAGACTACTAAGACAAACTAGAGACTCTTCTAGACACACTTGGGGCCGATACTAGACGCTCTTAGGCACTGAAAAGCTGTTGTTGCTGAGTACTGGTCGCTTGCTGGTGGTCGTTGCTTTTACAAAGAAAAATGGGATTACAACATTGAAAAATGTGAAAGTTACAGTTCCTAGACTACTCTTCATGCTTCCCAAGCTGATGAACTGGTCTGAAGCTCCCACTAATCAAGTGGGTTTTGAAAACTTGAAATTCCCTCTCGGGCGGGCTTTAACTTGAAACTTGAAATTGCCGCTCGGGCGGGCTTTAACTTGAATGTTGAAATTGCCGCTTTGACGGGCTTGACTTGAATGTTGAAATGTCGTTTTGACGGGCTTTGCCTTGAATGTTAAAATTGCGGAAGCTTGAAATTGCCGCTCGGGCGGGCTTTAACTTGAAGCTGGGGATGGTTGCTATCTTTGAGCGGGACCAACTTGAAAAGTAAGTGGTTGCTATCTTTAAGCGCAAATGACTTGAACTGAATGTGAGTGCTATCTTCTAGCAAAACTGACTTGAAAAGAAAATGATCGCTATCTTTTAGCAGATCTTGACATGGAAAGGAAATGACGCTATCTTTTTGCGGGAACGACTCGAAGAGGAAATGATCGCTATCTTTTAGCAGATCTTGACATGAAAAATAAATGATGCTATCTTTGAGCGAACTGACTCGAAAAAGAACTGATCGCTATCTTTTAGCAGATCTTGACATGAAAAATAAATGATGATATCTTTGAGCGAAACTGACTCGAAAAGGAAATGATCGCTATCTTTTAGCAGATCTTTGACGTGGAAAACAAATGACGCTATCTTTGAGCGAACTGACTCGAAAAAGAAATGACCGTTATCTTTTAGCAGATCCTGGCATGAAAAAAAGAATTGATGCTATCTTTGAGCGAAACTGACTCGAAACGGAAATGATCGCTATCTTTTAGCAGATCTTGACATGAAAAGGAAATGACGCTATCTTTGAGCGAATTGACTCGAAAAAGGAAATGATCGCTATCTTTGAGCGAAACTGACTCGAAAAGGAAATGATCGCTATCTTTTAGCAGATCTTGATATGGAAAAGAAATGACACTGTCTTTTAGCGGGAATTGACTCGAAGAGAGAATGGAGTTCCGTCTGATATCTGACGCAACTACCCCAATTCAAGTGGTCCTAGCTCTTTCTTGGCAACATAGCAAATGTCACACTTACTTTCTGCATCATGGATACACCCTATTTCGGATGTTGCAAATAAGCTTAGTGACTCTTGTTCTATTCTTCACAGTACTGTGGGATGAACAACGCCTAAAGCTTCTCCCAAACATATCCACTCTTCATAATACAATTTTGGTATGTCGTCCTTCCGGCCTGATGTGCGGTGCTGGGCTCCAATTATCAATGTTGATCATGACTTGCTGAGAACTTTTCCATTGTCGAGGGTGTGCCCTGCTCGCTGGACTTAAACCTGAATCCTGAAAGACAGAGTTTTGCAATTTTCTTTTGTTGCTCATGGGAGGTTAGCACCGAAAGGGCGAGGAGTTAATGGTGAGGCAAGATGTACAAAATGGAATAAAAAAAAAAGGTTTAAGGGCGAAAGTCGTTTGGACAAGGAACGTCTTTCTAAAAAGGGAAACTTATCTGGCAATATACCGGCGGGCTTGATGATCATGACATGTATCTTGGATGACCTCGTCCGACCAGTACCACTTGTTTGTTGAGAGTTGCTCCACGGAAGATATCAAACCATAACAAAGTTGAGGTGACTCTCAAGTCGACTAGTAGCGCCCTTTCGGGTTTTCGCCAACTAGCCTCTCTCTTTAATCTTTTTCCTCACGGTTTGTCTTGCGACGCCTTCTCAAGTTTTTACCGACAAGACTTCTTCTTTTTTTTATTTTTTATTTTTTATTTATTTTTTTTCTTTTTCCTTTTTTTTTTCAATTCAATTTACAACACAAACATTTCTTGACTTACTGTTTAGAATAAACTGGGGCGCTTTGTTTTCTTACTTAACTTCGAGACTGGTATGCCAAACATCTCATGAAACATGTGAATAGATGATACAAAAATGATAGAAGTTTGTTTTTATTTTATTTTATTTATGAAATAAAATAAAAATAAACTTCTGCCCCAGTTTAGCATAAAGGGGGATCCAAATTTCTTTTGATGTTGGCCGCAAACTTGGAGGCAAGTTTTGCGTCAATATGAAACAGGAAAGAATGAACCTTTCACTATTACGAACACGAAGAAAAATGGGGAGGAATATTGAATTTCCTCCATTTTCTTAAAAATAACAAATAAAAAATAACTTCTGCCCCAGTTTAGGATAAACTGGGGTCTCTGATTTTCTTGACATATCCCACAAGCCTGGAGGCAAGCATTGCACGGATAAAAGAAGACATGGAAAGAGGAATTTTCTCTTGTTGTGACCGCACCGAAATGGTTGCCTACGTATCCTTTTGAGAGGAATCAGGTCAGACGTAGCTCTAGGCAAATGCCCAGGTTTCTTTTTGATGCTTTTCAGTTTCATTTCATTTTGGTACAATTACATTGATTCCAACTGAGAACATGCCTCAAAAGTACAATGTTCAAAATGCTAATAAGGGATACAATTTGGGATAGCAAAAGAGAACAAAAGCCTTGCATTCATCCCAATTTGAAAGCCATCTTGAAATCAAATGTAGTACCTCTTGACCGCGTTTGCATTGACGGGTATTTCAGTTGTACTGATTTCTGGATCTGTAAGGTACAAGGCGCCATTTGGCAATACTTTCTTTACCAGGTATGGCCCTTGCCAATTTGGAGCAAATTTCCCTTTAGCTTCTTCCTGATGAGGAAAGATTCTTTTCAAGACTAATTGCCCTTTTTTCAAGTCATGGAGGCGCACTTTCTTGAGCCTCTTTTCGTCAATGAATGACAATTGTTCCAATCGGGTCTTGACCCACTCTGTGTCCTCAATTTCTGCTTCCACGATGATTCTGAGAGACGGTATTTCCACTTCCATGGGTATGACTGCTTCAGTTCCATATACCAATGAATACGGGATCACACCTATGGAAGTGCGCACAGTTGTGCGGTAACCAAGCAAAGCGAAAGACAAAATGCCAATCGCGAGATCCTTGTATCATCTTCCTGAGGATCTTCTTGATATTCTTATAGGCTGCTTCAACCGCACCATTTGCCTTTGGCCGGTAAGGCGTGGAATTTCGATGCATGATCTTGAATCTTTCACACACTTCATTCATCAAATGACTGTTCAGATTTGCCGCATTATCAGTGATGATGGTACTTGGGATACCAAAGCGACAAATGATGTTAGAATGAACGAAATCCACCACGGCTTTCTTGGTCACGGATTTGAGAGTCACGACCTCAACCCATTTGGTGAAGTAATCTATTGCAACCAGAATGAATCTGTGTCCATTTGATGCTTTTGGTTCAATAGGCCCGATAACATCCATCCCCCATGCTGTAAAAGGCCAAGGGGCTGACATTGTGTGCAACTCTAAAGGGGGTGAATGTATCAAATCACCTTGTACTTGGCATTGATGACACTTTCGCACAAAAGGAATGCAATCATGTTCCATGGTAAGCCAGAAGTATCCTGCTCTGAGTACTTTCTTAGCTAGCATGTGCCCGCTCATGTGGGGTCCACAGATCCCCGAATGCATGTCATTGAGAATTTTCGTGGCTTCAGTTGCATCCACGCATCTTAACAGTCCCAGATCAGGTGTCCTTTTGTACACCACTCCGCCACTAAAAAAGAAACCACTTGCCAATCATCGAAGGGTTCTCTTTTGATTGTTTTCTTCCATTGGTGGATACGTCCCGTCTTGAAGGAAGTTCTTGACATCAAAATACCACGGTCGACCGTCAATTTCTTCTTCAATCACATTGCAGTATGCATGTCGGCTTTGGACCTGAATCTCTAACGGATCAATATGGGCTCTATCAGGATGGACAAGCATTGAGGCTAATGTAGCCAATGCGTCAGCCATCTCATTATGTATTCTGAGGACATCTCTAAACTTTAGAACATCGAACTTTAGGCGAAGATCGTCCATACACTGCTTGTACATGATCAGCTTAAGGTCTCGAGTTTCCCATTCACCCTTCATTTGGCGTATCAAAAGATCTGAATCTCCGATAACCAGCAATTCTTTGATATCCATGTCAAGAGCCATACGCAAACCCATTATGCATGCTTCATACTCAGATGTGTTATTAGTGCAACTGAAGCGGAGTTGGGCAGCTGCCGGTTAGTAATGTCCCGTGGGGGAGATGAGGACTGCTCCAATACCATGGCCTTTTGAATTAGAAGGACCATCAAACTGCATTTTCCACACGTGCTCTTCTTCATTAATCAACTCTTCGAGCACATCTACCTCCTCGTCAGGGAAGTAAGTCTTCAATGGCTCATAATCATCATCCACCGGATTTTCAGCCAAATGATCAGCTAAAGCTTGAGCTTTCATTGCAGTTCTGGTGATATAAACTATGTCAAATTCCGTGAGCAGGATCTGCCATTTTGCAAGTTTGCCCGTTGGCATTGGCTTTTGAAATATGTACTTCAATGGATCCATCCGGGAAATCAGATAAGTGGTATAGGACAAAAGATAATGTTTCAACTTTTGTCCAACCCAAGTTAGGGCACAACACGTCCTTTCAAACAGAGTGTATGTGGCCTCACAATCTGTGAACTTCTTGCTCAGATAATAAATGGCCTGTTCTTTCTTTCCCGAGGCATCATGTTGCCCCAGTACACAACCAAAGGAGTTTTCATTGACTGACAAGTACAAAAACAATGGTCGGCCAGGCTCAGGCGGAACCAAAGCAGGAGGATTTGACAAGTACTGCTTGATCTTGTCAAAGGCTTCTTGGCACTCCTCAGTCCATGCAATTGATGCATTATTTTTCAACAACTTGAGGATCGGCTCACATATTGTGGTAAGTTGAGCAACGAACCTACTGATGTAATTCAGCCTGCCTAGAAAGCTTTTAACATCCTTCTTGGTTCAAGGCGGAGGTAATTCTTGTATTGCTTTGATCTTTGTGGGATCCAATTCAATACCTCGCCTGCTAACAATGAAACCTAATAATTTTCCAGCAGGCACACCAAATGCACACTTGGCCGGATTCAGCTTCAGATTGTACCTACAGAGCCTCTCAAAGAACTTTCTGAGATCTCTCACGTGGTCTTCAGCAGTTCTAGACTTGATAATCACGTCATCAACGTACACTTCTATTTCTTTGTGCATCATATCATGGAAGATGGCAGTCATAGCCCTCATGTAGGTTGCCCCAGCATTTTTCAAACCAAACGGCATCACTATATAGCAATAAGTTCCCCAAGGTGTAGTGAATGCCGTTTTGTATGCATCATCTTCATCCATCTGGATTTGGTGATATCCAGCATAGAAATCAACAAAGGATTGTATCTCATGTTTGGCACAATTATCTACGAGAGTGTGAATATTAGGCAACGAGAAATTGTCTTTGGGACTTGCCTTGTTCAAATCTCAATAGTCGATACATATCTTTATTTTTCCATCTTTCTTACGAACCAGAACAACATTTGCAATCCAAGTAGTGTACTGAACCGATTGAATTACTTTTGCATCCAACTGTTTCATTATTTCATCATGGATTTTCTTGATCATATCAGTTTTGAACTTCCGTTGCATTTGTCTCACTGGAGGGAAACCGGGTTGAATTGGCAATTCGTGGACTATCAATTCGGAGCTCAAACCCGGCATCTCATCATATGACCATGCAAAAACATCTCGATATTCAAAAAACACCTTCCAAATATCGTTCTTCACTTCAGGTAGGGCATACATGCTTATCTTGGTTTCCCTCACATCATCAGGGCTCCCAAGATTAACATCCTCTGTGTCAGCCAAATTGGGTTTAGGCTTGCCCTCATGGCGTTCAACTTCCAGGCCTATTTCAAAATCTGCCCGTTCCCATCATATTCGATCTCATTAACAAATTCCCCAATATTTTCTTCATCACTTTCAACCTCAATTATGGTTATGGAGCAAAAATCAGATTGCGGTCCCTGGATGGACGATAAGTTTCTTGAACATGTCATGATATCAGGACCGGCAGATATATCACTACAGATAAACAAAAATAGAATAAAATTAGAAATATGAACAGAGATTGAAGGAAGGCTTGGCTCTTGGCCTTTCATTAATGAAAAAGGGTTTGAATTACAAAAGAAAATATGAGCAAAATAATACACTTGGCATACAACCCTTAGAATATCTAAGTGTATTCAAAAGAAAAACTGTAAAACAACAGTCTACCAAGACCCCTTCCTAATGGGGAAGGGAGTTGCATTCCAGTTAGTCAGGTGCACGTCCGAGCCAATGTACTGTATTGAAGCATTACTGGAGCCTTCGCCCGGCTGAACCATGCAAATTTCAAAGATGCCACCTAGATCAAATGGTGCATCCTGATTGTCCTCCACTGTGTTGACATTTGTAGCGACAACCTTTGGTTTCATGACATATCCCACAAAAGACTGAGCGAGACACGGAATTGGCTTTGGGAGAGACCAAACTTCCGACTTCTTTTTCTTTTCTTGCTTGCGATCAGCTGCTTTTGGCTTGAACCCTAGTCCCCACGTGCCTTGCACGCCATTTGGATAAACTGGATTTACCTTGCCTTGTAGTGATGCTCCCAAACCCTTTCCAAATTGGAAATCATGCTTTAACATTTCAGATGCCATCATTATAGACGTCTCTGACACTCTTGGGATGGGTATAGGCTTCCCTTCTGTTACCTTTTCCACATTCACCACATCGGAGGTTTGATACATGATGGTCGGGCGTGTAGTGACGGCTTCAAGGGCTGGTACGTCCAGGCTATTGTTAAACTGTGAGTCATCCTCTCCATAAACCACGACAGCTTGATTATCCCAAGTAAACTTGACCACCTGATGAACTGTGGAGGGTACAGCACAAGCCATGTGAATCCATGGTCGGCCCAGTAACAGATTGTACGATGCATCTGTCTCCATGACTTGAATCTCAATGCTGAAGGTAGCGGGCCCAATGGTTAACTCAAGATTGATTATGCCCAAAGATTCTCGAACTCCAACATCAAAAGCACGAACAGTAGAGGAACTTGACCTGATTTTGCTCATATCCACCCTTAGACTCTTCAATGTAGACAGAGGGAAAATGTTCAATCCCGCGCCACCATCTATTAGAACACGTGTGACATAGGAGTCTTCACACTTAACTGAGACATGAAGCGCTCGATTATGACCGGTTCCTTCTGCTGGCAGCTCCTCATCGGTGAACATCACATGATTAGTCTCAAATACTCTGCCAGCAAGTGCTTCCAGATTAGCCACAGTAGTTTGTTCAGGAATGTAGGCCTCATTCAATATCTTCAACAGTGCATTGCAATGTGCTTCAGAGTTCATAAGTAGAGACAAGAGTGATATCTGAGCTGGAGTCTTTCTCAATTGCTCGACGATAGAATAATCTGTCGATCTCATTTTCTTCAAAAATTCTTCAGCTTCTTTCTCAGACACCGGCTCTCTGATGGGTCCTTGGTCTTCTCGACCTGGCTTTGCCTTTCTCAATTCTTCCAGGGTAAAACATCTCCCGGACCGAGTTAGACCATTTACGTCTGCAGCAACCTCCATGATTTCTTTCCCGTTGTAAGACACAATTTTCTTGTTGTAGTTCCAAGGAACAGCCTTTGTACTTTTGACAGGGAGTTGCGCTACTTGAGTGATGATAACCGGTTCACACTTCTTTGCCTTAACGTCGAAGACCGGAGTTTTCTGGCATGATGCCCCTTGCACAATAAATGTTGGCGCACTGTCATGAACTTTTTCCTGCTTTGCAGCTGGAATTGTGAAACTTGGCTCAACAGCGGTATCTTGCTTTGCTATGTTGACAACAGACGCACTTGACTTTCCCCCAATTACGACAATAAATGGCTCAGGGCCTTTGATGTCTGGGGAGGGACCAACTGCAACAATCTGCTTGGCGGCTTTCCCTTTCAAGTCATCTTCTATGCATACCATCCCTACCATGTGTACGTTGTTTTGAACATCATGAGCTGGTAAAGGATTTTGATTCACATTTTGTGTTTCATCCCCCACGACTTTTATCTGATTGTTGTCTATCATTGCTTGGATTGCCCTTTTAAGTTCCCAGCAGGATTCTGTGTCATGTCCAGGTGCTCCAGAATGAAACGCACAATGGCGCGAATGATCAACTCTTCCATTGGGGTTCACTTTCCCCGGGATTGGCTTCAACAGATTGGCTTGTTGCAACTTTTCAAACAGATTAGTGTAAGTTTCCCCCAGTGGGGTGAACTTCCTTTTCTCTTGTTGCATGTTTCTCTGTTGCATGTTTGGACGAAAACCCTGCGGACCTCGTGGTCGATAAGGCATCTCCTGGTGAGCCAGGAATTGAGCACGTGCCTGTTGATTGTTATATTGGACTGGAGCAGGGGGTGCACGCCATTGTGCACCAGATAGCGGCTGAGCATAAGATGCTGCATTTACAGGGAATGAGAACTGCGGCGTGACAAATTGTTGGCCATGAGGTGGATAGAATTGTTGTGGCGGGGGTGTCTGAATGTACCCTTGATGGTCATTGTATCTTCCATCATTTCTTCTCGGTCCAGGACCAACCATTGCCACTTCATCTTTCTTTTCTTTCTTCTTCCCAAAAGTACCTGATCCTGATTGCAATGCTTGGGTCGTGGCTCTCAAAGCTGTTTGGCTAACAATCTTGCCTGCGTTGATTCCTCTCTCAATCATCTCCCCAATTTTTACTGCTTCACTGAATTGCTTCCCAAGCGCAGAGGCCATCGCTTGGTAGTATGTTTCATCAAGCACTTCAACGAATTCTTCAACCATTTTATCATTTGGGATCAAAGGGCTCACACGCGTCGCCTGTTCGCGCCACCTGTAGGCATACTCTTTGAAACTTTCACCTGGTTTCTTTGTGATCGTCTTCAAAGAAGAACGATCAGGAGCAGCCTCCATTTTGTAGCCATAATGGTTCAGGAAAGCGCTGGCCATGTCATCAAAGGTGACCCACTTTGAAACATCTTGTTGCCCAAACCATTCTATTGCCGGTCCTCCCAAACTGTCCGCAAAGTACGCCATCAGTAATTCATCCTTCTCGATACCCCCTCATTTTGTTAAGGTATATCTTCACATGGATCCTTGGATCACTTTGTCCTGTGTACGGATCAAATTTGGCCACAATAAAACCTTCAGGCAACGGCACATGAGGGAACAAGCACATGTCTTTGTACGAGATATTGGTTTTACCCCCTTGCCCTTGTATGTTTTTCACAGTTTGCTCCAAGCTCTTCAATTTCCGAGCAAAGTCATTCTCTTCCATTTTTCCCAGCCTCTCGATGTCCGCATGTGATTCTGGGTTGTGTCCCTGATCATACGACTCATTTTGGCAGAAGATATTACCCTGAGCTTGGTCAAACTGTTGATCATGGGCCCTCAACTATGGGTCACTGTTAAATCTTTGCAAGGTGTGTCCTGCGGGAACGGTGAATGCTGCGGCAGGAACCTGGGGTTGGCCTTCTTGTCCATGCTGCGGGAATTGTGCCCCAGGTTGTACAGTAGAAGGTCTGGCTGCATTGTCAGGTTCCAAATGTGGACCAAAACCCGGAGGGTAATGGGGGTCTCCTACCACTGTGGATTGCCCTTGCCCTGGTGGCTGAGTATTTGCCATGAAACCAGCAGCAGCTGGCGGAGCAGGAGGTGCCTGAACCGCTGCCAAGTTACAAACCAACTGCATCATCATTTCTTTCATAGCCATGAAGTCCTCGGCTATCTTAGCCTGTTTCTCAGCCAAACGAACCAGCTCAGTGTTCTCAGTTTCCTCAGCCATTGTTGTTGGAGTGTTTTCCTGAAGTGGTGCTTCAACCACTTCTGGAACAGAGAGTGGTCCCTTGATTCTGGTGGAATAGGAATGTGGGGCTAGCAAGGCAGTTGCTCAAGTTCTAAGAAATCAAAACACGTTAGTGCAACAAGATAGCATGGAACATGAATTTGCTCGTCGGCCTAAACAATGCCTAAGGTCATTATGCGTCATCCCGGATCGGTTTAGATTAGATCCCCAAGTGTATTATTTGATTTCTTTTTTTTTTTCTTTTTTTTTTCTCTCTTTCTTTTTTATATATTTTTTCTTTTCAAGTGAGGCTAGAGGGCGAAATGAATTGACACATAAAAATAAGCAAAATATTTTCATTACTTAAAAAGAAAGAGTACATACGGTGCTTCCGGAGCACGACCAGAAGAAACGTACAAATGACTGAAAAAAAGTGAAAATAAATTACATCATGCTAAATTCAAAAGCGACATAAAGTACAACATGCCAAGATGTAAAATAAATGACAAAAAGCAATAATCTGCATCATCTTGGCCTGATGTATCTACTAAGGTGACCGGGGCACAAAGTCAGCTGGCTCCTCTGGGTCGAACTCGAATGGCTCCTCTGGATCTACTGGCGGGCCTTCTACTAAGGTACGACGCAATCCATTCAAATCTGCTGCAACTCTAGTGACGAAGGGAAGCACATGTGGGAGTATGTCCTCCGTGGGAAGCCTCCTATAGTCACCGATGGATCGTGCAACATACGTAGCAGAGTCATAAACCTGCCGATAAGCTACACTGATGGTCTGTCCTGCAGCCTGTATATCCCGAAGTCGGTCCTGTGCTAGCCCTCTGAGCTGCTCAACCTGCTCTAATGCCCTGTCAAGTCGAGCTCGAGCATCTATGGCATCCTGGTGATGATAATCCTCCCTTCTCCTGCTTTCCAACAAAGCTGCCCTGTCAGCATCCCGCTCTGTCAATGCCTGTGAGTGCATGACACGGAGTCGTCTGACTGTGTCTAGGTGCTGATGCACGAAACCCTCACTCTCTGACTGAGCAGCTTTGGCGGTATCCCTCTCTGCAATTAAGCTTTGTATAGTAGTACGATATTTCTTCCCAATCTCGTGCCTAGCAAGCTGAACCTGCATGTCCAACCTGGCCTCAGTGTCAACCATGCCTGCTCTCGACCTCGCGGGCATCTCTCTGGGTATGGGCTGGTGGTAATACCACAACTTGTACTCCCGAATGACCTCCCCCTTAAGTCCATCCTGAACCTGTGTGTTTTCTGCGAGGCGCCTCCTAGTATCCCACAAGAGCAAGATCTGACCTCTAAGAGTAGCTGGGTTAAGAGGATAGTCTGAGACACATGCACTCATGTCCTCAACTATTGGGGTCTCCTGCTTTCGACCCAACTGCCTAAGTACACGCAGAGGAACATAAGGCTGGGATGGTGTCAAACCCATCAAAACGAGAAAAGGACGGTCCACACATCTGTGTACAACCTCCCTCTTAGGAAACCAGCTACACTGCCACAAAATCTTGTCCGGCGTGAGAGAGTTCAAGAAAGACCTCAGATTTGGCTCATTTTCTGGGAATTTATACTTCTCGATGTGTTCGAGATGGTATTCAAGATAATCGATGTCACAGTACCTAAGAATATCACGAGGTGGGCAAGGGCGTACATGCTCCAAGAACCAGACCTGTAATAGAAGGTTACACCCCTCAAAGAAACCGCTTTCTCCCTTGTGGCATCGAGTCAAAGCATGAAATATACTACCCAGAATTGTCGAGATGATAGTGGCGTCTGGTGCTCCACCATATAAAGCTGCCATGGTCCAACTGACCTTAATAGATATCGCTCTATCCGGTAGTGGAAAAACCAACAACCCTAGCAAAGCGAACACAAAGACCTTAGGACAAAGTTGCACCCAATCTTCATATTTCAGCTTGTCATGGAACTCAAATCCATACTTCTTAAAACCATTATCGGCCCCAAAACGATCATAAAGGTAATCAAATGAAATCCAGCCTTGACGAACACTAGCGATTGAGAGGTTTGTTCGTACCTTGATATTACTGAAAGAATCACGCTCATTAACCTTCCTCGGAGCAATCATATTCTTTTTCTCAAAATCCAGCTTAAGAAGCTCAGCTATCTCCTCGAGGGTCGGCGTCATCTCAAACCCCTTAAAACAGAAGGTATTTTGGTTTGGGTTCCAAAACCCAACTAGTGCACTGATCAAGTCTCGACGCGGGACAATAGGTTTAGTCACAAGGTCAGTCAGAAAACCAATCTTTTCCTGGACTAAGTTTTCTGCATTTTAGTCATTGTGTCCCACCAAGATTTCAGAGATTTATCCGATTTAGGTGGGCCATCAGTCATCATGATAGAGGGTGGAATGGCATCAGCAGGGTGTTTTCTCTTGACCGGCCTAGAAGATGATGCAGCCATTGTTCCTAATGAAAAAATGTGTCAAATGTTTGAAAGCCTGAGAACAACTTAAAACAACTGACCGACAGAGCAAAACAAATGCCTAAACAGCTAATTCAAAACTCCAATTTTCAACACAACTTTTGTCATTGTAATGACGTAAAGTTGACCCTAAGAGAATCGAAAAATTTTGCCATCATAACGGCATCAGGACTGGTTCCAGGAAATTACCAACATTGGTATTTAGATGTAATTATAAAAGAAAAATTCGACGTTACAACGACGCCACATTGACATCAAAACAAAAAAATTCATTCCAGTGATGACACTACAGTATTTTTGCAAAAAATTTGCCGGCATAACGACATGAAAAACTGGATCCCAAAAACTTCTAACTTCGATATACGAGCCTTTTCTAAAAATTCGCCATTATAACGACGTGAAAACTGACACCAAAATTTTTTCGACATTCTAACTACTAAGTATGTACATATTTTTTTTTTTGTAAAATTTTCGTCATTATCACGACACAAAACTGACATCTACAAAAGACGGCCAACACTGGCGCTTTTTACAAAAATTTGCCATTACAGCAGTATGACTCAATTTTATAAAAATAACAAGACATTAAAAACATAAAATTCACCCTGCTTCCTCACTTTTCCTTTCATTTTTTTTTCTTTTGAAATCCGTCTCTCTCCAATTTGGTCAGCATAACAACCTTTCCTAGTCGCATGCAACACATAGAATGCCTTTTAGACAAGTCTTTCCCAGGAAGTGGGTCACGTTTAGACAAAAGGTAGTCAGCCTAGACAAGTGCAATACCGGTGTATCGCACCTCATTAAGTCGGATATGATGCAGATAATTGGGCCTAAAGGTTTAACTCTAGGTGACACAACTGACTCAGTGTCTAGACTGGCTGAAAACCCGGTGGACAAACCGGGCGGAAAGCGCATCAGGGCCATCCGGAGACAGTGTGTCCGGCCTAAAACCCCGTCACGCCTTCCTCCTACATCATGGGCAATTTAGTAAGAAAGTCCCAGATGCCACAAGCAATCTGGTAAGTGCACGTGTGTGTGTGTTTCAGAGACTCAGAAGGTTGCGGAGGAAGACAGTTTATATACAGTTCAAAAAATATCAAAGCAGTAACATTCAACTTTTCATGTAATAACGGCAATAATATAACAACCAAATATTTAATAAATTAAAACATGCGACAATCTTATCAAAAGCTGGAGATTCTAGTTTTCACTAATATCCCCAGCGGAGTCGCTAAGCTGTCACGCCCTAAAAATTAATTAACTAGTTGTTTATTATTTAAAAGCTCGTGACTGGTGTTTCAAGAAGGTACGAAATTATTTAGAGAACTCGGAGTCGCCACTTGACAAGTTTAAGGTGTGCCAAGTCACCAAAAGGTACTTTGGAACACCTCTGACTCGTCTAATGGTCTGTGTTTAGAGATTCGGGTAAGGTTCTCAGTTGACTCTCGGGAAGGTATTAGGCACCCTCGAGTCTTGTGCCGAGCACAGTTGCTTTATTGTTGCAATTTTAATTTATTAAATATGGTTGTATAATTTTGCCGTTTGATTTGTTACGCTTTGATTTTAATTTGAACAATTTGACCAAAGATTGTATTAAGTAACCCACGGGGTATACTTTAAGATCAATTTTATACCAAATAATTTTTATTTTTTGTTGATTCATAAGTAGATCAAAGCGTAACAAATCAAAGATAGGGTGGAGCATATTTCTCAAATTCAAAGAGGTACTTTTCCTCTTACTTACTTAGGGTGTCCTGTTACACACAAAAGAAGAAATAAGGCTCAGTTTGATGATCTGGTGTCAAAGATTAGGAAGACGTTGCAGTCCTGGAAGGCAAAGATGTTGTCTTATGGAGGTAGGGCTGTTTTAATTATGCATGTCCTACAAAGTATTCCTATTCATCTATTGTCTGCAGTCAATCCTCCAGATAGTGTTATTGATCAACTTCATAAAATATTTGCCAATTTTTTCTGGAATAATTCTGAGGAGCATTCAAGGAGGCATTGGGCTTCCTGGAATACTTTGTGCAAACCTCCAGCTGAGGGAGGTGTTGGATTTAAGTCCTTGTATGATGTTGCAAATGCTCTTTTTGCAAAGTTATGGTGGAATTTTAGGACAAGGACTTCTTTATGGGGTACTTTTATGGCCAATAAGTATTGTAAAAAAATTCATTACTCTATTGTGCCATACACCGATGGATCTCCTATTTGGCAAAAAATGTTACTTGTGAGGGAAATGGTTGATCATGTGATTATTTGGCATGTAAAGCAGGGATCTTCACATTTTTGGTATGATAATTGGTCGCGTTTAGGCGCGTTGTATTTTGTTGTACCTCGTAGGTTTTACATAAAGGAAGAATTGAATGTGGTGAAGGATTTCTACAATGCAAATGGGTGGAATCAGCAGCTGTTGTTTGAGGCTCTACCCAATGAATTGGCGCAGCATGTTATTGACAATATTCAGCCAGGGAATGTCTTGCTACCAAGGGATAAGGCATCGTGGAAACTTAATTCCAATGGGCAATTTACAGTGAGTAGCACATATCAATACTTGAGAGGTAAGGGTACGGTAAATGATGTCTATAAATTCATATGGCTGAAAGGTATTCCTTTTAAGGTTGCGTTTGTGCTATGGCGTGCGTGGAAACATAAGTTACCATCGGATGATGAATTGAAGCGTATTGGTTTTAATATCCCATCCCGTTGTTGGTGTTGTTTGCATCCAAAAGAGGAAAATCGTGATCATGTATTTATTACGAGTTCTATAGCAAAAAATGTGTGGTCGTACTATGCAAATGCAATGGGGTTTGTAATCCAAGATTGAAGGTTTCGACAAGTAATTAAAAAGTTTTGGAAGTGTAGACATCGTCCACAGCTTCGACTACTTTGTCGAGCTATTCCAGCGTTTGTTTTTTGGGAACTATGGAAAAGGTGCAACACATTGGCACATGGAGGTCGTGTATCTTTCCAGCGTGTTGTTCATGAGGTAAATTGGAACTTGCATAAATTTTTGGTGGTCCGTTTTCCAGGTATGCAGCATGCTCCTAATGACTGACCCTGGTTGGTTAAGTTTCTTGATGAGTTCAGACCATGTTTTAAATATATCAAAGTGCATTGGAAGTGTCCAGAAGTGGGATATATTAAGTGTAATACGGATGGAGCGTGTAGAGGTAATCCGGGTTTAAGTTCCTTTGGGTTTTGCTTGCGAAACCATGAAGGTAATTTGGTGTATGCTAAGGCTCAATTGATTGGAGAGGGTTCGAATGTGAGGGTGGAAGCCTATGCTATTCGAGAGGCTATGAGATATTACGTACAAAATGTTAATTCACCTATCATCATTGAGATGGACTCGCTGCTCCTTAAAAACATTATTGAAGGTGTTGGGATGTCGCTGGGAGCATAGCTGAAATTATAGATGACATTTTGGAGCTGCGAAGTAGGGGAATTTTCAATTTTGTTCATGTGTTTTGTGAGGGAAATAAGTTGGCAGATTACTTGGCTAATTTGGCGTATGACGAGGATGTTAGTGAATTCTTTTGCTTCACAGATTTGGGTGTCATTGGGAGGAGGTTATTGAATTGGGACAAGGCTAATCTACCTACGTATCGACCAAAATTAATGAGGAATGGTGCAGCTGGGTCATGTTGAGGAGGAGCGTTGGTTTTTAACTAACATTGTTTGTTCATTTTTGCAGGTTATACATGTTGAAGGAACCTTGTTTGTGTCTCATTATTCCCAGGAACTTCTCTTCCTTTTGCAGCGTGATGTATTGTGGTCGTTGTGGATTTTTATGTGCACTGCCTTGCACTCTGCTTGGCCTGGGAATTTTTACCAAGTTGAAGGCAATGTTGTACGTCAACGATGCTTGAACCTGGTTAGTTCCAGTTTTTATTTGGGTGACGCGACGAAGGATGGGCTTTTGTTCGTTTCAGCTTGCTTGGCTGGGCAGTTGGTAAGCGTTGTGCCTTGGTTTATTTGTTACACTATGAGTTCATGGTGTAGCGCTGAAGCCTTTGTGCAACGTTGTGCCAATTCTTTTGGTTCAGTTTCTTCAAGACATGGGCTGAGTCAAGTGAAACTAATTTTATTGCTTTCAAAGTTCAATTGTTTGTTGCTCTTGATCGTTGTTATTGTTAGTTGTGAGCAGATCTTTGACGAGAAATTTAGCATAGATTTACAGTGTTCCACCATGATTGCGCTGGGTTTTGTTTTCAGATTGTGGGACGTTGCGTGCAAGCCTGGATCGTTTTTGCTCGTGAGGATTTACTTCTTTCATGTAATGGACGAAGCTGGATACTCATGTACAAGACTGTGCATAATTAAGGTTATACATGTTGGAGGAACCTTGCTTTTGTCTCATTTTTCCCAGGAACTTCTCTCTTTTATGCAATATGAAGTACAGTGGTCTATGTGCGTTGCCTTGCTTTTTGTTTGGCCTGGGAATTATTACCAAATTGGATTCCTTGAGGAAGCTAATTGTTCTGGTTTTATTTCTCATAAAGGCGTCAACAATTTTGTACAAGGTAATCTTAAGCTTGTGAGGCGTCAACATCATTGTTTGGAGCACCTTTGCTCTATTGAGATAGTACTCTGTAGCAGCGTGTTTTGGAGGTGGATAAATCCCATTGTGGTTTGCTTTTTGTTACCTGCTTATTTTGAGCTAGTACCTAAAGTTGACCAATTACTAATCTGGGAATTTCTTAAGAGATGGGTGCTCCAATACTTAGGCAGATTTGTTGTTGTGCTGCACGATGCTTGCATTGGTCTTCTGCTCGTTAATTGCGTGCAACCCTGGGTTATTGGAGTTTTTGTGCGTGAGGATGTTTTCTCTGCTACAAGGCTGCGTAATTATGGTGGAGCACCTTTGCTCCTCCATGTTTTTGCTCATACATTGGTACATGTTGCTATGGAAATTTGTTCTAATTCTATGCTTGTGCAGTGGACTGGAGAGGTTTGCGATTGGTGCTGCTTGTGCATTATTGCTTCACGTTGGTGCAGGAGCTTGGCTTTACGTTGGACGTGGGCTTTCTACTTCTCATTTGCATGAGCTACATCATCATTTGAAAGCAATTTGCATTGATTGCAAATGTATCTACCCAGGATTATTCATTTACAACTCATGTTTAGCATCTAGTGCACATTGTATTAAGTATTTTGCTTTTGTAAATTATGTCTTCATATTGGTGGTATTAACATGTTATCATGTTCAATCCAATTGGGATGTAATTTACAAGTGCAAATACATAGGAGTGCACTAGTTACTTTATTTAATTTCCACAAGTTGCTTGTTTTTATTTTTATACTTTGTAAAGACTTATTTATTTTGATTTATTATTAATAAAATTTGTCACTAGGCCCTGAGCTTAGTGATATTCGTTAAAAAAAAAAGCATACTTATTAATGCCTAATCGTATTATAATAATATTTGAGATTAAACCAATTTCTAAATTGTTAACATTTTTTTTTAATATACATAACTTAAATACCCTGTAACTTAGTATGCTGATTTTAAAAGTCTAAGTTAGTTAATATAAAAATCTGAAACTGCCTAGTTACTGTCGTAGGAAATTCTTACACTTGCACCATTTGAAAATATTTGCATTTGCAATCCTAATTGTGCCTATTCCTTTCAACTTTAACCATTAATTCAACTTCATTTTAGAGGTTAACTAGGATAACACATCTATTTATAGAAAAAGTAATCATGTGCGTGGATTAAACAAACATCCACGAGCTCTTTATTTTATTTCATTGTTTCATCACACAATTTACTTGTGACAATTGGCAGGAAGTTTGCGAATCAAGTAAAATATGCATACAAAGTACTAATAACTTCTTTCTTTTTCTTTTCTTTTAACATAGCAGCAGGCCTTGTAAGAAGACTAGGTAATACACAAGCATATGAAGAAAAAAAAATTACTGGGTCTACATGAAAATCTCTAGAGGGCCTTAACAGGTTGCTTTTTCCTTCTATTACCAAGGGTCCTTAAAAGGCCATTTTATATTATACATATAAAAAATAAAGAGAAGAAATAACTCATACAAAGTTTTGAGAGTTACCTAGTGAAGATAAAACTCCCTAGTGATAGCAATGTGATCTACCAGCAGCTAAAAAATCTCAAACGAACCAGTAATGCTAGAACAAATAACAACAGCAAGAACCAACCAAGAACCTCAGCAGCAAACAACCCTTTTAACTCTATTTAACCCTTAAAAGCTTAAGATTTATTCTCCAAAATACTTTAGATATCAAGGCTTTTTGGTTCTAAATCTAATCTCTTGAACTTACTATTTTTTTTTCTCTCAAATGTTTGCTTTCAATTCAATGTAATTTCAGCTAGTTGTTGTGTAGTTAATGTGTGATAAATGCCCCCTTATATAGGAGAGAGGGCTGAAAGTGAAAAGGGGGGAAAGTAGGTGAAAAAGTGGGGGGAAAAGAGCTGTTGGGTGTAAAGCCCAAAGCTCATTAATGCAAAAGATTTGCATTACCATTTCCATGTCTATTTTTCACCTAACAAAAGCCCTAAAGCTGAAACTTTCCCTATTTGTGCTAAACGCTCTATCCCACAATGTTAACTTGTGATTCTTTTCTTCCAATTTTAAGATTTTTAACAACTAGTACTTTGACTCCCAACCCCCATAAACAACTAAAATTAGACTCAAACTAATAGTAATCCAATTTTAACTAAATTGACTAAATTAAACCAAACTAAAACAAGCCTCTAAACTAACTAAAATGGACTATACTAAAGCTAAAGACAACCAGATTTCAAACAAGTTATATCTCCTAACTAAACTTAAGCAAAACAAAACTAAACAACCCCAAAGAACCAAGCCAAATATCACAACCTCTATTTTAATGACTAAACTAAACAAAACTAAGTCCAAAGCAAGAGCAAGCAAACTGATAACCTTACAGAACACAATTCAAGCTATAATATAATCACTTGACACTTAAACGTGTGCTAAACAAAAACCAGCCCAATTATGTATCTAAAACTGCGCATAAACACATTACCATAGGACTCTCATGCTTTTATTGAACAAGTGTGAATTAAACAAAACAAGACCCTTAATTCAAAAGGAACACCAATTTCATTATGCTAAACGCAAGCCAACCATATGAGCATCACATTTTTATTTTACTAATAACTGAACTAAACATAAGTATTCCTAGCTAATCATCTAAACTAGCAGACAGTAAAGGATGGAAAAAGACTTAAAGCTCTTAAGGCCAAACCCATTTACACCAAAAGCTAATCACAGGCAGCATCAACGGCATTGCTGCCGCTGCCTCAACATCACCACGAGCAGCCAGCTTCAGCGTCAATAACCCCCATAGCCTTAGTACCACTGCTGCTACTTCTTTCCGGAGTCAAGGCTGCCCCGCCATCGTAGCAAAAGCGAGGCAGCGACTCCGCTGCCCAACATTCAACACGGCTGCCTCACCTCGTCATTCTATCATCGCAACGGTCTCCAAACAAATATCATTGCAGTTCAATGCCTTTGCTTCATTACAACATTGTCGCATATCCATTAGCCTCGTTACTTCTATTTCATCGACGCACCATTGTCCTCGAGCATCGCGGCTGCCTCGCTCAAACTGAATCATCACCATAGTCTCACCACGGCTCGGATCAGCTTCACAGTGTTCACCATAACTGTTACAACATTTTTCAATTCGACAATCAAAATAAACAAACCTCCCTGCCTTAGAACAAGCCGTAACAGTCTCCTTGTCACCTCCACAACATCATCACCTTAACCATCCAATAACCCCAATGAAAACAAATCACAACATCTCCACACCATCCCCACCATCAGAAATAGAAAAAAAAAAAGAAAAGAAAATGCGAAGAAGAAAACAAACGGGAAACAGAAACGGAAAACGGACAAGAAGAGAAGAAAAAAAAAAGTGAATTTGGGAAACGGGGTATGGGATGTACATAGAGAAATAGAAAAAGGATGAGAAGAAAAGAAACTTACCCGAAAAAATGGAATTTGGACGGAGTTTGAGTTTTATCTTGAGATTTCGAAACCTGATCTACGCCAAACCGTTAGGAATTTGGCCAAACCAATAGCGAAACTAGAACGGGGGGGGGGGGGGGGGGGGGGGGGGAGAGGGGGTGAAAAGCTTTCGATTGGTATATTTTTTGGTATTTTCAACCCACTGGAGGTGGTGGCCGGCGGCGGCACAACGGCGGAGGCACGGTGGAGCTCTGGTGGAGAGAGCTTTTCTGGTGGAGAGAAATTTCGCCAGCATGGCGCTAAGCCATAGAGGCTTAGGGTGTATGGAGAGGTTTTTGTGAAGATTTAGGGGTTTTATAGTGTGGGTTTGGGCTTGGATGAAGAACGGGCTAAGGTGGTCGGCTGAATGGGCTATGTATTTTATGTATATGGCCATTAATGGTATGTACTAATTAAAACGTTAACACAATGAACTACAAACAAAAATCACATAAATCTACAATGCTATCACAATTGAACATAGGATCATAGTTAAACACATAACAAGTAATTTTTGTTAATTTTCAAATTTTACATCCTAATTAAAGACGAAATTTAGTTAGGACAAATACTAGAAGTCCAGTAAAATTTGACGAAACGTCCTAAAATTCTAGTACGGCTATTTTGAGCAATTTATGAATTTTTGTGCCAAAATTCGGTGATTACAGGGTGCAGGAGTATTCCGCCCCAGGAGCAGGAGGTTTCCGCTCCATTGTATCATATTGAGGGTAGGAAGATTCCGCCCCAAGAGCAGGAGTATTCCGCTCTTATGCCAGATATTGTGTGCAGGAGTATTCTGCCTCAGCTTTACATTATATCGGGTGCAGGAGTATTCCGCCCCAGGAGAGTGCAGGAGTATTCCGCCTCTGGTTTATATTATATCGGGTGCAGGAGTATTCCGCCCCAGGAGCAGGAGTATTATGCTCCGGTTGGTTATCAGATTGGATTCCCCTCGAATGCAGGAGTATTCTGCTTCGGGATAGGATTACGGGCACATGTGACCCTTCGCATCATATTTCATTTCATTTCATCTCATCTCACTTCATTTCATTTCATCTCAATTCATACCATTGTGTAGACTTGCGGTACATGACTACTGTTCTGTTTATATGTGCATTGCTTATTTGTTGAAATGTTTCTGGCACGCATCCTTGGTTGAGTTTATAAGTTTCTTACATGTTTCCGGTTGTTATCTGGCTCTGCCTTTTTATAATTTAAATAAAAGGAATTTGGTCTATCTATTTCTTCTCTCCCTGGCTAGCTATCCTATTCTTTGAGGTGGCTAGTCTGCCCCACTTATTGAGTCCTTTTGATTCACCCTTGTTTGTTGTTTGTTTCTTTTCTATATATTTCGTTTCGGCAGGTTCGCTCCAGGATTGAGTTCGCCACGTTGTGAAGGAGCGAAGATGACTTCAGCTGTCAGGGTGAGCCATCTTTTATTCTGGATGGCCACCAGTTTATTGGTTATCATTTCAGTTGCATTTGCTCCCTTCAGGAGGTATCTGTCTTTTTTTGTACTCTTAGATGTCTAGTCTGGATAGCTTTAAACCTAGTATATTGGGTAGTCAGCTGTAATTTCTTTTGTACAGCTTAGAGGTATCAGTATGTCTGTGCTTCTTTTTCTAAGTCTTGTTCCTATTTATGAATTGAATTATATTTATTTTCCTAATTTAATTGGTAAGGGTTCGCCCGACGGGTCTAGGGGAGGATGTCGGGTGCCCGCACGGCCTAACCGGATTCCGGGTCGTGTCAGTTGGTATCAGAGTCCAGTTTATAGTCTATCCAGACTTAGACAGTGTCTAGTAGAGTCTCGCTGATGGGTACGTAGACTTCCGTACTTTTCTACGAGAGGCTATGATGGCATTTAGGAAGTTTCACTTCTTTTATTTCTTATCGTGCGTCGGTCTAGGATTCAAAAGTATTTTCGTTAATTCGTTAATTCCTTCGTGGTAATTGTGAACCATCGTGTGACAAATCAGCAAACAATATGAGTTCAAGACGAAGCAGTCTAGCCTAGGGCTAGCACTGACGAAGCCCCGAGAGTTTTTGATCGTGCTGACGATCTAGTTACGGAGGTCCCAGTTGTACGAGCTCGCGATGGGCAAGGGAGCAGGGCCTTGTGGTTCCCTTGGCTCTCTACGATGCTTTTACGTGAATCTTGGTGATGCAGATACCGCAAAACCTATTATCCACTAGGTAGCTTATCAGGTTGCGCAGATGCAGATGTTCGGTCTCGGGGAGCTCCTATTCTAGTTCTTAATATCGCTGCAGTAAAGTAAGTTCCAGAAGCAGCATGTGCTGTGCCTCTAGTTGTTCTGGCTGGTTAGATAACTGAGGTAATTATTGGGTCCGAGTGCTCAAAGAGGTTGCATTATTTTACGCGGTTGAGCATCCCGATATTCCCAAGCAATGCATTAGATAATCTCTGTGTAAGTTTTTTTTTTAAATAAAATAATTTCAGTGTATCCTTCAGGCTCTTGATTATATCGAGCGGTATGGTATTGATTATTCTACTTTCCAGTTTCAAGGTCCAGCCCTAGATTGGCGGACCGCACTCTTATTAGCTGACTTGGTTTGATTTTTCTTCTAGATTCGTGGGGAAAAAAATTCCTTTCGAGTAGCGAGCGAGATGAAAGATGTTTCCAGTTTGAGTGGATTGGACAGGGTAGCCTGTCGGTTAGCCTGGTGGTATTTCAGAATATGAGATTGAATTCTATAGAATGGCTGGATATGCATTAGAACTAGTTCATGGGCCTTTCGAAGTTTTAGAGATTTATTGATGACCTTTCTTCTTCCTTGATATCCCAGATGGCTCGAAAAATTGAGGTTGAGACTTCATTTGATGTCATTGTTGATATTGCTCAAAGGTATTAGGTATACCATAAGTTAGAGGGGGAAGAGTTAGAGCGGGAGAGCAAGAGATCTCGTGGCCCTAATGGGCAACCATAGTACCTCATTTGGAGGTAAGAGTTCAGATTATTTTGAGAAGTCACCTGCCAGGTTATCTCAGCTTGTTGAGCGTAATTCTCAAAGTGCGCAGGTAGTTCGTCAAGATCAGAGTCAGCTTTCTCTTTGTAGCTTTCAACAATCTATCCACCTCCCATATTCAGCGAAAAGGTGTTATCATTGTCGTGAGTCTGGCTATCCTTTGAGGAGTTTTCCCTTACGGAGCAAGTAGACAATCGTCCTTCTTCTTGCCCTCAGGAACCTGCACAGTTGCAGGAATTTCATTTAAATGTTAATCAATCAGAGAAATGCCACCATCCAGAAGAGGTCGAGAGCGTGGTGGTAGTGGTTCTTCTAGAAGTAATTATCAAGGTAGTGGCTCGATTCAGGTGCAGAGGCAGTTCTATGAACTGCTAGTCTGGCAGGATGCTGAGGCATCCAATGTAGTAGACCCGTGTGTTTCTGCTTCCCTTATCTGTAAGTAAGATTTATCTTTTCGAACGATCTGGAAATGGTGTCTCTTATCATGTTTCGATGGTTTCCTTGGATGTCGTTTCTATTAAGAATCGGTTGCGGTAGAGGGGTGAGCTTCTGATATGATTTATTCCTGGCATTTGTGATGACCCTACTAGTTTATCTGGTTTAAATGTGAGAGATTTATGAGTGAGTATCGGTATTTTCTGCTTGGCATCTTGTTATGCACCTTATGTTATTATGTCAATTCAGTTTATCTCCCTCCTCGAAATTCAATGTTGGTAAGATAATGGGATCCTAATTCGTCACCATCAGAAAGTGTTATCGTTTCTTCCAGTGTAAAGTGGTTAGTAAGTGATACTCGATCTATGTGTCTCCTCTTGGCTCGAGACGCTAATAGAGTCATGTTATTGTATGAGCTTGTCTTAGTTATAAAAGGGTATTCTGGTAAATTGTCAGAGTTTCCTTCTTATTGGGAGGTTAAATTTGTATGGATGTTTTTCCATAAAGCTTATTTAATGTCTATCTCTTCAATTCCGATTCTTTGGCTCGTCTGACTCGGAAGTAGTCTAGCTTTGATAGCTAAGCAAATAAGAAGATGAACTTCCTGAAGCTCTAATTATTTCTATCCTCGATCCATTTCCATTTCTTCTTCTTCCGATACTAGTGAGCTTGGGCGGTTAGTAGCCACTCGTGATGTTCCCTATGTTGAGCCAGAGTGCGTGTCAAGGTAGTTGGGTAAGCACATTGTTGTTATTCAAGGCTACTAAGGGTAATGAGAGGCGTCATTTGACATTGGATTTGATCCATCAGGCGGTGGTGCTTATATAAAATGTATGGAGCTGTGAACTCGAGAGTTGCAGCTGTTTGGCAACTCGAGAGAGTAATCTGGTAGCTCAGGTCTGAGCCGCGTTCTATATTTAGCTAAGTCTTCCTTAATCCAGCAGGTTGTGCGAGGATGACTATTCCTATTGAAATAGCTGCATGAGTTTGTGCTTTAAGTGGAGGAGTGTTCCTCCAAATACTGAATGGTAATATTAAATCTCTAAGGCATTGGTACCACTTTTGTCACAACCCAACATAGGGCCACGACAGAAACCTACAATGAGTGTCGATCATTGCTAAACCCACTAGTAATCTATTAATGATAGAGATAAGCTGGTAACCTGATCATATATATGTACCTATTTGCTGAAAATATAAAGTCTGGAAAGATGACACGACTTTAACTTGCTGGCAATTAGAACATTGAGCCACAAATTCTGCTATGTCACACTTCATTCCGTCCCACTAATAAATATGTTCAAGATCATAGTACATCTTAGTCGAACCTGGATGAACAGTGTATTTAGAACAATGTGCCTCTATCATAATCTGTCCACGTAAATTTGCAATATCAGGAGCACAAGTCTATCTTTATACAAAGGAAAATCGTCAGTAGTAACCCTGTATGGTGACTCCTTTTTTCTTCTGGCTATCTATCTGTATTCAACCAGAACTGGATCCTCATACTGACGTTGTTTTACTTCATGAAAAATTTAGAGTTAAAGATCTAGTGCAACTTGTCGTCAATCAATCATGGGTATATATATCTCTTTCACACCTCAACTCTTTAAGAAGTTACTTTAGCGTTATAAGTGCACATGTAATCAACTTTGTTGCTGGTATTCTGCCTCAGCTCAAGGCCCGACTACATGTCTCTTTTATTTTCACTTTTTCAAGTCATAATATTTTCAATTCAAAGACAATAGCCTGAAGTAGATGTTCGGTCTAAAGATCATATTCCTAGTCTGCATCATACTATCCAGTAGTATTTGCATGATCCTTATCCTTATATGATAGACCCCGTTTAGATGAACCTTTGACATACATTAGGATATGAGTAACTACATTCCCACAAGGAGCTTGCGGAACAACAAACTGAGATGTTGCATAGTGCGTTCGTCAAAAATAAAATAATATAGCTTGCATCAAATCTTCTATAGTGTGTATGGACAAGGTATTTCAAAAGTTCCCTCTATTGCATCGAGCGTGAGCTAATTCTTAGTTCCATCGACCTGTTCTATATCGAGAGGCATATCGAAGAGGTAATTGTCGGCTGAATCATGTTAACCCATTCAAAGTTTTGTGTATCTTTGTTTCGAAAATGTAGAACTCTCCTCTCGTGATCGAGGAAGGATCAGTGTAGTCAGAATAAGCTGGACAATGGCGTTATGATATTATCCAGCTATGTTTTTTCCAAGAGTTCGATATGCGTGTTATAATTCTGATCCTGTAATCAGGAAATAATACCCATGGAGTAGCTTATGAAGGTCGTGCAAGTTCTTTTGCTATCTTTGCGAATTTGTCTTTAGATTTAGGCTCGTTCGAGGACGAACGAGAGTTTAAGTGGAGGAGAATGAAACGACCTCGGTCAGTCGTTTCGGAAGTTAGGACTCCGATTGGCGTGGCGATAATTTTAAAATATTCGTAATATCCATTAGGACCTGTCTGTAAAATTTGAGCTAAATGAGACCTCGTTTGGTAGGCCAATCGGAAGAAGGTTTTAGTTTTTACTGGCGATAAATATTAAAAAGAGATTTTCGAGCTCGGTTAGGGCAAACGAACTCCGATTCAAAATTTGAAAGCGCGGTTAGGTTCGTATGATTATTTGTGACTTTTGTGAACTTTCGAAAGTGAATTTCGATGTTGTTCGGCTAGTTTCCGCTGAAATGCCGAAAGTTAAATAATTTGACATTTTTTCATTTAAATTCGCATCTTGAGTTTTGGGAGTCCGATTTGAGATCCGCCTTCGCGAATGTGTTACATATATTTTGTATAACTTGTATGCAAAAGTTGGAATTATTTCGAATATCGTAGGGCACCGTTTTAATTTTCGTCGCGAAAAGGAAATTAAAAAAATGAAAAAAAGAAAAAAGAAAAAAAAGAAAAGCAATGGCGGTGGTCCTTAGAAATTAAGGACGAGCAGAAACCATTATATCGCTCAAAAAACATAACAGAAAAGAGAACGCGAAACGCAGGCGCAAAAAATGCCAGAAAATGAGAAAAGGGGCCGAAGAAAAGTAGAATTTTCACCCAGAAACATTCAGGTAATGATCCTAATATCTTATTTGAGTTTATTACGTGTGTTTGAATATGTTTTAACGGTAAAACTTGGAATATTATACATCGTTTTAATAAGTTCAATTAATAGTTTAAAGGGTCAAATGGACCCCGATAATGGAATTGACTATATATTCGTACTCAGTGAGTTATGGACAACATATAAATATAAATTATTTGGGATTTGGTTATGTGACCTTAAACCCTGTACATAGGCCTGGCCTATGTATTGCGTATACGAATAGGGTATTAGGTTCCTACCCGGATTACCCTAAGACATAAGGAATGAAGCCTTTAGCCTAATTTGATATATTTTTCTGCTTATTGAATAGAGTTGGATCGTTTGGCAATGAATTCAAAGGACAAAACGGTTGTTGAGTAATTGTGCTAACTTTGTAACAAGGTAAGTGTTTATATCCATTTCTTTGGAGGCACCTGGCCTCGTGTATTTTCTACCACGTATTCCTTACGTGTGTAGCTGCCGATAGGCGTACTCATTACGCCTTAGCTTTAGATTTACATTGTATATTATATGTTATGTCCTATTGCTGGTATTGCATTGAGGATCTGAGCATTGTACCCTGGCTGTAAGTTGGCATCTACTTCCCGGCTGTCGACGAGAGTCCCGCGCCGGTGAAGGGTTATTATTGCATCACATTGCATTCATATGCATTATATGTCATTCATATGCATTACATTGCATATCATATTGGGTGCAGGATTATTCCGCCCCAGGAGCAGGAGGATTTCGCTCCATTGTATCATATTGAGGGTAGGAGGATTTCGCTCCAAGAGCAGGAGTATTCCGCTCTTATGTCAGATATTGAGTGCATGAGTATTCTGCCTCAGCTTTACATTATATCAGGTGCAGGAGTATTCCACCCCAGGAGAGTGCAGGAGTATTCCGCCTCTGGTTTATATTATATCGGGTGCATGAGTATTCCGCCCCAGGAGCAGGAGTATTCTGCTCCAGTTGGTTATCAGATTGGATTCCCCCCGAATGCAGGAGTATTCCGCTTTGGGATGGGATTATGGGCACATGTGACCCTTCGCATCATATTTCATTTCATTTCATTTCATTTCATCTCACTTCATTTCATTTCATCTCAATTCATACCATTGTGTAGACTTGCGGTACATGACTACTATTCTGTTTATATGTGCATTGCTTATTTGTTGATATGTTTCTGGCACGCATCCTTGGTTGAGTTTATAAGTTTCTTACATGTTTCCGGTTGTTATCTGGCTCTGCCTTTTTATAATTTAAATAAAAGGAATTTGGTCTATCTATTTCTTTTCTCCCTGGCTAGCTATCCTATTCTTTGAGGTGGCTAATCTGCCCCACTTATTGAGTCCTTTTGACTCACCCTTGTTTGTTGTTTGTTTCTTGTCTATCTATTTCGTTTCGGCAGGTTCGCTCCAGGATTGAGTTCGCCACGTTGTGAAGGAGCGAAGACGACTTCAGCTGTCAGGTTGAGCCAGCTTTTATTCCGGATGGCCACCAGTTTATTGGTTATCATTTCAGTTGTATTTGCTCCCTTCAGGAGGTATCTGTCTTTCTTTTTGTACTCTTAGATGTCTAGTCTGGATAGCCCTAAACCTAGTATATTGGGTAGTCAGCTGTAATTTCTTTTGTACAGCTTAGAGGTATCAGTATGTCTGTGCTTCTTTTTCTAAGTCTTGTTCCTATTTATGAATTGAATTATATTTATTATCCTAATTTAATTGGTAAGGGTTCGCCCGACGGGTCTAGGGGAGGATGTCGGGTGCCCGCCCGGCCTAACCGGATTCTGGGTCGTGTCAGTTTATTTGTGATTATATTTGTTGATGATATTCTAATCTATTCAAAGTTTGAATTAGAGCATGCAGAGCACCTACGCACAGTATTGGGTACTCTCCGGGACCAGCAATTATATGCTAAGTTCTCAGAGTGTGAATTCTGGATAGATTCAGTGGCATTGTTTGGCCATATAGTTAAAGTAGATTACCAGAAGATTGAGACTGTGAAGAATTGGCCCAGAACTATGACGCCAACTAAAGTACGTAGTTTTCTGGGTTTGTCAGGTTATTACAGAAGCTTCGTAGAGGGTTTTTCCTCCATTGTAGCTCCACTGACCAAATTGACACCGAAAATAGCTAAATTTGAGTGGTCTGATTCTTGCGAGCACAACTTCCAAGAACTAAAGAACAGGTTGATAACATCTCGAGTACTTACACTTCCAGAGAGATCTGAAGACTATGTCATTTACTGTGACGCTTCTTGAATCGGTCTTGGTTTTGTATTGATGCAGCACGGAAGTAGAATTGCTTATGCTTCCAAGAAGCTGAAAAAGCACGAGCAGAACTACCCTGCTCATGATTTGGAGCTTGCAACAGTCATTCATTCACTGATGATTTGGAGACATTATTTGTACGGTGTTCATGTTGATATTTATACAAATCACAAGAGCCTCCAATATGTATTTAAGCAGAAGGAGCTAAACCTACGACAGAGGCGGTGGCTAGAGTTATTTAAGGACTACGACATGGACATTCTTTATCATCCGGGTAAAGCGAATGTTGTTGCTGATGCCCTTAGTCATAAGTCCATGTGTAATTTATCTTAATTACAGCCACAGAAGAGAAACTTAGCTCATGCGCTCCACCAGTTAGGCAGCTTGGGAATCAGATTAATAGATTCAGATGATGCAGAAATTACAATTAATAACACAGCCACTACTTGCGTAGTGACAGAAGTAAAACAGCGTCAGTATGAGGATCCAGTTCTAGTTGAATAAAGACAGATAGCCAGAAGAAAATTGAAATCACCGTACAGGGTTACTAGTGGTGGGGTTCTCATGTATAAAGATAGACTTTGTGTTCCTGCTGTTGTAGATTTATGTCGATAGATTATGTCTGAGGCATATTATTCCAGATACACTGTTCATTGAGGTTTGACTACAATGTACCATGATTTTAAGCAGATTTATTATTGGGACGGAATGAAGCGTGACATAGCAATGTTTGTGGCTCAATGTCCTAACTGCCAGTAGGTTAAAGTCGAGTATCAAAAACCTAGTGGCTTGTTATAGGAAATAGTGATTCCATCATGGAAATGGGAAGCAGTAAATATGGACTTCATTACAGGCTTGCCGCATACATGGAGCAGGTATGACTCTATTTTGGTTATACTGAATAGGCTTACTAAATTAGCTCATTTCTTGCCTATTAGAACTACATATACAACGGAGGATTATGCCAGACTTTATATCAGAGAGATAGTGCGCCTACATGGTATTCCAGTATCTATCATTTCAGACAGGGGCGCACAGTTTACAGCTAATCTCTGGCGATCGTTCCAGACAGGTTTAGGGACACAGGTGAATCTGCGCACAACATTTCATCCCCAGACAGATGGACAGGCTGAGCAGACCATTCAGACGTTAGAAGATATGCTTAGAGCTTGTGTGTTAGATTTTGGAGGCAACTAGAGTGATCATCTACCGTTGATAGAGTTTGCATATAATAATAGCTATCATTCTAGCATACAGATGGTGCCAAATTAAGCTTTGTATGAGCGTAAATACAGGTCTTCTATAGGATAGTTTGAGTTTGGAAAGTATCAATTGATAGGTCCAGATTTAATCCTACAAGAAGTTGATAAAGTCAAGTTGATCAAGGAAGGATTATTAGTAGCGCAGAGCAGACAGAAGTCCTATACAGATAACCGACGTCGAGATTTTGAATTTCAGATTGGTGATTGGGTATTCCTGAAAGTATCACATGTGAAAGGCGTTATGAGATTTAGAAAGAAGGGCAAGCTTAGCCATAGATTCACTGGTCCATATCAGGTTATCAGGCAAGTTGGGCGTGTTGCCTACAAATTAGACCTTCCAGCAAACCTTCAGGAGGTCCATCCAGTATTTCATGTTTCTATGCTCAGAAAAATATATCGGAGATCCTTCTAGAGTTGTACCAGTAGGTGATGTTCAGATTTCAGAGCAGGTTGACTTATGAAGAGGTGCCAGTTACAATATAGATAGACAGATTCGTCGACTAAGGACGAAAAACATTCCTTCAGTTAAAATGCTATCGCAAAGCAATAATGTATAAGAAATTACTTGGGAAGCTGAAAATAATATGAGAGCCAAATATCCACATATCTTTACTATTTCAGTTAGATAATAGGTCCTTGCTTAATGCTTCTACATAGTTCATTTAACATTCGAGGATGAATGTTCCTAAGGGGGGGAGATTGTTACACCCTGTATGCCTAAAGTGATATATATCATTCTAATGACTTGTTAAGAATAATTTAAGTGAGTTTAAAGTCATAATATTACCATATAAGATGTTTATATATTGAATATAAAGTTTGGAAAAAGTCGGATTTAAGTTGCGGAAAAACCGGCTAAGGAATTGCCTTGTAACGGAGCTTTTTCAGCAATTAATTTTGTGTGTTATATAAGGTCTTTTGGGGACATATCATACACCAAATTTAAGGTCTTGGAGTGTATTTTCCAACACTTTTGATGGTTTGTTCATACAATGTCTGGACAAAAAGATATTAGCATCAGAAGTCAAGCCATGAAAAGGGACATAAGCGCAAAAGAGGACTAAAACTGAAATGTTTCAAGTATAAAAGGAAAAATTCAACTCCATCTCGTCATTTCCAGAAATCTAAAGAGAGAAACCGTTCTCTCGTTATTTTTTAAGCAAATTTCATGATTTTGAAGGAAAGGCGTCAATCTTAACTCGAAATTGAAGACGGATTGCGTCAAAACGCTCTACGCGACTAAGGTAACGTTATGCTACCTTCAATTTCGTATATAGTTTGAGTTTTAGAATTACTTCATGGCAAAGTAAAGTACCTAAATGCTGTATTAAAGCTTGTTTAAGCTTTAGAAGATGTTGAATTCAAGGGAAACAAGGTTTAGAAGCAAGAAACATCAAAGGTATATAAGACTAAACCTTTCTTTTGGCAAGGCATGTATCTTGTAGCTTTTGAAGATTTTCTTAGTTCAAAACATGGTATTTCTTAATTTGGTGCTTAAATCCAAGGTGAAAGACGTCCAAATCAGCAAGACAAAATGTTTCAAAATCTGGAAAATTGTTTTGATCTTTGGACAGTTGTTAGTATATTTGATCATCACTCCTTGTACAAAATTGATATTTAGATTCTTTAAGAATTCCCAGAACCCTAAGACATATATCTAAAACTTTTGTGAAGACCATGAAGTCTATAACTTTTATCTACACTCTGAAAGTTAGGTCGAAAGGCAGGACAGTGGTGCTGTCCAGACATTCCATCTGCGGATTTGTAATGTCATCTAGTCGTCCCATCTTGTAATTTGTTTAACATGTTTATGTTATCAGTTTATCCGGGTATCCATTCCCATGTATAGTATAGTGCTGGTTCTATTTTTGCGAATTATCCAGTTTCAGGGGAAACTCTGCCGAAATTTTGATAGAAATTCAATGAGTTGGACAAATTCTAAGTTCTAGGTTGTGTCTATAGTTCTATTCAGAGTTTTCTTATTATTCCTTTGAGGTCATATCTATTGTTTCCACATGTTTTATGCCTCAAAGATGCTTATGCTTATATTGTGATCATGTTATGTGTGATTTGGAGTCCCCCATAGAGGCTGGACATTGGACACACAGTCCGGTCGCGTGTGATACTACCCGTCTGGGGGATATAGCCCTTCTGGTTCAGGCGGGAGTTGAAACACCTAGTGTGACCGGGTGTCATTCACACACTCTGACCAGAGAGACTAGATATTACTGGCTGGGGGGGATATAACCCATAACACCCGCCAGGTTTGTTATATATGCGTATATAGCCACAGTATGCAATGCATGATTATACATGAGGCTAGTTCAGGTTTTCAGTTACCTGATTTGGGGGGATACAGCCCATAACACCAGGCAGGTACTAGTTCAGATGTTCAGTTACCTGATTTGGGGGAATATGACCCATAACACAAGACAGTACCAGTTCCGATAACAGTTTTGTTTTAGCTCAGTACCAGTTATAAGTTCTCAGTTATCAACCACCAGTTCTCAGCGTCAGGATCAGTTGACAGTTATCAGTTCTAGTTTCTAGTTACCATTTATCATACATATTACAATTATTTATCAGTATAGTTCAGCTCAATCTTCTGTTTCAGATTCAGCTAGACTTCAGTTTATATTCAGATCATGTTTAGTACGTTCTTCAGATTTCCAGCTATATTGCTATACTCCAGCTCATATTTACATATTTATATTCCAGTCTTACAGTTTCATTCAGCTATGATATACTATATGCTCATGTCTTACATACTTGGTACATACCGTCCTCACGCCCTTTATGGGGCGCTGGATTTTCATGCCGCACAGGTGCAGATAGATCAATGCTTGGACCACGTTAGTAGGCCATCTATCAGCTATTGGAGTCACTCTGCTTACTTCCGGAGTTGCTTATCTTTTTGTATGTGCACAGTCAGCCAGTTTGGGTATGGCGGGGCCTTGTCCCGTCCTTTGTATATTCAGTTCAGTACTCTTAGAGGCCTGTTGATATGTCCCTGTGTGGTTCTGCCAGTATGTTAGCTTGTCATCTTTTTGCATTGCATAATTCTGATCAGTTAGGTTTATGCTTATTCCATTTATCAGTTATATTCATGGTTAACAGATTATCAGTTAGTATTTGTCTTCCGTCACGGCCCTAGGTTGGGTCGTGACAAAAAAAAAATGTAATATCCTCTAAAATTTTTTAGAGCCATTCAACTTTTTTACCAGTTTTATCTAAAGTTATAAACTCAACTTCCATTATAGAGCAGACAATTAATATTTTTTGGATGATTTCCAATATACTTCTCCTCCACCAATTGTGAAAATGTATCCACTTGTGAATTTTGAATCAGTTTCGTCGGTGATCCTGTTTGCATCATAATATCCCTCTATGACCACAGGATATTTACTATAATGCAAAGCAAAGTTTTTGGCATGTTGTAAATATCCCAAAACTCATCTCATTGTCGTCCAATGAGTTGCACCTGGACTTTTTTTTTTTTTTGGGGTAAATAAATTTTCATTTCATATCAAAATGTTGCATTTGTACATCCAGAACACATGCTGACCATTGGAACTCTCAATTTCGACTAATAAAGACTATAAAAAACATGAAACACTAACTATCACTATGCTACCAAAAGTAAACTGGACCACTAAGGCCATTGCTCTAGGTGTAGTAAAGTTTGTTTCCACTCGTGAATCTTCTAGATCTTGATATGCAGATCGAGCACTATCTCTTTACACAAGTTATCAGCTGCGCACACACCTTACTGGAATCTCATACTATTGTGTTCCTTCCAAATGATATAAGTGAGCATAGCAAAGACACAACTTGTAATATCCCCCACGCTCAGCTTCTTCTTTGCTTGTGCACATATCCATTGTACCTCTTGTTGCTATGTGCCAATTGTCCTGTGGATCTTTAGCCAGCTGAGAAGTCTAGTCCAAATAGCTTTAGTGTGTGGACACACTTGGTTTTTTTTTTTTTTTTGTACTGACATAGCTTACTAATAGCACACGCAAAATCTAGTCGTGTACAATTCATGACGTACATTAAGCATCCAAACACACGAGTGTAGTCCAGTTGGGATGTACTTTTGCCTCTATTCTTTGCTTGACCCAGAGTCATATCTAATAGAGTCTTCGAAACATTGAAATTCAAGTACTTTCATCTTTCAAGAACACTTTAAATGTAATGAGATTGAGACGAAGCCAGATCTTGAGGAGTCTTATGGATCTTAATACCTAGGATTAAATTGGCAGCTCCTAACTCTTTCATATCAAACTTGCTAGCTAGCATACGCTTAGTAGCATTTATATTGGCAATATTGTTACTCATTAATAACATATCATCCACATATAAACAAACAATGACTATAGGATTAGAGTGTTCTTAATGTAAACACATTTATCGGACTCAATAATCTTAAATCCATTTGACAATATGGTATGGTCAAATTTTGTATACATTGTTTGGGTGCTTATTTAGTCCACAAAGAGACTTAATAAGTTTACACACCTTCTTTTCTTTCCCAGGAACAAAAACTCCTTTGGGTTGTTCCATGTAGATTTCTTCCTCTAAATATCTATTGAAGAATGCTGTTTTAACATCCATTTGATTGATTTCAAGATCATACACGGCGGCTAATGCTATTAACATCAGTATGGATATAATCCTTCTTACCGATGAGTATGTGTCAAAATAATCAAGACCTTCCTTTTGTATATATCCTATGACAACTAATCTTGCCTTATACTTGTCAATAGTGCCATCAGCTTTTATTTTTCTTTTGAAAATCCATTAAGAACCTAACAGTTTGTTCCCAAGAAGAAGATCAACCAACTTCCAAGTGTGGTTATTCTAAATAGATTCTATTTCACTATTGACTGACTCTTCCCAAAATGGTGAGTCTGAAGAAGACATGACTTCCTAAATGTCTGAGGCTTATTTTCCAATAGAAAAGTCACAAAGTCATTTCCAAATGAAGTAGAATTTCTTTGACACTTGCTATGTCTTGGTTCTTAATCATTTGGTGTAATTTCTTTAGTTCCTTCTCGAGGTCCTTTGGATTTTTCACCAAGTGACTCACATTCCTTTTTATATGAAAATATATTTTTAAAATATTCAGCATTATTAGATTCCATTACTGTATTAACATGAATGTCAGGATTTTTTGATTTATAGACCAGAAATTGATATACTTTACTGTTTGTCGCATATCCAGTGAAAACACAATCAACGATTTTCGGTGCTATCTTAACTCTTTTTAGTTTAGAGACTTGCACTTTTTCCAAACACCCCCACACTTTGAAGTATTTCAAGATGGGCTTCCTTCCTTTCCACATTTCATATGGAATGGATTGTGTTTTGCTATGGGCCACTCGATTAAGTATTCGATTAGCTGTAAGAATAGCTTTCCCCCACAAGTTCTGGGGTACACCCGAGCTTATCATCAAGGTATTTGTCATCTCCTTTAATGTTCATTTTTGCCATTCCTCAATCCCATTTGACTGGGGACTGTATGAGACAGTTATTTGATGAGTAATTCCATATTCCAAACATATTTCTTCAAAAGGAGATTCATATTCGCCACCCCTATCACTTCTTATCATTTTTATCTTTTTGTTGAGTTGTGTTTCAACTTCATCTTTTGTATTGCTTGAATGCGTCAATTGATTTATGTTTACTACTAAGAAAGTAAATATATCAGCATCGTGTGCTTTTGTCAACAAAAGTTATGAATTACTTCTTCCACCGCGAGATGGGATTGACTTTATTTCACGAATATCTGTATGTATTAAGTCTAAAGCTTCAGACTCCTTTCAACTGACTTGTAAGGATGCTTAGCGTACTTTGACTTAACACATACTTGAAACTTTATTTTTCGAATTCATAATTAGGCAATACTTCTAAATTTATCATTTTGCACAAAGTTTTATTATTGATATGTCCCAAACAAGAATGCCACAAATTATTTGACTCAAACAAGTAAGAAGAAGTTGAAATTTTATTCATATTATCAAGGACCATTACATTCATCTTTAAAAGGCCCTTATTTAGGTAGCCTTTTCCTACAAACATTTCATTCTTACTTTATATAACGTTATCAGAAACACAAACACACTTAAACCCATTTTTGAAAACAAGTGTAGTAGAAACTAAGTTCTTCCTAATTTCAGGAACATAAAGGACGTTGTTTAGAGTCAACACCTTTCCAGAAGTTATTTTATGGAAGACCTTTCCATATCCTTTAATCTTGACCGTTGCAGGATTTCCCCTAAAGAGTGTTTCATCTGTTCTAGTGGGAGAATAGGAGGCATATGTTTCTTTAACAATACTGAAACGACATTCGGTAATTATTTCGGGAATTAGAGCCCGGATTTACGTGCCGATAATTTTAAAATATTTGTAAGGTCCATTAGGACCTGTTTGTAAAATTTGAGCTAAATCGGACGTTGTTTTGTAGGTAACGGAAGAAGGTTTCAGTTTTCGTTATTGGTAAATCTTAAAAAGAGATTTTCGAGCTCGATTTTGGCGAATAAGCTCCGATTCAAAATTCGAAAGCGTCATTATGTTCGTATGGTCACTTGTGACCTGCGTGAATTTTTGAAGTGAATATCGAGGTTGTTCGGTTGATTTCGGCTAAAGTTCCGAAAATTAAAGAATTTAACCTTTTCCATTTTGATTCGTATCTTGAGTTTCAAAAATCCAATTCAAGATCCGTCTTAGCGAGTACGTCACATAAATTTTGTATAACTTGTTTGAAAAATTTGGAATTATTTCGAATTTCATAGGGTTGCATTTTAATTTTTCTTACGATAGTAAATTAAAAATATTAAAGAAAAGAAAAAGGAAAAGAAAACAAAAATATAAGGCGGTGGCTAGGGGATTAAGGTCCCTTGCTTAAAAGCAACTCGTACAGAAAAATGAAAAACCATGCAGAAGCAGAAACACGAAACGCAATAGGAACACATCAAAAATTATTAGAAAAAAATGAGGAAAGAAAGGAAATGGAGCAGGAAAATAGTAGAATTTTTACCTCGAAACATCCAGGTAATTGTGTTAATCCATTATTTTAGTTTATTACGTGTGCTTGAATATATTTCAACGGTAAAAATTGGGATATTAGACATTATTTTAATAAGTTAAATTGATAATTTAAAGGGTTAATTGGACCCTGATAATGGAATTGATTATATATTCGTACTCAGGGAGTTATGGGCTACTCATAAATGTAATTTATTTAGGGTTTGGTTATGTGACTATGAACCCTATACCTAGGCCTGGCCTGCGTATTGAGTAGGCGAATAGGGTATCAGGTTCCTAACCCGATTGCTCTATGATGTAAGGAATGAAGCGTTTAGCCTAATTTGATATATTTTCTGCTTATTGAATAAGCAGGATCGCGTGGATATCAATCCAAATAATAAAGCGATTGTTGAGTAGCAATTTGAAATAAGGTAAATGCTTGTATCCATTTCTTTGGAGGCCCTTGGCCTTGTGGATAATCTACCACGTATTACTTACGTGTGTAGCTGCCGATAGGCATACTCATTACGCCTTAGCTTTGGATTTATTTTGTATATTATATGTTATGTCCTGTTGCTAGTATTACACTGAGGATATGAGCATTGTACTGTAGTTGTGAGTTGGCACATACTTCCCGGCAGTCGATGAGAGTCCCGCGCCGGTGAAGGGTTATTATTACATCATACCGCGTTCATATGTATTATATTTTTTGGTTATGGGCTGATATGCCATATACTGAGTGCAAGAGTATTCCGCCTGAGCTTTATATTATAGCAAGTGCAGGAGTATTCCGCCCTAGGAGCAGGAGGATTCCGCTCCATTTCATCATATTGAGGGTAGGAGGATTCTGCCCTAGGAGCACGAGGATTCCGTTGTATTGTATCATATTGAGGGTAGGAGGATTCCGCCTTAAGAGCAGGATGATTCCGCTCCCGTGCATCATATTGAGGGTCGGAGGATTCCGCCCTAGGAGCACGAAAATTCCGCTTCATTGCATCATATTGAGGTTAGGAAGATTCCGCCCTTGGAGCAGGAGGATTCCACTCCAATGTATCATATTGAGGGTAGGATTATTCCGCTCTAGGAGCAGGAGGATTCTGCTCCATTGCATCATATTTAGGGTAGGAGGATTTCGCCCTAGGAGCAGGAGGATTCCGTTCCTTGCATCATATTGAGGGTAAGAGGATTCCGCCCTAGAGTAGGAGGATTCTGCCCCAACTATTTAGCATATGTCACTACATTGCATCATACTGCATTCATTCCGTTTCATTGCACGCCGCAAGAGTATAAATATATGGATCGGGTTGCACGCAACAGCATTATAAGTATATGGATCGGGTTGTACGCCGTAACAATATCTACATATAATAAGAGGTATTTCTGATTGTTTATATGTTTGGAATACCTGTATGTTCTGTCTATCTTACGTCCCTAGTTGTTTATGAGTTTATGGTTCCGTACATGTTTCCAGTTATTATCTGGCTCTGCCTTTTTATAGTTTAAATAAGATGGATTTGGTTTATCTGCTTTTCTTCTCCCTGGCTAGCTATCCTATTCTTTGAGGTAACTAGTCTGCCCCACTTATTGAGTCCTTTTGACTCACCCTTATTTGTTGTTGTTTCTTGTCTATTTATTTCGTTTCGGCTGGTTCGCTCCAGGATTGAGTTCGCCACGTTGTTAAGGAGCGAAGACGACTTAAGCTGTCAGGGTGAGCCAGCTTTTATTCAGGATGGCCACCAGTTTTATGTTTATTATTTCAGTTGTACTTTTCTCCCTTTAGGAGGTATCTGTCTTCTTTTGTACTCTTAGATGTCTAGTTTGGATAGCCCTAAACTTAGTATGTTGGGTTGTCAGCTGTAATTCCTTTTGTACAGCTTAGAGATATCAGTATGTATGTGCTTTTTCTAAGTCTTGTTCTTATTTATGAATTGAATTATATTTATTTTCCTAATTTAATGGGTAAGGGTTCGCCCGACGGGTCTAGGGGAGGCTTTCGGGTGCCCGCACGGCCTAGTTGAATTCCGGGTCGTGTCAAACACAAACATGGCGGGTGGCACCATAAGAGATCCACCATTCCTTTGGATTTCTAACCAATTTGCATTCGGAAATCTCTACACACAAATCAATGTTTTGAATTCCTTGGGAAAGCATATTTTCTTCAACCATGTTGGGTTGAACCTTTTCCTTTTTCTTGCCCTTATCCTTGTCCTTCTTTGGGAGACGACAGTCTGCGGAGTTATGTCCAGGTTTGCTACAGTTGTATCAACTAACCTTAAACTTTTTCTTGCTTGGATGGTTCTTTGCTCCAGAAGACTTCTTTCTCTTATTTTGCTCTGTAGAAACTTCAACAATGTTTTCTCCTGCTATTGTTGAACTTCCATGACCCTTCTTTTCAGCAGACTTATTATCCTCCTCAACCTTAGGTGGATAATCATATCTTCAAGCGACATCTCCTTGATCTTCTGTTTCTAGTAGTTCTGAAAGTCCTTACACAATAGTGACAACTTTTGAATCATAGCCGCAACCTGAAACGCTTCATTGATGACCAAACCTTCTATGAAAATTTTGTAAGTAAAAACATAACTAATACTTTTAACAAAAGCATAAATACGGATCATATCTTCAGCAAGGAGATCGTGAATAAAAACTTGAAGCTCATGGACTTGGGACACAAGAGACTTGATGTCCACCAATTTTAAATCCAGAAATTTGGCGGTCTTGAATCCAGCATCTTCAGTCTTATATTTATTTTCAACTATATTCCACAGTTCCTTTGACGTATCAACATTACTATAAAAATTGTATAAGTCATCTTCCAGCCCACTAAGAATGCTTCCAAACCTCAATCATGAGGACACGCTCATTTTCTTGTGTTCTCTCGGGCAGGACAGGAATATCCTCCTTAATGAACCTCTGCCTGCTTAGAATGGTAGGATAAAAGAACATCTTTTGCTGAATCTCTTAATGTCAATGCCAAAAAAAATTTCACGCTTTTTCTGATGGAGGCATAGCCGTTATAGGCGCATGACGACTTGAACTTGCAGCACCAGGAACTCTGGTAGCAGAAAAAATATTTTCCATATTGTTTTCCATTTCTTTCAAAATGACACAACTGGAATTAACAAACTATGAAGTTTTTACTCTTCAAACCGAGAGATAATACGACCAAATTCGGTGAAGTGTTTAATCTTCGAACCAAAATATATTACAAGCAGATTCAGTGAAGTGTATAATCTATGAACCGAACAACTGTAGAAGTAGAAAATCATGCAGACTTTAATCTGTAAAACAGGAGTAGAAAACCATGAAGGTTTTAATCTCCAAAGCTAGAATATTATTCGAAAAGCAGAAAGTTGTTAAGTTCCTTAAGATTGTTATAAATATGTTGTTCAAATAAAATAAGAAACATATAAATACAGAAAAAGGGAAGAAGAATCCTAGCCTAATGAATTCACAATATCTTTTTAAGGAACTTAATCCCCTCACATGTATTTCCTAAAATAGGATTACAGGGTTTACAATTAAATTTATATTTAGTTGAGCCACAGGCGACCGTTTTGTTTCAAGATTCAATCGGTTGAATGCTAGATTTACGTTTACAAACTAGATCATTTGAAGTTTATCAAGGAATGATACGGGCAATAAACAATTCGAACAGAATAATGCGGACGGTATATAACAAACGACTAGTAAAAAAGTGGTTGATTGATTTAGCCAGAGCTAAGCGATCGAGTAAAACAACTTAGCTAAGTGCTAATAATCAAACGGATGATGAACACAGATCATTGATTAATTAGCGTTGGTGTGTTCTGAAGCTATTGATACTGTAGATTAGTAATTTTAATTAGAATAGGTCAAATAAAGCAATAATGACAATCAACGAATCAAATGAAAATAGTGATAATGATGAAACGATAAATAAATAAAGTAGTAAAGCTTACTGAATTAGTCAGGCGCTTGTGCTCTGATGGTGAAGATGAACTTCGTCTTGTCCAAAGAAAACCAAGACCAAACTCCAATAGTTTTTTTATATAAAAGTGCGACGGAGGAACATTGGTAATTTGCAGAGGTAGAGCTAGAGTATATTAATGAGAACACAAAGTAAATTGTTTGTTCAGATCAACGTCAACTATGCAATGGGGGAATAGGGTTATACTTATAGCTAAAGAGTCATAACCTTAGTTGAACTCCTCCTTTCGCACGTCTCTCAAGTATCTAATAAAGTTGCTATCCACGTCCAAGGGCTCCTGACAATAGCGGAGGCGGTTAAGGATAAGGTTTATCTTTTGACTCAAATCGGGCGATTGATTCTGTAATAGCTGCGGCCAGTCTATCGATCAATTGATCTTTCTCAAACCTCTGTTATTATTCAACTTCTTATGTTGAAGTCGTTGCCGACTCGATTCCGATATTTACGCTATGCTTGCCATGTCACCTATAACGTGCAACGAGCATGCGTTGGGATTTTGATCAATATATATATAGTACCCTTGCTTTCCAAGCGAGCGTCCGCGTGAACATGGAAAGTGGTTTGAACTTTTAGCGGGAAACTACGTAGCCGCCTATTGACCTAATATTTTAAAATGGCGGTTGTCACTTCGACTTCCCATCAAACCACATCCACAGGATCGTGCGGCGGTTGAATTTTGCCGGATACTGAGGTAATGATGATCTCCCTTCTATATAAAGCAATTATTTGTTCTTTTCCAACTTTACACTCATCTTCCTTACTCAAATCTTCTTGTTGTACTGTTGAGTTTTTTGCCATTTTCTTTGCATAAAATCACCTTTCACTTATCAAAGCCTTTTTAAGAGAACCATAACTATTAAATGGCTTCCCAAGATATGACCTTGTCACACCACTCTGATGCCGGGGATGTCGATCCTTATATGGTTGGTGATGGTGCTACTAGTGCACCATTGCGCCCACTTCCACTGCGGCGAAGTTACCACAGGTTGGTGGTGTAAAGAAAAAACCCAAAGGAGGTGAAGATTGACAATGATTGCAGCATATCTGTCCAAACACCCCACCAAATTAATATCAAGTTCAACATTCCAGTTACTGGAGTGACTTATGTTGTCAGCCTGAAAAATATGGATAGGATTAAAGACGATTATGGATGGAGAGGTATAAAAGTTGTTTGTTTGTCCAAATATCTGACCCAAGCTTCGGATCACAAGGCTGGTTTCTCAGCCATCTTGACTTATCCATTTTACTGTGAGGTTTTCACTCCTAGTCCATCCAGTCATAGAATCCCTATGTTATTTGTACAATGTTTGCTTAGGACAACTTGCACTATCCGTTTGGAGGGAAATTTCCATGATAGATTACTTTTGTACGAAAACTTACCAAGGTTTTGATATCAACCATGTCCTGAATCATACATCCCCAAGATATAAAAAGAGGGATCATGTACTTCGACGAGAGAGGTAGTCGCAGGTTGATTTTGAAAAATGATGACAAGATTCGTCATTGGGACCGCCACTTTGTGTATATTCCAACGTGTGTGTTGGTGGCAGCCGATAGTCCACCAGTACCAGAGCGATAAAACCCTGCCTGTAAGCCTATTTCTCTTTGGTTTTGTGTTCAATTCTGCTACTTCCGCTAACTTTCCTGCATTTTGTTTGATCAACCGAAAAAGTAAATTTTGAACGGGTTACTGATCTGGTGGCCTGGGTAACGAGGATTAACCAGAAATTTACCAACGAACAAAGAACGTGGAAGTACATTGCTTCCCAAATGAAATATGTTGCATCCACCCATTGTAAGTGTCCGTATTATCCTAAAATTAAGTATCTTTGATTTTAAAATTTCTCCTTAGTGACAACTACTTTGCAGTGATCAAAGTAGACGAAGATGAACCAACAGCTATGGAAGGTGCTGACAATCTTGCGTGCACTACAGTAGAAGGAGGTGAAGGGGTGAGCAAACCGGTCACTCGCCCTTCGAGGAAGAGGAAATTAGTGGACCCTTACAAAAGTGCTAAGAAAGTTGTTCAATCTTTGAAGGCTGCCAAAGGAGGACAAAAACAAGTCGTTGTTGTCGAGGTTGTTTAGGAGTGGCTGAAAGGATTACCGTTGTTTTGAACATCATGCAGGTGGCTGAAAAAGGGGGACCATTGATAATACACCGTGCTCCAAAGGGAGATAATTCTGAAGGTTTGGCCTCTGATCAGCCGTTAGATCGCATCTAAAGGTCAAGATGTGAGATAGCGTTAGAAGAGGCTGAGCAGCTGAGGAGGATCAACCAAGATCCAGCAGCACCCGTAGTGGACGTTATCAATAACGCGCTTCCCAGCCTCCTGTGATCGAATAACCTCTGATGCGGAGGGAAACGATGAGAAGGAAATAGAGGGGAATAAAGGAACGCGACTGATGTCAACTCTCCAAGTTCTTTGCCCGCGGGGCAGAAGCAAAAGAAGTTTCCCTTGGACTGGGAGATTGAGCATGTATGGGTAAAAATATGCCACCTATTTTTGCGGGGATACGAGTCTAGCTGGCGAGACTAAACTTATCCTACAAGTCACTGGGCACACTGGATACACGCATGTTCTACGAGTTACGATCGTTCCGGTGGTATGGCCGTAAGAACACAACGCATACATTCTGCCGCCTTAAGGTTACATTCTCCTAGTTAGGGTTTCGTATATACCACTACCTTGAGTTTATAGGCCCATGATACTCATTAGTCTTTGTATTTTACCGTAATTAAGACTGTGTATCCACTACAAAAAATACACATCCTTACATTGTATTGTACATCAAGCGATTCACCACTGAATCCGGCTATTCTCAAGGAATAAAGCTCTTTACTTTCTTGTCTATTATTTTTCTCTCTATTTACTTACTTTTTTCATATTTAACTATATTTCTTGTGACCCCTTCATAAATGTAAGTGTTTAACCTAGACGTACGAATATAGGCATAAACAGTTTGGCGCGCACCATGGGGCCCAGACAATTGTAGGTATTCTACGAAGAAAAGGCGCAGTCACGTCAGAAGACAACACCTCAAAGAAAACTGTCGATGCTATAGATGAGTCTTTACAATAACCTGGCAATCCCAGCATGTAGCCAAGCGATCCTGCCAAGGAGTCAGTCCATGTGCCCAGCGAAGGTGAAGGTGATCAGTCACACGAAGGTAATGTTGATTTTATAGGTTATCTTGCTAATCTTATCATGACCCTATCAGCGCGGGTATAGCAGAACTCGGTCAACATGGTCGACGGAATATCTCGAAAGTTAGGAAAATTTTCAATGGATCGTCTTAGATTCCACCATCCCCACGAGGACCAGCCCCTATGAACGATACTCCAGCGTCAGCTCCTAATCGCAAGCTCCATATAGACGCCGCTTCTGGAGGTTCGACGAGAGTCAACAATCAAGACCTTAAAGGAAACACTTGTCATTCAGGACATCCTAAAGGAGATGAAGGTCATCCACGATTGGATTGGTAACGTACCAGGTGCACCACCTCAGATTACCATCGTAGATGAGAAAAAGTTCTATATGTATGCATACAAAGCAAACATTGTACCGGTCCGCGTACCCAAGAACTTCTGCTTTCTGGATAACTTGAAGTACGACGTTATAATAGATCTTCATAAGCATATTGCAGCGTATTGCACAGCCGTCAATAGCAACGAAATCTCAGAGGAAGAAATCCAGTTTGCTCTAGTGAAAAGGTTTGGCTTAACTTTGACCAAAGGTGCCCTCGCTTGGTACGCTCAGCTACCGATGGGCTCCATCGAATCATTCACCCAGATGCAAGATTTGTTCAAGAAAGCGCACTCTGGCTCCCGTAAACGGGAGAAACGCATGGAGGATATCTTTGAGATTCGACAGCGCGAGGATGAGCTGTAGAAAGACTATCTTGAAAGGTTCCAAAGGGAACGCATGGAGCTTCCTCCAGTCCCTGATAATATCGATGTGGTAGCTTTCCGCAAGAGCCTGAATTCCAAAGGGTTGCTAGCTACCACGGAATTGCAGCGGAGTCTAACTCGGCATTCTGTGTTGACATGGAGTGCCCTACATCAGAGGTACATCGAAAAGCTCCGCCTGGAGCCGGAACACTCTTAACCCTGAATTTGAACGGAGAAAATTAGCAGGAAGTCCCGCCATGGTCTATTGCAACCAAGCCAAGCTGGATCAACAAAGCAAGAAAGCACCCGGGGGCCCGAATCCAAAAGAAATGAACCAAGACACGCAACTTCCGAGATTTTGGTTTGCGCATCAACACTATGAAAATTGTTGCCAATCACTTCGGAAACTAGGACGAAAACTACGGTGGCTCCGTATCGTAAAAGGAGCAACCGGGAGGAATACAACGGCCTATTGCAACTTCCATCGTAGCAATTTCCATGCCACTGTCGATTGCAAGGTCCTGATGTTGGAAATCAAGCATCTACTAAAGGAGAGTCACCTCAAATATTTGATTGAAGAAGGACCGAGGCACTCGAGAGCACCGGACTCTAGGGACAAGTGGCATATCAATGTGATCTTCGCAACATCGGGACATGTCACGGCGTGGGGGACTGAAAAAGCTAGGATCGATTATTAGCACTATCACTTTCAGCCCGGAAGGCGAAGCAGAACATCAAGACGCTCTCATGATCCCCATAAGAGTAATAAATCTTCAGATCAAGGAAGTTCTGGTGGATCTAGGGACCAAAGTGAACATTATTTCGAGAAAGGTACTACAGAAGTTAGGAGAAGATCACCAGATGGCACCAAGCCAATGTACGATAATTGGCTTCAATGCCTCCGAGAAGAACCTGATGGAGAACTAGCTTTACCGGTTCATATCCCAGGCATGGCGAGCATCATCTCCTTCCAGGTACTCACGTGTGATATGTCATATGGTATCATCCTTGGACGGCCTTGGATACACAGTGTAAGGGGAGTGCCCTCAACGCTCCACCAAATTTTTAGATGTCCTACCTCATATAGGATTACTGACTTGTAGCATGAGCGGCCTTCGACCCAAGATCGTGCGACCCAAGACTGTCCAACATCCAGAAGAGGATTGGCCAAAGGGCCAGTAGCCAAGGTAAACATGATCTGCGAGGAACCACTTGGTATAAAATGATGGAGCGAAAGGCTAGGATAGAGACCGAAGTGATGAGGGAGTAGTTATCAGGAATGAGTCAATTAATCCCCAAGGCAGTGGAACTATGGTACCAGTTAACCGAGGTACTGGTAAAACAGGACAAGCCATAATGAGTGATACACTGCTACTTGATATTGGCTCAAGTCAAGGTGCAACTTTTGCAGCTTCCGACAATCACCGAGCCGATCCAGGGAGAACACCTGTTGCTGTATGTTTTGATATCAGAAGTTGCATGGAACGCAGTGCTCATATTAGAAGAAGACAGAAGACGGCTTCTGGTGAAATATGCTAGCAAGGGGCTTTCGTATCCAGATGGGCCTCTACCTCTACCTATCCAATTTATTGCGACCGTGGTCATGGCAACCCAGGAGTTGTGCCCGTATTTTCTCAGCCATATGGTCAGTATGGTTTCTTCGATACCTCTACGAGACATTCTATCTAGACCTGGGCTTTTAAAAGGTTTGGATGAATGGGCCAAAGATTTAGGAGAGTACGATATCATTTATTAACCAGGATCGGTCATCCAGTCGTAGGCTTTGGAAGGTTTCACTTCAAATTTTGTGGAAGAATTAGCAGCAAAGGCAGAGGAATCAATCAAGGGTCAAGGATGCAGGAACAATCGAGTCCGGGCACTAGGAAATCTGTACGGACGTGGACCTCGAAGGAGAGGAAGCAATCCTTGATTTATGGATTAAGACACCCACCGTGAAGGTTTTTTGCAAGTCCGCAAAGGTTCCACGCGTCGAAGCAGAATATGAAGCCATAACTCAAGCTCTTGACTTAGCTTACATATTGGGGGCCAGGGAGGTCCGTCTCTTTAGTAGTTCCCAATTGGTGGCTTCTCGAGCGAATGAGGTTTTTACCACAAAGAACATCTGTGCACCAGGTCGACAAGAGAAAATTGTAACACTTTTGAAAAAATTTCGCAAATGGGAGTTTATCTATAAGGAGGAAAACTCAAAATGATGGCGAACTCCCTGGCGATTCGCACATTGATTATGACGACTAGCAGATATTAATCGAACTAACCCCTGCGGACCTGATGAACCTTGAAGTTCCAAACATATGTTCCGCCTCGAAACAACGTCACACATTGATTAGCTACTTGGATAGGGGAATACTCCCCAAAGACAAGATAGAAGGTAGGCAGTTTACTACTACTTAATCGACGGGGACTATACCATCGGATTGTTAGCGGTCCACAGGTTACATATCGAGGCTCGATACATTTCGACAAAGAGCCCTTGCGGACACCTCCAATCAGTAATGGAAGTATAATCCTTCTCAGTATTTACTTTAAATCATATCTTTAGTTTCGTTTACAGTATTTACATACTTGTCTCTCATGTTACAGGTTTTCACCCACAACAACTCTGACCATGTGCCCCTATTTATCAATAAAACTACTATTTTACTTAGTCAATTTTACGATTACAATTCAGATCCATCTACGATTCAACTATTCATAGCCCTGGCTAGAGCTGAGTTAAGTAATACACCCATTTTTCGCTATAGAAAGTTGGGTAAACTACTCGCTTAGAGCTAGACCAGTCTAGCTTAGCCACCAGGCATTATTCGTAAGTTGAACTCATCAATGCAACAAAATTGCACCTACATGCCGGTGGGGACGTCCGCCCGCATAGTCCCAGAAAGTCTTAAAATACTAGAGTAAACAAGCAACGACGTTCTAAATCAGAATGAAAAAAGTGCTCATTTCCACACGGGCTAAATTCATCTCATTGTGGGCACAAACCAACCGTCTATCATAGGCACAACATAAGCCGTCAACTACTGACACAAATAAAGCGCCCTTTAGTACGCACACCCGTCTTTTAGAGATAATAGCCCAAAAAGGCACACAAACATGCTGCTTAAACTACACATGTATACATAAAAACATTAATGGACATGCGTTTCATTAAAAACAAACATCTCGTAGGTTCATAATATACAATTAGTTCTTCCTGAATACAACATTGTTCACAACAATTGTAAAAAAATGGAAAAGGAAGGCTAAAAACATAACACTTTTGTTTCTTTTAGATTGTTGTGTTAGAAGAAGAGCACACCAAAAACAATGCACATGCCACAAAAAAGACATTATGAAGAACATCATTAGGGTCCCGATCAAACTTCATAACTCGAGGGACTCCATTCATCGAATCACGGATGGAAAGACAAAAAAAGAAAACTGCAGATGGTCTTTCCCATACAGTGTTCTCATAAGCCCTTGCGTAAACTGGGAATATCAAACCAGGATCAAAATCAGATATTTTTGAAGATAGAAGAACCATTCTTTCATGAAGAACTTTGAAAAAGAAGATTTGTGACTCTACCACTATCACGAAGTCTACCACTATCACGAAGTCCTTATTTATAAGCTAAAAGATATAAGAATGGATCAGGAAATGGTCAAGCATAACTATGGCTTGAGATATAAAACGATTCGGCAAGGTGCATGGAATCGACATCAACCAATCAGATGAAGACGCGTGGACTAAAATTAGCATCAGTCTTGGTCAAAGAGACTCTGAGTTTTAATGAGTCAGTGAGGTATCTTTCATACCCATTTCACTTCCTGGCTATTTGCATCAGCACTCAGCAAAGGGGAGGGACTGATTCTGCAGGCAAAAATCCGCCACCTATTGTTACAGGGATATGAGTCCAGTTGGCAAAACTAAACTTATCCTATAGGTCATCGGGCACACTGATACATGCCTGTTCTACGAGTTATGACCGTTCATGCAGTATGGGCATAAGAATGCAAGGCATACATCCTGCCGCCTTAGGGTTACCATCTCCTAGTTAGGATTTCGTTTATACCACCGCCTTGACTTTATAGGAACATGAGCCTCATTAGTCTCTGTATTTAACCATAATTAGGCCTTGATATCTACTACTATAAATACCCCCTCCTTACATTATATTGTACATCAATAACCATAATTAGGACTTGATATCTACTACTATAAATACCCCCTCCTTACATTATATTGTACATCAAGCGATTCACCACTGAATCCGACTATTCTCAAGGAATAAAGCTCTTTACTTTCTTGTCTGTTATTTTCTTTCTATTTACTTACTCTTCGTTGTATTTTACTGTATTGCTTGTGACCCCTTCATAAATTTAAGTGTTTAACCTAGTCGTACAAATTTTGGCATAAACAGAGTTGGCTAAGTCTAAGCACACGGAGAGTTCAGACTCTTCATTCTTTATGCAAGAGTATGACCGAACTATTGTTGCCCTGCCTGGGGGGGGGGGAAATGTGGCCTCTTATGCGACCTACAGGTGGGCTGACGCGGCTGGGTAAATAATAGAGAGAACGGTCACAATAACAATTTCTAGCAACACTGATTTGCTTCGATCTCCAAGGTATTTCCTCAATCATTTCCATCAGTTGATCGGCCCCACGGAGTGCACTCGATGCTCTCCAGATAATATCTTGTTTTACTTAATGTTTTCTCCTACTTCAGGCTTTTGCTTCCTTAAGAGTGCCATACTCGTCTTTTTTCTAACGTCTTTGACTGCATGCAAAGTGGTCGACTTAATTCACCAGCTCAATGCCATCATCCAAATGTGAAGGGACAACTTCGACGTGGCTCGAACCTCCGTAAACTTCAAGTTAAGCATACTCTGCTGCTGGAAAATTTGATAAGCTTAATGAGACGAGAGGGCTGTGTCAATCACATTTGGAGGTACAGGTTGAGAGCTAGGCAGAGAGGATAACACTCTTGGAGCAGATCAAAGCCAATGATAAGGCACAACTGGAGGCAGCTTAGATGAAAGTTAGAGAGGTCAAGATTCGATCCTTGGAGAAGGATCTTAAGTATGTAAAATAGGACCTTAAAGTAACTAAGAATGAGATGGATGATTCCAATGCCAATTGCAATGAAAAACTTTAAAAGAATAAAGCCATTACTCTAGAAGTTCGTGACTTGGGCAAGAAGTTTTCTGATCAAGAACCTGAGTTCAAAAGACGTCAGAGTCTTATGGTTGCGGAGGCAAGACAGACTGTTCTTACCGAGTTGTCTTTAGATGGGTATGAAGTGGAAATGGAGTTGTTAGAAGTTGAGGACATAATGAGAACTCGTGAAAATCTTGGTCAGTCTCCTAAATTGGTTGAGTATGAAACAGAGGAAGATAAAGATGCTGAAGGAGAAAGGGGATGCGTAGGTTGTCAACACCCATTGTTTTTTGCTTTCGTTATGAAGTTTTTGCAGCCAAGTGTTATGGTTGTCTTGTAAATATAATGAGACCGTTGGCCGTTCAACTAATGGATTTCTTTCCTTCCGTTTATCGTTATGAGTGTTGTTTTTCAAAGATAGAATTTATGTTTTATCATTTTGAAGTTCCAACTGCTTCATTATAACATTGATTTTTCAAAAGGTAAGTTATGTTTCCATGATTCTAAGTTTCAACGACTTCGTTTATTTTTAGGAAAGATTAAAATGATTGGGGCCCAATGAAATAATGTGAAGAACGACGTCTCATTTTTATGTTAATGCATTTTATTCGAACATTAAGTTCGGAATAAATAAATAATATTTTACACTTAGTCATTGTAATTAGCATAAAGATTGATGCCGAAAGAATTTGAAACATGAAGTATGCTTTATTGATTAGTAAAATTGGCTGCTATCGGGCGCGTAGTGCAAGAAGTTTTGTGACCCCTAATATCGCTCAAGTTTTAAGTCCAGTTGCTTGAGACGTTTTGAAAGATAGGACTTATACTTGGTCGCCAATGAACCGTTTACACAACAATCGGTTCTGAGTGTGAAATGTCCCCAGTGTGAGTGCTTGGCTTCGATCACAAGATGATTCCAACTTCAAAAGCGAATTTTTGAAAAAATTGGGTCAGCCCCCAGTCTTCGAATGGTTAGCTTTCTTCAAATCGGGCAGTCCCCAGTCTTTAACCGGTCGGTTAGCTCCAAATAGAGGAAGTTCCCAGTTCCTTAATCGATCGACTGTTCTCCTTCTTTCCCATCCCCCTAGTGTTCAGATGCAAAGCATGAGGGGCCGGACAGTGGACTAACTGTTCCATTTTACGATTCTCCAACTTGCTTTCCTAAAATAAGGACGTAGAGAAGAGAAACGGGATTGGCCTAAAGATGAAGATTGTTTTAGAGTGTTCGTCAGACTTATCGACCTAGAATTTAGAGCGTCTAAGGCTCATATATTCGTGGGTGATGTTTGTCTTCATTCGATTCCAACTAAGCCTATCATCTAAAAGTTTTAGTACCAAAACTAGTAATGAATTGTGTCCGAATAGGAACAAGGAATAAAAAAATTATAAATAAGAAAATTATACCACACCGAGCATTTTTTTAGAAGTAATATCTTTTCAATTGGGTGATGTTCTAGTTGAACTCGACCGGCTTTGAATCCAATGTTTCTAGCTAATAAGACCATTTACCGACCGCCTTTTTAACTCGGTAAGTCCTTCCCAATTGGCCCCCAACTTTCCTTTGTTGGGCTCGTCCTTTTTTGGTTGCTTCTTCTTCATGACATAATCACATGCACTAAATTTCGATACCTGACTTTTTTATTGAGGTAATTCTCTATCCTTTGTTTTTGTGCTTGCAACCGATCCAAAGCTATGTCTCTTTTGCCTTCGAGCAAGTCCAAGTTAATTAGTATAGCTTCCTTGTTTGATTCATCGGTGGAATGAGCGAACCGAAGGCTTGGTTTGCCAACTTCCACTGGAATAAATGCTTCATGTTGTTCTTCGCCATTGTTCGGTGAGCCCACATTGTTCTCGGGAGTTCAGTTGCCCTTTGACTTGTCCATCTTCTTTTTCAAATACTTAATTATCGTCTTGTTGGATGATTCAGCCTGCCCATTTGCACTTGGGTTGTACGGAGTTGATGCGATCCGATTGATCCCCCATTTTGCAAAGAAAGCTGTTATCTGCCTTCTGACGTACTGTTTACCGTTTCCATAAGTGATCTCCTTCAGGATCCCAAAATGACACATAATGTTTTGCCAAATAAATTTGATAATCTCCCTTTCGCGTGTCTTTGCCAGAGCAATTGCCTCCACCCACTTAGAAAAATAGTCAGTTGAATTCAAAATAAATTTTACCCTGGGTGCTGTTGGAAGCGGCCTGGCCAGATCTATCCCCTATTTCATATAAAGACACGGTGACGTGACCGAATGAAGGGGCTCTGCATGTTGATGTAGGAGATTGCCATGCCATTGACATTTATCGCATTTCTGGATGAAGGTTTTTCTCTGATCAAATTTCGCACCAAAGACTTATTTCCGAAGTGATTGCCACACTCGCCTTCGTGATCTTCTCTAATCACATAGTCTGTTTGCCCCGGGCCCATACATTTTGCTAAAGGACCACTATATATTTGCCTATAGAGCTCATTGTTCATGAGGCAGTATCGGGTTGCTTTAGTTTTGAGCGCCCGAGAAGCTTTCTTTTCTTCGAGAAGAATACTTGCCTGCAAATAAGAAAGATATTTATTTCTCCAATCCCAAGTGTTGTTGATATTGTTTACCTCATTTCGAGTTCGGTTGAGGGGCAACTCATATAGATGTATAATCGATCCATTGAGGGTGCCTTCAATATCGGCCGCCAAACCAAGATTAGCTAAGGCATCGGCCTCAACAATTTCCTCCCTTGGGATTTACGTTATTCTCCATTCCTGAAAAGAAATAAAAAGTTTTTGTACCTTTGCCAACAGTTGTTTCATTCTTTTGTCTCGGGCATTGAAATATCCTTGGACATGGTTCACCACAAGTTGAGAGTCGCTTTTGATTTCAAACCGTTCGATTTTTAAATCTTTGGCTATTTAAAGACCTGCAGCGAGGGCCTCATATGCGACCTCAATTTTTCACCTGTTGGGGCTATGAGTAGAATGCTTATTCGGCCACAGTTACGTTAACATGCAATTTAATTAAATACCTAAATTTTTCACCTATTGGGGCTATGAGTAGAATGCTTATTTGGCCCCATTTACGTTTGAAGCACCATTAGTGTAGAGTCTCCAAACTTCGGGGTCTGGATCCCTCATCATTGATTCTTCCTTCTCCGCCTCCGGAAGAATACTTGCACTAAAATCTACTTCAAAATCAGCCAACACTTGTGATTTGCTAGCGGTGCGAGGCTGGTAAGTGATGTCATACTCACTCACCTCAACTGCCCATTTCATTAATCGTCTGGATAAATCTGGTCGATGTAAAATACTTCATTAAGTAAATGTAGTAACGATAGAAATATCATGGCATTGAAAATAAGGTCTCAGTTTTCGTGCCGCTATAATAAGTGCTAATGCTAATTTCTCTAAGTGTGGGAATCTTGTTTCTGCATCAAATAGAGTTTTACTAACATATTAAATAGGAAATTTTTAACCTCCATCCTCCCGGATGAGGACTGCACTTACAGCTACATCTAAAACGACGAGGTGGATAAGCAATACTTCCCCATCCACCGATTTTGAGAGCAGCGAAGGGTTTGATAAGTATTGCTTCAACTCTTTTAAGGCCTGTTTGCTCTCGGGCGTCCAATCAAAGCTCGTGTTTTTCTTCTAAACAGAGAAAAAGTTATGACACCGTTCGGACGACCTCGAGATGAACCTGCTAATATAGGCTACTCGACCTCGTTTGGTATGTCATCGATTGCTTTAATCTTGTCTGGATTTGCTTTAATTTATCTTTATGATACGATGAATCCCAAGAACTTGCCGGATCCGACCCCAAACAGACACTTCTCCGGGTTCAAGCTCATATTATATTGCCTAAGTATTGCATATATTTCCTTCAAATGACTCAAATTATCCTTCGCCTCGAATGACTTCACCAGCATATCATCAATATAAACTTCCATCGTCTTTTTGATCAAATCTTTGAACATTGTTGTGACCAACCGTTGATAGGTAGTCCCGGCATTTTTGAGACTGAAAGGCACGAAAATATAAAAGTAAGACCCCTTGTCCGTTAGAAACGATGTCTTTTCCTGATCCCTTGGTTCCATTAATATTTTATTATATCCTGAATATGCGTCCAAGAAGCTCAACATTTCATGCCCTATCGTTGAATCGATCAATTGATTGATGTGAGGAAGCATGAAGGAATCTTTCAGGCAAGCTTTGTTTAAATCGGTGTAGTCAACACATACTCTTCACTTTCCATTCTTCTTTGGGACTACGACCGAGTTAGCCAGCAACTCCGTATACTCTACTTCTCGGATAAACTCATTTTTCAACAACTTATTCACCTCGCCATTGATAACTTTCCTCCTAAACCCCCTGTTAGGCCATTTTTTCTACTTCAGCGGTTGATATAGGTGATCGATGTTCAAGTTATGCGTAGTAACTTTTGGATCTGTCCCTATAATGTCTGTATGGGACCAAGCAAAATAGTCAGAATTATCCTTGAGAAAACAGATTATCTTTGCTTTCATGTTCTAACTCCGCCTCGACGTATACTTTTCACTCAGGTTGATTTTTGAACAAAACTACCTCTTCTAAATCCTCAATTTCGAGTTCCCTGCCTTTTGTTTACTCGGTTCCCTAACACCCGCTGGAATCTTTGCAAAGTTTTCGTCTGTAGGGCCTACTCCCCTTTATTGTCTTCGGCCAAGGATTCTGGTGGCTATAATTTCTATTATGCGGTGCTTGAGCTAGCGCTGCCCTTTACGGCCACTAAATAATATTCTAGAGTAGTCTGTTGATCACCTCTAACTTCACGTACTCCCCACGGAGTGGAAAACTTAACAACTTGATGAAGAGTCGACAGGACTTCTCCCATAGCATGAATGCACGGACGACCTAGAATCACCTGATAAGCCATATCTCCTCTCCTCACTTGAAACAAAGTTTCATTTTCAACACCCTCTGCATTCGATTTTATCATGATTTCTCCTAAAGTCGTTTCACTTGAATTATTAAATCTTGAAGCATTGTTGACATTGGTATAATTTTATCAGTCAATTGCAGTTGTTCCACCACTCTAGCTTGAATTATATTGGCTAAACTGGAAGTATCAATAAAAACTCTCTTCACATTGGTCATCTACCCTCGTTGTGACTACCTATTCAATGTTATAGGGATGTATCCTCTCGTCGAAGTCAAAATCCCTGAACACAATGTCTTCATTCATAGTTTCTCCCATCCGTAGCAAATTTCATAGTTGTATATGTTACTTTCTGGACCTCAGCCCCTCCGATGATGACATCCACTGTTTACCTTAGAGCCGGAGGCTTTGAAGGCTGGGGTCCGCCTTTTTTCTTAGCAGAATTCTCTCTTCCCCATTCTATCAAAAACTCCGTTAAGTGACCCTTTTCGAGAAAATTCGCCACCTCATAGCGCAATGCTTTACATTTCTCAGTTGTGTATCTGTGATCGCGATGGAAAGCACACCAGAAATTGTCATCCCTACTGTTTGTATTGATTTTTATTCGACCAGGGAATTTTACTACCTTATCACTCATCCCCTTCAATGCATTCACCAACCCGGCTGTCGAAATGCAGAAATTGTACTCTAAAATTTTGTGAGGCAGTGGATCCTTCGAAACTAAGGAGTGACCCGACTGCTCCTTCTTTGGTTGACTTCTCGAACTACTAGCTTCGTGTCCATTTCCACTTTGACGAGGGAAACTGTAGGGCTCGAATCTTTGACCCCTAGAGTTTAGCCTATCATTTTCTACCCTACATGAAGGAGCCGTCCTATCATAGTGTCTGTTATAGAAAGCTAACTGCAACTCTTCCTCCTCTGCACTGATCTTTGGATCACACTCGCGATGGAGGTCATCAAAAGCGGTTGGAGTGATCTCTCTCAATTGGTCTCTGAAACGACCTCGGTCAGTCGTTTCGGAAGTTAGGACTCCGATTGGCATGCCGATAATTTTAAATTATTCGTAAGGTCCACTAGGATATGTCTATAAAATTTGAGCTAAATCAGAACTCGTTTGGTAGGTATCGGAAAAAGGTGTCAGTTTTTATTGACAATAAATATTAAAAAGAGATTTTTGAGCTCGGTTTTGGCGAACGAACTCCGATTCGAAATCCGAAAGCACCGTTAGGTCCGTATGATTATTTATGACTTTTGTGAACTTACGAAAGTGAATTTCGATGTTGTTCGGCAAGTTTCTGCTAAAATATCGAAAGTTAAATAATTTGACTTTTTTTCCATTTAAATTCGCATCTTGAGTTTCGGGAGTCCAATTTGAGATCCGCCTTCGCGAGTATGTTACATATATTTTGTATAACTCATATGCAAAAGTTAGAATTAGTTCGAATATCGTAGGGTACCGTTTTAATTTTCGTTAACAAAAGAAAATAAGATAAAAGAAAACAAAAAAAGAAAGAAAGAGAAAAAGACAAAAGGAATGAAGTTGGGCGGTGGACTTTAGATTATATATGCTAAGGACGAATGAAATACTAAAACAGAGGGATATCAAAACGGAAACGTGAAACCGAGAAAATGAGATGACGCAGTGACAAAAAAATGCCAGAAAATGAAAAAAGAGGCCGGGAAAAAGTAGAATTTTCACCCTGAAATATTCAGGTAATAATCCTAATATATTATTTGAGTTTATTATGTGTGTTTAAATATATTTTGACGGTAGAAATTGAAATATTAGACATCGTCCTAATAAGTTCAATTAATAGTTTAAAGGGTCAAATGGACCCCGATAATGGAATTGATTATATATTCGTACTCAGTGAGTTATGGACAACATATAACTATAATTTATTTTGGGTTTGGTTATGTGACCTTAAACACTATATATAGGCCTGGCCTGTGTATTGCGTATGCGAATAGGGTATCGGGTTCCTAACCGGATTTCCCTAAGATGTGAGGAATGAAGCCTTTAGCCTAATTTGAATATATTTTTCTGCTTATTGAATAGAGTGGGATCGTTTGGCGATGAATTCAAAGGACAAAGCGGCTGTTGAGTAATTGTGGTAACTTTGTAATGAGGTAAGTGTTTATATCCATTTCTTTGGAGGAACGTGGCCTCGTGGATTTTCTACCACGTGTTCCTTACGTGTGTAGCTGTCGATAGGCGTACTCATTACGCCTTAGCTTTGAATTTACATTATATGTTATATGTTATGTCTTGTTGTTAGTATTGCATTGAGGAATTGAGCATTGTACTCTGGTTGTGAGTTAATATATACTTCCCAGCAGTCGATGAGAGTCCCGCGCCGGTGAAGGATTATTATTGCATCACACCGTATTCGTATGTATTACGTTTTCTAGTTAAGCATTGCATTATATTGAGGGTAGGAGGATTCCGCCCTCGGAGCAGGAGGATTCCGCTCCATTGCATTATATTGAGGGTAGGAGGATTCCGCCCTCAGAGCAGGAGGATTCCGCTCCATTGCATCATATTGAGGGTAGGAGGATTCCGCTCCATTACATCATATTGAAGGTAGGAGGATTCCGCCCTTGGAGCAGGAGGATTCCGCTCCATTGCCTCATATTGAGGGCAGGAGGATTCCGCCCTCGGAGCAGGAGGATTCCGCTCCATTGCATCATTTTGAGGGTAGGAGGATTCCGCCCTCGGAGCAGGAGGATTCCGCTCCATTGTATCATATTGAGGGTAGGAGGATTCCGCCCTCGGAGCAGAAGGATTCCGCTCCATTCATTTGGCACATGTGACCCTTTGCATCATTTCATTTCATCTCATTTAATTTCATCTCATTTCATTTCATTTCATACCATTGTGTAGACTTGTGGTACATAACTACTGTTCTGCTTATACGTTCATTGCTTATTTGTCTAAATATTTCTGGCTCGTATTCTGGGTTGCGGGGATCCGGTTGCACACCGCAATGGCATAAATATATGGATCGGGTTGCACGCCGCAACGGTATAAATATATGGATCGGGTTTCAAGTCACAGCGGTATAAATATATGGATCGCGTTGCACGCCGCGACAGTATGAATATATGGATCGGGTTGTACGCCGTAACAAGATGAATATATGGATCGGGTTGCACGCCGCAACAGGATGTATTTCTGATTGTTGATGTGTTCGGGATACCTATTTGTTCTTGCTATCTTACGTTCCTGGTTGTTGATGAGTGTATGATTCTGTACGTATTTCTAGTTATTATCTGGCTCTGCCTCTTTATAATTTAAATAAGAGGGATTTGGTCTATTTGTTTCTTTTCTCCCTGGCTAGTTATCCTTTTCTTTGAGGTGGCTAGTCTGCCCCACTTATTGAGTCCTTTTGACTCACCCTTGTTTGTTGTTTGTTCCTTGTCTATGTATTTCGTTTCAGCAGGTTCTCTCCAGGATTGAGTTCGCCATGTTGTGAAGGAGGGAAGACGGCTTCAGCTGTCAGGGTGAGCCAGCTTTTATTCCGGATGGCCACCAGTTTATTGGTTGTTATTTCAGTTGCATTTTGCTCCCTTCAGGAGGTATTTGTCTTCTTTTGTGCTCTTAGATGTCTAGTCTGGATAGCCCTAAACCTAGTATGATGGGTACTCAGCTGTAATTTTTTTTGTACAGCTTAGAGGTATCAGTATGTCGGTTTTTTTTAAGTCTTGTCCTTATTTATGAATTATTATATTAATTTTTCTAACTTAATTTGTAAGGGTTCGGTCAACGGTCTTGGGAAGGATGTCGGGTGCCCGGACGGCCTAACCGGATTTTGGGTCGTGTCAGTCTCTTAACTTCCTATATGTCTTGGATGCATGCATACTTAAATTGTTTATGAAAGCCAAACAAGCCCATCTTTCCTCGACCTGAGGGATAGACACCTTCTCTTGATTGAACCGTTCCATAAACTCCTTGATCATTTCATTCGATTGCTGCTTGATATTCAATATATCTTCCACACTTATTTCTACTTTCTTAGTCCCCGTATGAGACCTGATGAATTTTGCCGCCATTTCGTCGAAACTCGTAATCCCTTTCTCAAGCAACTACATATACCATTTCAAAGCTCTTTCAACTTTGGAACCCCTGGCAGCTTTTTCATAAACAACTTCATTTCTTTAAACCTCTTGTCCACTAAGTCATTCAATAACGTCTGTATTGTAGCCATCATCTTTGCTTCTGTCATGACGAAGGCCGTAGCTCATACTTCTTCAAAGGCTGGAACCTGGAACCCATCAGTGGTGGTTAGGCTGTAGCACGCCATCACGACCGGTGGTGTTAGCATTGTTACCCTGGTTGTCTACCATTGCACACACAAAGAATAAACGTAATTAGAATTAACAACGAATTTCAGAACAAATCGATTACCAAGACCACAAGGTGGGCGCCAAATTATATTTTCTAAAATACGATTTCATATTTTACAATTAAATTTATGTTTAGTTGAGCACAGAGGACCATTTTGTATCAAAATTCAATTAGTTGATTGCTAGATTTACGTTTACGAACAAGATCGTTTGAAATTTATTAAGGAACGAGACGGGCAATAAACAATTCGAACACAATAATGCGGACGGTATATAACAAACGATAAGTAAAGCAGGCGATATGCGAGTTAACATATTAATTATATTGACGACAAGTAAACAAACTGGTTGATTGAATTAGCCAGAGCTAAGGGATCGAGTAAAACAACTTAGATAAGTGCTAATAATCAAACGGACGATGAACATAGATAATTGATTAATTAGCGTTGGTGTGTTATGAAGATATTGATGTTGTAGATTAGCAATTTTAATTATAACCTGTCAAATAAAGCAATAATGACAATCAACGGATCAAATGGAAACAGTGATAACGATGAAGCAATAAATCAATAAATAAAGCGGTAACGCTTATTGAATTAGCCGTGCGATTGTGCTCTGATGGTGAATATGAACTTCGTCTTCTCCAAAGTAAAGCAAGACATCACTCCAATAGAATTTTTATATAAAAGTGCGATAGAGGAACAGTGGTAATTTTCAGAGGTAGAGCAAGAGTATATTAATGAGAACACAAAGTAAAATTGTTTGTTCAGATCAATGTAAACTATATGATAGGGGAATAGGGTTATATTTATAGCTATAGAGTCATAATCTTAGTTGAACTCCTCCTTTTGCACGTCTCTCCAGTACCTAATAACGTCGCTATCCACGTCCAACGACTCTCGACAATAGCGGAGATCGTTAGAGATAAGGTTTATCTTCTAACTCTAATCAGGTGCAACGAGCATGCATATGGATTTTGACCAATACATCACAGTACCTGAGGTTATGGATTAGAACCTCCCAGGATGGAATGGATTTACTTTTGTTGATGTAGTAGTACTCCAAACTACATCAAAACAGTGAACTAAAATAGCCGACAGCGAAATCATACTTTGATTCTTTCAAATTTATTTGAATGCAATACAGAAAGAGAGGATAAAGTTCAGAATTTTCATAAGAAAAATATGATGGAGTGACACTCTACTTATAGCTAGTGGACCTTTGGAATGAAGAGGCGTGAAGGTGAGTGTTCAAGTAAGCATGTGGCTTTTTATAAAGGACATCACTTCTGGTGGTTGTTTTCAAAAGGAGCGGGAGCGGGAACGGGAAATTTTAAAAGCCGAAAAGAGGAAATTAAATTAATTTACCATCACAAATACGGTCAAGTAAAATATTAATATATAATAAATAATATAATTGTTTTGATCCAAAAAATTAATTCAATTACTCATATCAATTGACTGAAGTCGAGGTCGAGCCGAGCGAGCGACAACGACAGCGGCGCGAGGCTCTTCTTCTTAACCCTTTCAAGAGTTAAAAGAAGTGCTTTTCTATTTATACCCAACAAAAATTCTTTCATCTACTGAAGTGGGAGAAGTTTTTTTTAGGAACTTTTCATTTACCTCCATTTCCCATTCACACCACCATACTTCCACACTTCAAAACTCAATAGATTTTATCGACTTTTTATGAACAATGATATTATACAATTAAAAAACACTTGTAGTAGTATTAAACCGATCTATCGATCAGGACGATTAAAGAATCGCCTTGGAAAAAATGAATATTATAGTAAAATAAATCAAAAAGCAACATTATTTAAAGGAGTAGCTCAAGAAATATGTACATCAAGAGTACTAAAATGAGAAGACAAAGGCCTCTATTTATAGAAAATCATTGCCTCCCAACCAACAAATGGTAATAGTTAAGTATGTAGCTTGCAATAGAAGTTGGACTACAACTTGCAATAGAAGTTGGACTATAACTTGCAATGCAAATCTGATTACAGCAATAACAACAAGAACATACCTAGTATAATTTTACAAATGGGATCTGAAAAAGCTGAGATATACACAGACCTTACCCTTATATCGGATGAAGTAAAGAGCAGTATTTTCATGGGCGAGGGCGTGAGCCAAGGTGTTTTACCTGTCACAGAGCGAATTGAAAGCCCCTAGGTGATGGGCAAAAGCCTCACGAATCTTCAAATTTTAATACTTCATAAATTTATTCAATTAAAATAGCATAAATAAAAAAATAAAGTAACATTAGATTTAAGTTTAGAAAATTCTTGAAAAATATATTGGTAAGTTCGCTAACATACATATAAATTTTCCAAATGAAGATATCCATTAACAACTACTACCTCCGTTCCACTTTGGATGAACCTTTGCGGAATACGAGGGTCAAATTGACAAATTTTGACCGGGAATTTGCACAGCAAATTTTTAAATTTTTTTAAATAAAATTCACATATTTAGAAACTACATGAAAAATACTATAAGTCACAATAGTTAACAATTCAAAATAGTTAGAAAATATTTGTAAGATATGTGGTCAAACATAATTTTGTTTGACCCTTTAAATAGTAATAGGTTCATCCTTTTTGAAACGGAGGGAGTATTATATTTAGGTCAAATAGATAAGCAGTGTCTTAAAATTGTCACAGTATTGCACTTAGACACTTCAACTGGGATTTGTTCCTATTGAACACCTAATATATATCAAATAATAAGTCCTGCTTCACCTTTCTCTATTTTGTTGTTATGTCCCTGACTTTCTGTTCGTAGCACCAGAATAGTCACGAAGGTGGAAGAAGACAATGGCTGTTACTTTAGAAAACGAAATAAGAGATGAGAGAGAAAAAATTAAGTATTATATTCCGTCAGTGAGGTCACGCGCGAAGCTCCAAGTGAGACTCACTTCTCGTGCCACATATCTCAGAGGTATATAATTGACACACTTTTGACATATACAAGTGTATATAATTGACACACTTTTGACATATACTAGGTGTCCAATAGGTATAAGCCTCAGTTGAAGTGTATAAGTTAAGTATTGTAACAACTTTAAGGGGTTGTCTAAATATTTAGCCTTATATTTACTACCCATTAACATCAAAGTATATATCAGAAAAAGCAAGAGAAGCTCAATGAAAATTGAACATAGCGTTTAGAAGTACAAGCATGGAATAGAGTCAAGATTCAAGAATATAGTCACATCTTCATGCTATACTTTAGAAGAAAAAATTCAAGAACGCAAAAACTCAAGAGAATCAATACTTTTCGTTTCTCTTTTGGTTAGAGAAGAGAACATGAAGTTCGAAGAAAAAGAGAATTAAAAATTAGGAAAAGGGTTAAAACATTACAAATAATCTTTTTCGTAAGTTTTAGGAATCTACAAAATTAGAATTATATTATTTGAGATTTAAATAATAATTATTTTCTTTAATTTGAAAAGGTTTTCGAGGCATTCGCCCCCCCCCCCCCCCCCCCCCAGGGACTTCCTCGAGGCAAAATATTTACACCTTGCCCAGGCTCGCCTCAGGATCACATTTGAAAACAATGGTAGAGAGGCAATGCAAATGTGCTTACAACTTATAATTCATGTGGGGTGACAACTAGCACTGCAACCTAAATTACAACTTATACTACAAGTGGTGCTACAAGTTGTAACTATTAATAATACATCCAAATTAATACTTGCTTTCTAACACTCCTTCTTGAATGCCTATTAATAGATAATATGCCTTACTTCACTAAGAAAACCCTAATGGGAATACTCCTAGTTAAATTAAAAAAAATATATATATATATCTTATAATACGCATTGCTTGCTGCCTCGTTAAAAATATTAACAAGAAAAATCAGTGGAACAAAATTTTAGTCAAAGAAAAAAGAGTGCAATGCTTATTTACTCCTCTTGATGAAAATATCAATTAATATCTAGGAGACAACACATTCCAATCTAGTATACCAGTTTCTCTAATTTTCCCTCGCAAGTATCTGAATAAATGCTTAATACCATTCCTATGTCTTTGTGTAGGCAAAAAACTAAATCTTTCTAATAATTTTACTGATAAAGCTATATCTGATTGAATATTATTAGCAAGATATAGTAATCCCCTAAATGCACTAAGTTATAGTGTTTCAGTACCACAAATCTTTTCATCATTTTCAAGAGTGCGAATGGATCATTAGTTATTTCAAGCGATCTTACAATAATTGGAGTACTCAATGGATGTTATTTATCCACATAAAATCTCTTTAAAATCTTTCCAGTATATGTCGATTGATGGATAAAATTTTTATTTGTCAAATACTTAATTTGAAGGTCGAGACAAAAATTTCGTTTCCAAGATCTTTTATTTTAAAATCTTTCTTCCAATAATTTACTGCTTTGAAACCTCTTTAGGGGTTCCAACAATATTCAAATGATCAACATATATAACAATTATAACAAACTCCGATCCAGGTCATTTTATAAAGACATAAAGGAAAATAGGAATATGTATGTACCCATTTTTCAACAGGTACACGTTAAGGCGATTATACCACATGCGGACCGATTGTTCCAACTCGTACAACAATTCTTGAAGCTTTATTGAACTAGTCTCCCTAGAACCTTTACATGTTTCAAGAATATTGAATCCTTCCGGAATTTTCATAAATAATTCATTGTTCAATGATTCATATAAGTAGGTTGTGCCAACATCCATTAGATGTATATCAAGTTTTTCATGCACCGCTAGACTTATAAAATATCTTAACGCAATTACATCCACCACAAGAGAATATGTCTCCATAAAATCAATTTCAGGTCTTTGTGAAAACCCTTGTAAGACAAGTTGTTCATTTTTCTCATTTTATTTTTGTACAAATACCCATTTGTATCCCGCTAGGTTTACATCTTTAGGTGTTCTAACAATAAGTTCAAAAATTTCACAGCTTTTATGTGTAGCCAATTCTACTTGAATTTCATTTTATTCATTTCTGCCAATAATTTATTTACTGACATCCATAGATAGATTTTGGTTCAAGATCCTCATCTTGTTGCATTATTTGAATAGCAACATCATAATCAACAATATTTTCGACAATTATATTATTTCGATTTCATCTTTTTTCTATAGAAAAATTTATAGAGATCTCTCAATTTTTTATTATTTTCAAGTACATGATCCTCATCCGTTGAGTTCTTAATAATTGTTATTGACACGAGCCGGAATCCGGCTAGGCCGTCCGGGCACCCGACATCCTCCCCTGGAGCCGTCGGGCGAACCCTTGCAAATTAAAATAGGAAAATAAATATAATTCAATTCATAAATTGGAACAAGGCTTAGAAAAACAAGCACAGACATACTGATACCTCTAAGCTGTACAAAAGAAATTACAGGTAACTACCCAGCATACTAGATTTAGGGCCATCCAGATTAGACATCTAAGAGTACAGAAGAATACAAATACCTCATAAAGGGAGAAAAATGCAACTGACATAATAAACATAAAACTTGTGGCCATCCTAAATAAAAGCTGGCTCACCCTGACAGCTGAAGTCGTCTTCGCTCCTTCACAACGTGGCGAACTCAATCCTGGAGCGAACCTGCCGAAACGAAATAGATAGACAAGAAACAAACAACAGACAAGGATGAGTCAAAAGGACTCAATAAGTGGAGCAGACTAGCCACCTCAAAGAATAGGATAGCTAGCCAGGGAGGAGAAACAGATAAACCAAATTCCTCTTATTTAAATTATAAAAAGGCAGAGCCAGATAACAACCGGAAACACGTATGAAATAATAAAATCAACTAGGGATATGAGCAAGAAACATATCAACAAATAAGCAATGCACATATAAGCAGAACAGTAGTTATGTACCACAAGTCTACACAATGGTATGAAATGAAATGAAATGATATGAGATGAAATGAAATATGATGCAAAGGGTCACATGTGCTAAATGAATGGAGCGGAATCTTCCTGCTCTGAGGGCGGAATCCTCCTACCCTCAATATGATGCAATGGAGCGGAATCCTCCTGCTCCGAGGGCGGAATCCTCCTACCCTCAATATGATGCAATGGAGCGGAATCCTCCTACTCCGTTGGCGGAATCCTCCTGCCCTCAATATGATGCAATGGAGTCGAATCCTTTGGCTCCGTGGGCAGAATCCTCCTACCCTCAATATGATGCGATGATAACCCTTCACCGGCGCGGGACTCTCATCGACTACCGGGAAGTATATGTCAACTCAGAGCAAGAGTACAATGCTCAGATCCTCAATGCAATACAAACAACAGGACATAACATATAATATGGAATGTAAATACAAAGCTAAGGCATAATGAGTACGCCTATCGGCAGCTACACACGTAAGGAACACGTGGTATAAAATCCACGAGGCCAAGTGCCTCCAAAAAAATGGATATAAACACTTACCTCTTCCAAAAGTTAGTCTGGCTATTCAACAACCGCTTTATCCTTTAGTTTCCTTGCCAAACGATCCCACTCTATTCAATAAGCAGAAAAATATATCAACTTAGGCTAAAGGCTTCATTCCTCACATCTTAGGGCAATCCGGTTAGGAACCTGATACCCATGCGACCGGACTGTGTGTCCAATGTCTAGCCTCTATGGGGGACTCCAAATCACACATAACATGATCACAATATAAGCATGAGCATGTATGAGGCATAACACATGTGCCAACAATAGATATGGACTCAAAGGATTGAGAAGAAAACTCTGGATAGGATTATAGACACAATCTAGAACTCAGAATTTGTCCAACTCTTTGAATTTCCATAAAATTTTCGGCAGAGTTTCCCCTGAAACTGGATGATCCTCAAAAATAGAACCAGCACCATACTACACACGTGAATGGATAACCGGATAAACTGATAACATAAACATGTTAAATGGATAACAAGATGAGACGACTGGATGACATAACAAATCCGCTGATAGAATGTCTGGACAGCACCACTGTCCTGCATTTCGACCTAATTTTCAGAGTGTATATTAAAGATATAGACTTTATGGTCTGCATGAAAGTTGTATATATATGTCTTAGGATTCTAGGGATTCTTAAAGCATCTTAATATAAATTTTTTACAAGGAGTTGTGATCAATATACTAACAGTTGTTTAAAGATCAAAATGATTTTCCAGATTTTGAAACGTTTTGTCTTGCTGATTCGGACGTCTTTCACCTTTGATTTTAGTACCAAATTAAGTATATACAAGTTTTCCTTGATTATATACAAGTACCCAACAAGAAAATCCATGTTTAGAACTAAGAAAAACTTCAAAAGCTACAAGATACAAGCCTTGCCAAAAGAAAGGTTTAGTCTTACATACCTTTGATGTTTCTTGCTTCTAAACCTTGTTTCCTTTGAATTCCACACCTTCTAAAGCTTAAACAAGCTATAATATAACATTTAGGCACTTTACTTAGCCATTAAGTAATTCTAAAACTAAATCTATAGACGAAATTGAAGGTAGCATAACGTTACCTTAATCGCGTAGAGCGTTTTGACGCAATCCATCTTCAATTTCGAGTTAAGATTGATGTTGTTTCTTCAAAATCATAAAAATTGGTTTCAAACACAAGAAAGATCTGGTTATATCTTGATGTTTCTGGAAAATGTCGAGAAAGAGAAGGTATTTCTCTTTTATCCTAAAACATTTCATTTCTAGCCCTCTTTTGCGCTTATGTCTTTTTTCTGGCCTAACTTCTGATGATCATATCTTTTTATCCATAGGTTGTATGAACAAACCATCAATAGTGTTGGAAACTACACTCCAAGACCTTCAATTTGGTATATTATATGTCCGCAAAAGACCTCATATAACACACAGAATTAATTACTGAAAAAGCTTCGTTACAAGGTAATTTCTTTGTCGGTTTTTCCGCAACTTAAATCCGATTTTTCCAAAACTTTATATTCAAAATATAAACATCATATATGGTCATATTATGACTTTACGCTCACTTAAATCATTCTTAACATGTCATTAGAAGGATATACCATATTTTGGATATACGGGGTGTAACAATCTTCTCCCGTTAGGAACATTCGTCCTCGAACATTAAATGAAGTACGTAGAAGTATTAAGCAACGATCTGTTACATACTTGTAGTAGTGAAAAGATGTGAAAGGTCAAATTATTTAACTTTCGTCATTTTAGCGGAAGCTAGCCGAACAACCTCGAAATTCACTTTTAAAAAGCCACAAAAGTCACAAATAATCATACGAACCTAACGGCGCTTTCGAATTTTGAATCGGAGCTCGTTCGCCAAAACCGAGCTCGAAAATCTCTTTTTAATATTTATCAACAATAAAAACTGAAATCTTCTTCTGATGCCTACCAAACGAGGTCTGATTAAGCTCAAATTTTACAGACAGGTCCTAATGGACATTACGAAGTTTTTATAATTATCTGCACGCCAATCGGAGTCCTAACTTTCGAAATGACTAACTGAGGTCGTTTCATTCTCCTCCACTTAAACTTTCGTTCGTCCTCGAACGAGCCTAAGTTTAAATAAAATTCCGCACAGATAACAAAAGAACTTCCACGACCTTCATACTGCACTAGACCTTTAACTCTAAATTTTCATGAAGTAAAACAGTGTCAGTATGAGGATCCAGTTCTAGTTGAATATAGACAGATAGCCAGAAGAAAACCGGAGTCACCATAAAGAGTTACTACTGACGGTGTTCTCATGTATAAAGAAAGACTTTTTGTCCCTGATTTTGCAGATTTACGTGGACAGATTATGATAGAGGCACATTATTCCAAATACACTGTTCATCCAGGTTTGACTAAGAGGTATCATGATCTTAAGCAGATTTATTGGTGGACGCAATGAAGTGTGACATAGCAGAATTTGTGGCTCAGTGTTCTAATTGCCAGCAAGTTAAAGTCGTGTCATCTTTCTACACTTTATATTTTCAGCCGATAGGTACGTATATATGATCAGGTTGCCAGCTTATCTCTAGCATTAATAGATTATTAGTGGATTTAGCAATGATCAACACTCATTGTAGGTTTTTGTCGTGCCCTAGATTGGGTTGTGACAAAAGTGGTATCAACGCTTTAGAGATTTAGTATTACCATTTAGTATTTGGAGGAAGACTCCTCCACTTAAAGCACAAACTCATGCAGCTATTTGAATAGGAATAATCATCCCCACACAGTCTGCTGGACTAAAGAAGATTTGGCTAAAAACTGAATGTAGGCAGACCTAAGCTACCCAACTACCCTTTCGAGTTGCCAAACAGCTGCAATTCTCGAGTTCATAACTCCATACCTTTTCCATAAGCATCACCGCTCGATAGCTCAATTCAGGGGGTCAAATGACACCTCTCATTACCCTTTGTAGCCTTAAAAACAAAAATGTGCCTACCCGGCTACCTTGACACGCACTCTGGCTCAACATAGGGAACATCACAAGAGACTACTAACCGCCCAAGCTCACTAGTGTCGGAAGAAGAAGAGATGGCAACAGACTGAGAATAGAAATAATTAGAACTTCAGGAAGCTCATCTTCTTATTGCTTGCTACCAGAGCTAGACTACTTCTAAGTCAGGCTAGCCAAAGAATCGCAATTGAATAAATAGACATTAAATGAGCTTTATGGAACAAAATCTATGTCACTTTAACCTTCCCATAAAAAGAAACTCCAACAATTTATCAGTAAACTCTTTTATAACTGAGAAAAGCTCATGGAATAACATGACTCTACTAACATCTTGAACCTAGAGGAGACGCGTAGATCAAGTATCACTTACAAATCACTTTACACCGGAAGAAACAATAACACTTTCTGATGGTGATGAATAAGAATCCCATCATCCTACCGACACCGGGTTCCCAAGAGAGGTAGGCTGACTTGACATTATAGCAGAATGAGGCACAACAAAATGCCAAGCAAACAATACCGATACTCACTCACAAATCTCTCACAATTAAACCAGATAATCTAGTAGGGTCATCATAAATGCAACGAATAAATCATGTCAGAAGCTCACCCTCTACCGCAACCAATTCTTAATAGAAACGACCTCAAAAGAAACCATGGAAGCATGATAGGACATCCCATTTCTAGATCGACCGGAAGAATCAAATCTTACTCACATTTAAGGGAAGAAGAAATACTTGGGTCTACTACATCGGATGCCTCAGCATCCTGCCAGACTAGCAGTTCATAGATCTGTCTCTGCAGCTGAGCTGAGCCACTACCCTGATAATCACCTTCTTAAGAACCACTGCCACCACGTTCTCAACCCCTACTGGATGGTGACATTTCTCCGGCTGATTGAGATCTAAATGAAATCGCCTGCGACTGTACAAGTGCCTGATGACAAGAGAAAGGACGACTTCCTACTTGCCGAAGTAAGGGAGAACTCCACCAAAGATGACATGCTCGCGACAATGATAATACCTTCTCAGTGAAAATGGAAGCTGACAGATTGTTGATAGCTACAAAGAGAAAAAGTGGGTCTGATATTGATGAACTATTGGCGCACTCTAAGAATCACGTGATACACGCTGAGATAACGTGGAAGGTGACCTCTCAAAATAATCAGAACTTTTACCTCCAAATGAAGTACCATGGTTGCCCACCAGGGCCACGAAATTTTTTGCTCTCCCACTCTAACTCTTCCCCCATAACTTATGGTATGCCTAATACCTTTGAGCAATATAAACAACGACATCAAATAAAGTCCCAACCTCAATTTTTCGAGCCATCTGGGATCTAAAGGAAGGGGAAAGGTCACCAATAAATCTTTGAATCTCTCGAAAGGCTCATGGACTAGTTCTAATGCATATTCAGCCATTCTATAGAATTCAATCTCATATTCTGAAACCAACAGGTTAACCGACAGGCTACCCTGTCTAATCCACTCGAACTGGCAACACTTTTCATCTCGTTCGCTACTCGAAAGGAACTTTTCCACGAATCTAGAAGAAAAATCGAACCAAGTTGGCTAATAAAGAGCGATCCACCAATTCAATGCTGGACCCCTGAAACTGGAAAAAAGAGTAATGGACACCGTACCGCTCGACATAACAAGAGCTTGAGGGATATACTGACATCATTTTATTTTAGAAAGAATCACGAGGTTTATCTGATGCATTGCTTGAGAATATCGGAAGGTTCAACCGCGTAAAATAATGCAACCTCTTTGGGCACTCGGACCGAACTGTTACATCGGCTGGCTAACCAGCCAGAACAATTGGTGACGCAACACATGCTTCTTCTAGAACATAATTTACAAGGGCAACACCAGGGACTGGAACAGGGACTCGCAGAGACCGGACGTCTCAAGCTGCAGCAACCTTTTAAGCTTTCTAGCGAATAATAGGTGCTTGCGGTATCCGTGTCACCAAGATTCTTGTAAAAGCATCGTAGAGATCCAAGGGAACCACAAGGCCCTGCTCCCTTGCCTATCGCGAGTTCGTACAATTGGGACCTCCGTAACTAGATCGTCAGCACGATCAAAACACTCGCGGCTTCGTCAGTACTAACCCCAGGCCAGACTGCTTCGTCTTGGACTCATACCGTTTGCTGATTTTTCACACGAGGGTTTCACAATTACCATGAAGGAACTAACGAAAATACTTTTGCATCCTAGACCGACGCACGATCAGAAAAGAAGAAAGTGAAACTTCCGAAATGCCATCATTGCTTCTCGTAGATAAGTACGGACGTCTACGTACCCATCAACGAGACTCTACTAGACACTGTCTTAGACTGGATTGACTCTAAATCGGGCTCTGATACCAACTGACACGACTCGGAATCCGGCTAGACCGTGCGGGAACCTGACATCCTCCCCTAGACCCGTCGGGCGAACCCTTGCCAATTAAATTAGGAAAATAAGTATAATTCAATTCATAAATTGGAACAAGGCTTAGAAAAAGAAGCACAGACATACTGATATGTCTAAGCTGTACAAAAGAAATTACAGGTGACTACCCAGCATACTAGGTTTAGGGCTATCCAGACTAGACATCTAATAGTATAGAAGAAGACAAATACCTCCTGAAGGGAGAAAAATGCAACTGAAATAATATACATAAAACTAGTAGCCATCCGAAATAAAAGCTGGCTCACCCTGACAGCTGAAGTCGTCTTCGCTCCTTCACAACATGGCGAACTCAATCCTGGAGCAAACCTGCCGAAACGAAATATATAGAGAAGAAACATAAAACAAACAAGGGTAAGTCAAAAGGACTCAATAAGAGGGGCAGACTAGCCACCTCGAAGAATAGGATAGCTAGCCAAGGAGAAAAACAGATAAACCAAATTCCTCTTATTTAAATTATAAAAAGGCAGAGCCAGATAACAACGGGAAACACATATGGAACCATAAACTAAACTAGGGATACGAGCCAGAAAAATATCAACAAATAAGCAATGCACATATAAGCCGAACAATATTTATGTACCACAAGTCTACACAAAGGTATGAAATGAAATAAAATGAAATGATATGAGATGAACTGAAATGAAATATGATGCAAAGGGTCACATGTGCCAAATGAATAGAGCGGAATCGTCCTGCTCCGAGGGCGGAATCCTCCTACCTCAATATGATGCAATTGAGCGGAATCCTCCCGCTCCGAGGGCGGAATCCTCCTACCCTCAATATGATGCAATGGAGCGGAATCCTCCCGCTCCGAGGGCGGAATCCTCCTACCCTCAATATGATGCAATGGTGCGGAATCCTCATGCTCCGAGGGCGGAATCCTCCTACCCTCAATATGATGCAATGGAGCAGAATCCTCCTGCTCCGAGGGCGGAATCCTCCTACCCTCAATATGATGTGATGGTAACCCTTCACCAGCGCGAGACTCTCAGCGACTGCCGGGAAGTATATGTCAACTCACAGCAAGAGTACAATGCTCAGATCCTCAATGCAATACCAACAACATGACATAACATATAATATAGAATGTAAATGCAAAGCTAAGGCGTAATGAGTACGCCTATCCGCAACTACACACGTAAGGAACACGTGGTAGAAAATCCACGAGGCCAAGTGCCTCCAAAGAAATGGATATAAACACTTACCTCTTCCAAAAGTTAGTACGGCTAATCAACAACCACTTTATCCTTTGATTTCCTTGCCAAACGATCCAACTCTATTCAGTAAGCAGAAAAATATATCAATTTAGGCTAAAGGCTTCATTCCTCACATCTTAGGAAAATCCGGTTAGGAACCTGATACCCACGCGACCGAACTGTGTGTCTAATGTCCAGCCTCTATGGGGGACTCCAAATCACACATAACATGATCACAATATAAGCATTAGCATGTATGAGGCATAACACATATGGCAACAATAGATATGGACTCAAAGTAATGAAAAGAAAACTCTGGATAGAATTATAGACACAACCTAGAACTCAGAATTTGTCCAACTCCTTGAATTTTCATAAAATTTTCGGCAGAATTTCCCCTGAAACTGGATGATCCAAAAAAACAGAACCAACGCTATACTACACACAGGAATGGATACCCGAATAAACTAATAATATAAACATGTTAAATGGATAACAGGATGAGACGACTTGATGACATAACAAATTCGCTGATAGAATGCCTAGACAGCACCACTGTCCTACCTTTCGACCTAATTTTCAGAGTGTATATTAAAGATATAGACTTTATGGTCTATATGAAAGTTGTAGATATATTTCTTAGGATTCTGGGGATTCTTAAATCATCTTAATATCAATTTTGTACAAGGAGTTATGATCAATATACTAACAGCTGTTCAAATATCAAAACGATTTTCCAGATTTTGAATCATTTTGTCTTGCTGATTCGGACGTCTTTCACTTTGGATTTTAGTACAAAATTAAGTATATACAAGGTTTCCTTGATTATATACAAGTACCCAACAAGAAAATCCATGTTTGGAACTAAGAAAAACTTCAAAAGCTAAAAGATACAAGCCTTGCCAAAAGAACAGTTTAGTCTTACATACCTTTGATGTTTCTTGCTTCTAAACCTTGTTTTCTTTGAATTCCACACCTTCTAAAGCTTAAACAAGCTATAATACAATATTTAGGCACTTTACTTAGCCATTAAGTAATTCTAAAACTCAGGCTATAGACGAAATTGAAGGTAGCATAACGTTACCTTAATCACGTAGAGCGTTTTGGCACAATCCGTCTTCAATTTCGAGTTAAGATTGATGTTGTTTCTTCAAAATCATAAAAATTGGTTTCAAACTCAAGAAAGAGCTGCTTATATTGTGAGGTTTCTGGAAAATGTTGAGAAAGAGAATGTATTTCTTTTTTATCCTAAAACATTTCATTTCTAGCCCTCTTTTGCGCTTATGTCTTTTTTTCTGACCTATTTTCTGATGCTCATATCTTTTCTAGCCCTCTTTTGCGCTTATGTCTTTTTTTCTGACCTATTTTCTGATGCTCATATCTTATTATCCATAGGTTGTATGAACAAACCGTCAAAAGTTTTAGAAATTAAACTCCAATACCTTCAATTTGGTATATCATATGTCCGCAAAAGACCTCATATAATACACGGAATTAATTACTGAAAAAGCTTTGTTACAAGGCAATTCCTTTGTCGATTTTTCCGCAACATAAATCCGATTTTTCCCAAACTTTATATTCAAAATATAAACATCATATATGGTCATATTATGACTTTAAGCTCACTTAAATTATTCTTAACATGTCATTAGAAGGATATACCTCACTTTGGATATACGGGGTGTAACAATCTTCCCCCGTTAGAAACATTCATCCTCGAATGTTAAATGAAGTACGTAGAAGTATTAAGCAACGATCTGTTACATACTTGTAGTAGTGAAAAGATGTGAAAAATTAAATTATTTAACTTTCGGCATTTTAACGGAAGCTAGCCGAACAACCTCGAAATTCACTTTCGAAAAAGCACAAAAGTTACAAATAATCAACGAACCTAACGGCGCTTTCGGATTTTGAATCGGAGCTCGTTCGCCAAAACCGAGCTCGAAAATCTCTTTTTAGTATTTATCGACAATAAAAACTAAAACCTTCTTCCGATGCCTACCAAACAAGGTCTGATTTAGCTCAAATTTTACAGACATGTCCTAATGGACATTACGAAGTTTTTAAAATTATCGGCATGCCAATCGGAGTCCTAACTTATGAAACGACTAATCGAGATTGTTTCAGTTATGTCTCTGAGCTCTTCTTGAGCAACTACCTCCATATTATGACCATCTAGATAAATTGATCCTTTTCTTTTTCGAAGTCTTTATTTTTGGAACTGAATTATCTATCATGCTTCAAGTGTGGATTAGACTCATTTTCACAAATAGATTGTCTTTTCGGGACATCAATTTGCAGCTGGATTATGGGATTTAGTAGTCCTTGTTATGTCAATAAATGCATATGTTAGTTGATTTGAAATTTTAAAAGTACACTATATATTGTACTTCCAACACACATTGATTTGTACAAGGATCTAAAATGATATAGTGTTAATGCATTTCAATAAATCTTCTATCTAGACTGCTTATTATCTCTCTCTAATGTTGATAAAACTGATTCATCAAAATAGGAATAAGCAAATCTGGCCATAAATAATCTCCTATCATAGGGTCCTGATATTTAATAATGGAGATTCATAGCCAACGTATATTTCTAACCTTCGTTGGGACCCATCTTTGTGCGTTGTGGTGGAACAATTAGAACATGTACCGCACATCCAAAAATTTTAAGATGGACAATGTTTGGGTCCTAACAAAAATTCAATTGTAATATGGAGACTTTATGATAACTTGTTGGGCTGATGCACAGAAATGTTGTTGCACACTAAACAACTTATCCCCATATTAAAATTGAAAGTTTTGTTCTCATGAGTAACAGTCAAGCTATTAATTGGAGACGTTTGATAAATGATTCTGCTAGACCATTCTGTGTATGAACATGAGCAATATAATGTTCAATTTTTATTCCACCTGACATATAATAATCATTAAAGGCTTGTGATGTGAACTCAATAGGCATTATCCAGACGAATTGTCTTAATTGCATAATCTGAAAATTGTGCTATAAATCTTATTATCAGAGCAAGAATCTAGCAAATGCCATGTTGCAAGTTGGTAATAAACACATAAGTGTCCATTTGTTGATGGGCCTATTAAACCCATATAATATCAAAATGGTCCATATGGTGGGTGAATAGGGCCACATACATCACTTTGTATACGCTCCGGAAATGCAAGGAATTTATTCCCGACTTTAGTTACTAATGATCTAATAATTAATTCTCCTTGAGAGTATGTAAAACAAGATAATTCTTTAAATTAAAGAATCTTCTCGTTCTTCAGTGAATGTCCATGTGAACTCTCAATTATTTTGTCCATCCTATTAGAACCAGAATGGTCCAATTGGTCATGCCAAATAATAAAATTATTTAGACTAGTGAGCTTCTTGTTTACTGTGGAATGTGATTCGACCGTGATAATACCTGTGTAGTACAAGCCAGAGGAAAAAGGGGGTGATTTGTCATGTACATATTTTTTACCCAAATATATTGTAGTAATATAAAGATATTCATTCTTTCCTTATAGTTTCAATATGATGGATACTTTGACCAATATATTTGAAACTTATTAATAAGTGTTTTGGAGACTTACTGCTATATAGTGCTTCATCAACAACCAGATAAGTCTCCCATATAGTAATAAATTAGATCTTTCGGAGTCTTCGATAAAATTGTACTACTAGATGTTATATTAATATTGGCTTCTTTCATTTACAAATAAGAGAAATATCTCCTATCTTTTAAAATTTTATTTGTTGTAGCAATATTCAAAAGACATATATCATCTTTATACTTTGGTCAAACTAAAGGCTGAGAAATTTTCATTTCTTTCATGAAGAAATAAGAAGTACATCAAAAAAAAAAAAAAAAAAAAAAAAAAAAACTTACAATACCAAAAATACTTAAAAAAATATTCTAGAAATATAGAGACTAATAACATATAATATGTTTAAAAAAAATACTTAAGAATATAAAATAAAAAAGAATATAATTTCATTCCTAGAAATATTATCTATCTTCCGTTGTTATCCTCAAATAAGACTTTAGCTTTCCAATGAGTAAATCTTGCGAGGCCTCATCATTTTTATAGTAAACTTGCCTTAGAATCATTATGCTTCTTTGAAATATTCGCCTCCTCATCATTATATTTAAAATTCAAATCCAAAATATTTTGATTCTTCAAGGAGCCTTGATATAGACTAACCAAATGCTAAGGCATATGACAAAGATGTGCCAACGAATTTTCATGCCGTATTGACGGGAAATATTTTCTAACTTTTAAAGGATTGTTTAGAGAACCCTTAATGTTCTCCTGTATTTTTATTCCAGAATGACAGTAACTGTTGCTCCCAAAAGCACACGCAAGTATACGCGGTCGACAAGTAATAAAATAATAAGTAGAGTATCGTTCCCACGAGGACTATTCAAACTAACACTTAACAAATAATTTCTAACAACTATTCAGAGATCTTTTTCCAATGGTAAGAGTTTCAGTAACTAAAGAGCAATAATTAAAGTGATGGAAGTGTAGTCAAACAATGGTACAAACTTTGGTTGTTAACAATATTAAGAAGACGGTCCAGGGTCAGAGTTACGAACAATCCAGTTGAGTTTTCCAATTGATTCTACTTCTTAAATCTCGGGTTACTAACTAACAGAGTAAATGTATCCGTAAAAATCTTTCGATTCTTCACAGTCTATGCAGGCTACTTCAATCCCTATATGTCTATGGGTTGAATCACGTGCACACATTAACGAACTCTGTAATTAGTTAAACTAGGCGAGCAATTATATGTCTATCCTACTCACAAATTTGTTCCCCGATGCCCGGGTTGACAAACTAGTCCTACTCTTTCTTATTACGTAATTAAATTCCCTCTTTCGAGTTCAATCTAAACACCATAGATAATGCATAATTATCGAGCTCTAATAGTTAAGCAACTGAAATCAAGAAAGAATAAGCAACCCGTTATTGGATTGAATTAATGGGAATCAATCTTCAAACATCAACTTTCATGTAATACTCTAACCCTAGAATGTAAGAATTAGCCACACATATTCATAGTCACAAGGCAATGAATTGATGAAATAATGATGTAAATGATTAAATAGATGAAAGATTAGGAATAAACCCTTGTTCAATGAAGTATGGTGCTCTCAAATTGCTCCAAAGTCTGAACTCCCATAAAAAACAAAGTAAAAGAGTATTTATAGGGTTTACAAACGCCTAGTAATAAGTTAAACCTAAGCCTAGATGAAATAGAAAGTCAAAACACGCTCCAGGGGCGCTGTAACTGGCGCCCCGTGCCCCCGACCGTGCTTGGACAAGCAGAGGACGTCGAAACTTGGCCGCTTTGGCCCCGCGCCACACTGAGTAAGAGCCAGCAGTTGAGCGCTTTGGGAGGCGCGCCGCATGGCCTACCGCGCCAGGCGAAATCCTGCTCCTCCTTGCTCCGCAGCTCGTTTCGTGTCATGCCTTCTGGTGCTCGATCCAATCCTCAATCAAAATCCAATCTTTTCTTGCTCGATCATGCTCCTTAAAGCTCCAATTACACTTCATAACGACCTACTCACATGCGACACAATATTAGTGCAAAATCACATTCATAAACTATAAGACGGGCGAATAAAATGCTCAAACATGAGGAAATATTAAGGAAACATTGGCATAAAATGCCAAACATCACCACCCTACACTTGAACCTTTGTTCGCCCTCGAGCAAGTCACAACTAACTTCCCAACCTAGGTAGAACAGGTCTGCCTATGACTATGGTTGATACCGACCATTGAACAAATGCATACATGACTACTATGGGTCCAATAAACATGCCAATAATTTTACAAACTCAAAAACATGAGAACAACCACCCCAAGACAACTCAAATGCACCAACTCAATCCATTGCAACCATGCTCCCATAAAATCACACCTATCTACTCAACCAAGAAGCCTTGACTTCACCTATTTCATGCAAACCATGTGCCCTCACCAAAATGAAGCAAGAGAGTGTCTCCCAAATATCACACACAACAACGAATATCAAGAATAGAACGGGGACAATAACATAGAAAGAATTCACTCACTCTCATGAAAGTCTCACATGTCACACACAATGTACCATAGGCTTGCCCGTAGTGTAGGACTCCACTAATGTAAGCTCATTCCAATCGGGATTAACTAGGACTTTAAAAAGGTTGTAATGTAGGCTAAGGAGCTGGTAGGATACATATGGATAATAGTGACTACCTCCCTAAGCACTTTAATACATCACAATTAATTTAAGCACAAGTCTCATCAAAGCCACCCAATCACAACTTCCACAGACACCTTCTCAACAAGTAGCAATTTTTTTCTTTTAAGCACACACTAGCAAGGAATGGATATTCTTCTCTCTTTATTTCTTTTTCCAATTTTTTTTTCTTTTCAACTTTGCTCTTTTTTTTTCATTTGTTTTCTTTTTCTATTCATTACTTTCCAACCTTGCCAATGCTCATAAACAACTACTACACAATTCATTCAAGCATTCCCCTCATTGGTTCCACTCAAAAACCTCCCAATATTCAACCACAACTCCACAATAATATCACATTATTAATTAAAGTGCTTAAGGAGTAAAGGGCCAAAAGAGAAAAATTTAGAACAAGTGGGTAGGCTCGGGGTGTGGGTGCCAACAAAAGGTCAAAGAAATCACAACAATTAGGTCCAAAGTGTATTTGTAAGGGTAGGCAAATCAAAAGAAGGCCTGTATAATTTCCCGACTAGAGCAAACCTAGGATTTCGCTTTGCACACACACAGGGCAAGTTCTAGACACCAATATGCAAATATGGAGCAAACACGAATATGACTCACACACACATTGCACACGATCCACACAAAAAGGCTCCATCAACAACTCTCAATCAAGCATTTAGATTGCAACTTGTGGAAAATTAAGCATTAATGCACAAAGGTTCACAACGAGGTCAAGCAAGTGGACTCAAGCATCTCAAGGGGGTCGTTCTATTTTTTCTCTAGGCATGCATTACAATTTAAACCCAGGGACACCACAAATAGCACATGCAACAAGTTCAAGTCCACCGGTATCAAACAAATCAAAGGCTCCTAGCATTCTACCTATTTTCTTCGTCTAGGGTCACCTATACTAACTATTCTAATCCTAAAAAATAAAAAACTACCCGGTTCAAAGGTCTCCCCATGGAAAAGAACCGAGGCCATAAGAAAAATCACGGGGTGGATGACATGTACAACTAATAAAGACTAAAGAAAAATCTTTTTGGAATTTTTCATTGCTTTTCTAATTTTTCTCAATCTTTTTTAATATATTAAAGCAAGAAACAAATCAAAATAAAGTCAAGTGACAAAAGAAAATCCTACAGCACATATATCCCTAACCTCAAAAATAAAGGGTAGATCACCACCCCACACTTAAACTAAGCAATGTCCTCAGTGCGACAAAGAAGCAAGTGCAAAAGTAAAGGAAACTTCCCTGAAAGCCAGCTGGCCTACACTGGGTGGTGCGCTGGAGTGCGGTCCTAGTCCTCCTCCTCTCCATCAGAGGCACCTCCCTCAGCATCAGTCTCCACAGCCTCACTATCCGGATCACGATCAACAATGTCCGAATCAGTGTTCTCATCCTCCTCCGGGGGCATCTCTACTGTCTGAGTCATACCCAGCAGGCGTCTCAAGGACTCCAGTAAAGGCACTGTGCGATCAAGAGCCGCCATATCCATGCCAGACTGCCGGGCCATATGCTCCATCACCAAGTAGTGACGTGCGGACAAGTTGGCGTCTGTGTCCCGCCACTCGTCTGCCATCAGTCTCATTGGAGCAGTAGTGGTCACACCCTTTACCGCGGTAATATAAAAAGGCTTCTCAACGTCGGGGACAATGCGATCTCCGATCTCATCTACTGGGACTCCAGCCTTCTCAAGATACCGGGTAAGAATGTTCCCAAAATACAAACGGCTACATATCTTCGACTCCCGTTGCTCTCTCATCAACCTCAACATGTAGTAGCTGATGTTAACCGGCCTCCCGGTCATGAAAAAGTAAACCATGCACGCCCGAGTCTTGGTGACCTTGGAATAATGAGATGAAGGCAAGATGCGTGCATTTATCAATCTCATCCACACTCGAGCTGTTTTCAAAAATTGCGAGAAGAACATGAATTTGTGTCTTCCTGACACACTTCGCTCCCACCTATGAGTGGAGCTCTCACCACACAATGTATCCCGCAGAGCCTTATAATCAGGCTTCCTAATAAAGTCCCTCAGCTCATCATATTCGGGGTCCTCGACCCCCAAGAAAGCATTCAACACCGTGTGGTCCAATCTCACCTTCACACCCCGAACAGTAACCATATCATCATCTTTCCACGCCTCATCCGGCTCCCAATTGGCGTAGAGTTCCTGTACTAGGTTGAGGTTGGCATGCTCCGGACTCTCAAAGACTGAGTCCCAATGGCTTGCTCGGGAATGTACCCCGCAAGCTTCACACTCTTGTACCAAGCTTGGCACTCACCCTTCTTCACACAAGTGAGACCAAATCGTGTCTTGCCACCGGGCCTTGGTATAGGCACCGCATCCTTAGGAATTCTAGCCTTGGCCGGTGCCTTTCCCTTCGCCTTTCTAATGAAGGCCCGGCTTGGAGTGATTTCTTAGGGCCCCAGGTGGATGAAGAACTTGGTTTGTGGGGTGTTACAACCATGGTGCCTACAACAAACAAGAAGACCAATGTGAGATGTCAAATTAAACAGAAAATTTCAATTTAAGCACAATTAGTAGGACACCACCCCACACTTATCGCTTACTCTATGTATCAACAACTCAACTCAATAACACAAGCGACCCCACACTTAGTCAAAATTAGCATTGCACAAAATGTGCCACGTTTGTGATCATCATGATCAAGCTAGTGCGGGTACAAAATAGCCAATTTTTTTTATGTATGTGTGACACTCAATGTTCATCTTAAGGCTAAGGATAGCATTGCTACTCAAGAATTCACAATATTAGACAATTTCCATGGTTGAGGCTTTTTCACAAACACTTGGTGTGCACAATATTCAACTTTCAATTTCAATGGCTTTTGTAGTGTGATAACCCTCCCAAATTGTTGGGAGATCTCTTTTTACAAGTATACAAGCTAAACATGAAGCATAATGATCAATTTAAGCAATTTAAGAGCAATTTCTAATCATAAGCTAGCATACTAGTTAAGAAATTTACCATGGAAAAAGCTTGTTAATCTTACATTTAATGGAGAGAGGAGGGGGAGAATTTACTTACTTGAAGATGTTAGAATGAGTTGAGAAAAACTTGTGATTAATTCCAAGAATTAGGGATGATTTGGGGGAGATTTAGGGAGTGTTTTGAGAGAAAATAATGAAGAAAAGGGGAGGGGATCGGGTATAGAGGAGAGAAGGAATTCGGGTCGCGGGTTAAAACCCGTTTCGACCCGGATTTTACCGAAATTTAGCCGGGCGCTTTGCCTCACGCGGCGCGCCCCAACCGTGGTGGCAATTCCTGACATTCTGTTTGCCTAGGCGCGCTGGGAGGCGCGGGGCGCTCTCAAACGCGCCAAGACTCTTTGCTTCAGGTATCGTTTTGTGCGTTGGGAGGCTTTTCTCAAACGCGCCAAGACTCTTCTTCAGAAAATAATTCACTTCATCAGCAATTTCTTACAATAGTGAGAAGCTTTTCTCATTTTAAGGATGTTTGCCTTTGATCCTAGTTTGATATTCCCAAAAAACATTTTTTTTCTGAATGGATGCCGCATGAAGGAGGAAACTTATTGGCAGTTATCTCCTTTTCTCCCTTTGTTCATGAGGGAATGAATGAAGTCCCCCGAGTCATGAAGCTTGATCGGGATTCTAATGATGTCCTTTGGGATGTTTTCATCGTTTCAGGCACACTGATTACGGTGTGCTCATCTTCTAAGATAGCGGTTATTGTGATATTCTTCTTGTCATGCGGGCTCAGGACGCTTAGCTCTTTCAGCTTCCTCGCGGATTCTCCCCTAGGATTCCATGTGTGTCCAGGCCACTCCTTTAATAGTACTGGGCTAGGAATCCATCACTTGGCTCAATTTCACAGCATGCAAGAGGATATAGCTTCACAGTAGTGGGTGATTCAGGTGTCACTGAACTTCCGAGTCCTTCGTAGTTCATGGTTTTCACCTTGGTTATCTGTTTCAGCTGAACCGTTTTTGTAACGCTCTATCGGCTATTATCTGTCGAACACCTGAGGGAAAAGGCTCCTCTGTGGTAGGTTCCCAGCTCAAGCCTTTCTACACTCGACGAACTCCTATTTACGATTGATGATCTGCGGGGCTATGCACTCCGATTTGGCCAATTGAGGTTGAAGCAGATGGTCAAGCTTCGCTACTAGTCTTCTAGTCTCTCTTCGAGTTCAACGGACGAGATGAGGGAAGGTCAGGCCTATACTCAGGTGCTTCCGGGATCCCTTGCTTTGATCAAGCAGACAGGCTTTGGTTGCACCAACGGCCGTATACCTTGAAAGAATGCTCGAGCCAATATATCTTGGGCTGTCACAAGAAAAGAAGAACTCTAAAATGTTTACAGCGTATTACTACAATCCAGATGAAGGATTTTTCAATCGTGTTAATCCTAAGGAGCTCTTTGTTTTTAGTCTTCCTTTTCTTTTTTTCTACAATTTTAATAAACAAATATTATAATCAGGAAGAACTAAATGTATATTATGAGCCTACGGGCTATTTGTTATTAATGAAATGAATGTTCATCAATATTTCGCAGGTACTTGAATTATTACGTGTTTTGTAATGTGTACCCACGCAACATGTTTGTGCACCTAGATATTTGATGGTTTACGGTCGTCCTAACTGTTCTAGTTTAAGAACGTGTGTCAGTGTGCCTGCCTTGAGCAATAACGTCCATTGTGCACCAATAAACGGCGGCTAGGTTGCATCTATAATAGATGGCTGTTTGCGCCCACAATAGGATGACTTTAGCCCGTGTGGAAAATGTCCTTTTGTGTTTTGAGAGAAAACGTCTTTGCTTAGTACTCGAGTATGTAAGACTTTCTTGCACTACACGGACGGGCGTCCCCATCGGCGTGTAGGTGCAGTTTTTGATTTAACGAGATCAACGCTCGATTAATGCCTGGTGGCTAAGTTAGATGTGGTCTAACTCTTAGCGAGTAGTGTACTCTACTTTTTGTAGCAAAAAATGAGTGTATTACTTCAGCTAAGGTCTAGCCGGGGCTATGAATAGTTGGATCGCAAATAGATGTAGACAAATGAGTAAACTGACTAAGTAAGATAGTAGTTTTATTAATAGAAGAGGCATGGGGCTGGTGATGTTGTGGGTGAAAACCCGTAACATGTCTGATAAATATCATAACAAAATGGAAATAACAAAAACAAAGTAAATATTTTCTCCAGCAAAGGTACTTCATGTTTGATCCTTAAAAGATTAGGGGCCATTCAGTTGGGCTTCCCTGTTAAGGGTGTTGAGCCTTAAAATTCATCCCCCAGGTCGTTGACGACCCTGTGCTACATATGCTCGCCGATCAAGCAATAGTGCACTGCATGTTTCCGCAAGTAAATGCTTTCTAACTTATCTTCAGGAAGATCTCCTTTGCTCAGATAGTTGACCAGCGCATCATGCTGCCCTGCGAAGGATCCTGTATCTGGAACTTCAAGGTTCATTAGGCCTGTGGGGGTTAATTTAACTATCGTCTGCCAATTATCCGGGTCTCCGGGTGCTTCGACATCTCCTAAGATTTCTTTTTAGTGGATGAATTTCCACGCACGAAAAATGTTCAGGATTGCCCTGATTTTCTTTTTTGGATCTGGCTCGCAGATGTCCTCGGCTATGAAGATTTCCTTTAGTTGATTAATCATCAGCTAAGATTTGTTGTACAGGCTGATCTCCCTTGCCCCCCAGTGTGTAGGCTAAGTCAAGAGCTTGAATTATGGCTTCACACTCTGCTTCGTGGTCATCAGCTTTCACGGCCTGGTGGTAGATCATTCCAAATGTAGTTCTAATCCACAGGTCGATCGTCTTCCTGTTTGATTCATTCCTATGCGAATTTCCCAACGGTCGTAATCAATTGAGTGACTCTTCAGCCTTCCGTTTCAGTTCTTCTGCAAAATCTAATGTAAAACTTCTAATGCCTACATCTTGATGTCTGTACGGGTTTCATAGATGATGTCGTGCTCTTCCAACTCTTCAGCCCACTTTGCCATATCTTTCAACAGACCGGGTTTATATAGAATAGCTCGTACCGGTGTCGAATAGACTAGACTGGCAGAGTGTTCCTGGAAGTACGGGCGCAGCTCTTGTGTGGCCATTACCTCCGCTGCTATGAACTGGAGCTGTAAGGGCAAGAGCTTGTCTATGCGTTGTGGCATTATGCTAGCGTACTTCACGGGAAACTGCTGCCCGTTCTATTCTCGTACAAGGACTGCATTCCAAGATATCTCAGATATTGAAATAAATAACAGTAGGTGCTCACCTGTCTTTAGCTCGGTTATCACTGGAATATGTAGGAGTTGGATGTTCGTCTGAGCCATCGTCAAATAACATTGTATCAGCTAGAGAGTCCTCCTTTCTTCCGTAGTACTTCGGAGAGACGACACACCAGTTCAGTCTCTCTCGGGGCTTAGTTGATCCATCAGCGCCAATCGATCCCGTAGCTCGCTGAGTTCCTCCCTAACCTCTCGTACTAAGGCCTCAATATTCCTCCTTAACCTCTCGTACTAAGGCCAATCGATCCCACAGCTGCCCAATCAATCCCGCAACTTGCTGAAGATGTAATCACGTCTGAAGTAAGGCGATATTCCTCAGGGAGATGCCGCTTATCTCGTAAGTTGGCGACACCGTGCGAGGTCGGGTACTTGAAGACTTGATGAAGTGTTGAGGGTAGTCCCTTGACATCATGCATCTAGGGTCAATCCAGGATTACATCGTATAGGAGATTACAATTCATCACTTGGAAGATGGACATGTTCGTCACGCCCGGTATATGGACCGGTAGAGCTAGTTATCCAGCAGATACTTCCCGAATTCCGTTGAGGCCCATTATGCTTCGAGTACTTGAGGATATTCAAGGACAATTGCTGATCTTATGTAACGTCTCCCCCCGGATAATATTAGCACTATTTCTTGGGTCGATAAGAGCCCGCTAGATGTGTAGGTCGGATAGTTCCACAGGTACAACGAAGTCTCCTTGGTGTTCTACTTATTTCTCCAGGTCGAATGCGATGGACTAAAACGTTATCCCGGTTATTGTAGTCCCCCGGGCCATGTCCAATCATTCGTCCCCAAAGATCGCATTGATGATCTTCAAGATATCAGGCTCTGAACCCTAAAAACGGCGGGCCCTTCTTCCAGCAACTCTTTGAGATGGCCTTCCTTTAGCAAGTGTTCAATCTCGATCATTAAAGCATTGCAATAGACCATTGCATTGCCCTGGCTGCGATGAAAGTCGCAATAAGGCGTTGTATTTCTCTCTATAGATCCATTCGCGTTAGGTGGCCACCGGACCTTGGGGACCAGTTTCCTAAAGTGATTGGCGACTAGCTCCAGAGCATTGACATGAAGACTAAAGTCCCTGAAATTTTGGGGTTCAGTTCGCTTTTCCTGGGAACTGAATGCTCGAGAATTATGTCGCCCGGCGCCCCTATGATCTTGAACCTTTGGCTTCATCCTTCTACCATACCCGTCAATTTCTAAGGATGGGCTTCCCGGTCTCTTTCTTCACTCGTCCTTAGGGTTATGAGAGTGGTCTGGTTCCAAACAAAGTTTCTCAATATACCTCTGATGTAGAGCACTCCATGTGGATACCTGGTAATAGGTTAAACTCTACTGCAAGTCTCGGGTTTCTAAAGATCCCTTTGAATTCAGGATTTTGCCGAAGGCTACCACAACGATATTATCAGGAACAGGAGGGAGCTCCATGTGTTCCTTCTGAAAATCTGTCGAGGTAATCCTTCAGCAATTCGTTGACACGTTGTCATATCTCGAAGATGCCTTCCATGCACTTCTCCCGCTTGAAGGCACCAGAATGCACTTTCTTGAACATGTCTTGCATCTGAGTGAATGATTCAATAGATCCTATTAGTAGCTGAGTGCACCAAGCAAGGGCTCCTTTGGTCAGGGTTGAGCCAAATCTTTTCACCAGAGTAGACTGGATTTCTTCTTTGGTAATCTCGTTACTCTTAACAACTGTATAGTAAGCAGCAATGCGCTCGTCCGATTAGTCATTCCGTCATATTTCAAGTAATCCGGCAAGCGAAAGTGCTTTATCATGCGGAGTGGCGCTGCGCTTGCTTTGTATACATGTTTATAGAACTTCTGCTCATCTACCACGGTAACTTGGGGTGGAGCACCCAGCACGTTACCGATTCGGTCATGGATGACATTCATCTCCTTTATGAGATCCTGAATGACAGGCGTTCCCTTAAGGTCCTGATTGTTGATTGTCGTTGATCCTCCAGGGGCGACATCCAGGTTGAGCCTGTGATTGGGAACTGATGCTAGCAAGTTGTCAGCGAGAGTCGGTCTTTGCGGGGATAATGGCCTCTGAGACGAGCCAGCAAACATTACTCCCAATCTCTGGGATATCCCTTCAGCTATGCTGTTCGAGTTCCGCTCGGATGCAGTTTTGAGGATGTCCAAGAGGTAGCCTCTGAACTCTGAATTACCTCCTGGAGGTTGATCGCCTTCACCATCGCTAACAATAGGGATAGGCTCATGAGAAGAATGTTTTGGTTGCTCTATGGGATCCTTTTGTTGTATACTAGGATCGCTGAGATCTTTTACATACTCGTCTGCCGTGTCTGTGGTGTTCTTCAAAAAGCTGCTACTGTTGTCTGACATGATTCCGCCTTTTCCTCCGTAGAATACCTACAATTGCCTGAGCCCCACGGTGGGTCCCAAACTTTTTATGCCTAAATTTGTACGTCTAGGTTAAACAATTAATTATGAATGAGGTAACAAGCAATACGATAAATTATGATGGAAAAGTAAGTAAATACGATGAAAATAAAGACAAGTAAATAAACAAGAAATAATGGAGAAAAATAATGTAAATCTTGTTCCTTAAGAGTAGCCGAAGATGATGGTGAATCGTGTGTGATATGTAAAATACAATGCAAGGAGGGGTATTTATAGTAGTGATACTCAATCCTAAATAAGGTAAAATGAAAATACTAATAGGGTCATGGGCCTACAAGTCGAGGCTGTGGTATACTAAACCTAAATTAAGAGACTATAAACCCTAAGCGACGGGATGTGTGCCCTACGCCCTGTGGCCAAACTGCCTAAACTGTCGTTGGATCTAGGAGCGGGCGTATATCCTTAGTGCTCGGTGACTTGTAGGATAAGTCTAGTCTCGCCAACTAGACTCGTATCCCCGTAATAATAGATGGCATATTTTTGCCCACACATCTTTCACGATATTGTTGTTGCAATACTATATTAGAGACATGAAAAGTGAAAAGGTATTTTTTTGCAATATGTTATCATTATTGATAGGCTCTCTACATCATTTTAGTTGAAAAGTTATTCTGAAAACAGTAGAATTATAATTGATTCCATTTTTATAATGTTGAAATCGTAAATGCATCCACTCATTTCGAGCTTTTGGTAATACTGTAATTCTCAAGTAGCCATATCATTTCTTCACATTATTGGCGTGATGCTTCATTTCTTTCTTTAATAGTATCCCCAAGACCTTTAGCATCAAGGTTGTTTTCAGCATCAAGCATCCATAATAAATAATTCTTTTCATATATGTCAAGTGCCACAAATACAAACTTTGATAAAGTTGACATAGCTAAAAACTATCATATAAAATAAGTGGATTATAAATAATGAAATTATTATCAATATGAATATCACAATTACAATGGACTAAGATACGTTAATATGATGATCAAAGTAAGACATATGATTCTATTAATGATTTCATTCTTAAAGTTTACCACTTTAAATGACATGTTTTTGAAATGTAATGTTAAGGCTAAGATAGTAAAAAATCACATATGATTAAATGAATAAGAAAATAAAAATGATAAAACAACAAGCTAAGTGTCTCACGGATAGAAAGGATAGTCTTTAGTTTTGCTACATATTTTTCTTTTAAAGTTGTAATAAATTCAATGTAAAAACATACCTCAAGGATTGAAGCAACTGAAACAGAGAAGATTAGAGCTCTGTGCTAATAACGTGTTGTAAAATAAAATAAAAGAGAAACACTATTTAAAAGAGTAGCTAGAGAAATATGTGTATCAAGTATATTAAAATAAGAAAACAGACCTCTATTTCACTCAAGGGTGCAGTCTAGTGGTCAATGAAGTGGGATAGAACCCTGAGGTCTAAGGTTCAAATCCATGGAGAGGTATAAACACTAGGTCTTTCTTCCCATCTATCCAAACCTTGGTGGGTAGAGTTAAGCGTAAGTTGGTCCGAACACCACTGTTATAAAAAAAAAAAAAAAAAAAAAAAAAAAAAAAAAAAAAAAACAAAGACGACCTCTATTTATAGAAAACCCTTACCTCCCAACCAACCAATAGTAATATGCAATTTGCAATACAAGTTGGATTATAACTGTAAGTGTGATTAGAACTTGTAATTCAAGTGAAATGACTACTAATACTACAAGCTAAATTACAGCTCATAGTACAAATTGTGCTACAAGTTGTAACTATCAATAATACACCCATAATAACACACTTGATTTCTAACAAATATTACATGTCATAAAAAATGGTCAAATATCTCAATCAATTGGGACTAATTGTCCATTGGCATCCAGGCAATTGGTCATGGATTGGCCTGAGTCTAAGAAGAAAGTGAGAAAAAGCTACTGTCCTTTCTCTTCTTTTCATAATGATGTTTTTGCATTTCTTTTTCATTGCAACTCTTTTGGATCATAGTTGATTATTGTTTGTATCCTTTTTTATCCTTCTAGCTAGGCCGATATGAAATTTATGTTTGTATCAATCATGTTCTTCGTGGGATTCGAATTTGAAATGTCGATTTAGTATTTTTCTTTAATATTTTTCTTATATTTTAAATATTATCTATTTTAATTTATAGTATTTTTATGTAGTTTCTAAATATGTAAAGCTTGTTTTGAAAAATATAAAGAGTCTATGTCTAAATTTGTAAATAAAATTAATAACTTTAACTCACGTATTCGGAACTACGATATCCATTATGTCACGCAGGGAGTATTCAGCATATTCAGTCACAAAGATATTCTTAGAAATATGGCCGAATGAATAATGGTGTATGTAGTTCATTAGCAGTGGCGAAGCCACATTGAAGGTGACCAACCCTTCGCCGAAAAGTTATACCGCGGAAATAAGTCAAATTTAATTATTTATGGCTAAATATTACGTTTTAAACAACCTTGACACAATTGATACCCAGTGATCAACGGTGTTCAAAATTAACTTAATCACCCAGGATCATGTCTCATCTTATATATTTTGAAAAATAAATTTTTCTTCTTTGAATCTTGAACACCCTTGAATAAATTTTTCACTACACCCCGGTTAATTAGAGTCGAGTTTTTCAGCGAGGTTTAATATATTGTGTATATAATCCTTGAAAATCATTCATCTGTATCTACTATTCATGCATATAACTGATATATGACGATCTAGAAAATTTTGGAGAGACAGACGCCTGTATATAGCGTTTCCTCTTTAACAAATTCGACATTTAAATTTATATGATATAGACATGTATTTCACTTCAAGAAAAAGAAGGGAATGAAAAAAGACAAACAGTTGGAGAAAAAAATTACGTAGTGTGACAAAATGAGACAGCATGTGCCTCGGTTTAGAGATTCTAATTCAGAGAGAGAAACAAAGCAGTTGAACTCTAATGGAGTAATTTTTGGTAATGTGGTGCATATCCGGATAAATCGGTTTTGTTGGTACCAAATGATTGCGGAAAAAATAGGCAAACATATATTCAGCCGAACTTTTTATTTATATTTTCTAGCCGGTATACATTGATTATATACGTTTATATACATATTATGTCAGTCTATTTTATTGTCTAATTTAATAGATTGGGTAAGCAGCTACATATTTAGGTTAGTTTAGAAGATCCATGAATGTTGGCGCTTTGTGCTTTAAAGAAAACATCATTTATCTTGGAAGACTAACGAATAAAGCAATTAATCATAGTTAACACTAATGAATGTCACCAAAATCTCATATTCTAGAACAAAGGCAAATCCCCAAAAAGAAATGAGAATAATGGATCCTATATATACTGCTCCGAAAAGTAGTTACAAGGGGTAAAGCCCTTTATTTTAATTTTATGGTCCTGAAAGACAGTTACTCCCTCCGTCCCAATTTATGTGGCACCATTTCCTTTTTTGTTTGTCCCAAAATAAGTGGCACATTTCCTTATTTGACAACTATTTAATGTATCATCTCTATTTTACCTTTGTTGGATCCTATATACTTTTAAACCTACCAACAACTTTTTTACTACTCAAATCTTCTCTCTCTTACTTTTTCAAGGGTAAAATTGATACTTAACAAGGTCAACCTCTATTTTCTTAAACTCCGTGCCCGATCAAATGGTGCCACATAAATTGGGACGGAGGGAGTAACATTTTATAGAAAAATTCACGTCAACAAAAAGCCCTGTTTGATAGACCTAAGTAGTAAGTAGGGCCATTAGTCCAGCAGTAACATCATTTATTGGCTAATCAAACTACCACACAATGCCTAAGAACTACTAGCTAATATGGAGCCTAAAAAGTCATATTCAAAACATGTTTACTTAGGGGTCGTTCGGTTGGAGGTGCAAATAATGCGGGTATTAATTATTAATACGGGTATTAGTAATGTGAGTATTAATAATGTGTGTATTAATAATGTGGGTATTGATAATGCGGGTATTAGTTATGTGGGGTTTAATAATATGGGTATTAGCCACGCATATATTATAACGTAGGGATTATTTGTTGAATCAATGATATATTACAAATTAACAAAAAATATTATTATTTAAAATATTTATTTACTCCTTAAATAAAATTTTAAAATATCCTTATTATTATGAGGGTTAAGTTTGTCATTTTAAATTTTAATACCTACATTATTAATACCCACATTATTAATACCACCTTCTACCCCGCATAAAATAATACATAGATTCCCGCATTAATAATGCGGGTATTAATAATGCGGAATATACAAAAACGGAACCAAACGTTGCACTAATTTTATACAGGTATTAAAATTTCACAAAAACCAACCGAACGCTGCGCTAAATTAGCGCTGAGTTTTGTGCGGGTATTAAATATTAATACCCGCAACCGAACGACCCCTTAGTGTTTCTTATTTTAATACAAGCATTATGTTTTAACGAGGGAAAAGAGGGATTCTCCCCCACTTTCTTCTATGTTTTCTTGAAATGCAAATGACGCTTACTCCAAAGCGAAATTTTACTGTATGTGAGATTTTTGCCTCATGCTGCTCCGTCCCAAGCATCGACTGTAGAGAAATTTAAAAAGAAAAGAAAAGGGAAAAACTCAAAACCTATGAAACAAGATATGTAGAAAATAGGAATGTATGTAATAGTTAACTATGGTTAGATCAGAGTTAAGTTAACTAGTTGATAGTTAGTTGAGGAGTAGTTAGTAGTGCCAGTTGTACAAGTTAGTTAGAGTAGGAGATATTTTGTTTTTTACATTGTATAAATAGATTTAGGACATTGATGAAATGTAAGTCTTACACATTAAGTTTCTCTCACTACAGAAAATATCTTAGTTCATTCTCTCTCTAGAATCTTAGTTGTGAGTTCTTCATCTAAACCAGTCCAATTAATCTACAAATTCTAACAAGGTATCAGAGCCCAAAGATCATTAGTGTGATCGGGAAGCAGAAAAACAAGTAGAAAATTGAAGATTAACCTAAAATTAATGATGGCAAATGAAGGAAACCAAGTTCCGAGGTGAAATATGGGGATTCCGGTGGAAACTCCGGCGGAGCGAGTGAGAAATAAGACTCCGGAGGGACTCGATCATAATCATCCACTTTTTCTACATGCAAATGACACATCAGGGGCAATCTTGATCTCAATGCAGCTGATTGGATCGAAAAATTACTCCGTTTGGAGCCGTGCGATGAAAATAGCTATTTTGGCAAGAAATAAGCTAGGGTTAATCGACAGAACCTGTAAAAAGGAGAATAACGGTCTAGGGTTAGAAAATCAATGGAAGAGATGCAATGTGATTGGGCTTTCGTGGATAATGTACTGTGTAAGTAAGGAATTATTCAGTGGGATTGTGTACTCCACTAGCGCAAGTAAAGTCTTGAAGGATCTAGAAGAAAGATTCAACAAAGTGAATGGATCAAGGATCTTCTAGTTACACAAGGAAATAGCCACTGCTCAGCATGGTAAAAATTCCATTTCTTCATATTACTCAAAATTATGACTGTTATGGGATGAGTATGAATGCATAGCACCTAATCCTAGATGTGATTCTGAAAGGTCTAGAGACTATGTATATCACATGCATAGGCAGAAACTTTTGCAATTTCTGATGGGACTGAATGAGACCTATGATCAGGCTAGAGAGCAAATTTTAATGATGATCCCTATTCCTAGTGTTAATCAAGCTTATGCAATGCTAGCTGAAAGAGAGAGCTGGAGAACTATGGCTCACATGAGCACAACTCATGAGGGCATGGACATGAGTGCATTAATGAGTGCTAAGGAAAGGAAATCAGCAGAGACAGAAGAAAAACTATAACTTGAAGTGTGACTTTTGTAACCTTAAGGGTCACACTAGAGATGGATGTTGGAAGCTAATTGGATACCCAGATGATTATAAACCTAGAGGAAAGTCAGGGAACAATTCAGCCCATAATGCAATTGCAGAGAATAACAAGGACTATGAATTCCAAGAAGTAACCAGAAATGTAGACAAAGGGAAGATGATAGCAAATGAGAGGCAGAAGAATGGATATAACAATGCAGGCAGAGCTGTGAACACTTCAGGACAGTCATTTTATCAGTACTCAGGGACTTCTGGAAAGAATCTTCAGCATGATGGAATGCAGACACCTAGCTTCACTGCAGAGCAATTCAATCAGATTCTGAGAATGATCAATGGTGGAAACAAGATAGAAGACTCAGTCAACATGGCAGGTACTGTTAATGCATTCTTTGTTAACTCAAACAACAAGGAATGGATAATAGATACAGGGGCTACAAGCCACATGACACCAGACAAAGAATTAGTGCATGATAGGAGGCAAGTCGATAGACCTGAAGCCAAGAGAGTACACTTACCAAATGGAGAAGTGACTCATGTAACACAAACAGGAAAATGTCAGGTTCTAGGGTATAAAATGGTGAATGATATTTTGATAGTTCCAGAGTTTAAATACAACTTATTATCAGTATCTAAACTGTGTGGTTATTTTTTTCCAAAATTCTGTGTATTCCAGGACCTTTGCACTGGGAAGGTGATGGAGATTGGTAGAGAAAAGGATGGACTCTACCTGATGCCACAGTCCCTTGCTAAAGGAAGTAAAGATGCAGGTGTGGTCCTAACTGCAATGAAGGAGAACATTGATATGAAGCTATGGCATAAAAGATTAGGTCATACTTCTATTGGAGTAATAAAAAAGTTATTTAGTATAGAGAATAAGGAAGGACAGAGTATTAGTGAAACCTGTAAAGTCTGTCCTTTGGCTAAGCATACCAGATTACCTTTCAGTCATAGTACTCATAGACAAGAAATACCTTTTGTATTGCTACATCTGGATGTATGGGGTCCATATTGTACACAGACTTATAATGGAAATAGATTTTTTCTTACCGTTGTGGATGACAATTAAGAATTACTTGGGTGCATCTACTTAAGCATAAAACTGATGTGATCATTGTTTTAAAAAACTTATTTAAACATGTCCAGACATAGTTTGATATGAGAGTTAAGAAAGTGAGGTCAGATAATGGAAAAGAGTTTGTGAATAGAGAATGCACACAATTGTTTGAGTCTCATGGCATAGTGCACCAAACTACCTGTGTATATACACCTCAGCAAAATGGCATAACTGAGAGGAAGCATAGGCACATCTTGGAACTTGCTAGAGGAATTAGGTTCCAAAGTGGTATACCTATGAGATTCTGGGGTCATTGTATTCTAGCAGCTATGCACATCATGAACAGGTTGCCAACTGGAGTACTAGGGAGAAAGAGTCCATATGAAGTATTCCATGGAAAGAAGCCAAATCTTTAACATCTGAGGGCCATGGAGTGTTTATGTTATGCCAAGAGACTAAATGTACATGATAAGTTTGAAGCAAGAGCAATAGCAGCTGTAATGATGGGGTATTCAGACACAAGCAAGGGGTACCAACTGTATGATTTGAAAGATCACATTTTCTTCATTAACAGGGATGTGACTTTTAGAGAATCAGAATTTCCTTTCAAGAAGCCAGAGGGAAGTTCGAAGAGTGTATTTTCTGATGATTGTCCGGGACAACAGAACTGGTCATTAGGAAGTTAGGATCTTATAATGCCTAAGTATGGTGAAGACACAAAATCAACACCATTAGATGAAGCTATAGACCAGTTTCAGGAGCAACATACTACACTAGACACAGATGAAGCACAAGCTAACTTGGAAGATAACAATGCAACTACATAAGAGGTGGAAGAAGTGGCATCTCCAGAAAATGAATCAGCCCCATCTCAAGAGCCAAAAGTAATTACTAGAAGATCCACCAGAGAAAAAGAAGAATCCCAGCTAGATGACAGATTTCATCACAGCTAGTGCACAAGTACAGGGATCCAAGCCATACTCTTTAACAAACTACATGTATTATCAACATTTACCACCTAAATACCAGAAGTGTCTTGCAGCCTACACAACACTGGTTGAATATAGAACATTCAAAGAAGCATCCCAGGATCCAAAATGGGTGGAAGCAATGAAGGCAGAGATTCAAGCACTTGAAGATAACAAGACTTAGAGAGTTGTTCAGTTGCCACCTGGGAAGAAACCTATAGGATGTAAATGGGTGTTCAAGATTAAGTACAAGGCAGATGGGATTGTGGAAAGGTACAAGGCACGCTTGGTGGCAAAGGGGTATAATCAAAAAGAGGGCTTGGACTATCATGAGACATTCTCACCTGTGGTAAAGATAGCCACAGTAAGAACAGTGGTTTCACTGGCAGCTCAAGAGGGCCGGCATATCCAACAGATGGATGTATACAATGCCTTCTTACAAGGTGACTTATATGATGAAGTATCCATGCAATTGTCAGAAGGTTTTGCAAGTCAGGGGGAGAAGAAGAGCACTGTTTGCAGACTTGTCAAATCACTATATGGGCTAAAACAGGCAAGCAGGTAGTGGAATGTCAAAATGACCAGTGCATTAATTCAATAAGGATTCAGAAGGAGTTTCTTGGACTACTCACTTTTTAAAAAAAGGGAAAATGGAAGTATTGTGGTTATTTTAGTATATGTAGATGACATGTTGATCACAGGAAATGATGATAAATTGATAGAAGCTACAAAATAGCAACTACAACAGGCATTCAAGATCAAAGACTTAGGAGAGTTAAGATTCTTCCTTGGGATTGAATTCAGCAGATCAAGGAATGACATAGTGATGAATCAAAGAAAGTATGCCCTTGAGTTGATTGTAGACCTGGGGTTGGGAGAAGCTAAATATGCATGGACACCACTTGATTGCAATCAGAAATTTACCTCTAAAGAACTGGATGAACTGATGGGTATAAATGATGATGAGCTGCTGGAAGATAAGGAACGATACCAAAGGCTGATTGGAAAGCTGTTGTATCTAACATTGACAAGATTAGACATAGCCTTTCAGTGCAGACTCTAAGCCAATTCATGCAACAGCCAAAGAAATCTCACTGGGAGGCTGCCTTAAGAGTAGTAAAGTATGTGAAAAGAGAACCAGGTATGGGAATACTAATAAGTAGTGAAAGAAAGCCAGTAGTAACAGCATATTGTGATGCACATTGGGCTTCATGCCCAAATACTAGAAGATCAGTAACTGGATTCATCATGAAGTATGGAGAATCATTGATCTCTTGGAAATCAAAGAAGCAAAACACTGTGTCAAAAATTTCAATAGAGGCAGAGTATATGAGCATGGCCTCTACAGTCTCAGAGTTAGTTTGGTTGGCGGGGTTGTTTAGAGAACTTGGAGTCAGAATAAGGATGTCAATTGGATTGTTTTATGACAACAAAGCAGCAATGCAGATAGCAACAAATCCGGTATTCCATGAGAGAACAAAACATATAGAAATAGATTGTCATTTCATCAGGGAAAGAATTCAGCAAGGGATGGTGCAAAATAGGAATACTCCCAGAGGTCAACATGAATACTTCCTTTTCATACATAACAGCTTGAGGGGGAGTGTAGAAAATAGAAATGTATGTAATAGTTAACTATGGTTAGATAAGAGTTAAGTTAACTAGTTTATAGTTAGTTGAGGAGTAGTTAGTAGTGCCAGCTGTACAAGTTTGTTAGAGTAGGAGATATTTTACTTTTTACATTATATAAATAAATTTAGGACATTGATGAAATATATGAAATATAAGTCTTACAAATTAAGTTTCTCTCACTACAAAAAATATCTTAGCTAATTCTCTCTCTAGAATCTTAGCTGTGAGTTCTTCATCTAAACCATTCCAATTAATCTACAAATTCTAACAAGATATATTGTACAGTATCTAGATGGTCCATTTTGCTTGGAAAAGTCTCAAACTCTAAGAGAGTTGGACTACACAACAATGGCTACATAGCTCTCTTTCTCCTTCCTCATGCACTCGCTCAAAGCTCTTCCATGCGCCTCCTGTTTCTGATGTGTCAAATGCGTAGACCACTGATGTAGTTCTTAATGGATTTTCGACAGCCCGATAACCTGCCAAGAAATACAAATGTGTTCCAACTTGGACCATTGTTAAGTATAGTCGATGAATAGGCTGTCCATTTTCTTCACTAGGGTAAATGTTGTTTTCCTAACCTTCAACCATGTACCATATGTTAAGTTTCCCATCATAGACCTCAATATGACCTTTCCATGCATTAAGACAATCCCCAGAACTAAATAACCTACCATTAACCTCAACAATTTGATTAGCTGGCACATCCAATTGCCACATCCCAGCCACAAGGTCCATTTGTCCACTTGACGTGTCAGATAGCTCAGCCGAGCAACGGTCCACATAATTTGAAAACCCTCCACCTTGCACAAATCCACCAACCACGTGATTTTTCCTTTCCATGTCACACCTACACATTTGCACCTTGACCTATTCATGTTTGGCAATAAAGTCCATGCATCATCAACTAAGGGATCATAAACTTCAGATGATGAAGTACCCCTAGCACTACCTAACATTGATTGGCCTCCTGCAACATAGATCTTCTTGTCCTTAACAACATATGCAAAATTGTAACGTGCTACATTGAGTGGTGCACAGTTCGACTATGGATTAGAATTAATGTCATAACGTAATACTGACGATAGAACATCGATGTCACGATCGAAAAAGTCATCGCTTTCATATTGAGCATTTTGAGTGTTCTCTTTTTGACAAAGTCGACCTCTAATTATATAAATTGAGTTCAAAATTGACACCATAGCGAAGTCCTTGAGCACGTGGTTTTCGGGCAAATCGGGGATTGAAGTAACATAACTCCAACTATTGTTATAAGGATCATAACATGCTATCAAGTTTGTGACAGTGGCATCACTTGACACAATAGTTGAGCAGAATGAGGCAAAGATAGAATACTTTGATGTTTAACTTTCTGGCAAACGTGGGGCTGCATGAGATGGGGAAAGGAAGGGTAGATAACCCATAAGTTTGAAGGAAAAAATTTACTCGCACCAAGTGTTTTAAAACAAGAAGGTGATGAGCTGTAGTAGCTATGTTTTTTTTACTGCAAAGGATGAGATATATGTTCGAGTTCATATATGTAAGAGTTTCAATAATAGAACGGACAACGCAACAAAACGTTTTTGTTAGCATCGTTAAGGATAGTATCCAATGCTTGCGATTGTATATTGTATCAACATAATCACTAGTTTCATTGTTAGAATTTATCGAGAATTTTGACTATTTCTAGTTGTCCTTTTAATAATTGGCACAAGCTTATGGAGGCTATAAAAGTAAGAGAATCTTAAAAGATCAAATATACTAAATCAAGGTTTCTTGCAAATTAATCTAGAAGAAAAAAACTTTGTGGTTTACATTGTTTTGTGCATCAACAATAAGAACCATGAACTAATGGATCCACCCGTGACCTGTTAATTTTGTCTTTCGTGTAAACCTTTTCTTGGGCAAAGTGCACCAAAGACTATTTTTGGCAGTGGTCTTTGATTTGAGGCCACTTTTTTTATTGGTTTTACATGAGAGGCCAATTTTTGGAACTTCAATCTTTTTGGGTTGAACTTCACACAAGTTCAGCTCACAAGGGTTGAAGTTCAACTTCAGTCCACAAGGGTTGAAGTTTACACATATATCCCTAAAAGTTCAGCCCTTACGGATTGAAGTTGAAATTTCATAATTTGGGCATGAAGTTCAACCCACAAGGCTTGAACTTTAGCTCAAAAAGATTGAAGTTCCAAAAAGTGACCTCTCATATAAGACCAATAAAAGAAGTGGCTTCAAACTAAATACCAGTGGCAAAAGTAACTTGTGGGCAAAATTTTTACCCTTTTCTTGGGCCATATATATGGTATGGGCAGGTTGAATTGCAAAAATATGACGCCGGAAGCAATGGTTCTCCATAATGCCCTCAATAACAGTAGTTTAGCCAAACTGCCCTCCATTAGTTTAATGAAACTTATTCCGGATGAAAATACCCCTCACAACTAATAAAAAGACTCACACTATCATCCCCTTCCTTTTCTCCATTCAAACAATCTCTTAACCATAAAAACCTACAATTTTTACAGATTTCTCCATTGAAACGAAGATTCAAGGTTATATTCCTTCAAATTCCTACTCTTTTATATTTATTTGGATAACCTTGTAGAAAATCTATGAAAATAGGTATCTTACACAAACTTCTTGGCAATGGGCACCTTGCAAAGACTTCTTCGCAGTTACGAAAACTTTAAGCGTTGTTGCAATAAGAAACTTGTCTCTGCAAGTCTTGGCTATGCAAAGAGTTTAAACTCTGGTACAATGGCACCTTACACAGAATTCCCTAGCAATTGCCAAGACTTCAAGCTTTATTGTAATGGCCAACTTGCAAAAGAAAGTCTCTGCAAATCTTGGTTATTGCCAAGAGTTTAAGCTCTGGGCAATGGGCACCTTACAAAGACTTCTTGGCAATTGCCAGGACTTCAAGCCCTGTTGTAGTGGCCAATTTGATGAGAAAGTCTCTGCAAGTCTTGGCTTTTGCCAAGAGTTCAAACTCAGGTGTAATGGCCACCTTGCACAGACTTCTTGGCAATTTTCAAGACTTCAAGCCCTGTTGCAGTGGGTAATTTGCAGAGAAAGTCTCTTCATGTTTTGGCTATTGCCAAGAGTTCAAACTCTGGTACGATGGGAACCTTGCACAGACTACTTGGCAATTTCCAAGATTTCAAGCCTTGTTGTATTGGGTAATTTGCGAGAAAGTCTCCGCAAGTCTGGGTTATTGCCAAGAGTTCAAGCTCTGGTGCAATGGGCGCCTTAACTAGGAAATCAAAGTGGAATCCAACACAAGAAAAATAAAAATAAGATTTAATAAAAGTTACGAACATCATCATTAAGGGTCAACTTATCACTGGATAAATCAAGAAACCAACTTCTTTTATCAATGTTAACACCACCCTAGTGATGTTACCAAATTCTCTGCAACTTTTGGCAATAGCCAACACTTTAAGATCGGGTGGAAGGAGGCAACTTGTAGGGGAAGTCTCTGAAAGTATTGGAAATTGCCAATACTTTACGATCTGGTGCAATAGGCAACATGCATACAAAGTCTCTGTAAGTATTGGCAATAGCCAAGACTTTAAGCTCTATGCAATAGGCAACTTGCAGAGAAAGTCTCTTCAAGTCTTGACAATCTCTGTACAATAGAGGCTACTTGCAGAGAAAGTCTCTGCTTTAATGGAAATAGCCAAGACTTTAAGCACTATGCAATGAGCAACAACAATATCTAATTGTTATTGCCAATAAGAACCTTAAAATCATCTTAATCAAGAATAAATAGTAAAAAAATTCACAAGAACGTCAAATTTAATTCAACGAACATCAATAAAAATGGAAAAAACTTACAGATTAGTGTATAGAAAATAATTACCAAAAAAATATAGAAAAAAATAAATACAAATAAAGGATTAGGCAAAATAAAAATTACATTATAACACAAATTAAAAAAATAAAAAAAATAAAAAACTTTTGCGGATTTCTTAAATCTCTCTTGGACAAAAAGAAGAAAGAAGGAAATGAAGGAGGAAGGAGAGAAGGAAATAAAGGAGGAAAGAGAGAAAGAGACTGTTCCATATGAATAGGGTCTAGGCAGGGACAAAATAGTCATTTTGCATGTTTAGTTTAAACAACAACTGCTAGCTAATCAGGTTCTTTTTATTTCCAATTAACTACGAGGGAAAAGAATAAATATGTTTTCTATGAATTGATAAAGTATATATAAAAGCAAAAACAATTAACAACAACCCCCTTCACAAGGGGTATTAATTTATATATAAAAAACATTGAGCTCCTTTAATTTTTTGTGAGCATTTTTTCATATTTTGATACCCGTTATTATAAAACTTGATGCTACCACTTACCACAACCCAAACTTAGAGAGTCGTGGTCGACACTTAGCAAACACTTTACCCGCAAAAAAAAAAAAGCTGAAGATATATTTATCAATGTATTAAAAGGAATGAGTGTGAGATGAAGAGTTTTACCTGATACAGAGCAAAGTGTAAGCCCCACTAATCATTAATATTTAATATTTTATAATTAATATTATTTAAAATAGATATTTTTGAAAGAGAAATCATATAAAAATTACTAAAGTACGTTGAAATTCTAGTAATTTCAATGATTACGTAAGTCTAAAATAAAAAATTACGTTAGAATAAGAATAAATAAAAGATTTTGACTATTTAACAGATTTTTTGGAATTTAATTAGTAAGTTGTAATTTAAGTGTAAGCATTAAATAGAGAATTTATCGATAAATTTTCTTTTACAATTGAATTTTTATTTGAACTAATGCCACAAGACTCTCGGCTAAGCGTACACCCTAATTATGGGGCTTACGTTTTTCAGTACTTATGCCACCCCGCCAGATCACTCCAATACATTTTGCTATGCCCCGTCCCGGAGTTTGGGACTCGCCCTAAAAGTGCCTTTATAAAAAAATGATATTTACTAGTCTAAGTTACATCATATAATTAAACGATCTCGCCCCGTACAGTCATATATCATGCAAAAAAAAGATTTTGAACGCGTATGTATAGTTTATACCTCCCGTGGCCGTCAATCTAAACTGGACAAGGGTATTGGTATCCAAATTTTCTTGGGTTATTTATAAAAATATGATACTTCGGGTGCCCCGTTATTGACCCCCATAAGAAAAGTTTTCAAAAAGTAGCCCCCATAAGAAAGTTTATGGCAGTCCCCAAATTTTTTTATTTGCAAAGACCTAGCGATTGCCAAGAGCTTACCTCTGATGGTCGCCAGCAATTTTTCCTGACAAGTGCTATTTTTATAATACTTCTCTTGCAGTGTTAACACTGTAATAGCAGTGCCAAATCTGTCTAGATTGTGCAAAAACTTACGTTTTATTTATGGAATTTTTACATAGAGAGACACCCAACCCATGAAAATTACTAAAATGGACCCATATTTCCCAACTTTACCTGACCTGTCACCCTTCTCCCTCATGTTAATTTTTCCATTCCCCTTTTTAAAGAAATAAAAAACCCTAGCCCCTATTTTCCCTCTCTTCTCCTTCCCTCCTTCCACTACCGTCGCCGCCTTCCCACCCCTTCCACCGTTGACTCACCTTTATCTCCTCTCCTCTAAGCCACCGCCGCCCGCCGCCGTCACTGTTACACTGCCGCCGCCGTCGTTTTTTCTCCTTCTTCTCATTTTTTAAATTTTATTTTTGAAAAACAATTTCGATTTTCTGATGTAAATTTTGGTCAAAGCTCCATTGAGGCTTTGTTTATCATCTACTAGTTTTTTGTTAAACCTTTTTTTCAAATGTTTAGATCTAGTATTTTTCTTGTAGAATATCGTATAATCTTTTATATTTATTAAAATTTTGTGTAAAAGCAATCCAAAATACTGTATAAAGTTTTTACGAGTTTATACAATTTTATACATTTTTATACAAGTTTATACACTTCTATAAGCGTGTATAAAAATGTATAAATTTGTATATATGTATATATACAATAAATAAATATAGTTTATACACTTCTGTAAACATGTATAAAGTTGTATAAATTTGTAGCTCGCGTATGAACAATGAATAAAGCTGTATAAATTTCAGATTTGTGCACAATTATGGATGTTTGTATAAAGTTTAAATTTTTTATGTATATTTTTATATTGTTTTCTTGCATACACATCTTTCTATGTATATACATGTATAATTTATTATTTTTTGATAGATTTGTGTATACAAAATTATTAAAAAAATAATGATTTAAACAAAATCAGCAATTATAAAGCTCCGCTGACATAAAATAAGCAATCCCGACGAGAGGGGGAGAGTGGCACCTAGGATTTTTTTTTTTTTTTTTGAGGGGGAGTTCACAGGGCGGATGCTATGCCATGTATTTTTAAAATAAGGAGGGTACTATGCCATGTAAGAAAAAAAAATGACCTTTCATCTGTAAATTTTTTTATTTGAGGTGCTATTTCTGAAAAAAAATAATAAAAAAAACCCTTTATTTACTCAAGACAGAGTGGCTAGAAATCTGAAAGCAACAATCAAGACAATTCGGGTTATTTACATAACTATGACACCGGGGCAAATGATTTTCCATTTTGACCTCATGTAACAATAGTTTAGCAAAAATGACATCCATTTGGTTTAGTGAATAAATTCCGAAATGAAAATACCGCTATCAATCTTATAATGATGCCCGTACCCGTGACATCCCTTTCTCCATAAATACTGTCTAAGATGCAGCAGTTGCCTTTGACCTCTGTTTCTTAAGCAATACTTGCCATTAAATCTCTTCCCACATTATCCTAGATAACTTGAAGTGTTGTTTGGGCAGCACTTCCCCCTTCCATCTCTTGCCACATTTTCTTAGATAATTTAATAAACTCTTCCTAAGTGGCAACACTTTCCCTTGATCTCTTCCTAAGAAGCAACATTTGCCTATTGATAATTTGAAGTGTTGCCTACGGACGAATAAGAGGTTATTTTTTTAAAAATTACCTTAAACATGCATAAACCCTCAGAACCAGTAAATTTTGAGAACGCTGGATGAAATGGATAAAAACTAAATAGCATAAGTAAATTGGCTACCTAATTAAATTTCTACAAAAGCTCAAGCTCACTAAGCTAACAGGACAAAATGTAAATAGTCACCTAAAGAAGACCTTTGTGCAAATGCCCCGCTCCAACATGACATGTGGACCCATTTGAGTGATTTTTTTGGGAGATTTACAAATATACACATACATCATATTTTATTTACATGGTTATACCCATTACATTAATACTCATAACTTATTTATATGATGTACCCATTAGCTAATTACTTCCTCCGTCTCAATTAAGTATCTGAGTTTTACTGGGCACAAAGTTTAAGAAAATAAGGAAGACTTTTAAATCATGTGGTTTAAAATTAAAAGGTATGTGTAATGTAGGGAGGTACCTTTAAATCTTGTACTCCAAAATAAATGTTGGAATTAAAGAGTTACCAAATATGGAAAGATGCACTCATTTTAGGACAAACTAAAAAGGAAAGGTAGACACTTAAATTGGGACAGAGGGAATACCTTCCTATTTTGAGGCATAAAACAAGGAACTATCTCTCTCGTCATATCATTTATTATTTTTTCTCTCATTTTCTTTTATCATTATTTTATTATTGTTTTCTCCTTCTCTGTTTTCATTCTTTTTTTTTCTTTTTCTTACTTTTTTCTTTCTCCTATTCTAGCACTATTCATGTCTACCTAATTTTTTATTTTTTTTATTTATTTTCTTTCTCCGTAATCTTATTATACTAAACTATTTTTTTAATTTTTTTCTTTCTCCAAAAAGGTATACTTTGTTCAAAAACACAAAGACTGAAATATTTATTTGCTCGATAGCATTTCACACTTTGATCCAAACACAAAAAGATATACCAAAAGAGTATATAATATACCAAAAGGTATACTTCTTTAAAAATAATAAAAATTAAAATATCTATGTGTTCTGATACATCTCGCACTTCAATCCGAACATAACAAGGTATACTAAAAGAGTGCAATATACCAAAAAGATGTATTTTGGCCAAAACAACAAAAATAGAAATATTTATTAGCTCGATAGTATCGCACACTTTGATCCAAACACAAAAGGGTATACCAAAAAGAGTATACAATATACCAAAGAGGTGTACTTCATCAAAAATAATAAAAATTGAAATATCTATGTGTTCGGTAACATCTTCCACTTCGATCCGAACATAACAAGCTATATCAAAAAAGTATACAGTATACCCAAAAAGTATACTTTGTTCAAGAAAATAAAAATTAAAGTATTTATTTACTCAATAGCATCGCACACTTTGATCCAAACACAAAAAGGTATACGAAAAGAGTATATAATATACCAAAAAGATATACTTCATCAAAAATAATAAAAATTAAAATATTTATGTGTTTGGTAACATCTCGCCGCACTTCGATCCGAATAGAACAAGGTATACCAAAAGAGTATATAGTATACCAAAAAGGTATACTTTATTCAAAACAACAAAAAGTAAAATATTTATTTGCTCGATAGCCAGACTTTGATCCAATCATAAAAGAGTATACGAAAAGAGTATAGAATATACCAAAAAGGTATACTTATTTAAAAATAATAAAAATTAAAATATCGATGTGTTCTGAAACATCTTGCACTTCGATTCGAACATAACAAGGTATACCAAAAGAGTATACAGTATACCAATAAGGTATACTTTGTTCAAAACAACGAAAATGGAAATATTTATTTCTTCGATAGCATCACACTTTGATCCAAACACAAAAGGGTATACGCGTATACAATATACCAAAAAGGTACACTTCATCAAAAATAATAATAATTAAAATATCTATATGTTTTGTAACATCTCGCACTTGTGATCCGAAGATAACAAGGTATACTAAAAGAATATACAATATACCAAAAATGTATACTTTGTTCAAAACAACAAAAATTGAAAAATTTATTTGCTCGATAGCACCGCACACTTTGATTCAAACACAAAAGGGTATACTAAATTAGTATACGGTATACAAAAACTGTGTACTTATTTAAAACAATAAAATCCAAAACCTTTATTTGTTTGATTACAGCTCGCACTTCGATCCGAACATAAAAAGGTATACCAAAAGAGTATACAGTATACCAAAAAGGTATACTTTGTTTAAGTCCATATGTTCAATAGGAACTCACATATCAATCCAAATACAAAAAGATAATCCTAAAGAGTATATTGTATTTATAAAAAAGTATACTGTGTTTAAAACAACAAAAACTAAAATACTCATTTGCTCGATAACATCCACACTTGAATCCAAACATAAAAAGGTATATTAATGCAGGGCAGAAGGATATGATGTGGGGCTAGGATTTTCCGTTTCTAGTTGTTTGTAAAATCTTGTATATAAAAAATAATGGTATGTGTTTTAACATGAATAATATTGCTATTATTTTGTAATTAAGGGTTCAAAATTGCATATAAGTGTGATTAAATCTTGCTTAATATGTACAAATAGTTTATAATTGCATCTTTAAGAGACCTTGATTATTATTAGCATATATATTTTATATGTTTGGATCTCATTATGTTATAGAATTTAGCCATAATTGAACTGACTAATATAAAAGTAGTCAAATATAAAAATTAAATTAGCCACGGGTCTTATGTGATAAATGTTAATTGAGTCTTGAAATCCACAGGTCGTTAATCTCGGTTCTAGTAGCTACGGTTTGACGTGGCTAAAGCAGTCGTTAGCTACGGTTAAACCGAGGCTAAATGGGGTCGTTAACCATGGTCACGTTAGCTACGGTTTGACCGTGGCTAAAAAGCCAAGCTTTTTGTAGTACGGGTAGACATGTAAATATTTACGCCAAAATGGGGGTAGACATGTAAATATTTACGCCAAAATGGGCATGGAGTGAAATGAAGTTTAAAATGGGTAAAAATATGTAATATTTTATAAAATATGGGCAGTAGTGTAAAAATCCCATCTTTTTCCCCAAAAAGTTTCATCCGATGTCCCCAAAATTGACTGCTTTTGAGATTTTATCCCCGATTAACATAGTTTTTGTAAAAATGGCATTTCCGTAAACAACTTTTCAAGTTATGAATTGACACGTCCTGCTTTTTAGGAAGAGGTCAAGTCATAAGTGCTTCCACTTATATTAAGATACTTTCTTTCATACTAAACACACCTAGTTAAGATATAAGCTAGAAAAATTCCCATATTCTTATGTGTTCGCTACCCAAAAGTCATAATATTTTGTTTTGTTACACGAACTCATCCAACTTTTGTGTTCATCATCAAAAAGTCAACATACTTTATTTTGTTACATAAAAGCCACTTAACTTTTCTCCAAAATTTACAAAAGTAAATCTCGTTGGATTTTATATAGAACCTAAATAGTATCTTGACATTTAAGTTGAGTACATGATTTTTATTGAATATGGTCAATGTATTAACTTATATCTTTTCCGAATGGGTTATATAAAAAGGACTCACCCTATTATTTCCAAAAAAAAAATCAATTGTGCTGATCTTTTATTCATTAACTAAAGCAATTTAGTGCTCAATTTTCTTTGAGAAAAAAACATATCTAGACAAAAACAAACCTACCCCTACATTGAAATAGACACTAGATCTGTTAAAAAAAATCTAGCCAAAAATAACGTCTAAAAAATATGTCTAGGGAGATATTGTTCCTTAAACTTAGCGTGTATAATGCTTAATGGGTAACTGATTATGCGTATAGCTAGGTATCTTAATGTTAATAGTAATCCTATTTTTTCCTATTATATATTCCATCATCCTATATAAGTAGGGAAAGATAGCAGTCGTATCCCCTCATCCCATATAAGTAGGAAAAGACATAAGTCGATTGTTTTCAATCTACATAAGTATATCACAGGAATATATTTGATAACAAAAAAGCATTATTGCGGTTACAACATTCTTTCTCCAAAAAAACGTTTGAAGGTAAATTTTCAACAGATTAGCTTGCATATTGTTGAAATATCATTCTATATTTCTAATTATTCTTCTATAACAGGTATGTCTCCGATTAAGGTGTTGCTTCAATATGGTGGCGAATGGGTTGATGATTTCAAATTCGTCAACTATAAGGCTGATGGTATTTTTTTCCCGGAAGACTATTGTTACGTTGATTTTTTGGGTGTAATAGTGAAGTAACTAGGTGTTGACACATCTAAGTATACGTTAGATATCAAGTATCAAATTGAAGAAGTGTACCAACCAATATCAGTGAAGAATGACATGGGTGTTGAACTCTATGTAGAGCAAAAAAAGTCCACCAAGATGAGTGAATATCCACTTTGCATCACAACAAAAGAGAAAGTTGTTGATATTGGTTCAAGCACAAATACACATGTTATCACTGCAACCGAGTTGATTCAGTGTGATTCACAACATGATATTAACATACCTGAAGTGGTAGACATGATACTGTCAGGTACCAATGAATAAATTGAAGGTGTATCATTAGACGAGGTGGGGGTTATTGACAATCCAGAGCATGACGACATTGAGGAAAATCAAGTATAAAAAGACAAGGAAACACATCGTGTGATGAAAAATTATGCACTAAGGGAAAAATTTGATATGAGGGTAGATCGTTCTTCTTCAAAAAGGTGCGTAATTAATATAGTTTTGTTAAAATATATAAAATCATCGCGTGTACATATTGCATCATCTGATTATGGCGTGATTTCATTGCGTATTAAGTGAATATTTCTCACATATCTGTAACTCTTGTATATTAAACATTGAAGCAGGTACTCAGTAGTATGTGTGAATAGTGGATCCAGTTGGATGCTTCGGTCTTCAAGCTTGAATGGTTCAAGGGTCTTCATGGTCAGAAAATTTATCAATTTACACACTTGCCCATTGGAAGAAAGGCTGATTTCTCATCGTCGTGCGAGTTCTAATGTAATTGGAAACCTAATGAAAGATAAGTTTTCTGATCTAAAAAGAATATACACTCCAAATGACATCATCAAGGACTTGAAAAAAATGTACGGTGTTACAGTCAACTACATGACAGCGTGGCGATCGAAAGAAAATGCAATGCAATTATTGAGAGGAGACCCAATCGAAGCATATGGAAAGATTCTAGTTACCTTCATGTGTTGAACATGGCAAACCCAAGCTCGGTGACAAGGCTTCAAAAAGAAGAATATGGTTCTTTCGTTTATGTGTTCATTGCATTGTATGGCTTCATATCAAGTTGGCAACACTGCAGGCCAGTAGTGGTACTGGATCGAAGTTTCTTGAGTGGCCCGCATGGAGGAACAATGATAACAGCTTGCACGCTGGATGCCTCTGGTAAGTTGGAACATATGATATTCATGACATAATTTCTGTATATTAAACCAATATATTTCAATTAAAAAATTTTTGTACTGTATATTACATGCATACTGGATTTGTATAAAAGCATGCAGATTAATTGGAGCTGATCTATACTGGATTTACACTATATATATATATATATATATATATATATATATATATATATATATATATATATATATATACATACACACTAGTAAAATATGCATACTAGTACCATTATAATTGAATGTAAAATATTCTAGGAAATGATGTGAATGATATTTTTTTGGAGAGCATATTAACAAATTTAACCATACGCTAACTATTTGGTATTGTAGGTCATATCTCACTACTAGATTATGCGGTAGTTGATTCGGAGAAAGATGCTTCATACGAGTGGTTCTTCCGATGTTTTAGAGAAGCTTATGGAATACGGGATGGTATGTGTGTTATTTCGAATAGGCACGAAAGCATTGTACGGGCAGCAAGAAAAGTATATCCAGACATTCCGCATTGTGCGTGCGTCATTCATTTGTGGACAAACATTAAGCTAAAATTCAAGAAAAGTCAGAAGAAGTTGAAAGATGTTTATTTCAGTGCTGCAATGGCGTACACAATTGAAGACTTTGATACTACAATGAAAGAAATTGTATGTATTGATAGTAGAGTGAAGGATTACTTATTTAAAATTGGTTATCACAGGTAGTCAATAGCTCACGCGATGACAAAGCGTACATTTTTTATGACATCAAACATTGCCGAGTCAGTGAATGCAGCGAATAAGTAAGCTAGGAGACTCCCAATTTTGGCGTTGCTTGAGTATATGACAGATATGTTCCAAATGTGGACTGCAATAAATAGAAAATTTGGTATGGAGACATTCACACCGTTGGATGAGAAATTTGAAGAACTCCAGAATGAAAACATTGTTGCTTCCCAAAAATAGACAGTAAAATTTAATATATAGTCAGTGTATTTTATGTAAATACTGTTTACATATTGCCTGCATATTCTGGATGTTGTTGCCTATTGATTACCTTCTTTTATTGCAAATGCTCCACAAATACACTCCTCTAAATAAAAATATATGCAGGTTATTCCATCAACAGGTTTGTTGTACGTTGTTAGCAATGGTGCAGTGAAGCACATAGTTGATCTTTAGGAGAAATCGTGCACGTGTGGAAGGTTTCAGCTAGATGAATTAGCTTGTCAACATACCATCGCAGCATTGGATTATATGCACATAAACCAGCTGAATACTGTGTTGAATACTATAAAAAGGATTCAGCAGTGAAGATCTATGACATACCTATATATCCTATTCAAGGTGAGAGTGCCTGGAAGGTGCCAGAGGAGATATCAAAAGAAATAGTGTTGCAACCACATGGCAGGAAACAGGCAGGCAGATTAAAAACATCGAGAATACAGTCTTCTTGGGAGAGACCACTAAAGAAGGCTCGAATAACATGTGCACGTTGTGGACACCAAGGGCAAAACCGCAAGACCTGTAGAAATGCGCCAATGAGATTTTAAGTCAATATTTGTTTAGTGAATAAAATGTTCCATGAATTTATGTTCTTTTATTTTTACATTTTGTTGTTTATTTAACAGAACCTCTGTTTTTAGAATGTTATTATGCTCTTCTTAAATAAATGGTTACAAGTTAGTTTGGTTAGATTATGTGCTGATATGTCTTTGTCTAAGTATATATTCTAGTATATATCACCCTGTCTAAGTTATTATAGACATTGTGTTGAAGGTAAAACCATCACTCAACTTGGGAGAAAACAAAGTGACAATAAAAGTTATAAAGATTTCAGTTTCAGAGAGGCATATTTTGTTGCTTGATAAGGTGTGATGACTGTTAATATCAGCAGACAATAAAAAAAAGAGAAAAAATATGTGAGTTTACATATTACTTGCACATTATTTGAAAATTATATTTTGAAAAAGTATTCTATAATATGATATGCATCTATAGCACCTAAATATTTGCTTGGGTATGTTATCTGATATGCAACAGATGTTTAAATATCTTTTCTAAATTAATATACTTTAAATATGGAACTGGTATGCAACCGATAAATCTTACAGTTTTACATATTAAATATACATGAGACATCACCCCTTTTCACTATAGTTATACAGATTTAATAGTGTATATGAACCAATTAACATAATTCTCCTACTTGCATATATATCCTGGAAGTAATTGTGCATACTTGATCAACATATTACTTGCGTGAATAATGCATCTGTAATGGACAACAATAAAACTTAAAAAGAGAGTACACAGTTTGGCAATTGAAGACACAATATGTCCAACTTTAATAACAGCAACGTTGTAATACCAAAATGAAAAGCGTACTATAAATAAATAGTAATTTGTCATGGCTGACAATAAAACATAAAAAACAACTATCAGTTAAATGTATACTGATAACAACAACCATCACCAAAAACATAGTTCTAGAGTTTAACAAAACAAGTAGACACATCAGCAGCTTCTCAATTGTCCTCATCACTAACTACCCCAGCCAACTGTTTTGACATCTTATAATGCCACAGATACATAGCATAATTACCTCGCACACCAGAAAGATCATCATCAATAGAAGGCATGCACTGGTACTGGATGTAATACTCTGCAAATGCAGCCACATACACCCCATAATCACTGGAACAAAAAGAAAGGTAGAATTAAAAACTATAGATGACATGTGTTAAATCAGTGACAGTACAAGATTATGGAAATGCAACTTACCATTTCATTAAAGATGGCACCTTTATACTAAAGTTCAACGTAAAAGGTTCAGCCATAGCTTTATCCTCATATGGAGATCCCTTGTAGAACAACTCAAGTCTTCTTAAAAAAAATATGTGTTAGTAAGAAAGAGTGGTAGCATAGTTGCATATGGCTCCATCGGCTGAATTATTTCTTCATTGTATGCGGCTAAATCTGGCCTGGAGTCATACACATAAATAATGCGGGCCTTAAAGGACAATCTAGCCAATATCCAATGCCAATCGTTAACAACCATCACATGGAACAATACATCATCAACAAGTGCCCACAGTGTATTGCATCTCAAAGTACGACCATATATATAATCATTGATCAATGTTGCCGAATCAACAACCCTCATCTGTTTGCCAGTCCTTATGAATTCATTATACACATCTCTGATTGTGGCATCAAACAAACAATCTGTGGTGCTGACTCTAACAGCAATGTCACGATCGTACTTTGCCTTCTTACGGAGATAGTTAAACAGGACATCCATATGCTATGGACAAAAATGCGCATTGTTAGTAGAGTAATTCACCTGAAATGGCTCATATACACTATAATCTGCATAACTATAGTGAAAACGGGTGATGTCTCTTGCATATTTAATCTGTATTTTAGTAAGATTTATCAGTTGCATACCAGTTCCATATTTAAAGTATATTAATTTAGAAAAGATATTTAAATATCTGTTGCATATCAGATAGATACCAAGCAACTATTTAGGTGATATGAATAGTATAAGTATGAATATAGTGTGTATATCAGGTAAATACCAAGCAAATATTTGAGGGATATAATACAAATGTGAAGAGTAATAGAAGCGATATACCGTGGTGCGTATAGTTTTCGAACCATAGTTGAGTATATAGAACCACTCCTTCTTGTCAATCACATGTACACCAAAATTAAATCTTGGATAAAGATTGTTAACACCGGCTGGATACAGATTACATACCCTGGAAACCAAAACCAGACAGCGTATTGAAAAAACAAAAAAAAAAAAAAATTCAGCTTTACCAGGCGTCAAGCTATATGATATACACTTACTTGCTTTTGGCAATGTATTTATAATCAATCCAGGGACACCACTCATTTATAGTTTCGGTATCATGCTCGATTCGTATCTCCTCTAATAGAGGATGAATCAGCCGGAAGGTCTTATCTCTTGGCAAGTTGCGAGAATGTTGTGTCATAGTCAGAATCATTCACAGTAGGTGAGCTTGTTACCCCAGAACCAAAATCATTGACAAAAGGTGATCTGTTTAATTTTGCCGGCTTTCTTATACGGACAGGAACCTGAGGGGTCACATCTAGAACATTGGGAGGTAACTCCACGCCATGCATTGTACCACTAGGTCCAATAAGATCAGCGTGATCATTATTTTGAGCCTTTATATTTGGTTGGACTTGATCCACCATTGGTACACGACTTGTAACCTCTTCTCGAGCCTTAGCAGTCAGTTCATGCCATTGGGATCCATTCAATTGAGTTAGCACCCCCTCCTTACCCAAAGCCACATCAGAACTGGAACATCAGATTTATCCTCAGAAGATTCACCTACTGTAATACTTGCACTTGCATCTGCCTTTTTTGTGTCTTTGGCTCCTGCAAAAGAGCAAGATAAGCACAGTGAATAAGGTGCACAGTTGCTACAGGCTACTAAATAAGGTTGATTTCTTATGCATATTTCAAGTATATTATGGATATACTTGTGAATACCTTTACTTTTTTCAGAAGGCGCACCATCTGTTTTAGCGGCCTGATCCTCATTCTCTTGTTGGCTATCAGTGGTGTGAACTAAAAAACAAAGCTGAAGTTCCAAAAACAGATCTGCAATTAGTATTACTGTAATTTAAAATTAGTGTTAAGTAGAACATGAAAGGTACAATCATTACCTCCCTGCTCATTAATTTTTCCTTGACCATGTCAATGCAATTTTGGGACGACAACGCCTTTATCAACTGAAATACCAGTACTGATATCATTGGCTTCAAAAGGCATTGACTTGTCCCCAGTAGTATCACCTCCCCTAACACTGGCATCTAATGGAGCACAATTCTGAGGAAGCACATTCGGATTAGTGAACTCAATATCACCCAATCGAAAGGCATCGCGTATATTGTATCCATCATCAATAAGCATATCGGCATTTTCTGTTTCTTTGCCTCCTGTGTATCAGTAAGATGATCACAAATAATAAGGTGTACAATTGATTGAGACTACTAAATATGATAACAGTTGGTTGGCATATGGAATATATATGGTGTATATATATATTTGATGAATACCATTAGATTTCTCCGAAGGCGACCCAACTGTTTTAGACGACATGTCCTGATTTGGTGGAGAGCCATCATGGCTGTGACCTGAACAACAAATTTGAAGTACCAATATAAAGTTAGCAAATAGTAGCATCATTAGCTCTGGTATGACAAAACCTTTATGAACAGATGTACCAACACTGTTATCTGTAGAATCGACTGACACTGTCTTTGCAGCAGCCACATTGGGATTTATGAAGTCAATGTCATCAAATCTCAGTTCATCGCGGATATCATTCTCGTATTCCATAAACATATCTTGATTGACATTTTGTTTGAACACTGTAATAAAGTAAAAACACCACTTTATTTGAATAAAGCTTGACCAAGATATAGATTTATATTTTAATAAGATGCATCAAATAGTATATTTGACAGATATTTTAAGGATACCATGTGCAGATTCTGTTGGCAATCCATCTGGCTTGGCTCCCTGGTCAACATTTATTCCTTGTCCATCTTCGGCATGTCCTAACCACCAAATAAAGGATTGCAAAAACAGGTAAACACATCGAAAAAATGGAGCGTTTTATATAAATGTAAGCATACCATTGAATTGAGCGGAAAAAGCTTCCTTCCTCCATATCATCGTGAACATTTTGATTATCGAACACGGTCCACATCAGGAACCTTGAAAAGTAAAAAAATAAAAAAATAAAAAAGAACAGGAACAGGAAAAGAAATAAAAATTAAATACAAAAAAGAAAGAAAACATAGAGCATTAAACCCAATGGGTTCATCAGTATCATCAGGATCAATATTAAGCTTCTTGAAAATTTTTTCAAAGCATGCAACCATATACAATTTCATCCCGGATATGTCAGCTTGCATAACTTTTTGTTGATCAAACAAACACTGCATATCTCTTGATGGAATATGTTTCCCATGAGAAGAAGATGCATCTTGTTCAAATTCTACATCCGGTGTATCTTGATGGTCATCAACGGGCTGATCTGGGGAATGTTCAACTCCGATTTCAGGATCATGGACCGCTGCTGTTGACTATGGCAGTTTTAGTGTCGATAGTTCTGCTTCAGACGGTACAATCTTTGTAAAGATCACCTTCAAATATCATATACACATTCAACCACCAAAAAATTGTTAAAGAAAAATTAAAAGTAAATGAGTATTGAATATATATGCACAATTTTAATAAATTACAAGTTTACCTGGTGGTGCTTTAAACTGAAGAAGCCTTTCTGCAATTCTTCAAAACCATGTGTCCTCTTAACATTCCAATTAAGGATTCGTGAGGATGTGTTTGCGACCCTATATGCAATCTTGTCGTTCACAGTTGGACAGATTTCATAGAACCATGTCTGCAGGGCATACGACAAGCTTCCAAAATGATAACACTGGTTATAGGGTCGCAGCTTGTCATGCATTGATGTTATAGTGGCAAGAAATACCTTTTTACCACACGGAAATGTCTGCCACACACCACACTCAACAAGATTGAATTCCTTCTCAACAATCGTGGTATCATGATTGGCTGAAATCTTTGTGGAAAACAAGAATGTATGAATGAAAAATAAAACTGCTAGTTTAATTGCATCTTCATCACTTTGCCACTTCTTGCTTACGAAACACTCAACTAATGCACTCTTTGTAACCTTTCTTGCACCACCAACTGAAGCAGTCGGTTAGGCTCGTTGGAATGGTACTCCTTTACATGATCACCAATGCAGCTTAGACCAGTTACCAACCCAAACTCCATAAGACCAAACCTCAGTTTATTGCCATTAAAATTGAACCATAATGCATCAGGATCATCCGTTGGCGGGCAGATCTCTCGCATCAACAGCACATTTAACAATTTGTTGCAGGTTACAAATTGTGGCATATCAAGAAAATATCCAAAATATGATTTCCTAAATACTTCAACCAATCTGTCATCAAGAAGGTTCTTAATAGTTGGGACAGTTTCAACAGATGTATGTGTGAAAATTTTATGGCTTCGGTGTTGGTCTGGACGAAAGTATAATTCCAAAGGCTAATATACAATATAAATGGAAAATTGGTTAATATCACATTTTTTGAATGAGTTCACCAATAGCAAACTATTTTACAGGTCTCATGTAAAGAAAGCAACTATAGAATATATGCATAAAGAGTGCATATTTTATTTACTTTCTAGCATATTCAAAGAATATTGACTGCATATTTAAAAAAATAAACTACTTTATGTAAATTAGATCCCTATTATGCAGGTGCAGTACTGATTATGAGGTTGATATTCAAAAAAATATGCTACACAAGACTAATATAGCATATTCAACAAAGGATATTAACATCAAATATGTATTACATCAAATATATGCATAAAAGAGTGCATATTTTGATCAATTTCTAATATATTCAATGCATATTGACTGCATATTTAAAAAAAATATGACCAATTTATGTAAATTAAATTCCTATTATGCAGGTGCAGTACTGATTATGAGGTTGACATACTAAAAATATGCCATACGGCACCAATAAAGCATATTCAACAATGAAACCACATCAAATATATACTACATCACTAATATGCATGTGATATAGCAGCTGTATGTATCAAATATTAAACAGGTAATAAAACAAGTGATATATATGAATTAAACACGTGCGGAGTATAATAATAAGGTACCTCCACATCAAGAAAAGGAAAATCATCTTTAACAGAATTAACTGCTTTCTTCTTCTTTTTGACATCAAATAACTTCCTCTTAAGGGTACAGGAAGAGAGACCACAAGACAACTTCTTTTTTTTCTTAACTGGAGAGTGGCTGTCAGAATCATCAGATGAAGTGTCAATTCTTACAGATTTACCCTTATCAACAGAAATATTCTTCTTCTTTTGCTTAACAAAGACATTTTTGCGAGGCCTCTTATTTTTTTTTTTTTTTGTTGAGATAGCTTTTGATCTAGTGTTCTGACTTGGTGAATTCTCTTGAGCATCAACACAATTTTTAGTGAAACGCTTCCTAGGAGATTTTCTCAAATTGGTCTTGCCAGAACCCACATCAAAATCCTCAAAATCATCATTACCGGTGCCATGCATGACCTTTGAGACATTCTTACCCCCTTGTTTAACCATTAGATACACTGAAACTGCATACAAAAAATAATGATTCAAATCGCATAACAGAAAAAATTGAGTTTCACTGCAGAACAGGAAAAATGAGACGAAAACTTACCGAAATTTTGAAGAGAACGATCGGAGAAGAAGAAACGTTGAGGCAAATAGAGAGTTTTTAACTTCCCAATAAAGAGAGAAAGTGTATTTACTGAATTATCATTGTAATATTCACCGTGTATGCCAAAATTTTACACCTAGTAAACGTTTTTGACTTTTAGATTGCCGTGCATCTGTTTTGGTTATCTTTAAATTAGGAGATAATTAAGTTAATTTATATAGTTTTGAAATATTTAATAAATATCTTTAATTAATAAGATAAGTTTACATTTAAAAATAACTGACGTGATCTTTCAGATTCCCCAAAAATAGGCATTTAAGGGGGAAAGTGATCGGCAAAATAAAAAATCTATAATAAGTAAAGGACATAGTGTTAAATATCTATAAATCATAATAAAGGTAAAATAGGTCTATTTTTTGTTATGGACTCCTCTGAATGTCTATACAACATAAATTTCTCATTTTCTTTTTTCAATGGCTTCCTTATTTACACGTTTAAGAAAAATTTATGAAAGTAATTACATAACTTATATGTAGGCGCTCATGGTACAATTTATCACACATAAATGCAGATTACACAAAATGAAGAAAGGGGAATCCTTCAGGAGCAAGCTCGAGGAAGGGGGAAATGGTGATCTAGGGTTCCACCGAGAGAATAACCAAGAGAAACTAAACTGTAACTGTTTATTATTGATGAATGAATACAATGTATGAAGGATTACATCAGATTTATAGCTGATTACTTTTCCCGCCAATTTCCTCCTCTAACTACTTAACTAACTTCCGGAACTTTCTATTAACTAACTTCAACAACTACCTTTCTAATTTCCAGCTCATTAATGACTATTACAATTAAACTGTATCAATACCCTCCCCTTAAAACGACCCTTGACCTCAAGGGTCAAAGTCAAGGAACCTAGTCTTCAATGTGTTGTGAATCTCCCAGTTAGCATCAGTGGAGTCCAGACCAGCCCACTTAACTAGGACTTGAGCGACTACTTTATTACCCTTCTTGATCATTCTCCTTTCAAGTATAGCCTCAGGTTTAGGACAAAATGGGGATGAGAGGTCAAGAATTGGGGGGTGATTGAAAGTAGTGGGTATAGAATGACAGGGTTTGAGTTGACTAATATGGAAGGCAGGGTGGATAGTGACATGGTCAGGGAGTAAGAGTTTATAAGCAACACTGCCTACTCTTGCCTGAATTTGATAGGGGCTATAGAATTTAGCTGAAAGTTTGTTAAAGTGAGGGTTCTGAGATAGAGTAAGTTGTCTGTATGGTTGCAGCTTCAAGAAAACCCAATCTCCCACCTTGAATCGTCTGTCTGTCCTCCTTTCATCAGCTAACACCTTCATCCTTTGCTGAGCTCTCTCTAAATGGTATTTGATAAGCTGTATTTTCTCTTCCCTACTAATAAGAGCAGTGTCCACAGTGTCTAAGCCTGATTCTCCAGGAATATAAGGGAGGTGGAGAGGAGGGGGCTGGCCATAAAGGGCCTCATAGGGTGTGGTCTGTATAGAGGAGTGGAAGGTGGTGTTGTACCACCATTCAGCTAGGGAAATATGGTTAAGCCATTGAGTAGGTCTATCAACACAAAGGCACCTCAAAAATGTTTCTAAACACCTGTTAACCACTTCTGTTTGGCCATCAGATTGAGGGTGATAAGTTGTAGAAGTATGCAACTGAACCCCTTGAATTTTGAACAATTCTTTCCAGAATTGGCTAATAAAAATAGAGTCTCTATCACTCACCATTTTCTCTGGGAGACCATGCAGTTTGAAAAAATTCTCCATATACACCTGAGCTACAGATTGGGCAGTGTATGGGTGAGCAAGTGCCATAAAATGGGAATATTTGCTCAACCTATCTACTACCACTAAGATAACCTGCTTGCCTTGAGCAATTGGCAAGCCTTCAATAAAGTCTAAGCTTACATCAGAAAATGTGCTGGTGGAATAGGGAGGGGTTGCAGTAGGCCTGGAGATGTTGTAGGGTCATGCTTACACCTTTTACAGACATCACAGTAATCAACAAACTTTTTAATGTCACTTCTCATCCCTTTCCAGAAGAATAATGATTGAAGCCTTTTTGTAGTGGCATCTATGCCTGAATGACCACCCTGTGTAGAAGAGTGCCACCTCTCTATTATTTGCTTTCTCAACTGTGGAGAGTTTCCCACCACTAGCTTAGTATTCTTTCTAAGTTGTTGGTTGGTCCAAGTGTACCATTTGTAATAAGTGGAGTGTTGCAGTTTCTGGAGGATTAGCTGAACAGCAGGATCTGTGTTCCAGCTATCTCTAATCAGCTGTAATAAGTCAGTTTAATAAGAGAAACTGGACAGTGTTAAAAGCTCAGCTCCTTGTCTTCTGGACAAGGCATCAGCAGCACCATTCTCTGAACCCTTCCTATATTCAATGTCAAAGTCAAATGGTAGTAGCTTCGCTACCCAGGCCAGTTGAACATCAGTATGCAGCTGTTGTTGCAGCAAGAACTTGAGTGCTTTGCGGTCTGGCTTAACCAGGAAATGCCTTCCCAACAAGTATTGTGACCATTTAGTCACAGTAAAGACCAAGGCCAATAGCTCCTTCTCATATACTGAGTATGATAGGTGTCTAGGTGCAAGAGCCTTGCTGATATATGCTATAGGGTGGCCTTCCTGACACAGTACAGCTCCTATTCCCATGTGACTAGCATCAGTCTCTACTATGAACTTTTTGGAGTAGTCAGGTAGTGCCAATACTGGGACAGAGATTAAGGCTTCCTTCAATTGCTGAAATGCAGTAGAGGTTGACTCTGACCAAATGAAGTTGTCTTTCTTTAGTAGTTCTGTCAAGGATTTACTAATTGTACCATACCCTTTCACAAATCTCCTATAGTAACCTGTGAGGCCCAAGAATCCTCTGAGGTGCTTCAAGGTAGTAGGTGTTGGCCAGTTTTTCACAGCACTAATTTTGTAAGGGTCAGTAGATACACCTTCAGCAGATATAAAATGGCCAAGGTATTCAATGCATTTGACTCCAAAGAAACATTTTGACTCCTTAGCATATAGCTGATATGCCAGCATCAGATCAAAAACCAGCTTCAAGTGTGTGAAGTGATCTGGTAGACTCTTACTATATCTAAGAATATCATCAAAAAATACAAGAACAAACTTCCTCAAGTACTGTTTGAACACATGATTCATTAACCCTTGGAAGGTAGAGGGTGCATTTGTAAGGCCAAATGGCATCACCAAAAACTCATAGTGCCCACAATGTATTTTGAATGCAGTTTTAGGAACATCTTCCTTAGCCATCCTCAACTGGTGATAGCCAGCTCTGAGGTTAATTTTTGAAAAAATTACTGCTCCTCCTAGTTCATCTAGCAGATCTTCTACAATAGGGATAGGGAATTTGTCCTTAATAGTGTGCTTATTCAGTTCCCTATAGTCAATGCAAAGCCTCCATGTTCCATCCTTCTTCCCTACCAACACTACAGGTGAGGCATAGGGGCTACTGCTATTTGGAATAACACCCTGTTGCATCATTTCATCTACTAACTTCTCTATGATATCCTTCTTCATGGCAGGGTATCTGTATGGCCTTTTACTGACAGGTAAGCTATCTTTTTGGAGGGGTATTTTGTGGTCAAAAACTCCTGTGTGAGGGGGTAGTGAGTCAGGAATAGTAAACAATTTAGGGTACTGTTTTAGCACTTCAGAAATGTGAGGATCCATCTGTTTCCCTTTTTCCATTTGTAAGGCATTCAGATATGAGGGAAAGGTGCTGCACTCATTAGGTTGTAGCTGCAACATGATAATTGTGAGCTGGGGTTTAGGGAGTTGGTCAAGCTCTTAGCTGTTATTGACTTCATAGCACTAGAAGAACCTCTCAGCACATGTCTTTTCCTTCTGTAGTTGAACTCCATTGTCAGGCTGTTGAAGTTCATCTTGATCTCCCAATGTAAGTAGCCATTGTACACCTAGTACCATGTCACAAGACCCCAGGGGAATGATTAACATGTATCCCTTACAATCTTCAGATATCTATATCATACTACCATCAGCTACACTAACTGATTGATTGGTAATATCAGAGGTCATATAGCCTAGTTTCCTAGCAGTGTCAGCATCTAGGAAGTTGTGGGTGCTACCAGTGTCAATCAAGATGTTCAATGGTCTCTTCTCATGGTACCCAGTCACTCTTAGGGTCTGGTAACTTTTTGCCCCATGGAGAGCCTGCAATGAAATAGCAGGACACTCTTCTACATCTGCAGATGGTACATAGGCCTCTGTAGCTTCTTCACTGCATTCCTCCTCCTCTATCTCCAACAAGTAAATCTGCTTAGACCTATTACACTTGTGACCTTGCACATACTTTTCATCACAGAAATAGCAGAGTCCTTTGGCTCTCTTTTCATCCAGTTCAGTTGCAGTAAGAACTCTTCTAGGTCTAGTGTTGTACTGATTGTTGATGTATTGCTTAGCTTCTATAGGTTTTCCTTTAGACACTGGGAATTGACTACTTCTTTGGTATCTGTTCTTATTAAAGAATGAACTCTCATGTAATCTAGCCAATTCATAAGCTTCTTGCAAATCTTTAGGTCTAAGGGATTTGACATCTAATTTGAACTCAGATTTCAACCCATTAATAAAACAACTAATGGCATCAGAAGTTGAAAGATTTACTCTAGTTACTACCTTGTCAAAAGCAGCTTGGTACTCACTGACACTTCCTGTTTGTCTTAGGTTCATCAGATCAGCTATAGGGTCATCATAGGTATGACCAAATCTCTGATGCAGGGCTAATACATACTCCTCCCAAGAAGGAAGAACCTGGTGACTTCTTCCCCTCATGAAAGCTTGGTGCCATTGTATTGCTTCTCCTTCCAGATGAATAATAGCCACCTTAACCTTCTGGTCATCTGGGACATCATCTATTGAGAAAAATTGATCCACCTTATACAACCAAGTCTTGAGATCCACACCATTGAATTTGGGGAAATCCAGTTTGGACAGTCGAGTGAAATAAGTTGGATGACTGGTTGTCCTATGATGAACACCCAAATCAGGTTCTGTATTAGGGAAATTTGATGATGAAGGATTTGAATTTGTTAGGGTTCGTAGACTGTTATCCATTTTCTCCATTAAATCCATAGTCCTCTTCTTATACTGTGATTCCAGATCTTCTTGCCTTTTGCAAAGCTTTGCAAACATGGCATCCATGGCTTCCTTTAACTCTTTTACCTCCACAGCAGTGCGAGTCTCAGTTGGTATGGTGAACAATTAAGCCAAGAATCGAGCAGCTCTGATACCAATTGGTACAATTCATCACACAGAAATGCAGATTACACAAAATAAAGAAAGGGGAATCCTTCAGGAGCAAGCTCGAGGAAAGGGGAAATGGTGATCTAGGGTTCCACCGAGAGAATCACCAAGTGAAACTAAACTGTAACTATTTATTATTGATGAATGAATACAATGTGTGAAGGATTACATCAGATTTACAGCTGATTAGTTCTCCTAAGCTTTAACTACTTTTCCCGCCAATTTCCTCCTCTAACAACTTAACTAACTTCCAGAACCTTCTATTAACTAACTCCAACTAACTTCAACAACTACCTTTCTAATTTCCAGCTCATTAATGACTATTACAATTAAACTGTATCAGCTCAAAGCCTGCTTAATTTCTTTGTTCAAGAACGGAGAAGAATCTGAGTCGGAGCATTTCAAGTATAAGTCTGTAAAAGTAAGATTGGTGGGTTTAAGTTGTTGGTGCTATTATATTTGGGTTTTATTTCTTGGTGTATGCATGTTGAACTTTTGGACTATTGAGTGAACATTGGTTGGATAAGATTGTCGTTATACTCAATTGCCGGGTCTGCTTAAATTTACCAAACGTATATAGGCACCAGGCTTTGGATATATGTAATGTGTATAATGTTTGATTGGTGTATTTACCCAATTTTATTAAGGAAATACTCTATGTTAAATGTTTCATTATTCAGACAAGTGTTCCACAAATCCGGTGAGATTTACTCTTTTTTATTTTTTACTTTAAAAAAAAAAGCAAAATTGGAAGACTTTTATGTATCAAAACAAAGTATAGTGACTTTGTGTAGCAAACACAAAGTTAGATGACTTTTGTATAAAAAAACAAACAATAGCAAGATTTATGTAGGTCTATGCTTCGATCCAAGCGTAACCGAACTTAATGCGCCATTGAACTGAAGCGTAGCTCATGTCGAGCTCTATACAATACCAAACTGAGCCGAGCCACAGTCGAGCAAAATCGAGGTTTGCTACAATTTGACCGAGCTCAAGCCGAGCCTAAACAACTCTTTCATATTTGTGTTCGTATAATAGGCAATGTCCCTAATAGGTTTCATTTATTAATATATTAAATTAAAAACATATTTTGGTAGAGAATTGAATATGAATTTGCTCAACAATCATGACTAAGCTAACATAGAAAAGAATTTTTGGAGATTAAGAGCCCGTTTGGATTGGTTGAAAAAAAGTAAACACAAGTGCTTAAAAATACTTTTTAATTACCGGAGGTTTTTAATTAAATAAGCAGTCATGTATTTCGATATAAGTGCTAGCTGATAAAAAAGACCAATTGAGGTATTTGGTAAAAAGTATTTTTTTAATCTTAAAATGATTAAAATATCTTTGAAAAGAGCAAAAGAAAAGTGGGGATAATTTAGGGCATTTATTAGTGGGGAAGGAGGTACATGCTATTGGTTCAATTGAAAATCATGCAACCAAGGTATGCCAAGAAAATATGCCATCACAAACAATTCCCTCGCAAACTCTTAGTGTTGAAAAATAACTTCAATATGATACTGGTCAGCGTGAATATGTTGATTCCTACTTCACAGCTTGAACTCATGTGCAAAGGTATTAATGATAATGTTGGGGAATTGGCTAGTGTCTAGGCAGCAGATTTTGTCTGAGTTTATTGACAATAATCTAGAACAAACTAGGAGAGGTAGTATATCTGATGACCATAATGCTTTAATTAATGTTGAAGTAGATCCTACTGACTCGGTTCATGGTGTTGATACAAAATATGTGTCTGATTCTAATGAGTCACAAGGTAAGGAGCAGGATGGGGCAAAAAGTGCCAGGAGTTGGGCAGATATGGAGGAGGATGAACGGGCAGCACAAAAGACCCCAGGTAGTACTTTGAAAGCTACGGCACCAGAGTTAATTCCTTTTCAATTGGCTAATGTTAGCCCGGTGAACACAATCCAAAAGATATCAAGGGGTCATAGGTAGGTCCATTGACTGCAAAGCAATTTGAGCCAAATCCTTAGATCCCACATCATAAGATTGAAGAAGAAAGCAAGGAGGTTGACATTTGGGAGGACCTAGAGGAAGATGAGCAGGCACTGATGGATGATGCTAGAGAGAGGGCAGCCAGGGCGGCTGACATTACACCAAGGAAATCAAGGAAGATGGTTCACAAAAGAACAACAAGTGATGATACCATGACTACATGTAGAACAAATCCTCCGAGGGTTACAAAAAATGTGTTTAAATCATATCGGTATTGATGTATTTTTTGGATAATTGGGAAAACAAGTTATTTTTTCAAGAGGAGCAAGATGGTTTTCAGAATTTGAGCGGGCTACAAGCATTACATTAATTCACTTGCATGAAGAAGGAGGCATTTAGTTGCACTTTCTTACTTACTTGTAGTTTTCTTCATTTTGTTAGTATTATTATTTGTAATATCATTATAGAGTTAATAGACTCTATAATGATCACAATGTATCTAGTGCTCTCGAGTTCTTTCTGTTTATACAGTTGTTAGCTAGTTGAGGTTGTACCTCATTAGGAATAATAAGGTAAGGCCTAGCCCCCCTTATTTGTATTGTTCTTATTGAGGTGGTACTATTATTAATAAAATTAGTCACTAAGCACCCTGCTTAGTGAACTTTGCGAAAAAAAATTATTAGTGGGGTATTAGTAGAATTAGAAAAAAAATATAAGGGATAAAAAGGTAAAATAATTGATCAAACCTTAACAACTTTTAAACCAAAAGAAAAACGTCAGGATTACCCAACCTATATCTTTTGCTTTTTTTTCAGCTTAAAATCCAAGTGCTTTTAACTAATTTTTAACTATCCAAACACTTCTACTATCTAAAAGTGGTTTGAAAGATGGTTTGACTAGCCTATAAGCCCACCCGAACACCCTCTAATCAAGAATATAATAATTTATTCTTCACCAAAGAATGAATTGTTAAAAAAATAGTCAGGTAAAACTGATTCATTAAGAAAATATACCAGAACAATGTAAATTAACAATTTAGTAGAAAAATGAAGTAAAAATTTGTTAAATCAAATATACAGTATAAAAAGAGAAAATTTACTCGACTAGACGGAGAACAGAGACAAAAGAAACGACAACTCGACTTAAGACGACCAGACTATGTGCCAAGCAAAGAGGTTTTGAATCCAGCATCCTTTCCAGCATCTTCTTTCTCCTTCTTCTCTTTGGCTTCTTCCATAGGCTTGTGAACCAGGCTTATTGGTGGAGGAGCGGTGAACATCTCCATCAGATCCTTCCCAGCTTATATGTCTCCCAGATCCTTTATGAAGAATTCACAGATCTCTATTCCCATTGCTTCATTTTCTTCTAACGGTACTAACTTAAGATAATCTCTCCATCCCTTGAGCAAATCTTGCAGATTCCCAGCAGCTTGCCTTGCCGCCATGACTTTGCTAGTCCAATACTTGAGTTCATCCCCTTTGATCTTATCCTTGTATTGCCTTCTCATCTCCCTCTTCTTGTATTACCCTTAATTCTTTCCTACTTTGGTCGAACTCGTGTCGCAGCTTCTTGTATTTTTCAGTGACACTCGGAGCTTTAGTTTTTCTTTTCAACGTAGTCTTTGATCAAACCTCTCTCTATCTTTACTGAGCCACTGAGGATAAGCTAGAATAGCCACGGGGGTTTACCCTATTGTCTCGGCCACGACAAAACTGCATAGTAAGCCTTCTTTCCCACATTGTTAATATAGTACCAACTGCGGAGTTTGTTGTGTCATCCCTACTTGCTGGAGGATCCTTAGAGGAACATAGTGGTGAGTTCCTCGGAATCCGATCAATGTCAAGAAAGTGATGTCTTGACCTTGTATGGAAATAATGAAACCAGCACAGTTTTCAATTATCCATTGTACCTCTTGCAACTCTTTAAGCTTGGTGTACCATCCTTGCATGTTCACAGGGTCCTCCCACACTGTTGTCCCAGCCATGCGGGTGCTATGTGAATGAATGCCTCAATCGCTTGACGGTTTTGGTGCTATTGGTCTGATAGGGACACTGTGCAGATGTTCTATCAACCATATTTGCAGCAGAAGATTGCACCCTTCGAAGAAGTCTCCTCCTCTTCTACATTTTGTTAGAGCCCTATAAAATTCCCCCAAAATCATTGGAACCGAACTCACTTGACGCTTGTGAGCGCCTTTGCGTAATCCTTCAACCACTCTTTCTAGCCTTATATCGATCTTTCCTTCTTTCTCGGAAAAAACCATGCTCTCCAGAAAAGCAACAATGAAAGTATTTGACTCAGTCCACTCCCAATCTTGAATTTTCCACGCCCCAATCCAATACCTAAGGGTTGGATCTCCAAATCTAGAATGCAAGTACTCCAAAGCAACTTTCCCATCATGCACTCCCTCGACATATGGATCGTAAGGGGCGCCCAACAATTCAATGAACTCCTTAGGGTCCACGTGTCGAGGATAAATCATAGTCTCGGGTCCAGGCTCTAACCTTGCTAGTTCTCCAAATTCCTCCAACATCGGTGCTAACTCAAAGCCATTGAAATGAAATACCGCCCTTTTATAGTCCCGAAAATATGTAGCGGCCTCGATTAAACCAGGCATAGCAGTGTAAGCCTTGAGAGCCACCAGCTCTCCCAACACCTTTTGAGCATGAACCTTACTAATAACAACCAAATCTTCCCAACAGAGTCTGATCAAGTGAGATGCTCGGAAAACAATCTCGAACTGAAGTGTACCTCTTGCAGCCATAGCCTGAAAACAAAAGAAAAAGGTAAAGATCAAACATTTTATACACTTGATCATGCTTAGACAAACAATCAATATTTTGCGCAAACATTTCTTCGAATCTATGCAAAGATATAATTTTGTCATTTTTCGGGTTAAGAACCCTTCGACATTTGGACATAGGTTTACTAATGGACTATAACGTACCAAGGACGTATAGCCTTCCTAAGTTTGTCATGATTCTACGAAAATAAATACGCATTTTGTTGCCAATTATTCTCATAAATTTCCAAATTAATTTTGAAAATCAATACATGATGACTTCTAAGAAATAAAAGATACAAAAGAAAAAAAAAATGACATTTGACTAGGATGCATGCTCCTCCTCCAACCTGGCCCTCTTTGCTTCTCGTGTAACCTCTTTGACTTCTTCCATAGCTTTGGTTAGGTATCCCTTAGCCGCCACTAAGTGTAAAATATCTACCTCTGCACACTCCGAATTCCATTGTTCAAGCTTCGTCTCCAACATCTCTATCTTTTCCTCCAACTCTAATGTACGTTTTCTCCACACTTCGATCTCTTTTTTTTTTTTTTCTTTATCCATCTTAACAACTTGCAACATGAATTCTCGGTATCGGATTTGAGCTTCCGCCTCACGATCTCTTATGCCATTCCCTCGACTTGGCCCCACTACCATATTTCCTTTTACGCTAGAGTGCAACCAACTTTTGTAGTTTGGTTCGCATCCAGCACTGTATCGGTCTGATGCCAGTGATTCTTCTCCCATAACTTGTCTTCCTACCCAGGATTTTCTAATGCTCTTAACTCTTGGAACAACATCTTCAGTGTAATCAAATTGATAGGCTTTTGTGTCTGGTATCAATGGTATGATTTGCTTCCTCCCTGCTTGCCTCATTACACTCAATGGTTGATAAGGTTGGAGACATCTTAATCCCATAAGTATCATAATGGACGCCTTCTCAGAGCTAATGATGAAGTTTGATGAAGGAAACCAAGCGAACATCTATTGAATTGAACCCTCCGTTATGTTTTCAAACAATTTTACCCATTTCTTTGTGCTGCTTGGCTGCTTGAATTTTGGAACCCCGTATCGTTCTCCAACCAAATAGTTGTAACCAGTTGGTTTAGACAATGCTTTTACGCCTCTCGTTTTTGTCAAATGTTCCTTGAACCACGCTTGTAGCAGGAGATTGCAACCTTGGAAATATTTTGCTCCTCTCTTGCAACCACCTAAAGCCTGATAAATGTCTGCTACTATCATAGAAACTATAGTATAACGATAACCATCAATTCCATTAAATACCGCATCGGCAACCATGACAAGACTCAAACATATGTCGTGACTCGAGCTTTCAGGGAACACCATTATTCCTAGAAAACAAATGGTAAATTCAAGCGGTCTAGCTCCCCTCAAATCATTGTAGGACTAGAACTCTTTCTTACGGTCGTCGAATGCACTCAAATACCCAAACTGTTTTGTAAAAGAAGGAAAAGGGTATCTTCTTTTGTTGTAGAAATTCTACATTCACACTTGCCACCATCCCTAATTTATTACGAAACTCATCAGTTGTGGGAACACTAGGTGCAAGAATTCGACTCCCTTGCCAGCGATGTTTGTCTAACCCCGAATGTGATACAAACTCTTCTATCTCTTCCAGCAAAGGTGTTAACTCAACATCCCCAAATCTAAACACATCTAGTTTTTCATCCCAAATGACACAAACGCTTCAATCATTTCTCTACATGGCTCCATTTCTAATAAGGAAACCAAATGACCCAAATGTTGACGTACTTCGATTTGCTAGCCAATGACAAATTATTCCACCAATTAGTTAACAAAGGATGTGCGCCCAAAGTAAATGATTAAAATCCCCCTCCCCTTCTGAGAATAATTGAACAAATCAAAATGCGTTTTTATTTTCGTCTCACTTTTCTTTTCACTTTTTTTCTTTTTTTTTTCTTTTCTTTTCTTTTCTCTCAAATGCACATAACCATGTCCTAACGTCCCTTCGGGATTAAAGACCCATCAACTAGTTTAGACAAGTTGAAGACTAGCCGCCTCACAGGGAGCCCTTCCTACGGCATGATGCATGCTCATTACATTCAAAGAGTGGTGTAATTCTAGACACAGTTCCCCAAAGTGGACGACCAAGGGGTGGGACCATTTGAAATTGTTGGTTGTACCACGGACCAACTATATTCCAAAATACCCCTCCTAAAGGTTTATTTTGTGGTGAAGCGACCGTGGGATCCACGTAATCGCCCCTGTGTGTGCAAAGTGTCGTTTTCCAGGAGTGGAGGAGTATGTGTGAAATGTGTCAAGACTACGTCAAATTCCAAGTTCATACAAATAAAAAAGTAAACGAAAAAAGGAAAAAGAAGAACAACCAAAAAAAAAAAAAAAAAGAAACCAAGTTAGTAAAATAATAATACGAATAACAAGATAATAATCAATTAAAATCCCAAAATAAAGACTCGTTATGGTTAGGACTTTGAATATCCCCAGCGGAGTCGCCATTTTTTTAATACCCGATTTTAAACTCAACTCGGAGCGAGTCGGGTTTCAGATTTGACTGGGTAACTTGTTTGAGTTCAACAATTGGAGTCGCCACCTAATATGGATTTCTAAACTGTATTAGGTCACCTAAGTGTCTAAGGTCAAGCTCTTTATCAAACTAGTCTAGTTTTAGAGATTCAATGGGTAAGAAGTCCAAATGACTCGGGGAAGAACGTTTTAGGCACTTCTCCAAGTCTCACGAAAGGTGGTTCCCGTCCGAATCTATATTTTGGGATGTCTACACAGAGTTATAAGCATTGTCACATGTATTACTAACTTGGAAGGTCAAATTCACAGTCAATTTATATATTAAGTCTAATTAAACAAGTCTAGATAGCATATACAGAATTGGGATTCAATATTTTGCACATACGGCCTATATTCCACACCTAGTCACGTTTATAGCCTCTAACATAAATGCCTAATTGAAAAGGGGGTCAAATCTACAAAAGGGTATTAAGAAGCAGTCTATTTGCACAATTTCAGAATTTAAATCAATTTTTGCACAGATAGGCAGTTTTCGCAAATAATATCAGATTTTGTCAAAAAACAAATAGGGGTGTTGTTTTCGAAATAAAATGTTAGCCATTTAAGGTCTGTGTGACTCGTCATTAATTGTCAAGCCCTAACCTTAATGGCTATTTGACTTTTTGGGTCAGTTTTGGAAAGTATAGTATATAGGGCTAATTTTGAAAACGGGTTCACGGATCAAGCAAATGCAAGCAAGGGGGCTGTTACACATAAGTATGTATAGATATAGCATGAAACTACATGAAATGTGATGATATACTTTCAAAATACATATAGTAAGTTTTATAATGACCCCAATACTTATACCCCCTTATACACTATTAGATTAGTGTAGAGGTCGAAAACAGTTTGAAAACTCACATATAGGCCATGTTTGAAATTGTTTTTGGGCCAATACCGTTTATGCAAATAAAGGGGCAGTTTTGGTTTTGCAAAAATAGTCGAGATTCAACAAATATCACACAAATAGCCCCTGTCAGCTAGAAATCACCCAGTTTCGTTGTTTAAGGCATAGAAGTTGTTTCAAACTTGATTTTTCAGACTAAACATACTTAGCTTGCTGGACTTAACTAACTTAGATGAAGCTGCACTCATATATTTCTTTTAAAACAAAGGACAGAAAGCATGATGCAAGCACATTAGCAGTGGGAGTTTCGATTGAGGCCCCTGTATGGCTGTAGGCATGGTTTTTACCGTGAATCCTGTCTTAAAGACTATAAGCAGGGGTCCTAAAAATATACACAAGTTGGGACAGTTTCTAAAGGGAAACACACACAGAGAGAAGAGAGGATCAGATAGTGCCCTGTATGCACTGGACAGAGGCCTGTTAAGGCCATGATTTTCAAAGACTAGAAGAAACCTGTAAATAACTTTGGTATGACCCTGAGGCCATCCACACAGAGACTGCAACAAAGGGTTATCATAGGCAAAGAAAAGGCCCCAAGCAGTAGACACAGAGGTGTAAAATACATAGCACATTTCATAGTATAGGCAGTGCAAGTAAGAGAACAAACTAGGGAGCATGCCATGTATTTTTTACCTTATGATTAGATCAGAAACAAACAGAGGGAAGCAAGTAATGTCAAGATGTTCTTCCAGAAGAATGGGAAGAGTCTTCCACAGTGCCCTCTTCCTTTTTTCTTTCAGTTCATTTTCGTACAATGTATTCTCTAAGTCTTTCCTTAGTATCTATGTGTAAGAAGTTGTGTGTGTAGGGAGTATGTAGAGTGCCAATATCAAGAACTCTGTGTTAAGTGTATGAGAGAACATGTTTTTATAGGTGTGAGGAAGGGTAAAAATTAAATTCAAACGGGGTATCACATAAGGCAAAAGAATATTGTCTCCTAAAATTGAAAGGATTCTCTTAAATGTTCCCTTCCAAATATAGCTCAATCAGAATCCCCAAACTTAAGGCAAACAAACTCTACCAAATATGGTTCTCTCCCCTTCAAACAAACTAAGTCTAGGTTCGAGAATCTGTGTACAAAACTATTTTAGGCTCGAAATCATGGATTGTCATGACAGATTTCAATCAAAACTAAATCAACATTCTATTGATCAATATAGCAAATTTACCATTCAAACATCAATCACAAGACTTCAAGTTAAGCAAGTAAAATTGAAATTCAGTCTAAGTGAGTACACATTCATTAGGATTGTGGATGGAACAGGATAAGCAACTAAGTCCTTGCACGAAATCATGGATTCATAGTTTAACTAATGAAGATGACACTTAACCTAGCTATGAACGTACCCAGCTCAAGCATATAATAGTTCAATCAATATTCTATTTGATTGTGTATTAAACAAAGAGTTTTGAGTCATGCGTACTTTTATCTTAACTAATTAACAAGTAGCAAGCAAACATGCTAATTCACAGAAAGGACAAGGCAAACTCAGGCATCACATACATTCAAGAATAGTAAAAAGGGGTACCCATCTTTAATCGGAGTCGGGTCAATCTTGCCCTATCCCAAACAAGTTTGCATGAGGGATTTCCCTCCTTCTTCAGGTGATAGTAACACCTTAGGACTCATTTAGGCGTGGCCGGAGATTTTTTCGGGGAAGGAAAACCTCCATCGTCGAGAAGTCAATTTAGACCTATGTCGAAACGATAAAATAGTATAGGGTTTTGTTGCGAAGCGTGAGAGGAGCACAGAGATATAATTTGTTTTAGATTTGGCCGGTGGAATCGACCGAAAATCGTCATGAACAGTGGTGGAGTTAGGGTTACGAGAGAGAGAGAGAGAGAGAGAGAGAGAGAGAGAGAGAGAGAGAGAGAGAGAGAGAGAGAGAGAGATACGAGGGAGAGGGCGGCGTGAACTAGTGAGAAGTGATGAGGGGGAGATAGTGTTTGAGGGGTTCGACGTATAGTTAAAAAAGGAAATGGTATTTTTAGCCGTTGGATGAGAGGAACGGAGGGCTGGGATTTAGCCACATGGATGTGACTAGGATCTTATGTGGTGTCTATGTGGATAAATGAGAGGGGTGTGAGGTGTAAATTCTAGAGTGTATATGAGGCGTGTATATTATGTATAAATGGGTATAAAATACATATAAATGCATATAAAATATGTATAAATACTTACAAAAAGACATAAAATAAGAAAATTAATTGCGTGGATTAAATAATTAAGAAAACCTATTATCTTAGGTTTTAAAATGATTTAGGTAATTTTGTTAAAATGGGAATAATTACGAGGAATTGTAGTGAAGCATGCAAATTTTGTAAAATGGTAATCACTTGTGCAAATGTCTTTTAAAAATAGCCTGACTGGCGTGTGTGTGTGAGGTAATGACCTTGAATCGGGGTGAGTACGAGGTAGTTATGTGGCTATCAGTTCGATTTTTTCTGAATAGTGATTGTCAAAAAAGGACGGACAAAATTAGGTGTCAACAGCTCCATTTCAGCCTTAGGCATTAAGTCGGTACTAAAGTCGGCAACAAAATCCGCGAGCACCTGGGACTAAATGGCTGTACGTGGCTGGTAGATGATATCATATTCTCCCAGTTCGATGGACCATTTCGCTAGCCTGCCCGAAAGCTCGAGTTTGTGAAAAATGGTATGCAAAGGGAAAGAAGGAACCACAACAATTGTGTGACTCTAAAAATATGGGCGTAAGTTCCTTACGGCCATTACTAAAGCGAGTGGTAATTTCTCCAGGTGCTAGTACCGGGTTTATGCATCCATGAGTGATTTGCTGATATAATATATCGACGACTGCACCCGTTTTTACTTGTACCAAGACAGCACTGACAACAGCATCTGACATTGATCAATAACGGCTCTCCCTCGTGCGGCTTTGTTAGCAGCGGGGGATCGGGCAGATACTATTTTAGTTTCGGAGCACCTTGATGCACTGCTCTGTCCACTCAAAGCTTTTTTTTTTTCATCAAGACATTGAAGAACTGATGGCACCCTTCGAAAGACCGCGAGATAAAACGGCTAAGTGCGGTGATGCGGCTGTTGAGCCTTTTTACCTCCACTTCATTCTTCAAAATTTCTAGAATGGCCTCGATCGCTGCAATTTTCATGGGATTCGCTTCTACGCCCCTGTTGGAAACAATGAACCCAAGGAACATCCCGAAGGATACGCCAAAGGCACACTTCTCTAGATTGAGCTTCATACCAAACTTGCCCAAAATGTTGAATGATATCTCCAAGTGGCTGATATGATCCTTGGCGTACTCTGATTTCACCAACATGTCGTCGATATAGACCTCCATAGTAATGCCGATCTGCTCCTTGAACATCAGGTTCACTAGCCTCTGATAAGTTTCTCCCACATTTGGTGCATGCTGAATGTCAGCTTAGCAAGCGAACTCAAACAACAGTTGAAAAGTAAGGATATAAAGCTAGACACAACTTTTCTTGGTCGAGTGGCACCAAGGAACTAGTCTTGGTAGATTTCGAGTAGAAGGCAAGAACACCTAAATTATGCAACGATCCTCAAGAGAACAATGCCTCTTACAAACCGAATGATCAAAGAAGAATTGTTCAATCAAAGTCACAGAAAGCCACAAGTTCCGAAAATCCCACATCTGGATCGCTCACATCTGAGACAGAAAGACATAGCTCTGGCTACTCTCATTCAATATCAATATTCAAACTCAGGCGTCTTACAAATGAAATAGCAAAAAGTTTTATATCAGTAGCACTACGGGCAAACTAGTAAAAGGGTCACAGACGACCAATAAGAACAAGCCACGCAGGACTGAGCAAGTTAAGTGTTTGGGCACTCTTTTGCTTCACTGGCTCGGTCGCTCTCTGGGCCTCGAACACTTGATTTCGGACGCTCTCCCTTCAGTTGTTTTCACTGCTCGGCGTCAATGATGAGTGTTAGGTCACTTCCTTCTTTGGGCTCGAGCTTGTAAATGTAGCCTTCAAATCTTGCGCTCGGCCACTCAGCATCCGAACGGTTGCTTTCTCCCGACCGCGCTAATTGACTGTGAAAATCATGCAACAGCTTGGCTTAGTTTCGTGTCATTGGCCTCGATGGGTTGAACACTTTATCAGCATGGATTTGGGCTGCATCATCCTCCCCTTCTTGAGATGATTTCGTCCTCGAAAGCGAACCCTCTTTAGTCTCCGATGCTTGGCCTACGACACCAGGAGTTAAGTCAGCAACATTAAAGGTGTTAGACACGTTATACTCACCTGGGAGGTCGATCGCATAGGCATCGTTGTTGATCTTGCTCAGTACTTGAAATGGACCATCCCCTCGAGGAGCCAAATTTTCTTTCCTTTGGTTCGGGAATCTTTCCTTTCTAAAGTGAACCCAAACCCAATCTCCCTTCTTCAATTCCAGCTTCTTACAGCCCTTGTTTTTCTTGGATGCCACCTTAGCATAAGCTTCGTCAAGATTTTTCTTCACTTTGGCATGTAGCTCAAGCAAAGCAGTAGCTCGGCAAGCACCTTCAAAATCAGTGACAGCGTCTCGAGCCAACGGGGTTAAATCAAGTGGAATCAAAGGGTTAAAACCATACACACACAAAAACGGAGTCGTTCTAATCATTCGATGCACTATACGGTTGTACGCAAATTCCATCACGAGCAAACGATCAGCCTAGTTTCCGACCTTACCTTTGGTCATAGCTCGAAGTAGAGCTCCCAAAGTTCGGTTGACTACCTCAGTTTGTCCATCAGTCTGAGGACGGTGACACGTCGAGAATAGTAATTTGGTGCCAAGGGTACCCCATAGACATTTCCAAAAATGACTCAAGAATTTAGAGTATCGATCACTCACAATAGTATGAGGCATACCATGCAATTTTAACACATTAGAAATGAACAAAGTGGCTACATGTTGTGCATCATCACATTTCTTGACAGGAATAAAGTGAGCCATTTTGGAAAAATGGTCGACTACGACAAAGATGCTATCATGTCCACCCCCAGACCTCGATAACCCCATAACAAAATCCATGGATATATCAACCCACGGCCGATTAGGAACAGACAACAGAGTGTACCAACCATGAGGGTTAGACCTCAATTTAGCTTTCTTGCAATCTAAACAAGTATTGCAAAGCTTTTCCATATCTCTTCGCATTTTGGGCCGGTGAAACTGCTCGGTTAAGATACCAAGAGTTTTATCGACACCGAAGTGTCCTATTAAGCCCCCGGAGTGAGCTTCTCGAACCAAAAGCTCTCTCTACGATGACACGGGCACACAAACTCTCCCATTTTTAAAGAGATAGCCATCGTTCCATTGATACTTCTCAACCCTTCGGCCACTCAAGATCACGTCACAGATGCTTTTTCAGCTTGGGATCGTTCTCATAGATCGACTTGATGCTTTAGAATCCCATGAGCCTCGAGGCGAGAGTTGTTGCTAAGGAAAATTTCCTTGATAGTGCATCAGCCACAACATTGTCTTTTCCTTTTTTGTAATGAATTACATATGGAAAGCTCTCAACGAATTCACCCCACTTGGCATGTCTTCGGCTTAATTTCTCCTAGCCTTGGAGATGTTTCAAAGACTCATGATCACTGTTAATCACAAACTCTCTTGGCCATAAATAATGCTGCCAATGGGCGAGTGCTCGAACGAGGGCATACAACTCCTTGTCATACATAGAGTAATTGAAGGTTGCACCCTTAAGCTTTTCGTTGAAGTAAGTGATCGGCTTCGATTCTTGCATAAGCACTCCTCCAATCCCAATCCCGGACGCATCACATTCAACCTCGAATGCTTTGCCGAAGTCAGGGAGTTGCAACAATGGGGATGAACTAAGCTTCTGTTTCAACTCTTGGAAAGCCCTCTCTTGGGACTCTCCCTACATAAACGATGGTCTTTCTTTACCAGGTCGGTTAAAGGAGCTTCCACGGTACTAAACTCCCGAACAAACCTTCGGTAAAAGCTAGCTAACCAATGGAAGCTACGAACTTGAGACACCGAAGTTAGAGTTGGCCAATCTTTGATAGCCTCGACTTTTGACTCATCGACTTGAACACCATTAGCACTTACAACGAATCTTAGAAAGACTACAGGCTCAACACAAAAGGCACACTTTTTGAAGTTAGCATACAAATTCTCTTTTCTAAGTGTATCAAGCATTAACATTAAGTGTTCGACATGTTAATCCAGAGATTTACTATAAACAAGTATGTCATCGAAATACACAACAACAAACTTATTTATAAACGGTTTAAACACATGGTTCATCAATCGCATGAAAGTGCTCGGTGTGTTAGAGAGCTCAAACGGCATCACTAGCCATTCATAGAGACCGAATTTGGTCTTGAATGCAATTTTTCTAGTCATCGCCGGGTTTAATTCGGATTTAGTGGTAACCGGACCTGAGGTCTATCTTCGAAAAATAAGAAGAACCACTCAATTCATCTAGCATGTCATCTAATCGAGGGATATGATGACGATACTTTACCTTTATCTTGTTGACTGCTCGGAAAACAACACACATTGCCACGTTCCATCTTTTTTCAGGACAAAGATAACAGAAATGGCGCAAGGACTCAAGCTTTCTCGAACTAGGACTTTGTTCAGCAATTCGTCCACCTGCCGCTACAGCTCTTTGCTGTCTTTGGAATTACACCGGTATGCAGGTTTCTTGGGGATTTGGGACCCCGGAACGAAGTCAATTTGGTTCTCGATTCCTCTCAACCGAGGAAATCCACCTGGTATTTCTTCAGGAAACATGTCTCCGAAGTCCTGCAAAACAATTTGAACAACACTAGGCAAAGAGTTGTCGTTAGTAAAATCATCATTAGAGTTTAGAAGGATACCTTGGTGCACGAGGCAAATCATCAATCGAGCATTGTCGTTTCCTCTTAGATACTCACCCGACTGAATGATGGCACAAAGATTGTTCACCTCGGGCGGTAAAATTTTTTCCTCCGCCACAATTGGTGCCCCTATGGGAGCCTTTTCTTTGGCTGCTTCATTCAGCTCTCGCATCCATTTATAGTCCTCACTGACTTGCTTTGGAGATAAAGGTTCGAGTATGAAACTCTCACATCCGAGCTTAGCAGTATAAGTGTTGGACCGACCGTTGTGAATAACGAACCTATCATATTGCCAGGGTCGACCAAGAAGAAAATGACAAGCTTGCATCGGGCGACATCAAACATCGTGTCATCATGATAAGCCCCTACTTGTAATTTGATCAACACCTGCTTTGCCACTCTTAATTCTCCATACTCATTCAACCATTGGAGTTTGTAGGGTTGGGGGTGTTTTGTAGTTGGCAGCCCCATTTGTGAAATCAAAGTTTGGCTCACTACATTCGAACATCTGCCAGAATCAATGATCATCAAACACACCTTCACCTTCACTCACACCGTGCATGGAAGAGATTTTTCCTTTGATTGCCATCCTCTTCCTCCATGATCATGGTGCTCAAGTTCCTTCGAACATCTAAAAGAACTTCCGGATGGTCAGCCTCGATGGCGTCACAACCATCATCTTAATATTCAGCTCGGTCAGACTCATCTACGATCTCCTCCTCGAAGTCACTCACTTGCTCAAGGACAGTTCCATCATCGAGCATGGTCATAATATGACGAGTAGGACAATATCTCGCCATGTGACTATATCCCCTACATTTATGACACCGAATATTGGAAGAACTTGGAGTATTATGTTGAACTTTACTTCCCATCTGCATGGAGTTATTAGCGGTCACTCCCCTTTCGAAGGGTCTCTTTTGATCTCGGCTAGTGTTGGCACTTGTAGGATTCTGACTCTTCTAATCTTTACCTCGGTTCAAAAGAGTTGAAGTAGTGACTCCTCGGTACCGGCTTGCTTTGTCGTCCTTCACCCATTTCTCTACATCAATGCTGCATGGAATACATCTTCCAATGTTTGATACTCATGAAGCCTCAATTGAGATGACACATCTCGAGTCAAACCATTTTTGAACCGAATAATTGCTTGCTCGTCGTCTTCCTTCATATCAAGAGCCAATCGAATCTTTTCAAACTCATCATAGTACTCTTCGACCGATGTGGACCCCTGCTTCAAATCATAGAGCTTCCAAAGCTGCTCCTGCCGATATTTGGTAGTCACATACTTAGCATCCATTGCTCTCTTTAGCTGCGCCCTTGAGAACTTTGGGATAAGCATTCCTTCTTCTCATTCTCTATTCAGCTTCCCACCATGTTGATGTATAAGCCTCGAACGAAGCAATTGCTTGGGCAACCTTCCTCTCTTCGGTCATCTCATTTGTCTCAAAGATTCGTTCCAAAAGAACCTTCCATTCAAGATATTGGTCCAGATCACTAGTTCCTCTAAAGGGTGAAATAGTGATCTTGACACTATTCAAGTTTGAATCACGAGCACCTCGGATCAGTTAAGGATACACATCATAATAGTCATCAGCCTCACGCTCAATATACCTATCAACATTTGCGCCTCGACCTCGACCTCAAAGTTTCCACGACCTCGTTGAACTTTCCTTCGTTGAACGAAGGGTGGCTCATGTTCGGTTTCGACCTCGGGAAACTCTCAATCATCACCCTCTTCATCAACGACCACGACTTGTCTTCGGGCCCTTGGAAGTAGTAATCTATCACCTCGGCGAATGCCCAAGTTTTGTTGCCCAACTTGGGGAATGCCCCCCAAGTGTTGCTCAACTCGGGGATTGCCCATAGCTTCATTTCGAACAGCCTCTTTCCTCAACCATTGTTGAAAAACCAGCTCAGCAAATTGCTCTGGTTTCATAGGAGTTGAGTTGCTAGTACCGGCGCCAGACCCAGGCAAGGCCACTGATGCTTTCTCTTTCTCGAGGTTATCTACTCGAGCACTCACTCCTTTCACCTCGGCACTGATGCCTTGTATCGAAGCCAAGAGGTCGGCTAACGACACCTCGGGCGCCTCAACGCCTTTGTCCTAATTTCCAGCCATTAAGCCTACACAAATCAAAGATAAGAAAATGTTAAGGTTAGAAATAACCTCACATACCCCCTCACTTTGTTAGGTGGCGCTCGGGTCCACTCAATTTGTAGGTTCGTTTACTCAGGAACTTGCAACTAATGGCTTCGTCTGATTGATCAATGCCCTCTAACATCCTCCGAGTTTGACAAGATTTACTGTCTCTTCGGGAAGAATGGATTGATGTTCGACTCGATGGAACAGACGCTATTTAACTACGCACGGGAGGTCAAAGAATTTTCTACGATATTTTGGACTTCGATCACCTCAGCACGAGTTCCTATAAGCTCAAACAAATTAGTACGACCTCGAGTAGAAGGATTTACTCTAGAGATCCACTAACGAGATATATCGACCACAAAGAAAAGAAGATAACCTAGGAGATTCTACCTTTTGTCCCTCCTTGGTACGGATTAGGGCTTAACCTTATCCACTTTTTCCTCTTTCTTGCTGATAATTTTTCGCCTGGGGTTTTGGTATCAACACTTTACCCCTATCTTCTTTAATAGAACAGTGAACCTTACTCCGATGTGAAGACAACTTTAAAATCTTGTTCACAGTCCTCAGCTTAACAAGACTTGGTTCAAGGTCGCTTCTCTGTTAAAATTTTCAACGAACAAAGGTAACTTCAGCAAAAACATTCAACAAAAAGAGTCACTCGTCTGTACACTGTTAACAAGTTAACAATTGTTCGGCGTACGGACGGTGGTTATCGACTGAGCTTTTAAGCTTTTCAACAATACGCGACCCAAATCAAACAAGAACCACCAGTTTCTATATCAAACAACCAAAACTCCATTGGGGTTTCAACCAACAACTCTTCAAGAACAGTCCAAAAACCACGAGAAACCCTAGTCATCAAATGATGTACGACCGGTGCTCGTTTTATTCTCCAAACAGAATCGGTGGTTGTTTAATCCAAACGACCAACCAACAACCAAATACTTTTGAAATTTTCTTTTTTCTACTTTTTTTTTTGTGTAAATAAGAACACAAACAAGAACACGAAACGGAAACAAAGACACAAATGAAAAGTAAAGGATAACGTAGAACATGATTGGGGTTTTAAGAACAAACCAACACCGTGCTCTGATACCAAGATGGTGCAAGCTAAATGTGAGCTTAGCAACCAAACTCAAACAACAGCAGAAAAGTAAGGATATAAAGCTAGACACAACTTTTCTTGCTCGAATGGCACCAAGGAACTAGTCTTGGTAGATTTCGAGTAGAAGGAAAGAATACCTAAACTATGAAACGATCCTCAAGAGAACAATGTCTCTTGCAAACCGAATGATCAAAGAGGAATTGTTCAATTGGAGTCACCGAAAGCCACAAGTTCCGAAAATCCCACATCTGGGTTGCTCACATCTGAGACAGAAAGTCATAGCTCTCGGCTACTCTCATTCAATATCAATATTCAAAGTCAGGTGTCTTACAAATGAAAAAGCAAAGGGTTTATATAGGTAACCCTAAGGGCAAACTAGAAAAACGATCACAGATGACTAATAAGAACAAGCCACGTAGGGCTAAGTAAGTTAAGTATTCGGGCACTCATTTGATTCACTAGCTTGATCGCTCTCTGGGCCTCGAACACTTGATTTCGGATGTTCTCCCTTCGGTCATTTTCACTGCTCAACGTCAATGTTGAGTGTTCGGTCACTTTCTTCTTCTGGCTCGAGCTTGTAAATGTAGCCTTCAAATCTTGCGCTCGGCCACTCAGCATTCGAACGGTTGCTTTCTCCCGACCATGCCAATTGAACGTGAAAATCATACAACAACTTGGCTTGGCTTCGTGTCATTTGCCTCGATGGGTTGAACACTTGATCAGCACGGATTCGGGCTACATCAACATTCTTCAAAGCAAAAGGCATCACCCTATAGCAATAAGTTCCCTGTCTGTAATAAAGGAAGTCTTCTCCTGGCTATCCGGATTCATGAGGATCTGGTTATACCTTGAATACGCGTCCAGAAAACTCAGAGCCTCATGACCTACTATTGAATCGATGAGTTAATCTATGTTAGGCAATGGGAAAGAGTCCTTTGGACATGCTTTATTCAAGTCTGTGAAGTCAATGCACATCCTCCACTTCCCATTCTTCTTTGAGACCACCACAACATTGGACAACTAGTCGGGGTAACGAACTTTACAAATGGAACCGTTGTTCAATAGCTTCCCAACCTCCTCATGCACTGGTAACCCCTTTTCACGGCTTATCAGTTGTTTCTTCTGCTTGATTGACTTGAAGTTGGGGTCAACAGTTACGTTATGTGTAATGACGCTAGTTGATATTCCAGGCATGTCGGTGTGTGTCTACGCGAATGTACCCGACCGAGCTCGTAGTAAGTTAGCATATTCTTGTTTGGCTTCGGTTGAAAGCTTGGCCCTCACGTAAAATTTCTTTTCGGGGACACTTTCGTCGAAAATCACTGGATCTAGGTCGTCGACCGTGGCCTAGGTCAGCTTTTCTTCTTCTTGGAGGTCCGAGGGCATGATAGCCGATTCTCGGGATTCGGCTGGTTCGTGAGCTCCGAACCCAAAAGGGTATGTTAGCCACCAGGCAAGGCCCAAGTAGATTGTCCAGCTTGCTCCTTTGGTTATTTGTTTCCTTATTGACTGCGCATGTTACGACAGTCACATAACAGCTTCAGAATAGTTTCTGTTCGCCCTGAATCTCCCTCACTCCCAAGGAGTCGGATACTTGAGGATTTGATGAAGTGTAGACGGCATTGCGTTTCATGAATTCAGGTTCTTCCTAAAATAATATACGGGAGATCGTATGTCATCACTTGGAAGGACGCTATCCTCACTTCCCCTGGTAGGTGTACCTGAAGGAGTATCTCTCCCACGGATCTCTCGTTGGAATTGTTAAAGCTTGTTATAATGTATGGACTGGGGATTACCTAGATTTGCATCTCCATCTGGCTGACGACATTCCACTGGATGATGTTCACCGCACTACCGGGGTCTACCAGCACGTGTTTGACCTACGCATCATGCACGTGCAAGGTAATTATCAGGGCATCGTAGTATGGGTTTGAACTTGCCGTGAGTCTTTGTTATCGAAGTTGATGGTGCTGATTCAAGGTTTCCTGGTTATCTCCTGATGCGCCTCACTAACCATGACGGTTCTGGTGTTGGTACTACTAACTCCGGGTCCTCCCAAAATCGTGTTGATAGGCTCCTAGGCCCCCTGGACCACCAATATCACTTCGTCAACATCACTATAAGACGCGGTATCCTGGCTGGACTCCAGCTGTTGACACCCAATTTTGTCCCGAATTTTAAGTTAATATATAGTTATACAGTGTATTTTATTAAAAGGCGCTTTAGAAGGGTTAAGTTTAAAAATTGTTAATTTTAAAGAAAATGGCTAAAATTGCAATATATAACCCCAGACTTACCCACCCGTGAAAATCCCCTATTCCAATTAAAATATCCAAAATCAGAAAATCTTAATTCTCTAACCCACCATTCAACCTGTCAAATAGTACCTAAATCCTCGTCCAAACCCGACCCGTTTTCCCCTCTCTCTCTCTCTTCGATTTCCAGCTAATCCTTTGTATGATAATCTAATCCTAAGTGTCTAACATCATCCTTTTCTAGTACACATATCAACGATCCCAAATGGTTCCAGCTATTGAGTTTTTGTGGAGGGATACAGAAGGAATTTTGAACGGTTCTTATCCTTTGAGATCCGTTAAGGGTCATTTAGTCTTTTGAATCTAGTCCTAGAACCTTAATGGTCTCCTATAAAAATCATTGTTAAATCAAATTTTCGGGGGGGGGGGGGGGGGGGAGGGCTGGAACATTGAATTTTTACAGAAATTTTTCGCAGTAATAACAACATAAAAATCGCAGCAGTTTCTTTGACATAAAATATAGCAGCAATAGCAACTTTGAGTTACAGCTTGTTTGGATGGTTGTAACCCATGGTAGGGTGTTGTATTGTTAGGGAGGGCTGGAACATTGAATTTTTACAGAAATTTTTCACAGTAATAACAACATAAAAATCGCAGCAGTTTCTTTAACATAAAATATAGCAGCTGCAGCAGCTTTGAGTTTTTGAGAGTTTCGTTTAGTCGTTCGAGTGTGGATTCTTTGAGTCGACGTCCTCGTTCACTGCATCGCAAGAGGTAATACTTTTTCCTTCTATTTATTTCAATTCTAATATTGTTAAGCTTGTTAATCTGATTCGGTTGTTCAGTTTCTTCAATATGATTTTTCTGCTTTATGTTGTTTGCTTGAAAGTCTTGAATCAAGTTATAAGTTTAATACATTTAAATATGTTGGCATTTAATAGACTTTGATACAGTTCAGAACCAAGCTTCAATCCTCAAGCTGATTTCTTTTACACTTGAAATCCTGTTCCTATTATTTTGTTAATGCTAGCTCGTATGACATAGTCTTATGTATGAATCTCTGTTTCAGTTGAAAGCCCTGTTTAGCATAGCAAGATATTGTTAGTCATGAAAGTCCCAAGCTATTTTTTTAGGATTGCCTATTATTGGTTTAGGTTCAAACTTGACCTTATTTGGTGGTTAAACTATATGCTTGTTCGGTTGTTTTGGCTTTGGTCTAAACTAGACTTATAATAAATGACGTAAATGAAAAGATGCAAGCTTTATACTATATTCAGTTTGTATCCTATAACTCTGTCTTAACTTGAATATCAAGACTGAATCCGCAATCCGGATGTGTAACTGATAGCTTTAACCAATAATGTGATGAATGCAATCCTTGTTAGCTTTTAGTTAAGTATGAATATGATTTAGACAGGTGAAGACCTGCCAGGACTATGCTATAGCTAGTAGGAAACTTGAACCCTTCATCTCTTTTGACAAAGTGAAGGCCTGTGTTCCTTAATTCCTAGTGTCTAGTTTCTATTATTAGCTTCAGCATCCCCCTTGTCTTGAAAGTATATAGTAGCAGCTGCATTGCCTTCTGCTATGATGTCTTTAGTCTAGTTAGCTAGAAGTAGAAGCAGAAAGGGTCCAGGAGGGTATTTCAAAAGGTTGAGGTTTGGTTTAGGCCTGTTTAGGTGCAGCAGGTTAGTAGCAGTAGTTCTGTTGTTCTGTCTATTAAATTCAGTTTCCCTTTTGTCCTAGTTGGTTGTAGGTGTAGTGTGAGGAGGCTGAGGGAGTAAGCAGGTGTTAGGTTATTGGAGAAGGGCATTGTTTTGGTCTTAGGTGTGCAGGCAGATGGTAGGAGTGTAGTAGTTTAAGGCAGTTGTTAGAGTGTTCTGGAGGTTCTTTGGAGTTCTGCAAGTAGCTAAAAGAAAGGTTTGTAGGCGTGCAGGTTCTTAGAGTTGTTCTTTGAAAGTCTAGGAGAACCCTGTGAGTGTAAGGGGGTGCAGGGGTATCTAGTTGAGGTTGTTTCTGGTTTTGGCATGTCTACTTTGGTTTAAGCTAATCCCAGAGCTACGAAATGGTCTATAAAGGGGGTGTTAGGCTGGAAGCATTGTCAGTTGTAGTAGGAGCTTAGGATCAGGGTCTATGTGAGGGTTGTATCTGCAGTTTGCCACGGATTTCCTCGAGCTTTCTTTGGTGCATTGTCAAATTCAGTTCCGAGTTTGTATATCCTACTGCCATAGGGTTAAATAATATAATGAGAGGTCTGATTGCAGCTTGTTCATCTCTAGGCAGGCTATCTGATAGTCTAGGTCTGCTTATCTTCCTTCCCTTTTCTGATGTTCAGTTATGTGAGATCTGAAATTCTATAGCTATAAAAGTTTGATGTTGAGAATGTAGTTCTTCATGTCTAAATTTACATATGTGTGTTGCTGCAGCCTGACTTCAATAATGTGGACATAGTTAAATTGTTGATTTGAATTAGTTCTTGCAGTTATTATAAATGAAAATGAAATTTTTTTTGGTGTGAAGTATTAGAGTAAAATGTTCTATGTTAAGTTAATTCCCAGGTCTAATTGGATTGGTGTGAGTTCTGGTATCTTCATTTCATGTAGTGTAAAAAAATTCGATCTGTTAAGCAAGTGTTAAAGTTAAGTAATGATGCATCTAGTTAGTAAAAGAAATGTCAATATTTCCTTTTAAGGAAAAGACTCATTTTTTAAAAGTTTATAATACATCATTTGTTTTAAGAAAGTTGAATAAAGGATTTGTCCAAGTCTAAAGGTGTCCTATTTGACAGCGTGTTAACTTTCCTTTCATATTGGTGCCAAGCTATGAATATAATTGAAATGCCTGAACTTTTAGTTCCCCGAATATAATTGAAATGCCTGAACTTTTAGTTTCATATTCCTCAAGTTTTCAATTATGTTAAGGGGTAGGAGCAGGATTAAGTTCTGCAGCTTTGCTCTATTTTAGTTCTGGACAACGCCTTTGAAATTGAAATTTCTAGTTAGCTTGTAAGTCTTGGTATCTTTTGCTTGAATTTGTCTAAGCCTAAGAATGATTGAATAAGTTGTCCTGCTTCTTTCTGTTAGTATGATTTTCCAGAATAAACTTTCAACCTTTCATTGGTTTCAACATACTGCCTTAATAAGAGAATAGCTTAGTTCAGGGCTTTATGTTAAAATTGTTTTTGCTTGGTTAGTGGAGACTGATCTAGAAGTGGCTTTGGATGTGAAGTTTCAATCTTTGACTGTTCTTTGATGCGCACATTGCTAAGTTTCAAGTGAATCTCTTCCAAGTCGAAAGAGACCCAAAAAAAAATAAAATGGGGTGAGGGGGGGGGGGATTAATCTTCTTATATGTTTAAAAATGAAGCTTCTTTTATGCCAAGTTAGTTTCATGTTCTCTAGATAGAATTAAAGCTTTAGTAAGTGTTTAATATTAAAGTCATTTCCTTTAAGAACATTTCATAAATGTAGCTATCTTTTTCCTTGAAGTTACTGCTATGTGAACATGCTCTTATGCCATAGTCTTGTCACTGACCTCTATTATTCTCAGTTGCATGTTTTCTCTCTTTGTCTGGTGCTTGATTCTGTCTTTAGGGAAGTATATTTTAAGTTATCTCTTTGACAAGCTCATTAGTTATCTGTTTTGGTCATTTTGTGAAATGTCTTGGAATGAGTTCTTTAGATATTGGCTTAACTGAGATATATCTTTGGTTGATAGATTAATGTTGCAAAGTTTTGTTTCTTGCTGCCATTTATGTGTTCTGTAATAGATTATCTTTGCCTATCTCAAAATGGTTTGAACTTGCATTTGAAATATTTTCTCCGTAAATATACCATAAAAGTTTGGATATTATTTTACCACATACTAATCTTTATCCCCTTCTATCTTTGCATGGATACAATTTTGGGATGAGTTCTTTTATTGAACTCAAGTGGCCGAGTCCAAACTTGGACTCAATTGCTGCTTCTCCTCAAGTTCAAGTCAGCCCTTTTTGTCCAACTTCACACTTTGGTCCGCTGCCTGCTTCCTGAAGCAAGAATATAAGAGTTGTTATCCAACCATCTTTTGCACGTGTCTTTTCAACTCTTAGCCACTTTCCGGGTTCTATCTTTAATACCACTCTTTTTATCTCACTTAATTAGTTAGATACTTAATATAATTTGTAATTGTACAATTCATTTGTAGAATAATCAATCAATATTAATACTATTTGATTGTTTGAGTTATTTGTTTTACTTTATGTTCATTATCCTTTATTTTTGAGTTGTTGTTTGATTTATTGCAAAATTAAGGCTATTTTAGCAAATGTGTGAAAGTTAAATAATTTTTTTTTTCAAATCAGTTTTATTTCAATTAATTATTTTTAGTATTTTTAGATTATTTTAAAAAGTACGTTCAAATTAATTTGAAAACCTGTCGGATTAACCGTTGTTAACGAAATTTCGAAAGTGCCTTACAAACCTTCTTTCGAAATTAGAAAAAAACCTCTTACTTAGAATCTATGAGAGACTGCCTTTTTCCAAAAATTGAGTTTTGTACGCATTTGCTTAATTTGGTTCCCTGTTTTTCCTAAAATTGAGTGGCGACTCTAAAAACTCAAAAAGAGTTAGTCCATTCAATTGATATTCCTAAATTTAGCTTCTCAGGGTTATATTTTTGGGGTACAACACCGGCCATGACAGCGAATAAAAGGACGTCAACCTTGGAGATATATTCATAATTTCAGCCGTATTAGCCAATTTATGAACCGCTATCGGATCTTGATACTGGTATCCTGTGTGGCGTAGCTGTTGTTTGACATGACAATGTCTTTTCCTTGTAGAATACCTATAATTTCCCGGGCCTCACGGTGAGCGCCAAACTGTTAATGCATAAATTTATACATCTAGATTAAACACTTCAATTTATGAAGGGGTCATAAGCAGTACAGTAAAATACGATGAAAAGTAACTAAATAAAGAGAACAAGAATAGACAAGAAAGTAAAGAGATTTTATTCCTTGAGAATAGTCGGATTCAGTTGCTTGATATATAATGCAATATAAGGAGGGGTATTTATATTAGTGGATACTCAGCCCAAATTATTGTAAAATATAAAGACTAATGAGGCTCTTGGGCCTATAAGCTCAAGACGGTAGTATATATGAAACCCTAATTAGGAGAATGTAATACAAAGGCGGCAGGATGTATGCCTTGCATTCTATGCCCGTACCGCCTGAACGGCAATAACTCGTAGAACAGGCGTGTATCCAGCGTGCCCGGTGACTTGTAGAATAAGTCTAGTATCGCCAGCTGGACTTGCATCCCCGTGACAGTAGGTGGTATATTTTGCCCACACACTAAATACATATCATTCATTTATCCACACTTCATTCATTATTTTCTTCATGGATGAGAATGCTCTCTCCACACTTGTGATAGTAACAAGTAAAATTAAACTCACATTCACAAGTAAATAAACAAGTGAATAGTTCTCCTAAGATTTGCCTCAACTAATGCTTTTGCGAAATCACTAACACCTTGCATGTTGGAGAACTTGGGATTACCACTTTGCATATGAACTATAAAAGTATCTAGTTGGTGACTCAAATTCCATATCTTTGATTCATCAAACTCATTTGTATAACACTTTGCCAAGTCTTAATTGTATCCATCAAAATTAACAAAGGAATCGATTGGATTCAAGCTAGCCATTCCAAGAAGAACATCACTACTTACTATATCAAAACGGTTGTTGAGCTCTTTAAACCATGACATTAAATATTTCAAAGCACAAGTAGTGTGAATAACAAACTTTAGAGGACTTGCGCTTCGACTTCCAAACAAATAAGACTCGTTCATATTGGGAATCACAATATCATGTATATGACAAAATGGGTTAATATCAATTAATAAAGAATCCCATCTTTTTTTTCTTATCTTTTGCAAACTTTTCTTTGCAATGTCAAGAAGTTCCATAGAATTAACAATACCTTAATCTTTTTTTTTTGTAAACTCTTGCGCAACTCATTAGACAAAGCCAACACTTTCAACATCAAGTGAAGCATAAAAGCAAATTTGAATTTTTTAACCTTAGTAAGAAGATATTCGGCTTGATTTCTTTCGTATGAGTTAGAATATTTCAAAGCACACGAATAATAATTGAGAATATAAAGATAAAGTTATCTACCGTTTTGAAATGCGATCCCCAACGACCATTACTCGGTCTTTGAAGTCCGCATTTTTTGTTTTATCCTTTTCCGGTAAGAACTTCACCCGACTAAAGTTATTCCTCCAACTTTTCAACTTGATATTGACGAAGCAAATCAATATGTTTAAATGACCCTCCAATAACATTCAACAAATTAGTAACATGACTAAAAAAGTCATAAATATTCAAATAATTTTTAGCAATAGCTACAAGTGTTAATTGTAATTGATGAGCAAAATAATGAATGCAATATGCCGATGGATGATCCTTCATAATAAAGTCTTGACACCATTTATCTCTCCCTTTATATTACTTGCTCTGTCATAACCTTGTAAACGTATTTTGATGGACTTAGTGAGTGATTCAAAAGCATAGAATCAGCATGCCGATGTATCACTAACATGAACAATACCAAGAAATGCCTTTATCACTTCACCTTTCTTATTAACATACTGCAAAACAAGTGTCATTTGTTCTTTATTTGAGATATCTTTGGACTCATCAACCAACATTCCCAAGTAATCTCCATCCAAATCTTCAATTATAACTTTCAATGTTTCTTTTGCAAAAACATTAATTATATCCTTTTGAATCATAGGGCAAGTCAAAAAATTAATTTTTGGAGCATTTTCTAATATAACTTTCCCCACATCCGAATGTTTGTCCCCATGTCATCGTAAAAATCCTAGAAAAATGCCTTGATTTGTTGAAGATTCACTTTTGTCATGACTTCTAAAAAGCAATCCATAATACAAGAGAAGTTTTGCCACATCAATTGAAGCTTCTAAACACATTCAATAATCACCTTTTAACTTTTTGGAATGCTTTCAAAAAACAACTTGAATTGACTGATTTTGATTAGATAAATTTAACATCTTCTTGAAACATTGATCATGGACGCTATTAACCTCACCAATATGTAATTTAAATCTTTTGTTAGCTTTATTCCAAGCCCTAAAACCACTTGTTTTGTAAAGCTCTCTCTTATTTTGATGAACAAATTCATCTTTGAATAATAACAACACAACCAAAATTCTTTATTGACATTATACTCCAACCATCTAGAATATGGCAAATTAAACTAATTTGCTATAAAATTTCATTTTCTTTTTCCTATTTTAATTTTAGAAAATCGATGATTTAAAGGTTGACACGACTCTTTTTGAAAGTAGTATCCCCTCACTTCATCTCTTATTCGAAGGCTATACTTGCCCGTTGGTATTATTTCTCTCTGGTGGGCTTTCAGTGAATTTAAATTGAGCTCATCTATAAGATGAAAATGATTGGTATCCGTTTGGTTCAATAATGAGGAAGTAGGATTTGGTTGAAAAGCATTGGACCTCGTGACAAATCTATCCATCTCAACTCATAAGAATTAGGAACACTTTCCTACAAAATTAAAGTTGAGTTCAACTCATACTTAATTTTTAATTCATGAGGAAATCTCTTAGAAAAATCTCTTAGCCAAATACAAATTCAAAAATAAAATAGTTGAAATAGGACTAAAAATATTGTAAATAAATAAATAAATAAATTACAAAATAAGATTAGGAAATAAACAAAGGAAAAGGACAACAAAAAAGAGACTTACAGCGAGTTTGTGACCAGCAGCCTGAATAATAGCCGGATTTTGGTAGGCGCGGTTGAAGCAGTGGCTGGACTTTTTGGAAGAGACCAGAGAGTTCGTGTGTTTTTTTTGGGTAAGATTTTTGATTTGGGGTAAAAAGTACTTTGTTGGTAGAAAAGGACAAAGAATAAGGAAAGTTAACAAACTGAAAAATATAGAAAAGGTGAGTAGTCTACGTCAGTCTTGGAAAAGAAACTAACTTAAAAAAATAAGGTTAAATATAAGAAAAAAGTCTTGCATAAAAATATGTTAATAACAAATTTGTTGTTGAGGGAATTCAAACCTCACTATTTGGGAGTAAACTAGTGCCCCTTCCCACTAGCACCTAGACAAGTTTTGTTACTATGGGTGCCACTTGAAAACACACACTCTCTCTATACAGGGGCGAAACTATTTTAGGAATATAGGGTCACGGGACACTGCTTCATCGAAAATTTTTACCGAGTGTATATACATAAATAAAAAAACTATAATGTATTGCTACAAAAATGAAGTGTGACACTGCTTGAACTATAGGGTCTTGGAGATGCCGTGGTTGGAAGTGTAGCTATCCTCCTTGATGGTGTGAGATTCAATCCTCTTAGCTGTAATTACATTAAAAGACAAGCAAAAGACGAAAATTATCAAAAATGACCCATATTTTCGAATCTTACCCGAGCTGTCACCCTTTTCCTGAAATAGCAGTCTGTCGCAAGTTTATACAATTTTATACAAATTTATACACGTGTATAAAATTGTATAAATTTGTATAAGTGTGTATATGCGAGTGAATAAATCTGTATATTAAGGATGTTTATATGATTTTTTATTTTTTTGTGTATATTTTTGTATTTCTCTCATTGCTACATATTTATATATGTATATTCATGTATAATTTAATTTTTAGAGGGAGATTTCTGTGTATAAACTTGTCCAAAGCAATGATTTAGACGCAATAAACAACATAAATTCACTAAGATACAAAAAAGTAATGACACCATTGGCGGGGGAAGGTGTTGCCGGTGGCTTAGTGGCTGGGGAGGGAAAAATTTGGTAGCTAGAGTGTTTTTTATGAAGGAGTGCTAAAATTTGTAATTTTAGGGATGGGTGCTATACATGAAAAAAAAATATGGCCTCCTGTTTGTAATTTTGGGTAGTGGGCTGCCTATTTTTTAAAATTAAATAAGAGCACTACGCTTAAAATAATTCTTGATTTTGAAAGCTAATTGGGATCTTCAGAAAAATTTCTAGATCTGCTGTCTCTATTTGAAAGTGACACCGCTGGCAAAAAATCCTGCGTGTGCCACTGTCTCTCTCTCTCTCTCTCTATATATATATATTGAATCCCATATAATAAAGGGGATTTTTTTTTTTTGGGGGAGGGAAGAGAGGGGGAACCATTGCAAGAACCTAATGACAGTATACATTTGTGTATATATATATATATCTATGATCTTGGCCAAAGCTAGCAAGTGCTGTGGAACCGGCTACCCCATACATAAATCCAACCTGCCTGCAACATCCTTTTATGAGATTTTCATATTTTTGTCTAGAAGATAAACTATCAGGACGTGGCCAAAAGTATGAGCGAATCTTGCAAAACTTGCCAAGAAGGGAGGAATAGGCCATTTTGGTCTGAGATTTTACACGAGCGCTATGACTATTGCACTGTTAAACTAGCTACTAATGCCCACTAATGCTATGATGGACATATGGGAAAACAAATTAATCCTCTCGTTGACTCCCCAACGAGGAATTTTGGTAGGTTTTGGAATTCAAAGGGTTTGAATTGATTTGAAAAAGTTTAGCATGACGTACATAGGAATCTAAAGGTGTGATATAGTGACCAACAAAATCGTCAGAGATGAGTGTTTAATCCCAGCATAGATAACAAAAATACTAAAATGAAATTTTACCATCTTCCCAAATGATGATGGACAAAGTTATCTGATAACTCTGTTATTCAAATAAGGGTCAATACTGAAAAATGTAGAAATATGGAACAAGAATGGATTAGAAACTGTAACAGTATCCAAGGTTAAGGATTAGATCCTCCTAAAATAGAATGAAGTTACTTTTTCTGTTGTAGTGGTACCGCAAACGACACCTAATAGTAAACTTAAATGGTTGACAATCTCACGAAGATGCTTTTATTTTGTTTGAAAGTAATCCCGAAGGAGAGAGGACAATATTCAGAATTTTTCATAAGAAAATATTAAGGAATGCTCTATATTAATATCCAACGAGTTTCTTGATTGAAGAAGTGTGAATGTGGAAGTTCAAATGAACAAGTGAATGTTCACGATATTCAACCTTTCTGGTGGCTATTCTCAAAATGAGCAGGAAAAAATAAAAAGAAAAAGAGAAAAATTAAATTACCGGTCGTTGGTCCAAAAATTTAATCGATTAATTATCATTTAACCGAATCCAAAATCAAAACTGAGTCGAGTGAGCTATAACAATGTCAGCGCGAGACATTACTTCTTTTCAACTCTTTTAAAAGCTAGTGGAAGTACTTTTCTATTTAATCTTAATAAAAGTCTTTCCTATTTTTATGTGGGACAAAGCTCCTTTAAAGTCTTTCAATTTGTCTCTCTTTCTTGTTCACACTATCACTTCAAACCCCAACAATCATCCGCATAAATGGGAAAATTTAGAATCTCGAAAAACTTTGCAATTCACAAGAAATGATTAATCGCTTCTGGATAAGTAGGTCTCGCTTTGAACTTTCCATAGTGAAAATACATCAGACATACTCGGTCGGTCGGTATATTTTATATCTTCGAACCGTCGAGCTTTGGAGGAAACCTAGACAATGTATGTTATAAAAATTAACGCTTAACCATCTTCGATCTCATTGTTGTGTTCGTTTCAGGTATGAACACTGCCCGATTTTATAAGTTCGTAATAAATTGGCCTTACAAAATTCTCCTCCAAGCGGCTTTCACTTCACGCTTATATAGGTTATCTCTAAATGTATAAACCCGTAGATAAAAACTATTTGATATCTCATATCAAACCTGGAAACCATTAAAAAGCCTTAAGACTTTATCATTCGTATTGGACATGATCTCATCACGAGAATGGACTATAACTTTAATTTTTAAACCGTCATTCACAATTTTGTTGAGCTCCTTAAACCTTGATAGATATCTTGTTTTATAGGTAGAGTTACCGCCTTGATGCCTTATCCACGGCATAGTACCATTGCCCTCACTGACTTCTAAACTACATCTCTAGGTAGGCCTTTTGTAAGCGTTTCTGATACATTATCACTTGACTTATGTAATGAATAGTGATAATTTCCCTAGAGAGTGGTTACCAAACTATTTTATGTCTTTGTAGCAGATGATGATTTTTTCCGTTACATACAACGCTTCCAGCTCGTCCTATAGCTGCTTGACTATTGCACTGTATGTTAAATTGGTGTCAATGGCTTAGGTCAAAATGAAATATTTTTCAATAAATTTGGAAGTCATTCAATTTCTTTGGTGTCTTTATCTAAAGCTCTAAACTCAACTTTTATTGTAGAGCCGACAATGCATATTTGTTTGGATGATTTTCAAAGCACCGCTCCTCCACCAATTTGTGAAAATATTTTCGCTTGTGGATTTCGAATTAGTTGATTCAGTGATCAAGTTTGCATCACAATACCCCTCAATGATTGAAGGATATTTACTATAACGCAAAGCAATGTCTTCGGTATGTTGCAAATATACCAAAACCCGTCTCATTGCCATCAATGTGAATTTGTGTTATGTGTGTATTGACTCAATTTACTAATAGAACAAGCTATTTTTGACCGTATATAACATGATATAAATTAAGCATTCCAACAACAAGTATAGTCCAATTGAGACATACTTTTCATTTTATTCTTTGCCAAACCAAAATTCATATATATTGGAGTCTTTGAAACTTTGAATTTTAAGTCCTTGAACCTATCACGAATGCTTTTGATGCAATGAGATTGAGACAAATCCATATCTTGAGGAGTCTTATGGATCTTATACCCAAAATTAAGTTGGCAACTCTTAAGTTTTTTAGATCGAGCTTGCTAGTTAACATATATTTTGTAGCATTTATGTTGGTAATGTTGTCACTCATTATTAACATGTCATCCACATATAAACAATAATGACTATTTGACTTGGATTGTTCTTAATGTAAACAAATTTATCACATTTATTAATCTTAAATCCATTTGACAACATAATATGGTCAAATGCATGTCATTGTTTGAATACTTGTTTTAGTCCATAAAGAGACTTAACAAGTCTATACACCTTCTTTTCTTTTAGGAGAACCACAAACCTTTTGGGTTGTTCCATGTAGACTTCTTTCTCTAAATATCCAAAGAAGTCTATTTTAACATTCATTTGACCATACATGGCGACCCATGCTATTAACATCTGTATGGATGTAATCCTTGTTATTAACTAGTATGCGTCAAAATAGTCAAGGCCTTCTCATTACCAATAACCTTTGAAAAATAGTCTCGCGTTATACTTTTTTTTTTTAAGAAAAATACCACTAACTTTATAGCTTAGCGGCTAATTTTATTACTAATAAACAAACAAAACAATAAATTCAGTCTTTTCATCATGAATGAAATATAAACTTGCTGAGACTAAATAATCCCTAAGTTGTGGTACTATAGCAATATACCCAAGCATTGCATTCACCTCATTGGGTTGAGCATCGTACAATGCTAATACCACCAATTGAGGCAAATTTAATACTTGGATAGTATCCTTTACATGAATCACCACTCTACTTAAGAGTAATATGTATAAAAATCTAATGAAATATATAGTAGTTAAGAATTTGATTAAAATTATGAGAAATAAACTTGAAAAGTATCCTTGAATATGTTGCATTGTATCCTTGATGAAGCATCCAAGAGTGGAACCAAAAAATAGAGTGATAGCTCTCACATAATAACTCGTTGAGGAGTTCGTTGAGTAGTTAAAAAATCTGCCTGCTCCCTTGTATTTCCTCCAGCGCGCGCATAACAGCCCCTCGCTCGCCAAGGGTGCTCGTTGAGACGAGAAAAAATCTGCACGCATCTCCCTTACACCAACAGGTTCGCTCGCTGCCTTAGCTTGTTGAGGCGAGCAACTTGCTACCCGGAAAAAAGCACACTGCGTCAGTTCAAAAAATTGCTCGCTGGGTACGCTCGTTGAGGTGAGCAACTTACTGCCCATCTTTCTCGAACGCCTCTAACTTCGCTCGCTGGGAAAGCTCGTTGAGCAAGCTAATTTTCTAGAAACTTGCTGCAACGCTACCGAACAACTCATTCCAAACAAGATCAACGCAGCCCCATATAACAAGAATAATTTCCATTCCAAAACATTGCACAATTTCATTAAAACCACCATGAGCAAGATGAATCTTCACACCATGAATTAGAACAATGAGTGTACCTACAAAAAAGAGAAAAAAATTAGTAGTAAAAGCCTCCATGCTATCCTCTACATGGATTCGAGCATGAAAGAAAATTCCACCTTCCTTGTTTCTAGACATTCCTCCTCGGACTAGTACGAATGTACAGTTAATTAAACTTATTCCCATTCACCAACCTCCTTCCCATGCTATAATTCATGAAATGAATTAACCATGACATCTCTTTGATCAAGAGCCAAGTTCGCCAAGTAATCCGCCAATTTATTCCCTTCTCTAAACACATGCATCACAACCACTTCTCTACCCTCCATCAAACTCCAAATCTCCTCCATTATTTGCACAATTTTCCAAGGTGCCTCCCAAATTTTTGTCACTACGTTCGTGAGCAATATTGATTCTGTTTCAACAATAACTTGTGCAGATGAAGTAGAAACCACATACATCAAAGCCATAAGAATTGCAGTTGCCTCCGTTTGAGTATTTGTGGTCATGCAATCTTCCGCCTCCCTAGCACAAGCATGCACAATATCACCCCTGTGATCCCGAACACAAAAAGTCCAAGAACTAATACCTGGATTACCTCTAGAAGCACCATCTGTATTAATTTTGATCCACCCCACATGAGGCGGACTCCACAAAATCTTTGTCACCACAAGCTTAGGCGTATGATCCCTTAACACCGACAACAAGTCCTCCCACCTACCAGGCACATACTGAAAGTTTCTCCTGCGAACTCTCAGCAACATGATAATATGTTGAGTGACAAGATACACCAACCTGTGAGTTGAGGTCGATCCACCATGCCTCAAATTATTCCTCCGTTTCCACAACTCCCACAAAATAAAGATTGGGATAGCATGAAAAATGAACCTCAGGACCGGGCTACCAGGAGCATCCCATCAAAAATTTATCACTTGTGTCAAGTGCAACCCATCAAAATTAAGACCTGCAGGACCTCTAAAATATTTCCAGACATATTGTGCCACGGGCGCATTCAAAAACACATGGGAAACAGTTTCCACATCAGGGTTCACACAACAATGACACCTAGAGGGGAATTGAGTTCCCCACCTCTTCTGCATATCATCTAAGGGCACCTTAAATTTCCACAACCTCCATAAGAAAATGACATCTTAAAGGGAATACCTTTAATCCAGATGTGCTTGTAGAGATCACTTGGCTTCTTCCTTTGCCTTACCAAAAGATAAGCTCACCGGACTGAAAAAGTACCCCGAGGCTCCAACATCCAAAAAGGCATTTCCATCTGGTCTGGACAAATAGGAGGCTTGACATTATGAATCACGTGCTCAGCAATATCTTCAGGCAACAGCTCCCTAAGGCACTGCTCCATGCATACTCCATCCTCAGGAACTTCATAGACACATATTACGGTCTCATCACACGGAAACTCAAGAGGAACTGCATAATACAACGGCCCAAGTCCAGTCTAGTTATCAAGTCAGAAGTATGAATTGCTCTTTTTCAGCTGCCAAATTATCTCATGATCCATCTCAGGCCTTCTCTGCAACATTTTCTTCCATGAATAAGTCCCCTTCTTCCATGGCACCACCACAAAGTGATGCTTTTTCAAGTATTTGTTGCTCATATAGTCCCTCCACAAAGACTGCTTGGTACGAAAATTCCACCAAAGCTTTGCAAATAAGGCCTTGGAAATATCATACAAGCTCCTAAAGCCAACTCCACCTTCATTCAGAGGATGACACAGTGTCTTCCAAGAAGCCCAATGCCTGCTATCTTGGCCCACAGTGTTACTCCAAAAGAACTTGGCAAACATCCTGTGAAATTGAGCTACCACACCAGAAGGGAGGTCACAGACAGATAACAAGTGAATAGGCATGCTCTAAAGTACTGAGGAAATTAGAGTCGCCCGTCCACCTATGGAAAGCAGTTTACAAGTCCAGGAGTCAAGCTTTTTCTGCACCTTCTCCACCAGCTCATTGTACTGACAGTTCTTTCTCCTAGAATAATAAATAGGCACACCAAGATACTTGAAAGGAAAATCACCTCTCGGTATCTCAGTACTATCAAGCACCATGTCAGCTATCAACTGTGAAATCTGGCCATGCATATACACATTGCTCTTCTCCTTATTTATTTTTTGACCGCTGGAATGCTCATAACTAGCAAGAGTCTCCATCAACAATTTCAAAGAGCCCTCCTCAGCAGATGAAAAAATATATCATATCATCCGCATACTCTAGGTGATTAAAATATATCATATCATCCACTTTGGCATCCCATATGGCACAAAGTTATCATCCCTATGCAGTGCATTCAGAGCTCTAGAAAGGCACTCAGCAGTAAGTAAAAATAAGGTAGGCGATAGAGGATCACCTTGTTTCACCCCTTAGAAGACTGGAAGAACCCATATGGTTGGCCATTCACTAGCACACAGTACCACTTATGACACAGGGTCCTGTAGACCATGTCAATAAATATCTCACAAAATGCCATCCTCCTCAGGCCCTTTGTCAGAAACAACCATGACACCCTATCATACACCTTAGCCATGTCTAACTTGATTACCACATTAGTCGGTTTCCTGAAACGACCTCGGTTAGTCGTTTCGGAAGTTAGGACTCCGATTGGCATGCCGATAATTTTTTTAAAAAAAATCGTAATGTCTATTAAGACCTGTCTGTAAAATTTGAGCTTAATCAGACCTCGTTTGGTAGGCATCGGAAGAAGTTATCAGTTTTTATTGTCGATAAATATTAAAAAGAGATTTTTGAGCTCGGTTTTGGCGAATGAGGTCCGATTCGAAATCCGAAAGGGCCGTTAGGTTCGTATGATTATTTGTGACTTTTGTGAACTTTCGAAAGTAAATTTCGATGTTATTCGGCTAGTTTTCGCTAAGATGCCGAAAGTTAAATAATTTGATTTTTTTCCATTTAATTTTCATATTGAGTTTCGTGAGTCCGATTTGAGATCCACCTTAGCAAGTATGTTATATATATTTTGTATAACTGGTATGCAAAAGTTAGAATATTTTTAATATCGTAGGGTACCGTTTTAAATTTTACCGTAGCAGCGAATTTTAAAGGAAAAAGAAAAAAAAAAGGAAAAAGACAAAAGAATTAAAGGGAGGCGGTGGGGATAAGGGATTAATATCCCTAAATCCCTTAGCGGCACAGAATGTCTCCATGACCAACAAACAAAGAAACATAAACAAATGAAACAGGGAACGCAGAAACAAGAAATGCATCCAGAAAAATGCCAGAAAAATAAGAAAAGGGGCCAGAGAAAAGTAGAATTTTCACTCTGAAACATTCAGGTAATGATCCTAATATATATTTCAGTTTATTACGTGTGTTTGAATATATTTTGACGGTAAAACTTGGAATATTAGACATCGTTTTAATAAGTTCAATTAATAGTTTAAAGGGTCAAATGGACCCCGATAATGAAATTGATTATATATTCGTACTAGTGAGTTATGGGCAACATATAAATATAATTTATTTGGGATTTGGTTGTGTGACCTTAAACCCTGTACATAGGCCTGGCCTGCGTATTGCGTATGCAAATAGGGTATCAGGTTCTACCTGGATTTCCCTAACATGTTAGGAATGAAGCCTTTAGCCTAATTTGATATATTTTTTTGCCTATTGAATAGAGTGGGATCGTTTGGCTATGAAACCAAAGGATAAAGCGGTTGTTGATTAGCAACGCCAACTTTTGGAAGAGGTAAGTATTTATATCCATTTCTTTAGAGGCACATGGCCTCATGAATTTTCTACCACGTGTTCCTTACGTGTGTAGCTGACGATAGGCGTACTCATTATGCCTTAGCTTTGAATTTACATTGTATATTATATGTTATGACCTGTGGTTAGTATTGCATTGAGCATATGAGCATTGCACTGTGGTTTTGAGCATTGCATATACTTCCCGGTTGGCGATTAGAGTCCCGCACCGGTGAAGGGACATTATTGCATACACTTCCCGGTAATCGATGAGAGTCCCGAGCCGGTGAAGGTTCATCATTGCATATACTTCCCGATTGGCGATGAGAGTCCCGCACCGGTGAAGGGTCATTATTGCATATGCTTCTCGGTAATCGATGAGAATCCCGAACTGGTGAAGGATCATCATTGCATATACTTCCCGGTAATCGATGAGAGTCCCGAGCCGGTGAAGGATCATCATTGCATATACTTCCCGGTAATCGATGAGAGTCCCGAGCCGGTGAAGGATCATCATTGCATATACTTCCCGGTAATCGATGAGAGTCCCGAGCCGGTGAAGGATCATCATTGCATATACTTCCCGGTAATCGATGAGAGTCCCGAGCCGGTGAAGGGTCATCGCATATACTTCCCGGTAATCGATGAGAGTCCCGAGCCGGTGAAGGGTCATCTTTGCATATATCTCTCCTGGAAGACGATGAGAGTCCCGCGCCGGAGATAGGTATCAGGCATATGTGACTGCATTGCATTGTACCGCATTCATTCCATCTCATTGCACCGCATACTGACTATTTTGTGTATTGTGTTGTGTTTTATGTATGCGGTTTGTACACTATGTCGTGGACATATCCCAGTTTACCTATATATTTCTGGCTCGTATTCTGGGTTGCGGGGATCGGGTTGCACGCCGCAATGGTATATATATATGGATCGGGTTGCACGCCGCAACGGTATAAATATATGTATCGGGTTGCACGCCGCGAAGGTATAAATATATTGATTGGTTTGCACGCCGTGACGGTATGAATATATGGATCGGGTTGCACGCCGCAACAGGATAATAATATGGATCGAGTTGTATGCCGCATTAGGATGTATTTCTGATTGTTGATATGTTCAGCATACCTATATGTTCTGGCTATCTTATATTCTTGGTGGTTAATGAATTTATGATTTTATACGTGTTTCCAGTTATTATCTGGCTCTGCCTTTTCATAATTTCAATAAGAGAAATTTGGTTTATCTGTTTCTTTTCTCCCTGGCTAGCTATCCTATTCATTGAGGTGGCTAGTCTGTCCCACTTATTGAGTACTTTTGACTCACCCTTGTTTGTTGTTTGTTTCTTGTCTATCTGTTTCGTTTTGGCAGGTTCGTTCCAGGATTGAGTTCGCCACGTTGTGAATGAGCGAAGACGACTTCAACTGTCTGGGTGAGCCAGCTTTTATTCTGAATGGCCACCAGTTTATTGGTTATCATTTCAGTTGCATTTTGCTCCTTTTAGGAGGTATGTGTCTTCTTTTGTACTCTAAGATGTCTAGTCTGGATAGCCCTAAACCTAGTATGTTGGGTAGTCAGCTGTAATTTCTTTTGGACAGCTTAGAGGTATCAGTATGTCTTTGATTTCTTTTATGTCTTGTCCTTATTTGTCAATTGTTATATTTATTTTCTTGATTTAATTGGTAAGGGTTCACTCGACGGGTCTAGGGGAGGATGTCGGGTGCCCGCACAGCCTAACTGGATTTCGGGCCGTGTCAGTTGGTATCAGAGCCTAATTTATAGTCTATCCAGACTAAGACAGTGTCTAGCAGAGTCTCGCTGATGGGCACGTAGACGTCCGTACTTATCTACGAAAGGCTATGATGGCATTTAGGAAGTTTCACTTCCTTCTTTTCTAATCGTGCGTTGGTCTTAGATGCAAAAGTATTTTTATTAATTAGTTTGTCGTAATTGTGAACCCTCGTGCGATAAATCAGCAAACAGTATGAGTTCAAGACGAAGCAGTCTAGCCTGGGGCTAGCACTGACGAAGTCCCGAGAGTTTTTTATCATGTTGACGATCTAAGTACGGAGGTCCTAGCGGTACGAGCTTGTGATGGGCAAGGGAGCAGGGCCTTGTGGTTCCCTTTGCTCTCTACGATGCTTTTACGAGAATTTTGGCGACGCAGATATCGTAAGAACCTATTACTCACTGGGCAGCCTATCAGGTTGCCGCAGGTGCAGACGTTTGGTCTCAGGGAGCTCCTGTTCTAGTTCTTAATGTTACCGCAGTAAATTATGTTCCAAAGGCAGTGTGTGTTGCGCCACCAATTGTTCTGGCTGGTTAGCCAGCCGAAGTAATTGTTCAATCCGAGTGCCCAAAGAGGTTGCATTATTTTACGCGGTTGATCCTTCCGATATTCTAAAGCAATGCATCGGATAAACCTCGTTATTCTTTTTAAAATAAAATAATGCCAGCGTATCCTTTAGGCTCTTAATTATATCGAGAGGTATGGTGTTGATTATTCTGCTTTCTAGTTTCAAGGGTCCAGCCTTGAATTGGTGGGCCGCTCTCTTATTAACTAACTTGGTTCGATTTTTCTTCTAGATTCGTGGAAAAGTTCCTTTCGACTAGCGAGCGAGATGAAAAGTGTCGCCGGTTTGAGTGGATTAGACAGGGTAGCCTATCGGTTAGCCTATTGGTTTTAGAATATGAGATTGAATTGTATAGAATGGTTGAATATGCATTAGAACTAGTCCATGATCCTTCCGAGAATGTTCAAAAATTTATTGATGATCTTTCTCCTTCCTTGAGATCCCAGATGGCTCGAGAAATCGAGGTTGAGACTTCATTTGATGTTGTTATTGATATTGCTCAGAGGTATTAGGCCTACCATAAGTTAGAGCGGGAGAGCAAGAGATCCCACGGCCCTGGTGGGCACCATGGTACCTCATTTGGAGGTAAGAGTTCTGATTATTTTAGGAGGTCACCTTCCAGATTATCTCAGTTTGTGTCACGTGATTCTTAGAGTGCGCGGGTAGTTCATCAAGATTAGACTCAGCTTTCTCTTTGTAGCTTTCAACAATCTGTCCAGCTTCAATTTTCACTGAAAAGGTATTATCATTGTCGCGAGCCTATCATCTTTGGTGGAGTTCTCCCTTACTCGGGAATGTAGGCAGTCGTCTTTTCTCTCGTCATAAGGCACCTGCACAATCGCAGGCGATTTCATTTAGATCTCAATCAGCCGGAGAAATTCTGTTAGCTTGGATAAGCTTGAAGTTTTGACTGATGCCTGAGGAACGGATTCAAAGGACCTGTTCCTTTGAATCACTGCAGCAGAATAGATAATTCATGCAAAATCGTTTAAGTTGAGATATTATTAATTATCCTAAAACTAATGTTTATCTTGATAATTATGCAGGTCTAAACGGATATGAAAAGATTGCATAAACAAAGGATAAGGATAGAAGATCTGGATTCTCAATAGAAGAATCCAATTAGGACTCAAACTCAAGGGAGCTTTGGAGTTCTAATTCATCAAGACTTCTTGGCTGCTGGAAGCTATAAAACGTGGAGCATATCAGCCATAGAAGTGTGCACAAATACAGAGAGCATCGAGCAAAAGCTGAGAAGAGTTATTAGCTTATTTGTGTAATCAGTTAGCTACAGTAGAACTAAGTTAGAACCTGTTCCTTAGATTGAAACTTGTAAAAGTTCAAGTCTTAGTTCAACTGTAGTAGGCAATAATCGAGTTGTAAACTTTCTGGCTCAAGTCGTGGACTTGACACAACTTCACTGATCGTGAGAAAGATCACTAAAGGATTAGAGTTAGTCCTACGTTAGTAAGAGTGAGTCTTGTAACCAAGTGAGTCTTTTTACATAGTGAAGTTGAAATCCTACTTGAGAAGTAGGTCGTGGTTTTTTGATCCCGAGTCAAGGGGTTTTTCCACGCTAATATCTGGTGTTCAATTACTTACAGTTTTAATTTCGCATATCGTATAGTAAAGGAACACATTTTAAGGAACTGGTCCTTAAAACAGTAAAGTGGTGTAATCGTGGGAAATAACAATTGGTATCAGAGCGGGTTATCCTTGAAAAGGCTAACACCTAGGATTAGATGAGTACATCACGAGAGAACAGTGAGGGCCAGTCAATGGTTAGAGCACCTTATTTCAATGGGAAATATTATTCATGGTGGAAAGAGAGGATGCGTGATTACCTTCAAGCAGAAGACTATGAATTGTGGGATATAGTAACTGAAGGTCCCATGATCCCAATGAAGAAGGATGCTGAGGGAAAAGATGTTCCTAAAACCAGGAAGGAATGCAATGCTGAAGACATAAAGCAATGGGAAAAGAATGCAAAGGCAAGGAAGTGGCTGGTTGGTGGACTTAGTCCTGACAAATGCACTAGAATCAGAGGGTATGCCACTGTAAAGGAGATTTGGGATGCTCTACAAGTTGCACACGAAGGAACAAGTCAGGTAATAAGGTCCAGTGGTACACTTCTTTATGCTGAATATGAAAGCTTTAAAATGAAAGAAGAAGAGTCAATCTCTAAAATGTATACTAGATTTAATGCCACTACTTCTGAACTTATCAATTTGGGAAGGGTTTTAACTGTGGAAGATAGAGTAGAAAATATTTTAACTGGGGTTCTTCCAGAATCTTGGGAGATCAAAGCTTGTGCTATCATAGAAAGCAAAGATTTAACCACTCTATCCTTAGATGAGCTTATAGGTAATTTAAAGACTTATGAACTGAGGAAAAAGGTTAAAAACATAGGAGCACCAGTTAAAACTGAACCTAACCTAGCTTTGACTGCTGGTGATAAAATCATTGATGATAAGGAACTGGTCCTTATCGCTAAAAGTGTCCAGAAATATTTGATTAAGAAAAGGGCAATTAGTGGACAGGGTAGGTCTACTAACATGAAACAGGCTGGAGAATGCCACAAATATGGAAGCTCGGAGCACTACATCAGCAAATGTCCAATTATGGAAGGAGAATGGAGGAAGAGATTCATTGATGAAAGGAAGAAGGCTGGGGAACAGGTCCATAAGAAAAGTGGAAATCCCAAAGCAATGGTTGCAGGATGGCAAGACAGTGAAGACGAAATAACTGATGATGATCTGGATGAGGATCTTGCTCTAATGGCACTTGGAGATTCAGAAAATGAAGAAGATGCTGAGGTATTTGTTTCTAAACTCAAAGATGATGTAAAAAGCATGCCTAGAGAAAATTGGTTAAAGTATTCCATATTGTGCTAAATGAATTTAAATCTCTAAGGGATAGCAATCATCAAATGCATGATAAAATTGATTGTTTAGAAACAGAATGCAAAGAAGAAATAGTTAAAAATGATTTTCTGGAAAGAAAGATTAGCATGCTTGAGGAATAGGTCCTCACACTTGAAACAACTGCTCAGGAATTAGAAAATGTTAAAACAGTTGAAAAAGGTAAAGGTATTGCTAATTCTCATCAGATCATTGCTGAAGAGAAACTGAAAGTCATAGTTGATGAACTGTGTAAAAAAGATGAAAAGATATGATCTTTAGAAGAAGACTTGGTTAAAACAAAAATGGAACTAAGAAAAACTTTAGAATGGAACAAGTCTTCTGAAGCACTAGAATGGTTACAGGAAAATCATAGTAGTAACAGGAAAGGTATTGGATTCATGAAAGCACAGAGTTCATCCAAATGGAATCCAAAGAGTAAGTACTTATCATTTCCTGAAAACTGGTTATGCACTCATTGTGGGAACACTGGTCACCGGAAAGAAAATTGTCAATCTTTAAAAAGGGCTGCCCAGCGGAACAGGTCCTATAAACCTGTTCAAAATCCTATGAAACAGAAGAATAGGTCCTATAAACCTGTTCAACATTCTGTAGAAAAGGAAACTTTTCACACAAAGAGACCATTACCATTTTGGGCTAGGAGAGATCTGATTCATCCTTTTTCTAAAGGAAAGGAACCCAAAAATTAACCCCTAGTTTTCTTTTGCAGGCTAGAGTGAAGGAGATAAACCACAAATGGTACATGGACAGTGGTTGCTCAATGCATATGACAGGGCATAAGGAACTGTTCCTTTCACTCTCAGCCTTCCAAGGAGGAAGTGTTTCCTTCGGTAATGGTAAGAAAGGGGAAATCATTGGAATTGGAAAGGTAGGTAGGTTTGATTCACACTGTATAGATAATGTGTTTCTAGTAGATGGGCTGAAGCATTGCTTATTGAGCATATCTCAATTGTGTGACAAAGGTAATAATGTTAATTTCTCATCTACTGGATGCACTGTGACTAACCAAACTTCTGGAGAGATTATTTTGCAGGGAAATAGGCATGAAAACATCTACAAAGTAGACTTGCTGACATTATCTGATGGAAGCCTGAGCTGCTTAAGTGTGGTGCAAAATGATCCCCTCCTATGGCACAAAAGACTAGGACATGCTAGTCTTTCACAATTGAACAAACTTGTGTCAAAGAACTTGGTGATAGGTCTTCCTAACATCAGGTTTAATAATGAAAAAGTATGTGAAGCTTGTGCCAGGGGGAAGCAGGTAAAATCCTCCTTCAAATCGAAGAAACAGGTAAGTACCACTAAACCTTTGGAACTGGTCCATATGGATTTATGTGGTCCAATGAGAACAATGAGTCGTGGAGGTAAGAAGTATGTTATGGTATTGGTGGATGATTACTCCAGATTTACATGGACTATATTTCTTGCATCTAAAGAAGAAGCATTTAATGCATTTTCAATTTTTGCTAAGAAAGCTCAAAGAACTCTAGATAATCATATTGTTGCCATTAGGTTAGATCATAGAACTGAATTTGAAAATCATATGTTTTTCAATTTTTGTAATGAAAATGGCATTAATCATAATTTTTCTTCACCTAGAACTCCACAACAAAATGGTGTAGTGGAAAGGAAAAATAGGACTCTAGAAGAAATGACAAGGACTATGTTAATATCTGAAAATCTTCCATAGAACTTTTGGGCTGCGGCTATTAATACTGCATGCTACATAATAAATAGATGTATGACAAGACCTCTAATAGAAAAGACCCCATATGAATTGCTTAAAGGAAGAAAACCAAATATTTCTCATCTTAGGGCCTTTGGTTGCAAATGTTTCATACACAACAATGGGAAAGATGCCTTAGGAAAATTTGATCCTAGAAGTGATGAGGGAATATTTGTTGGTTATTCTTTAAATAGTAAATCTTATAGGGTGTTTAACAAGAAAACATTGAAAATTGAAGAAAGCATGCATGTTAAATTTGATGAAACTGACAATCTCACTCAAGAACAGGTACAGGAGGATGAAGAAATTGGAATGCTGAAAGAGTTTGAACTTAATCCAAAAATGCAGATTCTGGATATGAGAAGTGAACTGCAAGGAACTGTTCCTCAGGACAGAACTGAGAAGAGTAGCACTGAAACAGGGGGAACAAATGTTGGTTCCACCTCACAAACTGGAAACGCTACTCTATCAGGAATTGTTCCTCAGCAGAGGACTTCTGACAATGGATTGACACCCAAGCCTTTCAAGTATCAAGGGTCACATCCTGTGGATCAAATAATCTCAAATAAGACTGCATGGGTTCAAACTAGATTAGCAGTCTAGAATCACAATCTGTGTGCCTTTAGTGCTTTCTTATCTCTTGTTGAACCTAAAAATTTGAAAGAAGCACTGAAGGATGCAGATTGGATTACTGCTATGCAGGAGGAACTAAATCAATTCCAAAGGAGTCAAGTTTGGCATCTGGAACCCAAGCCAAGGAACAGGTCCATAATTGGAACAAAATGGGTTTTCAGAAACAAACTTGATTAGGATGGCATGGTAACAAGAAACAAGGCCAGGTTAGTCGTTCAGGGATATAGTCAGGAGGAGGGCATCGACTATGATGAGACTTTTGCTCCAGTTGCAAGACTGGGAGCAATAAGACTTCTTATAGCCTTTGCTACATACATGGAATTTACTCTACATCAAATGGATGTCAAGAGTGCATTTTTGAATGGTTACTTGAAAGAAGAAGTGTATGTCAAGCAACCTCCAGGTTTTGAAAGTGAACAGTTCCCTGAACATGTGTACAAGTTGGACAAGGCCTTGTATGGGCTCAAGCAGGCACCAAGAGCATGGTATGAAAGACTATCAAAATTTCTACTCCAGCATGGATACAAGAGAGGTAAAATTGATAGTACATTGTTCTTAAAAAAAAAGGTAAGCATCTCTTAATTGTTCAAATCTATGCTGATGATATAATCTTTGGTGCTACTTGTGAAAATTTAAGTAAGGAATTTGCAAACTTGATGGGGAGTGAATTTGAGATGAGCATGATGGGTGAACTCAATTTCTTTTTGGGTTTACAAATTAAGCAAACCTCAAATGGAACTATGATCCATCAACAAAAGTATGTTAAAGAATTACTTAAAAGATTTGATATGGATAATACTAAAGAAATTGACACACCTATTGCCACTGCCACAAAATTGGATCTTGATGAACATGGAATATCAGTTGATCAAAAATTGTATAGGGGTATGATAGGTTCTCTACTTTATCTAACTGCTAGTAGACCTGATATTGTGTTCAGTGTTGGTTTGTGTGCTAGGTTCCAATCAGATCCTAAGGAATCTCATTTGAAAGCTGTTAAAAGAATATTGAGGTATCTGAAAGGAACAGGTCCCTTGGGACTTTGGTATTCCAAAGGTGGTAGTTTTAATCTTGTTGGATATACTGATGCTGACTATGCAGGTTTCCTTGTTGATAGAAAAAGTACCTCAGGTATGGCACATTTTCTTGGTGAGTGTTTGGTTTCTAAGGGAACCAAGAAACAAAATTCAGTGGCACTTTCCACTGCTGAGGCTGAATATGTGGCAGCTGCTTCATGTTGTTCACAGTTGTTATGGATCAAACAACAATTACAGGATTTTGGTGTTGATGTAGGAACTGTTCCTATTTATTGTGATAACACTAGTGCTATTAATATGACAAAGAATCCAGTGCATCAGAAAAGGACTAAACACATTGACATAAGACATCATTTCCTAAGAGACAATTATGAAAAAGGTTTGATCACCATAGCATTTTGTCCCACTGAAAAGCAAATTGCTGACATTTTTACAAAAGCTCTAGGTAGAGATGATTTTGAAAGAAATAGATTGGAATTAGGGATGATTAAATTCACATAAAATCATCAATGCTTTACTTCATAATTGGCTAGAAAATTGCTCTTAAAATGAATTTTATTCAAGTCATTATGAATAATTCAGTCCAGTTTAATACTTAAATGTATACTCTTATGTCATATATCTTATTTAGAGTTGCTAAAATTGAATGATGTTACCCTTATGCTCTTAGAATTTCAGATGATCAAAATGTTGCAAATTGGAAGGACACTGAATTTTTGTGTTAAACTCAGGTATGTACTCGTTATTATTTAGTTAATTTAGAAGTATAAAGGCTATAGGTAACTTGTGATTAGGATAAATCCCACTAAGTTTTCTTACCATATCCAAATTGCAAAAGAGTCCCATTGGAGGAACAGTTCACACTCTGAAAAGGTAACCTGGCATTAGGATGTATTTCTGATTGTTGATATGTTCGAGATACCTATATGTTCTGGCTATCTTATATTCTTGGTGGTTAATGAATTTATGATTCCATACGTGTTTCCAGATATTATCTGGCTCTGCCTCTTCATAATTTAAATAAGAGAAATTTTGTTTATCTATTTCTTTTCTCCCTGGCTAGCTATCATATTCTTTGAGGTGGCTAGTCTGCCCCACTTATTGAGTCCTTTTGACTTACCCTTCTTTGTTTTTTGTTTCTTGTCTATCTGTTTCGTTTTGGCAGGTTCGCTCCAGGATTGAGTTCGCCACGTTGTGAAGGAGCGAAGACGACTTCAGCTGTAGGGGTGAGCCAGCTTTTATTCCGGATGACCACCAGTTTATTGTTTATCATTTAAGTTGCATTTTGCTCCCTTCAGGAGGTATCTACCTTCTTTTGTACTCTAAGATATCTAGTCTGGATAGCTCTAAACCTAGTATGTTGGGTAGTCAGCTGTAATTTCTTTTGGACAGCTTAGAGGTATCAGTATGTCTGTGATTTCTTTTAAGTCTTGTCCTTATTTGTCAATTGTAATATTTATTTTCCTTATTTAATTGGTAAGGGTTCACCCGACGGGTCTAGGGGAGGATGTCGGGGTGCCCGCACGGCCTAACCAGATTCCGGGCCGTGTCAGTTCCCCCTGTCAGCAATGTCATGCACAATTTCTTGCACCAGCAGAATATTCTCAAAAATGCTCCTCTCCTTCACAAAGCGTGACTGATGTGGTGAAATAATTCTAGGCAATAAAATAGAAAGCCTATCTTGAATTACCCTGAAAAATACCTTATTGCTGAAGTTGCTCAGACTAATTGGTCTCATGTCTAAAAAGGTAGAAAAATCTTTCCTTTTAGGCAAGAAAACCAAGTTAGTAGTAGTGATGTAACGAGGCAGTAAGTGACCCCAAAAGAATGCCTTCACCATTGTAACCACATCAGCACCAATAGTATCCCAACAAGAGCGGTAAAAGGCACATGTAAAGCCATCAGGCCCCCCTACAGAGTCAGCATTATGGCCAAAAACCGCCTTTTTCACCTCCTGTTCATCTGGCTCGGCAATAACAACAACATTCTGGTCCTGTGTGACAAGACTAGGCAGGTGATCAAGTATAGAAAAATCATCTGGCACCAGATCGTTAGAAAACTGAACCTGAAAAAATCTGATTGCCTCCTGGACTATGTCAGTATCGTTCTCAAGCCAAGAACCAGTAGCATCCTGAATTCTTCTAACCTGCAACCTCTACCTTTTTTCATCTACATGAGCATGAAAAAATTTTGTATCTCTAGCCCCGTCTTTGAACCACTGCATACCAGCTTTCTGCTTCCAAACTGTCCCTCCAGAGCATAAAAGTGAATCAACTCTGCATTCACTCTCTGGAGTCTCTCTCTATTGTACCTAGTGGGATGCTCCTGGAATTCTTGTTCATATACCCGAACCACCTCCTCTAGCATAGCAATCTTCCTGAAAATTATAAAAAGTGTCCCTATTAAAGTTTTCAGCCCAGTTTTCTCTAACAACAACCTAGCAACAACCTAGAATAAGTCATGCTGCACCCAAAAGTTCAAAAATATAAATGACTTCTTCATAGTAGGGCTATCCATATTAGTAGAAATCAACAATGGGGCATGGTCAGATCCCTGCCTAATCAAGTGCTCCACTTCAAGCTGAGGAAATAATTCCTGAAGAGCTTGATTCACAAGACACCTATCAAGCTTTTTGAATATGCATGCATCATCTGATCTACCATTCCACCAAGTGTACATGCTGTTCTTGAAACCCATGTCTGACAACTGACAAGTGTTTATACAATGCACAAAATCTTCAATCTCTGGGTAATTAACTAGCAGGCCCCCAATATTTTCAAGTTCATCCACAATGACATTAAAGTCACCCCCACCAGCCACGGGGATGTCATGTCACTAGCCTGAGCATACAAAAGGGCCCACAGTTCCACCGAGTTACATGATCAGTAATAGCATAAACAAATGACACCATAAATTCCAGCAAACAATCCAAGTGTGTCAGCTTCAAGGACAACAGTTGTGATGTATCATACACCACCTCCACATGATATTCATCATCAATAAAAGCCCATATTTTTCCATTAAAATTATGCCAAGAAGAACCCCTACCTAACCACAGACGATACTTGTCAATATGTCTATGGTGCTGAAACGGCTGAATTAGTGCAATAATTGAAAAGTACTTCTACCTATGTAGTGTGAGCACTCTATAAAAGGCCTGCTGAGTGTTGACAGACCTTATATTCCATATGAGTAAGCTATTCATTGCAATTGAGAGGCTTTGGAAACCGTCCTCCTTGTTGAAACCCCTCCAGGAGCTGGAGGAACGCTTGCACCTCTTTTCACCTGTGCCTGCTTGGTTTTCTTCTTTTGTGGTTCCACCTGTCTGGGTGATATATCACCCTTTTTAGTAACATTAACGTAGTTCTAAGCAGTAAACTCAATATCAAGCTCTTCATCATCACCAATTTCCACCTACTTTTCAGCCGGTTTGTCAAAAACATGCACTAAGGCTGGTGTGGGCTCAAAATTCTTTGCAACCAGCTGTGAATTCTTCCTTTTAGCACTATCAAAGGTTGCTTTCAACTTCTGCAGCTCCTTATCAGTGGCTGGCTAACCCTCTGATAACACAGGACTACATTAACCACATAAATCTGCATGTCAGCACCACCCTGTGACTTTTCAGCACTTGCATTTTTCTGACTTGAACCACCTTGATGTTTGTCTTCCTTATATTCCTTGCCACAATTATCCCTTGAAATATCACCCATCAACCCCAAGTATTCATTAGAAGGATCGTCTTCAAAATTTTGTGGATCAGCAACATCATTTTCACTTTCCTCCCCACAATCCACCAAATCATCATCATCCTCATTCGACTGAACTACCTCCAGCTGGTCATCCGTCACATCACCATCATCATCTATAGTAACCTTGGCCACTAAAGAGTTTGAAGGAACCTCCTGTTGGGAAGTGTTTACAGGCACAGGGACAGCAGAAATAGGCGCTGCATCAGTAACAAGAGCTCCTTGTGGAGCTGTTGCACCAACTTTTTCACCCTTCTTCTGTTGCTGAGGCTGGGTGTTAGCAAGTTGTTTCCCATCATTCTCTCCTTTTTTATTATACCATGTCTGTTTTACCCAGTCCCCGGCATATAAACAGTACCTTTCCCGGCTGATTTTGGGGTTGCAACGCCATTCTTGGTTGCACTTTTCTTAATGCTATTCTATGTTGTAGCATCTCCTTTCTGAACATTAGTAGGTGGAACGTCATCTTTTGATACAATTAGTGCCTTGTCACTCAAGTCACCAACTTCTTGATTTTTCTTCTCCTGCAAAGTTGAAAATTTATTATTCCCAGCCTGCAGCAAAGCTACCTTGTCATTGAGCTTCGCAACACTCTTTGTAGCCTAAGCATTGTCATTCCCTTTCCTACCTTTCTTATTCTTTGCTTCATTCCACTCTTCCTTATTCCTAACATTGCCAACCACCTTTCCATTTGTCAATATACGAACTGGGGGTACCGGGAGAGCAGGGGCAGACTTGTCACGAGTAACACTTTCAGCCTTGTTTCCACTATTATTTGGTTCTTCCCACAACTCAGGGTACACAACTTTGCATGAAGTTTCATTATAACCCTGAAGCCTACACATTTTGCATTACAAAGGAAGATAATAATCTCAATATCAGCCCAAAAGGATGTAATTTTCTCCGTCTCATCATCTTCCTCATTAATCACAACTTTGTAGGGTGCTTAGCCAACAAATCAAGTTCAACTTTTACTCTAGCACAACTAGGTCTAGTTTTATTCAGAGTAGCCATATCAACTTTCAACGGAGTTCCCACTGCTGATATTATTTAAAAAATAAATTCCAATGAAAAAAAATTTGGAGGTTAGTTAGGAAAACTTATCCAATCATGAGCCATCGAATTTTCTTCGTCAGGTTTCCAATGTCTAGTCCATTTCAACGATCTCATAGGGTAAGACCTTCCTCTAAATTTGATCCAATAAGTAGGTGTTGATAGAAAATTCACATAATCTTCCAACAAAGATAATCTAATCAACACATAACGATGATCCAGATAACCAATAGTACAGTCACCTTTAATATCACATTGGCCCCGGATCAATTTACGTAAATTCTCCAAGTCTGACCTTCCATATGAAATTTTCTCAAGCACTGCATCTTGACAATAGTGCCATCATCTTTTAAAATCCATTTAGAAACTAATATTTTATTTCCAAGAGGAATATCATCCAACTCCCATATATGGTTATTTATTATGGATTGTATCTCACTATTGATTGCTTCTTTCAAGAATTATGAAGCCGTAGAAGACATGACTTCTTTAAATATTCGAGGCTCATTTTCCAATAGGAAAGTCACAATATATGATCAAAATGAAGTTGATTTCCTTTGACGTTTTTTGTGACGTAGTTCTTCCACATTTGGCGTTACTTTCTTTAACTCATTCCCTAGGTCGTTTGGAACCTTCACCAATCGACTCGTGTTCTTTTTTATACAAAAATATATTTTCAATGAATTCAGAATTAACAGGTTCCATTACCGTATTAATATGAATGTCGAGAATTTCTAATTTGTAAACCAGAAATCGATGTGCTTTACTGTTTGCTTGTATACCAATGAAAATACAATCAATATTTTTAGGTCCTATATTTACCTTTTGGGTTTAGGGTTTGCACTTTTTCCAAACACCCCCACACAATGAAGTAATTCAAGTTGGACATTCTTTATTTCCATTTTTCATAGGGAATGAATTGTGTTTTACTATGAGGCACTCGATTGAATATTTGATTAGCTGTAAGTATAGCTTCCCCCGATAAGTTCTGGGGTACACCTGAACTTATCATTAAGGAATTCATCATCTTTTTTAATGTTCAATTTTTCCTTTCTGCAATCCCATTGGATTGAGGCGTGTATGATCCAGTTGTTTGATGAGTAATGCCCTATTCCGAGCATATCTCCTCAAAAGCAGACTCACATTCACCAGCCCTATAACTTCTTATCCTTTTGTTCTTTTTGTTAAGTTGCATTTTAACATCATTTTTTACTGCTTGAATGCATAAATTGCTCCATATTTACTATTAAGTGAGTTAATGTATCAATATCTTGTGTTACCGTCAATAAAACTTATGAAATACTTTTTGCCACCATGAGATGGTATTGCTTTTTGTTGGAAATTGGATATGGGCACCCATATGGGTCAACCCGGATCCATATCCTAATATATAAAATATATAATGAGTTATATATTTATTATATTAATAAGTATTAATAAAAGGTAAGAGTCACAACTGTTAGGAAAAGTCCTAACAGTTGTACCTATTCTGGTATTCAGGAAACTATATGAATGTTTGTACAGAGTAAAAAAAGATAATTCTTCTTTTTCCCTCTCTTCCCTTGCAACTAAAATAAAACTCTCTTCTTCTCTTATCATGGATGATTCTTAAGAAGAATTGTCTTCTACAAATTGGAACAGTCTTCTGTAACCAGGTACGACTTTAGACTGTGAATTTATCAATACAGTTCGTGTAAAATATGTGATTGTATTGTAGACTAGTGAAACAAATACGGTTAGACCCTGGGCAAATTGTATGTTCTTGGATTATGTGTAATCCTTCATTGGTATCGGAGCCCGAGTTATTTGTTTTCTAGTCTTGATAAGTACTTGTTTCTTAGTAATATTGTTGTGGAATGTTTCTGACAATTTAACTTTGAAGACAAGGTTTTTTGTTCTTTGTTTCTTCATCGTTCATCATGTGATCGATGTCGTCACCAGTTTGGTTCATGTTGTGTGACTTGTTGACGGGTGTAATATTGGATTTGTTTATGGATTACTTTTTTTTTTTCTAAGTTTAAGTAGAGCTTTGGGAATTAGACTTTTTGTCTTGATATAAAAAAAGAGAAGTTTCTTCCTATGCATGGATACTCTTGTAGTTGTTTGCTTCCAATTAGAATTGGCCAATTAGACATCGTGATCACTTAAGTGCAAAGATGCACAAGGCAAATAGCAGAGGATGATGTCTTCCCTTTAGCCCGTTCACTGACGATGAGTGCTTATAATTGGGCTGATTGCCGCCGCTTTATCAAATTGCGATAATAATTTGTGTTTTCTAAGTTTGTCGGCTTCCTAACTATCTAGTTTGACATTCTTTTTTTTTCTCCTAATTTTTTTTTTTGGATTAGTGTTTCCCATGTTGATGAAAGAAAAGGTTAATTGCAAGGAGTTACAGTTTTGACAAAAACTACACGTAGTTTTTTTCCAATCTGTTACCTGTGAAATACCTTTTTTTTAGGAGGGTTAAGAGTGACTAAGTGAACTTGAGAGATAATTCTGACCCATAATTCGTAAGTGAATTTAAACTATGCAACTCTACAAGATGTATTTGAAAAAGGGGTTATTGCATGTTAGTTGGAGAGAACTTTAGTTGAATAAAGTTTTGTTCCATGATGTAATGAGTTGCATCTAAACGAAAAGTTGAGAATCTTGAGTTTCATGGTTTCCTATAATTATCTGAAAGAGAAGAGGAATATACACGGCGTGTTATGGCTAGTTTCTATGAGGATTGTGTTTTTGTTTTTCCAAAGTAAACCTATTCTATAAAGAACGGAAATCCTAAATTGTTGTTTGCTTCACAATTAATTGCTCTCTTGTGGGGTAAGAAAGAGGAAGACCTTTTTTTTAGTTATCTGGTTTTTTTGGAATGTCAGTAGCCGCAAGGTTCTCTGGAGACATTGATTTTTTTTGTGAAAACTTAATGAAGAACAAGATAATTCATCCCAAGATAACAACATATTTTAGTTGTTTTGGATTAAAGTACATGCCAATGCATAGAGCGAAATTGATTCACAGATAAGTTGTGGCGTTTAAGTGTCCAATGTTTGGCATGACTTCCTCTTTGGATTTTTTTTCTTGAATAATATGTAAAGGGCTATATATGGTTGCTAAGTATGACTGATTTCAACACCCAAACATATTAGAGAGATAATTTGGAAAAAGAATGGCATGAGACCTGAGGATAACCCACGCAATATGATCACTGGTAAACTAAAACAGTGATGCCATTGTACTTCCTCTATTGCAATAAAAAAAGAATTATACCAGTTGCTTACACCATAGTGGTGAATGGTGATGTGGTGTTACTGTAAAGTGAAAGTGAAAATAATTCCTTTTGGATGCAAGTATTTTTTTTGTATTTGTTACAAAAGAAATGGGTATCTAAAAATGATCAAAGTTATTTTGGTATTAAATTTTACTGTCTTCACCAATTTTTTTGGTATACATGATTGTGTATCTATGCACGTGGTTGTTGCAAGTAATAATTTCTTTTCTGTATGGGTGTATGGAAAAATTATGACTAAGTGCTTCTCTTTGCGTAATTGTCTATGTGACATTATATCAGTATAAGGATATGTACTTGTGTGCATTTTTTTTAATGCGTTAAGATATTTTTCTTGTTGATTACTTCTATATAAATTATAGAATTTACGGTTTCTTAGTCTTGAATAATAGTAATTTAAAACAAGTGTTCCTTAAATAATTAATTATGTTAGATTTATTGAATATTAGAATTTGGGCGATGATTGGGAACATAGTGAACTTTCGATTCTAAATCTAATATTAAATAAATTTTAACATGGTTAAATTATTTTAGGGATTAGTATGTATATGAATTTTAGGCTTTAACAAAACACATTGATGTCTCACTGTAGTTTATGCTTGGTAATATCAATATGTCAAACTGCTCTGAGAATATTGTCATGAGTTTAGCAAAATTGTTAACCGTGACAACAAAATCCAGTATGTCCTAAAAGAGCAAGAGATTCTTGAGACTACGATGTTTCCTAAAAGTGGAATTACATTCCATTGTAATGATACATTATGACATCTGTGATCCAAACTATGAAATTATTCTAAGTCGGTTACTTATATTCCATATAAATTATGGAAAGATAGATAAAAATCCAATTCTCTTTGTACTATTGGATTTGTGCTGCTACTGTAAATTAAGTTATTTTTCCCACATGGAAAACTAGTTCCAAGGGGAAGAATGTGTATCTTTCTATGTTCATAAGTGAACAAGACAACAACGACATAGTAACTTAAATTGGATCACGATATTACATTCTTAGCAGATATTTTATCCAGGTAAGGTGAGATTGGTCAGAACTAATCTCAGGATGAAACTGTGGACCAAATTGCTTCCGCTATCGTCAGTCAAATGGATTTGAGTAAACGTCACTTTGGTGATAATGGATCTGTTCTAATTAACACCAAAATGACTAAAAGTATCCATTTAATGTTGTTGGTCCCAGTGGGAGTAACTATCAATTTTATCAATCTCAACCTCGACGAATGAGTCATCTCAAATATTCCCCGTCGTCGATTTGAGATAGAAGGGGAAGCATATATAGTTACTCCACAATATAATAAGTGCTATGAGATTTCAATGAGGCTCTTAAATACCCTGCTAAGAATGAGTATCTAGAACAATGAAACATGAAATGGAGTTAGTGAAATCAAACCAAGAGTTGGAATTAGTTGATCTACTAATGGGTCATAGTGTCGTTGAGAATAAAGGGATTCTCAAAATACGCAAAAGACTTAATGTAGTATCGAAAAAATTTGAGTGAATCCTTGAAGTTCAGATTTCAAGAGATCGTTCGAAGAGATTGTTGTCTCTTTCAGAAAAATCTTGTATAAAGTAATTTTCTTGAACATTAATATGCAATGGTACAAACCCATATATACTCCTATTTCTAGAGGTGAAGTTTCTAGTGGGAGGATGTGCATGCAATAGTGCAAACCCATTAATACTCCTATTTCTAGAGGTGAAGTTTCTAGTGGGAGGATGTGTCCTCCTGAATCCACAAGAATATGATATGAAAAGGAATAATGAAAAGTAGTTAAAGGATACTGAGGTATCTTAAAGGCACTTGTGATTATCCTTGTAAAGTAAAGAAAATAATCTACAACTCAAAGGCTATGCTTACGATGATTGAGAAGGAGATTTAGATAAGAGAAAATCTAAATCTGAGTATGTCCTTCTTTGCTAAACAATAGCGATGTGTATATTGTTTGTTTAGCAAGAAACAATCATCAGCCTTATTTATAAAGTAAGCTGAATTTCTAGCGCTTTCAGCAACTGTGCAGAGCTGTTTTGCTTAAATATCTTTTATGATAAATTTGGGTGTGTTGGATAGCGTGATATTGAATTAGTGGCGATCAAGTGTGATAGTCAAGTCTCAATAGCTTACACAAAAGTCCCATGTATCATTAGAAGACAAACCATATTGATATAAGTATAATTTCCTAAGAGACATAGCTGTACATAGAAAAGTGAACATGATCTCTATGAATTATGTGATAGTAGATCTGATAATGAAACTCATAGAGTTTGGTGCTTATGAGTCATGTGTGAAGGCATTGAGTTTGCGTAGATGTCGACGTATTTATATTTAAATTTTCCCAAGCATGTTCACATAAAACTGCATTATTGGAGTTAATGTAGTTGAAGCCTAAATTGATTGTTTAGTTGGTTCATATACATAGAATGGTTTTATATTTAGTACATAAATTTGAAGTATGTCGGACAGACAAAACGGTTGGCCTATTCACACGGCCTATTCACACAGGCAATCGCCTCTATTATCTAGGTGACTAATAGGGATGAGACAATTATAAACTTATGATTATCTGAGGTGATAATAATAGAGAGCCTGAAGTTGAAGTTTATAATAAGAATGTCGCTTGTTTTTGATTAATAATATTTGATTAAATGTGAGTCTGTTTTTAATGCCAGATGTGAGTTCTGAAGGATAAAATGTATGAGTAGATTTGTGAACTCAAAATTAGACATGAGTTGTCTGAACTATCATCTGCACATTATTTAATTTACGTAAGACATACGCTCCACGAGAAAGGAGTTAATACTATGATACGTGATTCATACCACGTATGCATAAAGTGACCTATGGGTGATACAAGTTTAATTTCTACTTGTTTATCGTGTGAAGCCCTGAAAATTATAAGTAATTTTCTTTCTTTCGTACCCTCGTGACTTTGATCAGTTTTTTGAGATTCAATTTGGTGTTTGCTATCTTAGAGAGTTGCCAAAAGATCATGGATGATTCGGTCTGGCGGGACATTTCTAGAAAAGCAAGTCAGATTGAGATTAAGAGATTCATGAGATGAGAAAGATCATTAATGAGTACTATCTCATTAATTGTGTTCATTGGCGCGCCCATTATGTTTGTCTTTAAGACAAGAGCATAATAACATAATGATGAACTCAAATTAATACAAAGAGATAATTAGAGATGTGAATGTGATAAATGATCTAGGGTACTGCATACTGCAATCTACTCTAGGGTTCCATTAATCGAGATGTTATATACTCCTAACAGATGTATGACAACTAAGCTCTCGAAGTATGCACTGGTCACACGGTCTAGTCGTTATGTATGGAAGTTACAGAACGGGAATGAGAGTTGCCCCATTATGCGTGAGTGGGAGATGTTGAAAATTGGATATGGGCACCCATATGGGTCAACCCGGATCCATATCCTAATATATAAAATATATAATGAGTTATATATTTATTATATTAATAAGTATTAATAAAAGGGAAGAGTCACAACTGTTACGAAAAGTCCTAACAGTTGTACCTATTCTGGTATTCAGGAAACTATATGAATGTTTGTACAGAGTAAAAAAAGATAACGCTTCTTTTTCCCTCTCTTCCCTTGCAACTAAAACAAAACTCTCTTCTTCTCTTATCATGGAAGATTCTCAAGAAGAATTGTCTTCTACAAATTGGAACAGTCTTTTGTAACCAGGTACGACTTTAGACTGTGAATTTATCAATACAGTTCGTGTAAAACATGTGACTGTATTGTAGACTAGTGAAACAAATACGGTTAGACCTTGGGCAAATTGTATGTGCTTGGATTATGTGTAATCCTTCAGATTTCATGTCACAAATATATGTATGTATTAATTCTAAAGATTTATAACTCCTTTCAATTGACTTGGCTCTACACATACTTGACATTTTGTATTGTTGCATTTACACTTAGGCAATACTTCCAAATTAATCATTTTCTGCATGGTTTTATTATTAACATGTTCCAGACGAGAATGCCATAAATTATTTGACTCATGTAAGTAAGAAGAAGCTGATATTTTATTCATATCATCAACGACCATTAAATTGAGTTTTAAAAGGCCCTCAGATAGGTAATCTATTCCTGCATACATCTCTTTCTTACTTATTATAATTTTATAAAAAGCAAATACATATTTAAAATCGTTCTTGACGAGAAGTGGAAAAACTAAATTCTTCCTTATTTTAAGAACATGAAGAACGTTTTTTTAGAGTCACCACCTTGCCAGGAATCAGCTTCAGAAAATTCTTTCCATAATTTTTAATCTTGGTTGTTGCAGAGTTTTCCATGGAGAGCGTCAGGCCGAATTCAGTGGGAGCATATGAATCAAATCCTTCTGTAATAACACAAACATGACGGGTGGCTCCAGAATCGATCAACCATTCCTTGGGATTTTTGACCAAATTGCATTAGAAAATAATAGCATACAAACCATGTTCGCTTGAACATTTTCCTCTTTCTTTTCCTTATTTGGGGCCTGAGAATCCGCGGGCTTATGTCCAACCTTGCCACAGTTGTAGGAACGATCTTGAGCATTTTCTTGTTTGGGTAGTTCTTTGTTCTTAAAGGCTTGTTTCTCTTAATCTATTTTGAAGTAACTTCAACAATGTGCTCCCACTATTGTTGAGTTTCCGTGAGCCTTATTTTCAGTGGACTTGTTATCCTCCTTAATCCTTAAGGGGATGATCCGATCTTTAAGCGACATCTCCTTCTGCTTGTGTTTCAAGTAGTTATTAAAGTCCTTCCATAATGGAGGCACATTTTCAATTATAGCCAAAATTTGAAACGGTTCTTCTATAACCAAACCTTCAACAAAAAATCGTAAGTAATAAAATTAAGAATTTTATCAAAAGCATTAGTACAGACCATACATTCAGCAAGGAGATAATGAATAATGATTTGAAGCTCTTGGACTTACGAAGACTTGTTGTCCACCATTTTGTAGTCCAAAAATTTATAGGCTATAGATTTCTTCAATCCAGCATCTTCAGCCTTATACTTCTTTTCAATAGCATTCCACATTTCCTTTGACGTACCTACCTAAAAATATTGTACAAGTCATCTTCCATTCTGCTAAGAATATAATTCTTGAACAGAAAGTCAGAATACTTCCAAGCCTCCGCCAAATTGTATCGTGTTGATTTCACAGTTATACTTCATACCTGGAAACATTATCTGTTCTAGCTTAATTACTTAAACTCTGCTCAGGGTAGACTTTGTTTTATTGGGACTAATGAAAGATTAAGCAAGGTAAGGGACAAAATTCTAGAGAGATAAGTTTATCTTATTCATTTTCTCAACCCTAACTCTATCTGCGGCCCCCGACACTATTATAGTAACTGAGTTCACCATCACATGCATTTTGTCAAACCCAAGTGGCATAACGTCAACAGACATTATTTGCATTGCAAATTCTTCTTCGAAATCTTCTCCATACACCATCCCCACCATATGCACCTTATCATGGACAGGCAACAGGTCTTGGTTGATATTTGTTATTTCTATGCTCTCAACATGGATTTGACCGTTATCTATCAAAGCTTCGATGTTCTTCTCGAGAAAGTGACAATCCACTATGTCATGCCTAGGTTCACTTGAATGATAAGTGCACTGACAAGAGTCGTCCACCTTATCCCTAGGATGCAATCCTCTATGGATCAGTTTTAGTATGTCCAAAGCTTGCAACATCTATAAGAGATCGATATAGGAGTCCTTAGTTAATGTGAACATATTCTTTTTCTCTTAATGCACCTTTTTAAAATCAGCTTTTAGGCAAAAACCCAGAGGACCTCTTGGCCGGTGGAGAAGGTTCAGTGGTGCGTGGAACTGGTTGTGTGGTGCTTGGTGAGTACTGTTTATGGGATGTGGGGCTGGACCATACAATTTCAGATAGGAAGATATTAGACCATATAGCTGTGCTACATGGATTGAGTATTGGGGTTGAGGGACAGAGTATTGTGGATTTTGTGGGGTATAGTATTATTGTATAGGCTGTATTTGTGGAGCTTGGTATGCGTGGTTCTGATTGTATCTATTCTCGCTCCTCATTTTCTAAGCCGAACCTACCATGGCCACATCATCTTGCTTCTTCTTCCCAAAATCTCCTGCATAGGTCTGTACTACTTGTGTGGTCCCTTTTAGTTCTTGATACGAGACTGGATATTGTTTTATTTCACTTATTTTTGCCTCATATTTATTCTTTCACTTGCGCTGTTGGGTAGTATTTTGATATGAATTTCTCTCATTGGGTGTTTTGTATGTTGTAGGGATTACATTGATGATATGAGGCGTTCTTGGGGCATACTGATTGAATTCAAGGCTTTTGAAGTCTGAATAGAAGCCCGATGGTCATATGAATGAAGGGGGGTCGAAAAGGAACAAAATTGTAGAAAACTAGGAGTGCACGCCGTGTAGCACCTTGTATATGCACAACGTGTAGCACCTCTAAAACATCTTGCAGTATGTTTTTTCCTCAGAAATCTAAGAAAAAAGAAGGAACGGTGTGTAGCACGTTGTGAACGTCCTAACGTGGTTCAAATCTAGTTTTACACGAATTTTACAAAGGTAGTTTAGTCTTCTATCGGTTCCTACACTATCAATACATCATAAAAATTAATTGGACGGGACATTTGGTATGCTTTACACACAAAAGAGGCAAGGAGTAGAGAAGATCAAGATTCATGGCCCTACTTCATCCATCTATCCATATCTTGTAGTTTTGTATGCTTAAAGTTATTTCATTGGTTTGAAAATGACTATGAGGGGATAAATGACCCATTCTAGGGTTGGATGAACCACTCCAATATTTATGTGTTATGAATATTGCATTGATTGATGAAACTTGTTTAATCTTCCTATCTAAGCGTTTATGATTTGTATGCTATAGATTGGTAGAGCTTGTGTCGCTCCAAACACACACCCAAGTATACGCGGTTGATCAAGTAATAAAGTGATAAGAAAGTATCATTCCCACGAGGACTATCTATTAATTATTAAATAGACAAACTTTAATTCAAATACTGTTCAAGAGAGTTCACCCAAATTTCAAGTGTTTTAATTATAACTAATTAACAAAAAGTAAAGGAAGTAAAGATTGATTTCAAGAGTTTTAAATATCAGTGAGAAGAAATATTCTAGGATCATGGGATGTTTACCAATCTAGTTGCACTCTTCCACTAATTGAACTACTTTATTTATTTGAGTTGCTAATCACAGGGTTGATTTTACTCACATGACTCTTTCAATACCTTGCTCACCTATTCAATCCAACCTAGCGCCTATATGTTTATGGAATTAGTGTTAACAAGAATGCATTTATTCTCCTGTATAGTGACTAAGCGTGACTGTTAGGTATATTTCTATCCTAACCACGAAACCATTCCCCGATGCCCAGGTTCAAGAACACACTCTATTTAATTGTATTGAAACCTATGGTTCCCTCTTTCGGGTTAAACCTTAGGTTCGTAAATAGTAGTTAACAACTGGCCAGGAAATCAAGTAATTCAGAGCAAAATTAAATAAACAATCCAATACGATAAATTTGATAGATTTCATTCAACTTCAGAGTACAACTTTCATGGTTTACCCATAACCCTATAATAATAGTGTTTAGCTACTCATGGTCACGGTAGATTTCTCAAAAAATAATCCAAAATTCATGAAATAATAGAGAGGAAAGGAGAATTACAACTCAATTGATGAATCTTGATTGCTCTAGCCTCTACTATGGTTCTTACCTCCAAAAGTACGTAAGAAAGGTCCAATGATATGTTTTCAAGGGTTTAAATATGGAATAATAAGAGTAACAAATGCCCTAGGCTAGTCAAAACTCGGATAGGAGAGTTCCCAGTCGTACAACAATCCACACCATGTAAGAATCCTTGAATGGTTAACTCTCGGGTCTCACAGCTTCTCATACAATGTACGCTTTTCATACAATGAGCTAAAAAAGCCCCATTAGTCAACTGATTTTTAGACTACTATTATTCATTTTTCTACTTTAATTTTTGACTTCGGACTTCTCCAAAAAACGTAGCCATCTCGCTCCAAATTCCACCAGTTCATACCTAAGTCATTCAAACACACCACGTTAGAATTATATCACAAATTAAGCATTTTTTGGGCATGTATTACTATGAAAACCACCTAAAAGTATTAAATACTATTGCTAAAAGTATAGAAAATATGCCCAACATCAATACCCCCAAACTTAGCTTTTGTTCGTCCTTGAACAAATTGATCCACATTTTTTCACAATCAAACTCATCCTACCAAGTCGAGAATTTCAAAGAAGCGCATCTATGACCTTGGTTAATACAACCAATTAATCACCAAACATACAACCACACAACTTCCCCATGTTTAAGTTTCACAAATATAAAAACAAGAATTATCAAAACAGTCAAGTAGTAACATCCAAGCCTCAAGAATCGACTCCACTCACCAACTTACTCAAGACATACCCGCTTGCTGAAAATTAGGTAGCCTAATAAAAGCTCCAATCTCTCATAATCCAAGTTCCCTCACCAATCAAAGCCTAGTCCCAATCACACAAAAATAGATCAAATTAATCATATGGGACGTCTAAGATAGAAAAAATTCGCTCACACTCACAAAGAAATTCAAGTGCCACACAATGGTACTATAGGCTTGCCCGTCTTGTAATTCTCCACTAATGTAGGTACACTCGGCCTAGAATCAAATAGGACTTAATCAAGGTTGTAATGTTGGCTAGGGGACGGGTATGATAAATATATGGATAATAGTGACTACACCTCCCTAAGCACTTACAAAACTTATTTAAACCTCAATTACCAATTTCTTTCCTACCATGGTTTTCCTTTCAACTCCACTCCCAATTGCTCCACATTTTATTCACTTCCTCATTTTTTCTTTTCGTTCATCATTTTTTTCCAATTTGTTTTTTTTACCTTCTTTTTTTTTATTTTCACAATTTTTCTCTTATTTTTCTCATCTCTTTTTGTTTTTCCAATAATAATTTTTCTTCTCACAGCACCAGCTTAAACTACACCACATTTTACTCCAACTTAAGCTATTCAGCTCATAGTACATATAAGTGCTCAGGGCGAGGAAAAAATAAAATGGACAGTGCAAAGCACAAAAAAATAGGTTGTAATATGGCTTCCGATAAAAGGCTATAGGCTCAAATGGGCTCACTAAGGTCATGTCATCAAGGAAAGGCTAGAAAAAAAATTAAACGAGCCAAAGAAGGCCTGCAATCATTTCGTAAGCTGAGTACATCGTAGGATTTCGCCTCGAAAAATAATTAGGGCAAGTTCTAGACCAATAATGCAAGTACGAGAATAAATACTAACACCTCACCACTCATAGCACCTGAACTATTCAAGACGAAACAATTCTAATTCCTAAACAGAACAAGCGAGACAAAGTCATGTTATTCAGTCAGCCAGCAGAGTCAAAAACCTAACCCGTAGAGTCACTAATAAGAGTGTCTATCAATCCAATACACAACTTGTCGCACCCACCTTTTCACCTACCTCGGACTGAGTCAAATCTCGGGATTGACTTGGTAACTCGGTTGAGTTTGAAATTGGAGTCGCGACCTAATAAAAATTTTATAAGGTGTATTCAGCCACCTATATGTCTGAAGTCGAGTCTTGTTTAATAAAAGCACATTTTCAGAGATTCGATGGTAAGAAGTCCAAATGACTCGAAGAAGAAGGTGTTAGGCACTTCCCCAAATCCCACAAAAAAAGTAGTTCCTGCCCGAGTTTTAACTTATAGGATGTCAAAATGTTATAAGCAAGTGTTGATTATATCTATAAATTGCATTACTAACTTGAAGGCTAAAATTTCAATCAGTCATGCAATCAGGTCTATTAGTATATAGGCAGTGAGACATAGTGAAACAGGTTATAGGCTGTAAAATTATCATAAACGACCTAAGTCCTATGCCTAATCGCACATAGAAATATTAGGTCGAAATTGTAAGAAAGTATTTAAAACAGTTTATTTATGCAAGTTATATATTTAGGTAAGTTTTCACAAACGACCAAATATTAAAAAATGATTTTGATTTTGGCGCATAACCAAATTGTAGTTTTTTTGTAAAGAAATGTTAGCCATTCCGGGTCGGTATGACTTGACATTAATTGTCGAGTCCTCACCTTAATGACTATTTTCTTTTCGGGTCAATTTCAAAATATAGAATAGTGCGCTGTTTTTAAAAAAGGGTACACGAAAGCACGCAGATACAAACAAAGGGCTGAGCGCGTATATATATATATATATATAAGCATGCAATAATCATGTGAAGTGATAGTAATCAAGTGATATATATATATGCATAATTGACCCCCTAGAACTTATACTCCCATATACACTATTAGATTAGTGTATAGGAGATTAAAATAAGTTAGAAATCAATTTATTACGTAAAAAGGTCACATTTTTAAAACATGTTTTGGGCCTTTCTTGTTTATGCAAAGAGAGGGCGGTTTCTGTTTACGAAAACAGTTGAAGATTAGGCAAGCATTACACGTTTGGCCCCTGTTGTTAAATTTCCAGATTTTGCAAAGAATATCTTACTATAAACACTATAACCTGAGATTTAAGTCTGCGTATACTAATAATCATGCTGATTTTTATGTTATCACTAAAACAAATAAGTGTTATCAATGTCCAGGCTTCAACTTAAATATGTAAATCCAGATTCTCAGTTTTCAAATCAAGACATTGTTTAACTTTTTATCCAGAAATGTTATACAGATTCTAACCATAAAAAATACCCATGCAAAATCACAGTTTTAAGAGGAATGATGCAACACATAAGAGAAGAAGGTTAGGAGAGGCCCCTTTGTAGCCGAAGAAACTGCACTAGTGAGTATCCTCACTCAAATATATACAGGCAGGGTTATACTAACAAATATACACAGATAGGGGAGTATCTAAAGAGGGCAGACATGTAATCAGATGATTATCCAGGCATTAAACCTAAAACATGCTTATCATAAGACCATAGTCCCAGTGATTGCACCTAAGGAACTTGGTATTAGGCATGGTGCAACCATCAGAGCTTTCAAGCTGTAAAACCTGTGACTAAAGAAGAACTGGTATGGCTTTCCAAAGCCATCCAATCAAACTGTAAACAAAAGGTTTAGTAGGGGGCTAAAAGAAGCCCAAATAGAGATGCAAATTGACAGAGATTACACACACATAGGCAGTTCAAGCATAAAACTAAGCAGAAGATCAAGTAGAAGACCTAGGCATAGACAAATTCAAGTAAAGAGTAGAAATGGTTTGGGCAGAGTCATACATTCTCAGTAATAGCAACGAACAAAAAAGTAAGGTTTAGGTAGCATTTATTGCTTTCAGAATAGGATCAAAAAGATAAAAGGGAGCAGGAATTTCCCAGAAACTTGAGAGTGAGAGAGAAAAGTATTATGCTAATGCTTTCAGATATTCAGTACTTCTGTGTGTTTCAGGGTATGAATTGTGTCCTCTCTTAGAATGAGAAGCACCTAGGTTTATATAGGTGTGATGAAAAGCCCTAGTTCAAATGGGTAAAAACCAGGAAAGGCAAAGGAATATTGCTTCCCCTAATTAAAGGACTCAATTTGGTAGACTTACCAAGTATAGTTCAGCCAATCCCCAGGTCTAAGGAAAATCAAACATTATGACAGATATAATTCCCTCTTCTTACACATGGTATCGTCCAGGTTCAAAATCAATCATATACTCATATTTTAGACTTAAAAATCAGCTAACAGAATTTCAAATAGATTTCAATTGATCTTGGATAAATCAAGCAACCTATTAACCTTTCAATTATTATTCAAAGATTTTATTCCAATCAATTCAAATCTTCCTAAGCATGTAAGACATGCCATTCATTCAGTTTCCAAATATATAATCATGAAAATCATGCACTTTGGTATAACAATAGACTAAATGCACTACAACAAATGAGCATAGGAAACTCAATAGACTGCCCTAGATTTCAAATTTGCATGTTAATAAGGGTGGTGCAGGAGATAAATTAAATACATCAGACACTAATCAGTGTTCACACTTAATGAGACGAACAGGGATCAAAACCTTACAAATTTTACTCTAGTTTAATCGCTGAATGACCACTAATTATGAGAAAGAATATACAAATTTAGGCATGCTACCACACAAGTTTAAATAGCGAAACAAAAGGATTAGAGATTACCCATTTAAAAATCGGAGTCGGGTCGAGTTTACACCCACTCCGATTACCCATGCGTGTAGATTTTTCCTTTTTCTTGATGGTAACACTTTCAATACTTGCTTAGCCATTGTCGGAGCTCCATTCCGGCGACAGAGATAGAGGTCGGATTAGGGTTAGATTTTGACCTCGTCAAATGGGCAAACCAATATAGGGGTTTTGTAGTGGAGATCAAGGGGGCGTGGGGGTGTATTTTGTTTGGGGTTTCATCAGTGGAAATAGCCAAAAAACGGCGAGAACAGGGACTCTAAGGTTTTTGCTCGAGAGATAAGAGAGAGACGAGGGGCGGCATGGACTTGGGGAAAATAGAGAGGATATTAGAGTTTCGGGGGTCGTTTGTGTAAATTAAAAAGAAAAGGCTGATCCTGGCCGTTGGATTAAACTCGTGGACGGCTAGGATTTGGCCATGTAGGTGTGAGGTGGTGCTGAAGTGGATAAGTAGTGGGGTGATGTGTATATGTGTATATATATCGTATAAAATAGTACAAAATACGTATAAATGTGTAGAAAATTGCAAAATTAATTTGAAAAATGCCATAATGACTTGGGTAAATATAAAAATATTATTATGAGATCTAAAATGATTTTGACAAATTTTATTGAAAATAATGTAGTTGTAAAAATTCGCAATTGAATGTGCTAATTTTGTAAATGTCTGCAGCTTGTGCCAGCGTCTTTAAAAATAGCCTAATTGGTGCACTTGTGTGAAATAATAATTTTGAATAGAGGTCATAGTGAAGACAATTGTGTTGTTATCAGTGCGATTTTTTTTGAAAAATGGCTATTGAAACAGGAGGGACAGAATTGGGTGTCAACAGCTGCCCCTCTTTGCCCGGGGATGATAAAAGAGTCTTTGGGCAAAGACGTTGACAGAAGGACCAATTTTGTCGCGACTCTTGGAAACTGTCTTTAGGAATTGCAAGTGTATACAGAGTGCCTGATTGTAATGTCTTTGCATTGTCGGATTGTGTGTCTTGCAATAGAAATGTGTTTTGCAAAAGCAGTGTGTATGTAAATGTATAAATAGACTTTCCTGTTTGTTGGATCGTCTTGCCAATGTTTCTCATCATCTGCATCTGTGTTCGTCATGTTGGGTTATATACCTCTTCATTATGTCAAGTTGTCCATCACACACTATGCCATTCTTTTCCTCGGGGTGTCTACCCTTTGCCATACCATTCCTTTCACCGGGCTGTCTACCCTCAGGGATGTCTACCCTTTGTCATGCCAAACTTTCATCAGGGTTGTCTACCCTCTGCCATGCCAAACTTCTCATCGGGCTGTCTATCTTCAGGGTTGTCTACCCTTTGTCATACCAAACTATTCTCATCGGGCTGTCTACTCTTTGTCATGCCAAACTTCTCATCGGGCCGTCTACTCTCAGGGCGGTCTACCCTTTGTCATGCCAAACTTTCTTATCGGGCTGTCTACCCTCTGTCATGCCAAACTTTTATCGGGCTGTCTACCCTCAGGAATGTCTACCCTTTGCCATGCCAAACTTTCTCATCATGCTGTCTACCCTTTGTCATGCCAAACTTTTCATCGGGCTGTCTACACTGAGGGCTGTCTACCCTTTGTCATGCCAAACTTTCTCATCGGGCAGTCTACCCTCTGGGCTGTCTACCCTCTGTCATGCCAAACTTTTATCAGGCTGTCTACCCTTTGTCATGCCAAACTTCTCATCGAGTTGTCTACCCTCAGGGCTGTGTACCCTGCAAAATAAAAGCATAGTAAAGAAAAGCTAAATACCTCTCATCAAGAGATTGTTTGCCTATTATATCGAGTTGTGTGCCCTTGTGCCTGCATTCAAAGAAAGATTTTCGAGTTGTGCGGGGGGATGGTTTAGATTGTGCATTCTTTGCTTGCTTCGCGCCTTCTTCTCTTGAATGTCAGGACCTCGACCGAGCTAACAGGGATATATAAAGAAATAAACAAAATAGTGTAAATATTTTGAAAAGCTTTTGTAAGAGGAAAAATATTTTATTCCATTGAATCGCAAACTGGATTGTGTAAGATTGTGTAGACACCTCTTGTATGCAGATGAAAGTCGCTACTATCTCTGTGTCTTCCATAGAAGGTTGGACCTTAGCATCTTCAGCTCTCCAACTAGTTGCAAACTCCCCAAAGGTTTCGGTAGGCTTTTACTTCAGCTTTTCTAGGTAGAATCTATCAAGCATGGCGTCAGTGTTGTGTCCGAAACTGTCAATAAAGTCTCCAGCCATTGCTTCCCAGCTTGTCCATTTTTTTTGTTTGCTGCTTTGAGTACCACATCAGTGCGTCGCCTGACAAGCTACAGTTGAATACTGCATTCGAATCTTCTCATCATGTCCAACCCCAACCAGCTTGTCACAGACCTTAAATGAGCCATCGGATCGCCACTACCATCAAACATGTTAAACTTGGGCGTCATATAACCATCGGGCAGCTTCAAGTTAGGATACATGCGGAGGTCTTCATAAGTCAGGCCTCTAGTTTCGTTGGTGCCTTGGAATTGCTTGAACTTTTCTACCAGCCACAACTTTCTATTTAGTGCCGTCTGAGTCTTCCCCTGTCCATGCGTACATCTCATGACCTTTGGTGGGTGAGGAAACGGTTTTGGTTTCAATAATGAAGATAGGGATATTGTTTTGTGGTGCTCTTGGTTGTGCAATGTAAGTGGGGCATGGGATGTCTTTCTCAGGGAAGAGTGGATCTTTGCCGTGAGGGCGGGAGGATTTGTTTGGATCAGTGGTTCCATCATCATGGACAGGAGGAACTCTATTTTCCAACTCAAACATCCTTTGCTCCAGCTTAGCATACTCCTCGTATGCGACAAAACCTTACTTTCCAGGAGTTCCTCTAGCATTATCAACTTTGTCAAACTCAGCCATGATATTTCGTCTCGTCCTTGTCCTTGTAGGTAAAGAGGGAGGTGTTGGAATTGATCCTCTGGATCTCAACCAATATTGTGGCGCAGCCAGAATGCACGAACCAAACTTCAGGGATTTGGGACTAAAATAACCTTTAAAACAAGCAAAGAAAACAATGTGAGTAAGGCGTTAGAACTAATATCATAAATTCACGTCCTACTATGCAGGGGACCTCTTTTATACCAGAGGTAGGCCTATCGATGATTTGAAGTAATGTTTGCGCCGAATACGTCGCTTCATTTGCTCGAGCATAATCAACACAAGTCTAAAAACCCAAAAATAACGAATTTTTTTTTGATTTGCTTGGCTTTGTTACAATCACTAGTTTGAAAAAGGAAAAGACAACGATTCAACTAAACAAAAGGGACAACTCGAAAGGAAAAACGACTCGACTAAGGACGACTGGACTATATGCCAAGCAAAGTGGCTCTCGGATCAAGCATCAACCCCAACATCTTCACCCTCCTCCATTTCCTCAGTGTCATCTTTGGGTCCATTTGCTAAATTTGCCCGTGAAGGGGCAACAAATATTTCCAGAAGGTCCTTCCCAGCTTGCATGTCACCCAAGGCTTTTGCAAAGAACTCGCAGATTTCCACTCCCATTGTCTCTTTCTCTGCTAGCAGCACTGCTTTCAAGTATTCTCCCCAACCTTTGAGCAGATTATACAAACTTTTGGCGACTTGTCTGGCCGCCATTGTCTTTCTTATCCAGTACTTGAGTTCATCTCCTTTGATTTTCTCTATATTGCCTTCTCATCTCTCTTTCTTGTGTAATCCTTAACTCCTTCCTCCTTTGATCGAACTTGTGTTGCGTTCTCTTGTACTTCTTAACAACACTTGGAGCTTCAACTTTCCTTTTCAATATTGTCTTTGATCAAAATTTCCCTCTATCTTCGTTGAGCCATTGAGGATAGGTCAAAGTGATGTCGGAATTCACCCGGTTAGCCCGGCCGCGACAAAACTGTATAGTTAACCTTCCTTCCCACATTGTCAATATCATACCAACCATCAGGTGTTCAATATATTTTATGTCAATATTGAAACTCCTTCTTTTTGTAAGCTGGGAGGTTTGTTGCGTCATTCCTACTTGCCGGAGGATCCTCAAGGGAACGTAGTAGTGAATTCCTCAGAATCCAATCAATGTCAAGAAGGTAGTGTCTTGACCTTGCATAGAAACGGTGAAGCAAGAACAATCTTCTATTACCCATTCCACCTCTTGTAACTCTTCAAACTTGGCGTACCATCCTCGCACGTTTGCAGGATCTTCCCATACTGCCGTTCCAGCCATACGAGTGCTATGTGAGAGGATGCCACCTATCCTTGTCGCCCTTGGTGCTATCAGACTAATTGTGACCTTGTGAGTGTTTTATCAACCATATTTCAGCAAGAGATTGCAACTTTCAAAGAAATCAACTCTTTTTCTACACTTGGTCTGATCCCAGTAGATTTCTCCCACGATCATCGGAATCAAACTCACTTGGCACTTGTGGGCACCTTTACGCAGTGCTTCAACTACCATTCCCAACCTTATCTTGATCTTTCCCTCTCTTTTGGGGAAGACCACCGTTCCTAGAAAATTAATGATGAAAGCAGTACACTTGGTCGATTCCCAATCTTGAATTTCCCATGCCCCTGTCAAATTGTGTCTAATAGTTGGATCTCTAATTCTAGAAAATAAGAAATCCAAGGTAACCTTTTCTTCACGCACTCCCTTGACATATGGGTCACAGGGAACCCGCAACAACTCAATGAACTCCTTATGCCCCACGTCTCAGGGGTAAATCATGGTATCGGGCTCAGGCTCTAACCTCGCCAAACCTCCAATTCTTCTAATATCAGTGCCAACTCCAAACCATTGAAATGAAATACTGCCTTTTGTAATCCTAGAAATGTGTAGCAGCTTCGGCCAGACCAGGCATAGCAGTATAAGCCTTAAGGGCTACCAATTCTCCCGACATCTTTTGAAGATGAAACCTGCTGACCACTGCCAAATCTTCCTACCAAAGCCTGATCACGTAAGGAGCTTGGAAAATGGTCTCAAAGTGGAGTGTACCTCTTGCAGCCATAGTTTGAAAACAAAATAGAAAAAGTTAAGATCAAAATAATCCTATAGTCTTGATCACACCCAAGCAAACGATCAATATTTTGCGCAAAAATTTCTTCGAATCTATGTGAGGATGCAGTTTTATTGTTTTCGGGTCGAAAACCCTTTTCGACATTTGGATAAGGTTTGCTAATGAACTATGACATGTCAAGGATATATAGCCTTCCTAAGCTCGAATGATTTTAAAATTAAACATGCAAGTGCTAGCCATTTATTCTCAACTGACCAATCAAAACCATTGTGCTTTTAAAAGCCTAGTTTGATTACAATAGAGAAAGACATAAAAAGAAATCTATTCTAAAACTTTGGATCTTTAGGCATCTTCGAATCGGCGTCAGACTTCTTCATCTTCTTTTGCATCTTCTCAATGTCTAACTGAGCAACGATCAAGTAAGCCATAGCTAGTGACCCTCTACCTCCGTCTCAGTGGTTGTAACTTTCATGGTATTTTTCATCGAACCTTTTCTTCAGACCTTGCAGCTCTCGATCTAAGTCTTCTACCTCATGTCTGTGCCTTTTTCGTTCTTCCTATCTTAGCTTCTCGGACATTTTCATCTTTTCCATTAACCATTTAAAATTTTATTGGTTTTTAGCTTCTTTGTCTTTGACTACCACAGGTATGTCGGGTTTAGGAACGGGAGCATTTTTCATGTCGTTACCCAACCATTCCAAATAACCAACTCTACAGCCTGCATGGTATTTGTCTGGTTTAATTGAATTCTCTTCAGCAAACTTCTTTTCATTCCACATTTTGCGAATTTTTGGCATAAATTGAACCTTGTCTTCCTCGTAGTCTACTTGGAATCGGACTGTGTCTCCTACCAATGGGATGTCTTACCTTCTGTTTGCTTGCCTTAAATCCCTAATAGGTATATAAGGCTGGTGACCGCGTATACCTATAAGGACCACGAATGACTTCATTTTTGACCGGAGCAAAACCCATAGAGTAGTGAACCAAGGATACATCCATTGTATGTTTTCATCTTTCAAATTTTCAACAACATATCACTCTCATGAGTAGTGTGGGATGCTTTGAACCTCTTAAGGCCATAACGTTGTGCCAATATGTGGTTTGAACGACACATGTCATAGAACTCTGGGCCTGCATTTGATTTTCTTTGAAGGTGTTCAGTCAGCCACACTTGTAAAAACAAATTGCAACCTTCAAAGTATCGAGCCCCATTCTTGCACTTTCCTAAGGCTCTGAGGATGTCAGCTAGTATTGTAGGAACCATAGTGCATGTCTTCTTCTTGAAACCGTGAAATAAGGCATGTGTAAAGTGGACTATCTATTTGTTGATTTCATAATGCATTCTTTGTGGAAACAGCACAACACCAAAGAAAACCACTGTAAATGCACAAATCCTCTTACACTTCCAATCATAGTATGATGCAAATTCAGCTTTGTGATCTCTATAACCCTTTTCGTGACCGAATCTATCATACAGGTACATGCAATTGAACTTCGATCTTTGCAAGAATTTGGACATATCATTTGTTTGAAAACCGAATGCTTCACAAAACTCCTCTTCGGTAGGTTGACGCGGTATGATAATTCTAGCATCTTGCCATCTATGTTCCTTTTGCCTGAAACCCGGATCCTCAATGAAACCTCCTATTTCCTCCAACAGTGGTGTCATTTCGAAATCTCCAAACCTAAAGACATTTCTATCAGCATCCCAAAAAGCAAGTGGTGGCTTCAATGATAAATCTATTGTGTTCAACATCCATTAATCAAGGCAAATGACCCAATATTTTACTTAATTCAAATTGACCAGCTTCTCCCAAATTTCTATACTAGGCCCTTATCTCCCTTGGAATGTCAATAATCATGCCGAACCACTGGTAATCTTTGTGACTCATTGTATCCTACAAAAAAGAAAGCCGTTAGCTCGACCCCTTCTCCATTTTGAGAATAAATGGTGTACACTTGACATATTTAATTTTAAAAATATGCACACATAGTCACATCCAAATACCCCTTGGAGTTAGTAACTCGTTTGGGTTTGGTTTAGATATGGTGAACTAAAAGACTTAAACATGGCCTAATTTCCTAAAAAAAATGACAAGATGCATGATCTTAGTATCGTCTCCACTAAGATTTTGGGTACTGCTAGATCGGTTCTTTCAAGCGAACAACTTGAAAGCTGAAAGATTACAAACTACCAAAAGCTTCGCTATTTGGCTAATTTTGCAAGACTTTCTCTTAAGTGTTTATTTTGAGTGAGAAAAGGGGCGGCCGTGAGTTCCACGCAACCGTCCCTTCCTGTGGGCTCTAAGATTTGAGAGGGTGCCAAGAGTTGCAGATGTTATAAACGATAATGTCAAATAATTTACAATATTAAAAATGTACAATACATTGATAAATTGCCAAAAATAAACAAAAAAATAAAATAGAAAACAAGTTAGTATAGAATAATAAAAAATGATGCAAAAATAAAGACATAAAATCCTAAAAATTAAAGCTCGTTATGGTTAGGCTATAAAATTTGCATAAAATTAAAGCAGTGAGACATAGTCAAACAGGTTATAGGCTATAAAATTTGCATAAACAGCCTAAGCCCTATGCCTAATCGCATGTTTGTCCACAAATTTTATAAGACATAGATATATTAGGTCGAAGTTCTAAGAAAATATTTAAAATGGTTTATTTAAACAGGTTATATATTTGGGCCAGTTTGCACAAATGACCAGATTTCAAAAAATAGTTTTGATTTTAGAACATAACCAAATTGTGGTTGTTTTGTAAAGAAAATGTTAGCTATGCTGGGTCAGAGTGACTTGATATTAATTGTCGAGCCCTAACCAAAATAGCTATTTGCTTTTGGGGTCAATTTCAAAATATATAATAGTGGGCTATTTTTGAAAAAGGGTACACAAAAGCACGCAAATGCCAACAAAGGACTGATCGCACATAATATATATATATATATATATATATATATATAATTGACCCCCTAGAACTTATACTCCCCTATACACTATTAGATTAGTGTATAGGATATGAAAACAAGTTAGAAATCAGTTTATCACTTAAAAAGGCCACGTTTTTAAAACATGGTTTGGGCATGTCTTTTTTATGCAATGAGAGGGCGGTTTCTGTTTACGAAAACAGTTGCAGATTAGGCAAGCATTACATGTTTAGCCCCAGTTGTAAAATTTCTAGATTTTGCATAGAATGTCTTATTTTAAACACTATAACCTGAGATTTAAGCCTAGGTATACTAATAATCGTGCTGATTTTTATGTTATCACTAAAACAAATAAGTGTTATCAATGTCCAGGCTTCAATTTAAACGTTTAAATCCAGATTCTTAGTTTTCAAATCAAGATATTGTTTCACTTTTTATCCAGAACTGTTATGCAGGTTCTAACCATCGAAAATACCCATGCAAAATCACAGTTTTAAAACGAATGATGCAACACATAAAAGAAGAAGGTTAGCATAGGCCCCTGTGTAGCCAAAGAAACTTAAATATATACAGGCAGGGTTATCCTAACAAATATACAAAGATAGGGGAGGTTCTAAAGGGGGCAAACATGTAATTAGATGATTTTCAAGGCATTAAACCTACAACATTTTTACCATAGGACCATAGTCCCATTGATTGCACCTAAGGAACTTGGTATTAGGCATGGTACAACCACCAGAACTTTCAAGGTGTAAAACCTGTGGCTAAAAAAGAACTGGTATGGCTTTCAAAAGCCATCCAAGCAAACTGCACACAAAGGGGTTAGCAGGGGCTAACAGAAGCCCAAATAGAGATGCCAATTGACGGAGATTACACACACATAGGCAGTTCAAGCATGAAAATAAGCAGAAGATCAAGTAGAAGACCTAGGCATAAACAAATTCGAGTAAATAGTAGAAATGGCTTGGGCAGAGTCATACCTTCTCAGTATTAGCAATGAACAAACAAGTAAGGTTCATGCAGTGTTGATTGCTTTCAAAACAGGATCAAAAAGAGAAAAGAGAGTAGGAATTTCTAGAAACTTGAGAGTGAGAGAGGATTGTATTATGCTAATTCTTTCAGATATTCAGTACCTATGTGTGTTTCAGGGTATGAATTGTGTCCTCTCTTAGAATGAGAAGCACCTAGGTTTATATAGGTGTGATGAAAAGCCCTAGTTCAAACGGGTAAAAATCAGGAATGGCAAAGAGAATATTGTTTCCCTTAATTAAAGGAGTCAATTTGGTAGACTTACCAAGTATAGTTCAGTCAATCCCCAGGTCTAAGGAAAATCAAACATTATGACAGATATAATTCCCTCCTCTTACACATGGTATAGTCCAAGTTCAAAATTAATCATATACTCATATTTTAGGCTTAAAAATCAACTAAAAGAATTTCAAAATCTTGGATTAATCAAGCAACCTATTACCTTTTCAAGTATTATTTAAAGATTTTATTCCAACCAATTCGAATCTTCCTAAGCATGTAAGACATGCCATTCATTCAGTTTCTAAACAGATAATCATGAAAATCATGCACTTTGGCATAGCAAGAGACCAAATACACTGCGACAAACACAAATTGAGCATAGGCAACTCACTAGATTTCCATAGGTTTCAAATTTACAGGTTAATAAGTCTGGTGCAGGATATAAATTATAAACATTAGGCACTAATCAGTGTGTACACTTAGTGAGACGAACAGGGATCAAAACCTCACAAATTTCACTGTAGTTTAATCACTGAATGACCACTAACTATGAGAAAGAATATGCAAATTTAGGCATGCTACAAATTCAAATAGCCAAACAAAAGTATTAGAGATTACCCGTTTAAACATCACAGTCGGGTCGAGTTTCAACCCACTTCGATCACCCATGCGTGTGGATTTTTTTCCTTTTTCCTGATGGTAACACATTCAAGACTTGCTTAGCCATGGTCGGAGCTCCTTCCCAGTAACAAAGATGGAGGTCGGATTAGCGTTAGATTTTGACCTCGTCAAACGGGCAAACCAATATAGGGGTTTTGTAGCAAAGATCAAGGGTACATGGGGGTATATTTTTTTCGGGGTTTCATCGGTGGAAATGGTCGAAAAACGGCGAGAACAGGTACGCTAGGGTTTTTACTCAAGAGAGAAATGAGATACGAAGGGCGGCGTGGACTTTGGGAAATGGAGTGGGTATTAGGGTTTGGGGGGTCGTTTGTGTAATTAAAAAAGGAAAGTCTGATCTTGGCCGTTGGATTAAACTCGTGGACGGCCAGGATTTGGCCATGTAGGTGTGAGGTTGTGCTGAGGTTGATAAGTATTGAGGTGATGAGTATATGTGTGTATATGTGTATATATATTGTATAAAATTGTATAAAATACCTATAACTATGCATAAAATTGAAAATTTAATTTGAAAAATGCCATAATAACTTGGGGAAATGTAAAAATATTATTATGATGTAGTTTTAAAATTTTGCAATTGAATGCGCTAATTTTATAAATGTTCGTAGCTTGTGACAGTATCTTTTAAAATAGCCTAATTGACGTGCTTGTGTGAAATAATGATTTTGAATATGGGTCAGAGTGAAGACAATTGTGTGGTTATCAGTGCGATCTTGTCTGAAAAATGGCTATTGAAATAGGAGGGACAAAATTGGATGTCAACAGAACTCACACAATTTTTTTTTAGGGAAGTTCAACTTGCATGCAAAGGACTAAATATAATAGTATCAAACTAGTCACAAAGGAAGCACAGGCCCTTCACTACTTATCTACTCCTATTTTCTATTTTTTTTCTTGATTTTTTTTTTAAATCTAAAAATACCCGATTCAAAACAAAGTCATCCTTGGGAAAGAACCGTGGCTTGAAGAAAACCTGAGGATTATACCACTAATCTAAAAAAAAAAACAATAAAAGCAGTAAAAACACAATTACAAGTCATGATACGCTGCCCCACACTTAAAATAGTGCATGGTCCTAAGGGTGGGTATCAAGAAAACTCCCTCAATATGTCGAGTCTGGAGGTGCCTTAGACCGGTCTGAATCCGCGGTCTGAGCAGAAACAGGATCCACCAAAGCAGCGCCAGACACATCCACAATATCAATCAGTAAGCCCTCCTCAGTGGTAACAAGAGCCAGCTCTACAGAAGTGCCATCAGTAGCACCCAAATCAACAATCTCATGATTAGACTCTTCCTCAGTGTGGACGCCAAAGGAACATGTTACCCAAGCACTCATATGGAGGAAAAGAACTCTGAGAGTCTACTCATCAGTGCTGCATCACAGGCCTCTAGTTAACTAATCAACAACCTATCTCGAGCTTCCTGATCCTCCCTCAACTTGGCCGACTCGGGCTCTTACCGCTGTCTCAGCTCGGCCAACTCGGCCTCAATTCGCTCAGGCAATGTTCTTTTATCAACCTTCACCGCCTTAGGATCATGGACTGCGGCGATATCATGCTCTGGTGAAGTATCTGAATCCATCACATCATCCTTGTACCTTGGGACAATTGTTCTTACGCATGATGGCTGACAAAGTATGTGCATAATAGAGCCCCTATTGCATGTTTTGTCGTGTCCGAACATCTGCTCTTGCATGAGCTCTCCCAAATTAAGAAATATGCCAGTCATCAAAGTATAAACAAGCAGCACCCTAGCATGAATCACATTGGTCTGATGATCACCTTGCATAATCCTATTATAAATCCAATTCAACGAAGCCTTTGCTTCCTTGACCATCAACCTATTTGGTAGTGCACTATAGGGTATGCGGTTGTTAGGAACTCATTCTACCATCTATGATTCTTCAGATAGCACCTTAATAATTTCATGAAAGTCTGGCTTAGCTACAAATTTCTTGAAATCTGTCATATCAGCATCTGAAGCACCATAGAACCTATTTATAGCACGGGGTGATATGTCCACATCTCTCCCTTTATTCCAGACTACATCACTCTTCTTATGGTCCCAGTTTGCATAGAGTTCACGAACTACTGTTATATTAGCGGGACCTTTTGGCCTTTTCATGAATATTTCCCGATTTCTTTCCTTCAACTTGCGAACAATACCAGGAAAATCTCTGTCACATGCCTGAACATTCAAAGCTCTCTCTGGCTTTTGTTGTTTCGTGCATATCCAGTTGTTGTCTTGTAGGCGTCCTTGCTCACAAAGGTTCCTCCCAAAGAGACTGCTCAATAGGAATAATCGTGGACGGTATGTTGTCAGGCAATGGAATGGTAATGTACTCTTTTTCAGAATCACAATCAACCAGGACATCTTCAGCATTGTCCTGCGCTATTAGTGCCTTCCTGTTTCATTGAACTACTCTTCTCTTCTTAGCCGATCGTTTAGAAGCACCACCCTTATGGATCACCACTGGTTTTTCTATCACACTGGTGCCCTTCCTTTTACCCGTGGCTGCCTGAGGAGCAGAGGTGGCCTGAGCACTTGGAGCCGACCTCTTCTTCGCCATTGATATGACCTCAAGTTCATCACTCTCCTCCTCCACTTCCGGGGTATGTTTTTCCTATTTCCACTTTGAGCGTTGCTCTTGTTTATCCTTGCCCTCTGTGTGATTCCATGGTGGTTGGCCCCCGGTCCCACCTCCACTGCTCTTGGATGCTTGGTTTGTGATCACTATTTTATAATGAATTACCTGCACACAAACAATGTAAAATCAGCCAATGACGTCCAACTAAGTTCATTAAGATAGCTAGAAACTAGTCCTGTTCAAGCTTGTTCTTAGTTCACATCGGCGCGCGCACTCACCCCACACTTAAAGCTCAAGTGTATTTCATATATAATCAATTTATACTCATTGTAAAGCGCATTGTGTCTTTCGCGAGATAATCAGACTTTCCTCAATGTGCACCTCTTTCTTTGAAACAATTCTCGTGTTTAAAAATCGCCAAAGTGTGCAAAAGGGTTCCTACACACCACACTTATGCTATTCTTCATCATAAAAACATGGAGAAACATTCAATTAAGAAAAAAAATGAAGGAAGCCCATGATTTACACAACGGGGCAGCGACTCGCGTAACTAGTGTGCAAAACGACACTCGTCGCGTACGTACAATGTGCAATGAGTGTCTCTCAAGTTAAAGTGCCCTAAACATTGCCCAAGCCATAATTCTAACCAATTTATGTTCAACTTATGCCCCATAACATATTCGGTTACTCTGACTTGGTCGAATGCCTTAAATGTTTATTGGGGAATTTCATCGAACACTTACGTCCACGATTCTGGACAACATATACGTGAGCTGTTTGATCGTGTTTTGCCCCCCAACTCTAGGAACTTTCGTGTAATATTCATCACGGTGCATCACCGCACCCCCAAAAAGCAGATACTGAGCAAAAATATTGAATTTACACCATGTTTTCACCATAACACTTGATGTTAAAACTTAAGCCTAAGGGAAAAAAAGGGGACACTGAGCACGTAGCAGCAGTAAGGATGAAGGGAGCCGCCCTAAGAAAGAAAGGGCGATAATTAAAAGAAGATCATACCTGAGATTAACATACTACAGCAGCGGTTTGGATGTTTCTCGTTGAAGAAGACATAAAGAGAAGCCGCTAGTTATATTCCCAACGTGTTTTCTTTTGTTTTCCGTATTGGTTGTGTGTGTTTAATGTCTTATTTACTTACCTTACAAAACTCTTACATTGTATGTCCAATGTAAGACTTGTCCTTGGAGAATAAAATTTTCATCAAAACTCTTATAAAGTAGTTCAGTGCACTGTTTGTTCACATATAACCAGCACCACAGCCCTTACACCACAGCTCTTACAACAGGTTTTACAATGTAAGACTTGTTGTAAGGGCATGAACTCTGTTTTTTTTCCTGCATTTTTGCTTTACTCCACAATGCTTAATTCTCCAAGTTCACCTTGCTAACTCCCTGCTATAACACACTCAAACAACCAATTAGCTTCAAGTTGTTCGTTCTTTTTTTTTTTTTAATTCTTTATTTAGTTATTTATTTATTTTGATTTTTTAAAATATAAAAAGCTCTCTTCTCTCTCCTCCCCCTTGGGCCATCTTTGGAGAATTGGAGGAGAAATTAGCGCCGCACCCTATTGCAAGCGGCTATGGCTGCACCACCCGTTGGGCAGCCCCCTCCCGAGGTTGCCAACCCATCCCCACCCCACCCACTACATCAACGACCCCCACACCCAATCCAAATGACTCTTATGCTCATATTTTAAAACTTTTAGTTTAAAAAGTTGATATTGATCAACGTCTATTTCATACGGTTTTTTCCAATCAAGGACAAGCTACAATAAAATGGAAGACTTCAGAGGTGAAGAAATCACTTGTCAAAGAGCAGTTGCAGTTTGCAATGCTTGGGAAATTTTTGTATGGAAGGCCATATTTGGAAAACTTACATAAATGGATCCTGACCCAGTGTGATATTAAAGGTGATTGTAATATTGGTTATCTTGATAGTCATTACATTTTGATTAGGTTAACGTTATTGGAAGATTATGTTAATATTTTTATCAACACCTGCTTACTGAATTAAGTTTAGAGAGAGCTGTTGACACCTAATTTCTTCCCTCCTTTTTCTAAAATTGGCTATCATTCAACTTAAAGGTGCAATGTGACTATTTGTGCAAAATGTGCATTAGAAATCATGCATTTACGTGCGTTATCCTCTATTTATATATTATATACTTAAGTGTGACTATATTACGTAAATTTGCATCATATAGGCTATTTGACGAAATGCAAATATTCGCACAATTTAGCATATTCATAATATATCATATAATTTCATCACTTAGGCTACATGACAAATTTGTTTCAATTTGTGATTATTTGTACAGATTAGTAATTATTTGTGATTATATATATTTAAATAATTTTATTTCTGTTTATTTAATATTTATTTGTGCATTTTATAATATATGGATATCTATATTTTATTTTTACACCTTTAAGCTAAATATTGGCCAATTAAAGTATCCAAATTCCTTTTTATTATTAATTCCTCCATATTTCAAATTTACTACCCAAAAATCTTTATTAATCTTTATTTATTTTTATTTATTTACATTTTTACTCTGAACCTAACCAAATTTCCTAACCGAATACATCCTCATAATTTGAATTTTTTTAAATCCCAAACTTTCTTCCTAATTCTACCTTGAATCTAGACCAAATAATAGTCTAGATACGTCTTCCTATCCAAGTTCATCCCCCCAAATCTTCTCAATTTATTATCCCTAAAATTATCCCTCCCTAATATTTTCTAATTTCCTAATCCCTACAATCATTAACAATATCCCCCAATCACCTCCCAATTCTCCTTAACAACTCTTTTTTTCCAAAATGTTATAAGCTCACTACTACACAATCAGCAGGACGACATTTTTTATCCGACCCTACCCTGCTTCTTCTCCTCCACCACAACATAAATACACTATACGTGCCCACTCCCTCATCCCCTCCTCCTCCTCCTCCTCCTCCTCCTTTACCCCAAATACACAACTCCTCTGGCCTTCTTCTTCTCTAACACATAACCCCTACACACAAAAAATACTGATAAGAACATACCCATTATACACATACAGTACTACACGCACACTGATCTCCCCCACACAATACACCAAATCAATTCACCAATACCCACCATCTTCTTGAAATACAGGGTCATCCCAAAATCAAATCACAAATACACACATACACTGCTCAAGAGAAATTAGTGGGGATCGGGGTCGGAGCCTCACGTTCATAAACAGGAGGATCGGGGATGGGAATAATAAACCCTTGTCGGTGGTTGAGGATGCTATTAAACCCCTCAACGTCGTTTGATATTTTAGTCATATTATGATTTGATCTTAGTTGCAGGGATTAGGGCAGGGTTTGAAGAGTCGCAGCGGTGTCGCGGGGTTCGCCGGAGAACTCCGCCGGCAGTTGCTCCTCTCTAATCGTTGACTCGTCAGAGTCTCCTTGCCTTCTTTGTCATTTGCATCGTAGACCTATTCACATTGTTTGGTTTGACTGTTAGCTCTGGTAGGTTGTTTTATCGACTCCGTCTATGCGCTTGGGGATTTAGAACTTGATATTAGTCTGGGTTTTAATTGTTATTGTTATTGTACTCCGCCTTTCTTTTGTTTGTCTGATCTGTAGGTGGGCGCAATTTCTCCGGTGACTGTTGACAGAAGCAGAATAACGGAGTGACAGTGATGCCGCTAGGCAGTCGCTCCTCCACCACTGTCTGCTGGCATTGTTTTGGTTAATCACCCTCTGTGCTTGTCGAGAAACATCGCCTGGTTGATTTTGGTTCATGTCGTCCGATGTGTAAATGGTGTATCTGTTCCTTTGATTTTACTACGTATATATTTGACTGAGTTGACTCCATTTACACTTGATCTTGGGTATTTATTTTGCAGATCATGAAGTTTGGTTCAATACTGTTATTGACTACACGTTGGACCATTTGGTGTATAGATATTTTCTGATGGGGAGCTACATTACACTAAAATCGCATGGCCTATGAAAATATACACTTATTTGAGGAGTAAAGGAGAGAGTCATTAGCAAATCATACCTATTTACTTAATACCATAGTATTTTACTAGCCATTTAATTTATTTTTCTATTCTTAGCTGCTTAGCCGCTTGTTTGAATCCCAATTATCAGTCCGGCCGGTAACCACATTTGTGGAGCTCGAGAGGAAGGGGTGTCGAGAGGTGCCTAACCCCTTCCTCTCGAGTTAACTTGAACCTCTTACCTGAATCTCTGACTCGTAGGCCAACCCGAAGTTAATTCTTTAAATGGAATTAGAAATTAATAGGTGACCTAATACGCCTAGGAAATTTATTAGGTCGCGACTCCAAAATCTTAACTCAAATGAGTTTACCTAGTCAAATCCGAAACCCGAATCGGCTCGAGTTGAGTCCAAAATTGGGTATGACTGAATGGCGACTCCGCTGGGGATATCAAGGTTCAAACCATAACGGACTTTAAATTGGGTTCTTTACTTGCTTTATTTTCATATATTTCGATACTAACTTTTTTCTTCTTTTTCTTTTGGAGGCTTAAGGTTTAGTTTTTATTTATGTGTTTTATTCTTGATTTATGTGATTATATTTTATTATTTGTCTATGTCACTCACACCTCCCGCACTTCTGGGAAACGATACTTTACACACACAAGGCGATTATGTGGATCCCACGGTCGCTTCACTCTCAAAAAATCCTTTAAGAGGAACGGTTAGAATCTAGTTGGTCCGTGGTACAACCAACAATTCTAAACGTCCCCACCCATTGGTTGTCCGCCTGGGGGAACTATATCCTTGTCTACATTACCCCACTCTTAGTCTAGAAATCATACATCATAACATATTTAGGACCATTTTGACTTCGGCTCAGGTCTAAGTCTATTAGTTCACCATATTCGAATGAACCGAATGGGTTTTCGACCCTATGAGACATTTAAATATATTATGTGTGCATTTATTTAAAGTTGAACGTGTCTAATATAGACCATTTATTCACATAAAAGTTGGTTCTCATAACAAACTCAATTATTTATTTCTAAAATCATTATTTCTACATTTATTCAAACGAACCCAATTATTTTATAAAATTGTTTTTTGGTTTATGCACGAAATTAATTTTTTCTACTTTTATGAAAACAAAATCATAGATTTTAAATTAATTTCTTCTACTTGTAATGTAACAAGATCAATTATTATTTTCAGTTACCTAAAACAAAATGTTATTTCTACATTTATACAATAAAATTAATTATTTTATAAAATTATTTTTCTGTTAATTTTGGGTTATGAGAACAAATTGGGATGATACAAAATACACGTTCAATTTTAAATACCATAATCAAATTAGGAAGGCTTAACATCCTTGGTATGTTAAAGTCCATTAGCCAACCTCGTCCAAAAGCGTCATCATATGACGCGTATCATGCATATTATGTGTATTGATCTGCTTTGCATATGAAATTATTATCTGACTTGTTGTTTTATGTGTTAGTTTTATTCCCACTCCCGAGGTTGACTTTTGCATTTATTTCAACTTGTGCATTTTGAACTGGTTCATATCATGCATACCTTCCGCCACTCCTGGCGACTTTCTAAATCGTGCGTTGAAAATACGGTTGTTACAACCACCTCTCCCCTCATATAAAAACTCCTTTAAGGGGAACAACTTGGAATCTATTTGATCCGAGACGTTTCGCTTAGGAGGATAATAAAATCCGGTCTAGCCAACTCCATTCCTTAGCAGCGGCGCTAGGAATCATGCATCGTGACATGTCATTAGTCGATTTTTTCTCAAGTCCGATAGGCCAACTTGTTCAAACAATCCGAACGGGTTTTTAACCCCAAGGAGCGTTGGACATAATTTATTTGCATTTACTTAAAGGATTAGACGTGCAAATACAGACTGTTTAATAACATTGTTCTGCATTTAGTGCCATTCAAAGGCACAAAGGTTACCTAAGAGGCTTTAAAAGCCCAAAGTGAATCAGAAGTGATTGTTTATTCCTACACGGTTGGAGATACTCTATATTCAATGCCATTCAAAGGCATAAAGTTTACCCAAGAGGCGCCAAGAGCCCTAATTGAATCAGAAATGATTGCTTAAATAATTGCAGTGGAAGGGATGATAGAAGCAGCAGTACATTATTGGGATGCAGACCGAGCAGTCTTTCACCTTGGGAATGTAGAGTTAACACCATTACTGGAGGAAATAGGTGGGTTAACTCAATTACCATTTGAAAGTGTAGAAGTCTTGATGCCTAAGAACATTACACCTGAGGAGTTCTTCGAAATGGAAGGGTTTAAGCCTGAGTTTTGCGCAGACAGTATATGGCAATCAGGAATTTCTGTAACTTCCCTGTAACGACCTCAAATAGTCGTTTCAGGAATCGGGACCTCGATTTACATATCGACAATCCCAAAAGCTCTGTAAGGTCCATTATGACATGCCTGAAATTTTTTAGCTAAAACGAACTTTGTTAGATAGGTATCGGAGAAAGACATCCGTTTCGGATATTCGTTAAGGCTAAAAGAGGTTTCGGAGCTCGATTTGAGCAAATGAGCTCTGATGTAAAATCTGAAAGTTGCGTTAGGTTCGTATGGTAATTTATGACCTGTAGCAACCTTCAGAAGTGAAAACGGACCTCGTTTGATAGGACTTTTGATAAAGTCTCCGTTGTGGAAGTTTAAAAAGGTTAAAAGAGGTTTTCGAGCTCGATTTGAGTAAACGAACTCCGATGAGAGATTTGAGGGTTCCGTTAGGTTCGTATCGTCATTTGTGACTTGTAGCAACTTTCGAATTTGGATTCCGAGGTTGTTTGATTAAAATTCGCTATTTTGGCGAAAGTCGAAATTTGACCCTTTCCCGTGGGACCCACTTTTTGAGTTTTAGAGATCCGAATTGAGTTTCGTCTTGACGAGTATGTCACACAAGTCTTGTATGACTTGTGTACAAAATTTGGGGTCATTCCACGCTTCGTAGGGTCCTGTTTGGACCCAAAAACAGTGGCTGACCTGATGCAAAGCCTAAAAAAGCTGCTGAATTCTGTTTTTTACTGTTCAGCCGGAAAGAAATCGAATTTTCAGATCAATCCATAAGGAATTGGAAAACACGCAAGATATGAAAGTTGTAGCGCCTTGAGTTGCGGTTCTAATTCCACCAACCTCGTATCATTTGGACATTTTTATGAAAAGTTATGGGTATTTTACTGAAAGCTATCCAGTGAGGTACAATTTGGATAGCATGTGGTACAACTCTTTAAAGCTGCAGGCTGCTATATATACTAGGGCGGGCATTCATTTTTATTTTCATGTTTTGAGCTTCTAAAAGTGATTCCAAGGGGAATTTGAAGTACCAAAATCATTCCTAAACACAAGGTAACTATTCTTACCCATTTTTTAACGCTTTAATCCGAGGATCAAAGTGACGATCCTTGGAAAGAGGGTTTGAACCCTAGATTTGTGAAATGGGAAAAATGACCTAGCTGGACTCGGGTATGTACAATAATGGTACTTTTGGACTCGTGGGAGTATGGGGAGTCCGGAAACATAAATTTTACCGGTTTTTGGATACGTCCGACCCGGGGGTATTTTGGTAAATTGCCTCTTAAATTGCGTAAGGGCTTAGAATCCTTTCCTCACATACTTACGAGTGCGACACTATTTCTTTGGCTCAGAGAGGAGTTTTACGGAGGCACATCGTTTGGGAAAGGAAGTCGTTCCTTAGCCACTTGAGCCGATTTTGAGGTAAGTGAGACTTGACCTCTATTTTGCTTGCGGATAAGATTTGATCTTGCTATGTAAGATGTCGAGTACTTAATTGACAAGCATTGTCTAGTAGATAGTATTATGAACTACTCGTTATATTTATACAAAAAGGAGAAAGGACAAACATGACTTGTGTATGGTCGATGTTGTGTGCCGGTGTATTATTGATATGCTCTAGGGATAGAGGCCGGTGGTGCGTTATGACCTAGAAGCAAAATTCCATCTAGGGACAGAGGCCGGTGGTGCGTTATGACCTGGATGTGGAGACTTATAGGGACAGAGGCTTGTGGTGCGTTATGACTTATAAGTAAAGTTGTTTATAGGGACAGAGGCCTGTGGTGCGTTATGACCTATAAACAAAGCCGCACAGGGTGTGTGCTTATGCTATGTGCTAGGTATATCATTACCTATGTGGTATGCGAGATATACCATCGTCATGCTGTGTGTTAATTATATTATTGCTTATGCCATAGTATCAATAATATTGTATATGTTGCCTATATTATGTATCTTTATATTATTGACCATGTTATGTATTCGCATATTATTGCTTGTGTTGTTGTATAATAATATTATCATATGTAATGTTTATGGGTTACTGTAAAGGTGTGGATTGTACTTCCGTTATCTGCTTATGCATTATCAAAGACTTGTCCTGAAAGGGTAATTTAGCGGGCCTGTCGATGATCTTACTGGGCTTTGGCTCATAACTTACTGTTTAAATGTGCAGATCATTCTACTAGTCAGACAGCTGGACTTATCTGATCCGTTCGAGGCTGTGACTATTTTTGCTTGAGGTGAGCCAACCGCATGGTTCGTGGTGGCATACCGTCTGATCCACCTTAGTGTTTAGATGCTTCATACATCTTGTATTATATACATACATATATATATATATATATATCGGATGTCAGAATTTCGTAGATGCTCTATTACACTGTATTTCGGGTGGATGTCTACACCTACATTTTATTAAAATATTTCTATCTAAATTATCATTATGAGTCAGTTTAATTATTCGTGATTTGCCTAAGGATGTAACACTTAGGTGCCATCACAGCCCCGAAAATTGGGTCGTGACAAATTGGTATCAGAGCCCTAGGTTGTAAGTCGAGTCTTAGGGAGTCAATGGAGCAGTGTCCGAGCAGAGTCTTGTTTATGGGTATGTTGTCGACCATACTTATAAGCGAGAGGCTGCAAAGGCATTTTAGGAAGAGTTTTTTCCCTTCATTTCATCTCTTCTCGTGCTATGATGCTTACATAGGTACTAATCCTTTAATGTGATTATGACTGATGGTGAGAACGCGATCGTCCTCTGCTTCGGGAGCTGGTGACGCACTGACTGAGTCGGTCCGTGGGAGAGCTGTGCGTAGCACACGGACTGGTGCGCGGGCACCTAATCAGCCGAGAGCGACTACTGCCAGAGCTTCTGTAGGCAGACCTCCTGCTGCCAGACAGAATAGTACAGTGCCACCGGTGTCTTCTGAGATACCCGTCGCACATGTCCCATCGACTATGCCTTCTCTTATGCCAAGCACAACGGTATCTATTCCTGCAGATGTTCTATTGCGGATGATGCGCATGCTTGGATCTCAGGCCTCGCCTATGGGCGATATGCCAGTACCTTCTGCGGTACCCCAGCCAGCTACTCCAGCTATGAGTACGCCGACTCCTGAGGCTACTCCGGTGATCCCTCAGTCTACTCCAGTTATTAGTCCTACTGCTCAGCCTTCCACTTTGGCTCCTCAGTCGGGTATTCAGTTGGGTCATTCTATTCCTGCTATTTCTATGAGTGACGAGGAGGTAGCTCGGAGGATTGAGTCCTTCATGAAGCTCAAGCCTCCCGAGTTCGATGGTACACCAGCTACTTGTTCTGCTCAGAGATATATTCAGAAGTGTGAGAAGATATTTTCGGTGCTAGGTACTAGAGACACCCTTGGGGTGCGATGTGCTTCTTTCCGATTGTCCGGTGATGCCGAGACATGGTGGGTTTCTGTGATGAGACAAAGGTCCAGTGATCTTCCTCCTTTGTCTTGCGCCGAGTTCGTTGCCATGTTTATGAGTAGATTTGTGCCTCAGAGCCACCATGATGCCCAGAGGCGCGAGTTTGAGAGGTTGAGGTAGGGAGACATGTCCGTGTCTGCTTATGATACCAGATTCTTAGAGTTATCCCAGTTTGCGCCTGCTATGGTTGGGCTGGAGATGGACAAGGTCCTTAGATTTGTTGAGGGTATTCATCCTCGTCTTCAGATAGCTGTTGCCCCTAATATGGGCAGCAAGTCTTATTATGAGGTGGTTGATATTGTGAGGCGTATGGAGGATATTCATGCCAGGGAAGATGCAGAGAGAGCGAGCGAGCAAGAGGTCACGATATTATGGTATTTCTAGTGGTCCTTCGCATGGAGGCCAGGGTTCCCGTGGTCATACTCAGCCTAGACTTCCTCAGGCCGCTGCTTTATCATCTTAGGGCACTTCGTCGGGTGTTCAGAGGCCTCAGCCGTCTCAGAGGCGTGGGGATTCATCTCAGTATGTTCCACCTGTTTGTGGGAGATGCCGTCAGAGGCACTATGGGAGGTGCAGGCCCGGAGGTGGACGCGGAGGAGGTGGTAGTAAGGCTTGTTACCAATGTGGGGATCCCAGGCACTTTGTTAGGGATTGCCCCTATGATACTTCATCTGGACCTACCTCTTCGGGACATCAGAGTTCTGCTGCTATGGTTCAGTCTTCTCCTCAGGCAGCTAGGCCTGTCACTCAGGTTCCTCCTAGGCAGCCGGTTCAGAGAGCTCCTGGTCCTTGAGGTTCAGCTTAGGTTTTTGCTATGACACGCCAGGATGCCAAGGCATCCAATGATGTGATCACAAATACTCTTTCTGTTTGTGGCCGCAGTGCCTTTGCCCTTATAGATCCAGGATCTACTTTCTCTTATGTGTCTCCTGGATTTTCACCTTGCTTGAGCAAGGATCTGGTTTTTATTGATGCTCCATTTATGGTGGCAACGCCTGTCGGAATCCTATATGTGTTGATAAAGGGTATCGGGAGTGTGTGATTTCTATTTGTGGTGTTGAGTCTCTAGTAGACTTGATGTTGCTAGATATGGTTGAATTTGATGTGATTATGGGCATGGATTGGTTGGCATCCTGTCACGCGACATTGGATTGCCATGCCAAGTCCGTGACTATAGGTGCCGAAGGTGAGGCTAAGGCTATTTGGAAGGGTTCCAGGTCTTCTTCGAGGAACAAGATCATATCATTCATGAAGGCTCAGAAGAGGATAGCTCGCGGGTGCGGAGGGTATATTGCTTCTATTCGAGATATTCGAGTGGAGGAGGTATCTATTGATCGAGTACCGGTAGTATGCGAGTATCCGGAGGTCTTTCCAGATGACTTGCCGGGTTTGCCTCCTATGCGGGAGATTGAGTTCTGTATTGATATATTGCCAGGTACTCAGCCTATATCTATTCCTCCATATCGTATGGCTCCTGCTGAGTTGAGGGAATTGAAGGAGCAAATTCAAGATTTGCTTGATAAGGATTTCATTAGACCCAGTGTGTCTCCTTGGGGTGCTCCGGTTCTTTTTGTAAGAAGAAGGATGGTTCTATGCGCATGTGTATTGATTATCGGCAATTGAACAAAGAGACTATCAAGAACAGGTATCCTTTACCGCGTATAGATGATTTATTTGATCAGCTTCAGGGTGCTACTCATTTTTCCAAGATTGACTTGAGATCGGGGTATCATCAATTGAGGATTTGGTCTGAGGATATTTCTAAGACTGCTTTCCGTACGAGATATGGGCACTATGAGTTTCTTGTCATGTCATTTGGGCTTACAAATGCTCCGGCCGCCTTTATGGATCTTATGAACCGTGTGTTCAAGCCATATCTTGGTTCTTTTGTTATTGTGTTCATTGATGACATCCTTATATATTCATGGAGCCGAGGGGAGCATGAGCATCACTTGAAGATTATCCTTCAGATTTTGAGTGACCATGAATTGTATGCTAAATTCTCTAAATGTGAGTTCTGGCTGGATACCGTGTCATTCCTGGGTCACGTGGTGACCAAGGACGGTATTAGTGTTGATCCCAAGAAAGTGGAGGCCGTTCAGAATTGGCCTAGGGCTACTTCTCCTACAGAGATTCGGAGTTTCTTAGGCTTGGCAGGTTATTATCGGTGATTCGTGGAGGGATTTTCTTCCATATCAGCACCACTGACTAAATTGACACAGAAGAATGTTCCTTTTCTATGGTCTGCTGCTTGTGAGTCTAGCTTTCAGAGGCTCAAGACTGTCTTGACTACAACACCAGTATTGGCCTTGCCTAGTGGATCCGGGGGATTCACAGTCTATTGTGATGCTTCTGGTATTGGCTTAGGTGGTGTTTTGATGCAGAATGGCAAGGTGATAGCTTATGCCTCGAGACAACTGAAAGTGCATGAGAAGAACTACCCTGTCCACGATCTAGAGTTATTGGCGGTGGTATTTGCATTGAAGTTGTGGAGGCATTATTTATATGGTGAGCCTTCTGAGATTTTCACTGATCATAAGAGTCTCCAGTATCTGTTCACCCTGAAGGACTTGAACGGAAGACAGCACCGATGGTTGGAGTTGCTTAAGGATTATGACATCGCTATTCGGTATCACCCCGGGAAAGCTAATGTTGTGGCTGATGCTCTGAGCAGGAAGTCTATGGGTAGCCTTGCCTATCTTGATGTTGATATGAGACCACTAGCTCGAGAGTTGTAGGCCTTGTCCATTAGTGGAGTGTGATTTGATGATTCTGTGCCAGACCGAGTTTTTGCTTATATAGGGACTCAGTCATCCCTAGCTTCCCAGATCAAGGAAAAGCAATTTGATGATTCATATTTGCGTGATATTCGAGATAGAGTTTTAAGTGGGGGAGTGACCTCATTTATGATCGGAGATGATGGTGTACTGCGGCTCAACGATCGGTTGTGTGTTCCGAATGTTGGGGAGTTGAGGCAGCTGATATTGGCAGAGGCACACAGTTCTCGGTATTCTATTCATCCTGGTATTACGAAGATGTATCAAGATCTTCGGGAGTTATATTGGTGGAAGGGAATGAAGAGAGATGTTGTTGATCATGTGTCTCGCTGCTTAAATTTTCAGTAGGTAAAGTATGAGCATAGAAGACCAGCCGGGGTGACTCAGTCCATGCCGATTCCGGAATGGAAGTGGGAGCATATTACTATAGACCTTGTGGTTGGATTGCCTTTGACCTTGGGCAAGCATGATTCAGTATGGGTAGTGGTGGATCGTCTTACCAAGTCAGCTCATTTCATCCCTGTGAGGACTACTTATTCATCGGAGCGCTTAGCTCGTATCTTTATCGAGCAGAGTGTGAGATTCCATGGTGCTACAGTCTCTATTATATCAGATCGCGGTACTCAGTTCACAGCTCAGTTCTGGAGATCATTTCAGAAGGAGCTGGGTACCCGAGTGGATCTTAGCACCACATGTCATCCTCAGACTGATGGTCAGTCCGAGAGGACCATCCAGATTTTTGAGGATATGCTGAGGGCTTCTGCTATTGACATTGGAGGCCATTGCGACAGTTATTTGCCTTTGGCGGAATTTGCCTATAATAACAGTTATCAGTCTTCTATCCAGATGGCTCCGTTTGAGGAATTATATGGCCGCCGATGTCGTTCTCCAGTTGGTTGGTTTGAACCTGGAGAGGTGAAGGTGTTGGGTCCGGATCTAGTTCAGCAGACCTTAGATAAGGTCCGAATCATTCAGGATAGGCTCCGCACAGCTCAGAGTCGACAGATATCTTATGCGAATCGGAGGAGGAGAGATTTGGTGTTTATGGTAGGTGACCGGGTGTTTCTTAAAGTATCGCCGATGAAGGGTGTTATGAGATTCAGGAAAAAAGGCAAGCTTAGTCCGAGGTTCATTGGTCTTTTTGAGGTCTTGGAGCGCATTGGCGCTGTTGCATATAGGCTTGCTTTGCCTCCATCTCTGTCAGTTCATCCGGTATTCCACGTATCTGTGCTCCGAAAGTATGTTCATGATCCATCCCATGTGATTGATATGGCTTCTGTTGAGATCGACGAGGACTTCGCTTATTTTGAGGAGCCGATTGCTATTGCGGCTAGAGAGATCCGTAAGCTAAGGTTGAAAGAGATCCCGTTGGTTAAAGTGCTATGGAAGAATCGTCCTAGCGAAGAGGCCACTTCGGAACTCGAGTCCGACATGCGGGAGAAGTATCCTCGCCTTTTCGATAATTCAGGTATGATTTAAATCTCTAAAGCCTGAAAGTTATGTTGTTGTTTATGATTTCGGGAAGTAGCGAGAGTCCTCGAAATCCATGTAATTATTTTCGTGAAAATGTGAATCTTACCTTAGACTCGAGCTCGTCCGAGGACGAACGAGAGTCTAAGTGGGGGAGATTGTAACGACCTCAAATAGTCATTTCGGGAATCGGGACCTCGATTGCATGTCAACAATCCCAAAAGCTCCGTAAGGTCCATATGACATGCCTAAATTTTTTTAGCTAAAACGAACTTTGTTAGATAGGTATCGGAGAAAGCCATCCGTTTCGGATATTCGTTAAGGCTAAAAGAGGTTTTGGAGCTCGATTTGAACAAATGAGCTCTGATGTGAAATCTGAAAGTTGCGTTAGGTTCGTATGATAATTTATGACCTGTAGCAATCTTCAGAAGTGAAAACGGACCTCATTTGATAGGACTTTTGATAAAGTCTCCGTTGCGGAAGTTTAAAAAGGTTAAAAGAGGTTTTCGAGCACGATTTGAGTAAACAAAGTCCGATGAGAGATCTGAGGGTTCCGTAAGGTTCGTATCGTCATTTGTGACTTGTAGCAACTTTCGAATTTGGATTCCGGGGTCGTTTGATTAAAATTCGCTATTTTGGCGAAAGTCAAAATTTGACCCTTTTCCGTCGGATCCACTTTTTGAGTTTTAGAGATTCGAATTGAGTTTCGTCTTGACGAGCATGTCACACAAGTCTTGTATGACTTGTTTACAAAATTTGGAGTTATTCCGAGCTTTGTAGGGTCCCGTTTGGACCAAAAAACAGTGGCTGACCTGGTGCAAAGCCAAAAAAAGCTGCTGAATTCTGTTTTTTTACTGTTCAGCCGGAAAGAAATCAATTTTTCAGATCAATCCATAAGGAATTGGAAAAAAGTCAAAACATAAAAGTTGTAGCTCTTTGAGTTTGTTTCTAATGCCACCAACCTCGTATCATTTGGACGTTTCTATGAAAAGTTATGGGTATTTTACTGAAAGCTATCCAGTGAGGTACGACAGCATGTAGTACAACTCTTTAAAGCTGCGGGCTGCTATATATACTAGGTTGGGCATTCATTTTTATTTTCATGTTTTGAGCTTCTAAAAGTGATTCCAAGGGGAATTTGAAGTACCAAAATCATTCCTAAACACAAGGTAACTATTCTTACCCATTTTTTAACGCTTTAATCCGAGGATCAAAGTGACGATCCTTGGAAAGAGGGTTTGAACCCTAGATTTGTGAAATGGGAAAAATGACCGAGCTGGACTCGGGTATGTGCAATAATGGTACTTTTGGACTCGTGGGAGTATGGGGAGTCCGGAAACATAAATTTTACCGGTTTTTGGAAACGTCCGACCCGGGGGTATTTTGGTAAATTACCTCTTAAATTGCGTAAGGGCTTAGAATCCTTTCCTCACATGCTTACGAGTGAGACACTATTTCTTTGGCTCAGAGAGGAGTCTTACGGAGGCACATCGTTTGGGAAAGGAGGTCGTTCCTTAGCCACTTGAGCCGATTTCGAGGTAAGTGAGACTTGACCTCTATTTTGCTTGCGGATAAGATTTTATCTTGCTAAGTAAGATGTCGAGTACTTAATTGACTAGCATTGTCTAGTAGATAGTATTATGTACTACTCGTTATATTTATACAAAAAGGAGAAAGCACAAACGTGACTTGTGTATAGTCGATGTTGTGTGCCGGTGCATTATTGATATGTTCTAGGGACAGAGGCTGGTGGTGCGTTATGACCTAGAAACGAAATTTCATCTAGGGACAGAGGCCGGTGGTGCGTTATGACCTAGATGTGGAGACTTATAGGGACAGAGGCTTGTGGTGCGTTATGACCTATAAGTAAAGTTGTTTATAGGGACAGAGGCCTGTGGTGCGTTATGACCTATAAACAAAGCCGCACAGGGTGTGTGCTTATGCTATGTGCTAGGTATATAATTACCTATATGGTATGCGAGATATATCATCGTCATGCTGTGTGTTAATTATATTATTGCTTATGCCATAGTATCAATATAATATTGTATATGCTGCCTATATTATGTATCTCTATATTATTGACCATGTTATGTATTCGTGTATTATTGCTTGTGTTGTTGTATAATTATATTATCGTATGTAATGTTTATGGGTTACTGTAAAGGTGTGGATTGTACTTCCGTTATCTGCTTATGCATTATCAAAGACTTGTCCCGAAAGGGTAATTTAGCGGGCCTGTCGATGATCTTACTGGGCTTTGGCTCATAACTTACTGTTTAAATGTGCAGATCCTTCTACTAGTCAGACAGCTGGACTTATCTGATCCGTTCGAGGCTGTGACTATTTTTGCTTGAGGTGAGCCAACCGCATGGTTCGCGGTGGCATACCGTCTGATCCACCTTAGTGTTTAGACGCTTCCTACATCTTGTATTTTATATATATATATATCGGATGTCAGAATTCGTAGATGCTCTATTGACACTGTATTTCGGGTGGATGTCTACACCTACATTTATTGAAATATTTCTATCTAAATTATCATTATGAGTCTGTTTAATTATTCGTGGTTCGCCTAAGGATGTAACACTTAGGTGCCATCACGGCCCCAAAAATTGGGTCGTGACATTCCCTTTACATCAAATTTGGGTATGGAGAGGCATTTTATCCGAACACTATTTCAGCGTTAACCAGGCAGATTGGCATGAGCGGAGAGTACTTACTTTTGTCACCAGCTTTCTAGGGACTATCGTCTTTCCACAACATAAAGGACGAGTTGATGTTTGCATGGTCATAATTGCTGATGTCTTACTCAAAGACACTAACAAGAACTACGCTTTGGTACCAATAATTTTCGTAGAGATGTACCGAGCTTTAAAAAGATGCAAGAAGGGCGCTGGTTTCTTTGAAGGTTGCAATTTGTTTTTACATATTTGGCTTATGGAGCATTTGCAAAGGATGGCTAGTACAAACCAAGCTTTCCATTACATACCAAGAGTAAACTACTTCTTGACTCCTACCGCCCGCATGGACAATGCTTTTGGGAAATGAGACCAACCAACAACCGCCAACGGTTGGCATTACATGTTCTGTCAATTGATACTTGAGAATATTCAATGGATGTTTGATTACTTTCCCAGCACAATGGTAATCACACGGTCCATAAAAGACTCATTTCTCATCTTAGTGGGCTTTAGAGGAGTTTATCCATACACTCCTTTAAGGACACTTAGACAAGCAGGGAAAAAGCAGACTGTACCTCAAATTGCAGACATCAGAAATTTCAAAGCAAATATTCTCGGAGGAGTGATACCGTTCAAAGACAAGATAACAGTACTTTGGAAAGAAAGGTAACGAATGGGAATCGAGACTATTGGACGAGACAGGTTTGACGCTGGCTATGATGAAGACTATCCAGACTGGCTTAGGAAGGACATAGCAAGGGCAATTCAACCAAGTTCAACAACAAAAAGGAAAAGGAATGCTGATGAGTTAGAATCTGAGTTCAAAAGGTTATGCAAACAACTGACAAGGATACAAAGGAAAATAGCAAAGAAGCAAAGCTTGGTCGAAGCAAAGAACGAAGAAAAAGGAAAATGGCGCAGCAAGGCAGAGGTCCTGACAAAACGCATAGAGTCTATTGGAGTATGGGCTGGCGAGGGGATGAACTCTGCGGCAAACAAAGGAATATAGGAGAAAGGAAGAAAGGCTTTGGAAATGTTGAAGAACTTCACATTTGACATATCCCGGCTCTTAACTGATGCAGACAGTATCATCTTCCAAGGGTACTCATCAGAAGCAAGCTTGTCCAAGGAAGATTCGACCGAGGAAGAAGAAGAAGAATCTTCTGGGGAAGGATCAACATAAAGATGTTCACCTGGCCATGATCTAATCCTCTATCATTGTTTTCCACCTTTTGTACTGTTTCAATATCAGTCAATGTAACGAAAATCCAATAAAGTACAATATTATCTTTTAGGCTCAGCATTTTGTTAGCAAATGAAATGATGCATGTGGCACAAAGCATTTTTAAAAAATCATCATGCGTAAAACGATTCTTCATATTGTAGGATGCATTTCTTATTTGATATGTGTGCATTGCATGAATTTTTCTATTGTTCTAAGTCTGCAAAGGAATTCTTTCTCCATATTTAATCGCCTATCGAAGCACCTCCTCTCCCTACTTCATGATCAAATCCCGGTAGCTAAAAATTTTCGCATGTCCAAACTGTCTTTAATTTATTCAAAATTTTGTTACCAAAAGGTTGGCTCGAGCTGAATACCAAGACAAAGGACATGGTTAAGCGAGTGCACTTTTCAGGGATTTTCCGAACTAAGGAGTTCTTCACAACAATTACCACTAGCCCTCTCCTATCTCTACATTACCTCCGGTGCACTACAAACTACCAATAAGGCTAGCCAGCCCGAAAATACGAGCCTTTTCAAAAAGAGAAAGATGAAGTCTCTTTTGTCGCGACCATTCAAGACTGTACCTTCAACCACTAATATCAAACAGTGCCACCATTTTATCCCTACCCTTATATACCACCTAAATATCCCGCTCAGTCCACTCGACATATATTCCACATCCCAGCACCAAATCATCCACCATACTAGCAAACACTCGAGCCAACTACCAAAATACCCCACTATATTTTCCCAAGCCTCACCCTGATGCAAACCAAAGAAACTACACTCCACTAGCCGAATCCCATACTCAATTGTTCGAGAGATTGGGAACTGTCGGGCTTATTTACCCAAGCACCTCAATTGTTCCATCGAGCAAAATGAAAATTGACAAGGCGCGGAAAATGTTGGTCAAACTCAAAGGAACCTTAAGACCTTTTGACACCAACATCGAAGGATTATTTTGTTGCACCTGTCCACACTGTCACACCACCTACAATACATGACTGTGACCCAAAGCACTTTCCAACTTATCCCCATCATGATCAAAATAGCAGTTAAAGGGCCAGTGAAATACAATATTGAAAAACAGAGGGGTAGCAAATACTTGTGCACAACAACCAAAACAAGCAAGACGATTCAACTTGCAAAAGAGAGACAAAACACAATTACAAAGCCATCATCATATAACCAACCTGGAGACCCCTGGAGCATTTGGAAGCATATCCCTATCCACTAGCAAAGATAAAGCAAGACAATAAGGTTATTCAACACCCTTACCATAGCAAGGGTTGAGCTGATACAAAAGCACAGGCAAATAGACTTCTTGGAGAAACCTTGGTCGAAGGCTTTACTAGGGTGATATGAAGTCTCATGATAACCACTGCAAAAAGACGTAGCAATCTAAGAACGAACATGATACGTAGCAAACCTACATCGAGTTCAACGGCAGCAATAAGATATTATCCATTAAGGGAAGTAGGTGTAAGGACTATATTGCAGCAATTGGTTGACAAGTATGGAAGACGCTAAGTATCTCTTTGAGGACACATAGCCATCATGACAGACAAGTTTACAAGGAAGGATGACAAATGCACTCAAGGTCTTGATATTCGACAAAAGCCAACATCCCTTTCTGTTACACAACAAAATCTATTCCTTACGCAACATCCTTTACCACCTTTCATTAACATGCATTTCCTCATCTCTTGCCTAAACAAGCATCGTTCATTTGGCCAAAATCCTTGCCTGGACTGCTATATAAAGCACTTAGGCAATCCCTTTTGATATTTATGCACTCTGTTATAATTCAAGCGCTAATCCGCCATCCATGGTCTAGGCATTCTCTTAAGCTCACGTGTCATTTTTGCTTCAAGTCTTTGCTAACATTCCCACACTATTTTGTGAATTTCACCACTTTGTTAAGGTTGCCTTGCGCTCGAACACTAAAATCGGTCAAGAATCTGCACTCGAAAAAGCTGAAACGGCAAGCCAAGCCGAAAACACTTTCTTCTACCACAAAGTCCTTTGAACCATCAGCGTATGACACCAAGAGTATTTCAGACAATCCCAACACCGTACAACCTTCATTATACTCACACGAGAATCACAACCAAAGAAATCCAATCATTATACAATCAAAGCTAGCAAAACTCACAACCTTACTCTTCACCCACCTTACACAACAAACAACCTCCCCTCCATCAAGACTTCCAAATCATAACCTTATCAGGGCTAAACACCATCAAAGACATGCAAAAAGACAAAACCTCACGTCGTTATTCCTTTAGCTCAGTCAAAAAACATTGCAACATGCGGACAAACTACTCCCTAGATGCCCATTCCTAAATTTGATCCAACAAGACCACCACTCAAACATCCCATACCATGACACCACAAGACATCCCAACACTGAAAAACCAAAATTCAAAGTCTTATCGGCCAAAACGAGTCAATGATACAACAAGAACCAACAAATGGAAACTGCAACTCCCAGACCACAAATACACTTTCTACAAAGGCCTATCCATCAGAGTTAGCTCCATTACTTTCGAAAGCACAACATAAGACAAATACTATTCTGACAACCTTCAAAATCCGACAAAATCCAAATATCACACCCCATTCTGAATAAGAAAAATATCCACATACTCATAGTCATCAATACATCCGATCGTCACACTAAAGGGCGAATGCAGATTTTAGCCAATACATTGGTGTTCAGTGCAGTGCAACCACCTTTTCTCGGTGATCTGTCATAAATAATAAAGTAGGGAAAATTTTTTTAGGACCCCCTCAAAAATTCCAAAACACGCAAACTTGACACTGGGCAGAAATTCTCCTAAAAAATTTCGAGAAAAATCCTTACAACAGCAATAGCATTCTACTTGTTGCGCTACTGTTGATGCATCGACTGAGGGTATACAGTCCGATGTCAAATTTCACAGTTTCATTAGCTGAGGGCACACAACCCGAAGCGTCGATTGACGGTACAGAGCCCGATATCGATTTTTCAATTAAATTAGCTGAGGGCATACAACTCGAAGCGTCGATTGAGGGTACACAGCCCGATATCGATTTTCATTTAAATTAGCTGAGGGCATACAACCCGAAGCGTCGATTGAGGGTACACAGTCCGATATCGATTCGTCATTTAAATTAGCTGAGGATACACAGCCCGAGGCGACGGTTGGGGTACACAACCGGATATCGATTTTTATATTAAATTAGCTGAGGGTACACAGGCCGAATCGTCGGTTGAGGGTACACAACCCGATATCGATTTGTTATTTACATTAGCTCAGGGTACACAGCCCAAAGCGTCGATTGAGGGTACACAACCCGATATCAATTTTTCATTTATATTAGCTGAGGGTACACAACCCGAAGCATCAGTTGAGGGTACACAGCCCGATATCGATTCGCATTTTACATCAGCTGAGGGTACACAGCCCGAAGCGTCGGTTGATGGTACACAGCCCAATATCGATTTGCATTTAAATTAGTTGAGGGTACACAGCCCGAAGCGTCGATTGAGGGTATATAGTCCGATATCGAATTGCATTTAATTTTGCCGAGGGCACACAACCCGAAGAACCGACGGAGGGTACACAGCCCGATGTCGAAACTGACACCGCGGAGGGTGCATAGCCCGATGTAAATTTTGACATTGTAACAGGAAGACAGCCGGAGGGTAGACAACCCGACGAAAGGATGGCATAACAAAGGGGGCACAACCAAGATGAAAGAATGGTAAGCAATTCTGTATGAAGAGATACACAGCTCAATATAAAAAGAGTATACAACCCGACGTGACAAGCACACATTTAAAGGAGGAAAAGCTATGGACATACAATCTTGCGCCACACTGGCGAGATGATCCAACAACAGTTCAGCACGACAAAGCAACTACCTCCTGACGAGAAGCACTTAGCAAATGGATATCCCCCAGAGGAGAGGCGCACATTCCCTAGCACTGAGCACCTGAAAGCGGACCAGACAAAGGAGAGCTCAACTCAACAAGGAAGTTTACTTTATCTTTATTTTTATCTCAATTTGCATTTTGTCTTGATTTCGCTATAGGGACTCTCCGATCCCTCGACAAACCTCTGCGTCCCACTGTCACACCTGCTCCTAAAATCACTACCAATTGTGCAACCACAAAGCCTCAAATATATTTCAAAGTGCCAAAAGCTACAATTCCGTACTCGCACCAGTGATCTACCTAATCCTTCCTTGCCGATTGGGTACCAGCTCCATATTCCTTCTGATTCGTGCCTTCCTATTTGAATCGTGCGCATTTCTTGTGCCTTGCTCTTCAATATTCCCCAAGATAATGTTGAAGCCAAGATTATTCGTTAATCGAATTGTAGTGGAAACTATGCCCATGTAAACTCCTCTTTATGGGTGTGTCGTGCACCACATCTTCATAACTAGGATGTTTATAAGCCTATTTTACCACACTCGATATATCAATGTTATCTCAACTTTGACAACGCCTTTTGTCGTGCCTGCAAAACACATATTCTGTCAAATTCCAACATGCCCAAAAGCCGATCATTGCATGCCGTCACAAGCAATATGCCTAGTCCTTCATTGAGAATTAGGTGGTCATTTTGCTTTTCCTTCCAACTAATGCCTACTTTGCCTATTCAAGCCTATCTGCGTCAATAGTGCGTTTTTTCGTGCCTAATCGCGCCATCTATATGAAACTTGCGCATCCATAAAACTCGGTCCTCAAAATTCTTCCCAGCCCAGTCAAGGCGACATTGGAGGCGAGTTTACTCATTTATCGAGACGAAGTGGAAACTATGTACATATAAACTCCTCTTTATGAGTGTGTAGCGCGCCACATTTTCATAACTAGGACGATTATAAGCCTCTTTTCCCACTCTCGATTCATTGATGCTATTTCATCTTCGATAGTACTTTTACTTCATTCTTCATTTATTCCATCAAATGACAAAGCACACATGAATCTAAACTTTACATACTTGAATAAGTTTACCCTTTACATCCAAAATCGTGCGTCATAACATCCCGCACAGGCTAAATGCCATTCTAGAACTACACACGGCCTGATTCTCGTGAAGCCCAAGATATGTAGGCAACTCAGAGACCGAGGTTAGGCCAAAATACCCCCCAAAACTCTCATTTTCGCTTTTACTTGTCTGTCGCGCAAAATTGGCTACTCCGTCAACTATCTTTGCCCGAAGACTCTGTCATCATCCCCAGGCAAAGAGGGGCAGCTGTTGACACCCAATTTTGTCCCTCTTTTTTCTAAAATTGGCTATAATTCAACTTAAAGGTGCAATGTGACTATCTGTGAAAAATATGCATTAGAAATCATGCATTTACGTGCGTTATCCTTTATTTATATATTATATACTTAAGTGTAGCTATATTATGTAAATTTGCATCATTTAGGCTATTTGGCAAAATGCGAATATTCGCACAATTTAGCACATTCATAATATATCATATAATTGCATCACTTAGGCTTCATGACAAATTTGTTTCAATTTTTGATTATTTGTGCAAATTAGTAATTATTTGTGATTATATATATTTAAATAATTTTATTTGTGTTTATTTAATATTTATTTGTGTATTTTATAATATATGTACATCTATATTTTATTTTTACACCTTTAAGTTAAATATTGGCCAATTAATGTGTCCAAATTCCTTTTTATTATTAATTCTTCAATATTTCAAAATTATTATCCAAAACTCTTTATTTATGTTTATTTATTTTTATTTATTTATATTTTACTCTGAACCTAGCCAAATTTCCTAACCAAATACATCCTTATAATTTGAATTTTTTTTAAATCCCAAACCTTCTTCCTAATTCTACCTTGAATCTAGACCAAATAATAGTCTAGATACGACTTCCTGTCCAAGTTCATCCCCCCAAATCTTCTCCTAAATCATTATCCCTAAAATTATCCCTCCCTAATCTTTTCTAATTTCCTAATCCCTACAATCATTCACAAAATCCCCCAATCACCTCCTAATTCTCCTTAACAACTCTTTTTTTTCCCCTCAAAATGTTATAAACACACTACTACACAATCAACAGGACGACATTTTTCATCCGACCCCACCCTGCTTCTTCTCATCCACCACAACATCAATACACTATACACGCCCACTCCCTCATCCCCTCCTCCTCCTCCTCCTCCTCCTCCTCCTCCTCCTCCTTTACCCCAAATACACAACTCCTCTGGCCTTCTTCTTCTCCAACACATATCCCCACACACAAAAAATACTGATAGGATCATACCCATTATACACACACAGTACTACACGCACACTGATCTCTCCCACACAATACACCAAACCAATTCACCAATACCCACCATCTTCTTGAAATACAGACTCATCCCAAAATCAAATCACAAACACACACATACACTGCTCAAGAGAAATTAGTGATGATCGGGGTCGGAGCCTCACGTTCATAAACAGGAGGATCGGGGATGGGAATAATAAACCCTTGGCGATGGTTGAGGACGCCATTAAGCCCCTCAACGCCGTTTGATATTTTAGTCATATTCTGATCTGATCTTGGTTGCAGGGATTAGGGCAGGGTTTGAAGAGTCGCAGCGGTGTCGCAGGATTCGCCGGCAGTTGCTCCTCTCTAATCATTGACTCATCAGAGTCTTCATGCCTTCTTTTTCATTTGCATCGTAGACCTATTCACATTCCTCGTTTTGACTGTTAGCTCTTGTAGCTTGTTTTATCGACTCCGTCTATGCGCTTGGGGATTTAGAACTTGACATTAGTCTGGTTTTAATTGTTATTGTTATTCTGCTCCGCCTTTGTTTTGTTTGTCTGATCTGTAGGTGGGCGCAATTTCTCCGGTGAGTGTTGACTAAAGTAGAATAACGGAGTGGTAGCGACGCCGCTAGGCAGTCGCTCCTCCACCGCTGTCCGCTGGCATTGTTTTGGTTAATCACCCTCTGTGTTTGTCAAGAAACGTCGCCTGGTTGATTTTGGTTCATGTCGTCCTATGTGTAAATGGTGTATCTGTTCTTTTGATTTTACTACATATATATTTGACTGAGTTGACTCCGTTTACATTTGATCTTGGGTATTCATTTTGAAAATCGTGAAGTTTGGTTCAATACTGTTATTGACTGCACGTTGGAGCATTTGGTGTATGGATATTTTCTGATGGGGAGCTACATTACCCTAAAATCGCATGGCCTATGAAAATATACACTTATTTGGGGAGTAAAGGAGGGAGTCATTAGCAAATCATACCTATTTACTTAATACCATAATATTTTACTAGTCATTTAAATTATTTATCAATTCTTAGTTGCTTAGTTTAATTGCTTAGCCGGTTGTTTGAATCCCAATTATAAGTCCGGCCGGTAACCACATTTGTGGAGCTCGAGAGGTGCCTAACCCGTTCCTCTCGAGTTAACTTGAACCTCTTACCTGAATCTCTGGCTCGTAGGCCAACCCAGAGTTAATTCTTTAAATAGAATTAGAAATTAATAGGTGACCTAATACGCCTTGGAAATTTATTAGGTGACGACTCGCCTCGAGTTGAGTCCAAAATCGGGTATGACAAGAGGTCTTACCCTATGGGATCATTGAATGGACTACATTGGAAACCTGACTTCAATGACTGTTGCATGGATAAGTTTCCTAATTTACCACCTAATTATTTTTCATTGGAATTTATTTTTTTAATAGCATCAGCAGTTGGAATGCCTTTGAAAGTTGATACAGCTACTTTGAATAAGACAAGACCCAGTTGTGCTAGAGTGAAAGTTGAGCTTGATTTGCTGGCTAAGCACCCTACGAGGGTTTTGATTAATGAAAAAGATGATGATACAGGTGAAGTTATATCAACTTGGGCTGAAATTCAATATGATTATCTCCTATTGTATTTCAAAACGTGTAATCTTCAGGGTCACAATGAAACTTCATGCAAAGTTGTGCACCCTGAGTTGTTGGAAGAACCAAAAAATAGTTGACACAAGGATTAAAGCGTTGTTCGTAACAAGCCTGCCTCTGCCCTCCCGACACCCCCATTGCATATTTTGACAAGTGGGGAGGTGGTTGGTACTTATAGGAATGAGGAAAAGTAGAATGATCCAAAGAGTAAAAAAGAAATGAAAGGGAATGATAATGCTTAGGTGAAGAAAGCTGATGGAAAGCCAAATGATAATTTAGCTCTGGTGAAGACTGGAATTATTCAATTTGCAGCGTCGTATGAAGATGCTAATCAAAAGGTAGGTGACAAGGAACCAGCTGTGACAAAAGATGATGTGCAGCCCGCTACTGAGAAAGGAGATGATGCAGGGTCTAAGAAAGGTGCAGTTAAACATGGTGTTGCAGCTCTAAAATCAGCTGGGAAAGGTAATGCTTCTGTTCCAATGTCGACTAAGAACTCGGTAAAACAGACTTGGAAGAAAGGAAATGATGGGAATCAGCCTACAAAGTCAAAGACTCAGCCTCAAAAGGACGGTCAAATAGCTCCACATGGAGCTCTTGTTACAGCTGCAGCGCCAATTACCAGTGTGCCTGCAGCACCTACTGTTGTTGTCCCTGCGACCCTGAATACCTCTCAACATGAGTTTCCTTCTTATTCATTGGTGGTCACGGTTACTACAGAGAATGATGGTAATGTGAAGGATGATCAGCTGGAGGTAGTTGACTCAGAGAAGGATGATAACAAATTGGTGGATTTTGGGGAGGAGAGTGAAAATGATGTTGTTGATCCACAAAATTTTGAAGATGATCCTTTTGATGAATACATGGGGTTTGAGGGTGGTATGTCAAGGGATAATAGTGACGATGAAGATAAAGAAGGTGGTTCAAGTGAGAGAAATGCAAGTGCTGAAAGTCATAAGGTGGTGTTGAAAAGCCAGAGGGTGGTGATAACAAGCAGATTGATGTGGCTAACACCAGTCCTGCGCTCTCAAGGGGTAGGCCAGCCACTAATAAGGAGCTGGAAGAGTTGAAATCAGCCTATGATAGTGCAAAAAAGAAGAATTCACAGTTGGGTGTAAAGAATTTTGAGCCTACATCAGCTTTAGAGCATGTTTTTGATAAACCGGTTGAAAAGCAGGTGGAAATTGGTGATGATGAAGAGCTTGATACTTAGTATACGGCTCGAAGTTATGTTAATGCAGCTGAAAAGAGTGATATATCACCTAGACAGGTGGCGGCATAGAAGAAAAAGACCAAGCAGGTTTGGGAAAAAGAGAAAAAAGTGTTCCTCCGCCAGCCGGAGGGGTATCAACAAGGAGGACGATTTTCAAAACCTCTGATTTTCAATGAATAGCTCACTCATATGGAATATAAGGTCTATTAATACCTAGAAGGCCTTTGATAGAGTTGTTACAATGCATAGGCAGAAGCACTTTTTGTTATTGCATTAATGGAGCCGTTTCAGCACTACAGACATATTGACAAGTATCATGGATTACCCTGTTTTGCTGGAATTTGTAGTGTCATTGGTTTATGCTAGTACTGTTCACACCACTCGAGTGGAACTGTGGGACTTGTTATATCCTCTGGCTAGTGACATGATTTCCCCATGGCTGGTGGGAAGTGATTTTAATGTCATTGCTTATGAGCTTGAGAAGTTTGGAAGCCTACCAGTTTACTACCGGATGGTGGAAGATTTTGTGTACTGCATCAACACTTGTCAGTTGATTGACATGGGCTGTAAGGGCAGCATGTACACTTGGTGGAATGGTAGATCGGATGATGAATGCATATTAGAAAGGCTTGATCGGTGTCCTGTGAATCAGGCCTTTCAACAGCTATTTCCTTAGTTTGAAGTGGAGCATTTGATTAGGCAAGGTCAGACCATGCGTCGTTGCTAATTACTACTAAAATGGATAGCCCTACAGTAAAGAAGTTATTTAGATTTTTGAACTTTTGGGTACAACATGAGTCTTTCCAGTTTGTTGTTAGAGAGAACTGAGCTGAAAACTTAAGCACGGATCCTTTTTAAAGCTTTCACTGCAAGCTGAAAAATTGAGAAAGGCATTATCTGTCTGGAGCAGGGAGACGTATGGTGACATCCCCAGGCATATTTCTACGCTAGAGGAGGTGGTCCAGGTATATGAACAGCAGTTCGAGTAGCATCCTACTGGGTATAACAGAGAGAGAGACTACAGAGAGTGAATGCAGAGTTGATTCATTTTTATGCTCTGGAGGAACTGTTTAGGAAGCAGAAAGCTGGTATGCAGCGGTTCAAAGATGGGGTATACAAACACCAAATTTTTTCATGCTCATGTAAATGGAAAAAGGAAGGTATTGCAGGATTGAAGAATTCAGGATGTTACTGGTTCTTGGCTTGAGAACGACACAAACATAGCCCAGGAGGCGATCAGATTTTTTCAGGCTTAGTTTTCTACTGATCCGGTGCTAGATGACTTTTCTATACTTTATCACCTGCCTAGTCTTGTTACACAAGACCAGAATGATGTCGTTGTTTCTATGCCAGATGATCAGGAGGTGAAGAAGGCAGTTATTGGCCTGAATGCTGACTCTGCAGGGGGCCCTGATGGTTATACGGGTGCCTTTTATCATTCTTGCTGGGATATTATTGGTGCTGATATGGTTCAAATGGTACATGCATTCTTTCTGGGTCACTTTCTACCTAGTTACATCACCGCTACTAACTTGGTTCTCTTGCCTAAAAGGAAATATTTTGCTACCTTTTCAGACATGAGACCAATTAGTCTGAGCAACCTCAGCAATAAGGTGTTTTCCAAGGTAATTCATGACAAGCTTTCTATTTTATTGTTTGGGATAATTTCACTTCAGCAGTGTAGTTTTGTGAAAGGGAGGAGCATTTTTGAAAATATATTGCCGGTGCAAGGAATTGTGTGTGATATTGCTGACAGGGGGAAGCCAGCTAATTTTAGAATCAAGCTAGACATGGCTAAGGTGTATGATAGAGTGTCATGGTTGTTTCTGACGAAGGCCTTAAGGAGGATGGGATTTGGTGAGGTATTTATTGACATGGTTTCTAGGACCCTGTGTAATAACTGGTACTCTATGCTAGTAAATGGCGAGCCCTATAGGTTTTTCAGTCTTCCAGGGGGGTGAAACAAGGTGATAAACCCCAAGACACACCACTTTTTTTTAAAGACCAGTTCCTCAGAAGCGTTCCTTTTATTTGTTAAGTGCGGAATTATATAAACAATAAGTAAACGAGCACTGATTTTAGCTTGGAAAAACCCGTATGACTTGAGATAAAAAAACCACGACATAATATCTCAAGTTGGATTTCAACTTCACTATTTGAAAGAATCACTTGGTTACAAGACTTCCTTCTTACTAACCTAGGACTAACTCTAATTCTATAGCGACCCTTTTCACAATCGATGGAGTTTCTTCAACTACAAGACTTGATGATGTGTACTCTTACATAACTTCTATGAAAGTAAATAGTACAATTCAATAGATCCTACTACAGTTGAACTGAGACTAAGGCAACAAGACTCAAATTAAGGAACATGTTCTTTACTTAGTTCCCTGTAGCTTAACGACTGCTCAAATATAATTTAGAATCAGTTCAATGCTATAGCTCTAAACTCTCTGTATGTGTGCGTGCCTTCAATAGCTGAAATGTTTCTCAATTTATAGACTTGAAATCTTGAGAAGTCTTGAGCAATTAGAACTCCAAATTCCTTTCAGTGTTTGAATCCTAATTAAACTCCTCACTTGGATAGCCGATATCCTCAAGTCTTATCCCAATCTTATGCAATCTTTTCTATCTCGTGCATCCCTAAATAATTATCAAGATAAACATTAGATTTTAGGATAATAATTAATTTTTACACTTAATTGAATTTGCATAATTAGTTATTCAGCTGCAGTGAATTTGCTAACAGCTTTCCCTTTTTGATGATGACAAACTCATACACTCCGCTTCTTGTCCTTAATGTAACCACAACTTGCCACTTAAAAGCAACATTAGTAGAAATTAATTGCATCATTAAGGATCAAGTTCTTAAACTAGTTATAAATATCCTAAGAAAAATTATACTTACTCTTCCCCCTTTTTGCATCATTGAAAAGGTTGCATAAGATAGAGTTATTTCAAGCAATAGAACAAGCAACTCATAGCCATTTAGGCAACTCAAAATTCAAGCATAATTCAACAAAAGTCAACTACATTAAAATGATATTAGCCATTGAAGATATGACATCGTATGCAAAAAGATTTCAACCAGGGGAGACAGAAAAAAAGTAAGTACTGCTAAACTATTCAAAAACTAAAGACAACAAGACTAGGAAACTAGAACTAATCTAAATCCCACTGGACAAAAGATGGCTTTTTGATTTTGGTTATAAGGTGTTGGAAGGACCAGGTCTTTGATATTTTTCCTGTCAACTCAAGCATTTTACTGAGCATCCTTTTATTTGTTTCTTTTGGCTTAGCAGCCTCAGCTCTCCAGAAGTCCCTTTCTTCCTCCAACCTCTTAATCTCAGCAGCCTGCACACCAGTCCACTGCCTAAAAGCCCTTACCTTATTGTTCGGTGGCCCTTTAGAAGTTCCAACCATAGTAGGTTCTACATTCACGGTCATGTCACAACTTATCAGTGTAGTAGCCCCAAATCTTTCCTTATTGGTGGGATTCTTTAATTCCTTCAAAGGAATTCCTAACTTGTCAAAAAATTCAGTAAGAATAAAATCAAAAGGAAGAGCATGCTTATTCTTCCCAGCCACAACCCTTGTTATTAGATGCACCATGAACATAGGCTAGTTGATCTGCTTCTCAGTGTCCAATAACTCCAGAAGGACCATGTCCAAGAAGCTTGCTAGTCCTCTTTTCTCTTGCCTAGGGGAACATAATTTTGTTAAACAAATTCAAACAAAAGCTGGTGATTTGGTTGGATCTCATATTATTTTACTGCCCTTGGTTCCTCCTCATTAGGATTTCAGCAAACTTGCAAGTAATCTCAAAGGCAGTAGGCAAATTGGTTAGGTCAAACCACTCTCCTTTAATGTAATCATTGATGTTTAACAATATTTGCCTAATTTACTTTAATATTTCCTTGAATTTTGGTACTTTATGCGCTCATTAGATAAGATAATTTCGATTCTTGCGCTCACTTATTGTGTTTGTGATTGTAAGAATGGTTTGGATGATTTCAAGGTAAGAACAATAAAAAATGGAGCAAAATACTTTGAAAAGCAAGGCTTGGACCAAAGTGATGAATCAGAAGCTATTTTGAAGGCAAAGCTTCCACAAAAGCCTTGGAATTTGGAAGATGTTTTGAGAGCAAAGCTTAAGATATAGCTTTATATTTGGGAGCTATACTAGAAGCGGGCTTCCAAGAAAGCTTTGAGTCTGGCGTGAATAAAATTTTCCCGACTAGTTTAGGCTTTAGTTTAACTTATCCTAGCACTTTGTAAACACTATAAAAAACTTATTACTTCGTTATTATTGGAGGGAGGTCATTTTTGGAGCAGAGTTTTGTCAAAGAACACATTGAACCAAGGGTTTACTTCTTTTACGTCATCTATTACAATATTCAATCTTTCTACCATGAATTATTGCTTTGTTATTATGAATATGCGTAGCTAAACATATCGTTCTAGGGTTAGAGCAAATACATGAAGGTTGATGTTTGAAAGTTGATTTTTATTTAATGATTTACCGGTATAGATTGTTTATTCTTTCTTGAACCTAATTCTTTGGTTATTGAAGCCTGATAATTGAACACTATCTACGATTTATAAGTTGAACTCGACAGAGAGAACTTATGTATGTACATACGAAAGAATAGGGCTTGATTATGAACCTGGGCGTCAGAGAATCGATTTGTGGATAGGATAGACATATACCTATCCGCCTTGCTTAACTAAATAGAGAGTTCTTTAATTCATGCATGTGATTTAATTCCATTGAAATATAGACATTAGAGTAGCTTGCATAGAGTCGTGAAGAATCGACAGGTTTTCACGAATATATTTAACCTGTTAGTTAGCAACTAGGAAATCAAGAAGTAGAATCAACTAGAAAACCCAACTGGATTGTTTGTCTCTCTGGCTCTAGACCGTTTCTCTCTTATTGATAACAACTCATAAACTACTCTCGATTACTTGACTTCATTACTCGCTTTTAATTATTGTCTGCTTAGTTAGTATAAAAATTATAACCATCATTGAAAAAGATCCCTGGATAGTTTATAGGAAATTATTTACTAACACTAGTCCTCGTGGGAACGATACTTAAATTATCACTTTATTACTTATCGACCACGTATACTTGCGTGTGCGTTTGGGAGCAACATGTTTTTGGCGCCGTTGTTGGGGACTAAATAATTGATTGTTTTCTTTTTGAACGATTTATTATTTTTTATTCAGGTTTAATTTTTTTTCTTGAGTTCCTTGTGCTGTTTCAGGTAATAGGTCTTGAATCCGAAAAGAGAGACAGGACGAACCACTTGAACCTTTTGATCCCGAATCTGAAAGGACTCTACGGAGGTTGCGGAGAGAAGAAAGAGAGAATAAAGCACTTGCAATTGTACTCGCTTCCTTACCTATAGGAATTCAAAAGAATGACCTTTCAGTGTGCGAGATGTTGCTCTTCCTAGTCCGGAGGGAGTAGCCTCGAGCATTGTTAAGTCTGAAATTACTGGATACTTTGAGATTAGGTCCGGCATGATACAACTGCTCCATGCGACTGGGAAATATGCTGGATTACTGCATGAGGATCCATAACAACATATCCTTCTTGGAGATTAGTGACACATACACACCAACAGGTGTCTCAACTAATTATGTTCGATTGATACTCTTCTATTTTTCATTGATCGGGGCAGCAAGGAAGTGGTTAAAGGCTGAAAAGCCTGGGTCTACCACAACTTGGGATGACATAGCTATGAATTGGCTAAATTCTATCCATCTATCAAAATAGCCAGAATAAGGAGTGAAATTATGTCTTTCAGACAAAGAGACGGAGAATCCTTGTATTCAGCCTGGGAGAGATTCAATTCATTGTTGGGAGATTGCCCACACTACAAGCAGTCTAATGAGGTGTTGGCCCATACTTTTGTGGAAGGTTTGAATGGTCATACAAGTGTCGTGGTCGATGCTGCTGCTGGAAGCCAAGTCTTGGCCTTAAATTTTAATGAGATTTATGAATTGTTGGATAAATTTTCTCAGAGCAATCCTGACAGGCAGGGTGATGGTAGAGCTCCAAGTCAAAAAGCTGCTGGAGTACTTCAATTGGATGCGGTTTCAGCGTTGAATGCAAAGATGGATGCCATAGCTAATCGGATCAACAAGCTATCATTGCCACCAACTCAGCAACAATACAACCAGTTCAACAAGTGCAGCAGTTTAAAGTTTTCTGTGAGGTATGTGGAGAGGATCATGCTACTGAGGCTTGCCCCTCCGATCCAGAGTCAGTTTATTATGTGGGGAATCAAAATAGGTCTCAGGGACAAAATCAGAACCAGTTTGGTAACAGCTGCAATCCCAATTGGCGCAATTATCCAAATTTCTCTTGGGGTGGTAACCAAGCTAATTAAGGGAATATGAGATCTCAGAATAATTATAAAATTTCACAACCTCAGGCTCAACCATAGCAGTCGACCAGTTCAGTTGAAGATTTGATAAAGCAGATGTTGGCAGGCCAGCAGAGAATTATAGCTGACAATGCAGCTCAGGCACATGCCATAAAAGATCTTACTAATGCTCAAAAAGACATTGAACGCCAAATGAGGAAGTTAGCTGGAGCACAAAATACTAGACCTCGTAGTGCCTTGCCAAGCGACACAGAGAAAAATCCTAAAAAAATTTTACAAGCAGTTACTCTAAGAAATGGACGAGCTCTAGAACAAGTGCCTCCAAAGCCGAGGAAGCCTATTGGTGAACTAGAGCCGAATACTGAAAAAAAAGAAGCTGAGAAAGAAGCTGAAAAAGTGGTAGAGAAGCAGCCCAAACTTGATACTATTAAACCACCACCACCCTTCCCTCAAAGGCTTCTAAAGTAGAAAGTAGATGCAGCTTGCAAGAAATTCTTGGAGATCTTGAGTCAGATAAAAGTTAATATTCCTTTGGTGGAACTTTTGCGATATGATCCAAAATAAGCTAAGTACAACAAGGATATTGTGACGAATAAAAGGATACCGACTAAGTTCGATATAGTTGGACTTATTGAAGATTGCAGTTCTAGAGTGAGAAGTAAACTTCCTCAAAAATTGAAAGATCCTGGAAGCTTCACTATACTTATAAAAATTGGGAAGCATGAGGTTGGACGAGCTTTATGTGACTTAGACGCTACCATAAATTTAATGCCATCATCGGTGTTTCAAAAGCTAGGCCTAGGTGAACCAAGACCAACCACAATGATTCTGCAGTTAGCTGACAAATATTTGACATGTCCCGAGGGAGTTATTGAAGATGTTCTTGTACAAGTAGGCCAATTTATCCTTCCTGGTTATTTCATTATTTTAGATTATAAGGCTGACCAAGAGATTCTTCTCATCTTGGGAAGAGGATTTTTGGCTACTAGTGATGCTGTGATTTGAGTTAGAGCAGGGAAGATGGTCATGAGGGTGAATGGCGAAGAAATTGTCTTTAATTTGTTTCAGGCTACACAACTTTCATCATACTATGAAGAGTTATCTATGGTAAAAGTGGTGGATAGGGAGTTAACTGCCTCTGAAAAATCAGTCCTGGCTTTAATGATGATCCTCCTGAAAAAGCATTACTGTGTGAAGATGATGTGCTCAATAATGAGGAGACTGAGGAATACTTGGAGATACTCAGCATGAAGTGTCAATATGTCCCAGGGTAGAAGATGTTTGAGGAGCTCGATAGACTGCTGACATTAGATCCTGCTAAACCGTCTATTGAGAAAGCTTCCGTTGTTAAACTTAAACCTTTACCTGCTCATTTATGTTATGCTTACTTGGGTGAGGGTAACACCTTGCCCGTAATCCTTTCTTCTTTGTTGTCTGATGTGCAGGTTGAAAAGGTTTTAAGGGTGTTGCGAGAGCGCAAGAGGGCGATTGGATTGACCATTGCAAATATTAGAGGGATTAGTCGTTCTTTTTGTATGCACAAGATCCTACTGAAGGAGGGCCACAAACCAAGTGTCGAGCAGCAAAGAAGGCTAAATCTAGTCATGAAAGAGGTTGTGAAGAAGAAAATTATCAGGTGGCTTGATGTTAGAATTATATTTCCAATCTCTGACAGTAATTGGGTGACTCCAATCCAATGTGTTCCAAAAAAAAGGAGGCATGACGGTCGCGACGAACGAGTAGAATGAATTGATTCCTACTAGAACAGTCACAGGGTAGCGAATTTTTATTGATTATAGAAAACTAAACAAAGCAACCAAAAAAGATCATTTCCCACTTCCCTTCATTGATCAGATGTTGGACAAGCTAGCTAGGCATGAATACTACTGTTTCCTGGATGGATATTCGGGTTACAACCAAATTGTAATAGCACCAGAAGATCAAGAAAAGACGATGTTTACATGTCCTTATGGCACCTATGCCTGTAGAAGGATGCCGTTTGGACTATGTAACACGCCTGGGACTTTTCAGAGATGCATGAGGGGTATTTTCACCGACATGGTGGAAAATTTTTCGAGGTATTCATGGATGACTTCTCAGTCTTTTGTGATTCTTTTGATGACTTCTTGAAGAACTTAGACATTGTGCTTAGCCGATGTGAAGAAACCAACTTGGTACTTTAATGGGAAAGTGCCACTTTATGGTTCAAGAAGGCATTGCACTTGGACATAAAGTGTCAAAGCAAGGGATCGAGGTTGATAAAGCAAAGATTGAAGCAGTTGAAAAATTACCACCGCATATCTCCGTCAAGGGCGTGTGTAGCTTCTTGGGACATGCGGGGTTCTATAGGCGCTTTATTAAAGATTTTCGAAGATAGCAACTTCTATGTACAAACTGTTAGAGAAGGATGCAAAGTTTGAATTTGATGATGCATGTTTGAAGGCGTTTGATGAGCTGAAATAGAGGTTGGTGACTGCACTAATTATTATTGCTCCTGATTGGTCTGTACCGTTTGAGTTCATGTGTGATGCGAGTGATATTGCTGTTGGGGCTGTTCTCGGGCAAACAAATGGTAGGGTTTTTCATGCTATATACTATGCAAGCAAGACCCTTGATGCTGCTCAATCAAACTACACTACCACTGAGAAGGAATTACTAGCTGTTGTCTATGCTTTTGATAAGTTCAAATCTTACTTGGTTGGCACTCAGGTTATCGTCTACACTGATCATGCCGCAATCCAGTATTTATTTGAGAAGAAAGATTCCAAGACGCGACTGATTCGTTGGGTTTTTTTATCACAAGATTTTGACATAGAGATCAGAGATCGAAAAGGGACTGAGAATCAAGTGGTCGATCACTTGTTGAGGTTGGAAGATAGAAAACATGTAGATGAGGAGCCTGAGATAAATGAAGCTTTTCCAAATGAGCAACTTTTTGCTCTACCGGTAGCCGAGGTGCCATGGTATGCTGATATTATGAACTTGATGGTGAGTAATGTTTACCGACCTGATGCTACAGCTGAACATAGAAGGAAACTCCTCCATAGGAGCAGATTTTACGTCTGAGATGAGTCGCACTTGTATAAAATTGGCCCGGATCAATTGGCGAGGAGATGTCTTCCAAGTGAGGAAGTCGAGTCTGTGTTGCAAAGTTGTCATTCATCCCCTTATGGTGGTCATCATAGTGGTGATAGAACAGCTGCAAAGGTGCTTCAGTCGGGGTTCTTTTGGCCCACTCTATTCGAGGACACTCATGCTTTTGTCAGAGAGTGATTGTTGCCAAAGAACCAGTAATATCTCAAAGCGTCACAAGATGCCCTTGAGTAACATTTTAGGGATCGAGTTGTTTGATTATTGGAAAATTGATTTTATGGGTCCGTTTCCACCTTCCAGTGGCAATAAATACATTTTTGTAGCAATCGACTACGTGTCGAAGTGGGTGGAGGCTGTTGCACTTCCAACCAATGATACGAGTGTGGTAGTTATGTTCTTGAAGAAGAATTTTTTTACTCGTTGGGGACACCACGGGTGATCATCAGTGATGAAGGTACGTATTTTTGCAGCCGTTTGTTTAACAAAACTTTTGCCTAAGTATGGGGTGCGTCATAAGGTAGCCACAACTTACCACCCCCAAACGAGTGGCCAATTAGAGGTGTTGAATAGAGAGATAAAGCAGGTTCTGTAGAAAACTTTTAGCGCTTCAAGGAAGGATTGGTATATGAAGCTTGACGACGCTCTTTGGGCCTATAGAACGACATTTAACACGCCTATTAGAACCTCTCCATATAGGCTTGTTTATGGTAAGGCATGTCACTTGCCTGTCGAGTTAGAACATAAGGCGTATTGGGCAATTAAAAACCTGAATTTGGATATGGACTTAGAAGGCGAGAAGAGAATGCTTCAGTTGCACGAGTTAGATGAGTTTTATTTCCACGCGTATGAGAATGCAAAATTGTATAAGTAGCGGACGAAAAGATGGCACGATCAGCATATTGAGCATCATTAATTTGAGCCGGGTCAATTAGTGTTGTTGGTCAATTCTAGATTGAAGCTATTCCTTAGAAAGTTGAAGTCTAGATGGTCAGGCCCCTTTGAGGTGGTTCGTGTTACTGCACATGGAGTGGTTGAGTCAAGAGTCGTGGATTCCGCAAAAATGTTCTTGGTGAAAGGGCAAAGAGTTAAGCGCTATTGGGGAGGTTTGGTGGATCATCATAATTAAAGAGTGTCAATGGTTCGGTTCAGTTGGTTATTTCAAGAAATTTTTACCATACCAATTTTTCGATTACTATATAATGTATAACCAAAATTAGATATTTCAAAATCGTCCCAACCAACTTAGTTTTTCTTCAGTTTTGATTCGGTTCGGTTATTTTTGTACTTTAACATCATATAAAAGTATTACTATTTTAAGGATTACTAAAAGTCAGTAGCTCATATTAAATACTTGATACATATCAATTACACAATTTAGATCTACTATAGACTGATACGGAACGTTGTTTATGCATGCAGTGATTAAGTATCCGATATTAACTAAAAAGCAGATGAAGATGAATTAGGAACAAATAGCATTATACAAAAGAAAAACATATATACTGCGCCCAACACAAAACCATCAGTTACAACAATGACTTTGAGTTATATTTTGTCCCATGTATGTCTACAGCTTCCATATGCTTCTTAAAAAATAGTCTTTATGATTAAAGGTATAAGAAAACAATATTCATAAGCAAGTTGCTTGAATACAACTGTATCATCATTAGAAGTGACATTGTGGCTTTGATTGTTTGAATAATTGATTCAAAGTTTAGTTTTAGATATTTATTTCAAAGTAAATATATTAAGAAATTATGCATGAACAACTGAACATACATAGCAGTGACTGAGAAAAAAATTATAAGTTTGTATGTAGACCAGGAATGGTAAAAGAGGTCGGAAAGTTGAGATTTTTAACGTTATTATTGGTAACTTGGGTAGGTTTATAGTCATTCCGATCGCCCCAATGCCCAAGAAAAAATATTTTAATATTTTATTATACTTATATTTATATTAAAAGATATATTTTATACATATAACGTTAATCGGTTCGGTATTTCTTAGGTATTTTTTTCAAATAAAAAAACTATCCTAATTATTGGGTTCGGTTATAAATTTATGTTGAAACCTACGGTTTTGTTGAAAATAACCTAAAAGTCGATTCGGTACGGTTTGATTCGGTCGGTTCAGTCGGTTTTCAAATAACCATTGACACCCCTAATCATACCTCCGTCACATTGCGAGAACCATGAATTGTAATCGTCGTGCCACGACGTTAACTAAGGCGCTTCTCGGAAGGCAACCCAAGCCTTGTATGTATATGAAAAAAAAAGAATATATATATATATATATATATATATATATATATATATAAGAGAAAATACAGAACGAGTCGTGCCGCGACGTTAAATCAAGCGCTTGTTGGGAGGCAACCCAATTTTTATTGTTTTAGTCGTTTTCACTTATGTAGTATTACGTAATTTTTCTTGTCATTTTTGTAGGGCTCGGAAAGTTTGGAATGCGAATCATGTATTGGAAGTAGCGGCATAACCACTTAGATAAGAGTTGCAAGACAATTGAAGCTAAGGCCTTAGCTAAATGCAGCTGAACCAATTTGAGAAAGCTTTAAGAAGAGCTAAATTTCCACAACGTTCAGGTAACACATGCTTCAGATACTATAGGAAGCGTTACTGGAGGCGTCGCTCCGCCGATTTCCAATGTGTCGCGCTGAGAATCGCTTCGAAATGTAGCAGTACTTGGAATATTTTTTTTCAGATTCTGCGTCAAAATGCAGCTCAAAGCATGCTCCCTGTATCGCTGTGTGTTCGGTAGAATGTTCCAAAACTGTGAAGCAATCTTAAAGCGTCGCTGTGTGAAACACTTCCAGGTAAGTTTATAATTTTTTTGGGTTGACCCGGTTTCGACCCGTTGACCCTGGAACTTAAAAATTAAAACATCGTTTCGCATTCCCTCCTCCCCTGGGTTTAAACATGAGCAAAATGCAGCAAACTAAAGCACCTTTACAACTGAATTCATCAAAGCTTAACAATTGTTCAATTCGATTCGATCCATCCTCTTCAAAGCTTAACATTTGTTCTGGTAAGTTCTCTTCCCTCTTTCTCATCCTAGCTGATGCTTCTACAAGCGTAACAGTCCCATCTCTTCTGTCCTACAAACTACATGTGTGCGGGCTGAATTTTTTTTGTAAACCCTTGTCGGGTTCTATATAAACGTAGAAATCTTGTTGGTTTAAAATGGAATCTGTAAGCGATCTCCCTTAAAAATTTGGGAGGATTCTTCCTATCTAAATACTTGTGAAACCAAAGCTTACAAGCGATGCACACAAAGTGTTCGACATAATGCCACAGTGAAGAAAAGCTTAAAACTTTGTGAATACTTGAGTAGCATAATTCCATAGAGGCATGAATTGAATAAGTTGATGTCCGAATGATTGAATTGATCACTTTTGATGCCATACTTGAATTGATCATGAGATACAATATGCCATAAGGCACTGTTGCGCTACATGCGCCGAGGCGTACTGATTCCCTTCCCTGCTGCCCCCACTATTTTTCCTAGGCTAATTTAGTTAAGATAGTTGATTTCGTATTGTTTTCTTACTTGTCGTATAGTTAGAAGCAAGTGTGAGGTTACTACTGTACCCTAGGGGTTGTTGCTCGTTTAATTAGGATGCTAAAATCGGACTTTATGGTGCAGGTACAATGGTGAAAACTACACAAAAAGCCTCCTCCTCTTCCGTTGCTCCTGCTCCCAAAAGGCCAAAACTAGGCGTCGCCTCGACTATTTAAGCTGCAAAAGACAAAGAAAAGGCCAAATCAAAGAGCACAGCCAAACCAAAAATGCCAGAGGGTGCAGTCTCTATTCTACGGCCCGGGGGAAAAACCAAGTATGGATTACCATTCGTAAAAAACAGGGAAAGCCAAGCTTGGTACAAGAATTTCAAATTAGTCGGCTACATCCCCGAGCTTGCCATAGAAGAAAGCAAATTAATGAGGCGATTTCGAAATATAAGGGAGATTATTCACAGAATGAAATGGGGATCTGTCTTTGAAAGTCTAGGGGATGTCAATCTTGATCTTGTGATGGAGTTGTATGCTAATTGGGACTTGGAGCAACCGGATGGCTTAGTGAAGGTTCGAGGGTAGTGTGTAAGGTTAGATGCTTCTGCACTTTGAACATTTTCAGGCGTGGAGGATCATGATCTTGAAGAATTGAAAGATTTCATTCGAAAGTCTGACTACAAAGCAATCACGCAGACCTTATGTGGTGATGATTTTAGTCACAGGTAGGGTAGAAAGAAGAAAAGAGGTAGGCACAGGTCTATGCAATTTTGCAAGTTTCAAATGGAAGCCCGAATTTGGCTTTTGTTAATCAATGCAAGACTGTTTCCCTCCGACCACTTTACTGATCTGACTAAAATAAAGGCTTGCATGGTATACTTTTTCATGACGGGGAAACCTGTCGACCTTGGGTACTATATGATCAAAGCAATGAAGGAGACACACGTCAACAAGTCCAAGAGGCTATCCTTTGGCAGTGTCCTCACTCAGTACTTAGTGAAAGCAGGTGTGCCTGTAGATACCATTGGTGATCGCATTATACCGGCTATGGAGAGGAAATATGATATTTCGGCAGTGCAAGGCCCGAGTGCAAATGCTTATAGACTATCCAATGATGAGCGGCGTGATATGCAAGACAATTTGGAAGGCCGTAAATACTTAATGATAGAATACTAAGCAAAGCAAGAAGGGATGGATATGGCAGCACTTGATTGGCAACTTCCATTGTTGGATTCGTCCAAACGGTTATTGGAAATGATTCAGACAGTAGAAGTGCCTCCTGAAGAGGATGAAAATACTGATTCTGAACTGATTGATGTTGATAGCAGTAATGATAAGGTGGAGGGCAGCGAAGAGGAAGGAGATGAAGATGGAGAGGAGGAGGAGGAGACACGCACTCCACCGCACTGTCCTGGGAGGTCTGTGAGAAGCAAGCTGTTATGCCTACTATTGGTGAGCGAGATAATGACACTCCCGCGCATGCAGAGCGGAAGAATTCTGATGATGATGCAAATGATGAGACTCCTCCAAGGAAGTTCCATTAACTCTTGAACTTTTTTTATTTTTATCGCATTGAGGGTATTGCTCTATTTAAGTGTGGGTGAGGGAATTCTCAAAATTTTTGACGTTGTGGATGACTGTAGTTTTAGGAATTTCTTTTAGCAATTTTTATTTTTGTCACTTGACTTTATTTTTATTTATTTTCATGCTTTTATATATAAAATTGAAAAATAGAATTAGAAAATTAATGAAAAATTCTAAAAATATTTTCCTTTAAGTTTTAATTAGTGGTACATGTCATCCGCCCCGTGGTTTTTCGTATGGCCTCGGTTCTTTTCCATGGGTAGACCTTTGAACGGGTAATTTTTATTTTTAGGAGTAGTGTAGTATAAGTTAGTAAATATTTTGGGAAAATGATAGAATGCTAGGTGCCTTTGGTTAGTTTGATACCAGTGGATTTAGACTTGAGCATATGCTATTTGTGAATCCTTTTGGTCATAAAATTTTGATGCAGGCCTAGAAAAATTTGAATGACCTTCTCGAGACACTTAAGTTAAACTACTTGACTCTTTTGTGAACCATTGTGCCTTAGTGCTTAAATTTCAAAAGTTGCACCTTATTTACTTAAACCGAGAGTTTGAATGAAATCGTCTTGAGTGAACTATGTACCATGTGTGATGTGAGGTATTGTTTTTTATGTTCCGTGCTTGCATATTGATGTCTAGAACTTGCACCGTGTGTATTCAAACCGAATTCCTAGGTTCGCTCTAGTCGGGAGATGATACATGCATTTCTTTGATAAGCCCTTTTAGCCTTGATTAGCCTACCCTTTAATATTATCCTTAATAAGCCTTTTTGAGCCTATTGACCTTTTTATTGGCACCCACATTACAAGTCTTATCTCTTTGTACTTAGTTATCTTCTTTTTGAACCCATACTCCTTAGAGAACTTTAATGGAAAAATACTTTTATTCGTGGAGTTGTATTTGGAGAAATTGGGAGGCTCTTGAGCGGAACCAATGAAAGAAAAATATGGCGCACTTTGAAAAAGGTTGAGAAAAAATATTGAAAAGAAAAAAAATGAGAAAGAGAAAAATCTCAATATGTTGTTAAATAATGGCAAAAGAGAATAAGAATATAACAAGATTACAAGAATACTAAGAGAGGAGAGGAAGAACATTTCTTATTCACTTCCAAGTACTCAAGTATGTCTTTCATAAACAAAGCGTCCTCTATTTATAGGACACCAATACATAGGAGGTAACAAGTAATCCTAAGAGTTATAAGAATTAAGAGGTGCGTAAATGAGGAATTAAGTAGGAAAAAGTGGGGAGGAATTAAGTAGGAGAAAGTGGAGCAGTAAACCATAGGTTACAATTGAATAATGGTGAGTAGTGGTCATGAACATTACCATAAATCAATGAATTTACAACACTCCCCCTTAGATGACCATTTGGAAGGTAATATTCCTTGTTAAAACCTTAGTAGGAAAAACCCGGTGTAAAAAAGTTCAGTGAAGGAAAAAGAGTACACACTTCCTGTAATACGCTTTTAGAGCTGCCTCATTATAAACCTTACCAGTAAAACCTAAGTGGGATAAAACCTTGTTAAGGAAAAAAAAAGTGCAACGCGTATTTTACTCCCCCTGGTGAAAACATCATTCAATATCTTGAAGACGACATATTCCAATCTTGTAAATAAGCTTCTCAAATGTTGAGATTGGCAATGACTTAGTGGACAAATTTGCCAAACTATCACTGGAATGAATTCTTCAGTATTAACTTCATCATTCTTTTGAAGCTCACGATTGAAAAGGAATCTTGCTGAATATTTGTCTCCTTTACTTGTATCTTCCTTTTAGCCGAATTATCCATGCAATATTTCAAATAATATTGCTGAATCTTCGTCTTCAAAGAAATTCCACACTATTCCTGAATGTGTTGAGTCTTGGATCTCAATCACTAATATTGTCGCGTAGCTTCAAGCATGACTAATTATCTCTTCATAAGTTGAAGATGTAGCAGCAACAGTTGATTTTATAAAATGCCAATAATATAGGTATTCTTCCATAGCAAATAGCTAGTTGATATCGGGCTTTTTGGATCAAGTAGATACCATGTATTCTTCAGATGCTGAGGAAGAACTAAATCTTACCAATTAGCTTATAACAAAAGCTATCACCAGTGGAGTATATTTGGTAAGATACTTCAACCCACCAATTGTATTAAAATATAATATTTTAATACAAAGAAGCTCGCTAACGCGATTTCACCACATGTGGCCGGATTGTTTTAATCCGTATAAATATTTATGAAGCTTCATCAATAGGTTTTCCGGGAACCTTTACATGCTTCAAGCATTTTGAATCCTTCAAGGATTTTAATAAATATATTGTTGTTCAACGAGCCATATAAAAGGCTGTTGCAACATCCATACGCATATCAACTCTTTCATGTACTGCCAGACATACAACATACCAGAAGGTGATTGCATTTTTTTCTATTTTGGCCAATAATTTCATGTCTGTATTCCTAACAAACTTAAGCTCAAGATCCTCATAATCATATAAATATTGAGCTTTATAATATATGTAAGATATCGTCGACGATAATTTCATATCTCGGTTCCCAATCCGACATAACATATTGAGATCTCTTCATATTCAAAATTTTCAGGTACCTGAACCTCTCCTAATGAGGTTTTATGAAGTGTTATGTCCTGGGCTATTCTAGAGTCATGCCTCCTTATTTGACCATCATAATCATTCGCTCCTTTCCTTTTTTCAAGGAATTATATTTGGAACCGAGTGGTCTACCACGCTTCAGGCGTGCCTTAGACTCATATTCATGAACAAACTGATTGTCCTATCAGGACATCAGGAGCATTAGCAGCTGGAAAATAATTGTTTTCTTTTGGATCAATAATGCATCTGGCAGTGACTTGCATTACCTTTAAATAAGGATCATAATCAAATGAAAATTTAATTTATTTATTCCTCAGCTACTTTAATTTTCTCCCCCTAATGTTAGCCAAACTAACATTCATTCCCAACTTTATATGGGATCCATCTTTGTGCGTTGTGGTAGAGAAATTGATAATATACCGCACATTACAATAATTAGATGGAAAATATTTGGTTACTGACCCAGAACCAATTATGAAGGGGAATTCACTTAGTGGCATGTCGCACACAAGTGTTGCTTTATGGATACACCATATTTCATATATGATTTAGGTGGCATTGTTCTCATATACATGGTTTAGCAACTGGAGGCTTTCAATATATGAATCAGCTAAACCTGCTTGCCAACATTATCAAGATAACTAGCCTTGATTGCATAATCTGGAAATATGCTCATAATAAAATTTACTTGAGCAAATACTTAACCTCACAAGTATCATTGCGGGTTTATAATAACGCACATGTGACCTTCTTATAGATGCATCTATAATATAATAAATATATGGTCCACATGGCAGATGAACGGGCCCTTATTCACCTTTTATACATTCTAGAAATGCAGGGATCCTAATCCCAAATTTAGTTGCTCTAATAATTAATTTATCATGAGAACAAGCAGTACAAAGAGAATTCTTGAAGAAACCCGATTCTTCAGTATATAACCATGCAAATTCTCAACTATTTATTATTGTGCATTATATTTGAACCGGGATGGTCAAACAGGCCATGCCAACTCATAAATTTATTCATCTAGTAAATTTTTGGTTTACTATAGCATGGACTTTGTAACAATAAACTAAAATTTCATTATAGCATGCACATATGATTCTACCATATTTATATTTTGTGTAGTACAAACTCGAGGAAGAGGCGAGGAGCTTTTCAAGCACATATATCTCACCCAACATTCTTGTAGTAATATAAAGATATTTATATCTTTCCATCAATTTTAGTCTCTTAGCCATTTTGGCAAATCAATTTGAAACTTTACAAATTTCTTTTGAGACGTACTATAATAAAATACTTTATCAATCTCATTCCTCCAGGTAGTAATAATTTGGCTCTTCCAGAGCACTCAATTAGTATTGTACTACCATATATTTATTATACCAACCATATGGTGAATAACTCCTTCAAGGATAACATCATATAATTATTGTCATGGTCAAATCATTAAATGCAAGATTAACTTCTTGCTTACTTGCTATTGTGTTATTCATAATAACACATAATTTTGACGTACATTTTGTATGTGAGCAATGATCATTCATAATGATAGTTCATTCTACTCGAACATCTTCTAGAGGTGAGTTCTGGTACTTTATCAACCACGTACGGGCACGTCCGTATCATATCTTTTATCATATATTGCCACATTCACTTCCAGGAATGGGTCCACATTCATAATATTTATTATAAATTGTCTCATTTACTTTAGAAACGGACCATAATCATTTTTGACGTGCCTCATATTCACATAATATATTGAGGGCATTATTATATTTACCGTTTGAACGGTTATTTTTTGAACGGTTATATTTACCGTTTGAACGGTTATTTATTCTCTTATTAATTTCACAATGATGACTATTATTTCGTCTGTTACCACATTCACGACCATGGTCTCTATCATGATAATTATTTTATCGTATTTCGGACATAAAATTAGTTGCCTTCTTTCAGACATAATTCAAACCAAAGAAACATTCTGTGTGTTCTCAAATCTAAGAAATTAGGATATATATATATATATATATATATATATATATATATATATATATATATATATATATATATATGGCAGAACGGGCCAATCTCGTCTTTCACAATAAAGCGATAGACGGAACTGCCATGAAATGACTTATTAGTAGATTAATAGATCACTTCGGAATGGCATAAGTATATGAATCTTTTGTCTCCGGCTATTGGGGATCCCATTTCCGTACCAACACAAGATATGCTTATTGGACTCTATGTATTAACGAGCGGAAATCATCGAGGTATTTGTGTAAATAGATATAATCCATGTAATCGAAGAAACTATCAAAATCAAAAAAGAAGTGACAATAGTCACTATAAGTATACGAAAGAACCCTTTTCTCTAATTCCTATGATGCAATTGGAGCTTATTGGCAGAAACGAATCAATTTAGATAGTCCTTTGTGGCTCCGGTGGAGACTAGATCAACGGGTTATTGCTTCAAGAGAATATATATATATATATATATATGTGTGTGTGTGTGTGTGTGTGTGTGTGTGTGTGTGTGTGTGTGTGTGATACGTACCTCTGGATCATATCGTTATGAGTAGGATTTTATTTATAGGAATTCAATGTCTATGACCAACGTGGCATCAGATTAATATCTACAAGCTTCAAAAACTTGACGCTTGCCAAAATATAACCTGTACTAGCGCACTCTGCCATTGGCATCAATCAAATTTCAGAATTTGATTTTCAGTTTTTTAAAACGTGTAATGAAATGGATAAATACTCGTGCTGATAACTTGTTGTAAAATAATGGTAAAGGAGAATAAGAATACAACAAGATTACAAGAATACTAAGAGAGGAGAGGAAGAACATTTCTTATTCACTTCCAAGTACTCAAGTGTGCCTTCCATAGACAAAGTGTCCTCTATTTATAGGACCTCAATACATAGGAGGTAACAAGTAATCCTAAGAGTTATAAGAATTAAGATGTGCCTAAATGAGGAATTAAGTAGGAGAAAGTGGGGAGGAATTAGGAAGGGGAAAGTGGGGTAGTAAACCATAGGTTACAATTCAATAATGGTGAGCAGTGGTCATTCACATTACCACAAATAAATAAATTTACAACACAACCCTTTCTAGTGTTGTGCAAAATTTAAGAAAATATTTAAGTTGAGAGGGAAATTTTTGGGTGATGTTTGGGCGGTTGCTTTGTTGGTTTTGAGAAGAGTTGAGCTAAAAATTGAAAGTAATGTATTAAAGTGCTTAGGGAGGTAGTCACTATTTTATCCATACATATCCTACCCATCCTTTAACCTATATTACAACCCAAAAAGTCCTAGTTAATCCCGATTAGAGTGATCTTACATTAGTAAAATCCGACACTACGGGCAAGCCTATGGTACGTCGTGTGTGGAATGTGAACTTCTTTGTGAGAGCGAGTGAATTTTTTCTATATTATGTCCCTAATCTATTCTTGAAGTTTATTCTGTGTTATTTGTGGGACGCTCTCTTGATTCTTTGTTATTGGGTGAGGGCACATGGTTTGCGAGAGATAGGTGAAGTTATTGACTTCTTGGTTGGGTGAATGGGTGTAGGTTTGGAAAAATTTGGTTTTATTGCGTCGGTTATTGAAATTAAGATGCCTTGAGTTGGTTGTTCTAGCGTTTTAAAATATGATGGATTTTTTGTATGTTGTGGGTCGCATGGTATGTATATTCTCTTGCCTAATGGTCTGTATCAACCATAATCATAGGTAGACATGTTCTATAGAGTGTTGGGATCTAGTTCGGAAATCATTTTTTGTGATTGCTCGAGGGCGAGCAAAGGTCTAAGTGTGGGGTTGTGATGTTTGGCAATATTTGCCTAATTTACTTTAATATTTCCTTGCATTTTGGTACTTTATGCGCTCATTATATGAGATAATTGCCATTATTGCGCTAACTTATTGTGTTTGTGATTGTAGGATGGTTTGGATGAATTCGAGGCAAGAACAATAAAAAAAGGAGCAAAATACTTTGAAAAATCGGAAGCTATTTGAAGGCAAAGCTTCCAAGAAAGCCTTGGAATTTGGAAGCTGTTTTGAGAGAAAAGCTTCAGAAATAGCTTTGTATTTGGGAGCTATACTGGAAGCGGGGCTTCCAAGAAAGCTTTGAGTCTGGCATGAATTAAATTTTCCCAACTAGTTTAGGTTTTGGTTTAACTTTTCCTAGCACTTTGTATACACTATAAAAACCTTATTACTTCGTTATTATTGGGGGAAGGTCAGTTTTGGAGCAGAGTTTTGTCAGAGAACACATTGAACCAAGGGTTTAATTCTTTTACATCATCTATTGTGGAATTATTGTTTTGTTATTATGAATATGCGTAGCTAAACATATCGTTCTAGGGTTAGAGTAAATATATGAAGGTTGATGTTTGAAAGTTGATTTCTATCTATTGATCTACAGTTACAGATTGTTTATTCTTTTGTGAGCCAAATTTTTTTGTTATTGAGGCCTTATAATTGAACACTATATACGGTTTATAATTTGAACTCGACAGAGGGAACTCTTGAATGCATATAAGAAAGAATAGTGCTTGATTGTGAACCCGGGCATCAGAGAATCAATTTGTGGATAGGATAGACATATACCTATTCGCTTGCTTAACTAAATACAGAGTTCTTTAATGCATGCATATGAATTAATTCCATAGAAATATAGGCATTAGAGTAGCTTTCATAGAGTCGTGAAGAATCAACAGGTTTTCACGAATATATTTAACATGTTAGTTAGCAATCTAGGAAATCAAGAAGTAGAATCAACTGGATTATTTGTCTCTCTGACACTGGACAGTTTCTCTCTTATTGATAACAACTCATAAACTGCTCTTGATTAATTGACTTTATTACTCGCTTTTAATTTTTTTTTTTTTTGCTTAGTTAGTATAATAGTTACAACCATTATTGAAAAAGATCCCTAGATAGTTTATAGGAAATTGTTTACTAACATTAGTCCTCGTGGGAATGATACTCCACTTATCACTTTATTACTTGTCGACCACGTATACTTGCATGTGCATTTGAGAGCAACAATCATCATAGCCCGCAGACAGAATATCAAACAGTTCTCCCAATTCTTGTGCATTAAAGAATATTTCCTTACCATTCATGAACTGTTGATTCTACCTTCATCAATGGAGCAGTTGAAGAAGAATTTAACCACCTCATCTCTGGCTACTTTCCCTCTGATTTTAAGGACCATGTCCTTCCAACCCTGTTTGTCTAATTTCTGCAATAACCGAACCATCCCCTCTTCTTCTACATCAGTAAGCACCCTGCCTTTCAACAACTTTTTTTTTGTCAAAATCAGTGTGCACAGTTTGTCTAGCCTCATCACCCTTACTCTCACTTTCAGCTTCACAATCTTTATTCTCAGTATCATCCTCAAAATCACTACTCTCATCTACCAAGGTCCTCCTAGAAGACCTTGTTCTCTTTGAAATAGGACAAGCACTAGAAGATTTCTCAACTGCCACAACAGGCTCAGGAACCTATTTCTACTTACTTTTCCTGCTTCTCTCAAGAGCTTCAGACATTCTCTTATCAGCAGCCCTCACAGTACTTCTAGTTCTCGTAACCCCACTAGTAGGAGTTTGGGCAGAAGGAATAGTTCCTTTACACTTTGTAGAACTTTCCTCTTTGCTTTTCTACTTAAGCCCTGGTTTATAGCTATCACTAATATTCTTACGCCTAGCATTAATTGCAGCAAATTCTTTAGGATCAACAGGACCCTTTTCTCCAATTTTCTTTTCATTCCTCACACGTTGAGAAGATCAATTATAGGCCTATCACTGTCACTAATAGCCTCAGTAGCATCCTCAATATCCACCATATCTTCATCTTCCGTAGGAGCTCTAAAAGCAACCTCTGGAGACCCTAAAGACTCATGCATGGGAGCCCCTATACCCCTCACAGCCTCCTGTTCTCCCTCACCCTCCGATACAGACAGACCTAACCCATCTACTTTCTCTCCCTGATCATCAACAACATTAAGAGGTTCGACATAGTTTACCTTAAATTTATACATGATAAAAGCCCTAGAAAAATCCTCCACTTGTTCCAGTGTCTCAACAACAGATGGAACTAATCATTCCCCATGAGTTTCAGGTTCAGGGTTTTGAGAGTTTGAATTTTCTGGGAGTGGTGAAGTAGTTTGCATGGGTGAAGTTGGGTTTGTGACTGGTGGTTGTTAAGTAGTGGGAGTAAAAGAAGTATTTTTAGGTGAAAGAGACATGGCAATTGTACGCTTTAGAAGATAATTAACTACTCTTTCTGAAATTTTGGGAAAGCTTGAATGAAAATATGAGATGAGTGCTTCATTTTATATAGGAGTGAAAGATAGTGATAGATATGGAATGTAAAACGATTTTCCCTTCAGCTTCCTTGTTTAAATAGAAGTACAGTCGGTTTAGGTTACTTGAACATTACAAAAAGAGGCGTTATGATTAAGAGTTCAAGTGGGAGATGAAGTGAGGAACTGTTCCTTGATGGGACTGATTCCAGAGAGATAGAGTTTAAGTGGGACTCAAATTAGTCTAATTACCTATAACCTTCAAACTTTAATAATTTCTGAATAATAAAGGAGTTCATACCTGAGAATGTGACAAAGGAACAGTTTCCACACCCAATTTCAATCAAATTGCAGAATCTGAAATTCTAAGAACATAAGGGTAACATCATCAAAATTTAGAAAACTTAAACAGAAATATGGCATATAGTATACAATTAAGTATGGAACTGAGTTGAAACTTCAAATTGACTTTAATAAATTCCTTTTTAAACCAAATGTTCTAGCCAATTTTTGAAGTAATGCTAAGTAGACTTAGGTGAATTTAATCATTCCTAATTCTAACTTGTTCCTTTCAAATTGATCTATACTTATGCCTTCGTAAAAATGTCAGCAATTTGTTTATCAGTGGGACAAAAAGCTATAATGATCAAATACTTCTCATAGTTATCCCTCGAGAAAATGATGCCTTATGTCAATATGTTTAGGCCTTTTGTGATGTACTGGATTCTTAGTCATGTTAGTTTCACTAGTGTTATCACAATAGATAGGAACAATTCCTACATCAATACCAAATCTTGTAACTGTTGTTTTATCTACAACAATTCAGAACAACATGAGGCAGCTGCCACATACTCATCCTGTGTAGTGGAAAGTACCACTGAATTTTGTTTCTTGGTTCCCCATGAAACCAAACACTCACCAAAAAAATGTGTCATACCTGAGGTACTTTTCCTGTCTACAAGAAAACCTGCATAGTCAGCATCAGTGTATCCAACAAGATTAAAGATTCCACCTTTAGAATACCAAAATCCCAAGGAACCTGTTCCTTTCAGATACCTTAAAAAAATTAACAACTTTCAAGTGTAATTCCTTAGGATCTGATTGAATTCTAGCACATAGACCAACACTAAACACAATATCAGTTCTACTAGCAGTTAAGTAAAGCAAAGAACCAATCATGCCTCTATATAATTTTTGATCAACTAAATTACCATGTTCATCAAGTTCCGGTTTAGTGGCAGTGGCAATTGGTTTATCAATTTATTTAGCATTGTCCATGTCAAACCTTTTAAGTAGTTCCTTAAAATATTTTTGTTGGTGCATCATAGTTCTATTTGAGTTTTTCTTGATTTCTAAACCCAAAATGAAATTGAGTTCACCCATCATGCTCATCTCAAACTAACTCCCCATCAAGCTTGCAAATTTTTTACTTAAATTTTCACAAGTAGTACCAAAGATTATGTAATCTATATAAATTTGAACAGTTAAGATAAGTTTACCTTTTTCTTTTAAAAAAAAAGTGTGCTATAAATTTTACCTCTTTTGTATCCATGCTGAAGTAGGAACTTTGATGACCGTGCATACCAAGCCCTTCGATTGCTTGAGTCCATACAATGCTTTGTCTAACTTGTAAACATATTCAGGGAATTGTTCATTCTCAAAACATGGGGGTTGTTTGACATACACTTCTTCCTTCAAAAGCCATTCAGATAGGCACTCTTGACATCCATTTGATGTAGAGTGAAATCCATGCACGTAGAAAAGGCTATAAGAAGTCTTATTGCTTCCAATCTCGCAACTTGAGCAAAAGTCACATCATAGTCAATGCCCCCCTCTTGGCTATATCCCTAAACTACTAGTCTTGCTTTATTTCTGGTTACCAGGCCATCCTCATCAAGTTTGTTCCTGAAAACACATTTTGTTCCTATGATGGACATGTTCCTTGGCTTGGGTTCCAGATGCCAAACTCGACTTCTTTGAAATTGATTCAACTCTTCGTGCATAGAATTGATCCAATCTGCATCCTTCAGTGCCTTTTTTATATTTTTGGGTTTAACAAGAGATAAAAAGGCACTAAAGGCACACAAATTGTGATTTTTGACTGCAGATCTTGTTTGGATTCCAGCAACTTTGTCTGAAATTATCTGATCCACAGGATATAAACTTTGATATTTGTAAGGCTTCAATATCAGTCCATTCTGTGAGTGCTCATGCTGAGGAACAGTTCCTGATGTAGTAGCATTTCCAGTTTGAGGGGTTGAAGTAACACTTGTTCCCCCTGTCTATGTGCTACCTTTTTCAGTTTCAATTAGAGGAACTATTCCTTGTGTTTCACTTCCCACTGATTCACCTGACACATATTGCAATTGTTGAGGAACAGGTTCACCATGCCTCAACATTCCAATTTCTTCATCCTCCTGTACCTGTTTTTGAGATAGATTGTCAGATTCATCAAACTTAACATGCATGTTTCTTCTATTTTCATAGTTTTCCTGTTAAATACTCTATTGGACTTGCTATTTAATGAATAACCAACAAAGACTCCGTTATCACTTCTAGGATCAAATTTTCCTAGGGTATCGTTTCCATTATTGTGAATGAAACATTTACAACCAAAGGCCCTGAAATGTGCGATATTAGGTTTTCTTCCTTCAATAAACTCATAGGGGTTTTTTTCTAACAATGGTCTTGTCATACATCTATTGATTCTATAGCAAGAAGTATTAATAGCTTCAGCCCAAAAGCTTTGTGGATGGTTTCCTAATAACAACATGGTCCTAGCCATTTCTTCTAAGGTCTTATTTTTCCTTTCAACTACTCCATTTTACTGTGGAGGTCTAGGTGAAGAGAAATTATGATCAATACCATTTTCACTGCAGAAGTTGAAGAACATTTTATTTTCAAATTCAGTACCATGATCTGACCTTATAGCAACAATGTGACTATCTAGTGTTCTTTGAACTTTTTTAGCAAAAATTGAAAATACATTAAATGTTTATTCCTTAGATGTAAGAAAAATAGTCCAAGTAAATCTAGAATAATCATCAACTAGTTCCATAACATATTTCTTACCTCCACGACTCATTGGTTTACAAAGATCCATATGGACTAGTTCCAAAGGTTTGGTAGTACTGACCTGTTTCTTTGGTTTAAAAGAAGATTTTACCTGCTTCCCCCTAGTACAAGCATCACTAACTCTTTCTTCCTTGAACTTGATATTAGAGAGACCTATCACCAAGTCCTTTGAAATAGTTTTTTCAATTGTGAAAGGCTAGCATGACCAAGTCTCTTGTGCCATAGGAGGGGATCTTTTTGCATCACACTTAAACAACTCATCCTCGCATAAGCTAGTGACAAGAGATCCACTTTATAAATATTTTTATATTTATTTCCCTGCAAAATGATCTCTCAAGATGCTTGGTTAGTCACAAAACAACCAGTAGAAGAAAAGTTCACATTGTTACCTTTGTCACACAATTGAGATATGCTTAGCAAACAATATTTCAATCCATCTACCAGAAAGACATTATAAATGTTATGTGAATCAGACCTACCTACCTTTCTAATGCCAATAATTTCTCCTTTCTTACCATTTCCGAAGGAAATACTTTCTCCTATAAAATCTGAGACTAAAAGAAACAATTCCTTATGTCTGGTCATATGCCTTGAGCAACCACTGTCTATGTACCATTTGTGGTTCCTCACTTTCACTGTAGCCTGCAAAAGAAAACTAGGGTTAACTTTAAGAACTCAAACTAGTTTGGGTTCTTTTTTTTTAGAAAAATGATGAATCAGATCTTTCGTAGCCCAGAATGGTAATGCTTTATTTGTGTGAACAATTTTCTTTGCCACATATTTCTGGACAGGTTTATAGGACCTGTTCCCTTATGTAGCTTTTGTCAAGGATTGACAATGTTTTTTCAAGTGACCAGTGTTCCCAACGTGTGTGCATGGCAAATTTTTAGGAATAGTCAGATACTTACTCTTTAGATCCCATTTAGACAGTGATTGGGATTTCATAAACCCCTCGATAAGCTTCTTCATATTTCATGTTTACGATAAGCGTCTTTATGTTCACGCTTTCGAGAAGCATCTTTATGTGTTCACGTTTTCGAGAAGCATCTTTATGTGTTCACGCTTTCGAGAAGCGTCTTTATATTTCACGCTTTCGATAAGCGTCTTTGTGTCACCACAAAGGTGTCAATTGTTTGAATACTTAGAAGTCGTAAATTTTATGGCCTCGATAGGTGTTTTAATATTTTACACTTTCCTAAGTATATTTTGTAGCCTCCTGAGGCGTTTTTATATTTAGTTATAACTATTTTAATGATCTTATGTTGCTAATAAGTTTGTTAAGGCTTGCAGGATAATGAGATTACTTCGGATGTGTCCTTACTTTTTGGCTGGAGCACAATCCAAGATAGCATTGCAAACTCCCTCTTCATGATTTAAAGCGTTATGTTTTATCATGATTTATTGCTGAAAAGCGGCATTTTATCCTTATAACTTTGTTTAAAGTTTACTTTATGTTTCTATTAATTGAAGCTTTTGTTACTTTATTTTCAGTCCGCCAATGGTCCCAAAGTCATCTTACCTCACAGAGCCGGATTACTTCACCAGTTGATTGGAGACAGGCTTATGATTAATATTGCAACCAGCATCTACAAGTTTTATTATTGCTATTCATTTATTACTATATTTATTAAACTTCATTTGCAGTTTCCCGCTTAATGTTTCTTGAGTTTATTACAGGATTTTAGCAGCACCGCAGTAGCATTTGGAGCATAACATGGAACTTTTTCTTAGCAGTGAACCAGGGGCAATCATTGATTTGAGCTAGACTCGTCGACGAAGACTTGAAGAATCGCACTCGAATAAGTTGTCAACCCTAGAGGTCAGTCTCGTGTAAACCCTAGAGTCTGAGGTTTGAGATTGAAGACAGGATGGCTCAGTTATCGAGATGCAGTGGAAGCTATGTCCGTGTAAACTCCTCTTCATAACTTGGGTGATTACAAGCCTTTTTTCCCGCGGTTGAGTAGTCGTCGCTATCTCAGCTTTGCTTCTCGAATCGCATCAAAATACATATGGCCTGATTCTATTTCAGCCCGAGATACATAGGCAACTCGGAAACCGCAGTTCGACCATATCTATAACCCTTGCATTTTGATCTCAGGAATCAGAGTCTTGGCTTTACCGTGACAAAATTGGCTTTCACGTCAACTTTCTTTACCCTGAAAACTCTTTCATCCTTTTAGGGTAAAGAGGGGCAGCTATTGACACCCAATTTTGTTCCGGATTTCAATTAAATGTATAATTATTTTAAATTAAGTTCAATTTTGAAAATTGCAAGTGAATAACTAATTTTAAAGAGAAATGGCCAGAATCGCAAGGCATCCCTTCATTTGCGTCCTATTATGTAATTCTTTGTTAAATCTAATTGAACGCTATTTGTCTTATTAGGCCTAAACTCACACTATTCGCGCAAATATCCATACATATATACACACACTACTACTTATCCAAAAAACCTAGCCTCTCACACCCCATACTCATTTTTACCCCCACCCTTCACTCTCATCTTCTTCACACCCTTACACCCACATTAGAAATACCTCCATACACTTATACCACCAGAAAACATATAAAAAAACACTATAATAACCTCCATCACAGACTCACATTCTTCTCTATTACACACAACACCACAGACACACGGACGAGACCCTCTCTTTCTCCCTTTCGAATCCATCATAATAGACACCCACATTAGAAGCAACATTTATACACACCATCCTTTTTCTCCCTTTAAAAACACAAAGCAGAAACAAGGGAGGCACACCCACACAATAGATACAGATCAGTAATGGAAGAGGTTGAAGGCAGTGGTGATGCCGTGTTCCCCACAGGAAGTCGCCCTCTTCTCCTCAATTTGCTGTTCATTTCTGGTTCGCCGAAGATCTCGTTGAGTAGCCGGTGACGTCCTTCTATTGTGGCTTGAATCCTGTTGTCGTTTCTTTTGCACAATTTTCTTATGGTTTTTCTTGCATGCTCTAACCGTTTGTTTGTGAAGGTGTAGAAGTTCTTGATGGTTGTCATTGTCGACTGTTACCACTGCCTCACCGGAAATTTAAGTAGCGGCCGGTGCCTTTACCTGCATTTTCTGTGACATTGACGATTGCTTTATTAACATGTGACAATTAATCGTTCATTTGGCTTGTGCTATTACACCTTTAATGACTATTCTCTGCTCTTGCTAAGTTATTGTGATGTTTTGTCCTCTGCTTAATCTGTTGTCGACCAGTTTTTGCATTTTATGGGAAATACTATACCTCTTTTGGCATTGTTTGCTTTCGGCCTAGAATGGATGGTCCCACGCTGATTTGTTGGGGAAATTCTGAATTGTTTGATTGGTTCTGAATAGGCATAACATCTTTTTTACGGCCGATGAAAAAAAAATATATACCTATATTGAGGCCTCGGGACTGATTTGAACATGATACTACACTTAGGCCAACGACATTTGGAGGCCGATAAGTCCTGTCCCGTATACGCATAACGTTTCTTACGAACAAATAGGCAATGATGAATGTATGCACTTTAAGGCAAAACAAGTCGGGAATAGAGTAACGGGATTGGAGCTTGGCATGGCAACCGGCCGGCCACCGTGTTTGCAGCCGTACCGACATCCCTAGTCTCTACTCGACCCATCATACAAACCTGAGCCTAAACTTTACAAAATAAAATCCCTTACTTCTTTATTATTATTATTATTATTATTATTATTATTATTATTATTATTATTATTATTATTATTATTATTATTATTTTCGTACTAACTCATTTTCATATTTTTGCGAGGTACATTTGGCATGAACAACTTGGGCTCAAGCGTTCAAGATATGAAACCTTTAGAAACTTTAGAAAAATCAAGGCTCCCGCGAGTTTTTCAATTTTTCGGGTTCTTTCCTTTTGAAACCCATTCCTTTTATTAGTTTAATACTCGATAAAATATGTAAATTGTTTGTAGAATACTTTACTTATGAATAATATTTGATTACTTGAGTTAGTTTTTACTTTTATGATCATTGCCTTTAATTTTGAAGTTGATATTTTATTTATCGCAAATTGGGGCCATGTTATCAAACGCGTGCAAGTAAAAAATATTTTTTGCAAATAAGCTTCTATTCAATTGATTATCATTATCATTATTATTATTATTATTATTATTATTATTATTATTATTATTATTATTATTATTATTATTATTATTACTACTACTACTACTACTACTACTACTACTACTACTACTACTACTACTACTGCTATTACTATTTTTAAATAATTCTTTCGCAAGAAAAGCCCACTTGTAAATATTTGAAAACCTGACGAATTAACCGTATTTTACGGAATTTCAGAAGTGCCTTAAAAACCTTATTTCGAAATTAACAAAACCTCTTACTTAGAATCTCTGAAAAGACTGCCTTTTTCCAAAAACAGAATTTTTGCACGCATTTGCTAATTTAGTTCCCTGTTTTCCTTAAATTGGGTGGCGACTACAAAAACTCCAAAAGATTTAATCCATTCAGTTGATATTCCTAAATCTAGCCTCTTGGGGATATTTTTTTGGGGTTCTTTTTTTGGGGTTCAACACATGGCACTCTTGTAGAACAGCCTCCGTCTCTTCCTCAGGAATGTATCTTCTAACCAACTGATTTGCTCACAATCTAAAAAAAAATGGGTCATCCCACATATAAAATCTCACATCATGGAAAAATCGATGCTTACCCTCTGCAGTCATATGTGGTGGCACTACCTCACTTACCAAATAGTTGGAATAATCGGCGTACCATGGGTCCGAGTGACTTGTGATGGCAAAAAGTTGCTCATCAGGGAAGGTTTCTTTTATTAAACCTCCCTCATCCACATGCTTGTGGTTCTCTAACCTAGATAGGTGGCCAGCTACTTAATTTTTCGTTCCCTTATGGTCCCGGGTCTCCAAGTCAAATTCCTGCAGCAATAACACCCAACGAATTAGTCGAGGCTTAGCATCCTTTTTATCAATTAAATACTTGATTGCTGCATGATCTATATAGACAATAACTTTGGTTCCAACCAAGTTTGTCAAAAACTTGTCAAAGGCAAACACCACTGCCAGCAACTCTTTTTCAGTAACTGTGTAATTCAATTGGGTGGGATTAAGAGTTTTGCTGGCGTAGTAAATGGAATGGAACGCTTTGTTCCTCCTTTGCTGCAGGACTGCACCAATAGCGACATCGCTAGCATCACACATTAATTCAAATGGTGCAGTCCAATCAAGAGCCACTATTATTGGTGCCGACACCTATTTCTCTTTCAGCTCGTTAAAGGCCCTCAGACAGGCCTCATTGAACACAAATGCTGCTTCTTTCTCAAGTAACCTACAAAAAGGAGTAGAAATTTTAGAAAAATATTTAACTTCTCTCTCTCTCTGCCTTGGTTTTTTCCTGATTAGTTGTTGCTTCTGGGATTGTGCTAGCTCTGTTTTGCAAGCATCAGTTTCTCCTTACACTCTGTTTTCACACTGTTAGAGGTATACCTACACTTCCTTACTAATATCTGCATCTGTCTGTGTGTATTTTGCTTGGTCTGTACTCCTTTTAAACTACATGTGCTCAACTGCTATTACATATCCTGCCTCTGTGAGCTTTCTGGTTCCCTTTAACTTTGTTGAAAACTGTAAGGATGATATGAAAGGATCATACCATCCTTCATAAGTGCAGAAGACTTTTCATAAAGAGCCTTAATAGCCTGGATATTACCAGGACTGGAACCAGTCATCTAAGGGCTCTTAAATCATGTTTTCTTACCCCTCTTAGTGTTCCATTCACGTATATTCAGTACGGCCCATGTTTATATCTGTTTACCCAGGGAACACAACTACTAGGCTGTGTATATTGGCTATTCAGGAGCCTCTTATTAACTTTTCCTTCCTATGTGCTGCATCATTCGAAAATCATGATGGTTTGAAATCTGCATAGCATTTTCTGGGTAAAAGACTAAACTATTTTTTTTTTAAGTCTGCAGATTTTTGGGTGGAACTTCTGAACGGTAACACTGCTTTATTAATTACTCTACACAAGTCTTAGAATTAAAACGCTCGAAGCATGCCTTTTAACGTGAAATCTGGAATTTTACTTAAACAGGGGCTAATCGTGTTATGACTATCAAAATCAGACTGTTTTCTGTAAATTTAAAACTGCCCCTCTTTGCATGAACGATCCAGGCTCAAAAATATTTTTAAATATGGCTTTTATGTGTGCTAAATTGATTTTCAACTACTTGGAGCTCCTATACATTAATCTAATAGTATATAGGGGGTGTATAAGTGATTGGAGTCGACTATACGAGTATATAAACGTCTTCTAAAGCCTAATACTATTAATTACTTATGTACTTACATGCCTATACCTATAACTATGTGCGACAACCCTTTGTTTGTTTTTACGTGCTTATGTGAAACCCGCTTTTGAAAACAGCCCACTTGCCTATATCCTTTTCCAAAACTGACCCCTAAATAAAAGTATCCATTAAGGTTAGGGCTCGACAATCAATGACGAGTCACACTGACCCTAAATGGATAACATTTTATTTTAAAAACAACACCCATTTAGTTTTTGACAAAATCTGAAATTATTTATGAAAGCTGCCTATTTTCGCAAAACTGCCTATATATGCAAAATTGAGTTAAAAGTTGAAATTGCACAAGCGGACTGCATTTTAACACTTCTCACAGATTTAGCCATACTTTCAATTAGGCTTTTATATTAGAGGCCCTAAAACGGGATATATATATATGTTACCTAAACTTGTTTAATTGAGCCAATATATACATTGATTGTGAAATAGACCATTTAATTTAGTAACGCATATGATAATACGTATTTGCATAGACATCCCAAAATATATAGACTCGGGCGGGAACCACCTTTCGTGAGACTCGGGAAAGTACCTAATACCTTCTTTCCCGAGTCATTTGGACTTCTTACCCGTTGAATCTCTGAAACCAGACTAGTATAATAATAAGCTTGACCTTAGACGCTTAGGTGTCCTAATGCACCTTAGAAAACTATATTAGGTGGCGACTCCAATTCTTGAACTCAAACGAGTTACCCAGTCAAATCCGAAACCCGACTCGCTCCGAGTTGAGTCTAAAATCGGGTATGACAATAAATTGTCCCTGAAGTTGTTTGAACAAAAACTTGGTGAAAATAAGTTTACAAATTAACGTTGCTCTCTGTGGGATTCGACCCCGGACTTGTTAAACCAGGTTATATTTGCAGCAACTGTTTAGTCTTTTTTAAAGGCACAGTTGGGTGTGATCAAATTTTGACGGCGTTGTCGGGGAGTATTTGTTTAGTTTGTAGCTGTAGATATTGCTAGGTTTTAGTTTAGACAATTTTTAGGTTTTGTACATATTTATTTGTTTATAGAAAAAAACTTTAAAAAAAGTTATATACATAAAATCAGGAAATTATGTGAGGCAAGGTAAATGTTATTCCTATCATGCAACATATTGGTCTAGTTGTGGAGGAAATCATATACATCAACATTGTCCATCTTATTTTTTGAATAGATGCACTATGTGTGGTTGTCATGGTGGTAATTTTATTGGTTGTACTTATTTATCTTACCCCTCTCCGAGCCCCTACTATGATGGTTCTACTTTACCTTGTAATGTTAATAGCTGCAATGAAGTTGAGGATGCTGACACAAAAAATAAGGCTGACATGCAGAAGATTGAAGATATGTTCAAGTTCTTGTTGTAGAATGATAATGAGCAGCAACTTCAGATACAGAGACATGAAGTGCCTATTCGCAACCTTGAAGTTCAACTGAATCAACTGGTTGAGGTTTTTAATGCTCAGCAAGCAGCTGTTGTGGATAGTAATCATGGAGAAATTAAGATGGAAGAAAAAGTGGAAGTCCCAATAGTGGAGTTAGGAGTTGAACACCAACTACCTAGCCAAATTGATTTTGATGATGTTCATGTTGAAGAAGTGGTACTAGAGTCGGACATGAACATTGAAGATGAAATTTTAACTGACTCTACCATGTGCCAAAAAGAGGATGTCAATAATCAATTGGATTTTGAGCATATTGTACCTCATTCTACACTTCTCAACATTGTATTTGGATGAAGACATGAAAATCATCTATCCTTCCGAACCAATGGAAAAGTCAAAGGAAGAGGTTCATGATGCTTACATTTTGGAGTTTGCATTGCTATCTAGGCAAGATGACATTCTTCGGTTGAAGGCCAAGAAGTATAAGAGGCGGCATGTGTTGCTTGGCCCATTGAGATTCTTACCACCACCCAAGGAATACAACAAAAAACTAGAATCAAAATTGGGGAATCAGTTCATAAGCTCGAGGTGGAGGAAAAAGTGAGGATGTTTTAACGCGTCGTGACACGATGTTAAATAAGGCGCTGATTGGGAGGCAACCCAATTTTCTTGGTTCATTTAATTTTATTTGTTTTTTAAGGATGTTACTTGGTGAGTTTTTTATTTTGCAAGTTTCAGATAATAAGGATTATAAGTGTGGGGTGCTTGCAACCCCTTATGTCTGAAGATGAAGTCCTACTTGGGGAAAGTTTGAGTACCCAATGCTCTAAAGAAGCTCACATGGTTGTTCTTCGTAGAGCCCCAAAGAGTTTCTCTATCACCCTTATTTTATTTTAATGCATCGAGAGAAATACATGATTTTAAGTGTGGGATGGGAGACTTTCAATTTGTGTTAATAATCCCCTTTATTTGTTTGTGCCTCGGTTCTTTTCAAGGGATGTAGTTTGAACCAGAAGTAGGATAATTTTTTTTCCTTTTTCAATTAGGATAGTAGGAAGAATAATTCATGTGATCTTCTATTTGTGGTGTAAGCCGAAATATGTGAACTGCATGCATTCTTCATGACATATATTGTTCTGCCTTGATAACTTTTGAGTGCCATAGTGTGACGCCTAAGCTCAGGGTTTGACTCTCTTAGGTGCTATACCTGAATGCATGCTCGCTTGCTTAAATTTGAGAGCTAGAGTTGAACCGTCTAGAGTAGACCGTGTGCCATGTGTGTGTAAGATTTATTGTTGCTCTGTTCTTACATTACAATGTCTATAACTTGCCCCGAGTGTATGCAAAGCAAAATGATGAGTCTTGCTCGGTTTAGGAAGTGATATAGGCATTTCTTTGTTAGCCTATGAATTCTGTGTCTACCTAATGAAGTTGATCCTAGTTGGCCCCTTTGAGCCTGAAACTTTTTCTTTGGTAGCCATATTACAAGCCAAAATCCCTTTGTTTTGAAATGATCATGTTTGAACCCTATTATCTCTTTTGAGCATTTGTGGTTCTTATGAGCTTTTATAGATACATTTATGGGAGTTGATTTTGCTTGACTAATGAGAAGAAAGAAAGGTGTGTTACTTGGGAGAAACTGCTGGTATAAGGAATGAAAGAAAAAAAAAACATGACCAAAAAAAAAAAAAGAAGAAGAAGAAGAGAAAAGACAAGAAAAAAGAAAGAAAGAGAAAGAATAAGAGTATAGTCCTTTGCTAGTGGTAGCTCTTGAAAGCTTAAAGAAAAGGAAGCTTGGGATGATAGAAGAGTTTGGAGGTTAGGAAGAGCTGTGTGTAAAAGAAAGTGATTTAAACGTGATGTATTAGAATGCTCAAGGAGGTTAGTCCCTATTAATTAAATGTAGGCCTGGGCATCGAGCGAGCGAGCCGAGCTCGAGCCGAGCCTAACCGAGCCCGAGCCGAACCGAGCTTTATACATAGCGAGCCGAGCCGAGCTCAACCGAGCTTTGTTAGAGTTTGACCGAGCCCGAGCCGAGCCCGAGCTGACTTTTTTTCTAGTGTCCCCATACTTAATAATATAAAAAATAATATTTAAAATTTTTTTTTGATCATAATCATAGATATGGATAAAAATAATAGTTTATAAATTATTAACTATTGCATTAAAATATTAAATAATACATAGACTTCTAATATTTTTTGGTAATTAAGCCTAATAAATGGAAGTTATATTTTAAAGATAAAATTACAAGATTAATCAAGCTAATCGTGCCGAGCCGAGCTTTGACCGAGCCGAGCTTTATCGAGCTTTAACCGAGCCGAGCCGAGCTGAGCCAAATTTTAAATGAGACTGAGCTGAGCCGAGCCGAGCTAAAAGGCAACCGAGCCGAGCGAGCTCCGAGCCGGCTCAGCTCTATGCCCAGGCCTAATTAAATGTATCCCACCTGCCCTGCAACCTACATTACAACCTATGAAAGTCCTATTTGATCTTAGACGGAGCGAGCTTATATTAGTCGAGTTCTACACCACAAGCAAGCCTATGGTACGTCTAGTGTGGTACATGGCTTCTTTCTGAGAGTGAGTGAATCATGCATTTGTTAAGTCCCAATGTTACTTGAAACTCTGTGTGTGAATGACAGTTTACTTGTTGTGAGGGTACATGATTTATGAGGAATTGGTAAATTTATTAGGCTCCTCAGTTAGAGTAGGTGAGTGAGTATGATGGTTGGTGCTGATGAGACGGTTCTTGATGTTAGAAAGTTACGTAAGAGAACTTGGTAGTTTTAAATATTCTTGGCAGTCATATATTTGTGAAAAATAGTGTGAAAAGTGCATATGTGCCATTCTAAGTTTTCTTATAAAACATGACCATAGGTAGTGTCGCCATTGCAAGCTAAGTCCAGGTTTATTCGAGGACGAGCAAAGGTTCAAGTGTGGAGTATTGATATTCAGCGAGAAATACATGTTTAGAGCCTTGTTTCGCCCCATATTTGTTACCTTTATGCATTGAATAAGTTGATATCTTAGTGTTCTTGAGCTTATTATGTGTTTTTAATTGTGTAGGAATGCATTTGAAGAAAATTGATCGATCTGGAGCTAAAATGAGAAGAAATAGAGCTTCAAAATCTGAGTAAAAGCCCGAGACTTGACCGAAAACCAAGGCGTAGATGAAAAATAATTAAAAAAAATGGAAGAGCAATACATTATGCATGTCGCGCCGGTCATCGCATGGTGCAATACGACAGGGTCGAAATTCAGAGAATTGGAAGTTTGTCAATTCTGAGTAAAAAGCCCTACCGCGCCGTGTTATGTAACGTCCTGCGTGACGCGGTAGGCTTAATTTCCTGACATGTTGACTCCGGATTTATTTTGGATTCTCGTGTTATGTGGGTCTTTTGGGACGATATAAAAGGCATCAAACACGCCCAAAAACACAATTTTTGATCTGGAAAGGAGCAAAAGGAGGCTAGAGTTTTGGAAACTTCAAGAACATAAAGTTTTTCTTTAATTTAATTCTTCCATTCTTCTTGTAATTTATTTATTCATGAATTATCCCGACATGATTGTGATGAACATGAATGTCTAAGTTACCCCATCTAGGGCTTGACTGAACCATTATAGGATGATGTGTTGAATATTTTATTAATTTAATCAAGCTTGACGTTATTATTCCTGATTATTCAAGTATGTTTTGATTGCTTTTGGTTGTAGAGCTCACAATTGAATGTGCCATTTATTATTATAAATCCTTGAGAGAGTGTTTTGAGTTAGGATTAGTTGAATAGCGATACTTTAACCCAAATAAGAATTATTTAGGGAAGAAGAGTAGGGTAAGTTCGGGAACAATGAACTCTTATCGTAGTCAAGTGGGTAGTCCATCTTATCATCAATTGTTAACTTAGAAAAGTAACTGAGGATAGTTATTGCTTGTTATCGAAAGATACTAGCGATAAACTAGGAGCTCACCATCATTAGGGATAGTCAAGCGAGATCAAATGCGTAGTATTCGGTTCATCACTCTGATAAGTGGGGAAGTCTTGTCCTAGGTCTTTTATTCTTGAAATCTCTTCTAGCCTTTGTATGATTTGGTTTTAGTGAATTTCGGTTTTTATTCTAGTTTTCACACAATTACCGTTACAAATTGTCCCTAAAGTTGTCTGAATAAAAACTTGGTGAAATTAAGGTTACAAATTAATTTATTTCTCTGTGGGATTCGACCGCGGATTTGTTAGAGCAGATTATATTCTTAACGACCGCTTAATCCTTTTCAAAGACATAATTGGGCGTGATCACATTTGTCATTAGTAAGTGGCTGAATCTAATACTTGAACTTTATTTTTTCGGTCCACACAAATTGTTTTCTTTTTTCATTCCCCTTTAGAAATCGCGATTCATAATTCACATCTTTTGAAGAAATTGTCAATAGTAGCTACTTAATTTAAAACTTGCACTTTGTATTTTCTATAGAAGCCAACAAGTCCGAGAAAACTTCGGACTCCCTTCACAGACGTGGGCGGAGGTAATTTTTCAACTGCCTCCACCTTCGCCTTGTCAACCTCAATTCCAGCACTGGACACCTTGTGTCCCAAAACTATACCTTCACGAACCATGAAATGACATTTTTCCCAGTTTAGAATAAGGTTAGTTTATTCACACTTAGCAAGCACTAGACCAAGATTGGTTAGACAAGCATCAAAAGAAGATCCAAAGACACGAAAATCAACCATAAAAACTTCCACAAACTTTTCCACCATATCAGTGAAAATAGACATCATACACCTTTGAAAAGTCGCAGAAACATTACATAACCCGAATGGCATCCTTCTATAGGCGTAGGTACCGTAAGGGCATGTAAAAGTGGTTTTCTCCTGGTCTTTTGGAGCAATCCACATCTTGTTATAGCCAGAGTAACCGTCAAGGAAATAGTAATACTCTTGACCAGCTAGCCTATCTGACATCCAATTAATAAACGGAAGGGGAAAGTTGTCCTTCCGGGTGGCTTTATTCAATTTTCTATAATCCATGTACACCATCCACCCTATGACAGCCCTTGTAGGGATAAGTTCATTATTCTCATTTTGCACCACTGTCGTCCCTCCTTTTTTAGGGACACATTGCGCAGGACTTACCCATTTACTGTCAGAGATAGGAAAAATTATACCTGCATCCAGCCACTTAATCACCTCTTTCTTTACCACCTCCTTCATGATTGGATTAAGGTGATGTTGATACTTCACACTAGACTTGTATCCTGCCTCCATGAATATGTTATGCATGCAAAAATCCAAGCTTATTCCCTTGATATCAGCTATGGTCCAACCAATAACACTTTTATGCTCTCGTAGCACTCTCAAGAGCTTTTCTACCTGCAAATCAGACAACAAAGAACAAATAATCACAGGTAACGTGTTAGATTGCCTCAAATAGGCATAACGAAGATGAGCAGGTAAAGGCTTGAGCTCAAGTTTGGGCGCCTCTTCAATAGATGGTTTGGGTGGTGGCCCTAGCGGTCTATCCAGAGGCTCAAACTTGGGAGACCCCATAATATAGTCACACGAGCAGTCTAAAAGCTGCAAAATCTCCTATACATCAGCATCAACACTATTTTCTTCCCCCAGCATCAGTGCTCGCTGCAAATATTCTTTAACATAATCAACCGGATCACTCGACTCTCCTCCGGAACACTCACTGTGATCATGGACAACTCTTAATAATGGTTATGAATTTTTAGAGCCTTGTACACATTAAAGACCGCTTCTTAATCATCCACCTTCATTGTCATTTTTCCTTCTTGGACATGGATCACAGCATCACCAGTGGCTAAGAAAGATCGTTCCAGGATGATAGGAACTTCCTTATCCGGGCTCATAATCCAGGATGACAAATCAGCTGGCAAAATAAATTGGCCAATTTTCATCAATACATCCTCAATCACCCTCTCAGGGTAAGCAGTACACCGATCAGCTAACAAAAGTGAGACTGTTGTTGGCTTTAGAGTACCAAGACCCAGATGCTGGCGCACAGACAATGGCATGAGATTTATGCTCACCCCTAGATCACATAGGGCTCAACTAATTGCTATGTTGCCAACATGATTAGGAATAGCGAAACTACCTGGATCCTTCAACTTTTGTAGGAGTTTGTTCTGAACCCTGGATGTGCACTCTTCAGTAAGTGCCACAGATTTGAATTCACTGTGTTTCCTCTTTGATGGCATTATGGCTTTGATGTACTTGGCATACTTTGGAATTCCTCGAAGTACATCTACCAATGGAATATTGATGCTAGTCTGACTGAGTATGCCCAAGATCTTTGTGACTGCGCGATCCTGTAGATTCTTTTGCAACCTTCAAGTGTAAGGAAGTGGTGGTTTAGTAGCAATCACTGCCTCTTTCTTTTCTACCTCCTTCTTGGCTTCGACTGCTAGCTCAGCTTCTTTTTCTTTGTCAGAGTGCGACTGTTTTGGCTTCTATGGCAGTTCTTCCAGCTCCCTCCCATTTCTTAATGAAACCCCTTGCACATGTTCCTTTGATCTTTACGGTCTTGCCAGATGGAAAAATTTTGATCAAAAACTTCCTTGCTAGTTCATACTAAGAGTTAATGGAGTTAGGCGGTTGGATCAAGAGCCGCTTCTTTGCTTCACACATCAAAGTGAATGGGAACATAGTCAGCCATATATATTCATCCGACACATCAACATATTTGTAAGTGTCGCAGATCTCCAAAAAATTTTGAATGTGCTGTTGAGGATCTTCATGTGATAAGCCCGCGAACTAACCATTAGACTTGAAGATTCGGATCATACTCTCTTTCAGCTCCAATTTACCAGTGATGGTGGGCCTCACAATAGCTTTGGCCATGTTATCAAGAGTGGGTCTGGCCACTTCCAGTATGGAACTATTTTGATTTTCAGCCATCTCTGTACAAGGGTTTTCTCTAGCTTTGGTTTGAGTCTGGCCTCTTTCTTTAGCCTGTAAAAAAGTCTTTCAGGTTCAAAAGTGTAGAGTTTATCACCACTCTTTCTCCTTCGCATTCAAGAGAAAATCTGAAACACCCAAAGACAACTAAAAAAAATTAATCTTGAACCAATAACAAAACCATTCCCCGATTCCCAAGTTCAGGAACACACTCTATTTAATTCTATTAAAACCTATGATTCCCACTTTCGAGGTCAACCTTAGGTTTGTAAATAATACTTAACAACTGGCCAAGAAATCAAGTAATTCAGAGCAGAATTAAAACAATCCAATACAATAAATTTGATAGATTTCAATCAACTTCAGAGTAAAACTTTCATGGTTATAACCATAGAATAGTAGTGTTTAGCTACTCATGGTGTTCGTAGCTTTCTCACAAAATAATCCAAAAGTCATGAATCAATAAAGAGGAAAGAAGAATTACAACTCAATTGATGAATCTTGATTTCTCT